>OY728121.1:1458037910-1463037910 GCA_963277665.1 Viscum album
CTCCTAATGATATAACAAGGCTCATACTCCTATGAGTAGTGTCCCATTGAAACATGGCTCATAAAATCTGATCCACGTATGATATTTGGTGGTGTGTTCACAATTGGGTGTGTTGTGATTTATATGTATGATATTCATGGTTTACACCAACAGTCTTCTCAGTCATCTATAATAGGCTTAAAATCATGCTACAATTGGATAAAGATTGGATTTTACGACCCTAGTTTGGGGGTGGACACCCCCACCCCTTTGGATATCCCCCCACCCCCTAGACACCCCCACCACCTGGACAACCCCGCCACCCCCATGGACAGCCTGACCACCCCCTGGACACCCCGTAACCCTTGGATAGGCCCGTCACCCTTGTGGATAGCCCGTCCACCCACCTGTACCCCTCAGGACATCCCTGCCACCCCCTTGGACAACCCGCCCACCCCTGGATATCCTGTACCCCCTGGACAACCCCACCCCCTAAAAAGCCCCCAACCCCCTGGACACCCTCGACCCCCTGGACAGCCCTGCCACATCCGTGGACAGCCTGCCCACCCCCTGGACAGCCCGTCCCCCCTGGACAAACCCCACCCCCATGGACAACCCACCCACCCCCTGGACACCCACCCACCACCCCCCATAACACTCCCATCCCCCTAGACACCCCCACCCCTGGAAATCCCCCCACCCCCTGGACACCCCCAACCCCACTGAATAGCCCCGCCACACCCATGGATAGCCCGCCCACCCCTCGTGGACAGCCCGCCCACCCCCTGGACACCCCATACCCCCTTGGACAGCCCCACCCATCCCTGGACACCCCGCCCACCCCCTGGATACCTTGTACCCCCTGGACAGCCCCCACCCCCTAGAAAGCCCCCCACCCCCTAGACACCCCCGACCCCCCTAGACAGCCCCGCCACCCCCGTGGATAGCCCACCCACCCCCTAGACACCCCGTACCCCCCTGGACAGCCCCCACCCCCACGGATAGCCCACCCACCAGGACACCCCAACCCCCTAGACAGCCCCCAGCCCCTTGGACACCCCGACCCCCCTGGACAGCCCTACCACCCCCACCCCCTTGGGCAGTGTATGTGATCACTCAAATAATCTACTAAAATATAAAAGTTCTTCGATCTAAAATTCACTCAACTCCTGAATAATTCTCCTCCACAAGTGCACATGATCTTGTACACTCATTTATGGTTCTTCAAAGATAGTTTGTTATAAATATAGTATTTTTTTGTCTTTTATATTATGATTCTCATATAGAGTAGTGTGTTAGTTATGTTTTTGTATAAAGTGAACAATTCTCATTTACTTAAATATATTTTCAATGAAACATCAATCTTATTGAATTGATTTTGATGAAATGAATTATAATTTTTTTAACATAATGGATAGAATTTGGATATATGAAGCTGATCGGATTTCAAGCAATTTTAAAACAATTTAGAGAGATTTTTATATTTTTCATTTCAGAATGCTTCAGATAGTGGTCACATACAATTCCCCTGTTACAATTGTGTTGGAATACCTTGGTTGAGCAGTGAAGAAGTCATCTACCACATAACCAAATGTGGTTTTCAAGAAAACTACTCTGTGTGGTATCAAAATGGGGAGAAAATAAAATCTCAAATTTCTAATAATCCAAATTACAGGATTGGATTGGAGAATTTGTTATATGACCAGCTTCCGTTTATTTGACATCATGAAAAAGAAAGGATTCTGACCCAAAAATATTTCTATATGAGCACACATGATGCGTCTAATGAAAATGATGATGTTGTCATGGTGAAAAAATTGAATGATACTGTCATGACTCCCGTATATCGACAATGCGGTAAAAATGAAAAATATGGAATTTTTAATCTGATTGTTTCATAGGAAAACTATGTATGAGATTTATAATACTGCCATCAATTACATTCTTACCTTCCTGAAGGAATTACTTCCAGATGATGCAGATATTCCCTCAAACCACTATATTTCATGGAAGTTAGTTGATGAACATGGATTTTCAAGAAACAAAATTCATTCTTCCCTGAAAGATTGTAGTTTATTGTGGGAGGAAACTGCTGAATGAAATGATTGTATAAAATGTGACACATCCTGCTGGAATCTAAAAGCTGATAGAACACCATCCCGTGTGCCACAAAAAGTAATGTGGCACTTTCCATTAATACCCAGACTCAAGAATATTTTTATGACTGATGAAATATCAATAAAAATGCGATGTCATGATACTAAGAGAAAGAAGACTAATGATGAGTTGGTTCACCCTGTAGATGGATTTTCATGGTAGTTATTTGATGCTCGATGTCCTGATTTTGCAGCTGATGTGTGTAATGTGAGGTTGGGTCTTTCATGTGATGGTTTTAATCCGTTTGGGAAGATGCTTATGTCACACCACACATGGATGGTTTTTATACACATTTATAATCTTCCCCCGTGGTTGTGTATGAAAAAACCTTTCACTTTCATGAGTATACTCATATCTATCCCTTCTGATCCTGGCAATGATATAGATGTATACATGCAAACTTTAATAAAAGAGTTGAAACTTCATTGGGATGTGGGTGTGCGCACATACGATTCATGTTCGAAAGACATATTTCAGATGCATGCTGTACGAATATGGGCGATCCATGATTTTACTATTTATGAAATGATGTCTGGATGGAGAATGAAGGGAAAACTATCATGTCCTTTTTGTATGAAGAATACATGATCCAGAAGACTGAAACATCATTGTAGATTCAGTTTTATGGGACATCGACGATTCTTTCTAATATACCATCCATATAGAAATAATCGTTGAAGATTTGAGAATACCATGGAGACCGATGATCCTCTTTAGCATATGTCTATAACTGATGTTCTTAATGAATTGAAGGATTTCAGTTTTTCATTCGGGAAGGGTCAAATGTAATCTAGAAAGAGAAAGATTGTTTCCACTGAAACCCATTACAATTGTAAGAAGAGAAGTATCTTCTTTGATTTGACTTATTGGTTAACCAATTTGTTACATCATTGCTTAGATGTAATTCACATTGAAAAAAATATATGTGAAATGTTGCTTTCGATTCTTCTAAATTTTAAGGTAAAGAAAATAGATGATTTACGGTCTCGGCATGACTTGGTGGATTGCGGCATCAGACCAGAATTTCATCCAATGAGTATCAGTGAAAATAAATGGAAAGTTCCATGTGCTTCTTATGTGAAGAAACCTATAGAAAAAAGAAAATTTTAGAAGTATTAGAGACTATTAGAGTTCCTGATGGCTATTCAAGAAACATATCTAAACGGGTCAACATAAGAGAGTTGAAGCTAAAATATTTGAAGACTCAGGATTATCACATCCTTCTGCATGATTTGATTCTAATATAAATTCGTCATCTTTTTTTCTATAATGCAAGGGTGGTTGTTATTCAGTTGTGCATTTTATTTATAGATCTTTTTGATAATAATTTGTCCAAGTATTTCTTTCAAAAAATGTTGGCAGATGAACCATATATTTTGTGTGAGTTAGAGAAAATATTTCCTCCATATTTTTTCACATGCTTACTGCATCTGACAGTCCATATTCCAACTAAAATACTTTTCAAAGGACCTATTTCTTTTTGTTGGATGAATCCAACTAAAATAAATATGTACACATTAATATCTTATGTCTATAATAGGAATCACCCTGAAGGTTCTATCATGAACGGTTACTTGGCTCAAGAATGTATGGATTTCTACTCCATGTATTTGTCTAATCTTACTACAAGAATGAACATAAAAATGAGAAATTAAGAAGAATAGTATGAGAAAATTGAACCTAGTTTCCATCACTTCCTCAAAGAGGAGGAATTCCTATATCATATAAATTGACGACATTAAGCCTTGAAGAGAAGGAGATGGCACATCACATAGCTTTGTTAAACTATGATTTGTTTGAAGACTATATCTTGTAAGTAAATTGAATATGTATATATTATATATATATATATCTATCTATTAAACTATTCATATTTTTATCTATTGGGAACATAAACCAATGATAAATAGAAATCATCATTCTTTATCTTTGATAAGGAGGGGACTTTTTATAGAAAAGAGTTTTCTACTTGGTTAAAATTGAAGGTAATAATATTACTGTTTAAAATAATTAAAACAATATTTAATTATGTTTAATATTAATTTATATTTCATGTATTGAGTTTTCCTGCTGACTTTATCTCTGAGAAAATAAGAGCTTTGGATTTTCGTCCTAATACCGTGGTTCATGACTGTAAATCAATTGTTATCAATGAGTACATATTTATTATCACTGAACGAGAAATGAAAATGAGAAAAAAACATGATGGTGTTATGGTTACTGCCACAATAGACTATTATGCTTTTTTATCAGATAGTAGACAATGATTTGAAAATGTAGGTTATTATGGAGTTGTTGAAAAAATAATAATATTGGATTATTATTCTCATGGATGAGTCATGATGATGAAATGACAGTGGTTTGATTCGATGACAAGGCATGGTAGATTTATTGATGATTTTGGATTTCGAGTAATTGATATGACTCACACTCATGCTACCGATGAACTATGTGTATTGGCATCAATGGAAAAACAAGTTTTTTATGTCAAAGACCATCTTTGACATGAATTTTGTGTCGTTATTGAAGTAATTCCAAGACATATTTTTGATGATGGTGATGATGGAATTGACACCATCCCCACTACCATTGGAAACGTTCCATTTATTACTTTTGATGACTCCAATAGCTCAATTTTTAGAGTTGACTGTGAACCTGAAGTTGTGGTGGGAAACATATAAAATCATTCATTCATGTTCTCAATTATTTTGGTTTACCGTGACTTGGGTTGTTAAGGTTGGTACTATTCAAATTTATTTAATATTGATTACAAATATGTTGTATCTAACTTGACCATTATGTGAATTTTCAATGTTTATTGGTTGTAATTTTATTTGAATTGCATTTTCTAATTTGGAATTGAACTGTATTCAAACCTAAGAAACCAACATTTCTAACTTGGTGAACATTTCAATGCTTCAACTATGATTTTTATAAAATTAGTATAACTCTAATACATCTCTTTAACATTTTATCAGGTAATGAACATAATGGTTTTTATTATTCTAAAAAATGTGTATAGAAACCTGCATCATCTACCTGAGCTAAAGAAATTAATTTTTTCCTTAATTTTGAAAATTTATTTACCCCTTCTGAATCTAGTAGAATCAATGTTCCCTAATTTTAATATACTGATGACACTTAGTAAATAACCATCATACTAAAAATTAAATTTATTTATTACATCTTATACAATTTATTGAATTCATTATATATCTGTTAAAGCTCACCTAAAACAATGGATAGTTAAATTATACATCAATCCCCCTATTCCCTCTCATTTATTTTGATTTTTGGGTTACAAATTAGATATCATTTTCTAATTACTTCCATATTTGTTTTCAAATGCAGGAAATGTAACCAATTAAAGAGAGGCGACAGAAACAGATGACAGAAAACAATCGTCGCATGACTGAGATGGGCATTCCACCACAAGTGTCTGTAGTGAGTATTTTATTTCAAATATATATATTTAAATAATATATAATGTCATGAGATTAATTTTTTTTTAATTTTTTTTCCGGATCCATATATTTGGCGACAATTATTTAATGAGCAGCCTAGTAGTGGTCCCAGTACTCAAGGTGTTCATACGGGGGGGGGGGGGGGGGGGGGGTACGAGAGCTAGACGATCTGGTAGGCATACCTGATTAGACCCCACCCCTCACACTAAAATACCATCCATCCCACATTATGATCCTAGTGTGTCGTTAGGGACACACGGGATATTTAGGCCTCCCATGTTTTCACCACTCTTTACATCTGAGCCTCCTCACCCATCTGTACCATATACGATTATGATTCCCACTCCCTATCTAGCATTCGGCCAGCCATCCCTGTCATCTTGTTTTACTTCTGCTTCCTTCTCTCTGGGATTTTATATTCCATCTTCTTAGACTCTTGCTCTTCCAGAGTCTATCCCTGCGGATCATACATTGGGACCCACTCCACCTGTATAGGGTGTCCTTCATTTTCCGTAGATCCAGCGGCACCCATTGATTAGAGTACGACAGTTATACTTATACAACTCTAAAAAATATTTACACTATTATTTATTTTCATTATAACATGTATTGATAAAATATTTATTTTTCTTTCATAAGAGATACATATACTGATAGGAGGTGGGGCCAGGGGTATACACGCATGTGGGCAGTGTGGAACCACCGTACGTAGTTGATGGTGGACTACAATGAAGATAGTAAAATGTTTGAAAAAATTAGGGCATCAATGTCAGAGTTTTTTGGAGACGCTTTCCAAATATTCCGATATCATTCCTGTCAGTCCGTTCTCATGGAGATAGTTTCCAAATGAAGTCAAGGATAAAGCTTGGGCAGAGATATGGGTAAAAAAATCTATTGTATCTAATGAAATATATTATTTTTTTATTTATATGAATTAATATCTTGGTGTCAACTTCGGTTTAATTTCCCCGATGGGGAGGGTGCACAACTAGCACGTCTAAAGGATTTAGGTGAGATTTGGAAAGATTACAATAACGATTTGTTTATTGGATATCATTATAGAGTTCGCACAGAGTTAGAGGTAGTCCCTATCAGGGATGATTTTCCATTAGAATAGTATCAAAAGATGATTACTCATTGGATGACTAGCCAGTTTAAGGTATTAATTACATTAGAGGTATTTAAATGAAAATATTCATGTTTTCCGTTAATACTAATTATTGAATTTTATTTAGGAATCATCCGGAAGAAATAAAAAAACACTGATGCTAAAAAATACCTCCACACATTGGGACATACAATGATGCCATATCATGAGAGGCAGTAGGTATGATAGTTTATAAATTTTCTTTATGACTTGCACTTTCTATTGCTTCTTCCATAATTTATATAATTTTAGTTATGAATTTAATTATTGGTATACTGTTTTCAATTATGGTTTCCTACATTAAATTTCATTATAGAGGCATAACTTGAATATAGAAGGACGTGTTCCTCAAGAAAAACTATTTTTCTTGAGTAGAAGGAAGAAAGATGGAAGTGCAGTTAATGAATTGACTCAGCAACAGATTGTAAGTTTTACTTTGTATATTTAAATTTCTAATATATATTTTGTAACTTAATAATATATTTATATTTTTAACAGGATGCTTTAGAGGCCCTTGATTCCCAGGAACCTGATAATTTTGGGACAAACGATCACTTACACCAGGTGTTTGGAGATGAGCACCCTTGTAGAGAATACTGCCAACCTGGGAAGAGTATAGTTCCGAAGAGATATCGGTCATCCTTAGGTATGAGTTGTAGTGCCACCGAGTTCTAGAAGGTTAAGGAACAAGCAAAACAGGCTGAAAAAATGACCACAGAGACGGCATAACATTCTTCTAGGGAAGACACTGAATTTATAAAACTGATGGATATTTTACATCCAACACTTCCACTAGAGGCTAGCACAACTTGTGATGAATATATGTCGTCGATGCATTCTATATATGGTTCACCAGGTGGTAGTTCTAGTGCTAGTCAAGACGATGGTGAGGAGGAGGCCATGACAGAGGAGGAGGGCGAGGAGGAGGATGAGGTGGAGGAGGGAGAGGAGGAGGCCGAGGTGGAGGAGGAGGGTGATGAGGAGGCCGAGGATGAGTATGAGGGTGAGGAGGAGGGCGTTGAGGAGGACAGGGATAATGATGGGGATGAAGATGAGGAAGAGGGTGCAGTTGATGATGACAATGATAACAGTTATGGTGATGAGGAATAGATTGATCCGTTACATTTTTTACTGATATTACTAAGCTTTGATGTTTATTGATTTTTTTGTGCCTGGATATGTATGATTAGTTAGGTCACATTATCTTTATTTTTTTTATCTATAAAAAATAAAACTTGACCTGATGATTTTATGTGACTAATTCACCCCTCCCTTGGATAGCCCCCACCCCTGTGGATCGCCCGCCCACCCCCCTGGACACCCCATACCCCCTAGATAGCCCCACCACCCCTGTGGACAACCCTCCCACCCCCTCTGGACAACCCCTACCCCCTGGATAGCTCGTCCACCTCTTGGACACCCCTTACCCCTGGATAGCCCCACCCACCCCCTGGACACCCCTCCCACCCCTGGACACCTCGTACTCCCTGGACAGCCCCCACCCTTGGAAATCCCCCAATCCACCCCCTGGACACCCCAACCCCCATGGACAACCCCGCCACCCCCGTGGACTACCCGCTCACCCCTGTGGATAGCCCCTACCCCCGTGGATAGCCCCCACCCCCGTGGATAGCCTGCCCACCGCCTAGACACCCTTACCCCTATGGACAGGCTCACCACCCCCGTAGACAGCCTTCCCACCCCCTGGACACCCCGCCACCCCTGGGACACCTCGTACACCCCTGGATATATCCCCACCCCTTGGACACCCCCTACCCCCTGGATAACCCCCACCCATATGGACAACCCGCCCACCCCCGTGGACAGCTTTCCCACCCCCTTGGACACATTGTACCCCCTGGAAAACCTCGCCACCCTCATTGAAAGCCCACCCACCCCACTAGAAACACCGTACCCCCCTGGATAACCCCCATCCCTGTGGACAACCCTCCACCCCTGTGGATAGCCCGCCCACCCCCTGGACACCCCTACTCCCCTCAACAGCCCCACCACCCCTGGGGACAACCCACCCACCCCCATGGACACCCCTCCCCTAGTGGACAACCCCCACCCCCATGGACAGCCTGCCCACCCCCCTGGACACCCCTACCCCCCGTGGATAGCCCTCCACCCCCTAGACACCCCTACCCCCTGGACAGCCCCACCACCCCTGTGGACATCCCGCCAACCCCCTGGAAACCCCTACCCCCCGGATAGCCCCGCCACCCCCATGGACAGCCCGCCCACCCCTTGGACACCCGGTACCCCTCAGACAGCCCCACCCACCCCCTTGGACACCCCCTACCACCCTGGACAGCCCCCACCCTCATGGACAACCCCTCACACCCACCTGGACACCCCTTCCCCCCTGGACAGCCCTACCACCCCCGTGGACAGCCCCCACCCCCATGGACGGCCCCCACCCCCGTGGATTGTAGGTTTCTAACAACTCAAAGATCCCATCAATCATAGATACCCACTTTGTTGCCTCATGGGATCCTTGATCACTACTAAAATATAGTGGATGGTATTTTAGAAACTCCCATACATAATAAATGATCTGAGAAGAACATGGCTATTTTACTTCCACAAGAGTTTGAGTAGAGACCAAGACTATAAAGACAATAGCCATATCACAAGAATGACTACCAGAGATATCCCCGTATGGACTTTATGATTCATTTATAGTGGTAAAATTATAAATAATTATAAAAAAAAACCTTTAGTAATATAATCTGATGTTCTAAAACAAGGGACACAAAATCACAAATCCCATAAAGATACATCATAAATAATTCTTCAAAAAACCATTTCAAAATCACGTAATAGAGACTTATTTCTATTTAAAACTCACCAATGGTTTATAAAAATCATTTTTAAGGTTCTATTTCTAAAATCATATAGTATTTTGTCAGAAAATAAAAATGTATTCCATTTCCTAATAACCAAATCACCCTTCCTACCATACACATCAAAAGAATTCATTTTTCCTAAAGAAACACATACTATTGAAATAAACACTATTCCAAAACCATTTAAAAAATACCAATGATCTTAAAATCCATGAAATTAATTCCATTAAAAACATTACAGCACCACCCATCCTAGACACCACCCCACCACCTGGACACCCCCCTGGACACCCCCACCCCCATGGACAGCCCCCACCCCCTGGACACCACCCCAAACCCCTTGGACAGTCCCCCCAACCCCCTAGACCACCCCCACCCCTTGGACAACCCACCCCCATGGACATCCCCCTACCCCCTAGATAGCCCCCAACCCCCTAGATGTCCCCATCCCTCCTAGACTCCACCCCACCACCTCAACACACCCCCACCCCCTGGACACCCCACCCTATGGACGCCCCCACCCCTGGAAATTCCCCCCAACCCCCTGGACACCACCCCACCCCACCCCTAGAAACCCCCATGGACACCCCCCATCCCACCCTCGACATCCCCCACCCCTGGACACCCCAACCCCCTGGATGACCCCCACCCCTCCTAGATACCACCCCACCACCTGGACACCCCCACCCCATGGAAAACCACTCCCACCCCCTGGACACCACCACACCCCCCTTGGACAACCCCCACCCTCTGGACCACCCCCACCCCTGGAAACCAACCCAACCCCTGGACACCCTCACCCCCT
This sequence comes from Viscum album, assembly GCA_963277665.1. Taxonomy (NCBI): domain Eukaryota; kingdom Viridiplantae; phylum Streptophyta; class Magnoliopsida; order Santalales; family Viscaceae; genus Viscum; species Viscum album. Next base: position 1,458,048,315 of record OY728121.1, read on the forward strand.
AGACACCCCCACCCCTTGGACACCCCCACCCCCTGGAAAGCCCCCCTAACCCCTAGACACCAACCCACCCCCTAGACACCCCCTAACCACCCCCACCACCTTGGACAAGCCCCACCCCTGGACACCCCCAACCCCCCGGATAACCCCCCACCCCTCCAAGACACTACCCCACAACATGGATACCCCCACCCCTAGACACCCCACCCCCATGGACAGCCACCCCACCCCCTGGACACCACCCCACCCCCCTTGGATAGGCACCAACCCCATGGACTGCCCCCACCCCTAGAAACCACCCCACCCCCTGGACACCCCCACCCCTGGACACCCCCACCCCCTTAATACCCCCACCCCCTAGAAAGCCCCCCAACCCCCTAGACACCAACCCACCCCCTAGACACCACCCACCCCCCTGGACACCCCCATGGACAGCCCCCCACCACCCTGGACAGCCCCCACCCCCCTTGAACACCCCCATCCCCCCGGACACCCCCACCCCTAGACACCCCCTATCCCCCTTGTACAGCCACCCCAAACCCATGAACAACCCCCAACCCCCTAAATTATGAATTGAATTCTTTATGTATTTAATTAACTTATGAATTATGTGTTAATGGTGTATGGGTATACTTGTTGTATGAGCATACTTGTTGTGTGGGTATACTTTTTGTATGTGTATACTTGCTATAATTAACTTATGAATTATGTGTTAATTCTATATAGTGGTAATCCGACATGCATAGTCACTTCACCTGATCATTCTCCACCACCGACCCCTCTGAGGGCCTCTGAGCGGCGTCTCCTTCCCATTCCGAGGCGACTAGGGTTTTCTCCATCCTCGCGCTCCTTCCCTCTTCGGCCACCGCTGAATCCCGAGTCTTCTTCATCAGGTTCACCTCGGTGCTTGGGTGATGCTACGCGGCTGGTCTCAACGCGACGGTGTCTCTTTGTAGTTTGACGACGGAGCTGGTTTGGTCCGGGGAGGGGAGGTCTTCACTTCATGGTTTTTTTCTTTCTGTGATTTTCTTTATGGTTGAAGGTTCCCCCTCTGTGAAGGATACGGTAGGGTTTCTCTCTCTAGTGGTGGTTTTTCTTCGATCCCTCTTTGCTCCCTGCGGTGGTACCGTGGCTTCCTCTCCTACTGTGGATTTTCGCTATGGGATTTTGTGGTTGCTGATTCAGAGCTGCGGGTGTAAGACCGAGTTTTCTCTGGAATACTCTTCGGAGCGCTCCAGGTTTGTTCTCGGCAGCTCGTTGGTCCTGTGGTGAGGTCTCAGCTTCTGCTGGTCGCCATTGTCCCTCTGTGGTTGAGTAGTTTGAGGATCTTAAGAGACATTTCCCAGCGGTTTGGTTGACAGCTTTGGATTTTTGGTTCCTTTCTCGGTGGTTCTTTGATGTTTGTGAATCACTATAATTTTTCATGTTTTCTGGGTGATTTGGTTCGTGTTGCGCATCAGTGGCGTTTGATTTTCTGGTTTTGTGATTTTCTGTGGTGCGGGTGATGGTCTCGTTTCCCCCTGAGTTTGCGTCTGCGACGTTGGGTTCTCGATGGCGTTGCTGGTGATGGCGACGACGGACGCCGGTGATGCTCGCCGGCGATCCAGTGATGTGGCGCTCGAGGTGGTGCAGGCTCACGGCTCGAGGGTTTTGGTGATGATGGTGAATAGTTTGATGGGGACGTCGGTTCAGCAGACGAGGTGCTCTGGAATGCGTGATGGTGGATGACGATGGGATTTACTGTTGAGGGTTCTCGTGGCTCGAGGTTTCCTCGGGTCCTGTAACTTTTTGAATTTTGAATTGTGTTGTTATGGTTACCGCTTACCCATAAAGCGGGTATTTTGAAAATCCAAAAAAAGAGAATTTTCAGTCAGTGTAGAGGGTAAATAAATACAGAGTTGGTGGTATTCATAATTCTGTATGAATTATGTGTTGTATGAATTATGTATAAATTCATACAGAATTATGTATGTATTATGCAGGTATTATGAATTGTGGAGGTATTGTGTAGGTATTCAAAATGGACCTCCCCCAACCCCCTGTATATATTCTGTTGTGTATGAATTCTACAGGCCTGCTGGTGGAATTGCTGTAGGTGCACAGGGGGAGGCTCGCAAGCCGGCTTGATGATACAGGTACAAAAAGGATATTCCAATGGTTTACATCCTTTGGAATATGTGTAAAAGCATAATTTATACCAATAGTTTTATGTAAACTGTTGGTATATGTATATGCCAATGGTTTGAAAATTATTTACAGAAATATTTTTACTTTATATTTACCAAAAATTTGTGGGAAACCGTTGGTAAAATTCTATACCAATGGTTTTATAAACCGTTGGTATAGATATGATTTTTTCTATTACCAACAGTTTTAAACCGTTGGTAAACATTTATACCAATGGTTTATTGAAACCGTTGGTATATACTCAATTTTTCAGACAGATCAAAATGGTTCTCATAGAACCGTTGGAATATGTCTATCCTTACAGCTCCAGACCCAACAGTTTGGAAAACCGTTGGTATTTTTTATACCAAAAGTTGTCCAACATTTACCAACAGTTTTAAACTGTTGGTAAAGATAAAATTTCTAGTAGTGTGAAGAGAGAGATTGCTGATGATGTGTCAAGATGTATGGTTTTTCAACAAGTGAAAGCTGTAAGAAAACATCTGAGAGGAGTCATGCAACCTCTTCCCATACCTGAGTGGAAATGGGATGATATTACGATATACTTTGTCATGGGACTACCAAAGACTTCTAGAAGTAATGATGCAATATGGGTCATTTTTGATCGTCTTACCATATCATCATATTTTCTTCCTATAAGAGAAGATTTACTACTTGAACGTTTAGCAAGACTATATATTAATGAATTTGTAAGAATTCATGGATTACCCCTATTGATTGTTTCTGACCGTGATCCCCATTTTACATCAGGATTCTGGAAAAGTGTTCATAAGGACGTAGATACTGAACTTAATTTGAGCACTGCCTACCACCTTCAAACTGATGGACAATCATAAAGAACTATTCAAACCTTAGAAGACATGTTGAGATCTTTCTTACTTGAATTTCAAGGTATGTGGGATCAATATTTACCTTTGTTAGAATTTTCATATAACAATATCTTCTAATCAAGTATTCAGATGGCACCATATGAAGCGTTATATGGAAAGAGATGTCACACACCAACTTGTTGTGATGATTTTGGTGAAGGGAAACTCGTAGGCTCAGAACTTGTTGAGGAAACAATGGAAAAGGTTAAGATTGTCCAAACCCACATCAAAGCAGCTCAAAGTAGGAAAAAGATCTATGCAAATAATTGAAGGAAGGATTTGGAATTTCAAGTAGGATATCATATTTTATTGAAGGTATCTCTATGGAAGGGTGTTATATTACTAAAAAATAAAAGTAAATTAAGTCCCAGGTACATCAGACCTTTAAAAATTGTAGAATGAATTAGAGTTTTAGCTTACCATTAACAATCCCTCCACGTCTCTCCAAATTTCATGATGTGTTCCACGTATCACTGTTGAGAAAATACATGCCTGACCCAATGCATGTACTCACCTATGAAGAAATAGAACTAGAACCCAATCTGTCTTATTTTGAAGAGCCTATTAGGATTCTTGATACTAGAGGACAAGTCTTGAGAAACCAAACGACTCATCTGGTAAAAGTTCTATGGAGAAACCATAAGATGGACGAGGTAACGTGGGAACCTAAGGAATTTATGATGAAGAACCACCCGAATCTTTTTACGCAGTAGTATTCTAGAAATATTGAGGATGAAATTATTTGAAGGAGGGGATAATGTAACACCCCAAGTTTCCACAGTACACTTCTCTTTGAATAAAACAATAGCTTGCATTGTACGCAACATCGAGTTCTAGTACACCACTACCAATCAAACTAGCCATTATGAATTGTAATACCCACTTTTTGAAATTTTATAAATTTTGTTCTTCAAAATGGACTTCATTTTTGGATTCAGACTTTCAAAATTATCTTAGGGTGAATTTTTGGTACTCCTCTAAAAACTTTCAATTTTTTTGATGAATAATGAAAAATACTAAATTTTAATTAAAAAAACTTTTTTAATCGAAATAATTTATAGTGTTAAATTATACATTTGAATGATTTTTATGTATCATTAGATTTTATTTTTTATCATTTAATATAATTTAGTTCATTGGATGTTATTTCACATTTAAAATGGATATAAACATGTGTCAATCTTTTGATAGTTATTATTTCTTAAAATATGCTTTTTTGTTTCGATAACATGAATTAATTTTAAATTAATTTCTGCGACTTTTTATTTTGAATTTAGAAAAATGGATTACATATTTGGAATTATAAGGTCCAAATTATGTAAATAGGTTACTTTTATTTTTAGACATTATGAATAATTATTTCGGTAAATATTTTATTTACCATGGTTAAAGGGGTAAATCCAGTAAATAAGGGTAAAAAATAATATTATAATAATATTAAATTACCCTAAAATGCGTCCTAACACTATTTAATGATACATGTCTAACCATGGGCATCCTTGGGTCGATTTGGGACCCCATGGATCCACTGGAGAGTGATAATGACACTTTATATTAATTAATTTAAAGTAAAGACAAAAATGAAAAAAAACATATATCTTTTAGTAATTTTTTTACATGGGGTTATATAAGTTTTCCCTTAGATTATAAATATTCATTTGAAATCTAAAAAAATTTCCTACATCATGGTATTTTTTTTAATTTTTATACATCAAATAAATAAAATTATTTTTGACACAATAATGATGCAGTGTTTACCTCATTAATGAATGATTTAAATAAATAAGATTTTAAAAATTTAAAAAATATCCAAAACCTCTCCAATTATTTTTGGATGATTTTATTTCTAACATTAGTCATCTTATCTTTGACTTTAATGAGTTTTGGACCTTTATAAACCGAAAATCATTATATAATAAAATATTATTTTCAAACATTCCTAAAGAGCTCCTCCTCACCCTTATAAAAATCCCTCACCTCTAACCCATTTCTCACACCTATAAAGCCCCACGGATCATCCAAACTCTGCCCACTTAAGCTCCCTACATCCCTCTCTTCCTTCTAAAAGACTTACCTTAAGAATAAAGCACTTCAAGGAATCCTTTTGGTTCAAACCAAAGGGAGTTACCCGATTTAAACGTAACATCTCCTCTTAAGTTCTTTTCTTTTATTTTACTTATCCAAACCCCTAAACTCTCTTTATTCCTTTATTTTATAACAAAAACAGTATCCTCATTATACTAGGTTGTTGTTATGAGAATAAGTTGAACTAAACTTACACACACCTCCATCTAATGGGTATATAACATAATGTTTCTATGGACTGTGAACTACAGCCTCACAAAACGATGATTGGTCAATCTTCTACTACCACATATTATGGTGGCCATTATGATGAAAATATAATTATATATGATATTTATGATATTTATTTTACCTATAATCTTCTGTAAATCTCTTTTATAGCATACCTTTATTCTTTTCTTGCTGTATATATATGATAATTTAATTTGAGGAAGTGCAGACTACCGTCCCCTCAAAGTGATGTGACTCATTCATACCATACATGGAACGTATAAAGGATGATGTTAATGAACTTACGTAACATATATAAAATATTATATTATACTAGAATAATAATATACCTATGTATCATTTTGTTTTATTTCCTTTTAAAATAAAAAAATCAAATGGAAGTAGCGTTCATGCGTATGCACAGATTATTGTCTCCACAAACACGATGAAATTCATTCCCCATCGTAACCATTCAAGAATAATTTTCATTTTATTATTAAAAATAATATTTAGGAACATAATATAATTCTGGATATGAATAAAATACATCCTATACAAAACAAACATGACATACATAATAAAACATATAAAGGAAAATGAATCAGTTAACACCCGAAACAATGATACTAATAAAATATTATTAATAAAACAATATTAAAAGATCATATATGATATCATATTTATGTATGTAGTTCTTTTATAATTTAATAAAAATGATTTAAATATTATACAGGATGTTAACGTACCATCGACCAAGTAAAAGTATAAGTTAAGTGTTGATTTCACAATCTTTTTATTATCTGAGGTTGTTTTTACATAAGTATCTACTTGGACCTCTTTATCATTCACATCCGTGCTTCTCAAAAATTTATTTCAAAACATTTTTAATATTTACCTGACTATGGGTTAAATTCATTTATACCCTTGTTTTACTTTTTTATAAATTTTTTTGAAAGGAATCCTTCTTTCATTTTCCAAAAAAGGTACTTTATGACCTTTTCGACGAATTAAGGTAATAATGTTTTTTTAACTTATATGGCAGGTGCGTCTATTTCCCACCATTATAACACCTTTGAAACTTAACTTACAATATTATAATAATATTTTCAAAATAAATGTTTTCTTTTATAATTATGTGACTTTGAATGATTTTCAAATAGAAAGAGATATTTCACACAAATAGTTTTGATTTCATCTATGTCAACATCCTTTGATGGATTTTACACTTATTTGAAGTTGATTTATTATAACACAATCTTAAATATTTTATTGAAGGTTTTGTGATATGTTTGACTGTGGATGTGTTTTTTATACCATTCGTGGTTTATAGTTAAAGTATTAACATTTCGTATGGTAGTTTTAATACGAATATTTATTTTATGTTTCAACCTTTTCATATGATGAATGCATTGGACTTAGTAAGTGACAGGTGGATCCCAATATAGCTCCTCTATGCATTAGTAGGTCTCATGAGGCAAACTAGTGTCTTTCCACAAGGCCTTGACAAAATCTTGTTTGCAGTCTTGGCACGAGGCCTTGACTATGTGGTTATGATGTCTGACATTATGCATTCCATAATTATGAAATTAGCTATTGTTATTACATGTGATTATTCGACTATTAGAATATCCATGTGAATAATTAAATGGAATTATTTGATTTATCTTTTCAATATTATACTGATGTTTAATTTTAAAAGGCTTTTTTGTAGTCTTATACATTGACTTAAATGTTTAGGCTTATTCATAAAGTTTCTGCTATATTGTTATCCTTACTGAGCATATGAGATCACCCCTTTCTATGTTTTATTTTTTCTAGGATGTGAAGAAGTATTTTATGTTTGACCTTTAGGGATATGCTAAGGGATATAAGTGTGTTCAAAGGGGAAAAAATGTTGTTGTTGTTTTTATCTCATGATGTAATGTAAATCTTATGTATGTATCTATTACTTTTAAAGATACTAAACTAATCATTCTTTCAGGACATGATTCCTTATATCATGCCAATTTTATGTAATAATGCACCAAATATGGGTAATTAGGGCTGAGGCATTAAATTTTTTTTCGAATAGTGTATCCCTATTATGTTTTCTCCCCTTACTTCACAGTTAGGATTCATCCAATTAAAATATATATTTATTGATGGATGGTTTCCTTAATAACATAGTCCATGATATTCTATCATAAATTATAAATAATATTATCCATCACATGTAACAAACTATAATAAGATTCAAATAGTCCTAAATGAATAAACATTTAAAATAACATTAAATACTCATTTTATCATGACATTAATCATAGAGAATAATCATGTTTTAATCAATGATGGAAATTTCATTAAATATCCCCTCCATTTTGAATTTGAATAACAGAATCAAGATAAACTTATGATGAATATATTATAAAAACATGGAAGTTTTCTTCACATCATAACATAACTGATAAATAGAATTTCATATAGCACTAGATACATAAAATAATATCTTGTAATTTAAATGATTAGTATCTTTAAAAAATATAAATTCAATAAAATACTATAAATTCATATCAAAAAATTTCTAAAATATTATAATCATTATAGTGGTAAGCATATGTAATATTTTATCTTCTAAAAGTTAATTGATAATAATCATGACTTAGCAAAAAATCAGTACATTATTAATTCTTCTTGCATATGAAATATTATTTATGTGTAATATATTCCTCAAAACATCTCTTGAATTTTCATGGTGATTTTCCTTGTGAAATTATTTGTTTCTCATCATCTGATAAATACATAATATATTTCACATTCAAAATAAATGCATAAGATATTTTTATCTTCTCTAATATTGTGTGTTGGATACTATACATAAAAATATTTAAAAAAAAATGAATAGATTATATCATTTTAATTATATTTAATATATTTTCAATCTTGAGAAGATACAATGTAACATGTAGTTTTTAAAAAAAAATAAAATAATTAATGTTTTTCTCATAACATATAATTTTGTTTACTCAATATATATGGAATTTTAAATATTGAAATTTCTAACTGAGAATTTGTATAAATGTAATATACTAATAAATAATCAATATAAAAAAAAATAAAATTAAATAGAACAATAATAAATAAATTAATAAATGGAATGAATAAGGTGAGGGGGATTAGTAATTTATTGAGGGTATTAATTAAAAAAAATACAAATAGAGTGTAATGGATCCACTAGTCACTATATACTCACTAAATAAAATTCTATATGAATTTATCATAAATGAAACCATATATGATATGGACCAATAATATCCTAAATTTTATTTAATGATGATTTGTGATTTTGAAGTGAATGTATATAATAAAATTTCTAAAAAGTTCCCCCAAAATCTAATAAATTCAAATTTTTCAGTTATCCCAAAGAAAAGTAATTTTTTTATTTAATACCAGAATTCAATTTTATTTAAGGTTTTATATTATATGTACCTTGAGAATAAATAAATATTAGGAGAAATTAGTTGGATGAATTTTACTTTAGGAAATAAATATATTAATAAATAATTTTTTTATTAACATTATTGAAAAGTTAGTTTTTTACCCGAATAATATTTTATTAGTTTTAAAAATCTGTTATAGGTGTTTTAAGTGGATATGAGAGTTGGTATGGAGTTTTGGAACGAGATAAATATATAGACATGAATTAAAAACTATGGTGGAAACCATGTAACTTCTATAAAATTCTGAATTTGAGTAATTACTATTTATGATATGATTTATAAACATTGGGAATTTTTTTTTCACGTTTATGAAAACTGGAATAAGGTGAAAATAAGGTTTATAACATCATCTAAAAATAGTGAAAAAATCCATGTTGTCTATAAAGTATCTAAATTTCAATTTTTAATCCCATTTCCCCCAATTAAATTACTATCAATTGTTATAATTCATATTTTAATGAACGTAGGGAATATTTTTGGAGTATTTTGAGCGATTTACTTCATTATTTGATCAAATTCACCCATTCGTAGTTTATGTTCCATAGGGTATTTGTAAACACAACATAGAGGCATGTTGAACAAATCATGGTTAAATGTTTTCTAAATTATATATATTCTTTTAATATTTATCACCTTCTCTCTTTCAACCTCTAGTGGTGGTAATGAAAAGTTGATAATTTATTCTTTAACATAGAACAAAAAAATATTTAGTACGTGTAAATCAGTGATGTCTGAACATGTATTTTTCAATAGATCAGCCTCGATGAGGTAATCCAACACCTTTTCATGATTAACTCTTTTGGAGACATGCATTGTATACAAGCAATTTTATCAAAAAGTAAATGTTGGTTGGAATGGGAGTTTCCCAAAAAATAGTTCCCTATATTACATAGGCAAGGTGACCATATTATAAAGATAGATTTCCAATTAATTATATATTTGAACATAGATAACTTCAAAAGAATCTATATACTAGATTGCTCCATTTTTATAGAAAAATAATCCTCTTTAATTACATCAATGATTTTATCTATGGATAATATTGAAACCACAAGTAGGATCTTATTACTCAAACACAAAGTGTATTTAAATTATTTAAAGTCTTCAAAAACTACATAAAAAAATTAGACTATGAACCTCATCCTAGATAAATAGTTCAGTTAGAATCTATTTTTTGGACACTCTATTATAACAAAAAGAATTAATACCACCTCAAAAAACACTACTTATTAAATAACATGATGAGTAAACACAAAATACCTTGGTTATAATGTTTCTCACTATATTAATATCATCTTCGGTTTACTACTTCTCTTCTTCTCAATATTTTATTCTTCATCTTTGAAAACTAGATGATGTTTATCCTTAATACTAGATCATCAATACTTCTTCTTCGTTGATATGTCTTCTTCTCTCTCTAAATAGTCTCTTAATTTTTTGTAAAGAAAATATTATTTTCCTTGGATCACTCATAACAAAAATATAAACCAAGCATCATCCACTCCTCTTGATTATCATCTTTATATTTTATAAGATATTCAATTTCTCATATAGATACATGAAATAAACCATTTATTTTCAATGTTGTTAAATAGAATATAGATAGATAAAGAAAACCCTATCCTAAAATAAACTTTATAGTATAAAAATTATCAGGGTTCCTTAAAAAATTATGTGTTTTGTTTACAAACTCATTCTTGTGGTACAACATTCAAAAATTTCACTTACAACATTAAAAAAGTACCAATTATTTGATTTTATATTTTCCTCTTTTTTCTATGTTGAACATATTTTAAAAAAATTATATCTTTCTTGATTAATCTTATTCAAAAAATATTTCACTACAAATCCACACATGGAACATTCACTGTGGTTATTTGAATATAAACATGTAAGAACATGTGATTTTGTACTCAGCTCGCAGATTGAAATATTCTAGGAAAATCATTACAATATCATCCCTAAATCTATACTCAAAAGCGATAACTTAATCATATTTTATTTGTTATAATAAAATCACATTTCTTTTGTGATGTTTTAATACATTCAATAATAACACATTAATCATTAGATATTAATTTATAGATTTATAAAACCCTAATGTAAATTTTCTTATTAATGAGTAAATTCACATATTTCCTTAATTTACCACATTGTTCTCCATTGAATCAATCATATAGATTAGATTCTAACATAGTAATTCAGATCAGATCAAAAGGAATTAAACACTGAATAATAATCCATGTATCAACTCAAAAGTTACTACATTATTCACAAAATACCATTTAATCTTACATCGCATTGATCATACCATCAGGAACATGAATATCAATTCTAAATTCCATTCCTTGAATAATTGTTTTAATTTTTTTATTCCTTATGATCTAACCTTTCTTCATTTTAATTTTTCATCATTATTTCATAGATGAGGAATTTCAAATATTCTCAATTGAATTTAGAAAATAAATAGATATATGTTTTCCCCAAATCATTTCCATTAAATTTTACTTACATCATGGAAGTATTAGGTAATAATAATGATTTATTTTTTTAACATGAATGAACAATTATTTCATCATCCCAAATCAATTAACTTATCATAATTATAATATTTTAAATATATACAATCATTCTACAGAATTTAAAAATCAATATAAGTATATTTTTAGATGTAGTATAGAATTTATATGTATCTCTATTGAAATTCGTATTCAAATTGGGTGGTTTCCATACTTTATCATAGTTTAGGGAAAATTTATTATGTGGATTCAGTGTCAAATTTGTCTTCTATCAAATTCATATTCCATCTTATGTAACGTCTTATTGATATCATGAAGGATTCACGACTAAAAAAATTACATAAATCTGATGTCATATAGATAGAACATAATTCAAATTCCCTTTAAAATGATATTATGGGTGGTTTTGAAGTATTAATCCTAACTCAAAATTCATAAGGATTTGTAGAAGTAGTTATATAAAGAGTCATAATCTCTTATGATCCATGAATTATCCAATATTGAGACATTAATAAAAATTCAATAATTATTCAAATTATTCTATGGATTCTTAAAAACACATCCATTCCATAACAATTCATTAAAATCATCATTGAATAACACCAATTAATTTTTTGAATTAATATAATAATTCAAAAACCCACTAAGTTAATTCAAAATAAATTTATAGAAAATGAATTACTCAAATAAAGAATTATAATATGATACAATACTTTTATATTGTATAGTTCAGTTCTACCACCATAATTCATCATTCAAGTGTATTTATAAATTATTTTTGGAGCCTCTATGTTTAACAATACATGGTTGGATTCTCCTTAACTCTGGTTGGATTCTCCAGAAACATTGAAACTATTTAAACCATTTTCAATACTGATTATACGTGTTTTCTATCATACACAACCCAACATCTATAATGTTTTCTTCTTATTCCAATTTATACATCTTTTTATAACTATTTTAGATAGTTATCAATCCATGAGAACATGTATATGAAATTAGAACTAGATCACCAGTCATCTGATGTGATGACTTACCCTTGAATCTATTAGGACAATTATTCAATGGTAGAATGTACATTACTAATAAATGTATAGGAAATATCATCTCTTTATTTTGGTGGTTTATTTCTCCATCACACAAAACTCCATAGCATATATATTGAATTGTATTAAAAATTTACAAGAAAACCTCCTATTTTGTTATTTTCAATTGAAATACACATTTTATTTCATATTTTTTGTTAATATATCATCTCACCAATATTAAAAATATATGAGAAGAGGACACAAGTTATTCCACTTACTAAAATTACAGGGGATAAGGATGAATTTTTTATCTCTAAAAAATTAATCTAATTTTATGAATGACATATTCTCCCTTTAACTCATTCAGATTCATTATACTCAATTCATTCAATGAGGGAAGGGTTATATCATAAGAATCTTAACAATTTTCCCTCAATTAGAAGACAATATGTCTAATTTTGATAACCATGCATAGAAAATTACTTTTGTTAATTTAAACCTAAAATTTGTATATAAATTAATACCAATGTCATACCAACTCTGAAACCCTTGGTCTAGTGGATGTACCAATTTATTTTTGAATTTATTTTATAAATTTACACTTACCATGGTCAATCAAAATGATACATTACATGTGAAAGTATTTTTCTCACATATTTTGGTTAGATAGCCACTCACACATGATAAAGACAATGATTATGAGTCAAAATAATGATGAGAGAATGAAAATCATTCCTATACCTTCATTTATGTTGGATATAACTAGAACTATAGATTAAATTGAAATTAAAGAATCTCAAGTAGGTTCACCTATTTCGAAAGCACCCCCTCATGGGATTATCCTAAAAAATATTAAAATTTTATTCCTATATTTCAAACAGAATCCAAATAGAGTTGGGAATAAGGTAGATCTTTAATTATCTCCTCAGCATGAGATAATGGGTAAGATATTTTTTTAACTTAGATACTCCTTTAATTAAATGTCTGAAGTGTATAGACCTCTTCATGATTCATTCCTTCTTGAAATTCAGATATATTCTTTTTTGGCTGTCAAATAATTATTATATTTCTCATCTTTTGACCTTGGAATAATGGTATTATACACATAAGAAAATATATAACTCTCATTCTTTTCATGTTCCCTATAACTTATTATTCACCTCCAATAAATTGTTCATATGATAAAAAAAATTTCATCTAATTATAATATTTTTTTGTGGACTCCTTAATTTAAACAACATTTTTGGTACAATGATTCATTGGTTTTGTTTCCTTATTATTTATTTGATTTGGAAATTCAAACATAATTTTTTTACTATATTAAATTCCTATTATAACTTTCCAAACACATCTCTTTCTACCTTAGTATTATCAATTTTTATAATATGTTCAACATAATCAATAGGAATTCCAACCACTAATTCAATCCTACTGTCCCTATCTTGGATGAATTATCTTCTAGATAAAAGTTTTCTCCCTTTCACCTTGATCTTTATGTCCATTTTGAAATGGTCCATGATGAGTAGTATATTGAATTAGCTAAATCATATTGTCACTATAGTTGAACATCCTTATATGTATTATCCAATATTTTTATTGGATTATTTGATTCAAATTTCTTAATTTGATTCTATCACATGGAAGATATCATATTTTTCTTCACCTTAATTTCTTTTTATTTGTGGATTTCTCATCCAATTGGTAAAATATTTTGAATGAGATAGTAAATAACAAAAATCCTCATAGAATTGGATTTTTTTTTCAAAATTCTAGATGCCTTCATATGACTCAAATATTCCTTTGGTTGATTTTTTACTTTTTATGTGAAATCCATATAAATTTCTTTTTAAATTACACACATCTACACCATGATTTATGGTATGAAAACATTTACACACTGAAATTTTTTCCATAAATCCAAATACCAAGACTCAAACATCAAAAAATTAAAACATATACCTAGGAAAAACATCATTTATCCAATTGATGTAATTTAGTGAGATTCTATAACTTTTTGTTTTTAACATAAAACACCACTATTTTGGGATAATATTTGGTTTATTATATTCATTGACATGTATAAATTCATCCTTAATTATACGGTTAATTTATTTTGATTTTTTATACTTCTATATTTTTAGATTTTTTAACATACATGAAACAACAGTTCTCCAAAAAGATTTAGTAGGAACTGAATTTTCTAATTTTTGGTTACATTTTGCTATAAGAATTTTATGGGTGGTTCTTATGATTATTTCTAGATCTTAAAGACCCCATTAAGAGTATTTATAAAGGAAATACCCTTTATTTAAGTTTGTGTGAAAATACTTCTTTTATAAGCATTTTTTGAAGATCCAGATAACCTGTTTTTTAGATTTTTCAAATTGTCAACTAAGTTATGAAATTTTAGATTGAAAAAGAATATCTAATAATCATGTTTTTTTTTTAAATTTATTCAAAATCATTACATATATTATTAAATTATTTCACACAATTTTTTAATTGAATATTGAAACTAGTTTTCATGCTCTTGAACCTTATTATCCTTGATTTCCTACTAAGCAGTCTTTACTTCCATTGAGTGTTTATAAATCATTCCTAATATAGGTAATGCATATTTGGAAACATTTTACATTACAACTCTCACATAAATAAATTTCTTAAATTCATTATCATCCATTTACAATATTTCATTCCAATGTAGGATGGATTTTTTTCCTTATCATTCAAAATCATTCTAAGAGTGTTTCAACAATATACATTCTTAGCCAATGACACTTCCATTTAATAATCCACTCCTTTATGTAGTGATTTTGATCAATAAATATCTTAATATAAGAAAATATACATGTTAAAACTTCCAAGATAACTTTACTAAATCAGTATTGTATTTCAGAATAAATTTAAATGAGTGTGTTATTGAACTTAGAATCATTACAACCTGAAATTGTTTCACAAGAGGAATAATAATCCAAAGATTTATCACAACATTTACTACTATATAAAACCTTATATTATGGGTTTTTTCATGTCATAATTGATCTGTTTGATTTATTACTTTTCTTATTCTTCATTATATTTTTCATGTACCTAACTAAATTTTATAAATCGTCACTTCTAGTGAATGAATTGGAGTACTACACTTGATTATTTTTCATCAAAAACTTGAAATATTCAATTCATATTTTCTTATAAAAACACAAATGTGATGTAAAACCAAAATATGATAAGATATAACCCTGAATATGATATAATTTATAATGGAACAAAAACATTTAATAAGATGGAACTAAGTCTTTAATACATTTTATATGATCTACTAGGTCATTATAAACACATTTGGGAGGTAGTGAATATAGAGTGGTGGTTGTTTATAAAATTTGAAATATTCTTTTAAAAATTATCCCCTTTAGTTTTTCAACCATTAATGCTAGTAAAGTTAAATATAAAATATTTTAATTTATCCTAACATTCACCTATTGGAAATAAAACTAAACTAATAATTATTTAACAAGTGTTTTTACAAATGTTGACCTATATGTGGGAAACCTGCTCCTTGTTGTGTTTAACTCCTATGGAGACACAGATTCTACACTAGTGATTTTATCATCAATTATTTCTGGATTGGACATGATGTTTCCTAAAACCAAGTTCACCATATTCATAGGTTTTTTAACATTATACACATATTTCTTTCCACTATTTTTTATAAATAAAATAAGAATCCTAAATTAGGATATATATACTGGAATTGCACTAGATCTTCAAAAAATATAACCTCTTGAATAAGATCACCAATTATATCCAAGGATATCACTACTCCCACAAAGAGGATATGATTCCTCAAACACAGAGTTCCTCTGATTTTCATTAAGTATTCGATAAATATTTATGAAAAAAGAATTATATATCTCTCCCTAATGTCTATGTTCTTTCAAAATTAGACTATTTCATCTCTCATAATTAATAATTCAAGAATAAAGCCCCATAAAATAGAACCTGGTGAATAAACCGGTGGGTAAACACTAAATAATTTTAGTATAATCCTTCTTTTTTCAACAATAACCTCTTTAATCTAATGGGTCTCTTATTTTTATCTTTTCAGTCTTCTTGTTATTCAAAAAATACCTGATGAAAAGCTTTAGTATAGGATTAACCATTCTTCTTATTCATTGTGATGACTTATTCTACCTTGGTAAACTCTCTTGTTCTTGAAGAGAACATATTTTTCTTCTTTACACACTAAATAAATAAAATATAATTGGTAACAATGGCTACTCGTACTTACCTTCTTTATTTTTTTTCTCTAAATAATCACTTCATCATGAAACATCATTAAAATATTCTTAGATTTTCAATATATATAATTTCAATGAATTGTTATAAATTATTCTCCATACCAAATGAAAAATTTTAATGTACTTATTTTTCGGTTCCCTGTGACATTATATGCACATCATACCCACTCATTCTTAAGGGAGTTCTACCCATGATTTACTTTATAGAATTCCCAAAGTAGCATTCATTTAATATTCTAATTTTCTCTTTATCTTATCCAAAATAGGTTTACTTGGTATTATTGTTGGATCATGTATTTTTATTAATAAAATGATTCACCACTTACATACACTTAGAAAATTCTCCAAGGCCATTTAAAAATATAGTACCTGAAATAAGGGGTTTGAAATTTATCTCATGTCTTGATAACATATAGGAAAATTAGTATGTACTCAACATTGAGTCCATAAACACCAAAAACAATTGAAACACCTTTTCCTTCTCAGGTATAAAGAATCAATAATATTTTGTGATATTTAAATGCCTTCAAAAATTACACTTTCATCATACGAGGTTAATTTCAAAATGTTTCAAATATAGACATTCTTATTTTCATGATAGAGAAAATACCATCCTTTCATCATATTCATTAGTAAATACAGTCATTAAATCATGAATATTAGATTTTAACTCACTCATTCAACTCAGATCACAAATATTTAAACACTAATTAATATTCCAAGAATTTACTATTTATTATAAAAAATTCATTTCATTTTTCCATCACTTAAATATTCATTCCAATACCTTAAATATTAGTTATCAATTTTTTATTCAATTAATTTTTTTGTTTTGTTATTTTAAACAAAGATCAACCCCAATGCATCTTCTAATTTGGAATTATTTTTCAATCATAGATATTGAATGAAAAACTTTCTCATTTTAAATTCTAGAATATATTGAACAGTGATCCCTATAATTATTTCTCCTTTAATTTTCCTTAAATCATGTTAATATCATTACTTAAAAAAGAATAATTTGTTTTAGAATATGAAGGAATGTATCTTGCGTCACACAAAATCAATTTCCTAATTAAAATTATAATTCCAAAAATATGTATATTAATTAAATATAATTATCATATTTTTTAAGTCTAATTTCATAAAAATATTTGAAGTCAAACATGTATCTATATCTATCAAAATTTTTCATAAACAAATACACATGTTATTAGATTAATCTTTAATAAAAAAATATAACAAACCATACAATAATTGTATAGGTACAACATATTTAGAATCATGGAAAAATAATCTACCAGTTCATAAGGAATCTACAAGTTCTCCCACATAGTTATTTATATGTATAATCATTCTTAGAAATATCATATATAATACAATTATTTATAACATTTTGAATGGATACATAATAAAATGTTTATATTTGATACTAAGTATGGGAAAAAAGGGAGATATCAATGATTACATAAACATGACATTAGAATATGGGTATTTTAATTTGAGTATACAATTTTAGAACTATACCCTACGTGTCACATAACATAATCATGAGTCATGGAATAAATAATGAAATATCGTATTATATAAATCATAATAGAATCAAATAACATAAGACACGGGATAATAACATGGGTATAAGACACGAATTGGTGGTGTAAACATAAGTATATAAAAACATTTCCATTATTGTCAAGGATCATTTTTAAGACTATTATATTGGAATGGTTTCACTCACTAAGCCATGATAGTATCCATGGTTTACCCCCAAAGACTATGATTATGGAAAAATTTTCTTTCTGGACTGGGTTCACTCACCATTCTATTTATATTTATCTCATGATATATCCATATTTACCCAATCCATTAGAGGGATATATAATTTCAATCCCACGCATCGAATAATGAAAAAAATAAAAACGAATTCCACAAGATTAAGAAACATTAAATGATTTAATATTAGGTAGAAAAATATTTTATAAGATCACATAAAACATTTCCTAAGGAAAATACACTTTTCACTTTGAGATAAATTATTTAAAATATAAAAATATTACAAATATTAAATATAACATATCATTTTAATGGATCCTTAAATAATTGAAAAATATTATTCCAAGAATTTAGTGGTTATTATGGTGTGAAATTATATTAAATCCACATATTCTAGAATACTAATTTATTTAATTTTATATTAAAAAGTAAAAATAACATTTTTTTAAAATGAAAGGAGTTTTACTCTAAAACAATTTTATAAAAAATTAAAACATGGGTAAACATTACATTAATCATTCATAGGGAAATATTAAAACATTATTGAAAACATTTTAAATAAACATGGAAATTAAAGTGAAATATCCCTAACTAAATAATATTACAAAAATACTTTTACTTAAAATTATTATTTCATTCCATTTACCACATAATGTGTGTAAAATGAAAGGAAAAATGTAATATTTTATCATAAATATAGTATAATAAAATTCATGAGTTTTTATAGTGGTATATCATAAGATTTCATCATCATAAACCTGATTATAAATAATTCGGATAAATAATGATAGTATAACAAAAAAATCAAACCACCTTGGTAACTATTAAATCATAGTCCCCATGATAGAAAGAAACATAGATGTATATTTATATAAAATAACTTTTTTTAATCATAAAATTCATTCATGGAAGGTTTATATACTCCACGTAAAGGAAATAAGTGGTGAATATAGAATGTGTCACATAGAAGTAAAAGTGAGATGAAAATCCATTACCTTAAGTATTGAAATATTTTTACTTGTTCAATACCCATATATAATAAATATAGGTTTATTATAAATATAATATAGTACAATAATCATGTATATAATAATATATTATGTACTTATAATAATTTATCACCCATTTATTAACAATTCTTCTTTAAAATCACTATTCTAGGAAATAAATACTTCATTTTTTTAATGTATGTTTTGGATTAAAAGTTTCAGTCCGTGTGAATTGACCATGGTTATCTCACCACCATTATTTTAAGAATGATATTTATATAAAAAATAATCACTATAATCATATCTTGGGTCATCTATAGAATTTAGATATAGAAAAATGATCTATGTTGTTCATAGAGATGATCAACAGTACATACAGATGGACATTCTTTTCATCTATCGGTGGATGTAAAATAAAGGTAAATACCACTTTAAACATATATAAAAATTATTATATCATATATAAAATATATTAATTCATTAAATCTATCCTTATTATTCTCCTTTTAAATAGGAAATGAAAAACAAATCACATCACTTCTAGGAGGTGGCAGTCAACATGTATACACGATTGACGTTATCATTTCCCAACAGGTTGGAAGGTTAGAATTTAGATTTTATTTTATAATTATAGAATTATAAATAAGTATTAAATTACATATATAAATATATATATATATAATTTTAAACTAGCATTATGTCTTGTAGTGAGAGGTGGTGATTAAAAAAGAATTACATCGGTTCGTGAGGCGGTAGTCCACCATACACACAATTGATGATTTCGTTTCCCTTTTTACGAAATATGAGATAGATATTGGTTAAAAAATTAGAAAAATAAAATAATAGTATATGAAAGAGAATGGTATTATTATATTATAATTATTAGGACATAAGTTAAGGTTAAAAAATAAGAATAAAAAATAAAGAGCATGGTGAATACAATTACCTTCGCTTAGAAAACCCAAATTTGGATAGCTTATTAATGAAAATAGGGTTGTTGTATCGGGAAGGGACGAATTTTTAAAATGGGGATAATAATTTGGTGTGATATTATTTTAGGTTTTGGTTGATATAAATTTCTTAATAGCTGTGAATAAGTGAGGGGAGGAGGTTCCCTTTTATAATTGAGGTGGGTGGCACACTTGTAAATTTTCAGTGTTTTAAATTAATGATAAGTCATTATCAAGGAAAATAGAACAGAAATAGATCATATTAAAATTTTATACAGGTATTGAAGAAATTACAAAACTAATTGGTGTTTATAAATTATTTAGGTCAATTTGACCCCTATCATTATTGAGTAACCCCTGATAAACATGTTTTAACATTAATTTTGGGAACCTATTTTTTCTATTTTTTCTATTCGTTATGAAAAAATTTAATTTATTATTATTAATTAATATTAATTATTAAAATAAAAAGTATGGAATGCATATTTAAATTACCCACTTATTCTCATTGTCTTGAGAATATAATGAATCATTAAATGGCCGTAAGCATCATCCCCATGATGCCAAAGGCTGGAAATAAATAATAAAGGGTATCAAATACATGTGGGGGGATATTTACCCTTTATGAAATAAAACCATTAACCAAAAACCATAACCAACCAAATATAATGTGATGCATCAACTAAAAAAGAAAAATCAATAATGTTTTTATAACCAAAACCAAACCAAGTCTACTCTAGTGGATGAAAATATAACATCAAAGAAAACAATGGAAGGACACAAATAAACTCCAATATGACAACTAGAATCCATTTTTCACAAGCTCCATGCTCCAATCACCAAAACTCCCAAGTATCATGAGGTGGTGCTAAAGACACATGAAACTTTACCTTTTCCCATGACCCAGAAGATAACATCTATAAAAGAAACAAAGTTCCAAAGCAGGGGTGATTATAAAACCCAATAGGCTTTCCCCAATGACTTCCCTACTCACAAAACTAGGATAGAATGGTTAATTTTTTTATATAAAATAGTATACATAAAACAATTTCCTAGTACAATTTATAACTAAATATAAACAAGATTCAAAACCATTTAAAACCAAAGGCGCACAAGTTGTACTTTAACTAATTTTCAATTGAGTCACATTTCTAGAAATGAATCGAAACAAAGATTTTAAAACAGACCAAAATAACCTCTTGGAGTAACTATCCCATGGTTCACAAGACACCCACACATGCATTTTTCATTTCGGCAGTTCCATACTCATGAGTGGTCTCTAATCCAATTACATTGTTTCCCAATGACACACACCCCCGATCCAGGGTCACGCACCTCGTACCCTAATGGTACATGTCCCTTATTTAGGGGCATGTAGAACAACAACTCACACAACCCATATATTCCAAAACCAGTCAAATAACCCAATTCAAACCATTTCAACAAAACAATTATTTTATTGAAAACCATTAAAAAACACAATTCTAATCAACCATTCAATTTTATTAAAACCATTCCTTTATTTAAAACTCTTTAATTAATTTTTTTTATAATTCTAGAAAAATTCCATTTCCAAACATAGTTTTAATACCAAGAATAAAACACTTTATTCATAAGCACCAATTTTCCAGATTTCCACAACCATCAAAAAAAGGGTTTCAATAAATCATAAATAAGAGAATTCATAATAAAATCCACACAAATAAATCAATTTGAAACCATGAAATTTCATAGTACTAAGAGGGTTCATGAGTGAAGCCTCCTACCTCAACTATTTTGATGAAAACTAGAAATTGACAATGAAAACTCAAGAAACTAGGCCGATTCTCCATGAAACCACCTTAGATCTATTCTACTACCAACTACGAGACCAAATATAATCATATTTGGAATCTAAAATATTAGATCTACCCATAAAATTTATAGATATGAGAATTTGAGAAGAAATGAGAAGTAGATCTATGAAATTGTGACAAGAACGATGAAGAACCAAACTTACCTCATGAATTGAGCAGGAAAATGCCAAGGAAGGGTCCCAGATTGATTCCAAAGTGAATAGGAGATGTTCTCCTTCCTTCATTGGAGAAGAATCCTAAATTAGGGTTATTTAGGAGAAAAAATGATGGAGTTAGTGGAAAAACAGGAAAAATCATATTTTTGGATCTAATTTTAACTCTGTGCACAGTAAGA
Source organism: Viscum album (assembly GCA_963277665.1). Taxonomy (NCBI): domain Eukaryota; kingdom Viridiplantae; phylum Streptophyta; class Magnoliopsida; order Santalales; family Viscaceae; genus Viscum; species Viscum album. The sequence goes on from OY728121.1 coordinate 1,458,070,883, forward strand.
CAAACCTTATGTTAGCCAATACCTTATGGAACCCCTCACACAACCTCCTCACATGGTCTCCCTAACTATGATCACACCATGCTAATGCTATTTTCCCAAAACTTCCACTGCACATAGTTTCTTTTAGGATTTCCACACAATATAGATAAACTGTGTGCAGCTCGTGCACAACCTGTGTATAGCCCATGTGCATCCTGTGCACATCCATCTTTTCCCCAAAAACATATTAAAAGTTCACCGAACTCTACCATACCTCACCCTTACACTTTATAAACATGAAAATCACAAATTAAGGGTTACATAATAGAAACTGAGGGTATTACATTCTCCCCATCATTGGTCTTTCTATCCTCAGAATGTAGAAAACCATTGTTTCACTAAAAGAGTTCTCGGAATTTCTTTTTAATTTCCTTCTCACGTTCCCAAGTCTCTTTCTGAATTTTACCATGTTTTCATAAAACCCATACTAGACCAATGATGTTTCTACACAAGAATTTATCTCACCTATCCACAATTTACAATGGGATATGCGCCAATGAAGCATCCGACTCTAGGTAAATGTGATCCCATTTGATCACATGGTTATGATTAGGCTGATAAATTTTCAAGGAAGATACGTGAAACACATTGTTCACCGAACTGAACTGTGATAGAAATTATAACAGATATTCCACCTCTCTACCCATTGCAGTGTATCAAAATGGAGAATATATCGATGATGTAAATTTACCTGATTCCAAAAATGATGATGTCTATACATTGGAGAGATCCTTAAGAACACATGATAACTCACTAAAAATGAAAATGGTCTTTGAAAATGACATGCACAAAATTTTTGATGACACTAAGTCTTCTCCATCCATTTCTTGATCAACTGAAACTTATCCATTGTTTCTTGGACAATGATTTTCCTATATAGTGAAGTCTAAATAGTTTCCAACAAACAATGTGGAGAATGATAAGGACTCCCATATAATTCTTCAAAAGGATCCATATGTATTCAGGCATGATAGATATTATTATATGATAACAACACTGAGGGTATATGCTCTTCCCTTGATCCACAAAAATCCATTACATTAGCCTACAATATGTCTTCCATCATGTGTATCATCATTTTGAATTTACCGTTATCTAAGAATGATACATTGTACTCATATTCAACTGAGTTCGAATGGATTTTTTAAGGATATCTAGAAATGAGACGTGAACTTCATATCTCTATCCATGACTATAGAAACTGGTAATCCTTGTCTCTTTACTACTTCGAGGAAATAAATTTCAGAAAAATACTTCACTGTATGAGTTTTAAGAATATGAATTAAATGGTACCCGTTGTTATGTCGATCCACTATCACCCCATGCGACATCATGTTTCTAAACCATTCTTAGAAGGCCTGTAACAAAATCTATAATTATATTCTCCCATTTTCACAATGGGATAGGTAAAGACTACAACATATATACTGGTTGTTGATGTTTTTCCTTAAATTACCAACAAGTTGAGAACCTTAAAACAAACTCAACCACATTCTGTTTCATAAAAATCCAACAAAACTATTCTTTCAACTCCTTATACATCTTCTATATTCCTAGATGAATAATCCATCTGGAATAGTGGTATGCATGAAGAAGTTGTTCCTAAAAATCTATAGGTACATCCATCTGATCTATGAACCACAATGACTAACTCCCATCAAGTTTCCAACCCTCAATGGTCTCCTCACCATTGTGTTTTGAACTCATAACCAAGCATTCTACATCAACTTTTTGTTCCTATTTAACCTTCCTTACCAAATCAGGAACCATGGAGACTTAAAAGAAAACCACAACTTTACCTTGGTCTTTACATTTCACATTCATGTTGGCTTGGACATACATTAACTTCCACTCATATGATGATTATTTTTATAACTAATCATATGAATTTATACTTAATGAATATGATACCACATTTCCTTTACCCGATGTATACATTAAGTCAAATTCAAACATCTATATATACTACACTTATCTATATTTCAATATATTCAAACCACGCTGAGATAAAATATGTTTCCAGATTTTTTGGTCCACAAAAAATGTAAATTTCTCACGAAAGAGATAATGAATCCATGTCTTCAAATCTTGGTTGACCATAACTAACTCCAAATAGTGTCTTGGATAATTCCACTCATTCATTATAAACTGTCCTGAACCATAAGCAATGACATGGTCCCCTTTCCTGAGAACACATCCCCACCTAGATCTTGAAGAATCACAGTACACCACATAACCTAGTCCTGATTCTGAAAAAATCAATATAGGTGCAGATGTAAGAAGAAATTTATTCACTTGAAAAGAGTTATTATATTCTTTAATCTATTGCAATAGAGTATTATTCTTTTTCAAATGTGTCATCTGTGAGGCTAGTTGTGAGAATTCATTCACAATGTGCCGATAATAAACTGTTAGACCAAGAATAAATAACATCTCAAAGATATTCTTTAGTGATTGACAAGAAATAACAGCTTCTATTTCTCTAGATCCATAGAAGCACATTTTTTAGAAATTACATGGATGAGAAATTGTACCACCTTTATCAAAAATTTCACTTTGATTGTTTGGAATACAAACAATGGTTTATCAGGATTCTCAACACTTTCACCAAGTGTTTATCATGTTTATCATTTGTCCTTGAATACACTAATATTTTATCTATAAACACAACAACAAAAGAATCTAGATATCACTAAAATATCCAATTCATGAATTCCATATAGACCTTTGGTTCATTCATGAGTTCAAAAGTCATTACTAGATATTTGTAGTGTCCATATCTACTTCTCAATGATGTTTTTAGAATATTCTCCTTCAGAACTCACAATTAATGATATCCTAATCATAATTCAATTTTATAGAACCACTGATATCCCCTCAATTGATCAAAATGATCATCAATTCATGGAAGTGGATACCTATTCTTCATTGTGTCTTCATTAATATTACAATAATCTAAACACAGCCTTAGAGTTCCATATTCTTTCTTTATGAACGAGAATGGTGCTTCCCACCGTGTTGTGGATGGTAAAAATAAATATTTTATTTCCATCTTCTCCAACTACAATTTCAATTCCATCAACTCTATTGGTTCCATCCTATAATATGAAAGGGTAATAGGGCTGGTCCCTTTGAGGAGATTAATCGTAAAATCCACTTCCTTATAGGTGGTAATCCTGAGAAGTTTTTAGGAAACACATTATGAAATTGTTCCACAATTACTAGAAAACTAATATATTTGATATCTTCCATTTATGCCAAATTCAACACCACTAAATGGTAAGATATTCTGCCCACCATGGGTGCCAACGAGCCTATTTCACATGCCTTTACAAGACTTTTTCCTCTGAAGAGATGTTCAATGCCATCCTAATTTGTATAACTAACCATTATTATATAATAGTAAATGTGATATTTGAATGTTTTTAACCAATCCATACAAAAGATTACATCATATACATCTATCTCTAACACCAAGAAGTCCCATTTCAGCTCAGATCCATCAATAATTATGGAACATTCTCTACAAAGGAAGGCTCTACAGTCTCTTTCCCTGAGAGGATTTTGATGTTTTAAAATATAGGGAATCATATTGAGTTTAAAACACAGAAAATAAAAATAACAAGAAGTAATTAAGTAATTCGACACACTGGTATCAAACACCACTTTCATAATGGTTGAATTCAATAGAATCGTACCTTTAACTATAGATGGTCCACCCTGATGATCTACAATTATCTTCTTAGTTCCATACAACTACTTCATTGTTGCACTAGAATATTTATTTCCTTACTAATATTTCCCTTACTAGGGATTCATGGTATTCCTAGAATCACCATGGCTAGCTCTGGTCTACTAACGAGTTTGATTCCATTGGACTTTTCCTATTGAAGCATACGATGCTTGTGACAGCTGAGAAGTTTCTCGAGCACCAGTCCTCAGAGCACTATGATAATAACAATGAATATTCCCCATCTACTTATAGTTATGTCATGGTCTATGTTGTTAAGTTCACTCTAGCTTTATGTGGTTAATCCAACCACATTGGAAACAAACCACATTGCTCTTGGGGAATAGAGGAGGGTTCACTAATCCATCCATTTAAAGTTTATCCCCGCTTCCAACTTGGAAATAGGTTCCCCTCTTCCTCTTTCTCCTAGTGTAGGAGTTCCCACCATTTCCTATAAGTATCATCATACTTCTCCTCCCATAGCTCCTAAGATATCACGTTCCCCAACTATAATTATTTTCAATATTTTTGTATAATCCATAATACATAGTACGACAATCTCTAATCGAATCTATTGAAATAGCCTTGATTCAAAGATGCAACCCTTTAAGGAGGCACTGGCTACACCCTCTAGTGAAAATTTCAATAAATTCATGTATTTTGATTCATATTCTAAGAAAGAGATATCATATCTCTTTAGGCTGATGAAATGCATCTTTTTATGGATCATGAACACGTGAGAATAGATTTTTTTTGTTGAATAATTCTTCAATATTGTAATTACCCAGCCTTAAACATTACATAATCTTTAGTTAAGTCAAGAATTTGAAATTGGGGATCTTTTTAGGTTTAGAGTTTTAGAGAATTTGGCCATAATTTTTCATTACATATCAAAAATTACAAAGTAGAAACTTCTTCTCTACCCAATTTTTTTTCATAAAACTAAAAATTCTTAAAATAAAACAATAATTCTTTTATTGATATAAATCTTATTGAATTATTACTTTCTCGTACCATTCCATATACCCTGTGAAAAACATTTAAAAAATGTGGTATTAGAGTTAAAAGATCAGTAACGGTTATAAAATAAGTTTAGAAAACATTATTCCATCAATACAAAAAAATCCATGAAATCTTGCTTTTCAATCATAAAAAATAATATTATTAACATAACTCATGTAATCATAAGATTTATGAATAATAAATTGAAATAATCAACCACAAAGTTAAGTTGTGGAATCCATATCATACTTAAATTGTATCATTCATAGCTACATAGGGAGTAATTTTTGGAATACCCATCATTGTATATTCCCTAAATCTCTTTGGAGAAACATTAATGTTTACCTCCATCACGTTACCCAATTCATTGGAGAGGTATCTCAGGATCACCTACCCTAAAATTATCATGGAACCACCAGTATTGCGTTTATCACGTAACCACCTGTAAAATGTCCAAGTACCATTACATAATCACAACACATAAAATATTGAAATTATAAACATTTCACTCATCAATCACCACAAATAAATTCAAGATATTAAAATATTCAATCCATTTCCATAACCATTTAAAAAATTTAATAAGTATATTTTTGAATAAAAGTTTCCCATACCACATTGAAATTTTAAAGGAATTATCATTTTAAAAAATTAATTTACATATAAATAAATCCTTGAAACCATTTTTAAAACTTGTCCATTAATGAAAAATAATTAGAAGATTAAATCTTTAAAACATTTAAAACAATGTTTTAGTTAAATATTCTATTACCAATTGAGAAAATAAATGATTAAAAATAATTAAAGAATAAAATTAAATGAAACCTATAATATCATGAGAATAAGGATATTCATGATATAATATATAAAAGGGTAATATATACACCTTATAGTATAATAAAGGTGCACAATATCAAGATATGCCTCAATGAAAGGAGATTGAGACGAACTTCCTTACAAATATGATTTTGAAAATAAAATAAAAATATTAAGTGTATTCACTATATTTACACATAATTTATGTATAAATACAATATAATTTATCAAAATTCAATTCTCATATAATAATATAATGACACAATCAATAAGTAAAAGATCAACCCAACGAATGAAAAATGGGTTAAGAAGTTACCTTATAAAGATCATCTTGTAAATAAAATAGGTCGATTATGTGTATTCAAAATACATACATATAATTAATGAGTAAATAAAAGATAGGATATCAAAATTTATTTCATACATAATCATAGCATGAAAAAATCAAGTAGGAGATCAACCTAATTAATAGAAATGGGGTTAAGAAGTTCCCTTACCCTGAGTTCGACTCATAACATAAGTTCCTTGTTCTTCATGAATATTAAACATAAGTTAATTTATACTTGTTTAAGAACCATTTTAAAGTTTATTATTCCTTTAATATCACTTATTACCATGTTATAAACATTATATAATTATTTGTTTTAATATTAGTTGTTTTGTCTATATTCAGTACTTGACTAAAAAATGAACTTGTTATAATTAAAAATTGTCCATGTGGTCAAAAGTAAATTATCTCCAGAATGATATTCATGATTTTAATATCATATATATCCATCATATTTATGTATTTATAATATTACCTAACATTTGATGATAAGAAATGAAATACACCGTTCATAGAGACGGTAAGTCGTATGTACGCATGAATGCTAGTTTCAGTTCTTTTTCATATTTAATGGAATGAAAAATAAATGATACATTGGTATATTATAATTAAATTATAATATATTATTTTATATATATTACATAATTTCATTAATTACATTATTTATATGTTCCATGTAGAGCATGAACAAGTCATATCACTTTGAGGGGGCAGTAGTCTGCACTTCCTCAAATGAAATTATCATATTTACACATTATGGAAAGAATAAATGTATTATTTATATAAAAAAAGAATAATAGAGATAATATAAATATAATATATATAATATATAAATGTATTTCCATCATAATTTCCACCATGAGAGGTGGTAGGGGAAAATTGAACAATCATCGTTTCGTGGGGCAGTAGTTCACCGTCCACAGAAACAATATGTTCGTATCCATTAGATGAAGGTGTGTGTGTGAGTTTAGTTAGAAAAAATCTCATAACAACATCCTAGTATTTTGAGGATTTTTTTTTGTTATGTAATGGAAGAATAAGAATATAATAGGTAGTGGATAAGGATAATAATGGAATGTAAATTTAGAGAAGACACAACCTCTTAAAACGTGCAACTCACTTTCATTTGAGCCAAAAGGAACTCTTAAATTGACTTATGCTTAAGTTAAGGCTTCAAGGAGGAAGATAGAGATTCTGGGATATTATTTGGAGAGTGGTTGGATGAGAATAGGGTATTGAGAGGTGTAATTAAATTGGTATGGGTGATGACGTTTTATAAGATGGAGGAGGGGTCACTTTTGGAAGGTTTTGAAGTATTATTTTATTATAAAATGATTTTCAGTTTCAAAATGTCCCAAAGTCATTTATTTAAAAGCTAATATACTGTTGGGAAGAAACAGTCTCAACAAATAGGTTTTATACAAGTCTATATCACACATTTAACCTTATCATTTTTCTTTATCCCTTAGTTAACTAATTTAACTCTAACCATGACTCCATGTATAATCATACTATATGGTTAATAAAATTACTATAAAATTAATATAGAACTTCAAGTGGTTTATTAATGGAATTTTAAAAATTATCTATGTCATTTTACCTAATATTAGATTTTTAGGACTATTATATCATTTCATAAAATAGTATTTGTTTTAAAAACTCATTTATGTCAATTTTTATACTATTCATATCATGAGTTTTTAAAAATCCAAAAAAATGTGATTATTTAGAAAAAAACTTAATTAATTAAAAGATAAAATGTATTATGCGTCCATAAAATTTGTGTATGGCATAAATAGTTTTAAAATAAATTTATTTTAATATTTATAATCTCATTTATTAAAATCATTCATTAATAATGTAATCACAACATCATCATTGTGTCTTACATATATTTATTTATTTAATGTCTAAAAATTATAAATAAACTACCATGTTCTATAAAATCTTTTTATATTTATAATGATTATTTATAGTTGAATATATAACTTATATAACCCTGTATGAAAATTGATTTAGTAAAAAATACATGATTATGTTATATTTTTCAGTACTTTAAATTAATTCTTATAAAATGTCATTTTTCACATCAATGTGGTCCCATGGGGTCCCAAAATCTACCCATGTTTGGCCATGGTTGATAATATATCATCAAATAAGATTAAAATATGTTTTAGTGTTGTTTAATATTATTATTATAATATTTTCTACCCTTATTTACCAGATTTACCCTTTTACCATGGTAAATAAAATAAATACTCTAGTTACTATTCATAATGCCTAAAAATAAAAGGTACCTATTTAAACAATTTTGAACTATTAATTACAAATATAAAATAAATATTTAAAAATTAAAAACACTAAAGTTTCAGATATTAATTTAAAATTAATTCCCATTGTCAAAACCAAAATGCATGTTTTTAAAAAGTAAAAACTACCAAAAGATTGACTTGTGTTTATATCCAATTTCAAAGTGATATTACTTACAATGATCAAAATTGGATTAAATGAAAAAAATATAATCCAATTATACATTAAAACCAATTAAAAGGTATATCTAACTATATAAATAAATTATATGAAAAAGAAGTTTTGAATTAAAATACAGTATTTTCACTATTCATTAAAAAATATACATTGTCTAGAAAAATACAAAAATTTCATCCAAAGTAAATATTGATGTCCCAATTATATATAATAATTTAATTTTGTCAAATAGAACATATAAAAGTGACAAAAACTATATTTAAAAAGGGTTCTCCATTAAATGGAGGTAAAACAAGCTTTTAAAAATATTAGTGTATTTCATGCTTAAAATCATATTCATTCTTATTTTAAGCCTCTAAAAATTATTAGATAAAGGTAAATACATTTAATAAAAATGTATAATCATATTTTAGTTAGTTCTTTTCATTCCCTCCAATACAATAGTTAGGCATTAACTACCATTTAAAATAATTATATTATAATATTACTTTTCGGTATAACTGAATGTTGTGTGCAATGTAAGATTTAAAAGAAACCCGTTGTTGGATGTTGAGTATGCTCTAAGAAAAAAGAATCACCCTTAATGTAAAGATAATATCATAATCATATATATTAATATAAATTAAAAGGTATTATTTTATAAATACCTGGGTCGTTACATCCTCCCCCCTTTTGGAAATTGTGTCCTCGCAATTTTAAAATTGGGATTGGAAACATCATTGAAAGTCCAAAATTATAAAAAGTGTAAATAAAAGCATCACATTACAAGTAATAAAGAGATTTACAAAGGTCACCTGATATAATACATACTAGGATTCCATGTAGGAAAACATGGATATGGAAGATAAAACAATTGTCAAGTTCTGATGCAGAGTGATAGAAAACATGATCAGGAGAAAGTTAACTACCCGAAAACCATAAACTTGTGATGGGTTAAACAGACTTTGATTCCCTAGTAGGAAACGTGAACTGATAATTTTTTTGTTTTAAGTTTCTTTTCATAAAGTTGAGAATTTTTTTTTGAGATCGACTAAGAACATAAGGAAATATACTTTCTTTTCAAGTAGAGTTTCATCCTTTAATAAATTTCTACCACAAACACATATTTTCTCCAAACGATGAGTATTCAAGATGACCTGGTCACACCTGAAGTGCTAGAATCAACTTCTAGAGAATCATGTAATCCAAATAAGATGAACTATATATTTCCCCTATATTTAGACAACAACTAAAACCAAAATCGTTATTATAATATTAGATCATCCCCAAAATGGATAATCCTTTATGAAAATGAATACTAATCTTAATCTCTAAAATTCAACAAACAATACCCAAAGTTATACAAAGACCATTCAATACACAATTGTCCTTAAAATTACTCAAAATAATTCAAAATAAGTTTTAAACCCAAAATTTAGAACGATTTGATCACTTAGTCATCCGTAGAAAATAATAACATTTATATCCAAATAACATCAACTACTCTTAAAGTCTCATACATAAAAGTAATTAAACTAATCACATATTCTTCATGATAGGTTATTTATTTCCATAAATAACTCAAATCTCTATATGTCCATAATAAAAACATAGATTCTTCTAAAATAAAATCCAACCATTACTCCTTATATGAAATCCCATAGTATTATATTTTCTTTATTCATATAGTGTTCCCAAAAGAGAGAATGTATTCCAAAATAACATTTATAACCTAATCACCAAATAATTTTCCAGTAAAAAGTATATCCATTTGATAAAACATATGTTCCCAAAATCAACTTATTCTTTATCCATATAATAATTTAAATTAAATAGAATAAATCATACTAACCAAGGACTTCACATTGGCCAGTGGTAGGAGATGCAACCTTATCACCCTTCGGTTGTGGGTTCGATTCACATAGCCTTTCCAGACGCGACGGGTTGTCACCCATCATGAAGGTTGTCATTTTTTCGAAACTATATCATTCATATAATATTATAAAAAATAAGATAATTTCCACCAAAATAACCATATCATTATTTATCCTCAAATTTTATCTAATACCATTCACTTTTAATACCAAAATGTAATAACCATTAATCACCCCAAAAATAAATGATCATATCAACCCCTAAGGTTATCCATTATGTCCACACAAGAAAATATAATTCTTCCTTGAATAACATTTTCACATATTAATCTTTAGGGTTTCACATACTAAAAAATGTCTTCCAAAGTAATCCCACCATTAAAAGATCATTATTACTTTTAAAATTTCATCATCCTACAATATACTATAACTCTTGGATTCCCATATATGTAGACTTATTACTCACCTATCATTCTTCATAATCCATTAACTATGAATTCCCACCTTATTTCTTAATAAATCATTAATATAGATCAAATATCCTCATAATTTATAAATTTCAATCCAAAGGTTATTTATTCTTTATGAATAAGAAAATAAATCATACATTGAATCCAGATATCATGATCTCCAGGATATTTCCTTTCTCTTTCAGCATGTTTTCCTACTTTCAAAAAGTAACCATTTTATCCTCTTCTATAATTTCACTTTTCGGTAGAGTTGAAAATGTTGTTATCTTTAAATAATATTAAAAATATACCACGACCCATAAAATTGTTTTAGAAATGAGTAGGTGTTGGATAACTCAAGAAATTTCTTACAGGTGATTTGAATACTTAAGAAGTTATCAAAATCATTCGAACCTGATTTTTATATCATAGTGATGATAAAATCATCATGGAGGGATAAAAAGGTTGTGAAAGATATATTTCCTTCCATCATTAAAAATGATTCTTAATCAAATGAAAACAATGAACACTTAAACATGAATCAGATTATTATTATTAAAAAAAAGAATCCTCTACAGGGTAAAGATAATATAAAAATATTTATATTACACTAATCCATCAACATCTTTATATCTTCATTATTACAGTTTTTATCCAAAAAATGTATTTTACATTAAACCTACAAAAGTTTACATATGATAATAACCTCTTGGTTATATGGGATCGTTTACCAACACCTTGATAACACCCTAACATCTAAAGTTATCTAAACCTACCTTTGATACCAACTGTAAGTCCCCATCCTTAAACATTACATAATCTTGAGGTAATTTAAGAATTTGACATTGAATATCTTTTCAGGTTTATAGTTTTAGAGAATTATAACATAAATGTTAATTACATATCAAAAATTACAAAGTAGACACTTCTTCTATATCCAATTTTTTCACAACAATAAAACTCCTTAAAAGAAAAAAAATTATTTTCATGATATAAATATTCTTGAATTCTTCCTTTCACTTACCCTTCCTTATAACCTATGAAAAAAATTTCAGAAACATTGGATTAGTATAAAAATATTAGTAAGGGTTATAAAATAAAGAAATAAAACATTAGTCCATCAATACATACAAATAAATGAAATCATACTTTTCAATCACAAAACATAAGCTCTTTAACATACCTCATGAAATAATAAGATTTCTAAATAACTCATTGAAATCATAAATCATAAAGGTAAATTGTGGTATCCATAATATACTTACATTATAGCTTCCACAGCTACATAGAGAGTTACGTTTAGAATACCCATCATAGTATATTCCCTAAATCTATTATAAGAAACATTAATGTTTACCTCTGTCACGTTACCCAATTAATTGGAGAACTATCTTGGGCTCACCCACCCTAGGTTTATCACAAAACCACCCATATTTGGTTTGTCATGTAACCACCCATCAAATGTCCATGTACCATTACTTAATCATAACACATAAAATATTGAAATTATAATCATTTCACTCATCAATCACAAAAAATAAATTCAAGATATTGAAATATTCAATCCATTTCCAAAACCATTTAAAACATTTAATAAATATATTTTTGAATCAAAGTTTCCCATACCACTTTGAAACTTTTAATGGAATTAAGATTTTAAAACATTAATTCCCATATAAATAAACCCTTAAAACCATTTTGAAAACATAGACATTAATGAGAATGATTTAGAAGATTAAATAATTAAAACATTTAAAACAATGTTTTAGTTAAAGATTACCATACCAATTGAGAAAATACATGAATATAAATAATTAATGAATAAAATTAATTGAAACCTATATTAACAATAGAATACATAGATTCATGATATAATATGTCAAAGGGTAGTATATACACCTTATAGGATAATAAAGGTTCACAATATCAAAATATTCCTTAATGAAAGGAGATTGAGACGAAGTCCCTTACAAAGATAATTTTGTAAATAAAATAGATATATAATGTGTATTAACTATTTTTATGAATAATTAATTTATAAATACAATATAAGATATGTAAATTCATTTCTCATATAATCATAAAATGACATAATCAAGAAGTATAAGATTAACCCAAGGAATAGAAATTGGGTTAAGAAGTTCCCTTACAAATATCATTTTGTGAATAAAATAGATAAATTATGTCTATTCACTATAAGTGCACATAATTAATGTATAAATAAAATATAGAAAATCAAAATTTATTTCCTACATAATCATAGAAGACATAATTAAGAAGTATAATATCAACCCAAAGAAAGGAAATTGGGTTATGAAGTTCTGTTACCTTGAGTATGACTCGTCACGTATGTTCCTTGTTCTTCCTGAATAATAAAATTAAGTTAATTTATACATGATTAGTAACCTTTTTAAAGTTTATTATTCTTTTTATATCAATTATTAACATGTTATAAACATTACATATTTATTTGTGTTAATATCAGTTGTTTTGTCGATATTTGGTACTTGAGTCAAAAATGAACTTGCTATGACTAAAAATTGTCCATGCGGTCAAAATTCAATTATCTCCAGAATTATATTCATGATTTAAATATCATATATATAAATTATATATATGTATTTATAATAGTTCATAACATTTGTATATAATAATTGAAATGCACCGTTCATGGAGATGGTAATCCGTACGTACGCAAGAATGCTACTTGCATTTCATTTTCATATTTAAAGGAATGAAAACTAAAGGATACATAGGTATATTATAAATATAGTATAATATCATATTTATATATGTTACATAAGTTCATTAACAACATATTTTATACATTCCATGTATGGAATGAATGAGTCATATCACTTTGAGGGGGCGGTAGTCCGCACATCCTCAAATGAAATTATTGTATTTACACATTATGTAAAGCATAAAGGTATGATTTAAATAAAAAACAGAAGTGAAAATATAATATAAATATAATATATATCATATTTAAATATATTTCCATCATAATGGCCACCATGAGAGGTGGTAGGGGAAAATTGAACAATCATCATTTCATGAGGTAGTAGTTCACAGTCCATAAAAACAATATGTTCATATCCATTAGATGGAGGTGTGTGTGTAAGTGTAATTAAAATAATTCCCATAAAAAATCCTATTATATTGAGGATACTAGTGTTGTTATTTAATCAATGAATAATAATATAAAATGGAGTGCAGAAGGAAAATAATATAAAGGAACTTTAGAGAAGACACTACCTCCTAAAATGTGTAACTCCCTTTGATTTGAGCCCAAAGGCTTTCTGAATTGAATTATTCCCAAGGTAAGGCCTCTAAGAGGAAGTTAGGTATTTTCAGAGATTATTTTTCTAGAGTTTGAATGAACCATGGATCTTGAGAGGTGTGATTAAATTGGTTGGGGTGATTCCATTTTATTAGAGGGTGGAGGGGCACTTTAGGAATATTTTAGAAGTATTATTTAATTATAAATTTATTTTTGGTTTCAAAAGGTCCCATAGTCATTTATTTAAACGATAATATGATTTTGGTTCGAAAACCCCTCAAATAATATGTTTTAGACCTGTCTAGGTCACAAATTTAACCTTATCATTTAGCATCAACCCTTAGTTAACTAATTTAACTCTTACCATGTCTTCTTGTATATTCATACTATATAGTTAATATATTTACTATAAAATGATAATAGAACGTGATGTGATTAATTAATGATATGGTAAAAATTATCTAATTCATTTGATAGAATCTTATATTTTTAGAACTGTTATATAATTTTATAAAATAATATTTGTTTTAAAAACGCATTTATGTTAATTTTTATATTATTCATATAATGACTTTTAAGAAAATCCATAAAAACTTGAATATTTTGAAAAAAAAATCATTATGTAAAATATAAAAAGTAATAATAATCCATAAAATTAATGTATGGCCTAATTTTTTTAAAATAACTTTTTTTAATATTTATAAACTCATTTATTTAAATCATTCATTAATAAGGTAATCACTGCATCATCATTATGTCAAAAATATATTTGTTTCTTTGAATTATAAAAATTATAAATAAAATACCATGATTTATTAAATTATTTTATCTTTATAATGAATATTTATAGTCGAAGGGATCACTTATATAACCCCATATCAATTTTTTCTGGTAAAAAAGACAGGTTTATGTTATATTTTTCTTTACTTTAAATTAATTCTTATAAAATGTCATTTTCACATCAAAGTGGCTCTATGGTGTCCCAAAATCGATCCATGTATTACCATGGTTGAACATATCTCATAAATTAGGATTATAACATATGTTAGGGTAGTTTAATTTTATTATAATAATATTTTTAACCCTTATTTACTATAATTACCCTTTAACCATGGTAAATAAAATAATTACTGAAGTTACTATTCATAATGTTTAAAAATAAAAGGTACCTATGTAAAAATATTTGACCTCTTGATTCCAAATATGGAATTATTTTTTCCAAATTCACAATATAGAAGTTTCATAAATTAATTTAACATTAATTCCCATTGTCAAAACCAAAAAGCGTGTTTTAAAAAAGTAGAAACTACCAAAAGATTGACATGTGTTTATATCCAATTTCAAAGTGTAATTACTACCAATGACAAAAATTGGATTAAATTATAAAAATATAATCCCATTATACTTTAAAACCAATTAATAGGGAAATCTAACAATAAAAATAAATTAGATGAAAAGGCAGTTTCAAATTAGAATACAACATTTTTCACTATTCTTTAGAAAATTAAATTTATCAAAAAAATACCAAAATTTCATCCAAAGTTAGTTTTGATTCCCTAAATCAATAGAATAATTTTATTTTGTGAAATAGAAAATATAAAGTGACAAAAAATATATTTAAAAAGTGTTCTCCATCAAAAGGCAGTAAAACGACCTTTTAAAAATATTATAGCATTTCATGATTAAAATCAGATTCATTCTTATTTTAATACTGTGATATTTATCGGATAAATATAAAAATATTTAAAAAACATGTATAATCATATTTTAGTTAGTTTTGTTCATTCCTACCAATACAATGACTAGGCGTTAACTACCATTTAAAATAATAATATTATTGTATTATTTTTCAGTATAACTCAATGTTTTGAGTAATGTCAGATTTCAAAGAAACCCATTGTTGCGTGTTGAGTATGCTATCAAAAAAAGAATACCCATTAATTTAAAAATGAATTATTATTCCTAAATAATAATAGAAATGAAAAATTAATATTCTTTAAATACCTTGGTCATTAAAAAAATCCTTCCAACTTCAGCCTTGATCCACTTTGGCATGTAACATTAGTTCCCACCATTGGAGTGATGGATCCTCAAGAATATAAATTTCCAATTTAACATTAATCTCCACTTTTTCACTAAGGAAATTGAAGACACAATTAATTATATTAAGCCACACCTTTTTTTCCGGTTCATAATCCCCCCGGAAAATGGGTGGATTCTACTTCATGATCTATATAGAATGATCCACATGTCATGGAACATCCCTCTGGGTTCCTATGTCCATATCCTGGAATGCTTGGACGATAATTTGAACTAGATCCTGGATCACATTTGTCTTAGGTGCAACCACATTCTACAAAACTTCTTCCAGTTGGTTTATATGATGCCTACCGAGTGTAATTTTCTATACAAACAAAAAACTCTATAAGTCTCACTCTCTAGTAACTGATGGATTGGAATTTAAAATTCCCTCACATAAACTATCAGAACTTTTCTTTCCAGAATGACCATTTTTTTAAAATATGAAACATTCTTCTTAAAAATAAATCCATTTTCAGAATACATCTACCAAACTCCTTTCAAAGTATTTCATTTTAAGACAATCTCCTATATTACAAAAATCAGAACCTTTGCACAAAACATAAATAATTACTACAAAATGAAATATGAAATCCCAGTGAGAATTCATTCCTATAATGAATATCATGATCACCTTACTGGATAAACCCATGATAATGAAATTCCATATCCTATAAGTGTGTCTATAACACTTATGTACCCAACTCCCTGGTAACTTGAAGCTCAACATAAAAAGGTCAGCTACATCATTTTATGCTCTACATTTCATGTCCCTACAATCCTACTCATTTCTTAAATGATAACCCAAGTAATAGACAAGAGTGAATTTAAAATCCACGATAAAGAAAACTTATAAATAATTGTTCCATAAGGAAATGAACAAGATGATTCCACCTATCTCAATAATTATTTTGGATTAAACAAAACGATATAATTTGTAATTACCCACTTATTCTCATTTTCTTGAGAATACAATGAATCATTTCATGTCCTTAAGAAACATCCCCTTGACATAAAACACTGGAAATAAATTCTAAAGGGTTTCAAAGACAACTAGGGGATGATTTACCCTTTAATAAATAAAACCATTAACCAAAAACCATAACCATCCAAACAAAATATGATGTATGAAATATGAAATAAAAATAAAAATCTTATTTTATAACCAAATCCATACCATGTTTACAACAGTGGAATAAGAAATAATATCAGTGAAAATAGTTAAAGGACACAAACAAACTCTAAGATGAAAACAATACTCTATGGTATACAACCTCCATTCTACAATCACCAAACATCCCAAGTATCCTGAGGTGGTACTAAAGATGTGTGGCACTTTACCTTTTCCTATGTCCCAGAAGACATCATCTAAAAAAACACCGAACTTCCAAATAGGGGTGAGTATAAAACTAAATAGGATTTCACCAATGACTTCCCTACTCATTACACTTGGATATAAAGGTAATCAACATTTATATAAAACAGTTTACATAAAACAATTTTCCAAAACAGTTTACAACTAAATAAAAACAAGATTCAAAACATTTTAAAACCAATGGTGCACAAGTTCTACATTAAACAATTTTATAGAGAGTCACATTTTTAGAAATGAAACCAAAAAAGGATTTTAAACCATCCCACTATAACCTTTTGTAATAATTAACCCATGTTTTACAACACACCCACACATTCATGCTTCGTTTCAAAAATTCCATACTCATGAGTGGTCTCTAATCTAATTACATTGTGTCCCAATGACACACACCTCAAATCCAAGGCCACACACCCTTTATACTATGGTACAATTCCCTTATTCAGGGTCACATCAATCATGAACTCACATAACCCTTATATTCCTAATCCATTCAAATAACACAATTGAAACCATTTCCATAAAACTGTTAAACATACCAATTCCAATCAACCATTACATTTCATTGAAACCATTCCTTCAATTGGAAACCCTTTAAAAAAACCCTTTTTTTAATAATTAAATCAAAATACCATTTCAAAACATAATTTTAAAATAGAAAATAAAACACTTTATTTACAAGCACCAATTTTGAGATTTCCACAACCTTCACACCCAAAAGATTTCTATCAATCATAATTCTGACAATCCACCATCAAATCCACAAAAATAAATAAATTTGAAACCATTAAATTACACTCTACTAAGAGGAGTCTAAATTGAATCCACATACCTCAACCATTTTGATGAAAATCTAAAACAGACAAAGAATGCTCAAGAAACCGGGTCGATTCTCAATGAAACTGCCTTAGATCTCTTCTCCAACCAACAAAAGACAAAATATAATCATATTTGGAATCCAAAATAATATATATACCAATAAAGGGTGTAAATATGAAAATAAAAGAATATAGGATATTTATATCTAACTATATCTACGGAATCATGATAAGAACGATGAAGAACAACACTTACCATAATAATCAGGCTTGAAGATTCCAAGGGAGGGCACCCGATTAATTCCAATGTTCTTGGAAGAGGTTTTACTACCTTTAATGGAGAATAATACTGAAATAGGGATGTTTAGAAACAAAAATGGTGGAGTTATAGAAAAAAATAGGGAGAGATATTTTTTAGGATCTATCTTTAACTATGTGCACGGTTACATCGACCGTCACACAAACTGTGCCCAAACTATGCATTAGCTACTGCCTTATGGAAACCATCACATGACCACCTCTCATGTTCTACCTAACCATTTTCATAATGTGCTGATGCTATGGCATCAAAACTTCCACTACACATGGTTTCTTCTAATATTTTTTCATAGTTTATCCAACCATGCAAAGCTCGGGCGCATCCCCCTTTTCTCTGAAACCTACCGAAAGTTGACCCAACTCTCCCATCCTTCACCCTTAAACTTTTTAAACATAAAAATGAAAAATTAAGGGTTATATAATAGAAAATGAGGATACTAAAAATTTTTCATTATCAATTTAAAAAAGTGGAAAAATATAATTTAAAATAGGACCTGCAAACGCGATGAAAAATAAATTTCCAGTGAAATATTTTTTAAGTATAAAAATTTTATTATAAACATTCAACATAAAAATGATTCAAATTAAATAAATTGGATTAATAATAATATAAATGAACTAATTTTTATTTCAAAATCATTTTATAATATAATTGAACTATGTAAATTTTTTAAATGAAATGAAAATTTATATTTTTTTTTATATTTCATTATTCATTGAAAAATTAATCTTTTAAGAAAAGTATCAAAAATTTACACTAATAAAATTTTTAAATTTTTATTTAAAAAATGAAGTTCATTCTATGAATTTTTGACTAAAATTGGAAAAAATTAATTTTAATATAATTGCACAAAATTTTATGTAACTACTTTTTAGAATAATACATTTTTAATCATAAAACCAGATTTATTATTATCCTTTCATTGGAAATAAATATTATATGGATGATTAATTTTTTGTCTAAAAAATATATATTTAATTAAAATTATTAAATAATAGTGATTAATTTAAATTATTAATACATAAACACATTTCATGCATATAATAGTTTTTTAGAAAAACATTTCTTTTAATTTTAAATTATTTTTATTTTAATTTATAAAAATATATAACTAATGATTTTATTTTATACTTTTTTAAATGAAAAAATTCTCACAATTTAGTTATTTGAATTCATACTCTCTAATTTAATGAATTGTTTATAACATTATACCATATTACTGTTCCTGTAGACTTAGTCTTGAGTGTATGATAAGTTATTTAAGAGAAAAATTTAATTGAAATAAAATATAACATAATATTTTAGTGTATTACAGGCTCTATTGAAATTCCCACATGTAAAATGTGAGATATTGAAATTTTATTATTTTTAAAAACTAAGATTTTATACAATGATTCAAATTCAAACAGAACTTCTCTCAATTACATACACCATATCAGGTAAAGTCATTTCCACCAGAGGAAATCTTATGATCTCTCCAAATAAGATAAATATGATGTCCTATAAGATGTGAAGAAGTCATGTACCCATCCAAAATTCCCAAATCATGCAACTAAATTCATATATCAAAAATAAAATTCATAAAAACCAATATAAAATGTTTTAAGAAGCTTTATAAAGTTTATAGAATGAGACTTATCTAAATTCCAAAATTCCACTGAAATTCATGAAATATTCATAATAGTCCATGGATTCTTCCAAACACATTCATCCCACCAAACCTCTTTATAAAATCTAGTAATTACTACAACCATTGTTGGAAAATATTAGAATAATTAAGAAATTATTTAAGGTATCACTAAAGAACATTAGAAATATAATGTACTCAAATGGTTTATTCTAGGATGTTACACTACTAATAAAATTTAGAATTTAAATCACCCTTCTAAATTAATCATGTAAGTATACATATCTCCAATTTCATAATCCTTTAAGAGTAACACTGCATAAATGATTTCTCAATAACCTATGTTAGCTTCTCCATAAACTTTTAAACCATTTTGAACATTGTTCCCTATAACTTATATGTACTATCCAACAAATGTGGTCTAATAAACATATTTTCTTATTCCACTTTCAACCTCCTATGACTTCTTGTATATGTTTTTCATAGTTCTACATCCATTAAATTTTTTATTTGGTATAAAACCATCTCACTAATAATCATATGACATGGTTTCCCTATCAGTCTTTCAAGCAAGTTATTCACAAGAATAATATCTAATACATAATAAAGTATGGGAAAATTATTCACTTTTTTGGGTAGTTTAATCCTTAATCTCCCAAGTCACCATTGAAAATATATTGAATCTTTTTAAAAACAATTTTTACAAATAGTGATTATTCATTCATGTGTGGAAAATTATTACTATATTGAATGAAATTATTTATAAATATACTCCATTCATGCATATCCCTATTTTAATCATTCTCTATATATATTTTAATACTATTATTTTAATACATATTTTTTTATTTATATACAAATGGATAATTTATTTAAACATCTATTTTTAATATTTTTTAATGAAAAATTTAATAATAACATATATCTACTTTTTTTTATTAATTTATGGGATTTTGAAAAAGTGAATCTTCTTATGTGTATTTGATTTGTAATAATTTGAATATGATTTTTTGTGAATTTTGGATGTTATGATTATTTTTTATATATGATTTGTGATAAATTAACTATCATGGGTTTCCAATCCCCATTTTTAAAAAGTTGGAATTTATAATAAAAATATTTATTTTAATATGCATCATGATTTTATTCAAATATAGTGTTTTAATTAAAAAATGTTGATTGATTATTAATTTATGGATTTTATAAATGTAAAGAAATAGTGTTTTTTTGTTGTATTAAATTATTTCAAATGATCCAAATAGTGATTTTTTATGTGTATCTATAACGATTTTATTTAAGATATTTGTTATGAGATTAATATGGTAAGCTTAGATATTGTTTTATTTTAAAAACATGATTTTTTTATAAAATTGATTTTATTGATTGTTTTTGATAATATAAATGGATTATTATTGTTTAATGTATTGAAAAATTATCTTTAACTAATTTTGAAGGGATAAATTTCAAAATATTAAATTATATACTATTTGTTGTTAATGATTCCAAGTTTCAGTGTATTGATAGGTTAAATTTATTCCATATGACTGGCTAGTAGAGGAACAACTATTTTTGGTTTGAATCCATTCACTATCTAGTATAATATCCTAAAGGAACATTTTATCATGAAATTCAGATATTATTGTTTTTCATATAGTGTATTTATGATTATTGCAGGAGTGTCTTTATAGTACTATTTATTATTGATACACCTTGGGATTTGATATATATTTTCCTATTAAATTATAAATTATCATATTATACTTTTTAATGAAAATTTTAGGATATTCTGATATGGTTTCCCAGATAGGAAACAATATAATATTAACTTTTTTGAACTAGTAATTATAAATAGATATTTTTATTATGATTTTGGATAATTTTTTTGTTTGATAATGATAGTTTTCTTGAAATAATTAATTCAAAAACATATTAGTTTTATTTAAAAAATATAATTGAAATTTAAAATTTAGGATCACTTATTTAAGGGATTACATGATATTCATTTTAGAATCGATTTTTTTACTCACATTTTAAATTTAAATCCTATTGGTGTAAATATTTTTTTGGTCAAAATATAGTTAAATGATAGACTTTTTTAATTGTTATATTATTAGTATAGGTATATATATGGAAAAAATGATTTATTTTAGAGGATTATATAACATTTGGGGAGTTTTAGTCATTTTTTTTTATTTCATTCAATGATGATTTGATAATTGATATACTTACTATCGTATTTGTACTTAATAATGAATTTTGATTCATTTTACTTAATAGTCATATTTTCTAATTTCATGTCATATTTTTTACATTGGGTTATTTTTCAGTGCAAAAATAATTTGTCATAATTTTTTAATCCATTGACACTAGTTTCTAATATCTGGTAGTCGGGGATGCATTTGGGGCTATTTGGTGGGAAACATTGGGTATTGGGATACCAATAAATATATATTTCAAATAAAAATTTATATTAATTAAAATTCATTAATATAATATGATAACGCAATTGATCTATTAGTAGAGAAAAAATATAATAATAATATTGCACTATTAAAAAATATAGTAATTGAAGTATGTAAAATATTAATAGTAACTCATTTGGTAGATGATATAACATAATCCTTAAAATAATTTGGTATATTCTCAACTATAGAATTTCTACTTCAATTATTCTGAGGTGGAGGTATATTCTCTTGCTGAGGTTTACTAACTCTAACATAGGTTTATATCCAATTCTAATTTTATCTATCCATTAGATTTTTTACACATGTTTTAGATTATATACCCCTTTATAGTATATTTGACATATAAATTCATAAATACTTAACTACTTATTCATCTAACAACTCTAATGATTATTAATATGTTCAAATGTTCGATAAGTTTTCATCTGACCCTCTATACCACAGATATAGATTATCAATGAGTTTCTCAATTGAGAAATTCTCCATGAAGTCCGTAGAGATTTCATTTATAATACATATTAATTTATCTTACATCTACTTAATGAACAACATCTACTAAGACTAGAATGATTTTTTTTCACAATGTTCCTCCATAGTGTCAACCCCAACTTGCACTACCTTATAAAAAACCACTAAAAAAATTAATCATTTTCTTATAGTGGTAAAGAATACCTTATTTTATTTTAAAAATAATTTTATTGATTACATTCAAAGAGAGATATAGAGATTCATATTAATAATTTTCTTATAACTAGATTGATATCCATATAATCAATTCATAAATAACTATTATTGTTTTTCAAATTAAAGGTAAATTCTGATAATATTTTTTGGAAAAAATGTAATTGAAATAATGTTCTTCCAAGGGAAACAATTGTGTTATTTTCCAAAAATATAAATAGTAAATTAAATTTATTTATTAAATAATTGAAGAAAAAACAACATAAATAAAAAATTTCACTTTCCTTTGGGTTATGATCTATTTGTTAATGTGATGAGATTTTGTTCATTTTCTAAGATTAATCTATAAACCAAATCACTAAAGATGATGATATGATCCAACCCATCAGTCCACCACATGGATTAATACTTTGGCCTACTATGCCACCTAAATCCCACTTACAACAGGTATGTGGATAGTAACCAGTACCAAGAAGTCATATGACAGATGTGAGTACATATCCTAATAAAAACATATATAAATATATAAAATATCCAATGAAATGAAAAATTACCCTCAACCAATGTTAATATATAAATAAAACTAATCTATAGAATAGTAGGAACACATGAGACACTAATAATTAGAAAAAAACCATAAATTAAAACTTAAAGATAAAGGAAAATATAGAGAAGTGATATCTTAATAATTGATGGATCTATGAAAATGGAAAAAAAATCATCCCAAAAAACTATTTGAATGATGTATAATAACAATCATCACTGATAAACACTACTATGAACAAAATCCATATCTATTGAGGTCACCCCTAAACTATATGTCATTTGAATATAGTCAAAAAGCATGGGAAAGAGTTTTCATGTAGGGGTGACTTTAAAAATACATAGTAGGATACCATAAAAACAAATGTAACATTAAAATAATATTTCACCTTGAAACTATGGAAAGGAAGTGAAACCCAGATATGGTTCAAATAATATACAACATATGTGGTAATGAATTCCCAAGTCCTTATTCCACCATAATATTATATCTTATAGGTAACCATAAATTATTTACATAATATAAGAACCATAACAACTGAACTAACAATATTCTATAACATCTTTCTCATCTCTCAAAACATGTAGTGGGGGACCATAACACATTAATGTCAATATATATCAATAATGGAATAACCAATCCCTATTTAGGACCTTCACCTCATTAATGTCAATATATATCAATAATGGAAAAACATCTGTTTTTCATAGTATGTTATTTTCATCACATTATGCCTGGGAGTTGAGATTTTCCAGGAATGTAAAACTGATTCTTAAGCTATGTCATTCTATGGAAAAAGGAAATTCACTAGATGAAAAGTCTTGTTAATCTAGGGTTATAATGTTACATGTACTTTTTTTTATTCAGGTAGTGAATTTCAGTAGACAAAACCCATTTTTAGTGGTCAACACCATGTTATCTCTTTCTCTATATATTGAAACCTTAAAGTTTAATCATTATGAGGCATTATGTATGATCCATAGCTACAAATAATGTTATCTTTCATTGGTGATCATTAGGAAAACCGCTATTTATTCCACTACTTTCTTTGATATCCAATATCACCACTCACTACCATTGAATTACCATTATCATCATATCATCAGAACTAGCCTAATCCCCTTTGTCAACCAACCTTAAATCATGCTTCCTAGAATTCTTCAGTATGGATCACCATGTGATTCAGAACAATCCATTTAATACCACCACATTAACCCATTATTGTTTTCTTATACCTGTATGACCATCCCTATCAGTAGCCACCCTTTCAGGGACTCCTATAATTCTAAATTTTTGACCACTGTGAGGGTCAATTATGGTTTCAATCACGGTGACTTGGAGATGATAAGGTGAAAAATAAGTATGGTATGGGATTAATTAGTTGATGGATTGGTCTAGTAATTTCTTTATAATTTTTAATGATCCCTATTGGTGGCCCTATGTCATGTAATAGTGTGAAATATTATAGGAAAAAGAGGCAGGGTGATGATTTATCATTTAACCTCCATTATCCATTAATTAATTTGTTTTCCAATGAATAAAAAATAGGTCTAAAATGTTCATGAAAAATTATAATGATTTAGATAGTAGAAACAATGCAAAATATTCTAAGTAATTTAATGACATGAGTATTAAAGTGAAATAAATTAAAATATGTCCTACCATATTTTATAATCACCAAAACATCAAATTTTAACCTCATTCAATGATCTTACATTTCTTACATGTATAAATAATCCTTTAATCCCTATTCTTTAATTATTTATGTTAAAATATGTTTAATCAAAATATTAGGGAGATTAATGAGGTTTATAAGATTAAAGGGTCTATTGATATAATATCTTTAAAAAAGTACCAAAATAGACCTTTTCTGTATCCCAAAATATGAATGGAAATTATATATCTCTTATGAAAACCCCTATCCAATTAAATATTATTTAGATAGAATTTATATATGTGGATCTAATTAAATGGTGTTAGTTATTCACCATCATTCACACACATAAAGGTTGCAAACATTATTTTTTAAATATTGAATATTTTATATGATGTCATGAAGACATAAAATTAATCATTCCTAGTAACCATGTAATGAAATATTATCAATAAAATTTTAATGATTTTTATGAAAAATTTAATTTTCTATAATGTCCCACCCTTTTAGTATTTCTTATTGAAAAATACTCATTCAAAATTAGGAGGGTTATAAGCCTAAATATGATTATCATAGTCTTATGTGCTCTATTCATGATTTATATGCTACCAAAAGATATATACAATTAGTATCACCCAACCCTAAAGGCATTTTATGTATTGGTCCTTGATCACCCACATGTACTCCATAAATATACTGTCATCCTCAATGTCTAGCTTTCTGAAATTGATAATATGTGTCTAATAATGATTATATATCTCTATTATGGACATAAGGTATAAGTTTTTCACCAAATATAACTATAGAAATTACCAAAGTTTTCAATTAAAGTCACACACCTAGTACATAATATGGAAAAAAATCAATGAAAAATGAGGATAACATACATTCTTAACCCTTCATATACAAACTGTATATTGAATAGACCTTAAAAAACACATGGTGTCATTAATAAAAATCAATATCCCTCAATCACTAGTCATTATAGTACTTTTTATGTATCTAAGATATCTTCATGATACTTTCAACAAACAACACCTTTTCCATCATTACACAAAAAATCTCCAGACTCCCAGAAAATGACTCACCAATCTCCAACCAATAAAGGGGTGAAATGAGGGGTTTCCCAAATAAGCACTAAAATATTCTATTCTGATATTTTAGTGGGGAATATTTTATTTTTATTCTAAACAATTTTCATTTAATTAGACTAACTAATACACATAAGCCTATAACATTTCCTAATGAACTAGAATGATCCCCCAAGTCTAGACATCTTTCTGGGTGAGGAATACAAATTCTATAAAAAATTAAATCTATAGGATTTTCAATAATTCTTATTTAAATAATTAATCTACATTGTAAATTTAAATTTATGTAACTCCAAGAAACCCAATATTCTCCTCCAGATACAGATTTCCCAAACTCTCCACCAAACTCTAGTTCCAAATAGAGAGGAAGTGTGCTGAAATTCTTAATCAATCAGTGAACGCCCAAATTGTATTATTATCATCATCAAATATATGATTCATTTCATAAATTCATTCTAAATATTGTCCAAAATACCCTATAGATCCTCATGGGGATGTATAAATTAAAATAAAACCTACTTCTTGCCTTCACCATCTAATAGGTGGGGACCTATGATAAATATAAGGAAAAATTCCTACCATGCTACCAATACTGATACTTGATATCCTTGTACATCATAATATCAACATGATGAAGCAAAAATGGGGAGGTGTAAAACCCCTTTATCACCTCCTCACACAACCCAACTGGGACCATTTTCTTCCCCTATAAGAGGATAAAATGCATCCTTTATTCAAGGAATCAATAAGGTGTTACATCTGAGAATATTTTTATCATGCAAGGAATCATTACTTTTTCACCTAAACTTGGCCTCTATAACATGTTGAATATGTTGGGAGGTCATTACTATCGATTACTGTTATGAATCATCTTTCCATTCCACTAAGACTTTATTTCATTAAGGGTATCTACACATATTCCTCTCACACTATCTGGTCATGTTACTTCCCACTAGAAGCATGGTCTAAAATATCTCCCTTCCCAATATTACCAAAGTTCGCAATGTCATAATATTATAAGACTATATCTATAGATTTTTTCCTAGGTTGATATCTCATAGGGATAAAATGTACCTAAGAAGATAAGAATATATTTATACAACAAATCACTCATATTATATCTTTAGTATTCATGGAAACCACTAGTATTGGGAGATCTATGTTATTGGTTGAATTGTTCATCTCATGAGCTCTATAGATCCTATACCCATACGTAATCACCATTTGCATCTGTATAAAAATTCCTCCATTTCTAATTCTAGATGAATTACATATCATCACTTACCCAAACCCTTCCTCTAGTAATCACAAAACATGAGAAAAGATCATCTTTTACTTCAGATTCTGAAATGTTATAAGACATTTCATGGACTATAAAACAATATTACCCTTTAATGTATGGGTATTAAAGGGATTTTAAATCATAGAGAATTCCATAATGAATCTCTAGTAATATCCTTAAACCAAAATAAATATATATTGATCGAAAAAACACACGGGTAGATTGAACACCATCAAAAACATAATCATCATTGGTTTTGTAGTTAAGAAATCCTTAGAGATGACATACCATTGGAAATAGACTTTATAAATCCAAAATTATCACTTTTTTATTTTACAAAAAAAACATTTGGTCCAAAAGTAAATCCATGATAATCTTCAAATGTACAAAATTCACATCCACTCATGGTGAATAAATGAGGATTCCAATATTGTTGGCCACTATGAACTACCCAAAAATTACTGAAATTTCTATTATAAGAATCCCATGAACATTTCATCTAAACTATTTAATCCTAATAATATACTTAGGATCTCAAAATGCATGTTACCAAACCTGAATTTTATATTTTATATCTCATCCTTTTAGAACTGAATGTTAATGATATTTATATATGGTGTTAATAAACAACATCCACATCTCTCACTTTGTCATGTAAAAGAGGTCATCGATCCTTGGTGGAGGATAAGTTTTTTTTACTATCACCTAGTTTTTGTAGTAATAGTCAACATAAGTCCTTAGGCCCCCATTAACCTTCTTGTTGAATAGAACATGAGCATCTTTGGGGGGATATATTGGTGCTCATAATTTTTTTTCCCAAATGACCCTCCAATCACACATCAAACTCCCTATGTTCACTTGGGTCTATTTGATATGTTATATAATATCTTAGTCTGGTCTTGGGATGACATTTGATGTAGAAAAATATCTCTCACTGATGTGGAACCCATAGGATATATTCAACTAAAAAATCCTTTCACTACTCTACGATAGTAGGATGTTTTCCAATAATCAATAAATAAAACATAATGGTATTCTCAGTAACTGTTATTCCATCTACAATATTTTTTTAGGTTTTGTTAATTTTCTATTAGATAGAAGGTCTCACCCCTCTCCCATAATGGCTAACCATAATTCATCTACTCGACAACATATTAACCTATTTTGATGATAATACACCCAATCATATACATTGATTAACCTATACACACTAAGGTTTTTTCATATGGTATCATCAATTCAATGATGAGATCCAAAGAGAACCTATGATTTCTATGTTATAGTTTTCATTGATGAAAGAAGTGTCTTTGTAAGAAAATACATATAGCATGTATCTATAACTAAATTTTTTATTCATGGGTAACTACTAGAATTATGATCTCTCAAACTACTAATTAAAAATAAATAATGGGCTCATTATAGTATCAATGTGTATAAGAAACAATATAAAATGGAAAATTCCATACCTTCAAATAGGTCTAGTTCCACCTGATTGATTAAATTAGTTGCATATATAATCTCATAGTATTAACCACTAGTAACCTAATTATGGAATGGTCTACCAGGATATGGTGATGTAGAATGTTGATATAATCATCACCAACGTATAGCTCCATTGTCTATTGAAGAATATCCTCTTATAAATCTATATCTTGGAGGGATTTCCTATCATATTCGGCGAGGCCTTTGATCCCAATGATATATCTAACATGGAGGTTAATCCATATTACATCCCTAACTACTTTTATCTTCTCTTATATTTAAACAATCAAGTTCTATATGTCCTTTAACAATACAATAAATTGAAAAATCTATATCCATAATAGTTGGACCCTTGAGAGGATCCCTCTATCATCGATCCCATAAACAAGGATAAAAAATAGTTGTTTCAATTATGATGAGATCACAATGGAAATCATTTTTTTGACAATTGATGATGAATATACCCTAAGTTAATATATACCTACTCTATTAGTAATGTTAATATTTCCCAAATCCCCTTAGTCACCAATACTCGCTCTAAGAGCCTATCATAGATTAGGATTCATGGTGTTATAACCCCATATCATGTATCTCTCTAGAATAATCACTCCCACTTATAATCCTAAAACAATCCATCATGAAATTTTTTCGGGATTACTGTATATGGTTTATGATCAACTAAGTGTACTAATAGATGTTTATTATACCTTTAAGAAGGTCTAATTACCCATGAACTCATTCCACACATAACATAACTTTTTTTTAAAGGTTGGGGATGAAGCCTTGTTTTATTATTAATGAGAATACCTCTTTTTAACTGGGTAGAGGGAGACCCATTACATAGCCTGAAGTCCCAAGGCCAAGTGGCCTGAATTCTAGTCCTGAAAGCCCATTTATTGACCCAAAGTTCCCTTCAGTGAATAGTACTACTACAGTACCCGGGCTCCTACAATGCCTACTACAGTACCGCTGCCGCTACAGTTCTTGCTACAACACCTTTTCCACTACAGTGTCACCACTGCTACAGTCCTTCCGGTGCTATAGTGCCCTACTACAATACTATTACAGTACCCAAAAATTTTCCTCTACCCATATTTGATCCTGCGTCTTTTAGATGCCAAGCAAGAGCTTGAACCACTTGGGTACAGGCTTGTTGGCACCACACTAAACTCAAATGAATATTATTTCTTTCTAAAAATATATTCAATCCAAAACCATGGATGATTAGTCTCATTATGAGTCTATGTGGTTATCATCCACCAAAGAATCACTTTTCAGTGAAAGAGACATTATGTTAAAATTACTATCTAGTCAGTTGGTATATAAACCAAATGAAATCAATTGGTTAGTACCTCTATCCAATACTTTTCATCCTAAAAGTAAAGATTACCTCATAAATTATGTGGTCAATAATACTAATACTCATAAAATAATTTGATTGAAAAATAAGCTTCATCAAAAGTAGTCGGATATACCATTTTCTCAATTTTTTGGTATGGGGGGCTCTATACACAATGTATAGAGGATGTTTATTCTATGTTATAGAATGTACGCCTCCTGATTGAATTCCAAAATCAAATCATTAATGATCAACCAATTTATATAAATAAGATATAACACTTGAACTCACTCATTATGACCAAGCCTCAAAATCTAAGTTATCCTTTTATGTGATAACCTACTATAGTAGAAAAGATAAACCCTTGACCATTAAACCATATATTTAGGAGATGATTCAATAATTACAAGGATAAAAGAACAACATTGATTTAATGTGATGAATGTTCCATCATACATATAAAACAAAAATTTCCCCTTAGAGTTACGATTTGATTCATAGAATATCAAAGACTTAGATAAGGGATACGTCTATAGAATGCATCTAAATGAGATTCTCAAACATGGTAACCATTTCTATAACCCATTGAAATATCTTACACAATTTTACAAAATCAAACATGACCTAATCTTAACTCATAACTCTAACCATAAGGATGATACCCTCACTCTGATTGCACCTTGACATTCCTCAACCTAGTGCGGACCTCATGGATTGGAAGTTAGGATGATAGTGAAAACACAATACTAGTGCTAATAGGATAGGATATTCTACCTATCACTAGAAAGGCATAGATCACATGAGAGGCCTCAGCCTAAAGAATAACTATTACAAATCACATATATCCAATAAAAATCATAATAAAATTTAACTAGCAATAACATAAACATAACCACCAATCATTAGAATAATGAGAATAATTGAGGAGATGACTATCCTAAAAAACACCATATAGGAAAACATATAAAAAATCAAATATACAGAAAAGATTCAATTCTTGTGAAATTATTTTAACAAATAATAATATTTTTGTTAGAAATACCTAAAACAAATCGATAATATAATTTAACTAGGATCATTACAACTGTTAATGGGTAATAGGGAAAAATCTATAAGTAAAGTACACTTTAAATGCTTCTTATTTCCTTTTATCCAATAATATTCATAGATATGAAAATAAACACATAAAACATTAATGGAAGAATATATATATATATATATATATATATATTTTATAAAATAAAAATGAAAAATAATATTTAAAGTATTAATTGGAATAAATTTATAGGATGTGAATAATCCCATTACACGACTTTTGGATAAATAGATTCTATAATTTGACTATTATAATTATTTTATATTAAGGATAACGATGATATATAGTTGATAAAAAATGGGAAAATTATAAAATCAACTAGTAGTAACATCCCTAATGAAACTCATTTATCAAATATTTGGAAAATTTTATCATCACTAGCATTTTCTATTAACAAATCCAATGTAGAACATTGCTAATTTAGGGTTGGGTAGAATTGTATGCAGGAGAGGATAATGTTAGTGGAAATCACTACCATATCAATGATGGATGACCCACACCTTGAGAGTACCTCCAAATCTCACACTACCCTTAATTCTTAATGTGGCATGATAAAGGGGTCATGTGCCTAGGGGTTATTTACTATAAATTATAAATTCTTTTATAAATGATTTGGTTTTTACTCTAATATTTTTTTAAAAATGTATCTACTTATATAGAATTAATAATTAAAATAATTATAGGGTGAATTTGATAAAATGGATTTTCTATTTATAATTATAATGTAAAAATATTGCAAGGGGTTATATTTGGTATTTTTGGTAAAAAGAGTTAAATACAATTAAAATGATGAAATAAAATAAATACTATATTATTTATAATTGTGTATGAATAAAATCATCCGATGTAGTGAACTCTTTCTACTTTTGGAACTAATAATCATATTGGAACACTAGAGGAGGTAATGGGACATTAAGGGGGTTAGTGAAACACTTAAGATACGGAAACAGAAAATAAAATATTCATTATATTGTTTCCAAAAGTTTCACTCACAATAATTATTAATACCCATCCCCACTTATTATTTCTCAGTAAACAATGTTTATTATTCCTTTAATATATCTTTAATGGAGTCTACCATATGTCTATCTTCATTATTAATGATTTTTGTTGCAACTGTGGTTCAATAATTGGATAAGAATCTCAAGAGAGATAAGGTCACCTTTCCTTTATCTTTTCAATTACTATTTTAATTTCCATTATAGAATCCTTTACAATCTATATGCACTTTATACAATATTTTCATTTTATTATTTTATTTACATTACTTATAAGACTCATTTCTTGTTACACCACATTTCATGCACACTATTCTTTATCAATAAGATGTTGTAATGATGAATTTCCCCCAAAAGGCCTAAACCTCAGATTTTTTACATAATAAAAAATATGTATGTATGAAATATTTTTTATTATATAATTACAATTAATAATAGGTTTTTTTATATAAAAATATAATGGAGATACAACTTGTTTATTATATATCAATTAACTTGTAGATTATACTTTTTTTTGGAAAACCATAATCTTTCCATCAATGAATACTAACTTTTATGTATATCCTAAACTGAATTATATAATCCTAGGTCATATAAAATATTATTTATTAAATAATATTTTTTGGAAGGTATTTATCCTTAATTACTATGTTCTACCACCATTAAAAATAAATGCATTTGATTAAATAAGAACACAGATCATCATAATATTTATAAGTACTTGATAACTACAATTCACAATGTTCTCTTAAATAGGGTAATTATTTAAACATTTTGAATCCATAATAATCATTAATATGATTCAATGGAATTAAACATGTAATAATTATTAATTAATTTAATTGGGAATGGTATTTAAATCCTTGTATAGTCATTTCTCTACATGAGAAAATCATATAAGAAAATATTCATTAAGAAATTATGAAATTTATTTCTATGTTATTAAATACTGAACATTATAATATTTATTTCATAAAGATATTATTTATACAATGGAATTCATAATAATTTTATGTGGTGGGTGGGTCTTGGAATTATATATCCCTAAAGAGCATTGATAGATCTCATGGGAAAAAAAGTAAAGGGTAATAGGGCATTCTTACCCTTTATATATGATGTTTGGAATAAGGCCTGGACATTATTTTATTATGTCCAACATTATACATTCCAATTATTTCCATTATTATGATATTATTATATTTTATACATGTGATT
This sequence comes from Viscum album, assembly GCA_963277665.1. Taxonomy (NCBI): domain Eukaryota; kingdom Viridiplantae; phylum Streptophyta; class Magnoliopsida; order Santalales; family Viscaceae; genus Viscum; species Viscum album. The sequence goes on from OY728121.1 coordinate 1,458,104,932, forward strand.
ATTTTTTTAACCATAGTCCATTTTTTATTTTATTGAGAATCCACTTCTTCGAATTGTGGGAACCATAAAAAAACCTCTACATATCACCTACACAACCCCACTTTGATGAAAAACATACATCATGCAATATCAAAATTCAAAAACCACAGTGGGAAAACCCTACTACAACTACCGCCTACCAAAAATCCATAAAATTAGAAATTCAAAAATAAAGATATTAGCATCCAACTCGATAAACAGGTCATACATTACTTTTGTTTCCCAATTCCCATGTAATAATTTTGAATACTCTGTGGGGTCAAATTTATAGATATCATTTAGGAATAATGATTTAAACTGAAATGAGGAAATATATCATCTTATAATATAATGATTTTTTTCTAGTCTCTTATGGTATACTAAACCATAATTGTAGAAAGTTAAACGCATGCAATTTTATTTTCATGAATGAAATAACCTACCATCACTACTGGACTAGCGTGGGGGTTTAATAGATTATATCAAAGAATGTTTTGGTAGAAAAATTCAGAACTATATTAAAATGAAAAAATAGGTAGAAAACATATATTCTATAGCAAGATAACTCTATTGATTTTTTATAATTAGTTCAATTGACATCTTGTGTAAAATATTTTATTTTAGGAAAAAATTATTTATAATTATAGTTTTATACATTCTTACCATTTAATATTCCTAATTATGTTATGCTATTTTTTAGATATTGGATCCCTCTTGATGGAATTAGAACCAAAAAATCAATTGAGTAAAATGTGGGGATTCCATAGATAATCTTAATAATATATTTTATTTTTTAAAAGGAGAAATTATTATTATTTTAGGGGAATTGAACAAGGTATGATAAATAACCATTCCTACATAGAGAAACCAGATTCCCCTAAATAAGTATTAATATCATTAGATCATTTTATGATGTAAAAATAATAACAATTTAGTTGGATTACTAATCCAATGGTGGAATATTATTGGATAATTTCCCAGGATAAGAACACTAATGAAATATGGTTAATTTGGAAGAAAAAAATATTTCATGGATATGTATCATTTTAGGGTAGATGTTGAACAATAGAGTTTCAATTTTTTTTTAAAATAAATAGATAAATATGAGATAGAAATAATGTAGTAAAATTAATTTATGAAAATTTTGTGGAAAATTATTTTCATTGTGTGTAATGTGATAATATTTAAAGTCAATTCTTGAATTAAAAAAAAGATTAAGAGATGGTGGCTAAGTGTCGATATTGTTTCCCAAGATTAGTATGGTTTATTTCATATTATCCACACAACCATAAAAGAATGATTGATAATTTATTTTATATCTTCGACAAATGTATTTTAATTTCATTAGTATTAAAAACACTTTCACCGTAAAAAGAGATTGTAACATGTTCTATCAATGAAGATAAGAATTTTTCTAAATAATTAATTTAGAAATATAATCCAAAGAAGAATATGAAAAAATATCACCATGTGGAATAAAATATTGGAGTGTAATATAAGTGGAAATTGGAGTCCCCAATATTAATTAAATGTGGGATAATACCCCTTGGGGTTTTCTTAATGGGAATGTGGGTATGGTTTAATTATATTTAAAATAGTCATCAATTTCATGAGTGAAAAAAAACTATATAAGAAATTAACTAAAAATATTTATATAGTATGAATATAATACATTACTAAAATCAAATACCTATGATAAATTAAAGCTTCCTCTGATGAAACCTATAGATAAATACAAAGATTTTGTAAGAATAACAGTTGATGATGATACTCAAAATGATGTGATTATTGATATAATTAATATTACTCAAAATATACATAATAAATTATTTTATTCAAGAACTAGGAACCCATTTATATTTTTAATTTATCAAAATAATATTCAATTACCCTTTGATGTATTAAGGAATTATTTATTAGTAAGAACACTATGTGGTACTTTTATTGAAAAAACTTAAAATATAATGTTAAAATTATAATGCATCAGTGTTTTCTTTTTTAAAATATAATAATCATACCAATAGTTTATTTTGATTTGATCATGGGGATTAATAGTATCTAGAATTATAAATAATTAATTTATTATAGAGAGACAGATGGTATGATTGATGGGTCATATAAGGAATTACATGCTATATAAAGATAGATTTTATTATAGGAATCTTGTCATGAACAACCCCTAGTATCTTATCTTAATGAAATAATTAGGGATGAAATGTATGGAATTCAAACCATGAAGGTAAATGAGGTTATGAGGATAAAATATTTACCCATATTTTATTACTATATTTATGTATAACTTGAAGAAATACTTGTATTTATCCCCAATCGAGAAGAAACATTCTCTATTGATCGCATCCCTAAGGAAAAACCGATATATAAAACACTATATCAAATGAATATAATGGAGTTAGGTTATTTAATGAATTAATTGGAATAATTAGGTGATAGAGGTCACATTTATCTAAGTGTTTCAATTTTGGGATAACCACTTTTATTCATGAAGAAGGATGGTTTAATGAGGTTACACATTGATTACTTAGAAATAAATGGAATTATTATTATAAGAATTTACCCATTATCAATTACTAGTGACCCATTTGACCCACTTCATGGGCTGGGATACATCATGAATATTGATATTCATTATCATTTTCATCATTTAAATGTTAAAGATGAGGATATAATAAATATGAACTTAATTATAAGGTATAGTCATTATGGGTTCATATTAATTAATTTTTAAATGAATAATGTACCCTTTATGTTAACGGATTTTATGAAAAAATACATTCATATGTAATATTAATATTTTTATGGTGGTATTTAATAATGATAATTTTACATACTATAAAATCTAGTATTTTTACGATATTTATCTTAAAATTATTCTTCAGAATCCAAAAAAGAAGAATGACATTAAAATTTGTATAAATATGAATTTTGGTTCAATAATTCTGTATACTTTGTTATATTTTTTCCATGGACAATATATCTATTTAAAATTAAAAGATTTTTTTTTCAATTAGTTTTTGAGGCCCTCCAACATGACTAAAATACAAAGTTACCTTGGTTTAGAATGATATTATTGATGGTTTGTTGAAAACATCACTTAGTTAACAAAATTTTTAACCATGTTGACATGGAAGGGGGTCAAATTATTGTGGAAAAAGAATATGATGATATATTTGAGAAATTTAAGAGGGGAATTGTAAAACCACCTTTATTGACTCTACCATATTCTAAAAATTGGATTATTATTTATAGTGCTACATCATGGATCGGTATTGGATGTGTTCTATTATAAAATTATCAATTGTTAACTTATGATATTCAATAGTTGAAACTCCATGAGATTAATTTTCTAAATCCTGATTTAGATTTTGAAATGATGATATTTTCACTAAACACATAGAGGAATTATATATATGGATAGAGTTGTGGTATATACACCAACAACAAAAGTTTCAAATATATTATCACTCAGAAAGTTTATAAGATTACGTAAAGGAGATGGTTATAACAACTTAAGCATTAAAAATTTTGTATATGTTATAATCATTGTAAAACAAACAATGTAGTAGATTCATTTATTTGATAAGAACATTATTGTTATCCATTATGAGGGTGGATAATGATTCAATTATGAAGGATTCAATATTAATGGACTTGATTATTATAATATAATGGGAAATATCATTATTATTCCATGAAATTACCAAACCATATCATTTAGATAGGATTACAAAAGTTCTACATGATGATGTGTCCCCAACAAATAAGATAATATATGTCAAAAATGGGAAATTATCAATGTTTAACATTAGTGATGATAAAAATATATGGTTTTGTAAGAGGTCATGTGTTCTATCAATGAAAAGGTGGAATAAATATCTATTATATGATTCTAATATCTCAAAAATTTCTTTCCATTTTTTATTCAAAAATATTTATAGATTATTTTATGAATATTTTTCATGGGAAAATAGGAAGCAATAGTTTGAATGTTACACTATAAATACAGGATATATATATATATAATTTTATAATATTCCCATCATGGTAATAACACTAGGTTTTATATAAATGATTTTTTGTGACTTCATGGGACACTATTATGAATAGTTTCTGATCATGATTAAAATTTTTCATGAAAATTTTGGGAGGAGTTTCTAGATGGATATAAATACAAATATTAATCTATAAAATTTCTATCACTCCAGAAATCCTAGACGATTTGATTAAACTATTCAAAATTTGAGGATATACAGAGGTCATTTTCTATTGAATTACAAGGATGTTTGGAATAGTATTTAACTATAGTGTAGTTTTCATACAACAACTGTTATCACTCAAGTATAAAAACTAAACTATAAGAATCCTTGTATGTAAGGAGAAGTAAAATGTTTACATATTGGGATGAAGTTAGATTCATAAGGTTTTGGGGTCATAAACATCCATTAGTGATATCATAAAACATAATATCCATATAGAATAATTTCATGGAGGCACAATATATAAAAAAATTAATGAAATAAAAATGAAGGATCATTAATTCTATTTATGGGACCATGTCTTCTTAAAGATATCTCTAATAAATGGTCCATGACATTTGAAAAAAAATAAAATATATATCAGAAGAATATTATGTCATTTCAAATATTCGAGGGGGTTATAGATATATAATATTATTTAGGTATGTACCTAAACCTATCTCATTTGAATGAAAGCCTTTAGATATAACCTATAAGGAATTATATTCCAAAATTATTCAATGTTAGAAAGGTGGATCAATTTTATTTGGAGCACGGAATATCATATTATTAAGAGATGATTTGTATTAATTATACAAGAGAGAATGTTCTACATAATGATATTACTTTAATGGTCATGATTCTTCATAGGAGTAGCCAACTAAAGTAGGAAACAAGGAAGCACGGGGATGAAATGATAAATTATTTTCCTTATTTTATCAATAATTGATTTACAATTTCAATGATGAAATTATTATAAGTCAGATAATGTAATACCTATGAAATCCTAGAATAATATAATCATATTTTAATTATAATTACATACAACTAATTAAAGGTAAAAATTTACTAATACCATTACGTCTAATAGATAACATTGGATAAAATTTTAAAAAATGAAATTATAGTATATATGTCATCATGCACATATTCTCCAACAAATATAACAACTATAAAAATATAGTATAAAAGAAAAAATATAAATTCTACACAATAGATATATTAAATGAATTAAAAATTAAATGTATTATAAAGGGGATTAGTTTGAGTGAAAATATAATAAGTAGATAAGACCATTACATAAACATTGGTGGTATATTCATTACAAAGTGACTATTAATATTTTAGCATTTAAAGGGTAATAGAGAGATAAAACTGATGTATAAAGAAGGAATAATAATCTCAATAATAAGAACATCCCATATGAATCTCATTAATTAGATAATGGGAAGGTGGAAAAATCTTTGAGATTCACCCATGATAGATCTCATATTGAATACAAAAAATAAGTTTTAAGTGGAATATTCTATAGGAGAAATTAATGTTAGTAGAAATCACTATAAGATAAACATTGGTTTAATCATTCCATTAATGTATGAATATAGAATACCATATCATTAACAATTATGCTGGTGTGATAAGGGGTTATGTATCTAGGATTTGAGTAATATTTTTTGATTAAATTATTTTATAAATGACATGGTGTTTACTGGATACCATAATTTTATTAATTATAAAATACTTAACTATAGGATTAATTTTATTATATATATTTCATATTTAAAATTAAGACATTTAAAATATCTAAGTGGATAATTTTTTTAATTTTTGTTTTAAAAATAATGAAATATAATAAAAATGTAGAAATATTATAAATATGACATTATATATATATATATATATATTATCATGACTAAAATCAACCATGTTAGTTCTATTTGGATTTATTTTTGAATTAATAATTATAATTTAGTACTAATGGATATAATTATTCATTGTGGGGAGTAGTGGATAATATAATATAATTGAAAAATAAAATATTTGTTACTTTATTCCATGAAGTTCCACTCACCACACCTATAAAAACCAACCCCTATTATAATTTCTCCCAAAATAATTATATATTATCTTTTTATATATCTATCAATGAGTATCTCCCAAATATATATCTTCAATGAGTATCTGCATCATGATCAACTCTCCACCTTTGCATGACTGTTCGACTATCATGTCCATGTGCAGAGGTGCACAGGTACGGTACCTATGGAAAATGCTATACCCTATCATTCTTCCAAGTCTTCTTAGCTTTGCTCTAGTGAAGGCGCCCTTCTCTTTCCTCCTATGAAGCGGTTCCTTGTAGAATATGTCTGTCCAACTTTAAATCAGGTGGCCCTAAAGGCTTTGAGGTGGCCCAAAGGCCATGAGGTGGCCCAAAAGCCTTACTGACCCGAAGGCCTAGGTGGTCCGAAGGCCTTAAGGACTACAAGCTCAAACCAGTGGCCCAAGGTGAATAGTTCTGGCTGCTACAGTACTGAAAAGTACTTTCTACAGTAACTGGTTCAGTGTCTTCTACAGTATGACTACAGTACTGCTGTAGTACCCTCGAAATTATGCCCCACCTATTTTTGAACCTGGGTCTCATGGACGCACTTAGAGAGACTTCGCCAACTGGGTTGAGGCTAATGTAATTTTACTTATATAGATAGATATGATTTTTCAGATGTCATGATTATCTGACTCTATGATTCTTCCGTTAAACATTTTCAAGGTTATTTTCAAAAAAATGGTTTCTTTTTTATGTTCAAAATTTTTCAATATTAAAAGTCATTTTTGAAAATAGAAGGGGTATTTTGACTATCTTATGAGTTTAAATGAATTTTTAAAATTCTTTATGACAAAATATTGAAAAAAAACTATTTTATTCATAATATGGTATGTGAACATTAAACATGGGGTATACTAGATAGTGTTAGGAAGTCCCATTACAGATTAACATGGTGTGGTCCAAATTATGATGTTGAATCCGGTTATAGCTGAACATGGGGTGGTCCAGATAGCACTAGGAAATACCATTGCTGCTCAACATGGAGGTGAAAATATTGAATTAGGTAAGCCCCTTATATCTTAACATGGGGTGGAAAATATAACCCTAGGTAAGCCCATAATATCTTAATTGGGTAATGAATTTTTTTAATGTTTCCCATATGTATATTCCAATTAAATGGGATTGGAAATGGTTTTGTAAAAATGAAAATCTAGGTCACCAAAGGAGGTTTTAATTTCATGATATGGGTTGTAATGATTTTATATGAGAAAAAATTATGTGTTTGTTTCATGTGAAAAAATGTTTTATTTCATATTCAAAAATAACTTTTAAGATAAAGGTAAACATTATATGATATTTCATGTTTTTACTGAACTAATAGATGACACTCTCTTATATCTCATACTGTGATTTTTTCCCCATACAACATTTTAAATTGTTATTTTGAGGATGTTAAGGGGAGGATATGAATTCTTTTTGAGAGTCCTGAGGAGTTTTCATGAAAAAATTATTGTTTTTAAGGAGTTTTATATGGTGGAAAAAATTTATACTGAGTATAAGTGTCCACTTGTAATGTATGAGTTTATGTTGTAAGGGTTTTTTTAATTATCTAGAAATCAAAACCGGAAAGATCATCATATTTTAATTCATGTTACAAAAAACTAGAATATTTAATGTTTAATGTTTGTGACTTACACTAAAGATAATGAAAACTTTAGATGACTTTATTATCTTTAGATTAGTCATTTAAATGCTTATTATTATTGTTTTAATAATAATCATGTCAATTATTTTATTAATGAAAATAATTGTACACCCTTGTTACCAAATTTCAACAATTTGACTCTAAATTTGGGCTCTATTTGTCCTAATTTATTTAATAAATATTATAAAATGTTATTTTAAATTAAACAAAACATAACACATAATTTTTTTCTAAATAATAGGGCGTTTCTAAATGTTATACTTTTTTATAAGAAATTATTTTGTGGGTACATATATTTATGATTGTAATATATTTACTAAAAAAATGAGGTTATGTGACATTAAAATAATTCCATAATCTAATTTTATCAAAATATTAGTTTAATAAATTAAAAGAGATAAAACTGTTTTCTTTATTAAGGTAATATTTTTTTTACTTTAGTTATAATATATTGGATATGAGTTTTCTAAGTAAAAATAATCTTTTATAAATTTTAATGTTTCTCCATAATTTCATATTTGGCCTCTTAAATATTTTCCTGACCTTGTAAGTCATTTTTATATTGTGATAATGGCATGAAAATTAATAATTTCATAAAAACACATTTAAAATAAAGTTGATATTTTCAGAAAATGAAATATAATTATTACTAAGTATTTTTTTATATTTTAAATTAAAAAATAATGTTGTTTTTTTGTAATTATATTTCAAAAATAGTATATTTAATTAATAATAGAAAATAAAAAATATAAATACTATCTGTTTTTATTTAAAAATGAACTCCTTAAACATTTGTATGTTTCAATACTATTTCACAGAAAATTTATAATTTTAAAGAAATTTTATATTTTATAACATATATAGATATAAATATTCTATTATATGGATACTTAAGGGATTACTAATTTATTTCATCAATGTAACCTACCCTTTGTTCTAGTGCATGTGAATAATGGGATAAAACATGAAATTATTGAATTAAAAAATATATATTTTAATCTCAATATTTTACATTCCCCCCCATTAAAAAATTTCTCCCTAAAAATTTAATTACATATACCAAGTGAAAACATATTAGGGTACTATTGTTTTATAGTATATTCAGATTCCTTGGTTGCCTCTTCGTATATATGTTTTCACGAATGTTATTAGGAAGGTGAGTTGTCTTATTGCATTCAAAATTGTCTCTATAGTACATTGTATTAAATGGATGCTCCCCATAATATAGATAATCAAATAGTTCTTCCATTTCTAAATTTTTACAAGTTATAGGGATGGTTTGTATTTCATAAAGAGGGATATGTAGAACAAAGTTTCTACTTTTATCTGGCGTTGAGTGTGCGATTGTTGATATATGATTGCTCTAATGTGATCATGGATCTCATAGGTGATAATGTATCTTAGAATAACCATCCCATTCTCCCCAATCCTCTTGACACTGTTCCATTGAGGTATTAAAAAAACACATTATCATAACCACTAAAGTACAGTTCTCCTTGATAGTTATTAGCATAACACAACTATCAACCTTGTGCTTAATTGATGTATTTTTCAATGGTCTTGACCATTTATATCATTTTATAATATATCTCAAGTCCTAAAAAAATTTCACCTGCATTATCCAAGCATAAAAATTCTCTACATATATTTACATAGAGGAAATTTTATAGTGAAGTTTAGATTATTAAGGGGAAATTGTTGTTTAAAGATAACATTATCATAAGTAGATGTCTGTATGTTCCACCCTTGAAATCCATAGATCTATATATCAATATATCCAAAAGTTTATTGATAGTCTATTAAAACCATCCATAAGTCTAAGGATCATATGCTTTAAATCAGTTCAACTCTGTTTTTAGATAATATTGATGAGTCTCTGATAACATTGAGGTGAACTTAGATCTTGATCAGATAAAATTGATAATAGTTTTCCATTCAAATACACCACTTCTATAATGTATATATTTTCATGTTCTTTGAGTGGGGAGTCAACATGAATGGAAATGATGGGTTATGTTTTTTTAAGATGGACCAACATAACCCATATAATAATATAGCCTACTGATGTATTTGGATGACCCATGAAAAAATATACTGTGATTTCTTTCCATTTCAATGATGGAATGGGAAATGGTTAAATCATCCATTTTTTCATTTTATACTTTTATTTAAATTTAAGACATTCCAGGCATGTGGATGTATATTCTACAATCTCTTTACTCAAATTATTATACTAATAATTGCCTCAATGATATCTATATATCTTCATTCTTCCTCAGGGGATGAAGAATTCTGTGCTATATAAATCTTTTAGTATATTGTTATTTAACTTCAGTTTAGAGGTTTCACATATCCCTTTACAAAACCTCACAACCCATTCAACATAAACAATGAAATAAGTTGTTTTCCCTTTCCTCAAAGAATACACATTCTACTATATCTCCACGTCATCCTTTTGAGGTCTCTTATTCTTCTCTTGTAGTTATGGCTAAATACTCATTCGAGAATGGTGGGATGATGTTCATTCAAATACGGCTCTCAATTCTATCAGTTAAATGTATAAAAATATTATAACCTTTATAATTTTCATTCTAGATAAGGCTACATGATCCATTCTACTTAGAGAATTTGATAGTTTATTTTCATTATGAGGATGGTAGTGGATTTTGGACATATAGTCCATGATAAGTTATAAAATTAATCACTATTTAATATTATTCTAATTCTATGTGAATATGTATTTGAGGCTCTTATGAGCCATATATATTTCAAAATTATATGATAATAGATAATTCTTCCAAATCATTAAGAAAAATATAACTTTACCCAACATAGAATATTACATTATATAGTTTTACTAATTAAAATTTAGCTTCATTGAGGAGTTGGCTATCACTTTATCACCTTGAATCTGTATATATCCAAATACATTCTCTAAATCACAACTATACACCATGTAAATTTCTCCACTTATGGGTCATTTAAGTATTGGTGTAGTGATAAGCCTCTTTTTCAATTCCATGAATCTCTCTTCGTATTCATTTTTTCATACAAAACCTAGAACCCTTCGAGTCCGCTTGTCCATTAGGCATAAAAATGATGATAAGTTTCTGAAAAATCATAATTTTCCTATCTAATCGAATTGAGCTTTAGATATCTATTATATATTGTAGTATAATTTACTCCTTAATTTCTATTTTCATAAAATTGTCTTCAGATATCACTTTTCTATTGATAAAATTCCCCACAAATTCCATAAAATACATCTAAAACTCAAATTCAATATAATTTTCATAAAAATGATCATTTTTTCATTTCTTAATCATATCACTATAACAATCCTTGTGTGCCACCACATTTTTTAGTATACAATAAAAATATATTTAAATAATCATTTTTTTCCAGATAATCTCTAAAGGCTCTATTCACAATGTCTATCAAAATTTCTTAATCATTCGTGACTCTGAATGACATAATTATCAACACATAGTGCATGTACATCATATGAAAGGAAGCCTTTGGATTGTCCTATTTCATCACCATTTACTAATATTATCTTGACTGAATGTTCATGTTACGGAAGAAATGATCTCCATGCATTTGATTGAATAATCAATTAATTCATGGAAATGTATACTAATTATTTATAGTGATGTTTTTAAGTTTATGATACTAATTATAGAGATTCATCGATCCATTATTCTTATTGGAAAATAGAAAAATTTCACCTCATGGGGAAGCACTTGGGAATATAAAACCCTTGTCCAAATGTTCTTATTATCCCCATTTTAATTTTTTATTCAATAGGGGAATTCCATACAGAGTCTTGGATATATGATATGTTATTGGAATAATTTCAATTGATAAATATATATCTCAGTCAAGAGGAAGACTGGGAAACACATCCTATAATATATCATTAAACTCACATTCAATGGTAATATATTCTAGAGCACCCATATCCATTGATTAAATAATTTTACATAGATAATATTTCTCATAATTATACAATACTCATTCCTTAAGAGAAGTTTTGAAAGAATATTCATCATAATCCTTACACATGAATAGATTAAGAGGATATTTTAGGATATATAATATGATTTCATTTTCATAGTAGTTGATTTCATCACTAATAAATCACAACAAATCCATTCCTATTATAAGATAAAATTATTCAAAAGGATTTATAACATGATCATATTGGATATTATTGTTATTGATATCAACTAGGTAATAATTATGTGTTGGAGATGAAATAATTTCTCCACTAGTGGTTTTCATAGATAATTTAAATTCTATATCTTGGGGTGATGATTAAATGTCACTACAAAACTTGTGTGATATAAAAGAATGCATAGATCCAAAATCAAATAGTATATTCCGTATTCTTGAATGAATAATTAGTTTACATATCCCCAAATTGGAGGATTATAAATAAAAAACATGGAAGGAAGACAAAAATTAGATTTCTCTTATGAAAATTCGGCAGCCTAACGGCGTCACTTAAACTTCAACAAAAATGAATTGACGAGATAAAATAGGGTCTCTAATCATATGAAAATAAACGTTCAGTATGATAGATATAGAGATAATACCCCAAAATAATAAAAAGGAACTTGAAAGACTTGACATGAAAGTTGAACTTTGAAAAATGAGAAGGGTGAAAGAATCCCTAAAAAATTCAGCAGCCTAACGGTGCCACTTAAACATTCTTAAAACGAATTGATGAGAGAAATAGGGGGTATCTCATCATATGGAAATTAAAAGGGAAGTAAGATGGATATATAAGAACATCCTCCAACATAAGAACATGGAGCATAAAATAAATGACATAAAAGAGATTACTTGAAAAGAAAGAGAGAGGTTGGATCCCTTACCTTAAAAGGTAACTCTTAAAACTCAAAGGTTTGGACCCTGAGGGCTTGGGGGCACCTTGGGAGGACTCCTTGGGAGGTAATGAGACCAGATATTCGTTGGGGAAGAGTTGGGAGTGAAAAATAAAGGAGGAAAGGGTGGGTTTAGGGAAGGTGAGGTGATACTTTAATAATTTCAAGGGACACCTCACAAGTGGTTTTCTCAAAACCATGGTCTCTCCCATGGTATTTCCCATGGAGTTAGGCCACATGGGTCCCCCAATACAATAAGTAATCACCTTTGGTCGTCCAAAACTTAAAATATCTCATGAAATCATCATGACATAGTTACGATGTCATTAAACATACCGAAACCCTAAAACTGTATTTTCATTATTCATTGAAAATTCAACTTTTCAGAAAAATCCCAAAATTTCACCTTAACCAAATATCGATGCTCTGATTTCAAAAATGAACTCCATTTTATAAAAATAATTTTCTAAATATTTTTAATTTAATTTTTATATAAAAACACTATTTACTGAAAATTCATTTTTTTCAGAAAAAACCCCAAAATTACCATAACATAATATCGATGCTCTGAGTTCAAAAATAAAGTCCATTTTATAAAAATAATTTTATAAATATTTTTAATTTAATTTTTAATTAAAAAAACATTATTCCCCCAAAAAACTAATACTTTACTAAATATTTATGAAACCGTTATTTACCCATTTTATTGAATCACATTACTTCATCAAGGTGTTTAAATTATATTAATAATTTCTTTAAGTGAGATTACTAATACATTTGGTCACATTACTAATCCTTAGCATAAAATCACTATTCATAATTTACTATTCATCAAAAATCAAGTTGATCTTATTAGACTCTAAATTTCGTACTGAACATAATTGTAGAAGACTATTTTTTGAAAATCATTACACATTTTTAATTATTTAAGGTTTACATAAAAAATTTTAAAATATCCGTTTTCTAAAATTCATCAAAAATATGCATACTATATTTATCCGGTCATTTGAAAATTCATAAACTTCATCATAAGAAGAAATCAAAATTTTTATTTAAAACAAAGGATTACACAAGGTAGTTACGGTGTCCTTACATAAACCCTTATCACACCAGCATAGGACCTAAGTGTAAGGTGTGCTAAGGTGAGAGAATCCGAGGGAGGCTCGGCCAACATCGCACGAGTAGTAATTTCTATCAGTTTTAACTTCTCGTGAAGGCGATTCCATTCTAGCTTCACACAATGAAGTTCGGCTTGGGTTTGGTCCAGAGCAAAGCCCAGTGGTGCTACCTCCTTCCCAAGTACTATTAGATGGGATTCGATCGGTCCAAGACTACTGGGTGAGGCCATCAAATCTTCTTTCTATATTAATTAACCAGGGTCACTTTTATTTAGAGAGAAAATTCGCAACATTCTGTTTTCAACGGTCATACTGACTAACGGTCATATAATAGTCAAAACCCAACAATCTCATTTTAATTATACTCATGTTATCAAATGAAACAGTTTTGTTGAGTATGAAAAATAAAATAACACACAAAATTAGGAAACAAGATTTATTCAAAATTTCAGGTCGTTACAATCTTCCCCCCTTAAGAAATTGCATCCTCACAATTTTTAAATTTGGCTTTTGAAATTTCATTGAAAGTCCCACATCAGAAAATGAGTCAGTAAAACTATCAATTTAAAAGAAAGAAAAGGAAGTACAAAGGTCACCCAAGTTAACCCATACTAGGATTCCATGTAGGAAAAAATGGATATGGAAGAAAAAACAAAGGGTCAAGTTCTGAGGGAGAGTGATAGAAAACATGATTTTGAGAAAGTTAACCACGAGAAAATCCCAAACTTATGATGTGTGTAAACGGTATTTGATTACATAGTAGGAAATGTAAACCAAAAATGTTTTTGGTTTACATTCCTATTCATAATTTTGAGGAATTAATTTACTACATAGGACAAAAACATAAGGAAATATACCTACCTTCAAGTAGAGTTTCAACCTTTAATAAGTTTCTACCAAAACTAATCTTTTCTCCAAACGACGAGCATTAAAAAACACTTGGTCTCATCAAAACACAAGTATCATCTTCTTGAGAGTCACGTAATCCACAAAAGATTAACTATCAATTTCTTCTATCTTTAAACATTATCCCAAAAACAGAAAGGGTAAGATAAAACAACTCTTCAAAAAGAAATAACCCTAGAGGAAGAGAAACTAATTTAAATCTTCAGAATTCCATGGTACTACCCAAAGTTCATCATAGACCATTCCATAAATAACTTTCCTTAAAATTCCTTGAAATAAACCAAACTAAGATTGAAACCCAATTATAAGAACGATCTCATAACATAGTCTTCCATGATAGACTTTATCGTTCATCTTCAAACAACATCAACCACTCTTACCATCTTATAACAAAAGTAACTAACCTAATCACATTTCCCCAAGATAAGTTAATCATTTCCATATGTAACCTAAATTACTATAAGTTCGCCTTAAATTCATCGAATCTTCAAAATATAAGTCAACCTTTACTCCTTAAAGAAAATACTGTAGTAATCTATTTACCTCGATCATATAGGTTTCCCAAAATAGTGAACGTCTTCCAAAATAATAATAATCTTTTAATCCCCTAATCACCCTTTTTTAAGAAGAACATCTTCACTACATCAAAATGTGGTACATAACAATATATGTTGTGCTTAATGATATAAAACCACCTTAGGTAGTGACTCGATGTTCATAAAAAACATTAAAGATATGCTCATAGAGCACGAACTAAAATACAACATGACATAGACAATTAGTGTGAAGAAGTTACATGTACTTCAGTCATCATGATCCATCTCAGCATAGGACTTGCATTGTTCCCTTGTCCTCGAAGGTTGTTGATGGTCATCATTCTTCTCATCCATTCCAAGAGAGCATTGCCTTGGATAATGTATAACTTCTCCACATTTACGACATTGAAATGTATAAGGTACATTAGATTGAACCTTATCTCTATTCATCACATTATCTATTTTTTTGAAGCAATTGGCTACTTTATGCCCTATCTTCCCACACTTAAAGCATCTCTCGGTTCCTTTATGACATTCTCCTTGGTGCCTCTTCCCACACTTTTTGCAAAAAAGAAATTGGGTATCCTTTCCCTTATCAAATTTATCAGATGAACATCCCTGAGACTTCATCTTCTTCTTACTTGATGAATTTGGGCATTCAACTAAGTACAAATTATTAATTGTGATTTTTGATAGCTGGTTTGGCATAACCACAATATGTTCAACTTGATCTCTCATCATCTCTGTCATATTAACAGGGAAATCATCACATTTCCTATCACCTTTGTTGTTGGGACATGTTCTTCCATTTCCCACTATTAACTAAGAAAAGAAACTATAATTAGGGGCTTAAATACTTAGCCAATAATCATCAAAAGGAAACTTTAAGCATAAAAGGATAAAATTGTAGAATAAAATTATATCCTAACTTGTGATCCCCTAGGTTCCAATCTAGGTTATCCATGATCATATATTCTTATGTGAATCTTTATTTTATTTTATCTTTGTTCCTTTAATAATGGTTCATACTAAGCTTATGAATCTACCAAAGCATATCCCCCAGAAGTGTCATAACCAAGAGTGCAGGAAGAACCGTTATCGTGTACCTGTTCCCGTTCGAGTCTAGCTCAAAGTGGTTTTTTCAGGTTTTACCCCTATGTACATCTGTGCCAGAGCCACCTCTACCTGCACGTATCCAGACAGAGATGTATTTTCTTGGCAACCCCTTACTCAATACTCACCAAAATACCAGGAAGATTTCCTATATTTAAACTTTTCTATAGTCTTCTTTCTAAGGTTTTCATATCCTAATTTCCACAAATAACTAAACCATCCTTTGATACCAACTATAATATCCCGCCTTTTGGTCACATAAACTTTTCATTACATTTTTCAAAACCAAGGATCTTTAAGGTTTAGTATCTTGGAAACCAAGAACTTATTACAAGAAAAAAAAACATTCTTCTTAAACACTTGAAAGGCTTATTCATTTGTACATCCTAAGTTCATTATAGCATCTCATAACCTGGGAGCATACATCAAAGGAAAGGGTGAGCAAAAGGCCCAATAAGGGAAACAAGTGAAACATTTGACATGTGAACATGAGATACATCAATAAAGTCATGAAAAAGAACTTTAAGGCATGAGAAAGAAATCATGAGGAAAATCATAATAAAAATATCATATTTCATAACTTGAATAAGTGGCTACAAAATTTTACAAAGACAATAATTTCCGTTTCACCAAGGTCCATCCCTAAGGTGTTAATAAAAATTACCAAGGTTATTCACCAAGGTATCAATCTAAATGGTCATCTCTAGAGATTAAGTCTTTACCCAATGCATTGGAGCGATATCAGGGCGCACCCTTAAATTTGTCTTTATCATAATGTGAGCCACATATATCATCATCAATAATTTCATAAACAACCCATATAGAATAAAAGAAATGGGTTTCATTTCATAATCATAACGTTTTAAAAACTGCTTTAAAGACATGATCTTTGTGTCACTTTAAAATCCACAGAAAAGGAAGGTGGGTATCCTGTATGTAAATCCCAGAATTTAAAATAGAAAAACTTGGTATATATGTGAATACCCCTATAGAAGAGTGAGGTTTGAGTATTCATTTAATAAAATAAAATAACTTTAGAAAAAGAGAGAGACATTTTGAGACGGAAATTTTGCAGCATAACGACTATGTTACGAGGTTTTAAAAAACATTGAAATGAGAGGGGAAATGGGTCACCCACTCATAAATGATACATAAAATAGTAGGGGAACAGAATATAAAGGATTTAAGAACATTTTAATGAAGTTTTAAGGACATACCATTTGAAATGAAAAACATGGAAGGAAGACAAAAATTAGATTTCTCTTAAGAAAATTTGGCAGCCTAACGGCGTCACTTAAATTTCAACAAAAATGAATTGACGAGATCAAATAGGTTCTATCATCATATGAACATAACCATTTAGTATGATAGACATAGATATCATAACCCATCATAATAAAAAGGAACTTGAAAGACTGGACATGAAAGTAGAACTTTGAAAAATGAGAAGGGTGAAAGAATCCCTTAAAAATTCGACAGCCTAACGACGCCACTTAAACATTCTTAAAACAAATTGATGAGAGCAAGAGGGGGTCTCTCATCATATGAACATGAAAAGGTCAGTAGTATGAATATATAAGAACATCCTCCAACATAAGAACATGGAGCATAAAATAAATCACATAAAAGAGATTACTTGAAAAGAAAGAGAGAGGTCAGATCCCTTACCTTAAAACGTAACTCTTAAAACTCAATGGTTTGGACCTTGAGGGATTGTGGGAACCTTGGGAGGAATTTTTGGGAGGTAATGAGACCAGAGCTTCGTTGGGGAAGAGTTGGGAGTGAAAAATAAAGGAGGAAAGGGTAGGTATTTATAGGGAAGGTGAGGTGATACTTTAATAATTTCAAGGGACACCTCACAAGTGGTTTTCTCAAAACCATGGGCTCTCCCATGGTATTTCCCATGGAGTTAGGCCACATGCCCCCCAATACAATAATTCATCACCTTTTGTCGGACAACACTTAAAATATCTCATGACATCATCATGACACAGTTATGATGTCATTAAACATACAGAAACCCTAAAACTGTATTTTCACTATTCATCGAAAATTCAACTTTCTCATAAAAATCCCAAAAATCCACCTTAACCAAATATCGATGCTTTGATTTCAAAAAAGAACTCCATTTTATAAAAATAATTTTCTAAATATTTTTAATTTAATTTTTAAATAAATACACTATTCACTGAAAATTCATTTTTTTCAGAAAAAACCCCAGAAATTACCATAATATAATATCGATGCTCTGAGTTCAAAAATAAAGTCAATTTATAAAAATAATTTTCTAAATATTTTTAATTTAATTTTTAATTAAAAAACACTATTCACCTGAAAAACTAATACTTGACTAAATATTTATGAAACCGTTATTTACCCATTTTATTGAATCACATTACTTAATCAAGGTGTCTAAATTATATTAATACTTTCTTTAAGTGAGATTACTAATCCATTTGGTCACATTACTAATCCTAAGCATAAAATCACTATTCATAATTTACTATTCATCAAAAAACAAGTTGATCTTATTAGACTCTAAATTTTGTACTGAACATAATTGTAGAAGAACATTTTTTGAAAATCATTACACATTTTTATTATTTAAGGTTTACATAAACATTTTTAAAATATACTTTTTCTAAAATTCATAAAAAATATGCATACTCTATTTATCCGGTCATTTGAAAATTCATAAACTTTATCATAAGAAGAAATCAAAATTTTTATTTAAAACAAAGGATTACACAAGGTAGTTATAGTCTCCTTACATAACCTCTTATCACACCAGCATAGGACCTAAGTGTAATGTGTTCTAAGGTGAGAGAATCTGAGGGAGGCTCGACCAACATCGCACGAGTAGTAATTTCTATCAGTTTGAACTTTTCGCGAAGGCGATTCCGTTCTAGCTTCACACGATGAAGTTCGGCTTGGGTTTGGTCCAGAGAAAATCCCAGTGGTGCTACCTCCTTCACAAGTTCTATTAGATGGGCTTCGATCAGTCCACGACTACTGGGTGAGGCCATCAAATCTTCTTTCTATATTAATTAACCAGGGTCACTTTTATTTAGAGACAAAAGTCACAACATTCAGTTTTCAACGGTCATACTGACTAACAGTCATATAATAGTTAAAACCCAATAGTCTCATTTTAATTATACTCATTTTATCAAATGAAACTATTTTGTTGAGTATGAAAAATAAAATAACACACAAAATTTGAAAACAATATTTATTCAAAATTTCGGGTTGTTACATCTTCCATACTATTTATATTCAAAATAATTTTTCACCACCTATTAGATTCTACTTTATGAATATAAAAACATATATAAAATTATCATTTTCAGAGCATTAAATGATATATAATATATTTTTTATAGTGTTAATACACTATTAAACAATTATAGGATCAAAATATTCACTAAATGTTGGATTCCTCTATTGCATGAAGGACAAAATTAGAAATTTCTCTCTTAGAGAGAGTTACACGTGATTGTTTTTATTCCACATAAAATAAGTCAGTTTTATAGTATCACAATGAAATTCTCAAATCCCATTCAAATCATTTTAGGTGATTCAATAAGGTAGTCAACACATTTCCTATTATATATATCATTAAAACAATTTAACCTACATCGAGACATTTATAGGAATGATTGAATGTTAGGACGAATAATACTTAGATTAATAAATGTTTTTATGGTAAAAACTATAATTAAGATGATTTAGAAATAAATTATAGACAATGAATATCTTATGAATCATAGTATATCAATCTTGGTTTTCAAGTCTTTATTCTAATTAGGTTATCTAACTCCAACTACTTATTAAATTCTATAATATATCCATATATTATTCATAATTATTAATAAAGAGAATGTTAATTAACCAATGCATATACCAAGGGACTATAAAACTAAGGGTGCTGTAAGAGACCATTAACCATGTACAAGAATTCAATTTTAGATACAATTGACCAAATCATTTTGTGGTTATTACCTATAGATGCATATTTTCCAAAACCAATCCCACTTGAAGTATCTAAAAGGGGATGAATTTCTATGAAAACCACATAATACCTATCTTACAATAATTTAGGACCATATAAAATACTTAGGATTATATTTAGAGTTACCATTAATGCGATAAAATCCTAATATTAAAAGTAACTCATCATACATTTAATACCAACTATAGAAACCGAAGTCAAAAAAATATTATTTGATAACTTTTAACATAGTTTATAGAAAATATATTCCAAATATATGGGGTCTAGTGTGTTTGGAGGATTTGAAAAATAAATAAATCTATTTATACCATATCCCCATTATCTTTATTAAATCCCCTTAGAGTACTATTAACTCATATAGACCTTCATAATATTGAATAGTATTTTGTGGGAAAATACATTAGGAAAAGGGTGACCTAAAAATCCCATTATGTTAATAAAAACGATAATGGAGTATAAAAAGGGGTAATAACATGATATAATAAATATAATGATTATAAGCATGGAATCATGGAATAAAGAAATCATAATATATGAGAATAAAATAATAATTCTCATATCCTAAGATAATGGGATCATAAGAATGTGTAAGTAACATAAACATGGCATAATAGTCATATTCTATGGAACCTTACCACCTAAACATAAAATGGTTGGGTAGGGAAATTTTCCACTCACATAGTTAGCTAAGCTCACCAACCACACACCATGATATCTCATAATATAGAAACATTAAAAAATTCATTATTGTGAAATGAAATTCAAATCCCACCCTTTATATCATTAAAACCACACATATTTGTGATACATGAAGAAAAAAAACCATACATAAGTCGCATACATGAAAAAAAAACCATGAGGATGAATTGGGTTCCATGATCTTGTCTAAGGGTATATCTGAATGATACTATATAAGGATTCCAAAGAGATAAAAGAATAAAATTTTATAGTTCATTCATATTTAATAGAAACATAATCCCTCTTCATGGTGTCCCTAAATATAAAAATAATAGATATGGTTTGAATAACTTCAAAATGAACCACATTGTTGAGGATTCTCAAAATATGAAAATGATCTTATAGATAAATGGGTTCATAATAATCCTTTAAAGTAAAAAATTAAACCCAAATTTTTTTACATATTTTTTTAATATATGTTCATTGATGAAAATCATTTTTTAGGACTGATGGTTGACGTGAACAAATAATTTCTAAAATCACAATAAATTGGGATTCCTAAAAAGTGGATTTTTTTTGAAGTAAAACTAAAAAATGTATAAATATAAAAAAAGGGATATTAAAGTAGGTATATATTTATGTAACAGATATATATATATATATAATAATAGTAAAATGATAATATGTTGGCATAAATGGGAGACAAATAATGAGAAATCATTACTGGAATGTTATGAGGGGAGTACAAAATCCCCTTATCGATTTTATGAAACCATTATACTGTTGCACTTGGAATTATGTATAATTAAATTAATATAATTAAAAACACTAATAAGTACCTTATTCATAAATAGTTATTTTATTAGTGTCAATTTAGTTTTAAATGTTTTTAATTTATTAAATCCATTCATCTTTTGTCTGTCACTTGTGGTGGTTCAGTTGATTTTTATATAAAAATATTAGAAAGATGACCATGGTTATATTTAATTTTATAATAGATTCAAAACCACTATAATATAAATAGTGTTGTAAATATAGTTTTTATAGTTTAATTTAATTGTTAATTTGATCTATTATTAGTGGTAATGGATAAAAGATGCATCACTGTTAGGAGGTCGTAACTATCCATGACTATGTTGTTATTTTTTGAATTGTTTTATTAGAATACATAAATGGATATTAAAATAGTACAATAAAATAGATTCATATAATTAATATTTATTTTATAATACTACCATTCATAGAATACATTTTAGGTTCTGGAATTAAATAATAATAATAATAAATAAAGGTTATTAATGATGTGATATCTATATCGATAGTTCTAGAATTATCATGAAAGTCTTGTTCAAAATAGGGTAGTCAGGATGTATTATGTTGACCAGAGGCTTGAGTTATTTTAATGTAATTATCTTATATTTAGTTAGAGATGATTTTGAATAAGAATTATAAGGGGATGTTTCACATGAGAGGTGTGGATGTCGTCCCCTTTAATAAGAAACGAAAAGAGAACATTAAATTGAAAAGAATGTTAATTAAAGGGTAAGAATGAATAAGAATAAATGATAGGAAATTTAGGTGTGTTGTGGTTGGTAACACATGTTTATATGTATTTAAAACATATAAATTTTTTTTAGTAATGAATAAATTTCATGTAATATATGGAAAATTCTAGACACATTAGATTAATCATTTAAACACTTATTACTCTTAATTAAATATTAATCATGACATACAATTTATTAATGAAAATATAAGTTGACCAGTATTACCAAATGTAAACATGATTATTTAAGACTTGGATTCAATTTAACATAATTTATTTTAAAAAATAAGAGAAATTTTTAATTTAATTTAAAAAAAACTAACACATAACAATTATTTTTTAAATAAAAGAATGTTTTTAAGCAATAAACACATACATAATATAAATTTATTATGGTTAGTAATATTCATGAGATTAATTGATTTATTATAAAATCTATAATTTTTATGTGAAATTGAAATGATTCCATAACAATATTTTAACAAAATTTTATTAAATTAAATGAAAATATATAATACAATTTTATTTATAAAAGTATGATAAAAATTTATTTCGAAAATGATTTTCATGGAATTTATAAGTTTAAATAATAATTAAAAATGATTATAATTATTCATTAATTTTATATTTTATCACTTATCTAGTTTTATAAACATCTAGGTCAATGTTACACATTTATAAATCTATGAAAATTATAATTTTACTAAAAATCACATTTTTACTAAGTATTTATATTTTAGAAAATGGTCAAAAATTAACACTAACTAACTTAGATATTCTCATGTAAAAAATAAAGATAATTTTATCTATTTATATTTTTATAATTAATAAATTTACCTTTTAATAGAAAATAAAAAATATTAAGATAAAATCATTTTATTAAAAATGAACTTCATAAACATCATGTGTTTCTAATATTATTTCATAACAATATTCTAATTTTAATGATATTTAATATTTTATATAATATATTGATTTAATTATTTGTAATAATAATGATATTTTAAATATGATTAATTTATTTAAATAATATATCACAAATTTCATTCAAGTGAATGAAAAGAAAGCTATTGATCTCAATATAATTTAATTGAAAAATATATACTAAAATATTAGTATGCTACGCATAACTCAATGATGGAATTTTGTATCAAATAAAGGAGTATTAAAACCATAGATGGAAGACATGTGAATCGACACATGGTAGAGTACATGAATTATATTAGTCATACATGGGACCTGTACCCTGATATATATATGTCTATTGGGGACTACTGATCTCCATTTCTAATATGAATGAAATTCATCCAAACACATGAGCATGTAAAAATTCAAAATTATAAATGGTGGACCCATGCACTTTTATTAAAATGTCAATATGGGGATTTATGATACTGTTATTTCTCTAAAAACACACCCAATCCCTTCCACTGTCATAAAAAAGATAACGTACTAAAACTAGCTAAGAGACCCTAAAAATTTTATTTTATATTAATGAGGACCCTAGTGTATAATTATATATTGAAAAATTCTTAGAATAAATGATTACCTTTTCCAATTTCTAAACATAAGAAAAAATATATGAAAAATATATGAGGGAGGAATGTATATAGAATGTACCTCTTCTAAAACAATTTGATTATCCCATGTGGTTTAATGGGTGTACCACCCCTAGATTTTATGAAAAATATTTTTTTAATTTCATTGATGTCTTGAGTTGTAAGCTACAACAAGATTGCCTTGCGTTATACGCAACACCGTATGAGCTTGCAGTATACACAACACTATTCTTGGATCACGTTACACATAATTTTGATAGTAGTTATTCTACGAAACATTGAGTGTATATATATATATTCAATGTATAAATCAAATATGGTTGGATTCTGTTATATTAAACAACGGATGAGTCTTGCACAACACGCAACCCTGACTTAGCTTTCCTTACATGCAATCGCGACCTTCCTCGATAGCGTGTGTTGTACGCAATACGAGGTTTCACTAAAAAACGATATATGGTTATAATATTATTATGGACTAGCCGTTATGAATAGTATGAACTACATTTTTAATTTTATAACATTATTATTCCTCTTACACATTTTTCTAGAAAATGGTAGGAGAACAAAATAAATTTTTCGTGCAAAATATGTATTTTTAAAAAATTGCAGTTTTCCCGCCTTTTGATGATGCACCCACCTTAAATCTTGTTTTTGAAATGTATATAAGTTCAATTTGACAAAATGAAATTCTTCTTCGGAATCAGGATATAAAATTTTACTTTGGATAAATTTTTCATATTATTCTGATAATTTTCATTTTTAATGAATAGTAAAGACACGCTATATTTTAATTAAAAACAACTTTTTTCATCGCAATAATTTATAAGGTTATATTATCTTTTAGATTGGGTTTAAAGTGTAATTAGAATATATTTTTACAATTTAATCCAATGATGGCCATTGGAATTAATTTCACTTTGAAATTGGATATAAACTAGTATCAATCTTTTGATTTTTTTTGTTTCTTAAAAACACGCTATTTGTTTTGATAAAGGGAATTAAATTTAAAATTAATTAATGCCACTTATATGTTATGAATTCGAAAAAATAGACATCACTTTTGAATTTGGAATATAAAATAATGCTTAGGCTGAATTTTTGGTATTTTTCTGAAAAACTTCAATTTTCGATGAATAGTGAAACCACTTAGTGGTAGTTAAAAAACTGACTTTTTTTAATTTAAATTAAATTTTACGACTTATGTGAATTGAATTTCAAAAATAAGAGAGACACGGTTAATATCAAGGACTAAAATGTGGTTCAATGAGATGAAAATAATTTTTGGTGAATAGTAACTTTGTACTTTTATTTACCACAGTTAAAAGTAAATAGGGTAATTAAGGGTAAAAATGATATTATTATTACCCTAAAACATGTCCTAATTCTATTGGATAAGTGTAATTCAACCAAAAACAACCTTAGGAATAAAATATGAACATTTAGGCCGACTTGGATTAGATTAGGACATTTAATATTAATTTATTTAAAGAAGGGTTAAAATAGTCAAAATCAAAGTTTAATAAGTAAATAATTTTTAATATAGGGTAATAAATAAGATAAATTAGACTATAAATATTCAGTATAAAGATAAAAATATTTCCTACATAATGGTATTTTATTTATAATTTTTAGACATTAAATAATTTAATTTATTTATGACACAAAGATGATGCAGTAATTATCTTATTAATAAAATATTGACATAATTAATGTTATAAATACCCAGATAAATGTAATTTGAGACTTTTAATGAATTTAACTAATTTTCTAGGTTAATATTACATGTTATATTTTATTTAATTAACTTTTTTCTAACTAATAATTTTTTTATGATTTTCAAAAAAATCAATTACCAAATAGTGTCAAAATTGACATAAAATAGTTTTTAAAACAAATATTATATTATTAATTGTTATTTTATTTTTAAAAATATATGGTTCGGCCAAATGCCTTAGATAAGGTAATATATATTAATAATAGACAACTTGGGGTTCGTTTGGCTTGTTATAGTAAGTTTATTAACCTTATAGTGTAAGAAAACAAGAAGACACGGTAAAAGTAAAATTATTTAACTTAAGGTTAAATCTAAATGATAAGGTTAAAATAGTAACCTAAACTTGTCTAAATTCTATTGGATGAGAGGATTTTGACCCATCCCCACATTAGATTATAAATAAATCAATTTGGAGCTATTAAAAACGAAATATGACTTTATAATAAAATAATATTTTTAGTTTTTCCAAAGGTGCCTCTCTCCTCCCTTATAAAAGGGCACCTCCTCCCTCTCTTCCTCACAACACTTTTAGCCTTCAAGATTGGCCAAACCCTACCAAATTCTCTTCTACACTTACATAGAAACATCCTAGAGGTTCTGGTCTTCTTCAAAGACCAATTTTAGTGCCCTAAGAGGAGGCCTCAAAGAGGCGCTTCAATGAAGAGGTAATGTCCGTTACCGATTCTTTCAACTTTATTTCTTCTTCCAATTATTCTTATTTAGTTGTTTCAGTATGAAGTAATAACATAAGTATAACTCATATACTGATATGTTATTATAAGTATGAAATAACCCTATTTCACTATCTATCCATCCTACGGAAAATGAAATCACCACGCGTGCGTACGTACGGAATACCGTCTCCACGCCGTGGTGAAATCTGTTTTTCCACCAACACCTAACATCGATGGGTATAATCGTGTAAATAATAACTATATATGGTTATTATAACATCATAATGATTCTGATATATTATACCATCCAATCCAATTCTATTCAACAATTATGGGAACGATATCATCGCTCGTGCGTACGTACGGACTACCCTCTCCACGACGCGATGAGATTCATTCTCCATGTTAACCATACATGAATGATCATAATATTTATATAATGAATAATAATGAAATATATTAAATAATTATGCTACTGGATTTATGTATATATATATATGTATTTCATATATTTAGTTTCATTCAATTCAATAAGGAAACGAAAATAGCGTTCATGCGAACGTACGGCGTACCGTCTCCATGAACGGTGTATTTCATTCCTTTTATCGATCTATAATATATATATGTATATGATGAATATATATTATATATAAATCATGTTTTACATTCTGGAATTATGTAAATCAGTATATAAGTAATTATATCAAGAATGACAAGTCAAAACACATACGATAAATGAAATGATTTTACCCAAAAAGCTGGTTTAACATGGAATTTACAAAAGAATGGGTAATATAAAGTCATAAGTGAAACCTATATGATATCATAAAAATGAATATGATTCATGTAATAAGTCAATGACATTATTTAAATCATTATAAAGGAGGTTCGGATACGTACGAATCATATCGGACCTAAGGCAAGGGATAATTTTGCAAATCTCATTTTTATCCGAGATTGTTTATACGTAAGTATTTACTGGGCTTATTGTTCTCATACATGTCCATGTTTCCTAAAAATGGTTTCATGTATGTTTAATGTTGGTTTTACCCATTTTTTACTTTTACTACATGGTATGTATGGAATCTTTCTTTTATGAGGTACTTTTTGACTTTTCCGGCAAAAGAACGAGAATAATGTTTTTAAACTTATACGGCACGAACGGATTATTACGGTTTTATAAAGCCTTATTTTCATGAAGACTCCTCCAAAATATTTCCTGACTATTTTCAACAAAATACTTTTTTTTAAATTGCATGACATTTTGTGAAAAGAAAATGATTTTTAAGAAGAATGGATATTTTCCTCAAGAATTAATTTCCAGTATTTTATCAAAACCATTTTTCATCTTAGATGACATTATTTCATATGTGTATGTTTCAAGTATCATGTCTCTATGATTTACATGGTTTAACTTTTCTTATTATGAAATGATGTCCATTTGTTTTATATGGATTATGTGATGATGGAATGATGTTTATGAAACCCATTTTATTCATTGGGTTATGATGAATGATTTATGTTTATGTTGTGGAAAAAGTAATAATGATTTCATTATGAGATGGTTGGGACATATATCTCCCTCCAATGCATTGGGTAATGATTTATATCTCATGAGATAGACATGGCTGGAATGATAAGTTAATCTGATTCAGTATTACAGGACTAGAACGAGGAGTGAACTCGATTCAGAAAGGGACTTTGTCAACTAAGATGGTCTTGGTAGCAATGCCTTGGCTACTATGGAAATCATTACATGTTATTAATGTATCCCACAATTACATGTTTTATTCCCATGCTATTTTATCATGATTTATGTTCCATTATGATATATGCCTTATGTACTTCCATGTTTTATGTCTTTGCTCAAGAGTTTGATGTTTAAACATTATGTTCATGTTTTTAAGTTCAAATGTATATGGTATGTTTTATTTTATACATGCTTACCCTTATTGAGCATTTGACCTCACCCTTTTTATGTTTTATTTTCCCCCAGGATTAAAAGAAAGGTTTTAGGTAAGGAAACAAAAAGTGGAAGATCTTTATGGGAGATGTTGAAGATCTTTCAACATGATTAGATGTTTATATTACGAGTTTCCAAAGACCCTAAACTATTACGATCCTTGTGTGTCTGTTTTTGTCATGTATTCAGTATTCCTCAAAAGTAATGTAATGTCCATGTACGTCAAGCTTTGGGTCTCTACAGTTGGTATCAGAGGAATGGTTTAGTCAACCTTTGGAAACTAGGATGCGTGAACTTTAGTGAGATCCCTCGAGATATTTCTAAGGCATGTCTAGGGATGTCCCTAAGTTTAAGTATAAGTATATGTTATAGTCCTAGAATTACGGTAACAATCTTAGAATTAAACCTTAGATGTTAGATACTGAAGGTACTCCCCATTTATTATGTTGTTTTCCCTAGCATGATTTTTCCCCTCACACTATTATTTTTGTGTATTAGACGATGGCTGGAACCCGAAGGAACCCTGTTGATCAATGCAATGGACAATGCAATGATTGTCCTCCTGAAAAAAAATGTTATGGGAGATGGAGTGAAAAATCTTATTGCTATACTTACACAAGCTATGAATCATTCCGTACTTACAAATGAGCAGAGAAGGGAACAATATTCAATTGATTCCTTCATGAGGCAACGTCCACCTTCTTTCAGTGGGTCTTCTGATCCACTTGTTGCTGAAAAATGGATCAGTACCACTGAAAAGATATTTTCAGTTATTCAATGTTCTGAATATGATAAAGTCATCTTAGCAGTATATCGTTTGGAAGGTGAAGCTGATCAATGGTGGAATCTTATCAAGAATACGAGGCCAAGAGATGAAATTGAGTCCATGGAATGGGACGAGTTCAAGAACATATTTTTCAATAATTACTTCCCTTGTATTCTTCGAACAAAGATGGAGAAGGAGTTTCTTGAACTAAAGCAAAAGGATGATGAATCTGTTGGTGTATACGAAGTAAATTTTACAAGGATTTCAAGGTATGCATCTTGCTTTATCATCCAACCTGAAAGTAAAGTTGATCGATTCTTTAGTGGCTTAAAACAAAATCTTCGAAGGGAATTAGCTATAAGATACTTCAGTAGCTATGAAGAAATTGTGCGTTGTGCTATCAAGGTAGAAATGGAAGTTGGTGTTACTTATCCATCTCATGGTTTTGACAAGAAACGAAAGATGGAGTTCAAGGAGAAATCTCAGAATAATGGTGAAAAGAATATGGATGTTTCCTTATGCTCAAAGTGTGGAAAGAAGCATGGTGGAGATTGTCTTAAAGGGACTAGAAAATGTTTTAAGTGTGGAAAAGAAGGTCATCGAGCAGCTGAGTGTCGAAGTAATGGAAAAAGGATTGCTAATGATGTGAATAAAGAAAATACTGCAGAGAACGCACCACCAACACTTCAATGCTTCAAGTGCAAGGAAATGGGGCATTATGCTAATAAATGCCCGAATCCAAGGGTTAGTGATGATTGACATGAGCAACCACTTAAGGCAAAGGACAAAGGGAAGTCACATGCGATCACTATTGGCGATGTTGAATATGACAACGATGTGGTGGAATGATTAAGTGTTTATGTAATGGGATTCCAAAATAATGTTGTATATAGTATCGTGGAATATTGGAATATTTATGTATTGGTCTATTGTGGTTTTAAATAATTTTATGGTACCAGTAACCATGGAACGTGATTGAGATATTTTTGGAAAAAAGATGATATGCGCATAATGAAGGGATAAGGAGAAAATGTAATGTTTGAAAGTATTCATGAGCTCATGATTGATATAAGGAAATAGTTATATCATGGTTTGAGTATATAGAATTTTGGGGTTTTGGTATGTGGAAAGAGTTAACTTTTGACAACACTCATGTT
Organism: Viscum album; assembly: GCA_963277665.1. Lineage (NCBI taxonomy): Eukaryota > Viridiplantae > Streptophyta > Magnoliopsida > Santalales > Viscaceae > Viscum > Viscum album. The sequence continues at coordinate 1,458,135,427 of OY728121.1, forward strand.
TTCACTAAGATTCAATGGGTATTAATTTTTCAAGAGAATAAATGATTATGGCCTTTGAATGTTTGGAATCTGACCAACAAGACATATCTTATGATATATGGGGATCAACGATGGTATTAACATGCTTGTTATATGAAATCTCTGGTAATCGTTTTCACTATAATATGAGAGTAGACTGCAGTATTATAGATAAGCCTAAAGATTGGAATGGATTATGTTGGACATAAGTTAGTATTGCTTGAGGATAGAAGTTTTTTCGATATTATTGATGGGATGTTATAGTAATGTAGTTTTAGAAAAAGGACAACCTGCAGGATGGGCGACAGCCCATCGCGTCGGACCAGGCTGTGGGAATCGAACCCACAACTGAAGTGTGACTGGCCTTTATCGCCTACCACTGGCCTACAGGAAGTCCTTGTTTAGTAGAAACTAGTTTTATTATATTAAGAAGTATGATATATGAAGTATAAGTCCATTTTAGGAACCATATATGATTAATATAACTATATATGGACTTATGTATTTTTGATAACTTTTATAACCTTTTGATTGAGATAGATGGAATGACCCATCATTCTATCACATGATCTGCTAAGACTTTACGATTGACAAATTCAACTTCATTTCTTTAAGAGATGAAGTGGAAATTGGACAAAGAACGACCAACGTTGAGACTGTACCAAAATCACAAAACTATTTCTTCTAATTCCAATTTCTTCAACTTTAGGGAAATGATCTTGAAAACCAAAAATGTTGTCCTAGTGCCCTTATATCCGATTATCAGATGATACCTTAGATCATCATAAATATATGGCTTTGTGATTGATGGCTTTTTCATAGCCATGTTCTCTACCACTCTCCAACAGAACTTGATGGTTAGATTTTTCTTCCATATCCATATTTTCACCTATGTTCTCCTATATGGAAACCCAGTGATACGTTTCTTTGGGTAATCGTTACATTTCATACTTTAGTTTTTAAAATTAAGTTTTAGTATTCCTTTTTACGATGTGGGTTTCTATAAATAGTAAACAATTTATAACCCCGACGAATTTCGAGGGCGGAATTCATTTTATGGGAGGTAGAATGTAACACCCTGAGATTTTATGAAAAATATTATTTTAGTTTCATTAATTTATTGTGTTTTAAGCTACAACAAGATTACCATGCGCTATACGCAACACCATATGAGCTTGTAGTATACACAACACTATTCTTTTATCATGTTACACACAATTTTGATAGTAGTTATTCTACGAAACACTGAGTGTATATACATATATTCAACGTATAAATGAAATATGGTTGGATTCTGTTATATGAAACAACAGAGGAGTCTTGCACAACACGCAACCCTGACTTAGCTTGCCTTACACGCAATCACGACCTTCCTCGATAGCGTGTGTTGTACGCAATACCAGGTTTCACTAAACAACGATATATGGTTATAATATTATTATGGACTAGCCGTTATGAATAGTATCAACTAAATTTTGAATTTTATAACATTATTATTCCTCTTACACATTTTTCTAGAACATGGTATGAGAACAAAATAAATTTTTCGTGTAAAATATGTATTTTTCAAAAATTGCAGTTTTCCCGCCTTTTGATGACGCACCCACTTTAAATCCTGTTTTTGACAAGTCTATAAGTTCAATTTGACAAAATAAAATTATTTTTTGTAATCAGGATATAAAAATTTACTTTGGATAAAATTTTCAAATTATTCTGATAATTTTCATATTTTAATGAATAGTAAAAACACGCTATATTTTAATTAAAAACAACTTTTTTCATCGGAATAATTTATATGGTTAGATTATCTTTTCAATTATGTTTAAAGTTTATTTAGAATATATTTTTACAATTTAATCCAATGTTGGTCATTGGAATTAATTTCACTTTGAAATTGGATATAAACAAGTATCAATCTTTTGATTGTTTTTGTTTCTTAAACACACGCTATTTGTTTTGATAACAGAAATTAAATTTAAAATTAATTAATGCCACTTATATGTTATGAATTTGGAAAAATAGACTTCAATTTTGAATTTGGAATATCAAATAATGCTTAGGATGAATTTTTGGTATTTTTATGAAAAACATCAATTTTTTGATGAATAGTGAAACCACTTAGTGGTAGTTAAAAAACTGACTTTTTTAAATTTAAATTAAATTTTATGACTTCTGTGAATTGAATTTTAAAAATCCGAGATACACGGTTAATATCAAGGACTAAAATATGGTTCAATGATATGAAAATAATTTTTGGTGAATAGTAACCTTTTTACTTTTATTTACCACGGTTAAAAGTAAATAGGATAATTAAGGGTAAAAATGATATTATTATTACCCTAACACATGTACTAATTCTATTTCATAAGTGTAATTCGACCAAAAACAACCTTAGGAATAAAATATGACCATTTATGCCCACTTGCATTAGATTAGGATATTTAATATTAATTTATTTAAAGAAGGGTTAAAATAGTTAAAATCAAAGTTTAATAAGTAAATCATTTTTAATATAGGGTTATACATAAGATAAATTAGACTATAAATATTCAGTATAAATATAAAAATATTTCCTATATAATGGTATTTTATTTATAATTTTTAGACATTAAATAATTTAATTTATTTATGACACAAAGATGATGCAGTAATTATCTTATTAATGAAATATTGACATAATTAATGTTATAAATTACCAAATAAATGTAATTTGAGTCTTTTTATGAATTTCACTAATTTTATAGGTTAATATGACATGTTATTTTTGATTTAATTAACTGTTTTAGAACTAATAATTCCTTTATGATTTTCAAAAAAATCAATTACCAAATTGTGTCAAAATTGACATAAAATAGTTTTTAAAACAAATATTATATTATTAATTGTAATTTTATTTCTAAAAATCTAAGGTTCAGAAAAATGACTTAGATTAGGTTTTATATATTAATAATAAACAACTTGGGGTTCTTTTGGCTTGTTATAGTAAGTTTATTAACCTTATAGTGTAAGAATAGAAGAAGACACGGTAAAAGTAAAATTATTTATCTTAAGGTTAAATCTAAATGATAAGGTTAAAATAGAAACCTAAACTTGTCTAAATTATATTTGATGAGAGGATTTCTACCCATCCCCACATTAGCTTCGAAATAAATCAATTTGGAGCTATTAAAAACCAAATATGACTTGATAATAAAATAATATTTTTAGTTTTTCCAAAGGTGCCCCTCTCCTCCCTTATAAAAGGGCACCTCCTCCCTCTCTTCCTCACACCACTTTGAGCCTTCAAGCTCGGAAAAACCCTACCAAATTCTCTTCTCCACTTCCATAGAAACATCATAGAGGTTCTGGTCTTCTTCAAAGACAAATTTTAGTGCCCTAAGAGGAGGTCTCAAAGAGGCGCTTCAAAGAAGAGGTAATGTCTGTTACCGATTCTTTCAACTTTATTTCTTCTTACACTTCTTCTTCTTCTTTAGTTGTTTCATTATGAAGTAATAACATCAGTATAAATCATATACTGATATTTTATTATAAGTATGAAACAACCCTATTTCAACATCTATCCATCCTACGGAAAACGAAATCACCACGCGTGCGTACGTACGGAATACCGTCTCCATGCCGTAGTGAAATCTGTTTTCCACCAACACCTACCATGGATGGGTATAATGGTGTAAAGAATAACTATATATGGTTATTATAACATCATAATGATTCTGATATATTATACCATCAACTCCAATTCTATTCAATAATTATGGGAACGATATCATCGCTCGTGCGTATGTACGGACTACCGTCTCCACGACGCGATGAGATTCATTCTCCATGTTAACCATACATGAATGATCATAAAGTTTATATAATGAATATTAATGAAATATATGAAATAATAATGCTACTGGATTTATGTATATATATATTTATGTCATCTATTTAGTTTCATTCAATTCAATAAGGAAACGAAAACAGCGTTCATGCGTACGTACGGCCTACCGTCTCCATGAACGGTGTATTTCATTCCTTTTATCGAAATATAATATATATATGTATATGATGAATATATATTATATATAAATCATGATTTAAATTCTGGAATTATGAAAATCAGGATATAAGTAATAATTTCAAGAACCAAAAGTCGAAACACATACGATAAATGAAATGATTTTACCCAAAACGCTGCTTTAACATGGAATTTACAAAAGAACGGGTAATATAAAGTAATAAGTGAAACATATATGATATCATAACAATGAATATTATTCTGTAATAATTCAATGACATTATTTAAATCATTATACAGGAGGTTCAGATATGTACGAAGCATATCAGACCTAAGGTAAGGGATAATTTTGAAAATCTCATTTTTATCCGAGATTGCTTATACGTAAGTATTTACTGGGGTTATTGTTATCATCCATGACCATGTTTCCTAAAAATGGTTTCATGTATGTTTAATTTCCTTTTTAACCATTTTTTACTTTTACTACATGGTATGTATGGAATCTTTCTTTTATGAGGTACTTTTTGACTTTTTCGGCAAAAGTACGAGAAAAATATTTTTTTAACTTATAAAACACGAACATATTTTTACGGTTTTATAAAGACTTATTTCCATGAAGCTTACTCCAAAATATTTCATGAATATCTTCAACAAAATCCTTTTCTTTTAAAATTTCATGACATTTTGTGAAAAGAAAATTATTTTGAAGAAGAATGGATATTTTCCTACAGAATTCATTTCATGTGTTTTATCAAAACCATTTTTCATCTAAGATGACATTATTTCATATGTGTATGTTTCAAGTATCATGTATCTATGATTTACATGGTTTCACTTTTCTTATTATGAAATGATGTCCATTTATTTTATATGGATTATGTTATGATGGAATGATGTTTATGAAACCCATTTTATTCATTGGGTTATAATGAATGATTTATGTTTATGTTGTGGAAAAAGTAAGAATGATTTAATTATTAGGTGGGTGGGACCTATATCTCCCTCCAATGCATTGGGTAAAGATTTATATCTCATGAGATAGACATGGCTGGAACAGTAAGTTAATCCGGTTCAGTATTATAGGACTGGAATGAGGAGTGAACTCGATTCAGAAAGGGACTTTGTCCACCAAGATGGTCTTGGCAGCAATGCCTTGGCTACTATGGAAATCATTACATCTGCTTAATGGATGCCACAATTACATGTTTTATTCCCATGCTATTTTATCATGATTTATGTTCCATTATGATCTATGCCTTATGTAATTCCATGTTTTATGTCGTTGCTCAAGAGTTTGATGTTTAAACATTTTGTTCATGTTTTTAAGTTCAAATGTATATGGTATGTTTTATTTTATCCATGCTTACCCTTACTGAGCATTTTAGCTCACCCATTTTATGTTTTATTTTCCCCCATGATTAAAAGAAAGGTTTTAGGTAAGGAAAAAAAAAGTGGAAGATCTTTATGGCAGATGTTGACGATCTTTCAACATGATTAGATGTTTAAATTCCGAGTTTCCAAATACACTAAACTATTACGATCCTTGTGTGTCTGTTTTTTCATGTATGAAGTATTCCACAAAATTAATGTAATGTCCTTGTACGTCAAGCATTGGGTCTCTACAGTTGGTATCAGAGGAAAGGTTAGTCAACCTTTGGAAACTAGGATGCGAGAACTTTAGTGAGATCCGTAGAGATATTTCTAAGGTATGTCTAGGGATGTCCCTAAGGTTAAGTATAAGTATAGGTTATAGTCCTAGAATTATGGTAATGGTCTTATAATTAATCCTTAGATGTTAGATATTGAAGGTACTCCCCCTTTATTATGTTATTTTCCCTAGCATGATTTTTGAATCTCACACTATTGTTTTTGGGTATTAGATGATGGCTGGAACCCAAAGGAACCGTGTTGATCAATGGAATGGACAATGCAATGATTTTCCTCCTAAAAAAAATGTTATGGGAGATGGAGTGAAAAATCTTATTGCTATACTTACACAAGCTATGAATCATTCTGTACTTCCAAATGAGCAGAGAAGGGAACTATATTCTATTGAGTCCTTCATGAGGCAACGCCCACCATCTTTTAGTGGGTCTTCTGATCCACTTGTTGCTGAACAATGGATCAGTACCACTGAAAAGATATTTTCAATTATTCAATGTTCTGAACATGATAAATTCATCTTAGTAGTATATCGTTTGGAAGGTGAAGCAGATCAATGGTGGAATCTTATCAAGAATACGAGGCCAAGAGATGAAATTGAGTCCATGGAATGGGACGAGTTCAAGAACTTATTTTTAAATAAGTACTTCCCTCGTATTCTTCAAACAAAGATGGAGAAGGAGTTTCTTGAACTAAAGCAAAAGGATGATGAATTTGTTGGTGTATACGAAGCGAATTTTACAAGGCTTGCAAGGTATTCATCTTGGTTTATCATCCAACCTGAAAGTAAAGTTGAATGATTTTTCAGTGGCTTAAAACCAAATCTTTGAAGGGAATTAGCTATAAGATACTTCAGTAGATATGAAGAAATTGTGCGTTGTTCTATCAAGGTATAAATCGAAGTTGGTGTTACTTATCCATATCATGGTTTTGACAAGAAACGAAAGATAGAGTTCAAGGAGAAATCTCAGAATAATGGTGAAAAGAAGATGAATGTTTCCTTATGCTCAAAGTGTGGAAAAAAGAATGGTGGAGATTGTCTTAAAGGGACTAGAAAATGTTTTAAGTGTGGAAAATAAGGTCATCGAGCAGCTGAGTGTTGAAGTAATGGAAAAAGAGTTTCTAATGACGTGAATAATGAAAAGACTGCAGAGAATGCACCACCAACACTTCAATGCTTCAAGTGCAAGGAAATGGGGAATTATGCTAATAAATTCCATAATCCAAGGGTTAGTGATGATCGACATGAGAAACCACTTAAGACAAAGGACAAAGGGAAGTCACATGCGATCACTATTGGCGATGTGGAATATGACAACGATGTGGTGGAATGATTAAGTTTTTATGTAATGGGATTCCAAAATAATGTTGTATATAGTATCGTGGAATATTGGAATATTTATATATTGGTCTATTGTGGTTTTAAATAATTTTATGGTACTAGTAACCATGGAAGGTGATTGATATATTTTTGGAAAAAGGATGATATGCGCATAATGAAGGGATAAAGAGAAAATATAATGTTTGACAGTATTCATGAGCTCATGACTGATATAAGGAAATAGTTATATCATGGTTTGAGTATATAGAATTTTGGGGTTTTGGTATGTGGAAAGAGTTAAATTTTGACAGCACTCATGTTTTCACTAAGATTCAATGGGTATTAATTTTTCAAGAGAATACATGATTAAGGCCTTCGAATGTTTGGAATCTGACCAACAAGACATATGTTTTGATATATGGGGATCAACGATGGTATTAACATGCTTGTTATATGAAATATCTGGTAATCATTTTCACTATAATATGAGAGTGGACTGCTGTATTATGGATAAGCCTAAAGACTGGAATGGATTATGGTGTACATAAGTTAGTATTGTTTAAGGATAGAAGTTTTTTCTATATTATTGATGGGATTTTATAGTAATGTATTTTTAGAAAAAGGACAACCAGCAGGATGGGCGACAGCCCATCGCGTCAGACAAGGCTGTGGGAATCGAACCCACCACTGAAGTGCGACTGGCCTTTATCACCTACCACTTGCCTACATGAAGTCCCTATTTAGTAGAAACTAGTTTTATTATATTAAGAAGTATGATATATGAAGTATAAGTCCATTTTAGGAACCATATATGATTAATATCACTATAGATGGGCTTATGTATTTTTGATAACTTTTATAACCTTTTGTTTGAGACAGATGGAATGACCAATCATTCTATCACATGATCTGCTAACACTTCACGAATGATAAATTCAACTTCATTTCTTTAAGATATGAAGTGGAAATTGTCCAAATAATGACCAACAATGAGACTGTACCAAAATCACGATAGTATTTCTTCTAATTCCAATTTCATCAACTTTAGGGAAATGATCTTGAAAACCAAAAATGTTGTCCTAGTGCCCTTATATCCGATGAATCATATGATACCTTAGATCATCAAAAATCTATGGCTTTGTGATTGATGGCTTTTTAATAGCCATGTTCTCTACCACTCTCCATCAGAACTTGATGGTTAGATTTTTCTTCCATATCCACATTTTCACCTATGTTCTTCTATATGGAAACCCAGTGATGCATTTATTTGGGTAATCATTACATTTCATACTTTAGTTTTTAAAATTATGTTTTATTATTCCTTTTTACGATGTGGGTTTCTATAAATAGTAAACGATTTATAACCTCGACGAATTTCGAGGGAGAAATTCATTTTATGGGGGGTAGAATGTAACACCCCGAGATTTTATGAAAAATATTCTTTTAATTTTATTGATGTATTGTGTTGTAATCTACAACAAGATTGCCTTTCACTATACGCAACACCGTATGAGCTTGCAGTATACACAACACTATTCTTAGATCATGTTACACACAATTTTGATAGTAGTTATTCTACGAAACATTGAGTATATATATATATATTCAATGTATAAATGAAATATGGTTGGATTCTGTTATATGAAACAACGGAGGAGTCTTTCACAACACACAACCCTGACTTAGCTTGCCTTACACACAATCACGACCTTCCTCGATGGCGTGTGTTGTACACAATACCAGGTTTCACTAAACAATGATATATGGTTATAATATTATTATGGACTAGCCGTTATGAATAGTATCAAATACATTTTCAATTTTATAACATTATTATTCCTCTTACACATTTTTCTAGAACATAGTATGAGAACAAAATAAATTTTTCGTGTAAAATATGTATTTTTCAAAAATTGCAGTTTTCCCGCCTTTTGATGACACACCCACCTTAAATCCTATTTTTGACATGTATATAAGTTCAATTTGACAAAATAAAATTCTTATTTGGAATCAGGATATAAAAATTTACTTTGGATAAATTTTTCATATTATTCTGATAGTTTTCATATTCTAATGAATAGTAAAAACACGCTATATTTTAATTAAAAACAACTTTTTTCATCACAATAATTTATATGGTTTTATTATCTTTTCAATTAAGTTTAAAGTGTGATTAGAATATAGTCTTACAATTTAATCCAATGTTGTTCATTGGAATTAATTTCACTTTGAAATTGGATATAAACAAGTATCAATCTTTTGATTGTTTTTGTTTATTAAAAACACGCTATTTGTTTTGATAACGAGAATTAAATTTAAAATTAATTAATTCCAATTATATGTTATGAATTTTTAAAAATAGAATTAAATTTTGAATTTGTAATATCAAATAATTCTTAGGCTGAATTTTTGGTATTTTTCTGAAAAACTTCAATTTTCGATGAATAGTGAAACCACATAGTGGTAGTTAAAAAACCGACTTTTTTAAATTTAAATTAAATTTTATGACATCTGTGAATTGAATTTCAAAAATCTTAGAGACATGATTAATATCAAAGACTAAAATGTGGTTCAATGAGATGAAAATAATTTTTGGTGAATAGTATCTTTTTACTTTTATTTACCACGGTTAAAAGTAAATAGGATAATTAAGGGTAAAAATGATATTATTATTACCCTAAAACATGTCCTAATTCTATTGGATAAGTCTAATTCGACCAAAAGCAATCTTAGGAATAAAAGATGACCATTTAGGCCCACTTGGATTAGATTAGGACATTTAATATTAATTTATTTAAAGAAGGGTTAAAATAGTCAAAATCAAAGTTTAATAAGTAAATCATTTTTAATATAGGGTTTTACATAAGATAAATTCGACTATAAATATTCAGTTGAAATATAAAAATATTTAATACATAATGGTATTTTATTTATAATTTTTAGACATTAAATATTTTAATTTATTCATGACACAAAGATGATGCAGTAATTATCTTATTAATGAAATATTGAGATAATTAATGTTATAAATACCCAAATAAATGTAATTTGAGACTTTTTATGAATTTAACTAATTTTATAGGTTAATATGACATGTTAGTTTTTATTTAATTACCTTTTTTTTAAACTAATAATTCTTTTACGATTTTCACAAATATCAATTACCAAATAGTGTCAAAATTGACATAAAATAGTTTTTAAAACAAATATTATATTATTAATTGTTATTTTATTCCTAAAAATATATGGTTTAGACAAATGACTTAGATAAGGTTATATATATTAATAATAAACAACTTGGGGTTCTTTTGTCTTGTTATAGTAAGTTTATTAACCTTATAGTGTAAGAAAACAAGAAGACATAGTAAAAGAAAAATTATTTAACTTAAGGTTAAATCTAAATGATAAGGTTAAAATCGAAACCTAAACTTGTCTAAATTATATTGGATGAGAGGATTTAGACCCATCCCCACATTAGCTTCAAAATAAATCAATTTGGAGCTATTAAAAACCAAATATGACTTTATAATAAAATAATATTTTTTGTTTTTCCAAAGGTGCCCCTCTCCTCCCTTATAAAAGGGCACCTCCTCCCTCTCTTCCTCACACCACTTTGAGCCTTCAAGCTCGGAAAAACCCTACCAAATTATCTTCTCCACTTCCATAGAATCATCATAGAGGTTTCGGTCTTCTTTAATGACCAATTTTAGTGCCCTAAGAGGAGGTCTCAAAGAGGCGCTTTAAAGAAGAGGTAATGTCTGTTACCAATTCTTTCAACTTTATTTCTTCTTCCACTTATTCTTCTTTAGTTGTTTAATTATGAAGTAATAAAATCAGTATAACTCATATACTTATATGTTATTATAAGTATTAAACAACCCTATTTCACCATCTATCCATCCTACAGAAAATGAAATCACCACACGTGCGTACGTACGGAATACCGTCTCCACGCCGTGGTGAAATCTGTTTTTCCACCAACACCTAACATGGATGGGTATAATGGTGTAAAGAATAACTATATATGGTTATTATAAAATCATACTGATTCTGATATATTATACCATCAACACCAATTCTATTCAATAATTATGGGAACGATATCATCACTCGTGCGTACGTACGGACTACCGTCTCCGCGACGCGATGTGATTCATTCTCCATGTTAACCATACATGAATGATCATAAAGTTTATATAATGAATATTAATGAAATATATGAAATAATAATGCTACTAGATTTATATATATATATATATATATTTCATCTATTTAGTTTCATTCAATTCAATAAGGAAACAAAAACAGTGTTCATGCGTACGTACGGCCTACCGTCTCCATGAATGGTGTATTTCATTCCTTTTATTGATCTATAATATATATATGTAAATGATGAATATATATTATATATAAATCATGTTTTAAATTCTATAATTTTGGAAATCAGGATATAAGTAATAATATCAAGAATGAAAAGTCGAAACATATACGATAAATGAAATGATTTTACCCAAAACGCTGCTTTAACATGGAATTTACAAAAGAACGGGTAATATAAAGTCATAAGTGAAACATATATGATATCATAATAATGAATATTATTCTGTAATAAGTCAATTACATTATTTAAATCATTATACAGGAGGTTCGGATACGTACGAAGCATATCGGACCTAAGGTAAGGGATAATTTTGCAAATATCATTTTTATCCGAGATTGCTTATACGTAAGTATTTACTGGGGTTATTGTTCTCATCCATTTCCATGTTTCCTAAAAATGGTTTCATGTATGTTTAATGTCCTTTTTACCCATTTTTGACTTTTACTACATGGTATGTATGGAATCTTTCTTTTATGCGGTACTTTTTGACTTTTCTGGCAAAAGTACGAGAAGAATGTTTTTTTTAACTTATACGACACCAATAGATTTTTACGGTTTTATAAAGCCTTATTTACATGAAGCTTCCTCCAAAATATTTCATGACTATTTTCAACAAAATCCTTTTCTTTTAAAATTTCATGACATTTTGTGAAAAGAAAATGATTTTGAAGAAGAATGGATATTTTCCTCAAGAATTCATTTCAAGTGTTTTATCAAAACCATTTTTCATCTAAGATGAAATTATTTCATATGTGTATGTTTCAAGTATCATGTCTCTATGATTTACATGGTTTCACTTTTCTTATTATGAAATGATGTCCATTTCTTTTATATGGATTATGTGATGATGGAATGATGTTTATGAAACCCATTTTATTCATTGGGTTATGATGAATGATTTATGTTTATGTTGTGGAAAAAGTAAGAATGATTACATTATGAGATGGGTGGGACCTATATCTCCCTCCAATTCATTGGGTAAATATTTATATCTCATGAGATAGACATGGCTGGAATGGTAAGTTAATCCGGTTCAGTATTACAGGATGGGAATGAGGAGTGAACTCGATTCAGAAAGGGACTTTGTCCACTAAGATGGTCTTGACATCAATTCCTTGGCTACTATGGAAATCATTACATGTGCTTAATGGATTCCAAAATTACATGTTTTATTCCCATGCTATTTTATCATGATTTATGTTCCATTATGATCTATTCCTTATGTACTTCCATGTTTTATATCGTTGCTCAAGAGTTTGATGTTTAAACATTATGTTCATGTTTTTAAGTTCAAATGTATATGGTATGTTTTATTTTATCCATGCTTACCCTTACAGAGCATTTGACCTCACCCTTTTTATTTTTTATTTTCCCCCAGGATTAAAAGAAAGGTTTTAGGTAAGGAATCAAAAAGTGGAAGATCTTTATGGGATATTTTGAAGATCTTTCAACATGATTAGATATTTATATTCCGAGTTTCCAAAGACACTAAACTATTACGATCCTTGTGTGTCTGTTTTTGTCATGTATTAAGTATTTCGCAAAAGTAATGTAATGTCCATGTACATCAAGCTTCGGGTCTCTACAATAGATGTGTACTTTTATTACTCATTCATTCAATTTAAACATACATGGAATTCTATTTGGGTTATATTGATTGTGGGACTCGATAATATTCATGAGTAGGTACCTCAAAATCATGGTTTATATTATTTTATAGAACCACCATGTTCTTAGATTTAATTCCATGTGTAGCCTATAGGATAGATAGACATATAATTTTATGTAACCTAGGAAATTTCCTTCAATATACAAGATATTCTCTCAATTAACTAATGTCATGTGATTTTTTCTATCTTTAGTGAAGGCCTAACCATTAGTTCTTATGAAACAAAAAGAATTTTCTATAGCTACTTGAAATTGTTATAATGTTCTCCTTTCAAAAAAATACCACTCTCCAGCTGGTAAATCCATTGTTGATTCTTCCACCATTCATGTACATTCACATTTTTCAAATCGAATTACCCTACCATTGAAATTTTTCCAATTCAAACCCCTCTAAGGAACAACACATAATCCCACTTCACAAGTTCCATCACTATAGAACAACTAAAATTGAATATAAAATTACTAATCATTTTCACTTATATATATAATGATGTTGTCATTTCACTAAACCATGCTCCAATTTTATCCACCCTCTCTATAAAAACTCAAGACACAATATTGGAATTCCATTATATTGAGACGGTCGATGCTATCTTTGATCATATAGAGAAAGGGATGAATGATCATGATATGGGGGGGGGGGTTAATTCACTAAAATCTAATGTGACATGGATATGTTTTAAGAAACAACTTAAAACACAAATAATGAATATGAGATATGAAATGGTTCACAACATGATAGAAAAATAGAGGGGGAGGAAAGTGGATCATCCATACCACATTCTTCATTTTTGAACATGTTTATAAAAAAGAAATAAAAAAATGAAAATGTAAATGAAAAATAATAATGAATATGAGAGTCAAAAAATTATAAAATATTATAATTCATAAAATTCATGAGAAAAAAATTTAGTAAAACTAAAAAATTCATACATTAATGGAAATTCATCGATGGTTTAATGCATGACTGCGATCCACGATGCCACATTTTTTACTCCAATAATTCCATTCCCCAAAACCTATCCTCTCAGGGTACATGTATACAGTTAATTAATACTTATATTATATATATTAATGGTGTAATTATAAAGAAGTTATTTAATAAATGGTTATTTTTTATGATGTTTCTAAATGGGATTAGTCCAGGGCCTAAAACATGATGAAAATTATACCCCGCTTAAGAAAAACCCACGACTTGGTTCAAACAATGAATATAGATTTTTTATTGAGGGATCCATTTATGATATATTTATAATACAATTTAGTTAATATACATGATCATTAATTTTATATTTAAAATAATATTTTTTTTTCAAAGTGCATGAAATAATTAAATTAATCTTACCACACAACCAATTTAATAGATATTAATAAAAATATATAAATGATTTAATGAATTTTTTTCAGTGTTGTTGGGTGTAATTATGAAGAATATTTTATCAATGGATTTCTACAGATGTTATATGATTTATTAATTCACATCAATTCTATTAAGGTTTACCATTTCTTTTTCTGTGTTCATAAAATTTTTAAAACAAATATTCTAGAAAGAAATTTTTACCTTTGTGGAAGTGTTTCTGAATGACATTTGGATTTATTCAATATTATAGGAGAATATAAAAAGGAAATTAAAAGTATTTTTTAAATAAATTCAATATGCAGAAATTATATATTAATCCAAATAAATGTCACATATATATAGAATATGATTTTTTTTAGGGATTATGGGTTTTGATAAATAATATATGTGTACCCTATCATGGGTAAGGAATTTGTGTCTTAAGAAAATCAAAATAAAATTTTTAAAATACATTTTCTATTCCTCCTAAATGGATACTAACCAACAATCATTAAACTATAAAATTTTATTATTTTAACTTACCAACCATATTAGGTGGTGAAAAATGTCATACTAAAAGAGAATGTGTGATTCTAATGAACCAAGGAAACACAAAAAAAATATAAAGAGCATGACGAAAACAAAATTAATATATAACAATGAAATTGAAAATCATTGATTTTTTTTAACGGAATGGTTTCAAAGAGAACATGAATTTGAATTGGGTATATTATAATAAATAGTGTAGCGGAAATAACAAGTAATAAATGAATAGGGGAAATTGATTTACATTAATTGAATTGATTATTATTTTATAACTAAATTTGAGTAATAAATACTGGAGAAATTATACTAACACTTTCTTTCAGAGGTGTTGGCTCAAAGATGGATGTTTATAGAAGCTTTCCAACCAATGTACTCACCTAGCTAGAGAAAACAATGAAGTATATTTTTCTAGGCCCACGTTCTCATTAGATCATAGAAAATTTCTATCATAAAATCAAAAAATATTTACCCCAAATATTTAGATAAAATAATTTCATAGCTATTAAAATGGTTAAATCAAGATGAAATATCAATGATTCTGGAATGTAGATAGAATTAAAATTTTCTTTTATGAATATACGCAATGTAATAAAAAATCTATAACAAAATATATTGATTAAATTAATTAAAAATGTTAACAAAAAACATTCATGATTCCCCATAAACATTTAGCCTGTAACTATTTTCGTTATAATTTAACATGAGAAAAACTTCATTATAGTATAGCAACATGAACATTATGAATTGTTCTGAGCGAAGGAAATAATATTTTCAATTATTTTCGTCATCTATTCTCATGGTATCCTTCATAAATTCATTGAAATATGTTCCAATATGTATTTTAACATGTTTCTATCTTTTATTCACTTTTGTTTCCATGTTTATTATAATCCCATTAAAATTTCTAGGTTCTAGTATTCTGACATAAGTGTTATTCCAACTCCATGAATTGAGCTCACAATCAGAAAACTAGGTCCAATATCCCATATTTACATGGTAACCACAACTAAAGATCATCATCATCCTTTTTAATGTATAAGATATCCCTATTAAGTATCTTTAACCAATGAGATTTCTTGATTAATATTCTTTTCTTCTTGGGAAATTATTATTAATGACCTTCTTGAGTTCAAATTTTTATGACACATCTAAAGAAATCTCATTATTTTTATTTGAAAATAATAAATGATTTAAAGGAATTTTAAAATCCTAAATTTTTTCATTTAATTGATGATAATGATAATAAAATTATCCATTATATTTTTGTTCTTCTCTAATATGGGTTATTAAGAGGATGAGTTTTAGTGAAAATGGATGTAGGAATCATATGTTGGAATTAGTGTAGTGGTCAAAGAGTTTTTTGGGATGATCCCATCAGCCAACCCATGGGTCACTAGTAAGCATGAATATTTTTTCATACCCCGCCATCTAACTATTGAGGTACCATCATCCCATCGTTGAGGCCCACATGATTTTTGATGCACCCACTTTGGTGGTAATTCAAATTCACACATGGGATTTAAATGTATGTGTTTTACACCACCATTAATACACTAACCAGATCCACATAAGTAATATTTGAATTAAAAATCTCTAACAAGTCCCCTAAGTCTCTCCAATATATCTCCCATTGATCCATCAACCCTAGGATGATCTGGTATCATTTGACCAATCAGTAGAATATGTACCATGTTCTTGATATTTGTTGATAAAACCAAGATCTACCTTCGACAACCAGAATTCAATAAATTATTTACGTAATTATTGTGTGAATGGAAAACCATAATTTATTGGTTCCTTATTCAAATTTAATGATGAATTTTCAAACTCTAGGCCTCTTCTGGAATTGTCAACGAATTGTTAGTCCATAATTTGACCAACAATGGATTTAGTGAATTAGAAATTATTTTTATTGAGATATAATGGAATTGATTCCATTTATGGGTTCCTTAATATATCTTTAATATAATAACCATTATCCATGGGTGTTCTTTTTTGGTTCATTCTCTAATATTATAAAATAAATGGAGTTCTTCATCAGCAACATTGTTCTAGGAAGTTTCTTTCAATTCCAGGTTATTCTGTACACTTATTGACATGCTATGATTATTTTTTGGGAATGGTTTGTTGTTATTGATTTACTAGCATTTGTTTTGGGTGTGTGAATTTCCAATATAACAATATATGATCCTTAATCTATGATAATTTTTTTATTTTCCTGTTACGAAGATTTTTATTGATTACCATATTGTTATATGATGCTACTATATTTTTCATGATTCCATGTTATATTTTTATCATGTTATAATTTGATATTTCATTATCATGCCTTTTGAGGTTTATTTTTTTGGTTACATGATAGATGAATGAAGTGGTATGATTAGACCATAGAGGGTAGGTTAGAATGACACGTGAAGATAAAAAAATTAACCCCTATATTGGTTAGGAGCTTGATATCCTGAAAGTATAAATATAACTCGATGCGTTGTGGATACTAAGGAACATTTAAAAACTTAATTCCTTGAGAAAACTGATTATCATGATCATCTATATTTCATGGGGACATTGAAAGGCATTTCTTAACTCTTTTCACTATTTCTTAATCATCTTAAATTAATCTTGATCATATTCCCAGCATAGAGCTAAAGGGGGCATGGTTGGGTTTTTTTTGGTGGTATGTATATCACAATTCTATTCAGTATATGAATTTATATTTTTTATCAATTTTTTCAATTAATAATTATCAGGGAATAAACTTTTAATGCATGGGAACACTTGTTAAGGATATATTGGTGGTGTGTAGATAGATATTTTTAATCACACCCTATATGGGAATTCCGATGCTCATGATGACTTCATATACATGGTTCCGTGAAAGGGATGTGGACCATGTTATATGGTTTATCCAAGGATAATGGTTCTAATAGTGGAACTAGAATGTACTCTAGGAGATTATATTGATTATTAATTATCCTAAATTCATTTATATGTAGGGTTAGCATCCCCCACCCAGATCCATTCTTACTTATATCAATTATTGGAACACTATCTTAATATTTAATTTATTATACTTATAGTTATTTTATATTTTTTATATTATATTATATTATTTTTTATTAGACATGGTACTGTGGGTATAGTCTGCCCATTAGTGTACATAGTCTCTCACTTCTAGGTGAAAGTCTCTAGAATATGGTAGTCTCACATTATGTTATATGATATTTTGGTTCAGACCCAGTTGTTCAAGATGGGAATTAAAAAATGGAATCTAAGCTCATTTTTCTACTTTTTTTTAGACTAAAATTATACATTATAGAAATCTGATAGATATATGGGACTTAGGTAGGGGTGGTTCCATGTTCCTCGCATGATCATTTGTAACTAACCTATGTGTTAATATTGAAAATATTTATATTAATACTTTATGAGTATTTGGGTGCATTCAAGAAACATGATTAGGTTTTTTGTTTAATGTTACAATTATAAAACTTTTTTGTGTGATTTATATTTGATCTTAATTTGGTTCCACTATTTTTGTTATATGTTAATGATATAATTTCACTCTATTATACCATATATCTTTTTTCATTACTGATGATATATATCTATGTGGGAATTAATTAGTATGACATGAGAATGTTTTTTTATGTACGAATATATGACTCTAAATAATGTGTACATATGGAGAACATTGTTATTTCTTAGAGGGTTGTACCTTGGGTCATGAGCAAACCCATACTAAATCTTTTCTGCTCTCTCATATAATGATTAAGACATGTCTTGAAAATTCTTAATGTTTCCCTTTATTTTATTTAATATGATTATTTATAGAATACTAATGTATACATGAGTTGACATGAGTTGGAGTACTCATGATAAGGAGAATTCCACTATTCTACACCATGCTCTGTAGTATGGTGCAGCTGGAAACACTTTTTACCTATTCTAGTGGTATTGGTTGTTGGCCTACCTCATCATATATATAAGGACCTAGCCATATTACATAAATAATCTTGAATTTATTCAAGAAAACACTTCAATTTACATTGAAGATATTTTCAATTTTAGAGCTTTAGATAATTAATACAATACATTCATGAAATTACACATTATTACAGAGTGGATACCATAAAAACAGTTTTCATTTCTTTTCAAAATATAAAACATTAAAACATAAAACAAGAATCCTTGACAATTATTCAACATTTAACATGGCTTCCTTCCTTTTATTACACATCCATTACCCGTGAAAAATCATTTAAAAATTTGGGATGAGCACAAAAGCTCAGTATGGGATGGAAAATAAAGAAAGATAACATTAGTCCATGAATACTCGTAACATATGAAAGCATTTTCAAAAGACATTATTGTCACCCATATGTACATACTTGGTGTAACATGATATTTAAAAAATATACAAAAAAAACATGAGAAAATAAATATAATCATAAAGGTATCTCGGGACATTACTTACATAATCTTGTAACCATTCTTGGCTACCTTATAATCTGTAACCCTCACGGCTACCTTACTTTTGGTAACCATCGCAGTTACACTTGGAGTAACCATATGGAAAAACTCCAACATACAAATACCAAATGCATTAGAGGGAGATATAGGTCCCACCCTTCGTCAAAAATAATTCCCAAGAACCAAAACATAATCATAAAACATGAATAATTCCATATAGACATTACTTTGGAATTTCGTAAAACTGAATTTAAAAAGAGGATTTTTAAAGAAAATACCTTTATAAATATCATAAAATTGAAAAGAGACTTAATAGAGTGGATGGGGTATGTATATGTTATGTAAACGCACATAATAAAACATAATATAAACATAACCCATCACACAAACAATTTAAATAGCACATAAATAATGAAGTAGAAAGTTAACCCAAAGAATGGAAATCTGGTTAAGAATTCCCTTACCTCGGGTTTGTATTACTTCAAACTTGTTTAAAATTCATGTATAATAGTTAAAATAGTGTTTATTAGTATTTTACAGAAACATGTTCATGTTTATAACATCTTATATTATCATTTTAAAACATCATTTCACCCTTTAATTGTTAATATTTTGTTCCTTGCACTGTTTTTGGGTGAGTTCTTAACATGATTTCCCCGATTGGTTCATGGTGGATGTTCTTGTCGATTGGAAGTGAAATTTTAGAATTAGAATGGAAATTTATTTACATATTTCCAATACCATAATTTATACCATTTATCATTATGATGTTTAATATGAGGATGATTCATAAGTTAAAACATTAATGATGTTCATTTAGATCATTTTAGTGGTTCTTTGATAATAACAACCTCGTTTTGTATTATAAATTATAAACATGAGTAAAAAATAATTCCTTAACAATTGATGAGATATAATACATATATTATAACCTTTTTCAACCATTAAAATGGTTTCATGACCATAATTGAAAGAATTAATGGAAATTGAAATCACATCATCCACGATGTCGGTAATTCAACACATCATAGACAATGTTTTTATTCCTTAAATAAGAGGGATAGGAGAAGAAAAATGATGAAAAATTTTCCATAAAAATTAAAACATCCATAATATACATGATTCTGGAGATTTGATGCCACTTGGGTAAGAATATATGAAGAAATAATGAGAAAGGAACTCAAAATAAAAGAATAATTGAGAAATCCCTTACAAAAATTCGGCAGCCTAACAGCTACACAACATGGTTTAAAAAAATTAAAAATAGGGGGGACAAGGGTCACCCATACAAAAATGAATCATAATATATATTAGATCACTAATAAGAAGGAAATAATAACATGGTATAGAAACTTGAAAGTTATACCACATAAAAGATAACTTGAATGGGAAAAGAAACAAATTGAGAATTTTCTTACCTTGTAGAGTAACCATTAGAACATGAAGGTTGTGAGATTGGGGTCTTGAAGAAACCTTGGGAGGACTACTATGAAGGTAATGAGGCCATATCTTCGTTGAGGGAGAATTGGGAATTAATTCAATGTAGGGAAGAGCTGGTATTTATAGGAAAAGTGAGGGATTATTTTAATAATTTTCAAGGGACACCTCATGAGTGGTATTTGAAAAATCATGGGCTTGACCATGGTATTTGCCCATGGTATAAGCCACTTAGGAAACCTCACATATTATTTAACTATACAAAAGTCGACAAGATTTATGACATCATTATTATATCATTAATGATGTCATTAACACACTGAAACTAAAAACTGCATTTTTTTACTATTCACCGGAAATCAATTATTTCGGAAACATTCCCAAAATTCACCCAAAAAATTTATCGACATGTATAATTAAAAAATGAATTCCATTTTTTGAAAAGAATTTTCTAAATATTATTAATCTAATTTTTAAACAAAATCATACATAATTCAAAAATTAACAATTCTATTTCTGTAACTACTTCTATATCACAAATAAAAATTAACCTAGATGCTATTATCATAAATCCATAATAAAATAATAATAATAAAATTTAATATTCATTAGGGTCATATTACTATTCATATTTCTATTCATAAGGGTATGTTACTATTCACCAAAAAAACAAGTTGTTCCCAATAGACTCAAAATAAAATACTGAACACAATTGTAGATGACAACTTCTTGAAATTCAAAACATAGAAGTGGAAAAACTATGATTTAAAGGCTAGTTAAAAATATCTAATAAAAACAATGTTCCATGCATTTATATTTATTTTTAGAAAAACTTGGGGTGTTACATTATCCCCACCTTCTAGAAATTGTGTCCTCGTAATTTTGTTTTCTTATTAAACAACTGAAGGTACTTTTCCCTCATAGAATTTTCAGACTCCCATGTTTCTTCTTCAACCATGTGGTTTCTCCACAAAACATTTACCTGGTGGATTACCTTATTCTGCAATACCTGTTCCCTTCGATCAAGAATCTAAGCTAGTTTCTCTTCATAAGAAAGATTCTCTTCTAACTGAAATGCTTTTAGGATCAAGACATGTGATGAATCTGGAACAGACTTTCTCAATATCGATACATGAAAAACACTGTGTACCTGAAACAAACATGAAGGCAAAGCTATGCGGTATGCAACTATTCCAACTTTCTCCAAGATTTAAAAAGGATCGATGAACCATGGACTTAGCTTCCCTTTCTTACCGAAACACATAACACTTTTACAAGGAGAGATTTTAAGGAAAACGTTGTCACCTTCCTTGAAAGATAAGTCTTTCCTTCTGTTATCTGCATAACTTTTCTTCTTGCTCTGAACTATCCTCATGTGATGCTGGATCATCCTAACTTTCTCAGCCAATTCTTCTACTAATTCTATCCCCATCAACTTTCTTTCACCAACTTCATCCAAAATCGCTGGAGTCTGACACCGCTTCCCATACAAGGCCTCAAAAGGTGCCATCTGAATACTGGAATGAAAAAAGTTATTATAAGAAAACTCAATTAAAGAAATATTCTGATCCTAACTTCCTTAATAGTACATTGAACAATCTTGAAGTATATCCTATAAAGATTGAATCATTTGTTCTGACTGCCCATCTAATTGAGGATGAAAAGCTGTACTGAAATTTAACTCTGTTCCCAACGACTTCTAAAGTCCCTTCCAAAAGTTAGAAGTGAACCTGGGATCTCGGTCAGATACAATGGAAAGAGGAACTCCATGTAACCTGAGAATCTCTTTGACGTACAATCGAGAAAGATGATCCAAAGTCGTTGTATCTCAAATAGAAATAAAATGTGAAGACTTTGTTTGCCAATAAAAAATAACCCAAATCACATTGTTACCTCGAGAAGTATTTGGTAGTCCCACCACAAATTCCATGGATACATTCTCCCATTTCCACTCTGGCACTAGAAAAGGCTGAAGCATCCTATTCAGTAACTGCTGCTCTGCTTTAACCTGTTGACACGTCAAACATTTCATGGTAAAATCTACAATATCTATTTTCATTCCATCCCACCAATAATACTCTTGAAGTTCTCTGTACATCTTAGTACTGCCAGGATGAACCAAAAATAGAGAACTACGAGTTTCACATAATAAATCATTCTTCAACTGAGAATCACTAGGCACACACAACCTTTTTCAAATCTTAAAACAAAATCTTTATCAAGGTTAAATTCTGGAAACTTACCCATTTTAACAAATTCTACCTTTTTCTGTAGCCCACAATCTTCCATCTGTGCTTTCTTAATTCTGTCGGACAATGAAGACAACACTGAAACCTGAAACAAAACAGAGGTATTCCCTGCACCAATAACTACTAATCCAAAATTCATCAAATCATTAATCAAGGGATCATGTTCCAAACATAACATGGTTAATGATGTTTTATGTTTCCGACTTAAGGAATCTGCTACTTTGTTTGCTTTTCTAGGATGGTAATTGATTGTGTAGTCATAATCCTTTATTAGTTCTTGCCATCTTCTCTACCCCATGTTTAATTCCTTCTAAGTGAATATATACTTTAGACTTTTAGGGTCAGTATATATTTGGAATTTGGTTCTGTATAGAAGATGCCTCTAAATTTTCAAAGAAAAAACCACAGCTGACAATTCCAAATCATGTGTGGTATAATTTAGCTCATTAGGTTTAAGTTTTCTTGAAGCATAGGCAATTACCTGATCATTCTGCATCAAAACACAACCAAGTCCCTTCAAAGAAGCGCCACTATAGATGAAAAAATCACCATTTCGGGAAGGTAAGGCCAAAACTAGAGCATTCACCAATCTCTTCTTGAGTTCCTGAAAACAATCATTGCATTACTCTGTACAAACAAATTTAACCCCTTTCTATGTTAACTTAGTTATCGGGTTAGATAACCGTGAAAAGTTATTAACAAACCGTCGATAATAACCTGATAACCCAAGAAAACTACGAATCTCTGTAACATTTGTGGGTCTTAGCCATTCATCAATAACTTTTGTTTTGGTAGCATCAATAGTTATTCCATCATTATTTAAAATGTTCCCAAGAAAAGAAATCTGTTGCAACCAAAAATCACACTTTCTGAATTTTCCATATAGTTTCTTTTCTTTTAAAGTTTTCAAAACAACCCTTAGATGTTTTTCATGCTCCTATTTATTTTTATAAAATACCAGAATGACATCAATAAATACAACCAAAAACTTATCCAACAACTCAGGAAATACTCTATTCATAAGATTCATGAATACAGTAGGTGAATTAGTTAATCCAAACGACAAAACAACAAATTCGTAATGCCCATATCTAGTACAAAAGGCTGTTTTCAAGATTTCATCCTCCTTTAACTTCAGTTGATTTTATCTAAATCTCAAGCCAATATTGGAAAAGTACTGATCTCCCTGGAGCTGATCAAACAAGTCATCAATATGAGGAAAATGATACTTGTTTTTAACAGTCATGTTATTCAAAGCTCTATAGTCAATGAAAAGTATCATGGAACCATATTTATTTTTAACAAACAAAATAGGGGTTCCCCATGGTGAAGTTCTAGGATGAATGAAGCCTTTGTCAAGAAAATCCCACAACTGATTTTTCAATTCATGAATTTTTATTGGAGCCATACGATATAGGGGTTTTGAAATTGTCTTAGCATCAAGAACTAAGTC
The DNA here is from genome assembly GCA_963277665.1 of Viscum album. Classification (NCBI taxonomy): domain Eukaryota; kingdom Viridiplantae; phylum Streptophyta; class Magnoliopsida; order Santalales; family Viscaceae; genus Viscum; species Viscum album. The sequence goes on from OY728121.1 coordinate 1,458,159,974, forward strand.
AATTGTGAATTTGACTTCTCGATCAGGTATGAAATCAGGTAACTCATTAGAAAAAACATCAAGGTATTCATTTACCACTGGCACATCATTAATTTAAATAGTTACCTTATTTTAAAAAATACGAGCAAGATAAATTTCATTTCCATCTTTCAATAGTTTCTCAGCTTCCTGATATGTTATCAATTGTATGGGTTCATTCTTGAATACAAAATAAAACTCTTTTTGAAAAAAAAATTCTTTATCTCTACATTCAATCTTAGCATGATAATCAGAAAGCTAGTCCATTCCCAGAATAACATCAAACTTGACTAAGTGTAAAAAAACAAGGTTTTCAAGTAAATTCATTCCATATAACACAATATAAAGGTTCTTATAACTCCTCTTTTCTATAAAATTCCCCCCTGGTGTTTTAAAAGCAAGTTCGAGTCTCATTTATTGAGGTGATATTTCCAATTTACCAGAAAATTTCTCAGAGATGAATGAATGTGTAGACCACATATCAAACAAAACTTTAGGAAAATATGAGTTAACAAACAAAGTACCTGATACAAATTCATTGGATAGCCTGACATCTGTTGACATAGTCACAAAGGATCTCACTACACCTTTCTACTTGTAATCTGTCTTCTTTGAATCATTCAAATATCTCTTTGGGAAGGCGTTTGAATAATGGCCCATTTCACCACATTTAAAACACTTTACAGTCTACTTATTATAATTAGTCTTTGGATCATTTTTGTTAGAATATCGGGCCATATGTCTAAACATACCACATTTAAAACACTTCCTAGTTTTTCTAAGACATTCCCCAGGTTGTTTCTTTCTACACTTTTCACAAACTGGAAATTGGATTTTCTTACCATCAGATTTCTTTGGTTGATTATTAACCATTGATTTCCAATTGGACCTCTTCTTCTCTTTGTTTCCAAAATTCACATGATCATCAAGAAACTCTATCTCTACCCTCACAACACATCGTACAAGTTTCTCATATATTTTGAATTAACGGGATGCCAACGCCCTTCGATACCTTGGCTTCAATCCTGAGTAAAAGCGGTTGATTTTTCTATCAAGATCCAGAATAATATTTGGAGCATACATCACCAGTCAGGTGAATTTCACTTCATACACAACCACCGATTCTTCCTCCTTCTATTTCAATTCAAGGAATTGATTCTCCATTCTAAGTCGCACCACCTTAGGAAAATATTTTTCAAGGAAAAGACTTTTAAATTCATCCCACTCTAAGGAATAAAAATCCTCTCTAACCCTGATATTCTTTACCATTGACCACCACTGATCAACTTCCCCTTTAAAACGATAAATGGCAAGACTTACCTCTTGATTGTCTGAACATCCCATAACATCAAATATCTTTTCAAGGGATTTGATCTATCCTTCAGATGCTACTAGATCAGAAGATCCATTGAATGCAGGAGAATGTTGTCTCATAAAATGTTCCACTACTTTCATGTTTAATTGTGGTACATCTATTGGTTCTCTTTCATGGATGCCGCCTCCATTTATTTTCTGCGTTAGCTGAGCCATTACTATCACAAACTGCTTTGTTCCAATCCCTACCATTCCGGGCTGTAGTTCCAGAAGGATGTCATTCTGTCGGTGCCTCTCCTCTTCATCATCCATTTTCCTTCTATGGACAACCATTCTGAACAAACATATCTTAAATGAAGCAACATGGTAATATTTAAATGCTATAACATTTCAAATTAAACATAGAGTGAAAATCATTTATGGTATTCTATTAACATCACCATAACCCCTAAATTTATCTTAACCATCCTCTGATACCAACTATAAGGACCCAGCCTTATTACAAACATAATCATGAATTTAGTCAAGAAAACACTTCCTTTTATATTGAAGATCTTTTCAAATTTAGAGCTTTAGAGAATTAGGACAATACATTCATGACTTTACACATTATTACAGAGTGGATACCATAAAAACAGTTTCCATTTTTTTTCAAAATATAAAACATTAAAACTTAAAACAAGACTCCTTGAAAATTATTCAACATTTAACATGGATTACTTCCTTTTATTACACATCCATTAACCTGAGAAAAATCATTTAAAAACTTGGGATGAGCTCAAAATCTCAGTAAGGGATGGAAAATAAGGAAATATCACACTAGTCCATGAATACTCGTAACGTAAGAAAGAATTTTCAAAAGACATTCTTTTCACCCATATATACTTAATTTGTGTAACGTGAGATTTACACAAGATCCACAAAAAACATGAGAACATAAATATAATCATAAAGGTATCTTGGGGAATTATTTACATAATATTGTAACCATTATTGGCTACCTTATAATCTGTAACCCTTATAGCTACCTTACTTTGTGTAACCATCGTAATTACACTTGTAGTAACCATACGACCGAACTCCAACATAAAAATACACAATGCATTGGAGGGAGATATATGTCCCACACTTCATCATAAATAATTCCTAATAACCAAAACATAATCATACAACATGAATAATTCCATATAAACATTACTTTGGAATTTCGTAAAACCGAATTTAAAAAGAGGATTTTTAAAGAAAATACCTTTATAAATATCATACAATTGAAGAGAGACCTAATAGAGTGGATGGAGTATGTATATATACTATAAATACACATAATAAAACATAATATAAACAGAACCCATCACACAGACAATTTAAATAGCACATAAATAATGAAGTTGAAGGTTAACTCAAAGAATGGAAATCGGGTTAAGAATTCCCTTACCTCGGGTTTGTCTTACTTCAAACATGTTTAAAATTATTGTATAATGGTTAAAAGAGTGTTTGTTATTATTTTACAGATACATTTTCATGTTTATAACATCTTATATTATCATTTCATAACATCATTTCACCCTTTAATTGTTAGTATTTTTCTCCTTGCACTGTTTTTGGGTGAGTTCTTAACATGATTTCCCTGATTGGTTCATGGTCGATGTTCTTGTCGATTGGAAGTGAAATTAAAGAATTTGAATGGAAAGGTATCTACATATTTCCAGTTCCATAACTTATACCATTTATCATTTTTATGTTTAATATTATTATTATTAATAAGTTAAAACATTAATGATGTTCATTTAGATCATTTTAGTGGTTCTTTGATAATAAAAACTTCATTTTGTCTTATAAATTAGAACCATGAGTAAAAATGAATTACAGAAACATTTATGAGACATAATACATATATTATAACCTGTTTGAATCATATAAATGGTTTCATGACTAGACTTGAAAGAATTATTGGAAATTGAAATCACATTGTCCACGATGTTGGTAATTCGACACATCACAAACAATGTTTTTATTCCTTAAATAAGTTTGAGAGGAGAAGAACAATGATGATAAATTTTCCATGAACATGAGAAAATCCAGAATATACATGATTCTGGATATTTCATGGCACTTTGGTAAGAAGATATGAAGAAATAATGAGAAAGGAACTCAAAATAAAATAATAATTGAGAAATCCCTTACAAAAATTAGGCATCCATACGGCTATACAACATGGTTTTAGAAAATATTAAAAATAGAGGGGAAAAGGGTCACCCATCCAAAAATTAATCATAATATAGAGTAGATCAAGAATAAGAAGTAAATAATAAAATGGTATGGAAACGTGAAAGTTATACCACATAAAAGAGAACTTGAATGGGAAAAGAAAGAAATTGATAATTTTCTTACCCTGTAGAGTAACCTTAGAATTTGAAGGTTGGGACCCTGGGGGATTGAGGAAAACCTTGGGAGGACTAATATGAAGGTAAGGAGGAGAAATATTCGTTTAGTTAGAATTGGTAATGAATTCAATGAAGGGAATAGTTGGTATTTATAGGAAAAGTAAGGGATTATTTTAATAATTTTCAAGGGACACCTCATGAGTGGTATTTGAAAAACCATGGGCTTGACCATGTTATTTTCCCATGGTATAAGACACTTGGGACACCTGACATATTATTTAAATATACACAAGTCTAGCAGATTTATGACATCATTATTATATCATTAATGATGTCATCATCACACCAAAACAAAAAACTGTCTTTTTTACTATTCACCGAAAATCAATTGTTTCAGAAAAATTCTCAAAATTCACCCTAACCATTTATTGAAATGTAGAATTAAAAAATGAATTCCATTTTTTGAAAATAATTTTCTAAATATTATTAATTTAATTTTTAAATAAAATCATACTTAATTCAAAAATTAACAATTCTAATTCTGTAACTACTTCTATATCATAATTAAAAATTAACCTAGATGGTATTATCTTAAAGAATTAATAAAATAAAATAATAATAAAAATTACTATTCATTAGGGTCATATAAATATTCATGTTACTATTCATAAGGGTATGTTACTATTCTCCAAAAAAAACAATTTGTTTTTAATAGACTCTAAATAACATACTGAACACAATTGTAGATGACATTTTCTTGAAATTCAAAACATAGAAGTGGAAAAGTTATGTTTTAAAGGCTAGTTAATAATATCTACTAAAAAAAATCTCCATGCATTTCTATTTATTTTTAGAAAAACTTAGGGTGTTACAATATATCCATATTCCCGTTTTAAATCCAGGGTCTAGTCTCATGACTTCCTATTCTAGTATTCTCTATCCCTTCTATGCCCAAGTGGATAAATAGATTCTAATGACTGGATATATTTCATTGAGAGTTTATTTTAATTTATTGAGACATATTGTGACTAAAAGGTAAATCTTGAAGCTTTTATACTGTAGTGAGCCACCAGGAAGTGATGGCGTGCAGTGAATGAGGAAGTATGTTATGATGGTCTTACATGGAAAATCATTAAGAAAATTTTATTTAAAGAGTAATTTATTGTTATTATAAATTAGGACTATTATTAGGCTTTCATATTTCTTCAACAAATCATGAATATAGGGTTTTTTAATGTGATATGAATCACAAAGGCACTTGATAAGTCCCCAGTGAAAAACAAGTTTCTAGTGGATAATAGAATTATTTGACTTGTTCTGGTTTTTAATTCCCCTTTTAGTGATTTTAAAATAATAAGGAAAATTAATGATGATGTTTTGAGTTGGAATGATGGAAGTTAGCTATTTTATAGAAAGGAATCATCAATAACTTTTATTAAGTGAAGAGTTTATAGTGATTCACCTCTAATAAGGTCAGACATTATCAAAATCAGTTCCAAAACCTCAGAGAAAGTGTCATCTGTGTAGAAATATGGGGATTATATAGTAGTTATACACCAAAGGTTTTAGGATTCAAAAGGGTGATTGATAGATTTTTTAGGCAATTTAATGATCTATCTTGGGTCCTTAGAAACATTCTTAAATGAAAAAGGATCAAAAAATTATTTCATCCCAAAGATAAGGCCGTGGACCTGAGAAAGCTTTTGTTTTTGATAACGACCAAAATATATAAAAAGGTAGTGAGAGATCATATATAGTTCAAGGTATAGTTTTGATCACCTCTACATGCATACTAACTTGTTTGGTAATGGTGTTTTCCTATAATTGATATATTTATATGTTTTTACTTGACATGACATTCCAATAAATTTAATATATGTGTTACATTCCCTTAAAACAGAATAGGGGAAAAAGTGGACTATTTTTTAGGGATTCCGAATGTGTCCTATAGTAATTTCTGGTTGTGGAAATCTTTAAGACTTGATGATACTGAATATGATGAGCTTCAATGGGATTCTTGTAATGTATTAGATGAAATTATTCCAGGAATAATTGATTTAAATATGATATGGTCATATTTTATTTAAAAAAATAGAGAGTAGTATGTGATGATTGGAAAATGAGAATTGTGATAGGGTTGAGTTTTCTAAGACTTCGATCAGTTTGTGATGATAATGGAAAAAATGGTGGGCCTGACTCTTTTTGAAATATTAATCATATCCCCTTTTTCTTTTCCTCAACTTGTGGATCATTTTCAAGACCTCTTCCTAGATGAATTTACATGAATCCATAGTAATAAATGACCTGAAATTGATTTATATCTCATACTAGATGTGTAGTACTTTTTGGTAACCCATTATCATATGAAAACAACTATGTTGAAGGATCTTAAAGTGAAATTTCACAATATGGAACAAAAGTGATTTATTATGTAGATTTCTACACTGTAGGGAGCACCCATTCTGTTCCCTAAGAATAAATACAATATTCTTCAACAATCTATATATTACTAAATTCTAAACAATGTGATAGTGACGAATAAATATCCATTTCCCTGAATCGATGTTCTAATTGATCCATTAAAAGGAACATGGTTCTTCTCCAAGGATGATCATCGATCAGGCTTTCACAAGTTATGGGTTAGAGAGTATGATTTCATGATGATGGCGATTCAGAGTATGTATTGTCTATATGATTACTGGGTTATTTTTTGGGACTGATGAAATCATTAGAAGTGTTCATGAATCTCATGAACAAGATCTTCCACCCATTCCATGACCCGTTCATCATGTTTTTCATTCCCAACATTCTTGACTATGAATCAACCATAGGTAAACATTCCATACATCTTGAGACATTTCTATGCACATTTATAACACATCTTCTTTATGCCAAGATGTTGAAGTGTAACTTCTTGATTTTTGAGGTGAAATTATTAGGGCATGAGTTTTCTAATATGGGTATATCTATACACACATAGAATTAATATGAAATTATTTCCTTATAACATCCCCAAATACTATTTCACAGCAGGTTGATTCTTTTTTTATTAGGATACTGATAACATTATGTCCAGGAATTCTTCTATTTATTAGGGACCATGATAGTTTTAAAGAATAAGGGATTGGGGTTCCAATGGTAAGATCATTTTAAAGAGTAATTTCATGAGATGAAAAATAAGATTAATATATCTCTAGTGATAAATCTTCAAATATTAGGAATCAGCTATGTTTTTTATGTTTCATCAGGTGCAATTTTGGGAGAATTAATGATGTTGAGGGAGAAGGTAATAACTTATGTGTTACATTTTTTTTGTGATTAAATGGGTGTATCTGTAATACTAATGATTTTGAGATTATATTCATGTTCTATGATAGGGAGTGTTGATGAAACTACCACTTCCTTTAGAGGATTGTTTCCTACAAAAACCACATCTACTGTCATTATATATGCACCAAATGGGACCTAAAATTGAGGTAGAGTTTCTGGGTTGGGTATCTGTATATTTTTTAATTTTAGTTATCTTAAATACTAGAGAAAGGGAACATAAAAGTAGAAAAACTTCTTTGTATGATGTTGGTAGTATATAATATTTGTGAGAATACTTCAGAGGAGTAGTGCCTGACTATACGAATGTTAGTTGATTTAATAATGTATTCTTATATGGAATAGGTATCAATGACATGTTATCCACTGTTGGTCACATATTATTTAGTATACTTGGTTAAGGATGGATTAGATATTTACTTGAGAGTGTGTTATAATTTAGAAACATGTAGCTGAAGGTGACCCAATACCTGGCTTATCATTGGATAATGATGATGTAATTCTTAGTCATGAAATTATTATAAACCCTTCTTCCACTAATAATGAGATGATGGGATAGTTCCATACATATAATTTAATTTTGTAACCTAGTGATAAGAATTAAACCATGATTTCAGGTGATTGTTTTGGTGTCTAGGGATGAAGAGGTACATTTCTGGTTTTATTCCCTGATACCTTACCAGTCAGAGGATAATATATGAGAAACATCAACCTTTTGGATTGATCATGTAACATAAAATTCCCATATGAATGTGGGGTAAATTTATGATGTTCTTTTTGATGGGGTTACATAAGTCCTTTAGGATCCATTATTTAATGGTGATTATTAATATATTGATGATATTTTTACATTTGTTAATTATTTGTGATACATAATCAATATATGTGATGGTAATGTTGAATTTCAATTGTATAGTTTGATTAAATGGAGTACCCTTGAGTATCGAATATATTACAGGAAAAAAATTTACATCATGATTTGGGAATGTCTTGTAGAAGTCCTTAGGGTATAAGATGATATTGAGAACATTGTTCCTTACCTAGATTGGAAGTCAATCAAATAGAATGATCTACATATTAGAGGATATGTTTTGGCCATATTCCATAGACTCCAATAGATCATTTGATGATTTCTTATATCTGTTTGTGTTCTCATTAAAAAATAATTAATAAGAATCAATTTGGGTGGAAGCTTATAAATATCCCTATAGGATGCCATTTCATTTACATCTCAATTGGAATGAAGAAGAGGGGCGGTAGTTATGGGGAAATGACATGTATATGAGACTCTAAGAAAGCACAACTGATTTAGAGATGGTTTATCATAGGTCAGAGTAAAAAAAACTAATATGATAACAATCTAGGATAAATTTGGAGTTTGCAGTATGTGATTTGGTTTTCTAATATTGGTCCCTTGTATTGGCCTCCAACAAATTAAGAAATATGTGAAACTAACACCAAGCTATGTTTGAACCATCGATATTACCATGTGGGTTAGACTAGTAGTGTATCATCACAATCACTGTTCTTACTACTGTAGTATTCATAACCTTTTTGATGTGTTATTGTTCCAATAGCATATTACAAATCCTATACATGTCATTGATTGTGAGGATGTTGAGGAAGATCACGTCACATCGTACGTGGAGTTCTTGATTCATATTGTAGTATGAAGAACTGATGTACTTTGAGGGAAAATGGTACCACTAGTCCAGATTTTTTGGCCTCATAGACAGATCCAAAAGGATACACTGGAGTGGGAGGATGATGTTCAATCATTGTTTCCTGATTTATTTAAGTAGAACCATTGAATGTACTTATCAAGGAAATTAATTCATTAATGGGGGATAATTATAACATATTCAATTTTTTTATTTGAGAGATGTTAATATTAATAAAATTATACTTTATCATTATGTTTTTCTTTGATTTGGGGTTTTAATTGGATAGTTTTTAGTTAAAAATTGTATGGGAGTTGATGATCTGATGTAGTGTCATGAATGTGGACAATTTTATGGTTGGAAATCCATCCCCAACTTACTAGTGGAGCTATTTTAAGTATTTATTTTTCAACAAACCCCACCAACTAGTTGGTTGTGCCAGAGTCTGGTTGGGGAGCTCCACCGTCTAGTCGATTCATCCAGTCTAGGGGTACATTAAATGTGCTACATGAGATTTAGTTTTACGATTTTTATATATCCTTTAACCACCAAATCTAACCCCTAATATCACTTTTCAAATTGCATATATCTATATTGGTTACTAAATATTAAATATACATGTCCCCTTGATTCATCAACCTTTTACCAACCTGATCAAATTCGACCAATCCATATAGAATCTATAAAGATGTCTATGTTTCTTGATTAAACAAAAATCTACCTTTGAGAATGATAGTCCAATGGTCTGGTGGTTTTATGGACATCTCAACAATGAAGTCACTTTTTAATAGAATCATTCATTAATAATGGTGATTTTTTTATAGTTTAGGCCTATTATATAACCAAAAATGAATTCAAAATACATTATTTGATAAATAATATATTTGATGACTTGGTATTCCTTATAAAAAAACTCATAATTGATCACATTAGCAGATCCCTTATGAAATACATTACTGGTGATCCATTCTAAATGGGTCTTTGATGTTGATAATTTTTACACCCATTAATAACTTTGGAAATCAGTATCAACATCCTTGAGATATTATGTTCCTTAACTTTTTGGGATAACATATACCCATTTTTTCAATGAACTATTCATGATTTGGAATGGTTTATTATTAATTATTAATGGTAATTTCTTGTCCATGTGTGCATTCCCGATATAACAATATCTATTCATTGAACCATGAAAATTTCTAGAGCAGCTTTATAATATTATAGATGATGATTCACATGTTATTATATGATTCTACATTATTTCTCATGATTCCTTGTTATTTTTGTTTTTTATTCCCAATCTTGATGTATATTATCATGCCTTTAGAGGTTTCATTCTTGGTATAAAAAAAGTCCCCATAAAGGTATGATTACCCATTATTGGGGGAGTTCACATGATGTGTGATGATTATGGAGATGGACCCCCTACATAGTGCAGGAGTTTAATTTAAAATTTTCTTAGATGGAACTTGATACCTTTATGATACTCAAGGGAATGCCAAAACTAGATGAATTTAGGATACTAAGTAGTATGATTGTATGGAATCCTTGAGAATACCAAGATTCGTGTCATAATACTATGGATAATTCTTGTCCATATTAGACAAACCATGATAATCTTTCCAACATAGAGTCGAAGTGGTTATGGTTGGGTGTTATTGGGGCCTTTGGTAGTGAAGAACAACTCAGTACATGATTTTATAATTTTTATTATTTAGTTGAAATTTTATTATTTTCCCGAAGCAAATATATTATTCATGTGAAAACATGTTAGGATGCATTGGTGGTGTTATACTGTGTTTTTTAATCACACTCTTAACGAGAATTTCTACGCACGTTTATATTTTATGTATAAATATTCTGAAAAGTTATAGCAATCCATAAAATATAGTTGATCCAAGGAGAATTAAGTATAGAGTGGTATAGAGAACTATCCAGTAGTAATTTGACATTTATTTATTTACATTCTTACTATTATACATTTTTTTGGATTTCCACAATTGGATAGGTATTTAATTTTTTCTATGGAAAGTATGCCATTTACAGAGCTTCTATATATTTACTCTAATTATTAAATTTTTCTACATTATTTTATATTATTATTTGTTAAAGTAAATTACTATGAGGGTATTTTCTCCCCACATATAGACATTGACCCTCACTAGTAGTCAGTATTCTCTAGTATATGGGGAGGTGCACATGAGTTCATGTGACTCCCCAATTCAAAACTGGTGGTTCAAGATGGGGAAATAAGGAATAAAAATTTGAAATCTAAAGTACTGAAGAACAATAAATTACAAACTATTTAACCTTATTATCTACCCTATAAACCTTACATGTAGACCCGACAACCTTTCAATATTCAAGGTGATCTTATGTGGGTGTCTAGACAACCATACATGATTATTTCTAGCATTATAAAGATCAACTTCAAAACCTTATGAGAAAATTTATAATAAATAATCATATAATATGAAAAAGTAATCCATTTCATTCAGAAAACTATAATTTAAACAATAATAGAATAATTAGAATTAGTTTTATTAATTAATATTAATAATATAATAAAGGAAATATGAAAAATTTAGACCAAATATAAAAACCTCAAATTACACCGAAAATAATATTTCCATGAATATTACATAAAAATAGTTAAATAATGTATTGTTGAATATAATTATACAAACCCCTGAATCATTTTATCAATTAAGAACTAAAAACACACTATTTCTTTTAGATATCATTGAATGACAATTTTAATATAAAAAAGTACAAAATACAATAATCCTCTATGTAAAGAATAATTTGACATAAAAATTATAATTTTATCCAAAAATAAATTTTGTAAATATATATCATATTAAATCCATATAAAATCCCACCACACTATACTGATTTCTTATCCTTAAGAAATAAACTCAAAAAATTCAATAGAGATCAATTCATCTCCAAAATGATGGATTTAGAATTCTGAATAAGTGATGCATTTAAAATATGTTTTAAATGTTGGAATCATAAATTATGTATGTTTTGTTTCCATTAAAAAATTAAATTATGTTTAGAAAATAATTTCATCCAGTTTTACCAATTTTATTTAATTTTAAATTTTTGGAATAGACTTAAAAAATCACTTTTCATTCCACCATCCATTAAATTTACCTTTTTTACATGGTAAATGATAAAACAATATTCAAATTTTGGTATACATAGACATAAAAGATTAGATTATAGATTTTAATAATTATAAATAATTCTTAATGACATGACGCATTGTTTTATTATGAAAATTGTAAAAAATCAACAGGATTCAGGATATAATTTCTAGCAAATTTGAATATAATTCATATTAATCTAATTATATCCTTTATTTTCATGTTAAATACAAATTGTATATAATAATCCCAAAATTTATGTAAAGGTAGATATTTGAAGATAAATAAAGTTGTTATCTTTTTTGAGTAATTCCATTATTAAAAGAAAGTATTAATAACTCAATGCGGAAAAATAATCTTCAGTTCCCCAAAACATTTACAACCATAAAAAAATATAATTAATCATAAAATAGAGTCACATTTTAAATATTTATTGGAATAGGACTATAGAATAAATGAAATATATTTTCAAACATTTAAATAGACAACAAACTCAATTATAAAAATCAATATTTCCCTCAATGTTGATCCTTAATGTAGGAGAAGCCTTGAAAACATTATTAACCCAAAATGAATTTAGAATTTATATGTTTTAAAATCATGTGTATGATTCAGAGTGAAGTTATATATTACCATGTAATCTATAGAAGAATAAAAATAAAAATATAATATTCAAAAAACATTTCAACTAGCTGCTTCATAAATTAATATTGAAAAGTGGTATTTTAAAATCAATATTCATTCTCACTCATTGTATGTTCAAAAAGACTATAAAAGAAAGAAAATCATGTATTAGAAAATATTTAGAAAAAAAATCTTGAAATTATCAATAGTAAAAAATTAATTTCGAAAAATGATTTTAGTTTAAAAGAAATATTTAAAAATTAAATTTTACCAGTTCAATTCATGAAAATAGAAAACATAAATTTTGTAATAATTAGAGAGAATATATTTGTATAATATAAATAATAACATCCCTATTATTGGTGTTATATCCTTTACAAATCATCTGAAACCAACTTCCTTATTTAATTTGTGTAAAACACATTAGATTGATTTTTTATATTGTAAAAAAATTTAAAATATTTACATAATATTACAAAACATCTCACACAGAAAAATTTAAAACATCATTATTAGTTTTAAGGAAATTTGGTTTACATTGATTCAATATGTTACTCCTCTCAATTCTAAAATACCATTTAATTGTGATCAAATAGTTTGAAGTTTCATCCCTTATTTTTATTACAGAACTTTTTTAGCTTTTAAATCACTTTAGATACACCATCATACGTTCCAAAAAAACTAAAATTATAAAAGATATTGTAAAATAATATATGGAATGTGAAATATACCTTTAAAATTAAAAAGTTTTGAATAAAAAACTAACCTATAAAACATATTATTATAACTAATAATTAATGACATAAATGAAAATCATAAAATAATGACCATGGGATAACTCCCATGAAGTTTTTATTTGAAGTAATTCAATATTACCCAATTAAATATCACATTTCAAACTAAAAAATAATAGACAAACGCTTTGGTTGTCCAAAAATGTAAGGTTTTATTCTCTGACAATTAACAATATATAACCTAGAACCTTTTCCTATAAACTCCAAAACACCATTAAATAGTAATTCAGGGACAAAAAATGGTTAAAACATTTTAAATATTGTTTTCTAATAATAATATTCAATTTATAATGGAAAAACAACACATTTTTTTAGACAAAAAAATGCATTTTAAATGTCTGAGTATGGAAAATACATTTTAATTTTCATTCAAATCCTATCTCTCTTATATGATTATGTTATATCATAGTCATATCTAATAATAAAATATCACTAGTTGTTTTAAAATTAATTTTTAAGTAAATAACATCCCAAAACAATTTATGATGAAACTTCATAGGTAATTTTCTAAAAGAAGTCTACGTGGAGACATTAAAATTATATTATTAAATGTCATTTTATATGCCTAAAATTTTAACAGATAGAGATATTAGTATGTATTCTATATTAAATAAATTGAGTATGTATGAAATATTGTAATACATGAAAAACCAAACTAAATTGAATAATTATTTATCATAATACAAAATGAAACAAATATACATGTTAGTTAAATGGAAAAAATAAAAAAATAAATGATTTTATAAAACTAACATGGTACTTTTTTTCATAGAAAAATACCATTAATTATAAATAATATTTCTTGATAAATTATGTATTTAGGATAAATGTATATGTTTTGATGAAAAAATATCATCAAAATTTATTGATATATTATTGTAATAGTTAGTAAAACAAATCAGTAACATCCAAGAAATGATTAGTCATTTATAAGGAAATTTAAATTTATTATTTATGTATTGTAAAAAATTTCATGTTTAAACAAATTCTTTATAATGTTTATTATATAATTTTTATTAAAAAAAATATTTTTAAAATTTAACATGATGAAGTGAAAATTATTTTTTTAATTAATAATATGAATATTAGTTTAGAGTGAATTTATTTTATTTCTATAAAATAATTTATTTGTTGGTGAGTAGCGAATAATTTGATTTTTAAAAATAATATAATTTTTATAATTTCTCCTAGATATAATATTTAAATAAAATATTATGAAACTTTTTTTATAGAGGAGATATCTATTTTAGGTTTGAATATAATTATTTAGAAATATTATTTTGAAATTGGAAACCTATGTTTGATATGTTTAAAAATTATATAATATTTATTCTAAATAAGAAACTATTTTGATCATATTATTTAATTATGTATTTAAAATGTTACATTAATTTTTGGATTTTGTAAATGTCATATATATTTCCATTATTTATTCAAAAAAAGAAAATAAATGTTCAGGGGATCATTTATGTAGCACCCCCAGTTTCTGGTATATGACCCATTATTTATTCCATTAAGTATATAATGTTTATGGGTGATGTTTGGGAAAGTTTTTGGATATTATAAAGTGTTTTGGGGGATTTTATAATAGATCATGGATGGTGCATAGTTTTTAGAAACCTTGAAATAATTGAAAAAAACTATACACATTATGACAAAAGCTTAAGGGGATGTGCACAGGTTGCACATGGTATGCCCAAATTGTGTGAAGGCCAAGTAGGAATCGTGTGATTTCAAATATGGGTTTGGGAAAAATGAGTCAGTGGCTTCAGAACATTTTTCACATAACTTCAAAGACCATGTGAGGAGACAAGGTGAATTATATCCTCAAGGTGCTGGCTAATGCATGGTTAGAGCACAGTTTGTCTAACCATGTGACTAAACTATGTGGAGGGTCAAACATTGATCCATAAAAATAGGATATAGGTCAGATTAAGGTTTTAACTACTATTTTCCCTTCCTATGTGGCCATAACTTAGGATTTTCTCCCCCAAAGGTCAAGGAATGTTCTCTCATAAATCTGGAGGGCATCTGAAGGCTTCCATTGGTGATTATAAGCTGATTCATCATGGTAAGTGTTTGATCTTGATCTCTCATGACATTTTTCTTAGACCTACTTCTCCCAACTTCATAGTTTATTAGATCTACGCACGTTGGGGGTAGATCTAATTTTTTTGTATGAATAATAAGTTTATATATGTTCTTGGGTTTGAAAAGAGAAGATATCTAAGGCATAATCATGAATATTTAACCTGGTTTCTTTGGCATTATTCTTCTATTTATCATTTTTCACCAAAAAATTAAGGCATAAGGCTTCATTGTTGACTCCTCTTTCTAGAACTTATTGATTTGATTTCAAATTAATATATTTTTTTTTAAATTTATTTTTGAATGGTCTTTTTAGTGATTGTTGAAAAACCCCTTCAGTGACGGTTTGTGGAAACATGAGATTTATGTGTTCTTACAAAAGTGATTTGGTTGGTTTTAAAATATTGATTTTAAATTGAGGACTTTTTTTAGAATTTTGGTAGATAGATTAATAAAAACGTTTTCAAAAAAATGGTTGTCATTATTTAATTGAATTGGGGATGATTGATTTGATATAGTTTGTTAAAATGTTTTCAATAAAAGAATGTTTTTATTAGAATGAGATAAATAGTTGTTTTATCATTGGTTTTTTTATAATGGTTGCGTCTGTTCATGTTTATGTGGGTCGAATAAGGGTAAGGTGTCACCCCAATCATTAGTGGGATAGAAAAGGGTTAGGGATATCCCCTGTCAAAATGGATCACTTGGTGATGACTTAGTGAAAGGATGACTCACCACTCATCAGTATAAGGAGGTCAAGGTTACATGCATGGTTGGATATGTGGATAGGTGGAATGGAATGGTTATTTGGAAATGGATATTGAGAAATGGATTTAATCATTGGTTGGGTGTTTTCATGAAGAATATAATTTTTCTAGAAAATTGGGCGACATAGAACTTGTTTATGTTTAGTTATAAACTATTTTTGAAGTTATTTATATTTGGTTATATACTATTTTTGAACAAATTTAAATTTAGTTATAATCTATTTTGGAAATTATTTTATATAAACTATTTTATAATTTATTGATATTTAGATATAAACTATTATGGAAATTCTTTATATAAATTGTTTTGTTTAAATGTTTGTAACTCTTCCATCATAGTGGAGTGAGTATTAAAGTCATTAGGGAAAACATACTAACTTTTAGTACTCAACCATATTTTGGAACATTATTTCTTTTGCAGATGTCATCTACCGGGACATAGGAAAAGGTAATGTATCACATTCCTTTTTCACTACTTTGTGATACTTGGGTTGTTTGGTGATGTTGGAGCTTGGATCTTGTGAAGATTAGAGTCTTATGGTCATCTTGTAGTTTTATTAGTCACCATCCTCTATTTACATTTATGTTAGTTTGGATTTTATTGTAGTACACTTTGGTGGGTTTTGATATAAAATAATTTGTTGATTTTTCATTATTTTTATTATGCATCATATAGTGGTTTGTTTGGTAGGTTTTATTTGATAAGTTGTTTTATTCTTAAATGTTAAATCATCCCACACATGTATTGAAACCCTTCGACTTTTATTTCTAGAAATTGGCATCTTGGGGATGTGTCTTAAGGCCTAGTAATGAATCACCACCATATAAAGCCAATGAGAAGGGGGTGGAAGTTACAAATGGAATTAGTTTTTTTAGTCCAATGTCAATTTGATATAAGTGGTATTAAATTGTTCTTCCTTGTGGAACAATTGGTCATCGATTTTCTTGGTATTGGAGTTGAATTCATTCTTGTCCATTCCTTGAGTTGGGATTATATAAAGGAGTAGGATTTTATGGACATTAAATGTAGAGCATAAAAATTTGTAGCTGACCTTTTTATGTTGAACATAATGTTAACATGGAGGTGGGTAGATAAGTCTTTTGTAGACACTTACAGGATATTGGAATCTCATTTTACCGGGTTTAGCTAATGATATGAGCACAGAATGCATTATAGGAATGACATACAACTAGGATTTCATATTTCATTTTGATTAATGAAAAATTATTTGATGCACTTTGTTGATTTTTGGAAAATGTTTCACTTGTTTTAAAATAAAATACATTTAAAAGATCATAGTTGGTGAAAATGTCCAAATGAGATGTCTCAGAAGCTATTGGAGGATGAAGTATCAGGATACCTACAAGAAATAATGGGAACTCCAATACAAGGAGAAAACAAATGCGGTACAAATACTTCCAAGGTGGTATTGGAAATCAGAATCAAACCGATTGATCAGTAAACCTTCCTTTGTGACCAAAGTGAAATGTAGGATGTTATCAATGTGGTTCGTTTAACCACATGAAGAGAAAATGTACCACACAACCTAGATTATTCCACAAATGAAACCATATGGGGTATCTTCTATGCTATTATAGAAATTCTTTGAGGTTAGGAACTCGGGAAACTTCTCAGGTGTTTCAATAATCATATGAATTGATAAAGCGAGGACAACAGAATCATTCTCATCAGAAAAGGTGGAGCTAGCCATGGTGATTCAAGTAATACCATGAATCTTCATTAAGGGAAATCATAACAAGGAAATAAGGATAAGAGTTAAGCAACGAACCAATTATATGGAGCTGAGAAGATGATAATAAATGATTATGCTAGACCATCTATGGTGACAGGTACGATTCATTTGAATTCTACCCTTTTACAAGTGAATTTTGATATTGGTTCGTTGAATTCCTTCATTAGTTCTCATGCATTTAATCTTTTATGTTAAAAAATTAAGGGGATGCCTTCTGTGATAAAACATAAAACTACCCTTGGTCAAAGAGAATGTTGAACCTTTCTATGTAGATAATGTTCTATAACATTTTATGGAGTTGAACTAAAATGGGAATTAATGGTGTTGAAGATGGTTGTCTATGATGTAATCCTAGGTATAGATTTCTTGACAATTTTCAAGGCTCACATCGACTATTATAGCATAATAGTTATTTTCGTGACTGAGGATGGTGCCAAGAATTTATTTAGAGGGGAAAGGGCTATAAAGATATGTGTAATAGATTTTTTAGAACCAGTTGTGGGAATGATCCATTATGAATAGACATTGTTAACTTTTACATCGATGGAAGAGATCAAGGGTAATAGTTTTCCAAAAGTCATGGATCAATTTCCGGATGTCTTTCTGAGGAACACTTTAGGGTTACCACTGGTAAGGGAAGTGTATTTTACGGTTGATCTCTTTCCAAGGACCAATTTTATCTAACTTCCTTCTTATCGAATGGAAGGAACATAATTAAGGGAACTAATGGTATAGTTCGAAGAGTTAGAAACCTAGGGTTTCATTCGGCTGAGCTCAACTCTATTGGAAGTACTAGTCTTGTTTGTGAATAAATCTAATGAAACTCTATGGTTGTGTGTGGATTATCATAATACTAACCATGTTATGATAAAGAATACATATCCACTTCCATGCATGGATGATCAATTCGATCAATATAGGGGTTCTCAATGGTTCTCCAAAATTGACATACGATCATGATATCACCAATTGAGAGTTCAGATGGAGTATATTATGAAAATGACATTCAAAAGAAAATATGTCCATGATGAATATGTGGTAATGACTTTTGGTGTTACGAATACACCAAAAGTCGTTATATAATTGATAAATCATACATCTTAGAGATATCTAGATTCTTTTGTTGTGGTGTTTTTTGATCACATATTAGTGTATTCTAGGACAAGGTATGAGCATGAGAAAAACTTGGGGACATTTTTGGGAACCTTTAGAAATCATTTCTATTATAACAAACTATCAAAGTGTTATTTTTTGATACGGTAAGTACTCTTTTTTGGCCATGTAATTTCTAAAAAATATGATTCTATTGATCCAGGTATGAAATAAGATGTTATATCTTGGAAACCACTAAAGAACATATTTAAAATATAGATCTTCCTTGGTCTAACTAGTTTTTACCAATGAGTTTTGTCTGACTTATCACGGATAACATCACCTATGGCGTCTTTGAAAAAGAAAAACTCCCCACTTAAATGGACTAAAGAATTCCAAAAAACATTCTATAAGATGAATTTTACTCTTAAATCAGCACCTATCTTTATTTTTCTGGAATTAGGATAGGGGTTTTTTGTGTATTGTGATGCATTGAGATCGGGGTTGGGAAGTGTTCTCATGTAAGGAGATCATTTTTTTGCTTATGGGTCAAGGTAATTAATAGTGCATGGGAATAATTACCCAAAACATGATTTATAATTAGTTGAAGTAGTCCATGCCTTGATTATTGGGTTCCATTACCTCTTTGGTGAGAAATTTATTTTGTTTAAGATCATAAAATCATGAAAACGATTTTTTCAAAAAGGGATATTAATCTCATGAATTTGATATGGACAGAATATCTAATTTTTTTAATAATTACTTTATGTATCGATGGGTAAAGGAAATTACATGGTTGATGCATTAAGCAGAAATTCATATGCTCAGTTGGAAAAAGAATCTTCATACGAGTCGTAGTTGATATCATTATTAGATGACATGAATGTGAAATGTGAGAACCAATACGATGTTATGGTTTATTTTTTCAATTTCCATTTTTCCGAATTTGATGAACATGGTATAAGAGGCACATACATCTAATTCAAAATGTGTTAAAATGATTTCAAAACTCAATGGTTAGGAGACTATTGAGATTTGGAGTCTAGATGGGAGTTCAATGTTGTGGTTTATGAATCAGAAGGTTGGACCAATGGATTATTTGGAACCACTTGTTCATTATTACCACCATTTGAGATGGGCTATTCATCCAGAAATATAGAAGATTTATAAGGCGTTGAAAGTAAAGTTATGGTGAAACAGTATGAAATAGAATGTTGGAATATTTATTTCCAAGTGATTAACTTTTTAGTACGTAAATTCAGAACATCAGTGACCAATAGGTATGTTTCAATCATTTCCCATCCCATTATGGAAAAGGTTGTAGATAGTGGTGGATTTTGTCACTAGTCTCCAAATAATAGTTTGGAAACATGATTCTGTATGGGTGATAGTGAATGGTCTAAAAAAGTTAGCCCATTTAATCCCTATACATTAATCTAATAAAGTGAAAGATCCTTCCAAATATATATTTTATAAGTGGTAACGAGACATGGTATACCAGTTTTTATAGTGTCATACAGAGAACAGAGGTTCATGTCTCATTTCTGGAAATCCTTATAGAAGTCCCTTGGGACTCTATTGAATATGTGTATGACCTATCATCCAAAAACATATGGGAAATCTGATGGGACCATACAACTATTGGATGGTATTTTTTTGGAATTTTATAATGGATTTTGGTGGCTCACGAAGATCACGTTTCATTGGTGGAGTTCTTATATAACAACCGATATCATACCACAATACATATGGATCATTTTGAGAAAGTTTATGGGATTCCATGTCATTCTACCCTGTTTAGGGTGGAACTAGGTCAGGCTTCACTAGTTGGGTCGTGCCTTGTCCAGGAAACAATGGAGAAGATTCAGTTGATCAAAAAGACAATGGAGACATCACAGAGTTGTCCAAAATTGTATGTGGATCATCATAGATGACCATTTTTGTTCTCTGTGAGTGAAAATTTGTTCTTAAAATATTTCTACAAGGTGTTTTCATTGATGTTTTGGGATGAATGGAATTTTCTATCCTTGATACATTGGCCCTTTTGAGATACTAGAATGGGTTGGAGAAGGGGAATATCAGTTGTCATTTCTAAAAAAGTATAGAGTGATGTACAATGAGTTCTATGTATATTATCTGAAAAAGTATTAGCCTGATCCTATCCATGTGATCGTATGGGATCACATTGAATTAGAACTGGATGCTACTTTGTTATATATCCTGGTGTGGATTTTGGATAATCAAGAGAAAATACTGCCTGAAAAAAGCATTAGCCTAGTACGGTTTTTGTGGAAACATGGTCATGTTCAAGAAGAGACTTGGTAATGCGATAAGCAGATGAAAGTAGAATGGACGAAACACTTTTAAGACACTGGTGGTTTTTACTTTCTTGGGATAGAAATATCAATGATCAGGAAGAATGTTGTACCACTAGTTTCTGTTATATAACCCTTTCATTATGCTTTTACGTATATAATGTTTATGGGTAAAGTGTAGGAGAGTTTTGGGATATTCTAAATTGTTTTTGGGGATTTATACTAGTTCACGGGTGGTGCACAGTTTGTTGAAACTATGAAACACTTTCGAGAAACCATGAAAAGTATGACAGAAGCTAAAGAGGATGCTCTTAGGTTGCACATGGTTTTCCCAAACCATAAAAAGGCCTATTAGTAACCATGTTCTTTGAAATATTGATTTGGAAAAAATGAGGTAGTGTATTTGGAGAAGTTCTCACATGGTTTGGAAGACTGGTTGAGGAGATCGTATGAAGGTCATCCTCAAGGTAGTGGCTAACGCACAGTTAACATAAAGATTGTCTAACCATGCGACTAAACCGTGTGTAGGGTCAAACATAGATCCTTAAAATGTATATCTATGTTAGATTAAGGTTTTAACCAATCATATTACCTCTAATACAACCCTAAATCAAGATTTTTCTTCCCCAAAGGACATAGAAGGTTCTCCAATTGATCCAAAGTTGATATGAAGGCTTCACACGGTGATTAGAAGTCGATTCATCACCATAAGTTTTCATTCTTCATCATTTTTGACGTTTTTCTTAGATATACTTCACACCTCATCTAGGTTTATCAAATATATTCCCATTTTGAGTATTTATAAGTTTATGTATTCTAAATATGTTTTGAGTTAGTCTTGGTTGTTATAGGGGAATATATCTAAGGTGGGTTCGTGAATATTTAACCTGGTTTCCTTGGAATTATTTATCCATTTATCTTTTTCACCAAAACTCTCAAGGTATGTGGATTCACTCTCAACTCCTCTTGATAGAACTGACTGAATTTATTTCTAATAAGATATTTTTTTGTGTGGAATTGATTTAGAATTGTTTGTGTAATGATTGTTGAAAACCCTCTTGAGCGATGTTTTGTGGAAACATGGGAATTGGGTGTTCTTACAAAATTACTTTTGTTGGTTTTAAAATGATTATTTTAAATTGATGATTTTTTTTTGGAATTGTGTTAAAGGTATTAATCAAAATGTTTCCAATAATATGTATTATTTTATTGAAATGAATTGGGGACAGTTGATTGGAATTTTATTGTTTAATGGTTTTTAATAAAATATGGTTTTATTGAAAATGATGAAAGTGTTGTTTTCTGGCCTTCTTTTTTGACATAATGATTGTGTGTGTTCATGCTCATGAAGGACAAATAAGGGTAAGAACACTCCCCCATAATTAGGGGGATTTAATAAGGTTTAGGGATCTCCCCTATCAAAATGGTTCATAAGGTGACGACTTAGTGAAAGGATGACTCACCAATCACTAGTATAGGGAGGTCTAGGATACATGCATAGTTGGACATGTGGATAGGTGGAATGAAATTGTCATGAAAAAATGGATATTTAGAAATGAAGTCAAATAATTGGTTGGGTGTTTTCATGAGAAATAACTTTTTATTAAATTGTGTGTGACATGGAACTTGTTTATATTTACTTATAGACTGTTTTTGATGTTTTTTATATTGGGTTATAAACAGTTTTAGAACATGTTTATATTTTTTTATAGACTATTTTTTAAATTATGTTATATAATCTATTTTAAAATGTGTTTATATTTAGTTATAAACTGATTTAAAAAAAATATAAATTGGTTTGTTTAAATGTTTTCATCTCTTCTATCCTAATGTATTGAGTAAGGATGTAATTTGGGGAAAACCTACTGTGTTTTAGTACTCACCCTACTTTGGCACTTTTTTGCTTTTGACGATGTCATCTACAAGGACATGGGAAACGGTAAAGTATCACACATCTTTATCACTATATCATAATAGTTGTGATTTTTGGTTATGTTTGATAATGGATCTTGTTGAACATGGAGTCTTATGATAGTCTTGGAGTTTTATTTGTCTTCTTCCACTATTTACTTTTATGATAGTTTTAATTTTGTTATAGGACACTTTGGTTGGTTTTGATATAAAATAATTAGTCCAGTTGTTTGTTTTTTTATCAAGCATCATATATGTTTTTTTTGGTTTTTTTGGATGTGTTGTTTTATTCGTAAAGGGTAAATCCTCCACTACATGTATTGAACCCCTTTTACATTTATTGTCAACCTTTGGAATCTTGGGGATTTTTCTTAAGGCATAGTAATACCTCACCACAATCTCAAGATAATGAGAAAGGGTGAAATGTTACAATTTATATGCATCATTTTTGTGTTTAAAAGGCACTATTATAAAAACTTTTTTCAATCAGGTTTTTTACATTTATATTAACGGTAATTTTTACCACCTCTATAAATTATGTCTTTTAAAATAGATTCCATATTTGGAATCAAAAAATTAATTTTTTTATTTGTTCCATTTAAATTTTAGTTATAAAATTATGTTATCATAGAATAATTTTTTCACCATGGTAATAGTTAACATGGTTAACCAGAGGGTTAAAATATGGGATAATTCACCAAATATCCCAAAAATTTGTTTCAATATGATTGGATTATAGGATTTTGACCCTAAATAAACTTAAATTTAATCTTTGTAGTATAAGTGAACATGTATCTTCATTCTAATGTTTTTAGTATTTTCAATATTACAACATCCCAAATTATAAATGAAACCCACATCTACTCACTTATCAAAAAAAATATAGATCCTTATCTTTTACATGATCTACACAAATCACATGAAAACACAGTTTCTATAAACCAGATGATCTAGTCTCACTAATATGCCAACCCAAAAAGGTTTTAAAAGAGATTCAAAATTTGATAGTAAAATAAGAGGTAATTATATTCACTTAATTATTTCATGTTTCAATCTTAATTAAAATATTCAAAATGACCAATAATCATTTAATTAAGTGAAATATGTATTATTTTCTAGGTTTGAGTATATAGAAATATTGACTTTAGGGGGGGGGGGTGAAAATTCCTTTTTAAACTATCCAATCGAATTTGATAATAAGAGCGATTAAACACAGACAAATATGAATCTGAAAAGAAACTAATAACATAGTTTGTTTTTTAGAGTATTTTAAATCACCAGGATCTAAATATAATCTCCAGTCTCTTCTAATCAGAAAAAAACTAGTATTTACTAGTTCATCACATTTTAAAGGTAGCATGAACCAAAATATAAACAAACGTAGCTCTTTCAAACCTAGTAGTATGACACTGGACTATTGAAGGATTCAAAACCAACCTGAATTTCATATGATAGTCAAAATCCATCCTTTAATTTAGATGTAACTAAAACACCATATGAAAAAATTTGTATGAGAAAAGATTAAACCTACTCTAGTGTAGAAGTAGAGGATATGAATAAGTAAAACAATGGAAAATGAGTGAAATTACAATAATAATATAGTATATATTGTTGAAATTCACTTTAAATAAAGATATTAATCACTTAAATAGTGTATGGTATAAATTATGAAGTCCTTCACAATAAATTAAATAGAATAGTGGTCATAGTGTACAAGAAGTACTTTGTTAAGATAATTTTATTCTTATATTTTTCCATATCCATAGTTCTCAAAATTTTCACATTCAAAAACCAATGTAATAATCATTTTCAATATTATTTTATCAATGTTTTTTGATTTTATTTTTTAATAGATAATTGTTTCATTATCTCCAAAGATATTGGAGCAACCGTTTGGTTAATCACATATGGTCACGTTTGTAAAACTATAAACATGTAAAATATATGTAGTACCATAATTTTAATTAACACTCTTAAACATAGATAATATTCATTACTTTATACATATTGAAAAATCAAATACTTTTAATATTATAAAATAGTTATATATATATTAAAAAACATCAAGTTTAGTAGATTGTAAAAATTCAGATATTATGGACTATTATACAGCAATATACTGCATGCGAAAATGAGAATAGATTTTTTCAAATTTCTTAAAACAATAAGTAATTATAATTTTTTGAAAAATATAATAAAATAATAATAAAAGATAATATATTTCTATTATAGTAATAAAAATAATAATTTTTTTTGAAAAACCTATTTAATAACTAACTGTATATAAAATATACCTAGCTGTAGTAAGGTGTTTCTACAAGAACAATCTATCCTTGAAAAAGATATATTGTTAAATGATATACTATTTGGTATGATCTATGATTTGGTGTGGTCTATAATTTAGTGTAAAAACCATTTGGTATGATCTAAAATTATGTGATCTATCATTGGATTCATGGAGGATTAGATGCTATTAATGATGTTTTAAAAGTTATATTGCTGAACTCATTAATGATCTTCCATCATATATTTGGAATAGTGCTATAACTACTATGAATATAGATACTGTTGACTTACATAGCTGATATGAATGAGGCTACTAGATCTTATATTGACCACAACTTTTGAAAACTAGACTTGGTGTCTTACTTTCTTACATTGTCAAAAGATACAAGGAATCATGTCCTAAAAAACTAAATAATTTATTAGTTTTTATAGGCAAGATATATACAGGAGTCCTTGAATTATATTGGGAAAAAATTACAACATAATTTTTTTCCAAGAATATCACTATTCCCTCTAGAAAATCCATGCATATCATCTATAATACACATCTGGAATTCTTGGGAAATGAAAAAAATAAGGGATATCTAAAATTCCTAGCAAGGGTTAAGTTGAACAGAATCTATCATGAGTCCAAAAATAATAATTAATGTGGAAAGGAAAATAAATGGACACCCATTCCATTTAATCAAAAACCTTGATATCCTAATAAGATAAGGAATATTCAATATGGAAAGATAAATAACTGAAAAAATATTACATTTAATAAACAAATTGAGAATGAAATTCTTCTTGAGATAATATCACTATGAAAAATTCATGGATAATAAGCTAAGATACAACCAATATGGCAAGGTAAATAAATAAAACAACAAGGAATTTAATAAATAAAAACAGGAATAAATGAATCCCAAGACAATATAATTATGAAAATATAATAGATAAAAATAAAAAAATACTTAATGAATGAAATAGTTAATTATTATACATCATGATCTCAAGCATCATGATAGTTCAACCATCAAGACCTTTCACAAGATGGTTTAACACCATAGCTATAAACCTGCTTAAATATAGCTTATAGATAAATCTCATGATACCTACTCATGTAATGAGGGTCTATATTATTTTGGTCCCACCCATCACTTCATGTCCAAATCATTCCATTTATTTCTAATAATAGATTTAATTTATAAAAAAATATTCTTATCATTGAATATCCATTTTGAGTAAAGAGTAAATATTTTTCAATTTACCCCTAGATAAACTAACAAAATTAATTAGAGGATTCCTTATGTAAAATTGATATATTCATTAAATTGTAAAATATCCCTAATAAATAATATTGATATTTAGGGGAAATTTAATGTCTAATGATCAGATGAAAGTGGATATTTCAATGTTATTTTAATGACTAAAAAAATCCAAAAAGTAAATTTGAACACTTAATATTATAAAATTATTCATATATAATCCATATAAAGAATAAGGATGTTTTCAATATAACAGAACCCTAGTAGAGAATAAGAATAATAATGTTTATTATCATTGATGAATAACTGTTCCATGAAATGAACTGTTAAAATATTCTTGGGTAAAATAACCCCTTTTACATTGAATATAATTTTAAAATATTTTGATATTATATTTCATTTAAAATAAACTTTGAATATTTTATAGGATTTTTCATAAAATTGAGTGGTCATGACTGAAGAAAATTTCATACAAGCAATGTACATTAAAACAATGATTCTATTCAAATTTTTGGTAAAAAAACAAATGGGACTTGTTTTGAAAATAGAATAAATAAAGATTTAATTTTTTTTAAAAGTCAATGTGGTTAAAAATTTCATTAATAAATCATTTTTAAAAGGTTAAAAATATTTTTGAAAATAATTACTGAAAATATGGTTTTGGAAGAAAACATATTTCCAACGAAAGAGGAAAATGAAGTCGTACATTCATAAATTTTTTTAATTAATTTAATTAAAAAATATAGTAAAAGGGTAATATTAATTGACAATATCATGAATAAAAAGAGGATAATAGTATAAAATTGTTTTATTAGACAATGATCAAATAATATTTTCCAAATAAAATTCAATAACAATCACTCCTAATTACAATGAGGTTCTAAAATAAACCCTTAAAATTATCATAATATTAAGTGAGAATTAATGAATTAATTTATTATGAGTATTTACTATAAATCCACATAATACCAGGGTAAATAAAACATAATATAATCACGTAATTACATGTATAATATTATAATATAAAAAGTGACAAAGATTTAATATAACCCAATAAAAAGAAATTGATATATGAAATTATTTTCCACCTGATATATTTTATGTAAAATGACGTTGGATTAAATAATTAAAATCAGAACATAAAATAACATTAATTATTAAGCAATAATGACATTAAATTTCAATGAGAAAGAATTTAAACCATATAAAATAAATTCAGTTCACAAGAAAACATGCCTCAATGATGGGGAATTGGGACAATGTCCCTTATAAAGATCATGTCATTATTGTGGATAATAATGAATGAATTGATTATGTATATCAAATCTAAATCATATAATTTTTTTGTAAATAAATCATAAAATAAGAGACAACAATTAAAATCCTCATCTGAATAAGGAATATTCAATGATGTGGTTGATTAACCCAATTAATGGAAATTGAGTTAAGAAATCACTTACCTCGCACTTCGTTTTGGTGGGACATGATTGAAACTCGTTTATAGTGGTTTTAAAAAAAGTTATTAATATGTAACAGAACTATATTAATATTTATAATACCATATATATATATATATCCTCTTATAACATATTAACACCCTTTCACTAACAATATTTCAATTTTGTTTTTATCTTAGTTGTTAATTGCCATTTTTTCTTATTCATGATTTTTTAGGAATGTTATAATTCTTGTGAATTTTATATAGTTATTTCGTTCAATGTATAATTACCATGAGATAGTTATAGTATTTTTACATCAATGTCACTTTTAAAACCAATCATGAAATATGCTTATGAAAAATGAACTATGTTCCAATCACGAAGATGGTAGGCCGTACGTACACATGAGTAACGCTTCCATTTTTCAATGATAATTATATAAAGAAGCTAAGTAATATTTTATCTTAAAAATATAATAATAATATCATTTATATAATTTTATATCTATAAATACATACATACATATATATATATTATCCATGTGGGATTTTGACGAAAAGAGAGTTGCATCACTTCCTGAAGGTGGTAGTCCACTTGTACACGAATGATGTTATCAATTTCAGTGTAAGAATGAAAATGATATATCATATTTGAATAATAATAAATATCTCATTAATATAAATATTATTTCAACTATATAACATATAATCATTAACATTATCCTTATTACCTTCCATGTAAAGTGCTAGTGAAAAAAGAATCACACGGCTCCACAAGGAGGTAGTCCGCAATACACATAAGAGATGTTATACTATATCATACGAAATGAAAATTTAATCAAATTAAAATAAATAAAATGAATAAATATGTATAAATATCTTATAAATATCATATATATATACACATTAATTCTACAATCATACCCATCCATGAGAGGTGGTAATGGAAAAATTAATGACAACGGTTCCTGAGGCGGTTGTCCTCCGTACACACGAACAATTATTTAATTACCCATTTTAAGAAAGTGGGGATATTTTCTAGTTTTTAAAATCATATAAATTAATATTAGTATATTTTAAATACTTAGGATATCATTTTACCATGTTTTAATAATAATTGTAATTGGTAAAGTAAGACATAAAATAAAAAATTATCATTAAAGAACATTACCTCTTCTTTGAGTAACCTCCATAGGTTTACACCAAAAGCCTCGCTAGGATGTATGTAATAAAAAAGCCTTCTATGACAAGGAAATGAATTTTAAAATATATTGGGGTAGTTATTTTCAGAAAAAGGGTTTTAGTGTGTGATGAAGAGAGAATTGTGAGTGTTCTTTATAAGTTAGGTGAGTGGCACACATATAATTTTGAAAAAGAAAAAGATCTTCCTAGGGATTTAACATGAAAAAGGGTCTAAAATGGATTATTATATATAAATATACATGATATGGTCGAAATATATCCATAAAATAGATTTTATAAAAATTTATAGGTTATTTAAACCTTATCCTTTTAGTTTAACCACCAAGTAAATCCATTTTTTCATAACAATGGTAAATAATTTTTACTTCTTTTAATAATAATTATTGTACAATAATTACAATGAAAATATTAGATAATATAAATAATTTTGATTAAAATAATGAATTCATTTTTACAAATTAAATTATAATAATTGGAAAAATATAATTTTAAATTATTCTCATAGATGTGATGCGATAAAGAGATTTTAATAGGAAAATGTAAAAAAGTTTAATATTTTTTTATATCAAAATTAAATATAAAAATGATTCCAATGGCCTAGATTATTTTAATTTTAGTATAATTAAACTAACTTTACTTCAAAAATAATTTAATATTTATTTTATCTTTCTAAATAATTGAAACCAAAAGTTTGTTTTCAATTAAAATTCAGCATTTTCACTATTCATTAAAATATGAGCCATTTCAGAAAAATCCAAAAAAATACCAAAGTAAATTTTTATATTATGATTTACAAATGAAGATAATTTTATCTAACAATGTTTATAAATGAGTTAAAAATTAAATATAAATTATGTGTTCACAATGTAGCTAAACCTTCTTTTAGAAAAACACAGTTTTTCATAAAGCATTTCCTTTTCTTTTAAATGGTTCTAATTTTATTTCAATTAAATTTCTAAAAATAAATTTATTAATTTAGTTATTAATATTAAAAAAAACATTTTAGTGGCTATTTTTAATGGTATATTATATAACTGTTCATTTGTAGTCAGGGTTGCGTGTTCTGCAAGCTATCAATGAGATTAAATTTTAAGAAATATATTAATTTTCTTTATTAATCTAACTTTTTAATATCACATATTCTATGACAAAAAATATTCATATTTTATAATTTTTTGGTGTTATATTCTTCCTACTATAAATAAATTTTTTCCTCTCAATTTAATGTTGATCTCAAAATTTAAGGGTTTAATATTTGGGGATTCCATTGCTTAAAAATGCACATCATAAAAGGGTTAATAAAATATCATCATGATAAGAGAGAATGGGAAGAAGAAAGGTCATATGGAATATCACATAACAAGGTATCTACATTGGATAACATTTGTGTAATTTGAAGACATTAACATTAAAAAAAGAATAAATAATTATAGAGAATGATATTTGTAATTGATCATAATAAAGTGATTTATCAATGGAAAGTTAAGTACCTAAATACTCTTAATAAATTATGATTCAATAGAGAATTGTATTTTTAGATATGTAGATAATATGATAAATATTTTGTTTTAGGATACTTTTCATAATTTTGAGGAATTATTTTACTTTCTATGAATGTAAATAAATATAATTACTTGATAAATTTCTATTTTAGAAAAACAATTTCATCCATTGGTTGAATTTTGATCAATTTCCAATTTATCTCTTACTCAAGGGAATGAAAATACAAAAATTAATTTTTTATTCTTGAAGCACTAAAACTCACTTTTAACTAATCTTGAGATCCGTATAAATGTGACAAGTATTTATATCCATCTTAGACTATTTTCCTAATCCAACATGGTTAGAAAAAGTTTTACAATATAATACATAAATATCAAGGCCTCAAAAATAACACTATTGGATTATCATTAGTATTTATTCATCAAATAATTTAACTAAAACAAAGACATTTTAGCAAGAACATCACGCAGGCTACTATTAGGTTCTAAACCCGAATCATTCTTCAGTCATGGGTTCAATCCCCATGACATTTCTAGATGTTATTGGTTGTCATCCGACATGTGGGTTATCATTTTTCAAAAACTATATTAATATAGTTCCTATAACATTCCCAGAATGCAAAGAACCACAAATACTAAAACATCAACATATGATAAAAAGTAAAATTTTACCTATACCTTCAAACTGATTCCCAAAAATGTCATGGAATTTGTCCTTTTTGAAAATTTCACTAAAACATATTCTAAACCAATTGGATGTATTTATATAAATACACCCCAATATTTCCTTAATCCTGGAAGACTCGAAAATCATAAAACCTAAATAGGGGTTTTTAAGACATTGGACTTATGATCAACCATAAACTCATAAACCCATGATAATGAAGAAATATATGGTTCTAAAATTAATATAATCCTGATATGTTTTTTGATTATTATAACAAAAATACCAATGGTAAAATTAAATATAAAAAATAATTGAAGAGTCATAATAAATAATTAAACCATTTTTTTAACAAATGTAGACCCAAGGTCTATGGTATAGTATTTATAAGAGGGAATTGAATAGTATAATTACTTGGTTTCCCAAAATTAAAAAAAATAACTATAAATGGATCCCTATGGTGAGATTTATATTTATACATCTTGGCCTTTTTTTACTTAGAAACTCATGGATTTAATACTTTATTTTCCACATGTAACACATTTTTCTATCAATTTGAGACACCTTCTATCCAATATAAGTCACCATTGGTTTATCCTAGGTCATTAATTATCATGATATATTTAAATTCATCACAATCAATTTTTATGAAAATGTGAATTATCCTAAGCATATACCCTAGGTGTTTGCACCAGGTATGTAGTAAGGAATATATTGATACACTATGATTTGATTAGTTAATTCCCAATATACCCTTTTTAGATTTATTTCCACAAGGAACATCTTTTCCAAACCCACATCCACTTATTTTATCCATAATATAATGTATTGTTGGAAAAACTAAAAAATATATACCTTACCAAAACATTAATATTTTATTATTTACTTATCCTAATATTCTATCATATTTTTATGTTTCTTAATATATTTTTTCCTCGATCAATTTTCAATTGTTTATACTAATAATCCATTGATAAAAACTATATCAATACAAACTCCGTAAAATCTGAGTCAGCATTTCAAATTATTATATTGGAATAAGATACAAATAATTTCATCTTTAAGGAAAAAATAGTTATGTAGTATTTGTTGACTAGATACATACTTGACTCTTTCATTAAATTTTGGAACAAAAATTACAGCATAGTTTTTTTAAGAAAATCACTTTTCGAAATATAATATCATTTCATATCATTCATTATACACTTTCTAGATTCTTTGGAAGGGAAAAAAATAAGGTTGATCTCGAATTCATAGTAAGGGTTATGTACAGAGGTAGTTATTAAGATTCAATATTGAATAATTATTATGGAAGGGTAAATAACTAAATAAAATACATTTAATTAGTAACATGGCTATCATAATTGGTTAAAACATAACCAATATGGAAATATAAATAACTGAAAAGATATTACACTTAATCAATAAAATAAGAATAAAATTCATCTATAAATAATATAATTGTAAAAATGTCATGGAAAGTAAGATAAGAAGAAAAATTATGTCAATGTAAATCATGAAAAATAGATTACATTTAACAAATAATATGGGAATAAAATCTATCTAGAAATAATATCATTTTGAAAATATCATGGATAATAATAATATAATTCTTAATGAAGGAAATACTTATTTATTGAATTATAGGATATCAGGAATCATGATACATCTACCATCTTGTCCTTTGACAAGATGGTTTAAAACCATAGGTAAAATCCCATTAAATACCATCTTATTGATCTGTCTCAGGGGAATAAATGATTAATTAAGGGGAAATATAATTATAGGCCCACCCATTTCTGCATGTCAAAATAATTTCTCATATATTGAATAATATGTTTAAATTACAAAAAATATACTTATCATAAAATATCAATATTGAGTAAATAATATGAATTTATCGATATTTTACAATACAAATATATAACATTAAATTAATAAAACCATTAGAAAAAATGATATATATTTTATGAAATAAACCTAAGTATGTTAAATAATGTGTATATTTAGGGGAAATTTAATTTATAATGATCATAGGAATGTTATGATTTCAATGTAAATTTAATTACTAAAAGATATGATAGTTAATGTTAATATCAATGCATACCTTAGTCAAAGTTATCATAAAACATCCATAGTATGAATATGTATGGAATTAATACAACATAACCTTAGAAGATAATAGATAGAATAAGGGTTTTTGTTGTTACTGAATAGAAATTCCATTAAAAGATCATCTGAAACATTCTTCATGGAAATATACATTTTTTACTATGAGAATAATTTTAAAACAATTTTACGATATATTTCCTTGTAAATAACATTCAAATTGTTTAATGGAAATTATAAAACATTTAGTTTTCATGAATATAGTAAATTATAATCATGTAGAGTATGTTTGTAAATTTTATACATGTCGAGTATGTTAAAACTAATAATCCTTTGACATTTTCTGTTAAAAGAAAAATTAAAGTTGTTTTGATAATGAAAAATTGAGTCCTTTTAAAAAAATTAAAAATTAAAAATGGTTAAAAATTTATTAAAAATATAATTTCTTATAGTTTGAAACATTTTTTTAAAAACTTTTAGAAAACATGTTTTTAAGAAAATAGATTTCTAACTAAGAGAGAAATGGATTCAGATTTTAATAAAAATATCTATCAATTAATTTAATTACTAAAGAGTATAACAAATGGTACTATTGCATGAAAATATCATGAATTATAAGAGGATAATAAATTAAATGGTTTTATTAAAAAAAATCAACTATTTTTCTTAAAAAAAAATCAAATAATATATAATCTTGATTACAATGATATAGTGAAATAAACACTTACAACGATCATAACATTGATGAGGGAATTAGTTCATGAATAAATTATGTGTATGCACTATAGAATTTAATGTAAGATATTTTTATGATATAATGAATCCATAGGTATAATTATTTTATCAATATCATATATTTATTTCATATCCATAATAATCCCAACCATGAGAGGTGGTAATAGAAAAAAGGATGACATCGATTTGCGAGGTGGTAGTCCACCGTACACTAGAAAAATTATTTTTAAACCCATTTTATTGAAGTGGTATTTCTTAGTTCATTACCATAATATAAAAACATCTAGAGATATTGGATGAATTTTTTTTAATATGTCACAATGCTTTAATAAATATTTAAGGAGGTGGAATAATAAATAAAATAAAATTTTTTGTTGAAGAATGTTACCTCTTCATCAGGTAACCTCCTTAGGTTCTCACCAATAGAATTTATAAGTTGGATTTATGAGAAAAATAAGGATTCTATGATGAGGGTATGGAAGTGGGGAAGTTATTTTGGTTGGTATCATCTTATCTAATAGGGTTTTAATGTGTGATGAAAGGAGAAGAGTGAGCATCCTTTTATAGTTGAGGTGAGTGTCACACTTGTAATTATTGGAAAGAGAAAGGTGTACCCATAATTTTCACATGCCAAAAGTGTAAAAAATGAGTATTTTATAGGATTATAAATATTAGGGTATAAATATACAATGAAAATAGATTTCTTAAACGTGGTTCGACCATTTCAATACTTAACTTTTTAGTTTACCCCTGGTCAATCAATTTTTACATTTACTACGTTAAATAATGTTTAATATTTTTCTCTATTAATTATGGTAAAAATTAAATATAACTTATTAAGTAACATATATTTAGTTCATTTGAAATATTTAATCCATTTTTCTATATTAATTTCAAATAAGTGGAACATTTTAATTAAAATTAATCCCACGGGCATGAGGAGAAAACATGTTTTTAATGAGAAAATGTTCTGATGTTTACATGGTTTTTATATCGAAAATAAAGATGAAATTGATTCCAATAAAAAATACTAGTCAAATTTTAATATATTTTATAAATTTTATATTAAACCCAATATAATATATAATATATCATTTTAAATAATTTAAATGGAAACACATTTTTCAATTAAAAATTCTCTATCTTTCAATATTAATCAAAAAATGAAACATTTCAAAAAAATTACAAAAATTAACCCTAATATGATTTTGAAAATATGATTTCAAAAATTATTTTTTTATCAACTAAATAATAAAAAAATGTTAAATAATTAATTTAAATTTTTTTTAGAAAACACAGACAGACTGTCCTTTTTGAAAAATAATGTTTTTTTAGAAAACTCTTATTTTAATTTTAAATGATACATATATTATTTTAAAAAAACATATAAACATTAAATTCATATTTTATTTATTATTATCTATACTCTCCAATTCAATGTTTGGGTTATAACATTATATTATATTGCACTTCATTTCGACTCACATATGATATCAAATACAATGTTCTTATTTTATAATTTCACAATGTTAAAGGCCAACCTCTAAAGGAACAATATCAGGTAGAACTACCATTGATGAATGGTTGGATGTTACACCTGATATTCATTCTACCATCATTAATGGTAAACAATCAACCATTATAGGAAGGGATGAATGTGCTTCTTGCTTTCATGATCTGCTATGGTTAAACAGTATTGTACACTGAATGGTTGGATATCCTCCTATAACTGGATTGACTATAATTGTCCGTAGAGACTTATTTGAGAATTAAAATCATTACAATACCAGGATTACATTCTTTTCAACTCAATTTTCCTTCACTAAAAACACTATAAATAAATATTATCGAGAGTAGTATTATCATTGATTATCAACAAGAATTACTCCAATAAGTAGTAGCCTTCACAAAGATAGAGGATGAAGATGATGGAGCAAGATCAAACTTATAACTATGATGGATTTTATCTTGCAACTATTCTTATGTCAATATATAAACTAAAGGAGGAACAATGATTTTCTCGACTGAATGCCACATCACTTATCCATATGTTTGAACCACTAGTGTATCATTCAATCCATGATGAAAACACTTGATATAGATATGGGGGATCAACACATGATACATTAAATACACTCATACGAATCACTGGTTGGCACTGACCTATACTGTCCTAGTATCCCTCTTACGGGTGCACTATTGCTCTACTTCTCTTATGATTTAACACATCACACCTTTTCATCATGTTATTGTGCATGTTATCCCATGATATACCCCTTACATTTGGTTGATATCCTAGTCCCACTGTGCATTTTTTAATCTTGTAAAAATTTGGTTTATACGTTGGATAATTTTTTTTCTTAAGGACACAAATAAAATATGTTAGAAAATTAACATAATTAATTAAAAATAAATTCAATGAAAAATCTAGTAATAATTCACTACTGTAAATCTGATCTATACCAACAGTTTTGGGCAAAACGTTGGTATCGTTCACTAATTTGGACCTATACCAACGGTTTGGCCAAAACCGTTGGTATAGGCCACTTATATGGACCTATACAAATGGTTTTGGACAAACCATTTGTATAGGTCCCAAAATCAAATAACCAATACCAACGGTTCTCAAAACTGTTGGTATAGGTCTATACTAACGGTTTTGAGAACCGTTGGTATAGGTACATGTATTTTTAATGGAATCTTCTTATGGAAACATTAAATAAATAAAAATTTAAAATATTTATGATAATAAATATATATATTTATGAAATTATGTTCACAAAAATCATGTTAGGTTAGTTTTTAGGTCGTTCAATCATAAACTGGAGGTCCTGGGATCAAATCCCACTGAATGTTTCTTTTTTGAAATACATATACCAACGGTTTTATGGAACCATTGGTATATATTTTCATATTACTTATACCAATGGTTTTCCCAAAACCATTGGTATAGAACTATTGATAAAAAACTATTTTTTTGAATATTTTATTGATAATAAATGATATAATTTCCTCACATTTTGTTAAATATGTTTATTTATAAAATATTTGGGATTTGATCATTCATTTAAAAATTTGGTGAAAATTCCAGTTTTACCCTTTATAGTGCACTGTAGTATTTCGAAGATAAATATTTATATATATATTATTTTAATTTGAAGATTTTTAACAGTGTTTCTAACTTAATTTTCTACAACTTTTATTCAGGACACTAGAGCTAAAGAGTGCATTTGGATGGAGTAAATGGGCCATTAATCTAATGGTGGGATGGACTCTGCAGAATAGAAATGGGTTCTGTATTTGGGCCATATCGTCTTCATATGAGATTGGATTGATCCCAAATATTGAGTTAAGATCGGGGACATGATTTGGCACAAATAATTCTGCTGGAAGGCCGGTCAATTCACGCTTTTTGGTGGTCAAATGGGTGGTGCAAATTGAATTAAAATATTTGGCCGAATTTCCACATTCACACTTGAAACCACTTGTAACCTATCCTCCCCTCCCCTCTATAAATTAGAGTTTTTCTCATTTTGTGGGTTTGGGACGTGCATTGGGAAGTTTAGGGAAGAGGATAAGTGGATCCACTCCAATTCTCCAACCATTTCAATAAGGGTAGCTCTTGAAGCAAAGATCCCTTCGGCGAAGCCTTCTTCTTCTCCTTCATGTTGTAATGATTTTGTATGTGTAATAAACTTCTTTGTTCTTCTTTTATTTATTCTGTTTTCTTCTGTTTTGTTTAAATTTCTTCTTCTCTTAATCTTCCTCTTTGGGCTGGAATTATTGAGTAGAAGCATTATTGGGTTATACCCATTCTAAACCTTTGCACATGCAAAACGCTTCTACGATGATTACGCCACCCATGGAAGAGTAGTCTTTTAGTAATCGATCTATCTCCTACCCTATTCATTTAATTATTTTGAATCAATGAGCTACTGTAATTCACATAATATTATCCATGAATTGTGTTTTTAAAGTACAAGAAACTAAGCAAGCAATTGAACAATTAACACAAAAACACGCGAGGTCAGGATTTTGTGTAAATTGTGAGAGCGTAATCTTAATCGTTAATACAAGACCACACAGGATAAATTTGTAGAGTTAAAATATAATCCATAAACACAATTTATCCTCATTTCCAGAATGGATATGTACTCTAATTAACCACTGACCACAAGCTATACTTAGAACAATAATCAAAGAAGGGTGCTGCGATTGCGTGTTCCGAAGCTAGCCTAGGGTTTAAGTAATTTCATCTTTGTGGTTAAGTTAACTCTCGTAGGGTTCTAGGGATAAAAAATTAGGGGATCATAATTAACTGGATATTTATTTAAATGATAATGATTAATAAGTGAATGAAGTGGTAGAGTTAGATCGATTAAGCCTTTTAAAATAGATTTCTAAAAAAACATCTTCTTGTTGTGTGATTTTAATCAAAATTCATTTCAAAACTAAAAACAAAAAATATATATAAAATCTTCTTCCAGAAAACTTCTTCTAGATTCATAAACTATAAAAAAACCCCAATACTTTAAAGTAGTGTTTTTATTTTATTCTCTTTTATTTTATTTTTAGAATACCTTTAATAAGTTGTTAAATTCACTTCCTCCTTTGAGAGACGACCTTGGTCAGCCACTCTACTGCACCTAAGTACCCCAAAATCACATTAATCATTAGAGGGCACCCACGATAGCGCTCTTTCAAATTGGAGCTGTTTCCAGGGAGGCAAGTAATTTATTCAACCATTTAGAGGTATTTCTTTTATTTTTCATTTTATTATTTTCTTCACCTCTCTCTTTCATCTTTCCCCTTTCTCAAGTTTTCTTTTTTTTCATCCTCTTGTTTTCTTTTTGGACCATCAACTCAAATTAAAATTTTTATTTTACTATGGTACACTCACTTTATTTTAATTTTTATTTTATTTATGACACGAACTAATCCCGAAGATCTCTTAGATCTTGACCCTGAGATTGAACGCAGCCTTAGGGCACGAATCAGACACTCTCAGTCCACGGGAAGTTTCAATATTCAACCAGTTGGTGAATTCCTCTCTTCTGGAAACATTGGAATTGGAAGTTATTCAAATTCAAACATAAAAGAAGAACCAATGGATGAAAATAATGTAAATGACCTTAATAGAACCATTTTAGAATTGGTTTCACCTGATATTAACTATCAACCGAATTATATTGCATACCCGAATCTCGAATCAGACATTGAGTTAAAATA
Organism: Viscum album; assembly: GCA_963277665.1. Classification (NCBI taxonomy): domain Eukaryota; kingdom Viridiplantae; phylum Streptophyta; class Magnoliopsida; order Santalales; family Viscaceae; genus Viscum; species Viscum album. The sequence continues at coordinate 1,458,199,591 of OY728121.1, forward strand.
TGGATTAATTCACCTTCTTCCAAAGTTTCATGGATTATCTGCTGAGGATCCCAACAAACACCTTAAGGAATTTAATGTGTTTTGATCAACCTTAAAACCAAGAAATGTTTCTGAAGATCAAATTAAATTAAGAGAATTCCCATTCTCGCTTGATGGAGCTGCAAAAGATTGGATGTATTATTTGCAACCTGAAGATGTAACATGTTGGAATGATTTGAAACATATTTTCTTGCAAAGATTTTTTCTAGCATCAAGGACAACATCCATTCGAACGGAGATATCAGGGATCAAGAAAGCCCAAGGAGAGTCAATGTATGAGTATTGTGAGAGATTCAAGAAGTTGTGCGCAAGCTGTCCGCATCACCAAATCAGTGAGCAACTCCTCATCCAATACTTCTACGAAGGACTCACACCCATGGAGAGGAGAATGGTGGATACTGCAGCAGGCGGGGCATTGGTGGAAAAGACACCAGTAGATGCACGTGCATTGATCGAAAAGATGGCCCAAAACTCCCAACAATTTGGCCATAGAGGTACACCACATGTCAGGGGAGTACATCAGGTAAGTCCTTCTTCTCTTGAAAGTCATTTGATTGATACCAAGTTGGAAGAATTGACCACTATGGTGAGGCAGATTGCATTGGCTCAAAAGACATCCCAACCCCCTCCTTCAAGGCCTTGTGGCATTTGCACTGAGATAAGCCACCCAAATGATTGTTTCCCACAACTACAAGAGACAGAGGATTGTGCAGCAGTATTCCCTGGGAGACCATTTCAGCAGCAACAACAACCATATCCCCAAAAGAAGTTTGATTCATTTGCTCCAATATACAACCGAGGGTGGAAAGATCAACCAGACAAGAGGTATGGCTCTAGACAACAACAAAGTCCCCCTTTTTAACCAAACTTCTAGCAGCCTCCACCTTACCAACAGTGTTTCCAACAACCCCAAAGGAGATTTGAAGCTCAAACATCAACAAGTCAGCAACAAGTGAATCCTCCACCAAAGGTAGATTCTAATACTGATGATCTTTTGAAGCAAATTGTTCTTAATCAACAGAATGAGCTGAAGAGTCAAAGTTAGGAGCTGAGGGAGTTGAAGACTCAAATGAGCCAGATTGCCACCGTCCTCCATGAACTTGTGAGTAAGAATTCTGGAAATCTACCTTCCCAACCAACTCCAAATCCAAAGGGGAATGTCAGTGCTATCACATTGAGAAGTGGGAAGCAAATGAACGATACATCTGTACCTACCATTCCACCGGGATTCACCTCAACTCTGGAGCAGCCTCATTCCATACCGACTGATGAGAAATCCAAGGATAAAGATAAAGGTAAGAAAAAGATTGATGATGTTCCTCCTAAACCCCTTCCTTTTCCAAACAGGGTTGTTCAAACCAAGAAGATGGCTGAAGAATCAATACAAAAGGAGGTTTTGGACACATTCAAGCGTGTGGAGATCAACATTCCTCTACTTGAAGCCATTAATCAAATCCCATGGTTTGCCAAATTCATAAAAGAACTCTGCACCAATCGAAGAGGGATCAAGGGAAATGAGAGGATCAATCTTGGAAGGGATGTGTCAGCACTCATTACACCAAATCTAGCAATGCCGACAAAGTTCAAGGATCCAGGGACATTCACCATCCCATGTACCATAGGGGAGTTGCACTTCTATGATGCTCTTTGTGATTTAGGAGCTTCAATAAATGTGATTCCTCACTCTGTATTCTCTTCCTTGTAGGTTGGTGAGTTGAAGCCAACAAGAGTAGTGGTGCAATTGGCGAATAGAGCTACGACATATCCAGCGGGAGTCCTTGAGGATGTACTTGTTCGGGTAAGAGACATGATCTTCCCAGCAGATTTCTATGTGCTTAACATGGAGGACGATCAGGTAAGTTCTCATGCCCCCATTATCTTAGGTAGGCCCTTCCTCAAAACTGCAAAAACTATCATAAATGTCAATGAGGGTACACTTTCGATGGAATTTGGAGATGAAGTTGTGATATTTAATGTTATGGATTCAATGAAGTACTCCTTAGAGGACCATTCTACTTTTGTTATCTCCCATTTTGAACCACCAAGTAAAAACACCATGGAATTGGATTGTCCTATGCTTAGGGAGATTATGAGTATTGGTTCTAGTTTGATGTCTAAGAGTACTTCTACACCAGTTTTTAAGGAACAAGACTCTCTAAGATTTGGTTTTGAAATGGAATCATATTCTGATTTTGATCATGTGAACTCTAATTATGACATGGCTTTGAGTATGCTGAGGGATTTGGTGATTTATTCTCTATTTGTGATGATTTTTATTCTGATATTAATGTTCATTGTGAAGATATGTCTGTTGCATCAATTTCTCCATCCATACATCACCCCCCAGAATTGGAACTCAAGCCTTTGCCCCCAAATCTTAAATATGCATACTTGCTGAGTGGTGATAGATTACCTGTTATCATTTCTAACAATCTTTCTTCTGAACATGAATAAAAACTTTTGAATCTATTGAGAGATAACATTAGGGAAATTGGTTGGACATTGGAAGACATATCAGGTATTAGCCCCTCCATTTGCATGCATAGGATTCTCTTGGAGGATGGGGCTAAACCAGTGAGGCAATAACAAATGAGACCCAATCCAACACTTTTGGAGGTTGTTAAAAAAGAAGATTCAAAATTGCTTGAGGTAGGTATAATCTATCCTATTTCAGATTCTCAGTGGGTAAGTCCAATTCAGGTTTTGCCTAAGAAAACTGGTTTCACTGTTTAAAAAAATGAAAATGATGAGTTAGTTCCTTTGAGAGTTCAAAACAGTTGGCGAGTGTGTATTGATTATAGAAAACTGAATAGATACACTCGTAAGGACCATTTCCCACTTCCATTCATTGACCAGATGCTTGAGAGACTTGCAGGTAGGACGCATTATTTCTTCTTGGATGGTTTCTCTGGCTATTTTTAGGTTCCCATTGTAGCAGAGGACCAAGAGAAGACGACATTCACCTGCCTATCAGTACCTTTGCTTACAGAAGGATGCCATTTGGACTTTTCAATGCCCCAGGTACCTTCCAGAGATGCATGGTGAGTATTTTCTCAGATTTCATTGAGACCTGCATGGAGGTATTTATGGATGATTTTACAGTTTGTGGATCTTCATTTGATGAATGTATCTCTAGTTTGGGTTATGTGTTGCATCGTTGTATTGAGAATAATCTGGTCTTAAATTTTAAAAAATGTCATTTCATTGTCTGAAAGGGAATTGTCTTAGGTCATATAGTCTCAAAACATGGCATTGAAGTTGATAAATCTAAGGTAGACATTATTTCATCCCTCTCATATCCTACATGTGTGCGTGAGGTTCGATAATTCCTTAGACATGCTGGATTTTATCGACGCTTCATCAGAGATTTTAGTAAGATCGCTCTACCCTTATCTCGATTGCTTCAAAAAGATATTGACTTCAATTTTGATGATTCATGCACGGTATCATTTTATGAGCTAAAGAAGTGTCTAACCACTCCACCGATCATACAGCCCCCACGGTGGGACCTTCCTTTTGAGCTTATGTGTGACGCCTCCAACTTCACGGTTGGAGCCGTCTTATCTCAGAGGGTGGAAGGACATTCACATGTGATTGCCTATGCATCAAGGACATTGGACTCAACCCAATCAAACTACACTACCACAGAAAAGGAGTTTATTGCTGTCATATTTGCTTTAGATAAATTCCGTTCATATTTATTGGGCTCTAAAGTAGTTGTTTTTTCTGACCATACAGCTTTGAGGTACCTTCTAAAGAAGCCATATGCAAAGCCATAAATTATCCATTGGATGCTCCTTCTTCAAGAGTTTGACCTTGAGATAAAGGACAAGAAGGGGTCAGATAATTTGGTGGTAGACCACATGAGTATGCTTACTCACACACTAGAGGATGAAACCTTGGACCAGGTACCACTTCGGGACACTTTCCCCGATGAGCATCTTTATTCCATCTCAGGTACGCATCCTTGGTATGCAGATTTAGTTAACTACATTGTTGCCTCTGAAATCCCTGCAAATTTAAAGAAACATCAAGTCCAAAAATTAAAAAGTGAGTCTAGGTATTATGTGTGGGATGATCCTTACCTCTGGCGCATGTGTAGTGACCAAGTCATTAGGAGGTGTGTTCCCGATCACGAGTTTGAGTCTGTTTTTCATTTCTATCATAAACTTGCTTGTGGTGGAAACTTTGGACCCCAACAGACAGCTAGGAAGGTTTTGGACTCTGGATTATATTAGCCTAGCTTGTTCCATGATGACCATGTGTTTTGTAAGTCATGCTCTCGTTGCCAACACACCAGGAACATTTCTAAGAGACATGAGATGCCCCAACAACCCATACTATTCTGTGAGATTTTTGATGTATGGGGAATTTATTTTATGGGTCCTTTTCCTAATTCCTTTGGGTTTTTGTATATTTTGGTTACTGTTGATTATGTGCGTAAATGGGTGGAGGCCAAGGCCACCAGGACTGAAGATTCTCATGTTGTTGTGGACTTTGTCAAAGCACAGATTTTTTGCAGGTTTAGAGTACCAAAGGCCATCATCAGTGACCGAGGGACACACTTTTGCAATAGGAATTTTTCTTCCCTCCTTCAGAAGTATTGGGTGACACACAAAACATCAACACCATACCACCCCCAAACAAATGGCTAGGCTGAGGTTTCAAATCGTGAGTTGAAACAAATATTAGAGAAAACTGTGCAGCCAAATAGGAAGTATTGGAGCAAGCGCTTGGATGATGCATTGTGGGCATATAGGACAACATACAAGACACCCATTGGTATGTCCCCATTTAGGATTGTTTTTGGGAAAGCATGTCATCTCCCAGTGGAAGTCGAGCATCGGGCATATTGGGATATAAATAAATACAACATGGATTTGGTCCAAGATGGAATTCAAAGGAAGTTGCAAATTTAAGAGCTTGAGGAGATTCGACTATCATCATATGAGAACTCAAGTCTCTACAAGGAAAGATTAAAAACAGCTCATGAAAAAATGATCCAACAAAGGGAGTTTCATGTTGGAGAGAAAGTCCTTCTCTACAGTTCACGACTGAAGCTGATGCCTGGTAAGTTGCGTTCCAGATGGTTAGGTCCTTATATTGTATCTAATGTTTTTCCTTATGGTGCAGTGGAGATCACACAATAGGACACTGGAAGGAGCTTTACAGTCAATGGGCAACGTTTGAAGAGATACATTGAGGGACTTTCTACTGATGCAGTGGATTTTATCACACTGCATGACCCCATCATCACTTGATCACATCAGGGTATTCCTAACCCTTTCACTTTTATATTATTTGTCCTATTTAAAAATTATTCATTTCATGTGCATATATCATCTCATGGGTTCACATTGAGGAAAATGTAATATTTTAAGTGTGGGGGAGGGAACCTTTTAGTTTAGTAATTTAAATTGTTTTCCTATTTAAAAAAAACAAAAAAAATTGTGTGTTTTTCAAATTTTGTGTGTTTATTTTTTCAATTTTCATTGTGTGTTTGAAATTTTTGAGCTAAAATGATTCTCATCACAATTTTGAAATGCATATCAATGAGTGAAACAATTTATCCCATGAAACTGAGCTTAAATGAATGCTGAAAATGACTTTGTTTCAAGTTCAAATATTTAGTAATTTCATGAAAAGTACACTGAATTTTGAATCCCATACCACACTCACTGTCTTTATATTTGAAATCACATTCCTGTGAGGCTTCTGAACCATTATTTTCATATTCTTTACATTCACCTCACTGCTTGAGAGAACCAAACCATGCTTGATTTAACCATAATTTGATCTATTCCTGTCAAAACTTGAGGGTTTGAGGTACTTATGTTTAAATGATTGAGGTATTTTTTTGGTATTAAAGCCCCTATTTCAAAGAATCCATTTTTATAATGGCCTACCTTGAATATTTAATCCTTTTAGACCTTAGAATCCATGCACAACCTGTTAGGATAGCCACATTACAAGCCTATTTTCTCTATCCAACCAAATCTTGAAGTGAAATTGCATAATCTTGTTGAGCTTAAGTGTGGGGGAATCTATCTTGTGTTGTGCCACCACATTCTGTGATACTTTGGTGGAAAATTAAATTCTGAAGAGATATGTTTTCTACTAAAGAAATCCATTATATTGAAAGTTGTGCCTTTTCTGGAGCTTTCATGACAAGTGAAGCTGTGCTTTTTCTGGAGCTTCTAATTGAGGTGGAAAGTTGTGCCCATCTGGAGATTTCAAGAAAATCATGTTTGAGAAGATTGACAATTTTTGATGCTGAAATGAAGAATGGTGTAAACTTTTCATGACTTTTCATGATGATGGAGATGAATTGATACTATGGGGATTAATGAGGAGACCTTATTTAAGTGAAAATTAGATTAATGTAATTTTGCTTCAAAAAGAGTCAAGCCCTCATTATTCAACCTCAGATTTTTTCACATCTAAATCCTACCAACCGAAAGCCACAAAACAACCCTGAAAAGTCCTCATGATAAACATATGTACCTGACTCACATCGGGTGGCAATGTAGGAATCTATCAAGTCTACGGTGACCCTTTTATGAGTTTGGATGAGAAAGACATTGCAAAAAAAATTGATATTTGAGTGATGAGAGAAAATTCAAGCGAGGTAAGTGTTTTGTGCATGGAAGGATAAATGAAGTGGAAATATATTGAATGATATTAATAAGGAACTTGAAATAAGGTTTTTTATGAGGCATGATATCTTTTTATTCTTGGTACGGAATTGATGGATCCCAATGATATGTGTTTTAAAATTGGTTTTTATTTGATATTGATGTTTACTTGACATGAGGTTTTGCCCAGGAGTGCAAAAGGGTATGTGTGGGGGAGTTGATAAAATACTATTTTGTTGAATATTATATTGATTATAAATGATATAATTTCCTCAAATTGTGTTAAATATGTTTATTTCTAAAATATTTGGGATTTGATCATTCATTTGAAAATTTGGTGAAAATTCCAGTTTTACCCTTTATAGTGCACTGTAGTATTTTGAAGATAAATATTTATATATATATTATTTTAATTTGAAGATTTTTAATAGTGTTCCTAACTTAATTTTCTACAACTTTTATTCAGGACACTAGAGCTAAAGAGTGCATTTGGATGGAGTAAATGGGCCATTAATCCAATGGTGGGCTGGACTCGACAGAATGGAAATGGGTTCTATATTTGGGCCATATCGTCTTCATCCGGTCTTGGATTGAGTCCAAATTTTGAGAAAAGCTCGGGGACATGATTTAGCACAAAAATAATTCTGGAAGGCCGGTCAATGCACGCGTTTTGGTGGTCAAATGGGCGGTGCAATGTGAATTAAAATATTTGGACGAATTTCCACATTCACACTTGAAACCACTTGTAACCTCTCCTCCCCTCCCCTCCATAAATTAGAGTTTTTCTGATTTGGTGGGGTTTGGACGTGCATTGGGAAGTTGAGGGCAGAGGGTAAGTGGATCCACTCCAATTCTCCAACCATTTCAATAAGGGTAGCTCTTGAAGCAAGGATCCCTTCGACGAAGCCTTCTTCTTCTCCTTCATGTTGTAATGATTTTGTTTGTGTAATAAACATCTTTGTTCTTCTTTTATTTCTTCTCTTTTATTCTGTTTTGTTTAAATTTATTATTCTCTTAATCTTTCTCTTTGGGCTGGAATTCTTGAGTAGAATCATTATTGGGTTATACCCATTATAAACCTTTGCACATGCAAAACACTTCTACGATGATTACGCCACCCATGGAAGAGTAGTCTTTTAGTAATCGATCCATCTTCTACCATATTCATTTAATTATTTTGAATCAATGAGATACTGTAATTAACATAATATTATACATGAATTGTGTTTTTAAATTACAAGAAACTATGCAAGAAATTGAACAATTAACACAAAAACACGCGAGGTCAGGATTTTGTGTAAATTGTGAGAGCATAATCTTAATCGGTAATACAAGACCACACAGGATAAATTTGTAGAGTTCAAATATAATCCCTAAACACAATTCATCCTCATTTACATAATGGATATGTGCTCTAATTAACCACTGACCATAAGCTATCCTTAGAACAATAATCGAAGCAGGGTGCTGCGATTGCGTGTGCCGAAGCTAGCCTAGGGTTTAAGTAATTTCATCTTTGTGGTTAATTTAACTCTCGTAGGGTGCGAGGGATAAAAATTAGGGGATAATAATTAAGTGGATATTGATTTAAATGAAAATGATTAATAAGTGAATGAAGAGGTAGAGTTAGATCGATTACGCCTTTTAAAATAGATTTCTAAAAAACATCTTCTTGTTGTGTCATTTTAATCCAAATTTATTTCAAAACTAAAAACAAACAAAATATATACAATCTTCTTCCAGCAAACTTCTTCTAGATTCATAAACTATAAAAAAACCCCAATACTTTAATGTAGTGTTTTTATTTTATTATCTTTTATTTTATTTTTATAATACCTTTAATAAGATGTTAAATTCACTTCCTACTTTCAGAGACGACCTTGGTCATCCACTCTGCTGCACCTAAGTACCCCAAAATCACATTAATCATTTGAGGGCTCCCATGACATCGCTCTTTCACCCATCCCCATGACTTACTTGGCCACGGTTCTCCAAACCATTGGTATAGGCTATACCAAAGGTTTGGAGGCCTATACCAACGGTTCCAAACTGTTGGTATAGGGTATTTTTCTAGTAGTGATTAATTTTATTTAGTAACATAATTTATGTCTAAAAAATTAATATCATTTTTAAATAATATAGTAAATATAGTGGATTAAATTTATCAAAATATTAAAACTAATAAACAAAAACTCTGAGTGCATATATTCTATAACTTTTGTAAATTTGAAAAAATGTAACATTAATATTTAAAAATACAATATTTTCCCTAGTTTTCTCACCATATTATTCCACAATTATGAAATTTATAAAAAAGAAAAAAATGACTGAAAATATTATTTATAGTATATAAAAAATTCTTAAATATAGGATAAATCCTCTTGAATTAGGGAAATTATTAATAATAGGGATATAAAATCATTGAAACATAGCTTAATATTCTTTAGAAAATTAAATTTCTATATTTCCCAGTTACAAATTTAGTTTTTCAAACTTTATATAATCCAGTGATTTAGTAAATATTTTTGCTATTAAATTTCTATTGGAATGTTTTCAAAAACATTTTCCCCTATATTAATAGGATCTTAAAAAAGGTGAAATAATATATCTATATTATCTGACCTATAATGTTATAAAGTGTTTTTAAATATAAAAATAGAATCATTTTTGTCATAGAATATGATAATTTTATCTATGTAAACATTGAGATCACATAGTGTTTTTTATTTAAAGTCTTTGAGAAAAATAATTAGTAGTGTAAATATACTCAACCTTATCTATGGAAAGTGAAATTGAAATTTTTTCTCTTCGAACTCCATGATATTAATAAATTTCCTAATAAGTTACACATACCTGATTTTTCTCTTCCCATCCATCCTGCAACCTCCACTGTAAGAAACTGGATATGATAGAAGAATAAAACTATTTTGATTTGAGTAAAATATACTAGTTTTGAAAGTTCATTTGACATATCTAATTATTATTATATGAGTAAATAACATACGTTATTTGGGATTATATTGATATCTAGAACTATAACATCCAGGCCCAAGTTCCACACAATGGTGCCCCAAGCCGTTCCGCCACATGACCTCAGAATCATCTCCCCGTACGCCATAGGCTGCCAAAAAGAAGTGAGGGTCTGGTAATTCAATCGTGGGGAGACTATAACCTCTTTTAACAGCGTAAAATACTAGTGAAATTAAAAAATAAATAGAAGAATCATATATTATTATAATAGTAAAAATGTAATAAGAATAACCAAGATAGAAAATACAATACTCAACATAAAGGTAAACATTCAATGTATATATATATGTTTCATGTGTCAAAAAAATGTAATAGGCTAGAGACTCCCAAGTGGGTTCCGAAATATGTCTGGTTCCCTCACCCAACCTCCATCCCCAATCAACAATCTAAACTAGGGCTCTTGTGCTTGTCATGTCCCGCAACAACATAGTATATTTGGGTAGTGATCAGGAAACCTGAGTAGGGTGTGAGTACGACTCAGTAAGTCACCACCAACAATGTCTAAAACAAATCTATCCAGAAGTAGTGTATGCAATTGTATAAATAAAAAAAATGGAAATAGAGGAAACTGTTTATATTTATCTGATAAACCTTTATTTAATAACATAAACATTCGAGTTGAAGAGGACTCCCAAAAAACAATACATGCTTCAACCCAGGATAGAGTGTAAACCATTTACCATGTCCAATTCATAATCATTATGTCCCAATATTAAATTTACAAACAACCAAAAGAAACCATTGTACAAAATAACTAAATGAGTGTAGAACATCATGTTTAGGAAACTTGTGAGTATTTGGAGCGTCAGTTCCTGTCTCACAACTCCATGGTTATTTGGAGCATCAATCCTTGTCCCATAAAATAATAATTTCATGCATGTCATTGGTTCTTGAGTTCTATGTATAGAACCCCTGTGGGCATCTGGAGCATTATTCCATGCCCTAAAACACATTCCCAATCAAAAATTCATACAACATATACCACATTATTCAATGGTTAATCAACCTTAAACATCCATCACAATTATCATTCAAAATATTAATTAATTAATTCAACCATTAATCAGAACAATTGTTCCATTAATTCAAAGAAAATTATTTAACTAAATCCACAATCACAAAATCCACATAACTAATCCACCAATTAAATATTTAAAACAACCAACTAATTAACCTCATTTTACCATCAATTAATTCTTAAATTGGTTAATCGGATCCATCATCAAAAAATAATCTTTGTTAATTTATTAATTATTTATTTATTCCAACCAATTCAATTACAAATTTCACATTTCCAAAATTAATAAATCTACCCAATTAATTAATTGATTAAAAAAACTAAATTATTATTTACGCCATGATATTTGTACAAAGGCATATGCATAATAAGACAAGATTGTGAGATTGGATTTTAAACCACCTAACTTATGTCAAAGATAATTCCCACGTCAAAAATTGAGGTATGTTTCGATCTGGTTCGATCCGAAAAGGAAGGATGAACACCGTAAAAAACGCACGTCAACTACTAATAAAAATATTATGATAATATCATATTTATTTATCATGTAATAATTCCATATTATTTCCTTATAAATAAATTTGATATTATTATGTGAAGAAAAAAATGATAATTGATGACAGATTATTTTATCAAATCATACATTGATAATTACTTTTAAAAAAATACCTGAAATTACCATTTGAAAAATATTCATCATTTATAAAAGAATCCTCCCTTTTCCTTTCATTTACATGCATTTTTAAATAATTATTATAAAAGCATATAAAAATAGATTTAATAAAAGAAATTAAAAAAATAAAAATAAAATAAACCTGGTTGGTGCACCAGGTTTAGGCACACATCAAAATGTCACTTCAAGGGGGTAGTGCACTTAGTTTATATAGAGGAAGAAGAGGGAGTCCCGGTCCACCCAAGTGAAAAAAGATGATATTCGCAAATGACCAGATCTAACCCGATCAAAAAAATGTTTAATTTATATAGAACTCCAAACCTCATACGGTTCATCCGTTCAATAATTAAAACCATATTTTAATCAACTGTTTTTACTAAAAATTGATGATGTAGGGTTTTAATTTACAAAATTAATGCGTTGGTGTTTGAAACGGTGAAAAAAGTTTGAGAAATGAATCTTTTGGGATGCTTAATGAATAAAAAATGGAGGTATCCCATTGAAGAAGATGTTCTTTAAGTTAAAAAATCTAATTATTTTAATTAATATAATAAATTAATTATTCAACATAAATATTAAATGATATCAAAATTCCATAGTGCATATAATTTATACTCCATCTAGGGTAAATACCCCTTTTTGGACACATCGGTGGTCTCATATTCCTCGTACAATACACAGATTGTGAGTTATTAATGATTTATTCATTAAAAAATGGAATAAATAATTAATTAAACTTAATGGGTATTTGTTTTGAGCGAGACATACAAATGCTCGACACATACAAATGTTTTACCTTTTCTAGGGTAAACCCATCATTCTAGGCCCATTAGTGGTATTAGTTTTTCCATAGGATGGACCATTTGAGATATATTTAATTATTTTTAAGAAAATAATAGATTACATATTATTTACTAACATTAACTCATGAGCGTGGCATCTAATATTCTGATGCCTACATATGTCATACCCTTCTCAAGGTAAACAAAAAGTTTCAGATCAAACAGTGGTCTCATATTTTTTATATAATGAACCATTTTAGATTTATTTAATTATTTTGAATAAATTATCCAGGCTAATTATAATATAATTAATATTTTTATATTGCCTTATTCATGGATTATTGTGCCTCGGTAACTCACACTACTCAGAGTCTGACTCCAAAAACAATCCATTAAAATAATCTAATGTTTAACTAGGAATTGTTTCTTATTTAAATACTTTTAGCTTTGATTATGTTTTTTTCTAATAAAATAGTTTTTCTCACATTAAATATTTATAATATATAAAAAGAAAAACTCAAAGGAAAACATAGCTATAAAAAAACATAATCATATAATCTCCTCACCATATAACAACTTTTCCTAGATCTACACTCCCAATCCTCTTTAAGTTTCTGATCCAAAATGATCAGGACACTGATCCCGTATATATGCCTCTCATTCCCATGTCTCTTCCTGCAAACGTCCATGTTTCCATAATACATGAACTATTGGAAACGACTTTCACCTCAACACATTCTCACTACAATCCAACACACGTATGGATGCTCCTCAAAAGATGCATTTATCTCAAGCTCGACATCATCCACGTCGATCACATGAGAAGGTTCGGGGTGATATCGCCATAGTTTTGATACCTGGAAAACATCATGCATTGAACTATATTTTTATGGAAATGAAAATCAGTATACTACCAACCTGATTCTCTTTATCATCAGAAAAGTTCCAACAAACCACGGTGCCAAATTTCCCTACCTTCATATCCTGCGGTGACCGAACCTAGCTGACACCTGAAGGAAAACACGATCAATCTCTATAAACTCTAGGGGTCATCTCCGTCTGTTAGTGAATGAATTCTGCATATTCTAATCCATATCCATACGTTTCTAAATCAGTTGAACCTACTCTATCATCTCCTGTACGAGACTTGGTCCCAACAACTCTGACTCACCCGCTTCATCCAAAATAGCGGTGATCTGCATTGACTACCATTAGGATCCTTTTATGGTGCCATATGTATAGTTTCTTGATAACTGTTGTTATTGTAAAACTCTACTAAAGCTAAGTTCTTCTCCCATGATCCACCGAAGTCAAGAACACAAACACTCAACATACCATCAAGCACTTGTATAGTATGCTCTGACTATACATCTGTTTGTGGATGGAAATATGTACTCAATAAAAACTGTGTACCAAGTGCCTTTTGCAATCCCTTCCTGAAGCATGAAGTAAATCATGAATCATGATCTGAGACTATAGTCTTTGTCACCCATTGAAACTGAACTATCTCCTATAAATACATCTCTCCCAATTGTTCAACGGTAATGGTTTCCCTTATAGGCATGAAATGTGCTAACTTTGTTAGTCTATCCAAAATGACCCAAATAACATCATTCTTCCTAAGTGTTATTGGTAGACCTACCAAAAATTCCATGGTCATGTAATCCCACTTTCATTCCGGAATGGGAAAAGGTTGTAGTGAACCTCGAGGTTGTTGATGCTCCGCTATCACTTGCTGAAAGGTGAAGCATCATGTCACGAACCCTGCTATATCCTTCTTCATGCATGGCCACCCAAACTTTTGTCATAGATCACATTACATTTTGGTCACACCGGGATGCACCACCCATTTTGAGGCATGAAGTTACCGCATAAGCTCCACTCGCATGATCATAGGAACAACAACCTGATTCTTCACATAAATGATAGCATCCTCATATATCTTCCAATTTGAAGGTGTATCCCCACATTCAATGTTTTCCCTCAATCCCAATAACTCTGTGTCCTAGCATTGTATGTCCATGATCCATCTCAAAAGTGTAGACTCTACTACAACTAACAAGAGCGTCATCATCTCACGTCTCTCTTAAACCACAATGTGCATCTCAACTAGAAATTACATCATCCTCCACTAAATAACATATTTTTGAACAACCTGAGTATGAGTTTTTCTTCTCAAAGTGTCATCCACATTGTTTCTTTTTCTAATTGTATATGACATCTCAAAATCATAAGACTTCATATACTCAACCCATATCTACTTTAGAAGATTCAAATCATCCTCATAAAATATGTACCTCATGATATTGTGGTTAGTATAAACTATAAACCATTCCCCCAAGAGGTAGTGTCACCAACACTTCAAAGAATATACCACCGCTGCCAACTCAAGCTCATGCATAGGGTAATTCTATTCATACGACCTTAGCTACCGAGACCTGTATGCCAAAACATTTTACCTTTTCATCAACACAACTCCGAGTCCTATCCAAGAAGTTTCATAATACACCATGTACTCTTCACTTGACTCAGGTAGAACCAAAATTGGTGCATACATCAAACGCTTCTTCAACTACTAAAATGATTTCTCACATGCCTCTGACCATTCAAATTTTACTTCCTTTTTGGTCAATCCTAAATGTAGAATTTTCAAATGGGAAAATATCTAGATGAATCTCCTATAATAACCAGCTAACCCCCAGAAATCTTCAAATATCGAAAACATTCTCTTCCTTCTCCCAAGAAACCATCGCCTTCACCTTCTCTGGGTTCATTGACACTCCTTCCTTCGAGATGATGTTTCCCAAGATGTGTACCTGATCAATCCAAAACTGACACTTAGATAGATTGGCATATATTTTATTCTCTCTTAGTGTACTCAGGATGATTTCAAGATGTTCTATATGATCGTCATGAGTCTTGGAGTACACCAAGATGTCATCCAAAAATACAACCACAAACTGATCTAGTTACGGATGAAAGATCCTATCCATCATGGGCATAAAACCTACTGGAGTGTTTGTTAACCCAAACGACATTATAAAAAAAATAATATATCCCATACCTACTCCTGAAATATTTACTCTTTATATGAGAATTATGAACTCTCAACTGATGATACACCAATCTTAAGGTGATGTTTTAGAAAACACAATCTCCCTTCAACTGGTAAAATAGATCATCAATACTCGAAATAGGATTTCGGTTCTTCACAGTCATCTTGTTCAACCTCCATTAGTCAACACACAAGCATAAACTCCCATCAGAATTATTTTCAAATAGCATAGGTGATCCCCAAGGTGACTTAAATTGATGGATAAATCTTTTATCCTTTAAGTCCTCCATATGAGATTTGAGTTCATGAAGCTCATTCAGTTCCATTATGTATGGTGGAATAGATATTGGATCAGCTCCCGGTATGAGCTCAGTAGTAAATTCCACATCTCTTTTAGGTGGAAGGCCTGAGAAGTATTCTAGAAAGACATCCTGAAATAGTTACACCAGTGGTGGAAAAACATCTTGTGTAACACCTTTTTGATCTAGTAAAATACTAGCAACTTGGGCAATGAGATCTATTAGTTGCTGAGTAATTGGCCCTGCTCGGCCTGCGTGGATATGCCACTCCCCACAGTGAATGTAATGGTCCCCTGCAAGATAACTAAATGTCACCCTCTAGTGGTAACAATCAATGTGGGCTCGGTAAGAGACTAGCCATTCCATACACAGTATTATTTTGAAGCCTGTCATGTCATGGATATAGGGATCCCATAGAAAACAACACTCCCCAATATAAAGAGAACATCCCTTGCACATACAGATGTTTCTAGACCATACTCCCAAATTTGTATCTATTTCCATAACCCTGCTCAAAAAATCCATCTCTAAAGAAAACCATTAACAAGTTTTTTAATATAAATTAATTAGAGGTACCAGTATCAAATAAGGAACTGGATAAGGAAGAATCCACAAGAATAGTATCTCTCACTATCGATGATATAGCCTCACAATCCACAAGTGTAGGATTTACTACATGAAAATGTGATGCTCATCTTCCTTATGATGACATCTGACTTCCCTGACTTATACCAATATGAAGATAAGGGCATTTTTCCAAGAAGCACCAAGTCTGTTACCTCTATTTTATCGGCCATTAGAACTCCCTCTTTGGGACAAATAAGGTGTAGAAGATCCCCTTCCCACACTCTTACTCTATTTAGAAGTTCCATCGTTACATCAATGCCTAGGATTCCTAAAAAACCGCTGGATATTTCCCATACTACCATAGGATCTTCCTTCCATAGGGGGGTCGAGGACAATGATCACAATAATGTCCCGTCCTATAAAACTATTAGAAAAAAAACTCTGTTAAGTTCATGTGTAACCGACCCCTTTGTATGGTTACTCTTCTTTCCAATTCCCTGGATGACACTCTCAAAATTTCACTTCCTACTCTCGAAATTCGCAGCACTTGACTATCTAGTAGAAACCACCTGTCCACCCCTATAAGCCACCTTCAGGTTCCCCTCTGATATGAGAGTCTGATTTACCAATTTTGAAAAATTCTTTATCATAAAAATGTTAACTTGAGACATAATTTAACATTTAAGTGCATCCTGAAATCATCTTAATGAAGTATCCTCATCTGCTACCAATGATGGGGAAAACATTGAAAGTCTATAAAGCATCCAATATAGTCCATTAAAGACATATTACCTTGAGTCAGCCTCATGAACACAACATCTTTCTCCTTCCCAAGAATCTCTAGATAAAAGTTCTCAAAGAAGTTCTTCTAAAAGTCCTTCCACTCCATAGCTTCCAGCTATCCATCCCGAGTTTGGATGTCCCACCAATGTTTCGCTTGATCACACAAAATTTATGTTGTCAGCTTGAATCTCTTCTCAGTAGGTGTCTCCAGGTGTTCAAGTATAGTCTGTATAGATTCAATCTAGAACTCAGCTTTCTCCTAACCACCCTCTCTAGTAAAAGTCGGTGGGTGCAACAACTGAAAATTCCTCATCAGATTAGACATGCTTTTCACAACCTTACCTAGGTCTCTTTCCATAAATTGCATGAAATGAGTGAAGTTCACTCTAAACTGTTTCCCTCCTTCCATAACTGGTACTATTGGTGCCACAAGTTCATCCACTGTAGGACCATTCTCAACTATTCCCCTGGTCAACCTCTCAACAAGAGTCTTGGAGGCATATTTTAACAAAACCTAACACGCACCTTAGGGTCGAATTCACAATGTTATAACAATTATATAAAACCAATTTATTTTTATAATTTTATAATTTTTTATAATTTCAGGTTATACACCATTTTCATTTCAATTTCACAAGTAAGAAAAATATTTTAAGTTCTATATATTACCCATAACTCGTTTCGCCATGTGTGCATAAAATTATGCATGTCACAATAATACTGAGTGACAAGAATGATGCATGCAGACTAAACACTCATGTTATACTGGGCCATGAATCAATACTCAATAAATTCCAGAAATAATAACCACATCACACAACAAGTGCATCACCCAGGGTGAAATAATATTCAACTCTAATGACAAAAATAATAATAGCAATCCCACCCTGAGTACTTGGGTTTTACCTCATACATGGGTTTGCAACTCGCACACACAAGCTCATTACCATGCCCTGATATTTTCTAGTCTTCAGTTTACCTTTCCCCAAATAGTAAGATAAAGAAAGAAGAAAGAAAACCTCATTTGATACCACTTTTTAACATTTAGGCCCGAGTGCCACACAATAGTGCCCCATGCTGGTTCGCCACATGACCTCAGGCGCGTCTCCCAATATGCTATACGCTACTGACCAGTAGATTGGTTCTGGTAAGTCAATCATGGGGAGACTGTACCCTCTTTTATCAGAGTAAAATACCTGTAGAAGTAAATAAGAAATAAAAAAATCATATATAATTATAACAGTACCAATGTAATAATAATAATGAAGATAAGAAATACAATACTCAATTGAAGAGTAAACATGAAATGTATATATATATGTATCAAGTATCTAAAAAAATGTATGAGGCTAGAAACCCCCAAGAAGGTTATTAAACATGTCTATTTCCCTCAACCAAACTCCATCCCCAATCAGCAATCTAAAACAAGGCTCCTGCCCTTATCCTATTCTGCAACAATAATGTCTATCTAGGTACCGATCAGGCAACCCGAGTAGGGTGTGAGTACAACTCAGTAGGTAACTACCAATAGGGTATAAAACAAATCTATTTAAAAGTAGTGTATGTAGTTTTATAAATAATAAAAATATGAAAATAGGGGAAACATTTTATATTTATCCAGTTAACCTTTATTTAATAACTTAAACATCCAGGTTCCTGAGGACACCAAAACCAAAATACTTGATTCGGCCTATGCTGAAGTCTGAAGCATTTCCTATGTTCAATTCATAATCCTTATGTCACAATATTCAATTTATAAACAGTAAAATGAAACCATTGTACAAAATAAATGAATGAATGTAGAACGTCATTTTTAGAACCCTTGTGAGTTTTTGGAGCGTCAGTCACTGTCTCACTACCCCATTGGTATTTGAAGCATCAGTCCTTGTCATATAAAATAATAATTCTATGCAATTCATTAGTTCTCAAGCGCCATGTCTAAAACCCCTGTGGGTATTTGGAGCACCAGTCTTTGTCCCACAACCCATTCCCAATCAAACCTTTATATCACATATACCACATTATTCAATGGTTAATCAACCTTAACCTTCTATCACAATTATCATTCAAAATATTTATCAATGAAGTCAACCATTAACTACAAAAATTGATCCATTAATTCAAAGAAAATTATTTAACATAATACCCAATCACAAAATCCTCATAACTTATCCACCAATTAATTATATAAAATAACCACCTAACTAACCACATTATGACCGCCAATTAATTTCGAAATTGGTTCACCGGATCAATCATCAAAAAATACTCTTAATTAATTTATTAGGTAATTATTTATTCCAACCAATTCAATTACCAATTTCACATTTCACAAATTAATTAATTTAACAAATTAATAAATTTATTAAGAAAAATCAATTATTTATTACGCCGTGATATTTGTACAACCAAAAATTCATAACAATATGAGACTGTAGGTTTAGATTTTAAACCACCTACCTTATGTCAATGATAATTCACACATCAAAAATTGAGGTATGTTTCAATCTGGTTCAAGTGGAAAAGGACGGATGAACACCATAAAAAATGAATTTCAACCACTGATAAATATCTTTTGAAAATATCATATTTATAAATCATGTAATAATTCTATATTTTCCTTTATATATATATTTGATATTATTACGTGAATAAAAAAAATTTATAATCGTTGAAAGATTATTTTATCAAATCATACAAAGATAACTTCTTTAAAAAAATCCATGAAATTACCATTTGAAAAAAAAATTATCATTTATAAAAAAATCCCACATTTTCCTTTTTTCAATACATTGTTTAAACATAATTATTATAAAATGATATAAAATTATATTTAATAAAAGAAATTAAATCAATAAAAATAAAATAAACCTGGTTGGTGCACCAAATTTAGGTGCATAGTAAAATTGAGCTTCAAGGGGGTAGGGCACCCAGTTTCTGTTGAAGAAGAAGTGGGAGTCATGGCCTACCCATGTGACAATAGATGGTATTTGAAAACAGCTAGATGTAACTTGATCAACATTGAATGGTTCATTTATAGAGAACTCCAAACCACATATGTTTCATCCACTCAGGAATTACAACCCTATTTTAATCCACAGTTTGAAATGAAAATTGATGATGGATGGTTTTAATTTTCCAAATTAATGCGTTGGTGTTTGAAACGGTCAATTTTTTTAGAAATGAAGATTTTGGGATGATCCATGCTACAAAAGTGGGGGTATCCCATTGAAGAAGATGAACATTAAGTTAAAAATGAAAATCCAATTATTTTAATTAATATATTAAATTAATTATTTAACATAAATATTAGATGATATCAAAAATTCACTATGCATATAATTTATACTCTTTCTAGGGTAAACCCACTATTCCGGACATAGAGGTGGTCTTGGATTTCTCATAAAACACACGGTTTTCGAGTTATTATAAATTTATTCATTAAAAATGGTAAAAAAAAATAATTAAAATAAAAGGGTTATTTTTTCGAGTGAGACATCCAAATGCTCGACGTATATAAATGTTATACATTTTCCAGGGTGAACCTCTCATTCCGGACCCATTGGTCTTATTAGAATTCCCATAGGATGCACTGTTTGAGAGATATTTAATTATTTTTATGAAAATAATATATTCAATATTATTTAATAACTTTAACTCCTAGGCAAGGAATCCAAACGTCTGAAGCCTACATAATTCTTACCCTACCTAGGGTAAACACAACGTTTTGGATCTAATAGTGGTCTAAAATTATTAAAACGACAAACCATTTTAGAGTTATTCAAATATTTTGAATAAATTATCTACATTTACTATAATATAATTAATACTTTTATATCGCCTTCATCAAGGCTTTTCAGGCCTCGGTAACTCACACTAATTGGATATGGAATCCATAAAAATTCCATTAATATAATCTAAAGATTGACTAGGTATTTTTTTTCTCATTTAAAGACTTTAAGATTTTATTAAGTTGTTTCTCCAATAAAACATATTTTCTCACATTAAATATTTATAATCTATAAAAAGAAAAACTCAAAGGAATACATACCTAAAAAAATGGAATCTTACAAGTACACATACATATAAGAAAAATAAGGTCAGAACTTCTTGTAGTTAGATACCATAGAATTCCTATCATTCCTCTATGTAGTTTATCATTTATAGAATTTATAGATTAATAAATTTCCAATTTATAATTACTAATTAATGGGGTTCTCATAGTATTACATGAATAAAGATTAAATTATTAAACAAAATATTTATCATATTTTCTTTGATTTAAAAATTCAATCTTTTCCTCATAAAATTTTATGTCAAATGAAAAAATATAATTCTCCCACTAAGATCATATAAAATTCCTTAGTCATTAATTTTGAATCCTAATTAAAAAATATATCATTTATAGAAATAAATACCATATCTTCAACATATATTTATATATTTAAAATATAATAATAAATTCACTTTATAATTGAGGTTTGATATGCCATTCCTTTATTATCACAACCTAATAATGACAGACATAAATATTAAATCTATTTAGATAGATATTCACTACATTTTACAAATTCACTCCCAAGGACTGTAATAGATTAGTGAATTTGGAAACTTAGATCACATTCTTCTAACTTGTGAAAGATATCTAATCTCTCCCATAAAGATCTTATCCTTTAGTACTCCTACAAAAAATATTCATATGTGACCTAAGGAATGAAAACATAATAATGGGTGATCTTAGATGCTCAGTATTGGTAAACTAACAAACATGACCATAAGAAAATATTATTGTCATGAAACAAGGAATTTTGGAAGACACGTGAGCTTATAAAATCATTTACATATTAGAAAAGGCTCATTGCCAAGACCATAATAGTGGAAAAGGTCCATTAATCAACCAAGTTCACTTGTCTTTCCAGCCATATATTACTAAGAAAAATTTTCTTGTCATTCTAGCGCTGTATTGGTGAACCGATTTTACATTCCGTTCCATCACTATATTACTAAACTACATTTACATGATCTTATAGTCATATATATCTCATGAGATATAAATCAGTACCCAATACATTGGAGATACATATAGGTCCCACCCATTTAATAATCAAATCATTCTTACGTTTTCGATAACAACATAAATCATTCCTCATAAACCAAGGAATAAAATGGGTTTCTCTAAATATCATTCCACCATAACATAATCCATGAAAAACAAATGGATTTAATAAATTTCATTCCATCATTAAAAAATCATACCATATGAACAATAAGGATATTATACATGAAACATAACTGTATTAAATAATTCCATATTTGGTGGAGAATAACTTTCATATAACACTTGAAATTAATTCTTGAGTAAAATATCCTCTCTTCTTAAAAAGAATTTTATTTTATCAAAATGCCACAAAATTATGAAATAAAATAATTTATTTGAATATAAACATCAAATCATATAATGTAAGCTTCATGGAAATATGATTTTTAGAAAATGTAAAACCCCATCATGCCGTATATGTTAAAAGAAAAAATTTTCCTCATAATTATTTCAGATAAGTCAAAAAAAAGTATTGAAATACAATAAAATATTGCTTTCATACCATTTAAAAAAATCATCAATGGTTAAAATTGAATGTAAAATTTTTTAGATGAATAGAAATAGTATTATATATTAATGAAAAATGGATGTGGATGATAAATATACTCTAGTAAATAGTTTCTTATAAATAATCTCAGACAATAATAAGATTGTGAAATTATCCCATACCAATTTATAATCACTTGAATCATATGCCTCATAAAATAGATAAAATTATATGTATATAAAAATATCATAACCTTCATAATAATAATCATAAAAACATTCATGGGAAATACAATCACCACACAAAATAAATAAGTGGTGTATAAGGCATAAGTCTCATAGAAATTAAAGTAGGACAAAATAATCCCTTACCTTAGGTCCAATATCATTTGTACGTATCCAAACCTCCGGTATAATGATTTAAATAATTAAATTTAATTATTAATGAATCATTGTAATTTTTATGATATCATATATAATCATATTATCATCCATTTGTTAATAACATTTTATTATTACCCGTTATTCAGGTATTAATGGCTTCATTTTCTTATGCATGTTTTATCAAATAAGCTCTAGTTCACCTTATTAGGTCCTAATTATATCATTATAAAATGATATTATAAAAATAAATACCATATTTGTTTATTAAAAACATTTATATAATCATTATTTAATTGATATCATGTAGATTAAATCGCATCACATCGCTTCGTGGAGATGGTAGGCCATACGTACGCACGAGCAATGATATCATTACCTTAATTATGAAATGGTATGGAAGTGGATGATATATATGTTGTTACAGAATCTATTTCATGTTTTAATAATTATATATAGTTATTATTTTCATCATTATATCTATCTATGTAATATGGTGGTGAACAAAAGATTACACGACAATTTAGAGACGACAATTCGTACGTACGGATGCATGGTGAATTCATTTTTCATAGGATGAAAAAATGGTAGAATATGATTGTTCCATAACCGTAATAAAATATCATAATGTAATTTATAATGGATTTATTACTTTATAATAGAAACAAATAATGAAGAGTAAGTAGAAGAAGAAATAATTTGAAAGAATTGGTAGAAGATGTTACCTCTTCTTCACCATGATCCCTCTAAATATATTGTTAAAGGCACTTGAGTTGGTCTTTTAAGAATACCAAAACCCATAAAATGTAACTAGGAAAGTTTAAAATGGAAATTATTTCGGTATGCATGAGCTTGAAAGCTCAAGGTGAAGTTAACATGTGAGGGAGGAGGTTCCATTTTATAATTGTGGTGAGGGGAACTTTTGGAATCTCCAAAATTATTAATTTATAATAAAATAAATCCAAATATAAAAACTAAAAAATGTCATAATTTTAAATATGAGATGATATAAGCTTTTAATTTTATAAACTAATAAAATTTATACTAGTTTTTATATCCATTTAAACCTAATAATTTTAATTTATCCTTTAATTATTCTATTTCATTTTAACTAGGGTAAAAAATAGTTCAATATCAAAAGGGTGAAATATTTACTTATTTGATATCAATTAAATAATTAATAAATAATTTATATCATTTTATACCATATAATATTTATTTTATATTTTTTAAATTGTTTCATGATTTTGAATTAATTTAAAAAAACATTATTTCAGAAAAACAACAATATTGTCAATTTTGAAATTATTCAATTCATGGATTTTTAGAAATATAAAAATTAGAAGTTAACCTTGATCCAAATATTTTATTATATATATAATGGGTAAAGTTCATCTATAATTTTTTTTGGATATATTAATTATCCGAAATTATATTTATTTTAGTATTTTTAATAACATTAATTTCATAGTTCAATTAATAAATAATTACAACATCAGTTTTGTGTAATTATTTAATATACTTATTTGTTGGGTAAAAATTTAAAATAAAATACTATGGTGAAGAAAATCCTACAGATTTCATAAGAATATTTTTAGTCTAATATAACTCCTGAAAAATACAACATTTAAATGTTATATATATTAAAACATGAATGTGACAACTGCAAATAATAAATTCATAATTCCGTTAATACTTTTCATACCTTCCATTATAATGGTTAGGTTATAAGGTAACATAATAATATTTAGTTGTTCTATAAAACTCAATATTGTGTGACATTGACTCTATAAAAGTAACATGAAAATGGGTGTAAGACAAGCCAAGAATAGAGTTGTGTATAATACAAGCTAAGACGATGTTTCGTACCACATAAGGTAATCTTGGTGTAGTGTACAACAGAGGAAATCAATGAAATTTAAAAAACTATATTATAAAAAACTCAATATGTTACTGTCTACCCCCTTGAAATGAATTTTATCCTCAAAATTCATATAGGTTATAAAAGGATTAATACATGAAAATATCTTTCGTAGAACCCCACATTGCCAAAATGAACTCTAAAACATCCTTTTAAAATGGAATAGTTGGAAAATAACAGTTACCCAAAGTCAATAATAACTAGGTCTCTCTATAGGAGGATATAGGTGAAGATCTAGTCATCTAGAAAAAACATAAATAATCAAAGAGATTGATAGATATTATTGATCAAAATAATGTGGGTGATCCAGATAAAGTTGACAATCACAAAACCATACACTAAAGTAGCATTAAAGAGGTCATCGATGTCATAAAAATGATGATAATAAGACACTCTTTTACATCATGATCCATTTTTTTATTTTGAAGAATTTTCATAAGAAAATATACTTACATGGTTTTAGTACAATGTCACCATTGGTAGTACATTGATCAATTTACACTTCTTATCATATTAAATGAATAAAATTTAAACTTTTCATTCCTAAAGTGTTAATAGATCATAAGATCCATAAAGAGAATGATAGTTTATCCCATTTTTCATTATCAAAACCAAAAGGTTATCAGAAGTAATCAAATATGCATAAGTCCATCTATGGTGTGATAATACTAAAACATAATTAGAAGTTTAACTTAAACATTCCAAAAATTGATAAACATAAAATCGTTCTAAAATATGGAAATCTGAAACATTATAATGTGGTTCAGTAACTCATCTTAGCATTTACCCCACATATATCATAAGGTATCCCTTATTGGTCACATTCCAAACATGTGAACACCTTCATCATGTATTTTCTTGAGTCATGGTAAAAAACTGATTTACTATACATCCTTATTGAAAACACGCAAGTTTAATTATTCCAAACATTATTAGATATATTCCTTATGTCCCAAAAGGTTTTGTACTTTATCCATAATAGCATAACCCTCTTGACAACAAATCCATAATTAGTTTCCATGAAACTTGAATCATCTAATTTTCTTATTCAAATCTGGCATATCTTTATCCAAACATCATTATATTAACACAAGGGACATATTAAGGGTTATCATTACCTTAATAAGTTTTTCTCAAAGTATATCACCTTACCCTTAAATCAATTTTCTAGTTCCTTAGACCTATTCAACATATCCTTTCTAATCATTAATGAAAAAGTTATACTAAAAATACTTATATTTTTCAAGATTCATATAACGCAATCATTGAATTCTATAACATAAACACCTCAATCATCCAAAATTATTCCTAAACATTTACTCGGGATCCATAATCATTATTTTTCTAAAAATATGAATCTTATTTTAAGATTCTTCAACATTAATCTAACCAAGCATGTTAGGAATGACTATAGAATATACCATTCCATTCACATGTCATTTTAAATCTCTTTATCCTCATTATTATAGCCAATAATCATACCATCTTAATGATTCTATTTAGGATATTTTAACATAGGAAATTAGTTTTCATAATTCCCATACATTCCACATCTGAAACATCCATGGTTAACTATGTTCTATGTAGTTCTAACTATTGACTAATACCTAAAAGAAAAGTGTGAGAAATACATTTCTGATTTTAAAAACACATCAGTAAGGTAAATTACATTTAATTTATCTATTTATGATATCTTATATTTAACCCTATATTATTCATTATTATCAAAAGAACCCTATGATTATAACCTATACGTGGACTTATCCATAGGAAATCCCATGAGATGTCCTTAGAAATATCTCTAGGAATATCACTATAGTTTTCACATCCATGTTTCCAAAAGGATAAATAAAACATTCCTTTGATACCAACTATAACGACCCAAGCCTGGAATATATGAATATTATATGTTTTTAGATGAATATTCATTAAATTTAACAAATTCACTCTCAAGAACCATAATAGTTTAGTGCCTTTGGAAACCTAGAATACATTCTTCTAACATGTGAAAGATATTAAACACCTCCTATAAAGATCTACCCCTTTAGTACTCCTACTTTAAATATTTATTTGTACCCTATGGAATGGAATCATAAGAAAGGATGAGTTCAGATTCTTAGTAAGGGTAAACAAATAAACATGAGCATAAAAAATAGCCTTGGAATAAAATATGGAATTATGGCAGACAGATAAGCATATAAAATAATTTAAATATTAGAAAATGATAATTTCCAAGACCAACATAGTGGAAAAATTCTATTACTGATTTGGGTTTACTTGTCATTCCAGACCTATAATACTAAACCAGATTTAATTTCCATTCCAACCATGTTTTATAAAATGGGGTTTACATGCCATTACAGCACAATATTATTGAAACAGATTTACTTTTCATTCCATTCATGTATATCTCAAGAGATATATATCTTTACCCAATTCATTGGTGGGAGATATAGGTCCCACCCATCTCATAATGATATCACTCTTACATGTTCCACAATAACATAAATCATTCATCATATCACAATGAATAAAATGGGTTTCTTTAAACATCATCCCACCATAACATAATCCATGTAAAACAAATGGATTTAATAAATACAATTCCATCATAAACACAATCAAAACATATGAAAATTATGGATATTATACTTGAAACAAAACCATATTAAATAATTTCATCATAGATGGGAAATAATTTTGATATAACACTTGAAATTAATTCTTGAGGAAAATATCATTTCCTTTTCAAAAAAATTTCTTTTCTCAAAATGCCACACAATTTTAAAAGAAAATAATTTATTTAGAAATAGCCGTGAAATTTGGTAAATGAAGATTCATGGAAATAACATCTTAATAAAAATTAAAAACACATCATGCCATATAAGTTAAAAGAAAAAATTCTTCGCATATATTTATCTGATAAGTCCAAAAGTACCTCATATTGAAAAAAGATTCATTTCCTACCATTTAATAAAAATTAACCAATGGGTAAAAATTAATTTAAAATATTTTAGAAGAATATAAATAAAATGACCAATTTTATAAAAATGGATGTGGATGATAAAAATACTTCGGTAAGTAGTTGATTATAATAAATCTCAGATAATAATGAGATTGTGAAATTATCCCTTACCAATTTATAATTAGCCTAATCATATGTGTCATAAAATAAAAAAATATATGAATATTTAATTATAATAACTTTCTTAATGTGAATCATAAAAAAATTCATGCAAAACATAAACACCACAAAAAATAAATTGGTGGTGTATAAGGCATATATCCCATATAAATAAAATTGAGCCAACATAATCTCTTACCTTAGGTCTGATATCCTTTGAATCCATGTTTAATGTATAATGACTTAAATAATTGAATTGAATTATTCTAGATTCATAATAATTTTTATGATATCATATATGATCATATAATCATCTATTTCTTAATACCATTTTATTATTACTCGTTATTCATGTATTAATAGAATCATTTTCTTATGCATGTTTTATCAATTAAGTTATAGTTCACCTTCTTAAGTAATAATTATATCATTCCAAAATGATATTAAAATAATATATACCATATTTATTCATTTTATAAATTTATATAATTATGATTTAATGGATATCACATAGAATGAATCACATTACATATTGGAGATGGTAGGTTTTACGTACACACGAGTGATGTTGTCATTAAATTAATTTTGAAATGGTTTGGAATTAGTTGGAGTATATGTTGTTACAGAATCCATATCATTTTTAAATAATTATATATAGTTATTATTTCCATCATTATATCCATCAATGTAAGTTGGTGGTGAAAAACGGATTACAGCACGGTGTGGAGATGGTAAGTTGTACGTACGAACGTATAATGATTTCATTTTCCATAGGATGGATGGAATGTGTACTATGGTTGTTATATAAAAATAATATCATCTCAGAATATGATTTATACTGGATTTATTACATTATATTGGAAACAACTCATGAAGACGATGTAGAATAATAAATAATTGAAAGAACCAAAAGAGGAGATTAACTCTTCTTGGATGTGCTCCCTCTAAGACTCCTCTTAATGGAAATAAAGATAGTATTTTTAGGAGAAAAGAAACTCTATAATGTAACTAGGTCAGTTTATAAGGTAAATTTGTAGGATGTGGATGATATTTATGGCTCAAATCGAAGTAAAGAGGTGAGGGAGGAGGAAACATTTTATAATTGAGGTGAGGGGCCCTTTGGGAATCTCCAAAAGTATTAATTTATAATAAAATAAAACCACATACAAATAACTCAAAAAATTATTAATTTCAAATATTCTATGATATGATGTTGTAAAATTATTAACCAAAAAATTTTAGACAAGTTTTTCTATCCATTTAAGCCTTATCATTTTAATTTATCACTTAGTTATTCTATTTCATTTTGACTAGGGTAACAAATAGTTCAATATTAAAAGGGTGGAAAATTTACTTATTTGGTATAAATTAAATCATAAATAAAGAATTTACAACATTTTAGACCATATAATATTTATTATATATTTAAAAAATGGTTTATTATTTTTAAATAATTTAATAAAACATTATTTTGACAAAACAACAATAGTATCAATTTTAAAAATATTTAATTATAGAATTTTAAAAAATATCAAGATAAGATTTTAATGTCACAACCCGTCCCCCAGGGCCCATGTCATGACTACCTCATGCCCGCCTCTCATAGGGTAGGGGCTGGTGACTAGAATCAAAGGCATCAACCTACAAGTGGGAGGCATTTTTCTTAGTACCTGTACGCACACACATGCCAAACCACATCCCAACACACTTAAATGAGGAAAAGAAAACAACTAAAAGAAAGATGAGTGCAAGTAAAAATAAAAGTAAGTGGTCTATAATACAAACACAATGAGGAGCTGAAATAGTAACATACTTGCAGAAAACCCAACATGATTATGAGAGTAGTGAAGCTACTGGAAGACTAAGTAGTATGTCTTGTCTGCCCGGTCCTACTGAGCCCCACCTGGTCCTAGGCCACCAGGTCCACCATCGAAGTGTCCTTTTGTCCCATCTCCCTGAGCACCCCTATCAAAACGTTGATCGTCTTCACCAGACACAACACGTGCGGGTGAAGCCCATATAGGGGTGAGTAACACAATACTCAGAAGGGACCCCAAATCGAAAAGGAAAGACCACACAACAATTACTCAAAGTAAAGCACGAAACACAAAATAGTTCACACCAGGTATATTCTAGGGAAGTTTCAATAGAATCATCAGTTACATCGTCAAACACCTCATCTACTGGAGAGATCCTCCTCTCAGTGGGCCTATCAAGTCACAAAGAGGTGCTTCCTACTAACTTTGGATAGCTTAGGTACTCCCCCCATCACGTACTACGGGCCTAAAAAGTCACCGAGAGGTGCTTCCCAATAGTCATTGAAAACTGAGCTACTCATCCTAATCACATACTATTGGATGGAAAATACAAAAAAAGGTTCTTCCCACTACGGGTCTGCTAAGTCACTGAGAGGTGCTACTCACTTGGTCAAAAGTCAGCAGTCTTCAGGTCTCAGCCAGTCGCAGGGTTCTATACATAGTGATCTTGGTAGAACTGCTCCTCAAGCCCTTCATCGCATCTCAACTTCCAAGAAAGTCACCATAGAGGGTTCCAAAATACCCGAACCATCGAGAGAGTCCCAATGTAGCAATGGGGCCTGGTCCGACCAATTCAAACCGACCTGACCAACTAGCCTGGGGGTCCCACATACCCCAGTTCATTAAGATAGACTCAACCCAACCTGGTGCAGGTTGAGGTTGGACTGGTCCGGCCTGGCCAATGGGCTAGGCCCAATAGGCCTCGCTGGACCCAGCCCGGTTGACCTGGGGTCCAGCCCGCCGAGTCGCCTGGAAACCCGGTCTAGTCCGGTATAGCCCGGAGAGGGTGTAGGTCTAGCCTGCCATTGCAGGTCTAACCCACTGGGTGTAGGTGTGGCCCGTAAAAGTGGGTTTGGCCCGATGTGTCCTGGGTTCAGCCCGTAGTAAGGGTCTGGCACGATGGGCGGTTCACTCCCCGCCCAATCCGCAAGAGGCGGACCTGTCGCCCACACTGGATGAGGTTGGATGTCACGTTCATCCGTTGTCATCACCCGATGGGTCGCCGTAGTGTGCATCCTCTGCCACGGTCGAGTGACCACGTCCCATCGCACATGATGTGGCATGGTGCCCCGTTCACGACCCTCTTACACAGTCGATCAACCGTGTCTGCCACCTCCAACCGCCTTCCCAGCTGGTGGCTTCTTCCGCTGCACCACGACCCTTCCTCTAGCATGCCGTCGTGGTGCGCTACCTCCCTCATGCAGCAAGAACCACGAGCCAACACCAATAGTCTTTGGCACTGCCGACAATGCTGGAAGTTTCTTCTGCTAACCACCGGGTCTGCACCGGTGGTCCGTTCTTTACGCCTCTTGTGACTACATTATCCAAGGAAACGTTCTCTCCACCGAAAAGGTCTCAAATTTTTCATGTCATCGATTCAAAAGTTTGGCCATGAGGAGCACCCACGTCAGAGGGAATCAAGCCTGGTTTATGTAGGTCCATTCCCTATGTGTTGTATGTTTACAACACAAGGGAGGTCCAGGGATATTTAATTCTAAGAAAAATGAAAATTCAATCCCGGATAAATAAACCCCAAATAAGTCACCCTCTCGCAAGAACACACAGTCTGTAGATTAACCTGTTTGTGGGTTAATGTACATTGGTCGTTTCTAGAAACAAAATACAGCAAAGAAAATAAAATCAAAAACTCCTACCTCTAATGAATTCTAATGCCGCAACATTCTTATTCAAGGGATTTAAGACATCAACGTCACTTCCTAGCTCTGATCTTTGAAAGGCATCGATGACGATGGCGTTTCGCTAGTGTTCATCATTCTTCGGTAAGGTGGAAGTCTATCATAGGTTCTCCAAAGAATCCTCCAAATTTTAAATCCATATTTTCACAGCACGTCGAACTATAAATAGGAGAAATATTATCGTTCCCATTATCATTCGACATCATATCGTAACACTATTTTATTTAAGAAACAATGTCGCTGTTATTCATCATTATTGTGTCATTACGCTGCAAGTTTAATGAGCCATTAATGATCCACATTAATGCGCATCATCACCGCCTTGTCACTTCCCCATAGTTTTGTCGTCCACCACTCAAAAGTGAGAAATAAAATAAAATAATTCTTTTAAATTCTTTTATTATTTTTCTAAAAAATTCCAAAAAAATCTCTTCTGCATGGCCCTTGCCGACCGAAGTTATGTCATTTCTTGTAAAATCCCAACATTCTGAATTCAACAGTTCCCTCAGATTTATTTATCAGATCAGTGGTTCAAAATATATAAAATCACACTCCCACGTTTACTTAATGTAACTTAAAACAATGTTCAAAATTCCGTTTCGGGCTCTCCGGACCTCGGAATCACGTGAAATAAAATTTCACTGTCTCAAAATAATTCTATATAAATAAAAATATTACATTGAAATTTTGAGGCATTACATTCTCCCCACCTTAGGGATTTAAATCCCCAAAATCTAAAACAACAACTAAAAAAATATGGGGGTAATGAGCACGAATCTGAGAATCCCACTCACATGTGCTCTCCTGGAGATTCTCGTGCTTCCATCGTACATGCACTAGAGGAATCGACCACCCATGTAGGACCTGCTTTTGTTGATCCTATATCTCCACTGGGAACTTTGCAAACTTCACCCAATCATCAATGTGCATCTCTCCCTAGTCGATGACGTGCGATGGATCATGCACATACCTCCTCAACTGTGACACATGGAAAACATCATGCATCTGGTGAATTTGTGGGGGAAGATCTATGTTGTATTCCACCAACCCAACTCTGACCAAGATCTAAAAAGGTTTGATGAACCTTGGATATATATTTCTACCTTGGAAAAATTTCCACAATCCTCGTCGGGCTGAGACTTGAAAAAACACATGATCTCCCTTCTCAAACTCCAAGCGTCTCTGCCTCCTATCGACATAAGACTTATGCTTGCTCTGTGTAGTCCTCATCCTCTCTGGGATGATCTTCACCTTCTCGATGGTAGCCTATACCATCTCTGGACCCATTAGTGCCGACTCCTCCGGGTCTGTCCAGCATATGGGTGATGTGTTTGTCCACCCGTACAAGGCCTCAAATGGTTCCATGCCAATGGTGGAGTGACAGTTGTTGTTATATGAAAACTCAACTAGTGGCAGGTGGTCCTCCCAACTATGATAAAAGTCTAGGATTCAAGCGGGAATAATTTCTTCCATGGTCTGTATGGTCCTCTCTATCTGACCACCAGTCTGGGGATGAAAAGTTGTGCCCAAACACAGCTACATCCCAAATTCCTCATGTAATCACTTCCACAATTGGGATGTAAAGTGGGTGTCACGATCTGAGATGATCATCGAAGGCACCCCATGAAGCCGCACTATCTCTTGGACATAGAGGCATCCCAAGCCCTCTATTATTACTTGCTCCCAGATGGGAAGGTAGTGAGCTGACTTGTTGGGTCATTAAACGATCACCCAAATAGAGTCATGACCTCTAGACGTACATGGTAACCCCATCATGATGTCCATCGAGATACCATCCCATTTACACTATAGTACCTCAAGGGGCTGACTCAAGCCTACTGAAACTTGGTGCTTAACCTTCACTTTCTGACAATTGAGGCATTGTAAAATGAACTCTACCACTGCTTTCTTCATCCCTGGCCACAAGTACTGACATCAGAGGTCCTGGTACATCTTCTCCACTCCAGTATGTACTACCAAGGTAGATGTATGAAAATACCTCAACACATCCTCCCGTAACACCACTGGAAAAATGTGTGCCCTCTAAAATAATGACATTCTCCCCACCTATCAAAAATCCATCAGGAGCTCGTCCTGAGGATAACTAAGCACGTCGGGCCTCGCATTCAACATCCATCAGCTATGCCTCCCTGACTCTCTATAAGAGTGGGGGAGTAACAACCATCGATTGGAGGTAAGAATATTTACCATCATCTATGAAGGATACCCACATCATGGCTGATTTCTTTGTCACCTCACTCAATAGTTGCAAACTGGTCCTCCTAATGATCTTTTCTGCCACCACATTCCCATTTTCAGGAGTATAGACTATCTCAAAATCATAGTCCTTGTGGAACTCTATCCATCTCTACTATCGTTGGTTCTGGTCCTTCTAGGAGAAGATATACCAAATACTCTTGTGGTTAGATTAAATGGTGAACTGCTCACCCATCAAGTAGTGATACCACATATTCATGGCAAAGAGCATTGCTGCTAACTCCAGGTCGTGGGTCACGTAGTTTTGCTCATTATACCTCAACTTCCATGAGTCATTGGTGATCAACACTTTATCTATAATCATGACACAACCACACCTGGTCCCTGATGCATCATAGTAAACTACATACCCAATGCCCTCCTATGGTATTCTCAATATGGGGGCACTAGTTAGTCTCTGCCTAAGATCCTGGAAACATTGATAGCATTTCTTCATCCACACGAAGGGTTTTACCGTCCCTGTTAATGCCTATAAGGGTTCTGCAACCCTGGAAAAGTTGGGGACAAACCCTCAATATTAACTAGACAACCCCAAGAAGCTCCTCACCTCAGTCATGCGCCTGGGTGGCTCCCAAGAAAGAACTGCCTCTATCTTCACTAGATATCTTGCAACTCCCGCCTCTAAGATGACGTGTACTAGGAAATGGACCTCCTGAATCCAAAACTAACACTTCAAGAGCCTTCCATAAATTTAGTGCTCTCAGAGTGTATATAGGACTATCTGCAGGTGTACATCATGCTTCTCCTCTGATGCTGAGTACACAAAGATGTCATCAATGAAGGCCATGATGAACCAGTCGAGGTAGGGATAAAAGATACTTTTAATGAGTCTCGTGAACACTACTGGGGTGTTGGTCATGCCGAAAGGCATCACTAGGAATTCATAGTGGACATACTGGCACCTAAAGGCTATCTTCGATACATCCTCATTCTGTACCTGAAGCTGTGGATAGCCTAATATGAGGTCCAATTTTGAGAGACACTTCTCTCCTTTCAGTTGGTCCAAGAGGTCTTCAATTCTCGGTAGTAGGTACATTTTCTTCACTGTTGCCTAGTTTAGGTTCCGGAAGTCCACGCACAACCTCAAACTCCCATATTACTTCTTGTAAAAAAGCACAGGGGCTACCCATGGCGAAACGCTGGGTCTTACGAATCCCTTCTCCTACAAGTCCTACAACTATATTATTGGGAAAAATTCCCTCAAGGTATCATTGAACCATTTTTGAGGTGTTTGTGTTTGTTGAAAAAGCTGGTTTGTTTGTTGACAAAGAGGCTCTCCATGGTGAGTTATCATTTTCCAGAGACATTTTTGACAACCTATGTTGACAATGAATGACGAAAAAGGAATGTATGATCTGGAGGCAGAACAAAAATAACAGATCTAAGGTGGCGCTATTTTATAGTGTTTCCCAAATTTTTGGGCCTCAAAATCAGAAAATGGGGAAACAAATTTTTGGAAGAGAAAGTTTCTCACAAGATATAAGGTGGTTTGGAAACATGTGCACAAGGCATGCTTCAGGATCAAAACATAAAAAAATGTAAAAGGCATAAAGTTAGTGAAATATTTGGAAATGTGCACCAAAGATGAGGTTGCACAAAAGAAACATGCATACCCAATGTGACGTAAAACGAGGTTTTTTGCGCTCAAAGAGAATCTTACACAACATGGTAAATTTTCCGTCCATGGGTCAACGAAGCCTATAAATCAATGTTGGCCCCCCTCATTCAAGGTAGATCAACACTTAGAGATAATATGATATCTGAATCGCATAATATTTTTATGAAAAGGGAGTTTCGCCAAATATTTTAAGTTTCATGCAAGCTAAGAAAGTTGTGCATAAGATTTGATTTGCACATAAGATTGATGTTCTGCGCACGGTGTGTTTCATGAAAAAAGTGGAATCTTGTGCGCAAATCATTAATGTTTCATGAAAGATGTAGTAAGTGTTGCGTGAAAGATTTTAGGTTCCCCAGTAATACTATAGTAAAATTTCATTCATTAGTGGAAGAAAGTGCAACGTCAATAGAGCATCTACATACCATGGATGATGCATTTATTTGAGATAATAAAGGGAACTACAAGTCTATAAACTGTGAGTGGATCTTCTGAAGAAGCAGAGAGCACACTTCAATCGAGAGAGAAGTGAGCATTAAAATTGTTAATGGTTGTAAACCATGAGGGATAGTGAGTCCACTTCAAACTTGTAAACACCAGTGTGCTTATAGTGGATTTGGTACATTGGAACATTTGCAATGTATGCTCCTTGGAAGTAGACTAGTGAGGGTGAACCATATAACGACCCATAATTTACATACATGGTTATTACATTAGAATTGAAGCATACTTATTACAACATATGACAAAACCATGATAGGACCGTATATGTATAATGTCTTTAGAAACTGGGAAACATAAACTACTGGTTCATAAATCATCTACATTGTCTCCCGTTTATTTCATCATATCTAGAGTCCCTTTTGGAATATCCTACTTAGTACCATTCTTCCTAACCTGGGGAAAAGAAAACATACAAAAGGGTGATCTCAAATGCTCAATAAGGGTAAACGAAAGAAATATCAATCATATCATATTCATAAGAACATAACATTTTGAAAATATTAACCTGCAAAAGAGATCATAATATCATAACATGGGATAAATCATAGTAGTAAAATATAATCCCAATAATCATAACTTGAAACATGAAACATTGTGGAATACACACATAATCATAGAAAATCATTTCATATTAGTCAAGACTCATTTCTAAGACTATCATAGCAGACAAAGTCTATTACTGAACTGAGTTCACTCCTCGTTCCAGTCTTGTGTCACTGAACCATATTAACTTACCGTTCCAGCCATGTCTATCTCATGAGATATAAATATTTACCAAATGCATTGGAGGGAGATATAGGTCATACCCATCTCATAATGAAACCATTCTTATGTGTTCCACAAAATCATAAATCATATATCATAGCATAACCCATGTAATAAAAATGGTATTCTTAAACATCATGCCATCATAACATAATCCATATAAGATAAAAGGAAATCATAAAATTAATTCCATCATAACACAATCAAACCAATGTAAAAATATGGATAGAAACAAAACCCTATATTATCTTAGATGGAAAATAATTTTGATAAAACACATGAACTCCATTCTTGAAGAAAATGTCCTTTCTACTTCAAAAATATTTTTCCTTTCTTAACATGTCATACAATTTTAAACTAAAAGAAGCAGATTAAAAATAAACTTGAAAAATTGTAAAGGAGGATTCAGGGAAATAATGTTCTATGAAATCATAAAAATCCATTCATGCTATATAAGTTAAAAAAAACATTCCTCTCGTAATTTGGCCGAAAAAGTCAAAAAGTACCTCGTACTAAAAATGACAAAAGATTCCTTTCATATATTTTACTAAAAACTCACCAATGGGTAAAATTGGATTTAAAAAATTGTATGAGGATAGAAATAATATTACATATTGAAGAAACATGGATGTGGATGATAAATATTCCCCAGTAAATTCTGAAGTACAAACAATCTCAGATAAAAATGAGATTGCGAGATTTTCCCTTACCTTAGGTCCGATTTGCTTCGTACGTATCCGAACCTCCTGTATAATGATTTAAATAATGTCAGTGACTTATTACAGAATCATATTCATTGTTATGATATCATATATGGTCATATTCTTATCATTTTATTGGTAATATTTCATTGTTACTTGTTATTCGGGTGTTCATTTCTTTATGTTCTTATGCATGTCTTGTAGAATAAATTATTCTTCCTCTTTTTAGGTTATAGGTACCTTATTTTCAGAATTGTATTAGTGTAATATATATCATATTTATTCATTCAATTCATTTATATAATCATTATTCAATGAAGATCATGTAGAACGAGTCGCATCACATCGTGGAGACGGTATGCCGTACGTACGCATGAGCGATGATATTGTTCCCAAAACTATTGAATGATATTGGAGTGTAAGATGGAATGTCTCAGAATTAGTATAATGTTTTAATAATCATATATAGTTATTCTTTACACCATTATACCCATCCAAGTAATGTGGGGGTGGAAAACAGATTACACCACGATGTGGAGATGATATTCCGTACGTACACACGCGCGGTGATTTAATTTTCCGTAGGATGGATAGAAGGTGAAATAGGGGTGTTTCATATTTATAATAAAATATCATTATATGAGTGATATTGATGTTATTACTTCATAAAGAAACAACTAAATAAGTGGAAGTAAAAGAAGAAATAAATTTGAAAGAATCGGTAACGGATATTACCTCTTCTTCGACACGTCTCTTGGAAACCTCCTCTCAGGGCACTAAGATTGGTCTTTCAAGAATACCAGGACCTCTAGTATGTTTCTAGGGAAGTTTATAATGAAAATGGGCAGGGTTTGGCTGAGCTTTAAGGCTCAAAATTTTGTGAGGATGAGAGGGAGGAGGTTCCCTTTTATAAGGGAGGAGAGGGGCACCTTAGAAAAAACATAAAATATTATTTTATAATAAAGTCATATTCGGTTTTTAATAGATCAAAATTGATTTATTTAGAAGCTTAGGTGGGTATGGGTCGAAATCCTCTCATCCAATAGAATTTATACAAGTTTAGGTTACTGTTTTAACCCTATCATTTAGA
The DNA here is from genome assembly GCA_963277665.1 of Viscum album. Taxonomy (NCBI): domain Eukaryota; kingdom Viridiplantae; phylum Streptophyta; class Magnoliopsida; order Santalales; family Viscaceae; genus Viscum; species Viscum album. The sequence continues at coordinate 1,458,238,167 of OY728121.1, forward strand.
TTTAACTCTAAGTTAAATAATTTAACTTTTACCGTGTCTTCTTCTTTTATTACACTATATGGTTAATAAACTTACTATAACAAGACAAACGAACCCCAAGGGGTTCATTATTAATATATATAACCTTATTTATGTCATTTTTATGAACCTTATATTTTTAGGAATATAATAACAATTAATAATATAATATTTGTTTTAAAAACTATTTTATGTCAATTTTGAAACTATTTGGTGATTGATTTTTGTGAAAATCATAACAGCATGATTAGTTAGAACAAAGTTAATTAAATCAATAATAACATGTCATATTAACCTATAAAATTAGTGGAATTCATAAAAAGTCTCAAAGTACATTTATTTGGGTATTTATAACATCAATTATGTTAATATTTCATTAATAAGGTAATTACTGCATCATCATTGTGTCAAAAATAAATTAAATTATTTAATATCTATAAATTATAAATAAAATAAAATAATGTAGGAAATATTTTTATATTTTTAATGAATTTTTATAGTCAAATTTATCTTATGTATAACCCTATATGAAAAATGTTTTTAGTTATTAAACTTTGATTTTAACTATTTTAACACTTCTTTAAATAAAATAATAATAAATGTCCTAATATAGTCCAGGTGGACCTAAAGGGTAATATTTTATTCCTAAGGTTGTTTTTGGTCGAATTACACTTATACAATAGAATTGGGAAACGTGTTAGGGTAATAATAATATCATTTTTACCCTTAATTATCCTATTTACTTTTAACCGTGGTAAATAAGTGTAAAAAGTTACTATTCACCAACAAATATTTTTAACTTATTGAACCACATTTAACTCCTTGATATTAACTGTTTCTCTAGGATTTTTGAAATTCCACTCACAGAAGTGGTAAAATTACGTTTTATGTACATTTGCAAATTTTCCAAGGAGGTGGGTAAAAGACAGTGAAAAGTTCAATAACATTTTTATATATCTAAAATTATTATAAAATGACTCCAATGAATTACATTGAACTTATATATGTATTATGTATCAATTTTGATAAAAAATAAATTTAAATAAAATAAATAATTATTTAAATAAAAAGTCGGTTTTTAAATAGTAACCTAGTGTTTTCACTATTCATCAAAAATTGAAAGTTTTCAGAAAAATACCAAAAATTCACCCTAGTCTAATTTCAATATTCCAAATCCAAAAATGAAGTCCATTTTGAAAGATAAAATTTATAAAATTTCAAAAAGTGGGTTTTACTATTCATAACGGCTAGTTTATATAATATTTTAATAGCATATCATTGTTTAGTGAAACTCAGTATTGCGTACAACACATGCTATCATGGAAGGCTGTGATTGCATGTAAAGAAATACAAGCTAGTGTTGTGTGTAGTGAAACATTCCTTTGATGTTGCATATAACATAAGACATAAAAAATATATATACTTCTCATAAACTACAGGTTGTTACATTCTACACCCCTTAAAATGAATTTCACCATCAAAATTCGTCACTTCATAACAGACAGATGAGCATACCTCTCCCTCATCATATCCTCAAGCTCCCATGTAGCTTCTTCTAATTGGTGGTTCCTCCATAAAACTTTCACCAAGCAAGTGGTCTTGTTCCATAGAACTTTTTCGCTATCATCCAGAATCTCTATTGGCTGTTCTTCATAAGAAAGATCTTGCTCCAGTGGTACAACTTCTGAGCTTAGTACATGTGATGGATTGGGTATGTACTTTATTAGGAGAGATACATGGAACACATCGTGAACTTGAGAGAGATTCAGTGGAATCGCCAATCGGTAATCTACCTTCCAAACACGATCCAATATTTCGAAAGGACCGATATACCTAGGGCTCAGCTTTCCCTTGTTTCCAAATCTCATTACTCTATTCCAAGAATATATTTTTAAGAACACTTTATTACCCACTTCAAACTCTAGGTCTTTTATTCAGTTGTCGGCATAACTTTTTTGTCAACTCTGAGCTGATCTTATGTGTTGTTGAATAGATCTGACCTTTTCTACCATCTCATCAACAAGATGAGGTCCTAATAGCTTTCTTTCGCCAACTTCATCCCAACATGTTGGGGTCCTGCATTTCTTTCCATAGAGAGCTTCATAAGGAGAAATCTAAATACTGGAGTGAAATCTATTATTATAATAAAATTCCACCAAAGGTAGGTGTTGATCCCAACCACCTTAGAAATCCATAGAGAAAGCTCTCAACATGTCTTCCAGAGTTTGAATTGTCCTCTCAGACTGATCGTCTGTCTGAGGATGATAAGTAGTGCTGAAACTCAACTCTGTATCTAGAGTATGCATAAGACTTCGCGAAAACTTCGAGGTAAACCTCGGATCCTGATCAGATATAATGGAAATTGGTACTCCAAGAAATCTTACCACTTCCTTTACATATTTCCTGGAAAGCTGATCAAGAGAAAAATCTTCTCTAATAGCAATGAAGTGTGCCGACTTCATAAGAGGATCAACTATAACCCAGATAGAATTATTGCCTTTGGATGTTTTAAGAAGTCCAGTGAAAAAGTCCGTAGTCTTGTTTTCCCATTTCCATTCGGGTATGGGTAATGGTTATAACATTCCCTTAGACTTCTATCTCTCATCTTTAACTTACTGACAAACCAAGCATCAAGAGACATATTCAGCAATATCTCTTTTCATGTCATCCCACCATAAGTACTCTTTCAGGTCCCTATACATCTTTGTGCTTCCAGGATGAATAGAGAATGAAGAACTATGAGCCTCATACAGTAGCTCCTTCTTTAATTCTGGGATGGGAGGAACACAAACCCAATTCCTGAACCTTATTATCTCATCACAATCAAGGTTGAATTGAGGAACATTTCTCACCTTCTTTTGTAACTCTACATCTTCTTTTTGTACCTCTTTAATCTTCACATGTATATATGGTTGAACATTCATTTGAGAAAGATAAGATTTTCCCCCTTCCATTATAATTCAAAGATCCATCCTTTTTAAATCCATAAATATTGGATCTTTTGGGATCCTCATCATGGATAAGATAGCATGGTCTTGTTGGCTTAATGCATCTTCCACCTTGTTTGTTTTCCTAGGGTGATAATGAATTGACCAGTCGTAGTCTTTAATCAACTCCAACCATCCTCTTTGGCGCATATTCAGCTCATTTTTTGTGAAAATATACTTTAAACTTTTATGATCAGTATAAATATCTCACCTTTAACCATAAAGATAATGCCTAAGTATTTTTAATGAAAAGATTACCACGGCTAACTCCAAATCATGAGTTGGGTAATTTTGCTCATGTATTTTCAACTGTCGTGAGGCATAAGCTATCACCATATCATTTTGCATGAGAACACACCCCAGTACCTTCTTGGATGCATCACTGTAGATCATAAACCTTTCTCCACTACATGGCAGTGTGAGCACAGGTGCACTAGATAACCTTCATTTTAACTCTCTGAAATTCTCATTACACTCCTCTGTCCAAACGAACATAACTCCTTTTCGAGTCAAACTGGTGAGTGGATTAGATAACCTTGATAAATCTTTCACAAAACGTCGATAATATCTAGCCAGACCAAGAAAACTTCAGATCTCAGTTAGTGTTGTTGGTCTCGACCATATTTTGATAACCTCTATTTTTGCCGGATCCACAGATTCCCCTCTTTTGAGATTATGTGACCCAAAAATTACACTTTTTGAATCCAAAATTCACACTTGGTAAATTTTGCATAAAGCTTCTCATTTCATAGGGTCTTTAACACAATTCTCAAGTGATATTCATGTTCTTCCTTTCTCTTTGAATTGACAAGAATATCATCTATAAAGACTACAAAAAACTGATCAAGATAGTCTCTAAAGACTATATTCATTAGATCCATGTAGATAGCAGGGGCATTAGTAAGACCAAATGGAATCACTATAAATTCATAGTGTCCATACCTTGTACGAAAAGCTGTATTTGGTATATCCTCCCTTTTGAACCTTAATTGATGATACCCTGAACGAAGATTAATCTTGGAAAAGTATTGAGCTCCACGTAGTTGGTAAAAAAAGTAATCAATACATGTGAGAGGATATTTTTTCTTGATAGTGATCTTGTTAAGTTCTCGATAATCAATGAAATGTCTCATTGATCCAACTTTCTTCTTAAAAAAGAGAATAGGTGCTCCCCAAGGTGATGCACTAGGGCCTATGAATCCCTTATCAAGATTCTCTTGGAGTTGCTTCTTCAATTCCTGCAACTCAATTGGGGCCATTCTATAAGGTGTCTTTGAAATAGGCATAACACCTGGTATGAGTTCTATTGAAAACTCAACTTCATGATTTGGTGGAATACCTGAAAATTCCTCCAAAAAGACATCATCAAACTTCTGTACAATGGGAATATTATTTATAATGAGTTTCTCTCTAACCATTTGAGATAAATAACTTTCATTTATTGGAATCAAGACCCATAAGATGGAAGAAATTTCCACTGGAAGGTTATATTCTTCCTTGCATCGATAGATGATAGTAGATTGATCAGTAATATTAAACGTGATTTCCCTTCTTTGAAAATTGATATGAGATCTGTATAAAGAAAGCCAATCCATGCCAATAATCACATAAAATTCCACTATAGGAAGGATCAAAAGATTTGTAGGAAGCACTTTCCCACAAACTTCAATCGGAGAAGAATTGTAAACTTTTGATGCGACTGTTGTGCCATTAGGGGTTGTCACAACTTACTAAATATCTAACTGCTGAGGTAATATGGCGATACCCTTAGAAAATTCTTCAGAAATAAAAGAGTGGGTGGATCTAGAATCAAATAAAACATCTTCTACTTTAGAATGGATGGTAAGTGTACCTTTTACAACTTCTTTATAATACTCCACATCGCCGATAGAAATTTCATGTGACTTTCCTTTGTATTTGGCCTTAAGAGTTTGTTGATGTCGATCATCATAAACAACCCTTGGATTAGGGAATTGATTGGCATAATGCCCCATTTCCTTGCACTTGAAACATTGAAGTGTAGGAGGTGAATTCTGTGTATCCCTTTCTTTGTTCGCATCATTAGACATCTTCTTCCCATTATTTCGACATTCAACTGCCCGATGACCTTCTTTTCCACACTTAAAACATTTAATTGTCCCTTTAAGACAAATCCCTCCATGATTCTTTCCACACTTTTAGCATAAGGGAAAACTCATCTTCTTTTTAGTGTGGTCTTTAGATTTTCCTTTGAATTCCATTTTCCTCTTCTTATCAAACCCATATGATTGATGGGTTAATCCAATCTCCTACTCAACCTTGAGAGCACATCTAACAATTTCCTCGTAGCTATTGAAGTCCCTTATGTCTAATGCCCTTAGAAGACTTGGTTTTAAGACACTAAAGAATCAAACTATTTTACTCTTAGGTTGGATAATAATTCTATAAGCGTACATCGTAAGTCTTGTAAAATTTTCTTCGTAGGTACCAACAGATTAATCATCCTTTTTCTTCAGTTCAATAAAATACTTCTCTATCTTTGTTTGAACAATACGAGGGAATTACTTATTGAAAAATAAGTTATTGAACTCTTCCCTTTCCATGGACTCAATTTCGTCCCTTTGCCTCGTATTCTTAATAAGATTCCACCATTGATCATCTTCACCTTCCAATCGATATACTGCTTAGATGACTTTATCATGTTCAGAACATTACAGGACTGAAAATATCTTTTCAATGGTACTAATTGATTTTTCAGCCACTAATGGATCAGAAGACCCGTTGAGTGAAGGTGGATGCTGCCTCATGAAGGATTCAACAGAATTTTTCTCCTTCCTTTGCTCGTTTGGAAGTCCTGCATGATTCATAGCTTGAGAAAGTTGTGTGAGCATGGCTATAATATTTTGAATTCTAGCTCCCATAACATTTGGTTGCTTAGGGGGACAATCATTGCATTGCCTGTCGCATTCAGCATTAACATGGTTCCTTCAGGTTCCAACCATTGACTAAAACCAAGAACCATAGTGTGAGAAACACTAATCATAACAGGAAAACCACATAATCAAGAAAAAAATTTCACACTTTAGGTCTTATCATAGGTTGTTCATGGCCATTTCTAAAACACTAATATTGTGTTCTATGTTTAGACATATCCATGGAGTTCTTACTAAGTCTTTCACATCCTAGTTTCCAAAGGTTGACAATACCTTTCCTCTGATACCAAATATAACGACCCATACTTTACATACATGGTTATTACTTTAGAATTGAAGCATACTTATTACAACATATAACAAAACCATGATAGGACCATATAGGTATAGTGTCTTTAGAAACTAGGAATCATAAAGAACTGGTTCATAAATCATCTACATTGTTACACCCCAATCTTTCACGATATGCTTCTCTTTCAACAATACAGTAGCATGTGTTGTAAACAAGTTCGAGATTCTAACACACCGTGACCAATCAATGTAGCCATTATGAATAGTAATAACCATTTTTTGAAATTATATAAATTTTATATTTCAAAATGGACTTTGTTTATGTATTCGTAATATCGAAATTATCCTAAGTTGAATTTTTGGTAATTTTCTGAGAACTTCCAATTTTTTATGAATAGTGAAAAATACTTAAAAACAACTTTTTTAATCAAAATAATTTATAGTGATAAATTATAATATTTACTTGTTTTAAAGTATAATTAGAATATATTTTTACCATTTTATCCAATGGTGTTCATTAGAATTAATTTCACTTTGAAATTGGACATAAACAGTTGTCAATCTTTTGATATATATTGTTTCTTAAAAACACGCTATTTGTTGTGACAACGGGAAATAGTTATAAAATTAATGCAACTTATATGTTTGGAATTTTTTAAAATAGACATCATTTTTGAATTCGGAATATCAATTTTAGTTTAGTGTGAAATTTTGGCATTGTTATGAAAAACTTCAATTTTTGATGAATAGTGAAACCACTAAGTGGTAGTTAAAAAACTGATTTTTCGTTTAAATGAAACATTACCACTTCTGTGATTTGATTTTCAAAAATCTGACATACATGGTTGTAATTATGAAGTAAAATGTGGTTCAATGGGATTAAAATAATTTTTGGTTAATAGTAACTTTTAAGTTTAATTAATCACGATTAATGGTAATTAGTGAAATTTAAGGTAAAAATGATATTATAAAAATATGAAAATACCGTTACACTTGTGCTACCCCGATTGGATGAGTCATGGATGAAAACTACAATCCATGGGTCAACTTGGGGACCCCATGGAGCCACTTTGGTAGGAAAATTACATTAAAAACGTTTTATTTAATGTTAAAATAAAAATGTCACAAACATGAGTTATTTTACTAAATCAATTTTTAAATGGGTTTATAAAAGTCAAATTTTTTACAATAAATATTCATTAGAAAGCTAAAAAAAAATTTCCTAAATCATTATAATTTGTTTATAATTTTTAGACATTAAGTAAATTAAATTATTTATGACACCATGATGATGCAACGGTTACCTCATTAATTAACTATTTAAATAAAATAAAAAGATAATGTAAACTCTAAGACTTACACTTGTCAAAAACCTATTGGATGAGTATATTTAGAACCATTATCACCTTATACTCGAAATATATAAGTGTGGGACCCTTTAAATCCGAAATTATTATATAATAAAGTAACATTTCATGACTTTCCAAGAGTGCCCCTCCTCTCCTCTTATAAAAGTCCCCCACCACTACCACATTACTCACACCTTAAAAGCCTTTTGGATCGGCCAACCCCTGCCCAAGTACTCTCTCAAATTCCCTCTCTTACTCCTAGAAGCCTCACTTTGGGCAGAATTCTTCCCAAGGAAGCCTTTGGCTCAAATAAAAAAAAAGAGTTACCCGATTTTAAGGTAATGTCTTCTCATATGTTATTTTGTTTTATTTTGCTTCTCCAACCCCTTAAACTCTTTTTTATTCCTTTATTTTATAACAAAACCAGTATCTTAAATATACTAGTATGTTTTTATAAGAAGTATTCTAGCTACACTTACACACACCTACATCTAATGGTTAAAGAACATACTGTTTCTGTGGATGGCGAATTTCTGCCTCACGAAACGATGATTGTTCAACACTCATATAACACCTTAAAAGGTGGAAATTAAGATGTCACTATATTTATATATAATATGTTTATGTTTTCTTAAGCTTATATATTTTTAATTTATGTCATACCTTTATGGTTTCCATTATGGGTAAACGCGATATTTTCATTTTAGGAAGTGCGGACTACCGCCCCCTCAAAGTGATTTGAATCGTTAATGCCATATGTGGGATGTATAAAGGATGGAGTAAATGGTATTATACATTATATTATACTAGAATTATATTATTACTTTATAATTATATCTTCATTCCATTAAATACGAAATAGAAATGAAAGTAGCGTTAATGCGTACGTACGGCTTACCGTCTCCATGAACGGTGCATTTCATTTCTTACCTCTAAATGTTATTTAATATTATAAATGAATGTATATACTGGATATATATGATGTAAATGATATCTACATCATGAATATAATTATGGATATAATGGATATTTTACCACATGAACAACTTGTAATTTTAAGAAGTTTATTTTTGACTCAAGTACCAAAGATCGACAAAACGACCGTTATTAACATAAATAATTACATAATGTTCATAACATAGTAATAAGTGATATAAAAGGAATAATAATCTTGAAAAAGTTTCTTAAGCAATTATAAATTAACTCTATTTTATTATTCAGGATGTTAAAGAATGGTTGAGTCATGTCGGACACGAGGTAAGGGAACTTCTTAACCCAATTTCCTTTCTTTGGGTTAATCTCTTACTTTCAAATTATGTCATGATATTATTGTGTCATATTTTTTATTTGTACTTTATTTATGTGTACTTATAGTGAATACACATAATATATCTACTTTATTTAAAAAAATGACCTTTGTAAGGGTCTTCGTCTCAATCTCCTTTCATTGAGGCATATTTTGTTTTATACACAAATTTCTTTTATACGATGTATAAACCCCTTTGGATTTTACTTTTATTCAAAAGGAATATTTTTTTACAAAGCGTTTTACTAAACGAAAAAAAGAATGTTTTTGTCTTACGTATGCAGCGATAAAGACTTCTCCGCCGCCGTGACCATTATTTGTGTTTCAGCTTCCTCTACAAGCCATATCTTTTTTTTAAATGAAAAATAAATACACTGTTTTAATTTTCTTTTATTTTGGTATTGAAAATGGTTTTGAAAGTGTTTTTATTATATCAATGTGTTGTATTGATATCTTGTGATTGAAATATGGAAATTTTATGTTTCCTTTATGCATGTTTTATGTGATACGATTATGTTATGGTTTATGATATGTTTAAAACTGTTCATATGAGGAATGCATTGGTCTTAATAAGTGACGGGTGGAGCCCGCTATAGCTTCTCGATGTATCAGCAGGTCTCATGAAACAAACTAGTGTCTTGGCACGAGTCCTTGACAAAATATTATTTGTAGTCTTGGCACGAGGCCTTTGGCTACATGGTTATGATAGTCTGACATTATGCATTCCATCATTATGAAAGTGGTTATTGATATTGCATGTGATTATTCGACTAGTAGAATATCCATGTGAGTAAGTAAATGGAATTATTTAATTTTATTTTTTCCATATTATGTTGAAGATAATGTTTAAAAAGGATTTTTTTTAGTTATACATTGCCTTAAATGTTAATGTTTACTTATGAAAGCTTCCGCAATATTGTTATCCTTACTGAACATCTGAGCTCACCCCTTTCAATGTTTTAATATTTTCCAGGATGTGAAGAAGTATTTTATGAATGACCTGCATGGATAGTCAGAAGAGGATATGAGTGTGGACTATAGAGACTTTTTTATTGTAGTTTTTAACTTTATGATGTAATGTAACATTTATGAATGTATCTAGTGTTTCCAAAGCTACTATACTAATCGGTCTTTCAAGACATGATCTTCTGTGATCATGCCAATGTTATGCAATAATGCACCGACTCTCGGTAACTGGGGTCGGGGCATTATAGTTGGTATCAGAGGCAGTTTAGTACTAACCTTGGAAGCTAGATTTAGATAAACTCTGATTAGAGCACATAGCCTGAAGATAGACTTGGAGGATTAGTATGGAAGAACTTCCTAGAATTTTGGTATTATAGAGATTTTGTGAGTTATCCGAGAAACACAACCCTGTCTGGATACGAGCAGGTAGAGGCGGCTCTGACACAGATGTAACTAGGGGTAAAACTTGAAAACACCGCTTTGAGCTAGACTCGAATGGGAACTAGTGCACGAAAACGGGCCTTGCTGCACTCTTGGTTACGACACTCCCGGGGGATATGCTTAGGATAATTCCCATTTTATTTACAAACCGCTATAAAGGGTTATGAGTATATACTTCCTCAAAGAAAACATTTCTTTTTATGATTATGGATTATATCCATAAACCGTTCAATTTACATTAAGTATTTTACAAGTTTGGAATTATTCATTGCAATTCATAAACTAACCTATTTTATGCCATTGTATCGAAATGGATCCCAGTAGAAGGAATGTGAACTCCATCAATACATATGATCCAAAGAGTAAGAAGGATCATATCTTTCACTGTATTAAGCCAACATTTAGAAGGGAAATAGTCTCCCATGTGTTCTCAACATATGAAGAAATAGTATCACGTGTTAATAAGATAAGTAAATAATTCTTTGAGTCTTATGGATTTGAAGGGAAGAAAGAGAAGAAAAGGATGGAAGAGAGAATGATGGATAAAGGGATGAGGGAAAAGAGGAATTTTCCATTATGCGATAATTGTGGGAAGAATCACCCCGGTACTTGCCTAAAAGGAATGGGAGTTTGTTATATATGTGGATAAAAAGGTCACCAGGCTCGTGATTGAAAGGTAAAGAAAGAGGCTATCAATGTAGAATGATACAATTGTAGGGAAATGGGGCATTATGAAAATGAATATCCTAAGCGTCAGGGAAACTTACCTCAGAAAAGGACAAAGGATCAAGGAAAATCTTATACAATTACTAGAGTTGAAGTGGAATAATTAATGTATTGGTGCTTTTGGACTCAAGGATTATATTCTGGTTATACGAATAATGTGATATATACAAGTATTGTACTACAGTACTTGTTGTTTTCATTAAGGATTTAATATGATGAAGGTAATCATATTTTTAGTATGTGAAAATAAGAGAAACTTTACTCTATTTGGGGAATCTGATGTTACAATTGATTTTGGAATTTAGAGACCTTTTAGGGAAAGACTGTAAAGAGGTATTTTTGATAACTATAAAGGTTGGAATGGATTAAGTTTAACTTTGGATAGTATTGTTTAAGGTTAAAACATTTCTGAAGATTTTTTTTGGAAAATTATAATACTATAGTTTTAGGAAAAGGACAACCTGTAGGTCGAGGGATAACCCATCGCGTCAGACAAAGCTGTAGGAATCGAACACACAACCATAGTGCGACAGGCCTTTATTACCTACCACTAGCCTACAGGAAGTCCCTGGTTATTACAAAAAAGTTTTTCTAATCTAAATGGTATGTGTTAATATTTGGAACCTTATACAATTATGATAAATAGAAAATTTTTGAGTTCTATTACCTTTTAGAGTGAAAGATGGGTTTGTGGTAAAAATTTATTAAAGAATGAATGTCTACATGACAAGTATGTATATTCCCTTACATTCTTCGTAAATCTCCTAAATAAATTCCTCAACTTTATAAAAGGTAACTTAAAACAAAAACGTTGCCGGTTAACTTTTCCAACTGGGGATTCAATGACCGTTTAACTAACCACAAGTTTGTGATTTTCTTGTGGTTAACTTTCTCTTAATCATGTTTCTACAACTATCCATCAGACCTTGATGGTTTTTTTTCTTCCATGTCCATATTTTCATAGAATCCTAGTATGGGCTATCTCGGGTGACCTTTTTACTTATCTTTCTATCTTTTAAAGTTATATTTTTATTAACCCTATTTCCGATGTGGGTTTTCCACAAAGTTATTTTCTATTTTCAACCTTTTATTTTCAAAGAAAAATTTTAAATTGCGAGGACGCAATTTATTGAAGGAGGGGAGAATGTAACACCCAAAGATTTCACGATACAATTCTCTTTCAATAATACAGTAGCATGTGTTGTACACAAGTTCGAGATTCTAACACACCGCGACCAATCAAAGTAGCCGTTATGAATAGTAATAACCACATTTTGAAATTATATAAATTTTATATTTCAAAATGGACTTCATTTTTGTATTCGTAATATCAAAGTTATCCGAAGTTGAATTTTTTGTAATTTTCTGAGAACTTCCAATTTTTTATGAATAGTGATATATACTTAAAAACAACTTTTTTAATCAAAATAATTTATAGTGATAAATTATAATATTTAGTGGTTTTAAAGTATAATTAGGATATATTTTTACCATTTTATCCAATGGTGTTCATTAGAATTAATTTCACTTTGAAATTGGACAAAAATAATTGTTAATCTTTTGATATATATTGTTTCTTAAAAACACGCTATTTGTTGTGACAACGAAAATTAGTTATAAAATTAATGCAACTTATATGTTTGGAATTTTGTAAAATAGACACCATTTTTTAATTCAGAATATCAATTATATCTTAGGGTGAAATTTTGGCATTGTTCTGAAAAACTTCAATTTTTGATGAATAGTGAAACCACTAAGTGGTAGTTAAAAAACTGATTTTTCATTTAAATGAAACATTACCAATTCTGTGATTTGATTTTCAAAAATCCGACATACATGGTTGTCATTAGGAAGTAAAATATGGTTCAATGGGATTAAAATAATTTTTGGTGAATAGTAACTTTTAAGTTTAATTAATCACGATTAAAGGTAATTAGTGAAATTTAAGGAAAAAATGATATTATAAAATTATGAAAATACCTTTACACTTGTCCTACCCCTATTGGATGAGTCATGGATGACCAAGAAAATCCATGGATCAAATTGGAGACCCCATGGAGCCACTTTGGTAGGAAAATGACATTAATTTTTTTTTATTTAATGTTAAAATAAAAATGTCATAAAGATGAGTTGTTTTATTAAAACAATTTTTAAATGGGGTTATACAAGTCATATTTTTGACTATAAATATTCATTAGAAATATAAAAGGATTTCCTACATCATGATAATTGTTTTATAATTTTTAGACGTTAATTAAATTAAATTACTTATGACACCATGATGATGCAACGATTACCTCATTAATTAATGATTTAAATAAAATAAAAAGATAATGTAAAATCTAAGACTTAAACTTGTCAAAAACCTACTGGATGAGTATATTTATAACCCTTATCACCTTATCCTCGAAATATATAAATGTTGGACCTTTAAAATCCGAAACTCACTATATAATAAAGTAACATTTCATGACTTTCCAAGAGTGCCCCTCCTCTCCTCTTATAAAAGGCCCCCACCACTACCACCTTTCTCACACCTTAAAAGCCTTTTGTCTCGGCCAAACCCTGCCCAAATACTCTCTCAACTTCCCTCTATTACTCCTAGAAGCCTCACTTTCGGCAGAATTCTTCCCAAGGAAGCCTTTGGCTGAAAAAAAATAGTTGCCCAATTTTAAGGTAATGTCTTCTCTTATGTTATTTTGTTTTATTTTGCTTCTCCAACCCCTTAAACTATTTTTATTCCTTTCCTTTCTAAAAAAACCAGTTTATTAAATATACTAGGATGTTGTTATAAGAATTATTCGATCTACACTTACACACACCTACATCTAATGGTTAAAGAACATACTGTTTCTGTGGATGGCGAATTTCTGCCTCACGAAACGATGATTGTTCAACACTCATATAACACCTTGAAAGGTGGATATTAAGATGTCACAATATTTATATATAATATGTTTATTTTTTCCTTAAACTTCTGTATTTTTCATTTATGGCATACATTTATGGTTTCCATTATGGGTAAACGCAATATTTTCATTTTAGGAAGTGCGGACTACCGCCCCCTCAATGTGATTTGAATCGTTAATTCCATATGTGGGATGTATAAAGGATGGAGTAAATGGTATTATACATTATATTATACTGGAATTATATTATACCTTTATAATTATAACTTAATTCCATTAAATAATAAATATAAATGAAAGTAGCGTTCATGCGTACGTACGGCTTACCGTCTCCATGAACGGTGCATTTCATTTCTTACCTCTAAATGTTATGTAATATTATAAATGAATATATATAATGGATATATATGATGTATATGATATCTAAATCATGAATATAATTATAGATACAATGGTTATTTTACCACATGAACAACTTGTAATTTTAAGAAGTTTATTTTTGACTCAAGTACCAAAGATCGACAAAAAAACCGTTATTAACATTTATAATTACATAATGTTCATAACATAGTAATAAGTGATATAAAACGAATACTAAACTTGAAAAAGGTTCTTAAGAAATTATAAATTAACTCTAGTTTATTATTCAGGAGGTTAAAGAATGATCGTGTCAAGTCGGGCACGAGGTAAGGGAGCTTCTTAACCCATTTTCCATTCTTTGGGTTAATCTCATACTTTCAAATTATGTCATGATATTATTATCTCCTATCTTTTATTTTTTACTTTATTTATGTGTACTTATAGTGAATAAAAATAATAGATCTACTTTATTTAAAAAAATGATCTTTGTAAGGGTCTTCATCTCAATCTCCTTTCATTGAGGCATATTTTGTTTTATACACAATTTTCTTTTATATGGTGTATAAACCCCTTTGACATTTAATTTTATTAAAAAGGAATATTTTTTTACAAAGAGTTTTACTAAACGACAAAAGGAATGTTTTTGTCTTACGTATGCGGTGACAATGACTTCTCCGCCGCCATGACCATTATTTGTGTTTCAGATTCCTCTATAAGCCATAACTTTTTTTTAAATGAAAAATAAATACAAAGATTTAATTTTCTTTTATTTTGGTATTGAAAATGGTTTTGAAAGTGTTTTTATTATATCAATGTGTTTTATTGATATCTTGTTATTGAAATGTGGAAATTTTATGTTTCCTTTATGTATGTTTTATGTGATACGATTATGTTATGGTTTATGATATGTTTAAACCTGTTCATATGAGTAATGAATTGGACTTAATAAGTGACGGGTGGAGCCCGCTATAGCTCCTCGATGCATTGGTAGGTCTCATGAGACAAACTAGTGTCTTGGAATGAGGGCTTGAGAAAACCTTATTTGTAGTCTTGGTACAAGGCCTTGGCTACGTGGTTATGATAGTCTGGAATTATGCATTCCATCATTATGAAAGTGGTTATTGATATTGCATGTGATTATTCGACTAGTAGAATATCCATGTGAGTAAGTAAATGACATTATTTAATTTTACTTTTGCCATATTATGCTGAAGTTAAAGTTTAAAAAGGATTTTGTTTTAGTTATACATTGCCTTAAATGTTAATGTTTACTTATGAAAGCTTCCGCAATATTGTTATCCTTACTGATCATCTGAGATCACCCCTTTCAATGTTTTAATATTTTACAGGATGTGAAGAAGTATTTTATGAATGACCTGTAGGGATAGTCATAAGACGATATGAGTGTGGACTATGGAGACTTTGTTATTGTAGTTTTTCACTTTATGATGTAATGTAACATTTATGAATGTATCTAGTGTTTCCAAGTCTACTAAACTAATCGGTATTTCGAGACTTGATCTTTTGTGATCATGCCAATGTTACACAATAATGCACCGACTCTGGGTAACTAGGGTCGGGGCGTTACATACATTGTCTCCCATTTTTTTCATCATATCTAGAGTCCCTTTTGGCATATCATACTTGGTACCCTTCTTCCTGACCTGGGGAAAAGAAAGCATACAAAAGGGTGAGCTCAAATTCTCAGTAAGGGTAAATAAAAGAAATATCAATCATATCGTATTCATAATAACATAACATTTTGAAAATATTAACCTACAAAAGAGATCATAATATCATAACATGGGATAAATCATAGTAGTGAAATGTAATCCCAATAATCATAACATGAAATATGATACATTGTGGCATACACACATAATCATAGAAAATCATTTCATATTATTCAAGACTCATTTCCAAGACTATCATAGCGGAAAATTCCATTACTGAACCGAGTTCACTCCTCATTCCAGTCCTGTGTCACTGAACTAGATTAACTTTCCGTTCTAGACATGTCTATCTCCTGAGATATAAATCTTTACCCAATGAATTGGAGGGAGATATAGGTCCCACCCATCTCATAATGAAACCATTTTTATGTGTGCCACAAAATCATAAATCATATATCATAGCATAACCCATGTAATAAAAATGGCATTCTAAAACATCATGCCATCATAACATAATCCATATAAGATAAAATGACATCATAAAATTAATTCCATCATAACATAATCAAATCAATGTAAAAATAGGGATAGAAATAGAACCCCATATTATCTTATATGGAAAATATTTTTGATAAAACACTTGAACTCCATTCTTGAGGAAAATATCCTTTCTACTTCAAAAATATTTTTCCTTTCTTAACATGTCATACAATTTTAAACCAAAAGAAGTTGATTAAAAATAAATTTGAAAACTTGTAAAGGAAGATTCAGGGAAATAGTTTTCTATGAAATAATAAAAGTCCATTCATGTCTTATAAGTTAAAAAAACATTCTTCTCGTACTTTGGCCGGAAAATACAAAAAGTACTTCGTACTAAAAACAACAAAAGACTCCTTTCATATATTTTACAAAAAACTCACCAATGGGTAAAATTGGATTTAAAAAATTGTATGAGGATAGAAATAATATTACATATTTAGGAAACATGGATGTGTATGATAAATATTCCCCAGTAAATTCTGAAGTATAAACAATCTCGGATAAAAATGAGATTGCGAGATTTTCCCTTACCTTAGGTCCGATTTGCTTCTTATCTATCCAAACCTCCTGTATAACGATTTAAATAAAGTCATTGACTTATTATAGAATCATATTCATTGTTATGATATCATATATGGTCAGATTATTTTCTTTTTATTGGTAATATTTCATTATTACTTGTTATTCGGGTGTTCATTGCTTTATGTTCTTATGCATGTCTTGTCGAATAAATTCTTATTCCTCTTTTTAGGTTATAGGTAACTTATTTAAAGAATGGTATTAGTGTAATATATATCATATTTATTCATTAAATTCATTTATATAATCATTATTCAATGAAGATCATGTAGAACGAGTCACATCACATCGTGGTGACGACATGCCGTACGTACACACGAGCGATGATATCGTTCTCATAACTATTGAATGGTATTGGGGTGTAATATGTAATGTCTCTCGATTAGTATCATGTTATAATAATCATATATAGGTATTATTTACTCCATTATACCCATCCATGTAAGGTGGTGGTGGAAAATAGATTACACCACAGCGTGGAGACGATATTCCGTACATACGTATGCGCGGTGATTTCATTTTCCGTAGGATGGATAGAAGGTGAATTTGGGTTGGATCATATTTATAATAACATATCAGTATATGAGTGATAATGATGTTAATACTTCATTATGAAACAACTAAAGAAGTGGAAATACAAGAAGAAATAAATTTGAAAGAATCGGTAACGGATATTACCTCTTCTTCGACACGCCTCTTTGAAACCTCCTCTTAAGGCACTAAGATTGGTCTTTGATGAAGACCATGACCTCTAGTAAGTTTCTAGGGAAGTTGATAAGGAAAATGGGCAGGGGTTGGCTGAGCTTTAAGGCTCAAAATTGTGTGAGGAGGAGAGGGAGGAGGTGCCCTTTTATAAGGGATGAGAAGGCTACCTTATGAAAAACTTAAAATATTATTTAATAATAAAGACATATTCTGTTTTCAATTTGTCAAAATTGATTTATTTAGAATATAAGGTGGGTATGGGTCGAAATCCTATCAACCAATTGGCTTTAGACAAGTTTTTGTTACTATTTTAGCCTTATCATTTAGATTTAACTCTAAGTTAAATAATTTAACTTTTACTGTGTCTTCTTGTTTTCTTACACTATATGGTTAATAAACATACAATAACAAGCCAAAAGAACCACAAGTGGTTAATTATTAATATATATAGTTTTATCTAAGTCATTTGGCCGAACCTTATATTTTTAGGAATAGAATAACAATTAATAATATAATATTTTTTTAAAAACTATTTTATGTCAATTTTGAAACTATTTGGTAATTGATTTTTGTGAAAATCATAACAGAATTATTAGTTAGAAAAACGTTAATTAAATCAATAATAACATGTCATATTAACCTAGAAAATTAGTGTAATTCATAAAAAGTCTCAAATTACATTTATTTGGGTATTTATAACATCAATTATGTTAATATTTCATTAATAAGGTAATTACTGCATCATCATTGTGTCATAAATAAATAAAATTATTTAATGTATAAAAATTATAAATAAAATAAAATTATGTTGCAAATCATTTTATATTTCTAATTAATATTTATAGTCTAATTTATCTTATGTGTAACCCTACATTAGAAATGTTTTTAGTTATTAAACTTTGATTTTAACTATTTTAACACTTCTTTAAATAAAATAATAATTAATGTCCTAATCTAATCCATGTGGACCTAAACGGTAATATTTTAATACTAAGGTTGTTTTTGGTCGAATTAAACTTATCCAATAGAATTAGGACATGTGTTAGGGTAATAATAATATCATTTTTACCCTTAATTACCCTATTTACATTTAACCATGGTAAATAAAAGTAAAAAGTTACCATTCACAAAAATTATTTTTATCTTATTGAACCACATTTTACTTCTTGATATTAACTGTGTCTCTCGGATTTTCAAAAGTCCACTCACAGAAGCGGTAAAATTACCTTTTACGTACACTTGCAAATTTTCCAAGGAGGTGGGTAAAAGACGGGAAAAGTTCAATAAAATTTTTATATATCTAAAATTATTATAAAATGACTCAAATGAATTACATAAAACTTATATAGGTATTATATATCAATTTTTACCTAAAATAAATTTATATAAAATAAATAATTATTTAAATAATATGTCGGTTTTTAAATAGTAACCCAGTGTTTTCACTATTCATAAAAAAATGAAAGTTTTCAGAAAAATACCCAAATTTCACCCTAGGATAATTTTGATATTCGGAATCCAAAAATGAAGTCCTTTTTGAAATATTTCATTTATAAAATTTCAAAATGTGGTTATTAATATTCATAACGGCTAGTTTATATAATATTTTAATAGCTTATCATTGTTTAGTGAAACTCGGTATTGCGCACAACACAAGCTATCAGGGAAGGTCACGATTGCGTGTAAAGAAAGCCAAGATAGTGTTGTGTGTAGTGAAAGATTCCTTTGATTTTTCATATAACATAAGACATAAAAAATATATATACTTCTCATAAACTATCAGGGTGTTACAAACCTTGTAAAATTGTTGTGTCTTGTGAATACTTTAATATTTATCCATACTCTAGAAGGGGAAAGAGAGATAATAGGGTTTTTCTAACAAAGAAACAAGATCAAAGGGGAAGCTGTTTTAATTTTTCATACCCTGATTCACCCCCTCTCATGGTATCTAACCTACTGGACCTAACATGTGTACTTGGCTCACGAAGCTCTGTGGGTTCTATTCGATATGCCAGTGTGGATATCGATGCTGTCCCAGGGTACAGATCGATACAAAATCCTACATCTCTACGAGGAGGTAGCCTTATAACTTCATCAGGGAAAGCATCATCATACTCTTCCACCACTACAGGGAAGCATGGACTCCTCCTCTCCACTAAATCAAGGGTGAGGGTAGCCAACTGGTGAGTGATCGACTGCACCCTCCTCTGAGAGAGTCTGTCCGGCACTGCAAGGGTTTCATTCTCACCAGTGCAGGACAACCTAGTTCCCTCTCCATGGACACACTACACTGTATGCCTAAAATAGTCAATCTAAGTGTGGAATGTGGATAACCAGTCCATATCCAAGATGATGTCTTAAGGCCTCAATGCTGCTACTAGGAGATCCCAGCCAAAGCTCTCGCCTCCTAGAGAAAGATCACACTACCAGCAATAGTGTGTAATCATTTAATACCCTCCAGTAGGATTCCCTTGCTATATGAATCGATCCACTGGCTCCACCAAAATCTACGAGCTCCGAATGAGAGCCGTGTCAATGAAGGAGTGACTTTCACATGTTCCTAGAAGTACAACAGCTAGGGTGGAGAAGACACAAATCATACCTCAGATCATCACTAGAGCGTCATGGTCATAGGCCTCTGCTAGTTAGAGCTGAGATCACCCCTATCTTCATGCTTCCTAAGGGTGGGGTGGACCACCTTGGGGTGGTGGTGGTAACACCATGAAGCCTCGCCCATGACCTGCTGCTCGGTTAGCTCCGCTACCATGTCCGCCGCCCTATGGACCTCCTCGTTCGAACCGCTGCCGCTGCATTGGTGGCCCCTCGACCGACTACTAGTCATCTGTACGATAGGTCAGGCAGTCACATGGAATGTTTCCCTACCTGTCAAACGAGTAGCAAAGTCTGGCCCCCCGTCTGACTCCCTCTGTCATAGGAGCCTCGCACTGCTGACTCCGAGTCCTGGGGTCGGCCTCTGAAAGACCTGACCGGATTGGGCACATGTGTCTGATGTCTGATTCCTATTGAAGAATCTATCGAATGGGGTCTACTGGTAGCTCTAGCTATGGGCGCCTACTCCACCAAGAATATCTCCATTAGAAGGTCTCTCTCTAGCACCCCGTCCTGGGTTGGGATGCTAAGAGACACCACTGTAGCCTTGATCTACCATATGAGTCCCTTCTCAAAGGATCAAGCCTTGAATAAAGGGTCTCGCACCATATCTATGGAGTAGCAGGAAAGATCTGTGAACATCAACAAGTACTCATCCACCGTCATGCTATGTTTCTGTAGGTGAAGAAAATCCTGGATGCCCATAGAGTGCATGGTCATGGGAAAAAACTCCTCATGGAAAAGCCTCTTGATGTTAACCAAAGTGAGTGTCTCCTCATCGCGAGTCTCGATGGTCAAACTCCACCATATCCCTACTGAGACCTATATATGGCTCACTTCCAAGACCATCATATGGTCAGGAGGTGTCCACACTAAGAATAAGACCCACTTCACAGCCTCTATCTAGTTCTCAACAGCCTGAGGATCCATCTCTCCTCTAAACTTGGGAGGTCTCTGTCTCTGAAACTCATGTAGGGAATTGAGCCTATGAACATCCTCTTCAAGAACTGTCAGCAATAGATTCTGACCATCGGGTGGTGGTAACTTTGGTGCACCACCTAGTGGGGCCATCTCTAGAACTGGTCCCTGTATAGACGCATCATCACTAGGCGAGCTATTCTCAAGACCTTTATCCAGAAACTTGCTAGACCTCCACATGTAGGCATCCTGAGATAGATCAATATGTACCACAGTTAGAAGGTTATACCAAGTGAGATGACTCTTATTCCAAATAAGGAGACACTTATGAAACCCGTATTTTCATGCATTGATCCAAAAATAGCATTCAATGACCTTGTGTATAGATATGTCATCCTCCACACCAACACTAGACTCCCTAAATCTGAAAGTAAAACTCACAACACTTAACACTATTGCCCCAAAACCCAAAAACAGACTCCCGATCTTTGAAGGGGAACCAACCTCCACTCTGATACCACTTTGTTGCGACCCGTCCCCCATGGCCCATGTTGTGACTACCCCAAGCCCAAATCCCATCAGCTATGGGGCTGGTGACTAGTGCCGAAGGTTTCAACCTACAAGTGGGAGGTATTCGCCTTAGTACCTGTATGCACACATATGCCAAACCACATCCCAACACAATGAAAGGGGGAAAAGGAAACCACTAAAATAAATATGAGTGAAAGTATAACTGAAAGTAAGTGGTATAGAATAAAAACCCAATGAGGAACTAAAATAGCTAGATAAAAAAAGAAACTCTAATGGATATCCATAGAAAACCCCACTTGATCATGAGTGTAGTGAAGCTACTATAATCTGAAGTAGTATGTCATGTCTGCCCGGTCCTACTAGACCCTGCCTGGTCCTTGGCCACCAGGTCCACCATCAGAGAATCTGTCAGTATCGCCTCCCTAAGAACCGCTGTTGAAACGTTGGTCGTCTAGACGAGACACAACATGTGTGAGTGAATCCTGTGCAGGGGTGAGTAACACAGTACTCGGCAGGTACCCCAAAACAAAAAGGAATAAACACACAACAATTCCACAAAGTAAAGAATGAAACACAAGACAACTCACACCAAGTATATTCTAGGGTAGTGAAAATTGTATCATCAGTCACATTGTCGAATATCTCAGTTGCTAGATAACTCCTCCTCTATGAAGTACAGTGGGCCTACCTAGTCACGAACAGGAGCTTTCCACTAACCTTGGACTGCTTAGGTACTCCTCCCCTATCATGTACCATGGGCCTAGAAAGTCATAGAGAAGTGATTCCCACTAGTCCTGGACAACTGAGGTACTCATCCTAATTGCGTACTGTAGGCCTGAAAAGTCACACAGAGGTGCTTCTCACCGTGGGTCCGCCATGTCATAGAGAGGTGCTTCTCATTGGGACAAAAGTCAGCAGCCTTCAGGTCTCATCTAGTTGTAGGGTTCTGTACATAGTGCACTTGTCAGAACCACTCTTTATTCCCTTAGTCACATATCAAATTCCACGAATGTCACGATAGAGCATTCCAAAAGATACACCTCATCGAGAGGGTTCCAACCCCACCAACGACTCGTCAATCAGATGCGTGGTTAGCATGTCACACATACACTGGTTTATTAAGACGGACTCGACCTGACCCGATGTGGGTCGAGGTTGGTATAGTCTAGCCTGGCCAGTGGGCCAGGCCCGATAGGCCTCGTTGGACCTGGGTTAGTTGGATGAGGGTCCAACATGCCGAGTCGCCTGGTGACCCAGTCGAGTCCGGCCCGGTCTAGTTCAGCCCAGCCCGCTGGGTGGTTTGTGCCCCACCCAATCCACAAGAGGCGGACAGGTCCGCCTCGCTGGACATAGCTAGATTCCATGTTTGTTAGCTTCCATTTCCGCATGGGTTACTGTGGGGTGCCTCCTCTACCGCGATCAAGAGAACGCGGTCTGTCATGCGGGATGTGATTTGGTGCTGCGTTTGCAGCCCACTGACGAGGTCGAGCAACCACGTCCACCACCTTCAGCTGGAGGCTTCTTCTATTGCGCCATGGCCCTTACTACGACACACCGTTGTGGCACGCTGCCTCCCACCAGCAGGCACTACCAAAGCCAGTGCGCCAACAGATTATTCTGCGGAACACCGGGTCTACACCGGTGGTCAATTCTTCACCCTTCTTGCGAATGCGTTCTTTGGGAAATGTTCTCTCCACCACGAAGGTCTCAAATATGTCTTGTTGTCAATTGAAGAGTTTGACCATGAGTAACACCCATGACATAGCGGATCAGGCCTTTTTTATGTTGGCATGAACCCTCTAGGTTAGAATTTTATAGCACATGGGAGGTTTGTGGATTTGTAATTCAAAAAACAATGACAATTAAATCTCGGAAAAAGAAACCACAAAGATGTCACCCCCCGCAGGAATGCATAGTCTGCGGATTAACCTTTTAATGTTTTAATACTTGGTCATCGTTTTTAGAAAAAAAGGCGGGGAAGAATATAAAATAAAAACCCCGTACCTCTTATAATGTCTGATGCCGCGTCGTTTGTCCTCAAGGGATTTAAGAAGTCAATGTCGCTTCCCAACTCCAATATTCTAAAGGTGTCGAAGATGATGATGTTATACCGATGTTCGTTATTCTTCATTGGGCTAGATTTCCATTAGAGGTTTGACAGAGAATCCTTAAAAAATTTAATTCATATTTCCCCAGTGCGTTGAACTATAAATAGGAGCACGTTGGAGCGTTCCCATTATGATGCGACGTCACATCGCTTCACTATTTTATTTAAGAAACAACGTCGCTGTTACACATTATTAAAGTGTCATTATGATGTGAGTTTAAAGAGACATTAATGAACCTCATTAATAGGTATCATCATCACCTCGTCGCTGCCCCACAAAATTTCCGTCTGCCACTCAAAAGTGAGAAAGAAAATAAAATAATTCATTTAATTTATTTTAATATTTTTCCTGAAAATTCCGGAAAATAACTTTTCCGCTCGGCCCTTTCCGGCCGAAGTTAAGTCATTTCTAGGAAAATCCTGGCATTCTAAATTCAACAGTGACCTCAAATTTTTGATCTGAGAAACAGTTCAAAAGATAGAAAATTCTGCTAGCACGTTTTCTAAATGTACCTTAAAAGAAAGTTCAAAATTCAATTCTGGGCTCTCTGGACCTCAGAATCACATGCCGTCAAATTTCGTGGTTTCAAAATAATTTCTTTATATAAAAAAATTACACAGAAATTGTGAGATGTTGCAATAAAAACATGGTAAATACTTTAGTAAATCTCTATGTGTTCAAGGTCATATTGAATTTTTTTTGGATATATCAATTATCACAAATTATATTTATTTTAGTATTTTTAATAAAATTAATTTTATATTTCCATTAATAAATAATTACTACATTATTTTTGTGTAATTATTTAATATAATTATTTATTGGGTAAAAATAAAAAACAAAATACTCTGACCAAGATAAATCCTCTATATTTCATAATAATACTTATAGTAAAATATATCTCTGGAAAATCCTGCCTTAAAATTGATATATGCATTAAAACATGAATGTGAAAACTGTAATATCACTTTAAATAAATTATTATAAGTGTCATAATATTTTCCATATGACTTAAAATTGATAATAACTCAACAATTGGATGATTATGGTTGATATATAATCTATAAATAACATTTTTCAAGTTTTTTGTCTTTTAATGGTTATTATCATATTAATAAAAAGTATTTTATTTATTTTACATCAATTAAATAATTCATGCATCATTACTGTATATGCATTTAAGGTAACTTTTTTAATCTATAAAAATTAAAAATAAATTTTTCATGATGTAGATAATTTCATTATCTTTATAGATACTATTTAGTATTGAATTTTTATCATTTTTATCAATATATTATAATTATTATACTTATATGAAATAAGAGGGTTACATTTTTTCATATTCATGTCACCTTGTTTTATTTTAATAATATTTATATCCTTTTCATGTAAAAAAGTCCATTAAATTAGTCAATTAAAATAATTAGGTGTTAAGGGTATATGGATACTCATACAATAGTATTTTCTCAGCTGTTAGGGTAATTGTATTTTCCTTATCATTTTAATTTTATACCTAAATTAACTAGTTTACCTTTAACTGTGTTAAATAAAAATTACCATAGTTACTATTCATAATATTGAAAAATAAAAGTAACCTATTAACATAATTGGGACCCAAAAATTCCAAATATAGAATAATTTTTTAAAAATTTTATAACCCAGAAGTTTTAGTAATTGAATTAAAATTAATCCCATTGAGGGAACGAGAAAATGAGGTTTTAAAAAGTTAAATCCATTAAAGGATTGACATGTATTTATATCAAATATAAATGTGAAAATACTTACCATGAAAAAAATTGGATTAAATGATGTAAATATTTTCTATTTTTACCTTAAAACCATTCTATAATATAATTTAACAAATTAAATTATTTCAATGAAAATGGTTTTTTTCTATTAAAATTCAGTGTATTTTTACTAATCATAAAAAGTTTAAAGTTATCATTAAAATATAAAAAATTAATCTAAAGTTAATTTTTATATACCAATTCCAATGAAATTTTTATCTTTTTCAGTAGAATATATAACAATGTCAAAAGTTAGATTTAAAATGGGTGCCCCATTAAAAGGAAGAAAAATTGAATTTGTTATTATATCATGTCTAGACAACATATAAGATGAATTTTAAAAATTAGATTGAATATATTACACATATATTTCATTAATAAAATCCATCAAGAGTGATTTTTTTATTTTATGTTCTCTATTATTTACATTTAAATAGTTTTTTGAAAAACATTGCCTTTAATTTAAAAGGGTTTTATTTTCATTTATAATTAATTGCTCAGAAAAGAATTAATTATATATACATGTGTAAATAATACTTTCATAATTTAGTTAAAACTATTCATAGCTTCCATTTTAATGTCGAGGTTATAAGGTAACATAATAATATTTAGTTTTTTGGTAAGACTCGGTATCGTGTAAAATGAACTAAATCAAAATAACTTGAAATTGTGTGTAAACCAAGCCAAGAATAGTTTTGCGTATACTGCAAGCTAAGAAGGTGTTTAATATAGTACATGATAATCTTGTTTTATTGTAAGCCACATGAAATCAATGAAATCAAAAATAATCTATCTCAAAACAATCTTGGGGTGATATATTTATTAAAATCATTTTCTTTATAAAATTGGTTAGTTCATCATACCATTCTCTAAGAGATTTATTTAGACCGAATAATATTTTAAATGGTTTGAATTTATTTTGGTAAATAATTATTTTTTAAACCATGTGGTTGGTTAAAATATATCCCTTGTTAAATTAATCTAATTCTAAAGTTAATTTTTACATCATTTTAAATAGTATAAAATATTGAGATCATAAAAAACATAACAAAATATCAATGGATTCAACTCTAAAAACTGGTGCAAATGAATATT
Source organism: Viscum album (assembly GCA_963277665.1). Lineage (NCBI taxonomy): Eukaryota > Viridiplantae > Streptophyta > Magnoliopsida > Santalales > Viscaceae > Viscum > Viscum album. The sequence continues at coordinate 1,458,264,978 of OY728121.1, forward strand.
TAAAATACGTGACTTCCTATTTTAAATATCCTTGGGAAGTTAATATAGACATATTTATAACTATATTTTCAGACCCATCCATTTTATTTTAAAAACCCAATTTGTTCCTATAGATATTTTAGTTTAATGTAACTAAACTATATTCTATTTTGAATTCATGTTAAACTAGTGATGTTCATCTTGCATAGAATTTATATAGTTTGAATCCTTCAATTTTTCATTACTATTAATAGGAAAAAAATCCACTACTAAGATATAAATAATACAAAAAATTAGAACTAATTTTATAGTCCTAATTCATGATTCAATATTCCCAATTAAATTTTCTAATGAATGATATATATGTGTTTTCCAAATTATAGGATCATATTGAGAATATAGTTTATCACCCTTAACTGATGCAATATAATTTCATTTTTACCAATATCAAAATTGAATTCTATTAATTTTCCAATTGATTCAACAAAATTTTTAATCTATTTTCATATTATTAATGAAAATTAAGAGAAAAAAATCATCAATTGACAGAGTTATATTTTTATATAATATATAATATTTACTATTGTATGAATGTTGTAGAAAAATTCCCTCATCTGATGTTAGCATAATTTTTTTTAAGTTTAACATTTTTATTTAATATATAAAATCTATAAAAAAAACTAGAAAGTAATAGGTTTTTTGTTTCTCTTCATATAATATTTTATTAGGGGGGTTCCATTATAAGTGTCTAATGTATGATCTATTTATGTTATAAAAATTATTTTTAACTTATTATTCCCAAAAATATTTTTCGTAAGTTAAATTCATTAAGCATTGTCACTACCAGTTCCTAAATTGTATTATTTACCCTCTCTACACACCATTTTTATTATTGTGTTATAGGGGTGGAAGTATTATGGAAATATCCATTATCTTCACAAAAATAATAAAATTATAAGGTAACAAATTATCCTCTTTTATTACTTCTAATTGTTTATAATTGGTGACATTTTGAATATTTTATTTATTTATAGAATGTAGTAATATTTTTTAAGGTTTCAATTTTATGGGATAAGAACATAGTTCAAATGAATATACTAAAATATTTTACAATGAAAAATAAAAATCTCTTACTACATAAACTATAAGTTCTTAGGGTTTTAAAGAAATAATTTTGATATTGACCTATTAATCTAACAATACCAATGATATTTAAATATCTAAAACACCCTATATGATTCTTATATTTTAAAAAATAATAACTTATCAAAAATATACTAGTTTTATATTTAGTAAGTTATAAATAATTTCCGTGTTTTTAGAATATGTACAATTTTAGATGATGCATATTTACCAAACTTTTATTCCAAAGAATCTCGTATATTTCAACAAAATTTAATCACATTATATTTTAATGATTTAGTTCCAAAAAAATAAGTATAATAGATATTTTCTATTCTATTGGAATAAAATAATAAAATATTGTCTTTATATAGAATTCATTTATTATAATCAAACATTACACTTATGACATCATCACAAAGTCATGATATCATAATCAAAGTGTGTTTTAATCCAAATATAAGAAATTTATAAATAATAATATATTTTAATTTACATACTTCTCCAAAACCATTATATACTCAATTAATATTTTCACCTAATTTGGAAGCACCTCTATTAAAAAAATAGATGTAAAAATAAATTATAAATACCTATCTGGTGGATTGAGAACCTTGCATCCAAATACCATGTATTTTTATAAATATTTATAATGGTTTCCTATAAAATAAATTATGTAGATAAATGTATTGGGAACCAAGATATATAGAGTAAAAATGGGTTATTATTAAAATTATGAGGAACCCATACAGATTTAAGACATTTGTTATAGTGTAATCTAGGTGATAGATTCATAGAAATAAAAGTCTTAATGTGGAATTTTTATTGAGTAAGTCTTAGAGAAAATTTATTTTCATAATTCCATTTGAGATTACATCTATAACATGTAATTGTTTAAACACTTCCTTTATATATTTTATTAAAATTGGTTCTATACGTATTTGGAATCTTTCTATTATACTTAAATCCAGTAATGTATTTATTGGTTTTATTCTATGACATCATCTTATGAAATTGTTATTTTCCTTTAGAAAAACCAAATTGGGTTCATTTTATTCTAGTTATTTCTATTTTATGATTTTCATTCACTGTTTGAATAACATATAGGGAATCAAAAAAATTCATAGTTAAACATGGCCATGTATTTATTAATCTATTATTCTCATGCTTTAATTTCTTATATTACTAATAAATTTTATCTAAATCATAATAAACAAATTTAAATCTTCATTCTATACATTTATCCTTTTATAACGTGATATATTTTCTTCTTTAATTATCATCATTAAACATTATATATTCGAAATCTATATCTTTTTCTATTATTTATCTTTCTTATTTTCTATTCATATTTATCTCTTGAGATTATCCATTATCAAAATATCCCTTTGAAACATTTCATTTTTTAGTTAATTGAATAAATTTATTTTCAATATCATTGAAATAACCAAAAATATAACTATAATCATTATTTAACTAATTATTTGTTGTTTCCATCAATAAAATATTATAAGTTTATTTTTCACTATTATAAACATCACTATTGGTGTCTAAAAAGTTTGTACATATCCATGAATCATGATATGTTCTTTTTATCTTTTTCCTATATCATTTGTCTTTACCTTCTTGTTTAAATTTTTGGACTTATGATTTTATATGTCCCTTTTTCCTACACTCATAGAAAATTAATTCCAAAACAAAATATATATTATATTTAATTCATTACATACCTTTATATCATCCTTTTGATAATCCCTTCTAGGACATTTCTAAAACCGTCTATTTCATATCTTGTACTCATATACTGATTTCTTAATATTTAGAATTTCTTATTCACCACTTTTGTACAACTCACAATCAATGAAATTTTAAAGGACATTAATATAATATTTAAATGATATAAAATTATTTTTTTCATGTTAATAATAATTTTTATTATTCATTTCAGAATCATACTGAAAAATTGATCCAATCAACTCATCCATTAAATAATCAGTGAAATATTTACTATCATTAATTCCAACCAGAATTGAGTTCCATATTTTGGGTATATCTTGATGTAATAATTCTATAATATTTTTATTATACATGTTATCATAATTTTACACAATGTTATTTATAATTTTGAGGAACATGTTGAACATATCATAGATTATCTCTTGACTAGTCATTATGAATTCCTGGAACTCACCTTTCTGAATATCTAGATTGGTTCTCTATAACTTTTTAATTACTTAATGAGTGAAATTTAATGTCCCATATATATTAGAATCATTTATACATTAGTAAATATATCAATACATAATTATACTTGAAGAATAATAAAATTAATTTACAAAATTTTAATTTAGAACATGTTTTGTAGAGTTATTACAGATTTGAGTTCTAAATCAACATCAGGAAATTTTTATATATTTCATATAAGTTACTAGAATTAAAGACCTATATTTTTTTATAATACTTTCAACTGATCCATCCAGTAAAAATATTATATTTCCTTTAAATGAGTTGGTTTGATGGGATTCAGTATTTAAAATTAACAAAATTTCATTAATAAGTACTGGATTGTTTCTTAATACCGTTAATTATTGGATAATGTTTAGTTAAAAATAGATAATGAAATAGTTATAAAAAATTCCCTAAAAGTAACCACATGCAAATAAATTTTTTTATGTATTAGTATATGTTAATACTAACTAGAGGGGGGTGGGGGTGAATAGTCATTTTAAAACTATTCAATTGAAAATATTTTTTATATTTTTAAACACTGTTAAATGTGAATTATAAAAGAAAGAATAAAATAAGATGTTTTATAATAGTTCAAATAACTAAGATCCTAATAAACTCTACAAAATCCTCAACATTTCCAAGAGATCCATATTCACTATTTCCTTATTTTTGATAGGATGTGGAAGCCTAAAAACAAACAAATGTTCCTTTTATAGTCTTAGTTGTATAACCCCCGTCTTTTGAAAGAGTCACAATCAACTTGAATTTCTTCGACAAGTCACAACCTGAATGTCCTTCTATATTAAAGTAATAACCCATATTAATGAATTTTTATTAAAAAATCATTTGAAATATCTAGATTAAAAATAGTGGATAATAAGAAATAAAAAAATGAAAACAGAATAAAATTAGAATTAAAATATAGTAGATGATGATGAAATTTAATGCATCTCAAGATATTTGATCACATAAGTAGTGGATGATGGAGATGATGAAGTACTTTTCTATTTAGGAAATGGAATATTAGTCGTAATCTTGATGAAGTACATTGAAAATATCATATTAAATTCATATTTTGCAATTTAATTTTGAAGTTTTTCATAGTGAAAAATCATAGAAATAAAATTTTATAGATTATTCTATCATTTTTTTTATTTTCATTTGTAAAGGGTAATCATGTAAATGACTAAAAATATTAGGGTGTATATATTTTGGATAATAATATAATTAATTTTAAAAAGAACAATCAACATGTAAAATATATAGAATACCTTAATTTGAATTAAGTCACTTATACTTAGAGATTCCATACTATTTTATTATTTCCTAGAATAATGTCATATATATTACAGCATGATATTTAGATAAAAAATAAATATTTTATATTTTAAATTAGTTAAAATAATAATAATAAACATGTAGTATTTTGGATTGTAAAAATTTACAGAAAACACATTATCATACTAAAATACACATCATGTGAAGATGAGAATAGTTTTTTATCATTTTTTAAATATATAATTATAATATTTATTAATATATAATAAAATAATAATTAAAGAATATAAATTTTCATTTAAATAATTAAAATGGAATAGAATTATATTTTTCTGGAAAAATTATTTTATTACTAACTGTAGATAAAATATACATGGATGTAGTAAGTTGTCTCTACCATCACAAGATAGAATTGAAATATATTTACTATTTAGTAGGATCTATAGTTCAATATCATGTATCATTAGATGATATATGATTAGGTGGATGGACTGGTGGATATTTTAGAAGAAGTTATATAAGTGCTTCAATTAAACACCAATAATGTTCTACCATCCCACCATTGGAACAAAGCTATTTCCATTGTGAAGAGAGCTATCATCAATTTATGAAATAATGTTGAATGGGGTGGAATTTATATCTCTATAGTATCAAAACTCAGTGAAATTACATTTGATGAAATTTTGAATGTGCCATCAGAGTTTCATGCTGCCGTCATGGCTTGTAAATAGTCGACCATTATTGGAAGGGATGAAGGCGATTTAATCCTTCATGATATACCATTCTCGAATTGATATTGTATATTGAATGGATGAACATCCTCCTATAACTTTGATGATTACAATTGGACATAAATAATTTTTTGAGAAATAGAATGCTTCAATGGAAAACAATTCAGTCATACTGACTAGATTTTCTAATACATGAAAAAAATTGACAAAAAAATATCAAGATAAATATTATATAGTTTTCTTAGAATAAATAAACCTGATGAGTAGAACCCTTAATGAATCTGGTGGTAGAAGATAATAGAGAATGATTAATTTGACATATCTGACCGATTTGATCATGCAACTATACTAATGTAAATATATTTAACGATATAGGAAAAGTTATTTCCAATGAAAAATCACATATCACATCTCAAATAGTGTAAAAATTCATCATATCTTTCAATATGTTGTTCAAAAGATCGAGCAAGAAATAGGGGATCAACAACCGTTACAATACATACACTTCTAAGCCTCACAGGCTGGCACTGAGCTGTACTAGCCGACTATCCCTGTTGCAGGTGTGTTATGCATCGACTATAGTTGGTCCTATACAAAACTGAATCTGTTCATTCTGTCATCATGCAAGTTATCCTACACTGGCTCCCTTGGTCATGGTTGTCCTCCACATCCCATAGTTCCTTGGTTGAGCTTAACTACGAATGGATTGTATGGATGGACAATTTCTCTATAAATTCTATTTTGAGAAATGTTGTACAATTAACATAATCAAGTAGATAGTAAATCAAGAAATAAAATAAATAAAAATTAGTTGCATTTAATTCCTTAATTAATAAGAAAAATTAATATCATTTTTAATTATAAATTTATCAAATGGGTTTGTAATTTATCAAAATAATAAATCAAATAAACAAAAACTCATAGTGAAAATATAATTATTATCGACATTTTTTATGTTGATGGAATAACCATTATCTAGCTCCTTTTCACCCATTTTAAAGTGAACATGTCCGTCTTGCGTACCCACATACAACCACCTCAACAGAGCAATATATTTCATTTTTAATTACCCAAATACAATGGAATTTATAAATGATGTATTTAATTAATAAATAAGATATTTATTACATAATTATTATTCTATAATGGAAAACCATTATCTATATTCATTACCTTTGGATAATTCAAAAATTAGAATGTGACCCATGTATACATACATAATACCGCTTCAACACATTAAAAATTTATTTTTCAATCACCACCCAAAAAGGATAGTGCTAAAAATTTAATTAATTAACTAACTAATATAATTTTATTAATATTATTAATTTCCTAGAATAGTATTTGGTCCTTTATATTAAAAAAATTAATAATAAATGTTTATCATAAATTTTAACATCTTAGAAAAAGAAAAAAAATCCAATTTTCTTAATTGGAATTAATTTTGGAAAACCTTTGGAACTAAATAAAACTATGCTATTATTGTGACTAATCATATATCTCATCTGTTATAGAAAGAATTAAACTATTTCAAAACACCTTTATCCACTTTCAATATAATAAGGAACCCTTGGAAGAATTGACTAAACAACATCAAGTGGTAAACATAAGAAAAAATATATAAATTAAATAAATAACATAATATATTAAATGAACCTTAAAAAATTAAAATATATATGATAATTGATCTTGATAAATTATTAAATAAATTTAATTTTATTATTTAGGAAGTTTTAATGTGTCTGACCAAGAAGTAATCCAATTTAAATAGATAATTAAATAATTTTTTTCATTAGGTTATATAAAATATTTTTTATATATTCTATGAAATGATTATTAATGTCATGACCTGTGATTTTTCAATTAAATATTTCACCTTTTATTATGTAAATTTTCATTTTTTAAAATAATCACTATATTTTTTCATTCAAAAATCACATGTAATGATATTTGAATGGGTTATTTTCCTCAATTGAAATTTATTGATACATGTTTCATAATGGTAACAATTCTTCCTTTTATATAGTTTAGTTATTAACCCATTGAAATATTATATCATGGTCATATTTTATTCATGCTAAATAAAATTATATTCATGTTGTCTCTTTGAAATGTTTTTTATTCTATTGTTACCAAATCGATAATGGTTTATTTTATAACCTCACATTTATCAAGATTTATTATATTTCAATTTCCATTAGGGGAATCACAATATAAACTCCCTTAAATATGATATATTGGTTTATAATAATGTTATTACTATGGTTCTCAATTATTAATTACATTTTTTCTCTATTATTTGCTAATAAACCAAAGTATTATATATACGAAAAGCCAACCTTACTTCTCCTTTTGGACATGAATCTTTATATTCTATATAATTATTCATTATTTGTTTAAAAAATTTAAATTTATGTACTTTAATTATTTTTAATGAAAAAATTATGAAATTTTTTTACCTTTTATTAAAATTTCAAGAGACATATTCCAAAATTTTCTAAAAAATTCAATTTTGAAATTATTTATTATATTATGACATGATTGCCTTTTTAAAAATTCCATCAGCAAAATACATTTTTAACATCATAACCAATACTAATTAGTTATATTACATTTTTATTCTTTATTGTTTTAGAACATAATATCAATTAACATTTTATGGTCTTTTATTGTTTTTTATTAAAATAAAAGCATGTAATTTTCATAAATATTTTGAAATCAGAATTAAATTTACTTATCTTTTTTATTTTCCCCTTCACATTTTCATGCATAAGAATAGTTTATTTTAAATACTATTTTATAGGATATTATAATACTAATACAGTTTTAAATTATTCCCTGAAATCTCTTGAAGCATGTTTTGGAAGTGACTTATAACATCATTTTTAGAATAAAGTTAAATAATCATTATGAAAATTCTTTAAAAAGTTTCTATTCTTTATTTGTATTTTTTTTTAAAAAATATATACTATATAAAGTAATATTTAATAGAAAAATAGAAATAATATTTTCTTACAAATATATGATATGATTTAATATTTTTTATCAACTGATTAAGTTATTGTGTACATCAAATGTGATACCAAATTAAAATTTTATATAGCCCATTTTCATTCCATGAGATTTCCATCTATAGTGACATCATTTTATCTTTTGAATTACATTTTATAAATTAATAATAGTTTTTTTATATATTAAAATATATAAAATTTATTTACTTCTTTTTAAAATGGATCATTAAAATATAATGAAATGTGTCGTTGAGGTGACTTATAACAACATTTTTACAAAAAAGTTGAAAAAAATATTTACGAAAATTATTTTAACATTTTTACCTCCTTATTCTGATTAATTTTTAAAAAATCTATATCATATGAAGTAATTTTTATGATAAACATATATATTCACTATATATATATATTGATCATTTATTCTTTAGTATTAACAGATTAAGTTATTTTTTTTATCTTACATGATACCATATAAAAATGTTATTCAATCCATTTTCTTTCCAATGTTATTTTAATAAATGTAGATTCATTTATTATTTCTTCGGATAAACTTGGGATATCTTATAATTATACCATCAAAAATATTTCCTTAAATGGATTATTTTTATATTTGATGAATTTTTTACGAATCCCATTTTTCCCAAGGTTTATATAAACTTTGATGGAATGATGAGTATTTTTGTGATCTTATAGAGAAAATATATATGTTTTTTGTTATTTGATGGGTGGGAATGAAATTATTTATCCCAATAATGTAGTATACAATGATTTATGTCTTTTGAGATAATATTTATCGGTATTTTTAGAGAAATCAATCCACTATCAGACTCTACCCACTATGTTTTGTGTTGGACTCACCTGTTTTGATAATCCCAAATCACGTTTAAATATTAATCATGACATATTAAGTCTTTTTCTAACTATTTTTAATATGTATTTATAATTTTTTATCCTGAACAATGTATACTATTAGTCTCATGACTTTGCTACATCAAATTACAGTTTAAATTTATCTAAATATAAGTTCACTGTTAAAGGCTACTGGTAAGAGCCTTCTGTTCAAAGTCACCATTATAACTCACTGTTACTATAGGTCACTGATCCTAGAAGGTTACCGTTGAAGATCTACAATCACTAATATAGGCTACCGGTACAAGGTTACTGTCACAAGTCTACCGATGATCTTCTTATCAAAGCTCACAGATAACGAGTCACTGTTACAAGGTCACTACTGTGAAAGGCTTCTGTTAGAAGTTCACTGTCAGACTCTTTCTTAAGTCTTCTGTTGAGAACCTCAATGTTCAAGTCTATAGTTGGACATGTCTACCGTTAGTAGAAGGCTATTGCTAGACAACTCCTACTATTAAGATAATTGAATGTTTTTCAAAGTCTACTGATGGACATATTTCACTGTTAATGAAATTACCTATTGAGATAATTCTACCATTGGAAAGGTCATTGTTTAAGTAGTATCATGTTACAAAGCTTCCGTTAGAAGAATACTATTGGAGTATACCGCTGATCAAGCCTACTGATGAAGCCCACAATTTAATATCCTACGGATGAAGTCCACTGATGAGGATAAACTGTTACACAGAGTAACATCTACCGTTATAAGACATCCACTTAACCAAAGTTCACCATTACAAGCCTACAGTCAGAGAACCTACATATGAAGTCCACAGTTATAGAGGCTACCATTGAAGTCTACCGTGTGACATGCATCTGCTACCATTCTAATGATATTCTATTATTTTTTTACCAATTTTATTAATACTATCATAACGGTCATGTCTGGAAAAATTAATGCACCTGACATTATTTAATGTTATTTGCAGGCATATCAGGAGACAGTATGACACACGAGGAAGATCACACATGGTTGAAACATTTTTTCTGTCAGCCTCTGCTGAAAAAACGAGAAAAAGCTCATCTAGAAAAGTGTACATATATATATGTGAAGAGGAAGACATGAAGAGTGTAATCAACTCAGAGATATATACAAAGTAGAAATAGAAACAAGAGACATGCATAGACATATTGAATGTACACAGAACACATAAGAGAGAAACATACACAATCTGAATAAGAACACTCAAGCACTCATTCGGAAGAACAGAGAGCTTCATGAAGATCTATTGAAGGAAATTTTTTCAAGATGTAGTGGTGTGCTGCAAAGAGCTTCAAACTCAAAAAGATTATCATCTCTACATTAGGAAGTCAGAACCTAGAATTTGTGAAACTTTGTTTTTAGAGGCAACATGCAGAGAAGGACCAAACTTCATTTCCATCATTCCAATGAGTCTAGAGCTGATCTTCTAACACAACAGAGCATTCTAAACTCATCCCTACTATCTTTAGCTCTACTGTGTTTAAATATTTTACATTTGTGAGCAGTGTGTATGTGTTACACACACTGAATCTTGTGCTTGAACTGAGGGATACTTAAAATCCCCATACCAAAATCTCTTTACATTTTTTTCCCATGTATAACTGTGGAAGAAGCCTGGTGTGGGTTGGTAGTTAAATTTTTCCCATGTATAACTGTGGTAGAGGTTGCAAAACCTGGATAGTTTGTGAAAACTGTTGTAAAGCCCGATACAGGTTGTGTATCACTCTTTAATATAATTTCTTGGTGGCAGGTGATCCCCAAGTGGAGAGGACTAAGTCTTGACTTAATACTGAACCTCTTTCTTAAATTGATGTGTTCATCTTTCCATTACACTGTTTTACATTTATCCGCTACTTATATTTTCAAAAACAGAAATCTGTTTTTACATTCACTCAGATAGTTAGTTCTGGTTAGTGTGTATATATGATTCATTTAGTAAACTTGTTTCAAAAGTGTAATTAGTTGTTATACTTATTATACTGAGGATAAATCAACCTTTGAAAAACCTGTTGAACAATAAGTCACTTATATCTCTACTGCCTTAATTGACTCGGCAGTTTTAATTTGGGGGATTTTAATCCTAAAATCTTTAATAGAAATTTTAGTTGGAACTCAATTCACACCCCTATTGAGTATCCACTCTGACCAACATTTGGTATTAGAGAAAAAAAATTCTTATTTATAAAAAGTTTTCAAACCCTCTGTTTTTGAAACTGTGATTTTAGTTTTATCTTAAAGATCATAAATTTCTATTAGTACTAAATTTTATCTCTTTAATATATTTTCTAAAATCTAGTTATGGACAATAGAATAGAAGGTGATGATACTAACAGGCCACCTTTCATTAATGGCGTGAATTATTCTCAATGGAAAATTAAAATAAAAATTCATTTGGAAAGTATTGGTTTTGATATTTGGTCTGCTATAGAATCAGAATATGAGATCCAAAAAATTACTAGATCTACCTGGGATGATGCTACAAAGTCTGACTATAACAATAACTGTAAAGCTATGAATTCCCTTTACTGCTCTTTAGGAGATGAGGAATTTAACCGAATTTATGTGTGTAAAACAACTCATGAAATCTGGGACACCTTGGCTGTTTCTCATGAAGGAACAACCAATGTCAAGGAAATGAGATTAAATACTTATACTATTAAATATGATAATTTTAAGATGAGACCTGATGAACCCATTTCTGACATGTACCTCAGGTTTAATGAGATTGTCAACAGCATGAGTTCACTGGGAAAAGCTGTTCTAGAGAAGGAGAAGATCATGAGAATATTGAGATGTTTTCCAGACAGATGGAGAGGCACTTTTGTATCTATCCGAGAGTCATGTGACATCAGCAAGCTACCTGTTAAGGAGTTGATTGGTAAACTAATGATGTATGAAGAAGAACTGAAGGTGAACAAAGAAGAAGATGATGAACCTAAGAGAAAATCTGTATCTTTCAAGTCTACTGCTTCAAAGAGAAAAGACAAGGAGAAAATACATGTACCTACTGAAAGTTCAACTAGTGAAGATTCAGATTCAGAAAGTGATGAAGAAATGGCTCAAATAGCCTGGAGATTTAAGAAGTTCTATAGGAAGAAGAAGTTTTTCAGAAAACCAAACTACAAGGGTAAGTATGATCAACAAGGTATGTGGAATAAGGATTGGAAGAAATTTGATAAGGAAGATGATATAATTTTCTATGAATGAAAGCGAAAAGGACACATTAAGGATAACTGTCCGAAGTTAAAATTCCAAAAGAAATATTATTATAAGAAAAAAAGTTATAAAAAGGATATGAAGGCAACCTGGAGTGCTTCGGAAGACATTTCGAGTGAATCTGATGCTTCAGAATCAGAACAAAACAAACATTCCAATCTATGTTTTATGACAAAGACATCCGAGGTAACAATTAATTCCCCTATGCATAATACTTAGTATTATGGGAATGAAAGTAACTATCATAATGAAAAATATATGACTAAAGAAGAATTATTTAAATATTGAGAAATGCTTGAGGATACTTTTAATGAACTCAAGGACAAATATAAGTCATTAAAAAGACAACATGCTTTAAATGCGAATTACAAGTCAAATCTGGACATTGAAAAAGAGAAATTTTCTACACTGCTAAAGGAAAATAAAGAGTTAAAATTATCTAAAGAACAATTAAGAAATGATATTGATAATTTCACTACTGGTAGGGATACCTTGATATAGTTTCTAGGAAAACATATTGCTCCAAAATATACAACTGTTATAGGGTATCAGCCTGGACAGAGACAAATTAGTAAAACCAAATTTGTTCCAAAATCTGGACAGTTCACTGCTAGTTCTGGACCATCTTTTGAGAAAAAATTTTCTAAAGGACCTAACAAAGTATTTATGTCTCAAAATATGTTTGTTGATTTTGGAAAACCTATAAATCAAATATGGGTTCCCAAATTTTTATTGGCTAACCTTTCTAGACCCAAGATGATATGGGTACCAAAATTACCCCATGTTTAATCTGTTTTGCAGGGATGTTGTTTAAAGAGTTCCTATAATACTCTATGGTACTTGGACAGTGGATGTTCAAGACATATGACAGGAGACTATTATTGGTTCAAGAGTCTAATTAAAGTAGATGGTGGGCATGTCACCTTTGGTGATAATGCAAAAGGAAAAATCATTGGCTTAGGACAGATTGGTAACCCTGGTAAAATATTAATTTCTAAAATACTTTTTGTTGATGGATTAAAGTATAATTTACTTATCATATCTTAGTTATGTGATTATGGCCTCAATGTTAAATTTGAAAATGAGGCATTCCATGTTTTTAATTCAAAAAAATGATTTAGTTTTCACTGCATATAGAAATGAGAATGTATATGCTGTTGATTTAAATTCCTTATCCAAACAAAATGTTTCCTGCTTAAATACTTTTCATAAAGAGTCGTGGTTGTGTCATAGAAGATTAGGACACTGTAATGTCCAGTCACTTAGGAATCTATCTATCAATTGTTTAGATAGAGACTTACCTAAATTATAATTCCCAATTGATAAAGTGTGTAATCCCCATCAAAAGGGAAAATAACACAAAGTTTCTTTCAAACCAAGGAAAGAAGTTTCAACTTCTCAACCAATTGAGTTGGTTTACATGGATTTGTTTGGACCATCAAGAGTTTAAAGTCTAAACGGGAAGCACTATGTTTATGTTATTATGGATGAATTATCTAGGTATACTTGGGTATACTTTCTAGATCACAAAAGTGAAGCTTGTTACTATTTTGTCAAATATTCCAAGTCTATAGAAAATATTAGTGGACTAAGAATTAAGACCCTGAGAAGTGATCATGGCTGTGAGTTTGAGAATCATGAGTTTGAATATTACTTCTCACACAATGGCTATAGTCATAATTTCTATGCCCCTAGTACACCTCAACAAAATGGAGTTGTAGAAAGAAGAAATAGGACCCTTCAAGAAATTGCAAGGACTATGCTCAATGAGTATGACTTACCTGTTTATTTTTGGGCTAAAGCTGTAAATACAGCTTGCTATGTTATCAATAGAGTTTTAATTAGACCAGTTCTAAAAAGGACCCCTTATGAACTTTGGAATAATAGGAAGCCTAAGGTTAATTACTTTATAGTTTTTGGTATCAAAGTCTTTATTCTTAATACTAAAGATAATCTTGAAAAATTTACTTCCAAAAGTAATGAATGAATTTTCTTGGGTTATTATATCTCAAGTAAAGCCTATAGAGTGTTCAATATGAAAACCAAATCTGTAGAAGAATCAGTTCATGTCAAATTCAATGAGACTGATCCACATGAGCCTAAAAACCCTCTTGAAAATCTTGAGGAAGATTTCTCAAATCTGATCCTTAATGATAAGGATAGTGAATCCCCAGTAAAAGTATCCAGTACTAGAAATTTTCTAGAATCTGGTCCTGCTGATTTTGAACCAAAAGACAACAACGAAGAATCTAGTTCAATCCTTCCTAGAGGTTTTAGTACTCTCAAGAATCATCCTCTAGATGCTGTTGTAGGCGATTTAAATAGAGGAACACAAACTAGATCTTCTCTAAGAAACCAAGTTGAACATCAAGCTTTTCTTTCACAACTTGAACCCAAAAATATTAATGATGCTATCAATGATGAATTTTGGGTAATGGTTATTCAAGAAGAACTAAATCAGTTCAAAAGAAACAAAGTTTGGGAATTAGTGGAAAGACCTAAGGACACTTTGACCATAGGCACTAAATGGGTGTTTAGGAACAAAGTTGATGAGACTGGGAATATAGTTAGAAATAAATCTAGGTTAGTTTCACAAGGATATAGTCAAGAAGAATGAATAAACTATGAGGAGACATTTCCACCTGTAGCTAGACTAGAAGCTATAGGGATACTACTTGCATATGAAGCTCATCTGAATTTCAAACATTATCAAATGGATGTTAAAAGTGATTTTCTAAATGGGTATATAGTTGAGGATGTATTTGTTGAACAACCTCCTGGTTTTACAAATCCCCATTTTTCCAATCATGTTTTTAAACTATCTCAAGCTTTATATGGTTTAAAATAAGATCCAAGAGTATGGTATGATTGGCTCAACTCTTTTCTTATTTCAAAAGGTTTTACCAAAGGGATAGTTGATCATACTCTTTTCAATAAATATATTTCTAAATATTTTTTGATAGTACAAATTTATGCGGATGATATTATTTTTGGATCTTCTAAAAATTCATTATGTACTAAGTTTTCAAAAATGATGAAAAATGTGTTTGAAATGAGTTTAATGGGAGAACTCAAAAGTTTCCTTGGATTTCAGATCTTTCAAAATAAAAATGGAATTTTTTTGAATCAAAGTAAATATATTAAGGATCTTCTAAAAAGTTTTTCTTTGGATGGTAGTAAAGGTAGTGAAACACCTATGAGTACCACATGTAAGTTGGATACTAATGAAGCTGGAGAACTAGTGGATCAATCCAACTCCAGAGGTATGATAGGGAGTCTACTCTATCTTACAACTAGCAGAACTGACATCATGTTTAGTGTATGAATGTGTGCTCGCTTTCAAGACAATCCAAAAGAGTCTCATTTAACTTATGTAAAAAGGATTTTTAAATATCTCAAACATACTCTCAACTTAGGATTATTTTATCCAAACGGACAATCATTTTATTTATTGAGTTATTCTGATGCGGATTTTTCTGGTTGCAAGTTTGATAGAAAAGCACCTCTGGGACATGTCACATTTTAGGCAAGTCACTAGTATCCTGGTGTAGTAAGAAGTAGAATTCTGTTGCGTTATCCACTTCCAAAGTTGAGTACATAGCTGTTGGTAGTTGTTGTGCTCAAATTCTGTGGATGAAACACGCCTTACTGGACTATGGATATCAATTCAAACATGTCTCAATAATGTGTGAAAATACAGGTGCTATTAACATTTCCAAAAATCTAGTATCTCATGCTAGGACAAAGAATATTGATGTGAGACATCACTTTTTTAGGGATCATTATCAAAAGGGTGATATCACTCTTGAATTCATTGGAACTGAACATCAATTGGCTGATATATTCACAAAGCCTTTGAATTCTGAGAGGTTAAATTACATCAAACATGAGTTAGGTATGATTAACTTTAGCATAGGAGACCTCAATGTTAGACCTCACAATTAGACCTCACAGTTAGACCTCACAGTTAGACCTCACAGTTAGACCTCATAGTTATACCTCACAGTTAGACCTCACAGTCAGACCTCACAGTTGGACCTTACTGTTGGACCTCACTATTATACCTCACCATTTCACCTCACTAGTGTACCTCACTGGTACATCTCACTGTTGGATACCTCATTGTTTGTCTTTATTTTTTCGGGAATTCGAATCGTTTTTATTCCTATTTATTATTCCTATTTTATTTTGTTTTAATCCCTAAATGATAAAACCAAAGGCGACGAACATTCCTCAATCCACCTTCCTCTCTCAATCTTTAACCTTGCTCTTGAAATTCCTAAACCCTAACCTTTCGTTTGAGCCATCAAACCTCTCTCAATCTCTATGGATAAAACCAAGTGACCCCTGACTGTCAATGAGGATGCGTCAAGGCCAAAGAGAACTCGAGCCGAATCTAGTGGGACCAGTAATACCCCGACGGGACCTGTCAACCCGCATCTGACCAAGAGAGAAATCTTTGATGAGAAGGAGTTAAGTGAAGAATGGATGCTGTCAAGCAAGTCATTAGTGCTGAAAGCACTAGATTCCCAAGTATGGACCAAATGATTTGACAACAACAATTGATCGTACTACCCGAATCTTGTGAAATAATTCTATAAATATCTAATGTTAGAAGAGGTAAATGATGTGAATAAGCTAATATCCAGAGTCAATGACAATGAAGTCAGCTTCTCGTCTGCTGAGTGGGCTACCTGTTTGAGAGTTCCTCATGAAGGAGTATATGATTACTACTCTAGAGTGGCTCCTCCAGACAGTAATGTTTTTGAGTATGAAAAATATCTGGAAGAACTGATAGGAAATGGACAATCAAAGAAGATCATTGCATCTGAGATGAATGGAGAAGACAAGATTTTATTCAAATTCATTCAGCGTGTACTTAGTCCCAGGAGAGGAGATTTTGCAGTACTGAAGTACCAGGACATATTCATGATGTACTTAATGAATCATGGAAAGAATATTAACCTATGTAGGTTAATGATGGAACAATAGAAGGATATGACTAAAACAAGCTCAAAATCCAATGCCCTATTCAATTCCAAGCTTATTTCAGTAATGCTAAAGGTAAAGGGTGTGGCTGGAAATCCAGAAGATATGATAGTGGCCAAGAACAGTGTTTGTATCTCAAAGGTGATTTTCAAATTCAAGAAAATTAGCTGGAATCCCTTGAAGAAGGCATGGGTGAATTATGAAGAAAATGTATATGAAAAGTTTGACCATACTACACATCCAACTTAGTCAAAAGACAAGAGAGATCCAGACCTGAAGCCTGATGATCCAGAACCGGCTTATTCAGATAAGGAGGAGGAAGTTGAAGGTGTTGTGGAACTTGAAAGAGAGAACACCCCCTTTTCTGATGGGAGTGATCCTGATTTTCCTAATAGTCATGTAAGGACAGTAGCTTTCAGAGCAACTAGCCCTCCAAAAGAACTGCCAAGAAGGGAGACTGTTCTGAAGGACAGTGATACTGAGACCACTAAAGAAGAAGAAGCATATCAGAATATTGTCAAGGACACCTCTGAAGAGGGTGAGGGTACCGAGTCAGATCATTCTACTCATGAGACAGAGGAGGCTTGTGATAAGGATGAAGGAAAGGAAGTTGTTGCTGAAGCTGATGATGATGAGGACAATGAAGAAGAAGAGCACAGTTTGAGCCCTCTGATAGATAATACAGACAAGATAGTGTCTGGACAGGAAGCAGGAGTGGCATCTACTGCCATTGATATGGAAGTCATTAATGACTCAGTGGAGGCTGTGACTCACCCCACTGGTGAACTATAAGGCCCCTGCCTTAAACCTTACATAATATTGAATTAAATGAATAATTCACATTGATGATCTTTTTAGGATTAGAGTTTTAGAGAATTAGATCTTAACTATTACATCTCAAAAGATTACAAAGTAGACAATTCTACTATGTTTCCATAAAAATAAAAACTCTTAAAAATAAACATGTCTAGTTCCATGTTTTATATAGCATGACTTTCCCTTGATCCCATCTTTGACATTATTCCACATTAAGTCCTGTGAAAAACATTTCAAAAAAAAATTTGGGGTGAGCATAAAAAGCTCAGTAAGGGATGCAAAAAGAATGAAAACTGTTAGTTTTTCAAAACATCAAGTAAACCTTGTATACTTTATCAAAGTAATACTTTTCACCTTTATGAAGTATTAAAAACTATTCACTGAATAAAAGATCAATACTTACCCTTTTTGTAACCAAAATATTACCATAAAACCCATATAAAGAACACATAACATATAAAGGTAACTTGGTACATAGACATACATAAATGGAATAACCATACGGTCAACTTCCACACATATCACTTAATGGAATAGCCATACGACCGACTTCAATACCCAATGCATTGGAAGTTATAACGTTACCACCCATCCTGGTATTCACGACACCACTCGTTATATAGTTTATCACGTAACCACCCATCAAATGTCCAAGTACCATTATAAAATCATAAGACATAAAACAAAGATAATGGAAAGAAAAAATTTCCACACTTTGATCACAATATATCACTTAAATATATTGAAATAACAAATCCTTTATAAAAAACACATTTTCAATACCAAAATACATAAAAGAGTATATGGTATTTATTTCATTTTAAAAACATTACGGCTTTTTGAGGAAGCAAATAATACTCACGGCGGCGGAAAAGGTTGTTGTCACCGTGTACGTTAAAAGAAACATTAATTTTTCCTGTTTAGTAAAACTCTTCATATAAAAATATTCTTTTTGAATAAAATTAAAAGTCAAAGGGGTTTATTCAACGTATAAAAGAAAGTTGTGTATAAAAAAAATATGCCTCAATGAAAGGAGATTGAGACGAAGTCCCATACCTCGGGTCCGACTTGACTCGATAGTTCTTTAACATCCTGAATAATAAACATGAGTTAATTTCTACATGCTTAAGAACCTTTTTCAAGTTCATTATTCCTTTTATATCGCTTATTACCATGTCATGAACACTATGTAATTATTTAAGTTAATAATGGTCGTTTTAACGATCATTGGTACTTGAGTCAAAAATAAACTCTTTATAATTACAAGTTGTTCATGTATCTATTATATCTAGAGTTATAATCATGATGTAGATATCATATATATCATATATATCCAGTATATACATGCATTTATAATATTACATAACATTTAGAGGTAAGAAATGAAATGCACTGTTCATGGAGACGGTAAGTCGTACGTACGCATGAACGCTACTTTAATTTCTATTTCGTATTATATGGAGTCGATTAATAATGATATAAATGTATATTATAATTCAATTATAATATCAAATATAATATCATTAACTCCATTCTTTATACGTCCCATATATGGTATTAATGAATCATATCACATTGAGGGGGCGGTAGTCCGCACTTCCTAAAATGAAGATATCGTGTTTACCCATAATGGAAACCATAAAGGTATGTCATAAATGAAAAATACAAGAGCTTAAGTAAAACATAAACATATTATATATCATATATAAATATAGTGACATCTTAATGGCCACCATTGAAGGTGTTAAATGAGTGTTGAACAATCATCGTTTCGTGAGGCAGAAATTCGCCATCCACAGAAACAATATGTTCTTTAACCATTACATGTAGGTGTGTGTAAGTGTAGCTCGAATCATTATTATAACAACATCCTAGTATATTTAAGATACTGTTGTTGTTACAAAATAATGTAATGAAAAGAGTTTAGGGGGTTGGGGAAGCGAAATAAAACGTAAGAACACAAGAGAAAACACTACCTTTAAAATGGGTAACTCTTTTTGATTTGAGCTCAAAGGCTTCCTTGGGAAGACTTATGCCCAAATTGATGCTTCTAGGAGTAAGAGAGGGATTTGGAGAGACCAAATGGGCAGGGGTTGGCCGAGACAAAGGCTTGAGATGTGTGGGTAAGGTGGTAGAGGTGGGGGCCTTTTATAAGAGGAGAGGAGGGGCGCTCTTGGAAAGTTATAAATGGTTGCTTTATTATAAAATGCTTTTAGGATTTAAAAGGTCCCAAAATTATATATTTCTAGGATAAGGTTATATGATTTCAAAATACACCCATCCAATAGGTTTTTTACATGTGTAGGTCATAGATTTTACATTATCTTTTCATTTATTTAAATCGTTAAATAATGAGGTAATCACTGCATCATCATGGTGTCATAAATAATTTAAATTATATAATGTCTAAAAATTATAAAAAAATATCCTGATGTAGGAAATAGTTTTAGATTTCTAATGAATATTTATAGTCAAAAATATGACTTGTATAACCCCATTTAAAAATTGTTTTAGTAAAATAACTCATGTTTGTGACATTTTTATTTTAACTTTAAATAAAAAGTTTTTAAAGTCATTTTCCTACCAAAGTGGCTCCATGGGGTCCCCATGTTGACCCATGGATTCTCTTGGTCGGCCATGACACATTAAATAAGTTTAGGACATTTGTATAGGTCATTTCATATTATTAAAACATTATTTTTACCTTAAACTACACTAATTACCTCTAATCGCGATGAAAAACTTAAAAGTTACTATTCACAAAAAAATATTTTAATCCCATTGAACAAAATTTTACTTCCTAATGACAAACATGTATGTCAGATTTTTTAAATTCAAAACACAGAGGTGGTAAAATTTCATTTAAACGAAAAATCAGTTTTTTAAGTACCACTTAGTGGTTTCACAATTCATCAAAAATTGATGTTTTTCAGAAAAATACCAAAAATTCACCCTAAGATATATTTGATATTCCGAATTCAAAAATGATGTCTATTTTACAAAATTAAAAACATATAAGTTACATTAATTAATTTAATAATTAATTCCCTCTGTCAGAGCAAATAACGTGTTTTTATGGAACAATAAGTATAAAAAGATTGACACTAGTTTAAGTCCAATTTCAAGGTGAAATTAATTTCAACGACCACTATTGGATTCAATGGTAAAAATATATTCTAATTTCACTTTAAAACAAATTCAAAAGATAATCTAATCATATAAATAAATTATATTAAAAAGAGGTTTTGAATTAAAATACAACATTTTTCACTATTCATTAAAAAATGAACTTTATCGGAAAAATACCAAAAATATACACAAAGTAAATTTTGATGTCCCGATTATAAAAAAGAATTTTATTTGGTCCAATAGAATGTATAAGAGTAAAAAATACTATATTTATAGATGGTTCTCCATCAAAAGGCGATAAGTCGACCTTTAGTGAATGTTAGAGTATATATGCCTAAAATTGAATTCTTTTCTTATTTTAAGCCCTTATATTTTATTGGATAAATGTAAAAACATTTAAAAACATATATAATCATATTTTAGTTAATTCTATTCATTAGCGCCAATACAATGGCTACGTGTTAACTACCATTTAAAATAATATTATTTTATTACTAGTGTGCAGCGTAAGATTTCAAAGAAACTCTTTGTTGCGTATCAGGTATGCTATCGAAAATAGAAACCCCTTTAAAGTAAATTTAATATTTAATTCGTAAATATTAATAAGTATGAAATTTTTTTATTCTTTATTTACCCGGGATGTTACATCCTTCCCCCATTTTGGGAATTACGTCCTTGCAATTTTATTCACTTATCAAATAAGTGGGGGTATTTATCCCTCATTGCATTTTCATATTTCCATGTTTCCTCTTCACTCA
The DNA here is from genome assembly GCA_963277665.1 of Viscum album. Taxonomy (NCBI): domain Eukaryota; kingdom Viridiplantae; phylum Streptophyta; class Magnoliopsida; order Santalales; family Viscaceae; genus Viscum; species Viscum album. The sequence goes on from OY728121.1 coordinate 1,458,287,128, forward strand.
TGTGGTTTTTCCACAAAACCTTTACTTTATGAATCACCTTATTCCGAAACACTTGCTCCCTGTGGTCAAGAATCTGGACCGGTTGTTCCTCATAAGAAAGATTCTCTTCTAACTGAACTACCTCTGGACTCAAAACATGAGATGGATCTGGAATATTCTTCCTTAACATCGAAACATGAAAAACATTTTGTACCTGAGATAAACTCAGAGGTAAAGCCACACAGTATGAAACTGAGCCAACTTTATCTAGAATTCTATATGTTCAAATGAACCTTGGACTCAGCTTTCATTTCTTACCGAATTGCATCACACTTTTCCATGGTGAAACATTGAGAAAAACATGATCACCTACCTCGAAAGATAGATCCTTCCTCCGGTTATCCGCATAACTCTTCTGCCTGCTCTGAGCTGTTCTCATGTGTTTTTGAATCAACTGAACTTTTTCTGCCAAATCTTCTACCAATTCTGGTCCCATCAACTTCCTTTCACCCACTTCATGTCAGAAAGCTGGAGTTCGACACCGCTTCCCATATAATTCCTCAAACGGAGCCATCTGTATACTTTAATGAAAACTGGTATTATATGAAAACTCAACCAAAGAAAGATGTTGGTCCCAACATCCCTAATAATCCATTGAACAAGCACGTAGAATATCCTCTAAAGTCTGAATTGTTCATTCTGACTGCCCATCTGATTGAGGATGAAAATCTGTACTAAAATTTAATTCAGTACCCAATGACTTCTGAAGGCCCTTCCAAAAGTTAGAAGTGAACCTGGGATCACAATCAGATAAAATGGAGAGAGGAACTCCAAGTAACCTGACTATCTTTTTAAGATACAAACGGGAAAGTTTATCTAGGGAAAAAGTATCTCGTATAGCAAGGAAATGAGTAGATTTAGTCAAGTGATCAACAATAACCCATATTGCATTATTACCTATATGTGTCTTCGACAATCCCACAACGAAGTCCATGGATATATTCTCCCATTTCCATTCTGGTACTGGTAAAGGCTGAAGCATCCCTTTGGGTAACTGCCGCTCTGCGTTTACCTGTTGACATGTCAAACACTTCACAGTAAAATCAGCAATATCCCTTTTCATTCCGTCCCACAAGTAATACTCCCGAAGATCTCTATACATCTTAGTGATGCCTGGGTGAACTGAAAACGGGGAACTATGAGCTTCACATAAAAACTCTCCCTTCAACTGTAAATCACAAGGCACACACAATCTCTTCCCAAATATCAAAACGAGATCATTATCAATGTTGAATTTAGGAAACTTAACCTTCTGAACCAGCTCTATATTTTTCTGCAACTCGCTGTCTTGCTTCTGTGCTTGCTTAATTCTATCTGATAGAGATGATCTCACTGATACCTGAAACAAAACAGAAGAACTTCATGCACCAATAACTTCTATGAAAAATTTTATCAAATCCTTAACCAAAGGATCACGTCCCACACACAACATTTTCAATGAATCATTACTTTTTCGACTCAAAGCATCAGCCACTTTATTTTTTTTCCCGGATGGTAATTAATTATACAATAATAATACTTGATTAATTCTAGAAATCTCCTCTGTTTCATGTTCAATTTTATCTGAGTGAATATATACTTTAAACTTTTGTGATCGGTATATATTTCAAACTTTACTCCATACAAATGATGCCTCAAAATTTTTAAAGCGAAAACAACTGCAGCTAATTCTAAATCATGTGTAGGGTAATTTACCTCATGAGTTTTTAACTGTCGTGAAGCATAAGAAATTACCTGATCATTCTTCATTAGGACACAACCAAGTCCTTTCAATGAATCATCACTGTAGATAACAAACTCACCATTCCTAGAAGGTAGTGCCAAAATTGGAGCATTCACCATCTTCTTTTCAGTTCCTGAAAACAATCATCACATTCTTTTGTCCAGATAAACTTAACACCTTTCCGAGTTAGCTTAGTCATTGGACTAGATAACCGTGAAAAATTTCTAAAAAACCTTCGGTAATATCCTACCAAACCAAGGAAGCTACGAATCTCAGTTAAATTTGTGGGTCTTATCCATTCATCAACAACCTTTGTTTTTACAGGATCAACAGTTATCCCATCTTTAGAAACAATGTGACCAAGGAAAAAAATTTGTTGCAACCAAAACTCACACTTGCTGAATTTACCATACAATTTATTTTCTTTTAGGGTTTTCAAAATAACCCTTAAATGTATTTTATACTCCTCTTTACTTTTGTAAAACAGTAAAATATCATCAATGAAAACAACCACAAACTTATCCAAGAACACATGGAAAATTCTATTCATAAGGTCCATGAATACAGCAGGTGCATTGGTTATCCCAAAAGGCATTACTACAAATTCATAATGGCCATATCTTGTTCGAAACGCAGTCTTCGGAATATCTTCTTCCTTTACCTTCAACTGATGGTATCCCGATCTCAGGTCAATTTTTGAAAAAAACTAAGCTCCCTGGAGCTGATCAAACAAATCATCGATATGAGGCAAATGATACTTGTTCTTAACAGTGATATTATTCAAGGATCTATAATCAATGCAAAGTCTCATAGAACCATCTTTCTTTTTAAAAAATAAAACGGGAGCACCCCATGGTGATGTGCTAGGTCGAATAAAACCTTTCTCTAATAAATCTGGCAATTGCTCCTTCAACTCTAAAAGTTCAATTTGAACCATTCAATAAGGGGGTTTTGAAATTGGCTTAGCATCAGGAACTAAGTCAATAGTAAACTCAACTTCTCGATCTGGTATTATTCTAGGAAACTCATCTGGAAAAACATCAGGATACTCATTTACAACTAGCACATCATTAATCTGAATAGTTACATTGTTTTCAACAATATGTGAAAGGTAACATTTACTCCCATCTTTTACATGTTTCTCGACCTCTTGATATGTTATCAACAGTAAGGGTTCATTCTTGTACACAAACTGAATGTCTTTCTGAAAAGAAACTTCTTTATCTCTACAGTCAATCTTAGCATGGTGAATAGAGATCCAATCCATACCCAGGATAACATCAAACTCTACTAGAGGTAAAACAATAAGGTTTTCAAGTAGGTTCTTTCCACGGATAAGGATAAGAGGATTCTTATAAATTCTTTTTGCCTCAATATTTCCCCCAGGTGTTTTTACCACAAGTTTAGGAGTCATTTCTTGAGATGGTATTCCCATTTTACTAGAAAATTTTTCAGAGATGAAAGAATGTGTAGACCCCAAATCAAAAAACACACTGGAATAATCTGAAAAAACAAACAAAGTACCTGATACCACTTCATTTGATGGCCCAACATCTACTGAAGTATTTCCAAAGGATTTCACCACCCCTTTCTTCTTGTAGTCTAACTGCTTCCCATCACTCGAGCTCTTTGTCGGACACTCGTTTTCATAGTGACCCATCTCATTTCACTTAAAACATTTCACTAACTGTAAATCAAATTTGGTCTTACCATCACCCTGATATTTTTCAGTGCAATCACGAGCCTTATGTCCCATCTTACCACATCGGTAGCACTTTCCAGAATTCAGAAGACATTCCCCAGCATGCCTTTTACCACATTTATCACAAACTGGAAACTTAGTTTTCTTACCATCAGACCTTTTTGAAGAATTCTTTTCTTTCTCCTGCCACCTCGATCTCTTCTTCTGCTGGTTGTTATAGAACACTTGATCATCGGCAAACTCCATTTCCACCTTCTCAGCACATCGAACAAGCTTTTCATAAATTTCGAACTCACGATATTCTAAAGACCTTCGATATTTTTGCTTTAATCCTAAGTAAAAATGATTGAATTTACTATCAAGGTCTCAGATAAAATTTGGAACATACCTTTCCAATCGAGTGAACCTTTCTTCATAGGCAGCCACTGAGTCTTCCTCTTGGATCAATTCCAGGAATTGTTTTTCCATCCTAAGTCGAACAGCCTTAGGAAAATACTTCTCAAGAAACATACCTTTGAATTCATCCCAGTCAAGAGCATCAATCTCATCAGCGTCTCTGATATTTTTAACCATCGACCACTACTGATCTGCCTCAACCTCCAAATGGTAAATAGAAAGACTAACCTTTTGATTGTCTGAACACCCCATGACATCGAAAATCTTCTCCAGTGCTTTAATCCACCCTTCAGCTAGCACATGGTCAGATGATCCTCTGAATGATGGGAGATGTTGCCTCATGAAATGTTCCACCACTGACATGTTCCTCTGTGGTTGATCTGGCTGATCTCATGCATGGATACCGCCACCATTTATCGCTTGAGTCAACTCCGCCATTACTACAACAAACTGTTCAGTTCCAATTCCGACCATCTCAGGTTGCTTATTTGGAAGGTTGTCTTCCTCCTGATGTCGTCCCAACATAGCTGCCTTGTTTCCTCTGCGGAAAACCATTCTGAACACAGAAATATCTTAGGCGAAGCATCATGGTAATCTTTAAATGCTATATCATTTCAATCATACTATAAATTAATTTATAATTTAACAATTTTATAACTCCTAAAGTTGTCTAAATCGACCTCTGATACTAACTATAAGGCCCTGGCCATAAACCTTACTTAATATTGAATTAAATGAATAATTCACATTGAGGATCTTTTCAGGTTTAGAGTTTTAAAGAATTAGATCTTAACTATTACATCTCAAAAGATTACAAAGTAGGCACTTCTACTAAGTTTCCATAAAATTAAAAACTCTTAAAAAGAAACATGTCTAGTTCCATGTTTTATATAGCATGACTTTCCCTTGATCCCATCTTTTACACTATTCCACATTAAGTCCTGTGAAAAACATTTAAAAAAAACTTGGGGTGAGCATAAAAAGCTCAGTAAGGGATACACAAATAATGAAAACTATTAGTTTTTCAAAACAACAAGTTAACCATGTATACATTATCAAATTAATACTTTTCACCTTTATAAAGTAGTAAAAACAATTCCCTAAATAAAAGATCATTACTTACCTTTTTTGTAACCAAAAGATTACCATAAAACCCATATAAAGAACACATAACATATAAAGGTAACTTGGGACATAAACATACTTAAATGGAATAAACATATGGTCGACTTACACACATATCACTTAATGGAATAACCATACGACCGAATTCCATACCCAATGCATTGGAGGTTATAACGTAACCACCCGTCCTGGTATTCACGACACCAACCGTAATATGTTTTATCATGTAACCACCCATCAAATGTCCAAGTACCATTATATAATCATAATAAATAAAACAAATATAATGGAAAGAAAACATTTCCACACTTTGATCACAATATATCACTTAAATATACTGACATAAAAAATACATTATAAAAAACCCATTTTCAATACCAAAATACATAAAAGATTATATGGTATTTATTTCATTTTAAAAACATTATGGCTTATTGTGGAAGACAAAGACCAAATAATAATCACGGCGGTGGAAAAGGTCGTTGTCACCGCGTACATTAAAAGAAACATTCCTTTTTTTCATTTAGTAAAACACTTCGTATAAAAATATTCCTTTTGAATAAAATTAAAATTCAAAGGGTTTTATACACCATATAAAATAAAGTTGTGTATAAAACAAAATATGCCTCAATGAAAGGAGATTGAGACGAAGTCCCATACCTCGTGTCCGAGTTGACTCGATCATTCTTTAACGTCCTGAATAATAAACTTGAGTTAATTTCTACTTGATTAAGAACCTTTTTTAAGTTAATTATTCCTTTTATATTTCTTATTACCATTTCATGAACACTATTTAATTATTTAAGTTAATAACAGTCGTTTTAATGATCATTGGTACTTGAGACAAAAATAATCTCTTTATAATTACAATTTTATCATGTATCCATTATATCCAGAGTTATACTCATGATTTAGATATCATATATATCATATATATCCAGTATATACATGTATTTATAATATTACATAACATTTAGAGGTAAGAAATGAAATGCACCGTTCATGGAGATGGTAAGTCGTACGTACGCATGAACGCTACTTTCATTTCCATTTCGTATTATATGGAATGGAATCATAATGATATAAAGGTATATTATAATTACTGTATAATATCAAATATAATATCATTAACTCCATCCTTTATACGTCCCATATATGGCATTAACGAATCAAATCACTTTGAGGGGGCAGTAGTCCGCACTTCCTAAAATGAAGATATCATGTTTACCCATAATGGAAACCATAAAGGTATGCCATAAATGAAAAATACATAATCTTAAGTAAAACATAAACATATTATATATCATATATAAATATAGTGACATCTTAATGTCCACCTTTGAAGGTGTTAAATGAGTGTTGAATAATCATCATTTCGTGAGGCAGAAATTCGCCATCCACAGAAATAGTATGTTATTTAACCATTAGATGTAGGTGTGTGTAAGTGTAGCTCGAATCCTTATTAAAAAAACATCCTAGTATATTGAAGATACTGGTGTTGTTACAAAATAAAGTAATTAAAATTGTTTAGGGGGTTGGATAAGCGAAATAAAAATAAGAACACAAGAGAAAACACTACCTTTAAAACGGGTAACTATTTTTGATTTGAGCTCAAAGGCTTCCTTGGGAAGACTTCTGACCAAATTTAGGCTTCTAGGAGTAAGAGAGGGATTTTTAGAGACAAAATGGGCAGGGGTAGGCCGAGCCAAAGGCTTGAGAGGCGTGGGTAAGGTGGTAGAGGTGGGGGCCTTTTATAAGAGGAGAGAAGGGACACTCTTGGAAAGTTATAAAAGGTTACTTTATTATAAAATGATTTTTGGATTTAAAAGGTCCCAAAATTATATATTTCTAGGATAAGGTGATAAGAGTTATAAATACAACCATCCAATAGGTTTTTGACATGTTTAGGTCTTAGATTTTACATTATCTTTTCATTTTATTTAAATCGTTAAATATTGAGCTAATCGCTGCATCATCATGGTGTCATAAATAATTTAATTTATTTAAGGTCTAAAAATTATAAAAAAATTTTCATGATGTAGGAAATATTTTTAGATTTCTAATGAATATTTATTGTAAAAAATATGACTTTTATAACCCGATTTAAAAATTGTTTTTGTTAAAAAACTCAAGTTTGTGACATTTTTATTTTAACTTTAAATAAAAAGTTTTTAAAGTCATTTTCCTACCAAAGTGGCTCCATGGGTTCCCCAAGTAGACCCCTGGATTTTCTTGGTCGGAAATGACACATCGAATAAGGGTAGAACATGTGTCTAGGTCATTTCATATTATTAAAACATTATTTTTACCTTAAACTACACTAATTACCTCTAATTGCGATTAAGAACTTAAAAGTTAGTATTCAAAAAAAAAATATTTTAATCCCATTGAACCAAATTTTACTTTCTAATAAAAACCATGTATGTTGGATTTTTGAAATTCAAAACACAGAGGTGGTAAAATTTCATTTAAAGAAAAAATCAGTTTTTTATGTACCACTTAGTGGTTTCACTATTCATCAAAAATTGAAGTTTTTCAGAAAAATACCAAAAGTTCACCCTAAGCTATATTTGATATTCAGAATTCAAAAATGATGTCTATTTTACAAAATTAAAAACATATAAGTTACATTAATTAATTTAATAATTAATTCCCACTGCTAGAGCAAATAGCGTGTTTTTATCAAACAATAAGTATCAAAAGATTGACACTAGTTTAAGTCCAATTTCAAGGTGAAATTAATTCCAACGACCAATATTGGATTAAATGGTAAAAATATATTCTAATTTAACTTTAAAACCAATTCAAAAGATAATTTAATCATATAAATAAATTATATTAAAAAGAGGTTTTGAATTAAAATACAACATTTTTCACTACTCATTTAAAAATGAACTTTATCGGAAAAAAACCAAAAATTTACACAAAGTAAATTTTGATGTCCTGATTCTAAAGAAGAATTTTATTTGGTCCAATAGAATGTATAAGAGTGACCAAAACTATATTTATAGACGGTTCTCCATCAAAAGGCGATAAGTCCACCTTTAGTGAATGTTAGAGTATATATGCCTAAAATTGAATTCTTTTCTTATTTTAAGACCTTATATTTTATTGGATAAATGTAAAAACATTAAAAAACATATATAATCATATTTTAGTTATTTCTATTCATTCCCGCCAATACAATGGCTACGTGTTAACTACCATTTAAAATAATATTATTTTATTACTAGTGTGCAACGTAAGATTTCAAAGAAACTCTTTGTTGCGTATCAGGTATGCTATCGAACATAGAAACCCCTTTAAAGTAAAATTAATATTTAATTCTTAAATATTAATAAATATGAAAATGATTTATTCTTTATTTACCCAGGATGTTACATGAACCAACAGTGCAAACTGTTGTTGAAACTGCTGGAGTTGCAGAAGAGGTTGTGGAGTTACTTAGAGCAGAAGAAGTAGAGTAGAATACTCAGGAGAGAGCTCTAAGTGAGGGGGAGCATCTTGGTTTAGTTTCTGTGTTGTATGAAATAGAGGGTTGGTCATCAGATCCAGGATACATGTTACTTGGACTCAATTATGGAGATTCTTATGAGGAAGACCAGCCTCAAAGGGATTCTGTCATCCTACATGGAAGTATTCCAGAAGTTGTGGCTGAAAATTTGGCAACCAAGGAGGACCTTGAGTCCTTAAAAGTTGAAATGAAAGAGGCCCTAAGAGAATCAGTGAAATATTTGAATAATAGTCTTGTTGAAGAGATGAGGAGTGTGGAACAATCCTTGGAGCTATCTCTAGGATGTGCTGTGTCTAGTCCAGTGAATGAAATGTTGGATGAGGTTAAAGTGTTCCATACTCAAATTGAAAGCTGGACATGAACTATGGTTGCTCTGAGACAATCAGTTGCTTCATTGACTACCATGAGCAGCTCTGAGAACCAAGTGAAAACTGAGATTCGATATATCAAAGAAGTAGTCAAGCAGTTTGTGGAAGTTTTTGAGGATTTTAATACATCAGTTAAAGAACATATGAACAGTCATGATGCACTTTTTCAGAAGGTGATTTGTTACTTGACTCCGTTTTTCAAAGAGACAGTAGCCTTCTCGGCCAAACCCCTTCCCTCATCTAGATCCTCTCTGAACAATGACCAGATCAGAACTGTGATCCAAGAAGAGCTTGCTAAGGCCAGTACCAATAGCACCTCTGATTCTCAGGCACTTTATACCACTAGGGAAATCAACAGTTATGTTTGTGAACACTTTCAAGCAGCTACTGCTACTCAGGAAGCCATTAAAGAATATGGTAGATTCTTACTTTGAGAAGATCTATACCAACCACCAAATGACCACCCACTTCAAGAGTTTGATAGAAAATTTGAAACTTCCTCCAGTGAATCAAGAATTCAGTGAGAAGGTCAGTAAACTGAGAAAATTTACCCCTTCTTTGGATAAATTTTTGGAGAATAAAGATTATTTTTTATCTGCTACGGAAAGAGGAGGAAGCATTATTATGCATTTCAGAAACCTTCTTCTACCCTTTCTCCATGTGGATTTTACCCCTATCATCATACCTCCTGACTTACCTACATCTAAACCTAGTGGTTCTTCTATGATGTCTCCTGCTGAATCTATCAGAAGCCTCACTCTACTGATCCCTCAACGAGCTACCCACTACAGACCAACATGAGCTTTTGTTGCTGCCCCTCCAGTCATTCCTGCAACAATTCCTAAACCTGCTGATCCACCGGCCCATCCTCCATCTTCTTCTTCCAAAGATAAAGATTCCTTACCTCCGGATGATGTGGATTGGGTATGTTAATGTCTTTTGATAGGGACTCTGTATTCTTTTTGGGTCATGTAATGTTATTTTATTAATACAATATTTCTCGGTTCTCTCTATTTGGGCTTATTTTTTCTAATCACAAAGGGGGATAAATACTGTTCTAATTCTAGACCTATCATGTGACTGGGGAGAAATATTATAATATGATACTATGTTGAATATTTTCTGCCTTTCTATGTGATACCATGTACCAATATTTTCTAGTTTTACACTCTTATTAATATCTGATACTTGAGACATTTTTGATCTATGTTTAGTAACAGTATTATATATGATATCTATCTTTAATACATACTAGAATAATTTGTGATTATCAAAAAGGGGGAGATTGTTGGGGTCACCTGTTTTGATAATCCCAAATCACGTTTAAATATTGATCGTGATATATTAAGTCTTTTTCTATCTCTTTTTAAAATGTATTTATAATTATTTTATCCTGAACAATGTATACTCTTAGTCTAATGACTTTTTTGCATCAGCTTATAGTTTACATTTATCTAAATATTAGTTAACTGTTAAAGTCTACAGGTAAGAGCCTTCTGTTCAAAGTCACCATTAAAGCTCACTGTTACTATAGGTCCCTGATCCTAGAAGGTTACTGTTGAAGATCTACTTCACTAATATAGGCTACCTGTACAGGGTTACTATAACAAGTCTACTGATGATCTACTTATCAAAGCTCACAGACAAAGAGTCACTATCACAAGGTCACTACTGTGACAAGGTTTCTGTTAGAAGTTCACTGTCAGACTCATTCTCAAGTCTTCTGTTGAGAACCTCATTGTTCAAGTATACATTTGGACATGTCTACTGTTACTAGAAGGCTACCGTTAGACAACTCCTACTGTCGAGATAGTCGAATGTTGTTCAAAGTCTACTGATGAACATATTTCACTGTTAATGAAATTACCTGTTGAGATAAGTTTACCATTGGAAAGGTCACTGTTGAAGAAGTCTGATGTTACAAAGCTTCCGTTAGAAGCTTACTGTTGGAGTCTTCTGCTGATCAAGCCTACTGATGAAGCCCACAATTGAATAGCCTACCGATGAAGTCCACTGACGAGGAGCTACTGTTACACAGAGTAACATCCACCATTACAAGAAATTCACTAAGACAAAGATCACCATTACAAGCCTACAATAAGAGAGCCTACAAATGAATTCCATAGTTGTAGAGGCTACCATTGAAGTCTACCGTGTGACATGCATCTGCTACCAGTCTAATGATATTATATTCTTTTCTTTACCAATTTTATTAATAATATCATAATGGTCATGTCTGGACACATTAATGCACTCTACATTATTTAATGTTATTTGAAGGAATATCAGGAGATAGTACAATGTACGAGGAAGACCACACGTGGTTGATGTAACGCCCGACCCCAGTTACCCGGAGTCGGTGCCTTATTGCGTAACATTGGCATGATCACAAAAGATCAGGTATCGAAAGACCGATTAGTTTAGTAGCCTTGGAAACACTAGATACATTCATAAATGTTACATTACATAATAAAGTGAAACACTAAAATAACAAAGTCTCCACAGTCCACACTCATATCCACTTCTGACTATCCTTGCAGGTCATTCATAAAATACTTATTCACATTCTGGAAAATATTAAAACATTGAAAGGGGTGAGCTCAGATGCTCAGTAAGGATAAAAATATTACGGAAGATTTCATAAATAAACATTAACATTTAAGTCAATGTATAACTAAAACAAAATCCTTTTTAAACTTTAACTTCAGAATAATATGGAAAAAATAAAATGAAATAATGCCATTAACTTATTCACATGGATATTCTACTGGTCAAATAATCGCATGCAATATCAATAACCACTTTCATAATGATGGAATGCATAAAGCTAGACTATCATAACCACGTATCCAAGGCCTCGTTCCAAGACCAAAAATAAGATTTTCTCAAGGCCTCGTGCCAAGACACTAGTTTGTCTCATGAGACCTGCCGATGCATCGAGAAGCTATAGAGGCCTCCACCCATAACATATTAAGTCCAATGCATTCCTCATATGAACAGGTTTAAACATTTCATAAATCATAAGATAATCATATCACATAAAACATGCATAAAGGAAACATAACATTTCCAAATTTCAATCACAAGATATCAATACAACACATTGATATAAAAAAAAACACTTTCAAAACCATTTTCAATACCAAAATAAAAGAAAATTAAAGCATTGTATTTATTTTTCTTTTAAAACAAAGGTATGGCTTGTAGAGGAATCCAAAACTCAAATAACGGTCACAGCGGCAGAGAAGTCGTTTTCGTCACATACGTACGACAAAAAAAACATTCCTTTTTGTCATTTAGTAAAACGCTTCGTATAAAAAGATTCCTTTTTAATAAACGTAAAAGTAAAAGGGGTTTATACACCGTATAAAAGAAATTTGTGTATAAAACAAAATATGCCTCTATGAATGGAGATTGAGACGAAGTCCCTTAAAAAGATCATTTTTTAAATATAATAGATCTATTATGTGTATTCAATATAATTACATATAAAGAAAGTAAAAATAAAAGATAGTACATAATAATATCATGGCATAATTTGAAAGTAGGAGATTAACCCAAAGAACAGAAATTAGGTTAAGAAGTTCCCTTACCTCGTGTCCGACTTGACTAGATCATTCTTTAACCTCCTGAATAATAACCTAGAGTTAATCTCTACTTGCTTAAGAACATTTTTCAAGTTCATTATACCTTTTTATCACTTATTACAATGTTATGAAAATTATGTAGTCATTTAAGTTAATAACGGTCGTTTTGTCGATCTTTGGTACTTGTGTCAACAATAAGCTTCTTATAATTACAAGATGTTTATGTGGTAGAATATCCATTATCTCCAGAATTATATTCATGATGTAGATATAATATATATCATATATATCTAGTATATACATTCATTTATAATATTACATAACATTTAGAGGTAAGAAATGAAATGCACCGTTCATGGAGACAGTAAGCCGTACGTACACATGAACGCTACTTTCATTTCTATTTCATATTTAATGGAATGAAATTATAATTATAAAAAGGTATACTATAATTCCAGTATAATATAATGTATAATACCATTTACTCCATCCTTTATACATCCCACATATGGCATTAACGATTCAAATCACTTTGACGGGGTGGTAGTCCGCACTTCCTAAAATGAAAATATCGCGTTTACCCATAATGGAAACCATAAAGGTATGCAATAAATGAAAAATACAGAAGCTTAAGTATAACATAAAAATATTATATATCATATATAAATATAGTGACATCTTAATGGCCACCTTTGAAGGTGTTGTATGAGTGTTGAACAATTATCGTTTCGTGAGGCAGAAATTCGCCATCCATAGAAACAATATGTTCTTTAACCATTAGATGTAGGTGTATGTAAGTGTAGCTAGAATCCTTCTTATAAAAACATCCTAGTATATTTAGGATACTAGTGTTTTTCCAAAATAAATTAATAAAAAGAGTTTAGGGGGTTTGAGAAGCAAAATAAAACAAAATAACATAAGAGAAGACATTACCTTAAAAACAGGTAACTCTCTTTGATTTGAGCTCAAAGGCTTCCTTGGGAAGACTTCTGCCCAAAGTGAGGCTTCTCAGAGTAAGAGTGTGATGTGGAGAGACAAACTGGCATGGTTTGGCCGAGACAAGGACTTGAGAGGTGTGGGTAAGGTGGTAGAGGTGGGGGCCTTTTATAATAGGAGAGGAGGGGCACTCTTGGAAAGTAATGAAATGTTACTTTATTATATAATGATTTTAGGATTTTAAAGGTCCCAAACCTATATATTGCTCAGATAAGGTGATAAGGGTTCGAAATATACTCATCCAATAGGCTTTGGACAAGGGTAATTCTTAGAGTTTACATTATCCTTCCATTTTATTAAAATCATTAATTAATGAGGTAATCGCTGCATCATCATGGTGTCATAAATAATTTAATTTATTTAATGTCTAAAAATTATAAAAAAAATATCATGATGTAGGAAATAGTTGTATATTTCTAATGAATATTTATAGTAAAAAATATGACTTGTATAACCCCATTTAAAAATTTTTTTAGTAAAAGAACTCATGTTTGTGACATTTTTATTTTAACATTAAATAAAAAGTTTTTAATGTCATTTTCCTACCAAAGTGGCTCCATGGGGTCCAAAAGTTGACCCATGGATTGTCTTGGTCGACCATGACTCATCCAATAGGTCTAGGATAAGTGTAAAGGTATTTTCCTATTTTTATAATATCATTTTTACCTTAAATTTCAGTAATTACCTTTAATCACGATTAATTAAACTTAAAAGTTACTATTCACCAAAAAATTATTTTAATCCCATTGAACCACATTTTACGTCATAATGAAAACCATGTATGTCGGATTTTTGAAAATCAAGTCACAGAAGTGGTAATGTTTCATTTAAACGAAAAATCAGTTTTTTAACTACCACTTAGTGGTTTCAATATTCATCAAAAATTGAAGTTTTTCAGAACAATGCCAAAATTTCACCCTAAGCTATAATTGATATTCCGAATTAAAAAATGATTTATATTTTATGAAATTAAAAAAATATAAGTTGCATTAATTAATTTTATAATTAATTCCCAGTGTCACAACAAATAGCGTGTTTTTAAGAAATAATATATATCAAAAGATTGACAATTGTTTATGTCCAATTTCAAAGTGAAATTAATTATAATGAACACAATTGGATAAAATGGTAAAAATATATTCTAATTATACTTTAAAACCACTCAATAGTATAATTTATCACTATAAATTATTTTGATTAAAAAATTTGTTTTTAAGTATTTTTCACTATTCATAGAAAATTAGAAGTTCTCAGAAAATTACAAAAAATTCAACTTAGGATAATTTCGATATTCCGAATACAAAAATGAAGTCCATTTTGAAATATAAAATTTATATAATTTCAAAAAGTGGGTATTACTATTCATAACTACTACTTTGATTGGTCGCGGTGTGTTAGAATCTTGAACTTGCGTACAATGCAAGCTATTGCATTATTGAAAGAGAAGCATATCGTGAAAGCTTGGGGTGTTACATTCTCCCCTCATTCAATAAATTGTGTCCTCACAATTTGAAAATGTTCTTCGAAAATAAAAGGTTGAAAATAGAAAATACCTTTGTGGAAAACCCACATCAGAAATAGGGTTAATAAGAATATAACTTTAAAAGAAAGAAATAGAAGTACAAAGGTCACCCGAGATAGCCCAGACTAGGATTATATGAAAATATGGATATGGAGGAGAAACAAACCATCAAGGTCTGATGGAGAGTTGTAGAAAATAGAATTAGGAGAAAGTTAACCACAAGAAAATCACAAGCTTGTGATTGGTTAAATGGTCATTGAATCCCCAGTTGGAAAAGTTAACCAGAAACATTTTTGTTTTAAGTTACCTTTTATAAAGTTGAGGAATTTATTTAGAAGATTTACTAAGAACTTAAGGGAATATACATACTTGTCATGTATACTTTCATTCTTTAATAAATTTTTACCAAAAGCCCATCTTTCACTCTAAAAGGTAATAGAACTCAAAAATATTCTATTTATCCTAATTGTATAAGGTTAAAAATATTAACACATACCATTTAGATTAGGAAAACTGTTTTGTAATAACCAGGGAATTCCTGTAGGCTAGTGGTAGGTAATAAAGGCCTGTCGCACTATGGTTGTGGGTTCGATTCATACAGCCTTTTCCGATGCGACGGGTTATCCCCCAACCTACAGGTTGTCCTTTTTTAAAACTATAGTATTATAATATTCCAAATATATTATTCAGAAATGTTTTAACCTTAAAAAATAATTTCCAAGGTTCAACTTAATCCATTCCAACCTTTATAGTTATCCAAAATACTTCTTTCCAACTCACTGTCAAAATTTTATAAGGAAGGTAAACATAATGAAGATCCTTTTTTCGGCGTAACAACATGTGAACACCTTTATCATGTAGTCTTTTAAAACACTGCAACATCCTAAATTACCATAAATCCATATTTATTATATTCACGATCCCTTATTCGTTATAGAATACTATATATACTCCTTCTATCCAAAAATGTATACAAATAATTAATCAGTTTCAAACAAGTTAAGAATATCCAATATAATTTATCCAAATCAATCATGTATTATTCCAAAATCACTATCTCAGTATCAGAACCATATTATGGTTTATCTTTCTCTCAACCATATATTTTCCAAAAATTTAACCTTCTGTGGAGTCACTTTTCTTGGTTCCACACAATCTCAAGTCCTTGATGAAATAGTACTGCAGTACAATCCTTATATACTCCATAATTATTATAAGCTGTACATCATTGACACAACACTCAAATGAAAAAAATTCATTAATAACAACATAATAACTCTAATCATTTCTCTTCATCTGTGGTAGTATCAAAACTTGATTATTATCCAATAACATCATTTGGGGCATACTCTGATGATTTGGACATTAGTTTGTGTAGTGTCCCCACTCCTTGCAGATGAAGCATTGTACATTTGAAAACTTTTTCTTACCCTTGTAGTCACGCACTTGGTGTCCTTTTTCTCCACACTTATAACAAACTCCCATTACCTTCAGGCAAGTCCCAAGGTGTTTCTTCCCATAGTTATCACATATTGGAAAAATCTTCTTTTCCCTTATCCCTTTATCAATCATCCTTTTCTTCTCTTGCTTCCCTTCAAATCCATAGGACTTAGATAATTCTTTAATTATCTTATTAACACATGATACTATTTCTTCATATGTTGAGAATACATGGGAGACTATTTCCCTTCTAAATGTTGGATTAATACCATGAAAGATATGATCCTTCTTACTCTTTGGATCATACATATTGCTGGAGTTCAGAATCCTTCTACTGGGCGCCATTTCTATACAATGGCATAAACTAGGTCAGTTTATGAATTAAAATACACAATTCCATACTTGTAAAATACTTAACATAAATTGAACTCTTGATGGATATAATCCATAATCATAAAAAAATTTCTTTGAGGAAGTATATACTCATAACCCTTCATAGTGGTTTGTAAATAAAATGATAATTATCCTAAGCATATCCCCCAGGAGTGTCGTAACCAAGAGTGAATCAAGGCCCGTTGTCGTGCACTAGTTCTCGTTCGAGTCTATCTCAAAGTGGTTTTTTCGGGTTTTACCCCTAGGTACATCTGTGCCAGAGCCAACTCTACCTTCTCGTATCCAGACAGGGATGTATTTCTCGGAAAACTCATAAAATCTCTATAATACCAAAATTCTATGAAGTTCTTCTATACTAATCCTCAAAGTCTATCTTAGGGCTATGTGCTCTAATAAGAGTTTATCTAACTCTAGCTTCCAAGTTTAGTACTAAACTGCCTCTGATACCAACTGTAACGCCCTGACCCCAGTTACCCGGAGTCGGTGCATTATTGCGTAACATTGGCATGATCACAAAAGATCATGTCTCGAAAGACCGATTAGTTTAGTAGCCTTGGAAACACTAGATACATTCATAAATGTTACATTACATCATAAAGTGAACAACTACAATAACAAAGTCTCCATAGTCCACACTCATATCCTCTTATGACTATCCCTGCAGGTCATTCATAAAATAATTCTTCACATCCTGGAAAATATTAAAACATTGAAAGGGGTGAGCTCAGATGCTCAGTAAGGATAATAATATTATGGAAGATTTCATAAATAAACATTAACATTTATGGAAATTTATAACTAAAACAATAGCCTTTTTAAACTTGAACTTCAGCATAATATGGAAAAAATAAAATGAAATAATGCCATTTACTTATTCACATGGATATTCTACTGGTCGAATAATCACATGCAATATCAATAACCACTTTCATAATGATGGAATGCATAAAGCCAGACTATCATAACCACGTATCCAAGGCCTCGTGCCAGGACCACAAATAATATTTTTTCAAGGCCTCGTGCCAGGACACTAGTTTGTCTCCTGAGACCTGCCGATGCATCGAGGAACTATAGCGGGCTCCACCAGTCACTTATTAAGTCCAATGCATTCCTCATATGAACATGTTTAAACATATCATAAATCATAACATAATCATATCACATAAAACATGCATAAAGGAAACATAACATTTCCACATTTCAATCACAAGATATCAATACAACACCTTGATATAAAAAAACACTTTCAAAACCATTTTCAATACCAAAATAAAATAAAATTAAAACATTGTATTTATTTTTCATTTAAAAAAAAGTTATGGCTTGTAGAGGAATCCGAAACTCAAATAACGGTCATGGCGGCGGAGAAGTCATTGTCATCGCATACGTATGACAAAAAGAACATTCCTTTTTTTCATTTAGTAAAACGCTTCATATAAAAAGATTCCTTTTGAATAAACATAAAAGTCAAAGGGGTTTATACACCGTATAAAAGAAATTTGTGTATAAAACAAAATATGCCTCAATGAATGGAGACTGAGATGAAGTCCGTTACAAAGATAATTTTTTAAATATAATAGATCTATTATGTGTATTCACTATAAGTACACTTAAAGAAAGTAAAAATACATGATAGGACATAATAATATCATGACATAATTTGAAAGTAGAAGATTAACCCAAAGAACAGAAATTGGGTTAAGAAGTTCCCTTACCTCGTGTCCGACTTGACTCGATCGTTCTTTGACCTCCTAAATAATAAACTAGAGTTAATCTCTACTTGATTGAGAACCTTTTTCAAGTTCATTATCAATTTTATATCACATATTACAATGTCACAAAAATTATGTAGTCATCTAAGTTAATAACGGTCATTTTGTCGATCTTTGGTACTTGATTCAACAATAAACTTATTATAATTACAAGTTGTTTATGTGGTAGAATATCCATTATCTCCAGAATTATATTCATGATGTAGATATAATATATATCATATATATCCAGTATATACATTCATTTTTAATATTACATAACATTTATAGGTAAGAAATGAAATGCACCATTCATGGAGACGGTAAGCCGTATGTACGCATGAATGCTACTTTCATTTCTATTTCCTATTTAATGGAATGAAATTTTAATTATATAAAGTTATACTATAATTACAGTATAATATAATGTATAATACCATTTACTCCATCCTTTATACATCCCACATATGGAATTAATGATTCAAATCACTTTGAAGGGGTGGTAGTCCGCACTTCCTAAAATGAAAATATCGCGTTTACCCATAATGGAAACCATAAAGGTATGAAATAAATGAAAAAATACCGAAGCTTAAGTAAAAAATAAACATATTATATATCATATATAAATATTGTGACATCTTAATGGCCACCTTTGAAGGTGTTATATGAGTGTTGAACAATCATCGTTTCGTGAGGCAGAAATTCACCGTCCACAGAAACAGTATGTTCTTTAACCATTAGATGTAGGTGTGTGTAATTGTAGCTCGAATCCTTCTTTTAACAAAATCCTAGTATATTTATTATACTGGTGTTGTTACAAAAGAAATTAGTAAAAAGAGTTTAGGGGGTTGGAGAAGAAAAATAAAACAAAATAACATAAGAGAAGACATTACCTTAAAAACGGGTAACTCTCTTTGATATGAGCTCAAAGGCTTCATTGGGAAGACTTATTCCCAAGGCGAGGCTTCTAGGAGTAAGAGTGGGATGTGGAGAGAGAAAATGGGAAGGGGTTGGCCAAGCCAAAGGCTTGAGAGGTGTGGGTAAGGTGGTAGAGGTGGGGGCCTTTTATAAGAGGAGAGGAGGGGCACTCTTGGAAAGTAATGAAATGTTACTTTATTATATAATGATTTTCGGATTTTAAAAGTCCCAAACTTATATATTTAAAGGATAAGGTGATAAGGGTTAGAAATATACTCATCCAATAGGCTTTGGACAAGTGTAATTCTTAGAATTTAAATTATCCTTCCATTTTCTTAAAATCGTTAATTAATGAGGTAATCACTGCATCATCATGGTGTCATTAATAATTTCATTTATTTAATGTCTAAAAATTATAAAACAAATATCATGATGTAGGAAATCGTTTTAGATTTATAATGAATATTTATAGTCAAAACTATGACTTGTATAACCCCATTTAAAAATTGTTTTAGTAAAAGAACTCATGTTTGTGACATTTTTATTTTAACATTAAATAAAAAGTTTTTAATGTCATTTTCCTACAAAAGTGGTTCCATGGGGTCCCAAAGTTGACCCATGGATTGTCTTGGTCGTCCATGACTCATCCAATAGTGGTAGGAAAAGTGTAAAGGTATTTTGCTATTTCTATAATATCATTTTTACTTTAAATTTCACTAATTACCTTTAATCGCGATTAATTAAACTTAAAAGTTACTATTCACAAAAAAATTATTTTAATCCCATTGAACCACATTTTACTTCCTAATGACAACCATGTATGTCGTTGTTTTGAAAATAAAATCACAGTAGTGGTAATGTTTCATTTATACGAAAAATCAGTTTTTTATCTACCACTTAGTGGTTTCACTATTCATCAAAAATTGAAGTTTTTCAGAACAATGCCAAAATTTCACCCTAAGATATAATTGATATTCCGAATTCAAAAATGATTTCTATTTTATGAAATTCCAATCATATAAGTTGCATTAATTAATTTTATAATTAATTCCCGCTGTCACAAGAAATAGCATGTTTTTAAGAAACAATATATATCAAAAGATTGACAATTGTTTATGTCCAATTTCAAAGTGAAATTAATTCTAATGAACAAAATTGGATAAGATTGTAAAAATATATTCTAATTATACTTTAAAACCACTAAATAGTATAATTTATCACTATAAACTATTTTGATTAAAAAAGTTGTTTTTAAGTATTTTTCACTATTCATAGAAAATTTGAAGTTCTCAAAAAATTACAAAAAATTCATCTTATGATAATTTCGATATTCCGAATACAAAAATGAAGTCCATTTTGAAATATAAAATTTATTTAATTTCAAAAAGTGGGTATTACTATTCATAACTACTACTTTGATTGGTCACAGTGTGTTAGAATCTCGAACATGCGTACAATGCAAGCTATTGCATTATTGAAAGAGAAGCGTATCGTGAAAGCTTGGGGTGTTACAGTTGAAACATTTTTCCTGTCAGCCTCTGCTGAACAAAACGAGAAAAAACTCAGTTGGAAAAGTGTACATATATATATGTGAAGAGACAAACATGTAGAGCGTAATCAACACAGAGATATATACCAAGTAGAAACAGAAACAAGAGAAAGGCATGAACATATTGAATATACACAGAACACATAAGAGAGAAACATACACAATCTGAAGAAAAACACTCAAGCACTCATTCTGAAGAACAGAGAGATTCATAAAGATCTATCGAAGGAACCTTTTTCATGCTGTAGTGGTGTGCTGCAAAGAGATTAAAACTCAAGAAGCTGATCATATCTACATCTAGATTTCTGAACCTAGAAGTTGCGACTCTCTGTTTTTGGAGGAAACTTGCAGATAAAGACCAAAACGTCATTTCCATCATTCCAACGAGTCCAGAGCTAATCTACCAACACAATAGATCATTCTAAACTCATCCCTAATATCTTTATCTCTATTGTGTTTAAATATTTTACATTTGTGAGTAGTGTGTATGTGTTACACACACTGAATCTTGTGATTGAACTGAGGGATACTTAAAATACCCATACCAAACTCTCTTTACATTTGTTTCCCATGTATAACTGTGGAATAAGCCTGGTGTGGCTTGGTAGTTAAATTTTTCCCATGTATAACTGTGGTAGAGGTTACAAAACCTGGACAGTTTTTGAAAACTGTTTTAAAGCCCGATACAGGCTATGTATCACTATTTAATATAATTTCTTGGTGGAAGGTGATCACCAAGTGGAGAGGACAATGTCTTGAATTAAGGCTGAACCTCTTGTTTAAGTTTTTGTGTTCATCTTTCCATTACACTATTTTACATTTATCCATTGCTTATATTTTCAAAGACAGAAACTGTTTTTACATTCACTCTAATAGTTAGTTCTGGTTAGTGTGTATATCTGATTCATTTAGTAAACTTGTCTCAAAAGTGGAATTAGTTCTCATACTGATTCTGCTGAGGAGTAATCAACATTTGAGAAACCTCTTGAATAATAAGTCACTTATATCTCTACTGCCTTAATTGAATGGGCCATTTTAATTTGGGGGATTTTAATCCTAAAAGTTTTAAAAGAAATTTTAATTGGAACTCAATTCACCCCACTCTTGAGTATCCACTCCGACCAACAGTTTTAAAGGGACTAGAGAGTGAACTAATTACTATGTTGGATTTTTTAAACTAGGAGTTTATAATATTAACATTTTTACTCTAAAAGAGAAATTAATTTCTATGAATACATTTATTCCAAAATTTTATGCCATATTATTATGCTTATGATGTCCTCTTTCTGATTATGATTTATTATTTAGGATTGAACATCTTTATAAATAAAGATATTTATTATAAAAAATATTTATTGAATGGATCATGATATATGATTTATAAATTATTTTTTAATGTTTTCATTATTTATTATCATGTTATCAAACCCTTATTCTTATATAATTCCTCAATATTATTTTTATTTATATCCCCCATGATTACCCTTAATGAGTGTTTGAGATCACCTTTAATTTCTTCTATTTCCCTAGGTTTTTAAAAAAAATTTTATACATGATATGTTTCACATAGTATTGTGTGAAATAATATTTTATGTAATTAATTATGTATTTTTATGGAATAAAAAAATATGTGTATAGTATGAAAATTTACACTATTATAGATAGGTATAGGGTTTTTAGGTAATGTTTTTTCTAATTATCTAAAACTATAAACATAATATATCATGGGTATATATGTGATAATATATTTTTTTATTGAAATGGTGATTATGAATGATTATATTTGGGTAACATTTGTTAGTATCATGTCCAGAATGTAAATAATGCTATTATTAACACATGTGTGCGGTGTCTAGGTCTGGGGAATCTCAGTTTGTATTAATGAAGTGTTTGTAAAATTATAAAAGTTAGGATGTCATCTATTGAGGATTATATAATTAATATAAATATCATCATTGGTTATTTAGTCTAAGGATGATCATATTTATAATGGTATAAATACACTTATTAGGTATATGTTATCATCACCCCTATATTGGTATTGATATTAAAATTTCATAGAAGATAAGAAGTGACCTGTGAAGGTGTCCATCAATAGGTGTCGTGGTGGAAACAAGAACTGAGGGTATAAAATGAACCTATGTGATGCATTACCAATAAAAATAATTTACAAGAAATAGATAAGGGTGATTATTCCTATCAACACCTATAAAATATCATTTTCCATAAAAAAAATCCAACTATCTAAATGATAATGACATTAAAATATAAATCATCTTGGGAATATATATATATATATAAACAACTATAAATATCCAATAGAAATGATACAAAAAAAACAAGTGTCTATCTCCGGTGATGTGTCTTTAACAAACATTGATAATTTTGGTGGGGGTGAGTACTTTGGGAGTACTTAGTATGATGATACTCTTAAAAATTAATTTCCATGTGGAATAAATATGATTGCGATATACAGTTTGACAATAATATAAGAAAAACATTTTAAGGATTATCATCAGAAATAAGTAGGGAAAGAATAATAATAAATTATAATTCACACATATCAATAGAATAAATGAGACACATAAGTTAGTTTAAAATCCCCATACAAAAATGGAAGTCACATCACCCACTAAAGTTCAAAAAACTCAATAGAAAATCCCCTCACATCATGAGAATCATAAACCGATAAAACCACAATTCCATATCAATCACCATAATACTTCCTCCTCTATGCTCAATAATTTTCACCATTATTCATACCCTCCAATAGAGACTTGTACCATTTGAGTGGTAGCTAACCAGTATAAATTAATCTCACTATTTGATCAATAATTTTTAAATTTATCAATATTAATCAACAAAAATTCATCCACACTCAATCACTACACACCACATCACATATACCTACAACCTCATCACGATACAACCTCAACCATCACAAATATATAACCACACATAATTTACAACCTCCATCCCGATAATATGGGGTTGGGTAATTTTAACATGAAGTAAATCATCTTCATTCCCCTCTCCATCCATGTACGTCACCCACCTACAACTATCATAATCATTCCATCATCATAATCATAGGGTATCATAAACATGTAGATCATCAACTTTATGCCCTCCCTTACCATGCAAGACCCCCTCTATATATAATATTAATTCCTTCACCACCCTATCATTAGTTTTACTATATGAAACTCCCGCACTAGGAATGATCATAATTACCTTGATCCATTATATCAAATGAAAACATGAAAACAATATGATCCATTATATCCCATAGATATATGTAACCACAATGTTCCATTACAACCCGTAATTGTAAATTTCACTATATATTCACTTATTTAACATCATTACATACACCCCTAATCTACATTCCTAAAATTATAACCTTATTTCTAAAAAAATATGTTTTTAAAAAATACAACATCAATATATTATTCAAATATTAAAATAAAAGGATTCCACATAATAATAATTTCATTGGTCGGTGTCATTTTCATCCTCATAAATTACCAATTTCTAGCCTCATTAAATTCATTTATTTTTTAATTAATTTTTTAATATTCAACAATAATTATCCAAACAACTCTCACTTTAGTTCCGATAATCATAATTTCCATTAAATAAATTATAAGATAATAATTTACCACCCACTATTGTGTTTCCAATTAAATCATCTAATCATTTTCCATACTAGTTCATTGTGATTATTATATTGATGCAGAACAACTTTACTGCCTAGGATTTCATGACTTAAGAAATTATGAATTGAAAGATCAAATCAATTGAGGATTATGAATCTATCATAGTAGAACACTATAATCAATCCATATATATTAATGCAACAAGCATAAATAGAACACAAAGCATAAGCAATAAATATTCAAAAATAAATTGTTATTTCACCACCTTGTTATGTAACCAATTAATTAATGGATTTGAATATTATTAGTAAATGAAAATTGATTACAGAATAAAATAAAATAAAAATACATTCTTTTAATGGAGAAAATTATATTAACTAATCGACATATTTCTCAATAGGCAGACCATGAAGCAATACGAATAACACCAATTTTTTTAAAAAATAAGAAAACTTTTTTATTATTATTTTGTTTTAACCAATTATTGGTGTTGTGAAATTCATTAATTTTGGAAAGAGTAGATAAACAAAAATGGATTATATCATATAATACAAAATAATCTCATAGTATAAGGAAATTATAAAAAACATCTAAAATATCACATTCCCTTCCAAAATCCTTTAAAATATTCCTTATATTTTTTCAATTTATTTTTATAGTGAGTTTCACACATCTTATTCAATTAAATAAAAATAAAAAATATTTTAATATGAATTTGTTATATAAGATTATTCAATTGAACATACAGTGGTAGAGAGAGAGGTAGAGTCACATCATGTTTTATAAAGAGAAATTATTCCAGAAGATAAATTGATGAGTTTGTAAATCCCCTACCACAATTAGAAGTTCAATTTTAAATGTGAAGGACTAAAAAATATATAACCAACAACCAATGAAGGAGACACTATGAAAATATTTACTCTTGTTACTTCAATATAGAAAGAACAAGGTGTAAAAATTCTAAAAGGGTTGCAGCTGGAGGGTGGTTCAATCAGTTAGACTCCATTGTGGTTTAAGAGAAGAATATAGAAAATTGAACTATGTGTATCTAAGCCTATATTTAATGAGGATATTTTGAAGGCTCCACTATGGTGAAGTGAATTGAAAAATTCCAATGTTTTTCTTTGAAAAATGGATAATCTAGTTATACATATCTCTTATTTGTTTATACCATCGATTATTGAATGTCTTAGAATTGTTTTAAATCACCTTTGACCATCATCATTATTTACACTATATTTTTTGGATAAATCCATCATCCTTTTCTCCCATAACACCATAAAATATGACATGGAGTGATCTAAATCCCAATTTCATCCTCCTCAGATGAAACTTGGTGTCTTTTCGACTCATTATATTACTCACCATAGTGCCAATATAAATAGATAAAAATGAGAATTTTCATAGTCCCTATTTAACACAACTGATCTATCTATTTAAAACAACATCCAAAAATGATAGTAAATATTGTTCACAAATTATGGTTTACCCCAAATCTAATCTACCATACCTTTATGTTGTGATAAGAAAGAAAATATAAGAGGTATCCCATTTACCTTTATGATATCTTCACACCTCGATAAAAGCCTATCTAAATTTCCAACCAGGTCCTTTTACCACCCTTGGGGCTTTAATCACCAAAAACATTTCTCAAACATGCTTAAACTATATAAGATATAATATTATGTGAAATAATATTCACCATTATGAATCCTAAAATTCAAACCAAAATTGAAACCCTAACCATTTTACTCACCACTATTCCCTTACACTAAAGGACTAACTCACAATGCTTAAGACCTTGAAAAATTCAACAAAAAATGGTATGTCCCACAACCATATTTATAATGAACACAAAAAACTATTAATAAACCCTCTACTTTAGTGTGGTAATACTATAGATTTTCAAAACACATTACTCTCACCACAGAACACTATTATTCTTCATATAAGAGCCTATATCTACCAAAATAACCAATTTAATTTTCTATAATGGTATCAGTTATTACATTAGATACCTCAAAAAACTCTAATTACTGAAAATTAAATTAAAAAATATTTACAAGGAATTATAAATTTTAAAAAGTTTTAACAACCACTTCATCAGATTCCTCTTAGGGATATTTCTTGATTTATTTTGTGACTTCATAATAGAATAATAGCCACTGAAAAATCTTTCACTAATGCCCATAATAGAGAATTTCAAGAATAGATAAATCTCTAATGGAATAGGCTTAACATAAACACCCTTAGAAAATGGTTATGACACAAATCAATAAAAATTTATGACACCAAGGAATCCCGACCACAGAAGGAGATACTTATAAAAAAATAACTTCACTACCATTAGAACATATGAAAAACCACTCCTTATCATAATCTACAAAATACTAAAAAATTAATCCACATTAAATATATTTCATGAATAATTTTTATTTCATTTTTTATAAATAAAAATAAAATAAAAAATTCATTTTTTTTAGATGGATTTTCCATCCATTAAATATTTAAAAAGAATATAGTAATACAAATGAGTTCAAATATTCATTAAATGTATTTCAGTGAACGGGGATAGAATATCCTAAGTAAATCCCACTACTAGATCATCATTGGAAACTAAGAAATAAAATTAAATTATAGTAGTTATACTGATGGCTCCACACAACATTGTATCAAAAAAACACCACAAGATACACCAGACACCTTAAGCTACACGTCACTAAATTTTAAATGTGCACTCTAACTCAAAAAGACTATGTCAAACTATTATTTTGTCAACTCAAAGTTTAACCAATCAACTCCTTCATCTCAAACATCCTAATTTTCTGATAGGGAACTTCACCACAACCCTTAGTCAATGATAAAACCTACACCATGTCCTCCTCTTGGTCTGTCACTGCTTCCCCAAAAATCCACTAAAGATGGATGATATACTGTTGGATATCTATCTTCAAGGATGAATTTAGGAACTCTATTAATTAAATTCTATTAGGAAAAATATAATGAAACCAAATAACTAGATCCATAAAATATGATCTATGATTATTCACACTCTTATATCCTACAGAATCTCTTGAATCCACCTTATAATATTTCACACCTATACATAGAGTGAGAAATATTGCATGAATATCCTATGAAATTACTCATATTAAATCTCCTCTAATATACCATTATTCATCTCTCACTACCTATGATACACTTTCCAAAACAATTTAATCACCAATGAAACTCATAGTTCAAACAGATTATTCACAAATCAAATGGGGACAACAACTTCTTCCAACCTATTCAGGGCATCAGGGATAGAGGTTCCACTAAAAACATTACTCCCACATTCTATTGAAACCTAACCATGGCTCCATCCCACAATTTTATTTTATAACTTTTATTCTAAAATTTTTGATGAATTATTTATTATAATACATTCAATAAAAAAATTAGAATAATCCACATGTGACACAACATCCAGAAAAAGAGTAATAACATTTCAATGAAAAACATAACAATTCTCTATCCAAATAACTCAGCACACAACCGTCCACATTGCTATGTCATTATTCATAATTAATCACCACATATTACAAAATTATTAACCTCACCAAAATCTCCTCAAAGAAAATAATATATAACAAAATAATGATGAACACCCTATCACATTAGAAAAACAATTCAATCACCAACATATATATAAGTATAGATAATGTTAATATAAAAATTGAGGAAATAAATCAACTACATTAGGATATTATCCAATTTGGGAATCCATAAATCATATATATGACATATATATGTGTGATAGAATAATTCATATTAATGGTGGAGGTGTTCCACTACTCCATATGCTTAAAGCTGTAACATATGTTATCACCAGAAGTTAATTAAATTTGTAAAAAATTATATTATTTATTAGTGAAAACATATTTATCCCCATTTAAAAATGGATTTAAGCTATCATAAATTCTATATATTCTAGTAAAAAAGGATTCCATAATAACTAATTGTCTCTTGTATGGGTGTCATCACAAAAACATTTCCAGATTTTCAAAAAATTGGGTAATTACAACGTTTATTTGATTTTAATATTATGGAAGGTGATTATAAATATTCAACCCAAATATGGGACAAAAATTTTAGTTAATCGAATAACAAATCACAATTATGGATATGAATTTGAACATTTTATCCTCGGGATTATGTGTGAGTGGTAATTAATTATTGTTATGTTTCAAAATAATAAAAAATATTCTATTTCCATATTTATGTGATTATCCTTTTATGAAATGTTGGTAAATAAATTATATCGCATGAGTTACACATAATTACAAAATCAAGGAACATCAAAAGAAAAAATCACTTCATACCGGCATCTAGAATATAGATTTTAAATTCAGATAACTATTTTCAATGGAACATATTAAAACACCATAAAAATTAATAAATGTGAAATACATCATGTACCACAGTAAATTTCATGTCACATTTCTTTGAGATCATCATAATTTAAATATAAATCATTTCACAAAAATATTATTTCAATCCAAATATGAAAATCCACTCATCTGGGGTTCCAATGCATTATGCTTGGAATTCTCAATAAAAACCCTTTATTAGTCATCATATTTCCAGAAAACCATTCTTCCATTTTATTTATGATTACATGTTTAAATTTCAATATTTTATTATAATAATATCAAATTAGAAAATTCTAAGAAAAATAAATAATAGAGTTTCCATATGAAATTTCACAACATTTTTTAAAATTTGGAATTATTTCTAAATTACATTATAAAACCTATTTAGAATAATTTATCTGATTCATTCTAACCATTCATAATGTAATTATGTTTAGTCATTTAAATAACAAAAAAAATATTATTCCATTTTCCAAAAATGGTGACATAATTCCACTCCCAAATTTTAGTTAAACATGCTCAACATGATACATTCTTGTATTGAAATATTAAAGAATCCATATATATATTCACTAAAATAAGTCTCAAATTTAGACATGCCATCAATAATAAACAATTCAAGGTTATTCTTAAAAATTATCATCTATAATCTAAAAAATACCCATGGAACAGAAGTCATATTTTATAATAAAATATAAAAATATATAAACAATACACAATAATAGTCATGCATAGAAGGAGGAAATATGTTAATTTGTTTAGATGTTTTCAAATTTTAAAGTGTAATAACTAATGATGCTTGTTTTTTCCAAATATTATATGAATAAATTTCCAAATTTACATCTTATTGTGAATTTATAATTGATTTATATAACACATCATGAGGGAAAGTTAATAAGAAGACTGAAGATCAATTCAATTATAAAAACAAATCTATTATGGTTCTAAATAAATGTATCCCTTCATTGATATGATGTATTCTATTGTAAGCATACTTTATAAACTCGTTCAACATATTAAATTTTATATAATGCTCATTATTTACTAATAATCTCAATAACCATTGATGTGTATAAACATGGTATACACATGAGCAATTTAAATGGAAATAATTTAAAAAGGGAAAATGTTATAAAATTCACGAGGATAACTCAACAGATTTACAATAAATGTTTTCAATGAAATAGTATATTCTAGTAATTTACAATTCAGAAAAACTCATTCATACAATGTTATGAATTAAATTCAAAAATATAATTCTTTAAAAACTAAATTATTGTAGTATAATTATATAAGCTCATGTGAGATCCATAAATTAAATCTCCATGCAACAAATGAAATGATGTGTGTACCAAAATACAAATTATTCCATAAAATAATTATGATCCATCTAAAAAAATTAATAGGTTGGAAAAGTCCTTTAATAAGAATACATGAGGCACTAAATATATATTTCCTAGTGAATATCCTTGTTTTCATCACAGGTTATATTCATGATTCACTATTGTTATACCAAAACACTTCAAACCTCACATGTTCCTAACAAAAACATCACATTTTATCTCAAATAAAATCTTTCAAACCACACTTTCATGACACCCCCCCTCCATTGATAGCCCACGTGGGATGATAATGAAGAGAAGGATGACCTCTACAACCTAACCCAATAGGCTCAACAATGTTGACCTTAACCGCGGGTATAAAACTCATATATGGGAGGTTTTAAACTCAAAAAGGACTAATGAAAACTAGTTGTGGTGGGATTCAACATTTCATCACCCAAATAATTTCCATTCACATAAATAAATTCCCTTAATCAAAAAAATAACATCATTTAAAATATACAACATTATGGAAATACTCAAGAAACTAAATATAATACTTTATGTCATCTAGAGACTCCATCCAATATAACCAAACAAAATATCTGAACATAGTTGATGTATCCTTCGAACATGTACACACCTACTATGGAGTGATTACTATGGGAGTAATTGGTTGGATAATCATCCTTAAAAATCATCATCCTTGTCTAATAAATATTTATGGTTATACATGATGGAAAATAATCCATAAAAATTGAAAAAACACATTCATCATCATAAAATAGAACAAGAATGGTTATAAATCTGAGACCACAAATATCATCATGTAAAATCAGATATATAAATCAAATTTGAAACACAAATATCGATAGAAGTCAGATACCCACCCTATAATCCCAAAACAACCACTACCAAACCCCCACATTGTGGGAATGATAAAACATGAAACCCACAATCTCGGTTCATTCACTAGAACATTTCCACATATGTGACCAATAATTATCATTACCACTCTTACTCATCAATAAATCAATGTACCCAATGAGAAATATCAAGATGAAATTAAATCCTATATTTATCTAAATAAGAATGTATGAATGGTTCCATATCAATAAAAACACCATCAGGTACACTCGGCCACCGCATACCAAAACACATATACCTGTAACCTCATCACCACAGAAATAGATCCATTACATATCCAAAATAACACCTCTGCTACAACAACATTCCCCATCATATGTTGTAGGTTAATATATACATAGAGTAAATTAATACATTTCCCCCCTCGTTCCATGATAATAATCCACCAAAAATATTCATAACTTCATTATCCTCATCAAAATAATGTATTGTGAATATGTGTAGCATAAACCTCATGTCCCTACCATCCAAGACCCCCACTATACATCTATATCCTTCATTCACCACCCCTTGTTGAGTATTTAACTGATCAATTTATCCTATGACATGGTCTTACCTACCATAATCCCTTATATCCTTTGAAAAAACATAACCATTGTGATCCATTAGAGCCTAAAGAGATATATGACAATAGTGAGCCACTATAACCAATAAAGTTGAGTTTCACCACATATTTACTTCATTTCCATAATTCCTACACAACCAACTAATGAAAATTTAGGATTAACATAACAACCATTTATCATGTAGCACATTTTATAAAAAATCAACAATAATATAATTTCTAATGTTTTTGTAGAAATGTTGTCCACACAAAAACTATTTTATAGGTCAATGTCATTCTTAAACCAATAAATTATGAATTTCAGGCCTCATTAAAATAACTTATTAATTAATTTATTAAATAATATTCAATAATCATTGTCAAACCTTGTCTCATTTTAGATATATTCTTATTCCATTCATTAAAAAATTTACCACACAAAAATTTCTATCCCTCTTTATGGATTCATATTCATTCAATAAAACATATTCTACTCTAGTTCATCATAATTTATCAATTAAAACAACAAAAAAACTTTCTTGAGGTTTAAATGATGTAACATGTAATGAAATTATGGAATACATTAATATAAGATTATAATTATATACAAACATCACCCCATAAGCAATCCATACATATAAAAACAACAAGGAAAAATATAACTCAAGGCATAAAGAATACATGGGACATCACCAACAATTATTATTCCTCTTGGTTATGTAAGAAAAAAAAATTTATTCCTATATTTTAATATCATCAGTTTATATGAAGTGACTCTATGATTAAATGAAAATAGTAATTAACAAATTAAAGGGAAAAAATATCACAAAAAATCAGGGTAATAGTTAATAGATCGAACACACATATATAATAATAAAAAGACAAATTTTACTATATTCGAACCATACTATTCAATTGAAATGTTTCTTTTTTTAGAAAAATATAATTAAGGATAAATTCATCGATGATAAAAATTCAATTTAACCATTATAGTGGTATATCATGTTATATAAAATAAACATGTAGTATAAGAAAATTATAAAAATACATGAAACATCTCTTTCCCTTCCAATGTACTTTAAGTGATTCATAATCTTAATAAATTTATTATATGAATCTTATTTCACATTTAATCATACCAAAATTCAAAAGCATCCATAAATAATTATTATTTTTATATAGAATAAATAAGGATTACATTCATGGAATAACAAACAATCCCATATGGTTTTATCAAGCATAGTTATTCAGAAATATATAATGATGATTTTGGAAATCCCTGAGGACATCTATATATATGTCCATCATTCTCTAAGAAATGATATATGTTAAATAAACAACCACCACATAAGGCAAAACTACTAAATAAATGAATATAGAGGAATCAATACAGTGGATCCAATATTCATAATATCTCAAAAGGATGCATCTGTTGGTGGTGTAGGGCCTAGGAGTAAGCTTGGGTTTATGAGAAGATGATTTGTAACCAAATAATGGGTATCTGAGCCTCTAATTATATAGTATGATTACAGATCCTCCACTATGCTGTAGTGACTAACACTTTGGCCATGACATTCTTTGACCAAAGGGGGATCTGATTATCTTTAATTTTAATTGGTTTATCCCCTAATTATCATGAATTCTAATATTTTTATCACATTTGAAAACTACCATGACCTCCATTATAGTGTAGAGAGAAATTAATTAATGTTTTGAATAGACACATGATGTATTATAGTGTGTATGGTTCTTTCTCACCTTTTTCTCCCCCTCACATAAAACTCAAAAGCACTACAACATATTCCTCAACTCATGACCCTGGCCATCTAAATAGTTAAACCAAGGTTTTTCATTGGCCCCATTTCACTCATGTGATCTATAATTGTGAAACAACTACCAAAACAGCCATCCAATTCATTTCAATTCACATGGTTCACCTAAATATCAAGTGTTCCTACCTTAAAATAACAATAACAAAGAGATAAATATGTGTAATCACATTTACTATTACATGATAATTATTCCTCAATAAATCCCTATCAAAATAGTCACCTTGACCGTTTTAAAACCGAAAGTGTTTCATGAACTACACATCCATAACAAAATATTTTACTCAATATTGGCTATAAATTAATGTTCTGAATGACTTAAAATTACATAATTTTATATGGCCTCTAAAATGGCCACCATAACCATTTCACTCACTATTGAACCCCAACACAAAAATTTCCTATTCAAATTATTCAATATCCCTAATAAATCATTTCCAAAAGGAAATTCCCACACATAATGAACCAAAGAAACTAAAATGTGTTTCAACATTCCCTATATAACTATTTTTGGATCCTATTTATGTCCTTAAGAGTTCACTCTCCCTCGGAATGCTACCACAGTTTTCTTGAAAGCATCAACCATTAAAAACAGACAATGTAATCATTCAGAAAGGCCAGAGTGATTACATATGTCATGGTATTTTAATGTGATTAACTATATTCTACAAATTTTTTATTGTGTTCAAATGTATCATTGATATATATATGTATCATATAGGTTTAATATTTTATTTGTGTTAAGAGTACTTAGGGTGGATGTTGATTAATTTTATGGCACATAAGATTAATTGTATGGATAAAATTAGGGATAATATATTATTTATTTTTACATAATTATGGTTGTAGTGTTATAATATTTTTAGGATCATTATAATATTATGATGAATGGAAAATTATAGAATAATATAAAATTTAATATCATTATTGTTGATATTTTTTGAGGAATAATGATTGAGTAATCATTTGGAAGAATATATGACTTCTCAATGGTATTATATCATGGCGATTCAAGTTTCATTTGAAAAATATTAGTCTACTATAAAGAATTTTTTATTAAGGCATAAATAGTTCTGGTATAATAATTTTTTAGTGATTATGTTTTTTTGGAGATAAATGTTTTATTAATTTTTTAAGAATGTGTGATGTAATAATTCTATTCAATCGGCTTATAATATTCATATGAATATTTTTAGTATTTTGGGGGTTATTTGTTTGTTGAATGATTTATTTTTAGCCTTGGGTGTTATTTAGGATTCTTTAGTGATCAATGTAATATTTATCCACATGATAGTTTATTTTAATTGAGTATTTTCAGAACTTTTTATAAGTATTTTTTAGTAAATGTGTATAAATTGAAAGAAAAACTTTTCAAAAATTTTAGATGTCATGGTCCATTAGAAATCCAATTTCATTCTTTTATCAGGAAAAATTCATTTATTTAAATTATTATTTCAAATATGAGACAGATCAGAGGTGGAAAACTGATTAAAATAGAACACAAGGATAAAATTATTGTTATAGGATGAAAAGAAATGAATTATATATTTTTTACTAATCTATATACAAATGGTAAAATAATTACTTCTCTCAAGAAAGAAGAAGATAAATCTATCAAGTCTTACATAGAAATTATCACACCATTATCAATATATTGTTTTGGAGACCTATTGACCAACATGATTTATAAAATTGTACATAAATGGTTTTAAAAATATTTTATTAATAAATATTTATTTCTTAGTAGTGAAATTGAAATTTCATATCAAGATAGATTATAAATATATGAATATATATTTGTCCATTATTATTAAAAAATAAAAATTGTGAGGATGTAATTTATTTAATGGGGTAGAGTGTAACATCCCATGATCATAATATGTATTATTCTATAAATAAAACAATTATGAATGATATATTGAAATACCTAGAAGAAAAATCAAATGTTAATAATTATTTATTACAAGTTAAAAAGAAATATATTCGATGATTGTTAAATAAAACCTTATTTTAAAAAAAGTTTTGAAAATTTAACAGTTTTGTATTTCCCATAGAAAAAACCATTAATCCTAAAGATATAGACATTATGATATGAATGTTTTATTAAGTTTACTATTTTTGAGGAAATGACCTCAAAAAATTTACTTACTAAATTATTATAATGGTTATTTAAATAAATTGGAAACATCAATGAAATAATTAAGAAGCCATAAGACATTTTAATTTAAATATTTAAGGAAATTGTTTAGTTTAAAAACATTGTTTCAATTGTATTATATATTATGTTTTATTTGAAAGATATAATTAAAGAATAAAAAAAATTTATTAAATGGACGTCATTTTTTAATTCAAAATTTCAAATAATAGTTTATGAATAATTTTTGGTATTTCTCTAAAATAATTGATTTTGGGATGAATAATAAAATATACAGTTTTTAAAAACATTGTCACTTTTAATACATAATCATGTTAAATAATTAATTTGAAAATTATGAAACCATTTTTAAGAAAAAATTTATTTTTATGAATCAAAATAATATATTTAAAAATTTTATTAATAATTTAGAAACATAATCAATAACATTTTAATCTTAAGAGATAGATTATTATAATAAAAGGAAAATTGCTGATATCATTCCTAAATTATGTTTCTACAATGTTGAATTTGGTTTTGTGTTTTTTATAGGGTCACATTGCACTAATTTTTTATCCATAAACCAATAAATTATATGGTGATCAACTCTATGTCTGATATTTGAGTAACATCATTTTTATGCTTAAAATGATATTTCTAAGAATTGGTTTTCATCATGTTTGAAATACTTATTTTGAAATTAATTTTTATCACCTATATAATTTGAATAAGTTATAATGGATTCCATATTTGTATGAACCATATTCATGCTATATAATAATTTCTGTGTCATTTTTAATAATATGATTATGCTACCATAGTAAAATTTTTCCATGATGGTAAGGGTTAAAAGTCATAAAAATGGAGTTAAACTAAGGTATATAGCAAACAAAATGCTAAAAATATATAAATCCTATTATGTGAGTTTATTATAACCCTTAATAAGCCTATATTATAACTTTATATTATTTTTTATCTTTATATAGAAAATGTTATTATTTTATTTTTAAACTATAAGTATTTACGAGAATGTCACTCCTCGTACTTACTCTCCCCACTTATAAACACTCGTTGAGCATATTATAATAACGAGGTTCTTTAGATTTCACTTCCTAGAATATTTATCCAATACCTAGTGGTTTTTATATCTTAGAAGACCATCCCAATAATTCTTAAGAACATTTAATAATAGGATACGCAAGGAAGGGGAAATTTTCTTAACCATGTTATTTTATGTTTTTTTCTTCCTTAACCACATAATTTTTTTTATGAAAATCAAAATATTTTTAAATATATGTAAGTTTTATAATTAAAAGTTATTTTTGTATTAAGAACTATAATCTACATCCTTTCCATCAATTAGAAAATTAAAACATCACTCATCCATATGTGCAAACTATTACCTCTACGTAGCAACATATTTCATTTTAAAATTCCACATTACATAGATAATAAAAAATATTTATTTATTGATTAAATATTATTTTCATTAAATTGATATTATTTTTTAATGATGAATCATTATTTACCTTTATTCCCATCTACTCATAAAAAAATGAAATCGTCATTTGTGCATATGCGTAGACTACCACCCCCATGAATAACATGATTCATTTTCAATCACTACCTAACAAGAATGATTTTTAAAGTTAATTTAATTATAAAATATTATATTTTTAAAATTATTATGTTTTTTATTTAATTTTTCTATTTTATAGATAAAATTAATAGTAAAATTTAATTGTAAAATTTAACCACTTAAAACAAGAATAGAGTGCGAATTTCAATAATTTTAAATATTTTTTTCAACCAATTGAATTTATTTTTTTCAACTAAAATGATAATTTAAAAATAAATATACAATTATAATGATAAGAAAACTATTTTATAACACATTTAACCGTTGTGAACATATTGATGTGGTTTTTGAAAAATTATCCGAACAACCTCAACTGTCCAACATAAGAAAGGAGTAAAATAATAAACGAATAACATTATTTTAAAAATAAACCATAAAATATATAATATAGATAAAAAAACCCTAATAAAGTATTTAATAATTAAAATATTATTATTATAAATGATAAAATGATACTGACGAAGAAGAAATCCAGTGTAATGATATTATTAACCCATTTATGTTCATTGGTTTATATAACTTATTCATTTACTATTTTAAGACATGATTTTGTTTGTTATAACATAGGATTATTTCATTTTGATTTACAATTTTATTATTTGGAATCACATATTTTCATATAATTAATTTAGTTATTAATGCATACATCAAATATTATCATCATTTTATGTTTATTTGTCCCAATTTCAATTTCTTTTGACATGATTCATATTTATCACCATGTTTTCATATATACTGTGTAATTACTATCCATATAGAATATTATATCTCAATTTAATTTTATTATTTTTTATTATGTTTCATTTTATGTTATCTCTTTCAAGGTGTTTTGAATCAAAATTATCCAAATCTATAATGGTTTATTTTACAATTTCACTTTTATCGAGATTTTTTATGTTTCAATTTTCCCTAAGAGAGTAATGAATTATTAATCACCTAAAACCAATATATTTTATTCTCATCATTTCATTTTAGGGTTCATCAGGTTTCCTTTCCAATCTTCCACTCTTTTTTATTATAATCAATCAAAATAATGTTTGTAGTAAAACACATTTATATTTATCCTTTTTTGTCATGAATCATTATCATCCATGTCCATATACATTATTTTATTTCTCAAAATTTTTAAATAATTCAATGATTAATTAATAATAGTTTATATAAAATGTTTCTCTAGGTCCAAAATTTCATAATGAATCTTTTTAATTTTTTTCTATAAGTAATGATTGACTATAACTACAAATGTGTGAAAGAAATCTCTTTTTAAATATTTTCCTCATGAATAATTTTTTTAAGCATCATAACCATTATTTATTACCTATATTCCATTTAATGTCTTGATTATTTTATGATTTAATATCTATTAAAATTTATCTTTGAATTTTAAATTTTTATATTAAATGAAAATGTTATTATTTTAATCACATTTTTGAAATGTGTTTTCATTTATGTTTTGTATATTTTAATCTTCCAGTCAGCATTTTTATACATACACACAGTTTCTTCTGATAAATTAACAGAATTAATTTCTTTTATTAATAATTCTTAAAAAGATTCATTGAAATCACATGTATAATGTTTTAGAATAATCATTTAACCTCAATTTGGTAATAATGATAAAAAATTAAGATCATTCTTTTAATAGTATTATTCTATCATCCACTCAATTACAAAATGATACCACTATTATATAGTAATTTTCACGATAATTTTCTAATTTATCTTCTAATATACATCGTTGGGATAATTTAAGAATTGGTGTCAAATTATTATGTTATTATTTTAATCATATGTGATACCATATGATAATGTAATGTAACCCATCTTCCTTTAATGGTGTTTTAATCCTTTTCAATATAATTTATTGTTCACTATTATAAAATGTGTATAAATTATAATGATACCAACCACCATCATTGTATTAAACAATTACGATGATATTTTAACAATGTTTTTTAAAAAAGTTTCACTCTCACGTGTTAATTATGCTCTACTGGAATGATAATAGTTTTTATGATCTTATAAAATAGATACATATGGTTTTAATTATAGGAATTGTGGGACTAAAATTATAAAGACATAAATTAAATAGGTAAATATTTATGTCTTAATAGATAAAATTTTTGGGGAGTGAACCCATTCCACTCTGAAACTCTATCCATGA
Source organism: Viscum album (assembly GCA_963277665.1). Taxonomy (NCBI): domain Eukaryota; kingdom Viridiplantae; phylum Streptophyta; class Magnoliopsida; order Santalales; family Viscaceae; genus Viscum; species Viscum album. Next base: position 1,458,326,784 of record OY728121.1, read on the forward strand.
TGTTTTAAAAGGGATTAGGGAGTGATCACAATCCACTATGAGAATTTGTGAATTATTTAATGATGCTATTAGATGTGAATCTTGATAATGGAATTATGTTTCTTAGATTATGTGTATTGAATACTCTTTTGAAATATTCATTTACTTATGGTATTATCTCATGGATCATATTTTATTATTAATGATTATGTATTTGTCTTATCTCATTTATTTTAACAAATATTTATTCCACGACCCATTATTTATCATCTATGACTATTTTGGATGATTTATAAGTAATATTCTTTTTCTCACACCCTAATTACTGTTTTATTCTCACTTATGTTCTTTTATTTATATCTACCATGTTTACCATTACTGAGAGTTTGAGCTCACCCTTTTTATGCTTCAATTTACCCTCATCACGGGGAAGTGTGTTACATATAATATTTTTCACCATAATATCAAATGTGGAGAATCTTGTGGGATGTTTTTGAATAATTATTATAAAATAATAAATTCATATATTAGTGTGAAAAAATTACAATTAGGTGAGAAATATATAGGGTCTTCTATGTAATTATAGTATTAATTCTCTAAAATACTAAACCTAAATCATCTTATTATGTTTGTTCCATATTTTATATTAATGAATGTTTGATTATAAATGTTTTGAATTGGGTAACATTAGTTGGTATCAAATAAAATATGTATAGAATATGTTTTTAGAAATAGATCATGGTGTACTAGTCTAGGGAATCTCAAATAAAGACACATACAAGTTCAGGGACCAGTCCTTCCCTGACCTACACAGAGTTTTCTCGAAAATATATTTAATATTAGTTCCATCAAACATGACTATGGATTCTAGGGTGTTCCAGTTTTATTCACACATCTATATATCTCTACCAATGTCTTGAATTTTATGTTCTTAAATTCGGTACCATTATCCATGATGAAGGATTTTGGTACTCCAAATCATAATAAAATGTAATTATTAATTATTGTTACAACACTATTGGAATCATTATTAGAAATTTCAATAACCTCTATTCACAAGGGGATATAATAAACAACCACTAGAATATATCTATTACCCATTGAAGATGAAAATTGTCTTATAATATCCCATCCCAACACATAAAAAATTATAGCACATATAATTTTTTTGGGGTATCTATTATCTCATTCCTACATTAATACATATAGTGAATTTTCTTATCCATCCTCTAAAATTATAGGTTCTTTAATGTTGATGGGAAAATATAATCCATATTAAAGAACTTTATGAACTATTTTTCTTCCATATGGTAACCTATCCCTGTTAGAGGTTGAAAAATAAAAATAATGGGAATAAACAATTCATTGGGAACATAAATTCTAAAAATAATAGAAAAAATATTTTAAATAATTATTTATCTTATCAAAAGTAAATTATTTTCACAAAAATGTAGTTTTTTCTCTATTTTTACAAGGTTTTTTAGAATAAATCTAGAAGCTATAAAATATTACAAATCTTCATACTAGATAATTTTTTTCATTGAAACAAAATTAAAAATTTCACTTGAAGAGGAATAATTTTTCTCATTTTTGTCATCATTTGTATTTCTGGAGAGACTTGACAAATAATCAACAACATCAATTTAAAAAATATTTTTATATCCAATATCTGTGTGAAATTTTTAAAATGGAACATTTCAAAAATTATTCATGAATTGGCCTCTTACTAGGCCATATGACACTTAATAACTATATGATCAATGAAAATAATGACATAAAAAAAATAATGTGATGCATAAAATTGTCAAGTTAGAAAATTATATCCAATAGTTCATTTTAGTTTTTTGGTGTAATTTATTTTTGAATCATTTATAAATTTGTTATCATAATACACAATATATAACCCCATTTTATTACATTGACCCAAAATTGATCCCCAAATCCATGTAACTACTATAACTCATTATATCAAATGGATGCTTCAAGTCATTTGTAGTGATGAATGGTGGTCTGAGAAGTCTTCCTTTGAGACTGTGTAAAAACTCTAAATATTTGTCATTAAAAAAAAATTAAATATCCATAGAAATAATATTGAGTATTTATCAAGTGATCATTTAAAAATCCTTATTTAATAATAGATAGGACCCTAACTATCCATTAAAAATCATAAATCCCATTAAATATTTAGTTGGAGGATGTCATTAATATCATTTACCTTAGCATTATAAAATTTTATTCCCCTCTTAATGACCATGTGACCAATAACTACACCCTTAGTGACCATGAGTTAACAATTTTTCCAATACTTAAAAGTAGATCTCCCATTAATTATTTTACAATAGTTAATAGATTCCATAAATAGATTTCATAATTTGATAAAATTATTTAAAAATTAAACAATGATTACCTTAACAATCCTATGAATCATATCTAAAAAGATTGACATCCTGGTTCATTGAAATCTATCCATGTTATGAAGTTATAAAAATGGCGTCCTATAAATGGAAAATATTTTAAAGAGGAATGTGAATGTGAGTTTCTATTAATATATATGTGTTATAGAAATATTTTTGAAACTAGAATAGATATGAATAAGAAAGAAAATTTCACTCCTAGATAACCTCATACAAATTTGAACTCAGATCGACATTACAAAATGATACTTCCTCCTAAGAGAAATGATTTTTCTATAATCAATACAAAATATCATCCTCATAAAATTTTATAGATTATTATTTTTTCAATATTTTATTTATATACCATAGAAACACATATTACTTTTAGAAGAAATTATGAAGGCTAATACATGGGAAACTATAAATTGGATATAAATTTATGTTGATAAAAAATTAATAACTTATTCCTTAGCAGAACATTTCATGTTGGGATTGATCATTATTTGGATCAAGATACTTATATTATAAAATGGTTCTATAGGGATCCTATACCTTAAATATTTATAATTTATCCAAATTTGTGAGTTATTTTATGAATAGTATTAGATTCATATTTTTTGAAAACATTCGTCATGTTTTCCTTTTAATCTCCAACTAATTATAGAGAAATAATTATTTGTAGTATAGAACTATCAATTATAAATGAACATTTCTTGAGTAAAAATTAGTTTATGTTCCATATATGGTGATTCTTGAATCCTATATATAATATTGGGACAATGAATTACAAGTACATTATTATGATGCCAAAAGTATGAATGGTTCATATAAAAGATATTTTTCTCACTGTTGTCCATAATAGATAGCTCCATGAACTGAGGTTCCAAATATCTTCTTTGTATGTTATACTCAATAGATTTAGTAAGGTGTTCCAAAAATTATCTTTAAAATTTATCTAAGTCTCCTCTACATCACCTAAAACAATTGACATAGAAGTTTCTTTAATCAATGGTTTACTTCCTATATCTTTTATAACATTTAAAATTTTCTTTTTAGTAAAATTAAAAGTGTCCTTATTGTTTTACCCTTTTACTTTAGAGAGGTTATAATCAAATTTGGGTTCTATTAGATTAAGAAAAACAATAAATTCATTTGTTTCTAATAAAAACTAAATATATCTATCCCTTATAAAAATTTAATGAATCTTTACTTTGTTTTAAGAATGGTATCCCCAACTAGATTATCAATTACTTTTTAAAATTTATGTCTTGAATAAGGAAATGAGTATGTAGAAATATTTACCTACCACCAACAAAGAAGATGATCCAATCTCACTTTTGTTTGTATGATATATTTATCAGTCTAATATAATAAAACTATAATGGAATGAATCACCCCCAATATCTTCTAATGAAACAATGTATAAATGATCACATTAAATCTAACACCATATTCTAAGTGGATGTTTAATTGCACACCATTACCAAGTATGAGGAGATTATAAAACTATATACGTTATTATGTTTAAGGAATATTTTATTAAAGGATAACATTGTACTCTATAAGTAGGTTATAGATAGAATATTACTCTATTATTTTTATATTTGGGAAAATATTTTTGGTAAATTTTTTGTATGCAAAGATTTTATCTATGGACTAAAATAATGGAATATTGATTTTATTCATTTTAAAAGCCTCAGGATGGTGTGGAATTTAGTTTCATGATTTTTTATTTATGCTTTGAGATAAATCTATATGTGCGAAAAAAATTCCCCAAAATAGTTGAAATCCCATTAATTTATTCCAATTGTTTTTGTGTTTACATTTAATTACTTACATGTGGTTCATTATTTTATATTTAGGAAATGGTGTTGGTTTTAATTTAGTTTAAATATTTATTTTCTGAATTATGGATTCTATTTTTCCTATATTTTGAATTATAAGATCTGTTATAATTTTTTAATATTAGTCTTATGATAATTTTATCTTCAAAATAAGTTTCCAAACAACTCCACATGGTCACATTTATAAAATTTTCTCTAGTATTAAATTTTGACGATCTTGTAATATTACCCATTTATCTCCCTCATATCCCTGTTATCATTTGAATAATATGATATTTATGGTATTTCATTTTAGTTTTTATGTGAAACTTTTAAGATTATATATCAAAATCTTTCTTATCTCTTGGGATTCCATCCTAGAATTCATTTTCTACATCATCCCCTTTATATTTCCTAGGTTTTTGGGGGACTTCAACCTTTTATATTTTTTGAATCATTTCCTTAGTTATTGTGGTAATCTAGGAGTTGAAATGTTCCCTAGGATAAAATTATCCTTTTAATAAAGGTTTGGATTTTTGAAATTACATTAATTTTAACTATTTTAAATGGGATCATGATTTTTTTTGCATTGTGGGATCATACACAGTGAAGATATAATTTTTGAAATTTGAATAAGGTAAATCATATTTTGGAATATAATTATTAGAATGAAAAAACATATCATGATTGTGGATTTTTTTCTCAATAAGATTTATTATTAGAAACCCTAATACCTTGGTAATGGACATAATAAAAAACTATATTATTTATATAATTTTTTAGTATATAAAATTTGTTTATATTAATTATATGAAAGTATATATAAAATATACTTTAAAGTTTCATTAGTTTTTATGAAATATCTCCCTTATAGGGTTTTATTCCAAGGTTTTTTATATTGGGTGAGTACAATATAAGTGGTTTCTTTAAAAAAAATGTTAAGTAAATTTATGGATGTTATACATGATCAATTAATATATTACATCTATCCCAATCCACATGGAATAGCTGGCACTCATCTTAAAATATACTAAGGCTTTATATACAACCACAATATTTTTTTCATAGGGTGAAATTTTATCAATAAATAATTTAATTACCGAAACCATGGATCTAATGTTTCCCTATCTAAATATTGAAACAAGGCTATAAAATTACCCTTGAAGAAGAAAGGAAGGAATCTAAGAATTAAATCTTCCTTAGTAATTCCTTATATAAGTAGTCACTGAACCACCCTATAGAACTCCCTAATAAATTATAAATAATTTTTATTAGGTAACACACTTAAGGATAGTGTCATGGAAAAAAGAGACTATATGGTATTATAATTCAAAGACCAATTTTTATCCTTATTCATGATGTAATATTTTCTATTTTAGAAAATTGTACCTCATTAATCCAATATAACATATTTAATTGATTTCTTATTAATGGTGGAATGACATTTTAATTATTCATTATATTTCTCCAATTATCAATAATTTTTATAACTCTATATGATTCCTTCTTAAAAGAACTAATATTATTATTAATTTTAAGAGTGAAGGTGTAAATTTTTTTTATAATTTTTTCTTCTGTACATACAAAATTTAAATTTAAATTCTTTTTCACAAAAATAGTAAAAAATATGTTTCAATGTGTTTATTTAATGGTTATTTTAAACAGATTTTTATTATAGTTGATGCAATAATTATTGTACAAAACAAAAAATTTCAATTCTACTCAAAATTTTACCATCTAGCAATATGATATAAAATTTCTTTATTTATATCATAATAACCATCATATATAGTTAGTATAGTCATACCAGTAGCTTTTCTGGGAGGTATGTGAACAAATTAAACAATAAAAATATGGAATGGAAACTAAAAAAAATAACCCCACATAATAGATGATGAACACATTGAGAATTATGGAAATGGGGAATCAATATGATAATGAGAAGAATGAAAACATGTCATTAATAGGGTGATTTACAAGAAAAAATTAAAGGAATTAAAAAGTGATTTATAAATTGGGTAACAATGAATTCCATTAATTTAATTAATATTACATAATTATTATTTAATATGTAAACTCAAGTTACCAAAATTCATGAAATTGCACCAAAACCTTTTATTGGGGGTGCTTCTCCACAGCTAGATGAGTACTATAGTTTTTCTACAATTGGTTTTATTTCCCTATAAAATAAGTTATTTGGTTATCCTTGGCCAAATTAATAGTCGATCTTGGTGAAATTCTCATAAAATCTGAAAAATATTGATCCAAATATTTTTGATAAAAGCATTTTATGATAATTTAAAGGGAAAAACCCACTATATCTGATTCATTATATCAATTTGAAAAAATGTATCTACCATGAAGACACAAAAATAAATAAATAATCTAAAAAAATAGATTGAATAAATAAAAAAATAGTGACAAAATAATTTTTATGTACTGCTATATTTTATCCTATAACAATTTATGTGATAATGTATGATTACAAATTTTTCAATAAAAGAGGTGGAAAAGAACAACATAAAGTTATTAGAGGGAATAAAATTATATTCTTTATGAAGTTGATCAAATCTTCTATTGAGATCCTCTATATTATCGTCACTAAACTCTTCCTATCAGCATCATCCTAATTGTCTCTATTTGAATCACTTAATTTATATCATTGATGATAATATCCTAAAGAATTATAGTCTCTTTCAATTTACATTATTTCACACACTACATCCAAACATTGAGATCACAATTATTGTTCTATTTTGAATATTCCATCTCCCTATGTCACCCATTACTATTGAGATTCATCCTCTATATGTCTCAAGAAACAAAACGCTAAAAATATCACATTTAGATATGAATTATTGATTCATCTTCTAAGATTCCACAATAAGATTAATTAATTTCCCACTTGAGTTTAGATTCACCAAATATAGAAATAGTTATTTCCCTATATAAATTATTAATTAGGAAACAAAGGGTTAATATTTATATTTCATTTCTCATGTAGTAGTATATAAAATTTCATAAATAGTTGAACATAATGATGTATTCCAACAACATTACATAATCCCCCAAAAATATTATGATCTAACCCTCTAAACCAAAGTGAATCTAGTGAGACTTATGGGGTGGTTCAAAAACATTATAAACATCTTTCAAACAATTTGAAGATCACTTTAGAAACCTTGAGAGAGATAAATTAAATGAAAAAGAAAATTATATGACTAGGTAATGCATTCACTAAAACAATAAACTCAACACCATAAATATATTAGTGGAATCAATTTCAATAATGATTATTAACAATATACACATGGAATGATGAAAAATTACTTCCAAAAAACCTCAAATTACATTAAAAATAATATTTTTAAGAATATTCCAAAACTAAATAAAATATTTGGTCCAATAATATAAAAATATAAAATGAAAAATCAGTTAAAAAATTTAGTACCAAAAACATAAAATTTTATTAAAATATTAAATGAATAATAGTTTCATACCAAAAGAGACAATGTTTACTAGTTAACTATTTAAATCACGTTTTTAAATATAATAGGAAATTGTATTCTAAAATTGTTAAGGAATATATGTATGATATTAAATCTTCTCCAGATTCAATTTTTGATTCTTTATATAAATATATAAAATAATTTCACCATTGATAGTGTGGACAATGGTTAAATTATATTTTTAATAGAGTGAGAAGTGTTAGGAGGGGTTTGAATAGTTCAACTAGGGGCTCAACTCAACACCAGAACATTGTTTAAATTGGTATTTGTTTTGGTGATACTATGTAATACATATAGAATAGGTTTTTTATGTTCTTATACATGGATTTAATTTCATGGTGTATGGATTAAGGTAGTTAAAACCCCATGAAAATGATTTACCTACACATGACCAAGAGTTATATGTGGATTTTTATGCTCTATTAAACTAAAGCATTAGCTTTTAGCCTAGAAATTCATGGTTTCAAATTGTACAATGATTTTATAGTCTATATACTCATAAAAAGATATGGATATGAGATAAAAGTTTAATTTCATATTAAAAACATTAGACTCGAATATAATGATCCACATCACTTATTTATCATATTTCTAAAATTTAAAAATAATTATTCCTAATACAATTATAGAAATCATGAGCCCTAGTACCATTGAAGGATTTGAAAACCAATACAACACCATTTGAATGAACTATGTAATGAATTATTTATATTCTCATAACAAGTTATTAGAGATTATTATGATCCTTTCATTTTATGTTGTATGTCAGGGATATATATAAATGAAGGGTGATCTATAATGCCTAATATGGGTGTAAAAAGTATAAAAATTAGATGATCAATCTTTGGATTTAATAATAATAATATGAATTCAATCAAAGGTGGGATGATAAATCCTCACATTAAAACGTGACATAAGATACATGATGTCATTGGAACTTGATAATCAAGAGAAGGTATAGAATTTTAAGAAAATATATATCATTAAATCAAAAGAATAATTCTAGAATTACTAACATGAAAACATAGACTATGTACTAGAATCATTAAAAACACATTTTAACCAATGTTCAAGGCTCACCACCTGAAACAATGGGAAAATATAAACACAATATGCCCAGGCATTCTTATTTTATGAGGTATAAAACATTTCCAAACTAATTTGCGGTATATATAAATATGATTTCACTATTTGTGACAATATTTTAGGGATATGGGTGTTATATGTAAAAGAAACATTCTCAGAGCACAAATATGAAATAAACCAATAATAAAAGAATAGGTTTCATAATGATGTTAAAATCCTTAGTTAAATGGTGAATCATGTAGATACTGGAAATATTAAGGGATTATATATTATGTGATTGTTAAAGGATATAATAAACATATAAAAAAGGTTTTAGAAGATTAAAGGATTAATAATAGTAGAGGAAAAAGTTGAATTTGGAAAATTAAAAAGATACTTGAAAATAATCCCTTATAATCTTTGTCAGTTTTTACTTGAAAAAATTATTGGATTGGGAAAATAAGAGCATTACTATCACTATAAAAAGGAAGAAAAATGTAGTATAATTGAAATATATGAATCATATAAGAAATAAATAATTATAAATAGACACTGATAAAAAATGAGATATTGAACATATCATCAAGAATAAAATAGATGGAAAGAACCCCTACCCAAAGTCCAAAATTTCATCTAATACAAAAGTAAACTTTTGAATAGACATGTTACACAAATTAAGTCACTTAAATTGAAATATTTATATAGTATCATATTTCAATAATCAATTTATATCATTTTTTGTATATTTAAAATTTAATATTGTCTACATCAACCATTTTTTGTTTATTTTGTTCATAGTTCAGAAAAATGATATTATGTAGTGGTAAGAGTCAAAGGACCCTATAAAAGTTTTCCATATACATTAAAACAATTAGTTTATTGTGTTAATTATATTTCAGAAGCAAAGAATTACAAATTTTTAGTATGTAGTTATAATTCCATAAATCTTTTATAGAATTCTTGTTTTAGATGGTCAAAAAATGGATATAATTATTTAAATTCATCATAATTATTACCATGCATATTTTTTTATTGATAAATTATAATAAGTGTATTATTTTATTATTAATAATATATTTAATCAATAATTCTATTTTTAGGAATTTTTCAGAGATCTTTAATTGAAAATTCAAAAATCATGTGTCAATTTGGTAGTTAAAAACCACCACCGGTGAAATATTTTTAGATGAAATTAAAAGGGGAGTGTAAAAAAATAAAATAAAAAAAATATATATAAATAATTTTTAATTTGAAGAAATAATATTTTTTCATAATTACAATTATATTTTTATGTAGCCATAAGAAAAAAAATAAAAAAAATAAAAAAGAAATTATTTCTTTAGTGGAGAGAATTACATTTATTGTATAAATACATACATGAAGTGAAAAAATTACAATGGGAGAATAAATAATAAAAATTAATACAAGTAAAACTAGAAACAATGAATCATGTTGATCCCATAGAGTCATCACACTCATGAATAGTAATGTAAAAATAATATCCTAAATTTTTAATGTAATCGTAATTTGAAAAAACATGTAGAACACTGAGAGGGATTGAGGTAAAAGATGAATATATTAAATAATGTGTACATATTGGATGTAATATGACCATTTAAACAATAATATGATGTTTAGGAATTGTATCCTGACTATTAAGAATAGTAAAATAACTGATGGAATAGTAAACAAACTTTAAAATAATAAAATGTTATATAAATAAAAAATTTCAATAATTTTTTTTATAAAATTATTAATATTTTACTGCTATAAATTAAATAATCTTGATTAAAAAATCAATGATATTATAACCATGATTTTTTAAAAAATATATTTTAATTTAATATGAAAAAATAGATTTTTTTCTCTTTATAAATAAAATTACCTATGATAGAAAATTATATTTGTAAAATAAATTTTATTTTTATAATAATATCATTGAAATTTTCTATGTGTGATATTTAGAATTTTTTTTAAAACATAAAATTTTAGATTAAAATTTATTATATGGTTTTTATGGAACATGTATGTTTTAAAAAAATCATTCAGGATTTAATATTGATATAAAAAATTAAATAAAAAATTATAATATGTAAATAATTTATTAAATGAAAATTTTTAAACATATTTTTTAGATAGTCTAAAGAAAATGTTATGTCATCGATTTTTTTCTCATTTTCACAATTTCTTTTTTAACAAACTAATAAACTAAATTTATAAATATTTTGAATGTACAAAAATATATATGTTGTATAAAATGTAATTCATAGTTTAAAAATAAAACTATTATAAGGGATACCTTAAAACTTATATTTTATTCAATATTGTATCCTAAAACACCCCTCTCTACATGTATAAATGAATCCCCAAGAATAGTACTTCTCATACGCATCTGAAATCTAATAATATTCTAAATATTATTTCTTAATACCATTATAATCCATAGGGGAGTTGTGGATTAATGGGTCTCAATTATTTGAAGGAGTTAAGTTCCATACAAAAGAAAAAACCCCAAGAAGGTGGTAAGATTCATTTATTCATTCCATTCATTTTCCTCTTCTATTCCTAAACAAATATATTATTTTCTAAGGAAAACTTCTTAAAAATTAATTAAATTTGATTTCATAATTATCATAATATTATTCTTCTAAAATAATTATTTTATTTACAACATATTTATTTATTATTAATCCCTCACATTGTTTTTGCAAATGTCTTGTCAACGACTAGTTAACGGTGGATGAGGACATTGATAATTATCTATAATCCCCCCTCTATAATGGATGAATATAATAAATTTAATATAATATTAATATAAATAAATAGATTAATATTTAATATCTTAGATATGATTTTATTAGTGTATAATTATCAATAAAATAATATCATGAAATTGATACTAGATGTGATATTTTAATCAAAACATAAAATGAAAATAATTTACCTATAGAAATAAAAATTAATAAATAAAATCCAATATTTATAATTGTTGAAGGGTTAAAAATGCTAATAATTTACTACTATTCTTGTTTTTAAATAAAAAAATGTTACTTTTAAGGGGTGAAAAAATGTTGATGAAATAAATCGAGATCTAAGTTAAGGGTATTCTCAAACCAAAAAATTTCCCTTTAGGTTACCTACACGGTGTTTTTATTTCCACTATTAATACATCTCAAATTCTATCAAAATGAAATTTATGTATTCTTTGCCTCTATTTTCAAGGGATCAACATGATTCCAACTCCCTATGATGATTTCTACATGACCTATAATTATTTTTGAGAATGTATATTTTCCAATATTTCAAATTCACTCATCTTGGGACGTTTTTACATTGATAAAATGATGATGATATTTTATACCAAAATATTATTTCCATTATTAATTTTTGAACACAAAAGTTTATTCATTTAATTATTCTTTATTAAATTTCTATGAATCTCTTCTTTTCGAATGGTTTATTCCAGGTCTAAAATTTCTATATGATTACTTTCATATGAAATATATGATTTTGATAGGAGTATGTTTTGATGGGAATGATACGAATTACATAGCAATCCAATGCAGTTTTTTAGGTGTTATATCTCATGTGATTTTACTTATTATGTGAGAAAATAATGCTTGAAATGTTCACAATTATGATGTTATGATTTTACACATTGATATGCATGTACATTATGTGATAATTATTCAAAACTTATGTGTGTTATTTGACCACTATGTTATGATATTTCAATATTATGCACAAAACACATACCATGATTTTTTTAAATCAATTTCATATTCTTATGTTGATGACTCCACACATATGATATAATAATAATTATTATTATTCCAACCAATGTAGTATTGATTCATGTCCCTTATTGCATCTAGGTTTTTTTTCCACTTTATGGGGATTTATTTCCCCCCTTCATTGATTTTTATCCTTAGGTGAATACATGTCATAATGAGATCATGAGATACTATAGGAGGACTATTACTAATGATTTAAATATTATTCATTTTTATTGTGTATAATTGAATTTAATTATTTTTCATAAGAAATGAAATTAATCAACTTTAAAATATATCATTATTATATTATTAATATTATAATTAATGTAATATTCATTTAAGAAAAATTCCATTCACTACATATTATACCATGGATTAGTTATTTTGGGAATTAGGACTAGAAAATATTATATAAAACCCAAGGGGTAATTATATGTAAGAGACCCAAAAGTTTTGGTGATGACTAGGTTGTGCGGTTTCATATAAATTACACCCCCGTAATGATACTATAAAGTTGATGTGGCTATTTCATAGATAAAAAATGGGGTAATCATTAAGACAAAAATATGGGTTTTTGTTACTTCGAGAATCACTCAATACATGATTAATGGGACTAAGACTAAACACCTAGAGAGACACTCTATAGAGATAATATTCAAATAAATCATATTCTATTTTCAACCCATGATTATGGATTTGAATATAATACTAGGTTTATGAACTTAATATAAAATAAACCAAGGATAATCTTGAAAAATACCTAAAAATTCATAAAATTTGTAATATATGTTATTAATGAGTTATTCTTATATTGTATATGTATCCCCTTTTTAAATTTTTATTAGTTTAAATTATCTCATCCCTAGGAATTTTGTAATATTATAAAATGTTTGGAAGTGGATGGATCATGTTGAAAATGTATGCAATGGTATACGAGATGATTTCCATGATTAAATTTTGATATAATGGGACTCAGAGTTGATATATTCATTTTAAGGACCATGACCACCGTATCCCAGAGCAGGTTCCATATTTAATTATACTCATATAGTAAACAAGGAAGTAACATCTTGAAGCACCGAACATTTTTATAGCATTTTATAACTAAAATATTTACATAAGTTTTACCTTATAACATGAAAGGGTAAAAAACATATAAAAACTACTGAAAACACCCATAAACTCAAGTCATTCATAATAAACATATTCACATCCTAGGAAAAAATAAAACATAAGAAATGTTTGAGATGAGATGCTCAGTAAGGGTAAGGAATACAGTGGAATATATCATAAAAAATAAGGCATGGTGAATAACTAAAACCCATTCTGTAAAATCATAATCTTGATCATAATATAGAAGGATTTAAAATAGATTAAATAACTCCATAAATAATTAAATGAGAAATAAACATAACTGTGGTTATTATACTAGTCTAATAATAAAATGAATTAAAAATTACTAATAACATAATAAGGGAATGAATATGTCTTGTTATATAAAATAAACCATCGAGGCCTTGACCAAGACATCTTAAAATAAATGGTTAAGGCCTTAGATAATTCCGTATAGGAAAATAAATGGGAAAGGCCTTGACCAAGTCCATGATTATTTTGTCTCTTGAGAAATATTGATGCATCGAGGGGCTATAGTGGTCCCCACACATCAATTACTAAGTCTAATTAATTTCTCATATAAATGGTGTAAAACATAAACAACATATACATAGGAAATTTAAACAACGTTCCCCAATATATAAATATAATCACTAACATTTCCGAGTAGTATGGTGAATGGTGTCAAATTAGCACATCCACATGAAAATAATTATAAATCATTTAATAAAATATGTTAGTTGATAATAATAAGTGATAATAATCAATAAATTAAAATATTCAATATATGTGTTGAAATAGGTCAAAACACTCTAAAAAATCATTGAGGAATTCTTGAGATAAATACCCTTTTTACTTTGGAAACAAGAGTTTTTTTTTGGAAAAATCATTTATATTTATCATAATTGTTTTCATAAAACCATAAATGAAAAAAAAAATTAATGAAAAAAAATTAATTTTAAATAATATAATTTATGGTACATTAATGTTGATAATAAATGGGGACGTTACTTGTAATTTGGTTCTCTTATCCGGATAAATTGAGAAAGGAACCTTGTAAAACATGTTTTTACTCATAAAATAATGATGAACCAATAATGATATATGAGTTTTAAACCTATAAAAAAAATTTATAATAATTATATAGAAATAATGAAGAATCCAATTTGGGTAAATAGGGAAAAAGTGTTTTCCAAATGAAAATGGAGGTTCCGTGAGTATCCCATAACTTATTTTTGAAAATGTTATACACATGCGCTTAATATGATGGATAATGAAATTAGATTCGTTAATAATTGAATTTAAAACCTATTAAAAATTTATTTTAATTATTTATTCTTATGAAGTTCATATATGGTCTTTTTGATGTGTTAAAATGTTAAATTTTGTTGTTCAGGAGTGTTCATTTCCTTGAGTTTCAAGATCAATTTACTTTTATATGCATATAGAAGATCATGTAAAATGAAATAGTTTTCCTGAATTAAAATTATATTATATTAGTGATCTTAAAGATTATTAATTTTTTATGTAATTAATTTGGTTATTTAGGGTGAGGATGAATCATTAGATAAGACGTTAGTGACGGTCCTTTGGATTATTTTGTGGGGTTTTAAATCATTACAAACTAGATTTGATTCATTAATTAATTTTATGTATATATAATGGTTCCATAAAAACTACATAAGATTTTATACATATATTATAATATTATTTACCCATTAAAATGGTTTTATGACGATCATTGAATGTGTAATTCAAAAATGAAAACTTGTTATCTACGAAGGTGGTAACTTGGCACCTCAGAGGTGATGTTTTCAACTTTAAAATAAAATTAGAATGAGAATAGAATTGATGGTGTATTTTACATTGACATAATAAAATTATAGTATATATAAGATAATATATTTATCATTTCAATTTATAAAGGGGTGGTTAGGGAAGGATAATATAAGAAATGAAATTGAAATAAAATTTAAAAAAAATGAAATCAGATTTTACCTCTTCATTCACTCTCCTTGAGAACCTCCTTGAGAAACATTGAAATGGCCTTTTGGGTGACAGAAAAATGACTTGAACATGAAAGACATATTTTGGAGGGGAAATAGGCATAGTATAATAATTATTCAACGATTTTGAGGTGTGAGGAGAAGGGGTGGTGAGTGGTGGTATTTGTAGCAGAAGAGAGGGTGTTTTTTGAATATTTTATTCATTTGTTAATTATTTTGGATCAAGAATATGAATAGATTTATTATTATCAAAAAATATATTAAAATAATTAAGTGTAGTTATATATTATAAGGATTACATCATAAATGAATGAATACATAGTTTATTTTACTTATAATATATTTATCCCATAAATTATCGTATTTTACTATTCAAAAAATTCAATTATTTTAAGAAAAGCTAAAAAAATTAACTAAAACCACTTCTTAACATGTAGAATTAATAAATTAATTCTATTTTATGAAAATAATTTTATAAATTTTAGTATTGAATTTTTAATTAAAATCATCATTTATTTGAAAACATTTGATTTTAAAATTATAATGGATTTTATAACACTTTGAAAAATTAATTAAGGGCTTATAAAATTATCTTATAACAATTAGACAGCAAAATATAAATTTATTTATCTATTTTATGAAATTAAATTTTCTGTTAAATATTTTTATTAATTATAAAACTCTAAATAAATATTTACTCTAACTAATAAGACCAGTACTTAATTTATCATTATCGAGACATTTATTTACATATTGGTGGATATAAATATACCATATTTTGATTTATATGTGACCGAAGTTTTATTTATACTTTTATAGGTGAATTTACTATTTTATTGATCATATTATAATTCCAAATGGTCACATCACTATTTCAACTGCCATATTTGATAGTATATTATATTTTTAAACTCGGTGTTGCATAGAGCATAAGCTATTGAAGAAGCTAAATTTTAAAAGAGACATACCATAAGATCTTAGGGTGTTACATTCTCCCTTCCTACAAAAACATCATCCTTGAAATTTCAAGAATATAACCTCATAAAAATATTTAGGAAGTTCTTTAATATAAATTCCTCTAATTCCCATTTCTTATATTCAGTTTTAAGATTATTCCAAAGTACCATTACCAACCGAGTCATCTGATTCCTCATCACATTCTCTATAATGTCCAAAATTTGGATAGGATCATCAAATTATGATAAATCATGTTCCAAATATATTCATCTTGGTTTGAGTACATGTGTTGGGTCTGGAATGTAATTCTTTAACTACGAGATGTGGATCTCATTATGTAATTTAGAAAGGATTGGTTGCATCTCTAAACGATAATCCATATATCCAATTTTCTCTAGGATTTCAAAAGATCCAATGTACCTAGTGATTAGATTCCCTTTCTTTTTAAATCTCATAACACCCTTCTTTGGGGATACCTTCAACAAGACATGATCTCCTACTTGATACTCCAAATCATTCCTATGGTTATCAATATATATCTTTTCCCTATATTGTGTATCTATGATATGTGTTTGAATAGACTTTTCCTTTTTCATTTCTTCCTCCATAGTATATGGTACTACTAGGTTCCTTTCACCATCTTCATCCCAACTTGTTGGCACACGAAATTTATTTCCATACAATGCTTTATATGATGTCATTTGAATACTTTAATGGAAATTATTGTTGTTGGAAAACTTTACCAAAGGTTATATTAATCCAATATTCCTTTATAGTCATGTGTGCATGATATAAAAATTTATTCTAAAATTTGGATCATCATTTTTGATTTCCCATTAGTTTGAGGGTGATAAAATATACTCAAATGATGCTCAATATCGAATTATTTCTGAAGAATTTTCTTGAATTTTAATGTAAATTGTGCATCAAGATCAGACAAAATTAAAAGAACTTTTCCCTGAAGTATAAAAACATCACTAATATATTATTTTATGGTACTGCAGTTTAAAACTCTCCCTCATAGTAATTAAATGTAAAAGTTTTGTATGTCAATCAACAATTACCCATACGAAATCATTCTTGATTGGAATTTTTGGTAATTTAGTGACATGATAAATAGTAATATCATCCCATTTCCATGTAGGAAAATGAATACGATTCAAGAATCCTCTAGGTTGTTGTTTTTAGCCATTTCCTGTTGATATACTAAACATCATGATACAAAATTATTAATTTTATTCTCTATATAATCCCACCATAAATGTTACCTCATATATTTATGCATCTTAGTTCTATTAGGGTCTATATAGAAATTTGAGCATTGTTCATTATCCAACAACTCCCTTTTAACTCAGTCTTGGAAGGAACACAAATCATATTCCCAAATTTTATAATTCCATCATCATACATGAAGTCTGCAAACTTCCAATAATTCATAGATTTAAATTTCCTTTAAAAAATTTCATCATCATACTAAGAAATTTTAATCCATTACAATAAATATGGTTGAAAAAATAATTGAAAATTAAATAATCTTTCACCATACTTGATAATTCCTATATCCATATTTTATAGATCCATATACATAATATCCTTGTAAATCCTCATTTTTTTAGAAATCCATGGTCCTTCCTACTCAATGAATCAGATACATTATTCTCCTTCCTTAGGTAGTAGTGTATGGAAAACCCATAATCCTTGAGTAGTTTGAGCCATCACCTTTTCCTCATTTTGATTTCTTTCTAGGAGAATATTTATTTCAATGTCTCGTGATCTGTATATATCTCACATAATTTATTATATAGATAGTGTCTCCATAACTCTATCATTCTACATATGGACACATCTATGTCCTTTTATTAATGAATAACAATAAATAAATAGTTCACCATTTCCTGATGGTAGAGTAAATATTGGAGAATTAACTAATAACCTAGTAAATTATTTAAACATTATTCACATTGTCTTGTCTAT
The DNA here is from genome assembly GCA_963277665.1 of Viscum album. Taxonomy (NCBI): domain Eukaryota; kingdom Viridiplantae; phylum Streptophyta; class Magnoliopsida; order Santalales; family Viscaceae; genus Viscum; species Viscum album. The sequence goes on from OY728121.1 coordinate 1,458,345,382, forward strand.
ATGAACTTTACCCCTTAATGAGTAAGTTTGGTTAATAGGTTAGGTAATCAAGAAAAATTATAAATTAAACACTAATAGTAACCTTCTAAACAAATGAAACTACATACCTTGATTATGTTTGTTGGTGAAGTCCATTCATAGAATTCCTTTTTCCTCGCATGATGAATGGATATTCCATCCTTAGAGACAATATGAACCAGAAAATAAAATTATTGATGTTAGAATTTACAGTTTCTAAATATCCCATATAAATATTCTCTTCTAGGAGTATCCAGAACAAACCACAAGTGGTTCGAATGGTCTTCGTAGCTTTGTAGATATCATCAATAAAAAAATCATCAAGATATTCCTTGAACACTCAATTAATTTGATCCATAAAAACTAATAATTCATTAGTATGTACAAATGGAATTACTATAATCTCATAATGCCCATTCATAGTTAAAAATGTCGTCTTTGGAATATATTTTTGAAAACATGAAATTGATGATATCCAGATTGAAGTCCAATCTTAGAAAAATATTGAGCTCTATGAAATAAATCAGATAAATCATCTATGTGAGGTAGATGGTACTTGTTGTTTATTTTAAAAAGATTTATTTCTCTATAGTCAATTCACAGCCTCATGGATCCATCTTTATTCATAAAAACAGAACATCAGATCCACATAGAGAAACACCTAGGAGAATATGTAATGAACAAACCCGTGTTACCCTAAAAACTAGAACATGACCCGTTCTTTCACATACATGAAGGGTGTTCTTGTTCCCCACAAGCTGGGGAAAAGCACCCAAGCACTGAACAACAAACCATAGGAAGTGATTTCATGCAACCTGGACAAACACATGACATATTTACATATAAAAATATGGAACAATGGAAATCTAATAAATATATGCCATAATTTTAAGAAGATAGTGAAAACAAAAAAATAGTAAAAGTTTCCAAAATCCTAAAGCGACAAGTCCAAATGTAAAGGAACAAAACCAAACAGCTACCCTATGTGATATTCTGGATGAACTCCCACCATCTCACCACCACCAACATAACTCAGCTAATACAAAAACTCACTTCCTCACTATGGCACATTTACTTTACCTACATTAGAATACATACAATGGTCTACAAACAACTAAAGAGGTGCATAGGGTTTGATCTAAAAGGCTCAATAGGATCCCACCCTTGTGTTCCACAATGAGTCTCTACATAACAATTCTTGTATGATCATTTCATATAAAACATGTAATGATAGTCTATAAATAAATTTTATAGAAAACATGGTAAACATTTCACTTTTCATAGTTTTAAAACAAAATCAGGCATATCAATTTCCAATAAAATTATTTATATCATCTTTCACAAGCATAAACATTAATATTAAATCTAAAATAACAATTTTAAGAAATAAAAAATAGAATCACATATATCAATACCATGAGTCACAACAGGTTATACTAGAAGACTAATTATACCACAATCAATCAACGACATAATTAGGTTCTTAGAACACATGCCTTGGAAGAATAAGAATACCCCAGGAGTACCCCCCCCCCCCAATTTCAATATTATTCCCCTAGAACAAAAGACCTAGGAAATAGAGTAAATACCCATGATAAAACCCCCCAAAAATAAAAAAGATATAGACGATGACCTAAAACTAAACCTTCCACTGAAGTACCCTAGGTAACCCATGTGCTCATTTCCACAATTCAATCCAATTATTTAGAAAACCATTTCAAATAAATTTCAAAAATACATCTCAATGATTTGAAAATACCCCATTACATTCCATTTATCAATAACTAGGTAAAACCCATTGTTCTTTAAAATATCTTTGAACACACACAAAAGAATCATGTAATTTTTTTTATAAATAAATTTAAAAATAAGGAACAATATGGTTCATCAACACAATCTTGAGATAGAATCATGTGCCTCAAAGACCCAGTCTCACATCCCCATAATGGGATCCACCAAAAAAGAAAACCCAATATCATCATTTAAGGCCCATGAATCTAATCCACATACCAATATTGATCCAACAAAATAACAATGGGTTTTTGGAAAATAGGAAATCAACATACCTTAAGAACGAACAAGGGTTGCACCACAACCAAATATGGAACAACCACCAAAATGAGATCTCACAACGTATCGAGAAGAAGGCATGAAAAAACAATAATTTCATACCAACGAATATGATAACACAACCCAAAGGAAATACCATGGTCAATGGAAATGAAGAAGAAGGTAGATCACTCACCTGAAGAGATGCACTGCAACCAAAATGAAGATTAAATGCCTAACAGATTGATCATAATTGAATGCTGTTTCCAAAAAACACTGAAGATGAGCTTTGGGTCTATAGAAATCCAAAAGAGGATGCTGAATGGACACCCAAAACTTGAAATATTCCCTAAAACATCCATGCTCAGGGAATTACACAATGTGAAACTTATTTAAAAGTTGTGAAATCGATGGTTTTTTGGTACAATGAGAAATCAGTCTCCTCAAATTAAAATCTGATCTTAAAATAACTCATGTAATGTGACCACTCATCATGTCGTGATACCTTTCAGGGTAAAAACCCTTCTCATGGATTGAACTCAGCAGCTATTACAAAATGTGTAACTAAGTTACATGGTGTAAAATTCCCCTATAGCCTAAATAAAATCTAAAAATAATATTCTAAAAAGTCCAAACTAAAATGGGGAATTCGAGAGAGGAAAAAACATACCTGACCAATGTAACATGATGTTAAAAAATACCCACCATAAAGACATTCAATCCTCATGAAGTAATGTGGAAGATGCAGTCCTTCAGAAAATGTGAGGCCAATACTCCCACATCAATGAATTGTGTTCCCATGTCTCATGAGAATATGATAAGTGTTTCCATAGAACTCTGACAAAAAAATAGAATTTCAACATAGGACTTTCACTTGAGAGTCAACGATCTCAATAAGTTTCTCCAAAATAGAATCATCTGACTCTAACTCAATATATTCCCAACTAAGAACATGAGAGGGATCAACGTGATACATCTTGACCCGAGATATGTCGAAAATATCATGAATACCAATCAACTAAATCCAAAATTTTAATTTACAAGCAACCTACCGAAGCTTCTCAGTGACTTAAAATGGTCAAACAGATATCTGATCCAAGTTTCCTTATTTTCTAGGCCGATGGTAACTCAACCATGGGGAAACATTAAATAAAACTTCAGAAAACTCCAAATGATGATGTCTTTGATCGACATATGATTTCAGTAATCTCCGGCTTGTAACAAAATGTCGATGTACATCCAGAATACTCAATGACATCTCTCGACTAAACATGGTCCAACCAAAGCTACTTCTCCCACCTCAACCCCACAAATTGGTGACCTTCACGGGAGACCGTAGAAAGCCTCAAAGGGAGGAATATTGGTCATCAACTGATAATTATTTTTATAAAAAACTCAACAATTCTCAGATGGTTGTCCCTAGATCCACCAAAATCCAAGACATAAGAAAGTAGCATATCCTCTAGGATATGAATCATATCATCTATACATAAATTTCATCCTCATAATTTTAATTCAAATTTCATAATATCTAGAAATTTTAATGAATTTTATCATAATTTTTAATTTTTTTATTATTACTATAGAAAAAATCTATCCATAAATACACAATAAGTACAGAATTAAAATAAATTAAATTTTAAATTTATTTCCTAAAGAGTACCTTAAGAATTAATTGATACCACCCCCCCAAAAAGGATATATTTTTCATCCATTTTGTGAGTTTAAAAAATTATATGAAATTATAATTAATTCCATTTAAATTTTACTTGATTATTTTATTTGATTGAATATTTTTCTATTTTCCATTTATAGTTCTATAAATTATTTGTTAAGATGAACTTATAATTCCTTAATCTCAAAAATTAAACATTAATCGATAATAAGATCTATAAATGAATGTCACATTATTTCACCTATTGAATGAAATGATTAGAATATGTAAATATAATAATCAATATGTATAAACCCTATTACTAATAAGTAAAACAATAATTTCTAAAACATCAAAAATATTAACAAAACTACACATTAACCATTATATTAAAATAATAGTAGTTCAACATAGATTATTTTATGCTTTATCTACTAATTCTGATTTTTGAAAAAATAATTATTCCCCAAAATCCAAGATTATGTCAAAAACAAACATTTATATAATATCATTGTTTGAAACTTGAGAATAACTGTTCATATTAATAGAAATCACCAGATATATTCTCATTATAACAAGATTCTAAAAATGTTAATTTATTAAAAAATTTATCCTCAAAGTGTTATTTGATGACTCAATATCCATGAAAAATATAGTAGAGTGTACCATTCAAGAATAAAATATAGCATCAATTTTGGATCAATATTCTTTTTATCACATATTAAGGGATTTAAACATGAGTTATATTAATTCAAAAATCTTGGACTTGTTCCCCATCGTATTTAAGGTAAATTCACATTATATTTTGGTAATAAGTTTATTTAGTGACCCAACTCAGTACACTTGAAACACTGGATGTTAGTCGATTCTTTCATACCATTCAATTCATCTAATAAAAAAAATTCACACCAAAATTAAATAAAACTACCAATCCATTCATGAATTTTCCATAGTGTTTCATTACAAAATTATTACAGTCAGGTAGATCCATGATTCTCTTATTTTCATTAACATATAACCATTTTTATTTTTACTAAGTTTCTCTCTTATTCTATTTATTTCCACTAAAAATATATGTAATTTATAATTATTTCTCCATCCTAAAGGATGTTGACACCATATCGCCATATTATGAATTTGTATTTGAGAAACTTGTGCCCTTCAGATATATTTACTAATCTGATAAATGAAATTATGGTTTATAAATTCTATATTACATACAATGATCATATAATTCCATTTTAAATTTTTATAGTTCTCATCAAATTCAAAACCACTTTTCTCTTGCTTCTATATTAGATAAAGTAATTTCCATTCCATTTAATCTCCTTAGAATGAGGAAAGTATTTTTTAAATGAATATAACCTTAAATTTCATTCATTAAACTCTATTTATCTCCTGACATACTTTCTAGTTTGAACCAATATAAAACATTTATCAACAAAATCCTTATCATAACACAATTCCAAAATAACATTCTCCCTTTGATTACTTCTCAAATCCAAAAATAACATTTCAAGGGACATGATCTGCTCTTCACCTATAAATGGATTAGTAATTTTATTAATTGATGGAGGATTATAATTTATGGTGTAGTAAAATATTATTTAATAATATTTTTATTATATTTTTTCTTCTAAATGGTTAAATTTATTGGTCCTAACCACATTCAACTATCATAAAATAGACATACCCTTCACAGCTCCAACACCGTCCACATTGAATTTCTCATGGGAGAAATCCCTACATTCATTACTTGTATAGAAAAAGTATTCTATTCATTCAATAGGAAACAACATATAAAAAGTTCCATTGATAATAAAATCTCCCAACATTATGAATTACTGTATAATTACAGATTTAGTTAAACACCTAACATAAATTAAAAATTTATGCATAGATAACATCATAATCATATGACTGTTATCCCTAGAAATATTTTCAAACCCTAATATTATTTTTAATTATTTAATAATGTTTTAGGAATCAAATTGGATTCAACCAAAATATATCCTCTATGAGTGTCAAGATAGGTGCTCATTCATAGGTCCACTCATCATAAACCATTATCAATTAACATAACACCCAATATCACCCTTTTGTAGTTTATACTCCTAGGTTCATATGTGCTATAAGGACCCAACCCTAAACATTACTTAATCTTGAATTACGTTAATAATTCACATTGAGGATCTTTTCAGGTTTAGTGTTTTAGAGAATTAGGCTATAACTATTACATCACATCTCAAATATTAAAAAGTAGACACTTCTACTTAGTATAAATTTTTTCATAAAATAAAAACTCTTAAAAGAAAACAAGAATTATTTTTTTGAAATAAATCTTATTGAATTCATCCTTTCACTTACCCTTCCTTATACGCTGCGAAAAGCTTCTCAAAAACCTGGGATGATCATAAAAATATTATAAAGGGTTATAAAACATGGAAATAAAACATTTGTCATTCAATACAAACAATTCAATGAAATAATAAATTTTAATCATTAACATACCACACAAGATCATAAGATTTAGTAATAACAAATGGAAATCATAAATCATAACGATAACTTGTGGTATCTAGAACATACTTACGTTGTAGTTTTCACAGCTATGTACGGAGTTAAATTTGGAATAACCATAAAAGTATATTTCCTAAATATATTAATAGTAACTTTAACATTTACCTCCATCATGTTACCCAAGGAATTGTTGAGCTATCTCGTGCTCACCCACCCTAGGTTTATCACAGAACCACCCGTATACGTAAACAATGCCCAAGAACCATAACATATTCATAACACATAAAACAAACATAAAGTAAAGATAATATTTCTATATTTCAATCACACTACATAATTTAAATATATTGACATAACTAATCAACTATCTAAACCATTTTCAATGAAAAAATTCATAAAAGAGTATATGGTATTTTGTTTCCTTTTAAAAATATTATGGCTTGTTAAGGAATCCAAAAATTAAATAACGCTCGCGGCGGCGGAAAGGTCATCAACATAGTGTACATTAAAAAAGAAACTTTCCCTTTGTCATTTAGTAAAGTACTACATAGAAAATTATTCCCTTTGAATGAAATGAAAAGTCAAAGGGGTTTATACACCATATAAAATAATGTCGTGTATAAATCAAAATATTAATCAATGAAAATAGATTGAGACGAAGTCCCTTACCTCATGTCCAACCTAGATCGTTCATTCTTTAATCTCCCAAATAATAAACTGAAGTAAATTTATACTTTATTCTAAACCTTTTTCAATTTTATCATTCCTTTTATATCACTTATTACCATGTTATCAACATTACATAATCATTTAACTTAGTAACAGTCATTTTGTCAATATTTCCTACTTGAGTCACAATTAATTTAAAATTACAAGTTGTCCATGTGGTAAAAATTAAATTATCTCCTGAATTATATTCATTATTTAGATATCATATATATAAAGTATATATATATATATATATTTATAATAGTATATAACATTTGGAGATAAGAAATGAAATGCACCGTTCATGGAGACGATAAGTCGTATGTACGAATAAACACTACTTTAATTACTATTTCATATTTAATGGAATTAAAACATAATGATACATAGGTATATTATAATTCTAGTATAATATCATATATAGTTTCATTAAAACTAAACTTTATACATTCTAGGTATGGCATGAATGATTCATATCACTTTGAGGGGGCGATAGTCCGCACATCCTCAAATGAAATTATCGTATTTACCGATTATGGAAACCATAAAGGTATAAAACAAATGGAAAATACTTTATAATATATGAAATATAAATATAATATATATCACATAAAAATAAATTTCCATCATAATGTCCACCATGAGAGGCAGTAGGAGATAATTGAACATCCATTGTTTCGTTAGACAATAGTTTCCCTTCCACAAAAATATTACGTTCATGTCCATTAAATGGAGGTGTGTGGAAGTGTTGTTCAAATAATTCTTATAAAAACATCTTAGTATATTGATGATACTGTTTTGTTTATAAAATAATAGAATAAAGAGATTTTAGGGGGATGGAGAAGGAAAATAAAAGAAAAGAACTTGAGAGAAGATGTTAACTTTAAATCGTGTAACTCCCTTTGGTTTGAACCAAAAGGATTTCTTGATGTGAATTATGATTATTTAAGGATTCTAGGTGGAATAGAGGGGTGTTGGAAGCTTATTTATTCAGAGTTTTGATGAGACAAGGGGGGTTGAGAGGTGTGAGTAAGTGTTAGAGGTGATGGATTTTTATAAGGTGAGGAGGGGCTCTTTAGGAAAGTTTGAAAATATTATTTTATTATAAAATGAATTTCAATTTCAAAAGGTCCCCAACTAATTTAATTATAATATAAGGTGATTATTGTTCTAAATCCTATCATACAATGGGGTTTAGACAAGTTTAGGGAATATAATTAACCTTATCTTTTAGCTTTAACCATTAGTTAACTAATTTAACTTTTACCATGTCCTCTTGAATATTCATCCTATATGGTTAATATATTTACAATAAAATACCAAGAGACCCCGAAATGGATCATTAATGAATTTAATAACATAATATTTTTCATTTGACTGAATATTATATTTTTACAACTATTTTATCATTTAATAAAATATTGATTTATTTAAAAACACATTTATGTCAATTTATAAACTATTCATATCAAGACTTTTAAAAAAATCTATAACAACTTGATTTTTCCAAAAAAAAACTAAATTATATCAAATCACCCATAAAATTCATGGATGGCATAAAAAGTTTCGAAATAAATTTATTTTAATATTTATAATCCCATTTATTTAAAACATCCATTAATGAGGTAATCATTACATCATCATTGTGTCATAAATAAATTTATTTATACGATGTATAAAAATTATAAATAAAATACAATGAGGTGGGAAATATTTTTATTTTTTTTAATGAATATCTATAGTTGACAATATCATTTATATAAACCATTATATAAATTTTTTACTAGGAGATATATGTTTATGTTATATTTTCCTTAACTTTAAATTAATTTTAATAGTGTCATTTTCACTTATAAGTGGATCCATGGGGTTCCAAAATTCACCCAAGGATTACCATGGTAGGACATGTATCAGAATATAGGATTAGGACATGTGTTTGGATAATTGAATATTATTATAATATTATTTTTTTACCCTTATTTACCAGATTTTCCCTTTAACCATGATAAATAAAATATTTACTAAAGTTACTATTCCTAATGTCTAAAATAAAAGCTACCTCTTTATATAATTCTGACCTCCATCTTCCAAATATAGAATCCATTATTCCAATTTCAAAACACAGATGTTGTAGAAATTAATTTAAAATTATTTCCCATTTTCAACACCAAAAAGGTTGTTTTTAATAAATAATAACTATCAAAATATTAACACTTGCTTATGTTCAATTTCAAAGTAAAATTACATCCAATGACCAAAATTAGATTAAATAGTAAAAATATAATCTAATTACACTTTAAAACTAATTAATAAGATAACTTATCTATATAAATAAATTAGATTAAAAGGATGTTTTGTATTAACATGCGATATTGTTCACTATTCATTAAAAAAGGAACATTATCAGAAAAATACCAAAATTTCATCCAAAGTAAATTTTGATGTCCCAATTCTAAAGAAGAATATTATTTTGTCAAATAGAGATTATAAAAGTAAAAAATTCTCGATTTTAAAATAGTTCTCCATTAAAAGGCTGTAGATCAACCTTCTAATGAATATTAGAGAATTTATGTTTAAAATTTTATACATTCACATTTAAAGCATCTAAATTTTATTGGATAAATGTTAAAAAATTTAACAAAAAGGTCTAATAATATTTTAGTTAGTTCTATTAATTCCCTCCAATTCAACGACTATGCGTAAACAACCATTTAAAATTATATTTTTATTATATTATTTTTCAGTATAAATCAACGTTGTGTGCAACGTAAGATTTCAAAGAAACCCGTCGTTGCGTATCGGGTACGCCATCGAAATAACATCCTTGTTAAAGTAAAAGTAAGATTTAATTCAAAAATATTAATAAATATGAAAATATAATATTCTTTATTTACCTAAGATGTTATATCCTTCCCTCCTTTTGGAAATTGTTTCCCCACAATTCTATTCACTTGTCAAATAAATGGGGATATTGATCCCTCATAGAATTTTCATATTCCCACATTGCCTCTTCAACCATATGGTTTTTCTGCAAAACCATTACCTGATGAATTACCTTATTCCATAACACTTTCTCTCTTCGGTCAAAAATATCAACTGGTTGTTCCTTATAAAAAACATTTCGTTCAATTGAACTACCTTTGGACTCAAAACATGAGAGGGATCCAGTGTATACATTATCAACATTGATACATGAAAAACATTGTGTACCTGGGATGAACTTGTAGGTAAAGATACTCTTTAGGAAACTGGTGCAACTTTCTCCAGGATTTCATAGATTCTAAGGATCCTCAAACTCAGAATTCCCTTCTTATCAGAACGCATCACACTTTTCCATGGAGAAACTTTGAAAAATACATGATCACCTTCCTCGAAAGAAAGATCCTTCCATTAGTTATCCGTATAACTTTTCTGCCGGCTCTGAGCCGTTCTCTTGTACTTCTAAATCAATTGAACTATTACTACCATCTATTCTACCAATTCTGGTCCCATCAACTTCCTTTCACTTACTTCATCCCAAAAATATGGAGTTCTACAACACTTTCCATATAATGCCTCAAATGAAGCAATCTGTATACTAGATTGAAAATATTATTATAAGAAAATTCATCCAAAGAAAGATGTTGGTCCCAACTTCCCTGGTAATCCATTAAGTAAGGACGCAGAATATCTTCCAATTTCGGAATTGTCCTTTCTGACTACCCATCTCATTGAGGATAAAAAGCTGTAATAAAATTTAATTCAGTACTCAACGACCTCTGAAGGCCTTTCTAAAAGATAAAAGTGAAACTGGGATCACGATTAGATATAATGGACAGGGGACTCCATGAAACGTGAATATCTCTTTAACATACAACTGAGAAATTTGATCTAGATACAAAGTAAATCAAGTAGGAAAGAAATGAACAGATTTAGTCAATCAATCAATAATAACCCAAATTACATTATTAACTTGGTATGTCTTTGGTAATCCCACAACAAAGTCCATGGATATATTTTATCATTTCCACTCTGGAACAAGTAAAGGATGAAGCATCCCTTTCGGTAACTTCCACTCTACTTTATCCTATGGAAAAGTCAAACACTTCACAGTAAAGACTGTAATATGTTTTTTCATTCCATCCCACCAGTAATACTCCCAAAGATCTCTATACATCTTAGTACTACTGGGATGAGCTGCAAATGGAGAACTATGAGCTTCACATAACAACTCATTCTCCAACTTTGAATCACAAAGAACACATAATCTCTTCCCAAATATCAAAATACATTCTTTATTAATGTTAAAACCATGTAACTTACACTTCTGAACCAGCTCTACCTTTTTCTGAAACTCACTGTTTTCCTTCTGCGCTTGATTAAGTTTTTCTGATAGAGATGATTTCACTGACACATGAAACAAAACAGTGGAATTTCCTACACAAAAAACTTATATTCCAAAGTTCAACCAATCTTTAATCAAATGATCTTGTTCCAAATATAACATGGTTAATGTAGCATTACTCTTTCAACTAAAACCATAAGAAACATTATTTGCCTTTATTAGATGGTAATGAATCGTGAAATCGTAATCCTTGATTAATTCTAGCCATCTCCTCTGTCTCATGTTCAATTCTTTCTATGTGAATTTATACTTTAAACTTTTTTGGTCTGTCCATACAGATGGTGCCTCCAATTTTTTAAAGCCAAAAACAACAACATTTATTTCCAAATCATGTGTAGGGTAATTTAACTAATAAGGATTCAACTGACATGAGGCATAAGCAATTAACTAATCATTCTAAATTAGGAGACAACCCAATCCTTTCAATGAATCATCACTGTAGATAACAAACTCACCATTTCTGGAAGGTAGTGCCAAAACTGGAGCATTCACCAATATTCTTTTCAATTGTTGAAAGTAATCATCACATTTTTTTTTCAAAATGAACTTAAAACCTTTTTGAGTTAATTTAGTTAGTGGGATAGATATCTGTGAAAAATTATCAACAAACCTGCTGTAATTTCTTGTCAAACCAAGAAACTAAAAATATCGATTATATTTGTAGGAATTGGAAATTCTTTAGCAACTTTTGTTTTAGAAAGACCAAAAGTTATTCCATTTTTTAATCAATGTGACCAAGGATTTAAATTTATTGTAACCAAAATTCACACTTTCTAAATTCCTTATATACTATCTTTTCTTTAATGGTTTGCAAGAAAAACCTAAAATGAATTTTATGTTCCTCTTCACTTTTGGAATAAACCAAAATATCATCAATAAAAACAACCACCAACTATCACCTTAGTCAACAAAACCTCCACTACAATAAGCTGTTCAATTCTGATTCTAACCATCTCAAGTTGCTAATTTGGATGGTCATTTCCCTCTATATGGATTCCCAGCATAGCTTCCCTATTTCCTCTACGAAAAACCATTTTGAACACAGAAATATCTAAGGTGAAGAAACATGGTAATCTTTAAATGCAATATCATATCAGTATTAACATAAATTAATTTATGGATATTAATTTAACAATACCCAAACTCCTAAATTATTATAAAATGACCTTTGATACCAACTATAAGTACTCAGACATAAACATTACTTAATCTTGAATTAAGTTAATAATTCACATTGAGGATCTTTTCTGGTTTAGAGTTTTAGAGAATTAGGCTGTAACTATAACATTACATCTAAAATAATACAAAGTAGACACTTCTACTCAGTATCCATTTTTTTATAAAATAAAAACTCATCAAATAAAACAATAATTATTTTCCTAATATAAATATTCCTGAATTCTTCCTTTCTCTAAACCTTCCTTATACCCTGTAAAAAACATTTCAAAAACATGGGATGAGCATAAAAAGATCAGTAAGGGTTATAAAACAAGGAAAGAAAACATTAGTCAATAAATAAATAAAATTCAATGAAATATTACTTTTCAATCATTAACATACCACACAAGATCATAAGATTTATGAATAAAAAATGTAAATCATAAATCATAAAGGTAACTTGTGGCATCCATAACAAACTTATGTTTTAATATTCACAGCTACGTAGGGAGTTACATTGGGAATACCCATCCTAGAATATTCCCTAAAATTCTAAGGAGAAACATTAACGTCTACCTATGTCATGTTACCCAATGCATTGAGGACCTATATTGGGCTCACCTACCCTAGGATTATCACAGAACCACCTGTATACGTAAACAATGCCCAAGAACCATAACATATTCCTAACACATAAAACAATCCTTAAGGAAAGATAACATTTCCACATTTTAATCGCACTATATTATTTAAATATATTGACATAGGTAATACATTATCAAAACCATTTTCAATACCAAAATATATAAAAGATTATATGTTATTTGAATTCATTTTAAAAACATTACATCTTGTTAAGGAATCCAAATATCAAATAACGCTCGCGGAAGCGGAAAGGTCGTTGTCACCGCATACGTTAAAAAAGAAATATTCCCTTTTTCATTTAGTAAAATGATGCATAGAAAATTTATCTCTTTGAATGAAATAAAAATTCAAAGGGGTTTATACACCGTATAGAATACAGTTGTGTATAAATCAAAATATGCCTCAATGAAAGGAGATTGAGACGAAGTACCTTGCCTCGTGTCTGACATGACTCATTAATTATTTAATCACCTGAATAATAAACTAAAGATAATTTCCACTTGATTCAGAACTTTGTTCATGTTTATTTTTCCTTTTATATCACTTTTTACAACGTTATAAACATTACATTGGCATTTAAGTTAATATCAGTCGTTTTGTTGATATTTGGTACATGAGTCAAAAATGAACTTATAATTACAAGTTGTCTATGTGGTCAAACGTAAATTAAATCCATAATGATATTCATGATTTAGTTATCATTTATATCATATATATCAAATATATATATATATATATATTTATTTATAATAGTACATAACATTTGGAGATAAGAAATTAAATGCACCGTTCATGGAGACGGTAATCCGTACTTACGCATGAACACTACTTTCATTTATATTACGTATTTAATGGAATGAAAAATTAATGATACATAGGTATATTATAATTCCAGTATAATATAAAATATAAATTCATTAAATCCAACCTTTATACATTTCACTTATGGAATGAAAGAGTCATATCACTTTGAGGGGGCGGTAGTCCACACTTCCTCAAATTAAATTATCATATTTACCCATTATAGAAACCATAAAGGTATGCTATAAATGAAAAATAAAGAAGAATAGAGAAAATAAAAATATAATATATATGACATATAAATGAAGTACCATCATAATGGCCACCATGAGAGGCGGTAGGAGATAATTTAACAACCATTGTTTTGTGAGGTAGTAGTTCCCCATCCACAGAAACAGTATGTTTGTATCCATTAGATGGATGTGTGTAGAAGTGTAGTTAGAATCCTTCTCATAAAAACATACTAGTATATTTAAGGTACTGGTTTTTTATAAAATAATAGAAAAATGAGAGTTTATGGGGTTGGAGAAGCAAAATAAAAGAAAAGAACTTGAGAGAAGACGCCACCTTTAAATCGGGTAACTCCCTTAGGATTGAACCAAAGGGCTTTCTTGAAGTGCCTTATGCCTAAGTTAAGGCTTGTAGGTGTAGGATAGGGATATTGTTAGATTATTTGGGAAGATATTGGATGATATAAGGGGTCTTGAGAAGTGTGATTAAGGGTTAGACGTGATGACTTTTTATAAGGGGGAGGAGGGGCTCTTTTGGAATGTTTGAAAATATTATTTTATTAAAAGAAGGATTTTGATATAAAAAGGTCCCAAAATCATTTAATTTTAAGATAAAGTGATTATTGTTCTGAATGATCTCAGAAAATTCGTTTTAGATAGGTATATAGCATAAAATTAACCTTATCTTTTAACTTTATCCTTTAGTTAAATAATTTAACTTTTACCATGTCCTCTTGTATATTCATAGTATATGGTTAATATATTTACTATAAAATTCCAATATACCCAAAAATGTATCATTAATGACATTATTAACATCATATTGGTCATTTGGACAATTCATATACTTTTAGGACTATTTTATCATTTAATAAAATATTGATTGATTTAAAAAATAATTTATGCCAATTTATAATCTATTCATATCAAGACTTTTAAAAAATATATAAAAACATTAATATTTAGAAAAAATTAAATTAATTAAAATATAAAAATTTATAATCATCCGTGAAATTCTTTTATGGCCTAAAAAGTTTCAAAATAAATTTATTTTAATATTTATAATCTCATTTATTTAAAACATATTTTAATGAGGTAATCATTACATCGTCATTGTGTCATAAATAAATTTATTTATATGATGTCTAAAAAATATAAATAAAATACCATGATGTAGGAATTTTTTTTATATTTATAATTAATATTTATTGTCTAAAATATCACTTATATATCCCATTATAAAATTTTTTTTACTAAGAGAAATATGTTTATGTTATATTTTCCTTAACTTGAAATTAATTTTTATAAAGTGTCATTTTCACCTAAAAGTGGCTCCATGGGGTCCAAAAATATACCCAAGGATGGAAATGGTTGGAAATGTATCATAAAATAGGATTAGGACATTTGTTAAGGTAATTTAATAATATAATAATATTATTTTGTTACCCTTATTTACAAGATTTTCCCTTTAAGCATGGTAAATAAAATATTTACTGAAGTACTATTCATAATGTCTAAAAATAAAAGTCACATATTTAAAAACCTTGGACCTCTTTATTCCAAATATGGAATCAATTTTTCCATATTCAAAACATAGAAGTTTAATAATTTAATTTAAAATTAATTCTCGTTGTCAACACCGAAAAGCATATTTTTATGAAATAATAACTATCAAAAGATTGCCACTTCTTTAAGTTCAATTTCAAAGTGAAATTACTTCCAATAACAAAAATTGGATTAAATGGTAAAATTATAATCTAATTACACTTTAAAAAAATTAAAAAGATAAATTATCCACATAAATAAATTAGATTAAAAGTAGTTTTGAATTAAAATGCAGTACTTTTCACTATTAAATAAAAAAAGAACATTATTAAAAAAACACGAAAATTTAATACAAAGTAAAATTTGATGTCCATATTCTAAATAAGAATATTATTTTTTCAAATAAAACATGTAAAAGTGATAAAAACTATATTTAGAAAGGGTTCTCCATCAAAAGGAGATAGATCAACCTTTAAAAGAATAATAGAGTATTTATGTTTAAAATTGGATTCATTCACATTTTAAGCATCTAAATTTTATTGGATATATGTAAAAACCTATAAAAACATGTGTAATAATATATTAGTTAGTTATGTTCATTTTCTCCAATACAACGACTAATCATTAACTACAATTTAAAATAATAATAATAATATATTATTTTTCGGTATAACTCAGCGTTGTGTGAAATATAAGATTTTAAAGAAAACAATTGTTGTGTATGTGGTATTCCATCAAACATAGAATCCCATTTAAAGTAAAATTAATATTTAATTAAAAAATATTAATAAATATGAAAATATCATATTCTTTATTTACTTGTGATGTTATATGTGCCACATCCAAATCCATTTTTTAGTATCCAAATAGGGATGTATTTTCATATTAAACCAGACAATAACTACATTACCAAACATGATGATAATATCATATAAATAGATTTATCCCTAGATTCGGTTAGAGGGTTTAATACTATAATATATGTTTTTATAACTCTATATACCAGGTTTCATACAAATCACCCTCTAACACCAATTATAATACACATATTTAATTATCCAGTGGTTTTGGTAGTTATACTAAATTGGAATAGGAAACAATAGATCGCATCACAAAGCATTGAATAATTTATTATTCCAAGGAAACTAGTTACATACATTATTCTATAACTACATTTGAAAATATGTGTAATGACCCACAAATTATCATTTCCTTGAGAGTACAACGAGTCATTACTAGGCCTTAAGAGACATCCTCAAGACGCCAAAGGCTGGAAATAAGTGTCGAAGGGTTTCAAATAGAAGTGGGGGACGATTTACCCTTTAGGAAATAAAATAATAAACCTACCAACAATAACCAAACATTCACTATATTATTCTTGAACAAATGAAAGACAACCCAACAACTTCATGCACTCAAAACCACATGAAAGTAAGCAACAACGGAAGGATAACCAAGTATCAGAGTATACAACAGATAAACTACACAAGACTCTCTAAATACCTCAAGACTCCATGCTCCACATGTTTCAAGCTCCAAAATCTCTAAATCTCCAAACATCACGAGGTAGTTCTAACCTTGTGTGAAACATTACCTTTTACCGTATCCCAGAAGATAGCATCGACAAAAGAACCAAAGTGAAAAAGAAGGGGTGAGTATAAAACTTAGTAGGTTTTCCCCAATGACTTCCCAAATCACGCCACGAGGATAGAAGAGTTACCAACAATTATATAAAATGGTTTATATAAATTTTTTTCTCAAAAGTATTTTATAACTAAATATAAAAAAGTTTCTAAAACCATTGATTACCAAAACCAGATAAGTGAAATTGAAACCAATTTTTCCAGAAAGATATTTTTCCAGAAAATAACCAAACAATCTTTACAACTATTTCCCAATATCCCTATATTGGGATACCCAACCATTACTCAAAATCATGAAACCAACCATGCGTTCTATGTTATGACAGTTCTATACTCATGAGTGGTTTCTAATCGATCTACTAAGTCATCACAAAGTAATTGTTTCTCATGCGCCATAAATCCTTTAGCACCATGTACATGGTCATATTTCAAACATGCCATGTATATGCAATTCTCATGTCCCATTAAACCTTTGGAACTGAGCACATGGTCAAATTTAAACCAATACTTGTATATGAAATATGAAAACAAAACACATATACCCAATGATCAAGCCAAAATAAACCTTTCAATAACAACACCTTTTTATTGAAAACCATTTCCGTCAAAACCATTTCAATTCCAAACCATTTCAACTCCAAACCATTTAAATAAAACTCCATTTTTATTGAAATCCATTTCTAATAAAAACCCCTTTTTCTTCAACCATTTATAAATTAAAGAAAATCCATAATTTAATATCAACATTTTAAATTCATGAAACTAAACCCCCTCTACACAACTATTCACTAAGATCACGAAATTTCAAAAAAACCATAAATCATCACTAATGAAGATTTTTTCATGAATTTCACAATCAATAAAACAATTTAAATATAAGAAAATCTATTCTAGAAAGAGGATATGATAGTGAAGCCACATACCTCAAAGGTTTTTATGAAACTTTAACAACAGATAAAGAATGCACAAGGAAGCAGGTCGATTGTCCAAGAGTGGACTTAGATATCTTATCCTTGCAAGATAACAAATCAAAATTGAAATATTTGGCATCCAAAAAATGTAGATCTACCTAATATAGGTTTATATTTGGGAAATAATGAATATTAGAGAAGTAGATTGAAACAGATCTAAGAAAACATGACTAATCCGAAAAGAATGGTGACATACCTCAAGAATCGGACTCGAAATCACCAAGGGAAGGATCTAGAATGGATTCAAATCATGTGGGAAGGGTCCTAAAGCCTTATAAGGAGACTAATATCTAATTAGGGGAGTTTTGAATCCAAAAAGAAATAAATAGAGAAAAAATGAGTAAGATCCTAGAAAACAGGATCTAGATTTGACTTCTGCACAAGATTTTACCACACGGTTTGTGCCTACCGTGTATGGATCATGCAACCTTCATTTTGGTCCCAAAACTCCCTAAAAGCCAAAAAATTCTTCCATCCTTCACCTTTCCCCATTTTTATGGAAACATCCCAATTTATGGAAACACCCCACTTTATTAAAACAACCCACTTTATAGAAACACACCACTTTATGGAAACACCCCACTTTGTGGAAACGCCCCACTTTCTGGAAACACCCCAATTTATGGAAATTCCCCACTTTATGGAAACTCCCCACTTTATGGAAACTATATATATTATGGAAACTCTCAATTTTATGGAAACTCTCAATTTTATGGAAAATATTTCTTATGGAAACTCAATATTTTATGGAAACTCTCTATTTAATGGAAACTCTCTATTTTATGGAAAACCATTCAAAGACACCCCAATAAAAAAGAATTAAGAGAGGGGGTTATGTACACAAAACTGGGGGGTACTATAGTATGAAATACTACTTTATATTCTAGGAATTAATTTTTCATTTATCCAATTATATCCCTGACACAATTCTTGAATATCTTATTTACTAACTAGGGAAGGTAAAACAGAATTGGGGATGAGTTGATATGTTTAGTAAGGGGTGGAATTTAATAGAATCTATCATATGATATATAAAAAATTAATTATATGGAAGAGATAAATAATAAAAAAATATACCATAAATTTAATATAATTAAAAGTTGAATTTATAAATTAATAAACCAACAACATAAATAGTCACATGTATAACCATAAGTAGTATTATAAAAATAGAATGCATAATGAGGAATATCAAACTAATCTTTTAAGTAATAATTCTAATAAATCATAGATAAATAAATATGGTGTATGCCTAATACCAATACTAGTTCATCTTGTGAGACCCATTGATGCATCAAAGAGTACAATTTTTCCCTTCCATTATATTATATGGGCATTTTACTCACAATATAAATAAAATTAAGGAAATTGGAATACATAATCAACATAATTTATTTTTGAAAAACTAGTGTACAAAATGTTAATATTTTTCCTAGTCAATATATAGAGCAACACGATCAAAATCATTCCTGTTTATTATGGTTCATGTTATAATTATTTTATATCCCAAAAAAATTATATGCTTCGTCGCTGTATGTAGATATAGAATAATATAGTTTTAAATATTCACTAGAAAATTTCTTGGGGAAAATAACCATTTCAATTTGAAATCACATATATATAATGAAATAATTTGTAGAATATTATGAAAAATATTTTCATTGAAATTAACCTTGGATAGATTTAATAGATGCATCAAGGAAATGAAAATTGATAATGGGGGAAAGTTATTTTTTTTGTAATTGCAAAAAAAAATATTATTTTATAAATATTAGTAAATAGAAACTCAATCTGGAAATTTCAAAGAAGTTATATTAAAAAAATTATATAATATAAAACATGTATAAAAATTAATTTAATAAGTCATTATAAAATATCAAAGATATTAATGATACTATTTTATTGAAACTATGGTTATAAAAGAAGAAGATTCAAGATTGGATAGCTTAAATAATGCCAGTGTACATTAAAAACACTCTTTTAGAAACTTGATTACATATAGAGTGGAAAGAGTATGTAAAAAATTTAATTTATTGAAATAAATAAAGGGGAAGAACATGCATAAAATTTCATCATCCAAAATTTATGCAAAGAAGACCTGTAAAAGGTGGAATTATAACAAAAATACCTTACTCCTTTGGTCAATTTGGAATCATAACAACCATACAATAAATAATATAAATTAAAACTATGAATACCATTGATATAAGAATATTAATTATATAATATATCAAAGTAAAACTATATACACAACCTTAATGAAACAACTACAGAATATGTAATATGTATCGTAGAAAAAAAATGTGAGATGAGAAACTCTTATCTTTGTTCCAACATTCTTCATACATTATTTTAAAATAATTTGAAGTAAAATAAAAAAATTTATACTTCTATACTAGATCTATATTAGTACATGTAATATAATAAATGGGTTTCTAATAACATCTCATCACCCATTCATCAATAATATTTCATTATCATCATCATTTTAGGTGTTAATATCATCATTTATATATATATATATGTTTTGATTCAATAGTTATGATCCTTAACTTTTTCTTATTTTCCCATAATCATAGAAATCATAATCACATAATAACTATTACATTTATTCAGTATATACATTTCTATAACCATTTATGTAAATATGTGATGAAAAGTTGAATTACATTAATGTTTGGATAGGTTATTCCATATGTAATCAGGAGTGAAAATTTTAAATTTCTATATATAAAGATGAAACACCATAAATTTTTTTAAAAAAAATTCTTTTATTGGTAACATGCATAACATGAAACAACATGTTTCAAGCGAATTTCAAAATAATACAAAATACTATTTTAAGTGAGACTATTCTAAACTATCCATGGAATTTATCATAACATATAGGAGAAAACAATTATGATATTATGTATAATGGTCCCACTAAATAAAAATATATTGATTACTTATTTGGTAATGAACACTCAATTCTAGTTAATTCATCTTTTGATTAAAAAAAAATATTATCCTCGAAATGGTTATGATCGAATGTTTTGATTGGAAAATATTTTTAATTTTGAATATTTTTTGGAATTTAATATTAGGAGGTAAATATAATTTTATTAATAATGTTATTAAAATTATACTATGGTCATATTTTTATATTTTTCAAAAATTATCAATTTTATAATGAATTATAAAAAATATAGAATTTTATGAAACTATCATTTTATTACATTTAAGTCATACTATTTTGTGTGGAAATTTATAATTCAATTACATAATTATTTTTAACATTAAATAGAATAAATAATTACATATCAATCATCATTATACATTATTTTTTTATAAGTTATTTTTTGGGCTTACAAATAGATTTTTTCAATTAAACTATTTTTATAGGAGGAATGTGTTTTTATGTCAATAAATTAAACTAATCTAAATTTATTAATTATTTTACGTAAATTTATATATAATATATTCAAACTAATATTATTACATAAATTTTACGGTTTCTAAAATTCAAGGAATTAATGTAAATTTTTTATTTTTAAAAATCAATTTTACCAGATATATGTTCTCATTTCATTTTGCAAGATTTTTTAAAATTGACCTCAGAAACATAAAAAAATTTAATTTTTTAAAATTTATTCCATATTTGGAATGAAAATGTTAAAAATTATTATTTAGGGAAATTTTATTATCAGATAATATGAATTTTGACTTTTGTAAAATAAATGTTTCGCTATGTCAAATGGGTAAATTGGTTTAACCATTCTTGAAACTAAGTGATATGGAGAAGAAATATCACATTAATTCTTATTGTATGAATTTAATTAAAAACATATCTCGTTTTTTTTTGAAGTTAATATTTTTATGGCACACTTTTCATTGAAAATTACTTAATAACATTTAAATATTTTGAAAATTTCTTGTTTGTCATCTCCCTCACTTATAAAATGGACAACCCTATCTACTTTTCTACACACTCCAATAGCCCCTTATCTCAAACAAAATTGATAAAAATACCTTACCAACATCCCTCCCTATTTTCTATAGGTCTCAGATTGATCATAATACACATCATTGAAGGACAAAGGTTAAAACCTAAGGAGGTTGTCCAAAAAAGTGTTAGAACAATTAACAATGTGTTTTTATTTAGTTTATTAATTTTTATCTTAAAACCAATTATATAAATTAAAATATATTAACACAATTATCAACCATATAATGAAATGTTATTATATTGATTCCATAACAATTATCTACCTCCTCTTCAGTAGAATGTGAATGGAAACTTTCAAATGTGTCTACGGTGGACTACCATTTCAAAAACTGATTAAAAATGTTTTTCATCACCATCTATCAAGGATAGATATAATTATTGATTTAATATATATATATATATATATATTATTAATATAATAAAAATAAATTTTTGAAGATAATATATGATCTATTTTCCTACCTTTCCATCTACTGAAAAATGATAACATTGTTCATGCATACATGTGAATTACGACCTCGAGAAAACAATGTGAATTAATTTTCATTTTCACCTCACATAGATGGTATATATAATTGTTTTTAAAGAAACAATATGGTATATATCAACTAACAACCATTCATTAGTGATAAATTTATACATACCATATTTACCTCATATTTTTTAAAAAATTGAAATGTTATTAATGCATATATTTGGCCAACCATCCCCATGATTGAAAAAAACTATTTTTAATAAACACATTAACTTGTTTTAAATAAAAGTTTATATAATGTATAAAAATTAATATTTGTAATTATCATTAATCTATGGATTATTGAAGGATGGATACTTTGACCATGGTGAACATACTGAAGTGATTTTGTAATTATAAACCGAGCATCCTCAAAAAAAGCAATGTGGACTTAACCAATTAAATTATTAAATATGTATTTGAAATAAATGAAATAAATGGTTTAATGGAAATTTTTTAAACATATAAATGTTTCTTAAATATGTAATTAATTAATATTTTTATTATATTTAAATTAAATGATATATATAAAACGGTGGGACATAAGATAATGGTTTTCTTAACTCGGTTTCCTTTCATTAGGTTTCACCACTTTTTAATTGACTTTATCATAACAATATCATATTCAAATTTATCTATATATTTATCTATACTATATTAACACCAGTTTTATTTAAATTTCCATATTTTCATTCAATCACTACATGTAAAAATTATAACTTCAAATATAATATTCTTTGAAAGGATATTCTTTTTCCCAATCTCCTTTTCTTGAGACTTATCCTATTTCATGCACCATTATTTATTAATATGGTTTATATACTACCCCATGATTGAATTATTAAATATTAAATCATGTAATTCATTATATTTATAGAGAAATATCATATTATTTCTTTCAATGAATACTTTTTTCAAATGTTACTAAATTGGAAAAGGTTTTATGATACAATATAGTTTCTTTTTGTGATTGATTATGTTTAGGGTTCATTTATTGAAAATTTAATGATAATTTATTATTATTATTTTCCTTTTTTTATTGTTGAGGTTTTAATTATGTTATTTAATATTTACCTCTTTGATAATTAAAATTATCTATAAAATGTTTTTAAATAAAAGATAACATATTTCATCTTTGGATAAAGAACTTATTATTCCATGCCCATACTCTTAAAAATTGTTTTATGAATAATATTACTATGAATAATTTTTTTAATGTTCATTTTCACAACCACTATATTTATTAAAAAAATTCAAAGAGGAATCTTTATAAATATTTCATAAATAATTTATTTTTTGGATTTTATACAAAGTTTAAAAGGAATGTTAGTTAATGTAAAGGATTTGAAAATATTTTCATGTCATCATTCTCATTCTCTTATTTGATTATTATTTAAAATGTTTATATAGTTATTTTCAATGGAAATAATTTTCTCAGTATTTTTTACAATTTTTAGTTTTTAATGTTTTCAAAATAAAATGGTATTTTTTTCGAAAAAATGATTTTAATGTTCTCTAAAATTTGTTTTCTTCTCTATAAACATCTTTTAACGATTCCTTCAAATTGGTTGGACTATAACATTATGATACCATCCATATTATTTCTCTAGATGGCCTATTATGGTTGTTTGAAATATAATTTCCTGAAACATATTTCTTTTATAAGGTTAAATCATGTTATAAAGGAAGGAATGTCGATAGTAAATGAATGATAAGGAATTTGAATGATTATAAGGGTTATATTCATGAAAAGTACTTGAAAATCATTGATGATATTGACTGAGCTTGATACATCATACACAATAGGTGATCTTGATACAACATATACACCGGGTGATCCTGATACAACTTATATGATAGGTGGTCCCAATATATCCCACCAATGCATTGGGTAATATTCTTTATTATTAATGGAAATAATGGGAGAGTTAACTATTGAAGCTTATCATATTAATTTAATTAAGATTTAGTTAATTCCGACACAATTTATAATATGTGTTTAAGATAATCATCCAACATACCAACCCATTTACTCTATAGTTAATATGAGTTTTAATGGATCCTTTGATCATGATTGCAATAATATATCTTGTGATTTTGGACTTATAAGATTATTGAATTATATAAAATCATTATGAAATCTCTCTTGATTTATGATCCTCATATTTATGGGTATGGATTATCTTTGGTTATTCTTATTCATATCAATCTTAATATCACTAATGAAATTCAATTATTAATGATTATGTTTACCCTTATTGAGAGTTTGAGGTTATTGTTTTTATGTTTTCATTTTACCTAGGTTTTGAAGAAATATTTTAATTTTTTTTCTAGAATAGATTCATGTGTAAATAATTTTTTGAATGATGAAGATATAATGTGGAATAAGAAAAGATAGTTATAATGGAAAAAATACTCATTTTAAGAACATGGTAATATTATGTAACAGTCCTTCCAAATACCATAAAATACTAAACATTAGATATCATGGAAATTTAAGTTATACTATATTTACTTTTGTGGTTGTTCATATTGGTTAGATTATATTATGTCATGTTTATTAGTTTCAAAGCCTAAAATGTAATTTTTATGTTTTAGTACCAGATCTTAGCGTGAGGGTTTAAGACTATTTCAATTAGTATCAATGTAGAGTTTAGATAAAATTGTATATTTTGATGTTTTCAGGAGAGGTTAACATATGTGTTTTGGATACCATTATGGATTTATCAATTTATGGTTGATGATAAGTTTAAAGTCATAAAAACAACTTTATAAGCATTATATAATGAAAATATATAGTGATTAATGATATTTAGGTTTAATTTTAAGGTTTATTTTTTATAAATTTATTACATTTTCGGGGATGTAAATGAAAGGGTTTTAAAAAAAACCATGGTTGAAATATTTTTTAATATCCATGTAATTAATGTTTTTTATGTAGTGTTATATATTTATATAATGATTTATGTGGAACTAATAATGTTATTATGGAAATATTGGTGTAAAATTTATTATTTAATCTTAATAATGTTTATACATTTTGGATGTTCTATTTCCTTGTGGAAACCATTTTTGTTTTGGTTAATATTTATAGACACCAAGAAAAACATGTTATAATTTTGTCTATAATATGGTCAGTTATATGTTCACATTAGTATGTTGTCATGAAACATTATTCATGAATATTCATTTAATGAAATAATCGACTTCATATAAATTAAAATTGACCATTTTAGAACTTATGTTATAAAATGTTTTTTTAAATGAAAAGAAATAAATTTAGTATATATTTTCATTTTCAATATCCTTATTGAAAATATAATCCTTCTAATATAAGGAAATGATATTGGTGTAATATTTTTATCCTATTACCATCATTTATAATGAATTTATTTTCATACTTATCCCACATATATTTATGGTTTTTTAGTCATTATATATATCATGACCAAGATATCTATCACTCTATTATTCCTTGTGTGTTATTTGTATCCACCATGTACATAATATAACTTCTCACCATTGTTCTCCTTATATGGGGACCTGATTACTTATTATTTCTAGTGATCTCCATGTTTCCCTATTTTCAAAATGATGTTCTATTATACGTTTTTATGATGTGGGTGTGGGAAAAAGGTGTTTTATAATTTTAAAAATGGGTTTCCATTCTTTATTTTATGTTTTATATTCCACTCCCTATTATTATTTTAAACAATATTTACACTTTTATTAAGGAATGAAATAAACTTTTGTGGACTCAATTTCTTTAGGATGGTAAAACTTAACACCCCAAATATTTATATTAAATTACTACTATTCTATACATCTTTTTCACATGAAACATCGATCATTAAGTGAGTTGTGATATATAATAAAAATATTATTATTCAGATGGAACTATTAGAGTATGGCTATTGAAGTGGTTGGTATGAGTACGTGTAACCACATAATACAATATATGTATAATGATCTTTCTCAATTCAAATTTATGTATTAATACTTATGAAATAAGTACTCAACTTTATGTAAAATCATCTTATGCATCAAAAATGCATTTTCTTCAAAAAATGGTTGTTATTGAATTTTGTGTGTGGAAATTGTAATAAATTTAAAATGTTAATATTAAATTTATCTAGGGAATTGAATATACTTTTTGAAATCATTATATAAAAATAATAAAAGGGTTATATTTTGCTTTAAATGATTATTTTTTCAGTGAATAGTGAACAATATCAATTTCTATGAATCTATCATTTCATTTCAATTAAAAAAATCACATTATGTAATGAATTTAATAACAAAAATAAAACAAAAAACCATTAATTGTTAATAATAAAATAAATTATATAGGAATCATAATTATACATTATTTTTAAATATATTTTTAGGTATAAAAATAAATTTTTTCTAAAATCAATTATGTGAACAATGTATCTTTTATCTCAATAAATTATAATAATATATGTATATTAGTTTTTTAATGAATTGAATATATTATATATATTTATAAAAAATTAACATTAACTTGATCTTTTTTATAGGGACCCTGGCTTCTCATTCATGTATATTCTATATTCTTAAATTAATATTCATTACATTACACGAACACACATGTAGTACCGTAAAATTTTAGTGAATTTGGAATCTTTAACACAGACTTCTTAATTCCAGGAAGATATTCAATGTCTCACAAAAAGATATTTCAATTAATTAATCTTAATAAGTATACCATACAAAAAATTGTTCATCATAACATGGGGAAAGGAAAAAAAATAAAGGGTGAGCCCACATGCTCAGTAAGGGTAAACAAGGGAAATATATAAGCATATCATAAACATATGGGTATGAAAACATGATCATAAAACATAAAATACACACCATTCGTACAAAAGATCAAATTTTGTGTCATGGAATAATGATTTGAACTTCTTAAGACTTTTATCACATGTAAATAAAATATAATGATCCAATAGAGCACAATATTGGAATAAGACATAAATATTTGGAATACAAATCATCTTATAACAATATAAACATTTATAAATGGATACAAGTTCACCAATTAACTAATGTTCACGCAAATAGGAATGTGAATAACATTATGTACATGAATGATAGATCTCCACATAACACCATGAACATGTAATTAGGTTCACACATAACATTGTGAACATATAATCATGTTCAAGAATAAAACATTGAACAAGTAATGAGGTTAATGCATAACTTATATACAAATTAATCGTCCTTCTTTACCCAATTCATTGGAGGGAGAAAATGGTCTCACCCATATCATAATGAAAACCATATTTATGTGTTCCACATGATGATAAACATTGAAAATATCATAAACCATGAAATCAGATAGTTTTCATAATCATTTCACCATATCATAACTAGTGTAAAAGTTATAGGTTTTATTATTATTTCATAAGTTAATAATAACATAACCCATGGACAATGAATCATATTTCATTACAAATTTATCATTTTATAACCTATAGAAGAGAAATGGTATTCGTAAAAATATTTTTATCATAAACATAAACACTTCAATGAAATAATAATAATGGTATCCTTAGATTATATCCCTATAAAGTCATATATAACATCAATGTATTTCATATGAGATTAAAATGATCTTTGAAGATCATTTATAACAATTATTTAAGAAAATATACTTTCCACATTGAAGAAACTTTACATTAAAAAATATCCGATTTTGAAAATAAGATTCTTTGAAAATAACCTTGAAAAATATAATAGAAGCTTTAGAAATAATTTAGAAAGTTTTTTGAGTAAAAACCCTTTCCTATTTGAAAAAACCTTTTTAAAACATAATACAATTTCAAAAAAACATTTCCCAATAAAATTATTTTTTTAAAATAATGAAATTTCATAAATAATAAGGAAATAAATTTCATTGAAATGAAATTTGAAAAAATTTAAGGGAAGGTGAAAATCATTGAGTTGTCATGATAACAAGAAATATTGTTTACACCATTAATGTTTGAAACAATGATACCATTCACATATTTGGTACAAATAAAATGATAATTTTTTGGAAAATTACTTGAAGATTCTATAATTTTTTGAAAATGTTAATCATGAGTGAAATTTTCAATAATAAATCATTTGAAAACTGTTAAAAAAATTTCAAAACATTTTTTTGAAACATTTATTTGGAAGAAAATGGGTTATCAAATGAAAGGATAACCATTCATAAAAACATTCCTTTTGAACTATTTAGTACATTAATAAAGGAAAATAAACATAAAAAATGTATCCTCATGACAATAATAGGTTATAATATAACTCGTTATTTTATTTACAGAGATTTAATAAGATATCATTATTTAAATCATAATAAAAAATAATCCTGATAAATGATGAGATTTTAAGATAAAATATTTTCCACTTTGTTAACAATGAATCATGATAACCCTAAATAAAAAAAATAAAATAAAATTTAAAATATAATGAGGATAAAAAATTCTGGATATCTGAATTTAATGTGGCAAATATATACACCTTGTGAAAGAATATAGGTGCATAACACAAGGTATGTCTCGATGAAAGAAAATTGAGACAAAAATCCCTTACCGCCATTGTAATATTTTGAATTGTATGTCCCAATAATGAATTAAATCTAATGTAACATTAAATATAATTAAAATAGTAAAATTAATGATATAACATGTCAAAGGGGAAGTATATACAACAAATAAAAGAAACCAGTGGTGAATTTCCATATGTTTCCCAGACATTAGAGAGAGACTAAAAATACTTTACATTATGTGTTGACAACCATTGTACATGTTCAAACATCATATATAATAAATATAAGTTTATTATAAATGTATTATAGAAAAAACATTATATATATCATACCATATATGATTTTCTTATGTCATTTTATGGTATCTTTATGAACAATTCCTTGTTAATGTTACGTTTTGGGTAAAAATGTTTTGTTTTTTTATATGTTTTGATTTATTATTTATCATAATCTTAATTTGACCATGATTTCATAACATCCATAGTTCTAAACATGATATATTTTTCATATATACTTAGTTTACATTTATTTACAGTCGTCTATAATATGTAGTGATACAAAATGAAATGCCTTGATTATGGTGATGCTGGGCCGTACATATGCTTATACGCTTTTTGTTTTCATTTTCTTGTTAGGATGAACGAAAGAAAGTAAAATGAAATATATTCAGTAAATAATCATTTTATTTCATAAATACCAAATATTTTTGATTAAATTCATCCTTAATAAATTAAATTTATATCAGGAATGAATCACATCGCTTCATGAGATGATAGTCCTATGAACACAAGAGCATCGTTATCATATTCCCATAAAATAGAATGAATGAAGTTATGATTGATATAAAAACTCAAAAATAATATTAGAAACATAAATATGAAATATAAACTATAAATATATCATTACTTATAACAGTGATATGTGGTAATGGAAAAACCAATGACATCAGATTATGAGACGGTAGTCTATGATACACAAGAATGATGATTTCATAACCAATTTGATGGATGTGGAGATGGTTTTAGGTCATGATCATAACATAAAAACATATCAGGTGATTGTTGATAATTAGGATGTTATATAATTAGTTCATATTAATAATAACTTGAGTAGGTGGGGGAATAAATAAAACAAAAATGACCATTGATGAACATTACATATTCTTGAACTATGTTCATTATGTTTGAAATAAAATCCTTTCTAGGTTGAATTTATATAAAAAATAAAGCTCATAAGATGATA
Organism: Viscum album; assembly: GCA_963277665.1. Lineage (NCBI taxonomy): Eukaryota > Viridiplantae > Streptophyta > Magnoliopsida > Santalales > Viscaceae > Viscum > Viscum album. The sequence goes on from OY728121.1 coordinate 1,458,376,011, forward strand.
TTATGGAATATGGGAAGTCTTGTTAATGGTATTGGACATTAAAAAATGGTTTTCTATTGTTAAGAGGAGAGGATAATGGGTAGACTTTTATAAGCGAGGTGAGAGGCACACATTTAATTTTTCCAATGAATGAATTTCACCATTATTGGAAATGGGGTTTATCCCTAGGAATTTATCCCCACGGTTTAAAGAACCGTTGGGATAAATGGTTTTTAACCATCTATACCCACAGTTTTATTAAAATAGTGGGTATTCAGCCCCTATCAATCAGGCTCTATCTCGCTCCCCTCACTTCAATCCTCCGTCGCGCTCCCCCCACTTCAACCCTACCTCCCAGATCCGCCTCCCGTCTTCGCGTCCTGGCTCCGCCATGCTCCCCCCACTTCAACCCTACCTCCCATCTCTACCTCCCGGCTCCACCGTGCTCCCCCCACTTCAACCCTACCTCCCGGCTCTGACTCCTGGCTCCGCGTCCCGACTCCACCGCACTCTCCCCACTTCAAACCTAACTCTTGGCTCCGCCTCCCGGCTCTGCGTCCCGGCTCCGCCTCCCAGCCTCCACCTCCGCTCTCGACCTGGACCTCCCAGACCTCATCTCTACCTCAACATCCTGGCCTTCTCCTGCTACCCCCAGCTCAGGCGACATCCCCGCTCCCCCCTCTCGGCTCCCTCTCCTCCGGGTGTCATCAAATTAATCAGTTTTCAATTATATATGATGTTTCCCATGTGTTCTTACTTATAAAGTTCAATAATTATCCTTAAAATGTAATTGATATTGATAATGTTGTGTTGGGGGTAAATTATTCATTTGAGAAAGGTCCAATATGGATTGTTGATCGATGAATAAAGGAACTATGAAAGAAGATGAAGCCTCTTGTTATGGTTTTATGGAAGAACATAATTATTAAAGAAGCTAAATGGGAAAAGGAATCATATGTTTAGTATTACTAAACCTAATTGTTAGATTTAGACCTCTAGAGACACATATTAAGGTCAACAAGTCATTAGAGGGGGATATTGGAACAACCACTCACTTTCTAGGTGCATTATGCCTTATTTTTATTCTTTATTAAGAGTTTATTTGAGTTATTACATTTATTGGGTGATGTATTGGGTAGATTTTGGGAGATTTGGGTGGGGGTTAGAATAATTTAATGGTGATAATGGTTATAGGGAATAGTGTAGTCCCCCAACGTAACTATGAAGCCTATTGGAGAAGAGTAGTGGGTGATATATGGTAGGGGTACTTTTAGAGCTAACATGGAAACAATTCCATGGTAACTATGTAAATCTAAATAGAATCAACATCATGATTGTCATAGGGTTTACAAAACCATGTCTCCAAACCATGAAGGTTACTTTAATATGTAGTGAACTTCCCATGGTTAGAGCTTGATTTTTTAAGCCAAGAAACCAAACTATTTACATATAATTTAATCATTTGAAAATTACTATTTCGACACAAAAACACCCTAAAGAGAATCATTATTCCTCCAAAACACAGGGTAATCAATCCAAGGGACTCTAATGAGACTTTATGGTGAATTAATTCTTTTTAGATAGGAATTATATTTGATATAGAGATATCAGTCGTTGAGATTTAAATATAATTTATCATTTTTTTGTTGTTATTCTTATTATTGCTATATATTATTTATTATCCATGTAAAGGAACTAGATCTCATATTTCTTATCCAGGTTTAGGATTTTCAATGACATCCAATGTGAATCTTTCTAGATTTACATGTAAAATAAATATGGAAAGATGGTTTTTCCTGATCATTCTCAGATCCATCTAGATCTCTTAATTTTGTAGTATCAGGATGGATAGGTCTAAAATGATCCCAGCCCATAGCATGTTCTTCATCATATATCATAACCAATGAATACTCATGTAGTGACTTGGGTATGCCTCCATGGATCTTTGTCTTGTGAGATTGATTCAAGTGGTGAACATTGATGTTGGGCTTCAATATGTTGAATGCAAGAAGTTATTACCATGTTATGAAAATTATACAAAAATTTATGATATGAAATACTCATGCGTGTGTGTACATACCATGATAATTCTATTAAAATGATATTCTTATGCCTCTATATAGATAAAATTTTTCCTTACTATGACTTGGGTATATATATGTGAGTATGGATAGTAGACTTATACTATCTTGTATCAAAGTTAAAAGTGGATCCTTCATGAATTCATTAATCCTATATAGGGGGAGAATTTGAGATGTGATTCATGATGAATATGGTGGGGTATTGAATGAAAAATGGAAGGGAATGAAGGCCTTGAGGCATTAATGGAGTCCAGAAGTGGGGAATGATGACATTGTAGTATGACCTGAGATAGTTCATAGGGGATGATAGCCTTATGGACTAACCCAAGGCATAATGGCCTATACACCCATTGAGATACATAAATTTCTCTTGTGGTTTGTTTTGAGAATTTTCAAAACCAAAAAAGATCATGTGAGCAGAACATCCACTTTCCAAGATCCATGGACTTTCCCCTTTGGATATTTTGGGCGAAACTTCAATAACTAAATCTTTCTCTTTCACTTTTCTATTCTTCTTTTGATGATTTTGAGTATTAAAACTCAAATATTTTTAAGATTTTATATTGATGAGGCATTCATTTTCATCATGAATAGGATGATCACACCTTCCATAGACTTATTCAAGAATATCAAAAATGTTATGTGATTTCTATATAGAATTTACAATATGTTTCTAACTTTTATTCTTTTAAAGGGGTTGAAACCCCCAAACAATGTTTCTCAAAACTCCCAAGTATATCATGATGACTATTTTAAAAAGCATATATTTTCCATATGTACAAATATTCCAAAGTTCCAATAGAATCCATAAAAAGTATATCTTGTAAGCATCATGTTGTACAAAATTTGAAGGATATCTGGAAACATTTTTTCAATATTAATTCCAAATCATTAATGTTATAATTACTCTACTTTCATTGAATGTTTTATTCCCCATCAAATAACCCATACCAAATAATCTATAAAAGTATAAATTCATATTATTAAAATAATTTTTTTCCCATGTGTATAATTCCTCTATATCTATAAAAGAGTATTTAACAATGAAATTTTATTTTTTATTCTCCATCAATGACCACTTGGGGGTGTCTTTTTTAACTTTTTTCTTTAGTTTACATCTAAAGGTAGACCTTTTTTATTTTTTCCTACTTATTCAATCATGTACTCCTCTTTTCATTCAATATGGTTTGCTAGCTACTAGTATGCATTGATTAATTTAATAATAAAATTCAATGTAATGAATTTTTTAAATATGATTTACATTTTTGATTGAATGCTAATTTTTTTCTTGTTATAAAATGGATAGAAGCTGGATGTATCGTACCGATCAGATTAAAACCGAGTTTCAAAGTAATTTGCAGAATTTTTTAGATTTTGCATTTAACAATGCGTCAGATGGAGGTTGTATACAGTGTCCCTGCTATAATTGTGTTGGAAGACCATGGTTAAGATGAGAATAAGTTAGTTACCATTTAACAAAATTTGGATTTCAATCTAACTATAATGTTTGGTTTCACCATGGAGAGACGAGTCATTCAACGACTGTTTATAAAAGAAATGAATGAAGTGACATAGAGATTTTGATATTTGATCGGTTTCCATATGTGCATCATTCTGAGAGAGATAGCATGCTGGTGCAAGAAGACAATGACATCAGTACACATGATGAAAATTTTGAAGATGATGATGTTCAGAGAGTTAAAAATTTATTGGATGATTCCAGAACTCCAGTATATCAAGAATGTACTAAAATGACCATGTTGGAATTTTTAATGCGTTTATATAATGGAAAAACAATGCATGGGATTTCTAATACCATCATTGATTATATTCTTACATTTTTGAAGTAATTTCTTCCTGATGGGGAAAATATTCCCTCAAATCATTACATGGCATGGAAGTTAATTAAGAATCTTGGATTTTCTACTAATAAAGTCCATGATTGTCCGAAAGATTTATGTTTATATTTGGAAGAAATAGCTGACCGTAATGACTGTAAAGAATGTGGTACATCTCAATGGAAGAAAAATGCAGATGGAACACCATCTCGTGTGCCACAGAATGTCATGTGGCACTTTCCATTGATTCACAGACTTCAAAATCTATTCATGTCTCCAGAAATCTCAGTCAATATGCGATGCTACGATGTTGAGAGAATTAAAGGTAATGATGAGATGGTTCATCCTGAAGATGGGTTAGCATGGCAGACATTTGATGCACAACATCCGGATTTTGCAGCTGAGGTGCGTAATGTCAGATTGGGCCTATCATGTGATGGTTTTAATCCGTTTGGTCGGATGATTACTGCTCATAGAACGTGGTCGGTTTTTATTCATGTTTATAATCTTCCTCCATGGATTTGTATGAAAAAACCTTTCAGTTTATTGAGTATACTGATATCTGTACCTTCGTATCCTGGTAATGATATAGATGTCTACTTACAGTCTTTAATAAAAGAGTTGAAACAAATTTGGGATTTAGGTGTGTAGACATTTGATGCTTCTTCAAAGAATACATTTCAGATGTGTGCTGCCCTACTATAGACCATAAATGATTTCCCTACCTATGCAATGATGTCCGGGTGGAGCATGAAGGGAAAACTATCATGTCCCGTTTGTATGAAGAATACATGATCGAGAAGGCTTAAATATCTTTGTAGTTTTAGTTTCATGGGGCATGACCGATTCTTTCCAATTGGTCATCAATAGAAGAAGAATTTTCGGAGGTTTGATAATAATGTTGAAACTGAAGAACCACCTCAACGTATGTCAGGAAGTGACGTGCTTGATGAATTGAAATATTTCAGCTTTTCATTAGGGAAAGGTCAGTTGAAATCTTGAAAGAGGAAGAATGCTGATACTGAAGTCACTTACAATTGGAAAAAGAGAAGTATTTTTTTTGTGTTTCCATATTGGTGTACTAATTTGTTACGTCATTGTTTAGACGTAATACATATTGAGAAAAATATATGTGAAATATTACTTGAAATTCATTTCAATATTAAAGGGAAAACCAAAGATCACTTCCGATATCGTCGGGATTTATTGGATTGGGGTATTCGACCAGAACTACATCCTGTTTGTATCGGTGAAAAAAATGGAATGTTCCCTGTGCATCTTATGTGATGACACCGGCAGAGAAAGATCATTTTTTGGAAATATTGGAGAATATCAAGTTTCCAGATGGCTATTCCAACAACATATCTAAACGAGTCAATAGAAGATATTTGAAATTGAAATCCCTAAAAACTCATGATTATCATATCCTTCTTCATGAATTGATTCCAATAGAAATTTGGAATTTTATATCCAATAATGTAAGGGTGGCAGTGATTCGGTTGTGTCTTTTTTTAGAGACCTTTGTGCTAAAAGGTTATCCAAATCATAGTTGATAAAAATGCAGCAAGAGGCTCCGTTAATTCTGTGTGAGTTGGAAATTTTTTTTCCTCCATCCTTTTTCACTTTCATGTTGCATTTAGCAATTCATCTTCCAACTGAGACACTTCTTGGGGGACCGGTCTCTTTTGGATGAATGTATCCCACTAAAAGAAATATGTGCACTTTGAAATCATAAGTCCTAAATAAGAATTATCCCGAAGGTTCCATTATGAGGAGTTATCTGGCCCATGAATGTGTGGATTTTTGTTCAATGTATTTGTATGATGTTAGCACAAGAAATAATCGACCAATGAGAAATGAAGACGAGCAGTATGTGGAAATTCAGCCCTTTTTTCATCTCTTCCCCAAATAGGTGGAATTTTCGAGTCATATACAATGGTTACATTGAGCTTTGAAGAGCAGAATATGGAACATCGTACAGTCTTGTTTAATTATGGTTTGTTCGATGCCTATATCAAGTACGTAATTTGAATATATATATGTTATCTCATTTGATATCATATCACATATACCTTATACTTTTATTTTCATTTTATGTAGAGAACATAATCAAATTATAAGTATAGTTCATCGCTCTTTGCCGTTGAGAAGGAGAGAGGCTATGCATAGCCAAGAGTTCCCAGCTTGGTTGAAATCAAAGGTATGAACCTTAAATTATATACCTTAAAATATAGATATATATTTAATTATATTACTCATATGTATTTCAGGTATTGAGTTTACCTGCTGACTTCATTTCTCAAGAATTAAGAGCGTTGGATTTTGGTCCAAATTTTTTGGTTCGTGACTGAAAATCTTTAATAATCAATGGATATAAATTTGTTACAACTGATTAATCAGTGAAAATGAGAACACAACATGATGGAGTTATGTTAACTGCTAGAACAGATTGTTATGCTTGTGCATCAGATAGTCGACCTCAATATGAAGATGTGTATTATTATGGAATGGTTGAGAAAATATTGTTATTGGATTACTACTCTCAAGGTCGAGTCACTGTGATGAAATGTAAATGGTTTGATTCAATGACGTGACATGGTACATTTATTGATGATTGCAGATTTAGAGTTATTGACAAGAGTCGATTCCTTCATACTGATGAACCATTCATTTTGGCATCAATGGAAAAAGAAGTGTTTTATGTGTAAGATCATCTGAAACCTGATTATGGTGTCATTAATGAATTAATCCCAAGAAATATTTTTCATGATGCTGGGGATGAAATTTTCACCATTGATGCCCCATAGGTGTTAGCCAAAATATTTTATTTGATGACAAAAATTGTCCCATTGTGAGTGATGATGTTGAACCTGAGGTAGTGGAGGGTATTATATAAAAGCAACCATATTTATTCGGAGTTCATTCAGTTTACCTTGACGTGAGTATCTCAGGTTGGTACGAATGTAATTACTTTAATTTAGTTTTAGTTTGGAATGATATATCTGTTTTAGTATTGTTTGGTTTCTTTTCATTTAATTATATTTATTTCAATTCCGAAAACTAGGTTCAAAATGTGGTTTTAAAAATTGTATAACTTGGTCGTAATTTATCATTACTGAAAGATGTTATGACAATTTTTGTCTTCTTTGGATTCTAATTTGTATGTATAATTTGTAAAAAAATTTGTTAAAAAATATTTATTTCATTATTAGGTAGATTATGAAGAAAACTACAGAAGCTCACAAGAAAAGATTATTTTATGTCGATCCTGTTAGATGTGAGCATGAGTTGTCTTCAGTGGGTATAATAATTCTAATATTTATCTTATGCATTACATATAATATGAAGTTCCTATTTTTGATCAAATTTATTTTAGGGATATATAACTCTAGAGATTCTTCTTCCTAGTATGGGACCGAGCAGGGATCCTCCTAGACCTAGGTGGAGCTCCCGTCTTACCACTCCCCACACTGACCCATCAGTGGACATCCCGTCTACCACACATGTATGCCATCCACTTGATCCCCCTGGGATGTTCCCATATATGCTGCCGTCATCATCCCATTTACCCTCTTTTTCCCATTCCATGTCCACGCCGAATCGACCTATGTTTTCACCTGCACAATTTCCATATCCATTAATGTATCCCCAGACCAACTACGCATATTATGACATGTCTACACCACCTCCTTTCCCTACCATCCATCATACACATATTGAGTCTGTTCCTTCAGTTTCCACACCTATTCATGAAGATCAGCCAGAGCATGCTGTGGAACAAATACTTCCTTCAGAGGATGCTGATCTAGAACAGTCCATGGATGACTCACAACCTATTAAGGAGCCTGCATTAGGTTTTTTTATTATAAATGTTTCAAATTATTTCATTTCACTTTTTTCCTATTGTATTGTCACTTAACTCTTATCTTTTCAACTCTTATGTTATTTAGTGGGATCTTCTAGTAGGCGACATGGGCACACTTGAATGAGGGATCCTTAGAATCGTGAAACTCAGATTATGGTAGATTACAATCCTCAAAATCAAATTTTAGGTAAAATGGTAAGGAGTGTAGAAGTTTCATGGATTCTTTATCCAAATATCATGATATCGTTCCGGTGGAACCGGTCTCATGGAGGCATATCAGTGCTGACATCAAGGATAGGGCGTGGGCGCAGATATTGGTACAGAAATTTTATAAATTTATATTTATATTACTAATGTATTTATATGACTTAACATTTTCGTTGCAGAGTCAATTTAACTTTCCTAAAGGTGAAGCTACCAAAGCTTCTAGGTTGAGTGATCTTGGAGAGTATTGGCGGTCATACATGTATGAGTTACATATTGGTTGGAAGAGCAGAGTGGGTACTGAGTTAGAGGGTGTACACACAAACCCTGACTGTCCAAAAAGTCAATATAAAAAAATGATCGCACATTAGAAGACTGAATAGTATAAGGTACTAACCATCATTAATGGTTTTTATATAAAATTTAATTCTTATTACTTGTATAGTTTTTTTGTTTCTTAGGAAGTGTCAGAAAAAAACAAAAGAAACAAAGATGAAATGACATATCTACACACATTGGGGCGCACGACAATGTCTGATCATGAGAAGTGGCTGGTACGTTAAATACATTTTTTTTCATTTATCATATATGGTTGGAATCCAAATTTTGTTTATTTCTCATATGCAGCATGCTGAATTGGGCATTGAAGGTCCTGTACCTCGTGCCAAATTATTCCGCTTCAATAGGAAAAGAAAATATAGAACTGTAGTTAATTCACAAAAATGACATAAAATTGTAAGTTTTTTATTTATATTTTAAAAATTTATACGAAATTCATAATTTCATATGGTTATAATTTCAACAGTCTGCCTTGGAGGCCATCGATGAGGAAGCTGGAAACTTAGGGCCAAATGATCATTTGAGTCAGGTGTTAGGTGTGGATCATCCAGGAAGAGTCTGTTGTAAACCAGAAAAAAACATTGTCACCTCAAGGTATTGGTCATCATAGGACTCCTCTAAAGCCTCTAAGGCCTCTGAGTTGGAATGTACGCATGATTAATTAGCTACGACAAATAAAATTGTATTAGAGGAGTGTGAAAAAAGTAAGCTAATGAATGAACATTTCATGAAAGCTATGTAAGTTTTGAGTCAGTAACTACCACCATAGATTGCTTCCAATTTTCATTCATGTATGGAATCAATGAGCTCTTTACATAATGCCTCGGGTGATTCCCATGAGGGTCCTAGCGGTGATGACGGTGGTGGCGATAGAGCTGGCGAGGATGTTTCTGATGCTATTTTTGGTGATGAGATTGCTGATGATGATGATGATGTTGCTACTGGAGATGATGATGCTGATGATTTTGCTGCTGATTATGATGATTCTAGACATTGGGATGAAAATCATGGTGATGTGGGGGATATTAATCCCCTCCAATTTTGACTTAGCAGAGAGACTTGTGTTGGAGTTTTAATTTTTTTTGTATTGGTGGACTGCTTGTATGTGAATTTATTTATGCAATGAAATGCATTTTGGATTATGTTTTTATCAAGGGTGTTATTTGACAATTCTTTAGGTAATATTCACATGCCATATATTTTTTTATGGTTTGGTGTGTTTATTATTATCTCTTCATCTAATCTTTGCCTTAGCAGTGGAGGGGAGGCTTGGGATGGGGGGGTTTTAGTGGAGGGTTGGGAGGGGGGGGACTGGGAGGGGGGGGGGGGGGGCAGTGGAGGGCTGGGAGGGGAGGGGGCTGCATTCACTTAATCTCTTTTTCATATACTCGACATGCAGAGGATGTTCATCAGGCGAGTATGACCGTGTCCTACAATTTGAAGCAGAAGAGCTCATCTATTGAAGGTGTTGAGAAGGTTTAGTTGCTTTTGATTTTTGCTTTAAACGTAAAGGCAATAATTGGTATGTGACCTGACAGTTATATGAATATTCAGAGTTTACTAATTGATTTAGATGTTTTATATGCTATTTTTGGTTTTCATCTTTCCTTTCTATAATTTTTTAATTTGGTTCTGTGTGTTTTTGGAAGAATCCAAACACAAAAGAAAAATCATGTTTAGTGGGGAGGGAGGGGGAGGGGCTGGGTAGGTGGGGAGGGGCTGGGCAGGTGGGGAGGGGGAGGGGCTAGGTAGTGGGGAGGGAGGGGGAGGGGCTGGGGAAGGGGTGTTGGGAAGGGGGGATGGGCAGTGGGGAGGGGCTGGGCAGGGGGGCTGGACACTGGGGAGGGAGGGGTAGGGGGAGGAGCTTGGTAGTGGGGAGGGATGGGGAGGGGCTGGGTAGTGGGGAAGGAGGGGGAGGGGGAGGTGGGGAGGGGGAGGTGCTAGGGGAGGAGCTAAACACGGTGTCGACTTATCCACCATCGCTAAAGGTATGGTTTTACCACACCATTTTTTACATCACGAAAAGTTTTCTTTTTACTCAACTGCATCCTCAAATATGAAATTTAACCCCAAACTCATATTTTCATAATATGATGTAGTTTCATGTTTGGTTGTTTAATGTTTTCAATGTATGGGTGAAATCTCCGGTTTAGGTGACGCTGATTCATCTTCCAACATCAATGGAATTGAAAAGGGTAAAATTGCGATATCATCTTATTTATAAGATTAAAATTAATATGTCTACCCTTGTAATTAATGAACACATAATATTGTTATCATTTCATTATTGTGATTTATGATTTCAGTTCAAGCATCATTACAAATAGTATTGACAATGGCATTGAAATGTGCCTTACAAGGGTTGGGTTCTTCTACTGAAAACTTTGACATGTCTATTGAAGAGGGTAAAATTAATGTATGAAGTGTTGATGACCTTTTAATCATTATTAAAATTGTTGTTTTTTTATGCTGTTGTTTTATTTGTTCATAATTTCACATGCATCACATTGCATTTTTAGTCATCGGAATTTTTATGTGGGCATTGGCACCCTCATTGAGTAATTCCGTTGTTTTCTTCTACAGCAGTGCAATGACCATTGGATTTTATATGTTTTCCATGGGGAAGTCTTCCCAACTCTCTCCCTTGTATGAAAATGATCCTGAACGATCACAAATAAGATGTTTTTGGAATGTCAACCCAGTTTGAGTTTGTTTGTTTTCTAGGGTGAAATTTGATGTGTGATAATTTGCTTGCAGGCCTCCCTATACAAGAACAGCTGTGATATAGAATTAACCGAATAGAACATGAACAAGGACATGATTAGGTACTGCTTGAGATAGTTTCAGGTATGATATGTGTATTCTGTATATTCTCACATATACATATCAATATAGTTTTGACCCTTCCTTTTCTTATTTCATATTTCAATTGGGACATAGAGGTTCAAGTGGATTCTCTAGCTTGTTTTCATCTAATAAAGAATCATATTGGGGGTTGTCATCTTCGCAGATGTTGGGTAAATCTTTCTTGGATAATTCCCCCTCTGGTAAAGAGGTTGTTATCCCACTTTTTAAGGACTACAATCTAGATCCTATGTAGATGTCATGAAGGCCTTAAAAATCTTAAACAATGATAGTGGTTAATGATAATAAGGGGGAAGTTAACCTAGATTACAGGATTACTGTGGTATATCTTACATCCAGGGATATTCCATTAGGTGGTATACTTTAAGATATTGTAGTGGAACCTATTAATAGAGGTAGTGTTTGAAATATAGATGATTTAGGATCCCTATAGATGGGAGAGAAAACATAAAATGAAAAGGGTAAAATAGAGTAAGATTCTATGTGTCCTGAAGAGAGGACTAAAATTAATATTCATAGATTGGCCTCTCATGATTTATCAATCTTTATTGTTCAATGAAACATTGTTAATATTCAAATTTTTGGGAGAATCTATTATCTATACTAATGTAGGGTTTCTCTTTGATTATGTATCACCTCACCACGCATCCATGTCACCATTAATTCTCTATTCCTTCCTCCATACCCTAAAATCTAACCCATTATCGATCCCTCACTCGGGAATTTGCTTCGACCCTCACTCTCCTCCCTGTAACCCCTCCCCAAAAACCCTTTCTCGCTCTCAGGTTCTCGATCCCCTTTGAAAATCCAGTAGGTTTCTCGATCCCCTCATTGATTCCCCTCTCTCGCTCCCCTTTTCGATTACCCCCAGCCCGCACTACTCCTGCTCATAGTTTTCATCACTTTCTCTTACACTTACCGGACTTTATCATCTCTTCGAAGCTCTCCAAAGTGAAACACCTCTACATCAACCCTCAGAGCCTCCGTCTTCTATGACTCCTTCTCCATCTCCTCCACGTCTGGATCCTGCACCTCCTCCACGAATTCCGTCTCCCCAATCTCCTATTTGTGCTTCTCCCCCGATTTTCCTTCCTCGACGTCCGCCGACTTCACCTTCGTCAGTCTCACAAAAATAGGGTTTGTGCTGAATCTTGATACTCCAACTTCACCTATTTCATTCTCCCCAATCGACGGTTTTATATGCTTCTCCATTCGGTCTCCCCAAACTAGCTTCTCCATTCGGTCTCCCCAATCTAGGTTCCAACTCTTTCGTGCCCTCCTTCCACTACTCCTTCACTATTGACCGCCTTCACCTCCACCCTCTATCTCTGCATCTAGATTACTTATGATAACATACTACTCCATCATCTCCTACAATAACAACTAAATATGTCTTCACATCCTTCGGAAACCCCAATCTAGGGTTTTCTTTTCCTCCCCTATCTAGGGATTCCTTTTTTGTATGATCACATTCATACCTAGAAATAATTTTTATGAATGCGCATATCTATTATATGCATCGGTTTGATTGAACTGCATTCTGAAAAAAAAATCATGTCCATTGAGCAATTGACAGATTTTTTAAAGCTTGGAAATCAAAATTTCATGTTAATGAAGTATGATCATCCTTGAAACAACTGCTATAGATTTCTATTTTCTGGTCACAATGCATACTATTCAAGTTAGGGGTCCATGTATCTTTGAAATTTTTATTCTTTTATGTTTCTTCTTCCTTTTTAATTAGTTGTACTGTTTCCTTTTTGGGATCTCGTTATGATTCTACTAGATTTAAAAATTATTATTTATTAATATGCCAGTAATATCATCTATTTATATTTATAGTACTTTTGTTTAATTATTTTTCAATGCAGGAGTAGGCTACATCGAAGATTAATGGAAATTTAATTTAGTTTGTATCATTTTACTATTTTTGGAGATCATCAACACATCAGTATATGGTTTACTATATGAACATGAACTCATCTTCTATGACTTGAATCTGAATGCTTCTTTCGAACAAAAGAGCTAAAAAGTAATTTTCATAAAAAACAATGACAACTACATCAGCATATTTACTAAATGTTTTGAAGACATTCGGGTAGGTAGGAGTGTGTACAAATTTCTATTTATGTTAGAAAAAAAAATACACAAAATTCTAAATTTTTCCTCATTATTAAAAAGGGAGATCAAAGCAATTAATATTCATAAGTAGTGGCATCTAATATAGCCAAGTAAAATTTATTTGGTCTTTAATTTGTTTTATTAACAATTGAAATTATTAATAATGTTATGTTAATTTTAACAATTCATGATTAGAGCATCGAAATATTAGGTCTTCTTCAGGGACATCAAGCATCGACACACGATTTGATACTACAACCTTGAATATGTCCACTCCTTAGGTATTCAATAGTTATATTTAATGAATAATAATTTAATTCCATTAACATAAACACATGTGTATTAATTCAATATAGAAAGTGTATTCTAAGTCTTTCAAACAAACTGTTCTTTCCATCTCGTAATTGTCTACAGTTATAGGAGTGTTTACATTTAAATATTAGAATTGTCATAAATATTTCAATTTTTGCGATCTGTTTTATCATGACAATGAACCACAAAGATGTAACTAACACTTTCTCTGGTAACCATTGTTGAAAATCCTCTTTATCATGTAATATGTACATTTTTAGTATTTGTGTTATCTGCTTAAGAACCTATAGTACTTATATTTGTTTTGATGACAAACAAGATTTTCATGCAATGTTCTGATTAGTGTGATTTCTGCTATCTGTAATCTATACATTTTTTGACAAACATGTTTAGAATTACTATCATCTAAAAATGGTTAACAATTATGCTGATTAGTGTGTTTTTTGACATACATGTTTAACATTCTCGAGTAGGTAGGTAATTTTTATTTATTACAAATCAATTACCCATGGTGTTCTTCTATCTGAAATCTATAAATTTTATTAAAAATCACGTTTAATATTTCTATGATCTATAAGATGTACATTCATAACTTTTTATCATTTTCTGACAAATTTTTTAAACATTTTCACACAAAATATGTAATTTTTTTTCAATCATGTTTAACATGTCAGTCATGAAATCTGCTAATTTTTGTGATTTTTGTCAATCATGTGTATCATGTAATCTACGCTTTTTTTGAACTAGTTTTAGTTTATTGAAGACTAAAGTTATAGAAATCCATATAGAGTTTAAATTTGTATTTTATAGTTGGATGACCATATATTTCCAATACTTGAAACAAAAAATTATGATATAAAGCTTTAACTGTTTAAGTTTGGTTGCAGGGTACACTATAGCCTGGTGGAATAAATTATGGTTGAAGCTGGTTAGGGGGAGGGGAGGGGAGGGGCTGGGTAGTGGGGAGGGGATGAGAGGGGAAGAACTGGGCAGTGGGGAGGGGGCTGGTGGGGTATGGGGCTGGGCAGGGGGGATGGGGCTGGGCAGGGGGGAGGGGATGGTGGGGGATGGGGCTGGGCAGGGGGGTGGGGCTGGTGGGGGATGGGGCTGGACAGGGGGGATGGGGCTGGGCAAGGGTGAGGGGATGGTGGGGGATGGGGCTGGCCAGGGGGGATGGGGCTGGGTAGGGTGGAGGGGCTTGTGGGAGGGAGAGGTTCTTTGAAGGGGTGGGGGGACAAGCTGGGCAGGGGGGAGGGGAGGGGAAGAGCTGGTTCAGGGGGGGAGGAGGGGGAGGAGATGGGATATGAGGGAGGAGAAGCTGGGTAGGGGGAGGGGAGGGGAGGGGCTGGGCAGGGGGAGGGTAGGGGAGGGGTAGAGGGGAGGGCCTACTTAACTATGTTGATGTTTTAAATCTCTATTTATGTGGTCTAAAGTTCCTATGATTTCTATTCAATTGTTCATGTTTAATAGAGAATCCCGAGTACCCAAGGCTGATTATTTACCTAATAAGCAGTATCACATATCATTTTCATAATATATTCACTACCATTCATCTTATTTCACCAATATCTACTTCCATTCATTATTTGTATATTGTCTTCACTGTTAGTCTATTTTAATCACTGTATGTGTTTCCTGTTTCTACGATTTTGGATCCAACATTAATCTTTGGTTTATGGTGCTTTGTAGTTTTAATTAGTTATTCAATTATATTGATACTTATATTCATCAAATTATCATTAAATTTTTTTTGGTTAGGTCGATAATAGATTTTTTTTATTTCATTAAACGGTGATGATGTTTGAAATCCCTGTTTAAGTGGTCTAAAGTTCCCCTGATATGTCTTCAACTGTTCAGGATTTGTAGAATTCCAAAAATATATATTTTTTCTTGATAACTCCTAATATACTTCATAATAATAGGCCGTTTTTTGCATTGTAAATGTAAGTCTGTTATCTATATTTCATTATACTGCATGAAATGATGAAATTTATGTTTAAATAACTTAGAAAATAGATGGTGTTCTTAATCATTCCAGTTATTTTCTATTTCATGTTTTTTTATAGGCCACTACTTGCAGTGAGTGGAGGCCTTCACTGAACATGATATTTACTACACCTTCAACAATTTATGTACCATGAGTTCTCCACTTCCCTGGATTCACCTACTCAGAAGGGTTGTACCCCTTCCCTTCATGTTCAAGAATGGATTGATTTTAATCCCTGGGTGTAGAGAAATTGTTCCAAAAGCCTAGGATATTAGTTTTATTTGTATCTTGATGAATCTATTTACATGTAAATTTAAAGTGGAGGTTCATGTATCACTTTTTTATCATAACATTGATAGTATTTAATGTCCTGATGGGTTCTCTAATAAATTCAATATGTTTTTTTGGGAAATTATTCTTACTGAGGTGGTTAATGCTGTTAAATAATTATTCATTCATGATAATATTCCTCATGGTATCGATTCCAAATGATATTATATTCTGATTTGTTTTAATGGGTGCAATAGAAGAAGGAAGCAGGAAGGCTGTGGGCAGCTGGGTGCTCTAGAAGTAGGAGGGAGGCTGCAGCAGCAGTTGGGCGCACTGGAAGTAGGAGCAGTAGCTGGGTGCACACTAGAAGATGGAGGGAGGCTGCGGGTAGCAGCTGCTGGTCTGGGAGAAGGATCTATTCCCACGGTTCATTGAACCGTGGGTATTTTAGTTTTCTAGCTATCATCTGTACCCACGGTTCATTGAAACATGGGTATTTTATTGGGCTGTGAAAATCTATTTCCACGGTTCTGAAAACCGTGGGTATAGATATATACCCACGGTTTAAACAAACCATAGGTATTACAAAATTTCGATGGGATATTCCCACGGTTTTGTAAAAACCGTGGGTATAGGGCTATGCTGACGCCACTGCAGCTCACGATTCATAAAACCGTGGGTATAGCCTATACCCACAGTTTTATGAGCTATACCCACGGTTTAAAACCGTGGGTATAGGTGATATTTCCAGTAGTGTACCCCTGTTTTTTCATGTCACAAGGCTCAAATAAAAAATTATTATCAATTATATAAGGTATAAGGTCTAAATATTACAATATAATATGTTTTCAACACGATTCAAGTCATTTTTTACTATTATTGTTTTTTTAGTCATCGTAAAAACCATTTTTACCTTAACTAAAAACATTAATTTTTACTATTTTTCCTATTCATTTTGTAATGAAATTAAGTTGAAACTATTGTAAAATATAACATTTTATACTTCAAAATATGGTATCTATTTTTTTTAATTGTATTCATAGAATTGGAAAATGTTAATCTAAAATTAATCATGTAGACGTGATTAGAAAGAAAACTTTCAATGAAAAAATGTTGAAAAGTTTTCAAAGCATTCACTACTAGAGATTCCTTCAATACCAACGCCTATATCCCATCGGTTTAGAAAAAATGTTGGGATAGGTTTCCTCTACCAACAGTTTGTTGAAAACCATTATTATAGTAATTGTTAGAGTGTTTTTCCCCAACAGCTTGGAAAACTGTTGGGATAGGCCTAGGTAGAGAGTCCTTTACCAACAGTTATATATAACCATTGGGATAAGAGGTACATTTCTCAATGGCTTCAAAAAACCATTGGGATAGGTGATAGGTTCCACCCTTATGCCAACGGTTCATTGAACCATTGGTATATGTATGATATTTACCAACGTTTTTAAAAAACCGTTGGGATAGAATGCCACTAATGCAACCACAATTCAGATCGGGATCCTCCCACATTGTTCCCAAAATGAGAGCTCCCCTCTAGCATGAAAACCCTTCTACTAAGAAACTGATTGTTGGTTCTCCCACATCAAATCTGTATGTTTTGAGTTTTATGTTCTACCTCCATTTATTCCATTTTTCATTCTGATTTCTTTGAAGTCAATGTTGTTTTTTGTTTTTTGTTTTGATTATCTGTAAAGGACAGCAACCCTATTCTTTGAGAACCCTTATTCGAAACATGTGATCCATCCTTGATTCACATGTCATGATTTATTTTTAGAGGCAATGAGAGGGGTGGTGTGAAATGGGAGGGGGTTGGATATGGGGGGGGGGTTGTACAATGGGAGGGGGTTGTAGGGGGTGTTGTGCAGTGGGAGGGGGTCTATGGGCGGGGAGGGTGCAGTGGGAATGGGGGGGGGGGGGGGGTTGTGCATTGGGAGGGGGGTTGGCTAGGTAACATGGGGGGCTGTGCAGTGGGAGGGTGGGGTTGTGCAATGGGAGGGGCTGTAGGGGGTTGTGCAGTGGGAGGGGCGATAGGGGGTGTGTAGTGGGAGTCGGGGGGGGGGGGGGCTGTGTAGTAGGAGGGGGTTGGCTGTAGATGGGCTGTGAAGTGGGGGGTGTAGGGGGTGGGTGTGCAGGGTGGGGGCTATAAGGGGTGAGGGGGATGTGCAATGTGGGGGTGGGGGCTTCAGGGGGTGATGAGAGAGGGGACTACCTGGGGCTGTAGGGGGGGTTGGCTGTATTGGGGGTGGTGTCGTGGGAGGGGTTGGCTATTAGGGTAGGTGTAGGGGGGTATGTAGTGGGAGTGGATCATGGATATGTAGTGGGAGGGGTTTGGTTGTGGGGGGTTTAGTAGGTCCGATTGAAGACCTAATCCAGACCTCCTCCTGACATATTCTCGGCTGGGAAATACCTTCCATCCGAAGATCCTTCTTCAATCAAACAATTTTTTTTCTACAGTTCAAATTAGTAAGTTTTATCTTAGTTTTAGTATTCTTCCTCTTTTTATTTTATGTTTTATGTTTTAATTTCGGTTAAATTAGAGTTATTTATGTTGGAGTACCAGACCCTTTGTTTATTTTATGTTTTTTTGTTCTACACTTCATACATCGTAAATGGTCTGTTTAGTGGGGTTTGTTTAGTGTAGGGGGTAAAGGGTTTGTTTTATGTTAATTGTTTAGTGGGGGATGGGATGTACAGGTGGGGGGGGGGGTCTGGGCTAGCTAAAGGCGGTGGGGGTGGGCTATCTTGGACACCTTGTACCCCTAGACATCCCCCTACTCCTAGAAATCCCCCCCACCCCTGAACCCCCCACCCCTGGAAAGCCCCGACACCCCCGTGGACAGCCTTCTCACCCACTGGACACCCCATACCCCTGGATCGCCCCTCCACCCTCTTGGAAAACCCACCCACCCACCCCATACCCACTGGATAGCCCCACCCACCCCATGGACACCCCTCCCCCCGTGGACAGCCCCCACCCTCATGGACAGCCTGCCCACCCCCTGGACAGCCCCGCCACTCCCGCCATCCCCCTGGGTAGCCCGACCACCCCTAGACACCTCATACCCCCTAAAAAACCCCCACCCCCTAGAAAAACCCCCACCCCTGGAAACCCCGACCCCCCTGGACAGCCCCACCACCCCTATGGATAGCCTGCCCACCCCCTGGATTGCCCGTATCCCCCTGGACATCCCCCACCCTTGTGGACAGCCCCCCCGGACACCCTCCCACCACCCCCATACCCCTGGATGCCCCCCATCCCCTCGGACGCCCCACCCCTATAAATCCCCTCACCCCCTTGACACCCCCGACCCCACTGGACACCCCGCCACCCACGTAGATAGCCCGACCACCCCCTGTGGACAACCCACCCACCCCCCTGAATAGCCATCCTACACCATTGGACACCCCATACCACCTGGATAGCCTTCCCACCCCCATGGGCTGGCCACCCACCCCCTAGACTCCCCATACCCCCTGGACTCCCCTACCCCCTGGATAGCCCGATCACCCCCGTGGACAGCCCACCCACCTGGACACCCCGACCCCCCTAGACATCCCCCACCCCCTAGAAACCTCCAACCCCCCTGGACGGCCCCACCACCCCCTGGACACCCCGCCACCCCTGGACACTCCCTCCCCCTTGGGAAATGTATGTGATCACTCAAATTATCTACTAAAATATAAAATTTCTTCGATCTAAAATTCAGTCCACTCCGGAATAATTCTCCTTCATAAGTTCACATGATCCTGTACACTCATGTATAGTTCTTCAATGATATTTTTTTATAAATATAGTATTTTTTGTCTTTTATATTATGATTCTCATATAGAGTGGTGTGTCTGTTATGGGTTCATATTAAGTGAACAATTCTCATTTACATAAATATATTTTCGATGAAACTTCAATCTTATTGAATTTATTTTGAAGAAATAACTTATAAAAATTATTTTTTTATAGAATGGATAGAATTTGGATGTATGAAATTGATCATATCTTAACTGATTTTAAAAACAATTTAAAGATCATTTTAGATTTTTCATTTCAGATTGCTTCAGATAGTGGTAACATACACTGCCCATGTAGCATTTGTGTTGGCAGACCTTGGTTGAGCCATGAAGAAGTCAGCTACCACATAACCAAATATGGTTTTCTAGAAAACTACTATGTGTGGAATCACAATGGGGAGAAAATGAAATCTCAAATTTCTGATGATCCAAATGAGAGTTTCAGAGTGGAGAATTTTTAATATGACAAGTTTCAGTTTATTCATCATCATGAAAATGAAAGGATTCCGACCCAAGAAGACTTCGATATGAGCACACATGATGCGTCTAATGAAAATGATGATGTTCTATGACTACATCAGGTAACTAAATTAAATAACTATATATTACATATATATCTGTTAATCTATTCATATTTTTTATCTACAGGGAACATAAAACAATGATAAATAGAAAGAATCATTCGTTATCTTTGAGAAGGAGGGAGTCTTTTCATAGAAAAGAGTTTTCTGCTTGGATAAAATTTAAGGTAAATATATTACTGTTTAAAATAATTACATCAATATTTAATTAAGTTGAATATTAATTTATATTGCAGGTACTGAGTTTGCATGCTGACTCAGTCTGTACGGAAATAAGAGCTTTGGATTTTGGTCCAAATACCGTGGTTTGTGACTGTAAATCAATTGTTATGAATGGGTAAAAGTTTATTGTCACTGAATGAGAAAAGAACATGAGAACACAACATGATGGTGTTATAGTTACTACCACAACAGATTGTTATTCCAGAGCATTAGATAGTAGACTATGATTTGAAAATGTGGGTTTTTATGGAGTCACTAAAAGAATAGTAATATTGGATTATTACTCTCATGGACGAGTCACGATGATGAAATTCCATTGGTTTGATTCGATGACGAGACAAGGCACATTTATTGATGATTGTGGATTTCTAGTAATTAATATGACTCACACTCTTGCTACTGAAGAACCATATGTATTGACATCAATGGCTAAACAAGTTTTTTATGTCAAACTCCAACTTCGACCTAAATTTGGTGTCATAGTTGAAGTAATTCCAAGACATATTTTTGATGATGGTGATGATGGAATTGACACTATCCCTACTGCCATTGGAACCAATCCATTTATTTCTTTTGATGACTCTAATAGCTCAATTGTCATTTTTGATTTGCGAACCTAAAGTTGTGGTGGAATATATATAGAATCATCCATCTATGTTCTCAATTACTTTGGTTTACCTCGAGTTGGGTTATTATGGTTGGTACTATTTATATTTATTTAATATTGATTACAAATATGTTGAATCCAATTTGACCATTATGTGCATTTTCAATGTTTGTTGGTTGGAATTTTTATTTGAATTTCATTTTGTAATTTGGAATTAAACTGTATTTAAACCTACAAAACCAACATTTCTAACTTGGTAAACATTTAAATACTTCAACTATGATTTGTATAAAATTTGTATGACTCTAAGACCTCTCTTTAACATTTTACCAGGTAATGAACATGATGGTTTGTATTCTTCTGCAAATCATGTCTTGAAACCTGCATCATCTACTTGAGCTAAAGAAATTAAATTTTTCATTAATTTTGACAACTATTTCACCACTTATGAATCTGGTAGAATCAATGTTCCATGATTTTAATATACTAATAACACTTAGTAAATAATCATCCTACTAAAAATTAAAAATTTACCTCTCATTTTTTGGTTTTTTGGGTTACACATTAGTCATCCTTTTCTATTTACTTCAATATTTGTTTTCAAAAGCAGGAAAATAAAACCAATTGAAGAGAGGTGATGAAAACAGATTATGGACAACAGTCGTCTCATGGATAAGCTAGGCATTCCACCACTAGTGCCTACAGTATGTACTTTATTTCAAATATATTTTTTTAAATAATATATAATTTAATGTGATTAATTTTTTTTTAAACATTTTTTCAGGATCCATCTATTAGGTGGCAGTTATTTGAGGAGCATACAAGTAGTGGTCTCAGTACTCGGGGTGTTCGTACGAGGGGGGGGGGGGGGGGTGAGTACAAGAGCTAGATGATCTAGTCGGTGTACCCGATTAGACCCCACCCCTCCCACTAACATACCATCCATTCCACATTCTGATTCTGGTGTGCCGTTAGGGACATATGAGATATTTAGGCCTCCCATGTTTTCTCCACCATTTACATCTGACCCTCCTCACCAGTCTGTATCATATCTGATGATGATTCCCACTCCCCATCCAGCATTTGGCCAGCCATCCCTGACATCTTCTTTTAATACTACATCTATCTCTCTGGGCTTTCATATTCCATCTTCGTCGACTACTGCTCCACTATAGTCTGTCCCTGCAGAGCATACAATGAGACCCACTCCATCTGTACAGGGGGTTCCTTCAGTTTCTGCATATCCAGTGGCACCCATTTATCATACTATCGCAGGTATACTTATACAACCCTAACAAAATATTATACAATTTTTTATTTTCATTATAACATGTATTGATAAAATATTTTATTTTCTTTCATAATAGATACATCTACTGATTGGAAGCAGGGATAGGGGCGTAAATGCATGAGTTTGGTGTGGAACCGTCACACGTAGTTAATGGTGGAATAAAATGAATATAGTAAGATTATTGAAAAATCATGGTATAAATGTTAGAGTTTTTTGGTGATGCTTTCCAAATACTTCGACATCATTACTGTCAGCCCACTCTCACGGAGAAAACTGCCAAATGAAGTTAAGGATAATGCTTGGTCAGAGATATGGGTAAAAAAATCTGTTGTATTTAATGAAATATATTAATTTTTTTTATTTATCTGAATTAATATTTTGGTTTCAACTGCGTTTTAATTTCCCTGATGGTGAGGTTGCACGACCAGCACATCTAAAGGATTTAGGCGAGCTTGTGAGAGCTTATAAGCATGATTTGTATGTTGGCTGGTGTGATAGAGTGGGCACAGAGTTATAGGCTGTCCCTATCATGGATGATTTTCTATTAGAATAGTAATGAAAGATTCTTACTCATTGGGAGACTTGCAAATTTACGGTATTAATCAAATTAGAGGTATTTAAATCAAATTTTTTTGATTTTTCTTTAATACTAATTATTTAATTTTATTTTGGATGCATCTGGAAGAAATAAAAAAACATTGATGCTAAGAAATAAATCCACACATTGGGACATACTATGATGCCAGATCATGAGAGACAGCTGGTATGACATTTTATAGTCTTTCTTTATGACTTTCACTTTCTATTTCTTCCTCCGTAATTTATTCAATTTATAAAGTTGTTATATAATTTTAGTTATTCAATTAATATTTTTTTGGTATCCTATTTTTAATTAGGGTTTCCTACATTAAATGTCTTTTTAGAGGCATAAATTGAATATATAAGGACGTGCGCCTCGAGAAAAACTATTTTACTTGAGTAGAAAGAATAAATATGGAACTCCGGTTAACGACCCGACTCAGTATAAGATTGTAAGTTTTACATTATAGATTTAAAATTTTAGTATCTATTTTGTAACTTAATAATATATTTATATTTGTAAAATGCTTCTTTAGAGGCCCTTTATGCCCAAGAACCTGACAATTTTATGCCAAACGATCACTTACATCAGGTGTTGGGAGATGGGCACCCTGGCAGAGTACGCTACCGGCCTGGGAAGAGTATAGTTCCGACAAGGTATTGGAACTCTTATGGTATGAGTTTTAGTGCCACCAATTTGTAGTAGGTTAAGGCATAGGCAGAACAGACTTAAAAAAGGGCCATAGAGACAGCAGCACAGTCTGATATGGCAAACATTGCATTTAAGAAACTGATGGAAGATTTACATCCAACACTTACACTAAAGGTCATCAATTCTTGTGAGGAATATATTTCATCGATGTGTTCTATATATGGTACACCAGGTGGCATTTCTAGTGTTGGTCAAGACGATGGTAAGGAGGAGGCCGAGGAGGAGGAGGAGGAGGCCGAAGCGGAGGAGGAGGGTGAGGAGAAGGCTGAGGCAGAGGAGGAGGGCTATGAGGAGGCCGAGGCTGAATACGAGATAGAGGAGGAGGGTTGGGACAATGATTGGGACGATGATGAGGATGAGGGTTTGGGGTGAAGATGATGGTGATGATAGTGATGGTGATAAGGGACAGATTGATCCGTTACATTTTTTACTGATATTACTGACATTTGATGATTATTGATTTTTTATGCCTGAATATACAGGTGATTAGGTAGGTCACATTATATTTATTTTTTATCTATAAATAATGAAACTTGGTTTGATAATTTACTGTGAAATATCCCTATTTTAATGAAATTGTAAATTTTTAGTGGAATTTAGAAAATTGGTGGTATGATTAGAAGTTGATATAATGGTATTATTTTTTTAACCTTGAAATAATTTTATTAGAAAATATTAAAATAACATCCCATGAACCCGGGACAGCCCCCCACCCTCCTCCATGGACTCCAAATAGCCCCCCTAGATAGCCCCCTTGACAGCCCCCCCGAACAGCTCCCTACCCTCCTTCCTGGACCCCAGATAGCCCCCCCACCCTCCTCCCGAAACCCCGGATAACCCCCCCCCCACCCTAATTCGTGGACCCCAGAAACCCCCCCTTCTCCCTGGAGCCTAGACAGCCCCCCATACAGCCCCCCGGATAGCCCCACCAACCCTCCTCCCGGGACCACAGACAGCCCCCACCCTCCTCTCTAGACCCCACACATCCCCTCGGACATCCCCCTAGACAGCACCCTGGACAGCCCCCGGATAGCCCCCACCCTCCTTCCTAGACCCCGGACAACCCCCTCCTTCCTGGACCCTGGACAACCCCCCACCCCCTCCTACCATGCATAACACCCACCACATATATCCTTATACTCCATTGGGTACCTCACACAACTGCGTATCACCGACATCATCACACCAATCACTAAATCATAAGGTCACTGATCCCAAACTAATCTCTCTTCATGATTCACCCAAAATCCCAATATAATTAATATTCCATTACTACTACTTCAGTACCATGTACCAACCACCTACATTGATTTCAGATATAGTCACACTCTTAATTTGGCGTCTCGCATCCCAATCTAATCTCTCTTCAAGATTCACCCTAAATCCCAATGGAAAAGAGGGTTTTATAGCCTCGAAATAATATGAGAGAAGAGTGCAAACCCTAATCGAAAAGAGGAAGAAAGGAGAGGATTTTAAGTAAAAACAACAGACATTTGTAAAACCAACCAAATGCTCTCTGATGTTTCGATAATTTATCACAAGGATCCATGGGTCATTTTAGATGTGTATGAGTCAACCCCGTATCAATCTGAGACACAGTGTAGCTGGTACCACTCATAGTGTCTCACTTTTATTTGAATTGGACAATATTTTAAGTGAAAACAACAACTGGCATATGGAAAATGGACCAAAATCATTAGGATTTAGTTGATACTTTAGGAAAATGATCCATGTGTCATTTGTGATGTGTACGAGTAAGACCTGCCTCAATTTGAGGCATGTTGTGGCCGGTACCACTCAAAATGTCTCACATTTATTTGAAATGGACAAGATTTTAAGTGAAAACAAAAACATGCATACACAAAAACGACCAAATTAATTTGGATTCTATTTTTACTTTATAAAAATGATCCATGGGTCATTTGTGATGTGTACAAGTAAATGAGTCCTTAATCTGAGGCACGGTGTGGCCGGTACCACTCAAATTGTCTCACTTTTATTTGAAATGGGATGGATTTTAAGTGATAACAACAACTTGCATAAGGAAAACCAACCAAACGCTTTATGATGGTATTGATACTTCAGGAAAAAGATACATGGGTCATCTGTGATGTGTACGAGTCAACCTCACCTTAATCCAAGGCATGGTGTGGCCGGAATCACTCAACGTCTCTCTCTTTTATTTAAAATGGACACTGTTTTAAGTAAAAACGACAGACATTCGGAAAACTAACCAACTGTATTTTGATTTTGTATATAATTTATAAAAGGGATACATGGGTCACTTGTGACGTCTACGAGTCAACCCCGTCTCAATACAAGGGACGATGTGGCTGTTACCACTAAATGTGTCTCACTTTTATTTTAAATGGACAACATTTTAACTGAAAACAACAACTTGCATATGGAAAACTGACCAAACACATTAATATTCTATTTATAAATTATGAATAATATCAATGGGTCATTTGTGACATGTAAAAGTCAACGCCGCCTCAATATGAGGCATGATGGGGCCAGTACCACTCAAACTATCTCACTTTTATTTTAAATGGACCAGATTTTAAGTGAAACCAACAACTTGCATACGGAAAACCAAACCAAACTCCTTCTGATTCTTTTTATAATTTAGTACAATGATTAATGGGTCATTTTTTACATGTAAATCTCAACCCTACCACAATCCAATGCACGGTGTGGCCGATATCACTCAAAGTGTCTCACTTTTATTTGAATTGGACAAAATTTTAAGTGAAAAAAACAACTGGCATACAGAAAATTGACCAAACGTATTCTGATTTTGTTGATACTTTAGGACAAAGATCCATGGGTCATTTTTGATGTGTAAAAATCAACCCCGCCTCAATCCAAGGAACAGTGTGGCTGGTACCACTCAAATTGTCTCACATTTATTTGAAATGGACACGATTTTAACTGAAAACAACAACATGCATACAGATGACTGAACAAACGCATTCGGATTCTATTGGTACATAATGAAAATGATACATGGGTTATTTGTGATGTGTATGAGTCACTAACACCTTAATTCGAGGCATGTTGTGGCTAGTACCACTCAAAATGTCTCACTTTTATTTGAAATGGATATGATTTCAAGTGAAAACATCAACTTGCATACGGAAAACTGACGAAATGCTTTCTGATTTTATTGATACTTCAGGAAAACATTCCATGGGTCATTTTGGACATATACGAGTCAACCCCACCTCAATATCAGGCACGGTGTGGCCTGTATCGCTCAAACTCTCTCTCTTTTGTTTAAAATGGACACTCTTTTAAGTAAAAACAACAGACACTCACAAAACTGAACAAATGTATTATTATTGTGTTGATACTTTAGAACAAGGATCCATGAGTCATTTGTGATATGTAAAAGTCAACCCCATCTCAATACTTGGGAAGGTGTGGCTGGTACAACTCAAAGTTTCTCACTTTTATTTGAAATGGACAACATTTTATGTAAAAACAACAACTGGCGTACTGAAAACTGACCAAACTCATTCAGATTCAGTTGATACATTAGAAAAAATATCCTTAGGACATTTGTGAATTGTACACGTCAACCCCGCCTCAATCCAAGGAATGGTGTGGCCGGTACCACTCAAACTGTCTGAAATTTATTTAAAATGGAAAATATTTTAAGTGAAAACTACAACTTTCATACAGAAAAACGACCAAACGAATTCAGATTGTGTTGAAACTTTATAACAAGGATCCATGGTCCAACCTCACAAAATACACTTCTCATGTGAGGTACTCCTATCCCTATTCTAAAACACATGAAATTTAATACGCCAATTCCATCCTCAAAAAGTGGGTTCTAGGACCAAACCAAAGTCCCTTTGGGAACCTAATACCAAAGACATAATTGAATATTCATAACCACAACCTAAAATGGGGATTCATCTTACATCACACCCAGGAGAACAAATTACAATTAGAAACATACCCCCCTGTTCCAATTGAAAAGTCTTTGAAAAATATGTAGGTTATTATGGTAACCCATATCATATGTCAAGATTGGCCAATGTTTTCCATTAACACATCAAGAACCATTTATACATTGATACATAGTCATTAGAGGAATATAAACATCCCATGTGCTTCCTATAACTCAGCTTAGGTCTAACCACATGAACACTACCATTGTCTATCTTATGGGTATCATGATCATTGTCCACTCTACCCAAGTTTTTCTGTTAGTTTAAGATATTCAACCCAAGACCATGATTAAACATACCATGTGATTCCTATAACATGTATGCTTTTTCTCTTTTGTGTATTGGTGTTGTGGTTTGAGTGAGGAGTGAATTCTAAATTTGAATACTGTTGTGGGTGTTATTTCGTTTCAATTCTAAATTTCCGAATTCTGGATGTATTGGATTCTAGATATATTGGTAATGAATTCTAAATTTTGAATACTATTATGTGTATTGGATTCTGGATATATTGGATTTTAATTTTGTATTGGTGTTATGGGTGTTATTTCATTTCAATTATGGATGTATTGGATTGTGGATGTATTGGATTCTGTATTTTTCTCTTGTGTTGTGGTTTGAGTGAGGAATGAATTTTAAATTTCTAAATTTATGAATTCTGGATGAATTTTTGAGCATCCCATGTAGGCTTTTAGATTCTGGATGTGTATGTGTTCTTACAGGTCATGGGGAGTTGTATGTTGGAGGGGGCTACTGGCTGCTGTGGAGCTGCAGCAGATGTATACCAACGGTTTTCAAAACCGCTGGTATAGAATTTTGATGTATATTATACCAACGGTTTTGTTATAACTATTGGTATAAAATTTTACCAACGGTTTTAAAAACCATTGGTATATGCTTTGGATGAATATTGTACACTATATAATAATGGTTTAGAACCGTTGGTAACATATACCAACGGTTTGTGAAACCATTGGTATATCTCTTACATTAACACCTATACCAACAGTTTACACAGAACCGTTGGTATAAGTCTTTACCCACGGATTACATGGCCATAGTTTGGGAAACCGTTGGTATATAATATACCAACGGTTTCCAGGCCTTTACCAACAGTTCTAAACCGTTGGTAAAGGGTAGAATTCCAGTACTGTTTTATACCAATTTTTTATATAAATTGATTCCATGTTCATTAATGGTGTTAATGTATATATATATATATATATATATTAATAAACTAATTTTACTTTAAAAATAATGTATAAGATAATTTGATCATATAAATAATTTACAATAAATGTTGGTTTGAATTAAAATTCATAATTTTTTACTATTAATCAAAAAATTGATATTTTCAAAAAAGTCTCAAAATTTTACCCATGATAAATTTTATATTTTTATTTCAGAAATTAAATCTATTTTTTAAATAAATTTTATAAATAGGGGAAATATTAAATATAAAACAAAACCCCCATAGAAATGAAATATTTGGTTATTGAGAAGTTTTGTTTTTAAGAATAAGATGGTTTATTATTACTCTATTTATTATAATGATAATTTTATGAATACATATTATAATTTATTGATATATAGTATATAAATTTCATTTAAAACATTCATAACTACGTATTATTTTAATTAATTAAAATGGAGAAACATTATGCACATTAAATAGTTTTTAGAAAAACCCTCTCTTATCCAAAAAAATAAAATTACACTATAATCTAATATAAGTTAATTAAAAAGTAATTAAGTTTATTGAATATAACTAGTGAATAATAATTTAAATTAAAAATGTACTGGGTCATTTAGATTAATTAATTTATTGAAACTATGTTATTGTTCTACAAAATTATGTATTCTTTACTATTTACTGGAAAATCAACATTTTCTGAGAAAACCCAAAATTTAAACAAAATTTAATGTCAATATGATTACTTATAAAATGAATTTCATTTTGAAAATAAATTTTATAAAATATCTATAAAATATTAATAATATTTTATTATAAAAATCTTTTTTCATGAAATTATATTTTTGAAAGAATATAATTACTTTTACAAAAAATGGAATATTTATTTACTAAGTGTTTATAAAAAAATTTATACTTACTAGAAAGTTTATATATACGTTTAATAAAATATGTTTTACTTTTTATACCCTCCTACTTGAATTATAAGTTATAAAGTTCATATATAAGATAATAATATTTCATCATTTTTTTAGATCGATGTCACGATTCATGAATGCTATCGTTGTTGAGTATAACATAAGATAAACTATATGTTTCATATAAAACAGTATATACTCTGTATTTATTGTAACACAACCTAAAATTTGTGTTTTTTTGTAATTAAAAATATCAAAAATGCTAACTTTAATTGAAAAAAGTCAAAACAATCTCAGGGTGTTGCACTCTACCACCTTAAAATGAATTTCACCCATGAAATTTGTCCCAAAAATCAAAGGGTTAACATTTAAAAATTTCATAACATATAACTACATCTAAAAATATGTAATAATAAATCCTTCTAATATAGATAAATGGATGTGTCAAGGTCATCTTGAATAACACTTTCTAGGTTTCAGAATTGGAAAAATTGGTGGGAAGTGAAAACATGACCATACAAGATAAAACTAACAATTAAATACCAGCAGAGACTGATAGTGATCATTGATGACAAGAAATTTGGTGATCCAGAGAAGGTTAATGAACATAACTCCATAAAATAAAGTTTCATGACAAATGACATTGATATCATAAGAAATTATGCTAATAGGACAACATTTTATTTCAATATCCTAATGTTGGTGAATTTTCATGGGATGATATACTTACTTTATTTCATCTCATATCAAAAGAATAAATTTCACCCTTTGGTTGTTCCTTGATAAATTTCCACATAACCACTTATTAAATTAAATGAAGATTAATTTAATATTAATAAAGTGCATATTTAACAAAATATCAATAATAAAATGATAATTAAATCTTTCAATATATTTAATTATCATTAAAAAATGGTTAGCATAGGTTATCAAATATTCCTAAATCTTCATATGGTGTTCAATAAATTATTCACTAAAACCTCATCTGAATTTCCACTAAAATAATTTTATAAATGGTTAACATTATGACCGATTGAAAATATTAAAATCAAAAACATTTTAAATAAGGTCCCAATTTTTTTTAAAATTAATCCCCTATATATCAAGATGTAAGTATTGACAGTCATGTACCAAACATGTGAATTACCTCACAATGGATTCACTAGAAACATGTTAGTATCATTAATTACCATAAAAACTTACTTAAAAAATAAATTCTTCTTCATTCATTACATTAAACACAAATTAGTTGAATTTTTAGACCCTAAAAATACTAAAAACTTCATCAATATTAGTATAAACCACTCTGTCAACTAATCAATAATTAGTTCCAAATATATCCATACTATCCAATTTACATTATACATATCAATCATATAATCATACAAAATAAACATCATTATTTACAAATTAGGGTAATACTATGGGTTACATTACATTAATCAAAATACCAACATTCCATTAATTCCCTTTTCAATGCCATCATTACTATTTAATTTTTTTAAATCCTAAATGGTAAAATTGAACTAAAAAATCATTATATATTTCATGATTCATATAATATAATTATGGATTTCAAATACACAAATAGTTCAATAATCCCATTTCTTATTAAACCATTAAATAGGCATTATCATCTTATTCAGGAATACTTTATTCTTTTTACATGTCTTCATAATATTATAATTGTGATAAAAAAAATCACTTGTAAAACCTTGAATTATATTCATGATATTTTACCTCAGGACATAAATTTTATTAATTCCCATAAATTCCACATTTAAAACATTCAATAGATAGTGATACCCTAGGGAGACCACTATTCTTATCTATTATGTTAATCAAGAATTTCATTTTTTAATTTATATTTACTTTCTTTGAGACCTTCTCTTCCACCTCATAATATCTTTCCATTCCTATGATTAATTCTCTTATATCTTTCTTCCCACATTCTTGACATATAGGAATCAGAATCTTCTTTCTTCCATATTATCCACTACTCAAACTCCCAATAAACCCTATCCTTATTTCTTTGGTGAGTCCAAGAGTAGGATAAGGTGCAAATTATTAATAATTTTATGTGATAATTGATTAGTATTAATCACGAAATCATTAAATTAATTAATCATCCCATTTATAATATCATTATAAAACTATTTGAAACATTCAATGTCAATCTCATTCCTTCCGGTTCCCACCATTGAGTAAAACCAAAAATCATAGTTTGAGTAACAAAAATTTTAGTGGAAACCAAAAATACTGAAAATCACATATATTATGTATAAATAGTGACACTTTTAAAAATATGATATTTTCAGCTTATTCAATTCCATCCATGATCAACGTCTATTTAAATCCTTCATGACGGTTCCTGAAGAGTTTGTGGATTTCCAAAGCATATCCTTGGGAGTATCAAACTAGGTGTGAAACAATGCCCATTAACATGCACCAAGTGGCGATCTAGTCCATATCATTGTTCCCTTTTTTGAATCCATTTTCCCAAATTAAATTAACATATATGAAAATTTTGAATTTAATTTTAATCACATATATGTTATGTGTAACACCCCAAGCTTCTACGGTACGTTTCCCTTCGAATAATGCGATAGCGTGTGTTGTACGCAACCTCGAGTTCTAACACACACCACAAATAATTAAACTAGCCGTTGTGAATAGTAATACCTACTTTTTGAAATCATATATATTCTATATTTCAAAATGGACTTCATTTTTGGATTCGGAACATCAAAATTAGCCTAGGGTGAAATTTTGGTACTTTTCGGATAACTTTCATATTTTGATGAATAGTGAAAATTACTAAATTTTAATTAAAAACAACTTTTTTAATCAAAATAATTAATAGTGATAAATTATGAATTTTAGTAGTTTTAAAGTATATTTAGAATATATTTTTACCATTTAATATAATGTTGGTCATTGGACATAATTTTACAATTAAACCGAACATAAACAAGTGTCAATCTTTTGATAGTTATTATCTCTTAAAAACACGCTTTTTGTTTTGACAGCGGGAATTAATTTTAAATTAATTTCTGCCACTTCTGTGTTTTGAATTTAGGAAAATGGATTCCATATTTGGAATCAGGATGTTCAAATTGTGTAAATAGGTAACTTTTATTTTTAGACATTTTGAATAATTACTGCGGTAAATATTTTATTTACCATGGTTAAGGGTAAATCCGGTAAATAAGGGTTAAAAAAATAATATTATAATAATACTAAATTACCCTAAAAACGTGTCTTAACCCTATTGGTTGATACATGGTCGACCATGGGCATCCTTGTGTCAATTTTGGGACCCCATGGATCCACTTGTAAGTGATAATGACACTTTATTTTAATTAAGTCAAAATGAATACAAAAATGACACAAGCATATATCTTTTAGAAAAACAATTGTTACATAGGGTTATATAAGTTGGATTTTAGATTATAAATATTCATTAGAAAGATAAAAGGATTTCCTACATAATGATATTTTATTTATAATTTTTAGACATTAAATAATTTATTTTATTTATGACACAATGATGATGCAGTAATTACTATATTAGTGAAAAATTAAAATAATTGATATTATAAATACCCAAACAAATATAATATGAAACTTTTAATGAATTAAACTAATTTTCTAGGATAATATGATATATTAGGATTTATTTAATTGACTTTTTTCGAAGTAATCAATCTGTTATGAGTTTCACAAAAATCAACTATTGAATAGTGTCAAAATTGACATAAAAGAGTTCTTAAAACAAATATTATATTATTAATTGATATTAAATTCCTAAAAATCTAAGGTTCGGCCAAGAGACTTATATTATGATAGGTTAATCATTAATGGACCACTTGGGGGTCGATTGGATGTATATAGTAAGTTTATTAACCATATAATATAAAAATACAAAGAGACATTGTAAAAGTGAAACTAATTAACTTAGAGTTAATACTTAAAGATAAGGTTAATATAAGTACCCAAACCTGTCTAAATTCTATTGGTTGAGTGGTTTTAGACCTATCCCCACCTTAACCTTTGAATAATAAGTTTTGGAGCCATTAGAAACCGAATATGAATTTATTATAAATTAATATTTCTAACTTTTCCAAAGGTGCCCCTCACCCCTCTTATAAAAGGGCACTCCTCCTTCTCATTTCTTCACACCTTCAAAGCCTTTTGGTTCGGCCAAAATCTGCCCAAATACTCTCCCAACATCCCTCACTACAACCTAGAGGCCTTAGTTTGATCAGAAAGCCAACCTAAGGAGCCCTTTTGATCAAATCAAAAGGAAGAACCCGAAGAAGAGGTAATGATTTCACCACCCTTTTCTAAGTTCATTTCTTCTTCCACTTCTTCTTCCTTTGTTCTTACCATTCTGAAATAATAAATCCAGTATCTCACATATACTGTGATGTTATTATAAATATGGTACAATCATATTCAGTATTCTATCCACCCTTTGAATAACATGTCACCATACGTGCGTACGTACGGCTTACCGTCTCCACGTCGTGGTGTAATTGTTATTCAATATAATATTATTTGGATGGGTATATTAATGATGTGTAACTCATGTAAATAATAAATATAACATTTTAATGATTCTTTATATCTGATATACCATTCATTTATATATTATTTTAATATCAAAAGAATGATATTGTCGCTCGTGCGTACGTACGGACTACCGTCTCCACGAACGCGATGAGATTCATTCTCCATCGTAACCATTCAAGTATAATTATCATTTGATGATTTAAAAATGATGTTTAAGGACTAGATATCATTCTGGATATGAATAATATACAACAACCATGGCTTATGTAACAAAACATATAAAAGAAAATGAGTAAGTTAACACCCGAAACGATGATAATTCTAAGATATTATTAATAAATCAATGTTAAAAGATCATATATGATATCATATTAATATATATGATTCTTGTATAATTTAATAACAATTATTTCACCATTATACAGGAGGTTAACCTACCCCAACCAAGGAAAAAGTACAAGGTAAGGGTTATTTCACAATCTCTTCTTTATCCGAGGTTGTTTATACGTAATAATCTATTGGGATCTCGTTATCATCCACATCCATGTTTCTTAAAAATGTATTTCAAAACATTTTTACTATTTACAAGAATATGGGTTTAAGTCATTTATACCCTTGTTTGACTTTTTATAAGAGGTTTATAAAGGAATCTTTCCGTCGTTTTCA
Organism: Viscum album; assembly: GCA_963277665.1. Taxonomy (NCBI): domain Eukaryota; kingdom Viridiplantae; phylum Streptophyta; class Magnoliopsida; order Santalales; family Viscaceae; genus Viscum; species Viscum album. The sequence continues at coordinate 1,458,410,965 of OY728121.1, forward strand.
AAACAAGGTCCTTTTTAACCTTTTCGAGAGAATTGAGGTAAGAATGTTTTTTTTAACTTATACGGCGGGTGCGGTTATTTTACGCCGTTATAAAATCTTCAAAGCTTTCCTTACAAGCTTATAAGAATATTTTCAAAGAAAATGTTTTATTTTATATGGATCTTAAATGATTTCAAAATAAAATGAGATATTTCTTTAAAAAGAATTTTGATTTCATCTATGTCAACATCCTTTGATGGATTTTAAGATTATTTGAAGTTGATTTATTATGATACAAAACTTCTATATTGTATTGAAGGTTTTGTGATATGTTTGACTGTGGATGTGCTATTTTTATACCATTCATAGTTTATTGTGAAAGTATTGACATTCTGTATGCTAGTTTTAATACAAATGTTTATGTTATGTTTAAACCTTTTCATATGGGAATGCATTGGACTTAATAAGTGACGGGTGGAGCCCGCTATAGCTCCTCGATGCATCAGTAGGTCTCATGAGACAAACTAGTGTCTTGGCACAAGGCCTTGACAAAATCTTATTTGTAGTCTTGGCACGAGGCCTTGGCTATGTGGTTATGATAGTCTGGCATTATGCATTCCAACATTATGAAAGTGGTTATTGATATTTCATGTGATTATTCGATTAGTAGAATATCCATGTGAACAAGTAAATGGCATTATTTCATTTTACTTTTTCCATACTATGTTGAAGTTCAATTTTAAAAGGCTTTTGTTTTAGTAATTCATTGCCTTAAATGTTTATGCTTATTTTGAATGTTCCGCTATATTGTTATCCTTACTGGGCATTTGAGCTCACCCCTTTTCTATGTTTTATTTTTCCCAGGTAGTGAAGAAGTAAATTATGAATGACTTGCAGGGATATTATGAGGGGTTAATAGTGTGGATATGATGACCTTGTTGTTGTAGTAGTTTTTCACTTTGAAATGTAATGTAAAACTTTATGATTATATCTAGTGTTTCCAAGGCTACTAAACCAATCGGTCTTTCGAGATTTGATCTTCTTGTGATCATGCCAATGTTATGTAATAATGCACCGACTCTGGGTAGCTGGGGTCGGGGCGTTACAGTTGGTATCAGAGGAAGTTTAGTACAAACCTTGGAAGCTAGATTTAGATAAACTCTGATTAGAGCACGTAGACCTAAGATGAACTTTGAGGATTAGTATAGAAGAACTTCCTAAAATTTTGGTATTGTAGAGATTTTGTGAGTTTTCCGAGCAATACATCCCTGTCTGGATACGAGCAGGTAGAGGCGGCTCTGGCACAGATGTACCTAGGGGTAAAACCCGAAAACGCCGCTTTGAGCTAGACTCGAACGAGAACTGGTGCACGACAACGGGCCTTGCTGCACTCTTGGTTACGACACTCCCGGGGGATATGCTTAGGATAACTCTCATTATCTTTACAAATCATTATGAAGGGTTTATGAGTATATACTTCCTCAAAGAAAACATTTTTATGATTGTGGATTATATCCATAAATAGTTCAATTTATGTTAAGTGTTTTATAAGTATGGGATTATGTATTTTGATTCATAAACTGATCTAGTTTATGCCATTGTTTAGAAATGGCGCCTAGTGGAAGAAATGGAAACCGTATCAATGCACGCACTCCATGTAGGGATTGCCCTCCTGCTCAAGATAATTATAGTGGGGCTGGTGATGCAACTGGTGCTGATCAGCTAATCACCGTACTGGGACAACTTACTCAGGTTATGAATAATAACCTTACCCGTATGGAGCACCCTGATCCGCAGCGTGGAGGATCAATGTTAGATCGATTCATGAGACAACAACCACCAACGTTCAATGGGAGTACAAATCCCTTAGTAGCTGAGCAATGTATATTTTCCCTAGAGAAAATATTTCAGGCTTTGGGGAGTAGTGAAAGGGAAAAAGTTACCATGGCAGTTTACCGCCTCACTGTAGATGCTGATCAATGGTGGTCATTGATTCAAAACATGAAGGAAGATGATGAAGTATCAAATATGGAATGGAGGGAATTCAAAGATCTGTTTTTAGAAAAATACTTTCCTCGCGACCATCGAGCAGATATGGAAAGGCAATTTCTGAGTCTGAGACAAAAGGAGGATGATAATGTCACAAAGTATGAGGCTAACTTTACAAGGTTAGCGAGCTATGCTGGAGATTATATTCGCAACCCAAGAAGTAAGATTGATCGTTTCTTTGATGGGTTAAAACCATTTCTCCGTCGAGCATTAGTCTCACAATCCTTTTCGTCGTACGAAGACATTGTCTCATGTGCTATCAAGACCGAAAAAGAATTCTCTAAGTCTTATGACTTTAAAGCGAAGCAAGAGAAGAAGAGACCTGCTGATCAATCTGGGAATGGAAATAAGGGGAAGAAGGGATAGGTTGAATATCCATCTTGTGGTAAATGTGGGAAGAAACATCCTGGTACTTGGTTGAAGGGAATGGGAGTCTGTTACAAGTGTGGTGAAAAAGGCCACCAAGCTCATGATTGCAAGGGGAAGAAGGAAGCTACCAACGTTCAGTGCTACAATTGCAGGGAGATGGGGCATTATGCAAATGCATGTCCTAAGCGTCAGGAGAACTTACCTCAGAAAATGCCAAGGGATCAAGGCCAGGCTTATGCTATCACTACTGCTGAGGTAGAAACTCCGAAAGACGTGGTGGCAGGTAATTTAATGGTTTCCTCAAGTTTAGCAAATGCATTATTTGATTCTGGATCATCGCATTGTTTCATATCTTCCCAGTTTGCTAAGAAAATTAGATATTTCCAATTTGATTTAATAAGGGAGTTGTCAGTTAAAACTCCTAAGGGAAGTATCGTTGCAACAAAGTTTTGTGAATCAGTCCCCATTAGAGCACATAAATTTTCTTTATCTGCTGATCTCATCGTCATACCTATGATTGAGTTTGATATAATCCTCGGTATGGACTGGCTTTCGGACTATGATGCGAAGATTTATTGTAAGAAGAAAGAGGTTACGATTCTTGATGATAATGATAAGGAACACCTTATTTTTAGAGCAGAATCGTCACCACCTAATTCTTATTTAGATCCACCCCCTGTAGCTCAACTTAATTCAATTATTGGGGAGGAAGAGAATGAAGTAACTATCAGTGAGGAAAGGAATGTTCAAATATAGGATTTACCTGTTGTGAAAGAATTTGTAGATGTATTTCCGGAAGATTTACCTGGACATCCTCCAGAACGAGAAGTTGAGTTTTCCATTGATTTGATTCCTGGATCAAGGCCTATATCGAAGACCCCTTATAGAATGGCCAGTGTAGAGTTAGTCGAACTAAAGAAACAACTAGAGGAATTGAGTAATAAGGGATTTATTCGCCCTAGTGTTTCTCCATGGGGAGCCCCTGTTCTTTTTGTTAAAAAGAAAGATGGATCTATGAGGTTATGTATCGATTACAGGGAGATCAATGCTATAACGGTAAAGAACAAGTATCCCCTACCTCGTATTGATGATTTATTTGACCAACTGCATGGAGCTCAATACTTTTCAAAGATTGAACTTCGATCTGGATACCATCAGTTGTGTGTAAAGAAGGAAGACATTCCGAAGACAGCATTTCGAACCAGGTACGGGCATTACGAGTTTACTGTAATGCCGTTTGGATTGACTAATGCACCCTCTGTATTCATGGATCTGATGAATAGAGTTTTCAAGGAGTATCTCGATGAATTTGTGGTGGTATTTATTGATGATATCTTGGTATACTCCAAAACCTACGAAGATCATGAAAATCACTTGCGCATTATCTTGAAGACTCTAAGGAGGCATGAATTATATGGGATGTTTAGCAAGTGTGAATTCTGGCTTCAGGAGATTTCTTTTCTTGGCCATATTGTCTCTAAAGATGGAATCTCTGTTGATCCTTCTAAGACCAAAGCAATCCAAGAATGGCCAGCACCTACGAGTATAACTGAGGTACGTAGTTTTATTGGCTTGGCAGGTTATTATCGACGTTTCGTCCAGAATTTTGCCCGATTGGCTAACCCATTAACGAAGCTCACACGTAAATGGGTTAAATTTGTTTGGACAAAAGAGTGTGAAGAATGTTTCGAAGAACTGAAGAGAAGATTAGTCAATGCTCCTATATTGACTCTACCATCGGGGAATGATGGGTTCGTTATTTATAGTGATGCATCAAAGAAAGGACTTGGTTGTGTCCTTATGCAGAATGATAGAGTTATTGCCTATGCATCACGACAGTTGAAAATTCATGAACAAAACTATCCTACTCATGATCTTGAGTTAGCAGCAGTGATCTTTGCTTTGAAAATATGGAGGCAATACCTCTATGGAGAAAAATGTGAGATTTATACTGATCACAAGAGTTTGAAGTATATTTTCTCACAAAAAGAACTCAACATGAGGCAAAGGAGATGGCTTGAATTACTCAAGGATTATGATTGTACGATACACTACCACCCAGGTAAAGCAAACAAGGTGGCAGATGCTTTGAGCAGAAAAGACCATGGAGTTTTGAACAATATGAGAATTGAAAGGGATCCAATTTTCATGGAGCTAGTGAAGATGGACATAGGAATAACCAGGGAAGGTGAAACATCAATGCTTTTTCAAATGGTTGCCAAACCATCTTTACTAGAAAGGATTAAGAGTTCTCAGACTGATGATGAAGAATTCCAAAAGAAGATTAAAGCTGTGAATGATGGGAGATTGAGAGACTTTGCGTATGAAGGTGGAATTTTGAAATTCGGGAAGAGACTTTGTGTTCCCAATATACCTAATCTAAAAAGGGAATTGCTGGATGATGCTCATAGTTCCAATTTCTCTATACACCCTGGGAGCACCAAAATGTATAGAGATTTGAAGGAACATTTTTGGTGGGACAACATGAAGAGGGAGATTGCTGATTTTGTATCAAGATGTATGGTTTTTCAACAAGTGAAAGCTGGAAGGCAACAGCCTGGAGGAGTCATGCAACCTCTTCCCATACCGGAGTGGAAATGGGACAATATTACGATGGACTTTGTCATGGGGCTACCAAAGACTCCTAGAAGGAACGATGCAATATGGGTTATTGTTGATCGTCTTACCAAGTCAGCACATTTTCTTGCTATAAGAGAAGATCTACCCCTGGAACGTCTAGCAAGACTATATATTAATGAAGTTGTGAGACTTCATGGAGTACCCCTATCAATTGTTTCGGATCGTGATCCCCGTTTTACTTCAAGGTTTTGGAAAAGTCTTCAGAAATCCCTGGATACTGAACTTCATTTGAGCACTGCTTACCACCCTCAGACAGACGGACAATCAGAACGGACTATTCAAACCTTAGAAGACATGTTGAGATCTTGCTCACTTGACTTTCAGGGTATGTGGGATCAATATTTACCACTGGTAGAATTTTCCTATAACAATAGCTTCCATTCGAGTATACAGATGGCACCATATGAAGCGTTATACGGAAAGAGATGTCGTACACCAACCTGTTGGGATGACGTTGGTGAAAGAAAACTTGTAGGCCCAGAGCTGGTGGAGGAAACGGTGGAAAAGGTGAAAGTAATCCAAAATCACATCAAAGCAGCTCAAAGTAGGCAGAAGAGCTATGCCGATAATCGAAGGAAGGATTTGGAATTTCAAGTCGGTGATCATGTTTTTCTGAAGGTATCTCCGTGGAAGGGAGTCATACGTTTTGGTAAGAAAGGTAAATTGAGTCCCAGGTACATCGGACCTTTCGAAATTCTAGAACGAATTGGGGCAGTAGCTTACCGATTGGCAATGCCGCCAAGTCTCTCCAAAGTTCACGATGTATTCCACGTATCTCTGTTGAGGAAATACATGCCTGACCCAACGCATGTACTCACCTATGAAGATTTAGAACTGGAACCCGATCTGTCTTATTGCGAAGAGCCCATCAAGATTCTTGATACAAGAGAACAAGTACTGAGAAACCGGACGACACGTCTGGTAAAAGTTTTGTGGAGAAACCATAAGATGGAAGAGGCAACGTGGGAACCCGAGGAACTTATGATGAAGAACCACCCGAGTCTTTTTATGCAGTAATACCCTAGAAATTGCGAGGACGCAATTATTTGAAGGAGGGGAGAATGTAACACCCCAAGCTTCTACGATACGTTTCCCTTCGAATAATGCGATAGCGTGTGTTGTACACAACCTCGAGTTCTAACACACACCACAAATAATTAAACTAGCCGTTGTGAATAGTAATACCTACTTTTTGAAATCATATATATTCTATATTTCAAAATGGACTTCATTTTTGGATTCGGAATATCAAAATTAGCCTAGGGTGAAATTTTGGTACTTTTCGGATAACTTTCATATTTTGATGAATAGTGAAAATTACTAAATTTTAATTAAAAACAACTTTTTTAATCAAAATAATTAATAGTGATAAATTATGAATTTTAGTAGTTTTAAAGTATATTTAGAATATATTTTTACCATTTAATATAATTTTGGTCATTGGACATAATTTTACAATTAAACCGAACATAAACAAGTGTCAATCTTTTGATAGTTATTATCTCTTAAAAACACGCTTTTTGTTTTGACAGCGGGAATTAATTTTAAATTAATTTCTGCCACTTCTGTGTTTTGAATTTAGGAAAATGGATTCCATATTTGGAATCAGGATGTTCAAATTGTGTAAATAGGTAACTTTTATTTTTAGACATTTTGAATAATTACTGCGGTAAATATTTTATTTACCATGGTTAAGGGTAAATCCGGTAAATAAGGGTTAAAAAAATAATATTATAATAATACTAAATTACCCTAAAAACGTGTCTTAACCCTATTGGTTGATACATGGTCGACCATGGGCATCCTTGTGTCAATTTTGGGACCCCATGGATCCACTTGTAAGTGATAATGACACTTTATTTTAATTAAGTCAAAATGAATACAAAAATGACACAAGCATATATCTTTTAGAAAAACAATTGTTACATAGGGTTATATAAGTTGGATTTTAGATTATAAATATTCATTAGAAAGATAAAAAGATTTCTTACATAATGATATTTTATTTATAATTTTTAGACATTAAATAATTTATTTTATTTATGACACAATGATGATGCAGTAATTACTATAATAGTGAAAAATTAAAATAATTGATATTATAAATACCCAAACAAATATAATATGAAAATTTTAATGAATTAAACTAATTTTCTAGGATAATATGATATATTAGGATTGATTTAATTGACTTTGTTCGAAGTAATCAATCTGTTATGAGTTTCACAAAAATCAACTATTGAATAGTGTCAAAATTGACATAAAAGAGTTCTTAAAACAAATATTATATTATTAATTGATATTAAATTCCTAAAAATCTAAGGTTCGGCCAAGAGACTTATATTATGATAGTTTAATCATTAATGGACCACTTGGGGGTCTATTGGATGTATATAGTAAGTTTGTTAACCATATAATATAAAAATACAAAGAGACATTGTAAAAGTGAAACTAATTAACTTAGAGTTAATACTTAAAGATAAGGTTAATATAAGTACCCAAACCTGTCTAAATTCTATTGGTAGAGTGGTTTTAGACCTATACCCACCTTAACCTTTGAATAATAAGTTTTGGAGCCATTAGAAACCGAATATGAATTTATTATAAATTAATATTTCTAACTTTTCCAAAGGTGCCCCTCACCCCTCTTATAAAAGGGAACTCCTCCTTCTCATTTCTTCACACCTTCAAAGCCTTTTGGTTCGGCCAAACTCTGCCCAAATACTCTCCCAACATCCCGCAATACAACCTAGAGGCCTTAGTTTGATCAGAAAGCCAACCTATGGAGCCCTTTTGATCAAATCAAAAGGAAGAACCCGAAGAAGAGGTAATGATTTCACCACCCTTTTCTAAGTTCATTTCTTCTTCCACTTCTTCTTCCTTTGTTCTTACCATTCTGAAATAATAACTCCAGTATCTCACATATACTGTGATGTTATTATAAATATGGTACAATCATATTCAGTATTCTATCCACCCTTTGAATAACATGTCACCATACGTGCGTACGTACGGCTTACCGTCTCCACGTCGTGGTGTAATTGTTATTCAATATAATATTATTTGGATGGGTATAATAATGATGTGTAACTCATGTAAATAATAAATATAACATGTTAATGATTCTGTATATATGATATACCATTCATTTATATATTATTTTAATATCAAAAGAATGATATTGTCGCTCGTGCGTACGTACGGACTACCGTCTCCACGAACGCGATGAGATTCATTCTCCATCGTAACCATTCAAGTATAATTATCATTTGATGATTTAAAAATGATGTTTAAGGACTAGATATCATTCTGGATATGAATAAGATACAACAACCATGGCTTATGTAACAAAACATATAAAAGAAAATGAGTAAGTTAACACCCGAAACGATGATAATTCTAAGATATTATTAATAAATCAATGTTAAAAGATCATATATGATATCATATTAATATATATGATTCTTGTATAATTTAATAACAATTATTTCACCATTATACAGGAGGTTAACCTACCCCAACCAAGGAAAAAGTACAAGGTAAGGGTTATTTCACAATCTCTTCTTTATCCGAGGTTGTTTATACGTAATAATCTACTGGGATCTCGTTATCATCCACATCCATGTTTCTTCAAAATGTATTTCAAAACATTTTTACTATTTACAAGAATATGGGTTGAAGTCATTTATACCCTTGTTTGACTTTTTATAAGAGTTTTATAAAGGAATCTTTCCGTCGTTTTCAAAACAAGGTCCTTTTTAACCTTTTCGACAGAATTGAGGTAAGAATGTTTTTTTTAACTTATACGGCGGGTGCGGTTATTTTACGCCGTTATAAAATCTTCAAAGCTTTCCTTACAAGCTTATAAGAATATTTTCAAAGAAAATGTTTTATTTTATATGGATCTTAAATGATTTCAAAATAAAAGGAGATATTTCTTTAAAAAGAATTTTGATTTCATCTATGTCAACATCCTTTGATGGATTTTAAGATTATTTGAAGTTGATTTATTATGATACAAAACTTCTATATTGTATTGAAGGTTTTGTGATATGTTTGACTGTGGATGTGCTATTTTTATACCATTCATAGTTTATTGTGAAAGTATTGACATTCTATATGCTAGTTTTAATACGAATGTTTATGTTATGTTTAAACCTTTTCATATGGGAATGCATTGGAATTAATAAGTGACGGGTGGAGCCCGCTATAGCTCCTCGATGCATCGGTAGGTCTCATGAGACAAACTAGTGTCTTGGCACAAGGCCTTGACAAAATCTTATTTGTAGTCTTGGCACGAGGCCTTGGCTATGTGGTTATGATAGTCTGGCATTATGCATTCCGACATTATGAAAGTGGTTATTGATATTGCATGTGATTATTCGATTAGAAGAATATCCATGTGAACAAGTAAATGGCATTATTTCATTTTACTTTTGCCATACTATGTTGAAGTTCAATTTTAAAAGGCTTTTGTTTTAGTAATTCATTGCCTTAAATGTTTATGCTTATTTTGAATGTTCCGCTATATTGTTATCCTTACTGGGCATTTGAGCTCACCCCTTTTCTATGTTTTATTTTTCCCAGGTAGTGAAGAAGTAAATTATGAATGACTTGCAGGGATATTATGAGGGGTTAATAGTGTGGATATGATGACCTTGTTGTTGTAGTAGTTTTTCACTTTGAAATGTAATGTAAAACTTTATGATTATATCTAGTGTTTTCCAAGGCTACTAAACCAATCGGTCTTTCGAGATTTGATCTTCTTGTGATCATGCCAATGTTATGTAATAATGCACCGACTCTGGGTAGCTGGGGTCGGGGCGTTACATTATGAGATATCATGTTTTCAAAGAAAAATATTCATGATTTTGAAATGTGTTTATATAAAATTTGACTATCAAATTGATTAAAATTACCAAATTTATATTAATAGATATATCATTTAAATAATATTACATTAAAATTAATTTAAAATATAATTTAACATTATAGATAATTTAAATGAAAAGGGAGTTTTCATTTAACATTCTATATTTATAACTATTCATCAAAAATTCAATCTTTCTAGAAAATTCAAATAAATTATCAATACCATAAATTTGATATTATACATTTAAAATGAACATTAATATTGAAAATTATTTTTCTAAAAGTTGATAAAATTAAATTTAAATCAAAACCCACAAACTCAATAAAAAATTAGGTTTTAGAGAAGTATATTTTTTAAGAAAAAGATTATTTGTATAAACTATATATTTTATACTAGTAATTTAATTAATATAAAACATAATTTATAAATATAAAATATATAAATTTTATTTAACAAATATATCATTATGTATTATTTTAATTAATTAAAATGGAGAAACATTATTCACTTAAAAACAATTTTCCAAAAACCACTTTTAAACAAAAAAATAAACTTATTCTAAAATCCAATATTAAGTTGATTCAAATGTTATTATTTATATTAAATTATAAAAAATATTATTTATTTTAATTTAATACATAACTGTTCATTTAAATTAGTCACTTTGTTGACAATATGAGATAGTTTTACAACGATCAGAATTTTTCACTATTCATTGAAAGATAAAAAATTTATAAGAAATCCCAAAATATAAAAATATGTTAATTTCGATTTTATTATTTCAAAAATGATTTTCATTTTATCAAATAAATTATATTAAATATCTATAAATTTCCCATAATATTTTTTCATTAAATTCACTTTTGAAGAAATCATATTTTTGAGGAATATAATTACCCGAATAAATATTGACTGATTATTTAATAAGAATTTATAAATAAATTTATATTGTATAGGAAATATATCTGTAAATTTTGGATATTATTTTCTTCTACTGATAACCAACTTTTTTAATGGATATGTTATAATGGTCATATATAAAATAATACCATTTCACATTTCTCTAAATCTTATTCTCTTGTGTCATACAAGATATCCTTGTTACGTGTAAGGAAATGTAAACTTAGTGTTTCTTATAACATATTGTACAATCAGTATTTCATGTAATGAAAGATAAAATAATTTTTTCATAGAATGAAAAATATTAAATTGATTAAAATTAATAGAATAAAATAGACAAAATCTCTGTGTGTTACTTATTTTAATTGAGTATATATTTTGATTCAAATATCAACCTTTAAGTGTTGATTGAGTAAACATATATTTATTTCCTAAATAATAAGTAAAAGAGATATATTTTTTCTTTTATTTTATTTCATATTTTTTCTCCTTAAACCCACTATTAATAATTACAATGTAATAACAATATTATATACCATATAATCCAATGTTATTATTTTGATGGAAAAATAATTAACCATCTCCTATAAAATAAAATTAGAAATAAAACCATTATTTGTTTCCATGGTCAACTACTGCCTCATGAATCAATTTAATTATTTTCCATCACCACCTCTCAAGAATGGATAAAATAAGGGATTTAAAATATATTTGATACAAATTAAATAAATATAATTCTATTATTACAAATGATCATCAATTTTCATATATTCCTATCCAAGGATAAATGATAATGTAGTTCGAGTATACATGGGGATTACCACATCTATGAAGATATGTGATTAATTTTTCATCACCCCTAACATGCATGGTATATATAAGTTTATGAAAAGAGGTAATGTTTTATTTATGATATAATCATCTTTTGTTGTACTAATAAATTGATACTTACCGTCATTATCTCACATTCGTTGAAAAATTGAAATGTCACTTATGCGTACATCTGACCAACCATCTCTGTGATTGTAACATAATTATTTATTTATAAGTAAAATGTTGGGTTTTTTATAAAGGAATATATAATTTATAAGAATGATAATTACATGTGTTTTTATAAGGATCATTTGTGCTAGATTATGAACCATGCATGAATGTGGTTAACAATTTATTCATTAATGGGATTCCATTTTTCAAATTAATTCCATTTTATTTTGTACCATATATAATCCTTATAGGTAACATTATCATAGATTCATGGATTTCTTACCCCTTATCATTATATTGAGCACATGGTAAGTTAGTCCAGGGCCAATTTCAAAAGTACTTAGAGAATCACTCTGGGAGAAAAATCTTATGTACTTATAGAATAATTCCCTCACTGATTCACATTCTTGCATCAGGGGCCTATAGAATCAACCCTAGAACCCCATGGTTACTCGGAGAATTATTCCGTCACAAAAAAACACATTTCTGAAATTTCCATATTGATATATATCAAGGTTCATCATCTTTGATATTCATATATATCATTAAAAACACGGTTCACCATTTCTCTTATCCATCAAAATCATGTTTCATTACGATATTTAAAAGAAGAAACATAAATTTTTTATCAATTATTTCAAAATTAATCTACTCTTCATGGTTAAGAAGATCAAACTATTAAATTCCATTATCAAACTGTGAAACATGGATTTAGTTCAATTCAATAAACCCATTATTTCCATTTGATATTCTATAGGTCATTATTTCAGGGATATAAGAACACCCCATGGGTTTCCATAAGGTTTGGTCTCATAAACTCCAATGATTCCAATAGGATCCATGAAGGGTCTCTCAATTTCATGGGATTCAATTCAAATTTATATTCAAAATCAATTTCCCAATGTAAAAACACAATGATACAACCAAAAACACAGGATAGTGATCATGACTATGTGAATTGGAAATTATAATACCTACCTTAGGAAGATCGATGACCTGTCCCAAAGCCATATCACTTAATTTGAGGCAAAATGAAAATTTTTTCAATGGCATAAAAGATCTTGTATTGAAACATAGGATAAAGATCCATCAAAATAAGATCCATTAAAACCTAGATCTATAACATCAACAATAGAGGAAATCAACTTTGTTCAATAGTGAAGAATTAAGAGAGAGAGAGAGATGAACCTAATAATATAGGGATCTCTTACTAGAGAGGAGTATTTCTACTTCTACAAGATCTAAGATTTTTAGGAGGAGAGGTTCGATAGTAAAAGGAAACCACTAGAGAGACTCCAAGAGAAAAGGAATAATTATTAGTGTGAGTGGGGTGATTAGGTGTATAAAATAGGGATTTTGGATTTTTAATCAAATTTTATGAGATTTTAATGAGCATACACAAAATTTCTTAGATCAGATGCATGGTTAAACAAATTATGATCCCCAACTATGCACCCCTATAGTCCTGGGCTACATAATTTCTCCTAAGGGGTGAACAGTTTGACAAACCATATACCTACTGCGAAAACACCTCTATCCAAATGGTTCATGGTTTGAGGGTTTTCCACCTCATTTTGTCAAACTATGTCCCCCTACCAATGGCTCAAGATGGGTCGTACAACTTTATAGTTCAGAATACACAGATTTCCCAAACCATGTGCCAACTGTACACATCACCATGGGGTTCCATAATGCTAAAAATTCACCAAAAATGACCCTAAAGAAAAACTAAACCATGGTATGATCATAAAAATTGTAAAATAATAACTTAAAATGAGTATGATATGCCTACATAAATTTAGGGATCTTATAGTATATTGTATCAACATGGCAAAAGGAAAATCATGTGATCCTAGGATTCATCTAACTATTATGGTCATCAATTTTCATCATGATTTTTATTTGATGAAGTTAATTCAACCCTTGTCACCTTAGGATAGAAATAAAAATTCATTAAGGGAAACATGTCCATTTAAATGAACTATATAAAATTTAAAGGAAATAAAAATGCAAAATGTAACTCTCTTACTTTTAAATATATATTATTTTTTTAGAAATGAAAAAAATATATTTTAAAATGTAATATTAATATTGATTTTTTATAGTTATATTATTGTAATTATACTATTTTATTTCAATTTATAGTAAATATATAATTACCTTTAATTATTATATAATGCCAATATAATGTTTCTTCAAATAGCATAAAAATAAAATAACTGATGCTGAAAATATTAAAAGTAATATAATTTAACTGATTTATATTTTAAAATGTTTTATAGATTAATATAACGTTGTTGGTCGGAGTGGACACTCAAGAGGGGGGTGAATTGAGTTCCAATTAAAATTTCTGCTAAAAACAATTTCTATTAAAATCCCCCAAATTTCAAAAACAAATTAAACTGTAGTGAATTTATACAGATTATAAAGGTTCAATTAGTTTCTCAAAGATTGATTAGTTCTCAGATAACTTAATCTGATGATTAAATTAACTTTTGAAACTAACTTACTGATTTATAATAAATATAAACACTTGCGAGTTTAACTATCAAAGTAGCTTTGAAGACAAATTATATTTCAAAGTAATAGCAGCGGAATATGAAATAGATATGTATTGTATGGATATAAACTTTAACTAAAAACACAGAGGAGTTAACCAAGAGGTTCAGTCTCAAGCCGAGACTTAGTCCTCTCAAAAGCTTATATAAGAATGATCCACACCCTGAATCGGGGTTCAACAGTTTACAACTGTCCAGGTCCAAGACCTCTACCACTGTTATCCGTGGGAAACAAAACAACAGAAACCAGCTGTCCAGGTCACACACGACCTCTACCACTATCCACAGTGGAAAAAAGAATGAAAAGATAGTGAGTAAGGATTTTCAAATCCTCCAGTTAAGGTTCAGGAGACAGTGTGTGTGTAAAATACAACAGATAACACACACTGCTCGTAATGTAAAAAGTAAATCACAGAGATAAAGATTTAGTGATTAGAAATGGATCTAGTGATCTTCGTGCAACTCTTGACTCCTTTTGTTGATTAGAATTCCTTCTGAGTATTCTTCTGGTTTTTGTCTGGAAAACAGAGTACCATCTGCTTCCTTGACTTCGAGGTTCATCTTGCTTATCGGCTCAAAGAATGATGAGTTTTGTGTGGTTCTCATTTAGGATAGATTTCTCGATGTATGCTCTATGTTCTGGAGGCTGATAGTAGTATTATCGTGAGTGCAAGTTCTCTAGTTGATCTTGGCAAGTTTTGAGCTTGATCGCCAGTATGTTCTATGTGCTTGATCTCTTCGAGTTTTCTTTCATACCATCACATCCTTGATATATACACGATGTCCAATTTATACCCTTTTTGTTTTGCTGATAAGAATGATTATACTTTTTGATCGTACTTGGTACGGTTTCCTGAAATGGAAACATAAATCTTTTAATAACATTAAATGCATCAAATGTAACAAATGTAACCGTTAGTATAATAAACAAATAGTGTCGAGGATATAGGATTTGACTCCAAAGTTCATTATAGGTAGCTGTTTGTTTGTAGACGTGTAAGGTTGACTCGGTGTAGGGATCTTCCATCAGTAGCTCTTCAAACTCTTATCGGTAGCTCCCTGTGTGCATCGGTAGCTCTGTGTGCATCGGTAGCTCTGTGTGTATCGGTATCTCTGTGTGTATCGGTATCTCTGTGTGTATCGGTAGCTCTATGTGTATCGGTAGCTCTGTGTGTATCGGTATCTCTGGCTATCGGTTTCTCTGGCTATCGGTAGCTCTGGCTATCGGTAGCTCTGGCTATCGGTAGCTCTGGCTATCCGTAGCTCTGGCTATCGGTAGCTCTGGCTATCGGTAGCTCTGGCTATCGGTAGCTCTGGCTATCGGTAGCTCTGGCTATCTGTAGCTCTGGCTATCAGTAGCTCTGGCTATCGGTAGCTCTGGCTATCGGTAGCTCTGGATATCGGTAGCTCTGGCTATCGGTAGCTCTGGCTATCGGTAGCTCTGGATATCGGTAGCTCTGGCTCTTATGCAAATCACATCTAATTGACTTAGAATTGTTTCAAAGCTAAACAGGAATAATCTAGATTAACATAAATCAGAGATTATTTAAACATTATTATTAACTTGATCACTGATTTGAAAGAATTAAAATGTAGATCATCTGTAATTGAGAGTAGTATGATATATGAACACATAATTGGGATTATCAAAACAGGTGAGGTCAACAATCTCCCCATTTTTGATAATCACAACTTATGATATGACGAAAAATAGTGAGAATATAGTATAAGAGAATATAACGTTTATATTCTAATTTCTCAAAGAAAGCAAGCAGAGGAAATAGAGGAAATAGTAATAGAATGAAATAGATCAAAAATTATCATAGGATGTATTAAATACAATAGTATCAGAGATAAGCTTTGAAAGAGTTGGTACCAAAGAAGGAAATGTAAGAATAGTAGAAAAGGCTCAAAATTTCTTCCCTTTGATATTTCCCCCCTCTCTTTATATTTTCTCCCCCTTTCTTTATATTTTCTCCCCCTTTATAATTTTCTCCCCCTTTGTGATAATCAAAAAGTGGAAAGGCATACAGAGAAAACTGAGAAACAGAGATAGAGTAAAAAAAACATTTGTATTATACCAGACAAAACTTACAGAAACAGAATAGAAGAGAAAAGAGAAAAAAGACAATTCCTATCAAACAGCCTTGCCACTTCAGCAATCCGGATCTTCAACATGAGTTTTGACTTTTGGATCAGAAGTGGAGGCAGGTGGTGAGGATGTGAGTGAGGGCTTTGGAATCCCAGAAATGATCACAGGAGGCTGAGCCACTGATACAATGCCTGGCCTGTATTGGGAAGTTTGTTGAGTGATCATAGGTGTGAGGCTTCGGATGGCCTGAGCAGGAGTCATCTGGACTGGAGACTCAGTAGAGGCAGAGGCAGGCAAGGCAGGAGGGACAATAACCGGTCTGACATCAACATGAAAAAAGGGCAGCAACAGATTCCTAAAATCCATAATGATTCCTCCCCCTCTTTCCATAGCAGATATAAAATCATCTTTGTTCTCCATAAATTTTTCTAAGGCAGGAGTCAGCTCTCTTAGCTTGCTCACTTGTTCTCGGAAGGCTTGAGTTACAGGGGGTAATTTCATGTTTTCCAGCATCAGCTTGAAATGATGGGTGAGTTGTTGCTTGGTAAAAATCCTTTGGAAATAATAATCCACCTTGTTCTTGATTTCCTCCTGAGAGCCAGAGGCCTCTTTCATAGTGTCGTGGACGATTTTCATTATTTCCCTGACTGAATCTCTTGTAGAGAGCACTACCCGGCTGAGATCTGATGAGTCCACAGAGCCACTGGTTGAAATAGAACCAAGCTCCTCCTTCATCATAGCTCTTAATTGATTCAAATCAAAAGCAGTTTTTGAAGCTAGAGGACCAACTGAGAAAGATACAGTTTCTTTGAAACATTTGGTCAAACCACTAATCAGAGTTTGCAGTTGAGAGTCCTGATTTTTAACATGATCCTTTATAGAAGATTTGAAATCTTCAAATACTGAGACCATTTGGCTTACAACCCTTTTCACATAGGCTAAATCCTTATCAGCTTGAGGCTTTGAGCTCATGTAAGAATCTAAAGCAGTAACAGACTTCTGTAAGGCTTCAAGATCTGCTTCTACTCTAGAAGATTGGGTCTGGCACTCTTTAACTGCTTCCATTAGCTCACCCATAAAAGTTGACTGATTGAAACCAAGATAAAGCTCAAAAGATTGTTCTAATAACTTCATTTCTTCACGAAAATAGTTCTTCATCTCAGTAACTGAGGCAGTGAAGGATTCTTTCATCTCATGCTTCAGGGATTCAAGATCAGACTTTGTAACAAAATCAGTAGGAGCAACTGTAGTAGATACTCTTGCAGAAGCTAGGCTAACTACTGAATCATTCATGACTGATTGAATCGAGGAAACTAAAAAAGATTCCATTGTCTTTACTTCTTCTACAAAACTGACTTTGAGATTTTCTTTCAGCACATTTAAATCATGTACTCGGACCACATCATCAGGTAATAACTTAGAATTGATGTCATAGCTGATCTTTGGTCTATTCAAGGATACTTCATTATCTGAATCAGGATAATCCAAACCACAGACTATAAAACCTGGGTCTTCTACCGAGTCTTCAATCTCAACAGCCACTGTAACATTTCCAAGATTGGAATGATGCTCCCCCTCAATGGGCGAATTCCTATGTACAACAACTACATTTTCTGCTGGTCTCTCTTCATCAGAATCTTCCACAACAGCTTCCATCTCAACAGCAGTAAAGAGATTTTCTAAGACAGGTACAAATTCTTCTCTTTCTTTTTCTACTTCATCAGTAGGCACAACTGAGTTTTCAATCAAAGGACTCAGACTCAACCTAGCAGAATCAGATGATTCAGATACATTCCCTTTTTCTCCTTCCTGTTGAGGAACTGGCTGGTCTTCCTCATGAATAGATCACACTTCCTCTACTTTTCCTTTTCTTGAGTATACAAACTCAGTAACAGGACTTGGGGGAAAGTCTGGATCTCCTCCAATATCCATAGGAGTTTCTTCCTCTTCTTCTTCTTCTTCTTCTGACTCATCACTGTACTCGGGTTCCTCTTCATCAGATCCTAAACCTGGATCTCTTTTATCCTTTGGCCTTGAAGGATAATCCACAGGATTAAACTTATCATACACCCTCTGGTCATCACTGACCCATTCTCCTTTCCATGGGTTCCAATTGATTTTCATGTACCTACAAACTGTAGTAGTGATACAGAAGTTATTCTTAACTACAACTGTCTCATCCTGAGACTCAGTTATCCCTTTCACTTTTATCATCACAGAGATCATTTTGGAAAAGAATAAAGCATTAGTCTTTGATTTTGGCCTAATCATGTCTTCCATTTGATTCAAAAGCAGTATGCACAGATTAACTTTCACACCATGTCTTAACAGATGTAGAAGATAAATATCTTGATTTCTCAGATTAGAAAAGTCTCCTCTCCTTGGTATCAAAACATGTTGAACAAATTTGAAGAGCAGTCTGTTCTCTCCATCCAATTCAGTAGCAACCACTTGCCTTTGACTTCCATTTCCCGTTAGTTCTTTTAAAGCGGTCTCATAGTCAAAGATGTTACTGGTAGGTGGAATTTCTCTTGATACATACCCGGATACACCTTCATGTGGGACTTTTAAACATTCTGCCCACTCTACTGAAGAAAACAACATTTCTTTTCCATTTAAAAAAGAACTTACCCGATTCTCATTTTCACACTTCTCGAAGCTTACGAATTCATAGAACTGTTTCACTAACTTCGGGTAGTAGGGACCATTGTTATTTGAAAAAAAATATACCCATTTCTGATCTTCTAGAATTTCAAGCACCAACGACTTGCTTGGTAGCAGCCAATCTATGCATAGTTCCTTTTCAATTACAATATCTCTATTCTGCAAATGAGGGTTTACTGGTCGCTTTCCCGACCTAGTTCTGACATTACTTCCACGAGCTTCTTGCTGCACTTTCTGCTTCTTTGTTTTAGGCTCTACATTGTCATCTCTGCTGGTAGGAATCTTGGTTTTTTCCATCGAGGATTTAGGGTTCTCAGTCGAATAGGGAGCTAAGATTCAAAGGTGAAAGGTTTTGGGTTCGGTGGAGTGAGAAGCGGCTTAGGCTTAGTTTTATCATGTAAGAATCATAAATAAATGAATAAATTAAAATAACATTGAAATAAAACGATTCATATTCTTGGTGGCAGACAGAAGTTTTAAAATATATCATCGGTGAGAATTTCAACATCGGTGAGAATTTCAGCATCGGTGAGAATTTCACATCGGTGAGAATTTCAACATCGGTGAGAATTTCAACATCGGTGAGAATTGATCATAGGTGAGAATTTCAACATCGGTGAGAATTGATCATCGGTGAGAATTTCAACATCGGTGAGAATTGATCATCGGTGAGAATTTCAACATCGGTGAGAATTGATCATCGGTGAGAATTTCAACATCGGTGAGAAGTTCACATCGGTGAGAATTTCAACATCAGTGAGAATTGATCATCGGTGAGAATTTCAACATCGGTGAGAATTGATCATCGGTGAGAATTTCAACATTGGTGAGAATTGATCATCCCCAGATCGTGCCTAATGTAACTTAACCTATCAGAACTTAAAGGTTTAGTGAAAATATCGGCCAATTGATGTTCAGTGCCAATAAATTCAAGAGTAATATCACCTTTTTGATAATGATCTCTTAGAAAATGATGTCTTACATCTATGTGTTTGGTTCTAGACTGAGATACAGGGTTCTTAGATATGTTTATTGCACTAGTGTTGTCACGGTTGATTGAAACATGTTTAAACTCAAATCCATAGTCCAATAAAGTGTGTTTCATCCACAGAATTTGTGCACAGCAACTACCAGCAGCTATATACTCTGCTTCGGCAGTAGACAATGCAACTGAGTTCTGTTTCTTACTACACCATGACACTAGGGATTTACAAAGTAAATGACATGTTCCAGATGTGCTCTTCCTTTCTAACTTACATCCAGCAAAGTCAACATCTGAATAGCTAGTTAGGTCAAATGATTGTCCTTTTGGATAAAACAAACCTAAATATACAGTATGCTTAAGATATTTAAAAATCCTTTTAACAGCCAGTAAGTGTGATTCTTTAGGATTAGCTTGAAATCTAGCGCACATACATACACTGAACATAATGTCTGGTCGACTAGCAGTAAGATAAAGTAAGCTCCCAATCATACCTCTGTAATTGGTTTGATCCACTTGTTTCCCAGCTTCATCTGTATCCAACTTACAGGTAGTACTCATAGGTGTATCATTTTCCTTAATTCTATCCAATCCAAAATGTTTTAAAAGATCTTTTTTATATTTACTTTGATTTAAAATAATTCCATCTCTAGTTTGAAAAATTTGAAAACCAAGAAAATACTTAAGCTCTCCCATTAAGCTCATTTCAAATTCATTTTGCATGCTTTTTGAAAAATCAGTACATAAAGAGTGTTTAGAAGATCCAAATATAATATCATCAACATAGATTTGTACAACTAAAACATCTTTAAAAATTCTTTTGATAAACATAGTTGGATCAGCGATCCCTTTAGTAAAACCTTTTGAAATAAGAAAATTGCTGAGTCTATCATACCAAGCTCTTGGAGCTTGTTTTAAACCATATAAAGCTTTAGAAAGTTTAAAAACTTGATTTGGAAAATGAGGGTTTGTAAATCCAGGTGGTTGTTCCACAAAAACATCTTCAATTATAAAACCATTTAGAAATTCACTTTTGACATCCATTTGATATAACATGAAATTCAGATGTGATGCATATGCAAGTAAGATCCTAATAGCTTCCAGTCGAGCTACAGGTGCAAAAGTTTCTCCATAGTCTATACCCTCTTCTTGACTATATCCCTGTGCAACTAGTCTAGCTTTGTTTCTAACTATGTTTCCTGATTCATCTACTTTATTTCTAAAAACCCATTTTGTGCCTATTGTCGAGGTGTCCTTAGGTCTGTCAACTAATTCCCAGACTTTGTTTCTTTCAAATTGATTTAACTCTTCTTGCATGGATATTACCCAGAATTCATCATTGATAGCATCATTGATATTTTTGGGTTCTAGTTGTGACAGAAAAGCTTGATGTTCAACCTGGTTCCTTAGAGAAGCTCTAGTTTGTGTTCCTCTATCAAGATTACCAACAACAGCATCTAAAGGATGATTCTTTAGAATCTTAGTCAATCTGGTAAAGGTTGGACTAGAAACTTCATGTTCATCTATAGGTTCGGGTTCAACAGAAGCAGATTCTGGAGAAATTCCAGAACTGGATGTTTTTATAACAGGTTCTTTAGCTTTATCATTAAGGTCCAGAATAGACAAATCTTCTTCAAGATTCTCAAGAGAGGTTTTAGGCTCATGTGGATCAGTTTCATCGAATTTGATGTGAATAGATTCTTCCACACATTTTGTTCTCTTATTGAAAACTCTATAAGCTTTACTTGAAATAGAGTAACCCAGAAAAATTCCTTCATCGCTTTTGGGAGAAAACTTATCCCGATTGTCTTTAGTATTAAGTATAAAGACTTTGCAACCAAAAACTCTGAAGTAATTAACCTTAGGCTTTCTATTGTTCCATAAATCATATGGGTTATTCTTAAGAATAGGTCTGATCAAGACTCTATTGATAACATAACAAGTTGTATTAACAGCTTTAGCCCAAAAGTAAATAGGCAGTTCATATTCATTGAGCATGGTTCTAGCTATTTCTTGAAGGGTTCTGTTTCTCCTTTCTACTACACCATTTTGTTGGGGTGTCCTAGGGGCAGAAAAATTGTGACTATAGCCATTGTGTGAGCAATAAGATTCAAACTCATGATTTTCAAACTCACGACCATGATCACTTCTTAGGGTTTTAATCTTAAGTCCACTAAGGTTCTCTACAGACTTGGAATATTTAACAAATTAAGAACAAGATTCAGTTTTGTGAGCTAGAAAGTACACCCCAGTATATCTAGAAAAGTCATCTACAAGAACATAGACATAATGCTTCCCATTTAAACTAGAAACTCTTGATGGTCCAAACAAATCCATGTGAACCAACTCAAGTGGTTGAGAAGTTGAGACTTCTTTCTTTGATTTAAAAGAAACTTTGTGTTGTTTTCCCTTTTGACATGGATTACACACTTTGTCATTTGGGAATTCTAACTTAGGTAAGTCTCTAACTAAGTTTTTCCTAGCCAGTTTTCTAAGTGAGTGAATGTTGCAGTGTCCTAATCTTCTGTGCCATAGCCAAGATTCTTTATGAAAAGAATTCAAACAATAAATATTTTTTTTGGCTAAAGAATTTAAATCAGCAGCATAAACATTTTCAT
The DNA here is from genome assembly GCA_963277665.1 of Viscum album. Lineage (NCBI taxonomy): Eukaryota > Viridiplantae > Streptophyta > Magnoliopsida > Santalales > Viscaceae > Viscum > Viscum album. The sequence goes on from OY728121.1 coordinate 1,458,433,673, forward strand.
TCCTTAGAGCAGAAAATACTAAAGAGTTTTTGGAGTTAAAAACATCACACGAGTCATTTTCAAACTTGACATTAAAACAATCGTCACATAATTGAGATATACTAAGAAAGTTATATTTAAGTCCATCAACGAATAAAACTTTAGAAATTAATACTGAGTCAGTGTTACCAATCTGGCCTAGGCCGATGATTTTTCCTTTAGAGTTGTCACCAAAGGTGACATGACCTCCATCAACCTTTATTAAGCTCTTGAAGCAAGAATAATCTCCAGTCATGTGTCTTGAGCACCCACTGTCTAAATACCATATCTTCTTCTGATAGCTCTTCAAGAAGGTCTCCTATAAAACAGATTTAAACAGGAAATGACTTTGGTACCCAGATTTCCTTGGGTCCAGATAGGTTAGCAATCAGGGCCTTAGGTACCCAAATTTGTTTTATGGGTCCCATACAATTAACAGAAACAACAGATTTTGAAAGATAAACTTTATTTGGTCTATAACCATGTGAACAACCTGTTGAAGCATATGAATTTCCAAAACATGAACTAGCAGAATTTGTTTTCAGACTTAGGAATAAATCAGGTTGTAGTGAATTGTCTCTGTCCAGGTTGGTATCCCAAACCAGTAGCATATCTAGGTGCAACTTGCTTTCCTAGAATTTGAGTTAACGCATCCTTTCCATTTGTGAATTTTTCTAAATCCTTTCTAAGTTGCTCATTTGACAGTTTCAGTTCTGTATTTTCCTTTAGTAGTTGAGCATTCTTTTCCTTTTCTATATCAAGATCAGATTTATGCTTAACACATAAAGCATACTGTTTCTTTAAGCCTTTGTATTTGTCTTTAAGCTCATTACATGTTTCTTCCAACATATCACAGTACTCAAATAGTTCAGATTTTGACATGTTTTCTGAATCAGAATCATCTCCAGAATAATATGAATTTAAAACAGGAGTGTCAGATGTTACCTCAGAAGTATTTGTCATGAAACACATGTTGGCTCGATTCCTTTCAGAGTCCGAAGATTCTGCTTCACTAGTGCTGTCTTCTGAAGCACTCCAGGTAGCCTTCATGGCTTTCTTGTACTTCTTGTCTTTATAATCATATTTCTTTTTGAATTTTAACTTTGGACAGTCTGCTTTGATATGTCCTTTTCACTTGCATTCATAGCAGACAAATTCATCAGTCCTGTCAGCCTTCTTCCAATCCTTTTTCCATTTTCCTTGTTGATCATACTTTCATTTGTAGCTAGGTTTTCTGAAAAACTTTTTCTTCCTATAGAACCTCTTGAATCTCCTGGCTATTTGAGCCATTTCTTCATCACTGTCAGAATCTGAATCTTCACTAGACGAGCTTTCAGTAGGCACATGTACTTTCTCCTTGTCTTTACTCTTTGATGCAATAGTCTTAAATGCCACAGATTTCTTCTTGGGTTCATCATCTTCTTCTTTGTTCAACTTCAATTCTTCTTCATACATCATTAGTTTACCAATTAACTCCTTGACAGGCAGTGTTCCAATGTCACAGGATTCTCTGATTGAGACAGACGTGCCTCTCCATCTATCTGGAAAACATCTCAGTATTCTCATGATTTGTTCTTTTGCAGGAACAATCTTTTCGAGTGAGCTCATTTTGTTTACTATCTCATTGAACCTGAGATACATTTCAGAAATAGGTTCATCAGGCTTCATTTTGAAATTATCATATTTAATAGTATAAGTGTTTAATCTCATTTCTTTAACATTAGTTGTTCCTTCGTGAGAAACAGCCAAGGTATCCCAAATATCAAAAGCAGTTTTACATGCAGAAATTCAATTAAATTCTTCATCTCCTAGAGCACAGTACAGAGCATTCATAGCTTTACAATTATAATTGTAAGCAGTCTTTATAGGTTCATCCCAAGTAGATCTATCAGTAGTGGGAACTTTATATTCAGATTCAATAGTAGTCCAAATATCAAAACTCATGCTTTATAGATGAATTTTCATTTTAAGTTTCCACTGAGCTTAGTTATTTCCATTAAAGAAAGGTGACCGGTTAGTAGCAACACCCTCAAGTCTATTATCCATTATAAACAAAATTTAAAGAGATAAAAATTTAGAAATAACAAAAATTTTAAGAACTTTAAAATACAACTAAAATCACAGTTGAAAACAGAGTAATTTAGAAGGTATTAATAAACCCTCTGATACCAAATGTTGGTCGGAGTGGACACTCAAGAGGGGGGTGAATTGAGTTCCAATTAAAATTTATTCTAAAAACAATTTCTATTAAAATCCCCCAAATTTCAAAAACAGATTAAACTATAGTGAATTTATACAGATTATAAAGGTTCAATTAGTTTCTCAAAGATTGATTAGTTCTCAGTTAACTCAATCTGATGATTAAATTAACTTTTTAAACTAACTTACTGATTTATAATAAATATAAACACTTGCGAGTTTAACTATCAAAGTAGCTTTGAAGACAAATTATATTTCAAAGTAATAGCAGTGGAATATGAAATAGATATGTATTGTATGGATATAAACTTTAACTAAAAACACAGAGGAGTTAACCAAGAGGTTCAGTCTCAAGCCGAGACTTAGTCCTCTCAAAAGCTTATATAAGGATGATCCACACCCTGAATCGGGGTTCAACAGTTTACAACTGTCCAGGTCCAAGACCTCTACCACTGTTATCCGTGGGAAACAAAACTACAGCAACCAGCTTTCCAGGTCACACACGACCTCTACCACTATCCACAGTGGGAAAAAGAATGAAAAGATAGTGAGTAAGGATTTTCAAATCCTCCAGTTAAGGTTCAGGAGACAGTGTGTGTGTAAAATACAAAAGATAACACACACTACTCGTAATGTAAAAAGTAAATCACAGAGATAAAGATTTAGTGATTAGAAATGGCTCTAGTGATCTTCGTGCAGCTCTTGAATCCTTTTGTTGATTAGAATTCCTTCTGAGTCTTCTTCTGGTTTTTGTCTGGAAAACAGAGTACCATCTGCTTCCTTGACTTCGAGGTTCAGCTTGCTTATCGGGTCAACGAATGATGAGTTTTGTGTGGTTCTCCTTTAGCATAGATTGCTCGATGTATGCTCTATGTTCTGGAGGCTGATAGTAGTAGTCTCATGAGTGCAAGTTCTCCAGTTGATCTTGGCACGTTTTGAGCTTGATCGCCAGTATGTTCTATGTGCTTGATCTCTTCGAGTTTTCTTTCATACCCTCACTTCCTTGATATATACACGATGTCCTCTTTATACCCTTTTTGTTTTTCTGATAAGAATGATTATACCTTTTGATTGTACTTGGTACGGTTTCCTGAAATGGCAACATAAATCTTTTAATAACATTAAATGCATCAAAAGTAACAAATGTAACCGTTAGTATAATAAAAAAATAGTGTCGAGGATATAGGATTTGACTCCACAGTTCATTATAGGTAGCCGTTTGTTTGTAGACGTGTACGGTTGACTCGGGGTAGGGATCTTCCATTAGTAGCTCTTCAAACTCTTATCGGTAGCTCCCTGTGTGCATCGGTAGCTCTTTGTGCATCGGTAGCTCTGTGTGTATCGGTAGCTCTGTGTGTATCGATAGCTCTGTGTGTATCGGTAGCTCTGTGTGTATCGGTAGCTCTGTGTGTATCGGTAGATCTGGCTATCGGTAGCTCTGGCTATCGGTAGCTCTGGCTATCGGTAGCTCTGGCTATCGGTAGCTCTGGCTATCGGTAGCTCTGGCTATCGGTAGCTGTGGCTCTTATGCAAACCACATCTAATTGACTTAGAATTGTTTCAAAGCTAAACAGGAATAATCTAGATTAACATAAATCAGATATTATTTAAACATTATTATTAACTTGATCACTGATTTGAAAGAATTAAAATGTAGATCATCAGTAATTGAGAGTAGCATAATATATGAACACATAATTGGGATTATCAAAACAGGTGAGGTCAACAAACATATTTTTATTATTTTAATGATTTATATTTGAATTCGATCCTTATCCAAGAATCTTTAATGTAAAATAAAATAAAAATTTTCAAAAGGACAATAATGATATTTTTTGAAAATGATATTTTATTAAATTATATAAAAATCATAAAAAATTAAATGTGGACAAGGGGGATATGATAAAATCTGAAATTTCATTCTCTGTAAATTTATGTTATAATTTACACCATAGAAGTAAATATTGTAACTATTTTAGAGTAAAAAATATGTTAATGCAGGTAATGACAAAATAGGTTAATTGAGTGGTTAAATCATATGATAAGGTTCAAGACACCACATAAACCTATCTAAATTATATTATTTGAGAAGATTTAAAAAAAATAAAAACTGTATCTCTTAATCTATAACAATTTAGGGAATTGTTATATGGAATTGACTTTGTAATATGTAATATTTGAAAGAAATATCAATGGAACCCCTCCCCTAAATTATAATGGGGAAAACCTATTTTATATTATTTACACAAATTTTTACCTTCTAGATCAACTAAACCTTGAAATATGAGTTTATAAACATCCTTAGAAATATTTTAGGGGTTCCATATTTTCCAAATTAACAACCCTTGGATCCTTAAGAGGAGATTTGATGTAGTTTTACAAAACCAATTATTAATCATCTTAAGTGATCACTTTTTTACCTTTTTTATTTTACAACCTAAAAATATATTTTATTTATCATAAAATAATAATTGAAGAATCATCAATATACTGACATGATCTTATTATTATTATTAATTATCATTTACTCTCCCTCTACTCTATAAAATTGGATGTGAAATTATGTCTCTTACATATATATTACTTACCATCTCCACATATAGATACAATTAATTTTATGACAATGTATTTTGTAAAATGCTATTATAATGGTTTTCATGTTTAAAAATAATTTTAAAATAATTATAATTATAGAATTATAATATCATACCTACCTTCTTACCATTCAATCTGTTAGAAAATAATAATGTTACTCATGAGCACGTGAGTACTACAACCTCCACGATGCGATTTGATTTGTTTTTTAATTTAAATTTAACATTGATAATAAAAAAGTAATATTTAATTAATATATATAATATATATGTTATAATAATGATAAAAGATAAGAGAATTTTTATTTTTCTTTTTTATTAAATTTGATAAAAAGTTAAATACAATGTTAACGCGTTTGAACGGCCTATTATCTCAATGAAAAGTGTAATTCATTTTTCTATATCTAAATTTTATGGATTAATATAGATAATTATTTGAAGAATATATATGATAATTAAATTATTATTAAAATTATAGATCTTATGGAATAATTATTAGTGTATAATTAATAAAACTTATGAAATAAAATTATTAGAAAAAACGAAATAGTTAACACTCGAAAACGATGATTTTAATGAGATGTTATTAATAAATGGGTGTGAAAATGTTATAATAGGATCATATATGATATTATAAGTGTGTAAATTATTCTTGTATAAAATTATATTGAATTCATATTTATTATATAGTTGGTTAATGTTCCTTCAAATCAAGGGGAAAATGAGATAAGGGTTTTATCTTAAAACCTCATTACTTATTGAGATTGTTTGTGATTATGGTATATAGGTGGAATATTATGGTTAAACAATCCATAAAAACATGAAATCACTTATCCAATATTTATTTATTGAGAATAAGTTTTTTATTTTCATTTTCCTCTTTTAATGTACTCATGAGGCCGACTAAATATTTCAATGGAAAACAAACCTTAATTCTATATTCTGTTGAATGTGGATTCTCTTCCATTTCTATGACTTAAAATTTTAATTAATGAATGTTTTTACTATTTTAAAATGACTAATTTATATCATTTTTTGTAAGCTATTTTCATTTTAAAAAAAGGTTTAAGAAGATATATTCTATTTTTGGAAGAAGACTTTTTAACTTTAAAAAATAGTTTAAAAAGAAGGTTTTATTTCAACACATGAAACAATAACTCAATTTTCCTACATCATGACCCATAAATTATTTGAATATTACCTTATAATGTTTTATTTTTATTTTCAATGAAAATTTTTTCCCATAAAATTTGGTAATTCTTTATATTTATAAGTAGTTATTCATAAATAAAAATAGTATTTTCTTTAAGAAATATTCCATGGGATCTATTAAAGGTAATTTTAATTATGATAACGTCCTTTGAAGTTAATTATTATTTTCATATTATGTGATCCAATTATACCAAATTCATTCATTCCTTAGATGGTTTATGTGCATGATGTGATTATGCTTATCAAACCCATTTTTTCATGGGTTATGATATGATGAAATATTTTTGGAAACCATTTGATTTTTATAGTTTATGACATGAATAATGTTTTATGATCTTGTGGAACAAATTTTTATTATTTAATTATGTGATGGGTGGGCCTAAAATTATATATCCCTCCAATGTATTAAGTAATGATAAATTTGTCCTGAGATAAATATGTCTGGATTGCGGATTTAACCCAGTTCAATAAAGGAATATGCCGACTATTATATACTTGGTAGTAAAACATTAATAATATGCAAGAAAGGGGAGTGATACCAATCTAAAAGGATAGTCTTGGAATTTAACCTTTAATAATAAGGAAATTATTTTTTATTCTTATTTCTATAACAGAAAACTATGTATTATTCAAATTTTATTCTCTCAGGGATTATGTTTTTTGATTTGTTTTTTATTCATATATTATTAAATAATAGAATTTGTTTCATGACCTGATATTATGATCTATCATATGCATGGTACGGTTTTTAATGTTGAATATTATGTTATCACACCCTTATCATCATGTTATTTTTGTATGATCTTTGATATGTCCCTTATTTACACTTAAAGGGAATCTGAGATCACCCCTTAATATATTCCCCTCCCCTAGGTTATGAAGATTTATTTTAAGTGATATTCACCTAAGAGGGGTTATATTAATAAATAAAATAATGATTGATTATATAGAAAACATATGATAATATTTTTTATGTATCTAAGATTCCAAAAGAACAAGGCCTTTTTGAGTCTGTAAAAGATAATTATGTTATCTAATACATATTTATATAATAATAGGCCATGTCATTTTATAAAATTTATGGCTCACTCTAATTAGTATTAGAGCAGGGTATGTTGACTTTGGAATCAAGGACTTGAAAAGTTTAGTGGGAACCTAGGGGATTGGTCTAAGTGTCAGATTTGGTCGTGATGATTTGATAATTATCTAGGATAAATTATCTTAATCCTAATGTGTCATGTATTGAAAATATTTTGTATTGATTTAGATATATAGAAAATAATTTTTTAATATTATGTCGTTTCCCAAAATGAATATTGTTTCACACACTATATAACTTGTTTTTAGTCAATTTATAGAATCTGAAGTAATCATGTTAATGTTGAAGGTATGGAAAATACACTTATTTCCTTCCATAGAAACCAATTGTTATAGGAGTTGGAATGGAATTGTTTTTCAATTTTTATGATCCTTTATTAATATTTGAATCAATAGAATCTATATAATTATAAATGGATATATGGAAATTCTTCTATGTCCTTCATGAGAACACACCCACATTCTTTTTGTGTGTTTGAATACCCACTAGTATCTTGAGCAACAAATCTGTCCCACTAAAAAGATATTTTCCTTTATGAAGTGCTCAAAACATGAATAATTTTTTTTCTCAATTTATCATTTGGATATAGATGTATATAAATTTTTAATATTACTAATAACATGAGGAAACTATATGAAATTGAATCCATAGAGTGTATATAATTTATGAGAATATTTTATAATAAGAACATTACATGATTTTTTCATATGGTAATATAGATGAAATTACTTGATCTAAAGTAAAAGGATGATGGATCTTTTTGTTCTTATAATGATAGTTATACCTGACATGGGAGGTATGATTCTAGTTATTCAACTAAATTGATTATATGTTTGATTAATACTTTAATGCCTCAAAACAAAGCCCAATATAGTCTTTAACTATAATATACATATATAGATATGAATAAATAATTTTATGTTATATTATGGTGGATACATTGATTAGTGTTACCTTTAAATATCATATTTTTTATTAGAATGTATTGGTGGAACATAATGGAAATTCTAAAAACAATGGATATAAGAAGAATGGATTTATGTTATGCTGGATGTGTGGAAAGAAACATGGTTTAAATCTTCTTAAGGGGACATGTAAATTTTTTAAAAGGGTAAATTAAGGATTGTGTACAATAAAATATCATAGTTCTGGGAAGAATTTATCCAGTGATGTAGAAAATTTACTACATAACACCACCCACACTCTAGTGTTTAAAATTCATTAAATATTAACATTTTGAAAACTAAGGCTTAAAAATAAATGTTATTGAAGGTGTTTGACATTAGTAACCTCATAATATTAGTGGAAATTGGAAATATAATATGATCCTTATTTCCACTATGGTGTATGAGAGTGGATAGGTAAAAGGTATACTAATAATCCACTCTAAAACCACTAATGTCTTATTTGATTCATGATAAACCCACTAGTTTATTTATAAATAATATTACAATGGTAACATATAACCACCAAAACTATTGGATTTTAAATTATCCATGAAACCCTAAATGGTATGATGATCACAATAGTTGTATATGATTCTTTTGCGATTAAAGATTCTGGGAATGTGATTCCTGAAAAAACATTATTCTCAATCAAGTAGATTTATATTTTATTTTATACATGGATTTTTTTTAATTTTATAAATCCAATATAAATTACCAAGGTTAGGTAGACACATTTGATCTTCCTAACCAAAATATGATCTTATATCAGTGGGATGAAAAATATTCATTTCTATTGTAAAATGAATTCATTTTATGGGAATTGATTCCAATTTAAAATTAGTGTTTATCATAGATGGTAGAGGAGAAAATTAAAATTTATGATATAACTATCGTGGTAATGTTTTTTGATGACTTTACAGTAGAGTTTCACAGTCTCAAAATTAATTTTTATGTTGAGTTCCCAATATAACTCATACCCTTTGCTACACCCATTTCATAGACTCAATATAGAATGGTCCCAATTGAGATGAAAATATTGAAGAAGAAACTCTAAAAAAATCTTTATAAAGGATTTATTCTGATAGATATTTCATCTTATGGTGTACATATACTTTTTTTAGATGAAATATGGGTCAATGTAACTGTCCATTTATTACCATGAACATAAAAATACTAAAATAAAGAAAAAATATCTTGTTACTCATATTGAATAATTATTTTTTAATATGTAAAGATCAATACTTTTGAATGGTTTTTCATCATTACAGATATCATCAATTGAGTATCATTGAATAGCTATAAGAAGGTGGAGAGATGATTTCACGATGAATATACTGGGGATAAGAAGTTCCAATTAGTTAGTCTAGGATGTATGTAATGTTTGAAGCCTACGGGAAATGAATTCCTCTAAGGCCTATGGGCCATGTAATACTTATGCATACATGCCTTGTAAGGGTTCCACCTCACCCCCTTGAAAGGTGTATTATCAAAATAAATAAAAAATTACGGCCTTCGGGCCATTGGAGGTGTCAATTAAGTGTCATCTATGAGGATATACCAAATATAGAATTCCATTCAAGGAATGGACACAATGAATTTGTAGTGATTACATTTGGAAATTGTAATTCCACCTATATCTCCTAGATTGAATTAATATAGTCCGTATAGATTACTATGATCAGTTTTTTATAGTCTCTGAAGATAATATTTTTATATATTCAAATTAAATGGAAGAGAAAGAAGATAAATTAAGGATTGTACAAAAGAACCTAAAGAAGGAGAATCTATATGAAAATTTTACTATGTTTGAATTTTGGTTGATGAAGGATTGTTTTTTTGGGTAATATATTATTAAATAATGAAATATTGGTGAATCCATATTAGATTGATTTTATTGAATGTTCTCCTAGAATAACCATTGTTGCCCATATCAGTAGTTTTTTTAGTTTTTCTAGTTATTATTTGATCTGGGTGGAGAATTTCCCTTGACTATCAAATCCACCTAATAAGGTTAAAAGGAAGGGAGCCGTGTTCCTTTGGTTAAACGAATGTTCATTAAATTTCAAGGATCTCAATTGAAGGTTAAAAAAACACATGTACTTATATTACCCTATTGTGGAGAAAAAATTGTAATCTATAGTGATGCATTGAAGAAGGGACTAGGATGTGATATCATGTATAATGATTTAAGAAAGTGTATAACTTATAAAAATGAAGGAATCATTTAAAAATTACCCAAAACATTGTTTTGAGTTAGATATAGTAATTTTTGGATTATATCTATATAGACATTATATTTATGGATAAATATATGATACATATTTTCATCCTAAAACATTAATGTACATAAGACCTCATAATGAGTTGAATATGTGTTAGGGAAAATTGATGGAGTTTATTCAAAATTATGATTTATCCTTAAATTACCACAATGATAAAGTAAACAATGTGGCAGATTATCTGAATAAAAAGTATAATGCTAACATAATTATGATGAGGATAAAAAAGATCCAATATTTGTGGATATTCGAAGGATAGACCTAAAACTATTTATGTAATAGTGGAAATATTACCTTGATAAAATTAATGATATAGCATCTATCCAAGTGAGGAATAAAGGGGTGCAGAAGGATGAGGTGGAACTAATCAAGAAGATAAAACTCATTCCTAATTTTAACCTATATTATAATCATATGATTATGCTTATAAACTTTGTATAGGTTCTATCCAAACTAGATCTAAAAAATTAGTTGTTGGATGAGACTCATAGATATTAATTCTCTATTCATCCTGTAATTATGAAGATGTATAGATATATGAAGGATTACTTCTAGGGGGAGATAATGAATATATATATATATATATATATATATATATATATCTTATTTCCTAGTATGTCACCATGTTAGGGCTAAGATAAAGAAGTATATAGGGTTGTAAAAAAAATTTCCTATAGAATAATTTAAATGGGAAACCATCACCAAGGATTTTTTTAGAATCTCCCTAATATGTAATGTTCATAATTATATTAGTTTTATATTCAATCCCCTTATAATTTAATAACAAATTTTTTCTATTAGAAAATATCTCCAGATCATCTTTCTAGAATATACATTAATAAAGTGGAATGAATGCATAGAGTGCCACATTCTATTTTATTTAATCTCGGATTGAGGATTACCATGATCATTTGTAAATTTCCTATATATGATCATGATATAGAGTTATGTTTTATAATTTCATGTTATCATTAGAAATATTTTTGGTCTGAGAGAAAAATTCAAACCCATATAGGATATATTGTGATCTGATTATCTGGAATTCTGAGGTTATTGGAACAACACATTCGTTTAGTGGAATTTTTCTTACAAAAATAGATTTAACTCAAGAATTTGAATTTCTATTTATGAATCCAAATATGGAAAGAACATTATAAATCCAATTAACAAGGATGAATATGTTAAAATAAATATATTGGGAACTATTCTAGATGAGGGAATGGAAGATAATGTTAGAGCTATTCAATAACACATCATTGAAACTCAATGTCAATATGAAAGTGATATTGATAATCATTGGTGATATATGTTGTTTGAAATAGGAGAGATGGTGTTTTCATGAATATCTCTATGGAAAAAGGTTTTTATTCAAAAATAAGGGAAAGATGACCCCTTGGTATATTGGCCCTGTTACGACCCGACCCAACGGGGCTCGAGCCGCGACTCCCCAAGCCCTCCTCCAATAGGACAGGGGTTGGCGTCCAGCGCCAAGTAGGCTATCACACACAAGGGAGGCATTAGCCTAAGGTACCTGTACACACGCACCCACAAAAACCTCCATGTAATAGTGCAGAGATACAAAAAACTGAAAAGTAAATGCATGCATACAATCTATCCCAAACTAGAGTGAAACAGAAAAAGAACAAAAGGAAAAAACAGGTCCCACCAAAAGAAAACTACAAAGCATGCCCAACCTGCTCTGAAGAAGGGGAACACTGCCACACACCCGCTGGAAAGCTCCCTCGGCACCGCTCTGGTAAACACCCCGGTCAGTCTCTCTCACTCAGCTCCGCCTGCTCCGATTCCTCCTGGGACACCGTCGAAAGGCCTGTGGTCTGTACAAGACAAAAACATGTGCGGGCAAAGCCCGTGCAGGGGTGAGTATAAACATACTCAGTAGGCACCCAAAAAACCCAAAACAAAAGAGAGAAACTGAAAGGAAACCGTCCACTCATCCAAGCCAGAGGGAACCCAGACGAGAGAAAAACTCCATCTCATAACCATCCTCGGCTTAACACAACTAGTCAGCTCAACTCAGGTGAATGACCATACATACACCTTGAGAAATCCAGATATACCCAGCTCACGCACCAAGCCACAAGAGGTACCAACCTCATCACCAGCGACTATCCACAACCAGGAGAGCACTCTCCACAATCACTGTCATCCCAGATGACACATGCCCGAGAGATACACTCAATCAGGTCTGAAGCAAACATCTCAGATGCTCACTCGAGAGACCACGCTCGTCGGATTCTGTCACTGAGGAAAACTCGCTAAAACAACATAACCACCAAACTCCTCGAATAGGGGATCGCTCCTAGGGTCCGCTAGGGGACACCAAAACCCACTCTGGTATACGATGCTCACAGATAGGGGATCACTCCCAGGGTCCGCTGGGGGATACAACGACCCGATCTGGCATACATAGTTCTCACAAATAGGGGATCACACCTAGGATCCGCTGGGGGATACCACAACCCGATCTGGCACTCGAAAGACGCATGACACTCAGATAGAGTATCATCTCCCATATAAAGGTTGTCACGATCGATTCCAGAACCCTATCTGGTATAACTCGCGATGTAGGGGATCGAACTGATGATGCCACAACCCTACCGAAACCACGCACTGAGTAGGGGATCGCATAACCAATGATACCGCAACCCTACTATATACCTCATGCTGAGTAGGGGATCTTATAATCAACGATTCCACAACCCTACTGAGTACGGCCCACCGTATAGGGGATCATAATCCCGATTATGCCACAACCCTACGGGGTTAACCAGCTAGATAAGGGATCACCGCCCGTGAATAAGCAGTCACAGCGATACCAAGAACCTGATCTAGGGAAAAGATGCTAGAGGATCCCGCTCCTGGCCCACCGGAGGGATACCACAACTCTAACAGTTTAAACCTCCCATCGAGAGGATCAAAAACCTATACGAAGGTTGTGATGCCACACGAACCCTCGTGGGAACGAACCAAGGGAGTACGCTCAACCACTGCTGGTCCAAACCATCGCTAACCCAAGCGACCCGCGACAACGCCACACTACGCACCTCCATGGCGAATACCAAGGCCACAATCATGATCTACGCAGAACAACACGCACGATAGGATGCTTACTCGCCCGAAATGGAGCACTGGTGAAAAAGGCACTATTCACCATAGCTAGATTGTGTAGGGCCGACAAAAAGATCCTGAAACCATCGAGCGGACCATACCATGGCGATCCCCTCGGAAAAACAAGCGGGATCGACTACTCGCTCGTCCGAAACGGACACCCGGTGAAATTGGTACTATTCACCGAAGCCAGCTCGGGTGGGGCCCATTCCTCGATCCCGAAACACATCGAACGGATCAAACCATTGTGATCCTCTCGGAAAAACAAATAGGATCGACTAATCATCCGCCAAAATCGGACTCCTAGTGCGAAAGATGCGTTTCGCCGCAAACGCCAAAACCCGGCCTCATGGGGCCCACACCCCATTCTCAGTCAAACACCCAGAAACCATTTCAAAAAGTCCAGCGTACCACCAGGGTTACAACGCCACTAACAACACGTCGAACGGACACTCCGGGAAAAATTACGGGCGATCAAAGTCGAATAATAATTAAAATATTATTATTATTCGATGTTTCATGACCCCGGGCCACAGACCCAGCCTGAAAAAAAACCCAAACCTATCCCAATAGGTCCGTCTCAATCCCAGGGTCGCATCGCCGTAGACAGTGCACGAATCGGACCTATGGATTACACAAAACGGGGGTTTTTAAAACCCCATGTCAAAATTGGACCGGACCGGCCAGAACCGGCCCCACCGGGCCGGTCCGGCCGCCGCCGCCGCCGGCCGGCGGCCCTCTGCCGCACCGCGGCCCGCGCAGCCACGGGACCGCCGCACTGGGCGGCACGCCGCCACATCCCAGGCGGCCGTCCCCGCCTCACCGGCCCGGCCCGCCGCGGTCGGCTGCCTTCCGCCGGCGCCGGCGCCGCCGCGCCCGAGCCGCGCCGGAGGATCTTCTGCGGACCGCCGGGAGCTCCCCGGTTGTCTGTTTTGCGATCCGGGGGCATCTGCACAACCCTCAGGACCTGATCTACACTGATACGACTTTAATTTGAATGAAAACGCAGTAAAAATGTGGTCGGGGGTTAAAACTCAAATTTGCCTACCTCGCGGGCGAAACGCCGACGTTCTGCCTTAGATCCATGCTCTAGAGCTTCCTCGGCACGCTCCTGGAACGTCCTCCATCAAAATCCGAGCTCATGGGAACTTCGTTTGCTCGATTCAGCGAAGAAATCTAAGAGGAACGATAAGGGGGGGGGGGGTGCTGATATTTATATCAGCCGCCCGCCGGCGCCAAACCTGCCTCGAACCTGACGCCCGATGCGAACAATGGTAAGGTCACCCCTAGGGTAAACGCGCCATTCTAAACGCAACAGTGGACTGATATTTTCCATCCAAGACTCCGTTTGGAAGTTATTCAAGCTGAATCTTGCACACTAACTTCTCTATTTATTTAAGAAAATGCCCTTGGTGGCGTTTCTCACCGCAGGCCCGCACCCGTAAAGTTTACACCTCGCCTGGGGTACACAACACGTTCCGGATGCAAGAGTTCCCTCGGCCACCAGCTCCCTGCGCATGGCGTAGACCACCTAGGGGTGGGGGTGGTGGCAATTGATACCGCCTACCACCTCCTCCTACTGCACCCGCTCCGCCGCTACGTCCGCCGCCCTGCAGACCTCCTTGCTCGAGACGCTGCCTCTGCCAAGGCAGTCCATCGACCGACTCCCTCTCAGCAGAACATTGGGTCGGACAATCCCTAGTAAGATGTCCCTGACCCTTGCAAGCATAACACCGCCTTTCCTGTGGCTGACCAAAACTAGCATGTGAGCCCTGTAAGCCCTGAGCCTCAGATCCTCCATCCTGGGGTCGCCTCCTGAAACATCAGACACGTCCAGACCCCTGAGTCTGTCGTCGGCTACTATATGATGAGTCGACTCACAAAGTCTCATCCCTCGATTGACCAGCACTAACATGCGGGATCTGCTTAGCTAGAAATCTCTCTACCACCAAATCTCACTCCAACACTCCAGCATAGGTGGGAAGGCATAAGGAAACCACACCTGCTCGGATGTCCCTGCGTAAGCCCTGCTCGAAGGTCCGAGCCCTGAAGAATGGGTCTCAAACCATATCCAGGGAGTAGCATGAAAGGTCCGTAAACCTCGCTGAGTACTCCGAAACAGTCAGGACCTCCGGCCGAAGCTGCAGAAGCTCCTGGATCCGCACTGATCTCAGTTTGACCGGATAGAACTCCTCCCTAAAGATCCGCTCAAAATATGCCCACGTGAGCGTCTCCTCATAATGGGACAGCGTCACTAGGCTCCACCATCTCCCGGACGAACCATGAAAAAGGCACACCGCTAGGACCACCATCTGATCTAGAGGTGTCCTCACTTGGCAGAAAACTCAGGTGACTGCCTCAAGCCAGTCATCAGCTGCCTGGGGATCTGAATCACCCCGGAACCTCAGAGGTCACTGCCTCTGGAACTCGTGCAACACACTCAGCCTACGCGCAACCTCATCCTACACTGCCGGCACAACCAGATGCTCGATAGGTGGTGGCTCAACTGGCAGACCACCTGGAGGTCTATCCTCAGAACCTGCGCCCTAGTCCACAGCCTCTACATGGGGCGGATAGTCACCAAAATCCTGCTGCGAACCCCTCGCTGGCTGTCGTCGTGGAGGCATCCTGAAATACATTCAAGCTGCACCACAGTCAAAAAGTATATCTGGAGAGGTGACACATGAAGGAAAAGGAAAACCCAAAAACCCAGTACTATATGATGCATGTACCGTTATGTTCCCCCACGACCAGTGTACGAATGTCCCGAGTCGAAAGGCAGGTTATCAAAGTCCTAGTGTATGGATATGATGGCCACCGCACCAACACTGGAGTCCCTGACCTCAAAGACGAACTCGAAACATCCTAATACTGCCATTATACAACCCAAACCAACCTCACCGCTAGACCAGCTATGCTCTGAGATCCCAAATATGGAACCTCCTCTGATACCACTCTGTCACGACCCGACCCAACAAGGCTCGAGCCGCGACTCCCCAAGCCCGCCTCCAACAGGCCAGGGGCTGGCGTCCAGCGTCGAGCAGGCTATCACACACATGGGAGGCATTATCCTAAGGTACCTATACACACGCACCCACAAACACCTCCATGAAACAGTGCAAAGATATAGAAAACAGAAAAGTAAATGCATGCATGCAATCTATCCCAAACCAGAGTGCAACAGAAAAAGCACAAAAGGGAAAAATAGGGCCCACCAAAAGAAAACTACAAAGCGCGCCCAACCTGCTCTGAAAAAGAGGAATTCTACCATACACCCGCTGGAATGATCTCTCAGCACCGCTCTAGTAAACACCCCAGTCAGTCTCGCTCACTCAGCTCCGCCTGCTCTGGGTCCTCCTGGGACTCCGTCGAAAGGCCTGTGGTCTGCACAAGACACAAACATGTGCGGGCAAAGCCTGTGCAGGGGTGAGTATTAACATACTTAGTAGGCACCCCAAAAACCCAAAACAAAAGAGAGTAACTGAAATGCAACAATCCGATCATCCCAGCCAGAGGGAACCCAGACAAGAGAGAAACTCCATCTCCTGACCATCCTCGGCTAAACACAACTATTCAGCTCAGCTCAGGTGAATGCCCATATATACACCTTGAGAAATCCAGATATACCCAGCTCACGCACCAAGCCACATGAGGTACCGAACTCATCACCAGCGACTGTCCACAACCAAGAGAGCACTCTGCACAATCACTGTCATCCCAGATGACACATGCCCGAGAGATACACTCAATCGGGTCCCAAGAAAACATCTCAGACGCTCACTCGAGAGACCACGCTCGTTGGATTCTGTCACTGAGGAAAACTCGCTAAAACAACATAACCACCAAACTCCTCGGATTGGGGATCGCTCCTAGGGTCCGCTAGGGGATACCAGAACCCACTCAGGTATACGAAGCTCACAGATAGGGTATCACTCCCAGGGCCCACTGGGGGATACCTCGACCCGATCTGGCATACATAGTTCTCACAGATAGGGGATCACACCCAGGATCCGCTCGGGGATACCACAACCTGATCTGGCACTCGACAGAAGCACGACACTCAGATAAAGGATAATCACCCATATAAAGGTGGTCACGACGATTCCATAACCCTATCTGGTATAACTCGCGGTGTAGGGGATCAAACAGACGATGCTGCAACCCTACTGAAACCACGCGCTGAGTAGGGGATCACATAACCAACGATACTGCAACCCTACTATACACCTCATGCTGAGTAGGGGATCGTATACCAAAAGATGCCACAACCCTACTGAGTACGGCCCACCGCATAGGGGATCATAATCTCGATGATGCCATAAACCTATGTGGTTAACTAGCTAGATAGGGGATTGCCACCCGTGAATAAGCGGTCACATCGATACCAAGAACCCGATCTAGGGAAAAGATGCTTGAGGACCCCGCTCTGGGCCCACCGGAGGGATGCCACAACTCTAACAATATAAACATCCCATCGGGAGGATCACAAACCTATACGAAGGTTGTGATGCCACACGAACCCTCGTGGGAACGAACCAAGGGAGTACGATCAACCACTGCTGGTCCAAAACGTCGCTAACCCAAGAGACTAGCAATAGTGCCACAGTGCACACCTCCAAGGTCAATACCGAGGCCACCATCATGATCTACGTGGAAAAACAAGGAGGATAGGCTGCTTACTCGCCCGAAAAGGAGCACCGGTGAAAAAGGAACTATTCACCATAGCTAGATCATGCGGGGACCACAAGACGATCCTGAAACCCATCGAGAAGATCATACCATGGCGATCCCCTCGAAAAAACAAGCAGAATCGACTACTCGCTCGTCCGAAACGGACACCTGGTGAAAATGGTACTGTTCACCAAAGCCAGCTCGGGTGGGGCCCACGCCTCGATCCCGAAACACATCAAATGGATCGCACGATTGCGATCCTCTCAGAAAAAACACACAGGATCAACTAATCATCCGCCAAAATCGGACTCCTGCTGCGAAAGATGCATTTCACCGCAAACGCCAAAACCCGGCCTCGTGGGGCCCGCACCCCGTTTTCAGTCCAAACACCCAGAAACCATCTCAAAGAGTCTGTCGTACCATCAGGGTTGCGACGCCTTTGACGACACGTCAAACGGACACTCCAGGAAAAAGTTACGGCCGGTCAAAGTCGAATAATAATTAAAATATAATTATTATTCGACGTTTCGTGACCCCGTGCCATGGACCCAGCCCGAAAAAGAAACCCGGACCCATCCCAATATGTCCGTCTCAATCCCAGGGTCGCATCGCCGCAGACGGCGCACGAATCAGACCTCTGGAATACACAAAACAGTGGTTTTTAGAACCCCCGGTCAAAATTGGACCGGACCGGCCCCTCCCGGCCGGTCCGGCCGGCCCGAACCGGCCCACCCTGGCCCGCGCCGGCAGGCGGCCCTCCACTGCACCTTGGCCCACGCTGCCACGAGACCACTATGCCACCGTGCTGGGCGGCGTGCCGCCCCACACCTGGCGGCCGCCGCCGCCTCACCGAGCCGGCCCGCAGTGGCCGGCCGCCATACGTCGGCGCCGCCGCCGCCGCGCCGGAGCCGCGCTGGAGCCGCGCCGGCGGATCTTCCACGGACCACCGAGAGCTCCCCGGTGGTTTTTTTATGATCTGGAGGCATCTGTACGACCCTCGGGACCCGATCTACACTACTACAACTTCAATTTGTAGGAAAACGCAACAAAAACGGGGTTGGGGGGGTTAAAACTCAAATCCGCCTACCTCGCGGTCGAAACGCCAACGTTCTACCTTAGATCCGCGCTCCAGAGCATCCGCTGCACGCTCCTGGAACGTCCTCTGTCGAAATCCGAGCTCGTGGGCACTTCGTTTTCTCGATTCAGCGGATCGGAGGTGAAGAATGGCGAAGAACGTTGAGAGGAACGATAGGGGGGGGGGGTGCTGATATTTATATAAGCCGCCCGCCGGCGCCAAACCTGCCTCAGACCCGACGCCCGATGAGAAAAAAGGTAAGGTCACCCATAGGGTCAACGCGCCATTCTGAACGCAACGACGGACTCATATTTTCCATCCGAGGCTCCGTTCAGAAGTTATTCGAGCCGACGCTCGCACACTAACTTCTCCATTTGTTTACGAAAACGCCCTTGGTGGCATTTCTCACCGCAGGCCCGCGCCCGCAAAGTTTACACCTCTACTAGGGTAAACGGCACGTTTAGGACGCAACCGTGCCCTCAGATTCCCGTACTGAGCTACCATTTAGGAGATATCACACCCCCTCCATGTGCATTGTATAAAAATACTTAATATTTTTATAAAATTTATTCCGGGCACACCGGGCCTCGGAATCGCATGCCGTCTTCGCGCCTAACTCTGGAATTTTTTGTAGAAATACTCTAAAGTCTGATAGGGCCAAAAAAACAAGTCTCTACAGGCCCCTGTGAGATTATTGACTGATTAGGGATGCTGTCTTATCGTTTTGAACTCCCATTGTACCACTCAAACGTTCATGATGTGTTCCATGTATCTCTTAAGGGGAAGTAAAAACCCGATCCATCACATGTACTATAATAAATATTTGTAACATTAGATCATGATCTTTCCATAGAAGAATAACTGATAGAATTCATTAAATGTAGTGAGAAGGTTTTACAGAAGAAGACTACTCACTTGGATATTTCTTACTGGAGGAATAAAAAATATGATGAAATTAAACGCGTACCTTCTCATGTGATGAAATATAGATATCCACATTTTTCAATAATTGTGCATAAATTTTAAGGATTAATTTCATTTTAAGTGGGTTATAATTTGACACCCTATGATTAGAAGATATATTTCAATTTATATATTTTTTTGATAGATTGCAATACTTACAACCCCAAGTCTAAATGAACTACAATATAGCATACTGTTTTATCATAGAAATTATGTTGTTTGGTATTAATTATACTAAATAAAATATACAAAATTTATGGTTCACAGAAGTGTAAAATAAAATCATCTTTCATGAATTTTTTTGAGATAAAAATGATATCATTTTAATTTAAATGAGATATTATACTTAATAAAGATTTATTTTTTAATTTCTTATTATATTAATAATTTAAATTAATCACAATTTGGATGTTATTTTTATTATATCCAAATATTATATATTTAATAATATTTCTTAACATTCATATAATGTTTTTTCTAGGAATGGATATGAATAAATCTAGTTTTATGAAGAAATATTTATTTCCCCACAAACAAATTTCATCCCGTCTTGCACCTTTTTATTAAAATTAATATCATAAATTTATTGAAATAGAATTTTGAAAGATAGAATCATTATTTCATATAAGGTGGTCAAAAATTTCTAAATCGTTTGATTTTATTTCTCCGTATTATGAATAGTAATCATGGTAAAAAATTTCACAATGGAAAATTGTCTTTAAGGTGACCCTTTATTAAAACCAAGTGTGGATGTCACAATTTTTATCTTACTTCTTATAGGATGATTATAATTCTAACTTTATTACCTTAAGTAGTGATTTTTTATGGAAAATTTTAAATGGTATTGATCTATATAATATTCTTAAAAATGGGAAATAAAATATATTACTCTCTCACTTTTAAATATACATTATGTTTTCACATTGGGAAAAATAATATTGTAAATTAATATTAATGGTTATTTTTATCAAAAAGAATTTTTTTTTCATAAATTTAATTTATTTAAAAGTATTATTAAATATATAATTACCCTGAATTTTTATGAACTTTCAATACTGTAATTTATAATTAAATAGAAAACTTAAAATAAATGATTTTAGAAATATTAACTGTACAATAATCTGAGTTAGTTTTAGTGGTAAATGAAATGATAATAATTTTTTTGTGTTTAGTTAATGTATTATATTATAGATACATCCATATCATGGTGTCTTCAATGTCAAATTAAATGAATTATGTTAAAATGACATTAGTGATATTTTGTTAATCTATTTAGAAATCATAAAAACCCTGAAGGAAGAAAATGTATATAATATATGGTCAAAATTATCATCCCTTGAGAATTTATGAGATATTTTTATCGTTATAAGTAATAATTATAACCCTTTAAGAGTGAAGAAGAGTTTATTATGGTTACTATTTAAATAGGTTATCAATATGGATAAACCAAAGTATATGGTTGTAAATATCACTTAAACCTATCCAAATTATATAGTTTGATTTGTTTTCATATACATCCTATGTTATATTATAATATTTTACCTTTTTAATAAATTTTCAATCGAATGATTTTTTAAATATTTTAATCTTTAATGAAATCCCTATGGTCCCGTATATTCACTTATAAAAGGGAACCTATCGTTTCAAATTATTTAACAAAAGTGACAATTCTATCTCAATCAACCCCTAAAAATTATATCCTCAACATATTAATCCAAATTATATAGGTTTTTTATTTTTAAAAGAGCAATCCAAATATCCTTAAGAGAATATCTAAATGACATCATTCAAAGTAGATGTAAATGTGTTTGCCAATAATTTTTTTACCATCTATAAATATATGGAATTTATCATAAATATTAAATTCAGTATCCTAAATATAATTAAATGATATTATGATTATGAAATCTCATTTATTCACCATATTATCCATTAAATAGGAAGTGAAAGTATCACTAGTACGTATATATAGCTTTCTAAATCCACATAGTGATACAATTAATTTTCCATCACAACAACTAATGGATATATATTATAATTTATTTAATGTATATAATTATATTTATGAAATAATTATTCCTTTTTAATGATAATATCATATGAAATATATTATCTTGCAATGTTTTGAAAAACGACTGCATTGCTCATGCATACGTGTGGAATACACCCCCATGAAGAGATGCGATTTATTTTCTATTTATATTTTGTGTGAATGATAATAAGGATTTATTTAATAAATATATATGATATATATAATATAATAGTGATTTTGAAAAATTGGATTAATTTTCACCATTATATTATTCCAATCATTGTAATGTGTAAACAATGTTCATGCATATGAATAGACTGCCACCTCAATGATCGATGTAATTCATTTTTTATGTATACCTTTCATGGGTTAATATATGAAAATAATGAATATATATAATATTTCTACCCTGATTATTATTATGAAGATGATTGGATTATGATCAATGTAAAAAGATTAGAGATACCGAACTGAAATTAACAGGAGACACGAAATACTTAACACCTAAAAATGGAATATTTAATAAGGTGGAAATAAATTAGTGTTAAAATTTTGTAATATGATCTAATATGAGATTATATATTTTTACATGAATATATTATAGAATTATAATAAATTAAAATATATTATATAGGAAGTTTGAGTTCCATCAATGAATGTGGAACTCGTGGTAAGGGTTTTATGTTAGTATCTCATTATTTATCTGGATTAATTATAATTAATTACTATTTATGAAACATTATGGTAGAAATATAAAGAAACTATTTAATTAACTTCACAAATTTTCATTTATATAAAATAAAAATTTTCAATTCTTTTTCTCTCTTTAATTACTCATGTGACTGAACGAATATTTCTACGAGAAAGAGAGATTATTTGTCTCTTTGGTTGAAAATCAATTCTATTTCGTGTCTATGTATTCAAATAATTTATATTTTTTTTTTATTATTATATAATTATTCATTGACATCATTTTAACCCATGATTGAATTATTAGAAATTGATAAAAAATATTATTATTTTTCTTTTATAAATGAAGTAATTTTTATCTTTTACATGATTTTAAATGGATGGTTTTCAATAAAAATATATGAGATGAAAAATATTTTACACCACCATGAATTAAAAATTAAGGGAATATTACATTAAAATTTTACAAGTTCCTTTTCATGTAATTTTTTTTCATTATAATTAGTAATTATTTTTAATTTAAAGATGTTATTCCAAAATTAAAATGGTATTTTCCATTAAAATAATCTAACTATTAATTAGAGGAATAATCAATTATAAAAACATCATTGGATGTTAAATATTAATTACTAGGGTTATGATCTAAGGATACAATATTTATTGTTTCACTTGATGGTTTGAGGTTATTATAAAATGTTTTTTATGAAACCTACTTTTTTCTGGGATATGCTATGATGAAATTATTTTGAATATAATTTCAATTTCAAAGGTTATAACATATAAAATCTTTTATAATCATGTGTCACATATATATATGATTTTAATTTTCTGACTACTAGTCCCAAAATTATATTTCATTCAAATTAATTAGGTTAAGACAAATATCTCATGAGATAAAAAAGACTACATTGGGTGGCTAACAATGTTTATTAAGGTACTCTATCATGTATGATAGTATTTTGAGTGGCCACTGACTACTAAAATATAATAAAAATTAAACCCCATCCACTGTGATATTCATTGCAGTGAACCTTGACTACAATGCAAATCATTTTCTAAAATTATGTGTATGAAAAAAATCAATGTCTTATGAAAATGTTATTCTCTCAGGGATTATAATCATTTATTACATTATAGTTCATAACTTATGAAATATAAGGATATATTCCATAACTATAGTTTATAATCTACAATTTAATGGTTATTTTTTTAAATGTTATGATCCTATTATCGTTCCATTATACTCAGGTTATATTTAATTAATCATTGATATCTTCCTTGTTTACCCATACTGAGAATCCAAGATGACCATTTATTATGTTTAATTTAACTAGGATATGTAGAATGGTTTTATGTCTGATATGTATTTAAAGGGTTATAATTATAAAGAATGTAGTGAGATATTATCTAGAGCTCATAAGAACAAATTTTTTTTATGTATCTAGGTTTCCAAAGTAACATGACCTATATGATTCCAACATGGATTGTTTTGTTATGAAATTTATATTTATCTAATAAGATATAACATTTGTGTATGAAATCATTAGGTAGTTATAAGTATTATGTATGAATTTATTTCTAAAATGGTTTATGTCATATTTCCAATTATTTTATTTGGATTAATAGATGTTCAGTTAATCACTTCATGGATTAATAATAACATTATTTGTTATAATCATTGTGTGGGTTTTATTTTCTTAAA
Organism: Viscum album; assembly: GCA_963277665.1. Classification (NCBI taxonomy): domain Eukaryota; kingdom Viridiplantae; phylum Streptophyta; class Magnoliopsida; order Santalales; family Viscaceae; genus Viscum; species Viscum album. Next base: position 1,458,458,283 of record OY728121.1, read on the forward strand.
TATCAATTTAAGGAGACATGATTGGTGTTCTACATCATGATTAACATTTTTGGTTTAATTACATCAACATGAATTAATTTTTGATATATTAATTCATTTAATTTATGGGAATTAAATTTCTATAAATTTTCTATCATTAAATGAATTTTAATTCCAAAGTTCCTAATGTTGTAATGGTTTTATGATACAATAAAATTTATGCTCATGATTATTTTGGTGCGTGGTTCCTTCCGGGGAAATTGTGTGATATTAATATTAATTATTATACTTTGGTTATTCTTTAGACTTTATTTTTTCTATAAATTTTTTTCCTATGATGCATAAAATTATTGAGACATTAATTTTAATGAGAATGACTCATATTTCAACTTTATTCAACGAAAATTATATTCCATGTCTATATGCTTAAAAATTGAATTGAAAAAATTCATACCTATAAATAAAATGTTTTAAGAATGAATTTTTCACAATCATTGAATTTATTTACAATGTATTATAAATGAATCCTTTGAAAATACTTATGAATAATAAATTTCTAACATAATTTTTTTAATGAATATTTTATTTTAAAATATAAAACATGAAAATATATTAACACCATGAAAACAATTCCTTAAATGGAACCATATTTTTCTTGTATTCATGGTTAGTTTAAAATAAATTGTTATCTAAATATTTTGTGAATTTTTATTTTCTAATGATGTGTAATTAATAGTGTATCTTACCTTATTTAAAAAAAATGATTATAATATTATTTTAACGGTATCTTCCTAGATGTAAAAATATTTTAATTATTTATTTTTATTAACTTGGTATATGAACTCATAGTACGACCCATATTATTTTAAGGATGGATTATAACGATTTCATTAAGGATATTTTTATGAAATTCATTTCTTTCCCATAAGTAAATAATGTTATAATGGAATGGATGATATTGTTACAATAATGATGATTAAAATTAAATATTCCTTATTTTATATTCCGGTTTGGTACTTGTGCATTTTGTGGGATGAAGGATAATCCTTAAACAAATAATATGATGGGTGACCCAAATATAACATTTAATAATGGTGATCTAGATATGGATGATAATACATGTGAACCCAGTACAATATATATGATATGTTATCTTAATATCCATCTCTGATGAATTAAATAATTATACTAATCATTAATGGAATGAAGGAGGGAGTTAACCCGGGAGGTTTCCCATATATATCTAACTAGTCTCTAGTCATTTCTAACATGAGTGATAAAGATACTGTTATACGATACCAACACATTTTCTCAATGTTTACTATGAGTTTAAATTGGTTCTTTTGGTGGAGAATTAAACAACATGGGTTTTTATTTTTGACCTATATGACTAAGAATATATAAATTAAATTTATTAAATGTATAAATATTTATTACCAAGTTATTAATTTTATGGAAACACTTATTTTATAATTATGCACACTGATCATATTCTCACAAAATGCATTCAATTGTTAATACATATATTTACCCATATGAATATTTTTATCTCAACCTTCATATGATTTTTATTTCCCCAAGTCATGAAAAATTATTTTATTTCAACTATGAGTAAAAATATTTTAGTTGTGAATAATTTAATAGATATGCTAATGAACTAACGTGGAATAATAAAATCGAGGTATTGTGAAAAAAATACTCACCTGAGGACATGGGTAGTTACGTATATGATTTAAATAAATCTCTATAACTATAATCCTATAATATCATTGTAATATAAGTGATCCAATATATCCTTTTTTGTTTTATATTTTTATGGATTAAGTTGCAAAAGATTTAATGTTATCAAAGATATAAATGCAAAGATTATGTTTTTAACACCCTATCTAGGAGTGTGGATTTGAGAATGTTATGGAAAAAGATAAAGGTAAAAGATAATTCAAGCATACATTAGAATTTTTATATTATAAATATCATATTTATTTATTAAATATTTAAGTATTACAATCCATATAAAGAATAAATGACAAAAATATAAAATCACTTCTTCAAGGTGGTAGTCCACGCTTGTAGATTTAACTTTTTCTAATGGACTATTAGGATAGAAGGTAGATAATACCTTAAAATTATAGAATAATAATTCAAAAAAATAAAATATTTTAAAATTAAATCCATCATAATAACTATCCATTAATTTTTTTGGAAGAAAAAATCATATCCCTCCGTGGAGGCGGCATTCTACTAGTACGCATAGGTGATAAATTCATTTCAAATTTGATATAAAGGAGGTTAAATATGTTTGAATCACAATAATATTAATATCATTGAATATTAATTATATTTGGGTAATTAAATTATTAAGGATATATTATATTTAGAGATTATATAAGAATAAATAAACATTAAAAGAGTTAGGTAAGAGAATTACCCCTTATTTTAGAGACCTCTGTTGGATTAAATCATAATCCTTTTTAGGATAATCTTAGGGTTAAAAAATTAAGATAAATTAATTTTCTTAAGAATGTCAGAAAAAAATGTATAGTAATATATATATATATATATATATATATATATAATTTTAAAAATTAGAAAATATTCAAAAAAATAATTTTTAAAAAGGTTTATATGTCTTTTTATCCCCCCCCCACACATATATATGTTTAATCCTAGGTAAACCTTTTTACCTTTTACATTGGTAACATATTTGTTCAGTTTTTACTATTCTTTATTATAAAAAATAATGTTTACCGTACTACCAAATATTAAATATAATTATTCCGAATATTGAATCCAATTTTCTTGTTTTTATTATCAGAAGTGGTAAAATTACTTTTAATATATGTTCTTAAAAGATAATAAATATGGGTTTTAAGAAAACACATAATCTAAGATCAAAAATGATTTGGAAACAATGTCATGAATAATTTTTATTCTAATGAAATTAGTTATATAATATTAATTTAATGGAGACATAGTGTACATTAAAACTATTCTAAAATAAAATTCAACTTTGTAAAAACTATATTACAAGAGAAGAACTAAAAAAATTATAATTTGAATTAGTAAATTTCTTAAATTTATAAAATATTAACTATAATTATATAAGTTAAAAATAATTATTTAGTATTAATTATATGAAATAATAGAAATACAATTATTCTATAAAAATGTTTTCATGACCAATTATGTAATTTCTATATCATTATAATTTCATAAAATTGATGGTTTTAATGACATCAGTATTTTTCACTATTCATCAAAAAATAAAATATTTTGGGAAAATATCAAACTTCCCAAAAAATTTGGATGGAAATTTTCCAAAATTGTTTCCAAATTTTCATAGATAAAAACATGAGAGCACCATTGAACTCACATAATTGGTATTCAACTATAATGGACTTAACTTCGGTCATGAAACAGCCAAACAGAAAATTTTATTTTTAGACATTTTTAGTAAAATAATAAAATCACATAAAAATTTATTTTATATTCTTTCTCATCCGTAGAGCGACGGATGGTAACACTACGAGGAAACGACAAGGAGCATTAATGAGACTCATTAATGACCCATATCACACAATGTAAACAAGCAATAAAAAAAGTGTAACAACAATGTTGTTTCATAAATTAAACAGCATAACAAAGAGACATCACATCGTAACTAAAACGTTGAAACATGTTTTATTTTTATTTTTTTAGGAATTGGAGACGACCGAGAATTGAGCCGTGGGAATCCTCTAATGCACCTCCATCAGTTCATGCTCTCAAAAAAAGAACGAATTCCTAAGAACTCCCAGACCTAAAACTCCTCTCAAAGATCCGAGTTGGAAAGCGATGTCGATTCCTTGAATTCTCAAGGACAAACTCTACGACATCAAAAATCAAAGAGGTAGGGGGTTGAGTTTCATTTCAAAGTTCTTCCTCATTTTTTAATTTCTAGAAACAATGAACACAAAACAACCAACAAATAATGTTGACCCTCAGTTCATGCATTTATGAGGGAGGGTAACTTTTCTTTGGGATTTATTATCTGGTATTATGTTGATTAGTTGATATTATTGAAAAAACATCCATGAGCCTCACCCCTATTTAAAACCGCTAATGCGGAGGGTGCAGGCCAACATGAACAAAGGCCCAAACCCCTCCACATATGTCCTCTTGTGAATAGATCTTCCACATCGAAGGAAAGGATGAAATGAGACCTTCGGAGTGAAAAACGAAACTTGAGAGGACCGTCTTCATGAATAATGGACAACTGGGGCGCGCCCGGTGGTCCTCTGAACATCATGTCGGTAGTGGCGACGACGTACAATGAAGGGACGACATGTCCCTAGGCAGGAGCTGCATGGAAGTGGTGGCACGTGTTCGGCCCACCTGGCTAGCTGGACAAAGCCATGGTCTGTCAACCACGGCTAGAGGTGGAGGCCATGCGACATTCCGCGTGGTAGAGGGGGCCTGAACGCAGTTGATTCCCGCATATCGGCTAGGCAGCTCACTACTGGTTGTTGGAGCGGCTGGTCCTTAGCTGGCAGGAAGACCCCCCAGTGGGCTTGGACCCTTCCATGCCAAACGGGCCTATCCAAGGCCCTGTGGGCCAAACATGCACTAAGAAGGCTGGACTGGCACCCTTCGGGCGGGGCCAGACTAGACCGGGTCACTGGGAAACCTAGTGGCCTGGACCCTCAGAAAAACCAGGCTGGGTCTAGCGAGGCCTACTGAACTTGGACAACTGGTCAGCCCATACCAGACCGACCTTGTCCGGAACTAGGTTAGGTCCCATCCGTATAATTAAACTGGGGTATGTGGGACACCTGGGCTGGGTTTGTCGGGTCAGTTCGATCGGGTCAGAATGAGCCATGTCACAACCTTTCCCCTATTTACTAAAATTCTTGTATCTTGCAAATCGCGCGTCTGATTGATGAGACACTTTCGGTGATTGGACCCTATTGATTAGACATATCCTTTGGCAAGATTTGTGGTTACTTTCATGGACATATAAGTGCAACAAAAGGATTCAGGATCACTCCTCCCAAGAGTTCCACATATGGAACCATGCGACTGGCTGAGACCTGATGATAGCTCGGCGACGACCTAGTGGGAAGTGGCTTTATGTGACCTGGAAGGACCACATTTGGTAGCAGAAAATTGTGACTAGTCAGAACCATGGTAATCGATAAGAGGAGTATCTCAGTTCATCCAATGTGGGAAGTGGCTTTGTGAGACCCGGTAGGCCCACAAGGGGTGGTGGGAGTGGCTCTATGTGACCCGGCATACACATGGTACTCATCCGGGATGAGTACCACAACTGTCCTAGGTTATTGGGAAGTGTCTATGTGTGACCCGGCAGTCCCACAGTACTTGAATGGGGGAGAGTTCTCCAGCATCCAAGGAGTTTGATGATATGAATGTTGATGTTACTATCACTACTCAAGAATATACACGGTGTGAGACATCTTGTGCTTCGTGCATATGCTTCTTGCTTTAATTTGTGGATTTCATTATGGTCTTTCCTTTATGTTTCAGGTTCCCCTATGGAAAATTTTGTTACTCACCCTTGCACGGGCTTCACCCAGATGTGTTGTGTCTGGTGCAGACTATTGATGTTTTGACAGAGGTACTCAGGGAGATAGGACTGAAAGGCACAACTATGGTGGAATTGGTGGAATAGGACTAGGAGGGACCAAATAGGACCTGAATGACATGAAAAACTGTTTCATCTTCTAGTAGCTTCACTACTCTTACGATTAGGTGGGGTTTTCCACAGAGGGCCACCAGATTTTCCTTTTGTATTTGTTGTTTTCATTTATTTTTTGTGTTTTTATTATGGCCCACTTACTTTTACCTTTATATTCATTCATCCTTGTTTTGGTGGTATATTTGTTTTTCCCCTTTCAATGAGTTAGGACGTGATTGGCGTGTGTGTGTGTGTACAGTTACTCAGGAAAATTCCTCCCACTTGGAGGATGATGCCTTCAACACTAGTCACTAGCCCCTGGCCTTTGAGAGGCAGGCTTGGGTTAGTCAGGGAACATGAACTGGGGGACTGGTCTTGAAATAGTGGTATCAGAGGTTGGTTTATCCTACCACAAAAACCGAGAGTCTGTGTTTTTTTTCGGGGACACAATGTTAAGTGTTGTGAGTCCGGCCTTCAGATTTGAGGTGTCCAATGTTGGTGCGGCGGCTGATGTATCCATACAACATGACTTTGAATTCTATTTTTAGCTCAATACATGAAAACATTGGTTGAATAAGTGTCTCCTTGTATTCTTTTGAATAAATGTCAGCTCACCATGTAAAATTTCTTGACCAAGGTACACCATGATCTATTTCAGGATGCCTCCTCATGGACTACTAGTGAGGATCTCGATACGAGGTCTCGAGGAAAGCCTATCTAGCAACGAGGCATCCATTCAGGGGCAGGTTTTAGTGATGGACCTACCGGGTGGGGAACCATTACTACCACCACCCTATGGTCAGTATCTACTGCTAAAGGTTCTTGAAGAGGACATTATTAGGATCAGTTCCCTACATGAGTTCCAGAGATAGAGACCTCCTAGGTTCAGGGGAGAGACATATCCTCATGTCGCTGAGCACTGACTAGAGGCTGTGACATGGGTCTTCCACTTAGTGAGGACACTGCCTGGCCAGATGACGATCTTGGATGTGAGATTTTTGTAGGGCTCGATAGGGAGATGTTATAGCTTCACCACCCAAACGTAGGACCAAACGACCCTTACCGGGGCAGACTTTGATCTCCTATTCCGAGAGGAGTTCTTTTCGTGAGATGGTGCAATCTGTGCACATTCAAGAGCTGCATCACCTATAGTAGTTCATCAGGATAGTGGATGAAAACTCAGTGAGGTTCACTGAGCTATCTCACTACTCAACATACTTGGTGTGAGAACCTTTCTTCAAGGCTCAATCTATTGAGCAGGGAATCAGGCGGGAGATCTGGGCATCAGTGTTTTCTCTCAGCATACATACATAGGCTGGTGTGCTAGAGTGAGCCCTTTTTATGGAGATATTCTTATCAAAGTAGGCTTTGATATCTAGATCCAATAGCAGAACCCAGGCGATAGAGTATTTTGTATGCAGCAGACACTAGAGATGGGGCCCAAGAGGGCCAGGTCTTTTAGAGGATGGCCTTAGGACTCTAGGTCGTTGGAGTGGGGCTCCCATTCCAAGGGGAGTCAGTAGGGATCCAGGTAGTGCGTTGCATGCGGCGGGCAGGGACAGATAGCATGTGACTACCCGACTCGCCATACAGACGACCAGTAGATGGTTGAGAGGCCGTCGAGGTAGTGATGACAGTTCGAGTGAGGAGGTCCGTAGGGAGGCAGACAAGGCATGGGAGCTAGCAGAGTGGTAGGCGATGGGAGACTATTTGAGGTGTCACCTCCACCACCCCCTGGTGGTCCACCCCAACCTCATGGAGTAGGTGCACATGGTTGAGCTCAGCTTTAGGTAGTAGATGCTTCTGACCACTACACTCCAGTGATGATATGAGGTATGATCTGTGTCTTCTCCACCCTAGTTCAGTTCTTATAGACACCTCTTTTAGTCCAGCATTCCTTCCCACACCTCTTGTTCGAATCGCGAAGATTATTATGGAGTCGTTGTATTGATCCTTAGAGCTAGAGACTCCAACGAGAGGGGATTCAAAGATTACACACTAATGTCAGCTGTGTGAGCATACACTTCAAGGAGAGAGCTTCAGCTGGGATCTCTTGGTAGTGGCTTCAGGGCCTTACAACGTCATCATGGGTATGGAATGGCTATCCACAGTCCATGCTCATATCGAATGTTTTAGGCATATAATAAGGTGTGTCTGTGAAGATGGGACCAGGTATTCCATCACCAATGATAAGGAACCCCCTGCAGTGCAATACATACTCTCTTGAAGGAGAGTGCCGCTGATCACTCACAATTTGGCTAGACTCATCCTCATTCTAGTGGATGAGAGGATCCCAAGCATTCCTATAGTGTTGGACGAGTATGAGGTTGTTTTTTCTAAGGATGTTCTAGGACTACCTCCTCACAGGTAGGTAGAATTTTACATCGACCTATTCTCTATAATGACACTGATATCCACACCGGCATATCGGATGGATCCCGTGGTGCTTCACGAGCTATGGGTACAACTAGAGGACTTCTAGGGGAAGGGGTTCGTAAGGTCTATAATTTCACCATGGGAAGCCCCAATGGTTTTCCAATAAGGCTGAAAAGAGTTTGAGGTTGTGTGTGGACTTACGGTGCCTGATCCAGGCAACCATGAAGAAAAAGTATCCACTTAGGATAATTTATGACCTCTTCAATCAATTGAAGGGAGAGAATTGGTGCTCAGAGATAAACCTCAAATCAGGCTATCACCAGCTTTGAGTGCGGGATGAGGATGTACCGAAGACATCCTTCAGGTGCCGGTGCAGCCACTATGAGTTCCTGGTGATGCCTTTTGGCATTAATAACTCCATAGAAGTGTTCACATGCCTCATTAACAAGATCTTCCATCCTTACAATTACCTCTACATTATGGTCATCATTGATGATATCCTGGTGCTGTTAGTGGTAGAAGAGGAGCACACTACACACCTACAGATAGTCCTAGACACACTTTGAGAGGACCAGCTTTATGGTAATCTATAGAAGTGTTTGTTTTGGATAAGGGAGGTCCACTTTCTCAAACACGTCATCTCAAAGGCTAAAGTTGTAGTCGATCCAGAGAAGATAGAGGTGGTTCTTACTTGGGAGCCACCTAGGATCGCGACTGAGGTGCGAAGCTTCTTGGGGTTGGCTAGTTACTATCGGATGTTCATGCCCAAATTTTCTTGGGTAGCAGCACCCTTATAATCTTTTACATGGAAGGGACAACCCTTCGCATGGATAGTGAAATTACAGTAGTGTTTCCACGATCCAAGGTGGAGACTTACTAGTGCCCCATCTTGAGACTACCCGAGGAGGGATTTGAGTACATTGTTTTCTATGACGCATCAAGGGCCGGATTGAGTTCTGTCCAGATGCAAGAGCGAGAGGTGATCACCTATGGCACATGAAAGTTGAGAAAGCATTAGCATAAAAATGTATCCCATGACCTGGATTTAGTAGAAGTGGTTTTTTTCCATGAATATGTGGCAACACTACTTGATGGGTGAGCTGTTTATAATTTACTCTGGCCACAAGAGTCTCAGGTATATCTTCTCCCAAAAGAACCTAAACCTAAGACATTTGCAATATGTAGAGTTCCTCCATGACTATATCAAAAATATAGTATAAACTCATGGGAAGGGGATTGTGGTGGTAGACACACTCAGCCTGAGGAACTATTTGCAGCTGCTAAGTGAGGTGGTATGGCAGTTAGCTGCGATGCAAATATCCTTTGTGGATGATGATGGAGGAGCTTACCTTTGGCCAATGAATGTTACTCCCTGACTCTTGAAGCGAGTTAGGGGCACAACTAGTGGATGTTGTCTACGAGGCCCAACATGCTCAATTATATTTAGGATGATCTCCTAATGGATTTTTGATAATTAGGGAGAACACCATCCTTTTCATAGGATGCACCATAGTAATAGTGGCATTTCAAGAGGAGTTGTTGAGGGAGTTCCATACGTCCCCTTTGGAAATACATCCTAGAGTTTAAAAGATATTCCAAGACCTCTGAAATCTATACTAATGGCTGAGGATGAAGTGAAAAGTGGATGAATTAATTTCATGATGCCTCACTTGTAAGTAAGTGAAGGTTGAACATCAGGTTCTAGTAGGATTGACCCAGCCGCATGAGGTACCTTAGTAAAAGTGGGATGGTATCTTGATGGACTTTGTGAGGGGATTACCATGTATGTCCATAGGTCGTGATTCTAATGGGGTGATCGTTTAAATACTCACCAAGTCGACTCACTTCCTATCCATTTTGGAGTAGGGACTATTAGAGGGCTTGAGACGCATATACGTCCAACAGATAGTGTGACTTCATCGGGTGCCTTTGACCATCGTCTTATATTGGTATGCCCACTTTAAATCTTAGTTATGGAAGGGATTATGGGAGGAATTCGAGACACAGCTACATGTGAGCACATATCTTCTTCCCCAGATGGATGGTCAGATGAAGCGGACCATACAGATGCTGGAGGACATGCTTCATGCTTGGGTACTTGACATTGGTTGTAGTTGGGAGTACCACATGAATTTGGTGGTGTTCAAACACAACAAAAGCTATCACTACACCATCAGCAAGGAACTTTTTGAAGCCTTGTATTGGAAGCCTTGCAGATCGCCCATATGCTAGACAGAACCAAAGGGATTCGACACTCATGGGTCCAGAGATCGTACGAGTTACCACCGAGAAGGTGCAGATTATCCAGGAGCAGATGGGGACTGCACAGAGTAGGCATAAGTCTTATGCCGACAGAAGATAGAGACCCTTGGAGTTTTTGGAGAGAGATCATGTGTTATTTCTAGTCTCACCTCCTCAAGGATTACGGATCTTTGGCCAGGGCGACAAGATATCCATGACTTTCATCAGAACCTTTTAGATCCTGAGCAGATTTGGAGAGGTGGAATATCTCATAGAACTTCCCCCATAGATGAACCAGGGGCATGATTTTTTTTTTGTGTTGTAGCTGAAGAGATATCGGCATGATCCATAGCACATCATAGACTTAGGAGAGCTGAAAATTGTCTATGGGGTGACATTTGCAGAGTTCCCAGGGGAGAAAGAGGATCAACAAGAGCGGGTCCTATTTGGGTGGTTTATTCCTCTGGTACGAGTTCAGTGGAACCCCATGAATCTATGGGAGATCACATGGGAGTGGGAGGCTTAGATTCATGCTCAATACCCATTTCTATTTGTTTAATATTTCTTTTGGATTTCAGGGAAGTAAATCCCTAATGTGAGGAGAATATGATGTCTCAGAATTACTATGTATATTCCCTTTATTATATGGAATTAAGACTGTGAAATTCGATGGCATGTGATTCCCAGGAATAGATATCCTAGAATGGAATTTTCAATTTTTTATGGTACGTTCATTAAACGCGTGATTGTGATTTTATATCTTTTGAACCGGTGATCAAATTAAAAATACGAGGGCACCGTTGAACTCGCAGCATTGGGATTCACCTAGAATGGACTTAACTTTGGCTTGTAATGGCCAAACAGAAAATATTATTTTTTGTAATTTTTGAGAAAAATAATAAAATAACATAAAAATTTATTTTATATTCTTTCTCATCCATTGAATGGTGGAATGAGACATTACGAGGTAGTGAAATGGAAAATTAATGAGGTGAATTAATGGCCTGTATCATGCAACATAAAAAAGAAATAAAGGAAGTGTAACGACAATGTTATTTCATAAATTCACTATCATAATGACGTGATGTCGCAGTGCAAATAAAATGTTGTGAAAAGTTTCCTTTTTAATTTTTTAGCATTGGAGACGGAAGAGAATTAATCGGTAGGAATCCTTTGATGCACCTCCATCAGATCATTCTTTCCAATGAAGAACAAATGCCAACGAATGCCACTATCTTCATTGCCTCTTGAAGATCAGAGCCGAGAAGAGACGTAGACACCATGAATTCTTGAGGAAGAACTCTATAGAATTGAACATCAAAGAGGTAGGGGTTTGAGTTTTATTTCAATGATCTTCCCCATTCTTCCTTTCCTTGAAATGATGATCAATGATAAACCAACGAACAGTTTTATCGGCGGTTCATGAGTTTATGTGGGAGGGTGACATTTCATGGGGAATTATTATATAAGATTATGTTTATCGCATGATATGATTGATCAAACATCCCTGATCCTTACCCTATTCAAAACCTATAATGCAGAGGGTGACGTCCGACATGAAAAAGGCCCGGACCCCTCTGCATATGTGCCCCTATTAACAGATCGTCCAAATCGATGTTAAAGTGGAAATGAGAGATTCATGGAGAAAAAGTCGACCCGAGTGGACTGTTGGTGAAGATGGTGTGAAGAAAAGATAACAGGGGAACACTCGGTGGTCTAACAAACATCATACCAGCGTTCTGGCATAGGCGGCCCGCAGCTACAGCTGCGGGTAGTGTAGGCGGTGCCCCACGATGAAGCGGCGCTAGGCTGGTGCCATGTGGAATTTTTGGCCTGTGTTCGGGCCAGCTGTATAGCTGGAAGAAGCTGTGGTCTATCAACAGTGACTGGAGGTGGAGGCCCCATGACATCCTATAGGGAAAATGGGGCCGAATGTGGCCGATTTCTATGTCTCGGCTGGGCAGCTCACCACTGGCTGCTCCAGTGGTCAGTCCTCGGCTGGAGGACCGAGCCCCTAGTGGGTTGTGCCAGTTATGCACCTAGGAGGATAATTCCGGGCCCTGTAATCCAGAAATTCACCCAAGGGGCTGGACCCATGCCAGGAAGATGGACCTGCACCCTTCGAGCCGGGCTAGACTTGACCAGGTCGTTGGGCGACCTGGTGGGCTGGACCCTCTGCCAAACCAGGCTGGGTCCAGCGAGGCCTATTTTGCATGGCCCACTGGACAAGCTGGACCAGAACGACCTAGACCCAGACCAGGTCTGTTTGAGTCCGTCTAACTAATCTGGGGTATGTGGGACCCCAGAGCAGGGTCAAATCGGGCACCATCACAGCCAGCCCCTATTTACTAAAACACCCCTATCATGAAAACCAAACATCTGATTGACGATCCATTTGTGGCGTTCAGACCCTCATGATGAAGCAGATCTTTTGGTATTCTTTTTTGTGACTTTCATGGAAATTGAGATGTGATGAATGGCTTGATTAGTGGTTCTCCCAAACACAACATGTACGGAACCCTGCAGTTTGCAGAGACCTGATGACTACTCAACTACGGCTCAGTGAAAAGTGGATCTGTGTGACTCGGCATGCCCATAATGGACAGAGGTAATGTGTGACCTGAAAAAACCATGGTACTCGATAGAAGTCATACCAAAGTTCATCCATAGTAGGATATGGCCCTGTGTGACCTAACAGGAGCACGGTGGGGAGAGACTACGTGTGACCCAACATACCCATGGTACTCATTCGGTATGAGTACCACAATAGTCAAAGGTTAGTGGGAAGCAGATATGTGTAACCGAAAAGTCCCATTGTACTCTATAGGGGAGTTGTTCTCTAGAATCCATGGAGTTCTATGATATGACTGATGATGATACAATCACTACCCTAGAATATACATGGTGTGATCTTTCTTGTGCTTCATGCTTATGCTCCGTGCTTTTCTTTGAGGATTGCTTTGTGGCATTTCCTTTGTGTTTTGGGGTCCCCTACTGAGTGTTTTGTTACTCAACCCTACACGGGCTTCGCCCCCACGTGTTGTGTCTGGTGAAGACGATCGTCCTTTGGACAGAGGTACTTAGGGATATAGGACCGACGGACACTACGGTGGTGGACTTGGTGGCCTAGGACCAAGCGGGTGCCAGTAGGAATAGGCAGGTAGGACATACTACTTTAGCTTCCAGAAGCTTCACTACTCTTATGATCAGGTGGGGTTTTCTGTGGATAGCCACCAGAGTTTCATTTTGTATTTTCTGTTTTTAGTTCCCTGTTGGGTTTGTGTTATGGCCCACTTATTTTCACTTATATCTGCACTCAGCTATGTTTTAGTGGTATACTTTTCCCCCATTCAGTGTGTTGGGACGTGGTTGGGTGAGTGTGTGTTTTCATACTTTTACTCAGGAAAATGCCTCCCAATTGAAAGTTTACATTTTCGGTTGTAGTTTCCAGCCCCTGGCCTTCGGGATGCGAGATTGGGGTAGTCACGACATGGGCCCTGGGGGATAGGTCATGACTTGGGTCATATCATATTCTTAATGATAACTTTCTATGTTGAATTTCTCAATCATGAATAACTAAAATTACCATTTCTTGTTTTATAAGGTATAAAAGGATGAGATGTTATTTGACATATTTATATTCAGTAAGCAATATAAAACATTATTTCCAAAAGTTATGGTAATATCTAATATGAATAAACCTTTATTTTATAAAATACTACATTAGTCTCTAAGGATTAATCAATGACACCAAAATTTTAACATTAGTCATTCCAAAACAATTCTCACCATATACATCTTAATAATAACCCTAAACGAATTATAAACCTAAAAAATTAGAGTTTTTTGGTCAAATATTCTTCATAAATCAACATACAATTTTTGTCAATATAACATAAGTCATTAAAAATATGTTATACTAAATAGATATACGGTCTGATCATATAAATATAAAAATATTAAAATACTTCCCGTAAATAACATAAATCACTACAAATCCGAAATAAAATCATATATGATCTAAAAAATCACATTTATTATTCCAAAATTAATATTGTTCACATTGATATACAATCCAACACATTATAAAAATATCACATATACATTGATTCTGATAATATTCCCAATAATATTATAAATTTCTTCAAAAAGAACAATGACCATCTGATAAATAAATAACTTTTTTTAGTTCTATGTTCATCATTACAATTAAACATATGTTCCCTAAAATAAATATAATGAATCTTTATTATAATAAATCATAATTACCTCAATATCAACGTTCATATTAATCAACAATGATATCTAAACTTCAATCAGGAATTTTTTCTAAAACAATATGTTTATCTTCAAGAATATCATTAATTACCTTTGAATACAATCACATAACACTTAAAAAAGTAATCATTAATATTGAACATATGATAATTATTAAATATTATAAATTATTAAATTTAGTACCACTACATCATAACTCGTAAAACCATATATGTAAACACATCAATCATCTAAGATCCTTCATAGACCTTTGAAAATTATTATTCATATTATATGTTATGATATCCCTCATATATTGAAAATAATGAGTAATATCCTGAGATTTATAAATCCTAAAAAAACATTCTTACTATATTATAATTAAGAAAATATATAATTTCTAACATTTATATTCCATTTAATGATTATTCATCTTAATATGACATTGCTATAATTTTATTCACATGATCTTATTTTTTTATTTATATCTCTACATACTGAATTTATTTTTTAAAAAATCTTAATATTCCCATTTAAAACCTTCAATTGTTACCTTAGGATGAACTTTACTCCCCTCTATTGAGATAATTGATATCTATATTTTTTCTCATCAGTTTATTTCCGTATTCACTATTTTATGTAAAATGAAATATTCTTATAATCCTTTTGATAAATTTCCCATGTTGATTCTTCTAAGATAATTAACAAGTAGGTAGTTTAATCATTTTTATATCATTATATTTATCGCTTAAACTCCAATGAAACTCCTTTTTCACTTATTTTTTATTTTAGGGAACCCACCTATATTTTGTTTATTAATCTTGACTCAATATAGCAGGTTATGTGTAACCATATTAGTATCCAATGTGTTTCTTATCCCATTTGGTTTATTTTTTTGGTAACCACCATATTTTACATCACACCCATTTACAACTTGTATCATTTTTTCTCCAAAAAATTTTTTAAATAGAAACATCTTTGTTTGTGTATATCAAATAAAATCATAATGAACTGTATTATGATTAGGATAAATAATTTTATATATTTAATTATGTGTAAATATCTTTAACACAATTGGTTGATCCTATAATGTCCATAAAAACCATATTTATCCTTAGAAAACTAAAATTTATGTTTATATAAAAAATCAAACTTATATACAAATGAAGTACTACCCACTAATATTATTTAAAGATTTTCTATCATACCAAATACGATGAATTGTCCCTTTAACAACCCATAAGTATGAGTTTAATCATAATAATTTCATATTTTTTACATTTTTATTTTCTTTGATGTTTAGAAATTTAGATAATTAAGAAAATAAATTACATAATAGTATAGAAACATACATGCAATGTATATTATTTTTTTTTAAAAAAATACAGCTTTATGTGTACACCACCTTTTCATTCCAAACACATATGATTATTTTCAGATAAGTCTAAATAATTTTGTTTCACCATATTGTACTTCATACAAAACCATTTTTCTTGTGAAAATCATTAGAAAATATGATATTAGAATATAAATAATGGTAAGAAAATAAATAAAATTTCACCACATTAATCTAATGAAAAACATGAAAAGACATGAAAATTTTTACCTTTTACAAAATAAAACATTGAGCTCATTAATGAAACACTTTAACTTATAAATATCCACCATTTCTCAAAAATAAAACCTTCTAGTCTAATATAAATCCTACGAAATCCTCAAACCATCATGTGAAACTAGTAAACTCATGAAAAAACTTTGTTGAAAACAAACCGTTCACTTTTAAATGTTTGCAAGCATTTCATTCCTCATGAAGTCAGTAGTATTACATAAACACCATTTGAAATAATGAAAAATGAATCTAGGATCATCATATTCATATTATTTTTAATTTAATGTTTATTACATTTTATAATAATTAATTCCTAGTAAATTCAATTGGAGTAAACATCATGGTTATCTTCATCGTTTTCACCATAAGAGACTATATAATTACACAATGCATTAGAGAGATATATTGGTCTCACCTATATTCATGTGCTATATCAATATCACCATTCATCATAATTAATGATCATGTGTTATATAGTGAAAAAAATTAGACATGTCATTTTCATTAGAAAATCATGAAGAACTCTTTTAAATATGCATTCAAAATACCTAACATTTTATCATACAAATATGAGAAATACATTATTTCTCATAAAAATCTTCAAAAAAATTAGTACAAGATAGGTAAGAAGATATTATTTTAAAATACATGATTTTTTAGACATCATTATAATTAAAAACAACTATTATGGTTAGAGAAGGTGATCAAGCTGTATAAATTAAAAATATATATTTTTTCATTTCTGTATAAAAATGAAATGTAAAACATACAAAAATTATTGATATGATTTCCATTTAAATATTTACAAATAAATTTAAAAATAGTCAAACATGAACATTAGAAACATTATATCACAAATAATAAAATTAATGATGCATTTAAATGAATATTCATATCGAAAAAATGGTGTAGGAATGAAATCATTAAAACAAGGTTACAACGGACAATCATTTACCACATTAGTAAATTTTGAGTCAAATGATATTGAATAAGCTAACAAGATTTAGATTTTGAAAACAATTCAATTTCATGAAAATAATTAAAAATTCATATATAAGATACTTTTCAGACCATAAAGAGGAAAATGTTGAGAAAATAAATTTATTCTAAAAGAATGGAAATTGAGACATGAAATATCTTACCTTGAGTCTGAATCACCAAGTGCATTGTTTAACTCCAATATTATAAAAATATATTAATTATTTACTTTTTTAGAACCTATTATAGGTTTATTGCATTACTATAACCCCTTTAATATAATTTGTTACCATATATTATATAGTTACTATATCAGTTAAGTTCATGTCAAACTTTTTGAGGATGTTCTCTTCATAATATGAAAACAACATTGGTAGGATGATCATGGAAAAGGTGCATTGGTTATATCATATGTAGAATATTAATTATTTAATAATAGATTGATTATTAATTGAATACAATTCTATAACCATACATGAATGTTGGTGATGAAAATTTTGACACATTATTTCATGCATGTGGTAGTCTGCACGTACACACGAACGATGGATAAATTTTTATGAAAGATACAAATAAAGTAAAATATAGAAATTTATAATTTTTTTGAATAATACTTTTTCAGTATGTATTCTTTAAATTAATTAAATCCATCATATTAAGTATCCTATTATTTAATAAATGAAAAATTAATCAGAATGCTTTCTAAAGTGGTAGTTCACACATACACACAAGTGACATTGTCATTTTCTAACAGCTGGATGTGTAACAAGGATGAAAATATATTATAATTTCAAACTCATAATAATTATATATATATATATATATATATTATATATTCAGTTTTCTATAATTTTATCATGAAATATAATTCGGTTATGGAAACTGAAATGTATCACATTATGGAGATGGTAGTCCACATTTAGGCACTAATAATGTTTTCATATCCCATAAAATGGAAAAAAGAGTTTAAAAATGGATTTTCCATTAATATAATAATATTTGATTATATTTATCTTATTATGTTATTATATAATTATGGATATAATAGTTTTCACATATTTATAATAAGGAAAAACATGAATAAACTCAATTGATTATTATTCCTCTCCTATATAAAACCTCAATTAGCTTACACCTTAAGAATTAAATTTTGGTCTTTTGGAGAGACACAAACCTCAAGGAAGTGGGGAGGGTTTTTGGGAAGTTATTTGGGAAGGAATTGGATAGTCTAGAGTGCTTAATGTTGGTAAATAATTGATTAGGGGTGGTTCCTTATTATATCGTAAGGGAGAGGCACTCTATTAAATTTTGTCAATTTTCTAAATATTAGAAATGTCTTAATAAAGTCCATATGGAAATAAATATGTTAATTTAAAATGTAATTTTATAAGGGGATAAATTATATTATTCAATAATATCTAAGATGATATTTTATGATCTTATCTCAATTTTTGAACCCTAATTTCCATGTTTTACCCTTTATTGCATAGATAACGATTTACCATGGTTACATTTCATTATGAACAAAAATTTAAATATTTACCTTTATAAAATTTAAGAATAATTATTCAAAATATAAAATACATTTTTTGAAATAAAATCTACAAAATTTGAAAAAATAATTTTTAATATATGAAAAATACACACTGGGAAATCGTTTTAGAAAAAGTTTTGTTTTTAAGAATAAAAATAAATTTATACCAAATTCAAGTATAATATTGATTCATATGGAATTAATAAGATTATATTTAGACAATATGGTTTAATTTTACTTGAAAACCTATTCATAAATAAAAATTACATTTTAAATTTTTTAAATTAAATTTTAGTTATTATTAAAAATTTTATCGTTCACTATTCACCAAAAAATAATTTTTTCAAAAAAATCTGAAAAATTCACCCTAAGATAAATTATATATTATGAATCCAAAAAATATTCATATTGTAAAAAATATAATATCTACTCTGTATAATATAGATATAATTTCTATTAAAAAAATGTGAGGAAATGTTTTCAGAAAAATATATTATCAATTCATAAAATGAATTTATTCCCATGCCATTATTTGTAACAACTATTATATGTTTTTTAATTTATTTTATTGAGTATATTATAAATAAATTTCATAAAAATAAATAATAAATACTAATTATTTTTATTTAGAGAAAAAAATAAACTATGAACATATAAATATTTTTATAAAAATATCTATTTTTACCGTAAATGGTATTATATTATTTTATATAGAATTTATAATATTGTTATAAATTATTATTCCATTATTTTAATGATTAAAATTTTTTATGAAAAATTAATTCTCTAAATAAAATAAAATTTTCATTAAAATGAGTCATAAATAAATTAATAAAACCCACTTTTATTGAAAAATCACAATTTTAATCATTAACGATTCATAACCTTATAATAATTTAATTATATAATTAAAAATTGGGTACATAATTCCTAGTAATTTAAGAATTAATTTTCATTAGGGAAAAAATTTCTTCATATATTTTCTATTGTCTTCAAATATTTCCATACCTATTAATCCAACATCTTTTTTCAACAATTATAATTAAATAATAATATTTTAACAGAATATCAATATTCATTTTGTGATCTATATTTCATGTGGTACATGAATTTGAACATAATAATTTTTTATACTAAAACATCATCTTGTTTCTAGTTGGGAACGTTTATTGGTCCTAAACTTATATTTTATTATCCAAGAATAGATTTTCCCCATGTATGAAATGTATGAAACTTGGACCCGGGATTATATAAAATTGAGGAAGTGTACAAGAATAATAAAATGTGTTACATGTGATTTACACATCTATATGGTTGAATGAAATTTACTACACTCATTGAGATCGGTAAGCCATCTCAATGGATCAAGACTGTATAAGTTCTCATATTTGGGTTATAAATATTCTATATCTCATATTTATTCTTAGTTTTTTGGAAAAAGGGATTTTATAAATATACATGATTTATAAAGATATATTACGTTCATTATTTTATAGAAATTTATGTGTGTGATTGAAATAATGTTAGATCCCCTTATAGAATGAGTAACATTAATAATTTTTCAATGGACACTCTTTTCTTGTAGTTATGGATTAGTATTCATATTCATTTTCAATGTCAAAAAATTCAATAAGTTCTATCATATGTTTATTTGATGAGGATTTATTTTGGTGTAAAATGTTTTCACAAAATTAAAAATTTTTATATGATAACTTTTCAAAATAATTATGGTAATATACAAATGTTTTTGTAGATATGAATCAAATGTTGTTACATATAATGTAATATGTTGCGATGTATTTAGTGTGTTTGGGAGAATAATGTAAAAATTCCCTAAAATGTTATATTTCAATGTATGATATAAACAGTACATGTAGTATAACATATGTTAGTACATAAGATATGAATATGTTTAGAAATCCTTCATGTATTCTAATTATTCCACATAATATGTCAAACTTATGTACACATACATGTCATATGAAGAATTTTTTGACTTTAAAATTAATTAGGTATGTTTTTAAATGATTTTAATACCATATTAAATAAATCTAGTGTTTATTTCACATGTTTTAATGTATATGGATTTATCTGGTAAAAATAATAAAAATATTTTACCTTTATGGATCATTATTTATTTACTGAATGAGGGATTTGAAAGAAGATGATTTAAATAAAGTAATATGGTTAGGGTGATATAAATTTCCAAAACCTACTTCTGGTTGTAAATCCCTTACTTACTAAACAATTTTCATATGAGGTCATGACATAAAATATAATAAGAGAGGACCATGGATTTTATCCCTTATTTTGTAAGATGATATATTGAATATTTAAAAAATAGAATGTTGGTTGGTTATATTGATATTTCATTACAATGAAATGGAAAGTACCGGTCTTTTGATTTTTTTTGTTTTGGAGATGGTTTTTTTGATTTAATATGTGAATTATAGAAGAATATATGAGTTATTTATTTTAGGATAAACTGTTCTATACTTTTCTCACCACAATGTGTCATACCTTGACCTTACATATAATTATTATATATATATTTTTTATTTAATATTTATTTCATGATTTTGGGTAGGGATTGATTAAAATTGGGAGGAAATGCGGTATTTGTTCATGTAGAAAGATATTACCATGGTAATTAAAAACTCTACAAACTAGTCATGAAAGGGCCATCGTCACTTTGAAGAGTTGTTTGTATGGTTACTGTGTGGTTTTTGAAATGGTTATTCAAAACCATATATTCATCCTAGAGTGTCTCTATTTCTATTCCCATTATATGATAATGATATAATAAACTATGCTAACTGCATAGATTCATTAAAACAGATGAATTTCCATTCTTCCTTATTGGAAATTATAATATTTAGGGTTTCTCCATCCAACCATTTGAATCATGGGTTCTTCCAACTGACATTCCCACCCTCCCCACATTTCCTTGGTTACCCCACGAGTATAAATTATATTTTGATGATGATTTTTGATCATGGACCCCTCCCTCTAATGATGCCCCTATAGAGTTGATTTTAGAGAAAGGGAGATAATGACCCATAAGTCCCGTATCCTGTATGACCCAGGGTCACAACCAGCACTAAGGGTATAGAATCCCACTAAATGGGAGACATTTCCCTTTTAAAGAAAAAAAGATCAGGAGATATGATGGATCATCTCAAAACAACTCTGAGTATTATATATAAAATAAATCTATGATCCATCCCACATTCTTGTTTAAAATAAAACTACTACAAATGCAATTAAAGTTCTAAGGTAAATAGCAAAATAAGGATAAGAAATGACACAAAAACTATCCCAAAGTCTTAGCTAGTAATTCCCATCATAGTCCACATAGTTCACTCAAAACCTGAATTCAATTTTATATATGTTGGGTGAGCATACACATGTAATCAGTGATAAAATATAAAGTCTCGCATACACAAGTGATGAAATCATACTAATGCTCCTGTGGGAAAATGGTAGAACCAAAAGCACCTAACAAGGTATACTAACCATCCCCACCTCACCAAGGCACACACACCAAGTAACAAAAGTCCAAAAAAGTAATATAGTATGAATATCAATAGTAGGGTACCTTTACCTAATTTCCCACTGATTATCCACTCTCACACCCTAACGAAAAATGTCATAGTGCTCCCACATCTTCCAAAATAAACCTGTTGCAACCCACCTATATAGACCTGGGCCACATACCACATCACATCCCACCCGCACACACCTATGACACATACCACATCACATCCCACCTGTACACACCTGGGAAGCACAACATATCTCATCTCATCTTGAAGACACCTAGGAAGCATCACACATCCAATTTGGAAGACACTTGGGAAGCACAACACACCTCATTCTGAAGACACCTAGGAAACATTACACACCCACACACACATAGACCTCACGAACCACAACCCACCTAAAAAAACATGGGCTATCACCACTTGGAATAAGGAGTAGGGAAGAGTGGGTTTCCATCTATCCATCCTCCCAGTAGGAGTTTTGGGAAAGACACCCTCCCCAATGACGATGTGGGTGTTTGGCACGTTGTGCTCTACTAGGGTGGGGTGCATATTGAAATCATGTGGAAAATAAAAGAAATACATATATAATACTAAACACTCAAGCCTAACCTAGGGGTTTTCAACCAACTGCCAACACACAACACCAACTTTGATTCTACCTTTAAATGTACAACCACACAACAAGTCAAAAATCAATCCATACCCTCATCTAAATCATTTATCTAATTCATTTTCTTTATTAAATAATTCATATATTCCATTACTATTCAGGAAACTATCAAGCACAACACATAACAAGCCAAAAACAAAAAGTCAAACTGAGGAAAAGAACCATGTTAAATTAACCAACTTCATATTTACGCTCTGTTTAACACATATTCATGTCAAACAAAAACCTATCCTAAGAAACATACTGATTCTTTGGTAATGCTACACATGGAGAAACTCTGGGTGAATTACCCATACCAACCATTACCACCATCATTATTTAAATTCATTCCTCCCAATCCATCATATCAATAGATAAAATCCTCAAATCACAACCACACCCATCAACAGGTCGCATCATGACCACTTTCAGTAGCCCCGCTACATAACCACACCACACACAACACATCCAGCAATACAAACACAACACTACCTAACCACAGATGTGCTTCATAACACTGCTCATCTATCCCACATTCAATCAATATCTCAACCTAAGATTCCATTACACATTTTAAACCACCCAACAATACATAATGGTGCTAATAACCATATCACCACAAAAAACAAGGTTACAATATATTTATATTTAATTAATCATCATTTCATTAATTCCACTTTATATTTAAGGGGCTACCAAATAAATAGTTTGATACAGGGGCATCAATTTATTTTTCAAGTGTATGTGGTTTAATCAACATCATAAATATATATTCATATAACAAAATACCAACAACAAGAATTCACAAGTCATCATAGTTGTGAAAAAAATAACACCCCTGTCAAAGATCTTCAGTATCCATATAACCCATATAATTACAATATAAACAGATAGAAAATCATAAAATAAGTCACTTTTTTCCCAACCTTGTATGTTGATCTTAAATTGATTCAATTTTATTTATTTATTTTGTATTTTTCTATATTCACAAGTGGTAATTTCATAAACTCTCCCCACACGATACAAAAATAAATGAGAGATGATGGAATACCTTACTTGAAGAACAAAAGATCAGCAAATCCTAGTTTCACCGAAGTAAGGGGAGTGAATGTAGGAAAATAATCAAGGTAAAATGTGATCCAAATATCTGAAACACAACAACATGGATCCTTAGGGAAGAAATATTCTTGGGGACAACTAGTATCGAGGGTAAAGGGATGCATATAAGGAAGAAATGGTATCATCTTTAGAAAGGTCAGATCCAATATGAGTGGAAGTAATGGTTTTTAAAATCCACTAATATGGATCTTGACCAAGACCCGTGGTTTTGAAGTTAAAGGAATATTTATGTTTTTAGAAGATAGATACAATTCAAAACTTCTCCAAACCCATTAAATACTGATTTAAATTCATTTTACTTCAAATAAATTGTTAAAGGGGAGAAACTAAAAAGATAGAAGAATTTTGGAAATTTGAAAAACTATTGAAAATGAGTCACTGGTGGATGATTCACCAGTGTATGAGTTACAAGGGAGAGCTACCTGTGTGATTACCTAGTGGAGGAGTCATCAGTGTGAGCTATCAATGACGAGATACAAGTGCAAGTCACCGGTGCGAGTCACCATTTGATGAGACACTGATGTGAGATGTTGTCAGGACTTAACGGTATGACTCATCGCTAGACGAGTTACTTTCATCAGGAAATGATGTGAGAAACTATTGCGATTCACCATCACAACTCACTATTGGAAACCTACAGAGTTGATTCACCATTGTGACTCATCATCACAACCGGCCATCACAACTCAACATTGTTGACTCATCGGTCCTGACCCACGATTGAAAAATTAGAAAACCAAAAAACTGTTGAAATGAGTCTCCATAACCTACATGAACACTTCACACACATAAATTTAATAAATTAATGTACCAAAGAGGTCTGGTCTATTACATAATGCATAGGTGTTAAAAAGAGCGGAAATATGAAGTGAGATAATTTACCATGGTTCTTCTTCCTTCGTGTTATTTTTTATATGTGGCTTGTAATGTGCTACATTTGGTAGTTTCCCATATATTCATGGAATAAATAAATTTTATATTAATGAATGGTAATTGGTTAAAGGAATTGGTTGGTGGTATGAATTGAGTTGTGACTTTTTTAGTTGTGCATTTAGAGGTAGCAATAAAGGCGGTGTTGTGAGTTGGTTATTGGTAGATAGCCATATGTTAGTATTGAATGTTTGGTATTATATATTTATTACTTTTATTTTCCTAGTGATTTCTATACACACCTCACCCTAGTAAATCACTGTGATCTAAACACCCCCATCGTCACTAGGTAGGGTGTCTTTACCAAACATCCTAACGGGAGGATGGATGGATAGACACACCCTCCTCCCTGCTCCTTCATCTAGGTGGTGACAACCCATGTTTCAATAGGAGTATTGTGGTTCATGAGGCCTTAGTGTGTGATGATATGGTTTTTTCCCAGGTGTCATAGGGATGTGATGTGTTGTGCTTCCCAGGTGTCATCAGGATGATATGTATTGTTATTCCCAAGTGTCTTAGTGATGAGATGAGATTTTTTGTGATTTCCAAGTGTGTGTGGGGTGGAATGCAATGCGGAATGTTCCCAGGTGTGTGTGGGTGGGTTGTGCCATGGTTCTTTTGTAAGTGGTGGAAGTTACAGGATGATTTCCATTCGGGTGTGAGATCATCTAATCCGTGGAAATGTGGTGTGGGGTACCCTACAATCGACGTGTGTAATATATTACTTTTTTTGACTTACGTTACTTTGTGAGTGTTCCTTAGTGAGGTGGGGATGGTTAGTATACCCAGTTAGGTTCTTCTGGTTCCGATATTTTCTCATGGGATAATTAGTATTCTTCTGTCACTTTTGCATGAGTGACTTTACCTTTTCCTACTGAGTATACATTTAGGCTCACCATATGTATATAAAATTTATTTCAGGTTTTTAGAAAAGACTAAATTGGTGGTTACAGGCATTACTAGATCGAACATTGGTATAATTTTAGTGTCACTACTTTGCCTTACTTTTGGTATTTAAATTTTAGTTTTTTATATTTTTAATAGTTTTATTTTAAACATAGTAAATGGAGTTTTTTTACATTATCCATTATATATCCAAATATTTCACTCTTAAAAGGGTAAATTCCTCTAATTTTGTGAGATTGTATACCCTTGGTGTTGGTCCCCCCCCCCCCAAAGGACTAATGGAGGCGGGACTCGGGGTTCATTATCTCCATTTTTTCATTGAAATACCAGTAGTGGAATATTTGGTGGGATGGAGTCAAGACATAATGGTATCGGAGTTTGATTTTTAAGATATAGGTTGGATTTTGGAGTTAGGAATAGTTAGTATTGCATGGGTTTGTATGGATGTATTGTTTGGTGATTTTTTTTCATGACATAGTCCAGGGAAGACTGACTAGGAAATAAGATTTTAGGTCCCCCTTTGATTCTATGCATGGAATCTAAGCCTACCGAGTGACCAAGTGGGGATACATCATTTTTAATGTAGAGACAATAGGAATGGTTAATTCATAATAATGACTTGTGTTATTATTTTAATTGGGTTTTTCGGGTTATTTGAAATCGATTAAAAAATGAGTTAAATGAGTTAAAATTAATATTAAATAGAATTTCATAATACATGGAATTTGTAATTTCTTGTTTAAATTTTCAGATAAGGAACTCTATCATCATCCACATGTGGATTGGGATGTTTAGGCTTAATATACCAAAATAGTTTATTAGTGGAGGTTTTATCTAGTGGAGGAGGATGACCCATGGTAGAGAACATTATGTGATTTCCAGCAGCAGACTCTAGTGATGTATAAGGGTAGTGTTTTAGACAAGAAGACAGGAAGATGGCTCAAGAAGCTTGATATCACCTTTAGTTTGAATTAGAATCAGATGGAGTACTGATTTCCTTTAGTTGTGATCCAGATTAGGGGAGTTGCACGAAAGTGGTGGATGTTGTTCTTGGGGTAAAGGAAGGAGTCAATTTGTCATTTTATCCAGTACATAGTTACTCCCTTTACATTTCGGACGAACATGGAGGTTCTGAAAAAGGTGGAAGTGATTGATTGGATGCACTAGAAAGGATGTCTAATAAAATATGGGAATTAGAATATTTCTATAAAGGTCTAGGTTACGATAATCAGTAGGTATTAGGTGCAGGGTCCATTGAGGTTTTGACCGGTAGGGAGTCGACCTCAGCAATTTCCGTTTCAACCTTATAGTCCTTGTGACTTTCCTACGGGCCTCGAGAAGATGTGTTTCATATTTAGAGTCTACAGGAATCTTCAGAATCAGTACCTATCTATTGTTTGAGCTCATTATGGTGGAAGTGGGCAGGTATAACACCATCCCCAACAACTATTTCTAGTTAGGCCATTTCAACTATAGGGACATTAGGATCTTGCTCCACTGAGGGGAGATAGAGGAGGTAAATTCTTACCTCAAGGATTTCCTCAGGTACCTAGACCTAGGAATGGCCATGTAGGTAGTCATCATCTAATGGGAAGAGGATGTATGTGTGGTCAGTTTCACACAACATAGGTATATGTTCTAGTAGGTTTAGAGTTTATTAGAGGTATGATCCACATGTTTAGTAATATTTCTTGAACATTGTTTGATTCGGGATATTTTCAGTCCATTGTTACACCAGGTCCATCCATTTCTCTGGGACTATACATATATAGGCTTCCCATTCCCATGGTGTTTATTACACAAGTCGGAGGTCAGACCACCATGATTGATGTGTTCCAGGGATGTATATTGATGATGGGACCACATCAGTCCCATGAGGATATCTTCTTTCTAATAATACAACCATATGATGTTATCCTAAGAAAAATATAGATGTATTTTATGCATGATTTTGTTGAATTCTTTTGGAGAAGAGTTTTTTTCATACATGGATGGTCGTCATGTGTATTTTGTTGGCAAGTGGTGTTTCCAGGTAAGAAGTCATCATACATAGCATCTATTTTCCGTGTTGGCCGAGCAGTTAGTGGAATTTGTGGTTGCTGTGATAGTGGAGGTTGCCATTATTCCTTTGGAATTATTGGATTTTTTTCCCAAGGATGTTGTGACTCTACCCCCTCGATGTAAAGTTGATTTTGGGATAGACTTTTGGTCCAGTGCTCATCCAAATTTTGATAAATCATTAATAGAAGTCACATTATGAGTTGTGGGAATTGAGGATATGTATTGATGGCATGATGAATAAGGGATTTATCCTTCCCAGTGTGTCATCATGGGGTGCTCTGGTGTTGTTCTCAAACAAAGAATATGGTGGTATGAGGTTGTGCATATACTACCAAAGGTCAAATCAAGTGAATACCAAGAACCATTACCCTATCCTGGGGATAGACAATCTCTTTGACCTAATAAGAGGAGCAAGTTGGTTTTA
Organism: Viscum album; assembly: GCA_963277665.1. Taxonomy (NCBI): domain Eukaryota; kingdom Viridiplantae; phylum Streptophyta; class Magnoliopsida; order Santalales; family Viscaceae; genus Viscum; species Viscum album. The sequence goes on from OY728121.1 coordinate 1,458,486,565, forward strand.
TAAGATTAATCTACGGTCTAGATATCACTAGTTGAGGGTGAAATAGGGTGATATCATGAATACTACTTTCACATAAAGGTATGGGAACTTTGAGTTCATATTCATTTCATTCAGTGATAATAATGCACCAATTGTGTTCATGGGGCTCATGAACTCCATTTTCCATAAGTTTCTATACTGGTTGGTCATTGTGTTCATGAATGTCCTCTTGATCTACCCATTGTTAGTGGGTGGTCACTCCGAGAATCAATGGAACTTCTTGTAGGTCCTTCAATGCTACCAGCTCTATGAAAAGTTGTCCAAGTGAATGATATGGACAAAAGATGTGCATTTTCTGAGGAATGTGGTGTCTCAGTAGGGTGTAGAAGTGGACCCATTGAAGGTATAGGAAATTGTTTCTTGGGAATCTCATAATCATATGGATGAGGTTCATAGTTTTCTTATTTTGGTGGGGTATTACCCGATATTTGTACTCAATTTCTCTCAAGTTGCAGATCAATTAACACCTATGACCAGAATGGACTATGATTTTTTGTGAATCAAGAAATGCCAGGAATCATTCATCTATCTGGAGGGGATGTTGTTAAGTGCTCTAGTGATCCTATTTATAGTGGAATGGGTGATGTTTTAGGTGTTTTGTGATGCTTCCCATATGGGATTTGGGTGTGTTTTGATGAAACAGTGGGGAGTGATCTATTATAAGTATAGAAAGTTCCATCCCATGGAATGTAACTATGCCACAATCAATTTGGATATAGAAGTGGCCATGTTTGTGTAGATGTTTTGGCAACATTACCTCATTATGGATCACTTTATAGTCTTCATACATCATAAGATTTTGAGGTATATCTTTTCCTAGTGAGATCTGAACATGTAACCGCGGAGGTGGATGGATTTTCTCTAGGACTACAATTTTGAGACCTCCTACACCTTAGGGAAGTAGAATGTTGTGGCTGATTCCTTTAGAAGGAATTCGTGGGAGGAGGTAGTTTTGGAATCTGTAGATTCTTGGAAGGTGGGGGAGTTGGAAGCCATGAACTTAGATACAATAATGGATGGTGGACAAGGATGTTTTTTAATAAGATAGTGAAGTATTCTATGATATAGTAGGTGGAAGAATATCAGTGGTGAGACTCAGAGGAAGAGGTGATGTGTGATCATTTCGACCATGGAAATTCTCTAGAGGGATGGTAAAGGGATGGTTAGAATTAGATGCTATTGTTTGGAAGGATATTTGTTCCAGTGGAAATGTGAGAGGGAGTCCTCTATGAGTTTCACAACTCACCTTTATTGGTGCACCCGAGTATTTCCAAGATGTTCCATCGGTTGAGGGATCATTTTTGTGGCATGGGATGAAACATGTATTAGTAGAGTTTGTGGAGAAGTGTTTAGTGTGCCAACAGGTGAAGGCTGAGCACCATGTTCTCAGTGGTTTTTTGTAGCCATTAGATTTTTCTGAGAGTAAGTGGGATGAAATACTGATGAACATAGTCATGGGGTTACCCATGGCCTATGGAGGTTTTGATTCAATCAAGGTATTAGTGGATCGTCTAATGAAATTGGGTCACTTCTTAGTGACTATAGAGTCTGGAACAGTGGATGCCTTGGACAAAGGGTATATGGATGAGGTGGTGCAGATTCATGGAGTTCTGATAACAATTATATTAAATCGGGATAAATTATTTACCTCATGAGTTTGGATGGGATTGAAACATGATTTTGGCACTCAGTTACGCCTCAAAAACACCTTCCACCCTTAGAAACATGGGCAGATGGAAAAGACCATCTAGATTTTACAGGATATTTTGGGAACATGTGTCATGTACTTTTGCGGATCTTGGGTGTGAAACATTCCATTGGTAGAGTTTTCTTAAAATAACATCTATCATTCTTCCATTTGCGTGGCTTCATTTGAACCCTTGTACGAAAGGTTGTGTCGTTCAACTTTGTGCAGGACAGAGGTTGGGGAGACAATTTTTCTTGGTCTCGGGGTAGTTTAGAGGATAATAGAGAAGGATTAACTTGTTTGTGAGAGGGTGAATGAAACATAGGACTGGTATAAGTCCTATTCCAATCGTAGGATTATTCCCTTATAGTTATTCATAAGGGACCATGATTTGTGTAAGGTTTCACCTCATTAAGGACAGAGAAGTGTTGGCATAGGGCGTAATATTTCTCTAAGGTTCATTAGACCCTTCGAGGAGTTGATTTGATTTGGTTAGTGGGCATAATAGTTAGCACTCCCACCGTAGTTTGAGAGTATCCATGTATTTAACATATATCAACTCCATTAATATATTCATGATGACTCTCATGCCATTGATTGGGGAGAGTTATATATTAAAGATGATGTGGAATTTGTGGAGTGGCTAGTAGATATCCAGGATCATTGGGAGAAGGTGGTATGTGGGTAGAACATTCCTTTGGATCACATTTTGTGGAGGCATAGTAGCTAAGATTAGGGTAATGGGGAGCGAGAAGTGCCAATTCAGGCCTTGTACCCAGAGTAATTTTGAGTTTTTCCCAATTCTCTGTTTCCACGAAATGTAATGTTTGAACAATGTTATTTATAAAATGTGTTTTTATCCTTTTTCAATGAGGTGTGATAAATTCCTAATGTGTGAAAATGGGAGGACCTGATTCCTAATCGAGATTAATTAAATGCGATGTGATTAAACTTGTGTGGGAGAGTCAGTTCCACCCAGAGTAGATAATTTCATGAAATGGGGGAAGGAATTCCCTGATTAGTGTGTTTATATAGTGTAGTTGTTGTGCTTGTATGGTGTGGCTTGTGGTGGTTTGGGTTAGAATATTTTATAGGATGTGTTATTATATGAGGAGGTTTCCACTCCAACTTTCAAAAAACACATGGTGGCCTATTGTTGATCTATGATGTTGGTAGCGATGATTCAAGCATATCGAGATCCTTGAGAGGTATCTCACATGGTGGTTTTTCCGATCCCTATTTTCCTTCTATGTTTAGTTTTGAATTCATTGAGGTGAGAATGGTTTGAGATATATATTATGTAATGTATGGGACCTATGATATCACATAATTTTTAAAAATTCATTGATTGAAGTGTTTGGCGAGGTCAAGATGACTCATTTAAACAGATTTCCTGTTTTATAATTTTCCAACAATGGGTCTGGACTAGGGAGTCAGGAATGGTGAGTCACAATGATAGGTTGCGATGGTGAGTTATTATGGGGGCTCATTCCAGTTGGTTTCCAATAGAGAGTCACGATGGTGGCTCGCATTGGTGGCCTATGATGGTGACTCACCCAGCGGTGAGTCACAACAGTAGGTCGTGATGACAGCTTACATCAGTGACTCATCCATAGGTAAATCGCACCGATATATTGTCACTAGTAGCTTGCACCAGTGAATCATCCACCGGTGAATCACAATGGTATCTTGCCAATGGAAACTCACACCGATAACTCATCTACCCGTTAATCATCCACCGGTGACTCATTTTCAACAGTTTTTTAAAATTACATAATTATTTTGTTTTTATAGTTTTCCCCTTTAACATTTTCTTTGACATTAAATTATTTTAATACAATAATTAATTGATTTTTAACCATTTTGAATTATATGTATCTTCTAAAAACTTGAAGCTTCTTTTTACATTCTAACCATGTTGTCTTTGTCATGTTCTGACTTTAAGGGTTTTAAAAACCCATTTCTCCCATTGATATAGGATCTGTCCATTCTAAATATGAGAACCTTTCTTCCTTCTATGATTCCCATTACAGTTGGAACAGGATGTACCTAATAACCTTTCTACCCCAAGGAGTCGTGCGGCTCTGTTTCACCTTTTTGAATCTCATTTTCTCTAGATGACTTTCCTGCATGGACACCCCCAACTTCAGTGAAACCAGGACTTTCTGATCATCTATTCTTCAAGGTAAGGAATCATTTTTCCATATTTTACTTGTGTATTATGTGTGGGGGTGTGTGGATTAATGTATCCCTTTTGAAGATAGTAGAATAACAGATAAAAAAGATAATTTAATCAGTTTAAGATCAATAAGTGGTGATAATAAAAAAGTGACTTATGTTCTGCTTTGTTATTTATTGATGATGTTATTATATAGGCTATATAACTACTAAAAATCACAGTGTTTGGAATTCTTTCATTGCACAGTTGTGATGACTTGTGAATGGATATTTTTGGTCGTCTGTTGAATAACTATATATATATAATTGGTTAAATCACTAACACTCATTAATAAATGGATGCCCCTAAATCATACTATTTATATGGTAACCCCAAAAATAAAAAAGTGTAATTGAAGAACATATGATTCATTAAATATGAATATTTTTTGGCTTGGGTTTTTGTGGTGAAACGATTCTGATCACCATTATGTCTTGCATGGTGCTTCCAAAGGCATAATGGAATCTCAGGTTGAGAGATTGTTTGATTATGGGTTGGATGAGTAGTGTTATATAGTGAGGATGCACTCGGGTTGTGTTATGTATGTATTACTTGATTTGTTGGGATTGATGTAGTTATCCATTAGGGTTGTTGAGGGTGGTTATGATGGAATGTGTTAATCATTATGGTTTTGTGTTTTGGATTTTCAATATTGAGAATATAGATTGGGTGGAATGAATTTTAAGAATGATTATGGTAGTGGATGGTGTAAGTAAGTCCCCTATGGTTTCTATATGAGTATTACACCCAAATCTTGACTATGTGTCTCAGGATCGATTCTATAATGACATGAATGGGTGTTAAATTGATTGGAAATATGAAGTGTCTTAATTTAATGTGGATATTCATCCTCCGTGTGACTTTTTGTGTGTGTCTTGTTAGGTGCTTTGCTTCATAGTTTTTCCGATGGTAATGGAATAAATGAATTGACTAATAATGAATGGGAATTGGTTTAATGAATTAGTCGGGGGTATGAAATGAGTTGTGAATTGTTGTGTGGTTGTGCATTTAGAGGTAGTAGAAAAGGTGGTGTTTTAAGTTGTTTTTTGGTTGAAAATTTATAGGTTGTTCTTAAGGGTTTGGTATTATATATGTATTACTTGTATTTTCCTTGTTATTTCTATATTCACCCCCACTCAAATAAAACACTATGTGCCGAACACCCCAATCATCACATGGGGTGTCATTCCCAAACATCCAGATCAGAGGATGGATGGACGACACCTGCTCTTCCCTGCTCATTCTTCTAGACATTTATAGCCCATGTTTCATTAGGTGGGTTGTGGTTCATGAGTCTGAGGTGTGTGTGGGCGATTTGTGTTTTCTAGGTGTCATCGGGATGAGATGTTTTGTGGGTCCTAGGTGTCATTAGGATGAGATGTTTTGTGCTTCCTTGGTGTCTTTGGGATGTGATGAGATGTGTTGTGTTTACCAAGTGTGTGCGGTTGGGATTTGAAATGGTATGTGACATAGGTGTGTGTGGGAGGTATGAGATGTGGTATTTTTCCCTGGCGTGTGTGGGCAGGTTATGACATGGTTCTTTCGAAAGAGGTGAGAGTGCCAACAAGTTTTCTGTTTGGTTGTGAGAGTGGATAATCAGTGGGAATGTGGGGCGGGGTACCCCACTATCGATGATATCATAATATTAATTTATTGATTTGTGTTACTTGGTGAGTGTACCTTGGTGAGGTGGGTGTGGTTATTATAACTTGTTAGGTGTTGTTGATTCTTCTATTTTCTCATGGGATAATTAATATTCTTTCCTCTCTTGTGCACAAGATACATTGTATTTTTCTACTGAGTATACTTGTATGATCACCCTATGTATATAAAATGGATTTCTGGTTTCCAAGAGGACAATGTGGATCATTCTGGGCGTCACTAGCTCAGGCTTGGGAGAGTTTTTGTGTCACTGCTTAACCTTACTTTTGGGGTTTACCTTGGTGTTTTTATTATATTTGTAACAAGTTTATTTTAAACATTTATGGGGATGGATCATTGAATTAATATATATATATATATATATATATTAATTGATGTTTTTTAGATGATCCTTCATATCTCTCAACCTAGTTTTTATAACAAAGGACAATGCCTCCCATTTTGGGTGTTTGTATACCCTTGGTGCTGGTCACCACATTGGGGCATACTAGAGGCATGATCAGGATCATTATCTCCCTTTATCCATTTCCATCTTAGGAGGGGTATCTTTTGAGGGAGGGTATCATGACAATTATTCTTTGAAAAATGTCTTTATACCTCCACCATTTATCTTATTATCCCATCTTTTCATTTTTCATACCGTAAAATGGTTAGGGAGGCCATGATTTTAGTGATTAATTTTTTTTACTATGATTTTAATTTTTTAGGCCTTATAATATCCATTTAAATGACTTTATATCCCTCCCATAGTGGTGAAACACTATTGTTATAAGATTTATTAAATATGTTAGTTTTTTCTATACATATATTATTAAATTTAAAACCGTGGTTTTTTATCCTTCCAATTCAAAAATATTAATGTTTCAAAGAATATATGAAACATTTTTATTTATTCATTTTACATATTAATAGGATTATATCTTGGATAGAATTTAACAAAAAAGGTTATTTTTTGTTCAATTACTCAAATATATGTTCATATGACTATGCACAAAAAGTGGTTATATAAATTCCTGTATAGCTATTTTCTAAGGAATTAATTAGTTTATGGGATTAATGGGTTCTACAAAAATATAACAAATTAAAATTGAATCTAATTCTATGTTTGGGTGTCTTGTGATGGATTTTATACTTTTATTTAATTATTTGAGATATATTGATGATTTTTATTTCAATTAATTTTCCAAGGTGAGGGTGTGTTATTATAATTGTTATTAATGAGTAAATTTAATTAATTTCATATAATTAATTGTCGCATACATTTTATGTCTATGGAAACCATTGGTTGTTGAGAAGGGAATATAGTTATTAGTGTTCCAATAGTTTTGATCACTACACTAACTAGGGGACTCAAGTTAGGATAATTTCTTAATTTGTTTAATTTTATAATTAGTCAATCAAGGAAGGGTAAAAACAAGTGATAGGTATCCGAATTACATTAGAAAAAACAATATGTATTCTATATTTATGTTATCCATGTTTTTAACTAGGTCTCATAGGTGTTACCATGATTGTTGTGATTACACTAATCTTATAGTAGTTGGTTCGAATATATTTCAGGTTTTTCATAATTATATTACTTATCATTATTCTTATTAGGTTTCATGCTATTTTTTCTAACTCATATTTATAATATATTTTTATCCTGATATATGAATGAAAACATATTAATATGTCCCATTTTTTAATTTATCAACCTTGGGTGGTTTATTTTAAAATTTGATTGATCCTTTATCTTCCATTTAGGGTTTTATCATAGTTTTATATTAAACTAATTCCCGAAATTCAAATGAGTGGATTCGTTAAAATATTTTAAGGGTTGAATTATTTTTAATTATGGATATTTATATACCATGAAATAGATATATTTATGTAATTAAAATTTTTCACTAGTTCCATTGAAAATGAAGATCATATTTCCAGAATTTTTTAACAAATAGGCAAGAATATAATTTACTATTAATTATGATTTTTTAAGTGTGGTGAGGATACCTACATGGATTTTTTTTCTCATGTCTATCGTATTATAGCTTCAGTATAATTATTTTTTAGATATAGTGATTAATTATATATTTTGGTTATGGTATATAGATAGTTCCAAAAAATGAACATTTTTCTTCGTATTTAGAGATATGTTTGTGTGGAAAATATTTTCTTCTTTAATTTTTTTTCTAATTTATAAAACCACTTCAGATTTCAAACTCTCATTTTTTTCTATTTATATTTTAGTTTTTGAAATTTATGTTCTATTCATATGTTTTTGAGATGTATTGGATATTTTTTCCATTTTTATTATTCATGAAATTTTTACTTTATTATTCCTTATTTGGTTTTGAACATTAATACTTCTACTTATTTTTTGTTCTTTGACTGTAAGACCCCAAGATTTTAAAATATATTTTCCACTAAATTAAATACTATGTTTAATATCCAATTTCACATGAGAAACCATAAATAAAATTAGAAATGATATATTTTCATGAAATAATATATTATAATCAAATATAAAAATTAATACATTAATATAATAAAATATTATTCATTAATAAGAAAAAAAATCTTTAATAAATATGCATATAAAAAAATATACCATAAAAATAAAATATTTTTTCTATTGATTTTATATGATGATTAATACACTGATTCTAACTATGTAAGCATTGAAAATAATTGGAAATATAAAATTAATGTTTATAGAGAAGGAAATAAAATGAATGAAGTATTTTAGTATTATATGCAAGGCTGAATATAGGAATGAAATATGACAGAAATATAAATGGTAATTTGAAATATTTACATTAGAAATATCTCCATTTTTATATGGTCAATAGGTATATCTAATGGTTATTCCATGTAATTAAAAATAATTAATTCCAAAATAATACATATTAAAAATAAAAAGTAATATCTAATTAAAATGAATTATTATAAAAATAATGTGTTAATATAACATCCCAAAAAATTATTAAATATATTCATTGAAATTAATTTAAATTTATTAATAGATTTCATTACACAAAAATACATAGTTTATCTTGTATCACATGCATCACCATGTTTATCTTGTAGTGCATGAAACATAGATTTACTTTGATGACCTGTGTCACAAAAAAGCCCAAGTATTACTAGAAAACAATATAAATTTAAAACTATTTATATAAAATTATAGATATCACCTATATATTTTAATAGAGGGAGTTAATATGATTAACTATATTATTAAATAATATTTTTCACATGTATATAAATTTAATTCATTTGTTACTAATAAATTATAAATTAAAATAAAGGCTAATTGAATATAAAGGATGTGTTTTAATGGAAGACAATTTTTTTCACATAGTGGAATTTATATCATAAAAAAAGTAAATTATTCACTATTAGTAAATTTTATAAATTAAATTTCTATGTTATATATTTAATTAAATGTTTTTGAATTCCAAAAATATGCTTAAGATAAGAATAAAACTAATTTTAAGAAAAAAAATTTGTTTAATTTTTTAAGGTTGTTTTAGTGCCTTTTAATGGAACACCTATTTTAAATATATATGTTGAAAATTTTATAATTTTTATTAGAAAAACTAAACTTTTATTTTGAATTTTTATTATTAGAATTTTATTGGGGTGAATTTTTTTTCTTTTAGAGAACTTTCATATTTTGATGAATAGTGAATAACAACAAATTTTAATTAACAATTGTTTTTCTTTTAAATTTTATATAGTGTTAAATTATATTTTTAATTGATTTTAAATTATAATTAGATTAATTTTATATTAATTAAATTAATTTATATCATTAAAATAAAATTCAAAATGAAATTTAATATTAAAAAATTTCAATTTTTTGATATTTTCTTTATAATTACATGCTTTTTCATCCCTTCTTCTGGATTGATTTTAATTTAATTTCTTCCACTTATCTAATTGTAATTTTTAAAAATGGATTCTAGTTTTAGGATCATAATTATTTATAATTTTTAATAATATAAAATTATTTTTTACCAAAATGATCAGTGAGAGTAATTAAAATTAATTACCATGATTACGGAAAAAATGTTTCTAATTGGGGGTTAAACTTTAAACATAAGCATCAAAATCACCTGGAAACTTGTAAAACCCCCATTTAATGTCCATGATTTGACAATATAACATTTTTTGGAATTTTGTTCATTATTGGAGGCACATGATGTGTGGGATACCTCTCAAGAGTTTTTACCTTTTTATATTTACAAGAATGGCATTCCCTCTCCACTTTAAAAAGGCACTCGACATCCCCACTTCATAATACATTTAAATACCATTTTCTCATTATAAACATGAAAAATAAGCTCCCAAAATCCCTCTTATCATCCTATAATCCTCAATTTTGGATTAATTACAACTTATTAAGTCTTTTGGTGCAAACAAATAAGAGTTACCGGAAAAAAGAGGAAACATTCTTCCATGATCGCTTATGTTTCATTTCATTCTCAACCCACATAAATTTTACATATTAAATTATTTTATAAAAACATAAATATTATAAATATATGGAGGTGTTTTTATGTTAAGTATTGTACCCACAACAAAATAGACTTTCATTAAATGGGATACGCAATCATCGTTCTTGTGTACGACAAACTACCTCATGAAAAAAATAATATCATTCGTTCTTCCAGCTCTCATGGTTGGGAATAATGATTTAATTAGTATTTTATATGATATATATGATATTTATAATGTATTTATTCTTATTCAATGTTTATATAACACATTCCTTCCTGATTTCCATTTTTTGGAATATGATAACATAGTTTGTATATGTATAGACTACCACCACCTCAAAGCGATGTGATATGTACAAAATTTAAAAGGTTTGTATTAAGGAAATGTTTAATGATAATATTTGGAAAAAATTATATATTTATTATATTCATGAAATAATTATTTATTTTTAAATAAAAATATAATTTTCTTCTTACCATATCTCACACTGAAAAACTAATAACGTCATTTGTGGACGTGTGGACTACCGGCTCCTCGAGGAAATGTTATTCTAAAATTATAATTAATGTAAAAACTTGATAATTATTTATAGGTTATTTTACTTGATATTTTTAAATAATGAACATTTTTAACATAGTCGACCACTCAAATCCAGTTTTGACACATAAGAAGTATATAGTGAAAACATCCGAGCTAAAAATTATTGATAATGTTAATGTATACAAAATGAGTATAAGTGAAATAACATTTATAATAAAATTGGAAATAGTTATGAAGAAAGTAAATAATAAATATAAGTTTATTTTTTGGGAATATAGATGACAATAATTACATAATTGAACTAAAGGTAAGGGATTTATTAACTCCATTTCAATTCATTGGGTTAAAATTCTATTTCATTTATTATGTTATTTCAAGAATATGTGTGAAAATTTCTTTTAATGTTTTATATAGTACATACACTTTAAATTTATATATTTTAATCTTTTATACATAATTATTTCATTATTTTATTCTCACTAAAATGATATGATATTTGTATTGGATTCTCATCTCTGTTTTTTATATATGTGAGATAAATGTTGTATTCACCGCATAATTATTTTGTGTGGGGTATGTACTAAATATTTTGATATATTATATTAATTGATTTTATAATCATTGTATCTAATTTATTCATTTTATTATTATTACATTTGGGTATTGTAATTCATATGTTACCATACTTGTAAGGGGTTATATCCCAATTTACATTCCATTTAGAATAATTTGTTATTATGATCCTAGTTAATTATATATAGTGTATACACTACTCCACGAAATTTTATAACATGATTTTTTTATTTCCAGAAAATAAAAGTCTAAATTTATGTTATTATTTAACATATCTTATTATTCATATGTTAGTCATGTATTAAGGGTTTTTTTCATCTCACTTTTATTTTTATGAGTTATATTCTGTATTTACAACTAATTGTTGTTTTTTGGTGAATATACTACCCCTGAATGTATTGTGTGATTCTAATCCTTATTTTTATGGGGTTTTTAGAAATCCTATTGTGGATCTATCTTTCACAAGGTTTATGGTTTTAATGTTAACAAAGTGGTATTGGATTTTTGTCACAGTTCTCCTTCTTTGAAATATTCGTTATGTTATATAGCTATATCACTTCATGAGGTGTGTAAAATTATTTTTTGACATGATATATCCTGAATATATTTATTTTCATCATATTATAATTTTTATTTAACACCATTTGTTATTTTTTATTATGATTCAATGATTTCATGTTGGAATGGTACAGTTTAGAATGTATAATGTTTATTTTCTTCTTGAATGTTTTTAATGATCTTTTAATTTTTATTTCCATTCTCCAATGTCTTAGAAATTTGTTGTTACATATCTTTAATTGGGGATATTTTGTATTGATAACATACAAATTATTTTATGGATGGATTAATATTGTTTCAAATAGAATGTTTGGGAACCGATTTCTTTTCCATGGGGTAACCATGTTTCAAAGAACTTGTTATTGAACTCATTTATTTTAAATGGGGTAATCATGTTCTAAAGAATTTTTTAACACGTTTTGTTTAAATTGTTTAATCATATTACAAAGATATTATATTGAACATATGTCATTGTCATTGGTTAATCATGTCCAAATATATTTTTATTTAACCCATTTATTTTTTTGGGTAAGTCATGTCCCAAAGAGATTGGCATGGAACCCTTTTATTTTCAATAGGTTAATCTTGTTTCAAATAGATTCACCTGACAGCCATTTCATTTACATGGGTTAACCACATTGTAAAATGAATAATTATTTTTCCAATGAGTTTTACTCATTTGGTGGTACATGGAAATACTACACAATGGTGTGACCCAAACAACGCTATGTAATCCCATTAAAACAAAACATGGGGTAGCCCAAATGGTTCTAGGTAAGGTTGTTATAGATTAATATGGGTTGGACCAAATATCAGTTGGTAAGCCCATCAAAAAATTATTTCTGGTGGCCCATATATCACTATGTAATCCCATTATAGCTTAACATGGAGTAGTCCATATAGTTCCAGGAAATGCAATTATAGATTAACATGGAATATCCCAAATAGTGTTAGGAGAGCCCAATATTTCACTACAATGAATTTGAAAATGATAATTTAGTGATTAAAAATTATTTTTATTCCAATTTAAATGTTTTTGAATGGTTTTTTGAATGTTTTGTTCCATGTTACCAAAAATCGTTTTTATGTTATTATTAGGAGTTTATAATTTTTTTAATTATCGAGGATGACATTCCATGGATTTTTATTATTGATTATGATGGATATTTTCTTATCCAGGTTTTAATATTTTATGATCGATTTAATAATGGGTATGAATTAATTTTTTTACCCAATCATGCACTTGGATTATGTAAATATACCCTTATGAACTCTTATGATTGTTGATGGAATTAAATTGTTAATGATTCTATTTACCCAAACTAAGAAGATGAGATTATCATTATTGTATTTTTTCCCTAGGTTTTAATGAATTAATTTTATCTTTTTATATCATGAAGGGATTTCTTATGGGTGATAATGATGTAGTAATGTTAATAAGAAAAGATGGGTTTAGTGGGAGAAATGATAATTTAATTTCAAGTAAATTGTTTATTTAAGAGTTTTTCATAATTCTCTAAAACTCAAAACCTAAAATAACCTCTAATATGTATGATATCACTATTATAATTTTGATGTGAAATGTTTAGTTTAGAAAATGTGGTCACATTTATCAGCCTCAAATATGGTTTTGTAATGTTATGTATTTCAGCACATGATCTGATAGTGAGGGTTCTTGGATGTTATATTTGGTATCAATGGACAATTTTGATAAATTTCGAGATTATGATGTTTTCATGTGAGGTTATATTAAGTGTTACAGATACCATTATAGGTTTATAAGCATATGTATGATCATAAGATCATTTTATTAGACACCCAATTGAAATTTTAAGTGCTGGGATCTTAAAGTGATATTTGGAGACATTTTTTAGGGATGAGGTATTTTTGACACCAAGGATCAAAATAAATTGTTTTTAGGGATTAATTGGATTTCATTTTTACAAACAAATGTCAACTTGTATGCTAGTTGAAACCCAGACACATCTAGCAAGGCGATGGGTCTTGATCCCATGAACAAATAACGATAAGGGATTCACACCTACCATAGGTCTACGTGAAGTCCTAGTCATTAGAAAGTTATTCATATTAAGATTATTTTTATTTCATTAATCTATGGGATTTTAATTTAGGAATAATGGTTTATTTATCTTGAAAGAATATACTATGAAATGCTTATAATATTTTGGGTTCAAACTTAGTAATTACATGTTTGAATAATCTTAAGGATAATTATTTTTAAAATAATATAATTTATCTTTTAGAAATAATATTTAATTTTGATGATTATTTTATCATATGGAGGTTTGTTAATTTTCGGAATTATCTTACTAGGTGCTTACCATTTTGGTTTTCGTTAATGTCAAAAGGCAGGTGGAATATATAGAATAAACCTTTTAGGGGAATGTGGTCATTAAAAGTTAATATCAGTACTTTAGTAATTAAATATTCATCTTAAATACTCATATTTTAGAGAAAAACATTAGATTTTTGGGGAAATTGGATAATGTATGAAATTATACTCATAAATTTACTATATTTTATGTGTTTTCATTCTAGTTGGAGATGGAAATCCTTCATCATTAGGAAAATGATCTTAAAATAAAATGTTTTCTTATTAATATCTGTCCTCATTATATCAATGACCATCGTTACAACTATTCAGTTTGTGTTTTTTTTCACAAAAATATTCTTGACCACAATATGTACAACTCTATATTATTCCATGAGAATTTTTTTTTCATTCTAAATCAATCATTTAATTTCACACCAATGTTATCCCTATTTGGAATCCAAGTTATGTGTATCATTTGATGACCTTTATGTTTTATACATTCCCTTTTTGAGAGTATTTTTTGTCAACCCTTTTTATAATGTGTGTTTTAATGAATGAATTCTAAAAATTTTATTCCTTTGACATCCAACATGTCTTTCAATGGTGACATTAATTTTAATGGGGGTAGGATGTAACATCCTGAAATATTATGAAATATATTCTTTCAAATTTAATTTAAATTCTTTAATAGATTGTACTACATGAAATAAATAGTTTATAATACATCAGATGAAACCCCATTTTCTTTTCTGTTGCATGAATCATTGATTTCGTTTTATTACATATTCAACACACAAGCCTAGGTCTTATTAGAAAATAATATACTATTAATATTCTATATTTAACATAATGGATATCACCATTAAATTGGAATGGTGGGAATTAATATGTATAATTAAATTATGAAATCATTGATTTCAAAATTTTATAAAATGAATTCAATGGTTACCAATTAATTAGAAATTAAATTAAAGGCCAATTCAATATAAGGGTTTTATTTTTATGAAAAAAATATTTCTATCACCAAAATGGTTTTTTTCAAAAAAAATTATTTTATTAACTATTATTGAAATATATTAATTTAATTTATATTTAATATATTTATATATATATATATTAAAATCATCCAAAAGTTTTTATAATCATAAGATAAGAATAAATCCAATTTTAATCATAAAAGTTGTATATTTTTAAAAGGTAGTTTATCTCCGTTTAACAGTGCACCTATTTCAATTATAAATTTTTTTTTATCATTTATGATTTTTTTGAAGAATTAATTTTTTTTAATTTTAATATCAAAATTTACTGAGTGTAATTTTTTTTGTTATTTTTATGAGAACATTCATATTTTTATGAATAGTGAATGACACTGAATATTAATTAAAAACTACATTTTCATCTAAAAAATCATAGTGTTAAATTATATTTTTAATTGGTGTTTATGTATAATTAGAATAATATTATATAATTTAAACCATTTTATGTCATTTTGAATAAATTTCTCGCTGAAATATTATATAAAAACAATTCAAACTTTTGAACTTTTCTTATTAAAAACCTGTATTATTGTCCCAATTGTGGGGTTTTGTTTTAATTAATTAATTCCACTTTTGTGATTGGAATTTTGAAAAATGGATTCCTTATTTCGAATCATAATAAATTATTTTTATTATTAAATCCAAATTATTTTAAAGACTATTTTTTTAACAAAAATATTTGTTAATGTAATTAAAATTAATTAATATAATTAAGGTAAAAATGTGTTTACATAGTGGTTAACCATTAATCTTTAGTGGAAAAATGACGTATAAACATATAAATACAATTTTATAGACACTATTCGACCATATAATCTCTTGGATCTTATTTTTATTATTATGGGAGGAATATTATTTATGGGATACCCCCCATTAGTTTGTACCTTTATATATATCTAAAATTTTCTTTCCCTCTCCACTATAAAAATGCAACCACCCATCCCAATTTTTCACCCCAAACAAGCCATTTGGATAATAAATAACATTAAAAAATAATCTCAAAACTTCACTACTCTAATCCTATAAGCCTGAAATTGTGAGGTAAGCAATATAAAGAATTCCTTTGCTGCAAACCAAAAGAAGCTACCAGAAAAAGAAGTATAATTCTTAAACGATCACTTTTGTTTTATTTCATTCTTAATCCAATTAAATTATTATTATTCGATAATTATATAATTTAATAAGAATATTAAATATACTTATATGTAATTATGTTATGTTTTCTACCTAAAAATTCACACAATTCTATCTAATCTTATACTAAATCCTCATTCGTGTGTACGACAGATTGCCGCCTCGTGAATTGATGTCATTTGTTTTTCCATTACCACCTCTCAATGTCATGAATAATGGTAGAATTACTATTTATTTAATATATATATATATATATTATTTATAATTTTATTATTATATTTTAATTATTATTTAAAACATAACTTTACACTTTCAATTTTTGGGACTATGATAACACCGCTTGTGGACATGTGGAATACCGACTCCTTTAAGCGATGTGATACGTTCACCCTTTACATGGAGTGTATTAAAGTTGTATTTAATGTAAATATATGGTATAAATGAAATATTAATTATATTAGTGACATAATTATCTATCTTTACTTATAAAATATCATTTTCTTCATTCTATTTCACACTCTTAAATAGTATTAATGTCATTTGTGGACTCCGAGACAACTACCTCCTTGAAGTAATGTTATTCCTCCATTTTCATAACCACATAAAAATAATGATATATATAAGTATATATAATTAACATATATTTTATTTATGATATAATATTCATTATGGAATGAAAAATGTTACATACCTTCTTTTTATTATGATCAATTAAAAATGGGAATGTTACTCATGCGTGCGTATGACATATCATGTCCATAATCATAGCGATGGTAAATTTTTCATAACCATATTGACTATATGATTTTAAGAGTAAATTTTTTTTAAATAATGTATAATTATGTAATGGTTATTATTTTTTAAATTTTTAAATAATTACCTCATTGACCATAGCTGACTTATCAAATTCGGTTATGACACATAATCTGAATATGGTCAAAACATCCGACTTAACCACTATTGAAAATGTAATTATATATAACATGTTTTAAAGTGAAGTAAAAGTAATAATAAACTTTTAAAAGCATATGATGAATGTAAATAATTAAAATAAATTTATTTTTTGGGAAGATAGAGGACACACATGAAAAATTGAACTCAAGGTAAGGGATTGCTGAACTCAATTTCCATTCATTTGGTAAACAACCTATTTCGTTGATTTTTTATGTCATGAATATTTGTTAGAGTGACTGTATTTTATTATATAATGTATTTCCATTTTTATTTTTTGAATATTCATTTGACACACATAATTTTTAATTTATTTATTCTCACTACAATGATACATCCAATATATTCGATTTTGATATCACTTTTTTTACATTTGTGATAAAAATGTCTTATTCACCAATTACTTATTTCTTGTGTGGTGTATATATTTCCCATTTTTTTATATTATTATTAATTAATTCTAATTATTTGTATTTTAATTTTTCATTTGATGATTATTACATTTAGGGTTTTCAATTGATATCTTACCATAGTTGTAAGGGGTTTTATCCCAATTAACATTCGGTTGATAGTTATTAGTTATCATGAACCAAATTTTATTTATATGGTTTATATCAATAAATATGAAATATTATATCATGAATTTATTTTATTTCATGATATTTAAAGTTTCAATTGATTTTATGCTTTCAGAGATCTCGGGATTGAAACATTACTCCCTTAGTAAGGGTTTTTTCTCATCTATCTTTTATTTCTTTGAGATATATTAAATATCCAACACTAATTTTTTTTGATGTATACATACTTATCCTGAATTTATTTAATTATCACTATCATTAAATTTATTTTTTAAAATATAAATTTTATCTATATTTAATGGGTTTTATGGTTTCAATGTTACTAAAGCAGTAATGGATATTTGTCACAATTTTCTTTTATTGAAACTGCTGTTATGTTATACATATATATTATTTTATGAAGGGTGTATATTTATATTTTGGCTTGATATATCATGAATATATTTATTCTAATGATATTATTTGTTTCATTTAACAAAATTCCTTAATGGGTTTTATGATTGACATGTTTCAAGGTGGTATGGGACACATTAGATTGTTAAATGTTAGTTTCTTCATTAATGTTTTAATGATATTATAATGCTATTTCTATTTATCAATGTCTAAAACAATTTTTATTAATTATCCTATAATAGGGATATTTTTTATTCATAGCATACTTATTCGTTAAGGGATGTATTAATATTTTTTCAAAGATACTATTTAGGAACTTTCTTCTTTTCCAGGAGATAACCATGTTTCAAGAAATTTTTATTGAACCCATTTATTTTCCACAGTTTAATAATTTTATAAATAGATTATTATTGAAAATAGTTCTTTTACATGGGTTAATAATTTTCTAATGATATTTCTATGGAACTCATTTTTTTCATTGGTTAATCATGTTTCAAAGAGATTTGTTATTAAATCCATTTGTTTTGTAATGGATAATCATGTTCCAAAGAGACTGACATGGAACCCATTTCATTCAACAAGTTAATTATGTTTAAAAATATTTAAATGATATTAATTTATTTTCCTGGTTTAGTTATGTTTTAAAAGTAATAATTATTGTTTTTTTTGTTTTTTTTTCAAGTTTTGGTTCTTTGATATCATTGATGATGGGGTAGCCCATATAGTGTTGGGTAAGAATGTTACAACATAACTTGGGGTGTAGTTGACAACATCAGGTAATGAAATTATATCATAACATGGGGTAACATAAATAGAACTAGGTAAAACTGTTACATCTTTACATGTGGTGGACTAGATATAATTGGGTTAACACGTTATAGCTTAACATGGGGTGGCCCATATAATGTCGGGAAATATCATTATAGCTTAAAAAGTGGTGGCCCAGCTCGCATTGGATGATCAAATTATAGATATATTATTAATTGGGTAATTATAGTGTGGGAAATCATCCTTATTTTTAGTCCAATTAAAAGGGTTTTGAAATGTTTTTGAAATGATTTTACGAATGTGTTTCTCTAGGTTGCCAAGAAGAGTTTAAATTTCATGTTATGAGTTTATACTATTTTCAATGATAGAGATTGACATCCAATGGCTCTTTATTATTATTTCTAATGACCCTTGACATTTCCATGTTTTCATGTTTGATTATACAACTATTGATGGTAATTATTTGTTTAACTTATCGCTCATCCACTTTGATTATGTCATCATTCTTCCATGCACTCTTATGATCATGGAATACATTCAACTGTAAATTATTATGTCCATCATTAATGACCATCTAAAATCACCCTTTTTATGTTTCATTTTGCATAGGTGTTAAATAATTATTTTTAACTAGTTATGTCTAGAAGGTATTTCTTATGGATGATGATGATATAGTAAAATGAAAACTAAAAGATGGGTTAAGTAGGGTAAATTCCCATTTAATGTCATGTGAACTATTTATGTAGATGTTTTTATTAATTATAAAAAACACTATACCAAAAAGGTCCTCCATTATGTATGTGATCCAAGTTTTATTTTTATTTTTTACAGATTAGATGAAAAGCAGGAGTCATAATTATCATTATCAAATCTGTGAATGTGAAGTCATAGATTTTAACATAGGATATAGGAATGTGGGTTCTAAGTTGTTATAATTATATATTATTGTCATTACATAATTATTTTACATAATTAATGATTTAAAAGAAATATTTTAATAAAAAAGGACATATGAATTTATATTTTAAGATGATGACTAACTAAATTTAATAATGCATCGCAGAAATTATTTAATTTTAAGAAATTATATTTTTAGATGAACTATTTCTCTTTTGTATTGTTAATTTTTTACTCAAAAAACTCATCACTATTAAATAATGAATATAATGTAATTATTTAATGGAAAAATATATATTATGACTCATGTAATTATTAATTTATATGGAAATTAATTTAGAAAACACAATGTTTCAAAAATAATGTTTATTATAAAAACAATTTTTTGATGTATTTTATATTTACATTTAAATGGTTAATTAAAAATGTTTTAATATTTAAATATATTAATTGGATACCAAAATATTAAACAACATAAAAAATTGTTAAATTTTAAGAGTTCAATTTTTATGTGTAAAATGATTTTATCTTGGATAAAACTAATTTCCACAATAAAAATAATACAAGGTAAAAAAGGTAAACACTGTGGAAATGGAAAAAATATCATCATTCACTATATATAAATGTTTGATTGATGGATTTCACAACCAAAAAATATCCCACATCCATTGTTTTCTTATTTTTATCTATGTTCTCATTAAAATGACTACACTATCCTTTAGAAAATTAGAATTTTCGGAAACAACGCTAATCAATCACAATAAAAATCACACCCACTACCGTTAAAAGACAATAAACCCCATTTGGTTCTCTCTTAATATTATATAAATATTTATCCTACCAAATAATTACTAAAAATTTGTAATATTTTCATTCAATGGAGGAATCCTAAATTATACATTTAGAAGGAACCCATGTCAATAATGAGAAAATTCATCAAGTATTTATATTGCTATTTAGTGCGTTCAATTATGTTATTTTATTCCCTTTTTATATTTATAATCCACTATTTTAATGATGTTCTATTAACATCATTATTTTATTTGAAAAAAAAATCTATTTATTAATTCTAAACTCTTTATTATTCTTTTTTATAAAATATTCCTATTTATGTTGGATTAACAACCAACATGAAAGATGTTATACACACATCACTACTATCACAATGATTTTTTTTGAGACATTAATAATGATAATATAGGATAAGAATGAGTAATATATTTCATGAATATTCTTATATTAAGTATTAACCAAAAATGAATGATCATTATAAATAAACTCATGGTTATTGGTAAATTACTAGAACCATTTTTATTAATGATCCCATTATTACAAAATATAAGAATAATTTACCTCAAGAGATCATTGGATAACATAAATAAATGAATTTAATGATTCTAATACCATGAAAAAAATAGTAATTATGATCGTGGTATCAATGATTGGGGACCAATATCTCCATTACAAAATCTTTATGAATCAATGCAAGAACATGGTTTTTCACTCAGGTATGAATACTTTAATTTTTGATGTAAATCATTAACTTGGAACTAATATGGATTATTAATAAGTTAGTAATGTTTCTGAGGTTGTCCGGGGCTTGTTTAAAGCCTGGAACCCATCATTTGGGGAAAACATACTAGGTTCACAACATAGAGTAAACGGTATAGGAATTCTACACGGTTTGAAAAACCATGTGGATTGTGTTTTTTTAGATAGAGCCACCTCCCATAGTTGGCACACAGCCCTGAGGACTAACTATGTGAATTCCCCTTTTTCCCAGTTACCAATGAATGGAAAGAGAATGGTTTGATAAAACTATACGGAAGATGTTTTTTCGGGTAGAGCCGTCTCACACTGTTTACATAGAGTTTTACAAACCATGCAGAAAAAATGTGTGCATGCTAAAATTATAGGTAAAATGTCAAAAATTACCTTAATGATCTATTTTACCCCCCTCTTCCTCCCTGATCTGAGAACCAGTGGGATTAAGCCATTTTCTCTAATTTGGGAGAATTTTGAATGCCAAATCTAGGGATCAAGAGATCGACTTCATCCAGCATCTGATCAAACTTCTATTCAACTTGTTGGATGTGAAATGGTAAGTGCTTGATTCCTCTATATCCATTCTTCTTCTCTCTTTCTCTTGACCTAGATATCTTTATGTGATCATTTTCCACCTTTTCAAAGATCTACTCTGATCCAAGGAAAATCAAGGGATGATACTAGAGGAGGAGGTTCCTACAAACCTATAGTGGGTGGCTTATAAATTTTCCACAATGTTCATTGATTTTGGAATATTTGTGTGGGGCCCGCTGATTTAATCAGAAGTTGTTTCTTAAATTTACATGCCATGATTGTACTTATTAGAATTGTATTATTATGCTCTTTCTAAACATGTTATTAGTTGTTAGCAATTAAACCCAAAACTCAATCTGCCCCATGTCAAAGGTTATTACATAATTGGGTTTGAGTGTTTCATCACGTTTGATCCACTATTTGGGTCAGCCTTTTCTTGACCATCCTAAAGGTGATCCTTCCTATAATAAATGTATTGATATTGATGAGAATTTCATAATGGCATGCACCATGTGTGCTCATCACTTGACCCACCTATGTTAAGTTCTTCAAATTGATTATTAAATGTGAAATGTGAAATGGAAATTATACTAAGTATATAAATTGGCCTTATCAAATAAGATTGAATAAGTGTTACATGTCTATATCACCCCTTTCCATATTTATGGAAGGTAGAGGGGTGAACCTCAACAATTGAATATACCTTGATGGTTAATTAACATTAATAAAAGGTTGAAATTTCACATGACTTATCCACAATAATGGAATAAAAGGCTTGAACCTAAGGAATGATTACATGATTACAATATCAAATAGGATTGGACTAACTCGAGCACACCTTGTCTTATAAGAGGAGAACACCTTGGGTTTCGGGAACCTCGTTTCAATTCAAGGATGTATTTTTCTTAGGTTGATACCCACATAGACTCTAGTTCTTATCTACAACTTGGATGACAGGTATACTACTACAGGGTCCTTTACATTATTACATGGTACCTCAGATACACTCCTTGGATCCATCATTAACTAGTAGGTTCCATGGTGAATGCCCATAGGGCCCTATCCTTGCTTATCCCCATTTTACCTTGGCCGATCACCATGGACTTGGTAGGAGCATTATTGTTTAATTCCTAGGATTACAATCCTTGGATCACACTCTTACCCCTTAGCTAGACTCAGATACTATTGAGTTAGCATTCTGTGAGATCTATATTTCCTTTGTTATTACCCTATAACTCGCTCACCGTATATCTTTGTCAGGTTACCTTATTATGTCCTGGGACCTTCAATAACTATACTATCACAAGGTGATGTCAGTGTTGGCTATGTCTCACATGATCTATTAATATAAAATGGTAATTACACTATAAAATGAATTGGTTACATGTTTAGACACTATCTAAGGGATGAAACAAGTACTTGGGTATTTAGTTATATTGTACTACTTGCTCTATTTTATATATTCATGCCCGCAAAATTTAATTTCCATTACATGGGTTGGAGTTTATATACACTATTGGTGGTGGCCAAACAATATTTATCTCACACCCTCTATGGGAACTCTTTGGTACCTAGAGTGGATTATATGAATGTAGGTGTTGACAAACGAAAGCATACAGCTTTGAACAATTTATTGCTTACTGATAGGATGGAGCTTGATAGAAGATGACCGAGTTAGATCTCAAGATGCTTGAATTAGTCTCTACATTCTTTTACATTGTTGAACAAGTTATGCATATTGTCTTGTATCCATGTTTCTTGATTTTCTAGTGACATAACATTACATCAACATTGTTCTAGTTGATACAGTTATTATTATTTTTGTTTATCCATTACATCAGTTTGCTTCGGATATTTAGTTATATTGCTTCCACTATTTATCATTTGATTATATTCCTCCGGCTTTTCTACACTCTTCAAATGAGGGAATAGTCTCCCCATGGACACACCCTTGTCCCTTTCTGTTAGTCTACAGCCTCTGGTATTTGGGGAGATGTTCTTGAGGCCATGTGGCCCACTAGGCTTAGGGCACCCATTAAGTGGCATCCGTGTCTGGGACGTCACAAAGTGGTATAATAGGAGGTTAATTTTCATGATTTAATATTTAGAGACAATATATTGGATAATAGGAACTCTTGGGACTTGGTCATAAGTCATTCTTGGGCATTTTGAACCCATGTACGGGGTAAAAACCAAGTTTCCTAAATTATATTTTTTGTTCTTCTTTTGTCTATCACAATTGATATTATTTTACCATTGGGTGATGCACATGCAGTGTGGTTTTCTTGATTAATAATATTTTGATAATTCCTTTCATACATAGCCTAATGATATGAGGGAAAGGATCATTGTTACATGACTCATTATAGGCACCTATAGATCACATGTCATGCATATTTCCATGCCATATAGGTGCATTTCACTGCTTTTCATTACTTGATATGCTTGTGATTTTTGAGTGATGTTGGGATAGTTTACTTGTACTTTTATTACTTAGGCATTTAATGATTGATTTCCTATCTCAATTCATGAGGTTTATGGGCCCTCATGGGTTGGGATGAGTAATTTACCGAGTCAAGACATTATACTATAAGTGAGTGGTGATGTTTCTGGTGATAGGTGTATGGGAACTGATTCATAGCAAATGGTTGTCCATTATAAGGTGGATTATGAGATATAAAATGAATTGGTTGCACATCATTATACTTCCTTGTCATGTCTGTGAAAGGTAATGGAGTGAACCTGGAAATTCACTTCAAAATGACATGAGACATATACTTGAGTAGTTACTAATACCTGGCCATCTAGGCGGGTAGTTTGGGTAGTACGCCTTGGGTAGTGAGTATTCTTACATTAATTTTTCACTAGTGATGTTATCTTATGCTCCTAAGCTAATTCTAAGGTGTTTTTTTGGGAATTTTTAGACCAATGACACCATGAAGTCCTCATGCCATTCTCCAGGAGGGTGGTGAAGACCATGCTCCGGACATGGTGGGCCCGGAGCCTCTAGTCATACCTCTAGCAGGGCCACATGGGGAACCTCATTCTATACTTGATCTAGAAACTGAATCCCAATTACAAGATAGTTTTCTATGTTTAATACATTCCATGATTGGTGTTCCATGGGTTTCACCTACGATGGCTGATCTGACCCATGGGTTCTAGCAGCTACATCCTCCTACCATTTCAGAGGATGGCGACTCTCAGGCTGTTGAGTCTTGGCCAGAGGCCTTGCTGGCTAACTTTGAGCATCTAGAAACACCTCAAGAGTAGAGACTCAATCTATAAAAAAAATGTGATTTCGGATTCTTCCATGTGTTTGTGGGATGTGGTTACCCATGATGGTCATCTTCAGGGCATGTTATGGGTTGATTTCCGGACATCCTTCTATGATAAGTTCATTCCTCAAGCCCTTAGAGCTGAAAAACCCAGAGAGTTCATGCATCTAGGGAAGGAATCTATGTAAGTTATGGAATATTCATAACTTTCCACTGATTTACAGTGCTTTTCACTGCTTCTATCCAGTGATGTTATTTCACTTGCCAGACGTTTTGAGGATAGGCTCTAGTACGCCATCCGAGCTCAGGTGAATATCTTTCGACTTCCTACCTTTTCTTCAATAGTTGATCAAGCCCTTATCACTGAGAATAACTTAAGGGATAGAACGAGTAATAGGTTTAAAGGTTCATTGTCGCGTCCTGCTAATAGTTCTTCCAGAGGTAGTGAACTTTCCATTGAGGTTTCTCATTAGGGCAGTGACATCCAGAGTATATAATTTGATAGATCGAAGGTGTTTCATCAGTATGGAAGACAGGGGAATAAGAATTCCTAGTATAACCGAGACCCTATGGAGTATTGGGCTTTCATCCATATGTGTCATCTTTATTATTTCTGTAGGACCATTATAATAGATTTGAGTGGAAAAGGATCAACATTAGCTCCACGTATAGGAGCGAGTTCTTTTGTGACACGTCAAGCGGGGAGTTGGAATAACACTGGTATATATGGACAAGGAAAAGGTCGTGTCCATGGAAGTCCGACCCCTGATCCCCAATAGTTCTAGTAGATCAATCATGATCGTGGTAGTCCATCTATGGCACATGGCCATGGATCAGGTCAGTTGCATACTTTATAGCCGATACACGAGGATCAGGTTGCAGGACCATCTATAGTATGAGGTATTATTCTAGTAGCCTCCTATATTTGTCTCTATTTTTTTGATACTAGTGCTTCAAACTCTTTTATTTATTTATCTATTGTGGAATGTGTCATACTAGAGATACTGTATCATTATGGTTTAATGACCCTCGATATGCTATTGGGAATACGGAGGGAGGGAATACGCCAGTGCAAGGACTATCCCTTTGAGGTAGGCAGTTATCCTTTGTTGTGGAATCTCATTGTTTTAAAGATGATGGGCTTTGATGTCATTATCATGATGGTCTGGTTTGTCCACTATCATGCCATTATAGACTCCTATCGCTACATGGTCTCTTTTCCATCACCAGAAGGCAGTCGTTATCTTTTCAAAGGTGAGTGGGATGTCTAGGCTGGTAGAGCTGGACCAAAGCATCATGGGATAGGTGAAGTGAATGCCTATGTTGATAATCATTTCATGGAGGATCAAGGTTTCCTTCAAACTAATTTCCCTAAAATTGTTTTTTGTTTTAATGAAGTCTATCATAGTGACTTTTCTAGATTACCACCTCAGAAAGAGGTTGATTTTACAATAGAGTTTGTTCTTGGATAATCTCCATTGTCCATTCCTCTATACAGAATGGCACCTACTAAGATTCTAGAGCTCAAGTATTTGATAGAGGACCTAGAGGCCAAGGGATTTATATGGCCCAGTAAAAATTATTAGGGTTCATCCATTCTTTTCTCCAAGAAGGTGGATGGAACCCTATATCTATGTGTGGATTGCAGAAGGTTGAATAAGATTACTATCAAGAATCGGTATCTACTTCCTCAAATAGATGATCTCTTTGACCAGATTCATGGAGAAAAGGTTTTTTCTATGATGGAACTAAGATTAGGTTATCATTGGGGGTGAGTTAAACCATCATACATACCTCATACAACTTTCCATAGAAGGTATGGTTTGTATGAGTATCTTGTTATGCCATTCGGTCATACAAACAAGCCTTCCATTTTTATTACCTTGATGAATAGGATTTTCACCCCTACTCCGACTCTTTTGTTGTGGTCTTTGTGGATGACATATTGGTGTATTCTCTCCCTCGTAACGACCATTACAAACATATTGAGATCTTTATATGTACATGGAGATAGAATCATATTTTTTGACAATATTTCTAAGTGTGACATCTAGATCGACAAGGTCTACTTCTTGGGTCATATTATCTTAGAATTAAAAGTATCTGTGGACCCTGAAAAGGTTAGTGTTATAGTTTTCTAGGTAAATCCCAAAAAGGTGTCTGATATAAAGAGTTTCTTGGGGATTTCTAGATATTATAGGAATTTCATATAGTACTTCTCACATCTCTCTTTACCTCTTACTAGACTTACAATTAAGGGTGATAAGTTCATGTGGTCAGAACCATGCAAGAAAGCCTTTTTGGAACTGAAATGGAGGCTTGTCTCAAAAACGATTTTTATTATTATAGAACTGGGTAAAGGTTATATCATATTCTATGATGCATCAGACATTGGAATAGTAGTAGTGTTGATGTAGGAAGACAAAGTCATTACATACAGATCTTGGTAGTTGAGGCCTCACGAGAAAAATTACTTGACCCGCGACCTCAAACTAGCAGCTATTGACCATTCCTAACATTGTTGGAGACAATATCTATTGGGTGAGTGGTTTGTGGTGTATACATATCACAATATCATCAAGTATATATTTTCTCAATGTGACTTGAACCTCAAACAGTGGATATGGTTCGAATTTCTATAATCTGTTGATTTTGAGCTTGCCTATATGCTGGGAAAGGGAAATGTTGTCGCTGATGCACTCAGTCTGAAAACTCAAATGCGGGACATAAAAAATCCAATAAAGAATGGATGTTAATGTCCCTATTTTATGAAGTTTATTTCTAGTTTCATGATAGTCACGAGTAGTCTTACCTCTCATCCTTAACAGTTACATCTTTCCTCCTTCAGAAGGTGACGAGTAAGCAGTTTTCAAATCATGAAGGTTCGGTTCTCTATTAGAGTATATCAGGAGATAGCCCACCTTTGGATTGGTATATGGATAGAAACAACATCCTATATATATGTGAGAGTATATCAGTATTCCTACCTCCCAGCCTTAAGAGTTTCCATTCGTTGGTATATTAAATTATTTTTTGGTCAGTTTAACGACCTAAATGAAATAAGATAGTCCAATATCGGTATTTTCACCATCAACAATATCATAAAATTATTACTAATAATATATGAAATTAATGTGGAATATATTTCAAGAATATGGTTTTTTGAGATGACATAAAAATGAATGATCACTGTAAATTTACCCGTGGTTATTAGTAAATAAAAAAAAATTCACCACGGATTCCATTGCCACATTCTATAACAATAATATATCTAAAATGTAAACATGAATACATACATCATTGAAACATAATGAATCTAATAACTTTTATAATAACTTAATTTTTATCTTTGTAATATAGAATAAGTATTTATATCACCCCTATGAATATTGTAGAAAATATTCAAATTTAGTAACATTGGATGATGAAACTAAACAATAGCTAACTAATATATGTATAAAAAATGAATATAATTGATGTTTATAAATGTTAATGTATATGAGTATAGTTTTCAAATAAGTTATCACTATATAATGTTTACTTTATATATGATTAAAATGGTTTATTTGAATACATGAAAAATGTAAGTGTTTTATTAAAATCTAACTTTGAATTCAAGATTGTTATAACTATATTTACTTTTTTGAAAAAGGTATTATATTTCCCTATAAAACACAATTATTTTATTATTCCAGGGTAATTAATTATTTTTAGAATTCCTTATACCATTTCAATTCTCCTCTTCCATTATTTTCTAAAAGTGATGTCTATAAGAAAAACCAACTTTATCTCCTACTTTTAGTCATGAATATTTCCCTCTGTATAAATATTTTCTACTAGGATTAATATATTCCATTATATCAAAAATTATTGATTCATAATGTATTTTTATTTTTTCCTTAACATTCAAATTATTTTTTAAAAAAATAATATTTATATCTTTTTTCTAATGATTTTTTAATCACTTTGACATTATTTTAAAAATATTGAAATTAATATATTTGTTAAGAGTTTTCTTTATGGAAAATTTTTTCTATAGTATACTTTGGATATATTCATGAAAAATAATCCCCATGTTTTATCTTTTCTATATGATGATTTATATTCCCCATGTTTTAAAATTTATATATTTTAAAATAAATTTTCTAAAAAGTAATGGATAGTTCATCAAATTTTTACAAATAAATTTTATAATGTTTTTGTGAAAAAAAATCATCTATACTAATATCCTTTATTATTTATTATACATAATAGGGAATAACCCTTACCCATACCATCCAGAAATATACTCTATATGGATTATGATTATTTCATATTGATATCATTATCATACTTCTTTCCATCTCACTAATTAATTAAACTATGATGGAATTGTTATTCTAGTTATTTTTATTGAGGAATATATATTTATGGGTTATCATTATAGAATGGACGGTTTAGTTATATCACACAAATTACATGGGTGATATTTTATATCACATGATATAAGTATGTTATGTTGGTGGTTATCCCATGTTTTCTAGGTTATGGGAAACTGGTGGGAATCCCAAGACCAATATGTTATTGGAAGGTGGTTGTCCTAGATCATTATGAAGAAAATGTCTTAGTGGTTATCCTTGACATATGTTACGATTTCAATTATTATGTTTTTCCACAATATTATCTTACTAAACATACCAACATTATATTCTCATGGATCATGATTATTGACTCATGTTCCCACCATTCTATAATTTTTGTTCCAATTTATGGGAAAATAAGTATACAAAGGCTCAATATTAATTATTAATTATTTAATTTTAATAGTTATTTTATATTATTCCCTTTCAACATGATTATTCTCTCCTCTGAAAATTTGTATCTTAAAAAAACTCCTGATATTGGATTTATATCTCTTATATTCACCTATACTAGGTATATTTTCTCACCCTTTATATGTTTATATTACCCATGTAATGAAGAAGAGTATTTAGTGTAATGTGTAAAACATGGTATCATGTGAGGATACCATTTTTTAGATAAAAATTTATTTAAATTAATTTTAGTATGTATCTAATATCTAAATACACTAAAAATATAGGTTTTTGTGTGTGATTTATGCTCAAATGTAATGATTATTATTAATAAAAGATGTAATATATATATATATATAATTATCAGGGTGCCTAAATGACACTGTGAGTTATTGAGTGGTTGTACTAGGATTCCATGTGGTGTTCCTCAATCATTATACTATATTATTGGTTGAATTAATTCCCATTTGTCTACATTTATATTATTAAGAATATGTTTTCAACCACTAGTGATCAGAAACATGATTTTATCCATGTCATATGGATGTTTGGGTCACTGAATCATGATTATCCTATGTTAGGTTAAGAGAAAAACATAATCATATCCTAATATTTATTTGGGGTGTCATTGTATATAGGATATGGAATATTCATATCATGATGTGTATGTGTGTGTAAGGGTGTGTATAAAAATTTTCATTTTCGTCCTTGAGTTACCAAATTTGTTTAGGATGTGTGTTTATAGAATTCACATTTTATTCCTTATTATTATTTGTATAGTTTATTTAAATTTGTGTATTTATGATTTAAATCAATGATTTATTTATAAGTTTGAGAAACTACATGTTTTAGAGTGATAATGAGAGGAACCACAAGGTTTAATGGTTTATTGATCACTATCTTTTAAACTTGGTAAAAACTATAGAAATGGTTCTAGGTAGTTTCTTATATAATTTAAACTATTAGCACACATTTCCTTGTCCGTGTAGGAACAACATTCAATGTTTTGAAATGATCATATTTTATATTTCTAGTTCCATATGATTTAATAATTCTATTATTCATTTATACTGTTCTTTTATGATTAATAGAGGTGTTTTATAGGGATATTGATCTTAGTTTCCATCTTAAATTTAGTTTCTGATGAAAAATATTTTTCTTCCATCTTTAAAATGGGGTGAGATTTATGGTTTTCCATTAATATAAAAAAATGTATGTAATTCCAAAAAGATTTTTTGAAACAATATTTCTTTACTAATTTTATTACAATTTTCATATGGGATTATATAAAATAAAATTCATCTTCCTTAATTGTATGCGGTTTTAAATACATAAAAATATTCTACTAAATACATTTCAATTTATTTATGTTAAATTATTTCATCAATTAAATTTAGTAAAAAGTATTTGGTTTAAGGGTATTGAAGTTTATTTCATGGGAGGAATTTGATTATTTACTTCATTTTAGAATTTTAAAAAGTAAATGGGTTGTTTATAGGTGTTTTAGGTGGTTTTATTTTGACATTTTGGGAGGTGATCAAATATATTTGTATTTAGGTTTATATAGTTTTGGATTGTGAGAAATATATGATAGTATATATTCTTACATTAATTTTGGAGTACATACCCACTATGTCATTATGGATTATCCAATGGATGTACTGGCTGATTATCTAGGCGGAAACTCATTAGTCAATAAAGGTTTGTTTGAATCGGTTGTTTCATTTTCCTCCACTTTAGAGTATAGATTTCTTCGATTCCTAGATCCTCTATGAGATTATGGATAATTTCTTTCAAATAAATGTATATATCTGTTATATGGATAATGGTATTTCACTATATTAAGAGAGTTCTTTTGGGATATTGAAATGATCTTTTAGGTTCATGAACCCACTAAGTCTCTTAATAATTTTTTTATGTTTCTTATCAAGTTTTTCAATTGAAATTAATGAAAGTAAAACATTTTTTATAATCTATAAAATTAATATTACTAAGACGTTTTAATGAAATTATTCATTAATAAATACTTCCCTAAATCTATCAAGATGTCTATGGAAAGTGATCTGAATGGACTCAAATAGACAGATATGTTAATTTTGAAAAATGATCATAATTTTATAGAGTTTGTATCATTTTTATGTAATCTATAATTGGATGATTCTATTATAGAATTGAATTTTGGAGGAGTCCTTCATTTTAAAAATTATTTGGAATATCATTTATTCAACCTATTCGTTTATATATTGGTAGTGTGACATGATGTTGGAGGTGAATCTATTATTGATGGAGTGACCTAGGTGGTTCATTTTTCATATTTTTCAAGGTTTGGATAATTGGAAAATAAATGTGAAATATTATTCCCACTATGTTGTAAAATATTGGTTATATAACCAAGATACCATATTGTTTCATCACATTGACTCCTTCTCTAAGTAAATCTCTGGTATGACATCAGTGTGGTAGGATTGTTTATATCGAAACATCATGTTAAAAGTATCTCTTGAACTATTATTATTATGTTAATTTGGGTCATCTAAAATGATTCTATAGATGAGTTTATTATTATTGAGGTAGAACTGGATATCCTACTTTATAATATCCCTAAGTTAAACTTACCGAACCTACTACTTATATCAATTTTATATGAGTAATTACTTATTATATTTTTCCTTATCTTATCTATTAAATAATAGTGGTATTTTATATGAGGTTATAGAGTTCCATTATCTTTTATTTTTTTTAAATATTTAGAAACATTTTTTATTTTACCATATTACAATATTTTATATCAACATGGATAACGTCTTGGATGTTTCTTAATTTTTGAGGGATTATAACCATGGGAGCGTGGTAACCTAATTAACAAACCTTTTCCCAGAATCTATCCTATATGTTGATTCTTTTTATTTGTTGAATGTTTTTGGAGAATTAAATTATTTTAATAATATCAAAGCATTGTTTTATTTCTATTATGTTTAGGATACTTCTATATAACATCTTTTATTTTTTCCCATATTAAGGATGTTGTGTAATAATTTTTAGTGAGGTATTTCATTTCCTTGTCCCAACCCAAACCAAATAGGAAATAAAATCATTAGACATGCTCATTTTTAAAAAAAAATATCAAGATCCATTTATGATTTTAGTACATTAATAACAAGGTTTCATTATTCATGTTTATCATTAATATTGATATTGATGTAGCTAGTTTTTCTTTATTGAATGTGAGGAATTTCTAGAGGAATAATTGAGTACTTATTGAATAATTCACCATGAATAGTGGAATTGATGTTATTCATATTTTTTTGTGTGTTCCTCATCTTTTAGAATTAAAACATTAATGATAAAGTTATGCTTTCGATTTTTTTATTTACATACTATAATAAGGATTTTTGGGGACATAAAGTGGCATGATATATAAAATGATCACACCCCAACCTCACTTATAAAAATAAGTTTATTTATGTATTTATTTTATATCCTTAATTATTCATTTTAATTAATTTCAATTTGATATTAGAAGGATATGATAGAGTTGTACCTCTTGAATGATTTTATTACAGTCAGTTAAAAACAAGTGACCCATCTATATAATGGCCAGCAACATATTGTAGTGGTGTTCACAAGATTGAAAAAATATTTTCTTGACTTTTTAGCCATTGCCATGTGTACCTAGTTCCATATACATGGTTGGTGCATGGTCTAGTAAACCATGTTTCCAAACTAAGTGATTTCCCATATCAAAATAAATGTGAATTTTCCCTTCATCCCTCATAAAATTACTATCCCTTGGGGTTTCCTCAGTCATTCTACTTGAAACCAAGTATCTCTTTGGAAAATTCCATATTATTAAAACTATTTTATTGGGTTCTCTTTGAATTTTCTTCATGTTTTAAATATTATTAATCAAGGTAAAATTAATATATACCTCCTCTTATCCTCTCTCTCTCCCTTCACTTCTCTTTTCTTATTGTAAGATGTTCATATAGACCATGGATCTTGTGTTCAAAAAATTTGACTTGGGGATTTTTGATTTAGGTATTCCAACTGAATTTTAGGGGTTCCTTTTTTTCATGACAACATTCCTCAAATGGTTCCCCTCCAGGTATGGATATAATGAAAGAATAATAATGATCACTGACACCCACATCTAGTGGGCCCCATTTTGGAGTCTAGCACCGAGGGTATAAAAATATTACTAAGGAAGAAATCACCCTCTATCACAATATAAGATTATGAGATATGATTTCAGTGATTAATAATCTCTATGAAGTGATATAAATAAAATTACTGGAAACATCCATAATTCCCAGAATAAGGTTAAAAATTCATGGATTCTATAAATAAAAACCAAATTAAATGTCCTATATTAGTGATTCAATAGTAACTACAAAGTTCTATGACAATAAATTTCTATCATTTTCCATGTTGACCTTATAGAAACATAAAAAAGTTATTATATATATGTGGTGAGAATACATGTATAATCAGTTGGATTATACCCTGGTTTCCCATATAGAAATGAAAAAAAATAATGAACTCGTGAGAAAATAGGAGATCCAAAAGTAGCTAAAAGGGTCAACAAACCAACCCCATCCTCACCAAGGAACTGTCACTAAATAATACATCTAATGATAGAGAAAAAATAAGAATCCTATTGATTAAATGGGTAACCTTCACCACCTTCACTTTTTCCTTCTGCTATCACACCATATTGATGTACATATTGGAACTCCAATCTCTTCCATATAGATGCCCTCTCCAATGGAAAATGGGATATAATATTTCTTCTCTATTAATTACACATGGTAAATCACATTACATATTTTTTTTAATACCCCTTTTCCATAAAATCACATCTGTATCCATAAACAAAGTATTAGGGTAACATAAACATAACGGAAAACAACCCCATTACCTCCTTCTTCAATAAACGTCCCCCACTATATCCACATTATTATGTCAACAATAATCAAAACTATGTAACTGTTGAATTATTTACATTAAATAATATTAATATAAAACTTTCATAAAAGAGGGAGTGGGGAAGAGGTGGTATCCAACCATCTGTCCTCATCCTGGGGATATTGCGAAAAAAACCCCTAAAACATTCGGTTGTTAGCATATGGTGGTTGACATAGGTGGGATGATTATATAAAACACGAGGAATAAAAAATGTATATATATATATATATCATAACACACAAGACCATCCTATGATTTCACAAAAAATATTCATTCCAACTCGCAACAACACCCCCAATAATAAAAACCTCTACCACCATAATTTCCCCCATTATATACATTAAAACTCATATGATTTCCAGAGGCCAGAAACCATATTTTCCATTTCATCATAAGATAATTCAATTTCAACATTATTCATTACTAACATATTTAAATAATTAATCCCATTTATTTTATATTATAATAAAATGGATTTATCCACACATTTTATTTAAATTTTATTATTCATTATCCAATCCAACACATTCCATTACAATTTCATTAATAAGAAATTATTCCCTATCTATTAGGAAACTAGCACACCACTGAAAAAAATATTAACCCAACATTCCAAAGTAAAAAATCCATACATTTCCACCATATCACATCACCACCACTCTCATCGCATCTTCCAAATGACAACCACATCCCAGCAAAACACATTTCACGCCATTCATATATCAGTTTCCAGATTTAACAATTCTATTTCATCACATTCACTTATTTATTTCAAGAGAATTATAACACATGATATATTTTCATCTAAAAGTAATTATTTATCTAGTTATAAGTGATTAACCATTTATTAAAGGTGGTATCAACCAATAAGACTTAAATATCTCCACAAGCACATCTACCGCATCACAGTATATCCCCCAACCACAATAAGTTTCTACTTGGAAGTTTTCTTGTACAATCTCAATATAAAATAATATTCAAATATATAAAAAATTTATTTCATTACACATACCCTTCAATTACATGAAATCAAATTCATACTCATCATTGTGCGGATGTAGAACATGTTTAAAAAAGATAACATGAACATAAACCCTCATGCATGATGAGACTAGATGATAAATTATGGATCCCGTAGCTAGAAGAAAGAATAATCACAGGATTTTATATACCATAATTTGGATATCATGAATAATATGAAATCAATAGAAGAAGAACTAAATCCAATGAAAATAGGGTTCTATGACTCATAGGTGAAAGCCTATAGAAACTCCCAACTTGGGAGAAATTGAGTAGTAAAGAACCAATGAAATATCTTCTTTCAATAATAAAATATATGAAACTATCAGAATTGTATATCATAAATAATATTTAAATTATCCATTAAAGAATGCCACATTAAATTCCCTGAGGAATGACTAATTAACATACTTAGTTATTATTGAATTAATGGAAATAATTTTCCACATGGAAATGGAATATAAATTACTTTAATTGATTCTTGAAACCCTCATTTACATTAAAAATTGATATTAATGATTTTTTTAATTATGGGGGAAACTAAAAATTTCAAAAATGTGGCCACATAATGAATATACTAGACCATCTAACCTACCATACCATTAAAAAAGTAACTAAACCAATAGAATGCATGAAAAAAAACCTACCACATGAAAAAAATGTGACCACGAGAACAAGTGACAATAAGAACAAATAATTGATCATTCCCATCGACTGCATGAACTTCTAACCTATCACAAGAATGATCCAAGTTATCATGCAAAATGATCACATGAAAAATATGGTGAAAATCTTAACAAATAAGTAAATGAACAAACAACCATGTAATCACATGAAAATATAAGTGACTACCTGATGAATAAGGTTATTCTAACAATAAGATTAGAAACATTAGAAGGAAAAATAACCCAAATATGTACTTAACTACACAGGGGATATGGAAATGAAATGTAAATGGTTTTAAAAATATATGACCATACATTTAATACATTTCAAAAAATTCTTGTCATCTATTATGAAAATGACCATAGAGAACATAAATAAAACGAAGGGTCCAAATTATTGTCCCATTAGATACATTTTTATGGTCATTACAACTGAATCACTACCAAAAGCAAGAAACCCTAACCACAAGATGCCTATATTCCACATAACCAATTGCATAAGAAATTAAACCCCTACATAACCCAATCAATCAACAACCATAACCACCAAATAACACTTACCTAGGAACATAAATTAAATTATTCCACCCCTCTTATGCTTATATTATAAATATTTGGGGGAATTGACTCACCCAATCATTATTAATATTTTTTATAGTATAAGGAATATTGATTTGGAAAATATTCTTCCAACTATTCATATGTGGGATGTTTTAACACATGTCAGAAACAAGTAAAAAAATATGGCACACCTCAAAAAAATGATCTGATTTAATGATAACATTGTCATGGAAAACATGACAAGTAAAAACTAAAAAACTATGGGTATTGGGACACATATGAATCTCTCCCACCTAGGTTCTCTCCTCTAAGACACCATGTCTCCAAAACACAAAAACCAATAGAATATTCCACCCAAGAATCACCTTATCTTGATGATACTATATATATATTGACCTCTCCATTAATGTTTCACCATCATCAATATCCAAAATTCTATTGTAGATGACATGGGAGTCATCATGAAGATACTGTTAGAGATAAGACAATTGGAATATATTATGGATCATATCCAACCATATTAAGAGGGAAAATCAATAATCCACATCATGAACACACCCAACACCTCAAATGGTCCAATGATATAGGGATAAATCTTAACTCCCCTTCAAAATTTATGATTAATTCTATGAGGCTAGACTCCTAAGAACTCATGGTCTCCATAATTGAACTTCAAGGGACTCCTACAATGAAAAGAAGAATAATTATGTTGGTACTACACTACCATAAACCTCTCATGAGAAACATGAAATTTCTCTATTAATATCTACACCACATCAGGCTTAAGAATTGATGACTACCCATCCCCATCCCAACACAACATATAGTGGCACAAATAACTATATAAAGCCTCATATGGGGCCATGACTGTAATTAAATAGGTATTTATAGAATAATAAATTTTTATCTATATTAATACATATGAATAAGATATTACTTTTATATTAAAGGGGATTCTTATTCTGATAGCATAATTTACACACAACAGCAGGTTTCTCCAAAATCTTACATTGCACTCAACTTTGAGTTATACAGAAATACAATACAATAATATTATTATCATTTTAAATGGTATTTAATTCATGGACATTGGAATAGTGGGAATTAATAGTATCAAATAAATTTTAAAATATGATTTAAAATGTTTAAATAAGGATTCATGGGTTTCTAAATTTTTTTTGAAGTGGAAATAAAAACCAATTGAATATAAAGGATGTGTTTTTATGAAAACATATTTAAAAGAGAATAATGGTGTTTTCATATAACTCTTTATAGATTTTTATTTAATGAAAAATACATGATATATATTCAATGTAATATTTTAAATTCATCTTAAATGTTTTCTAGATATGATATAAGAACAAATGTAATTTTTCGGATAAAAGAAGTATTTTTCTAAAAAGGAAATTTTACAGCCTTTTGATGGATAACCCATTTTAAATATAGTTTTTGTCACTTTTATATGTTTTATTTTAGAAAATAAACTTCTTTTCTAGATTCAGGACATCAAAATTTACTTTGGATGAATGTTTGGTATTTTTCTGAAAAAGTTCATTTTTAATGAATAGTGAGAAATACTGCATTTTTAGTCAAAACTGCATTTTCATATAATTTTTTTATATGGTTTTATTATATTATTAATTTGTTTTAAAGTGTAATTAGATTATTTTTTATCATTTAATCCAATTTGTTCATTGGAAGTAATTCTACTTTTTATTTAGACTTAAACACATGTCAATCTTTTGATAGTTATTACTTCTTATAAACCCGTTTTTTGGTTTAAACAATGAAAATTAATTTCAAATTAATTGCTAAAAATTCATTGTTTTGAATTTGGAAAAGTGAATTCTATATTTTTAATTAGTAGGTCCAAATTTTTTAAATAGGAACCTTTCATTTTTAGACATTATGAATAGTAACTTCAGTAATTATTTTATTTACCATGGTTAAAAAGTATATCTGGTAAGGGTAAAAAATAATATTATAATAATATTAAACTATCCTAAAACGTGTTCTACTTCTATCGGATTATATATTTCTGACCATGGGCGTATTTGGGTTGATTTGGGGACCCCAAGGAGCAACTTTGATGTGAAAATGACATTTTATATGAATTAATTTAATGTAATGAAAAATATAACATAAACATGTACCATTTAGTAAAACAAATTTAGGGTGTTATATAAGTGATAGTTTCAACTATAAATAGTCATTAGAAATATAAAAATATCTCCTACATCATGGTATTTTGTTTATAATTTTCAGTCATAAAATAAATAAATTTATTTTTGGCACAATGATGACATAGTGATTACCTTATTAAAAAATGATTTAAATAAATGAGATTATAAATATTAAAATAAATTTATTTTGAAACCTTTTATGCCATAAACTAATTATAGGTATGATTATGACTTTTTATCTTTTAATTGATGAGGATTTGTCTAAATAATCAGATTTTAATGGTTTTTTAAAATGTCGTGATATGAATAGTATAAAATTTGACATAATTGAGATTTAAAAAAAAAACTATTTAATTAAATGATATAATAGTCCTAAAAATCTGATATTTGGAAAAATAAATTAGATAATGTTGAAAATGTTATTAATGAACCACATGAGGTTCAATTGGAATTTTATAGTAACTATATTAACCATATACTATGAATATATATGAAGACATGGTAAGAGTAAAATTACTTAAGAAAGGGTTAAAGCAAAATGATAAAGTAAACTTTGTGACCTAGACATGTCTAAAACCTATTGATTGAGATTATTAAGAAGAATAATCATCTTATCATATAATTAAATGAGTTATGGATCTTTTTAAAATATAAATTCAGTTTATAATAAAATATTATTTCAATAGCGTCTTAAAGTGCCCCCCTCCCTCTTATAAAAGGGCATCACCTCTAACCCTTAATCACACCTATCAAGCCCCTTTTCTCATCCAAACTCTACCCAAATAATCTCAAACCATCCCTATCTTCCTCCTAGAATCCTCACTTTAGGTAGAAGGAAATTCAATAAAGCATTTTATCTAAAATCAAAAGTAGTTACCTGATTTGAGGTAATGTCTTCTCTCAAAGCTTATTTCATTTATTTTCTTTCTCCAACCACCTAAACTCTATTTATTCCATTATTTTATAAAAACTCAAGTATCTTCAATATAATATGATGTTGTTATGTTAATTATTAAAACTAAACTTACACACACATGCATCTAATGGATACGAACATATTGTTTCTACGTACAACAAACTACTGACTCACGAAATGATGATTGATCGATTTTCCTCTACCACCTTTCATAGTGGCCATTATGATTGAAATGTACTTACATATTATATATATTATATTTATATTTTCTATATGATACTATAATTTTTATTTACAAACATACCTTTATTATTTCCATGATTGGTAAATACGATAATTTAATTTGAGTAAGTGCAGACTACTGACCCCTCAAAATGATATGACTCATTCAAGACATACATAGAACATATAAAGTATGGAAGTAATGAAATTATGTAAGATATATATCATATGATATTGTAATGGAGTTATAATATGTCATGACCTGTCCCCCAGGGCCCGTGCCGTGACTACCCGAAACCCGCCTTCCATAGGCTAGAGGCTAGCGACTAGCACCTGAAAGGCATATCCCTAAAACTGGGAAGGCATTGACTTTAAACCTGTAAACTCAAACTACCCAATCACACAACAAGATACAAGAACAAAGTAAACTATAAAGTAAAAAGGATTTGTACAGTAAACAAGGGAGCCAGAATACAAGCCCAACTGGAATGTACAAGTAAAACTGAAAATAGATCTCGTGAACACCCGCCAAGG
Organism: Viscum album; assembly: GCA_963277665.1. Taxonomy (NCBI): domain Eukaryota; kingdom Viridiplantae; phylum Streptophyta; class Magnoliopsida; order Santalales; family Viscaceae; genus Viscum; species Viscum album. Next base: position 1,458,527,636 of record OY728121.1, read on the forward strand.
ACCCTACATGAAGGGTGGGTACATCTCTCTAATGGCCATCTCTATGATATTCCTCATCTAAGGTCCACCCCTGAGCAGCCTCCTACCCTGGTACCCTCATCCTCGATAAACTTTGTTCCTCATTTGAACAAGAAACAGGAAGGTGCGTGCATAGCCCTTTCAGGGGTGAGTATAACGATACTTGGTAGGGACCTCGAGACCCCCGAAGGTCTCCTTGAATACACAAAGGATAAACAACAAAGAAAGACCCCAATCTCATAGCACCAAGAAATAGTCATTAATACTACTTAGTAATATTCCCATACATAGACCTTCGTTATCAATATATACTCATCTCACATGTGAGGGAAGAATACCACAAATGTAACACCACAGAGCTAGAAGTACCAAAAAGGTAACACCATGAAGATAGAAGTACCAAACATGTAACACCACGAAGGTAAGTACCAAAAAGGTAACACCACATAGAATAATACCACATAGTTATCAGCACACAGAAGTATAACACAAAGGTAAAGAATCTCTCACACCAGTTATAACTTATGTATGGAAGTATAGATGATTATTTGTATTTCTAGATCATCTTACTTCCTCAAGAAGCTTTACTGTTAACCCACACATGATCGTAGATGACCCAAACAGGATCTGAAGATGAACCACACAGTATCTAGAGATGACCCACACAAGATCAGTATGTGCTGACCCATATAGGATCTCTGAGTGCTGACCCACACTGGATCTGAGGATGACCCACACAGGATCTGAAGACTCCTCAAGTACAGTCAGCCATAGGGTTCCCACACTAAGCATGCTTGATTCCAAGAGGTTCCCTCATTAATCCATCATTCTATACTCCAACATCCATGATGTCCTATGAAGAAGTATCACGAAGGTCCATCACTTCATAAAGAACCCAACGTGATAGATGGCGCATCAATCGGACGTGCGATCTATAAGTAATTAGCATTTCGGTTCTGAGGGCCCAGTTGGATTCGAGTTCGAGCCAACCCAGTAGTACTAAAACATTGTCCAAAACTCAAGTGGAGTATAACAAATGGACTGTCTCATTCCAAGGAATCCAATGCTACATATGGTTCGTAAAATACACGCCTAGTTCTCAAGATATGGTCAAAAAGGAGTATCTGGGTCCAGATAGGCCCGGGTCTGGTCTGACCTGGTCAGACCAACCCAGACCGACCTGACCCTATTCGGGTCTGGCCTGGATGGCCTGTGCCACAGTGGGCCTGGCCTGCTGGGCCGCAGTCCGGATTAGCTCGTGAAACGGGCGGCCCGAAATGCAGCCCGCAACTGGGGTGGCCCCTTGTGGTGGGGTCAACCCTAGCCACCACCCATGATGGGAGGTGCCCCTAGGTCACACGATTGGCCTATAGGCCACTCAGTATTGGCCAACCAGGAAGAGCCACATGGCACTATCGGCTGGCATGCAGGTCCCACTCGGCGTGAAGCGGTCGACCCTCCTTACAGTGGTGCAGATGCACGCTGCTCCACCATTGAAGCCTGCTAAGTGTCGGACACCCTCTGATCTCTACTGCAGCCCAGCATCCATGGTCTCCAACTCCGGGGCTGCAGACGCGTTCCGCTGCTTCAGCACGCGGCCGGCTACCATCCCCTTATTTTCTGTGATTAATGGGTTGTGGCCTCCTCCACTACCAGCGTCGTGGACCCGTGCCGCCCCTGTTCCACATGGCCGGCCAGCATGTCGGCCACCGTCCTCCTCCGCCGCCTGCTCGAACTGCAGTCGGCCGGTTGTTGGCCTCCTTCCTCTTCCACGGGTCACCACAGCTTCGTTATAAGCCCAAAAAAATATGACGACTGCATATTCACGATCCTCAGGTCGAGATTTCTACTTCCATATGTCGCACTCAACAAAACATTGTGTTTTCAACGCACTTAATTATTTGGTGTTGATGAACGCACAAAGAATTCACAAAGAACAAATAATGAAGTTCATGTTATTTTGGTGGATCGATGGGCATGTTTTTTTCCATCGTCCTTGATAATTGAGAATATGAAGAATCAAAAAAAGATAACTATCATATCTCAAAATAAACCCCCTACCCCATTTTCTCATTAGAGGTGGCCTGAAGGAGATAAAGACGATGAAGACATATACGTCCATTACTCCTGAAACACGCTCCAGATACAGTTCCTCATTCTTGATCTTGAGTATGTTCTCTCTTTGGAGGATGATATTCCAAGGCTCTCCCCGAGTTATCCACTTTCCAATGATTCCCCACAAAGAGGTGAGGAGACAATATTAATTAAGTTAAGTTAATTAATTAAATTAATTTTGGCACATTAGTTGGGGGAATTTTAAGTGTTTCCCCACATTAAATGGGAGTTCAGGTGCTTCCCACCACCTAGATTCAAAAAGTAGGTTTCGAGAAAGAAAAATAAAATTATTTTATTTATTTTATTTTTCTATTATCCCACAAAAATATGAAAAACTAACTTCCACCCTCGACCTACTGTGGTAGAGATGAAGGTCTCCTTAAGCGAATATCAGCTCTGCGAGTTCAACGGTGTCTTCAGATTTCAATTCCGAGCATATGTTCAAAAGTTAAAAAATTCTGCACACGTGTTTACTGAACGTACCCAAATAAAAGTTCAAAAATTCATTTCGGGCACACTGGGTCTCAAAATCACACGCTGTAAATTTTCTCAGACTCATAATAAATCCATATAATTAAAAAATTATTTGGAAAATTTCATATTTTTTACATTCCTCCCCACCTATAGGCTTTGCGTCTCCAAAATCCACAACACAAACTATGGAAACAAGTGGGGGTACTTAGAAAGAATCTGAGCCTCCTGCTCCCATGTGCTCTCTTGGAGGTTCCCATACTGCCAACATATGAGCACTAGAGGTACCAATCAACTACTAAGGACTCTCTCATGTCAATCCTCAATATCCACAAGAACCTATGAAAACGTCACCCCATCGTCGATGTCCAGATCGCCGGGGTCGATGACATGAGATGGGTCATGCACGTATCTCCTCAGTTGGGATACGTGGAAAACGTCATGCACCTGGTGAAAATGAGGGGTAAGAGATAAGAGGTATGCTACCTCACCAACTCTACTGAGAACCTGAAAGGGTCCGATGAATCTCGGAGATAACTTTCTGCCTCGGCCAAATCTCTGCAAACCTCATCGAGGTGAGACCCATAGGAAGACATAGTCACTATCATAAAACTTGAGAGGTCTCTGTCTCCTGTCAGCATAAGACTTCTTCCTGTACTGTGCAGTCTTCATCTTCTCCTGGATAATCTGCACCTTCTATGTGGTTGCCCGTACCATCTGGGGTCCCATGAGTGCTGACTCCCCAGGGTCAGTCCATCACATAGGTGATCTGCAAGGTCAAATATAAAATGCCTCGAATGGTTCCATACCGATATTTGAGTGATAACTGTTTCTGTACACGAACTCCACCAAGGGCAGGTGATCATCCCAGCTACAGTCGAAATCAAGCGCGCAAGCACATAGCGTTTCTTCCAGGGTCTGAATGGTTTTCTCTATCTGACCATCCGTATGAGGGTGAAAGGTGATTCTCAAGTGTAGCTGAGTATCGAATGCCTCCTACAACCCCTTCCATAGACATAAAGTAAAATGAGCATTGCAATTGGAGATAATCATCGAAGTCACCCCATAAAGCCGTACAATCTCATGTATATAGAGGCGTCCCAATACCTCTATTGATCCCTGCTCTTTGATAGGTAGGAATTGGGCTGAATTGTTGAGTCGGTCAACGATCAATCTGATGGAATCATGCTCCATGGACGTACGTGGAAGTCCTATCACAAATTCCATGGATATTCCATCCCACTTCCACTCTGGCACCTCTAGTGGCTAAACTAATCCAACTGGAACCGATTCTCTACCTTCACTTGCTGACAAGTGAGGCACCGAGAGAAAAACTATGCTATGAAATTCTTCATTCCCAACCACATGTGATGATTCCATAGGTCCTGGTACATCGTTTCCACTCCTGGATGTACTGCTAGAGGGAATGTATGCAACTCCATCAACACATACTCTTGTAGCGCTACTGGTACCAAAATACACCCTCTGAAAATGTTGACGTTCTCCTCACCTTCAGAAAATCAATCAGGTGCATGTCCTATGGACATTAGAACACGTCATGCCTTACAGTCAGTGTCCTCAAATTGTGCCTCCCCGACTCGCTGAAGAAGTGGTGGAGTGACTGTCAGATACTAAAGATAAGCTGCTCCATCTCGATCCACGTAGGATATCCGTAAAGTGTCTAGATGCTCTGTCACCTCACTCAGAAACTGTATACCAGATATCCTACTAAGTGCATCTGCTACTACGTTCCCCTTCCCAAGAGTATAGACTATCCCGATGCCACAGTCCTGGAGGAACTCAAGCCAATGTTTTTATCTCTGGTTCAGGTCCTTCTGAGAGAATATATACTTGAGATTCTTGTGATAAGAGTAGACTGTAAAACATTTTCCCATCAAGTAATGTCACCACATCTTCAAGGTGAAGACCACCACTACTAAATTCAGGTCATGGGTAGCGTAGTTCTCCTCATGTTGTCTCATATAGTGAGAACCATATGCGATCACTACTCGCTCCTGCATTAGGACACATCCAAGCCTGGTCCCTGATGTGTCGCAGTAGACTACATACCCAATCCCCTCCTCTGGTAACCTCAATATGGGGGCACTCATCAGTCTCTACCTCAGCTCCTCGAAACTTGGATGGCATCTCTCCAACCACATTAAGGGTTTCCCCTTCTTCGTCAATGCTAATAAGTGTTTTCAAACTTTGGAAATGTTAGGCACAACCCTTCGGTAGTAACTGGCGAAACCCAAGAAACTCCGCACCTCCGTCACACTTTTGGGTGGCTCCAAAGAAAGAAAAGCCTAAATCTTCGCTGGATCCACCACAAATCCTACCTATGAGATGATGTGTCCTTGAAAGAGGACCTCTCGGATCTAGAACTAGCACATAGAGAGCTTACCATAAATATAGTGCTCTCGGAGTGTGTCCATAACTATCTGTAGATGATAGGCATGATCCTCATTCTTAGTTGAGTATATTAGGACGTCATTGATAAAGACCACAAAAAAGTGATTGAGGTATGGCTGGAAGATCCTGTTCATGAGTCCCATGAACATTGTTGTGGCGTTGGTTACACCTAATGGAATAACCAAGAACTCATAGTGGCCATACCGACATATGAAGGCCGTCTTCTGCACATCCTTGTCCCATAACCTGAGTTGGCGATATCCTGATCTAAGGTTTATCTTTGAAAACCACGATTCTCTCTTCTGATGATCAACGAGATCATCAATCCTTGGAAGTGGGTACTTGTTCTTCACGGACACCTGGTTTAGGTGTTGATAATCCACACAGAGTCTCAAACTCCCATATTCCTTCTTGGCGAACAAAATCGGGGATGCCCAAGGAGAAACACTAGGCCTAATGAACCCCTAGTTCTGCAAGCCCTCCAGCTCTACTCGCAGTTCTCGAATCTCCATGGGAGCCATATGATATATTGTTATAGATATCAGTGCCATACTGAGGTACAATTCTATGTAGAAGTCCACCTCTCTATGAGGAGGTAGACTTGGAACATCATCAGGGAAAACATCGGCGTACTGGTCCACCACTACATGATAGCTCAGACTCTCCACATCAACTACTCTTAGGGTAAGTCTAGCCAACTGATGTGTGCATGGCTGCACCTTCCTCCGAGTAAGTCTATCCTATGCTTCAAAGGATCCCTTCTCACCGGTGAAGGACAACCTGGTCCCATCTTCACGGACACACCACACTTTGAACATAATACAGTCGAACTAAGCATGGACTGTAGATAACCAATCCAAACCCAAGATGATTTTGTAAAGCCTCGATTCCACTACTAGAAGATCCCATCTTATGATCTCTCCTCCTAGAGTAATCTCACACTACCATCACTAGTGTGTAATCATTGAATCCTCTCTCATAGGAGTCTCTAGCTGTAAGGATCGAGCCAACAACTCCACAAGAATCCTCGAGCTCCGAATGAGGGCCATGGAAATAAAGGAGTTACTAGAACCTATGTCAATAAGTACTAAAACTAAGGTGGGGTAGACATAGATCATACCTTGTATCATTTCCAGAGCGCTGTGGTCAAAGGCCTCAGCTACATAGAGCTGAGATCGTCCCTATCCACCTGCTCCCTATGGTCGGGGTGGGCCACCTGGAGGTGGTGGCGGTAGAACCTCGAATCTTCTCCCACCACCTGTTTCATGGCCAGCTCATCTACCACATTCTTCTCCAACATGCGGACCTCCTAAATCAAATCTTTTCCACTACCCAGGCTATCCATCGACCATCTACTGGTCATATGTATGGTAGGTCGGGAAGTCATGAGCCATGTGACCGTGCCCACTACATGAGTAGCACTTCTTTCTCCTCACCTATCCTACTCTCTCTTGGGAGCTTCGCACAACAGACCTTGTATCCTGCATTTTTTCACCTATAGGTTTGGTCCTCTTTAACCTCTGCATCATCTGTCTACTTCCAACTGCAGCTGATTCTGTTACGTGATGTCTGGTGGTGGGTCTCGCTGCTAGTCACTGCTCAGCAAGGAAGATCTCAACTAAGAGTGCTCACTCTAACACCCCCGCCTGAGTTATGATGCTGAGAGAAATCATCGATGCTTTAATCCACCATTTAATCCCCTACTTGAAGGTACATTCCCTAATGAAAGGCTCCTACACCATGTCACTGGAGTAGCGCGAGAGTTCAGTGAACCTCGTTGAATACTGATCCATGGTTATGCTACTCTACTGCAAGTGGGGATTCTCCTATATACGCACTGAGCATAAGGACGCAGGGATGAACTATGCCCTCGAAAGGATCTCAATGTCCACCTATATGAGAGTGACCGCATCGTGTACCTAGAGAATCATGATCTTCCATCTTCTCGCTGCTTCCTGAAGAATGCTGGTGGCAAGGATCACCATGAGATCAGTTGGTGTCCCACCCAGTCGAAAAACTCTAACCACTGCCTCCTGCCAGTCCTCAGATGCATGTGGATAAGTATCGCCCTGGAACCTTAGTGGCCTCCTGTGCTGAAACTCATGAAATGTGCTCAGGTGGCATGCACCCTTTGCTGCTAGGGATGGTGGCATCGGCTGCCCAATAGGTAGTGGTGCAGCTGGTACACCACCCAATGGTACAACTGCCGAAAGGGATCCCTGCACTGAAGCCTCATCGCGCAGTGGGCTGTCATCACATACTCTACCTAAAACCCCGTCTTGCAATCTGTGTGGTGGAATATTGATAATAAATAGGTTCTCCAAGGTCATTAAGATATACCTGGTGAGCTGACTCAAGAGTTCACAAAGAAAACATTTCAAGAACACATATGCAATTAGTGTTTTCGTGCACTGAGTCAGAAATCAGAAGTCAGGGTCCTGGTGAATGGATATGTCAGCCACCGCACCAACAAAGGATTCCCTAAACCGATAACCACACTCATAACACTTAACACTATTGAAAAATCAAAAGATTAGAGTCTAAGTACTTTAGTAGAACCAACTCCTATGATACCAATTTTCACAACCTATCCTTTGGGGCCTGTGTTGTGACTACCCTAATCCCACCTTCTATAGGCCGGGGACTGGAGACTAGCACTGGAAATGCATATCCCTAAAACTAGGAATGCATTGCCTTTAAACCTATAAACTAACACAACCCATGCACATAGCAAGATACAAGCACAAAGTTAACTATAAAGTAGACAGGATGTGTACATTAAGTAAGGGGTCATAATACAAGCCCAAATGGAATGTATATGTAAAACTAAAGATAACTCCCACGAACACCAGCCAAGGACCCTACCAGAAGGGTAGGTAAAGCCCTTGAATGGTCATCTCTGCAGTACGACTCCTCTAAGGTCCACCCAATGAGTAGCCTCCAGCCCTGGTACCCTCGTCCTCGATCAACGCTATCTATCATCTACACAAAACACAACAACATGCGGGCATAACTGTGCATAGGTGAGTATATAAATACTCAGTAGGGACCCTGAGACCTCTGAATGTCTCCTAGAATCCACAAAGGATAAACCATAAAGCAAGTCCTCAATTTCATAGCACGAAGTAATAGTCATTAAGACTACTTAGGTATATGACCATACATATACCTAATTTATCAATATATAATCATCTCACACATGAAGGAAGCATACCACAAAGGTAACACCACAGAGGTACAAGTACCACACAGGTAACACCATGAAGATAGAAGTACCACACAGGTAACCCCACGAAGGTATGTACCATAAAGGTAACGCCACATAGAAGAATACCATGTTGGTATCACCACACAGAAGTGTACCAGAAAGGTAAAGAATCATCTCACACCAGGTATTACTTAAGTACAGTATTATAGATGATTAGACGTATTGCTAGATCATATTACTTCATTAAGAAGCTCTGCTATTGACCCACACAGGATCCAAGATGACCCACACAAGATTGGTATGCATTGACCCACATAGCATCTCTGAGTGCTGACCCACACAGGATCCGAAGATGACCCAAAAAGGATCTGAAGAGTCCTCATGTACAACCAGCCATAGGGTTCCCACATTAAGCATGCTTGATTCTGGGAGGTTCCTCTCCTCAATCCATCAGTTGATACTCTAACTCCAAAGAAGTCCCATGAATAAGTTTCACAATGTTCTGTCATGTCATAAAGAACCCAACGTGACAGATGGTGCGTCAATAGGACGTCCATTCTATAAGTTATTAGCATTTCTATTCCGAGAGCCCAGTTTGATTCCGGTTCAATCCAACCCATCCGTACACCAAAATTATCCAAAACTCAAGTGGATCATACCAAAGGGACCATCTCGTTCTAAGGAATCCAGTGTCACTGATGGTTCGTTTAATGGAAGCCTGATTCTCAAGATATGGCTAAAAAGGAATATCTGGGTCCATATAGGCCCGGGTCTGTTCCGACGGGGTCAGACTGACCCAATCCGAGTACGTCCCGGATGGCCTGGGTTGCGGCGGTCCTGGACCACATGGCTGCGGTCCGGACCGGCCCGCGAAGGGGGTGGCCCGGCCCACTAGGCGGCTCGTGGCTGGGTGGCCCCTAGTGGTGGTCCACCCAAGCTGCCAGGGGTGGCGCACCCCATGTCACCCGAACGACCCGTAGGCCGTTCGGTTTTGGAAAACCATGCGGCACCACGTGGCCCCACCGGCAGGCATGCGGGATCGGCCGGAGGTGTTCCGATCGGGGTGACGCGGAAAGCCGGAATGGTTGGCTTTCCTTCTAGCGACGCAGACACATGTTGCTCCACCACCGCGGCCGACCGAGTGCCGACAACGCTCTGATCTCTGCTACGACCAAGCGGCCGAGGTCTATAGCTCTGGTGGTGTGGATGCACCTTGCCACTTTGGCATACTGCCAACCGGCGTGCCATCCACCGTCCCCTTCTCCACCTCGGCTGACGGGCTGCTGCATCCTCTGCTATCGGCGGTGCAGACGTGATCCATCCCAGTTCCACCCAGCCGGCCGTGGTGCCGGCCACATTCCTCCCCCTCCGCTGGCTTGAACCACGGTAGGCTGGTTGTCGGCTGCCCTCCTCTTTCGCGGGTCACTGCAGCTTCGTTCTAAGCACAAAAAATACAACGACCTCATATTCGCGATCCTCGAGTCGAGATCTCTGCGTCCAAATGTCTCACTTAACAAAACATTGTTTTTTCAGCACCCTTAATTATTTGGAATTGAAGAACAAACGAATAATGCAAGAATAAAAAATAGAGAAGTTCATGGTATTTTGGCGGATCGATGGCCGTGTTTGTTTGTCCATCGTCGTTGAGAATCGAGAATATGAAGAATTAACAAAAAGATAATTATCATATCATAAAATAATCCCTCTACATCATTTTATCAAGGGAGCTGGCGTGAGGAAGGTGATGAATAAAATGAAGACACTGACGTCCATCGCTCCCACAAGACGCTCCATAGATGGTTCCTCATTCTTGATCTGGTGGATGTTCATCATTGGATGATGGTCTTCCAAGGCTCTCCCCAAGTTCTCCATTTTCCAACGATTCCCCACAAAGAGGTGAGGAGCCAATAATAATTAAGTTATTTAATTAATTAAATTAGTTTTGGCACATTATTTGGGGGAATTCCTATGGTTCCCCACATTAAATGGGAGTCTGGTTGGTCCCAACCACATAGATTCAAAAAGAAGGTTTCAAGAAGGACAAATAAAATAAAGCTATTTATTTTATTTTCCCATTCTCCCACAAAAATACAAAAAAATAACTTCCACCCTCGACCTACTACTGTCGAGGTGAAGGTCTACTTAAGATAATATCAGTGTTGCAAGTTCAACGGTGTCCTCAATTTTTAATTCCAATAATCGGTTCAAAGGTTACAAAACACCGCTCACGCATTTACTGAACATACCTAAAAAATGTTAAAAAATTCATTTCGGGCACACCGGGCCTCAGAATCACACGCCGTCAATTTTCACAGACTCATAATAATTCAATATAATTAAAAAAATCACTTGGAAAATTTTGGGTCTTTACATAATATACCTATGTAACATTTAGTTTTCTTTTATTTAATATGACAAATAAATGAAAGTAACTTTCATGAATACGTACGACTTACCATCTCTTTGAACGATGTATTTCATTTAATATCACTAAATGATATGTACTATTATAAATACATATATACTAGAAAAAAATGATATTTACCCCATGAATAATATTCTGGAGATAATAGACTTTTGACCACATAAACAATTTTTCCTTATAACAAGTTCATTTTCGACTCAAGTACCCAATATCGACAAAATGACCGATATTCACTTAAATAATTATGTAATTTTTATAATGTGCTAATAAGTGATATAAAAGGAATAATAAACTTTAAAATGGTTCTTAAACAAGTATATATTAACTTATGTTTATTATTTAGTAAGAACAAGAATAATACATGATGAATCAGACTCAAGGTAAAGGATTTCATCTCAATCTCCTTTCATTGAGGAATATCTTGTTATCATGCACACTTATTTTCCTATAATGGTTATATTCAACCCTTTTGAATATTTATATCAAGAATTAGTATATTATCATGATATCTAAATTCCTTTTTGATTTTATTCCTTAATGATTTGCATTCAAGTGTTTCTCAAGTTGTAGGGGACAATTTAACTAAAACATTATTTTAAAAGTTTTAAAGATTTATTCTTCTAAATATTTATTATTAATGTACATGTTATAAATATGGTTTTAAGGATTTAATTATATTGAATTGATATTTTAACTGTAAATTCCTTTCAAATGTTTCAGAGTGGTATGGGACACTTTGATTCAAAACACTTGTTTTTTAATGTTTTTAATGAATTGATTATATCAATATCTTGAAATGATATCTTATAATTTAAATGTGGAAATGTTAGTTTTTCTTTATTCTTGTTTTATGTGTTATGATTATGCCATGGTACTTGGACATTTTTTGGGTGGTTATGTGATAAACCAATGATGGGTGGTTATGTGATAAACCAAATGACGGGTGGTTTCATGATAAACCAAGGACGGGTGGTTACGTTATAACCTCAAATGCATTGGGTATGGAAGTCGGATGTATAGATATTCCATTTAGTGATATGTGTGGAAGTTGAGCATATGGTTATTCCATTAATATATGTTTATATTCCAAGTTACCATTATATGTTATATGTTACTTTTTATGGGATTGTGGTAATTTTTGGTTACAGAAAGGGTAAGAAATGATCTTATATTCAGCGAAGTGTATTTAACACTACTTAAAGATGAAAAGTATTACTTTATAATTAATTATTCATGGTTTTCATGCTATCCCAAGACTAACAATTTTCATTATTTATGTATCCATTTCTGATCTTTTTATTCTCATCCCATGTTTTGAAATGTTTTTCATAGGACATAAAGAATAATAATTTCAAGGATGGGATTAAGGAAAAGTTATACAGTTAAAACCTGAAACAATGTCATATTTCATTTTAAAGATTTTTTTTATGAAAAAAAGGATAGTGAGTAAAAGTGTCTAGTTGAAATATTCAAGATGTTATGTATAAGTTATGACCTAATTCTCTAAATCTATAAACCTGAAAAGATCCTCAATTTGAATTAAAGTCAAATTATCGAATTATCTAAATATTAAGTAATGTTTAAGGCTAGGGCCTTATAGTTGGTATCAGAGTGAGGTTTATATAACTTTAGAGGTTAGGGTGTTATTTAAGAATAAGTGACACATTTTATATAACCACAATGGTTAGAATATTAGAAAGAGTTATATTTATTTTAGATAAATTGAATGAGTTTAAGATAACATGAATAAGTATATCATAGTGTTTACCATCCCCATAAGATAGTATACAATGATTTTACTGATATAATCACACTGAACATTTTAGTTTTAGTAAATGGTTGTATCTAACAGGAACCACAGTAACAATGGATGTGAAGGAAATTGTTGTGGTTTTCTGAATAAGAAACCGAATGAAATGGGAGCTATAATGAGAGCTCTTTTGGTTGTTCTCAACCCACTATCTGGATTCATGATTTACCATATGCACCTTAGTGATTTATCTAAGGCATATTATATGAGGGAAATGAATCCCAATGGATGTTCATGTAATAATTATAAAGTTAATTATATTCAAAAACCTATGTGTCAAGGATGTGGAATGAAAAACCTAGGAATATGATTCAAAGGGATGGGAAGATGTTATAGATTTGGTAATGAATGTCATAAAGTAATAACCTGCAATGGAAAAGGGAAGTGTCTGGATGACTCCAAGAAAAGGAAAAAGTTCTTTCTACAGGATCAATTGAATGTTTTTAATATGGTGTGCGTGGTCATTGTACAAATAAATGTCTTATGAAGAAGTTTCAGGGATGGGATCAGCAGGATCATACCAATATATGTTTACCAATTCCTAATTCCATTCAAATTGATGACGAGAAAACTGAAAATGACCAACGAAAGGTATGTATTATTACATAGATGATGTTTTAACAGTTTTAAAATATTTGGAGATTATGAAATATTTTTTTCGGAAATAAGTATAAAAGAATAATTTGGAAAATCATGGATAAAGGATCATTAAGAATGTTAGATTATTAAGATGTCTATATTTTATAAATTCGAGAGTTATGTAAGATATATCAGTGATGAAATGTTTCAAATTATTAATTATCTTTTAATGATGGGATTACTTTGGAAGACTTTTCTCTTGTATGTGTAACCCTAAATTTTGTTATGTTAAAATGATATTTGAAGAATAAGTATCTTTTATTTTTTGGATATAGTTATAAAAACCCATTTGGGTTTATATGATCCTTAAATTTGAGGAAATTACATGTTATTAGTTTTTGGTATGAAATTGTGAGGTATGAGATAACCTTTGAGGTTAAAAAATTTTATGGTTATTTTTAAGGATTTTATCTCATTTTGTTAATGTTATTAGAATTATACAAATTTTGAAAAAGGAAAATGTGCAGACCATGTGGCAACATGTCACGTTAGACAAAGCTGTAGGAATCGAACCCATAACCAAAGAGGGACTATGATTTATTGCCTACCATTGTACTACGTGAATTCCCTAGTTAGTATGACTAATTATTTTTAATTAAATTAATTTATGGATCTAGATTAAGTTGATTTTGGGGACTTATGTTTTATCAAATGGATATTCTTAGTATATGTAAATGTTTTGATGATTAATTGATGAATTTTATTTTGGAAGACTTTCTCTCTTTTGGGAACACTATATCCCTAAGTAAAATAGAGTACTATGGGATTTCATTTGTGGAGTAATGGTTGAAATTTTATTTTTGAAGAATATATGTTTTTATTTTGGAAAAATGATGATTTGGGTTATTTATGGAAATGATTAACCTGTCGTAGAGAATATGTGATTAGGTGAATTACTTTTTAATATGGGATTTTAAGAGTAGTCGATGTTATTTGGAGATAAATGTTATGATTTATCGTGTAGGATTTTATGATCAAATCCTTATGAATTTTGTTTAAGAATATGTGATAAAATACTTATGAATTTTGGATTTCAAACTTATTTTGGATTATATTAAGGAATTTTAAGGACAATTGTGTATCGAATGGTATTTGTTGATCTTTGGGTATTGTTTGTTGAATTTTAGAGATTAAGAGAAGTATTTCTTTTTATAATGGATTATCCTTTGGGGGATTATCTGATCTTGAACTAACCATTTTGGTTTTGGGTAATTTCTAAAGACCTGGGAAATATATATAGATCATCTTGTGTGAAATATGTGATTCTATAGAAGTTGATTCTAGCAATTCAGATGTGACCAACTCATCTTTAATACTCATCGTTTGAAGAAAAGATGAGCTTGTGGTAGATATTTATTAAAGGATGAAACTCTACATGAATGGTAAGTATGTTTCATTATGTTCTTATTCTAAGTTGAAAAATAATTAATCAACTTTATAATAAGGAACATAAAACAAAAACATTTTCCATTTACTTCTCCAACTGGGGAATCAAATACCGTTTAACCCATCACAAGTCTGTGGTTTTCTTATTGTTACCTTTCTCCAGATCATGTTTTATATCACTCTCTATAAGAACATGATGGTTATATTTCTTTTACATATGCATGTTTTCATGGAATTCTAGTATGTTTTATCTCAGGTGACCTTTTTACTTCTCCTTCTTTCTTTTATAGTGATAGTTTTATTGACACTTTTTCCGATGTGGGACTTTCAATGAAGTTTCCGAGTCCAATTTTAAAATTACGGGGACGAAATTTCGAAAAGTGGGGAAGGATGTAACACAATAGGTATTTATAGAATAATAATTTCTGATTTATATTAATACTTATGAATAAGATATTAATTTTACATTAAATGTGATTCCTCTTCTAATATCATATTTTACATGTAACAACTGGTTTCTCCTAAATCTTACATTGCACACAACTTTGAGTTATATAAAAATATAATACAGTAATATTATTATTATTTCAAATGGTATTTAATGCCTAGACATTGGAAATGTGGGAATGAATAGTATCAACTAAATTTTTAAATATAGTTTACACATGTTTAAATAATGATTCATTAGTTACCAAATTTATTAGAAATGGAAATAAAAATCAATTGAATATAAAGGATGTGTTTTTATGAAAACCAATTTAAAAGTGGATAATTGTGTTTTCATATCACTCATTATCTATTTTTATTTAATTAAAAATATATTTTATATATTAAATTTAATGTTTTAAATTCATCTTATATGTTTTCGAGATATTATATAAGAACAAATGAAATTTTTTCTAATAAAAGAAGTATTTTTCTAAAAATGCAGTTTACTACCTTTTGATGGATAACCCTTTCTAAATCTTGTTTTTGTCACTTTTATTTGTTATATTTGAAAAAAATAAACCTTTTTTGTAGAAACGAGATGTCAAAAATTACTTTGGATGAAATTTTGGTATTTTTTTGATAAAGTTCATTTTTTAATGAATTATAAAAATACTGCATTTTATGTCAAAACCATCTTTCATATAATTTATTTATATGGTTACATTATATTTTTAATTGGTTTTAAAATGTAATTAGATTCTTATTTTATCATTTAGTCCAATTATGGTCAATTTAATTAATTTTAATTTTTTAATTAGACATAAACACATGTCAATCTTTTGATAGTTATTAATTCTTAAAATCCCACTTTTTGGTTTCGATGAAGGGAATTAATTTTAAATTAATTACTACAACTTATGTGTTTTTAATTTGGAAAAATGGATTATATATTCGGGATCTGGAGGTCCAAATTTTGTAAATATGTACCTTTTATTATTGGATATTATGAATATTAACTTCAATAATTATTTTATTTACCATGGTTAAAGGGTAAATCTGGTAATTAAGGGTAAAAATAATATTATAATAATATAAAACTACCCTAAAACTTGTACCAATCAGATTTTATGATATATTTCCGACCAAGGGAATCCTTGAGTAGATTTAGGGACCCCATGGAGCCACATTTATGTGAAAATGATATTTTGTATGAATTAATTTAATGTAAAGAAAAATGTAACATAAACATGTATCTTTTAGTAAACAATTTATATATGGGGTTATATGAGTTATAATTTCGACTATAATTATTAATTAGAGATATAGAAAGATTTAATACATCATTGTATTTTATTTATAATTTTTATACACAAAATAAATAAATTTATTCATGACACAACGATGATGTAGTGATTACCTTATTAAAGAGTGATTTTAATAAACGAGATTATAAGTATTAAAATTTGTTTATTTTGAAACTTTTAATTCCATCCACAAATTTTAAGGATTCTTATGACTTGTTATATTTTAATTAATGAGGTTTTTTCTAAATAATCTAGTTGTAATGGATTTTTTTTTAAAAAGTCATGATATGAATAGTTTAAAAATTGACATAAACGTGTACTTTAAAAAAAATAATATTTTATTAAATGATATAATAGTACTAAAAATCTAAAATTTGGAAAAATGAATTAGATAATATATAAAATTTATTTAATTAACCACTTGAGGTTCTATTTTCATCTTATAGTAAATATATTAACCATATAGTATGAATATTTATGAAGATGTTGTAAGAGTCAAATTAGTTAACTATGGGTTAATGCTAAAAGACAATGTTTCATTTGTGACCTATACTTGTCTAAAACCTATTTGTTGAGATTATTTTGAACAATAATCATCTTATATTTAAATTAAATTATTTTGGGTCCTTTTTTAAATCTAAATTCAGTTTATAATAAAATAATATTTAAATACCATCCTAAAGTGCCCCTCCTCCCTATTATAAAGGGGAATCACCTCTAACCATTACTCACACCTCTCAAGACCCTTGGATCATCAAAACTCTTCCAAAATAATCTCTAAACTTCTCCCTCTTCCTCCTAGAATCCTCGCCATGGGTTGAAGGAAATTCAATAAGTCCTTTTAGCTAAAATCAAATGGAGTTACCTGATTTGAGGAAATGTCTTCTCTCAAAGCCTGTTTCATTTATTTTCTGTCTCCAACCATATAAGCCATATTTATTCCATTATTTTATAATAAAACCATTATATTAAATATATTATTATGTTTTTATGATGTGTATTCAAACTAAACCTACACACACCTCAATATAATGGATACGAACATACTATTTTTGTCTACGTCAAACTACTGCCTCATGAAACGATGGTTGTTCGATTTTCCCCGGCCACCTCTCATGGTAGAAATTATGATGGAAATTTACATATATATGATATATATTATATTTATATTGTATCTATTATACTATAATTTTTATTTAAAAATATACCTTTATGATTTCCATGATGTGTAAATACGATAATTTCATTTGAGGAAGTGCAGACTACCGCCCCCTCAAAGTGATGTGACTCATTCATGGAATACATGGAAATTATAATGTAAGGAATTAATGAAATTATGTAAATTATATGTAATATTATATTATACTATAATTATAATATACCTATTTATCATTTAGTTTTCATTTCATTAAAATGGCAAACAAATGAAAGTAGCATTCAAGCGTACGTACGACTTACTGTCTCCATGAATAGTGCATTTCATTTCTTTTCTCAAAAAGATATAGACTATTATAAATACATATATACTGGATAGAAATTTTATTTAAACCATGAATAATTTTTTGGAGTTAATGTAATTTTTACCAGATAGACAATATTTTCATTATAACAAGTTCATTTTCGACTCAAGTACCCAATATTGACAAAATGACTGATATTAACTTAAATAATTATGTAATTTTTATAATGTTGAAATAAGTGATATATAAGGGATAATAAACTTGAAAATGGATCTTATTCAAGTAGAAATTATCTTATGTTTATTATTTAGGAAGAACAAGGAACATACATGACGAATCAGAGTCGAGGTAAGGGATTTCGTCTCAATCTCCTTTCATTGAGGAATATCTTGTTGTCATGCACAGTTATTATACTATAATGTTTATATAAAACCTTTTTAACTCTTTATATAATGAATTATTATATTCTATTGATATCTAAAGTCCTTTTTATTTTATTCCTTAATGATTTTTATTCAAGTGTTTCTCAAGTATTTATGGACTCTATAACAAAAACATTATTTCAAACCCGAATGGCCCGAAGACCTTCATTTTTGTTGATTTTTGATAACCCCCCTTTCAAGGGATAAGGGGGAACCCTTACAAGGCCCAAAGGATCAGATATTACATGGCCCATATGCATAGGAGATTACATGACCTGAAGGTCTTAGGGAATTCAACTAGACTATCTACAAGGAACTTCCCCTCCCCAGCATCTGCATCATGATAGTAGCTCTCCAACTTCACATGGACATATGTCTAGGCTTCCAATGCAAGAATAGGCTGGTCCTGATGGCATAACCATACCCTCTCATTCTGACAAATCTATTTGTCTCTACTCTAGTGAGTTCCCCTGATATGATTCCTCTTCTGGGGCTGCTCTTTTTTTTTGTAGATTCTGTCTGGGGCAACTACATGTGGCTTGAAGGCCTTGAGGTGGACCGAAGGCCTTAAAGGTGGACTAAAAGCCCTACTGACCCAAAGGCCTGGGTGGAACGAATGCCTTAAGGACTCCAAGCCCAAACCAGTGGCCCAAGGTGAATAGTTCCAGCTGCTTCAATATCGAACAGTACCTACTACAGTGTCTGCTATAGTGTCTGATCCAGTTCCTGCACAGTGTACAATTCTGCTACAGAACTTTTACAGTATTCAGAAATATGCCTCTACCTGGTTTTGAACCCGGGTCTCATGGATGCAGTTAAGAATACCTCACCAACTAGGCTGTGGCTCATGTGATTAATTTGAAATTCTTTAAATATTTATTCTTCTAAATATTTTTGATTAATTTGCAAGTCTTAATAATGGTTTTAAGGATTTATTTATATTGACATGCGTTTTTTTAGTTTTTAAATTCCTTTAAAAAGATTAATATTTGTATGGGACACTTTGATTAAAAACTATTCTTTTAGAATGTTTTAAATGAACTCATTATATCAATATCTTAAAATGATATCATGTGATTGCAATGTAGAAATGTAATTTTCCCTTTATGC
Organism: Viscum album; assembly: GCA_963277665.1. Taxonomy (NCBI): domain Eukaryota; kingdom Viridiplantae; phylum Streptophyta; class Magnoliopsida; order Santalales; family Viscaceae; genus Viscum; species Viscum album. The sequence goes on from OY728121.1 coordinate 1,458,546,845, forward strand.
TTGTTTTTTGGGGTATGATTATGTTATGGTACGCGGACATTTGACAGGTGGTTACTTGATAAAACAATTACGGGTGGTTACATGATTAACCAAATTATGGGTGGTTCCATGACAATCCAAGGATGGGTGGTTACGTGATAACCTCCAATACATTGGGTATGGAAGTCGGACGTATGGGTATTCCATTTAGTGATATGTATGGAATTAGACCATATGGTTATTCCATTAATGTATGTTTATTTCCAAAGTTACCTTTATATGTTATATGTTTCATTCTATGAGATTGTTGTAATATTTTGGTTACAGAATGGGTAAGAAATGAGCTTATATTTAGCAGAGTATATTTAACACTTCTTGAAGGTGAAAAGTATTACTTTTTAATAAAGTATTCATGGTTTTCATGTTATCCCAAGACAAATAGTTTTATTTCTTTATGTATCCCTTAAAATGGTTTTTATGCTCATCCCATGTTTTGAAATGTTTTTCACCAGACATAAATAAGAATAAATTAAATTATGTGATCAAGGAAAAGTTATGTTTTTAAAACATAAAGCGATGTCATATTTCGTTTTAAATAGTTTTTGTTTTATGAAAAAAATGAGAGTGAGTAGAAGTGTCTACTTGTAATATTAAAGATGTTATGTATAAGTTATGACACAATTATCTAAATCTATACACCTGAAAAGATTCAAATTTGAATTAAATTCAAATTATCGACTTATGTCATGATTAAGTTTTGTTTAAGGTTGGGGCCATATAATTAAGATGGATGAATGATGAATATTGTTAAAAAAATCATACAAAAGTATGTTCTTTAACCACGATCCACATAATTTTAACATGACATCTTATAACATATCCACCATCATATGTATAGTTTTTTCAATCATCTCATCCATCGAAGGGTGAAAATTAGCTCTCAGGTGTAAATGAGTGCCAAAATCATAAAAAACTCCCATCTAGACTCATGATGTGAACAAGACATCCTAATATAAGATAATGGACTTATAACTACATGTAATTGAAATACCTCTTCCATGTATCTACTCAACATAACACCAATGAAAATCAACTCCTTAAATACTAGGATATTTTCCAAATTCATCATCCAAACCTACGATGAATTCCATTTAGAGTTTTTTTCGTTTCTAATATAGAATACGCACTGGCTAAAATAATCTTCTAGGAACATAATCCTTATCCATTACCTAGGGAAAACCAGAATCTGAGACGCAAACTCTACCACCACATGTTTTATCCTGAACCATGAAAATTGTATCCTCATACCTTGATACATCTTAGATAACACCAGTTTTACAACTAAATATTAGATATTAAACTCAATAATGTCTCAATCTCATTTCACTACTGAAATAAATAGACTCCACTAAAACAACATCTTATTCTAACCATCCTATGGTAATCTCTATAATGCATAACCATGGAAACGCAATCACACATCACCACTTCATTTTAGTCTCCACAATGAGACTTTAACACATGAAACAATAATGAGTACTGTAATTTTATTTGAAATAATAAACCTTTATTATCTACAACACTTTCGTCTAACAACTGGGATTCAAAATCCTCCATCTCTATCCAAAAATATTCAAATTCTTGAAAAACATACTTTAACTTCCTATTGTTCAATTTGTCAGCAATAAAATTCCACTTTCTTTTTAGAGGATATAAAGTCATAATACCATGTGAACGACATCCACATTAATTTTAGCTGTTTTATTATATTATAATAAAAGATATTCCTCATGAACATATGGTCCATGAATACCATAAAGCATTCCCCAATGATAAAATTTCATAACACTTTTTTGGAAAAAAACTGTTTCCTACTCCAGATCAGGGGTGTTATATTTATGATCATAGGGGGTAAAATTACCTAGACACATAATAGATCACCACCATTTTTTATTCATTATAAATGCCATGAAAAATGTTTAAGAGTAAAAAAACATAATCTTCACCACCTTTGATAGAAACCAAAAATCTAGAGAATTAATCAGTCTCCCCAATGGGTAGTCAAAAATATAATTACATTGATTAGTGTAGTTATAATTCTAGTTATTCATATTAAAATCTGTCAATGGGGACACAATCCATGAAAAATTTGATATGGAAATTTTATAATTGATTGAATGACTAAGGATACTATGAAACTCTGTCAAAATAGTGGGTGGTGCCCAAGAATCATATATATCAAGTCTGAATCCAAACCATTCTAGGAAACCACATGTTAGATTGAACGCATCTATCTTGTCCATAAATCAAAATAGGGAAACATTGAAAAGAGTTAGTTCCATCAACGAATATTCTAGATAGTTGTGAGATAATAAAAATCCTCGTCCTTAGAATTTGAGTAGATCAACATTTCATTGATGAACACAACTAAGAACTAGTTCAAGAATTCTGAGAACAAAGTGTTCATGAACCCATGAACAATACTAGAGTTTTCATGACACCAAATGACTTGACCATGTGTTAGATATTCCAATTCTTTAATGTAATGTATTTATTTTGAACATCCTCTTACTTCACCCTCAACTAGTGGTATCCTAACCATAGAATGTTCAGGTAACTAAGAGTATCTACTATCAACTGAGAAAAATATCATCAATCCTCAATAGAGGGTAGAGATTATTTATTTTCATCGAATTAAACCACTATTAGTCTATAATAAACTCAAACTATGATATGACATTATTTAGAACAAAACTAGAGAACCCCATAGTGACACATTGTGTGAAATGAAACCCTTATGCATCAAATCAGCTATATAAATCCTCAACTACAATAAATGGAGGGATTCCATATGATAAGGTTACTTCATAATTTCAAAGGAATTGAGAAATAGATCTATCATTAACTCCAAATCATTATAATGGGATAATATCACAACAGATAAGGGAAAAATAAATAGAAACGTCCCAATGACCCTGGTAGCGTCCACCATGTTAAAATCTATTGATTCAAGATACATCTTAGAAATAAAATGAAGAAGGGGATCCACATGCCTAATTACCAACTAAAAATAGTGCTTTCCAATGAATATAACATGTTTTCCATCCAAATTTTAGAACATATATGTCCTACGAAAGTAGATGAAATAATCAATCATAGAATACAGCTATTTGTGCTAAGTTTGACATCACATTGTTTCATTTAAATCAAGAAGATATCCCTATATGATCGATGTGTTCCCATCATCAGTATACACCCCCAACGCACATCAATGAATATGAACTAGCCTTCAAATGTTGTAGTGAACACTTTGGTAATGTGTATTATATCTATGTATGTTGCTAGATAATGAAAAAGCATGGATGAAACAATGGGGTGTGATGATCATAAATCAAACATGAAAAAATAGGGGTATACAATAAATAGAGAATACCTATAACCAGCTCAGGTCCCTCTAGTGATTCCACCCCCACAACATGAAACTGACCATGAATATATTCTAAAAGGTAACACTAAGGTTAGTGTCCTTGAATATGAGTAAAATTCTAAGGTTGAATTCTTCTTGATACATCACCTATGAGTGGCGCATAAACCCAACCCACCTCCTATTAAAACAACGTCACTGGATGCTTCTACTATTGATGAAACTATTCTTGACCACCTGCAAAGTAATATGATTAATTAACTATGAGGAACAAATTTTAATGCTGAACAAAACCCCATATAAAAATACTATCCTAATTCCTCCATGAAAATAAAAAACCACTTTTCACAGAAGGATTAAATTGAAGCTTCTATATTTAAATTCTCAATAGTGTAAAACTTGAAGTCTCTAGTTCCTATGACCTACTACAAACAACTCTGATCCTCGAGGAACCCAAATGGTTCCCCTATTATAATAATCCTCCTAGTTAAGGCATATTACTGATCAAATCGATATTATCACATGAATACAATTTGTTTATCCATATAAAATACTAACATTATTCTATATATAAGGATAATGTGATTCATCAAGACTCAACACATGGGAATCCTCATTAAGAAAAATGATCGGGGGTGAAACAAAAAAGATCCATAACATGATTCGAAGGTCCCACCTAGAGATGATCTCCAATTAAAAATAGATAAGGTATTTCCTTTTTAATACCATTAGGGTAATTTATACAAACACCACTCATAACACCATGTGAAATCCAACCAATAAAAAATCTACCTCCTTCCTCTCACCAAGATATAGAGTCCATCACAGACATGCAACCCCTAACATTTACCTAACTTCCAATGGAACCCAGGACTCATATGGGGAATATATCAAACTAAAAGTGATCTCATGCTCCTTTAACTAGATTTATATACCTAGATCACAAACACTACCCTCAAACATCCCTTGACTCTATTGTTGGAACATGATCTTCGATCTCTACCACACCTCATCATTCACTTATATTTAGATCCATAGATAATCAAATGGTTTATCATGTTGAACATCACTAGCCCGAATAGCAAAGGGATTATTTCCAAGATCCATAGATGAATGTGAAAATATGATATCCGATACCTGATAGTTTGAAATTTTAATACGAATCACCAATTCATTTTAGTTTTCTTTAAAAAACACCATAATTAGATGTGAACACAGAAACTAATTATGTGTGTACCTCTCCTAGGATTATACCTTAAAAAATACATCACCTAACATGGTCGTTTGGTATGCTATGAATACTTTAATTAGATAAATAGGGCCCTAAAATCCCATTTCCTAGATGGACTTCCCTAGCCTATGTCATGAACCATGATCGAATGGATTCATTTCCCTACAAACCCATGATATCCTCAAAGATACTAACTCCAAATTCCTCCATATATCTCAAATAAAATGATTGATAAGACTCTATCATGACCAACTCCAATGGTAAATATCCTATACTGATAATGAAGGAATACAGATAATGTACGAAATTTCCACTTCTAGTAGGCCCCATGGTGGTGACTAGCTCCAAGGGTATAAAAATATCACATATAGAGGAAATTAATCTCTATAACTATATAGTAATGATAGATATGATATCAATGATGAATCCACTCATAGATAAAATATAATTAAATTAAAAACCCAAAATTCATGAAAAATTTAATCAAATAAAAAGTAATCTCCAAATTAAAAGCCAAAATAAATGTCTAATATAAGTGAATCAAAAAAATACCCAATGGTTGGAGAAAGTAACATATTAGGTGGTCCTCAAAGTCTTCATGGAAACTTGATGAATATTTTTTTATATACATGGGGTGATAATACAAGTATTCATAGTTGGATCATTCCCACGGTCTCTCATTAACTTGTTAAAAAAGAATACTAATGCACTAGTGACAAAATAACCAAAACAACAACATGTAAATTAGTTAACTAACCAACCCCATCCTCATTATAGAATTTTTTCCAAATAACTCATCCATGTGTAGTGACATATTAATACATATAATGATAAAATGGGTATCTGAAACCAGTTTTCCATTGGTTTTATACTCTCACAACCCAATAATTCATGTCCAAACACTCCCATATCTTCTATATAGAAATGTTTAATGAATAAATATGGGTCATTAATAAGATTCTCAATATAAGACACTTCATCCATCACATATCATCTTATCAAAAAAACTATGAGAAATAACATCACATATATAGTCGTAACTAGAGTTGTAGGGTATCATCAACATGACAAACATGATCCTCATCCCCTCTTCCCTCCATGCATGAACCCCAATATATCCACCTCATCAACTCATCATCAATCACTAGAAGATTGCTTTTTTACTTCTCTCTATCACAACACATACATATCAAACTCACTTGGAAGAGGTATTAAGGAAGAGGGGGTATCTAGCCATCCACTATCACCACCAGGCCGTTTAAAAATCTCTAAAATATTTGGTTGTTAGTATATAGATCTTGACATGGGAGGGGTGGATATATAAATTAAAATAAATATAATTTATAAATAAATATATATATATATCATTTCAAAAAATCCCAACATATGGGTTTATAAAAAGATTCATCCCAACTCAAAACATCACCATAAATCCACGCAATATCCCCCGTATTCACTACCACCATTAAATATATAAAATCATAAAAGAAAGCCACAAGTGAAAAACCACATTTATCCTATAAATTTAGTGTATCAAAATTTCTATATTTCTCATTACCAACCAAATTCATTAATTAATATGATTCATTTTTTATTAAGAAAACCCAATTTATGCGCACATTCTTTTTTAATTTGAGAGGTCCATAGCCAAACCGTCCCATGAAATTCCAATTTCATTATAAAAAATATTCTATAACTAAAAGGAAACAAGCACAACATGGACGAAAATAAAAGAACCAACCATTCCCACACCAATAATCCCCATACTATCACCATTTGACATCACCACCACTCTCATCCAAAAAACCACATTAAAACCATTTCCAATCACAATAATTTTGACCTTATTCACATATCATTTTTCATATTCAACCTTGGTCTTTTCATCACATTAACATATTTACTTCAATTTAATTCTCACTAAATCCATAATTTCAATGAAAAAAATAATTATACTGACTAAGATAATTAAATAACTATTTAATAATGTTTGTATTAAACAAGAACACATCATGGGTACCACAAACACAACAACCACATATTAAAAAAATCCCCCAATATCTATAATTTTCATCAACATAGAAATAAAATACCATCTCAATATTAAATAATATAATAATTGGAAAAATTCTCTTTTAATTCCAATTTCACTTCAATTTCATTTAAATAAATCCATATATTTATTTCTCTTATGCATACCATATTCACATAAGATAAAATGATCTCAAACTCTCTTGTATAATACAATAATATGACAAAATGAGATATAACCTACTTCAAAGGAAGAAATATATTTCAATTAATTATTCTAAATAATGGGTAACTCATATATGATAGAATAACCATAAGATTAAGTCATACCAATGAAATAATTATTCTATGAATCTAATGGTAAAGGATCACAACCCTACCATTAAGAGATAAATAATGATAGAAATAATGATTCATGAATATTCATTTTAGAATTTAATATAACAAACCATAGAGATTTCATATTGAAGAAAATATTTCTATTTTCCATTAATGACAATCTAATTAAATTCCATGCATATAGAACCATTAATAGCCTTGGTCATTGATGAATTTAATGATATAATTATCTTCATTGATTTTGAAAATAAATATATTTAGATTAGTATTTAAAACCAATTTCATATGGAAAAGTTGTATTCATAAATTTTTGGGACATTCTGGAGGAAACCCATAATTTTTAAGGTTTCTCTTTCATGAAAATACCACACTAACCAACCCACCAATTGATAAAAAAGGTGACCCTCCAAAATTAACACATGAACAACCATCCTACCAAATTAATTAACAATTGAACACATGACAATATGAGTCACCATGCTGAGAGACCACACGACCAACCAACATACATAAAGAAGGAACCAAGTGATCATGCTAACTTACTTCATGAACATCAAAGTGATCGGATTAAAAAACAAGTGAACTATTGAAGAGAAATTTACTCAATGAATAAAAATTTGACCTCATTAAAAAATAATTAATCTCACTAAAAAAACAACTGAATATGATAATATACATTCAAAATTAAGGAAAAAAACTCCAAACAACCTTTTGACTCCACTAGGTCTCGTGAAACTAAATGGAAAGAGTTTATGAAATCTAGGACCTTGCACTAGAAAACAATATTGAAAGGAAAAGACCATTTTTAGTCGATTCATCGATGGGGGTAGGGTTATCCATGCATATATCAGTAAATTTAAATCCATCATTGTTTCCTATTTTCTATTCCCTGATTTTAGTGTTTCAAAATTTATACATTAGATATTTATTTATTATTTATTCAAGTGATATTATTTCTATGTTGATTTCCATTTATAATAAGTGAATTTTATTATATTTAAAAATAGAAATATATTTTAAATAAATTATGAACACTTAGTGGTTTCTTAAATAATTATCTATCTCATTTCAAAGGAAATCTGTAGTCTAATGGGATGTATTATTTATCAAAAAAATAAATTTATATAATTTTAATATGATTTTTTCATTAGGTCCCTAAAGGATACATTTATTTTATTAGTTCATTATTTTAAATACATTGACATTATTAATATGATTTTATTTTCAATTACTATTTTATTATAAGTTTTGATAAATTATGTTTTATGGGTTTGATTTCCATTATATATAGTAGGTTTCATAATATAAATATATTCAGGTGGTGAGAGAATTTATTGTTGTTTATATATAAGTTAATATAATTTGGATATTCTGTAAATTGGATTGTATTTCCCTATAGGGGAAATTTTTTTATATTCTATTCTTGAGAAATAAGGGATACTTATATGAATAGTGGTTAGTGGTGATGGTATTTTTTTGTTGTTGTTAATCATTGGTATATATTCATCATGTCATATTTTGATTTCTGACATAATTTTTTTGTAATGGGAACCTGTTGGTTGATATGTTGTAAATATTGATATCATTGGTACATAGGTTATGATCACTATAGTGTCTAGTGGACATAATTTCAATTTTTTTCATCATTATGGTATTTTTATTTTTTTTAAGGACAGGTAGTGTAAAACCTAGTGTTAGGTATTTGAATCACATCAATAACCAATTATATGTATTCTATTTTTTGTATTGTGTAGGATTTTATCATGACATGCTAAGTGTTCCAATTATGATTATGATAGAATTCATCATATTGTATTGGGTTTGTAGATATTTCCACTATTTTTTTATTGTTATTACTGCTCATTATAAGAGTGGTTTTACTTTTTACGGAAAAATAATAATATTTATCATACGTTACATTCATCTAAAATGTTATCATTGTTAAAGACATTAAATTAATGCTTATTTTACCCCTCTAACGTTTTCAAAGTGGTTTATTAATTTGTTCCCCTTATTTAAATTTTATGGTTTCTATGAAATGTTTTAATTTTTATTTAACTTTTAAATATTAAGAGACAAGTATCATGAAATGAAAAGTTATTTTAATTAAGATTCATTAAATCTTGTATTAAAATGAAAAATAATATTTTCATAATTTTACTTCAATATAGGAGGAATCTTATTTAATTTTAATGATTATGAATGGGTTTTTGAGAGGATAAAAATTGGGGATTTTCTTCTCATAAATAAGACAATATTTTTTAAATATATATACCACTATGATGTAGTGGGTGTTCATATATTCTAGTTTGGGTGTAAAGGTTTTACTAAGTAAATGTGCATTTTTCTTAATAAATAGAGATTGGTAAATGTGGTCCTTTATTTCTATTGGTATTTTATTTAAATAATGTATATATCCATGTTGATTTTCATAGTCTAATTTTTCATTTTTGGGTTTAAAGATGTTTTTGAAATTTATGTTATTTTTTTACATGTTGGGTTGTATTGGATATGATCATTTCCATTTAATATTATGAATGAGTTTTTTTACATTATTATTCCCTATTTGGTAATTATCATTATAAATTTTGAGTATTTTGTATAATTGGAACTCTGACTTACATAGTTGTCATGCTAGACATCTAGGTGGAAGTCTATTTATTATTATTTCATTATTGTTTGTAATCTTTCACACGTGTCTTTATTTTAGTTACCATGATCACGTTTCCACCCTATATCGATTAGGAATGTGGTTTATTTCAATCCCCAGGTTGGATCGTGTTCTCAGAATAAAGGTAGACCATGTTTTTTCATAACTCTAATTTTTTCTAGTTTTCCCTTATCATGGGTGTTTTCTTCATCATAGTAAACAATAATTATTCTAGAGGAATAAAAAATAGAGTTTCCTTTGGTAAATATGAGTAAAAAATATTTTTTTTATGTTTTACCATCCATAATATGGTTTATTTTAAATGGTAATTTAATATCATATGTCCAGGATATGTAAATTAATGGAGACTCTATTAAAAATGTGAAGGAACCAATTCATAGTTATTCATCGTGGATGAAAATTATGCACATTGAGTAACAAATATAATGGTTATATTTCATGGTTTGAATGAGGTTTGATGAAAAACATCATGGATTACATTATATGATGTTATTTTTTTTCAAAGTGGTATTTTTATAAAGAATCTATAGTTATTGATTAGTGTGGTTTGAGTGAAGATGTTGCCATATTTTTATCACAATTATTTAAAAAACAAAACCATAAAATGTTCTAGGGAACCAAACTATGGCATTATTCAAATGAATTTTATTATAATGTAAATAGAATTATTTTTTAACATTTAGATTATTCTTCTTCCTTATAAACCTATATAGAGTAGAAGATATTCCATGTTTTTGAAGGTTCCTTTGGTGAATCCTTATGATCATAACCTCATGAGATTCAATCATCAGAATTAGAGGTAAAAGTTCCCATGATTTTATATTCCATAATCATATTATTCATTTCTCGTGTTCTATGGGAAATTTTTAACGTTTTTATAAGGTAGAGGTTTGATTTGTTTATTATGGATTATATATTCATTGTATTTCCATGGGAATAAATATTCAAATTGGAATGATGAATATTTTTAGTATAAAAGAGATGATTCAAACATCAATTGAGGCATAAGTTTAGAAATATTCCATTTTTTAATTATGAATATTGATTTATCATAATTTTTTTAAATTCCAATATTATTGAGAATGAGAAATTCATAAAAACTAAAATATAATATTAATAGGGTATACATATGAAATTATGATAGTTATGATATTACTTTAAATACTTATATTTTATTTGTTACATGTTATTATGGTATAAGGAAGTTTTCTACAGGATGTAGAAGACTAATTATTATACCTTTTAATTTTTAAATTAATGATGATTTATTATATATTAGTGATCGTCCTGATATGATTATGGTGTTGTAGAAATTTTATTTTAGTTTTCCTTAAATAATGATGTGAAACAAAATAAAAAATGAATTAAAAAAGGAATGGGAAGTGATTTTCATAAAAATGGTCAAATAATGTTATAAATTTCATAAATTAATATAGAGATTATTAAATCATGTGGTAAGTTTGAAAATGAAACTAAAGGAGAAGATCCAAACATCATAATGAATTGTTTTAAATTTATAGTTAATTGGGTTAAAATTATAGAATTAATGATTTATTGTTACTTATAGGTTAAATAGTGTTTTTTTGAATTAAATAGATAAAATATAAATGTTAATATTATAATATAGAGATGTTTTTTCAAATGACTCATAAATGATTAATCCGTGGAAGGTAAATTATTCAATTGACTAGTGTCATTGATTATTTGGAATTGGTTTGAATATGGAGTGGAAACACTATAAAATACTATTAGTTAGAAATGTAAATATAGTTTTGGTTATGGAAAAACCCCTTTAAATTAAATTTCAATATCATTTATTAGTGGTTATAAAAATACCAATGCTATTGTAAATATTTTTATAAAAAAAAATATATGTGGATAAAAAATACCGATAATCATTGGGATTTTTTGTAGTGGAAACCCCCTAAAATTTAAGACATTATTGTTGGTTTTTAATCCCCACTAAAATTTTAGAATTTTTTGAAAACTGTTACATTTTAGCAATGGTTATGAAAAAATACCTGAAAAATTAATATCTAGTGTCAGTTTAGGCATAGAAGATGATAAAATACGTCTTGATTATAATTAAAATATATGGTGTTCTTTAATCCCCTCTGATCACTTTAATTTTAGGTGGATTTCGAACCCCTACTAAATTAATTAATGTAAAAAATTTCCCAATATATATAATAACATATATAATTATGCATATTATATGAACACATTTTATAAATGTGTTTAAATAAATTATTTAAACATATAATATTGATATATATTTATATAATTAATTTATATGAGCATATTTAATCTTTTTTATATTATATATTTTAAATATATTTATTTTTATAAATAAACATATAGTTTATTTATTTTTAAATAATTATATTTAAAATATTATATATTTCAATATGAATATATTTATTTCATAAATTTATATAATGGAATATAATATGAATTAATTAATATGTATTTTAAATATTTAATATAATGTATTTAACAAATTCATCCCATAAAACCCCTTGAAATTTTAATAATACATTATTATATTTATCAAATAAAAATAATAGATTATAAAAATATTGAAACACCCATACATTTTAATAAAACATGTTTATATTTTATTGATGATGTATTGTGTGTATATATAATATATATTTGAATATAATATAATCATATTTCAATAAACAAAAATATATAATATGTTTTATAAATATATATATATTTTCTAAATATATATATCCACATATATTATAAATTTATTTAATTTATTATTATATATAGGTATTTTGAAACATTACATATTCATATTTTTAAATAAATTTATAAAGACATTATATAAACATCTGTATTGTAATGGCCCAGACCCTCCTGGCCCATTACGTTGCCAAAAGTGAGGCTCCACCAAAAAAGTGGCACAATGACGGTGGCACCTTGAGGGTGACAGCGGGACGATGACACTGTGAGAGTGACACCATGATAGTGGCATCTTGTCCTCTTCGTTCTTTTCCAGTTCCTGACTTTTCTGCTCCCGTAACGTATCTTTGGATGTAAATTAATCTTAATACCCTTTTTAAAGTCATTTAAATCCCAGAATTGACTCCTAAAAATTCCGAGAAACATCCCTGATGGGGGATATTAAATAACAACATAGTATCGTCATGCGTAACCGCCCAAACCACATAGGAAACCGTGATCCATTTTTCCAAGCGTTCAAAATTCCATATTCCGATCTCCTCTTTATATCTCCTGCTAGAGTTATCCTTTTCTTCTGGGTTTAATTTCTTTCTTCTTCCTGGTGTGCTTGGATTCCTTCTTCCCGTGGCTTGTGGTGCACCTCTGCTCGAACATTTTTCACGTCTTCCATGGTTTTCCTCCCCTGTAGGCCCGTTCATTATCTTCATTAGGTTCGGTTTCATCAATTTCCAGAGAGTCCAAAACCATGCCCACCCGCATGTTTTACTCTTTATGTTGTTATGTGTTGTGAATTGTACAGGCCTATGCTCACTGAAAATCATGGTCGTTGGTGGTCTTTCTCTATGAACTAATGAACCTCGGTGCTCCTGGATGTTTAAATAACCGTAACATGCAATTGGTTAATTACTTACACTCGGTTAAATAAATTTAAAGCACAAGGATCAACCCTTTTCTATGATAACCCCGGTTAATGAACAATGGAATTGAAATCATGGAGTGTGTTAAAGTTTTTAAATTTGAAAATACATGCATGGGATGCCTTGGGTTGGTGGTAGCGGTTGGTTGTTTCTTTCACGGGCCGATTACTGGGGTGATATTGGTGGGGATGGGATCCCCTGTTGTTATACTTTCGCTGGTTGTGAATTTGGGGTTGTGTGGTTACTCTTCTTATATCAAGAATTGGGGTGGAATCCTCTGTTGTTGAGAAACTGTTGGATCTAGGATTTTGGGGACATGGGGTTGTATCTCAGGGTATTCTTTGGTTCCAGTACTTTGATGGATCTCACATATCCCTTTGTTGTTGTGATTTTACAAGAGAACAGGGTGTGAATGTTTAAGTTGTTGTTTTACTGTCTTCTTCTTTGGCTTGCGGTTTTTCCAGTTAATTGCCCAGTAGTATAGAATTCACCTAAATTGGGTTACTTGAACATGAAAATAGGAATAGTTTAAATGGGAATTGGTTTTTGGGAATGAGTTGTGGCATGTCCATGAGTGTCGTTCTGTTCTTTCATGAATGAATAGTAACAAGGGTGTTTGTGATTAGGTTTTGGAACCCCTAGGTTGGGATGAGTGGTTTTACCTATACCTATATCTCTAGCTTTTATTTTTCGTATTCGTGCCCCACCCATGTTGAGTACTTTAGGGCTGAACACTCCCATTTCATGGGGGAGGGTGTTTTTTCCCAACACTCCTATGAGTGGCTGGTTATTAGCTCCTCTCTGCTCCCTTTCCAGAATTTCCCAAGACTCTTAGAGTAGGCTGTGGTGTCCTGAAGTCCATTATTAGCCCAAAAACCTTCAGGCAGTGTAGTTGTGGTGGTTGGCCTAGGTGTCTGTGGGAAGTTTATTTCCCAAGTGTCTTCGGGATGAGGCCTAGGTGTCTTCGAGATTGGCAGTGGTTGTTCTGGACAAGGTGTTTGCGGGCATGGTTACGTGTGATGGTTGTGACCCATGTGTGTGCGGGCAGGATAGCAGTTTTGGCCCACGTGTTCTTGGGCGGGACATGTGGTTGTGGCCCAGGTGTGTGCGGGCGGGGTTGTGGCAGTGGGACTATGGTGAGAATGGCTGGATTGGTTCGATGCGTAGGATGTCTTCAATAACCAGTGGGAAAGTGGTACGGGGTGCCCAAACATCGATGTGATATTACTATACTTTACTTGACTTGCGTTATTTGGGGAGTGTGACTTGGTGAGGATTGGGTGGATAGTTTTCCTTGCTAGGTGTTTCGGTTTTCCCTTTTTCCACTGGGCATTAGAATGCCTCCCCACTTGTGCACGAGAGTCTTTGATTTACCCTACTGAGTATACTTTTATGCTCACCCTACGTATATAAAACTTCTTTTAGGTTTCTAGGAGGACTTCAGGGATCGTGCTGGACCGTACTAGCTCAGACCTCAGGGCAGTTGCAATTGTCGTTTACCTTTTCTTGGTACATTGCCTTTGGAGTTTTTGAGGCTTGTATTATTTACTGATTGAACATGCAAATGGGAATGGGTTACTTTTGGATTTTCCTTTACTTTCATCTTTGGTATTTTTGGGGTTGCTATCTTATCTCTCATCCTATAAAAAATAAAAAGGGTAATGCCTTCCACTTTGTGTGAGATTTTATACCATTGGTTCTAATTGCCACTCCAGGACCAATTGAAGGAATGTCTCGTGGGTCATTATCTCTGCTTCAACTTAATGAAGGAAGGGTCTGGCAATCTGCAGTCCCTTCTCTCCTTTTGGTGAAGGAGGGTCGTGAGAGAATGGTATCAGAGGCGAAGGTTGAGATATAGGATGGATTATGGAGTTAGGTACAGTGAGGATTGCATGGGATGGTAGGGAAACCGTGTTGGGTGACCTTGGTGCGTGAATTAGGCCAGGGAGGACCGGCCAGGACATGGGATTTTAGGGCCCCCTGTGATCCGATGCAAGGACTCTGGACCTACCGAATGACCAAGTGAGGCTACACTGATTGCAGGGTAAAGACCCTAGGAAAGGTACATGCATCATAATGACTTGTGTTCTCGTGTTTCTGGGGTGTTTTGGGAAATTAAAATGAATAAGATGTTTAGGGAAATTTAAGAACAATATTCTGCACTACTTGGGCTTAGGCAATCTTTGTTTACCTTGCAGCTATGGAACCTTGGAGACGACCATCAGTTGTGCGGGAAATCGAGGCCCAGGAAGTCAACTTGGCTGATCGGTAGAGGATCAACCGAGAGGAGGAAGATGATCAGTGGCATAAGATGCTTTGAGCCTTTCAGCGACAGACCCTCGGGAAGTATGAGGGAATCAGCTCAGATATGGAGACAGAGAGATGGTTCGAGGAGCTAGTGATAGCTTTTAGCTTTATTCAAGCTCCGACATAGTACTGGGTTCCTCTATCCATCATCCAGATGCGGGGAGCATCACGTTAGTGGTGGATGATTTATGTCGGGGAAAGGAAGGAGGCTGAGATTGCGTGGGCTGATTTTGAGAAGGAGTTTCAGGCGGAATTCCTCTCTTCCACGATGAAGGCCTAGAAGATTAAAGAGATACTCTCCCTCCAGACAGGGAGTATGTTAGTGAGAGAATTGGGAATCAAGTTAAAGGATATCCTTCACTTTTCTTCAGACCTCTTTCCGGATGAGGAGTCTCGGGCGAGAAGTTTTGAGGAGGAACTCCGACCTTCTCTTCAGTACGATGTTACCCCCTTCACCCTACTGACATACTTAGAGGTGAAGAAGAAGGATGAAGTGGTGGAGAGGATGCACACGCTAGGAGGTGTGTCACGTGAGGGGATCCAGTTAGGCTCGTCAAAGGTAAAGGCCGTCAGCAGCAGGCCTCCAGCTTCAGGGCCCTCTAGGTTTCGACCAACAGGGAGTAGGCCGCAACAGTTCCAGTTTCAGTCTCCTGGTCCTCGCCATTTCCCTTTGGGCCTAGAACCGAGGTGCTTCATCTGTGACAGCCATGGGAACCTTTGGAACCAGTTCCTAGATAGAGTGTAGTACGACAGTAGTGGGCAGGCCAAGCACCCACCTCAGCAGCAGCTTCCAGCTAGGCCCTTTCAGCAGCAGCTGCAGGGGTAGTGAGCTCCCACTCCTCCGAGGGCAGACGTTGCAGGAGGAGGCCGCCCCCAGGGCACTCCTCAGGGACCTCGACCAGGGTGTGGTCTGGGAGGCGTCTGACAGCCGAGGTGCAAAGGAGCTAGGCATGGGCAGTTGCATGCCGCGGAGGCAGCAGTTCCAACAGGGCCAGAGGTCGTTCGAGGTACGATCAGCTTGTTTAGTACCCTTGTGTTTGCCTTGTTCGATACAGATGCTTCACACTACTTTGTTACACCCAGTCTGGCCCACGCTCTAGGTTTAGACACTGAGAGACTTCCAGTGCCCCTGGTGGTGAGAATACCAGTCAGAGGTCAGACCGACTTGTCATATGTTTGTCGAGGAAGAAGACTGATGATATGGCCACATCAGTCAGCCAGGGATCTCCTTCTATTGCAGATACAACCATATGATGTCATCCTAGACATTGACTGGCTATTCTCTGCATGTGTTTTCATTGAATGTTTCAGATGAAAGGTTGTGTTTTAATACTTTCGTGGCCGACGAGTGAATTTTATCAGCGATCGGGGTTGCCAAAAAAGCAACAGGCAGGGGGAATCCTTCCTCTCCTTGTTAGCTGAGCTATCAGGGGAATTGGTGGATCCATATATGGTGGAAGTTCCAGGGATCGTTAGTGAGTTTATAGACGTCTTCCCTGAGGAGGTGACGACTCTACCCCCTCGATGAGATATCAAGTTTGAGATAGACTTTTAGCCCGGTGCTCGTCCGATTTCAATGGCTCTCTACCGGATGGCACCTTCGAAGCTACAAGTGTTGCAGATTCAGATCGAGGATCTGATGAAGAGGGGTTATGTCCGACCAAGTGCGTCACTGTGGGGTGCTCCAGTCTTGTTCACGAAGAAGGACGATGGTGGTCTCAGGTTGTGCATAGACTGCAAGAGGCTGAATTAGGTGACAATCAAGAATCACTACCCTCTTCCGAGGATAGAAAATATCTTTGACCAACTCAAGGGGGCATGATGGTTCTCGAAGATCGACCTGCATTCTGGATATCACCAGTTAAAGGTGAATAAGGGAGACATCTCGAAGATGGACTTCAGATGAATATATGGGGACTTCGAGTTCATGGTCATGGAGTTTGGTGTTACGAACACTCTAGTTGTGTTCATGGCACTCATGAACTCTGTTTTCCGGGAATACCTTGATCGGTTCATAGTCGTGTTCATTGATGACATCCTGATCTACTCAAGATCAAAGGAGGACCACGCTGAGTAGCTGAGGATGGTTTTGGAGGTCCTCTGACAACACCAACTCTATGGGAAGTTGTCGAAGTGTAGGTTCTAGATGCGAGAAGTGCACTTCCTTGGGAATGTGGTGTCCGAGAATGGAGTAGCAGTAGACCCATCGAAGGTCTAGGCAGTTGTTTCTAGGGTCACACCCAAGAACGTGGTAGAGGTTCATAGTTTCCTCGGGCTGGCAGGTTACTACTGGAGGTCCATACCCAACTTCTCCTGAGTTGCAACAACTTTGACGGCCTTGACCAAGAAGGACCAGGCTTTTGTATGGAGTGACCAGTGCGAGGCAGCCTTTAGCTACCTGAAGGAGAAGTTGGTTAGTGCCCTAGTGATGAGATTGCTAGATGAAGGGATGGCGTATGAGGTGTACTACGATCCTTTAGGACAAGGCCTCAGGTGTGTGCTAATGAAACGACAAGGAGTGATCTCTTATGGGTCTAGAAAGCTATGACCTCATGAGAGTAATTATGCCACCCATGATCTGGAGCTTGTAGTGGTCGTTTTCGCACTAATATTGTGGCGGCATTACCTCATCGTAGAATGATTTGTGGCCTTCACGGATCATAAAATATAAAGGTATATCTTCTTCTAGAGGGACCTAAACATACGGCAGTGAAGGTGGATGGAGTTCCTCCAGGATTGTGACTTCGATATTTGCTGTACTTCAAGAAAAGGGAATGAAGTGGTCGATGCTTTGAGCAGGAGATCGCAGAAGGATGCAGTCTGAGAGTCAGAAGACGCTTGGAAGGTGATGGAGGAGTTGGCTGCCTTGCACCTGGAAGTGAGGATGGATAGTGGTAGAGGTTTCCTGTATCAGATGAAAGTGCAGTCTTCTCTATTGAGAAAAGTGGAGGAGTCTCAGTGGGGAGACCCATAGTGTGAAGTGATGCGCGACCAAGTTGACCAGGGTGATGCTCCGGAAGGGTGGACGGAGGATGGTCAGAATCGGATGCTCTTCCGGGGGAAGATGTTTGTTCTAGAGGCGATGCATGGAAAGGTTCTTAGTGAGTTACAAAACTCACCCCTAGCAGTACACCCAGGAGTTTCCAAGATGTACCAGGGCCTGAGGAGATAGTTTTGGTGGCCCGGAGTAAAGTGAGCAGTGGCACAGTTTATAGCCAAGTGCCTAGTGTGTCAGCAGGTAAATGATGAACACCGTGTTCCAGGCAGGTTGTTCCAACCTGTAGATGTACCTGAGTGGAAGTGGGACAACATCTCGATGGATTTCTTCATGAGACTACCAAAGGTTCAAGGGGGCTGCGACGCAATCTAGGTAGTAGTGGACCGGTTGACGAAATCGGATCACTTTCTGGCGATTAAGGAGTCGAGTGAAGTGGACTCTCTAGCACGGAAGTATGTGGAGGAGGTAGTGTGATTTCATGGAGTTCAGAGTTCCATAGTCTCAGATAGGGATTCACGATTTACCTCATGAGTTTGGAGGGGTTTGAAGCATGATTTTGGCACCGAGCTGCACCTTAGCACTGCCTTCCACCCCCAGGCAGATGGGACGACAGAGTGCACCATTCAGACCTTGGAAGATATGCTCCGAGAATGCGTTCTGGACTTCAGGGGATCATGGGTGTGACACTTGAATCTGGTAGATTTCACCTAAAATAATATCCATCACTCTACCATTAGAATGTCTCCATTCGAAGCCCTATATGGAAGGAAGTGTGCTCACCCGTGTGCTGGACTGTGGTTGGGGAAGCAGGTATTCTTCGCCCAGAGGTGGTGCAGAGCATGACAGAGAAGGTTCATCTTATACGAGAGAGAATGAAGGCGGCTCAGGACCGACAAAAGTCATATGCCGATGATAGGAGGGGACCCTTGTAATTCGAGGTCAGGGACCACATGTTCTTGAAGGTCTCCCCTCAGCGTGGACAATAGAGGTTCTACAGGGGAAGTAATCTTTCTCCCAGGTTTATCAGAACCTTCTAAGTGTTGCAGCAGGTTGGTGAAGTGGCTTATCCTCTAGCGCTACCACCGCCCCTACTGACGATACACGATGTATTCCATGTTTCCCAGCCTCATCGATATATACACGACGATTCACATGTCCTCGGCTGGGGAGAGCTAGCTATCGAGGATGGAGTGACCTTTGTGGAAAGACCAGTGAGGATCGAGGATCATGAATATAATGTGCTTCATGGGCGAACCATCCCTTTAGTTCGAGTGTTGTGGAAGCATGGTGGGCTTAAAGAGAGTACCTGGGAATGGGAATCACATATGCACGCCTAGTACCCGGAGTTGTTTTGAGTTTTTTGTTGTTCTGTTTATACTTGTTTGTGATGGAACGCTTCACCATGTTGACTATGTAATGTCTGTTTTTCCATTTTCTATGAATGTGTGTGAAAAGTCCTGGATATGGGGAGGGGAGGACCCGACCGCTAATCAAGTCGCATTAAGGTGGATGCGATTAAACCTGTACAGGCTAGTTAGTGCTACCCAAAGAGGATAGTATCTTGACATGGGGGAAGAGACTCCCCAACCCATATGACTGGGAAGTTTGACCCTGGTATGTTGCTTGGTTCTTGAGAGGGAGGTGTTTCTAGATAACAATGAGGTTCACTCTTGAGAGGTATCTTTTGAGGTGGTTGTTTGGACCCTCTCTTATCTTCTGGTTTGTTTTGATTCTCGAGGGAGAAAATAGTTTGAGAGGTATATAATGTAATGGCCCAAACCCTCCTGGACCATTACGTTTCCAAAAGTGAGGCTCAACCAAAAAAGTGGCACCAGGACGGTGTCACCATGGCGGTGGCACCGTTCACGGTCACACCGAGACGGTGGCACCGGGACGGTGGCACCATGAGGGTGGCACCGTGATGGTGACACGGTGAGGGTGACACCATGAGGGTGACACCATGATAGTGGTACCGTGTCCTCTTTGTTCTTTTCCATTTCCCAACTTTTCCACTCCCGTAACATATCTATGGACGTAAATTAATCTTAATACCATTTTTAAAGTCATTTAAAGACCATAATTGACTCCTGAAAACCATGAGAAACATCCCTGATGAGGGATATTAAATAATAACTTAGTATCATCTTGCATAACTGCACAAACCACGTAGGAAACCGCGATCCGTTTTTCCAGGCATTCAAAATTCCATATTCTGATCTCCACTTTATATCTCCCACTAGATTTCTTATTTTCTTCTAGGTTGAATTTCATTCTTCTTTCTGGTGCGCTTGGATTCCTTCATCCTGTGGCATTTGGTGCACCTCTGCTCGAACCTTCTGCACATCTTCCACGGTTTTCCTCCTCTGAAGGACACACATCCCCTGTTCCTAGCTCGTGGAGAAAAACTTTGATCTTTGATTAATCAAGTAGGGATTTTCTCCTTTGTCACTCCTTTCTGTGTATTATGCGGGGTGGGCATGCTTTTGACTCTGTGGAAATTTATGAAACCGTACTTAACGAAGATAATGAACGGACCTTTAAAGAATGAAAGGGGGTGTGATCAATGTTCTTCTATACCCTTTATGTTGTTATGTGTTGTGAATTTTATGGGCCTATGCTCACTGAAAATCTTGGCTGTTGGTGGTCTTTCTCTGTGCACTAGTGAACCTTGGTGCTCCTGGATGTTTAAATAACCATAACATGCAATTGGTTAATTATGTACACTCCGTTAAATAAATTGAAAGCACCATGATCAACCCTTTTTTGTGATAACCCCAATTAAAGCACAGTGGAATTGAAACCATGGAGTGTGTTAAATCTTTTAAATCTAAAAATACCTGCATGGTAATGCCTTGTGTTGGTGGTAGCGGTTGGCTGTTTCTTTTACAGGCCGATTTCTGGGGTGATATGGGTGGGGATGTGATCCCATGTTGTTATACATTTTCTGGTTGTGAATTTGAGGTTGTCCGTTACTCTGATTATATCACGAATTGGGGTGGAATCCTCTATTGTTGAGAAACCATTTGCTCCTAGATTTTGGGGACATGGGGATGTATCTCGGGGTAATCATTGGTTCTAGTACTTTGAGGGATATCACTTATCCCTTTATTGTTGTGACTTTACAAGAGAACCGTGTGTGAATGTTTAAGTTGTTGTTTGACTGTCTTCTTATCTGGCTGGCAGTTTTTCCTGTAAATTTCCCAGTAGTGTAGAATTCACCTAAATGGGGTTACTTGAACATGAAAACAGTAACAGTTTAAATGGGAATTGGTTTTGGGAATGAGTAGTGGCTTGGACATGAGTGTCGTGCTGTTCCTTCATGAATGAATAGTAATGAGGGCGTTTGTGCTTAGGTTTTGGAACCCCTAGGATAGGATGAGTTCTTGTTACCTATACCTATATCTGTAGATTTTATGTATTGTATTCACGCCCACCCAAGTTGAGCACTTAAGTGCCGGACACTCCCATTTCATGGGGGAGGGTGTTTTTTTCCCAACACTCCTATGAGTGGCTGGTTATTTGCTCATTTCTGATCCCTTTACCGAATAGCACAAGACTCTTCAGGCAGTTTGTGGTGGCCTGATGTCCATTATTAGCCCAAGAACCATCGGGAAGGGTAGTTATGGTGGTTTTCCTAAGTGTTTGCGTGATGGTTGTTTCCCAAGTGTCTTCGGGATGAGGCCCAGGTTTCTTCGGGCGTGGTAGTGGTTGTTCTGTCCTAGGTGTTTGCAGGCATGGTTACGTGTGACGGTTGTGGGCCAGGTGTCTGCGGGCAGGATAGTGGTTGTGGCCTAGGTGTTTGTAGGCGGTATGTATGGTTGTGGCCCAGGTGTGTGCGGGCGGGGTTGTGGCAGTGGGACAGCGGTGAGAATGGAGAGATTGGTTCGATGCATAGGATGTCTTCAATAACCAGTGGGAAAGTGGCACGAGGTGCCCAAACATTGATGTGCTATTACAATACATTACTTGACTTGCGTTATTCGGGGAGTGTGCCTTGGTGAGGCTTGGGTGGATAGTTTTCCTTGCTAGGTGTTTCAATTTTCCCTTTTTCCACAGGGCATTAGAATGCCTCCCCACTTGTGCATGAGAGTCTTTGTTTTACCCTATTGAGTATACTAGTATGCTCACCCTACGTATATAAAACTGCTTTCAGGTTTCCAGGAGGACTTCAGGGATCGTGCGGGACAGTACTAGCTCGGACCTCAGGGCAGTTGCTGTTGTCGTTTCCCTTTTCTTGGTACTTTACCTTTGGATTTTTTGAGGCTTATATTATTTAATGATTGAACATGAATATGGGAATGGGTTACTTTTTTCATTGACTTTACTTTCATATTTTGTATTTTTGGGGTTTCTATCTTATCTCTCGTTCCTATAAAAAATAAAAAGGGAAATGCCTTCCACTTTGTGTGAGATTCTATACCCTTGGTGCTATTCGCCACTCCGGGACCTATTGAAGGCGGGTCTCGGGGGTCATTATCTCTCCTTCAACATAAAGAAGGAAGGTTCTGGCAGTCTATTGTCCCTTCCCTCCTTTTGGCGAAGACGGGTCTTGACATGTGTGTTCTTATATTATATATGTATAAATATAGTATATTCACACACGCACACACAAATATTTATATATAAATAAATATTTCGGTAAATAATCATTTCTATGTTCAATATAAATATATTTTAAAATATATTTATATAAAAAAACGAGTATATATATATGAATAATTATCTTATAAAAATATCATGCTACAGAATGGTTAGGTATATAGGCTAATGTGGAAGGAACTCAGGTTCAATCCACACTAGAAACTTGGTTGTGTAGAGGTATCAGTTTCATATAGCATTATTTTATAACAAAGTTGACTAATTTAGTGGTTATTCAAAAATAACTAGTATATAAATTTCACATATATTTTAATTTTTATTTGAGGTGGTCTCAATAAGTTTATAAATTGAAATTTTTTAATGGGTTAAAACCCTCTCTAAAATAATAGTTTATATTTATTTTTTTACTAGAACTTACATAATTCCAATTCTAGGATTATTTTCGGACATATGATTATCAGATTTCACCACCTCTATTGTAGTATTTATAAGGGGATTTAATCCCCATTAATGAAAAAACAACCCTTTCTAATCATATAAATTTTTATAGTGGAAACGGTAGTTGTGTGGTTATGACATTGTTATGATAGAGTGTTTACAAAGATGGATTGATCATATTTGGATGCTATTATAAGATTTATGAGTAATTATATATCATTTTTTATTTTGATATTTCTTACTACAGAAACCCATGCATAACTTACATGGATATTAAATAATCCTAGATGAATAGTCAACACATTACATAAATACATGCTCGATGATAGTAATAGTTTAGTGTCTTTAGAAACATGGAACTATTATCTTATAACTTGGTGACATATATTCAGTGTTTTTATGATGATCTACCCATTTATTATTTCTAATTAAATTCATTCTTCATAACCTTGGGAAAGGAAACATAAGAATGGGGGGAGATCAAATTCTCAATAAGGGTAAACAAGGGAGTTATGTAAGCATAACATGAGCATAAAAATATGAGAAGACGATCATAACATTTTAACATCACACCCTGTATATCAAAGGTCATATAAATGAGTAATGGAATAAATATTGGTATTCCAAATTACACAAATCATATGGTAATCGAGAGAAAAAACCATGAAATCATAACATAGGAGTAAGACATAGAATTGTATAAGACATATAAAATGATTTTCTTATTGGTGAAGGAATGTTCCAAATATAATTTAAGTGGAAAAAGTCCGTTAATGAACTAATTTCACTCCCTATTCCATCCCTGTATTATATAACTGAGTCCACTTCCCATTCTTGCAGGTATTTTTGAACCAGGTTCACTTCCCATTCTAACCTTGTATTACTAAACTGGGATTACTTCATATTCAAGCCACAAAATACTAAATCAGGATTACATCCCATTCCAGACCTATTTTACTAATATGAGTTTACTCTTCATTACAACTATTTCATACTGAACTGAGTTCCCTCTAAATTCTAGCCCTGTCATACTGAACCGAGTTCACACCTCATTCCAGCCCCATCACACTAAACTGAGTTCACTCCTCATTCCATCCATGTTATACAAAACCGATTTTACTGCACATTACATCCCTATCAAACTCATGAGATATAAATCATTACCCAATCTATTGGAGGGAGATATTGGTCCCACCTATCATATAATAAAATCATACATACATGTGCCACATGATAATAAAACATTCATCTTATCATGACCCATAAAAAGAGATGGGTTTGATTTACATCATATCAAAACACATGAAATGAAATGAGTCTCCCAAACATTTCATCATATCATTACCTATTGAATATTGATAGGTCTCATAAAAATTCTATCAATGAATAACCCTTGAAAAGAATATGGTTTCAATATAATATAACCCGTGGAGGAGAAATGAGTTTCATAAACATCATTTAATAAAAATGTAATCCATTCAAGAAATTATATGAATTGTATCCTTGAATCATATATCTTGTAAAGTATAAAAAATAAAAAATTATTTCATCTTAGATAGAGAATTATTTTGAAGGATCACATTGAAAATTTATAAAGGAAAATATCCTTTCATTAAAATACTTTTTGAAAAGAATATTTCAAAAATAATTTTCCCATAAATAATTCCATTTAATTTAATTTAAAACATTTCTTAAGGAAAATATATTTCTTTCTTTACAAGATTATATTTAAAACATCAATAATTTTGATATCCTTTTTATTTTAAAATATATTTGAAAATTTATAAAACAAGATTTCAAAACATTAAAATTTTTTAAAATAAATTTTTCTTAAAACTGAACATACATGATCATTTTTTAAAATCATTTTTTAAATAACTTTTCAAAACATGTTTTTCTCTGAATAAAATAGTTTTCTGGATGAAGATATTAATAATGTTATATATTCTTATAAACATTTTCTCAATTATATTATGTACAAAATAGTGAAAAAATTACAATAATGCATGAATATATCCTTAATAACTATAAGTGAATAAAATTCATCAGTGTTCTTGAGATATTGATCATAATATTTCAATAATGGATGCATAATCATAAACAATCACAAAAAATGATAATCTTTTTACAATAAATATTAACACATTAGAAACATTTAATAAAACTCACCATGTAAGAAAATAACATTAAATTAATCTTAAAATATCATAAAATAAGGATATTCATTGTGTAAAATTCCAAATTGGAGTATATACACCTAGTAATATAATATAGGTTCATAATAAAACTTAGTTCTCAAAGTTGAAAATTTGATACAAAGCTACTTTAATGATTTTGAAAGTTTTGAACCATAATACCAATGAAATAAAGATTATAAAATGGATATTTAAATAATAAAAAATTATAATAATCATATAATACATTCATGGTTAGTATATACCCCACAAAAAAAATTATTGGTGAATAAGGCCTAAATCCCATAGAAAAATAAGTGAGATGAGGAACCCCTTACTACTTGAGTAACTTTAGAATCTTGATCCCATTGGAAAAATAAAATCATTTAAAGATTTTAATGTCATTAAATAAATTAAATTAATGATATATAATTTCATTGGTAAATATATCGACCGTAGAAAAGGAGTTATTTGTTAATATTTCATGTATCTCAATGATAAAAAAGTCAGATGAGATTCTATTAACAAAAGCCTTAACATTATTCCAACCCATTCAGACCTCCTATATTCTTAATATAATTTTATTATACATATGTAATAGAACCGTATTTATATATATAATACCATATATTATTTTAATATGGCTTATATTACCCATTTATTAACAATTAGATGTTAATGATACGTTTCGGGTAATATCCACTTTGTTTTTCATATATGTTTCCACTTGTTGTTCTTGATTATCTTAAAAAGGTAATTATTTAATTACCTATATAATCTAAAAAATTATATAAATATAGAATTTATTAATTATATAAATATTAATAACAATCTATAAAAAATAGAAATATGAAATGGAATACACCATTTATTGAGATGATAGGTCGTACGTACGCATGAACTCTATTTCTATTTTATTATCATATTTTTAGAATGAAATTGAGTGAAATATAAATTATAATTATTTTATAATAATTATTTCATATATATCATATATATTTACCAAACCCATCCTTAATAAGTTCTATGTAATGTGTGAAAAAATCACATCACTTTGAGGAGGTGGTAGTCCACACGTCCCCAAACAAAGTTATTGTATTTACACAGAATGGAAATCATGAAGGTATATTTTATTTAAGAATTATATAATGCTAAATAAATCATAAATATCATATAAAAATATAATTTCCATCACAATTCTCAAAATTATAGGTGGTAATGGAAAACATTAATAATCATCGTTTCGCGAGTCAGTAGTCTGTTGTACAGATGTATGGTACATTTATTACCCATTTGATGGAAGTGTGTGTATGTGTATGTTAAAAAATTATAATAATTTTAGATCAATATATTTATGATATTGAGGTTATTATATAATCATTTAAGAATAATAGGTGACGGAGTGGATAATGATAAAAAAAGAGCTTGTGGAAGGATATTACGTCTTCTTTGGGTAATTCTTTTTGGATTGCACCAAAGGACTAACTTGGTTTATTTTAGGTAATTATTTAGTCTTATAGGTTGAGGGAATAGAATTTGGGATATAATTTTGTAATTTTTTGGATTATAAAAATCATCTTGAGAGGTTTTATAATGTGAGTGGTGGGGGTGAGTTCCCTTTTATAGTGGATGGGGAGAGTCATTCATTTAAATAAAAAGGTAAAAACTATTGAGAGGTCTCCATTTCATCGAGTGCCTATAATAATTGACTATTTTTATTCAATAGTTTAATTAGTATAAATATATCAATATAATGGATTTTTCACCAGTTTCTAGGGTATTTGGACATATAAGTTAATGTTTAACCACTAATTAATCTTGTTTTTACGTTAATCGTTGTAATAAATTTCAGTTGCACTCAAAAATATTTATGGTTAAAAACTGAGTTTAAATTTTAAAAAATTATTAATAATTTTGATTCAATATATTGAATACATTTTTCAAAATTCTAAACACATGTGTTATAAATTATTTTAAAATTAATCTCGCAAACGTATAAGAGAAGCATGTTTTTAATATGAAAAGCCCAAACTTTTGAATTGTTTTTATATGAATTTTCAATGGGAAAATGGTTGAAATGACCTAAATTGGATTAATTGGTTTATAATTGAAATAATTATTCATTAAAACCAAATTATTATATAATTTCACAATATAAATTTCTTATATGAAAAAATTGATTTTGAATTAAAATTAACTATTTTTCAATATTCATCAAATAATGTAACTTCTTAGGAAAATACCAAAAAATAAATGAATGTAAATTTTTAAGTCCATATTTCAAAAATGAATTTTATTTTCGAAAATGAAAATTAAAAAACTATCTAAAATTATTTTTAAAATGGGATCTCTTTTAAATGGTGTTAAAATTACATTTTAGAACAATACATATTTTTCAGAAAATTATATTTATACTTATCTTATACCTATCAAATATATTGGATGAGTATCCAAAATATTGATTTAATGTATAATATATAGTTTTTTTTTAAACATTCAAAAAAATTGGGTTTTTCAATTTATTGGGATAAAATTGTGTTTGTACATTAAAAAAATAGTTTTCATAGAAAAGTAATTTCCTCGTCTTCAAATATTTTGTTCATTGATTTATAAATTATCAATAAAAAAAGGACTCATTTTATATCGATGTGAAAAAATATTTTATCAAATTATTTAATGTAATTAGTAACTTTGATTCCAACATCTAGGTGGTAACAATAATAATATTTTAATATCAATATTAATAGAATTATGTAGTTTAGTAAAATCCATATTAACATGTAACACTAGTTATCAATGGAACTTGAAATTTTTTTGTAACACAAGCCAAAAATACTATTTCATGTAACAAAATATAATCTATGTGTTTTATGTAGTAAAAGATTCACTAGGTGGTGTGTATAATGAAATCCAATCATAATCCTTTCATATAGAAAATATATATTCAGTTTTGTGAAAAATAAAAAATATCAAAAAGATTAAATTCAATAAAAAAATATACTTAAAAAATTATCTTTGTGTTACACTTACACAGTACTATAAGTATTGGATAACTTTATCAATCCCCAGATGTGGTTTTTGGCTATCAGGTCAACCCCCAACATTCACGTTGTGGTGGAAATTTATTTCTAAATACCCCCTCTCCAACTCTTCCATAGATATATTGTTTTTATATGGTCATGATAACTCTTATTAAATATTATATACATTTATGTGGAATGAGGTTGTGTTCTATTTTTGGAAAAAATTTCTTTTTCTTTGAGGCTATGATATACAGATATGGAAATTCTTGTGATTTTATACATATTTCATTGGCCTAAGAGGTTGAATAGAAGAGTTAAGATGTGGGTATATGGTACAAAATTTAATATATTTTATATGATTTAAAATACATACATTACATGTTCGTTTTTATAGAGAACCTATACTGGGTTGAGTGTAATTTTTATCTACAATAGGATATAACTCTCCTATTCTATTTATTCATTTGAGATTTAGTAGTCTTCTTACACTTTGGAATGAAAATTTTCTATGGGTAACCTTATATGTATACATTTATTTTCACCTCTATTTCTATATACCATTTTAAAATATTTATTGGAAAAACTAAAAGATTGTGTTACACCTTAATATAAGATGATGTAGCGAATGGGTAGAATCAGATGTTTTTCTAAAATAATATGGGTTTTTTATTTCATGATATTATATTTGATATGTTATTCTTTTGTCACACATGTAATGATAATGACATATTTTTGAACATTCTCCAAAATTTCCCCCACGTAACCTCTAAATCGTCATTTTTATGATAAATAATTAGGAACTATTATTTTTTGCCTCCCAAAAAAATATCTAGTAACGTAATTTAATGATTTATACTTTGATGGATTATCACCAAAGTTACCCCAATATGCTAAAACTTCCCATCTATTATAAAAAAATATATTTTCTATATTTTTTAAGAATCTATCACTAAAAATCAAGAAAATTCATCATCCATGTATAATCCACTAAGTGGTCAACTCACATAAAATCTACTAGAGAATCATTATTTTCCTTACTCACCTAAACTATACAATGTTATCACCCACCAACCATGTCTACATAGGAAAAAACTCCAAATCACATTATATGTATTTACCTAAAATTTTTTTAGTTAAATTCATTTAAAATTTTCACTTCAATTTACCAAATTCAAAATAAAGTGTCAAATAAGTTTGACTAATATTTTATACCATGCGTACTACACTAAAACGTTTTCAATCATTCTATGAAATATTTATTAGAGTATCAATTTCATTTTATTGGATTGAAAATTCACTTATATGTAAAATATAAAATCCTTAGTTTATATTATATGTTAAACATAAATTAACTATCTATCAACCAAAACAATATAATACCCAAAAGTGTCTATTCTGGGAACCATCTTAAAAGAAAATAAAAGTTTGTATATCACCAAAAAATTATTTTTCTCCACTAGAACCCCACATAAAATTGTAGTGATTTTTATTATGGACCTTGAAGAAAGACCCCAATCATAATATTTTTTTCAAAAAGCATTGGGTATATAAAAAATATAATATGTTATTCTTTTGTCACACATGTAAAACAATTTTAGGTAAATAAATATAATGTGATTTGGAGTTTTTTCCTATGTAGACATGGTTGGTGGGTGATAACATTGTAAAGTTTAGGTGAGTAAGGAAAATAATGATTCTCTAGTAGATTTTATGTGAGTTGACCACTTAGTGGATTATTCATGGATGATGAATTTTCTTGATTTTTAGTGATAGATTCTTAAAAAATATAGAAAATATTTTTTTTGATGATAGATGGGAAGTTTTAGCATATTGGGGTAACTTTGGTGATAATCCATCAAAGTATAAATCATTAAATTACGTTACTAGATATTTTTTTGGGAGGCAAAAATAATAGTTCCTAATTATTTATCATAAAAATGACGATTTAGAGGTTACGTGGGGGAAATTTTGGAGGATGTTCAAAAATATGTCCTTATCATTACCTTTAAAGTAAGTGAAATTATAAGAGTTACCATCCAGAAAGGGCCCCTAGCATGTTGGAGTTTGGAGTACATTTTTATATTTTATTTTATATTCACATAATAATTTACTAGGTTATGATTATAGGGTGTAAAATTTTTATGAGCCCTTATAAAAATAGATTTAATATTAGGTTATCCCTTTAATAGTGCTACCCTAAACCAACATACTAATGAAGAATAAAGTGATCAATACTAATATTGTACATATAGATTTTATTTGATAAGGATGTAACATTATAACTTTATATAGTTGATCTTTGGATAGTGGATCCTTCTTAATAGGGAATACAATGATTTAGTTTATGAGGAGTCATTGTCAACATTCCTTTCCTATTATTTTTGAGATGGAAGTTCTTAGAATTCTAATAAGAACTATGGAATGATTTTTTACATTTGTGGTGAACATGGGAATCATTGTTATATATCTATTAATTTTCATATTTATATAAACTGATCTTGGTGGATTAAATTTTTTTGGACTTTCTTGATTGATAAATATTATCATCATTGGTTATGTTGTATAACTTATCAAAAATAGGTACGTCATAAATATTTTTGAATGATAATGTCTGAGTATGTTTTAACATGAAGGCATAAGGATATTATTTAAACTCAAATGGATTTGTATATGAATGGATGTGATGGTGATAATCATTATGGGAAAAGAAGAATAGGTGAAGGTTTTTGAAAAATGTATGCAACGGATTTAGTAGAAGTAGGATCACCCATGATCATTCAAGGTTCAATTGGATAATATAATACTATAATTTATACATTTATCAATATATATCATATTACTAATTAATAAACCTTCAGTAGTTTATAAACTATGTTTTATAAATGATATTATTTCAATAACCTTGGTTTTATATACACCAGTTGGAGTTCCGTTTAGTTTTGTGGGAGTGTATTGGGGTTAGACCAGATGATGTGGAAGTATGGGGTGTCAATAATGGGTTTCTAAAAAAATTGAAATATTATAATTTCATCCCAAGAATAGATTATTTTTTGTTCTTTAATTCAAGTATTATAATTGGATATAAGGAAAAATTGATTTATTCATTCACTTCAATTAGAGATATTTAAGGTCTTAAAAGTATAACAAGAACAATATTTATATTCCCTTAAAGTTAAATTATTATTTTCAACTACCATTATTAAATATAACATGTTCATTCATGATATCCATATTATAATAGATTTTCTGGGGTAAAAATTTGGATAAAAAATATTTTTAAACCCTTTTCATGTTGTACAATTATGTTTCATGGTCATCAGAAAATGCATCAAAATGTCAAATATATATAGGAACACCAAATTTAAAATGATTTTTTCCAATACATAGTTGTTCATATAATAATTAATTTATTTCGAGAATAAGAATTTTTGGTATCACATTCATTTAGACCATACATCCTCACCATGGATTATTCTATATAAACCATTCTTCTTTTGTAAATCCCCAACTGGTACTCTTTTTTCAAAATAATGTCCCCATATTTTCCCATGTATCTTTAAACACCAAAATACACCAATTATAGTCATGATATAGTTATTTAAAACATTAATAATGAGTTTTCCTCAATCTATTACTTGTTTATTTTTAAAATGTAAAAAATATCTTTCTGACTCAATAATAAAATTCATCCTCATAAAATTTATTAAAAAAATAAATCAAACACATAGTCAATGTTCCTTTTTAGGTATATTTCACATTATAAAAAATTCAATTATTAGTTTTGAATCCAACGGAGTCCAAAAATAACCATTAACCTTAAAAATCATGAGGGAAATTAAAAAACTCACAATTTCATTCTAAAATTTGAAAAAAAAACCTATTCAAACTCATGCTTCATTATGTAAAATATAAATATTGATCCAAATTAAATAAATTAATAATAAATGAAATTATCACGAAAAAATTTTAATAAATCCAACCTCTCAAAAATAATTATCTTCACATAAAATAAAATTATTCTCAAAATAATTTGCAAAACATTTATTTTCCAATTACCAGCTAACCTAATCAAGGAATTGTTCCATAAATGGTTAAAGTGTGGAAAAATATTATTTTCCTAAATGTCCTTGAAAATAAAATAATTATTTAAAATAGTTTGAATTTAAAATCAGTTCTATTTAAAAAAAGTTAAAAAAATAAATATTGAAATGTATAGTTTAATAAAACCTTGAAACCTTATTAATTATAAACAAAACCAACCAAAAAACATCCTAAAAATAAATATAACTATATTTTATATTTATAAGCATCTCATAGATCATTTTAACAAGGTAGTATATTAATTCTACACATATATCACCATAATGAGTCCATTTGACACATCATAACAATACATTATTTATACAAAAAAGTACAATATGTCACATTTAAAATTACCTTTAATGTTAAAATCAAATGAAAAAAATTGAATAATTATTAAAGATACCTCAATAATTTTTTAGAATCATATAGTTATTGAATTCAAATATCCATTATAATAAAAAAATTCATGTATAAAAAATAGAACACATTAAAAACATAAAATTAACATTGATGCCTACAAAATGTAAGTTTTAATTAATCAAACAAAGTGTATACATTTTAAAGAAGAATATAAATTATAAAAATCATACATATATTTATATAAAAATATTATATAATATTCTAAACTATTTAAAAAAAGATTCCAACTTACTAGTAGAAAAATAAAAACTATGACAAACACATCAATTAAATATTAAATACAGTTTTATTATTTATATGAAAAAATTTCAAATGAAAAACTCATAATATATATAAAATAAATTGTCTCATATATTCATGGTCATCACATCAGTAAATGTAAAAGCATAAAAATATATCATTGAAGAATGAATTTTATATATACATGCCAACCCATAACGAATCACATATCAATCAATTTATATCATCATAATTGAATAAAAGATGACCTGAATATTTATATGTTTACATTTTATTAATCATTACCTAAGAAAAAATATAATTACTTATAAATAATTAATTATTTTAGAGAAACCAAATCATGTAATAGAATTCCAAATCCAATGAATTTATAAACTCTATGTTGATTCAAATGAGAAAAAAATGTAAATAATCATCATTAAAAAAAATTGTTTATACCTTAGTGTTTATCATGTAACCTAATTAAATTATAAAAAAATTAAGTATTAAAAGAAAAATTCTTGATGAACATTCCTTTATGTTTTAATTTAGTTAATGTATTTGGTATTTGAGATTTCATGATACTATAATAGAAATTATGAAAAAAATCCATTAATGTCCTAATAATTACCTACAAAAACTCATACCATCTATATAAATAAAATATTATATAAATACAACACATTAATCTATAAAAACATCCAAAAACCATCATAAATTTTTTCACCACTAATTATAATCATGTAACCAATGTTATTTGTTTTTTTAATCCCCTTTAAATTGACATATGTTTCATTATAATTTTGATTATTACTAATATCCTAATATCAAATCTAGAAAAAAAATCAAACGTCATAAATAATAAATATTTTAAACAATATAATAAAAATGAAAACCTTATAGATAATATAATTCATGAATGTTACCCAATTAATAAAATCAAAGTACATAATGACCTTCCAAAAACATTATGAAGATATAACTATTGAATAAAATTTTACATTATAAATTGAATTTTTTTATTTTAAAAAATTCATCACCATACTAATTAAAACCAATGACATCGTAACATTTTGAATTAATATTATTTTAGTTCATTATTTCAAATCATAATTTTGACATTAAAATTATTTATTAAACATTTATAAAATTGTGAAATGAGAAATAACTATACTCATGAAATTTTATGATCTTCAATTAAATATTTTATTTCATTTTAGATCGGTAAAATCACTATATTTTTAATTTATAAGTAATTGAAACCTTCTAAATGTTTAAATTTCAATCTTCCCAGACATACTTGAATACAAATAAATTATAACTCAATAAATAATTGAACTAATTAATCGCTCATAACAGAAATCATTAAACAAGAAATTAAATCCTTTTTAAAGAAAATATAAAATATTTTAATCAAGGAGTTTTTGAGAAACATAATTTTAGTAAATCCATGAATGTTTATTAGAGAAACATAATCAATGAAAGTTTTTTGGATATGTGTTAGTCAAAATAAAAATGAAATTTCACCAATGAAAATATTCATGATACATAACTAAGTAAACAAATAACAGTAAATGCATCTCGTTAATGAGATTACTGAATACACTCAATCCAAAACTTCCTTACTAGTTAGTTATTCCACTATATATAGGGTCAATAAGAATATATATGCATTCTTTCTTAAATGGAGAAAATACTAACTCCAAGTATAGTTTATTTAACAAGCCACTAGTTTTTTTATTCGATTTTTTAATATTTTGACCGAGATATATTGTTTTCATACCCAAATTTCCACAAAACTAATAAGATTGTATATTACCAATAATCACAATAATTAAAAAGATCCAATCATATAAACTTTAATAATTTGAATGATTTTTAATTTATAAATATTAATGTATGTACTAGGAATTTTTACTGTTAATCCAATACAACACATCCATACTATATAATCTTGACTGTAGATGAAAAAATACAAATTTATTTATAATTAAGTCAAAACATAAACCATATAAAAAGTAATAGTCAACTATACAGGAAGAATTCAAATATTTTAACAAGATAAAAAATTAAATATATGATATATCGAGATTAATCATATATTGAAAATATAGTAAAATAAATATAAATAAAATGATACACGCAACTATCCCACTTTCAACATCACAACTCTATATGACAACACCTCCATATTCACACACTTGCCACCATGGTCCAATTCCTATACATATGAAAATAAAACCCAAACATTAAGATAATACAAATAGAAATCAATATATACACGAATAGTATACCAGTTAGAACGTGAGAAGACTAACCAATATTATACCTATGTGGATTCAAAACACATAATTTAATATAAAAAATCTCAATTTTATTTTTGAAATAATAATTAAAATACATTTTTATTACTCAAGGATGTGTCATAAAAAATAAAACATTTATTTTATTTTTTAATCTTATATTATATACCATAAAAATAGCCAAGGTCCTTAAGAATAAATATTCCTAAAAAAATATCTTATTATGCATGAAGGGATAATTACTTTAGGCTTAAAAAGAAAATCAATGATCCTAATACCTATCAACATACTTGAAATAGGCCCCAAGCTAGAGAATGATTCTTAACTAGAGACATAGTGAAATTTAAAACTATTTCATCCCTACTAGAGTTGAATACAATTATATATTTAGTGATTCTAGTCCTAGTAGAATTATGGAGTAGCTATGTATTTTTATTGAATTTTGATGAATCTTTAAGGATCCATATTTAGTTCATCAGAAGGAGGAACTGGCTAGAAGGCTTAAAATGAAATAAAGTTGAGAAAGAAAATGTTTGGACATACCTTGTTAAATTTATTAGATATTAAATCATAAGTAAGTGTAAAAAATTAAAAATATAGTGATACATAAGGAATACTCGTT
Source organism: Viscum album (assembly GCA_963277665.1). Classification (NCBI taxonomy): domain Eukaryota; kingdom Viridiplantae; phylum Streptophyta; class Magnoliopsida; order Santalales; family Viscaceae; genus Viscum; species Viscum album. The sequence continues at coordinate 1,458,583,317 of OY728121.1, forward strand.
CTATTTAATCAGATAGAGATTGAAATAAGAGATTTGCGGTTGTTTTTTCAAAAGACAATTGCATGTAACGACTACAGTTTTATTATTTATAACCTATAGATATTTCTATTTATTAATATGGGGTTTTATAGTTTATGTAGAGTTAAATGATTTGAAGGACCCTTGAATTGATATGTTAAAAATATTATATATATATATATATAATTATATATGAAACCACACATTAATATATTTTTGGAAACAATGTATTCCCCATTAATCAGAGTCTATGATTGAAAATATGAGACCACCATTGCATTCAAAATTTTGATATTACTATATGTGTGATATAAGGTTCATTGGGAGTGTAAGTTTAGTCAATGTGAATTCATGGGAAAATATTTTTTGAAATAAGTTTATTAAATTAAAATATTTGTCTAAATTAATTACCTAACACGGTGAAAACTATTTATAGTCATTTCTAGTGATATTCTTTTGGGATATTGAAAAAATCCTATAGATTGTAAGAGCCACCATTGATAGGATCAATGAAAAAAAAATGTGGACCATGGATCAATTATTGAATTCTTCGAAACTCGACATCGACATCAATGAGAAACCTACAGAACCATTCTTCAAAAAAAATCAACACATTGATAAGGTAATTTTTTTATAATTTTTTCATTCTATACCGATTATTTGATAACTTAAGTAGGATAATTTATCTCTATTGGAATTAATGTTATACAAAATTGATGTATAGACTCATGAATTTAATTTTTTTCATTTAGACCTGATTATATCAATTAGTCTATAATTATCTTATTTTTTTTATCTTTTTCGTTATTACGGTCATGGAATAGGGGTTAAATGACCATGGAATCAATTTATATTGTTTATTAAGAACTATTAACCTCTTTCATCTTGTTCTTGTCATTATCCTATGATAGAGTAGTGATTTGACTACTAATCTAGTTAAAAGAGTAATAAATATTCATACCCAAGTTGTTTTATTCATTTAATGATGAACATGGTTATTTGTGGGAGAAATTATGATCCATAATTGAGTATGGATGAATGATAAATGGTTGAACACTTGGATGAAAATGATGGAATGACAGGCACGATATACATCATGTGCACTAATTTATGTCCTATTTTTCAACAACTCATGGGGGAAAATCGATGAATGGAGTTTTATCCGTTGAGATTCAGGATATAGATAGAACATAAAGAAATAATGATGATGAAATATATAAAATTGGAATGATATGGTTGGGAAGAAAACCTGGTTTTTAATTTCTAACTACACATCATTCATTCTGGAGGAATAGAAATATTTTAGCCTTCATTCATTGAATGATAGGTTTTTTGGATGAGTTAAATATAACATGGTTGGTTGGATGTCTCAAATTCCATATGACCCTACCTACACAATAAATCCTTGTACAAGGAGTGCACACCTAGGACACTAGGTGGTATTTCCCCACATGTTACCTGAGTCACATGATATATATGTGAATATATATATGTCAGGTGTAGAATCTTGACATGTGAATACATGGAATGGGGAGTAAATATCCTATAATACAAGGGAGAAATTATGTATATTTATAATAAGGTTCTACATAACATATCTCATTATTTGTGATCCATAATTGAATGAACATTTAGTCTTTCCTATGTTAACCTCCTTATAAAATTTGATGTTGCAATTTTTTTTTGTAATTTGTGATATGGTGAATGGATGCATGATAATACCACCCTTCTCTACATGGTTGGATAATGTTGAGACATGAGTATTATATCTAGCGAAACATTGGTATTGGTAACCCCCTAGGAAAAAATTATATTTTGGGGTTTGGTTCCCCCACATTCAGGGTAGAGATAGGGTTGATACCCCCTTAACCTATTCAGGCTGTGGATCTCTTATCTATGAAGTCATTACCCCCTCATATAAGCTCTGATAAGACATGGGTCCTCTACTAGAGTTCTCCCCCCATGGTCCTGGCATTACATTATAGCCCCATTGGTCATGTACTACAAATCTCATTAGTTTATATTGTAATAATGGAAATAGTATAACATTAGATCATTAATTTGAAGAAAAAATCAACAACCATACGTAGATATAATGATTCATAGATTCTCTAATCTATTCATTTATTTTATTATTTAATAATTTCTTTTTTGGGTTTCCTTTTACCCTATTTTTCTAATGGATTGATCTAATGGTTTATTTATATTTATTTCCTTTTGGGTTTTAGAGTGGCATGTTGGGTATGCATACACTCACTCCTACATGAGATTTTCCCACATGGATCATGTATTATATATATGAAGGGAAGTTTTATGGGGACTTTTTAGGCATAGTTTTGGTTTATTTGATAGGTATAAAGTGATGATGATCTTATGCGGTGTCTAGTTTTATTAACCATGAGTGTAACTCATCATCCTCATCGGTTGTTAGGTCGGGAATCCTCTCTTTCTAGATGGGAATATATTTTCCCATTTATACAAGATGTTTATCTACTACTCTATGATTATTATTCTTAATGGTCATTATATACATTATTTCCTCTTAGGATTCCTATTTTTATTAATCATACTTGATTGTGATGTTCCTGTATATTTTTTTGTACATGATCATTAGGCTAAGGCCTCCCACTTGTGTGATAATTCTACTCTATCAAATTCTCTATCTCTTATCAAATTAGAGTTAGTATTTCGGTGTATCACTAGAAATTTTACTTGTCTAGGTGGTACCCCATGGTCCAGGTTATGATAGAGCTATATCAATGGTGTTTTTTTCTCAGAACTGTGTCAGGAAATATATTTTTTGCGGGGATTTTTCTTGAAACAAATGGAAGCAGTGCTAATGTGTTTTGAATTGTTATCATAGGATAAGTAAAAAAATTAGCTGTGTGTTATATGATGAATCTATACACTAGGACTCTAATAACTTTATTTTTGAATCAACATGTTAAGAAACAAGTTGTTGGGATTACAAAAGTAAAAGAATCATATATGATTAGGTCATTGACTTACATGACCTTCTTTAGTCACCTTCACATATATATTCACATAAAAAATGGTATATCTTTTTATCGTTTAGGATATAACCACAAGGTAAAAAACTACTCTGATGAAAAAGTTTCATGATGTTGAATAGTTGAGTTGTGAGGATACAATGTTGCAGAATGTTCATTAGATCTTCCCTATATGCGAGTACAGAACAATGATTCAACTTGATGAGAGGTGTGTAGACCTTACACTAATATTTCATGATTTTTTTCATCTATATAATTAATATTCAATTGTTCAAAATAAAATAATAAAAATTCATGTAGGATGAGTGCAATTTGAGAGTTTCAACTGAATTTACCTCTCAGGATTCATGGTGTGATGTACCCTCAGGAAAGAGGGGATTAGATACAGTTAATGGATTTACTTTTGAATTATGAAGAGAATGATGATTAAATGGTTTCCCTTGAAGCATTTATTTTTCTTGTAACATTAGGGTGATAGTGAGGTTTGGTTACCTAGACCCCAGATAAGATGAATCTCTCATTGATGAGGTTATATAACTTCTAAATAAATGAGTAATATCCTTTGACTTTGTGTTCATTGAGGATTCTAGAGTTTATTGTGGTGAAATAAGATATAGTACTGCAAAAAATTACGAATATAGGTTCATTGACATTACATTTTAACCTCTTTATATGGTGTAATATGGATACATCATGCAATTAATGCTTGACCAGGGAATCTATTGGGAAATCCAAGCTAGCATGCTCTCTTTATGAATTATAAACTATGTCATGGTACTAGAAATGGATTTTATGATAGAGATATTATGAGATAATTAGCACTAGGATTGTATAAATATAAGTGTAAATAATGAATTATAGTCATCCACTACTTTTAGAAATTTTTAGACATCATGTTCTTAGTTTAAGAGGTCTTTTCATAAGAAAAAATAGTCTTAGATATCAACAACATTGGGATCCCCTCGAGATCCAGTAGTTTGAGAGATTATAAATTATATGAATGTGATGGGATGGGTGCCTTGTAATTTTATTTCCTAAACTATCATGATATATATATTGGATAGGAATTGGATGAACCTATATAGTAGAGACAAAATCATGATCAATGATTACTAAAGCGTGGGAATGGGGGACTCCCATGAAATGGTGATGATAGAAGGGATGAAAGATCCTTAAGAGGAGGATATGTATTTAGATGTTGAAACTCTATCCTACTTTGTCCCCCACCACTATGTGGAATATGTAAGGGTTAGAGTAATGGTGGTTAAGGGAATGGTTAGTTGTAGGATATAGTGGGATATGACCATGCTGAGAATTGGATAATGCTTGAAATTATTTGTGTCCTGTATATATTAGATCCATTACTTATTGAAACATGAACAAGTCATTATTTAATCTCTTTATCCCTTATCGTATAGATTGAGACTCTAGTTGAGTCTTTAATAAGTCTGTTGTGGTTTTAGATTCCTATAGAGGTTGATTATACTATTTCATAAATCTATCTATGTTGGGAACTAATTTATTGTTGAGAGAGGTTCAAGTGGAAACTCATGGTAGTTTCAATGAAGTTTTTTAATTTCATCCTAGGTATGGAATAGAAAACCATGGTACATACCTAGATATAATTTCACCAAAATATATATATGTTCCAATATGATAAAGGTATGATATTATCCTTTTATTATGGGAAGGACTATCTAGTGTAATGTGTTGGGCTCTTGAGAAGGAAAATGAAACCTATCTTCAATCCAAAAAATATTATTTCCCTCAGTGAAATGGGATTTTCAGATACCCAGATTTAAGTGGTTGTGGATGATTATTTGGATATAATACCTAGTGATGTTATAGGACCACCTCTTTTGTGGGATGTTTCCATATGCATTGACTATCACCCTGAAAGATGAAAAATATCTTCTATGGAATATTGGATATCCATTGGTGATCTGTGTGAGATAATGATGCAGTTAGATGACCTTGAGAAGAGGGGTTTCATAAGACCCAGTGTGTCCCCAAGGTGGACCGAGTGTCTTTATCTATTAATGATGATAATATATAGTTGATATGTTTTGATTATAATTATATTAATTCGAATATTATCAAGAACAATTATAATTTCACATGTATTTATGTCCTCTTTGATAACCTGAGTGGTGTGAGATGGTTTTTGAATAGTAAACTCATGTCTAGCTACCACTAGTTATTCGATCGGGTGGAAAACATTCCATAGACAACATTCAATATAATATTTGAGAATTATGCATTCTTGGTGATTCCATTTGGTGTGATGAATAACCCTAAAATCATCATGTCACTTATGAATATTATCTTTCATTCTTCCATTGATCATTTTATGGTAGTATTTATTTACAATATTATCATATACTTTGTGCCAAAGGAGGATCAAAACCATTATTGAAGGATGGTCATGAAAATACATTAGGAGAACCAGTTATATGGTAAACCCTAAAGAGTTTTTTTTATTATTGAGGTTCAAATTCTAGTGAATGTCAACATTGAACAAGTTTAGATAAGTATTTGAAAATGATAAAGGCGGTGTTAGTTTGTGACCCACCCAAGAGATTATCTAAGTTGTGGATTTTTCATGGTTTAATTAGGTACTATTATATGTTTTCGATATAAATTTCATTTATTTCATAAATATTGAATACATTGACATGAAAAGGGTATCCATTCTCCTAAACCATGATCTTTTAAAGATCCATCAAGGAGACAAGGTAGAGGATTTCTAAGGATCCTTTGTTGTGAATTCGAGAGGAGGGTACTTACAATGTGATGTTATTTGATTTCAATGGGGAAAGGATCATTAGTGACTTCATATATAAGTAGAAGGTTATTAATTATGGTTCTAGGAAATTTGGTCGGTATTAGAAAAACTATGTTACCCATGACTTAGAGCTACCACCTGTAGTCCTTGACATAAAAAAGTGAAGGTATTATCATTTGAGTTAGCATTTTTAGTTTACTCATACCACTAGTATCTCATCTGCATATATTTATATAGATAAAGTAACATGATATATTGAAATTTTATAGAGTTTTGATAGGACTACTATACTGATATATTCTATAATCCAGGGAAGGGATATGCTCTCACATATGCCCATAGTAGCAAATAAAAATATCTCTTTGTGGAGGATATGTATGAGCTGTTTTTATCTTTGTAAATGATCCTTATATAGGTGAGTGGGATGTATAATCTCTAGATGATGGTAGTGACTCCACCTCTTCTCTATTCGGTGAGGAAGGTTCTGTTGGGTGACATAAATTGTGAATTTCTATGGTACTAGATATCTTAAAGAGATGCAGCAGATGGTTTTTTAATGATTGGAAGGATAACATAAATTTTAATAGATGGATGGTTTTTTGGAAAAAATTGTGTGATTAGTTGATGGAGTTTTATGAATTCCACTTAGTAGTATATCATATAGTGAATATTATATACCTAGACATTGAAATGAAGATCTGATAGGATGGTATGAGGTGGATTTTTGCAATGTTTGTTTCTAAATTCCTCATATGTAAATAAGTGATTGATGGTAATTGGGCTATATAAAGTTTGAATCAACTTATTGATATACTATAGTATATGTGGGACAACATATTGATGGATTTTGTGATATGACATCCATGGAATGTGAGTGGCCACAACACTATCTAAGTAAATTTTGTTCATTTTACCTTATCATCCCACAATAATTATATAATTAATAAATGACTGGTTAGGTGTTTGGGAAAATTGTATGCATGGAATATCATCTGGCATTATGGGGTGGGATTAATTGTTATCTCTAAAAATTATGATTAGTTCACATACGGGATTTTGAGCAGTTTTTAGGAGGCTTTCAGGATATATATATATGGAATGGAACATTTCTCCATACCCAGAAAGATAGTCATACAGAAAAAACCATATAGGTTTTATAATATATGGTGAGATCCAACATATAAGACTTTGGTTGAGTTTATTGGGTCACTTATTATTGGACTAGTTTTCTTATGACAACAAATATCACTCTACATTTTTCTTAGTAACATGTCAAGATCTATACGAGAGAAACTTTAGTTCACCCATTTTCTAGACAAAGATAATAATTTACTAAAATATGGGACTGAATTTTCTATAGCCGATGATGGATAAAGTCCTATGATCCCAAAAAAATGAAGACCACTCAAATTTGATATATATCTTATGAAGAATGACATCACAAATCTTTTGTATTTGAATAATAAGACAATTTGTTCTTGAGAGTCTATCTTCTATAATGCTTGAAGAGGTTTTTTGAATGTTGAAATCTATCCTTGAGGTTCAAATAACCCTTTTATGTTCATTTTAGTGTTGAATAGGTTGTATATGGTGTTTTCTTATGCCCGTAGTTAAATAGGGTGAATAAATTCTTCAACAAGTCACAGGTAAAGAAATATGTGCACTACCTAACATAGGTATTATATTAGAGAGAGATATATTTTGATGAAAAATCCACCTTTGAAGAGTATATGGTGTCCATTTAGGATTGATATGACAGGATATTTATTTGGAATGTTATCCCATTAGTGTTAGTTCATTGGGTTTACTTGAACCTCCAAGAGATCTTTTTGGACTACTGTTTCATGGTGTGGATTCAGTACCATCACCATTACATATATATTTTTACCTTTTGGGTAGAATGGCCATAAATGTGGGGAGAATTTAATGACCTCATTTTTTATATGATTACTATTTTTATATCTCTATATATTAATATAGATTTTTCTTTGGAGTTATCATGAGGTTACAGGTGTCGTAAGAACCTAGAATCGATTTATTAAAAATATTAAATATATGAAACTATATACACACTTATTTTTTGAAATATTAGTTTGAATATTTATAGTAGTCTTGGATGAGAAATCTAACACTTCCATTAGATTCAGAACATAGGGATATCCATATGCGTAAAATCGTGCAGATTTGAGTGGGACATCTGGTCAATGTCAAGTCGCAAGATAATGTTATATGAAATAACTTATTTAAATCAATTTATTAATTTATTCATCAAAGTTAGATGCTTAACCTCATGAAAATTAATTATAATATATGAAATATAATTTATATTGGGTTAGCAGTACAAAATTTGAGAATGAAATTTCAACCATTGATAGAATATTCTACAAACAAATGTGGGATGATCTTGGATCGAAAATCAAATGTATCCAAAATCAACATCTTCATCAATGTATGACACAAAGAATAGTTATTAAATAGTTATCTATCCAATTATGAGGTTTATAAATATAATTTTCAGATTATTGACCCATTATTTTAGATTTCAAGAATGTATTTTTTTATCTTCAATGTAATTATTATTCTACCTTTTTAAATCATGGAACAATTATTTTAAATATGTTATTTGGACCTTAATATATTTGTTGCATTGTAATATCATATTTAGTTTTTTTCATGATGAATATGAAAATATGGGTTTACAATGACCATAAAAATATAATTTTTTATTATTACATTAATTCCTTGTTCGTCAGGTGTTCTTTTTTGGCCAATGGTAGCTTGGTGATTTGACAACTGATCGCATTCGAAGCATAATTGATCCTCAAAACCATACTTTTTTGTGGGATTGATGACATAGATTGTGATTTTCATAAGAGATGATAATATACAATGGATTTTTAATGAAAAAATGGTTGGTTTAACCCTTTCATGGAAATGAAGAAATGAGAGGCACATAATATATCAAATGGGATATTATAAATCCAATTTTATGGACCACGATGAATGAAAATAGATAATGACATATAGTAGCATCTAGATAGAGGCCATAATCAACTCTTGTATTTATAATAGTAGAATAATTGATAGAATAATGAAGATATAATGAAGCACATAGACTCTTTATAATTCCCAACTACATGCAATATATTATCGATGAACACGAACCCACTTACAAAGACACACCCCATATAGTAATATTTTCTTATTAGATTTGGTTTTAGACCATCTTAAATATCACACATCCATATGGAGGACCTACCCACCATGTAACTCTGACTATAAAGAGGAGTATAGTATAAGGTGTACACATTTTGAACCTCAGGCACATACAATGAGGTTTTATGAAGGTATGTCTATTGAAATTTAGTTAGTGGAACTAAATTGTTTTTTGAATGTGGTTAACCAAATTCCATTAGTAGTAGTGGGGACATATAGTTGATAAGATTGGTTATATAATTTGTTAACAAAATAATCAAAAGCTAGTCCTTTCCTGAATATCCCAAAGGCCTTATTTTTTATTAATTATTGATATACCCATTTGAAGGGATTAGGGGGAACCCTTACAAGGCTCTTATGCGTAGATATTACAATTCTTGTAGGTTTGGAGACATTACAGGACCTGTAGGTCTTAATGAAATCAAACGGACTATGAATACTAGAAATCACTCTTCCCCAACATCTACATTGTGATCATCTCTCTACCTTTTCTTGGTTGTTCAGCTAGCTATCCTGTATAGAGATGCACAAGCTCGGTACCAATGTCAATGCCATACACTCTCATTCATCCAAATCTGTTAGCCCTTCTTTGGTGAATGTTACTTGCTCGTCCTTTATTGGGGTTGGTTCTTTTATAGAATCTGTCTGGGAATCTACATATCAAGTGACCCTGACGGCCTTTTGAGGTGGCCTGAAGGCCTTGAGGTGGCCTGAAGGACATAAAGGTGGCCTGAAAGCCTTATTTTCCCAAAGGACTGTGTGGCCCGAGGGCCTTAAGGACTCCAAACCCAAACTGGTGGCCCAAAGTGAATATTTCCGGCTGTAATAGTAGAAAACAATACTTGCTACAGTAACTGCTATAATACCATCTAGAGTACATGAACAATACTGCTACATTACCTGCTACAGTACTACTACAGTGCCCAAAATTATGCCTCCACCTAGTTTCGAACCTGGGTCTCGCTGATGCACTTAGAGAGACCTCACCAACTGGGTTGAAGCTCATGTGCCATCGAAATCTAGTCATTTCATAGAAATGTTCTATTTAATGAGTGGCTCTTATAGAATGTCCATAACATGAATGTGATTAGTGATGAGTCCCATGTATCAAAATTCCAGGTTCAAGTGGATACATATAAAAGTACAAATAATAATCCCATTCCCAAAAACATGGATTTTTGGATAAATATTTTTGAGGATTGTATATTATAATATATACCTCAATTCATAAGGTTTACAAAGTTGTGAAATAGAGTTTTAAAATGTCAAATTATTGAAGAAAGATAATTGAATGATTCATTTCTTGAAATAGAAGAATCATTGAATAAATTGAGAAGTTACTATATATTTATCCAAATTATACAATGGTTAGGACATAACAAGAACTTTTTAAATATAATATATGAGGGAGAACTTATAATCCTTAAATAAACTTTACACTCAATAATTTTGAAAATATGATGTCAACTTTGGAGGAAGATATTGATTCATTGTACTATAAATAAACATGGGTATGAATAGTTTTACAATATTTGACAAAATAACACTATAAAAAGTTTTATTTCTTCGTGAATGATGAAATTAATGAACATAGGCTGTATAAATCTTGGAAAATAATGAATTAGTTTCAACTAAATATGGTAGCGGATTTATTTGAAATATTTTATTTGGTAGTAAAATGTAATACCATATGGATAGTATTATGTTTAGATTGAATCAATGATTTATGTTTAGAACAAATGGATATAAAGATGAAGATCCATCATATTGATTTTGAGGAAGTAATTTACTTGAAAAAGTCAACTATTTTAAAGAAATATCATTAAAAGGACATGGTGTGTAAGCTAAAACAAACTTTCTGGGGCCTAAACCAATCACCAATGGAAAATAATTGAAAAATAAATGAACTCATGGAAGAATGGGGCTTCATTAAATTAAAAAAAATATCAATTTTTCTATTATAATTTTCTTTTCAATGATTTTAATATTTTCATTCTCTTATACAATTATTATATGATTTTGGTGGGTCAACACAATCAATAAATTCATGTTTTAGGGGTTAGTTTTGCATAATATTTAAAAATTATTAATCATTTCTATTCAAATAATATTCATCAAATGAGGATTAAAAGATATAATATAGTTATATTTATAGTGTCTTCTTGATTTCATTACATCTAGAAGTTCATCAAGATGTTTTTAATGGCCATATGTAAGATAGTTTCAACTCATAGGGAATAAAACATTAAAATATCAAAGGCATAAATAGAAATATCATATGATAATGTGAGATATATGGATAAATTTATATTTTCATATATGGTTAGATGATTTATATATGTGATGTTATGTAATCACACAGATATTTCTTATGTAGTATGAAACATCAGTTAGTATATGGAAATTTTAGTGAAGGATGACAAAGAAGAATTAAAATGGATTATCCACCATGTATATTCTATGGAAGATACAACTTTATGTTCCAATCTATCTGAACCACTGCAAGGGTATGTATATTTCTATTTTGTTGGTGTTCCTAATACTCATTATTTTTCAACAAGTTTTTTATTTATGTTCATATAGAAGAAAATTAGTTTGGTATTTAGGATATAATTAGTAGATAAAATCATTAATATGGAGGAAGAGTATATTCTCAAAATGGATTAAGTGAAGGTTTTGGTTTGAATAAGAATTTTTTTCCGAACTTAGAAGGAAATAAATAAAAGTTTTTTACATTACTGTGATATTTATGGTATGATTTCAATAGGGATTCATCCATTGTATCATTAAAAAAAGTTCGCATCAACCATAACTTTTACTACATTCATTTGTCTTTTGATAATAAATAGTTAGATCTATAGATTATTATTTAAAAACAAAATCTTGATAAAATGTTTAAAAACGTTCTACTATTCTAAATTCTAAGTCAAAACTATGCCTTAATGGGACTGGGGTAACCAAAAGATGAAGGAGAGAACATAAAATATGTGGATGGAGGATGGAGTTCAAATATATCTATATATTGAAGGTTACATATGAATCATTGAATTAGTTTTCATGTGATTTATTTTTGAGAATATAACCCCCTTCAAATATCCTTTTTTAGTTGACATGAAAAAGGTAGCATCTGTGGGAGATTAACATGGGTAAGGTTGACTAGGATGATGTTTCAATAGGTTTATAATTTTAGATAAATGAGGATCACATGGTGATGTAAATCATCCAAAATATGGTGATGCACTTGGTATACTAATTATATCCACTAAAAATAGTATTACTACATGAGAGTGGGTGTTACTATTTTAAATAGAAGGAGTACCTCTGATTTTTGTATTTAAAGCAACAAATTGAATGAATGAATTCTAAAATATTTATTTAATGGGGCCACCTATTAATTTATAACATGACTACCTGATAAGAGTGATCCAAATAGATGAAAATTCACAGGTTGTAATCTTTCAACAATCAAGAAAATATATTTTTTTAGTATTCTATGATGAATTTAGGGAGAATTTCTAAATTTAAAAAATATAAAAGTTTCATTTATATTCCTATTTTCTAGCATGTATTCATGTGTATACGTTTATTTAATGATAGTGTACATTATGATTTAAGGTTTATTTATGCTTCCTAAGATCAAAATATTTTTGTTTAGGAGGTTTGACATGTTATCAATTCATGATGAATTAAGATTGAATATTAAGTGGATACATAATCCCAAATCACATGGTTATAAATAGGATGATCTCATGAATTTCTCCTAGGCCCCTTTTGAAAATTGTTCTAATAGAATCAATTTTGATACTCTAGTTTTCCAATGAATGTTTTTTTTCTAAACACTAGTAAATGAAATGAAAAAATTTTCTCAAACTCAAATATCATGAATTATAAACCCTATCAAGAAAAAAATCCATATAAACATTGATATCACACCATTACTCATGTTTTGATACAACATTAATACCAATAATCCCAAGGGACACACATATAAATAGTTTAATATATACAACATCACATGACATAAGAAAAATAATATTTTATTTGAAAAAATAGGTCCTAAAATGAAAACATTCATTTTACAAAATAAAAAATATTCATTTCAAATTTATAAAATCAAATAAAAAAATAAACCATAACAACTCTATGATAATTAATGTATATAAAAAATGTTTAAATTATTTTGAACACTTCTTTATACAATAATAAATAATATTAAACAATGATATCCCCTCTATATAATAAAAAAACCATATTGGCTATGTTTATATCTTAAAAAAAATCCTAATAGCATTCCTTAAAACACATAGATAGCTAATAATATGATTAATAAAATATATTTCCCATGGAAACCCCCAGAGAACCTAAGTAAATATTTATGTAAATGATGAAAATATTATAGAATGTCCTCCAAAATATTTTAATTGGGTGCTATATTAATTAGAAATCTACTAAACAATCATACACTCAAGGCCATGTATATATATTGAATGGAATATAATCACCCACATTTATGGAATTAACCACATCTAGTAAAATATTATCATCATAAAAACTTCCTTTTTGAACTAAAATAGATTAACAGAAATTATAAAATAACAATTATAAAATCACATAATCTTTAATGTATTAGAAAGTGGAAATACTTACTAGAAATAAATATGGTGGTAATAAACACCATAAAAAGAATGGGGAACTCAATGATGAATTATCTAGTGATATCCAAAAAAGTCCATTGGAATTAGGTAATTTTTTGTTGACATGGATAATCCCCCATCACCCCTAAACCCTAAATATGGAATTTTTTTATAAAAGAACAGAAGAGAAGGAATATAATTATATAAAATAGATGACGAGGAGTCCTATATTAAATCTACATGGAATGTATAATAAGAGACTATAATAATAGATTAATGAGAATAAACTATGACCTCTCTCAAACACTAACCAAAAAAGTAGAAATATGCTTTCTCTTCTGACTTTTACAATCCCAATCCAAAATAATAATGAAATTATAAAAACGTAAAAAATAATAATAATAAATTTAGAAAGGATCACCATGAAATGTATTATTAAAACAAAATATAGTAAATTACAGTATTTGGTGATCAGATTCATCCACACAATCATTAAATGAATAATTTCAAAAATATATGGAATATAATTGGTCTAAATAAAACATCTACAAGAAACCCATTTTTTTAAATCATATTTTTGAAAGATTGTGTCCACTTTTAAATAAAATTCCACCAATAAATATTATTATAACAAATCAATAATAATAATTACAACTAACTAATATAACAAATAATATGTACGGAATTTAATTTGAAATGAAATTTATACAAAAAATAGTTAAAAATGAACCATAAATTATATTACGTGGAAAAACTCTCTATAACATCATTTTAATAATAAATAAGTCAATTATGGAGATGCTAATGATGTATGAACATACTAAATAATTTTTCAAGACAATATTTAGCAATTTATAGTGACATTATATAATCTGAGGACCAGAAAATATGTCATGAATATATCATTTCCACACCACAATACATCATGGTCTCTATGTATTTACATCAGACCATTCACTATATCTTGAATCACATTGAAACATTAATAACCTTAATGTTTTCAAAAATTTTAAGAAAAAATATTTTTATAAAAAAATATTAATATTAGAAAATATTCAGTGTTATAGAAGTCACTTAAATACAAACCTATGGATTTAATATTTTTCATATTAAATTACATTATCTTGGTTTCATCATATCATGAGAATACATTATCAATTAACATGAAACATATCATTAATTTCAATGAAATCATACATAGGTTTCTTTCATAGTGGTCTATGTTCTATGATGGTTCAATTGTGGTAACATAGATGATATTAATATAATTTATTGATAATAATAAATAGTTATAAATTTTGAGGTATTTGACCAAGATAGTTAATAATGGGGATGCGTTATGTAATTTTAAGACAATATTATAAATAATTTGTACATAATATAGTGGTTGACCAATTAGTAATCTAAATTTGTTAGTTTTTTTAACGTATTGTTAAGGAAGATAGATGAATATGTGAAGAGATTATTAATGGATAGAGAATATGGGTTGAATGAAGTAAATATTATATAGTATATTATAATTTCATGTTAGATGAATTAAGTTATTTAATTGAATGATTTATGTAATCCTTGTAGATAATTGGTGATGGAGGAGAAAAACACATCGTAGTGGTGGATTTATTACTCCATGGTCCAATGAAAAATAAGGACATGATCATGGTAAATGTAATTTTGGTTTGTGGTGCTGTAAATTTGAATCTGAATAACTTTTTATTGTCTATGGGATATGAAGTTATTGTGTGGTGTTGTCCATAGTGGGAAGGTAAAAGTTTATTTAGATTCTATAATGTTGTTTTTGTGATCATGATTTTCTCAACTAAAGGAAATTTTGATGGTGTATTTTTTCATTAATTAATATAAGATGTGGTGTAATTTTGAAGAATTTAAATAAGTGGAAATAGAATTTGGTCATTTATCTATTCGTATCACATTTCATTGTGGTTTATAAAATATGGGTATACTAGGAGAATTCTTGAAATGGGTGTTGTAGTGTAAAAATATAGATAGAAAATGAGGAATTGTATATTGTCCATTATGTAATAGAATGTGTTTTGAAAATTATGTTTTCTATAATGAACATAATATAAGGAAAGATATATAGAATAACTTTTGTAGTTATCATTTGTGAGTTCATGAGGACAATATATTTGATAGGAGTGTGCCATGTTATAGTGGTTCAATGTAAGGAAATCACGATGTTCATATGGCCAAATAATTTCATCTATTTTGGTTTGGATGTTGTTGTTTACAGAGTTAATATAATGATTTCAAATTACTATTCCATAGCCTAGGATTAACATCCTATGTTCATCAATATTATATAATATATTATGGACTTAAAATAATTTAATATATATAATACTTTAAATATGATAAAAATATTTTGAGTCCAAAATATTTAAATGATTTAAAAGGCCCATTTATGGGTGTTACATAGTGGTTTGACTAATAGAATATTAAGGAATTATTTTTGAATAAATTAAATGTTACATTAAAAAAGTAAATGACATTAATAAATAAAATATATTATGGAAATTAAATCAAGTTTATCATTCAATATAATGGTTATTTGTCATAGTATAACTGTATTAAAAAATAATTTATTCATAATTTATGGATATATCATTTAAAGAGATTTAATAAATAAATTATGGAACTCTAACAAATTATTTAGTATTTAATTAATGTTTAATTATGAGAAAATAATCCTTCCATATTTATGTTTGAGATGAAATTTTTATGATATATTCATTATCAAATATTTTACCAGAT
Organism: Viscum album; assembly: GCA_963277665.1. Lineage (NCBI taxonomy): Eukaryota > Viridiplantae > Streptophyta > Magnoliopsida > Santalales > Viscaceae > Viscum > Viscum album. The sequence goes on from OY728121.1 coordinate 1,458,599,753, forward strand.
ATTATTCGATATGTTAGTGGAGGGTCCATTAAAGTATGGAGGATAATATCACTAAGATATGCTTGATCATTAAATTATTAGATTTTTATGGAAGATAGATATCATCATGGTGAAGAAACTTGGAATAGTGATTGTGTGTAATTCAAACCCTTTTCTCTATATCGAAATAGACAGTATACTCAATATATTTCGATATTATGGTGGAGATAAAAAATGGGAGAGATTTTTCAAAAAATATTTTAAGAATATGGTTCGTTTAGATAGGATCATTCCTTAATGAACATTTAAGTATTTTTAAATTATCAAAAGGGTAGAAGAAGTTGGATATTGAAATAGTTAATTCCCTTAATAAAATATTGTTATAATCAAGACTCTTAATAGGGGAAGGTAACACTATTATGCATATCATATATATGAAAATGACTCAAGGAAATAAACAAATATTTGATTACATCATTCCTAAAGAGTATAGGGACAACAAGGTAGAATTCAATAGAGCATTAAATTTATATATTTTTGATGTGAATAAACAAGTTTATTTGGAAATAAAATAGAGAGAAAGATATATATAAAAACTGAAAATACAATATTTTAAAAAGATAAAAGTGAGAAAATAAGAATAAGTGATCTTTTGATGTATAGTAGTCTATCCTTAATATATGTTAAGGTTATTGCACCATGGAATTGACTTAACATCACCTAAAAATTTTATCCACTAAAAAATTATGATAGTGTATATTGGTATGCACAAACATTGTCATGTATACGCTCCATGGACATATCACTTTTTGGTGAACCAAGTAAAGTCAAGAAGTTATTTTTTAATTTATTTTCTATTTATAATTCAGATATTTGTTAAATATATTATGTAAAATTACTTTTACTAATATAGAAATAATATATAATTATGGGGGAGGTTTTGATAAATATTCTAAATTTCCATCACCAAAAATCACCCACCTAATGTGTTCCTTGAATATAACATCATATCATAGTGGTCACAATAAGTACCATCAAAGTCTACTATTTTTCATTTGGGAGCTCAATATATCATGTTTTCAAAAAAATTATGTAAATGTGAAATAAAACATGTGGCCTACCATTTCCAATTTTATTAGCTTTTACAATTAGTATTGGTATATTGATTTTTAATTCATTATTTTGGTGACTATTTTGTGAAATATATAAATTATAATGATGATTTTACACTATAACATAAAACATTTCATGATGGTAAGAAGGAAACAATCATTGTTAGTTCTATAAATAATTATGTACTAAATAAAACCATTCATATTATTAATATATTTGGTATATAGAGGAGAATGTAATATGTTTATGTAAACCAAAAAATTGGGGGATATGGTTATATTTTCCACAAGAGATAATTGCCAATATATGTGCGGTGACATATCAATTAATACATGTGTTGTAAATTTCATAATTTCAGAAAAAAATTATTTGAATATAGAAGAACCCTCCGCCCCCTCCCAAAGGGAGTACACACCTATTGAGATATGTGGATTTTTTTGTTTAAATATTTGATACTAAAACTCTTATAGAGAATATTTTTAATATAAAAATTTATATTTACCCAAAGTGATGGCATAATTTTGTGACTCTATGGATGTAAATGGATCATAATCTAGTTGTTAAACAATTGAAAGTTATTTTAGGGACAATGACAGATCCATTAATTAAATGAAATATTAGATCAAAAAATATTTCATTTGTATTATTAATTATTTACAAAAAATTGAATAATATTATAATCAAAAAATATTGTAAAAAGAGGAATTGAAATTGAAATTATCCATTAGATTAATTGGTGAAAAGAAAAATAATTAATGTTGTTGACATTCAGAATGTGGACATTAATTAAAATAGAAAAACATAAAGGAACATAAAATAAACTTGACACTTCTCAATAAACTACTAGAGGACATGATAATGTATAGAAAATATTTTTTCTCAATAATTGTTGATATGGATACTCAATTAATTTTGATTTGTATGAAAACAATGGTATTAATGTTAAGTTTAAACCATACAACAGAATGGGAATGTTGTAAATTCATCCCATGTAATCATCAACAGGTGGATTATAAAAACATACACATTTAGAATCAATATATAAAATAATTGTTATTGCTAAATGTTGATGCAAATGTTATTAATTATGGTGAATATTAAGTTCTATTATTATGGAACTATGGAACAGACCATGGTTGTTGGTTTTGAATCCAAGGGCCATAACAATATAAGAACATATATTTCACCATATTAATTAAATAAAAAATATATTGGGTTTTCTTATATCAAGAGATGTTTTATATTTTTTATCATGGACATATCGTAAGGTATTATATCAAGATGATTGATGGAAAATACAATTAGAGGACCCATATTCCTAGGTTTTAGTGATAAAAAGTATGGAAGGAAATAAAATTTGTTACACTAATAAATTGATTAATTTCCTAGGATATAAACGGTGGTATAATGAAATAGATTGTGCATTAAGTAATATTGGTATATTATTTTTAACCCCACTAGCCCTAGTCACCTAGAGTTGGTGGAATAAAAATGCATTTTAGTTCAAGTAAATTCTAAATATAAGGGTTTTAGACCATAATAGACAATATTGATAATCAATACAATAAACAAGACATATTAAAACACTTTATTATGAATCATTATTCATTAATGTTATACTTATAGCTAATAACACATGTTTGTTCATATAATTACCTAGGGAAATGAAAAAATGAGTAAAGGGACTGCACAAATTCTTAGTGAGGGTTAGCTTACAATAGAAGATAACATATCAAAATAATGGATTAATAAATATAGAATGAATAAAAAATGATTCAATATCAATGAATTAATTATTATATAATAATTCATTAATGGGAAAATAAAAAAATAATTACATGGATAAAATAAAATAATCTAAAGTATATAGAAATTGTGGGAATGTATAATTTTGGATATCATATACATACCATTTAGGCTTTGGTGCAATAAATCAGAGAAAATGTATTAGAGAACTATTATTACTCTATCATTTTTACATAGGGTAAATACTAGTGCAATAGGGTCCTATATAATTTTTGGCCCCATATGTCAAATAAAAATCCAATTAATTCCATTACATATTAAATTTTCATTATAAATAGATTTCAACAGGTAAATAATGATCACTGTTAAAAATTTTAGCTTCATTTCACAATGGAGCATCTCTTATGTGATTATATGGTATGTAACATAGTTTTATACAAATAAGTCAATGTATTTTCACACTAAGTGAATTAATAATGATATTAAGTTGAATTACTTTTAAACATATTAAATATAAATAGGAATTCAAAATATTTAACTAAGTACCCTTATTAGGTAAAAAATATGGAATTATAGTATTCAAGTACATATATTTATTTACATGATCAATGTGATTGTTTAATTGAATTATTGTATTTATAATGGAAGGTGATCAAATTAAACTATTGAGAAATTCCCCCAGAAGGATTTTGAAATCACATATATTCAATATGAATTAAAGATATACAATTTCTATGAAAAAATTCTACTTGGTCAATATGTATTAATAGAAAAGGTGGACTAATGTTATAATCGGGATTAATCTACTTAATACCTTATATATGATCCACCATTAATATTTTTTATTCCTTTTATAGGAAAATCCCACCTCATATAAATGATAAAACAATATTACATCAAATATATGGCTTATATATGCATTTTTATCATTGGAAAATATATATTTCTATTCATCTTGGGTGTATTTGGGTACTAAAAAAACTTTTGAATGGAGTTTAATATGAGTTAAATAGGGTATCATGGAGATAATATCACATACAAAAAATAATTAATATAATATTAAAAAAAATATTATAACATGAACATTGAAAATGGAAAGGGTTATATAGAGGTAATGTAAATAGAAATTTCAAAATTTGAGAAAAAGTGTTGTTTCATATTGTAACACACCGACCCCAGTTACCCAGAGTCAGTGCATTATTACATAACATTATAATGATCACAATATATCATGTCTCCATTGACAGATTAGTTTAGTATCCTTGGAGGTACTAGATACATGCATAATTTTTTTATTACATTATGAAATTAAAAACAACAACATTGTACCCCCTTTGAAAACACTCATATCCATTATCCTATCCCTACAGGTAAATCATAAAATACTTCTTTACATCCTAGAAAAAATATAACATAGAAAGGGGTGAGGTCATATGCTCAGTAAGGATAAAAATATAGCAGAAAATTTCATATATAATCATTAACATTTAAGGCAATGTATAAGACTAAAACACAAACCTTTTAAACCTAAAATTCATGGTAATATGGAAAATATAAATCAAGTAATTCCATTTTCTTTTTCACATGGACATTATTCAAGTTGAATAATGACATGTAATATCAATAGCTAATTTCATAATGATGGAATTCATAATGTCAGACATCATAACCACATAGTGAAAGCCTCATTCTAAGACTACAAATAAGATTTTTTCAAGGCCTTGTGCCAAGAAAATAGTTAGTCTCATGAGACCTACCGATGCATCGGGGATCTATAGAGGTTTCCACCAATCCCTTACTACGTCTAATGCATTCTTCATATTAAAAGGTTGAAACATAATCTAAAAATTCGTATTATAATTATCATATGAAATGTCAATATTTTAACCACAAACCATGAATGGTATAAAAATAGCACATCCAAAGTCAAACATAACTAATTCAATACAATATGGAAGATTTTATTATAATAAACTAACCTCAATTGAGAATAATGAAAAATATTGACATCGATGAAAGTAATCATTAAAACTATTTAAGATAAATATCCCTTTTTTCTTGAAAAACATTTAAAAGTTTCACTATTTATCAAGAAGCTGTTTAAAATAGATTTTTGAATCAAAGTGTCCCATACCAATTTTAAACTTTTATAAGGAATTTTAATTTTAAAACATTCATGTCCATTAAAATAAATCCTTAAAACCATTTTTAAAACAAGTATATTAATGAGAAAGATTTAGAAGGAGATATCTTTAAAACATTTAAAATGATATTTTAGTTAGAGTTCCTAACCAAATGAAAGACGCTTGAATAAAAATAATTGAGGTAATAAAAACTTTATAATATCATGAAATAAAGGGATTCATGATATACTATTTCAAAGTATAGTATATGCACCATATAAAAGTGAACGGGCTCATAACAACAAAAAAGACTTAATAGAATGTAAATTGAGATGAAATCCCTTATAAAAACTGTACCCTTAGGTTAAAGATAAATCAATGACATAATTATATGTGAAAAATATAAATACACTAAATATTATTGGATATTCAGTGTAAATAAATCATAGGGCATTCACACATATTCTTGTAAAGACAACACCAATGGCTTGGATGTTTAACTCAATGAATGGAAATTGAGTTAAAATTACTCTTACCAAGTTCATATCGAAGAATTGAGAATTTATCAATGAATTGATTATGTGTATAAAAATTATATCCACATAAAGGGGAGTGTAAATTACTACATAAGTAAATAAATATTGAATTCACACATAATCTTGGAGTAAAATAATTACTGAAGTTTGCATATAACCTAATGAGTGGTAATTGAAATTAGAAATTCCCTTACCGAATTGGAAACATACAAAATATAAACCCCATTAAAGAAAAATAATACATTGAAGATGTAAATAAAAACATATTAAATTATATTACACAAAGAATAAAATCATGGGCAGTACATACACCAGACAAAAGGAAATAGTGGCAATATAGAATGAATCTCACGTAAATAAGAAGTGAGATGAAAACCCCTTACCACATTGTAATCAATCGATCCGTATGAACAAAAGTTAATAAACACCAAATGAATCATAGAATACCATAAATATACTAATAATCATGATAATATATATCAAATGGCAGTACACAATACACCACAAGCAATATATAATTGGTGAACAATGGAAATCTCACAGAATTAAAAGTGAGATAAGAAACCCCTTACCACGTTGTAATCAATCAAGTCGTATGACCAAAATCTAAAAAAACAAAATGAATCACAGAATACCATGAATATAATGAGAATCATGATAATATATATCAAATTTCAGTACACAATACACCACATGCAATAAATAAGTGGTGAACAATGGAAATCACACGGAATTAAAAGTGGGATAAGAAACCCCTTACCTTGTGTCCGACTTGACGCGTATGTTTTGTATTATTCCGTAATAATAAAGTTAGGTTAATTTATACTTCCTTAATAAATTTTTTCAATTTTACAATTCCTTTTTTATCACTTATTACTTTTCTATAACAATTAGTTAATTTTTTGAGTCAATATCATACATTTTGTCGATGTTCAGAACTTTAGTCAAAAAATAAACTTTTTATAATTACAAATTGTCCATGTGGTCAAAATTACATTATCTCTAGAATTATATTAATGATTTAGATATAATATATGTCATATATATATATATATTTTGTATATGTATTTATAACATTCCATATCATTAGAAGTTAGGAAATGAAACGCACTGTTCGTGGAGACGGTAATCCATACGTATGTAAGAAAGCTACTTTCATTTCTATTTTATATTTAAAGGAATGAAAAAATAATAATACATAGATATATTATAATTACATTATAATACCTATGTTATTTAATTTAATTAACTCCATCATTTATACATTCCATGTATGGCATGAACGAGTCATATCACTTTGAGGGGGTGGTAGTCCACACTTCCTCAAATGAAATTATCGTATTTACCCATTATGGAAATAATAAAGGTATGGTATAAAAGAAAAATACAGAAGTATTGAGATAATATAAATATAATATATCACATGTAAATATAGTTCCATCTTAATGGACACCATATGATGTGGTAGGAGAATATTGAACAATCATCGTTTCGTGAGGCTGTAGTTCTCTATCCATAGAAACAATATGTTTTTTACCCATTAGATGCAGGTGTGTGTAATTTTAGTTCGAATAATTCTCAAATAAACAACCTAGTATATTGAGGACACTAGTTTTGTTATAAATAAAGTAATAAAATATTTTAGGGGGTTGTAGATGTAAAATAAAATAAAAGAACTTAAGAGAAGAAGTTACCTTTAAATCGGGTAACTCCCTTTGGTTTGAGCCAAAAGGATTTCTTGAAGTGCTTTATTCCTAAGGTATGGATTCTTGGTGGAAGAGTGATATCTTGAGAGAATATTTGGGCAGAGTTTGGATGAGCCAAGGGGCCTGAGAGGTGTGAGTAATGGGTTAGAGGTGAGGGCTTTTCATAAGGGGGTGGAGGGGATTTTTAAGAATGTTTGAAAATATTATTTTATTATATAATGATTTTCAGTTTTTAAAGATCCAAAACTATTAAATTCAATGTTAATATGAATCTTGTTCGAAGTAAAATCATCCAATAAGAATTTGAACGGTTTTAGATATTATTTTAATCTTTATTATCTTATTTATTTAAATCATTCATTAATGAGGTAAACACTTTATCATTACTGTGTCAAATATAATTTATTTTATTTTTATCTAAAAATTATAATAAAAATACCTTGTTTTATGAAATATTTTCCTCTTTCAAATTAATATTTATAGTCTAAGAGATAAATTATATAACCCCATGTAAGAATTTATTTACTAAAAGATATATGTTTTTTGTCACTTTTGTCATTACTTTAAATTAATTAATATAATGTTTCATTATCACCTATAAGTGTCTCCATGGGGTCCCAAAATCTACCCAAGGATGACCATGGTCAGAAATATATCAAAAAATAGTATTTGGGAACATTTTAGGGTAATTTAATATTATTACAATATTATTTTTACCTTGAATTTCCCTATTTACCTTTAACTCTGGTAAATAAAAGTCAAAAGTTATTATTCACCAATTTTTTTTCATCTTATTGAACCAAAATTTACTTACTAATAACAACCATGTATGGAATATTTTCTAAATTCAATTCATTGAAGCATTATAGTTTCATTTAAATGAAAAAGTCCGGTTTTTACTACTATTTAGTGTTTTCACTATTCATCAAAAATCGATGTTTTTTTAGTAAAATACCAAAAATTATGCATAAGATATATTTTATATTCCGAACTCAAAAATTATGTATGCTTTACCAAATTCAAAACATATAAGTTTCATCAATTAATTTAAAATTAATTCTCGTTGTCAAAACAAAAAGAGTGTTTTTTAAGAAATAATAACCATCAAAAGATTGACACTTGTTTATATCCAATTTCAAAGTGAAATTACTTAAAATGACCAAAATTGGATTAAATGGTAAAAATATAATCTAATTAATATTTAAAACCAATTAAAAATAAAATCTAATTATAAAAATAAATTAGATTAAAAGCCAGTTTTGAATTAAAATACAGTCTTTTTCACTATTCATAAAAAATGAATTTTATAAGAAAATTACCAAAAAATCACCCAAAGTAAATTTTCATTCCCTGTTTCTAAATAAGAATTTTATTTTGACAAATAGAACATATAAAATCATCAAATATTGGATTTAAAAAGGGTTCTCCATTAAAAGGTGGAAAAACTGCATTTTTTTAAAAATACTTCATTTATCTGAAAAATTGAATTTGTCCTTATATTATGTCTAGGAAACAAAAAATATGACTGTAAAAATTATATGAGATATATATAAAATTCAAAATGTGGTTATTACTATTCATAAGCGCTTTCTAAATGGTTAGTTTGATAGGTCGTGGTGCGCTTAAACTCGGTGTTGCGTACATCACATGCTATTGTATTATTCAAAGAGAAGCGTACCATGGAAGCTTTAGGGGTCACACCTATATTGAGATTTGAAAACCAGTTCTGAACCCTAGAATAAACCATACCCTTCATGACTAAAGAAAATATAATGGTAGAGATTTATTGAGACAGATATGGTCAGAAAAAATTTAATTTGGTGTGGAAGAATTGAGATGATGTGGTGGGTCTTTATAGTTGTGTTCAGTGGAACTTCATGGAATAAAAAATTGAATATTTTATATTCCTAATATATTAATTTATCCACTAACCCTTTTAGATCCCAAATAACTCTATTGTTTCTCCAAAAAAGTTATTAATTCTAATATTAGGAATGGGGAACTATATTGAATAAGTTCAAACATTTTTATAAATATATAATGTCATATTTACCTCATTTCATTATATTTCCCTATTATTTTAAAATATTTGTTTGAAAAATATAAGAAATTTCACCCCTTTCATATTATTTACATAATATTTCATACTATTTAATCAATCTTATAAACATAAACATGTATATATTTACATTTACTTATATATACCGATGAAAAAAATATATAAAAAGTGTGGTATGAGAGTAAGAACAATTTTATCCCAAAAATAATTTACACATTAACATGATTAAAACCCTAAATACATAACCCATTATCACGACCCGTCCCCCGGGGCCCGTGCCATGACTAACCCCAAGCCCGCCTTCCATAGGCCAGGGGCTGGCGACTAGCACCAAAGGCACATTCCCTAAAACTGGGAAGGCATTTCCTTTATAACCTGTAAACACACACAACCAAGAACACTTCAAGACATAAATGCAAGTCAACTGTATAACAAAAAGAGTGTAGAAAGTAAAAAAAGGGGTCGGAATACATGCTCAACAGTAATAGTACAAGTACAAATGAAATACAATACAACTGAGGAAAACGAAAGGTAGCTACTGGTTCGTCCTCCGGGTTCCTACTTGAGGGGTAGGTACAGATCGCCTCAACAGCACTCCACCTCCACTCGTCTCCTCTGCATACCGACACACCGTATGGTCCACCACCGAGCATTGTGCAGTCCTGGTACTCTCAACCTCGATCAGCGTTTTTCGTCATCTGCATCCAACACAATGAGGTGCAGGAATAGCCCATGTATGGGTGAGTATAACAATACTCAGTAGGGACCACGAGACCCTCAAGGTCTCACAAAAATCCACAAATGATAAAACAAAAAGCATGTAAACTAGTGACAACCCAACTTAGGTATATGCCCATACATATACGTATGTTGTCATGTAAACCCATCTTAAACATGAGGAAAAAAGAGAGTCCAAATCAAATCCCCAAGATCAACTGTTCCACAAATTGAGGGAAACCATGAAGGAAAGTACAACACAGGTACAGACTCATCTCACACCAGCTATAACTTAGGTGCGGTAGTAGAGATGATTAGTTATAGCTACTAAATCATCTTACTTCATTAAGAGGCTCTACTGCTGACCTACATAGAATCTCTACGAGATGAACCACATAGGATCTCTAGGAGCTGACCCACACATGATCACTAGGAGCTGAGACACATAGGATCACTAGGAGCTGACCCACACATGATCGCTAAGAGATGACCCACATAGGATCGCTAGGAGCTGACCCACACATGATTTCTAGGAGATGACCCACACAGGATCGCTAGGAACTCACCCACGTATTATCGTTTTGATATGACCCACACATGATCTCTAAGAGCTGACCCACACAGGATCGCTAGGAGCTGACCCACACAAGATCTCTAGTCAGTCTTCTCATCACAGCCAGCTACTGGGTTCTCGCACTAGACATGCTCATCACCGAGAGGGTCATCTCCCCAAGCCACTGTTTAATACTCCAATTTTCATTAAGTCCCCTAAAGAAGTATCTCAATGGACCGCCACATCATAAGGGTCTCAACGCAGCAGACGGTGTGTCAATCGGATGCCCAGTATGTGAGTTATTAGCGTTTTAGTCCTGAGGGCCTAGTTGGATTCATGCTCCATCCAACCCGACCATAAACCATTCTTATCCAAATCTATATTGGAGTATACCAAATGTACCACCTTTCTTCAAGGTTTCTAGAACTGATGACGGTTTGTCAAATGGATGTCTGGTACAAAATTTAGGGCCAAAAGAGCTTAAATGGGTCGAAGTGGGTCAGGGTCCGGTCAGACCCGGCCCGTTGGGTTCGGTCCAGCCCATTGGGCTACCAGGCCCGTTGGGTCCGACCATATGCATTAGGTTCGGTCGGGCCCACTGGGCGGCCTGACCCACTAGGTCCGGACCGGCCCGTGCTGGGCGGCCCGGCCCACTGGGTGGTCCGGCTGGCCGCGAGGGGCCAAGGGGTTTCGACTGCGGGCAGCGTGAGGCCGCGAGGAGGCTCGGCCGCAGGGGGTACTATAAGGGCATGAGGCTACATAGTGGCTTTTCCAAGAGGGCGAATGCCGTGGGGATGCTCGTCCGGAGGGCAGAGGCTACGGGGCCACTCAACCGGGAGGGCGGAGCACCGCAGGGCGTGGAGCGGCTCGACCATGGGTGTGCTGTGAGGGCACAGGGTTCCTTGGCTGGGGTGGCGCAGCGATGCCGTGGGGAAGCACGACGAGGCCATGGGGATTCTTGGTTGGGAGGGAAGAGATTCACGGGGTGCAGAAGCCACGGGGTGGCACAGCAGGCCGCAGGCAGTGGGGCCGCATGTAGTGGAGCCGTGGGCGGCTGTGGCGACGGGGTGGCAGGGGGCGCAGGTTGCGGTGGCTATGGGGTGGCAGGGCGGTGGGGCCGCGGGGGCCACGGGGCGGCGGGGGCGACACAACGGCGGTGTCCGCACGACGGCGTCGTTGCCTTCGTCACCTTCATCGTGGTTGATAGCTAACCTCCTCCATCGTGATGAACACCACAAATCATCATAAGAATTGCAGAGAGGACGATCCATGTTTGTTTGGCCCGCACTCTACGCTTTAGTGCGGTAGCAAGCGACTATAATATCTCTTGAATTACGAAGAGTCGTTAAGAACAAAAAAGGGAAGAACATGTGAATATAATCATACTCAATTTAAACCCCTCCCTCGTTCATTTTATTTTGTCGATGAGGTAGAAAGAACAGTCGTCTATTGAAGACATCCCACATTGGAGGTTGTCCTGAGGAAGAATTCAAAGTCATCGTTCTTTGTTGGCCTTCTTCGTTGGAGAGCTTTCTCCAAATTTTCCAAGTTTCTCCCTTTTTCCAAGAGTTTCCCCTAATTCCACCAAAAATCAAAGTAGCCAATTAATTTGTGTTTCCCCAATATAATTGTTGACACAAATTTAAAATTGTCTTAATTAATTACATTGAGTTGATATAATTAATTAATGTGGTGTCAAAAATTATGTGTGGGAGTTCAAGAGGTTTATCTCCATTAAGAGGGGAGTTGATGGGGGTTTAAGCCCCGAGTGGTCCCCACCACCATAACCTATCATGGTAGGTTGGGCTCGGTGGTCCCCACCTCCATAACCTCTCATGGGATGTTTTTAGTTCCTGTGGTCCCCATCTGTGAAACATCCACATGGGAGTTTCAAAAAAAAATAAAAATAAAATGTCACACCATTTTATTTTATTTTAATATTTCACGAATAATTGAAAAACTAACTTTCACCCTCGACCTACTACGGTTGAGGTGATGGTCTCTTTTAGAAAATAACAGCACTATGAGTTCAATGGTGCCCTTGGATTTCAATTCTGAGCACCGGTTAAAAAGTTAGAAAAACCCGCTCGCACGTTTACTGAACGTACACGAAAAAAAGTTCAGAAATTCATTTCAGGCACACCGGGCCTTGGAATCATGTGCCGTTAATTATCGTGGACTCAAAAAACTCCCATATATTTAAAAACAATACATGGAAATTCTAGGTATTTACACCCATTATGACCCCAAAATAGTCAATAATTGTAAGGTGTATAATGTTGGTACTTTTATTTTGGGATTTGATCGACATTGCCTATGTACTTATTTGTAATTACCCAAACATCATCGAAAGATGATTCCACTCAAAATTAAATTATTGATATTCTACATCACTTTGTTCAATGGATAATCCCACTAATATTTCCTCATTCCTAATCAATAATAACTGATCTTGATGAGTGATTATTGTATTGGTTATGTACCAAATTTCTCCATTATAAATCAATTATCTATCAAAATTACCTATAATATACACTAATTTTAATAGTTTCATTATAATTACTATATGACCAATGATCATTTTATAACTAAATTTATGTCCTATAAATTCATTTAAAAAAATCTAAAAAATAAAAAACCTAAATTTTAGTACATAACGATGTTAATAAATGTCCTATTTTAGTTTTATTTTATACTATTATTTTTTATTTGTTATATTTATTGGAGAATATGATCCCCAATAGATATTCATTGTAATTTTATTATAATTTTTATATTTTCCCTTATTAGTTATAAAGTCCATTGTAATTTTTTATATTTTATTTTTAGTACACTATTAAAAAAAATATTATATGAATTTCCAAGGTATTATATTCTTCCTGTTAATATTATTTTTTCTATGAAATAGTAAATTAGTCCATGAACTAATGATGATAAGCCTTTAAAATTCCATCAAATGACTAACATATTAGATCCTCTAGATAACGTTTCTAATATAAAATCATCATATCTTAGGTATTTCAATTTCATAAAATAATCTTTATCATATCAATAACATTAATCGATCCCTCATTATATGATATGTTAGGCTCAAACTAAACCTCATTGAACATTAGAAAAAGGAAAGGTTCAATAATATACATACCAAAATATGAGATATGGAAGAAAACATGCAATTGATATAGGATTTTTTCATAGCTAAATTATTCCCCCCCAACTCTTATCCTCTATAATATTTGACACAATCCAATATTCAATAGACATTACTTTTATTTCATTCCCAATATCATGACCCATTTCCATATATTTATCATTAGGATGACATGGTCCACTTCCCAAAATTTAAGATCCTTAATTTCATTATAAATATTTTTGTCTCCAATATTATGTCTCATAGATATAATTTAGGATCGATCTTATACGCTATAATTTCTCTTTTATAAGTTCTATACCCAACGAAGTCTTTTCTCTATCTTTCTCCCAACATGTCATAGTCTAACACCTCCTTCCATTAAAGTATTTATATAACATCGTTTATTGATAGATTCATATCTTTTGTTGTAATATAACCCCTCAATAAAAATATACTAATATAAAATTCCTTTTAGGTAAATATATAATGAAATTATCATGTTTTACAATGTATGTATTGTCTTTTTCAAACTATCCATCCATTTATTAGTGATAGGTTCTGATACAATTAATAATTGTATTTAATGACATATGGAGACTCCATTAAAAATTTTATGTGAATATTGGATCTAGATATGAAAAAAATTTTCTATGAGTGGTCAATGATCTCTCACAATATAATTTATATACAATTTGGAAACATGACATATGTGAAAATCTTCCTGAATTAGAATAAAATGTGAAGAATGTTTTGGTTGATATAAAATGGAACATGTATCATTATTCAATATATATTTATTAGGTATATTGGGGATGAAATACACCCTAATATCTTTCCACTTCCACTCTAGTTTTAGTTAATGATTTATAACCCCTTTAGGAGGCTTTCTTTCATCCTTCAATCGTTGGTAAACTTAAAATATTTTAGATAAATATATAATATATTTCTTCTTTTTATCCCACTAAAAATGTACTCGGTTATCTAAAAACAAATTAAATCTTCTTTGATAAACCTATGAGACTCATATAATATATATGTATTCACCTATGTTATTGATGGAACTCATATCATCTAACTAACCAATACAACTCTATCATTGCCAATGTTACACTATGGAAATTTTCTATTCATCATATCTTCCAACATATTTTGTATGGACTTATCATCATGATAACCATTAATAATTAATAGTCTCAAATATATATGGTTAGGTATTTACATATAGAAAGATTTATGTTTACCATTAATTTAAAATATCCTTGACCGATCTTATAAATTTTTTTAGAATTGGTACATTCTCCACCTTCATTAAGGATAATATACAATGGTCAGTACTACTAAATCCATATTCTCCATTATCTTATTTCAAAATATGATTATGTATAGCACAATTATAATATATGAGTTCTTATAACCATATATTTTTCATTATATTATGATATTTTTGTGTAATGATATATTTCAATCTATTTTGTTCAATTTATATATCACATATCTTCATATAGATATTATGTATCAACAATTTCTTTGAAATACTCACTACCACAAACTCTAACTCATGAGTTTGATAATTAATCCCATGGGGTTTAAACTATCAATATTTATAAGATACCACTCAATCATTTCATATTGGAATACATCCATAACCTTTCCATGATGCATGAAATTATATAAAAACCCTTTATAATTTGATACGAGATTCAATAATATTTTATTTAACAATTTCTTTATCAATTCCTAAAATAAATCATTAGATTTCATTTCCCATGTGAATATCACCCCCTTATATGTCAAATCGGTTAATAGATTAACTAATTGAGTGAATTTTTCAATAAAACTCCTATCCAATCCAACTAAAGAATTAATATATTCATTTACATTATATATTTTAGACATAACAATTAATTGAAAACCATTGTTTTTGGGGTAAAAAAATATTCCATCCCTAGAAACAATATGATTAAAGAGAGAATCTCATTTAACCCAAAATACAGAATTTTTTAATTTCACATATAAATCCTTTTTCATCATAACTTTAAACAACATTTGATAATGAAATTAATTATCCTCGTATAATTTAGATGAAATGAGAATATATTGTACATATAAATCCCAAAACATAACATGATAATATTTGATAATTCTATTCATCAAACACATAATAAAAAGAGTGAATTGGTAAACCTAAAAAATTTAAAATGAAATTGTAATTACTATAACTAGCATGAAATTATTCCATTAGGATATCATTATTCAAGATAATGAAAATGGATAACAATCTATGATAGATATTTAGAACCCTGATGATATTAAAAGAGATAATCAATATGCAGTGATAAATAATTTTTTATAAAATTAATTCCTTTTATTTTAATATAATCAATGAATAACCTCAATGAACAATCCTTCTTCTTCACCAATAAAATATGTTATCCCCATGGTGAAAATATTTGAAGAATGTAACCTTTGTGACATAACTCTTATAATTGCTTCTTCAACTCAAATACATTTTGTAGGTTAATTTGATATGGTCACAAATATATGGGTTTTTTATCTATTATAATATCAATAAATAATTCAAAATCACACATATTTTGAATTCTACATAATTAATTTATAAATAAATGAATATATAAATTTACAATTGTATAACCTTCTATCCTAACAACCCCCCTTATATATTTATTTTCATCCCATTCTATACTATGGATTTTAGTATTATGAGTTAAAGGGGAAGTTTTTTAAAAGATTCTTGAATTGAATTCACCCATAAAAATTCTAATTCCATATATAACACACCAATTATTACTTATTTCTATCAATAATAAATTCATTAATTATAATTCATGGTCAAATATATCCCTAATATAACCTAAAAATATTCCTTTGTTATAAGGAATATATTTTTAAATACACAACACCAATTCATTCTAATTAAATCTACATAATATTTATTTATTGCAATCAAAATAATATTTGGTGTTTTAACTGATAGATCATTCATTAATTCATCTGTGGGTGATTGAATATTGTTTTTAAATATGCAAGATATAAAAAAGTACATAGATCCAAAATAAAATAATTCATATCTATCATTGGGAGAATAATAATAGAATATATATCACATAATTTGGAGATTCATCATTTTCTATTTTCATTTTAATATCTTTTCCATGATTCATATGCCTCTTCTAGGGAAGATTACCATGGTTGTGGGGGCATTTAATAGAGGAATGTTCTATCTCCTTACAATTGAAACATTTTAAATGAATTTCTTCTCCATTTCTATTAGACTTATAATCTTGATTTTAAAACCCTATCTAAATTAACCAATATCTAGTTGTTATTCTTACAAATTGACACATGATACAAGAGACTTCATCTCAAAGGATCTATTGGTTTGTTAGTATTATGATAATTGATGCAAAAGATTCTCAAATTAAATTAGAAAACATGAAATATAAATAAATATTCAATAGATAAAATTATAATTTATTCTTATATATCCATTAAATAATTCATAAATCCCAAATTATTAACCTAGGGAAATTAAATCATAATAAAGGGTGAGCTTATATTCTCAGTAAGTGAAATTTTATAACTGAAACTATCCCAATATAAATAAATCCTCAATAATATGGAAGGAAAAAAATAATCAAATATTTGAAATATGTAATATCAAAAAAATATAGAACAAATACATGGATGATATTAAAACATAGTTAATCAAATAGATATCAATTCCTAGTTTCATATTTATTGAATGTATAATGTCTAATACCATAATATTACCATCAAGAAATCTTTCTAAGACATCATACATAAAGAGGCAAGGTGTATTAAAAAATAATCAACCTAGATTGTATTGTGATTCCTACTGATGCATTGGGGGCCATAACGTACCCCACTGATGACATACTATGTCTTATTAATAGATTATTTTAAATAAATATACAAATTTTCTATACATAATCAATAAAAACATTCATATAGAAAAACTATCATATGAGATGTCAATATATTTCATAATAACTCAATAAAGATAATTGATCATGGGATATTTAGAGTTATGCAGAGGATTGAATCAGTAGATTATATCATAATTAAATTATTAGTTTCATAAAAATATGTTGACATGGATAAAAATACCATAAAATAACTAGAACAATTCTTCAGCAAAGTAACATTTTAATTTTGAAATCACATATTTAAAATACAATTGTTTTGGAATATTATGAAGTTAATTTTCTTTAATATAAACCATTAAAACATATTAATAAATCTTAAAAGATATAAATATTCATAAAATTGGTAATACATATTCATGAGGTAAATGTCAAAATAATTATTTCATTCACACCATTGGTTAATGGCACAACATTCAATAAATAACATGAATATTCATTTCAAACCATTTTATAAAAATTAAAGCATTGATAAAAGTGTAATTCATAAATAATCATTGAGTATTAAAAACATTCTTGAAATAATTTTAAATAAAATTTGTACGTGATAGAAAGATATTAACAATATAATAGAAAAATAATGTTTGTTTACATTAAAAAATCTTTCTGACTACCGGGTACATAGAAAGAGTACAATTAAATGAAGAAAACAATTTATATAGACAAATAGTAAAAATGTAAATATATATAGTTTAATATAATGATATCATATAATTCCTACTATAAAAAAATAATCATAAACAATATTGAATAATGATGATATTGAGAAATAAAATGTTACTTAATGTTTGAAATTCAACATAAGTGATTTTATCTTTATGTGTAATAGTTTTATATTTATTTAAATTTTGTAATAGGGTCACATTCATATTTAAAAACCATATATGTTTTAATTATATAATTTTATCACTCATTTAGTAATAATATTTCATTATCATCATTGTTTCAGTTGTTAACTCCTTTGTTTCCCATATATGACTCAATTTGATAGTTTTTCTCCTTTCAAATTCAACATGGTTCCATAATATGCATAATTTTATTCATGATATAAATAATATATATAATAATTATATATATATATAGTTACATATATAAAATATATAGATATAAAATTGAATTACACTTTTCATGGAGATAGTTCTCTATACATACATATGATCACTATTTTCGTTTTAGAAAAAATAGATGACAGATGAATAATATTTTGTTATTATAGAATAATATTTATATCATATATATATCATATATATAAATTAAATACATCATTATTTTCATCAATTTCATAATGTTATTGAAAATGAATCTAATTGCTACATGGTGGTGGTAGTCCACACATTCACACAGTCCTTACTTTTATTTCCCATTTGATGTAACAGAGAAACAAAATGGTTTTAACCTATTTAATATAACATGTAAATATATTTCATAATAGTTAAAAAAATTTTTGGACAAAATATATTTAGAAAAATTAAAATAATAAATAAACTTTTAAATATTGGGGTAAGAAATTTTTTTATTCATTGTGATCCCTCATTTGGATTATACTTTAATCCTACATAATATTGTTTTACTATATGTTTATAAGGAAAAACATGAGGGAATGATTCTTGTAAGGTTTATTGAAAGGTATTATCTAAGATATAGGGTTTAAATTTTGTGAAAAAGGGAGGATAAGACGATTTCTTTTATAAGTGAGGGGAGGGACACACGTAAAATTATATAAAAAATTTAAATAATATAATTTCATTTTAAACTAAATTGTAACCAAATTTCTAGGAATTAAAATTGAATTTCCTATTAGGTTGAATTTTTTGGATCTAATAACATTTAAAAAAAATTATGATTATTTTTACCCATACCATTAGATTAACCTCTCTATAATCCCATTAAACTTTAATAATGGTAATAAATTTTATGTATTTTAACTATTTATCATGAAGAAATTATAATTTGTTATTATCACTAAATATTATTTGTCATGATTATAATGGAATAAATTTTAAAAGATTCTATTTTTTGAATTGGAGGAGATTTATTATTATATATGGGTGAAAAAAGAAATGGACAATGTTTTTAGAAAAAAGTTATTCTATAGATATAAAAAGTATAATGTATTTTTAAAGGAATTTGTTTTATTATTTTGAATAAAAGTAGACCTAGTTTGGTTTTAATCAAAACTAAAAACCTATTGTGACGTAGTCAATAGTTTATTAAAAGAAATGAACTAAAAACACTTTTTATTTAATTAAAATCATTATATTTATTTCCATGATGTTAAGAATTGATTTATAAGTTCAAAAATATATTTTCATATTAATTATATTACTTATTATATATATATATATATATTTGCTATAATTGGTTTAATAAAAATTAATTTTATTTTTATTTCCTTATGAGGTCATTAATGTGACAGTCTTTTTAAAATCATTATATTTCACCATTCCATAAAAAATAAACTATTTCTAAAAAATATCATACATTCACCGAATGATAATTTTGAAATATAAATTTTCAAAATATGGTATATTTTCAATAAAAATATGCTCTAAAACTATAAGAATTTATTTCTATTTATTCACAAATTAAATAATTATATACTAGTTTTTGAAGAATTTATAATTAAGGAATTAAATTACATTATTCTTATACATTACCTGGTAACAATAATTTTTTGAATTCAATTTTTTTATTTATTTAAATATAATTTTTATGAAAATAATATCTTTATATATTTCAGTATTATATTATTCAAATTCATACCCTTAAAAAGAATTACTTGTTTATAAAATTCATATTCAAATGAATTATTTCATGGATTATTTAGGCTTTGGTATACAAGTGGATCATGATATCAACATAGTATGTATTTAATGGAAAAAATATTGTGTCATTAAATTATACCCCCTTTAAAGAAATTGTTTCCAAATAGTTAAATTTAATTTTGAATATATAATGAAATTTTAAAAGATATTATCTTCAGTTTTAATTTCTTGGTTTTTTTAGGGAACATATTATTTCATAAATAATAATCATGAATATCTCTATAAGTTATCATCATTTTATTGTATTTCTAAAATAATTCATTAATATTTAATTGATACCTTCCTCAAAAAAATTCTAGATATATCTTAAACATATTTAATTGGGGAATTATTAGAACATATACATACTTGATCTTATTAAAAATTTTATGGGATTTTTTCACTTTTATTTAGTATTTTAATTAGTTTTCACATTTGAATATATCTATAAATACAACGATAAATTATTTTCCCTTAAGAAAAAAAATATTTCATAGATCCTATGATTTATAAAATAAATACACGTTATTTAACATTTGTAAAATATGATTATAATAATTTATGATAATAGTCAATATGAATATACCTTCTTGTGATGAATTGATATTTTAATTTGTAAAACATCACACCCATTGAATTATAGAAACATTTTAACCTTTATATAATTATTCTGACAGATCAATATAGATTTTTTTTTCATCATATACAAATACCTAAATAATAAAAAAACTAAACCCCAATATTTTGGACTATTTCAAAGACAAACATTGATATAAAATCCATGTTTTCAATTAGGGAATAGCTGTAAATCATTATAGAAGTTCCTCAATATACACTCATTTTAACAGGATTCCCACCAAGTGTCTTAATTGGACAATATTTTCTCATTATTTCAGGGAATGATAATATATCCCTAAAAAATAATAAAGAGTGAATAGATCCAGAATCATGCAAATTTATATTTTATAATAAATATACCTGTTATCATAATTTTAGAGACATCAGCTCTATTCATTGAAATTAAAAAAGGATATATATTTTAAATTATCCTATTTTGAGGTAAATTCAATTTAGAGTTTGGGTATTTGTTTGCACAGTTCCAAATCTAATTATATTTGAAACCCAAGACACTATTGGATTCATTATTTCCATTAAATTCATCTTTATGGTGACGTTTAATATCACACTGGAAGAAACTCACACTCCCTTAAAGAAAGTATAATGGTAATTATTACTATAATTATCTCAATTATAAAGTTCCAAATTCCCTTATTTCATTTCATTTCATTTCATTTTATTGGTTCTAAATCATCATCTTATTCACTTCATTCACTTTATAAATAGTTAATATGGGTAATTATTAATCCATATTGATTCCTCTTGAGACCATAATAGAGTATGATAAAAAATTATTGATAGAATAACACCATTCACAGGATTGTACTAAACTCGTAAAACAAATATTCAATTTGAATCATTGGATTTTTTATGTAGTTTATAACATACCTTATTAATAATTTTAAATTTTTCATATACTCTAGAACAATTTCCACTTCCGTTAGTATTTGATTGAGTCTTTTCCATTCATATCAACAAATTTATCATGGGGAAATTATATTCCAATGATAATATCATTATAATCATTCCATTATATTCTGTCTATATCCCATACCTCTATTTTATTCTCAATCAATGATCACCACTGATAAAAATTATCCCTAAAACAATAAAATACCAAAATGACCTTATCCCATTAATTACAACTCAAATCCATAAATATCATTTCTTGAGAATTCAGCCATTTTTCATCAATTATTAGATTAATAGTTACATTAAAATGTTATGGATTCTTCCAGATGAAGTTGTCAAATATTAAGGAATCCTGATGTGAATCACTTGGTTCTTCTAGATATGTTATGTTTTTGGTCATTATCATAGTCAAATACCCTGATAAATTCATAATCTACTTAGCTAAATCCCAATCCTTTTTGAAATTATCATGGGGTAAATCCATACATCGATTATTGGATTAAAACATATTAGCATCCTTCCATTAGAAGATATTTCTAAAAAATGGAATATATTAGATTATCTCATAACACTATGAAGAATAATATATAATTCTAATATTGTTCAATACTTAACATAAGTAGATTATTTATTCATATCTATATCAAAATCACAATCTTAGTATCTTTAATAATACCGTGAAAGCATAATAGTATTTTTACATTATTCAAAAGATTTTTTAATGATTATTTGAATCAACCAAAGAATATCACTTGACAATTTCTTTCCTGGTGTACAGTCCAACACAAACCCATCATTCATTATTTATGATGGAGTTGACAACCACTCCACCACATTCAGAGTTCTCACCCATAGGTAGATCTATTCCACTAACCCATGCATATTCCAATATCCATACATGGATTTTTTATAGTAAAACAAAAAAATTTATACTTTATAAATACGTAATGATGTTATCCTATACTTTAGATATCCTCAAATTATATTATAAGATTATTTTCAATAATTTTTTTTATCAAAAATATATTTCCAAATGTTTATACTAATCTTACTATGATAGAGATTTAAACTCCCTGACTCCAGTAACCTAGTGATTGTGGATATTTAAAAGAATTAGTAAAAGATAAAAGAACTCACATCCGGAAGTATTGAATAGTTTAGTTTTTTTGGAGACTTAATACATATATTATTCTTAAATTAAATTTAGTTAAATTTAATACAACATAATATTCTAGTTATAACATAATAATTTATTCTATTAAATCACTAATATCATTTATACATCATTTCTTAGTACCTTTGGCGGGGAAGAATTAATAGAGGATGATCGAAGATTCCTAGTAATGGAAATATTACTAGAAAATATATCATATGATAAAAACTTAATGTATAATATGATGGAGAAAATAATCACATATTCCATGTAACTAATATCATAAAAACAGGAATATATACCTTGATGATAAAATAATATAAATAATCACATGGATAAAAATATATATATTTATAATCATAGAATGAATAATATCGGCCATTATAACATTACAATAATGGAATAATTATAAGAAATCACACATAAATAGGAAAGGAATACATCAAATAACCTTAGCGGTTTGTATTATGAGACTTACAGATGCATTATGTGTCCATAATTAACCTATCATATCATATACCAGGTTTAATTAATTCATGGTTTGATATTATTGAATGAAAACTAAACAAATACACAATATAAATAGTCATATTGAAAAACTAGAATGTGGAATGATAATATTTTCCAAATTTACTAATATAGAATCCTGATAATAAGACATATAGAGTAATATGGTGGTTGATACATTTATATTATATACATTATTAAACATAATATAGAAAAAAGATTTTGACATGAATGAAAATACATTTAAAATGTCTCTTTAATATTTCTTACTGAATACAAATTTTTAATTTTTAATTTTCTAATTTAAAATAAAGAAAAAAAATAATATATAAATATTTTCCTTTACATTTATAATTCAAAATTGTAATTTATGTTTTGAGTAAAATAATATTCATGGTTTTTTATGAGTCATTCATGTTGTGAACATCAAAAAAAATTCCCATCTTTTGAAAAATTAATATCATTTGGTAAAAAACAAGATTATTAATTTTTAACCTTTTATAGAATGTAAATACTTTGTAAACATGATACTAATAAGAAAAAATATAATAGTAAAATAATTGAAAAAAATATTTCAAATAAAATATGGAAATGGAATAGAATGAATGTAGACCAAGTAGAAAAACAATTCATATTTTAATTAAAATATATTCTAAAACTTTTGAATACTTAGAAGGAGTAAAATTAATGTTTTTTTAATTTTATGAAATAAATGTTTTAGAAGAAGATATATGGGGTTTAATAAAAAAAAGTCTCATATAATTTATCCGATATAAACTTAAACTTAAAAAACACTGATTATAAATGAGATTGTAAAATAAAACCTTAACACAGGTCTGACATGAATCAAATGTGATTTTAACCTTGTTTATTAAAAATTTATATATTTCATAATAATACAATAGACTCATATTCATAATAACATTTCCATATTTGTTTTACATATAACATATTATGAACTAGTTGTTTAATATCATTCATTCGCATCATCATTTTGGGTGTTAACTACATCATTTTGCATGTATGTTTTGAATTAAAAAATATAATATTTATATAATGATCATGGTTCCATCACCTCTATAATTATTATTCATATATAAATATTACATATAATCACTATATTTATATTTACTTCCATAAATAAAAGTTTTGGATAGAAAAATTAATTACACTATTCATGAAGATAATAGTCCGTATGTACGCAAGAATGATGTTTTCATTTTATAAAAAAATAATGAAAAAATATAAATAATATTTAATCATTAAAAAATAATAAATATATAATAAATTTCATATATATTTATTAAAATATTTATTTTATCCATTAATATAAAGTGGTGATGGAAAATGAACCATATTTTTACATGAAGGCGTCATTCCATATGTATGCAAGAGCGATACATTTACTTCACATTTGGTAAAGGGAGGTGGAACATGGTTTTACCATATTTATATTCATAGTTCAGTATATTTATAATAATAAATTAATTTTATTGAGATGGATAAAAAATAATTTTTGGAATTATAAGAACAAATAGACATTGAATGAGTCGAGTTATATGATTATTGTAGATACCCATACTTTTCATAAATAAATATCATATCTTAATAGTTGAATACTAATTTCATAACATAGTGATATGTGACAGAATAATATAATTCTATTTCATTTTGAAATGTTGAAAAAAATAACTAGTTCATAAGATTACCCCATAATGTCCATCATAACTTGAACCCTTTTTATACATATAGTTCCTTCGAACATTGTTCATATCCTTAGGAAATGAATCTTAATAGTGGGTGAGGTTAGATGATTTATAATGTTAAGAAAGGGAGATATCAATGTTCATATAAGGATAAAAAAAGAATAAGGATATAATAACATGGTCATATAATTTAAAATCAATATGCTAAAAATCATTGACCATAATATTGAGTCAGTAAATAAATCATGGCAGTCCATAATACCTCAATCACAAAGGAACTATATACCATATTCCATGAGAGAATAAAACTTGAACCAGAGAAGAGTTAGTGGAATACACATAGTCGTGGAAAATAATTTCCATACAATTGAAGTATTATTTTCTTAAATATCACATTTGAATGTGTACACTCCCAAAACCTCCATAGCAGGCATGTTTCACTCCCAAGACCAACATATAGTATAAAGACTATAAACAAACTTGGTTTAATTCACATTACATCCATATTTATCTCATGAGATACAAATCTGTAACCAATTCATTGGAGGGAGAGAAAGATCCCAACATTCACAGAATGAAAATAGTATATATATGTTCCCACAAGATCATAAAACATTCATCACATAAAAACCAATGAAAATAAATTGTTTTTAAAACATTTCATCATAGCATAACCCATGAAGAGGAATTTGGATTCATAAACATTCCATGATTTCATCATAGGTTAACCTTTTTAAAGTGGAAAATTTTCATACAAATATATTTTTCATAAATATAAATGATCCAGAAAAGGATTAAATGTTTTATCCTCAGATCATATATAAAAAAATTGGTTTTTTACTTTTATTAATAAAAATATCATTAACTCATTATTAAGGAAAATATATTTTCTATATTCATGAAACATCCAAAAAAATATAAAAATTTATAAAATAGTATTGAAAAAATTTTCTTTGAAAATAACCATGAAATCATTTATTATATTATTCATAGAATTTAGCGGCTATAAAAGTATGAAATTACATTCATTCCTTATATGTTAAAAGAAATCATTCTTTTTACACTTTTTTGAAAAAAAAACAAAAAGTACATCATTAGAAAACGGGAAAGAATAATAATTTTAAAATCATTTTTAAAAATTAAAACATGGATAAAAATAAATTCAAACAACCAAACATATGTGAATCCTAAAAAAATTTATAAATTTTTTTAGATAACATAGATATGGATGAAAATGGTTTTGTAAATGTATAATGAAATGAAGCTGATTTTCCTTAACAAAATATTTTTAGTATATTTTGTAATTATTAAAGGAAAATCAATGGAAAACATGTATTAATAATCAATCAAAAGATTAGAATATAAATAATTGGGTTTTTAGAGTTATATCATAATATTTCATCATCATTACATACTATAAAAAATCATGATTAATAATTAAATTGTAACATAAAACCCTAATCTATTTTTAAACATTTGAATCATAATTATCATGAATTAAATAACCATATATAGATATGTATATATGATCATTTTTATTATAATAATTGAAAGATACATTCATGATTAGTATCAACAAAATATAAATAAAATGAGGGGTATATACAATATGTGTCCTATAAAAATGAAAATGAGACAGAAAACCCTTACCTTAGGTACTAATTCATTTTTATGAATTGGAAACTCGTGTATAAATAATTTGGAATTATTATAAATATTTTAAATAACCATAATCATATAAATAATAAAATATATAATAAACTTGTAACATTTATCATGAATTTGAAAACAATTCTTTATTAAAATTGTTGTTTCAGGTGGTATTTACTTCCTTTTTCATGTATGTTATAGATTAGTGGTTTTAATCATTTTATTTTTATCATGGTTATATAATATCTAGAATTTTAATAATTATATACATAATATAAATATTTTTTAATTCATGTTATTATATATTCATGATATTAGTTATAGGAAAATTAAATACTTTGTTCATGGACACAATATGTCAAATGTATTCATGAACTCCATTTTCATTTTTCAAGGAATGGAATGAAAGAAATATAAATATTAATTCACCAATAAAATAAAATTATTATGTAATATATTTTATATATATGCATCAAATTCTTCCACATTACCATTCAATTAATATAAAAATGGAAAATTAATCACATCACATCCATGAGTTGGTGGCCAACAAATACACATGAATGATATTATCGTTTCCCAAAGGATTGAATGCTATGTAGGTGGATGTGATATTTTAATTCATTATTTATAATTATTTAATGTAAATAATATATAAAAATTAAACGCATCATAATACAAATTCATAAAATATGGTGATGAAAAATGAACGGTATCACTATGTGGAGATGGTAAATATTACAAATACATGAGCGATACATTCACTCCAATATCATTTGAAAAAGAGTCAATAATGGTTTCTTCATATTAATAATAAATATTATGAATATTTAGGACACTATATTTAATATTTTATAATAAATACCATACAATTATATGTGGTAATGATCAGTCGAATAGAATGTGATTGGTTTAGTTGATTCCCTCTTCTTTGAAATAATTCCTTTAGATCTCCTATAAAGGGCTCTAGGGTTTGTATTTTGGGATTGCCAAACCCTCTAGAATGTGTATAGGGATGTTTATAAGAATAATTGGTAGATTTTTGTTGATATATAAGTAACAAAGTTCTTTAAATACTTTCAGGAAGAGGTTTCCTGTTATAACTGAGGTGAGGGGAACTTTTGTATTTTTTTGAAATATTAAATTATAATAAATTAATTAGTATTAAAAATACCAAATATTTCTAGGTTTTCAAATATAATGTTGGATAGGTTTGTAATACCATTAACCAATATAATTTAGACATGTTTTAGTTCACTTTAAACCTTATTAATTGGATTAATCCTTAAATAATCAATTTTAATTATAATTATAATAAAAAAAATCAATAGTAATGGTATTTAATTTTTACATATAAGGTAAAAATTATCCTATAAACAGAAACTTATAAAATTTTATACCATATTATAGTAAAAAGGATTATTTCAAAATTATTTTGATTATTAAATAATATAATAAAATTTTACTTTAAAAAAATATCATTATTGTCAATTTTGATAATATTTTTATAAATTGACATGAATGACATAAATAAAAAGTTTAAATTCGAATAAAATATTCTAAAAAAATACTTATATTTCACAGACACATATAAAATTAATATTAAACTATAAATTATGAAAATTATATAATTTTCCATATTTTGAAAATCATTTATTATATTTAATCCAATAATTTAATAAATTATGTTTTTCATTGTGTAACCATTTCACGAAATTATATAATACCTAAAAATTATAGATAAATATGAATAATGGATATAATTTCATTATTTAAAAAAATTAACATAAATATTAATTCATAAATATTATTTTTCATTTATGAACAAATAATAGAGATTCTAATATAAGAGAGTGATATTTTGTAACATTATTTTATAAAAATAATATAAATCACTCTTCTCGAATATTTTCCATTAGAACGATTAAATGTTTTGTTTAATTTTATAATGGTTGAACTAAAATCTTCTAAAAAATAAGTTGAAAAATTTTGTCCTTTTCACATAGTTTTAACTTTGATTTACCAATTTTTCTTTTTTATGAAGCTAAAATTTTAACTACAGTTATAATTTTTTTCAAGAAAATATAAAAAAGTTCATATTTACCAAAATTAAACCTAAGAATAAAAAATATGGATTCAATTTTATTAATTTCAAAAACTATATGTGGAATAAATTAATTTTAAAATTAGTGCACAAAATGTGTTGAAACCCTCTTTTTAGAAATATGCAGTTTTTCAAGAATAAAATTAGATTTATTCTTATTTCAAGCCTAAAAATATATTATTTGAGTTTTAAATAATTTTACATAGTATATGATATATAAATTTCATTAAATTAACTCACCAATAGTGATAAATTTAATTTATTATGTTAAAACCACATTGCGCGTATAAAATTGGTTTTTTAGAAAATGCCTTTTACCTATGAAATTATTTTAAACTAAATTCTTGAATAAAATTGATTCCAATGGAATTAATTGGAGTATTTAAAAAATATTAATTTTTGATTATAAATAATTTTAAAATATAATTTGAACTTTTTACATACAATTTTAAATAAAATCATAATTTTTTACTATTCACATTACAATCAATCATTTTAGAGAATTAAAAAAATTAATCATTAGATAATTTTAATATGATGATTTTAAAAATGATTTTAATTTTAAAACGTAAAATTTATAAATGTTCTAGAAATTAATGTTAGTATTTTATTACAAAAATAAATCAAAATCTATTTTTGAAGAAACAATATTTTTAATGAATAAGATAGATTTACTAAAAATTAAGTGGTTATCTTGTAATAATTTAGAAAAAAAATATATTGAATGATAGGTGTATATATATAAATCATATTTTATTTAATCTTGTTCATACCCTCCAATTTAATGTCTTGGTTATAAATTTAAAAAATAATAATATTTTAATAATATATCAGGGTTATTTTAAAATTGGTGTTTGGTGTAACATAATAAGTTGGGGGAATAAAATTATGTAAAGAAATATATTTTCTAAAACCTCATGGTGTTATATTAACCCCAACCCTCCCCCACTTTAATAAGTTTTGTGCACACAATTTTAATGTTTTCCCGATAATAAAATGTTTGATATTTGAAAAGTTATTTATTGAAACCCAACATCATGAAAAAGGTTCATAAAACTCCCCCCCCATGATATAAATGGGGTATTAATCTCACTACAAAACTTTGATTCAAAACAATATTCTATTAGTGGGAAGTAAATATATAGACCTAAAAGAGAAAAATAAATCCCATGGATTAATAGTGAATATAAAAATCATGGTAAAGAGAATTTTAGCAACCAAAAACCCTGAATCAGTGATGGGTTAAAAGACCATCAATTCATCAGAATTGAATGTTTTAAGAATATAATTTTTTTAAAATCCTCTTCCTTAAATTAATGCATTTATTTACTAATAAGAATAAAAAAATAATAAAATATAAGTAAATAACAAGTTTAATTTCATCCTCTAATCAATTTCCACCACAATCTAATATATTTTTCAAATTGATATGTATTAAATAGTATTTTTCTTCAGAATTCACCAAATTCAACTTGAAGAAATCAAAAACCTATATCAAGGTATTTCTATAATATTTATGAATTTAAATAAAAAAAATTAGAATTAGATAATTCTAAAAATTAATAATAAACCATATGAAGAAATAATAAAATAGTATCTAAAACTATAATTACATAAATAAACTCAAAATTAAATAATGTTTTAATCTATAAGGATATATTATACCCTTCAACATAAATATTCAAAAAATCATTCTTACCGGGTATTCCTTCTTGTTAAATCACTTATTAAACCTAAGGGTGACATATACCTCATTCCAATAAAACATATCCCAAATAATATTAATAACCATGAAAAAAATTTATAATATTTTAATGTTGTGAACATCACCAAAATATCATGAATCAAATTTAGATACGAACCAAAAAGTTAATCCTTAGAAAAAAAATAAATATGTCTAAAATATCACCTTTTCAATGAAACAATTTTCAAACAAAAAAATAATCTATATCCCTATATATATAAGTCCATAATTAACAAGTTGTAAAATAATATAAAACCCACAAAGGGTATTTAAAACTAAATATAGTATAAAAATTCATTCAAATAAATCATTAAAAAGGGTGTGTTGATGATTATAAACTTATGATCAACCTTAAACGTATAAACCCATGATTATTACAACCCAGTATTGATGCATAATAAAATTACATAACCTTTGAGTAATACTTAAAAAATTATATAAAAATACTCCAAAAGATTGTATTAGTTTAGTTCCTTTGGAAAAATGGAAACATAAACACAGTTACCTAAGCAAGCTACATTATCTCCAACTAGGTTCTCCCAGAATATCACCCCTTCTACACATATCATATGTGATATATATGTTCATAATATGCGGAAGGAACCATAAAACGGGGTGATCTCAGGTTCTCTATAAGGATAAACAAGGGAGACATGTAAGCATAAACATGAGCATATGGGTATGAGAACGTGATCATAAGATTAGAAGATCACACCATACATGTCAAATTATTGTAAACATGAATCATATAATATAGCTAGTAATTTCCTAATACATTAATCATAAGGAAATAAATAAAAAAATCCATGAAAATGTAACATATTAATAAAACATGGAATTATTGAAAACTCATAAACTAATAATATTATTTTCATAGTAGTCAAGGAATTCCTACCAAGGCCATATTAATAGCATGGTTTCACTACCCATAACATTTGGCTAGTCATAGTTCACTCCCATTTCCATATTAGTAGCATGAGTTCACTCTTCATGCCATCATGGTAGTCATGGTTTATTCTGATGGATTTATTAGAAGTCAAGGGTTACCCCCAAGACCATCTTATTATACCTCATGATATATATATCTTTACCAAATTAATTGAAGGGAGATATATGATCCACCCATATCATAATGAAATCCTACATACCTATTTCATAATATCATTAAAAATAATATCATAACCCATGAAATTAAATGGGCATCATAAACATGTAATCATATCATAACCTATGAAAAAATATATTGGTTCCATAATTATTTCATCAAATACATAAACTATGAAACGAAATGGTTTTGAATAAAATATAATCTATGAAATAGAAATGGGTTTCATAAACATTAATCCATCAAAACATAATTCATTCAAAGAATGAATATGAATAAGAAAATTGAATAATTTCCCTAGAATATCATGAGTAACAAAAATAGATGTAATCTTAGATTGGAAATAATTTTGAATGATCTTTTAAAAACATTTTTTGAGGAAAATAACTTGTTAGTATTGAAAAAGTTGTTTTGAAAAATAAATAATTTCTAAAACCATTTCATTGAAAATACATTGAGAATGAACAAATAATTCTTTAAAATGTTTTTAAAACCATTTCATTGAAAATAATTTTAAAAATAATCAAGAATGATTGAATTTTTTTCAAAAACATTTCTATAAAGATACATTGAAAAATAAAAAATAAATCTGGAAAACATTTTCAAAAATAATTAAATGAATCTAATTTGAAAAATAATAAATAAATTTTGAAAACATTTTGAAAACCATTAATTTGAACATACTTCCAAAACATACAATGAAATATTGAAAAAACTTTAGAACCCATTTCATTAAAATAATTTTAAACTAATAAAAAAATCTTGAAAATGTTTTGAAAATAATTTCACTGAATACAATTTGAAAACATATAAATATATCTTATAAATGTTTTGATTTTTTTAGAATACATGGTTTTAAAAGAACAGAGATTTCTGACCAAAGTGAGAGGTCACGTCAGGTTTCTTAAATACACATTATTAACTATATTATGTACCAAACAATGAAAAATTGGTACCAATACATGAATATAGCATGAATAACCAAAGTATAATAAACATCATGAGTTTTCTTAAGATATGGATAATAGTATTTCATCAAAGGAATCATACTTGTACAGAAATCTCAAAAAGGGATGAGATTGTTTCAATAAACTCTTACAAATTCGTAACATTGAACCATACTCTTCATGTAAAAAAAATAATTAAATGACTCCTAAAACATCAAAAAAATATGGTGATTCATTATATAATAGTTCAAATTCCTTATATAAAACTCATGGAAAAATATATGTGTATAACATAGCAAGTGTCTCAAAGAAGAAAAATTGATACAAAATTACATTACCGATTTGGTAGTTTTTGAAACATAAAACCCGTGAAATAAATATTTTAAAATGGATATGTAAATACTCATAAATAGAATAATATTCATCCTAAAACTCATCCATGTTTACTAAACACGCCACATAAATGTAATGGGTGGCGAATAAAGCATGCATCTCACAAAAATAAAAAGTGAGAGGAAATAACCTTACCTTGTGTCTTGACTCTCATCATACTAATACAAACTTATGGTACAATAAATATTAGTTTATTATTAAAATTTTACATAATAATATTTTTATACCTAATACCATATGTGTTTTCATTATTAATTTTTTTACCCACATGTTAACAATTCTATGTTTAGGTTTCACTTTAGATAATATCTACTTTGATATTTACATGTGTATTAATTTGTTATATCTTTATTAATTATACTTATATCATGATTTAGAGTGTTTATAAAATAATATAAATATTAATTATATTAATTATATATGTATGATAACAATCTATAGGATATATAATTATGATTTGGAATACACAGTTAATGGAGACGGTAGCTTGTATGTATGCATGAACATTGTTTCCATTTTTACTATCATATTGAAAAAAAGAAATAAAATTAAATATATTAATATATATATATATAATATCATTAAATAATAATTATAATTATATATATATATCAAATAAATTCACGAAATATATCCTTCATACATTCCATGTAGTGTGTGAACAAATCACATCACTTTGAGGGGTGGTAGTCCACACTTCGCCAAAAGAAATTATCGTATTTAGAAAAATGGAAAGTATAATGATATGTGTTTTAAAACAATTAATAAATAATAAAGAAAAAATAAATATAATATATAAAATATATAAATATAGTTTCCATCATAATTTCCACCATGAGATGCGGTAAAGGAAAAATTGACAATGAACATTTCGTGAGGCGGTAGTTTGTATTCCATGTAAACAGTATGTTTGTTACCCATTAGATGTAAGTGTGTGTACGTGTTTCTCAAAAAATTAAAATAAAAATATCATAGTAAATTTATTATACTTTTTTTAAATTAATGTAATAATAGATGTATATGTGCTGGACAATGAAAATAATATAAAAGAACTTGAGGAAAATGTTATCTCTTATTCAAGTAACACCTTTTGGTTTTCACCAAAAAGATTACTTGGATTTATTTATACTCGAAGTTATTCTTCTAGGATTAGTAGAATAATTTTTATGATCTATTTGGGAAGATTATGGTTGAGATAATGATTCTTGAGAGGTGTGTGGATGTGGGAGGAGAGGAGGCCTTTTATAGTGGAGGATGAGTGGCACTCTTGTAAATTTTGGAAAAATGAATTCCACCAATGTATTTCCCATGGAAATTGAATCCAATAATGGACCAAATTATATCCATGTTATGGTAGGGTAGTCATACGACCACAAAATGGATTTTGGACAATTTTCTACATCATTTAATCCCTTTTGATTAAGGTTTAGTCCTTAGTTAAGCTTAATTTTACCTTAATCAATGAAATTAATTTTAGTTACTTTCAAAAATAATTTTGGTCAAAAAATAAGTTGAACTTATTCAAAATTATAAATTACTATGATTTCAAATAATCAATATAATTTTCTAAATTCAAATATTATAATTGATAGAAATTAATTTAATCTTAATCTCACTGATGGGACAATGCTGTGTGGTTTTAAATAAAAAATGTTAAAAACTATTCTATTTATTTATATTAAATTTTGAAAGTGAAATAGATTCCAATAACAAAAATTGGTTTTATTGGTAAATATATTATCTAATTAATCTATGAAATAATTTTAAAATGTAATTTTTCATTATTAAAAAAATAGTTGAAAAAGTTGTTTTGAACAAATGTTTAGTTTTTTCACTATTCATTAAAAAAATGAAACATC
Organism: Viscum album; assembly: GCA_963277665.1. Classification (NCBI taxonomy): domain Eukaryota; kingdom Viridiplantae; phylum Streptophyta; class Magnoliopsida; order Santalales; family Viscaceae; genus Viscum; species Viscum album. The sequence goes on from OY728121.1 coordinate 1,458,634,885, forward strand.
ACCGAAAAATATCAAAAAATTAATCTTACCAAATTTTTATGTTTTTTTAAATATTACGATTATTTTGACATAATAAATTTATAAAAGATCAAAATTTGGATTTAAAATATGTTATCAATTAAAACGTTGTAAAACTACTTTTTTGAAAATATAGGATTTTATGTGTAATATTGAGTCTATTGTCATATGATGCATTTAAAATCAATTGGATGAGTATATTTTTTTTAAAATAATAACATATATATTTAATTAATATCATTCTCTAGTATTAAATAATTTAACATATTAATATAAATCATTTTTTTCACATAAAAATAGTCTTTTATGAAATCATTCCCTTTATATTAATTTGGTATCTATATTATATTATAATTAATATGTAATAAATAAATTAAACTATAAGTTAGTTAATCAAATATTATTAAATCTATCATCAATTTTATATGTTATTAAATAATATTATAATACTGAATTATTGTTCGGCAGTACTGGGTCTTACATGTTACTCAAGTCATTGAGGAAATTTTGCCTTGTGTGTAACATAATCTTACCATAGTGTTCTATATAGAGATAGATAAAATTTATATTGTGTGTAGTGAATAAATAACATGGTGTTGTATATAATGAAATCCATACATAGTTCATTAATATAAATTAATCTTTTTTCAGTGTTGTGTGAAATGAAACTTTTCCAAAAGATTAAATTAATTAGGAAAAAATAATTCAAAAAAACGTAAGGAGATAAATTCTACCCCCCCCCCCCCCCAATAAATTCCAGCCTAAAATTTATGTTGTCTTATCATATGTTTATTAATTTATTATTCCTTTCATAAAAACTGGCGTCGTAATGATAAAACAATAAAACTTCTTCTAAAAAAGGAATTTTAGAAACATAACAGATACCCAACCCATTGTTGGGTTTCCACAAAGGAGAAAATAGGTGGATTGTGAAATATATACATGGAAGATAAGTATTTCTATAATGTTCAAAGGATAATGATATAGAACCTGGCAAGAAGAAAGCTAAAAATCACAAAATCAAAAATCTATGATGATCTAAGGGACCATTTGATTCATCGGAAAGGAATGGACTAGAATAACCTTTTTGATTTAATGATCCTTTCCCTATAGTTGAATAATTATCATGGGAAGTTATACATAATTGATTTAATTCCCTTTAATAAGTAAAATCTCGCCCTTTGGTCATGTCTTAAAGAATTTCCACTTAACCTCTTTCTCCAAATAGGAAGGTGAGTTTTTTATTCCTAAAGCAGTAACAGATCATGAGATCCATGATAAGTCATCCTAGAACTCTTCAGTTACCATCAACCCGAAAATTTTAGAGAATATTATCCACTATACATGAATCCTCATGTGGTGAGATAATACTTTAATCTCACAAACTTCATCAAAAGTATAACTTAAACATCCCATAAATAGTTAACCTTATAGACTTTATGAATGATGAAAATCCAAAACAATAGCAATAATTACACTAACTCAGCCTAACATTGATCCCCCATATATAATATTGGATATCATTATTGTTACCTTCCAAACATGTGAATACCCTCATCATATATTCTCTTGAAATATAGAAATAACCTGAATTGTTATAAATAATATTGTAAAACATGTATGATTCCATATTGAAAAGGTTACTAGATATATACATAAATTCTACGAAGCTGTAAACTTATTCCATAATGACATAGACCATATTTCCATCAAACCAATAATAACATCCAAGGTAATAATAACTATATAGTTTACTTATCCAAATCAATCATCTCTTTATCCATGATAAACACAATTTTCGAAAAATTTTTGATCAAATTAAGGGTTTTCTTCACTTTAAAAAAATACCACATTCCTAATTCATCATCATAATTAAAAATATCGTTTTCAATACATAATTAAAACTTATTCTTAATATTGTTACATATTTCATGATTCATATAACATAATCTTTGAATTCCAAATCATAAATACTTAATTCATAAAAAATTACTCATAAATCATTACATGGGATTCATCAACATATTCCCCAATACCTTTTTCCAATAATATGAAATAGGAATCATCTTTTAAGGATCCTCAACCTCAATAAAATCATTCTTCTTGTGTTTAGTGTTAATAATACTGGAAAAACCTCGCACACCATTCACAAGACTTTTGTGGTCTCTTTATCATATGAAGTATAAACAATACTCATACCTTTCTTATTTTATTTTTGATTTCTCCACATTTGAAATTGAATTTAATAATGCACATACATTCCACATCTAAAACATTAAATGTTATCCATGTTCCTTCTATTTCTCTCAATTGACTAAAAACATAAATCACGTGGTGAGAAATACATATCTTTGATGAAAACCACAAGATCATGAAAAATTGCTTATAGGATATCAAAAGCATGACACCTTCCTTAATATATGACACCCTAGGTTTATCCTAGGTCATTAATAGGAATATTTCATTTAAATCCTTTATTATGGATCTTCAAGAGTTTCTAAATTCTAAATTCCTATCTTATAGGCATGTCAAACTTGGTGTACAACAAGGCCTGTTGTCATGTACCAGATTACCTTGAGTTAGGTTTGGACAATATTTTCAGACTTTTTACTCATATGTAAATACTTTCCAGATCCACATATACATATAGTATCTAGATGAGGATTTTTTTCTAGGAAACCACTTACTCTATCCTTTAAAAAAATTCTAGCACATTTCCTAAACATTAACTCACCCTTATACATTCCCTTAGAGACATTCTTTGACATATCTGTATAAATATTCCTAGGGATGTCACTATAGTCTTCTCATCCAAGTTTCTAAAGTTTAAATAAACATTCACTCTGAAAAAAACTATAATAACCTCGTCTTGGCATATAATAACATTACATTACTTTTACATAATACTAAAAATATTATAAAAAATAACTCCCAAACACCATATTAGTTTAGTAGGTTTGGAATCATGGAAACATAAACATTAGTACATAATCAAGAAACATTATATCTCACTAGGTTCTCTAATACTATCTCCCCTTATATAAATATCATATCTAAAATATATCTTCATAACCCAGGGAAGGAAACATTAAAATTCATGATCTTAGATTCTCAATAAAGGTAAATAAGAGAGAAAAGTAATCAAAAACATGAGAATACGGGTATGAGACCCTTATCATCACATCATAAGATCATACCCTACATATTTAAAGATCATAAACCTAAATCATGTAATAAAGCTAAGAAGATCATAAGACATGAATCATAAGTAAATAAATAACATAAACCATGGAAGTATATCATAAGAGTAATAAATGGAATTGGGGAAAACCATTAATAATATAATATGATTTCAATAGTAATCAAGGCATTAATCCCGAGACAATATTAGTAGCATGGGTTCACTACCTATACCATCATGGTAGTCATGGTTAACTCCTATTACCATCTTATTTTCATGATTTCACACCTCATACCATCTTAGTAGTAATGTTTTACTACCAAGGCCATCATATTAGTTAATGATTACTCACTAGACCATCTTAGTCTATTTCCTGAGATATAAATATTTACCCAATGCATGGTATGGAGATATAGGTTACACACATATCCTAATGAAATCACACACACATGTTTCTCAAGGTCATTAAAAATCATATCACATACCATGAAATTAAATTGGTATCATAAACATGTAATCATATTATATCATATGAAAAACTCTACAGGTTTAATGATCATTTCACCAGAAACATAACTTGTTAAAAGAAATGGGCATCGAAGGCATATAAACCTGAAAATATAAACAAGTTACATAAAATTAATTATTTCAAAACATAATCCATTCAGAGAAATAATATGAATGGAAACATTGAATAATTTCCCCAGAAAGGTATGAGAATCACCAATGGATGTCATCTTAGATCAATGGATCCTTTTAAAACATTTCATAAGGAAAATATCCTTTCTTCATTGAAAAATTATTATTAAAACATAAAAAAAAATTTCAAAAAACTTTTCCATTTAAAAGAATCTTGACAAATTATAATGAAATCTTGAAATATTTTTGAAAACCATTTCATTGATAATAATTTGAGAACTGATAATGAAATCATGAGATGGTTTTGAAAACCATTTCATTGAAAATATGTTAAAAACTAATAAATAAATCCTGGAAACATTTTTAAAACAATTTCATTGAAAATAATTTGAAACCTAATAAAGAAATGTTGAAAAAGTTTTCAAAAACATTTCACTAAAGAAATTTTAAATTAATAAATAAATCATGAAAATATTTTGAAAACCATTTCATTGAAATTACTTTGGAATCTTACAAAGAAATCCTGAAAACATCTAAGAAAATCATTGAAAATATATTGGAAACTTATAATTATATCATGAATTATTTTTTGAACATTATTTCATTGAAAATAATTTTAGAACATAAAAATATTTCTAGAAAACATTTTCATAACCTTTTAGAGAACATGGTTTTGAAGGAAACAAAATTTTGAAAAAAAAGATAGGTAAAGTTGTGATTTCATAAAATTCATTCTTAACTATATTATGTAATAAATGGTTGAAAATTTATACAAATAAATAAAGATATCATGAAAAAATGGAGTAAAATAAACATCATGATATTTATTAATCAAATGGATAATAAACATTCATCAATGGAAGAATAATTATTTACAAATGCAGAAAAGTGATAAGATTGTTTCATAAAACTCTTACCACTTCATAACATTGAACCCTGATCCCCATGTAAGAAAATGAAATTATATGAAGAATAAAATTTCATGAAAACATTTAGTTTTATTATATAACATTTATAAAGAATTATATACACCTCAAGGAAAAATATATGTATATAACAAGGCATGTGTCTTGAAGAAGAAAAATTGAGACAAAATTAGCTTATAGATTTCGTATCTTTTGAAATAGAAACCCCATGAAATAAAGATCATACAATGGATATTTAAACACCTATAAATTTATGTGTAGGAATAATAAAAATAATTCATAGGGAGTATACCTAGTACAAAAAATAAATGGTTTGTGAATAAAGAATATATCTCATGTAAATGAAACATGAGATGAAATTCATATACCTTGTTTCTTTACTCTCATCATACTTGTAAAAAATTCCGGTATAATAAATATTATTTTTTTATACATATTTTGAGGATAAATATTATTATATATAATACCATAAATGGATTGATTATGAATTTATATTATGCTATTTTTAAGAATTCTATGTTAAGGTTTAACTTCATGTAATATCTTATTTGTTCATTGTCTGTGTCTTAATTTCTTATAAATTTGGTCCTTATACATATATAATGATTTACATGATTTAGAAAATTATTTAAATATAATTTATATTTAGTATATTAGTATTATAATTTTAATGACTTATATTTTTCTCCAGTTTTATTTTTATAAATAAATTTGGAAAATTATGGGACCAGGCGTTGAGACGACGTGAGATTCTGAGGCCTGTTGTGCTAGGGGAAAACAAATCAAAAATGTTTATTTTTTTAATAAATATTTCAGGAAGATGTTCTTTAAACTATAATAACTCATAAATGAGTTCTCAGATCAGATATTTTGGGGCACTGTTGTATTCAAAATAACGACATTGCATTAGGTGGGGCCTAACATCGACTGGCGCGGGTCAAGGGTGGAAGTTAGTTTTTTGGATGTAAACACCAATAAAACATTTTATAAAAAAAAATTATATGATGTATTGTAGGTTTATTTTATTTATGTCCTATTATAATGAATCCAAGGTTATAACACAATCCTTGAAATCCTCCAAGGCATGGAGACTGAACTTCCTCCAATGAACATCGATAGATTGGCGAGTCAAGATTAACAATCCTCAGAATCGATGGTCTGACGAACGACGATGACACAACTTCTCCCTTCATCAATGATCAATCCAAACATTGAGGTAGGATTTTGATCTCTTTTTTATTTCCTCTTACTCTCTTAGATTCAATGATGAACATAGACCAACCAACCAATAGGTTGATTCACGGTTCGATCATTCTTGATGGAAGATTAATTTATCGTGGGGATGTTTTGGGTGATAGATCATAGTGATTATCCTCCCCTTTCCCCATTTAACAATGAAGACTCATGTCCTACCTGATCAAGGCCAATATCCATTCTACGCAAGTTCTATGTGTTTTGATCCCCATTTAAGGCGTTCATTACCGTTGGATCCATTGTTGTCATGACCCTTTTTTAGGCTATGAACGTGATCGAACCCCTGGAATACTAGAAAGATGAATCAATGCCCAATATAGTGAAGTTCAAGGATTTAGGATAGTGGAAGTTATTTAGTTTAGAAAAACATAGAACTAGATCAATGGGGGACACAAACAAAACTAGAGCCACCAGTAGTGGCAGTGGCCGAACCCTGCAGGTGGTACGGCCCAAACCATGTGGAGCTATGGTAGAAGGGGCTGTGGAAGGACCAGGGATATAAATGCCAACCACTTTGAACATGGTAGTTCCACATTGACCGTGTGACATGGGGTGATCCATGTGGTCGGGGTGGACTATGTAGACTATGGGGTGTAGCCAGGGCGGGCTGCGTCTGATTGAGAAAATCGGCCCACATGTAGTGGGCTGAGCCCAATAGAAAGGACCAAATTAGACAAGGCCTGTTTGGGTCGATCGAACTAGGTTAGGTCAAATGGCGGGTCATATTGGGTCTGGCATTTCAGAGCAGACTCATACTAGACTTGAGAGGTACCTTTTCAGTCATACAATAGTAATTTTTAAATCATGTGTTTTCTTGATGATCCATTTGTAGCATTGGGACCATTCCAACTAGACGAAATTTTGAGATACTCTAAGTGAGTTATTTTAAAATTTAGAATATGACCATTTGGATTGAGTAGTAGGTCCTATTAGAACAAGTTTATTAAGAGATTATTCTTGTGGTTTTCTGTGATCATGAGACTTTTCCACTTGGTGACTACAATATTTGGTGGTCGCATGATCTATCAACACTTCATGTGTTATAAACACTCTGTGTGTTATAGACACTCTATGTGTTATCGACAATCCATTTGTTTTTGACACTCCATGTGTTATCAAAACTCCTTGTATTATCAACACTATGTGTGTTATCGACACTCTGTGGGTTATTGACACACCATGGTTTATCGACAATCTGTGTATTTTCGACACTTCATGTGTTATCGACACACCGTGTGTTATTGAAACTCTGTGTCTTACCAATATATGGTATTTTATAGACAATGTCTGATAATCATTCTTTTCATGCAATAGACTTATAACTATGTGATATGAAAATAATTATTGTATTTAATTGCATTATAATTCAGGAAATTTCTTTGGGTTTACATAATGTATTTTTTAATGGCATTCCTTTGTGGTTTTGGGGTGTCCTACTAGGTATTGTTTTACTGACATCTGCACGGGCTTTGCCTACACATGTCATGTATTGTGAAGATGATCGATTCTTTGTCGAAGTCCTAGGTGGACCAAGACCATGTGGTTATTAGGGAGATCATATAGAATAGGTGTGATCCAACGACATTAGACAGTTTTCTTACACCTACCCTTTAGGTATGATTTTCTACATATGAGTTTTAGGAACTTTGGCATTCATTTTTATAGACTCTTTATTTTGGTGGGCTTATATTTTGGCCTTATTTATGTAACATCCGAGGTAAATAAAGAATAATAAAATTTCTTATTTATTAATATTTTTGAATTAAATATTAATTTTAATTTAAATGGGTTTCTATGTTCGATAGCGTACCTGATACGCAACAATGAGTTTCTTTGAAATCTTACATTGCACAGTAATAATATTATAATATTATTTCAAATGGTACTTAACACATAGCCATTGTATTTCATGAATGAATAGAAATAACAAAAATATTATTATATATGTTTGTTAAATGTTTTTACATTTATCCAATAAAATATAATGGCTTAAAATAAGAAAATAATTCAATTTTAAGCATAAATACTCTAATATTCACTAAAAGGTCGATTTATTGCCTTTTGATGGAGAACCCTCTTTAAAACTAGTTTTGGTCACTCTTATAAATTCTATTGGACCAAATAAAATATTTCTTTAGAATCGGGACATCAAAATTTACTTTGTGTATGTTTTTGTTATTTTTCTGATAAAGTTCATTTTTAATGAATAAGTGAAAAATGTTGTATTTTAATTCAAAACCTCTTTTTAATATTATTTATTTATAAGATTAGATTATCTTTTGAATTGGTTTTAAAGTTCAATTATATTGTATTTTTACCATTTAATCCAATGGTGGTCATTGAAATTAATTTCACTTTGAAATTGGACTTAAACTAGTGTCAATCTTTTGATATATTTTATTTCTTAAAAATACGCTATTTGTTTTGACAACAGGAATTAATTATTAAATTAATTAATGAAACTTATATGTTTTGAATTTTGTAAAATAGACATCATTTTTGAATTCAGAATATCAAAGATAGATTAGGGTGAATTTTTGGTATTTTTCTGATATACTTCAATTTTTGATGAATAGTTAAACCAATAAGTGGTAGTTAAAAAAACTGATTTTTCGTTTAAATGAAACTTTACCACTTTTGTGAATTGAATTTCAAAAATCTGACATACATGGTTTTCATTATTATGTAAAATTTGGTTCAATGGGATGAAAATAATTTTTTGGTGAATAGTAACTTTTATGTTTTATTAATCGTGATTAAAGGAAATTAGTGTAATTTAAGGTAAAAATAATGTTATAATTATATGAAATTACCTTGACACATGTCCTAACCTTATTGGATGTGTCATGTCAGACCACGAAAATCCATGGGTCCACTTGGGGACCCCATGGAGCCACTTGGGTAAGAAAATGTCATTAATAACTTTTTATTTAAAGTTAAAATAAAAATGTCACAAACATGTATTATTTTAATAATTTTTTTTTCATGGGGTTATACAAGTCTTATTTTTGACTATAAATATAAATTAAAAAGATAAAAATATTTCCTACATCATGATTTTTTTTATAATTTTTAGATATTAAGTAAATAAATTTATTTATGAAACCATGATGATGCAACGATTACCTCATTAATGAATGATTTAAATAACATGAAAATATAAGGTAAAATAAAAGACTTACCCTTGTCCAAAACCTATTGAATGGGTGGATTTATAACCCTTATCAACTTATCCTCGAAATAAATCTTTTTTGGACCTTTAAAATCCGAAAAAAAATCATTTTATAATAATGTAACATTTTATAACAATCCAAGAGTGCCCCTCATACCTCTTATAAAAGGCCCCCATCTCTACCCCCTTACCCACACCCCTCAATCCATTGGATCTTCCAAGCTCTGCTCATTTTATCTCTCCACATTCCTCTTTACATCCTTGAATCCTTACCTTAGGTAGAAAGCTCCTCAAGAAACCCTTTTGGTTCAGACCGAAGGCAGTTACCCGATTTAAAGGTAATGTCTTCACTTGTGTTCTTTTGTTTTATTTTGTTTCTACAACCCATTAAACTCTTTTTATTCCTTTATTTTGTAAGAAAACCAGTATCTTAAATATACTAGGATGTTGTTATGAGAAGGATTTGATTTACACTTACACACACCTCCGTCTAATGGTTAAAGAACATACTGTTTCTGTGGTTGGTGAATTTCTTCATCACGAAACGATGATTGTTAATTATTATTTTAACACCTTCATGGGGGCCATTAATATTTCACTCTATTTATATGTGATATATATTGTGTTTATGTTTTCCTTATGCTTATGTATTTTTCATTTATGGAATACTTTAGGGTTTCCATTATGGGTAAACGCGATAATTTCATTTTAGGAAGTGCGGACTACCGCCCCCTCAAAGTGATTTGATTCGTTAATGCCATATGTGGGACATATAAAAGATGGAGTTAATGATATTATATATGATATTATAGTGGAATTATAATGTACCTTTATATGATTATTATTTCACTCCATTAAATACGAAATAGAAATGAAAGTAGTGTTCATGCGTACGTACGGCTTACCGTCTCCATGAACGGTGCATTTCATTTATTTCCTCTAAATGTTATATATAAATACATGTATATGCTATATATATATATGATATATATGATATCGAAATCATGAATATCATTCTGGATATAATTAACCTTTGACCACATGAACAACAAGTAATTGTAAGAAGTCCATTTTTGACTTAAGAACCAAATATCGAAAAAACAAACATTATTAACTTAAATGATTACCTAATGTTTATAACATTGAAATATGTGATATAAAAGGAATAATAATCTTGAAAAAGGTTCATAAGAAAGTAGAAATTAACACTAGTTTATTATTCAAGAGACTAAAGAGCGATTGAGTCATGTCAGATATGAGGTATGGGACTTCGTCTCATCTCCATTCATTGTGGTATATTTTGTTCTAATACAAGACATTCTTTTATACGCTGTATAAACCCCTTTGACTTATACATTTATTAAAAAGGAATCTTTTCTATAAAAATTGTTTTACTAAACGAAAAAATTAAGTTTCTTTTTAAAGTACTCAGTGACAATGACCTTTCTGTCGCCGCGAGTATTATTTGATCTTTGGCTTCCTCAAGAAGCTGTAATATTTTCAAATGTAAACAAATACCATATAATATTTTATGTATTTTGGTATTGAAAATGGTTTTGATAATTGATTTGTTATGTCAATATATTTAAGTGATATATTGTGATTGAAATGTTTAAATGTTTTTTTTCCTTTATAATTGTTTTATGTGTTATGATTTTATAATGGTACTTGGACATTTGATGGGTGGTTACGTGATAAACCAAATGACGGGTGGTGTCGTGAATACCAGGACGGGTGGTTATGTTATGACCTCCAATTCATTGGGTATGGAAGTCGGCCCTATGGCTATTCCATGTTGTGATATGTGTGAAAGTCGACTGTATGGTTATTCCATTTAAGTATGTTTATTTCCCAAGTTACCTTTATATGTTATGTGTTATTTATATGGGTTTTATGGTAATATTTTGGTTACAAAAGGGTAAGTAATGATATTTTATTCAGGGAAGAGTATTTACTACTTCTTAAAGGTGAAATGTGTTACTTTGAAAAAGTATTCATAGTTTACATGATGTTGTGAAAATCTAACTGTTTTCCTTCCTTGTGTATCCCTTATTGAGCTTTTTATGCTCACCCCATGTTTTTTTGAAATGTTTTTCACCTGACATAATGTAGAATAGGGTCAAGGATGGGATCAAGAAAAAGTCATGTTGTCTTAAACATGGAACTGGACATGACTCTTTTTTTAAGTCATCGTGTTTTGTAAAAAAAGGGGAAACATTGTAGAAGTGTCTACCGTGTAATCTTTTGAGATGTAATAGTTATGATATAATTCTATAAAACTCTAAACCTGAAAATATCCTTAATGTGAACTATTCATTTAATTCAATATTAAGTGAAGTCTAAGGTCAGGTTCTTATAGTTGGTATCAGAGGTCAGTTTAAAAAACTTTATGTGTTAGAAAAAATTGTCAAATTTTATGTCCCTAAATTAATTTATGGTATGATTAAAATGATATAGCATTCAAAGATTACCATGTTTCTTCACCTAAGATATTTCTGTGTTCAGAATGGTTTTCCATAGAGGAAACAAGGCAGCTATGTTGGGTTGACATTAGGAGGAAGACAACCTTCCAAATCAGCAACCTGAGATGGTCGGAATTGGAACTGAACAGTTTGTTGCAGTGATGGCACAGTTGACTCAAGTGATAAATGGTGGTGGTACCCATGCACGAGATCAGCCAGATCAACTACAGAGGAACACGTTAGTGGTGGAAAATTTCACGAGGCAACGTCCCCCATCATTCAGAGGATCATCGAACCCTGTGCTAGCAGAAGGGCGGATTAAATCACTGGAGAATATTTTTTATGTCATGAGGTGTTCAGAACAACAAAAGGATAGTCTTGATGTTTACCATATTTAAGGTGAAGCTTATCAGTGGTGGTCGATGGTGAAAAATATCAGGGATAGTGATGTGATTTATGATCTTCACTAGGATTAATTCAAAGGTAAGTTTCTTTAGAAATATTCTCCTAAGGTGGTTTGTCTTAGTATGGAAAAACAATTCCTTGAATTTATGCAGGAGGATGACTCAGTGGATAATTATGAAGAAAAGTTCACTCGACTAGCAAGGTATGCTCCAAATTTAAAATGAGATCTTGATAGTAAAATTAATTGTTTATAATTAGGGTTAAATCCAATGTATCTAAGGGCTTTAGCTTTTCGTGAGTTCAAAAGTTATGAAAAACTTGTTCGATGTGTGAATAAGGTGGAAATGGAGTTTGTCGATGATCCGGGGTTCTTTGACAAACAACATAATAAGAGGTCCAGTTGGCATGAAAAGGAAAAGAATTCATCAAAGAAGCCAGGAGGTAAGAAAACCAAATATCCATCCTATGAGAAGTGTGGTAAAATTCATCCTGGAGAATGTTTATCCATGTCTAGAAAGTGATTTCGGTGTTGTAAGTCTGGACATATTGCTCGTAACTGTAAGGAAGATGATCAGGAAGGCGACGAAAATACAGTGGTAAGATGTTTTAAGTGTAATGAAATGGGTAATTATGAAAATGAGTGTCTAACAAAGAACTCAATTGAGGGAAAGAAGCCAGACTAAAAGTAGAAAGGGGTTGTGAAATCCATTGCAACTACTTCAGCAGATGTTGGGCCATCGAATGAAGTAGTATCAGGTACACTGTTTTTTAGTTCAGATTATGCCAATGTGTTTTTTGATTTAGGTTCTACACATTCTTTAATTTCTGAGATGTTTTCTAGAAAATTCGAAATTCCATCTCAAGAGGTGAATCCTGAACTTATAAAAAAAACACCCAGAGGAAACATTGAGACAAAAAGAAATTATAAGGAACTTCCTATCCTTGTGTGCGGAAAGAATCTACCTGCAAAGCTTATTATTTTGCCTCTAGTAGAGTTTGATGTTATTTTGGGCATGTATTGGCTTTCCATTTATCATGCTAAGATTGACTGGAGAGATAATATGGTTTCTTTTCAGAAAGATTTTCATTTTGTGCACAAGAATGAACCCTTGCGTTCGATAACATATCAGGAAGTTGAGAAACTAGTAAAAGATGGAAATGAATGTTACCTTTCACATATTGTTGAAAAAAGGAAATGTTAATATTAATGACGTGCCAGTGGTAAATGAGTATCTTGATGTTTTTGTTGATGAGTTTCCTAGTATTATACATGATCTGGAAGTTGAATTTATTGTTGAATTAGTTCTTGATTATAATCCAATTTCAAAACCCCCTTATCGAATGGATCAAGTTGAACTTTTAGAGTTAAATAAGAAATTGCAGGAGTTATTAGAGAAAGGTTTCATTCATCCTAGAACATCGCCATGGGGTGCTCCTATCTTTTTTGTTAAAAAGAAATATGGTTCAATGAGACTTTGCAATGATTAAAGAGAATTGAATACCATCACTATTAAGAACAAATATCCTTTTCCTCATATAGATGATTTGTTTGATCAGCTCCAGGGAGATCAATATTTTTCGAAGATTTACTTGAGGTTGGGGTACCATCAGTTGAAATTAAAAGAATAAGACGTTCCGAAGACTGCATTCCATACTAGATTTGGCCATTATGAATTTGTAGTTATGACTTTTGGGTTAACCAATGCACATGATGTATTCATGGACCTTATTAATATAATTTTCCATGAGTTCTTGCATATGATTGTGGTGCTTTTCATTGATGATATTTTGGTGTTTTCTAAAAGTGAAGTGGAGCATGAAAGTCATTTAAGGTTTATCCTAAAAACCTTTAATGAAAAGAAACTGTATGGAAAATTTAGCACGTGTGAGTTTTGGTTACAAAAAATTTCTTCCCTTGGTCACATTGTTACAAAAAATGGCATAACTGTTGATCATACTAAAACAAATGTTGTTGAAGAATGGCCAAGAACTACAAATATAACCGAGATCCATAGTTTTCTTGGGTTGGCAGGTTACTGTCGAAGGATTGTTGAAGAGTTTTCACGGTTTTCTAGTCTAATTACTAAGTTAACTCGAAAAGGTGTTAAGTTCATCTGGACAAAAGAATGTGATGATTGTTTTCAGGAATTGAAAAGAAAATTGGTAAATGATCTAGTTTTGGCACTTCATTCCATATATGGTGAGTTTTTTATCTATAGTGATGCTTTGTTGAAGGGACTTGATTGTTTCCTTATGAAGAATGATCAGGTAATTGCTTATGCTTCACGACAGTTGAAAACCCATGAGTTAAATTGCCCTACACATGATTTTGAATTGGTTGCTGTTGTTTTTGCTCTAAAAATTTGAAGGCATCATTTTTATGGAGTAAAATTGTGAAATATATACCGATCACAAAAGTTTGAAGTATATATTCACTAAAAAATAATAGAACATGAGATAGAGGAGATGACTGGAATTAATCAAGGATTACAATTGTACAATACATTAAAATCTCGAAAAAGAAAATAAAGTGGATGATTCTTTGAGTCAAAAAAGTAATGATTCATTAACCATGCTACATTTGGAATGAGATCCTTTGGTTTCCGATTTTAAGAACTTTGGCATAGACGTTGTTGGTGTAGGAAGTTCTTCAGTTTTGTTTCAGGTGTTTGTGAGATCATCTCTATCAGACAGAATTAAGAAACCGTAGAAGAAAGACAGTGGGTTGCAGAAAAAGGTAGAGCTGGTTAAGAAGGGTAAGTTACCTGAATTTAACATTGATAATGATTGTGTTTTGAGGTTTGGGAAGATATTATGTGTGCCTTGTGATTCACAGTTGAAGATGAGTTGTTATGTGAGGCTCATAGTTTCCCATTTTCAGTTCATCCTGGAAGTACTAAGATGTATAGAGATCTACAAGAGTATTACTGGTGGGATGGAATGAAAAGAGATATTGAAAATTTTATTGTGAAGTGTTTGAATTCTCAGCAGGTTAAAGCAGAGCGGCAGTTACCGAAAGGGATTCCTCAATTATTACCGGTGCCAGAGTGGAAATGGGAAACTATATCCATGGAATTCTTTGTGGGATTACCAATGACAAATCAAGGTAATAATGAAATCTGGGTTATAGTTGATCGATTCACTAAATCTGCTCATTTCCTTCCTATTCGAGATACATTCTCTCTAGATCAACTTTCTCGATTATATATTAAAGACATAGTCAGGTTGCATGGAGTTCCTCTCTCCATTTTTTCTGATCGTGATCCCAGGTTTACATCTAACATTTGGAAAGACCTTCAGAAGTTGTTGGGTACAATGTTAAATTTTAGTACATCTTTTCGTCCTCAGTCTGATGGGAAGTCGGAATGAAAAATTAAGAAATTGGAGGATATGATACATGCTTGTTCAATGGATTACCAGGGAAGTTGGGACCAACATCTTTCTTTGTTTGGATTTCTTATAACAACTGTTTTCATTCCAGTATACAGATGGCTCCATTTGAGGCATTATATGGAAAACGGTATCGAACTCCAACTTTTTGGGATGAAGTGGGTGAAAGGAAGCTGGTGGGACCAGAATTGGTAGAAGATATGGCAAAAAAATTTCAGTTGATTCAAAAACATATGAGAATAGCTCAGAGCAGGCAGAAAAGTTGTGCAGATAACCGGAGGAAGGATCTATCTTTCGAGGTTGGTGATCATGTATTTCTCAAAGTTTCTCCATGGTAAAGTGTGATGCATTTTGGTAAGAAGGGAAGGTTGAGTATGAGGTTCACTGGACCTTATGAAATCCTAGAGAAAGTTGGATCAGTTGCATACAGAGTGGCATTACCTCCAAGTCTGTCCCAGGTACACAATGTTTTTGATGATTCGAGGTTGAGGAAGTATATGCCATATCCATCTCACGTTTTGAGCCCAGAGGTAGTTCAGTTGGAGTAGAATCTCTCTTATGAAGAACAACCAGTCCAGATTCTTGACTGAAGAGGGAATGTGCTACGAAATAATATAATTTATCAGGTGAAGGTTTTATGGAAAACCCATATGGTTGAAGAGGCAACGTGGGAATCTGAAAATTCTATGAGGGATAAATAACCCCACTTATTTTTATAAATGAATAAAATTGCGAGGACGCAATTCCCAGAAGGGGGAAGGATGTAACATCATAGGTAAATAAAGAATACGAAATTTTCATATTTATTAATATTTTTGAATTAAATAGTAATTTTACTTTAAAGGGGTTTCTATGTTCGATAGCCTACCCGATACACAACAACGAGTTTCTTTGAAATCTTACGTTTCACACTAATAATATAATAATAATATTTCAAATGGTAGTTTACACGTAGCTATTGTACTGGCAGGAATGAATAGTAATAACTAAAATATGATTATATATGTTTGTTAAATGTTTTTACATTTATACAATAAAAGATAACAGCTTAAAATAAGAAAAGAATTCAATTTTAAGCAAAAATACTCTAATATTCACTAAAAAGTCGATTTATCGCCTTTTGATGGAAAACCCTCTTTAAAAATAGTTTTGGTCACTCTTATAAATTCTATTGGACCAAATAAAATCTTTTTTTTTAGAATCGGGACATCAAAATTTACTCTATGTATATTTTTCTTATTTTTCTGATAAAGTTCATTTTTAATGAATAAGTGAAAAATGTTATATTTTAATTCCAAACCCCTTTTTAATATAATTTATTTATATGATTAGATTATCATTTGAATTAGGATTAATGTGAAATTATAATATATTTTTACCATTTAATCCAATGGTGGTCATTGTAATTAATCTCACTTTGAAATTGGAATTAAACTAGTGTCAATCTTTTGATATATTTTGTTTCTTAAAAACACGCTATTTTTTTAGACAACGAGAATTAATTATTAAATTAAATAATTAAATTTATATGTTTTTAATTTTCTAAAATAGACATCATTTTGTAATTTGGAATATCAAATATAGCTTAGGGTTAATTTTTGGTATTTTTCTGAAAAACATCAATTTTTGATGAATAGTGAAACCACTAAGTGGTAGTTAAAAAAACTATTTTTTCGTTTAAATGAAACTTTACCACTTATTTGAATTGAATTTAAAAAATCTGAAATACTTTGTTTTCATTAGTATGTAAAATGTGTTTCAATGGGAAGAAAATAATTTTTTGGTGAATAGTATCTTTTAAGTTTTATTAATCGCGATTAAAGGAAATTAGTGTAATTTAAGGTAAAAATAATGTTATATAATATGAAATTACCTTGACACACATCCTTCCCTTATTGGATGTGTCATGGCCGTCCATGAAAATCCATGGTCAACTTAGGGACCCCATGGAGCCACCTGGGGAAAAAAATGACATTAATAACTTTTTATTTAAAGTTAAAATAAAAATGTCACAAACATGTATCATTTTACTAAGACAATGTTTACATGGGGTTATACAAGTCATATTTTTTACTATAAATATTAATTATAAAGATAAAAATATTTCCTACATCATGATATATTTTTTATAATTTTTATACATTAAATAAATAAATTTATTAATGACTCCATGATGATGGAGCAATTACCTCATTAATGAATGATTTATATAAAATGAAAAGATAAGGTAAAATATAAGACCTAAACTTTTCCAAAACCTATTTTATGGGTGGGTTTCGAACCCTTATCACCTTATCCTTGAGATATATATTTTTGGGACCTTTAAAATCCGAAAAAGCATTTTATAATAAAGTAACATTTTATAACATTCCAAGAGTGCCCCTCCTCCCTCTTATAAAAGGCCCCCACCTCTACCCCCTTACCCATACCTCTCAAGCCATTGGATATGCCAAGCTCTGCTCATTTTATCTCTCCACATTCCTATCTTCATCCTAGAAGCATTACCTTAGGTAGAAATCTCTTCAAGAAACCCATTTGGTTCAAACCAAAGGGAGTTACTCGATTTAAAGGTAATGTCTTCACTTGTGTTCTTTTGATTTATTTTGCTTCTCCAACCCCCTAAAATATTTTTATTACTTTATTTTGTAACAACAACATTATATTAAATATACTAGGATGTTGTTATGATATGGATTTGATTTACACTTACACACACCTTCGTCTAATGGTTAATGAACATACAGTTTCTGTGGTTGGCGAATTTCTGCCTCACGAAATGATGATTGTTCAATATTCTTTTAACACCTTTCATGGTGGCCATTAAGATTTCACTATATTTATATATTATATATATTATGTTTATGTTTTCCTTATGCTTCTGCATTTTTAATTTATGGCATACCTTTATGGTTTCTATTATGGGTAAATGCGATAATTTCATTTTAGGAAGTGCGGACTACCGCCCCCTCAAAGTGATTTGATTCGTTAATGACATATGTGGGATGTATAAAGGATGGAGTTATTGATATTATATATTATATTATACTAGAATTATAATATACCTTTATATCATTATGATTTCACTCCATTAAATATGAAATAGAAATTAAAGTAGCATTCATGCGTACATACGGCTTACCGTCTCCATGAATAGTGCATTTCATTTTTTACCTCTAAATGTTATATATAAATACATGTATATGATGGATATATATGATATATATGATATCCAAATCATTAATATCATTCTGGATATAATGAACCTTTGACCACATGACCAATAAGTAATTGTAAGAAGTCCATTTTTGACTTAAGAACTACATATCGACAAAACAAACATTATTAACTTAAATGATTAGATAATGTTTATAACATGGAAATAAGTGATATAAAAGGAATAATAAGCTTGAAAAGGTTATTAAGAAAGTATAAATTAACACTAGTTTATTATTTAGGAGATTATATAGCGATCGAGTCAAGTCAGACATGAGGTATGGGACTTTGTCTCAATCTCCTTTCATTAAGGCATATTTTTTTTATAACACGAGACATTATTTTATACGCTGTATAAACCCCTTTGACTTATAATTTTATTCAGAAGGAATAATTTCTATACGATGAATTTTACTAAATGACAAAAATTATGTTTCTTTTTAAAGTACGCGCTGACAACGTCCTTTCCACCGCCGCGAGTATTATTTGATCTTTGGATTCCTCAACAAGCCGTAATATTTTTAAATGTAAATAAATACCATATACTATTTTATGTATTTTGGTATTGAAAATGGTTTTGATAATGGATTTTTTATGTCAATATATTTAAGTGATATATTGTGCTTGAAATGTGTAAATTTTTTCTTTCCTTTATAATTGTTTTATGTGTTATGATTTTATAATGGTACTTGGAAATTTGACGGGTGGTTACGTGATAAACCAAATGACTGGTGGTGCCGTGAATACTAGGACGGGTGGTTATGTTATAACCTCCAATGCATTGGGTATGGAAGTCGGTCTTATGGATATTCTATGTAGTGATATGTGTGGAAGTCGACCGTATGGTTATTCCATTTAAGTATGCTTATGCCCCAAGTTACCTTTATATGTTATGTGTTATTTATATGGGTTTTATAGTAATATTTTGGTTACAAAAGGGTAGGTAATGGTCTTTTATTCAGTGAATAGTATTTACTACTTCTTAATGGTTAAATGTGTTATTGTGATAATGTATTCATGGTTTACTTGATGTTTTGAAAAACTAACAGTTTTCCTCCCTTGTGTATCCCTTACTGAGCTTTTTATGCTCACCCCAAGTTTTTTTGAAATGTTTTTCACAAGACAAAATGTGGAATAGGGTCATGAATGGGATCAAGGAAAAGTCATGTTGTCTTAAACATGGAACTAGACATGACTCTTTTTTTAAGAGTTCGTGTTTTAAAAAAAGGGAAACTTTATAGAAGTGTCTACTATGTAATCTTTTGAGATTTAATAGTTACGATCTAATTATCTAAAACTCTAAACCTAAAAAGATACTTAATGTGAATTATTTATTTAATTCAATATTAAGTGAGGTCTAAGGTCGGGTCCTTATAGTTTGTATCAGAGGTCGGTTTAAACAACTTTAGGAGTTAGAAAAAATTGTTAAATTTTATGTCCCTAAATTAATTTATGGTGTGATTGAAATGATATTGCATTCAACGATTAACATTTTGCAATGCCTGCTATTTTTGGACGACATCAGGAGGAATACATCCTTCCAAATCAGCGACCTGAGATGGTCGGAATTGGAACTGAACAGTTTGTTACAGTGATGGCACAGTTGACTTAAGAGATAAATGGTGGTGGTATCCATGCACGAGATCAGCCAGATCAACCGCAGAAGAACATGTCAGTGGTGGAACATTTCATGAGGCAACGTCCCCCATAATTCAGAGGATCATCTAACCCTATTCTAGCAGAAGGGTGGATTAAAGAACTGGAGAATATTTTTGATGTCATGAGGTGTTCAGAAAATCAAAAGGATAGTCTTGCTGTTTCCCGTTTTGAAGGTGAAGCTGATCAGTGGTGGTCGATGGTGAAAAATATTAGGGATAGTGATGAGATTGAAGATCTTAACTTGGATGAAGTCAAAGGTATGTTTCTTGAGAAATATTTTCCTATGGTTGTTCGTCTTAGTATGGAAAACCAATTCCTTGAATTGAGGCAGGAGGATGACTCATTGGATACTTATGAAGAAAAGTTCACTCAACTAGAAAGGTATGCTCCAAATTTCATAGGATATCTTGATAGTAAAATCAACCGTTTTTCTCAGGTTTAAAGCCAAAGTATCGAAGTTCTTTATCTTCTAGTGAGTTCAAAAGTTTTGAAAAACATGTTCGATGTGCAGATAAGGTGGAAAGGGTGTTTTTTTATGATCAGGTGTTCTTTGAAAAACAACATAATAAGAGGTCCAATTAGCAGGCAAAAGGAAATAATTCATCAAAGAAGCCAGGAGGTAAGAAAACCAAATATCTATCCTATGAGAAGTGTGGTAAAATGCATCCTGGAGATTGTTTATCCCAATCTGGAAAGTGCTTTCAGTGTGGTAAGTCTGGTCATATTGCTCATAAATGTAAGGAAGATGATCAAGCAGGTAATGAAAAGCCAGCGAAAAGATGTTTTAAGTGTAATGAAATAGGTTATTATACAAATGAGTGTCTAACAAAGAACTCAACTGAGGGAAAGAAGAAAGACTACAAGTAGAAAGGGGTGGTGAAATCCTTTGCAACTACTTCAGGAGATGTTGGGCCATCGAATGAAGTCGTATCAGGTATACTGTTTGTTTTTTCAGATTATGCCAATGTGTTGTTTGATTCAGGTTCTACACTTTCTTTCATTTCTGAGAAGTTTTTTAGTAAATTGGGAGTTCAATATCAAGATATGAATCCTGAACTTATGGTAAAAACACCAAGATGAAACGTTGAGACAAAAAGAAATTATAAAAACCTTCCTATCCTTGTGTGCAGAAAGAATCTACCCGAAAACCTTATTATTTTTCCTCTAGTAGAGTTTGATGTTATTTTGGGCATTGATTGGATTTCCATTTATCATGATAAGATTGAATACAGAGCTAAAATGGTTTCTTTTCAGAACGATATTCATTTTCTGTACAAGAATCAACACTTGTTTTCGATAACATATCAGGAAGTTGAGAAACTAGTAAAATATGGAAATGAATGTTACGTTCCACATATTGTTGAAAACAAAGGAAATGTTCATATTAATGACGTGCCAGTGGTAAATGAGTATTTTTATGTTTTTCCTGATGAGTTTCCTGGTATTATACAAGATCAGTATGTTGAATTTACTGTTGAATTAGTTCCTAATTCTAAGACAATTTCAAAACCCCCTTATCGAATGGCTCAAGTTGAACTTTTAGAGTCAAAGAAGAAATTGCAGGAGTTATTAGATAAAGGTTTCATTCGACCTAGAACATCGCCATGGGGTTCACCTGTCTTTTTTGTTAAAAAGAAAGATGGTTCAAGGAGACTTTGCATTGATTTTAGAGAATTGAATTCCATCACTATTAAGAACAAGTATCCTTTGCCTCATATAGATGATTTTTTTGATCAGCACCAGGGAGCTCAGTATTTTTCGAAGATTGACTTGTGTTCGGGGTACCATCAGTTGAAAGTAAAAGAATAAGACATTCCTAAGACTATGTTTTGTACTAGATTTGGCCATTATGAATTTGTAGTTATGCCTTTTGGGTTAACCAATGAACCTGCTGTATTCATGGACCTTATGAATAGAATTTTCCATGAGTTCTTGGATATGTTTGTGGTTGTTTTCATTGATGATATTTTATTGTTTTATAAATGTAAAGAGGAGAATGAAATTCATTTAAGGGTTATCTTGAAAACATTAAAAGAAAATAAACTGTATGGAAAATTTAGCAAGTGTGAGTTTTGGTTACAACAAATTTCTTGCCTTGGTCACATTGTTTCAAAAAATGGCATAACTGTTGATCCTGCTAAAACAAAAGTTGTTGAAGAATGGGAAAGACCTATAAATATAACCGATATCCATTGATTTATTGGGTTGGCAGGTTACGACTGAAGGTTTTTTGAAATGTTTTCATGGTTCTCTAGTCAAATGACTATGTTAACTCGAAAAGGTGTTA
Source organism: Viscum album (assembly GCA_963277665.1). Taxonomy (NCBI): domain Eukaryota; kingdom Viridiplantae; phylum Streptophyta; class Magnoliopsida; order Santalales; family Viscaceae; genus Viscum; species Viscum album. Next base: position 1,458,657,491 of record OY728121.1, read on the forward strand.
AGTTCATCTGGACAAAAGAATGTGATTATTGTTTTCAGGAATTGAAAAGAAGATTGGTGAATAATCTAGTTTTGGTAATTCCTTCTAGAGATGGTGAGTTTCTGATCTACAGTGATTCTTCATTGAAGGTACTTGGTTGTGTCCTTATGCAGAATGATCAGGTAATTTCTTATGTTTTATGTCAGTTGAAAACTCATGAGTTAAATTACCCTACACATGATTTGGAATTAGCTTCTGTTGTTTTTTCTCTAAAAATTTGGAGGCATCATTTGTATGGAGTATAGTGTGGAATATATACCGATCAAAAAAGTTTAAAGTATATATTCACTTAGAAATAATTGAACATGAGACAGAGGAGATGGATGGAATTAATCAAGGATTACTATTGTACAATTCATTACCATCCGGGAAAATCAAATAATGTGGCTGATGCTTTGAGTTGAAAAAGTAATTCTTCATTAACCATGCTACGTTTGGAATGAGATCCTTTGGTTTTTGATTTGATGAAATTTTGAATAGAAGTTGTTGGTGCAGGAAGTTATTATGTTTTGTTTCAGGTATTAGTGAGATCATCTCTATCAGAGAGAATTAAGCAAGCACAGAAGAAAGACAGTGGGTTGCAGAAAAAGGTAGAGCTGGTTCAGAAGGGTTAGTTTCCTGAATTTAACATGGATAATGATTGTGTTTAGAGGTTTGGGAAGAGATTATGTGTGCCTTTTGATTCACAGTTGAAGAATGAGTTGTTATGTGAGGCTCATAGTTCCCCGTTTTCAGTTCATCCTGGCTGTACTAATATGTACAAAGATCTATTGGGGTATTACTAGTGGGATGGAATGAAAAGAGATATTGCTGATTGTACTGTGAAGTGTTTGACTTGTCAGCAGGTTAAAGCAGAGCGACATTTATCAAAAGGGATTCTTCATTCATTACCGGTGCCAGAGTGGAAATGAGAAAATATATCCATGTCCTTGATTGTGGGATTACCAAAGACAACTCGAGGTAATAATGCAATCTGGGTTATAGTTGATCGATTGACTAAATATGCTCATTTCCTTCCTATTTGAGATAAATTCTCTCTAGATCAACTTTATCGATTGTATATTAAAGAGATAGTCAGGTTTCATGGAGTTCCCCTCTCCATTGTTTCTGATCGTGATACCAGGTTTACTTCTAACATTTGTAAGGGCCATCAGAAGTTGTTGGGTACTGAATTAAATTTTAGTACAACTTTTCATCCTCAGTCAGATGGGCAGTCAGAACGAACAATTTAGACATTATAGGATATTCTACATGCTTGTCCGATGGCTTACCAGGGAAGTTGGGACCAACATCTTTCTTTGGTTGGATTTTCTTATAACAACAGTTTTCATTCCAGTATACAGATGGCTCCATTTCAGGGATTATATGGAAAACTGTTTCGAACTCCAGCTTTTTGGGATGAAGTGGGTGAAATGAAGCTGATGGGACCAGAATTGGTTGACGAGATGGCAGAAATGGTTCAGTTGATTTAGAAACACATGAGAACATCTCAAAGTGGGTAGAAAATTTATGTGGATAACCAGAGGAAGGATCTATCTTTCGAGGTTGGTGATCATGTATTTCTCAAAGTTTCTCCATGGAAATGTGTTATGCGTTTTGATAAGAAGAGAAAGTTGAGTCCAAGGTTCATTAGACCTTATGAAAACTTGGAGAAAGTTGGATCAGTTGCATACTAAGTGGCATTACCTCCATGTTTGTCCCAGGTACACAATGTTTTTCATGTTTCGTTATTGAGAAAGTATATGCCAGATCCATCTCATGTTTTGAGCCCAGAGGTAGTTCAGTTGGAGGAGAATCTCTCTTATGAAGAACAACAAGTCCATAATCTTGTCCAAAGAGAGAATGTGCTATGAAATAAAGTAATTTATCAGGTGAAGGTTTTATGGAAAAACCATATGGTTGAAGAGGCAATATGGGAATCTGAAAATTCTATGAGGGATAAATACCCCCACTAATTTTGATAAGTGAATAAAATTGCGATGATGAAATTCCCAAAAGGGGGGAAGGATGTAACATCCCAGGTAAATAAAGAGTAATACATTTTCATATTTATTAATATTTGTGAATTAAATATTAATTTTACTTTAAAGGGGTTGCTATGTTTGATAGTGTACTCGATACGCAACAGCGAGTTTCTTTGAATTCTTATGTTGCACACTAATAATATACTAATATTATTTCAAATGGTAGTTAACACGTAGCCGTTGATTTGGCGAGAATGAATAGAAATAACTAAATTATGATTATATATGTTTCTTAGATGTTTTTACATTTATCTAATAAAAGATAATGGCTTAAAATAAGAAAAGAATTCAATTTTAAGCATAAATACTCCAATATTCACTAAAAAGTCAATTTATCGCCTTTTGATGGAAAACCATCTTTAAAAATAATTTTTTTCAATGTTATACATTCTATTGGACCAAATTAAATCTTTATTTAGAATTGGGACATCAAAATTTAATTTGTGTATGTTTTTGTTATATTTCTTATAAAGTACCTTTTTAATGAATAAGTGAAAAATGTTGTATTTTAATTCAAACCCCTTTTCAATCTAATTTATTTATATGATTATATTATCTATTGAATTAGTTTTAAAGTGAAATTATAATATATTTTTATCATTTAATCCAATGGTGGTCATTGGAATTAATTTCACTTTTAAATTGGACTTAAACTAGTGTCAATATTTGGATATATTTTGTTTCTTAAAAACACGTTATTTATTTTGCCAACGGGAATTAATTATTAAATTAATTAATGAAACATATATGTTTTGATTTTTTTTAAATAGAAATAATTTTAGAATTTGGAATATCAAATATATCTTAGGGTGAATTTTTGGTATTTTTCTGAAAACATCAATTTTTGATGAATAGGGAAACCACTAAGTGGTAGTTAAAAAAACTGATTTTTCGTTTAAATGAAACATTACCACTTCTATGAATTGAATTTAAAAAATCCGACATACATGGTTGTCATTAGTATGTAAAATGTTGTTCAATGGGATGAAAATAATTTTTCGGTGAATAGTAACTTTTATGTTTTATTAATCGCGATTAAAGGAAATTAATGTAATTTACGGTAAAAATAATGTTATAATAATATGGAATTACCTTTACACATCTCCCACCCATATTTTATGTGTCATGGCCATCCAAGACAATCCAGGGGTCAACTTGGGGACCCGATGAAGCCACTTGGGTAAGAAAATGACATTAATAACTTTTTATTTAAAGTTAAAATAAAAATGTCCCAAACATGAATTTTTTTACTAAAACAATTTTTACATGGGGTTATACAAGTCATAATTTTGACTAAAAATATTAATTAGAAAGATAAAATTATTTCCTATGTCATGATATTTTTTTTTAAATTTTTAGACATTAAATAAGTAAATTTATTTATGACACAATGATGATGCAACGATTACCTCATTAATGAATGATTTATATAAAATGAAAAGATAAGGTAAAATCTAAGACTTACACTTGTCCAAAACCTATTGGATGGGTGTATTTCGAACCCTTATCATTTTATCCTCTATATATATCTTTTTTGGACCTTTAAAATTCGACAAAAATAATCAATTTATAATAAAGTATCATTTTATAACTTTCCAATAGTGCCCCTCCTCCCTCTTATAAAAGGCCCCCACCTCTATCCCGTTACCTACACCTCTAAAGCTATTGGCTCGGCCAAGATCTAATCATTTTATCTCATCACATTCCTCTCTTAATCCCAAAAGCCTTACCTTAGGTATAAAGCTCTTTGAGAAACCCTTTTGGTTCAAACCAAATGGAGTTACTCGATTAAAAGGTAATGTCTTCACTTGTGTTCTTTTGTTTTATTTTGCTTCTCCAACCCCATAAAATATTTTTATTCCTTTCTTTTGTAAAAACAGAAGTATCTTAAATATACTAGGATGTTGTTATGATAAGGATTTTATTTACACATACACACACCTCCGTCTAATGGTTAAAGAACATACTCTTTCTGTGGTTGGCGAATTTAAGCCTCATGAAACGATGATTGTTCAATCTTCTTTTAACACCTTTCATGGTGGCCATTAAGATTTCACTCTATTTATATATGATATATATTATGTATATGTTTTCATTATGCTTTTGCATTTTTTACTTATGGCATACCTTTATGGTTTCTATTATGGGTAAACTCGATAATTTCATTTTAGGAAGTGCGGACTACCGCCCCTCAAAGTGATTTGATTCGTTAATGAAATATGTGGGACATATAAAGGATGGAGTTAATGATATTATATATTATATTATACTATAATTAAAATATACCTTTATATCATTATGATTTCACTCCATTAAATATGAAATATAAATGAAAGTAGCGTTCATGCGTACGTACGGCTGACCGTCTCCATGAACTGTGCATTTCATTTCTTACATCTAAATGTTATATATAAATACATATATATGATTTATATATATGATATATATGATATCCAAATCATGAATATCATTCTGGATATAATGAACCTTTGATTGATTTGTTATGTCAATATATTTAAGTGATGTGTTGTGCTTGAAATGTGTAAATGTTTTCTTTCCTTTATAATTGTTTTATGTGTTTTGATTTTATAGTGGTACTTGGACATTTGACAGGTGGTTACGTGATAAACCAAATGATGGGTGGTGCTATGAATACCAGGACGGGTGGTTACATTATAACCTCTAATTCATTGGGTATGGAAGTCGGCCGTATTCCTATTCCATGTAGGGATATGTGTGGAAGTCGGCCGTATGGTTATTGCATTTAAGTATGTTTATGTACCAAGTTACCTTTATATGTTATGTGTTCTTTATATGGGTTTTATGGTAATATTTTGGTTACAAAACGTTAAGTAATGATCTTTTATGCAGTGAAGAGTATTTACTACTTCTTAAAGGTGAAATGTGTTACTTTGATAAATTATTCATGGTTTACTTGATGTTTTGAAAAACTAACAGTTTTCCTTCCTTGTCTATTCCTTACAGAGCTTTTTATGCTCACCCCAAGTTTTTTTGAAATGTTTTTCACATGAAATAATGTGGGAAAGGGTCAAGGATGGGATCATGGAAAATTCATTCTGTCTTAAACAAGGAACTAGACATGACTATTTTTTTTATGAGTTCATGTTTTTTTTAAAAAGGGGGAATCTTTGTACAAGTGTCTACTGTGTAATCTTTTGATATGTAATAGTTGTGATGTTATTCTCTAAAACTCTAAACCTGAAATGATCCTCAAAGTGAATTATCCATTTAATTCAATATTAAGTGAGGTCTAAGGTGGGGTCCTTATAGTTTACATTCCATTTTTCCCACTTCCATACATGGTGGTTTTTATCTTATTGTATACACGATTTTCCTTCATAGTTTTTTAAAAATTTATAATTTCAGGATTGTAGACGTGTTCTTGTGTCCTGGGACTTAGAGAAATGCCTCCCATTTGTGGGATACGACAACTTGGAACTAGTCACCAGCCTCTGACCTATGGTAGGCAGGATTGGGGTAGTCACAATAGGGGCCTCTTTGGAATGATTTATGGCATAGTGGTACTTAAGGTGGATGGTTATACTTAAGGATCGAGAGTCCATGAGTTTGGTTTGGGGATGCAATTTTATGTGTATTTAGTTCTCCTTTTTGTCCAGGGAATCTAGTGTTAGTGTGATGGCTGTCATATCCAAACAAAAAGATTCTGGACACCTTTTTTTGGACTCGGTACATGAAGACAATGGTTGTAGGGAAATTAATGGTATATTCATCATATAGGATTTGGGTGTGTTCTCATGTCCTTCTTGAGTCAGCACACCAAGTATACTATATTGGCAGTGGACCATCTTCATCTATTTCATGATTCCTCCCTATAGACAGCCATCTAGGATTCTATTTCATTATCACGAGGATGATCCTATGAGCCATGAGGCATGGGTTCAGCGGCCTAGACTAGAGATACTTCCAGCACTAGTGATAGAACCTCTATGTGGTTTACCAGTAATGGAACCACCTGATGAGTAGCGCTTACTCCTTGTGCTACTCGATGAGGATGCCTATAGGCTGAGTGTATTTCACGAGCTCTAGATGTAGAAACATCCTAGGGTTAGTGGTGAGCTAGAACCCTAGATATTTGAGAATTGGATGGAGGTAATGACTCAGGTCTTCCTCTATGTGAGGACACCTACCGACCAGATGGCAGTCATATCCGAGATTCTTATTCAGGGTTTGTCAAGGAGATGGTGGAGCTTAGTGACCCAGAAACATGATGATGCTATTATCTCTAGGGAATACATCAAATAAATATTAATAGGGGAGTTCTTCTAAGCTTCATTATGCTCAATGTGCTTACAAGATTTCTTGTATCTATAGCAGGGCAGTCGAACTGTCGCGAAGTACTCGGTGAGGTTTATTGATCTTTCTCGCTACTCAATGGATTAGGTTTGAGAACTATTCATCAGGGATAATACCTTCGAGTAGTGGCGACACACGGTCATCAGGTAATCCATGAAAGCCCTTAGTATCCCTATATATGTTGGGGTACTAGACCGATCTCTTCTTATGGAGATATTTATGGCATAGTAGACGCTAGAAGTTAGAGCTACCAGCAGGCACCAGGCTACTGAGTCTATGGAGGTAGGTAGCCGACATAAAACATAGGGACCAAATTGGGCCAAGCACCCAAGGGGATTACCACAAGACATGGGATCAGTGTGGTGGTGTTCCTATGGTAGAGTGAGTTAGCTGAGGGATAGTCAATGTTACTCATGTGGCAGTCGGGGACATCAGGCATGAGATTACCTGACCCATTGTAAAGATGATCATGAGACAATTGAGGGACCACTGAGTCAAAGAAGGAGGCATGATTAGGGTGTTCCATAGGTAAGAAGATGTAGAATGGAGTAGGTAGGGAGGCAAGAGGATGGATAGGTTTGAATTATTACCACCACCCCCCAGGTGGTCCACCATGATCTTAGGGATATGGTGGATAGGGAAAAGACCAACTACTGGAAATGGATACTTCTAAACCTGGTGCACCATGGATTATTGTAGGTACGATCTGTATCATTTCCACAATAGATACTATTTTTATGGACATGAGTTTTAGAAATTATTTTATTCCCATGGTCGTTGTTTGGGACTCAGAGATTCCAGTGACACTATTGTCTCGACCCTTACTCATAGAGACTCCTAAGGGAGGGGATCTGATGATGACACACTACTGTCGATAGTGTGACCTTAATGTTGGTGGTGAGAGATTCAGTTGGGATATATTGTTAGCTTCATCAAGGCCTTACGATGTCATTCTTGGTTTGGAATTGTTATCTATAGTACATGCTCAGAATGGATATTTTTTGTCATAGAGTGTAGTGTGTCTGAGGTGATGGGATTGGGGTTTCATTTGTTGGAAAAATGTAACACATGTAGCATAGTAACGAAATACTAATAAAATGTTTATTCAATGACCCATCTGTTGGATATCCTCACACTCAGTTTACTGGATGAAAGGAGGCCTCATTTTCCATTAGTGGTGGTGGTGTATGAGGACATGTTTTCTGAGTATTTATCCATACTACCTCCCTGTTAGGAGGTAGAATTCTGCATTGATCTGTACTCCATGATGGGACTGATATCAACACCTATATAACGGATGTCTCCCATGGAGCTTTGTGAGTTGAGGTTATATATGGAGGACTTTCTGAGGAAGGGATACGTGAAACCCCATGTTTTTCCTTTTGTGGCCCCATTTTGTTTTCCAAAAAGGTAGACAAAAGCTTGAGATTATGTGTGGATTTCTAGTGCCTAAACCAGGTGACAATGAAAAATAAGTATCCACTACTGAGGATTGATGACCACTTCGATCAGCTGAAGGGAGAGATGTGGTTCTCAAAGACAGACCTCAGATCAGGCTATCACCAATGTCGAGTATAGGGTGATGAAATCCCGAAGACAGATTTCAAATGTCGGTACATTCACTATAAGTACTTGGTGATTCCCTTTAACATGAAAAGAGCCCTAGAAGTGTTCATGGGACTCATGTATAGGATCTTCCACCCTTACATAGAATGGTTCACAGTGGTCTTTATTGATGACATCCTGGTGTACTCAGTGACCAAGGAAGATCCTGTGATACCCTTAAGGATGGACCTAGACACACTCAGAGAGCCCCATCTTTATGGGAAGCTCTCAAAGAACTAGTTCTGGATTTAGGAGGCCACTTTATAGGACACATCATTTTAGAGGCTAAAGTTGCAGTGAATCTGGTGAAGATTGAGGCAGTGCTTTCTTGGGAGCCACCCAAGAGTTTTACCAAGGTGTGGAGTTTCCTGAGGTTGGATGGGTACTATCGGAGGATTATACTCATCTTTTCCACAATTTATGCTCCCTTATAAATTTTTTCATATAAGGGAAATCCATTTTTGTTGATAGAGAATTTCCAACAGTGACTTCAAGATCTGAGGTATAGATTGATGATTTCTCCCAACTTTAGATTTCTAGAGGAGGGTGTCAGGTATGTAGTGTTTTGTGATTCATCAAGGATTGGTCTTGTTTATCTCCCAGTGTAGGGGATGTAGTGATTTCCTATGGTTCAAAAAATGTTGAGACTACATGAGAAGAACTACACGACCCATGATCTTACCCAAGAAGTAGTAGTCTCCACATTAAATATGTGGCAACACTACCTTATGGGTTAGTGGTTTTCTATCTACTCTGACCATAGGAGTCTCAATTATATCTTCTCTTAGAAGGATCTCAAAATGATACAGAGGCGATTGGTATAGTTCCTCCATGACTATAAATTTGAGATTATCTATACTCTTGGGAAGGGAAACATAATGGTGGACTCTCTCAGTAGGAGATCCATCTTGCAGTTATAGAGTGCAATGTTAGAGTAGTTGATTAAGTTGTATATATAATTTTTTGATTGAGATCAAGCAACATACCTCCAGATGATGGTTGTCACCCCTCCACTCTTATAGCAAGTCAGGGAGGCACAACAAGGGGATATCAACTATGAGACCAGATTTGACTAGTTTCCCACAGGACATACCCGTTATGGATATTTTAAAGATCCATTGTGGTGTTTTGTTTTTACAATGTTTTTAATTTTTATAAAACTAACATTTTTATTGAAGAATGTTTTAGATATACAGGAAGTTGAAGTTTTTGGTTTCTGGAAGTTTTCCTTTGTTACTGAGAAAGAAAGAGATATTAAGTTTGAAAGAAGTTTCTAAGTTTGAAAGATATTGCGGAAGTATTTTTTGTTACTGAATAATGTTGAAAGAGAATGTTTTTGAAGAATCGTAAGTTAGGAAGTTTCTCAAAATTTCTAAACCAAATCATACAATGATTTTTAGATATTAATCTTCTCACAAATCATAAATAGTTTCCTAATAAATGTTTTTGAAGTAATGGTTAATAGGATTAAAGACATTCAATGAGAAACATTCTATGAAAAATCAGATCCATAATTTTGAGCAACATTCTGAACAAATCGGAACTTGAATTCTGCATGATTCAGAACATGATTTTTGAACAATTCATCACTTGTTTTCTGAAAAATCTAGAACCTGATTTATGAACAATTTGAAACCTGATTTCTACACAATCCAGAACCTAATTTCTGAGAAATTTGGAACCTGTTATCTGAAAAATATTTAACCTTATTTATGCACAATTGGAAACCTTATTTCTGAAAAATTCGGAACCTAAATTCTGTACAATTCAGAGACTGGTTTCTGAACAATTTGGAACATTATTTATGCACTATTCAGAACCTAATTTATGAACAACTCGGAACCTGATTTCTGAACAATTCTTAACCTTATTCTGTACAATTTGGAACCCGATTTTAGAACAATTTGGAACCTGATTTCTACAAAATTTGGAACCTAATTTCTGAAGAAAACTAAACCACATTTCTGAGAAAGTTTCTATGGAATACTAAACCAATTTTCTGAACATGTTTCTGAGAAAAACATAACAACATTTCTAAGCATGTTTCATGGAAGACTTAATCTAAGATCTAGCATTATCATTTTGAGAAATATATGAATAGTTCAAGAAGGAAAACCCAAAATTTGACTTTGCCTAAATCTGAGAGAAGTTTATGGAGGTTTTTATAAATAAAATTTTAAAGATTAAATGTTATATATTTTTGGAGTTTTTGAGATTTGAGGAATCCAGAAATATTTTTTAACATTCCCACATTTGTTTTTTGAGAAATTTGTAGAGTTTTTTATATTTGAGGAAGCATGAAAGATTTTCAAGATTGTTACCTTAGTTTTCTGATTTTGCTGCGAACATGTGCTCAGTTCATTTACTATTTTTTATCTTTTCACACATGCAGAAAAGGTAAAGTGCTGAATAATTCAAAGTGAAAGTTTCTCACAAGATTGATGAAGTTTTTTTTGAGTGTTTAAGGAATGGATAAAATCAAAACCACCCATACCGTACTGAGAAGATCGGCCATTATCCAAATCAGACTGAGGATTTGAGCTAATTATTTATGGAGAAGATTCAATAAAGTTATTATTATTCTGTTATGATTTATTTTTATTTAATAAAACATTGTAAACTAACAGGAGTCAGTATAATCTTTCATATAAGGAGATCGAAGGGGTCTAACAGAAGTTGACACAAGTTGTATTCACATTTTCATTATAGTGGATTTCCATAGTCCCACAGAAGTGGCAATGGCAAGGACGTAGGCTCTCACATTGAGGCTAACCTTGTAGACCATGTGTGCCATAGTTTCTTTAATATTATTACATGTTTAAGTATTTTTTAATGGTTGATAAAGAATGAAATCTTAATAGGTTGAATAGGTTAAGTTTCTTAATGTCTTGAAGAAAATAATAAGTGAACAACTGATTACCCCACCCCCCTTCTCAGTTGTCATTCGATCATTGAAACATCAAGTGGTATCAAAGGAAGGTTCCCTTGATTAATCCTTATCATGGAGAATCTCAATTCTGTCAACACAATAGGATTTACTACATTAAATGGAATGAATTTTTATTGATGAAAAAAAGAATTATACCTTATATCCTATCTCTTGTCATTGAAGTTGTTGATGCAGCTACAATTGGTTTTTCAACTATTAATAAAGATGATCCTATTATGTTTGTTGATGAAAGAAATATACTATTTGATGGAAATTCTATAAATTATATTCTCAGTTCCTTTTTATAAAATGTTTTATCAAAAGGTGATGGGTCTCGAAACATAAAAAACCTAGTGGAGAAAAAATGAAAAAGAAGAGAAGCCATCAAAAAAATTCAAGAAGATGCCTTTTGGAACGAATATAATCTTGTTGAACAAGAAGGTTTACTAAGACTCAAGTAAAAATGATTCTTTTGAAGATTTTGATTCACAAAAATTCAGAACCGTTATTGAAAAAGTGGAGAAAACAAAAGACTCCTTAGAGAGTGATGTAGGTGGTGAAGAATCTTATAGAGAGTATCAGCTCAAAACTAAACTTCCATCATGTCTTGAACAAAACAAATAACTCACTAAAGAAATTACATAAATGAATAAATATCATGAAGAAGTTTTTGATGGGAGAAAATATGTCATTAAGAAGGAGGATAAATATATTCAGTAGATTCTAAGCTACAAACAAATAAATGATGAACAGGGAAAGGTGATTGATGATCTTAGAAAGAAGTTGGAATCTAATGATGAAGAAGTTAACAAGTTACAATATAAACTTCTGGAGTTTGAAAATACCCTGACGAAGATGAATGAAAACTTCAAAAAATCTATAGAAGAAAAATTTGAGACCTCTAAAATTTCGTAGAAGGCTCATTATGAGAATCAAGTGAAAAATTATCTTAACAAAAATAAGGTTTCATCTGATTCATCTAACATTTTATGTTCTAGGAGAAGTGTTTGGAAATCATGCGTAGAAAAAAATTGTAAGAAACCAATAAAATCTATAAAAGTTGAAACTTCACTTAAAGGAAAAGATGGTCTATATCCTAATAATGTTAGGTCTAAAATTAGTTACCATCTACAATAAAGTTTCCAATGAAAAATATCATTATTTACTAGAAAATCAATATTTGAGGGATATTGTTGGTGCTATGGAAGCTATGGGAATAGAGCTTATAATTTTTGGCACAATTTATCTCTATATGGAAGAAGTTTTGAGAAAATTAGAAGAAATAGTGAAAGAAGGATGAGTAACATTCCTCACTCACAGAAAGTTGGAAAGCTAAATTATCAAGATGTGAGAAACATTCCAGGAAAGAATCAATTTGAATGTTTAGAATAAGTTTGTTGAATATGTGATCAGTCTGGTCATCATGCCGAAAGATATATGACACCTCTTCCAAAATATTTTTCATACGATTAGAATGAAATTTAAGGTATAAATAAGAAGGTTTATGAGAGTGATTTTATTGTTGAGATAGCTTTGAAATCAAGAAAGAGGAACAAACCATGGATTCTTGATAGTAGTTGTTTTTCACACATGAAAGGTGATATAAAAATCTTGGAACATATTGAATGTCCTGATGGAGGAGTGGTTACTTTTGGCAATGATAGTTCCATAAAAATTAAAGCAATTGGAGCGGTAGATATTGAATCATAGAAACTAAAATCTAAGGAAGTATCACTTGTTGATGGGATAAAACATAACATACTTAGTGTAATTCAAATTTGTGTTGAAGAAAAAGAAGTAATCTTTATAAAGGATCCTTGTATCATCAAAAGTGTGAAAAATGAAAAAGTCATTACAAAAGAGAAAGAACCAATAAGAATATCTTTAAAATTAGAGAATCCAATAATTTTTTTTATTTGAGTGATGAAGATGAAAATATGTTGTGGAACCAAATATTTGGCCAAATTGGGAAAAATAACATGAATAAGTATTCTAAAGTCGATGATGTTTGCAATTTTCCAGAATTGAAAAGATGAGATGAAGATGATTTTATTACTTTATAGAGAGTAATGATGACTAAAAAAGTCATAAAATGGGTGAGATTTAATCTAGGAAACCACTTGAGATTATTCATTCTAATCTATGTGGTCCTATGAGACATAAATCAAAAACGATGATTTATACATTATCACTTTTATTGCTGATTTCACTCGGATGACAAACATCATGTTCATGAAGCACAATTTAGAGTCTATTGAAATGTTAAAAATCATCAAAAAAATATATGGAGAAATATTTGGGGTTTCTATAAAGATTATAAAAACATATAATGGTACTGAATTCACAAAAAATACTTTTGAACACATTCCATGAAAGCATGCTATCAAACATCAGAATAGTGATCCCTATACACCACAAAAAATGGAGTAGTAGATATGAACAATAGGAGCTCGGTGGAAATGGGATTAATTATGTTAGCAGAATACAAACATTCATAATTTTTTTGGAGAGAAGCTGTGAGTACTACTGTACATGTTAAAAATAGATTCTTACTGAGACTAAAAACCAACATGACTCTTTATGAAATGTGGTATCACAATAAAACCTCATTGAAATACTTCAAAGTCTTTATAATCCCATTTATTTTTAAATTAAAAAATCCAGATTTGGAAAAGTTTGATGAGACAGCTGAGGAAGAAACTTTCATGGGTTATTCACCAAATGGATAAAGTTAAAAATATTGGAACAATCATTTACAAAAGTTGGTAGACTCATATGATGTGATGGTAATTGAACATCAAAGTCCCTTAACAAAAGTTGTTGAGACTACTTAGGATGAAACATTGGAGAAATACAAAAATAGTAAGTGTTATAAAAAATAACCTCATCATGATTCCGATGAGTCATGTGGTAAACAATGTGATGTTGAAGAAGAAACCATGAGATTTCTTACCATATTAAAGCATGTTGAATCTGAAAATATTTTTGGAAATTATAAGGCTCTAGTTCAGACAAGAAATAAGTTGAGATTAGAAAAATCAAATGTCCCTTATCTCAAATGGTGACAAGAATCAGTTTTATAGACTATTCAATATAAATAATGGGTGTATTTAATGAATCCAGAGTTGGATTAGATTGAGAAGAATGAAATATGAGAAATTATTCCAATTCTAGCAAATAAAAATATAATCATAACCAAGTGGGTTTACAAAAATAAATTTAATGAACATGGAGAAGTTTCAATAAACAATGAAATACTTATTTGTAAATGGTATCCACAAGTGGATGGTTTGGATTTCGATGAAACCTTTTTCCCCATTTCAAGGCTACAAACAATTCAAATGTTTCTTGCGATGGATTCTCATCGTAATTACCAATTATATCAGATGGATGTAAATTTAGCATTCTTCAATGGTTAAATTGAGGAAGAAGTTTTCATTGAACAATCTTGGGGGTTTATAAATGATGAGGTTGAATTTTCTTTTTGTAAATTAATGAAATCATTGTATGGGATGAAACAAGCTCAATATGCATGGTATTTTATGTTTGAAACTTGTTTGAGAATGATGAACTTTTCGAAAGGAAAAGTTTGTAGCAACTTGAATGTGAAAATATTGACTCTAGAATATTAATTGTAATTGTTTATGTGGATGATATAATTTTTGATGGAGATGGTGAAAAGATTTGTGGAGAGTTTACTGAATAAATGAAGAAGAATTTTTGAATTTAAATGATGGGGAAATTAACTTTCTTTCTTAGATTACATGTTCAACAAAAATAAAGATAGATTTTCTTATCTCAATAAAATTATTCCAAGGAATAGCTAAATTAGTTTTTAATGGAAGAGTAAAAATAAATTTCAAGTCCTATTTCAGTGAGCACAATGTTAAGAAATGATTAATCTAGAGTAATTGTGAACCATAATTCTTTTATGAAGCTAATAGGATGTCTTCATTAACTTATGGCTTCATAGCCTGATATCATGAGGCTGTGACTTTACATGCCAAGTATCAAAGTAATCTGAAAGAATCACATATGTTGGTAGCAAATATTAATCTAAGATATATCAAAGGAACAACATCATATGGGTTGGAATAAAAAATAAAAAGTGAGTTAATGTCCCATGGTTACACTGATGTTGATTGGGATAGTGATTGTAATTATATAAACTCAACATCATGAAGAACATTTCTCTTGGGTGAATATTGTGTGGTTTGGCATAGAAAGAAACAAAGTTCAGTAACATTGAGCACAACTAAATCCAAACATGTTGTAGCTACTTAGGATTGTACTCCAATGATGTGTATGAATTTTCAACTTGAATATTTGAATATGAAAGTTTCTAAACCATTGAAGATACTTTGTGATAATCAGAGTGCAATTGAACTTTCTAAGAATCATGTCCAATGCTCATGTTCAAAACACATTGATAAAAATTTTCACTTCAAAAAAGATACTGTTTCTACTGAAAATGTTTTGCTGGAATACACATACACAAAGTATCAAATTGCTGATATCTTTTAAAAAACAACGTTGAAGGAAAGGTTTGTCAAATTGAGGGTGTAACTTCATGTTCAGCCTCCTCCCAGGGCTTCTTAAACCTCATAAGGAAGTTTACCCCCACTATTCTTCGTATTATATTAAAAGGGGGGAGTAAGAAAAAAACATTTTAATTTGTAAGAAGTGTTTAATTAGTTTTATTTTACGAATATGAACGTTTGGTTATCATATAATGGGGGAGAGAAAAATAAAAGTGAGAGAGAAAAAGAAAAGTGATAAAGATAAAGATAAAAGTATAGGGGGGTTTGAGTAGGGTGAGATTATTTTACATGGAAAAAATTTTCCTGCCCCTAAGGGATGGAAATCCGTCAAAAACATTACTTTATACAATATTGTTGTGTTAGGAATCTCTCTTTTGAGAAAGGAAATGTTTTTATAAAATTCAAATCTTGAGTTGAGGAAAAATTATGAGAGTTTGGAAAGTTGTTAATAAAGGTAGTCAACAAATGAAAAGAGGGAGATTAATGAACCTTTTTGGTAGTTTTTAACAATGTTTTGTATTTTTTGACAACTAACATTTTGGTTGAATAATGTTTTTGATATACAGAAAGATAAAGTTGTTGGTTGTTGGGTGTTTTTATTTGTCACTAAGAATGAAAGAAGCTATTGAGTTTGAAAGAAGTTGTTCATCTTGAAATATATTGATGACGTCCTTTTTGTTACTAAATAATCTTTAATAGGATGTTGTTGATGAATCATAAGTTAGAAAGCTTCTCAAACTTCAAAAAAAATCAGACAATGCTTTTTTGATCTTAAACTTCTCACAAGTAATGAAAATTTTCTTGATAAAATCCGTTGATGAAATGGTGAAGAGGTTTCAAGACATTCAATGAGAAACATTATGAGAAAAATTGGATCTAGATTTATGAGAAACATACTGAACAAATCAGAACATGAATTCTGCATAATTTGGAACCTGATTTCGGAACAATTTGGAACCTGATTTCTAAAAAATTTGGAACCTAATTTTCCACACAATTTATAACCTGATTTCTATACAATTAAGAACCTGACATATAGGAAATTCAGAAGATGATTTATGAATAATTCAGAACCTAATTTCTAAATAATTTGGAATCATATTTATGAACAATTTAGAACCTGAATTCTACTCAATTTGGAACCTGATTTCTAAAAAATTCCGAACCTGATTTATACACAATTCTGAACATAATTTCTGAAAAACATAGAACCAGATTTATGTATAATTTGAAACCTGATTTCTACACAATTCAAAACCTAATTTCTGAAAAAAAATCAGAACCTAATTTCTGCATAATCTATAACATGATTTTTGGAAAAACTGAACCACATTTTGAGTATGTTTCTGAGATAAACTAAACCACTTTTCTGAACATTTTTCTGTGGAAAAATGAAAAAAATTTCTAATCATGTTTATGAGAAAACAGAAACGATGATCCGACAATATCATTCGGAAAGAGATATGATGATTTCAACAAGGAAAACCCAAATTTCAACTTTTTGTAAATCTCAAAGAAATTTATGGAGGTCTGAAGAAGTCAAATATTGAAGATTAAATTTGAGAGATTGGTGGAGATTTTGATATTTGAAGAAGCGGGAATGATTTTCAATATTCACACATTTTTTGAGAGATTTTTATAGTTTTTTATATTTGAGGAAGTAGGAAAGATTCTCTCATATCATTCTCTCATTTGTAACGTTTACCACATGCAAAAAAGGTGGAGCGCTGAGGAATTCAAAGTGAATGTTTCCCACCATATTGAAGAAGGTTTTTTTGAGTGTGGAATGGAAAAATATGCATCATACTTACCGTACTGAGAAGACCGTCCATTGACCAAATCAAACTAAGGATTCATACTGAGTATTTGTGATGTAGATTCAAAAAAGTTTCTATTATCGTGTTTGGATCAATTATTCTATAATAAAACATTATATACTTATAGGAGATGGTATAATCTATCCTATGAGTAGATAGAATGTGTCTAATGGTATTTAACACAAGTTGTATTCACTTTTTCATTATATTGGATTTCCATAGACCCACAATAGTGGATAAATCTTGGAAGTAGGTTCTCACATGGAGGTTGAACCTTGTAAATCATGTGTGCCTTAATTGATTTACTATTCTTTCATGCTTAAGTATTTGTTTAAGTATGATAAAGAAAAAAATAATAACAAGTTGTAGGGGTTAAGTTTTTTAATGTTTTGGAGATTATAAAAAGTGAAAAACTTATTCACCCCCCCCCCCCCCCTTCTCAGTTTATTTGATCCTTGGAACATTATATTTGATAGGTGGAGAGAACATCATTCTTTCCTGAGGGAGCACAGTTGTACCAGTGGAATTTTTTGGGAGTTTCTAAAGAAGTTCCAAACATCCCCTTTGGTAGTACATCTAGGTATGGTGAATATGTACCAGGACCTGTGATGTTAGTTCTGGTGGTCGGGGTTGAAGAAGGTGATGGTAGAGTTTTTTTCACAATTCCTCACATGTTTACAAGTGAAGGTTGAGAACCATGTTCCAACGGGATTGACCCAACCACTTTACGCACCATAGTGGAAGTTAGATGAGATATCGATGGACTTTTTAACAGGTTTTCCACAAACTTTCATGGGAGATGATACCATCTATGTGATCATTGATTGACTCACCATTTTGGTCCACATCCAAGCTATTTGGAAGAAGTGTTTGATAGAGAGCACGAGATGCCTCTCTGCGTAGGTGATTTTTCGAATCCATTGAGTCCCTTCGATGGTAGTGTCAGATCATTATACTCACTTTACATCCTAGTAGAGGAAGGGATTGCAAGAGTTGTTTGGGACTCAGTTAATCTTGAGCATAGAATTTCATCCCTAAATGGATGGCCATACATAGAGGATTTTTCATGTTCTTGAGGACATGCTACGTGCTTGCATCCTAGATTTTAGCCGTAGTTGGGAGGATCACATACTACTGGTGGAGGTTGCATACACAAAAAAAGAAACCACTCCACCATTGGTATGGAACCTTTTGAGGCCTTGTACAAGAGACCATTCATGTCACCACTTTGCTGGACTAACCCAAGAGATTCAAAACTCATGGGTTAAGGGTTGGTGCGGGCTCCCACTGATAAGGTGCATATCATTCAGGAGCTGAGGATGACTAAATGTATTTGGATAAAGTTTTACTCCAACAGTATATAGAGGCCCTTGGAGTTCCAGGAGGGATACCATGTGTTCCTTTGGTTCTCACCTCCATGAGGATTGCAGATATTTGTTCGGGGTAGCAAGTTATCTCTAATAAACATTTCCCATTTTTAGATTTTTTGTAGAGTTATCTAGGTGGCATACCTCTTAACTCTACCCCATAAGTTGCACTAGGTGAATAATGTATTCCACATGTCGCAGCTATTTAAGTACAATAATGATCCTTCACATGTCATTTAATGGGGAGTGCTAGACATTGACGATGGGGAAACTTTTGTGGAGTACCCAGTGGAGATCGAGGATCGATAAGAGAGGATCCTTCATTGGTAGATGATTTCTTTGGTGCATGTTTGGTGGCAGCATAGGAATCTCTTAGAGGGAACTTAGGAGTAGGAGACTCAGATTCGTTCTTAGTAACCTCACCTTTTTGTTGAGTATCCCTTATTTTGGCTTTTGGGGACGTAAATCCCTAAGGTGGGGAGAATTTATTGACTCATATTTTTATCTGGTTTTATTTTTATAAGTTAATTGGGAAAATTCCGAGACCAAGAACTGATATGGAGTAAGATTTCAAGGCCCGGTGTGCCTGAGGAAAACCAATGAAAAATATTTAGTTTTAAATAAAGCGTGTTAGAAGTTTTTATTTAAACTAGAACAACCCTTAAACATGTTCCCGGATCAGAGTTATGGGGGCGCCATTTCATTCAGAACACTGAAATTACCTTATGTGGGGCCTAACCCCAACCGGTATAGGTCAAGTGTGGAAGCCGTTTTTTGGACATAAACGTCATTAAAACATTTTATTTGATGTTTTGTTGGTTTATTTTGTTTATGGACTATTTTTAGGTATTCAATGTTATGAAATAACCCTGGAAATCCTACAAGTAAATGAGAGAGATATTACTCTAATGAATGTTGATGGATTGGTGAATCAAGATTGACCAATCTCAGATTGGACAAATTGAGGAATGATGATCACACAACTTCTCCCTTCATCAATGATTGATCCAAACCTCGAGGTATGATGTTGATCTATTTGTGATTTCCTTTTCCCCCATAAGATTGAATTATGAACATGGAATAACCAATGAACAAGTTGATATGTGGTTTGATCATTCTTACTGTATGGTTAATTTATCGTGGGTTTTCCTGTGTGATAGATCTTAATGATTATCCTCCCCCTTTTCCCCTTCTTAAAAGTAAGACTCAAGGCTGACAAAAATAAGGAATATATCCATTATTTGGGAGCTATATGTGTTATTCCTATCCCTTTTTTGGAATTATTCATTTTTGGGACCTCATAGTGACGAAAACAATTTGTTGGGAGACTCCAAACAAGATTGAACCCTCAGAGTAATAGCAATATGGATCAATCCTAAAGGCATGGAAGCTTGTGTCTCTGTTTTATTATCCATTTGAAGAGTTGGTTACCTTGTAATGATATGGTAATTTTTTATATTCTATAATTGAGTCTTTGTTAAAGATGGTATAGGTCCATTTTTCATGAGGTGTACGTCCTCCTGGAACAAACGCACTATGAGCGGAATCTTATGGATGGCTGTGATCTTGAGACAATGTAACTAGGTGCCCATGTGGTTTGGGGCTTTCATGACCTTTTGGCACTATGTGTGTTATCTACACTTTGTGTGCTATCTAAAATTTGTGTTTTATAGACACTCCATGTGTTATCGACACTCCGTGTGTCATCGACACTCCCAATGTTTTTGACAATCCGTGTGTTATCAAAACTCTATGTGTTATTGACACTCCTTGTGTCATTAAAACTAGGTGTCTTACTTATACTGGTTGTTATGTGGACTACATATGATAATACATATATAAATGAAATATACATATACCCATGTGAGCTAATTGTAATTAGTTATTTTATTGTGGTATATATCATGTATTTAATAGTGGTATTCCTTTGTGGTTTCAGGGTGTCCTGCTAAGTATTGTTTTACTCACCCCTGCATGGGATTTTCTGAAACATGTCATATCTTATACATACAATTGAATCTTTTATGGAGTCCTAGTTAGACTAGGAACATATTTTTATTTGGTTGATCAAACAAACGAGGTTAACTGCTATGGATTTTGAAAGTTTTCCTACACCTGCCCTTTTAGTAGGGTTTTTGCAGATAAGTTTCAGGAACTTTTTCATACACTTTTGTGGACTCTTTCTTTTGGTGGGCTTGTATTCTGGCCCTGTTTATATTCTAGTTTTCCTAATGTCGTACTCTATGGAAATTATCTCAGTGTATGCATTCTTTTTCTACTTACTGTTTTTACATTTCAAATTTTCGGGCTTGGAGATGTGCACCTATGTATAGGTTCTTAAGAAAATTCCTCCCATTTGTGGGATATGCCTACTCGGTGCTAGTTTCTAGTCCCTGGCCAATCAAATGTGGGATTGGGGTGGTCCTAGAGAAATCCCCTCTTGAATTGGCCATGATAATAATAATCTATAGGATATAGAGGTATGAAATAGAGTATATTGTTCATGGAGACGGTAGGTCATACTACGCATGAACACTATTTCCATTTTTATTATGGTAATGGAAGAAAGAAAGAAAATTAAATATATGTATATATGTATACAATATCATTATAGTAGAATTATCATGTCATATATATCATATAAGTTCACTGAACCCATCCTTAATACATTCAATGTTGTGTGTGAATGAGTCACATGGTGTTGAAAGGGCAACATTCCACACTTCCTCAATCCAAATTATCAGATTTACAAATAAATTGAAATTATAAAGATTTGTGTTGTAAAAGGATTAAATTTGATTAAATACATAATAAATATATTATAGATCATATATAAATAGAGTTTCCATCATAATTTTCACCATGATAGGTGGTAAATGGAAAAATGAACAGTCGTTGTTCTGTGAGGTGGTAATTCACCGTACAGGTAAACGGTATGTTTCTTACCCATTAGATATATATATATATAATCTTAGGTCAATAACATAGAATAAAAATGTCTTATTATATTTATGATTCTTGTTTTGATATAAATTCATGGAATAATAAGAGTAGAGGGCGAGGAGAAATGAAATAACATAAAAGAATTTTAGGAATAATTTTACCTCTTATCCATGTAACTCTTTTTGGTTTGTACATAATGGAATCCTTAGATTTATGTATGCATGATATTAGGTGTATAAGCTTAGGGGAGTTATATTGACGAGATATTTTTATAGATCATGGCCGAGCCAATGTTTATTTAGAGGTGTCAGGAAGTTGGTGGAGAGGAGGCCTTTTTATATTTGGGGATGAGTGATACACATTTAAATTTTTTGAAAATGAATTCCACCCAAATTTTTTCTTTGGAAATTGGATACAATAATTTTAAAAAATTTATAAAATTGAATTTAGGGTCAAAATATGGCCATAAAATGGATTTTGGACATGTTTATAGATCATTAAGGACATTAAGTTCAAGATTTTGTCCTTAGTTAAGCTTAATTGTACCTTAGTCGATGAAATTAATTTTAATTAATTTCACTAATTTGTTATGTCAAAAAGTAATTTGAATTTATTATACATTATAAATTATACTAATTCCAAATATGGAATAAATTTTTAAATATTCCAACAATATAAGTGGTAGAAATTAATTCAAACGTAATCATACTGATGGGAAGACACTATCGGGTTTTAATGTAAAATTTCAAAATATTGTTATGCTTTTATATTCACTTTAAAAGTGAAATTTATTAAAATAATAAAATTGGTTTTTTTATAAAAATATTATTTAAAAAATGTTTTAAATAAATTTAAAATAGAATATAACCTTAAAAATAATTTAGCTGAAAAAGATGTTTTGCACTAAAATCCATTATTTCTGACTATTCATTAAAAAATGAAACTTCCCAAAAAAATAGTATAACTTAATTTTGATTCTATTATTTCAAAGATAAATTTTGTTACAAATTAGATTTATAAATTTTCCAAAATTTAGAATTAAAATATGGTCTCCATTAAAAGGTCGTAAAACTACTTTTATAAAAATATACTTTTTTATGTGTAATATTAAGTCTATTCCATTAATTTACATATAAAATAAATTGGATGAATGTAAAAAATTTGAATATTTAACATATTAATTTAATTAATATCATTCATTAGAAGTAATTAATTTAACATATTATGATGAATCATCTTTTTCACATGAAAATAGTATTTTCGAAAATTATTCCCTTTATATTCATTTGGTTTTTATATTCTCTTATAATAAATAGGTATCCAATTAATTAAAAAATAAGTCAGTTAATCCTATAATATTAAATATAACAGCTTTGTTATATCTTATTAAATAATAATATTCTAATAAAGAATTATTATTCATAACACTCGGTCATGCAAGTTACGCAGACCATCAAGGAATATCAGTCCTGAGTGTAACATAAGCTATCCTTGGTGTTCCATATACAGAAATATAAAATTTATGTTTTGGGTAGTGTATAGTTAACTTGGTGTTTCATATAATTAAATCTATCCATATTAATTTAATATAAAATAAACTCTTTTCATTGCTGCGTGAAATTCAATATATCAAAAAGAATAAATTAATTGAAAAAAAAATTCAAAAAAATTTAGGGTGTTACAATGATAGACTCTATAAAATTTATTTTAACCTCACATGAAACCTTAAATTCTTCCAAAATTAATGCAACAATTCCAACATAAATAATTCAACAATTATTTAATATTTTCCACAAATCTAAAAATGTAATAAAAGTCATGCAAGATGACTTAATTGATTATTATGAAATCGCAGACCAATTTAAATGTTACCACTAATGTCAATTTATATCATTCATTTATCAAAATTTATCATTATTAACTCAATATCATACAAAAATTAATGTTTATCTTTTCCCTTCATTATTGTTTCTCAAAAATACCACCTTACCACTAAATCAATTTTGTTGGTTATCAGTTTCATTTAAAATATATTTTCAAATAATTAATGAAAAACTACTACATAAATATCCTTATATGATTCATTATTTTATGACCATAATATTATTTTCATAAAAATTATATAATAAAAATAATGAATCAAAAATATTAAAAAATTCAATCATCCAATTTCTTTCTTAAATAATTAATTATGATTCAGTTTTTTATTCCCCAAAACTTGTTTCCTAAAATATGAAATTAGAATCATGTATTAATATACATTAACCACACATTAATCATTATTCATAAATTTAACATAATAATTGAAATTAAAATTGCACATTACATTTTCAAGTAATTCTTAGTCGCTTCATTGTTATCGATAAAACCATTACTCGTAAAATCTTTTGGATTTTTTCTCTCATTATTTCCACTTAGGATATTTATTTTCATAATTCATTTACTATCATCATATAAAAAATAAAACTATTAGTGAAACCGAAGGGATAAAATTATTATCATCCATTTTATTAACCAATATTTTCATTTTTCCTCAATAAATAAATTATTCATGTATTTCCTTTCCACACTAAAAAAATCTTCAGGTTTCATTTAGATAATCACATGATCATTTATTTCCAAATTTTTGACATGCTAAAAGATGAATATTCTTTCCTCTATGGTCATCATGAAAATGCTTCTTTATCTTATTAAGTGTGTCAAGATACTCATGAAATATGATATTTCTAATCATATAATGAGATAACTGATCAGGTATAATCACAATGACCTTAAATCAAGCTCTACTTTTTTTTAGTTTCAAATGAGTAAAATCATTCCCTTTTCCACTAGCATTAAGACGATTTCTCCTAGTTCCATGGATTAAATAAAACCAAAAAGCATTGTGTGAGCATAAATTGTAATTGTGACCAATCATTAATACTCATTTATTATATTTCTAACTCATGGAAAAATAATTTTCAATCAGTGACCCCTTAGATTTATTCTATGATATCCATGATCATTAAGAATAATTTAGGATGTCATCTGATAATTTGACTTTTCTATAGAGTTCTTAAAAATGTTTTCTCAAACTAGTTTCCAATTATTAACTAAAAATTGATCTTATAACCAATCTATATATCCAAACTTTTCATACATATATATTATGTCTTAATAGATGAATAATTTTTTCATAATAATACAATAATTTCAATAATCATATAGTTCTAGTGCCTTGGTAAACATGTATACATAAACATTAGGTCTATTAAAGTCTCTCAATACATCATTCATAAATAGTACCCTTCTCAAACATATAATTCCAAAAATATTTATTCCTAAACTTAGTTTAAGAAATGTAAGAAAGGAAGAGATAAAATTATTAGTAATGGTAAACAAGGGAGATATTAATGGTCACATAAGTATAACATGATCATAATGGTATGAGAACGTTAGAATAACATTTCAAATCAGTACCCTACAAATCATAGGTCATAATAATGAGTCATGGTTTAAATATTGGAATTTAATATGACATGACTCATGAAAGAATGAAAGAAAATGATCTATGATAGAATAACAAGGGAATAATACATCAGTTTGTGGAAAACATGTAGGTATATAAATTTTTTTCCTCTGTAGTCATGTCTCATTTAAAAGAGTATTATAGTGAAATTGCAGAACTCAAAAAAATGAGCATAGTAGTCAAGGCTCACAAGAAAGACTATTATAATGGAAATATTCCCTTATTAAACTAGGATCAAACCCGGTTATTGTATAGTATATATCAAGAGATATCAATTATTACCCAATTTTTTAGAGAGAGATATGGGTTCCACCCATGAGAAAATGAAAATCATAAATGTGGGTTCTATAATAACATAAAACATTCATCACATCATAATCAATGAAAAAATTTGTTTCCAAAAAATATCATTATACTATTACCTATAGAAAATAAAATGGTTTCATAATAATTCAAAAATTCTATCAAACAAAAACACATATAAATGTTATATAGTCTATGAATATATTTTTCGCATAAATATAAAATATCATGAAAAATATTAATTGTGGAATATGGGGATCATATCCCCAAAAACTCATAATTAAATTCATGGTTTCTTATCTTTGATGAAAAGAAATTCCATTAAAAACTCTTTCAAGAAAATATCCTTTCAAATTTTAGGTAAATTATTTATAATCTAAAAATTTCAAAAATAATATGTAAAAAAATTTCATTGAGAATATACATGAAAATGTGTAATAAATGCATCATATCATGGATTGGTTATGATGAAAAGATATTCTACTCATATAATCCTTTTTTATTTCAAAATAAATTTTGAAGAAAAGGTGGGAAACCGGTACATGTCTAAAGATTAGGTGTTAAATAGATAAAGAACCAAAAAAGTTGTAAAAAACAAGACTAATAATATTATAGTCATCCACCCTTTAAAGCCCTCAATGAATAGTGGTCACCTGCATATTTGGGCCATTCCTTATAACATCTTAAAAATGATCCACCATCTTTTCCTAGGTCTAGATATATTATTCTATATTGATCTTTCCTTTGTTAAAACCCCACGATAATATGTGGTCCTATTTTTTGACCCACTCTAATTTCTCCTAATTATTTGCAACTATACTCAACCTATCGTATATTCTATTGAAAACCTCATACGAAGAATTAGTCTAAATTTATTCTTATATAATTTCTCCCTTAGAATGTAGAATAAGCTGAAAAGGATCTCGAGTCTCTGCTTCCAGATTTTCCACCGTTTGGCTTAAGGTTCCATCCATAATTAGTTCCACATTCGACATAGTGACTTTGCCATCATAGGCCTATATTCCCTAACCTAGAACCTACTTTCCCAACTCATAGACAGCTTCTTAGCACCTTGAACGCTTTATGTGTTCCCTAGTAGTTCTTCTATCCCATTTCTCTTTGTCTTCTCTGATGATCTAGTAACAATAATTTTTGGGAAATTTGTAATATTTGCGGGGTCTAGAATTTTACCTCCATTATAAAATGGGAAATTCTTAGTTGATAGGTTTCATTTCTTACTCTTTCTCAAGAATGTTTGGACTGAAATGTCCACTTTTGAATCTTGCTAATATTCCGTCATCGCCAGGGATTCCGCTTCTTTATCACATAGTTTAGTATCCCCGGAAGACCTTGACAGGTCCTTTATTCATTTTCATCATGGAATGTGTGTTTTATATCCTTCTAGATCATAATTCTCATTCGCTTTAGTATGTAAGGATATTAAATGATTGTGGAGGTGGGTATAACATGAAAGTTCATGTTGGATGAGTGGGATTAGACAAAACTTTATTTCCACTGAATGGGAATAATAACTAGAGGCAGTGGAGAGAACGACCTCCTCTCCCTTATCCTTCCCTCAAGACTTAACCGTATCATAATAATATTATCTAGCATATGAGTCCTACTCAAACATCTTAACATCATCCAAATCATTATTCATCCTGGAAAAAAAATATCCAAAAAACGTCGATTAGGAATCCAATTGGAGGGGGATTCATTAAGGGAATCTCACACACCATCTCACTCACCTCCGGGCTACTAGGATCCTACCTTGCATGGGGCTAACAGCAGAGAAAATCTGCACCCATGCCTCCATATGGTTTTCTTCCTTCTGGGTAACTTTAGGGTGAACAAACCCCATATCTACTACATGGGTGGGGCTTGATAAACTAGTTGATTTATTGGCGCCTTCCTGATCAGTGAATAGAATGGGATGATTCTCTATTGAAGAAGCAGTTACCCCTCGAGAGATGCCTCCATTTCCACCCAAGGCCTTTTCAACGTATGGAATGTGGTATCCAGAATCCCCTAAGACATCTCAACACACCTCTTAAACCCCACCTAAATAGAGTGAGAACCCTAGATAGATGTATTCATCCTATTCCTTGATGTTTAGGTGCATAGTGGGGTCATCATATGCCTCTATTTCAACAACTGGTCTTGGAATGGAGTTTGAATCATTCCAGTCCCTATGAGTGCAACTACACTCTAAAATCGTATGTCCTAACTCCTTATAGTACGAGAAAAATTCAGGCCATGTCTCAAAAACCACAGATTATTTCCATACGAACTCTTCCCTAACCGTGATCTAGATTCACACTGTCAGGGGGTTTGAGACATCGACCATAACAAAAATATGTTGTCAAACTGGTCAAAAAATAGCAGTTTTGCAACTGTCCAATCATCAAAACCAAAATACCATATTCCCAAACATACAATGAATCGAAAGATTTTGGAAATTCAATGTTAAATCTAGAAAACATACCCACATCACCAAAGTAGTATCAACACACTTCATGTTGAACATGAAATTCCAATGAAAGAGATAGTATTGGAGACCATTGAAGGATTTTGGGGAGCTGGATCAGGAATAATCCAGTTGATATATGACAAAAAAATGAATCCTCAAATGTCACCTATTAATAAGACTAACCACTAAACGTTTTAGAAGAACCCAAGAACCGAATATGAATCGGTCAAAGGCATCAACTAAAGAATTTATATTCCTAAAGAATGCCTCCAACGCCAGTCTATGAAGATCTGAATCCTCAATGAATTATTACATCGAAATCTCCAACTATGGTGATCCCTTAAAGTGATCAGGAAGCTTTGGGGGAAGCAAAGTAAATGTGATGGGAGAAAGGAAGTCGGTATTAGAAAATGGGAGGAAGGTCCAAATCCTAGAAGAAGACATCAGAAGGAACACATCCCCCTTCTACTAGGAGGGGAGTGGTTGAAGTCACGACCATCGATACATCAGGACATTACCACCAATGAATATGGGAAACCCATTTAGCAGTTCTCCATTACATTACTCTATTTTAATTATTTTGTATTGATTGGATGACCAGATATTTTACTAATATCATATATGTAATAAATAAAATTCATTTTTACACTTTTTTTTAAAAAATTGCATCATTAAAAAAATTAGAAGAATATCCCTTTTGGACCATTTTTTAAAAATTAAAACATGGGTAACATTGAAATTGAAAAATCATAGGAGAATAGTAAATAATTTATTTAAAAAAAATTTAGAAAACATTTATATGGAATAAAAAATTTATACTAGAGAAATAAATGATGTCGATCTTACATAAAAATATAATCTTAGTATCCTGACTACATAAGTTAAAAAAAATTAGTGGAAAAGAAATATTCTCAAAAATATTAGCGGGGAGAAAATGTAATTATTTTAATGGGATACATTTCATAATATTTCATCATTATAACTTATCTATAAATAATTTGGAATAATAATGAGATTGAACAATATAACCCTTTCCACTTTGGTAACATTTAAATAATAATTCTCACAAAAGAATGAACTATATATGAAAATTTATATCCCATTATTTTATTCAGAATAATCAAAAAATAATTTTATTAGAGCAATATAATCCCCACAAAATACATTGGTGTTGTATAATTCAGGTGTCAAAGAGAAATAAAAATGCGATGAAAATACCTTTCTATAATTTTAACGTCATTTGTATGTGATTGAATTTTGAATGCTATACTTTTGAATCTTGGTAGACGTGGTCTATAATATGTAAAAATTTTCGAGTCCTTTTCTGATTCCATGTGATATGTGTGTTGGTTTCCACCGAACACCTAAAATGATGTCTATTATGAATATATCAAAAAAATTGGAGAAAAAACAATTTTCTAGCAGATATCTTCTTTGTTTTTCTTGTCTGTTCTAATTCGCCAATTTTTTCCTTTTATATTTTTAGGGATCCATTTTCTCTATTATTTTAATCATGATATAAATATCATACATATTTATTATATATAAATATAAATATATTTATTCATAAAACACAAGAACGAAGAATTAATTGAACTATTAATAGATGTGTTAGGATGTACGTATACATGAAAACTATTTTCATTTTTCATCATATGAAAAAAATTAAAGTAAAATTTTAATTCAACTTTTTATATTCAATATTATATCATATATATCATATGTATTAGTAAAATACATCCCCTTTATCATCCATGAAAATTAAATTGGAAAAATGAACCACATCACTTCATTAAGGTGAGATATGAATAATTATTCCATAAGTATAATTATGTAAAAATTTCATAAATGAACATTAATAACATCATAATATTAATCAATAAAATATGGTTTTGAAAAATTATTTTTATCTATAAATTGATTTAGTATGTCGTATGTACACACGAGTGATACATTCACTTATTATTTGATAGTAAAGAGGGTGTATTACTTTTTTCATAATAATATTAAATTTTAAGCATATTTAGTATACTTAATAAATATATTATGATAAATAAAATATATTATGAAGAGCTGATGAATAATATAATATAATGTGATTGTTTTTGGTGATTACATTTTATTTGAAATGACTCTTTTATATCTCTTCTAGCTGGCTCTAGGGTTGGTATTTTTCGTTGATCATCACCTATAAAATTTATCTATACAAGTTTAGAAGATAAATTTTTAGAGCATGGTAGACATAGAAGGCTCAAAGTGGGGTAAATATGTTAGGTAAGAGGTTCCCTTTAAAAATTGATCTAATAGGAACTTTAAGACTTTCCAAAAAGATTAAATTATAATAAGTTCATTTAGATCCCAAATGCCTCCAAATGACCACTGGCTCAATGATAAGGTAAGACAAGATAGGAATAGTATAATACAATATAATTTACTAATGTGTTGGATTATTTTTAAGCCCTATAATTTTTTTCGACCCTTCTTTTACAACTTTTCATTATAACAATGGTATAAGCTTTTCAATAGTAATGAGTTGTTAATTTTTCTTATAAGGTGTAAATTGGACCATAAATTCCAAAATTATGATATTTTAGACCCTATAATATCCAATATATATTATTTCATGATTTTCATAATTTTTAAATAATTTATTAATATATTATTTTCATAAAATACCTTTACTATCAATTATGAAACTAGTCATTTTATTTGATTTAGTAGATAAAAATAAAAAAATTTAAAAAAGAATTAAATATTTTAACTCAACACTTCTATTTCATAACCACGTATAAAATTCATAGAACACTATAAATTCATCAAATTATATACATTTTATATTATTAATATTTTATTTTATTTTTTCATTAAATGAATAAATAATGTTTTTTCCTTGTTTATGAATATATTTCAACTCTATAATACATTAAAATTATAGATAAATTTCCATCATAAATATAATTTTATTATGAAAAACATTATTAATAAAACAAATTCATAACTATTTTCCCCTATGTGAACACATAAAGTATTTTTAAAACCAAGAGAGTGACATTTTGTAACCTTCATTGACTTAAATAATATACAATACATTTTCAAGGATATGTCTCAATTGAAAACTCAATTTCTATACCATTTTTATGAGAGTAGAATTAAATTTGTCCAATAAGAATTAGGATGAATTATTATGTCTTTATCTCTTAGTTTAACCCTATATTAACACGATTTTCTATTTACATAGGTGAATTTTTTTATAATGAATACTATTCATATTTACCAAACATAAAAGGTTCTATTTAACATATTTAATCATCCTTATTCCAAATAAGAAATAAATTCCAAAAAATTCGTAACCTATAATATTTAGAAATTAATTTTCAACTAACTTCCTAAAATTTGTCAAAACCCTCTTTTTATAAAAATCAATTTTTAATAAATAATACAATATTTATTCTTATTCAATAGAAATAAAAAAATTTAGATTAATCTGAAGCCATTCTATTGAATATATAATATATGCAATAAATTAAATCCATTAATCAATATTATTAAAATTTATTTTATTATGTTAAAAACACATTGCATGAAAAAAATAGTTTTTTAGTAAAATTACTTTTTACCTATAAAGAAATTTATTCTAAATTATAACATCAAATTGATTTTATTTCACTTAATTTTTTTATTTATAATATAATAAATATATTTTTAGTTATAAAATTTTTAAAAAAAATTGATTTTTTACATACTATTTTCAATAAAATTAGTATTGTTTACTATTCACAAGAACATATATATTTTCATAAAATTGTGAAATTTTTTTCCATAAAACAATTGTAATGTGACGAATTTTGAAATTATGTTAATTTTATAAGATAAAATTACTACAAGTACTAGAAAATAGTCATAATATTTTCTTATAGAAAGAATCAAAATAATTTTTCAATGAAACCATATTTTTAAATAATAAAATAACTTTACTAAAAATTGAGAGATTCTTTTAAAAACACATATCAATAAATTTATATTCAGTTGGATATTTATATATTTTTCATAAATTATGTAATTAAATTCATATCATCCAATTTAAAGGCTAGTAAATAACTATAGAAAATAAGAATATTTTAATAGTGTAACTCGTTATTTAAAATTTGATGGTGCGTTTAATAAATGATACCAAAGAAAAAAATATATTTTTTAAATCTAAGGGGGTTATAATTACCTCTTCTCAGAGATACGACATTTTATTTATAATTTGACCCATATAATATTGGATTTAGGGTAAGTGAGGAATCTCAAGAACATTTGGAAGGAAACTTGGACAGTTTTTTATAGTCCGACAATGAGCTATACTTTCCGAATTATGTGAATAAGGGAGGATGAGAGGTTCCCTTTTTTATATGACGGAAGGGACAAACATGGAATTATATAGACAATTTATATAAAATAAAGTCATATTTATATGAAAGATATACAAAATGGATAGGAAATCAATACTTATATTATATTGCATGTAAATATATTCACCTAATTAGATTTATAAAAGTTTTTGTGGTATTTTTACCCTTATAGATGAATCTAACTGCCCCCTCGAAAAAAACATTTTAACCATAACCATTGTAACACTTGTTTTCTATTTTTACGATTTATCTTGACCAAATATTATATTATCATACAACATATTATTATTGAAACTTATTTTGAATATTTAATCCATTTTATTGGAATGAAATTGTAAAGTAAGAGAAAATATATTTTAATGTCATTGCACAAAATGTAATGAAACCCATTTTTAGAAAAATGATTATTTTGAGCATAAAATGATTTTATGAAAAATAATTGTTTATAATTTTGATTCCAATGTAATTAAGTGTATAATTTTATATAAAAAAGTCATATATTTCAATTTTGAAAAATTATAACTTAATAAAACATTCAAAATAATTGATTAAAAGAGTAGAACTAAAACTAGTTTTTCTTTTTTTAAAAACAATTATTCGATTCCCGAATTGTCAAGCATTAATTTTTACGTTCAATAAAAAAAATTATATAACATATTAAATATTTATAGTTTTTATATATATATATATAGTTTAATAATATTTTATCTAATTATTATATGAATATTATGTTATTAAAGTGGTTTTATTTGTAAAATCCATATTTTAAATATTCACTAACATAAAACCATTTCCAAAAAAACTAAAACACTCAGCGAAATTTTATTTTGAAATTATAGGTTAATAAATGATGTTAATTTTTTTATATTATTATTCTAGAAAATAAATTAATTTATTGTAATTATTCTCACAAAAACCAACTAAAAATTATTCTTTTTAAATAATGTTTTCTTATTGAATAAAATGAATTTATTTTTATAATTTTCTTAGTAAAATATTTATACGAATGTAAAATTTATTTTATTTAATGAATTATTTATTTTAAATAAATTTTCTCTAATTATTTTCCATAATGTTGATATTCATAGTCCTACCCTCCAACTCAATGACTAGGTTATAAAAGTCATATTTAAATAATATTATTTTGTGATTCATTTATGAATGATGTTGAATGTAGTGTATGTTATCAAATGTAGTATTAATTTAAAGGAAACTAAATTAATTGTGTGTTATGTTGATTACCATTCCCTCCACATTTAATATATTTTCTCAACCCCTATATGAAATCCCATGATTATTTCTTATGAAATTGTTCCCATATAAGGATCTCAACTCTTCTATTACTTTCTTATAGAGATAGTTAATTACACATAGAGTCCAAAAATCCTATTATTCATTGGATTTCCTTTATAATTTAATGATTTAAGAAACTATATTTCATTCATGAGAACAATTCTTATAATCCCTCAATATGATTAAAAAAATTTAGAGACTAAGTATATATAGTGACATGGATTTAAAACATTAGTGGAATTATCAATCATGATTTCTAGATTTCATCGATAAAAAATGACATACTATGAATTCATAATGAAATTATACTGAAATTAAACTGCAATCATTTATTACTTTTATCACAAATTCATGAATTTATTTCTATCTCTTCCCATTTCCCTTGTGGAAAATATTTTTTTATTAAAATACAAATGAAATAAATTCAACTTTATATTTTATATCTCATATACCTTCATTTTATTTATAATATATATACCAACATTAGTCACCATATCCCAATAAAATATACACATCCATGAAATCTTTTTTCCTTCTCATTATTCTCTATGGCTATAAATATCTTCTATAGAAACATTATCCAATTCTCTTCAACCATTGGATTGATGGACAAACTTAATGAATAAAGTTATTTTCTCACAAAATTATCTAAAGAGGTTGATCCTTATTAAGTAAAAACTATATTCTCAATGTTTAAAAGCTTATCATTCATAACCTAATCCATTTTGAATATGATTTTAATAATTTATCTAAAACAAACATTTACTACATTATATTGATTACCCAGACAATCCACAAATTTTCCTCAATTCTAGGACTAGTTTACATTAATTTTTTAGGAATAATTTTATAATGAATAAAATGAATTAATTAGTAATGGTATAAGGAAATAATTTATAAATCATTAAAAAAATATTATTCGTTCATAAAACACTATCTTATTTACAATATGATTATTAAAAAATAGAAAATAATATCTAGAATTTTCACATTATAGAACCTATGTTTTCAACCAATATTACTTTAAATCTAGTTGATAATGTATCTACCAAACATTGTTAAAATACCAACATTTATACCCCCAAACCTAATCATCTAGAGTTGATGGGTAATAATTTATATGATAATCATATTATATGAGATTATTCACCCATAATTAAGGTATTATATACCTCAAGAGACATGATATATAAAAGATAAATTGAAACTATAACACACATACACCGTTAACCTAGATATTATAGTTATCTTGAAAAAATGGGAAAATATTCTTGAAGTATGGTCCTGGTGAATTGAATAGATTTGAAAAATTGGGATTCCTTTTATGTAAGTGAATAAAAAAATATATTCGAAAACATGATATAAAAATTATAATTTTTTTGAGAACAATATTTATGATTATATTATATCCATGAAATCCTAAATTTATCTCTTCTTATTATCCTTGGGAATGGAAAAAAATAAAAAAGGTTTATATTAGATTCATATTAAAGGAATACATCAAATAAAATATTGAATATTATAAATAAACCATGAATAATAAAAATGATATATACAATAATCAAATATTCCATATAACTATTTCAATAAAGGGGAATATATCCATGATGACATAGTGACATAAATAATCACACTAATAATAATAAATAACTTCATTATTATGTAACGAAAAATGTATGACATCTTAATCATACCATCAAGGCCTATTGTTAAGCCATCATAAACATACCATCCAAGACTCATGCTATGAAATCATAAGTAAGTGGGATGATGTACACAAAATACATAGTTTAGATTTTATTAGGAGGCCAATAAATGAATCAAGGATCTATCTAATGTTAGGTCCCACCTGTCACCTATTGAGTCCAATGCATTTATCAAATGAAATAAATGAATGACAGTAAAATGTATAATCCAAATGATAAAATAAATATATTTTTAATTGGAATACTAGAATATGAAATTACAATTTTCCCATGAATATATTTATAAAAACATGCAAGTTTATAATAATATGTATATATTTGACACGTAAATATATTTTCAATTAATCCACAATTAGATAATTATCATTCCTTTTTGGGTACCACCCCCAATCTAATTTATATTGAATTGGGTGTTTACACCATATAGAGTAATGAGTATATGGTTTTGAAAATTCTAAAAATGATATGAAAAACATCTAAGAATATAAAGAACATGGATATGAATATTCCCATCAATTCATCCAAAATGAAGCTATGTTAGTAAATATATGTCATTCAGAAACAATATAATAAAATGGGTGTGAAAATATTAAAAATAATTTCTCTTAACGCTTTCGTATCGTTGTTCAATGTATGAAGACATAAATAATACCCAAAATTAATTTCATGATGCTTCAATAAGAATTTGAATTCATTATTTTTAAAATAAATAATATTTATTAAATATTAAAAAACTTATAATTTATAAATAAAATGTGAGATTGAATTAAAAAATCTACATAAGTGGAAAAATAACATTTCAGAACTATTGGAAAAATAATAGCCTTTTCCATTATAAAATACATAGAATAATGGGAATAGATATTACATTGTAAAAAAAATAAAATATTCAAAAAGATTATAAATCAAAAATAATGGTAATGAAAATGAAACAAAAAATCAAATTAAAAAAGTTTAAAAAGGGTTTCACATTACTTTGTTTGAAGTAAATGAAAAAATTGACTATTTTGGAAAAAAATGATAATGTAGTCCTTGAAAACGTTTCATTAGAAATTAATTAAAAAATATAACTTTGTAAATCAATTATCTATAAAAAAACCCTTTCAGTAGAACTATAAATAATATGGATATGGAAGAGGATGGTTT
Source organism: Viscum album (assembly GCA_963277665.1). Lineage (NCBI taxonomy): Eukaryota > Viridiplantae > Streptophyta > Magnoliopsida > Santalales > Viscaceae > Viscum > Viscum album. Next base: position 1,458,693,911 of record OY728121.1, read on the forward strand.
CAAATCCAAAATGTGATATATGGTTACATTTTCTTATAAACAATTGTTTAGGGGATTTTTGTACCAAATTTAGAAAAAAATGGAATAATACATACCAACCCTCAAAATGAAAATATTAATAGAAAAAGTAATTATTAATGTCTAATTAGTACAGAATTCCTTCAAAATGAAATCAAATATAAGAAATATTGATTAATATAAAATTGAAACATAAACCCTTGCAGCATTGGTAAGATTCAAATGAAATGACATAAAATTTTATGATATTATATGGTTATATAAATACCATAAATAACAAAAATTATTATTCCAAACTATAATCATGGGGAAGTAATAAAATTATATAATAGAGTTCATGGTGTGCAATATGAGATTTGTCTTAGTGAAGGAAATCAGAGGTAATAAACACCTAAAGGAATGGAACAAAGAAGTGAAAATTAATAAATGAAGTGATTATGAGTGAAAACATATAAATACATATAAAACAACTAGAAATAAAATATAAAATAATCATGGAATAACATATACAATGAATAATTAATTTAACCAAAATGAAAATAGATTAAGTTATAATATAGTGACCCGACCCTAGAAATCTTAAATCCAAAAGCTATAACCATTAAATTAGTATGATTACATGGAATAAAATCCTAATGTATTGATAAGTTTATTAGTCTTTGTTAACCAGATACATAAATTTGTATTTTATTACAAATGAATAATAAATTACAACATAATTACTTTATTTGGAGGATAACCTTATTCATTCTAGTTTATCCCCGCATATTTTTCAGAGTATACATTATTTACTCATGGAGAAATAAATAAAAATATGTTTGTGGTCAAATTAGTTATAAGTGTAAATTATAGTGGAAGAAATAATAATCCAATGATAATAATAATTTTGGCATGGTAAATAATTAAACACACATACAATGTAACAAATAAACTGAAAATGAAGTGAATAAAAAATATACCACTGTAATAATTGGAAACACATTCCATTAAAATAACTAGATAATGAAAAATCAATACTTCATGGTAAAAAAAATAAATATACTATTTAATAAATGAATTGAAAATGAATTGTATGCATAGATATGCTGACACAAAATTTCATGGATGAATAACAAATAAAATAAATTGAGGTAATTCCTAATTATTTGACACTTTGCTTCTTAGGTAGGTAGACCCATTACTATCATGACTTTCACAATATTGTTTAAAAATACTCGTTATGACCCAACTTGGTTTTTCCAACCATGACTCTATGGTAAAGACCATTTTCTAGATAGTTTAAACTACAATTATTTTGAAATAACTCATAAGGGTTTCCAACAAATTTCACCCCTTCAGACTACTGATGAATCAATGTGTTTGAATAACTAGTCTCCAACACATAAGGCTAACCTTAAATGGTCCCCAACTCATAGTGTACCTATCTAAATCATTCCTCATATCAAATATACAATATTTATTATAAAATATCTATATTGAATTGAAGATATAGATTTATCAATATTTACCCAAATATTCAAATAATATTCAAAGTGAACACCTTATAATGAATGGTATAATGTTCATGAAATATTCTTTTTCATGGAAAATGGTATGTATCGATAGGTGAAATTTAATGTTAAATGATCATATTAAATCAAATATTTAAAGGAGAATAAAAGGATTAAAGGAAGTGAATGTGAGTATCATCCTTGGAAAAATAAATTACAAATCGTCTAGGGTAAGAATAATTATGGTATCAATACAAAATATACTATGTGTACTAGAACTAATGGTTTCTATCATTTATTAATAGAAATAATATAAAAGATATCTTAAAACAATTTTAGGAACATATCATTTTGTTTTGAAATTTTTTTTGAAAATTAATCATTCAAAATAACTTCTGAAAACACTTTATTTAAAAATTAAACTCTAGAAATTTAAATTAACCTTTAATGATATTATGGTGGGTAAATCTATAAATAACGTATGAGGTAAAAATAAAATTACTTTTACATGACAAAAAGAATAGAAAAATTCATTTTTTATGGAAAAAATAATATTCAATTGAAAACATGGGTAAAATAAAAAAAATGTTCAAATTTATTTATTAAATAATTTTGAAAATGTCAAAATTTGTTCTGAAAATATTTTAATAAAATATGATTTTTATAAGAAAATAGGTTCTTCGACTAAAGAGGGAAATGAAATGGAATTTTATTAAAAACATTTTCTAAAACATTTTTAGTGCCTTAGAGTGGAAAATTTATAATAATAGTTGAAAAGGTTTGGAATAATTAAATGAGAAAAGAATTAAAGATTTTATTGAATAATAGTCATATAATTTCCTCTAATATAAATTAAATATCATTACAAATTTTCTTGAAGAAAATAATCATTTAAATTCTAAAGTGTCTTATATAACATTAAAACAATTTACATCATAAGACTCTTGAAGGAATAATTTTAAATTAATGTTTTAAATATCATTTATATAAATAATTCATGTTATAGCATGTAAAAGTGAAATATATACACCATATAAACGAAACTAGGTGTATAAAAAAATAAGTATCCATAGAATTTAAATTGAGTTGAAACCCCTTACCCTATATTTCCATTATTGTGAACATCCTTTAAATTACTATATAATGGATTTAAGAGTTTAAAGAACTTATTACATAACCATATGCAGTTTTATTATGTTATATATTGTCTTTTTATAATATCATATCTCCCATTTGACAATAATAATTTATTAATTTCACTATTTCTTGTGTTATTTTCCTAATTTGTTGAGTATGTTTTAACTTGTTACTTGTTGTTCCTATCATGATTTCATAATATAAATAAGGTAAAAATTGTTTTAAATATAATATATATTCATTATATACTTATTTTGAATAATCCATAATATTTTGGTATAAGAAATAGAATGTATCATTCATTGAGAGGGTGGGTTGTATATACGCATGAATGATACGTTCATTTATTTTTCATATTAGAAAAATTAAAATTAAATGATATTTATTTATTTTATAAGTAAAATATAATATCAATGTCATATATGTTTCATTGTTTTATTTAAACCATCCTTTATATGTTCTAGGTTTAGTGTGAATGAGCCACATCTCTTTGGGGTGGTAGTCCACAGATCCACAAACGATGTTATCCTATTTACATAAAATGGAAAGCATAAGAGTATGTGTTATATAATTTTAAAGAAGCATAAATACATTATAAATATTATATATATCATATAGAAATATTGTAACGACCCTCCAATTCTCATTGGATTGAGAGTACAACGAGTCATTACTAGGCCTTAAGCGACATCCCCAAGACGCCAAAGGCTGGAAATAAATGCCGAAGGGTTTCAAATACAAATGGGGGATGACTTAACCTTCATGAAATAAAACAATAAACCTACCAATAACAAACAACATTCACTATATGATTCATGAACAAACAAAAGACAACTCAACATCTTCATGTATCTCAAAACCACGTCAAAGTAAGAAACAACGGAAGAATAACCATGTATCAAAGTACACAACGGAAAAACTACACAAGACTCTCCCAAGACTCCATGCTCCATAAGCTCCAAGCTCCAAAATCTATGAATAGCCAAAAAATCACGTGGTAGTACTCAGCACGTGTGAAACATTACCTTTTCCCTTGTCCCAAAAGATAGCATTGGCAAAAGCACCAATGTACCAAAGCAGTGGTGGGTATAAAACTCATTAGGTTTTCACCAATGACTTCCCTACTCACGCAACTAGGATAAAAGAGTTAGAAACAATTATAAAAAATAGTCTATATAAAACAATTTTTAAAAAATAGTTTATAACTAAATATAAAGAAGTTTCCAAAACCATTCATTACCAATGCATACAAGTGCAATTGAATACAATTTTTCCCATCAAGATATTTTTCTAGAAAAATAACTAAACAATATTTAAAACCATTCCAAAATATCCCTTTATCAGCATACAAAACCATTCCTTAAACCAATGTAACCAACTATGCATGCTACATTATTACAGTTCCATACTCCTGAGTGTTTTCTCATCGATCTACCAAGTCATCACAAGGTAATTGTTTCCCATGTTCCATTAATCTTTTGGCACTGAGCACAAGGTCATATTTCAACCAAGCCCTGTCTATGCAATTCCCATGTGCCATTAAACCTTTGGCACTGAGCAGAAGGTAATATTGAAACCAAGACCCGTATATGTAATATGAACACACAACACCTATGCCCAACGATCAAGCCAAAATAAACCTTTCAATAAAAACACCTTTTTATTGAAAACTATTTCCATCAAAACCATTTCAACGCCAAACCATTTCAAATCCAAACCATTTCAATAATACTCAATTTTTATTGAAAACCATTTCTATTCAAAACCCCTTTTTCATCACACATTTATCAATTCTAGGAAATCCATAATTTAAAATCATCATTTTAAATAAAACCCCCTTTAGCACAACTATTCACCAAGATCACACAATTTCACAAAAACCATGAATCATTACAAATGATTATTTTTCCATGAATTTCAAAATCAATAAACCAATTTTAATATAATCCAATAAATTTTTGAAATAGGTGATGAGAGTGAATCCACCTACCTCAATGGTTTTTACGAAACTTTGACAATAGATGAAAAACGCATAAGAAATCTGTTCGATTCTACAAGAATGGCCTTAGATCTCTTATCCGAGAAAGATAACAACTCAAAACTGAATTATTTGGCATCCAAAAATGTAGATCTATCCATTATAGTTTCAGATATGAGAAATAAAGGAGATTGGAGAAGTAGATCAAATAAGATCTATGAAAACATGACAAATCTAGAAAGAATGATGACATACCTCAAGAATCGGACTCGAAATCACCAAGGGAAGGCTCTGGGTTGGCTCTAAATCATGTGGGGATGATTCTAAAGCATTCTAGTGAGAGTAATCTAGAAATAGGGGTGTTTTGAAGCCAAACCAAAATATATCGATAAAAAATGAATATGCTCCTAGAAAATGGGATCTCGATTTGACATCTGTGCAAGGTTTGACCACACGGTTTGGGCCAACCGTGTATGGATCGTGCAACCTTACTGTTTGTCCAAAAACACCATATAAAACCCCCAAAATCTCCCATCGTTCACCTTTAACCTTTTTATGGAAACATATTTTTTATGGAAATATCACACTTTATGGAAACACCCCACTTTATGGAAACAACCCACTTTATGGAAACTACAAACTTTATGGAAACAACTAACATTATGGAAACTACAAACTTTATGGAAACAACTAACATTATTGAAACTATCTATATTATAGAAACTCTGTATTTTACGTAAACTCTCTATTTTATGGAAACACTTTATTTTATCGAAACTCTCTATTTTATGGAAACCCAATTAGAAACAAAACAATAAAAAAATACAGAAAGGGGTTATGTACTCGAAACCGGGGGTACTACAAATATAGTTTTTATAATAATTTTCATCCAGGAAAGGTGCTAAAGAAAAAGTGAACGACATTGTTTTATGAGGCACTAGTTCACTGTACACATAAATGGTAAGTTCATTATCACTTATATGGAAGTGTGTGTAATTGTAGTTCTAAACATTAAAAAACATCCATGTATATTTAGGAATATTCTTTAAAATATTAATGGGATAAGAATATTATATGGGGTGTTTAAAGGTAATAAAACTAAAGATCCTGAGGAATGATATTACCTCTTCTTTGGGTAGCTCCTTTTGCTTTGCAGCAAAGGGATTCCATGGATGGATTTATTCACAAGGTGGGTATTATATGATGAGGGGATATATTTTGAGGAACTATTTGAGTAGATCATGGTTGATCCAAAGTGTCTTGATAGGTGTGATTAGGTGGTAGAAGAGAAGGCCTATTTTTAGTGGAGGAGGAGTTACACTCCTATAAATTTTGGAAAAGGGAATTCTATGTAAGTTTTATCCATTGAATGTGGATCCAATAATGATAACAATTCTCTAAAATAGTTGATATGGTTTTTATATTACCATAAAATGTATTTTGGACATGTTTCTAGGTTATTTTGGACCTTAAGGTTAAGGTTTGGTCCCTTGTTAAGCTTAATTTCACCTTAATCATCGTAATTTTTTTAATCACATTCACTATTATTTTTGGTAAAAAAAATATTTTTAATTTATTGGAAATTATACATTATTTTGATTAAAAATTTGGAATAAATTTTTCCAAATTCAAATATCAGAATTGGAAGAAATTAATTTATATTTAATCCCACATATAGGAAGACAATACAGATTTTTAAAGTAAAATGGTTCAAAAGTTTGCTCGGTTTTTATATTCAATTTCAAATGTGAAATTGATTCAAATGACTGAAATTGGGTTAATATATAAAAAAATATAATTAAACTTTAAAACCATTTAAAAATATATTTTAAACATATAAATAAATTATAAGAAAAAAAAATTTTGAATTATAATTCAGTATTTTTTCATTATTCATTAAAACGGAATCTATAAAGAAAACAACAAAAAATTCACCCTAAACTAATTTTTATATTTATATATAATTTTTTATTTATTTTGTTATATAATATTAATAAAAGTTCCAAAAATATTATTTAAAATTGGTTCTCCATTAAAATGTTGTAAAAGTGCCTTAATAAAAATATGGGGTTTTATGCAAAATGTTGGGTTTGTTCCTATCTTTTGGCTATAAAATATATTGGATGAATATAAAAAATGTTTTATTGAATCATATATATATATATTAATTTAATATCACTCAGTAATTGTAATTAATTTAATTTATTAGGATAAAGAAGCTATGTGAGAATAAAAATAGTTTTCTTTAAAAACAATACCATTATTTTAAATTTGTTCTTATATTCATTTCTAATAAATTTGAAACCAATTAATTTATTTTATATTTATGTAAATCAATATTTTTATTAATTTATTTAGTATTATCAATAAATATCAATATAACCGCTATATTATATCTTATTATATTAAATAATAATAATTTAAAAATATTTTATTATTCAGTAAAAATCGGTCTTACGTGCACCAAAAGCCATAAAAGAAAATCACTATTGCATTTGATGTCCAATAAATCAGTGTCGTATTTATTTAAAGTTATAAAATATATTCAATTTACTTAGAATAGTAAATATATTATAAATTATCGGGGTATTATATTTCCTTACATGCTTGGTGTTGTGTGTCATATAAGATATCAAATACAATGTTTCTGCTTTTTATTTTTCCGGGAGTTATCTTCTACCCACCTAAATTAAATTGCAACCTTAGAATTGAAACATGACCTTGGTATTATATTGTTTGATATTTCTTATGTTCAAATACCACATTGAGGGAAGGGTTTGTAATAAATCCTTTAGAAAAGAGAGAACAATAAGTGAAAATATCAATTTTGTAAACATATAACTAGGTCTCTAAGTAGTATAACATTAGTAGAAAGTTGATATATTTACTTGGAGGAAAATAATAAATATTTATAGGATGTTTTTTAGGTCGTAAATCAAAAAATAAGTGAATGGACAATAGAAAGTTGGGGGGCTCAAATCCATAACTATGTCCTTATTTAGAAGACCAATGGTTTTATAAAAATAAAGGCATGTGGTATATTTTTTAGTATCCTTTTTCTAATGTTGGGAAATTAAATTAATGACTATGAATAATATGAAATATACTTACTTGATATGTCTTAATTTCATATGAAAAATTCTATATTATGGTTGTGCTTTGATAAAATTCTCATTGACCAATTACTTCAAGATATAGCTATCCAAAAATTAACTTCATTACTTAAAGAACTACATTATAATTTTAACTAATATTAAAGACCAGAAAAGAGTAAAATTTATTTTCATTTATCTATAACTATTATCCAAAGCCAATTTGTTTTATACATTAATCTATAAACCTAAAAATTTACACTAATGGTTCATCATTAATATTTATTCATCAAATTTACTAATTAAAAACTATAACATATTAACCTGAACCTTCGGTAGTTAAGTGGTTGGGGTGAAACCCTTATCTTCCTTTATACCGGGTTTTAATACCTTCTGCCTTCTTAGTTTTTATTGGTTGTCTCATGGTGCAAAGTTTTTCTTTCTGAAAATCAATATTAACCTAATTTTGAAAATAAATATGATTGAAATAATTAAAATAAGTATAACAACTAAATATCATTTTAACTAAGGTTTTAAATACAAACTTAATTCATTAATAATTCATCCATTTTATTCCAACAAAACTCCTAACCTGGTTTAATGTTTTACATAATTCAGTGGCTATTAATATCTATTAAAATCCCTCAAAAAATTTTATAAATAAATTGTGAATAATTATAATCATATACCATGGGAGTTTCAAACCAGGTGTGTAGTGAGGATAATTGTCATATACTAGGTTATACCAACTCTAGTCCAAAAAATCTAGTCATATCTATTACTCTAAGGCACATCTATGACATAACAATGCCCACTTATAGTACCCATAGAGGGATGTATTCCTAGTAAAACCACATAATCTCGATCAAAACGAAATTTGAAATTTTATTATATAATTATCCTCAAAACATACCTTAGGTTTATGTTCTCTAATTTATTTTTTCCTAAAAATAGTTTCCAATGTTTAAACTAAACTATCTTTGATATCAAATATAGAGATCCACCCCTAGAAATCTGGAAGCCAGTGTGTACCTCATTTACATTGGCATGATTACAAGGAATAAAATCCCAAATGACCGATTATTTTAGTAGTCTTTATAAGCCAGATACATAAATGAGTATTGTATTAAAAATAAATACACAATTAAAGAATAATTTTTTTCCTTTGGATGATACCTTTATTCCATCTAGAATTTCCTTTTATATCTTTCATAGTATACATCTTGGATTCCAAGGAAAATGAAACAAAATAAGGGTGAGCTCAAATGGTCAATAAGGGAGAAGTATAATATAATAAGTAATGAATTAATGATAATAATTATTATGGAATGATAAATAATTGAACTCGCATACCATGTAAGAAAAGAATGAAAAATAAGTGAATAAACAATATACAAAGGTAATAATTAGAAACATGTTCCTTTTAAATAACTATATTAAGAAATATCATTATGGCATAGTAGGAAACAAAAACACATTCCATTTAGTCAATGATTATAAAATAAAATAAAAAACTTGATATTTAGACATAAAATAACATGGATGAATAATAAATGAAACTAAATTAAGGAAAATATTAATTATTAGATGCTATGTTTTCTAGGTACATAGATTCATTACAATCAAGACATTTCATAATAAGGTTTAAAAGATACTAGTTACAATGTAATTATGTTTTTCCAACTTTAACTCTAATTTCAAGACCATTCACATTTCAGTTTAAAATACAATGATTTGGAAACAAACATGAAGTGTTTTTTCCAACTTGTTTCAATCCCTGAGAATACTAATGCATCAAGGGGCTTTAATTAACATGTCATCAACCCATAGGGCTTACTTAAATAGTCCCCAACCCGTATCGTGCCTTTCCAAATCATTCTTCATATCAAATAATCAACATGCCTTAGAAAATATCAATATTGAATAGAATATAATCATTTATCCCTATTTCCCCAAATAATCAAATAAAATTCAATGTAAACACCATATCAAAAATGTTATAAAATATAAGAAATAATCCTATCCATGAGAAACAATATTGATAATTAGGTAAATTAAATTTCAAATTAACATTAGAAATTGAATATTTCAATGGGACATAAAGTAATTAAGTAGATGTGAATAATATACTTAGCCAAGAAAATAATAGACCAAAAAAGGAAGGATAAAGATGATATCAATACAAATTATCCCAGGTGGATTAGAAATAAGGTTTTTTATTATTGATTTATAAAAATTCTACAACAGATAAAATAAAACATTATTAAGGAAAATATACCTTTTTTTGATTTTTTGAGAAATATGGTCTCTATATATAACACTTTAGACTTTTTATTTGAAAATTAAACATTTATACATGAATAGTATTCTTCAAAGAAATGAAGGCAGGTAAATCCCTACATGTCATATGAGGTAAAAAAAATATTCCTTTTACATGATAAATTTTTTTGAAAAATGCCTTGTTCAGAAAGAGAAAAGAAAATTCTATTAAAAACATGAGTAAAGGAAAAGTGAAAAAATTTCCTCACTCAATAATTTTAAAAAGGATCAAATATTTTGTGGAAACAATTTAATAAAACATAGTTTTTAGGAGAAAAAGGTTTCTGACTAATTATTGAAATGAATTCGGGTTTTCTTAAAAACATTGTATAAAATATTTAAAGTACTAAAGAGTTGGTAAATGGTAGTAATACATGAAAAAGTTCATTACTAACCCTATTAAAGGAAGATAAAAGGGTTTATTGAACAATTTTCCAATAATTTCCTCTAATGTAAATAAATGATCATTAATATTATTCTTGAGGATAATAATCGTTAAACATTCTAATGTATCCCATCCCATTTAGAAACATTATAAATGAAAAGTTACATAAAATAATAAAATTAAAAGAATGTTTTAAATAAAATTGGGATAAAATAATTCATTATATAACATGTTAAATAGTAGTATAAATACCATATAAAAGAAACTAGTTTCATAACAACAAATAAGACTCAATAGTAATTAAATTTATACGAAATCCCTTACCTTGCATTTCCTTTCGAGTGAAAATAATTAAATTACTATATAAGGGTTTTAAGTGTTTTAATATCTTTCTAAATAACCATATTCATATTTATAATATTTTATTTTATATTCTTATAATATCTTATTACACGTTTGATAACAATCCTTCCCTATTTTCACTATTTTGAGTGTTAATTGCCTAGTTTGTCGAGTTTGTTTTAACTTGTTACATGTTGTTTCTATCTTGGTTTAATCATATAATTTTTTTTAACCATGATATAATTATAATATATATTTATTATTTATGTATTTATAATAATCCATAATATTTGGATATATGAAATGGATAGTATCATTTCTGGAGATTGTAGGTTATACGTATGCATGAATGCTACATTCTTTTATCAGTCATATTAAAAGAATGAAAAATAAATGATTTATATGTATATTTTAATAAAATTACCATATATTTTTCATTTATTTTTCATTGTTTTATTAAAACCATCCTTTATATATTCCATGTTTAGTGTTAATGAGTCACATCTCTTTGAGGGGGTGGTAGTCCGCACTTCCACAAATGATGTTATCAGATTTGCACATAATAGAAATAATAAAGGTATTTTTTATATAAAACTACAGATGAATAAAAACATTTTTAATATTATATATATAATAAATAAACAAAATTTCTATCATAATTACCAACCACGACAGGTGGTAAAGCAAAAATAAAAGACATCATTTGTTGATGCAGTAGTTCACTGTAGACATAAACGGTAAGTTCACTACCAATTAGATGGAAGTGTGGGTAAGTGTAGGTCAAAATATTTAATATAAAAAATACTAGTATATTTATGATTCTGGTTTCATTATATAATAAAGTAATGAGAAGAGTTTACGATGTGAGGAATGGAAAAAAACTAAACATACTGAGGAGAGATGTTACCCCTTTTTTGGGTAACTCCTTTTGGTTTTCACCAAAGGGATTTCTTTGATGGATTTATACAAAAGGGTATGATTCTAAAATTATGGGAGGTATTTTGAGGAGCTATGTTTTAAGGTATTGGTCGAGCTAATGTGGCTTGATAGTTGTGATGAAGTGGGAGGGGAGGAGGCCTTTTATAGTGGAGGAGTGACACTCTTATGAAATTTTGAAAAGGGAATTCCACCCATGTTTTTCGCATTTAAATTGGATCAAATATTTGTAAAAATTATATAAAATGGATTATATGGTATAAATATCACTACATAATGTATTTTGGTAAATTTCATAGGACATTTTGGCCATTAAGTTTAAGGTTTAGTCCCTTGTTAAACTTAATTTCACCTCAATCAATATAATTATTTATATTGTCTTTCACAATTTTTTTTCAATAAATAAGTTTAAATTTTTTGTACAATAAAAATTATTCAGATTCCTAATATTTAATTATTTTTTCCAAACTAAAATTACTCCATTGGTAGAAATTAATTTGTGTTTAAACTCATAGACGTGAGGACAATTCATTTTTTTAATGTTAAAACCTCCAAAACATTACTAATTTTTTTGTTAAATTTAAATGAGAAATTGAATATAATGACCAGAATTAGATTAATATTGAAAATATAAATTTAGTTAAACTTTAAAACCATTCAAAAATATAGTTTTACCTATTAAATAAATTATATGAAAAACAAGTTTTGAATTAAAATTCAGTATTTTTCACTATTAATTAAAAATGAATCTCCCCAGAAGAATTTAAAAAAATAACCCAAACATAATTTTTATGTTTATCATTCAATGAATAATTTTATTTTTATATTTAATATTTATAAAGGTTCCAAAAATTATATTTAAAATAGTTTATCCATTAAAAGGTGGTAAAAGTGTCTTAATAAATAAATTGGTTTTATATGAAATATTGGGGTTGTTCTTATTTAATAACATTAAAATATATTGAATGAATATAATAATTATTTCATTTAATATATAATATTTATTAAATTAATATCACTCACTAATTTTAATTAATTAAATTTATTAGGATAAAATGCCTTTGTGAGCATAAAAATAGTTTTATATAAAAGTATTTCGTTTATATTCAATTGGTTCTTGTATTCATTTCTAATTAATTTGTAACCAATGAATTCATTTTATATTTTTTTAAACCATATATTTTCATAAGATAGTTAATAGGGTTAATAATTTTAAATTTAATGTCAAGGTAATATCTTATTATTTTTAAAAATAATTCTTTACAAATATATCATTTTTTGGTAAAACTCGGTTTTGCATATAACAAAAGCTGTCAAAGAAACTTGTTATTGCATGCGATATATTCTAACTAAATGTATCGTGAATTTAATGCTATGAAATATATTTAATATATCTAAAGTAATAAATATATTATAATATCATGTGATAGTATGTTCTCTAATGTGCTTTTTGTTGCGTGTCATACACATTATTGAATATAATGTTCCAACTTTTGATTTTTAGGGCGTTACAATGAAACAACATTCAAATTTGATAATATATAAATCAAATATAAATTATAATTCTAAACTTATATGGATTGAAAATAAATAAAATTTTAATTATAATCCTTATATAATAAATTCATGGGAAGTACCAACACCAGAGAAATAAAATAGATGTGGAATATTGCATATGACTAAAGAAAAAAAACGTGGGATGAGAAACTCGTACCTTGATTCATACTCACCATGTATATACATTATTTCATTTATAATAAAACTATATGATTGTTATAAAACAATGAGAATATTTATAAGTATACTATCTTATTATAAACCTATTTTATCATTTAATACTCTTAAATATATATTTATTAAATCTTTTAATTTCAAGTCATATTTCGTGAGGAAGTTTGGTTCACAATCACAAACCATCTTCGAGAAGTTATCCATGGTCAATGGGGTAAAGGTCATGTAATATATAGAATATAAATTATTAAATCATTATCTTTTTATTCTTTAAATACAACTTTATAATGATCCATTAATAGTGTAAATGAATAACGGATCACATGGATTCATTGATGTGGCTGTCGAAAAGTATGATCAAGTGATATTATCAACATTTCACTGGTGGAAGGGTAAGAAGGTAAGTAATATTTTTTATTCAAAGAACTATATTTATCTCATTAATATGATATATAATATTAATTTCCTCATTATTATCAACCTTATATTGTGAAAAAGTAAAATGAAACACATCGCTTCATGGAGGTTGTAGTCCACCCATACAAACTAGTAATGTTTCCATTTCCCTTATGATAATGAATGTGAAAAATGAGTATTATACCATATAAATAATTACATATATTTTATTTTCTATATATTATCATTTTAATATAAATATTGTTATTATAGAATTTAATGAGGTAGAAAATGAAATAAAATGAAAAAACTCAGTTAAGTGTTTTACTTATTATATATAAAACCTAATTTGGGTTTCCAATTATTCCTTATATGTTTGAATTTTCGAAACAAATAATCCTCTAGGTCATGTATAATTTGGTTTAAAGTTGATTAGTTAAATTTTATTTTGAGTGAAATTAATCCAAATTTAAAAAGAGAGTGAGAGAGGATAGTGGATTCCCTTTTACAAGTGAGGAGAGTAGCACAATTGTAAAGATTATAAACATTAAAATGTATTAAATCTCATAATTGAATAAGGTGGAAAATAGGCTTAAATTGAAATTTAATACATAATAATATCACAATACCATCATCCAAAAAATACTATACATGTTTACATTGTATTTCAAACATTATATTTTTGTTTAACTCCCTCGTTGACCATTTTTATTCCTACCAATGGAAAAACATGTTACACTTATTAATGGTTATAAATTTAAATCAAGGTTCAATAGGGTCTCAAAAATCATATTTCTATGAAATTATAAAAGATTTCCATAAAACATGTCCTCTTCAAATTGTTATTTAATTATTTGTGTGATTTAATAAATTTATTGCAACAAAATGTCACTAAATACATTTTTTTAGGATTCATTTAATTTGAATTCAATTATATCAAGAGAAAAATAGAATTAGAATATAAACAAATAACATTAAATATAATTTAATATTAGTATCAAATTAATTGAATATAGTAATTAAAAAAATATTATTTTAATTATTCTCAAAATCATATACCTTGATTTTTCTACCACATTCATAAGAACTGCATTGGCGTTGTACAGGCCAATAAGAAAGTTATTCATCAAAAAAACAAATTATTATAATAAAAATAGTATATTTATATTAAAATTAACCAATCATTTACGATCATAAATTCTTTTTAACCTAATGAAAATACATTATTGATATTATTATTAAGTGAGTGAAATTTTGTATTTATTTATAATTAAAATAATATGTAGGTCAAATAAAAGAGAAATTTCAAAAAGATTCCATATCATCATATATTTAATGGTAAAGTTTGAAATAAACCCATCAATGTTAAATTATTCAATTATTTCAAATAATTTTTATGCCTTATCACATTTTTAAACGTGATTAAATGTCTTTACCTTTACTGTGCTGAAAAATATATACCTTGTTTACTGTTCATAATGTCAAAAAATAATAAGGAAATAATTTCTCAATTTTATTATAATGATTCAAAACCTGGAATGAAGCTTTCATAATTAAATTTCAACAAGTAAATGAAATAATTCTTAATATAAATGCGTAAAATGCAATGAAAAACTATTTTTTGAAAACATTGTTTTTAATCTAGAAAATTATGAACCTAAAAATTAATTATTAATATAATTATATTATAATAAATTATGTGATGACTTAATAAATTTATCTTCTATAAATTTAAATAATATCCAAAGCATAATAGGTAGTTTAAAATATATTAATTAAATAAATTAAATGATAGTTTTTCAAAATCACTACTTTTCACAATTCAAAGAAAAATAAAACATTTCAAAAAAAAAAGACAAAATTAACACTTGGAAAAAAATAAAAAAACTAATTTAAATAATTATATATATTTTCTAAAGTAATATTTATATAAAAATTTATAACTTAAATATAATATCCGTGCATAAAATGTAATAAGAATCATTTTGAAGAATTTTTTTTAAACCATAAAACGATTTTATTATTATTACAAAATTATAATAATAACTAAATGAATATTAATTCATTTAGACAGATATATGATAAAAATATTTCTTTTTAGTCATTTCAAAAATGAGATTAATTTAACATTTTAAAGTAAAAATTCAATATAGATATCAAAATTATTTTTTTAAAATATCTCTTTTACCTTTAAAATACCTCTTCATAATTTCGAACCATATGATAATTAATTTAGGGTTTTTAATTAAATTATTTATTGAAATAAAATTTACATATACTCCCTAATATGGTTATTCATATCCATATATTCCATAACAATGTGTAAGTCTTAATAGTCAAATATAAATAAAAATATTTCTAATGTACATAAACGATCGTTAAATCTCAATGTTTCATTTACCACACAAAGTAGCTTATATTACATAGAAAAATTAAATTATAAAATCCTTGGCTTTTACACTCTACCATGTTATTAAATATTTTCCTAAAAAGTTAATCACTTGTTCAATAACAAATTATTTAAAATATTTTTTAAAATCATTTTCCTAGAATGAAATATAAAACCTATTATCAAGAATTAAAAGAAATTAATATTTAAAATCATCTTTGATGAAACATCACATTTTGAAAATGGGTATCAAAGAATCCATTCAAATATATGAAAATAGAAATATGATGGTTGAATAATTGGATTCCCAAAAATGTAGAATACTGGGTGATGTGGAAATATAGACATAGAGGAGAAAATACATCCATGTAATTACTATTAGTGATAGGGGATGTAATCCTCACAAATAATATGAAGGAATATCCATAGATTATTATGTCATAAAGAAGACCATTGATTCATTAGAAATGATGATTAATGGAAAACTTTTTTATTCCAATATCGGTTTCCTATAGTTGATTGATTCTTTTACATTTAAGAAATATAACATGGGAAAGTATACATACATAATTTTCTTCTATTACATGAAAAAATATATTTAATTTTTTTTCTTCAAGAAGTATTTTCAAATATAAATCATCTAATATTATAATTGATAAATAAATAATTTTTCATAAATAAAGCATTTTAATTAAGATCTAATGGATCAAAAGATCCAACATATAATGGTATATTATTTCTACTACTTAGATAAAGTAATCAAAATATTAAATGGTTAGGATAATTAAGATAATATCTAATATAAATATTCAACAATATGAATAAATACTACATTAAAATAGATACACTCAATAATAACACCCAAAATATAGCATAAATCATTACATATGTAACTAATCATTAAAATATTCAAAATATTATGCAAAAATTTGAAAATCGAAAAAAAATTATCCGACTGCATATTCTTATAATATTAATATAAAATTATTTTCTTAATTTTAATAATTACTAAAATTGTAACATACCAAAAATTCATATTCCCTAATCCTATAATCTCTTAAATATAAATATCTTTTCTATAAATTAAATAAATCCAAAAAATATCATGTAGGCATCCAAAAGATAACTCAGCATTTTTTCCTCAAATAAAATCTCATGTTATACAATATTATTCCATTTACTGTATTCATATAATGAACCCAATATAGTAAACTAATTTAAAAATAACACGAATCACTTAGTTAATAAATAACTCTTTAATCCCACAGTCTACTATATTACAGTTGTTTTAAAAAATACACTAAATCTATTATCCCAATTAATTAAAATTACCTTAGTATTAATGTTCTTAACATCCCTAAATATTTTTAATAAATTTAAAATTATTTCCATAAAATATATAAACTTATTCCACATATATCATTTTCACTGAAAAATATTAAAAAAATGGATTGTATTTTGATAAATTTATACCAAAGTATCTTTAATAATATTAATTTTTAATTACATAAAACCTAAACATGGAATTAATGAAATTAACCATACGAACAACCTTATACTTATCAACCAATTACACTTTTGGTTTATACCATTCCACTATCAAATATCATGTGATGATATAGGTTCAATCCTATAAATTATAATAATGGTTCATAAAGAAAAGGTGAATTAACCAATGCATGTACATATAGAGTGTCTACCTAGTTCGGGATTTTTTATCCCACTCATCATTCTTGGGTGATGATCGAGTCAATTCCCAATTATCCCCTCTATATGTTGTTAACCATAGGTGAATCCACATTTATGTATCAAGAAATGGATGTATTTTTTTTGAAAAAACACACTATATAAACATTATGGAATAAATGTAATATTAACTTGTACATATACTTATCCATTGAATATTACATATGATTATTATTTTTAATATATTTTTTCTTAAATATAGTTCCCAAGATTCCAAATGAACATCCTTTGATACCAAATGATACACCCTAACCTCAGTAACCCAGAGATGTTGGTTATCACACTACACTGAAAAAAGATACAAGTGATCACATCCTAATGGAATGAAAAGTTTTACACCATATGGATACTAGATATATACAATATTTTCATATTATATTTGAAAGATGTAATTGAAACTAAAATCTGAGTGTGAACAGTATTATTTCAAATATAATATCCCTAGAATCATTCATAAATACCATTAGATATCCTAGGGAAAGGAAAAAATAATAATGGGTGATCTCAAATTCTAGGTATGAGATGGAACTCAATATTATATCATTGAATTAACAAATCTTTAATAATATGTAAGAAATATACAATAAAAAAATATATAAAATAACTAATATTGTAAAAGGGTTTTATATCCATGGAATACATAACCACATAAATAATCACATGGTCAAAAATAACTAATTTCATAATGATGGAATTCATAATTTCAGACATAAAAATACAATATTCAATTACATTTTCAAATTTACTATAAAGATACATTCATGGCCTATTCTAATATGTCATAAATAATTGGTTAAATATGAAACCATTACCTAGTTTAATTTTTCTCATGAGACCTGCTGATTCTTTGAAGGACTCTCTAATGTGGGTCCCCAACCATTACATACTATCTCTATTTAATTCATAATATGGATGAAATGAATAAAAATTAAATACATAATAATAATTCCTTAATAATATAAATTTGTGTTTGAAAAAATTGAAAATAAAATATCATCTTATCCCCATTACATAGTTAAACTTCCTTAGTAGTAACTAGTTATCCCTAGTGAATATCCAGGTATATGGGTTTCCAATGTTCCAAAATTAAAAAAATAGATATAACCCTTGGTAAACACCTAAAATTAAATATATATAATGGTTTTTATAACTATATAAGGTAATAAGTATATGTCAAAGTAAGTATTAGAAATTATTTCAAATGTATCCTTGAAAATAATGATCATAGACATAAATATGAATTTATATTCATAAGAAATTAAAGCATTATTTTAATGAAAATTAATTAGGAAAATATATAGGAAAATAGAATCAAAATAATTAATAGGAATTTATCAGAATTTTTTTGTAACATTATTTCAATAAATAATTTATAAATCACTTCAAAAATTAGTTCATTGGGTGTCAATAAATACAATAAAATATTATTCAAAGAATAATATTCAATAATAGAGTCTAAAAAATAAGAAATACAAAAGTTACAAAATTTGAAGTGGAAGATAAAAATTTACATACATTGGGTGAAATCAATTTTCAAATTTTTTTGGAAAATATTAACATTTTCCATTTAAATAAACCAAAAAATACTTGTAATAAATAATAATTTAGAAAAATATCAAAAAATTGAAATAATTATAAATAATTATAGAATGCCATAAGAAAAGGAAAAGACATGTATGTGGATAAAATTTAAAAGTACTTTCTCATCCCACTATTATAAAGATAGGAAAAAAATGACTTGTTCATATATCATGAAAAATATTCGATTTATACATTTAAATAGAAATAAAATTTATGAAAATTATCCTTTTGAAATAATTCATGTATATTAAAAAACATTCTTAATCTATGTCAACCATATTTATATGGATGAGAATGGAACCTGACCAAAAGGTGAAATATGGTCAAATTTTCCTATAAACAATTGTTCAAAAGAACTGAGAACTAAAGAGGGGAGAATTGGATGAATAATTATAAAACATAGAAATATAAATATTATTATAAAAAAATATTATTCTAATGAGAGTAATGTAATATATTCTCCCCAAATAAGATTCAATAATATGTAATCCTGATTAAAGTGATATTGAAATATAAACCGTTGCAGATTTGGAAACATTATAATCAAAGGAAATTAAATTTTATATCAAGATATGTTTCTTTAAATAAAATTAATTAAATCTATTTTTATGTCAAAACATATACATGGTGTAGTAATCATACCATCTAAATGAAAACATGGTGAGAAATATGAAAAATGTTTCAAGGAAGGAAATTAGAGATGAGAAGTCCTAAAAAGGTTCATAATATTTATGTAGGGATTAATCATAGAGGTGATTATTTGTTCAAAATGTAAACCCAAAAAAAATGAATAAATAAAATATAAAATTATATTATGTCATTAAACAAACAATTCTGGCATAACATTGACAATGATGAATTAATAATATAATGTCATTAAACAAACTATTATGCTTAATGAAAGCATCAAAACATTTTTAAAAACTTTCTCTTTAAAATTGCATGAAAACTTTTAACGAAAGCATGAAATTTTTTTCAAACCATTTATTTGAAAATAATTTGAAAACATATAAATAAATCATGAAAAATTTTTGAAAATAATTTTTCATGAAAACTTATAATATAATATTTAAAATGTTTTGAAAACCATTTCTTTGATATAACTTTGATAACTTGTAATTAAGACTTGAAAAAAATGAAAATAGTTTCCCATGAAAACATTTAAAAGAATTTTGAAACCATTCGGAAAACAATATTCATTTAAAATTACATTTAAAAACACTTTCTTAAATATTAACATTTTCATTAATTCAAAAGTTAGCTTCAAAGAAATTTTAGTGGGTAAATATGTACATGTCGTACGAGGTCAAAAGAACATTCCTTTTGCACGTTAAAAAGGGTAGAAAAGTTCATTATTCAGCAAATGAAATGAATATTCCCCTAAATATATTTTTAAAAACAAAAAGGGTAAATATTTCTTCTAGATATTATAGGGGAATGGTATTACATTCATGGAAACCCTTTTAGTGACATAGATTTCCGAATGAAGAGAGGGTAATATCGGGATTTCCGAAAAACACTTTCTAAAATATATTATGTTCCAAAGAGTATAATATAGTACTAATAAATCATTATATCATGAAATAATAGAAAATAATAATAATAATGAATATTCTTGAGTGATTTATCATAATATTTCATAATAGAAATCATTAATATAAATAATATTATAAAGCAATGATATTATCTTAATAAACACTTATAACTTGATAACTTGGGATAATGCTCTCAATGAAAGAAAATGAAATTATATGAAGATTAAGATATCACAAAAACAAAGAGATTAATTATATAACATGTAAAATGTAATTATATAAACATCGAAGAATATTTTAGGCGCATAAAAAACATAACTCTCAAAAAAGAAAAATGAGACAAAAATTATTATACTGATTTGGTAACTATTGAATGTTAAAACCCATGAAATAACGGTCATAAAATGGACGTGTGGATGCCCATAAATTGAATTATAATATACATATAATTCAATCATTTTCAGTGGAAACACCACACAAAAGAAAAGAGTGGTGAACAAATATTGTATCTCACAAAAATTAAAGTTAGATGAAAATCCCCTTACCTTGTGTCTGGACTCTCTTTGTACTCGTACAAGATTCCTGTATAAAAATTACAAATTTATTATAAATTTTTTTCATTAGAATATTTTTATATATATTACCACATATTGTTTTATTATTACCTTATATTACCCACTTGTTTATGATCCTATGTTAAGGTTTCACTTCGGCTAATATTCGCTTTGATTTTTGCATGTATCTTAATTTATTACTTCTTTGGCAATTATTAAAATATTATGAATATATAATGTAAACCATGATATAAATATCAGTAATATCCAGTATATGTGTATTATAAAAATCTATAAAATATATGAATACAAAATGTAATACACTATTCATGGAGAGGGTAAGTCGTACGTACGAATGAATGTTGTTTCCATTTTTATTATTATATTAAAAGAAAGTATGTAAAAGAGATATGTATATATATGTATGTATGTATATATAATTATTAAATTATAATTAATATATCATATATATCATATAACTTTATTAAACCCACCCTTAATACATTCGATGGGTTGTGTGAATGAATCACATCGCTTTGTGGGGCGGTAGCCCACACTTCCTTAAACGAGATTATCGTATAAACACCAAATACAAAGTAAAGAGATGTGTGTTGTAAAAGTAATAAATAATCATAAATAAATATTAAATTTAATATATGAAATATATAAACAGAGTTTCTATTATAATTTCCCCCATGATTGGTTCTAAAGAAGAAATAAACAATAATTGTTTTTTGAGGTAGTAGTTTTCCATACACAGATATAGTATGTTCAACATCCATTAGATAGAGGTGTTTGAAATTTTAAGTTAGAACCTTTGAATAAAAAATAATAGTATAATGAGGATACTGGATTTGTCACACAATTAGGGAATAAAGAGAGTGTAGGGGTTGGAGAAGGAAAATAATGGAAAGAAGCTAGAGAGAAGATGTTACCTCTATAGCGGGTAACTCCTTTTGGTTTTTGCCAAAATGATTCCTTGAGAAGCTTTCTTCCAACAGGTAAGCTTCAATATATAAGGTAGTATTTTTGGTAGGATACTTGGTAAGATTTTGGACAAACATAAAATGTTTTAGAGGCATGATGAATGGGTATATGTGCTAGCCTTTTATAGGGAAGGAAAAGGACTAACATGGAATTTCTAGAAATAAATTTTGTGTTCACATGTTCTTGCCATAAAAAGGTCATTACATACCAAAAAACACAATAATAGAATGTGTATGGACGAAACATTTACATACAGTTAATTTTTTAAAAGTTTATAGTTTATTTGGGCCCTTTAATTTTAAGGTTTAGTCCCTAATTATTCCTAATTTGTTCCTAACTACTACGATTAATTTTAATCACTTTTACTAATAAATTTGTTCTAAAATTAACATTGACTTATTAAAATATAAATATTATACTAAATAAAAGTTTTTATGTTGAATTTTCTAAATTCAAACCAAAGAATCAGAAAAATTAATATTTGTGCTAATCCATCCAACGTGAAGAAATAACATGGTTTTAAAGTATGAAGAAGTTCCAATGTTTGTTAATATTTTATATTCAGTTTTAAAGTGAAATTGATTCTAATGAATTAAATTGTATTATTACATGTAATATTAATGTAATATTACCTTAAAACATATTATAATATTATTTATAATTAATAATTATTTAAAGAAATGCAGTTTTTAATTAAAAAGCAGTATTTTTCACTATTCATCAAAAAAAGATGTTTCTTATAAAAAATACCAAGAAATAACTGTAAGCTAATTTATATTTTCTGAATTAAAAAAATTATTGTTATTTTATCCGATTAAATTACTATATGTGTCTAAAATTACTTTTATTATTAAAAATTGGTCTCATAATGAAAAATGAATTTTTAACATAAAAGGACTTTTCTAAAAATCTCATTTTTCATAAAAAAATATGTTTTATTTATATAAAACAATTATAAAAATTATTTAGAAAGTATTTATTACTATTACTATAACTATTTTTAATGGTTATTTTATAATTATCACATTTTATTAATTATATATATATATAATGATGTTTCATAGAAACTCAGTGTTGTGTGCATTGTAGGCCAAGTCGATGTTGTTTGGATCACATGCCAATTTGGTATTGTGTATAGCACAAGACAATATGGGATTACATGTGAATGGAATGTTTGACTTACTATTTCAATATATATATATATAACTATTTAATGTGTCTTGTTAAATGAAAAATATTGAAAATATAAATTAATTCAGAAAAATTCTCAAAAACTAAGGGTGTTACATTCTACCCCCTTTAAATGAATTTCTCTATCGTAATTAATCTATATTATCAAAGTATTAATAATTTGATATTTCAATAATATAAACCCACATCATAAAAATTTATACTAAAACCTCCCTTAAATTTATTAATTTGGAACCATAATGGTTACCCAAAGTAACATATAACTGGCTATGCACATAGGAGAACATATGTTGGGTGTAATGAATTTACAGGGAGGAAATACATAGATATTTATACGGAGTTATTTTGGTCATAAATCATAAACAAGTAAATTATAAATGGAATGTTGAGGGCCTCAAATATTAAGTTTTTTGATGATTCTTGAATCCATTGGTTCAATATAATTTAATGATTTAGGAAAACATTTTTTTGCATCACATTCATAATGTTGATTAATTTATAATAAATTTATATAAAAAAAATTAATTCATGGAACATGCTTTAAAAAATTTATAATACATCCATTACCTCGTGGAATGAATTTCTGTAAATTAAATTTTATGATTAATGCACTAAAATGTGCTTTTAATGGATCGTAAGGCTCATAAATGAATAAAAAGTCTAACTCCTTCTCTCTTAAAAAACATTCATTAATATATAAAAAGTAAAACTACTATTTCATCATAAATATTTATTCATTAAAAATAAATATACATTAACTAGAACATCACATGGGCTAATGGTAGGTGTGAAACCCTTATCGTCCTTCGGTCATGGGTTTACGATCCATGGCCTTGACAGACTTGATTGGTCATCACCCGGCATACATGATGTTCTTTTTAAAACCACACTAATATAATATATAATATAGACATCCTTAAAATAATTATAATCACTAATTATCAATTTATCCATGGTTTTCAATACAAACTCAGTGCCCAAATACTTCCTTTGAAGTTTAACATTAACTTTTCATGAACATTTAACCATATAATCCTTTAGAATGAAGAAAAATGCAAAACCTTAAGAAGAGAGTCATGAAATCATATTATCATTTATTTCCCTCCATCAAAAACTATCCCTTGGTTCTAACAATCCAAACATTTGAATAACCTTATTATATATTCCCTTAAAACATGGTTATAACCTTAATTACCATAACTCCTTTTGGAAAACATGCATTCTTCCTTATTCCAATGTATATTATATTTACTCCTTAAATAACGAAATTATATAAGATTCATCAATTACAACATAAATCTCCCTTCAACAAGTCTTTATTTAGTTCCAAGATAATCAATACTATCCAATTTAATTATTCAAATCCCACATATCATTTTCCATAAAGAATTATCTTAACGTAAAGAATATATTAAGGGTTACCTTCCCTTACTCTAAATATCATCTTTCCATTAAATCACTTTACTAGTCCAACATAAACATGTAAATACTGAGTGAAATAAATAATTAGAACAATCCTTGCTTTTTTCATCATTCATAACTTTTGAATCCAAATATATAAAAACATTCATTATTCCACTTGATACTTATTCTGTTAAAAAGGCTACCTCATCATATTACAAAATAATTTTTCCCCTTACATTTCATATGTAGTCTTTTCATCAGCATCAATGTAACCATTACTCACACCAACCTTTTGATTCTCATTAGGAACATTTCTCTTGGGACATTGAGTTTTATAATGAAAATTTCCCCCACACTTAAAACACTTAACCATCAATGAGGACATAGAGATTCCAAAATTACAATCCCGTTCATTAACTAAACTCTTCATTTTTTCCTTACAGTCACTTGGTTTGTGTTTTTCTTTTCCATGTCAAAACACATTCTTGTTCCTTTAAGAAATTAACTTAAGTGATTCATTACACATTCAGGATAGAAAGGAAACCTGCTCTTCTTTCCTACATGGTCTCCATTACCCAAACTCTCAAAGAACTCCTTCTTTCTCTTATATGGTGAGTCTAAGAGTTGGTTAAGGTAAACATTGTTAATCATGTTCTGTGAAAACTTATTAGGCATGATCACAATATCTTTCCCTCTTTTGATCAAACCACTTGACCTATCATCAAAAAACCATCCATCCCATTCAACATTAATCAATTTCCTTCTGTTCCCTTTATTAACTAAAACTAAAATCATAGTGTGAGAATTAATATCATAGCATAAAACCATATAGCCATGAAAGTAATTACTTATAGGATTTTTATATCATTAAACCTTCGATAATAGATGATACCTAAGGTTTATCCTAGGTTATTCATAGATATCATCTATCTAAATCCTTCATGATTGTTTGTGAATAGTATTTAAATTCCCCAAAGATTATACCCTGGGAGTGTCAAACCAGTTGTGTACCAAGGCCAGTTTTTGTGTACTAGATTACCCAGAGTCATACTCGAATCATCTTTTCGAATTTGTTACCCCTAGTTACATTTGTGCCAAAGCTGCATCCACTTATAGTATGCAGACATGGATTTATATCATTTAAACCACTCACTCGATACTTTACCAAAATTCCTAGACATTTTAATAAATATTAACTCATCCTTAAACTTATCCATAAAGACATACCTAGACATATACATAGAAATATACATAGGGATCTCACTAAGTATTTCTTATCCTAGTTTCCAAATCATAAATATACCTTTTCTTTGACAGCAACTATAGTGACCATCACTTTTCAAATATTAACATTACATAACTTTGGTGGAATACTTAAAGAATATCCAAACTGACGCCCAAAGACCATAGTTGTTATAGTGACTTTCGAAATATGGGAACATAAACAGAGGTACATTTGTGAGATACATAATCTCCAATAAGATATTATTTAATAGAAACCTTCTTAGACATGTCAAACATAGTACATATCCTCATAACCTAGAGGAAAGGAAACATAAAAGGGGTGAACTCAATTGCTCAGTAAGGGTAAACAAGGGATATATCTATATACAAGCATAAACATGATTATAAGGTTATGATAACGTGATCATGTATATAGAATATCATACCTTTCATATCAAAGAGCATAACCAAAATCATGGTATAAATATTTGCAGTTCATAAGACATTAATCATATTAAATAAAGAGTATAAGCCATGATAGAATAAGATAGAAATAATACATGTATTTGTGGAAAACCCATAAGTATATAATGATTTTCATAGTAGCTGATACATTATTTCAAAGACTATCTTAGTAGTATGGGTTAACTCCCCATTCCATCATAGTAGTCATGGTTTACTCCCATAGCAACCATAGTATCATTAGTCTACTCCTTATACTATCTTAGTAGTCATGGTTCACTCTCATGGCCATCATAGTTGTCAAGTTTCACTCCCAAGACCATCTTAGTTTATCTCATCAGATTGAAACCTTTACCCAATGCATTGGAGGGAGATATAGGTCCCACCCATCATATACTGAAATCACACATACATGTTCCACAATATTATAAATAAACATATCATAACCCATGAAATGAAATGGGTAACATAAACATGTTATCATATCATAACCCGTGGAAAGTTACCGATTTCATAATCATTTTATCATAAATATAACCAATGAAAAGAAGCGGGTTTCAAAATTATATTACCCATAAAAGAGAAATGGGTTTCATAAATATATTACACCTGAAGAATAATAGGGTTTCATAAAGACCATGACATTAATAATTAATCATTCATATAAATTATATGAATGGAATATTTAGATCATTTCCGATAAGGCATGAGTAACATCAATAGATTTCATCTTAGATGGAAGATAACATTGAAATATCCTATAAAAAAGTTTCTTTAGAAAATTTAATTTATTGTTTGAAAATGGATTTTTAATAGATAAAACCATTTGAAAATAATTTTCTTAGAAAATACCTTGAAAACATATAATGAATACATACAATAATGTTGAAAAAAAATCCTTGAATACTTTTAAAATAATCATCAAAACATTTTAAAACCCTTTCTATTTGAAAACACTTGAAAACTTATAAAGAAATATTGAAAATAATTTGAAACTATTTTCTTTAAAAATACTTAGAAAACTTACAAATAAAGTATTAAAACATTTCGAAAATTATTTTTCTTGATAACTTATAATCGAATCTTGAAAACGATTTGAAAACCATTTCTTTAAAATAACTTTGAAAACTTGTGAATAAGACTTGAAAAACATTTTGAAAATAGTTTTCCATGAAAACATATTACAGAATTTTGAAACCATTTTGAAAAAAAAATTCTTGAAAATTACTTTTAAAAAACTTTCATAAAAATTATCTTTTTTAATAATGAAAAAGGGAACTTCAAAGAAATGAAGGA
This sequence comes from Viscum album, assembly GCA_963277665.1. Lineage (NCBI taxonomy): Eukaryota > Viridiplantae > Streptophyta > Magnoliopsida > Santalales > Viscaceae > Viscum > Viscum album. The sequence goes on from OY728121.1 coordinate 1,458,722,104, forward strand.
AGCTAAATCTATATATATTGTATGAGGTCAAAAAACAGTCCTTTTGTACAGAAAAAGGGTAGAAAAGTGCCTTGTTTGAAAAAAGACAAGAATATTCCCTTAAAGAGATTGTTAAAGAAAAAAAAATTATTCTATATATTATTGGTGAATTTTATTATATTTTTGGAAACCCTTCTTAGGGAACACGTATTTCTGACTGAAGATAGGGTAATGTCGGGATTTCCAAAAAACACTTTCTTAAATATCTTATATTCCAAAGATTAGAATATGGTACCAATTCATTAGTATATCATGAAATAATAGATGAGAAGTTAGCTCATGAATATTATTTATATATTAATCATACGATTTAATCCAATGAAGCCTAAATATAAACAATCTCAGAAAATGATGAGATTGTCTCAATAAACACATATAACATAGTAACTTGGGATTATACTCCCTGTGTAAGAAGAATAAAATAAATAAATCTTAATATATCATGAAAATAAGTATATTAATCATATAAAATGTAAAATAGATGTATATACACCTCGAATAAGATTTTAGGTGCATAATAAAACATGAGTCTCAATGAAGGAAAATTGATACAAAACTATTTTACCGATTTCGTAACATTTTAATATTAAACCCCATGAAAGAATAATCATAAAATGAAAATGTGAATACCCATTAATTTAATTATAATATACATAGAGTACAATAATTTTAAGTACCTACACCATATGAAATTGATTGGTGGTGAACATAGCTTGTATCTCACAGAAATTAAAACTGAGATGAAATTCCCCTTACCTTGTGTCTCGGCTCTCTCCATACTCATATAAGCTTCCAATATAATAAATATATGTTTATTATACATATTTTACAAAATAATATTCTTATATATATTACCTTATAATTTTTTATTATAAAATTATATTACCCTCTTGTTAACGGTCCTATGTTAAGGTTTCACATCGGGTAAAATTCTCTTCGCTCTTCACATGTGTCTTAATTTGTTACATCTTTAGTCATTATACTTATAGCATGATTCTAGAATGTAAATCATAATATAAATATCTGGTATTTTTAGAATATTTTTATTATAATAATGTATAAAATATATGACTATGTAATAGAATACACAGTTCATGGAGATTGTAAACCAGACATACGCATGAACATTATTTCCATTTTTATTATCTTATTGAAATAAAGTATGTAAATTTCATATATTTATATATGTATGTATATATATATATATAATTATTTGAGTAGAATTAATATATCATATATATTATATAATCTCATTAAACCAATCCATAATACATTCAATGTGGTCTGTGAATGAATCACATCGCATTGAGGGGGTGGAAGTCCACACTTCCTCAAAAGAGATTATCGTATTAACACCAAATGGTAAGTAATGATATATGTGATTTAAATTGATTAAAGAAGTTAAAATACATATTAAATATAATATATTAAATGTATAAATATATTTTCCATCATAATTTCTACCATGATTGGTGGTAAATGAAAACTGAACAATCATCGTTTCGTGAGGAAGTAGTTCGTCGTACAACAAAACAGTATGTTCAACATGCATTAGAGGGAGGTTTGTATAAGTGTAGGTAAGAAATATTTTATAAAACATATTCTTATATGGATTGTACTATTTTTTACATGATAAACGAGTAAATAGTGTGTAGGGTTTGAGAAGGAAAATAAATGAATGGAGCTTGAGAGAAGACATTACCTCCAAATCCGGTAAATCCTTTTAATTTGTGCCAAAAAGCATCCATGAGAAGATTTAATCCCAAAGAGAGGATTAAAGGTATAAGTAGGGACTTTTTTAGGCTACTTTGGAATATAACTTATGAACTTAAATGGTTTTATAAGTGTTATTAATGGGTAGATGTGGTGGCCTTTTAGAGGGAAGGAAAAAGACTCACATGGAATTTTTAGAAACAAATTATGTGAGTAGATATTCTTAACTGAAATATTTCATACCAATCCAACCAAACAAAAGAATAGAACTTTTATTGATGAAATAACTACATAAAATGGGTTTTGTAAAATTTTCTATTTCATTTGGCCCCTTAATTTTAATGTTTATTCCCTAATTATACATAATTTTTCTCTAATCGTTGCGATTAATTTTATACGATTTTACTAATCATTTTGGTTAAAAATTAACATGGTGTTATTAGAATATAAAAAGTATACCAAATATAGTGTATTAGTTCAGAATTTTTAAATTTAAATCACAGAAGTAGAAAAATTAAGATGAGTTTTAATCATACATATGGGACGAAACAACATGTTATTAGTGTAGGAAAAAGTTTAAAAGTTTGTTAATATTTTATATTATGTTTCAAAGAAAAATTGTTTATAACAAATTAAATTTTATTTATATATGTAATATTCATCTAATTTTCCTTAAATATATTTATAATATCATTTTTAATTAATAATTAATAATAAAAAATGCAATTTTTAACTAAAAAGTAGTATTTTTTACTATTCATCAATAATAAAGTTTCTTAGAAAAATCCCAAAAAATTCTCCCTAGTTTAATTTCTATGTTATGAATTAAAAAATTAATTTTATTTTATCCAATTAAATTTATAATTTGGTCTAAACTTAATTTTATTGTTAAAAATCAGTCCATTAAAGAAAATTGTATATTTTACATAAAAGGACATTGCAAAAAATTTCATCTTTCATTATCAATATGATTTATTTATATAAAAAATTTATAAAAAATATTTGGAAAGTATATATTATTTTTTTTCTATAACTAGGTTTAATGGTTAGGTTATAATGATATCATTTAATTATATATATATATATATATATATTATATTTTTTATAGAAACTCAATGTTCCATACATTGTATGCCAAGTTAGTGTTTCTTAGAGAAGAATCAAAGTTGGTATTGTGTGAAGCACAAGCCAATTTGTAATTACATGTGAAAGGGATGTTTTAAATAGTTTTCTAATATATATATTTACTATTTCAAGTGTCACATGAAATGAAAAATATTATAAAGATAAAGAATTTCAAAAAAATTCTCAAAATCTTGGTGTGTTATAGTTATTATTCTATACTAATATTCATTAATTGAATTTTCCCTTTTCTATTATGAAAAATGAAAGTGATATTAATTTTTTGTGCAGAATACTGCCTCCATGATGAAACATGTTTCTTTATTCCTTCACCAATTAGTGGGTTGGTAAAAATTGGGATTTTAATAAATTATTATGATATTTAATTCATGATTATTATTGTGTAAAGGTAAACCATATTACCCTATCCTCCTATTCTATGTGGATTAAATTTTAATCCATGAGAACATATATACTACCATCTCAGTGGAATGATATATTTTTTTCATCACATCATTACATTCTTGGTCATGAGGATAATATTAAAAGATCATTATTATTATTTTTATAATAATAATAGTATAGTATGTTTAATTTTAGAACTGGTTAAAAATATAATAAAAAATATATTATCATTAATTAAATAGTTTGTAAGGAGTGATCTAAGAGAAAAATGATGTCATTTATTAATGTCAGAACATTACATAAATTATAATATATTTATTAAAATTTATAACTATGATATATCACACTAATAATCACTAACTAAAATCGCTAATCATCTGTTATAATGATATTACAACTAAACCACATAAATCAACCATAAGTCATGGTAGGTTCATGTTTTTTTCTTTTAACCACAGAACTGCGCAATCCATTTCATTAATATCATAGAAGAATTTGATAATATATTTACTATTAATATGTGATATTAATGTGTAAATAATTTTATTTATTGATTATTGTATAGTAATAGCCACATTTATCTCATTATTTAAATAAACAACATTTATTCATTATGAATCATGGAAACATGATAATCATTAAATTCATGTTAACATTTTGAAATGGAAACTAAAATGGAATGAAATTATATATTTTTAACCCTCATAGAACATATATTATAATACCTTTAATTATATATAAACGTTTAACTTTGTAATAAGAATGAATAATAATACTATTTTTTATAAAGTTTACTGATAAATATTACTTACACCCAGTGTTTAAAATAGGTAAAAACTAAAAAATATTTATATTAATATTAATATAATTCTTGTAAATTAGGATTATAGAGGATTAAATTTATGTATATGGATCTATGGTATGTATTTACGATTTTTTTAATTATTCATGAAATTCAGTTCAAATATACAATGAATCAACAATAAGGTATGGGTTTTCATATCATGTTCTTCATTTTGAGGGATTTTAGTTGTATTCAAATAATTTAATTATTAATGTGTATATTATAACTACTGGAGATATAATACCATGAATTATATTTTAATCATGGTCTTTTATATTCAATTACAAGTCCATTATTTCTAGGGTTTTAAGTAAAATGTTACTCATACCTCAAGGGATTTGTTGGCCTCAATTTTTATTCTTGGAGAGATGTTATATATTATTCTCCATGTTTCCTTTATATAGATTTACATTTTTTTACTATACCATGAATTTTATAAAAATTATTACCTTTTAACTCATGGAATAAATTAAACTGAATCGTTTTCTATTCATTAAAATTATTTGGACGCAAGTGTTACTCCAGTTGTAAGAGTTTTTGGTAACTCAATTTTCATTTATTGATTTACGACCAATCAACTAAAATTATTTCATATAAGTTGGTTATATATTATCCTTTTAATGTATTATGTTGTATTATATCATTTTATATAACTAGTACTCACCCATAAATATTCACGGTGAATTGTATTAATCGTTTCCTAATAAGAGAATATAATTTGTAAAAGTTGAGAAAAAATAGTAATGTTGAATACATTTTCATCACAAAGTAGTTGTGAAGAATAATGGAATAAAAGTGGATAAAATTTGGAGAAACAATTAAAATAGTTGAAAAAAGTAAGGATAAAATAAAATTAAAAGAATTTATAATTTTTGAGTATGGAGATTTAAATTCAATATCAACTACATTCAAGAAAACATTAATGTGTGTAGTACAATAAAAAGTGGACGAAGAATAAAATAAAGGACAGTGGTAGTAATAATAAAAATAAAAAATGGTCAAATGAAAAATATTAATACATAATGAGAAAAACTCATTAAATAATTGAATTATAATTTATGAAGTTTATATTTTTATAATATTTTCAACATGTTTAAGTTGTAGAGTCTGTCAATCACAAAGTGTTCTTGAAATAATTCTTCATCTTTGAAATCTTCCAATATTGGCATTTTGTAAATACAATAACATTTAAAAATATTAATAAGAATTAATAAGTATTTAATTATGAAAATCAAATATAAAAATGTCATAAAATATATAAGTCATTTTAAAATAGACTATTTTGGTATTATAAATTAAAGAAAACATATTATTACAATTATTTGGGACCTATTTCAACATTGAATCCTTCAACAAGTCAATTTGTCACTTCATGGTCAGAAGATGTTTTAGTTGAAAATCTTGAATATTGAGTGTAAATTTTTTTATTAACGTTGTGTTATTATGTCATAGATATATATTGAAAATACAAAAATTAGAATTTTTAAATCTCTAAATTACATCCACTATTAACCATTCAAACTGGTTTCTAAAAGTGGTAATTATCAGTCAACATTTCAATGAAATAACACCCTCAATGTTTATCTATAGTGTTCCACATCTATTTTCATTATGTGCATAAAAATAAAAATACCATCCTTTTGAATGATAACAATTTCAATTAACATTCCATAAAAATAATAACTAATCAGTTTCATTTATGTTTGTTTAAACCATTCCAAACTAAACCAAAAAATAAAGTAAATTTTTTCTAAAAACTAGAGTAAACATATTCATATTGGTTATTAGACATGAATAGAAAACGTCATTTGGATTTTTTTCATTTCGATGAAAATGGATAAGAAAAGGAGAGCTAAAAAATAGGAAATGTAAAAATTATAACCAACTGAAAGAATAAATAATGTTGTTCTATGTACATGTATGTACAACAACTAAATAATGCATATAGAAAAAATGTTATGGAAAAAATGCTACAGGATCTTAGAGCTAACTAGGTAAATTGTGTATAAAAAGAAATTGGTATGTAAATCATATCACAAACCTAAAAAATGAGTAGAAAACATTTTCAAATAAGGTTTTTGTTCTTTGAAAACTGTAGAAAACTTTTTAATATAAATAGGAATTCATAAAACAAATATGAAAAAAAATTAAACAGTCAAAATATAGTATTACAATAATATTTCACTAGAAAAGTTCAATATAATTTTTCAATTTTCCTATTTAAATTTCCCTTCATTCGGGTGTGTAATTTACTACAATGACCTATTGTAGCAACAGTGTCTTCACACATCAGAATAATATGTTTCACCCCATCCTCACTATCAAAATAATGTGAAAGGTTTTTCTAAATAGGAAATATTTTTAGAAGAATTTGAAGTTAGTATTTTTGGCAGTTGAAATCATTGAAACACATATCATGTTATCCCTTTATTTAAATAATGAAAAGAATTTAAAAAATTGTTTACTATTTTATATTAGATAGGTTGATCTTTTATTAATATTTGATATTCATCATTATAGGTATATACATGTTTTTATTCAACCAATGGATATATAGGGAATGTTATGGAAGGTCTAACTGACAAATATTGTGAATTAATTGAAGTTAATCAAGTGAAATGGGTTCCATAAATATAATATAACCCCTTTACGCATAAAATGGTCTCATAAAAAACAATATTTTTGGTCATGGTTTATAAATCATCCCAAAAAAGTATATTATATTTTCACAAGGCCTTGAAATCTTTATTTTGATGTCTAACATTATGAATTCCATAAGTATGATGATAGTATTATTGATATCCATGTTTAATTTATCATTATTTATATTTTATTCTCATAGTTTTAGTTGATTATGGGTTCATTTTTTTAATTATTCCTTCCATAAAATTTATTACATGTTTAGAACACAAATACCTTAGTTTTATGTTTTCCCTTAGTGATCATTTGATCCCACTATTTATTATCTTTCTATTTCCCTAGGATATATAAAAATTTATTACAGAAGATATGATTATTAGGAAAAAATTTTGGTGTTTTTTTGGGAAACGTGGATTAATTATTATATATTGTTTAGTTTATTTTATAAATAAAAAAATATCCATTTTTAGAAAGGAAATGGTTTTGGTCAATTTTGTTTTTTTCATAATTATTTAAATATCTAAACTTTATATGTATTGGGAATGTATATAGTGAAATATTATCAATATTTCATTTGATTATGTAATAGTTATATCTTGGAATATTTGGTTGGTATCGATGTAGTTATATAATGTATTTTTTATAGGACTGTATATTGGAGTGTAGTTAAAGGTCATTATATTTTGCATCATTTTAGGGTTTAGATGACATTAGAGATTTTATTTTTTATCGAGGACATATTGTGGGGTTATCAGTTATGGTTGATCAAAATTTAAAATGTATAGATAACCCTTTAAAATAGTATTAGATTTATTATTTACGTAATATTTCACATTTTATCTTAAGATTATGATAAGAGATCATTTTTGAAAATCCGATAAATAAATAAAATAAATAATACTTTTTATAGGATAATATAATTTTTTTTGTTATTTAAAGATTTTATGGTTCTCCTAGAAATTTAATCCATGTTTGGATACTTCATGTTGATTCTGGTTTTGGGGGATATGTAGTTTTGGTTAATAACTATAAAATGGATGATTTGTTATTAACTCAATCATCCCATAGTGCATGAAAAATTTATCACTACAAACCAAGCTTGACAGTCCTCGGGTATTTTATATGGTTAATTCACATTCTCTTTATGAATCATTATGAGTAATTTAAATTTTTACACTTTAAATAACTTCATAAAAAATTAACTATTGATCTCATAAATTGAAATTTTGACATTCATAAGTTAAGGTATACATTAATCTATATGTGATTTCATGTATAAGGAAGAAGTTTGATGTTAAGAGAAAATAATTGAATGATTTTGGGCTTTCGAATATTAATTAATGTTCATGGTAATTTTGGATCTATATTTTGAGGGATATTTTAAAATTTAAGAGAGAAACCAACTAATTGTATAATTGGTTTAACTAAGAATGAAATAGGTAAAAATGATAGTGATATAGGTTGATAAAAGTCTGATATAAGTTGGGTTATAAGAACTATAAGCAAACATGAATCTTTAATAAAGTTAGATTCCATGTGGATAAAATTTACTGTGATTGATTACGACAACTCTATAATATTGGTCATCACTCATATTAACCCCCATCGAGTTTTAGAAGTTGTTGGATCTAGAATTAACCATGTTAATAATTTAAGTAAGTGACAATGAAGTGAGTGTCCTAATGATAAACACATAGAAATAGAACATAGATTGAAATATTTGGTGATTATTCCAACCCAACTATTAATAAATATGATTAAATATTAGAACATTGTCAAAATCATGAATCCCAAAAATAATAGCAGGATTGAAACTAAGGAAAGAAAAAGTGATCAAGATGATAAAATAAAGAAGATTTTATTTACTATAGGATAAAAACAAGTCCAGAATCATGGGTTTAATTTACATATAGGGGTAGATAAATGCTATATGTTTTGTTACGTAGGTCATCAAACTCACAACTATAACGGAGTGAGATAAGATATATAAATCAATAGCATTAGTTAGAATTTTATTGGAAATTGTGAGATATAATTTCAAAATACAGGGGCCAACATGGGAAATAAACACAAAAAACTAAGTGAACAAGGGAAAACCAATGAAACTAACCATAATTTATTATATGGTGAGTTTTCAATCAATATTTTCAAGTTTCCAATGTAACAATATTTTTCACCAACTATTGGATATTGAGTTTTAAAAAAAACAATAGTGGTATAATTATTATAAAAATAATTTTTATGGTTCTTCTGAAGTTATTACTTATGGATATAGATCTTTAACCCTTATTAAAATTCAGTAAAAAAAGTAATTTGTCAAATGTATTTATAAATTTTAAATAATAACAGTTTATTATAGATAAAACTCATTCACCATCTTAAAAAATCCCTTGATTTTGTTGTTTTGTCTGGTAAAATATGAGTTCCCAATAGAACTTATGATTTTTATATAAGTCAAATTGAGAGGATAATATATTATTACCTATAAATAAATCAATGTGGTTGATAGATTTCTCTATACAAAACACAATAGTAAAATGAAACTGTGATAAATTTTAAAAAAATATAAATAATCCCTTTAAAATTAAATCCTTTCAATTAAATTAGTGATAATTAATTGGAGTAACTACTATATGAAGTATTTATATTAATAAAATACTGGATACAATTAATTAAATTTAGTTAGTGTAGCTAAATCAACTAACAAAATCATTTTATACCAAAAAATATGATTCTATAAAATTAAAGATTTATTTCTTGAAACTAAGTATATTATGGTTATATAATATTAAATTACACTGATAATGTAATGCCCCGACCCCAATTACCCAGAGTTAGTGCATTATCACATAACATTGGCATGATCACAAAAGATTAAGTCTCGAAGGACCGATTAGTTTAGTAGCCTTGGAATCACTAGATACATTCATAAAGTTTACATTACATCATAAAATGAAAACTACAAAAACATAGTCTCCATAGTCCACACTCATATCCCCTCATACTATCCCTGCAGGTCATTCATAAAATACACTTTCACATCCTGGGAAAAATAAAACATAGAAAGGGGTGAGCTCAAATTCCCAGTAAGGATAAAAATATAGCGAAAACATTCATAAATAAGCATAATCATTTAAGGAAATGTATATCTAAAACAAAAGCCTTTTAAACTTGAAATTCATCATAATATGGAAAAAATAACATGAAAAAATTCCATTTACTTATTCACATGGATATTCTACTAGTATAATAATCACATGCAATATCAATAACCACTTTCATAATGATGGAATGCATAATGCCAGACTATCATAACCACATAGTCAAGGCCTTGTGCCAAGAATACAAATAATATTTTGTCAATGGCTTGTGACAATACACTATTTTGTCTCATGAGACCTAATGATGCATCGAGGAGCTATAGCGGGCTCCACCCGTCACTTATTAAGTCCAATTCCTTCCTCATATGAACAGGTTTAAACATAACATAAACATGTGTAATAAAACTAGCATACGAAATGTCAATACTGTCTCCATAAACCATTAATGGTATAAAAATAACACATCCACAATCAAACATATCACCAGAACTTCAATAAAATTTGGAAGTTTGGTATCATAATAAATTAACTTCAAATAAGATTAAAATCCCGACATAGATGAAATCAAAATTGTTTGAGAGAAATATCTATTTCTTTGAAATCATTTAAAAGTCACAGAATTATAAAAGAAAACATTTACATAGAAAATATTCTTATATGCTTTTAAGGGATTCTTCGAGTATTTTATAATGGCAGAAAATACCCACAGCCTCCGTATAAGTTAAAAAAAGACATTCGTGCCTTAATTCTATCAAAAAAGTTAAAAGGACCTGGTTTCGAAAACGACAGAAAGATTCCTTTATTAACTTCTTATAAAAAGTAAAACAAGGGTATAAAATAATTTAACCCATAGTCTTTAAAATTGTATGAATTATTTTAAATACATTTTTAAGAATCATGGATGTGGATGATAAATAGGTCCGAGTAGATAATTACGTATAAACAACCTCGATAATGAAGAGATTGTGAAATAAACCTTTACCAATTTGGTAAATTACGAAACATACACCCCAAGAAAGAGGTCTCATACAATGAATATGTAAATACACATAAATTAAAGATTATTACACAAATAATACATTTATGGGTAGTACATACACCACACAAAAGGTAATAGTGGCAATATGGCACGAATCTCACAGGAATAATGAGTGAGATGAAAACCCCTTACCTTGTACTTTTCCTTGGTTGAGGGTAGGTTAACCTCCTATATAAAGATCATAGTATGTTATTAAAGTATACCAGAACCATATTACTATTTATGATATCATACACGATTCATTTATTACTTTATACTACCCATTTAATAATAATTTCCATGTTAAATTAACATTTTGGGTAATAATCGCTTTCCTTATCGTACGTGTTTTAACTTGTTACTCTTGATTGTATCACTTAGAAAAAGATTAAAATACATGTAGAATATAATACATGATTTATATATCATATATATTTAGAATATAAATATGTATAACAGATATATATATGAAATGAAAAACACCATTTATGGAGACGGTAGTCCGTACGAACTCATAAACGTTGATTCTGTTTTCATATCGTGTTGAACGGAACTAAGTGAATAAGATATATGTAAGTACATATATATATATATATAAATATATATATCTCTAGTATAATTATTATTTCATATATTACATATTTATTAGTAATATATATATTTTTAAAATCATCGATGAATGGTGAACGTGGAAATGAATCTCATCGCGTCGTGGAGATGATAATCCGTACGAACGCACGAGCGACAATATCATTTACTTAAAGATGTGGAATTGGATGGTATATTAATTTTACAGAGACATTATCATGTTATTTTAATTATTTATATAAATATCACTCATCTTTATATTCATCCAAATAACATAGTGTTGAATAACAAATTACACAACGACGTGGAGACGATAAACCGTACGTACGCACCCATGGTGACATTATCATTCATAAGATGGATAGAATAATGAATATATTTGTTCCATATTTATAATTACATCACCGTATATATAAGATACTGGAGTTATTATTTTATAATGGAAACAACAAAGAAAGAGGAAGTGGAAGAATAAGAGAAATTGATAGAGGGTGGTGAAATCATTACCTCTTCTTCGGGTTCTTCATTTTGATTTGATCAAAAGGGATCCTTAGATTGGATTTCTGATAAAACTAATGCCTCTAGGTTGAAGGTATTATAGTTTATAGGGTATTTGGGCAGGGTTTGGCCAAGGAAAATGGCTTGGATGGTGTGAATTAGAGTGAAGGGGGAGTTCCCTTTTATAAGAGGGTGAGGGGAACCATAGGAAAAACATAAAATATTATTTTATAATAAATTCATATTCAGTTCATAATGGCTCCAAATTTATTTATTTAGAGACTAAGGTGGGGATGGGAATAAATCCACTCAACCAATACATTTTAGACAGGTCTGGGTCACTTTATTAACCTTATCTTTTAGTTTTAACTCTTAGTTAATTAGTTTGACATTTACCATATCTCCTGGTATTTTTATATTATATGGTGAAAAAACATAGTATAAACTTCCAATCGACCCCCAAGTGGTCCATTAATGATACACCTATCCTGATATATGTCCTTTTTTTGAATCTTAGATTTTGAGGAATAGAATATAAATTAATAATATAACATTTGTTTTAAAAACTATTTTCTGTCAATTTTGACACTATTGGGTATTTTGTTTTTGAAATATTCAAAAAATCATTATTACTTCAAAATAAATTCATATAACCAATACTAATATGACATATTAACCTAAAAAAAATTTATTTCATATAAAGTCTCAAATTACATTTATTTGTGTATTTATAATATCAATTATCTTAATCTTTCATTAATACGGTAATTACTACATCATCATTGTGTCACAAATAAATTAAATTATATAATGTCTAAACATTATAAATAAAATACAATTATGTAGAAAATATTTTAATCTTTCTAATGAATATTTATAATTGAATTTATATTATGATAACCCTATATTAAAAATGTTTTAGTTATTAAACTTTGATTTTAACTCTTTGAACTCTTCTTTGAATTAAATAATAGTAAATGTCCTAATCTAATCCAATTGGACCTAAATGAAAATATTTTATTCCTAAGGTTTTTTTTGGTTGAGATACATTTTTCCAATAGAATTAAGACATGTGTTATGATAATATTAATATCATTTTTACCCTTAATTACACTATTTACTTTTAACCGTGGTAAATAAAAGTAAAAAGTTACTATTCACCAAAAATTATTTCTATCTAATTGAACCACATTTTACTCCTTGATATTAACTGTGTCTCTCAGATTTTTGAAATTCCACTCACAAAAGCGGTAAAATTAAGATTTATGTGAATTTCCAAATTCTCCTAGGAGGTGGGTAAAAGACCGTGAAAAGTTCAATACAATTTTTATATATCTAAAATTATTCTAAACTAACTATAATGAATTAAATTGATCTTATATAGGTATTATGTATATATTTTGATGTTAATTAAATTAAAATAAAATAAATGATTATTTAAATAAAAATTCGGTTTTAAACTATAACTCAGTGTTTTTTCACTATTCATCAAAAATTGAATGTTTTCAGAAAAATACCAAAAATTCACCCTAAGATAATTTCAATATTTCTAATCAAAAAATGATGTCCATATTGAATGATAAAATTTATAAAATTTTAAAATTTGGGTATTACTATTCATAACGGCTTCTTTGATTGGTTGTGGTGTGTGTTAGAACTCAAAGTTGCGTAGAACACACGCTACAGTATTAATCAAAGAGAAGCATATCGTGGAATCTTGGGGTGTTACATTCTGCCCTCCTTCAAATAATTTTGTCCTCGAAATTTCTAGAATACTACCACATGAAAAGACTTGGGTGGTTCTTCATCATAAGTTCCTCGGGTTCCCACATTGCCTCTTCCATCTTATGGTTTCTCCATAGAACTTTTACCAGACTAGTCATCCGGTTTCTTAGCACTTGTTCTCTTGTATCAAGAATCCTGACAAGCTCTTCACAATACGACATATCGGGTTCCAGTTCTAATTCCTCATAAGTTAGAACATGCGTTGGGTCAGGCATGTATTTTCTGAACAGTGATATGTAGAACGCATCGTGAACTTTGAAGAGACTTGGCGGCATTGCCAAATGGTAAGCTACAACCCCAATTAGTTCTAGAATTTTGAAAGGTCCGATGTACCTAGGACTCAATTTACCCTTCTTACTGAAACGTATAACTCCCTTCCATGGAGATACCTTCAAGAAAACATGATCTCCTATATGAAATTCAAAATCCTTCCTTCGGTTATCGGCATAGCTCTTCTGCCTACTTTGAGCAGCTTTGATGTGGTTTTGGATTACATTTATCTTTTCCATCATTTCCTCCACCAGTTCTTGGCCTACAAGTTTTCATTCACCAAAGTCATCCCAACAGGTTGGTGTACGACATCTCTTTCCATATAATGCTTCATATGGTGCCATCCGAATACTTGAATGGAAGCTATTGTTATAGGAAAGTTCCACTAGAGGTAAATATTGATCCCACATACCCTGAAATTCATGTGAGCATGATCTCAACATGTCTTCTATGGTTTTAATAGTCAGTTATTATTGTACATCAGTTTGGGGGTGGTAGGCAGTGCTTAAATGAAGTTCGGTATCCAAGGATTTCTGAAGAGTTTTCCAGAATCTTGAAGTAAAATGTGGATCACGATAAAAAAACAATCGATATGGGTACTCCATGAAGTCTCACAACGTCATTAATATATAGTCATGCTAGATGTTCAAGTGGTAAATCTTCCCTTATAGTAAGAATATGTGTTGACTTGGTAAGATGATCAACAATGACCCGTATTGAATCATTCCTTCTAGGAGTCTTTGGTAGTCCCATGACAAATTCTATTGCGATATTATCCCATTTCCACTCAGGTATGGGAAGAGGATTCATGACTCCTCTGGGATGTTGCCTTCCATATTTCACTTGTTGACAAACCATACATCGTGACACAAAATCAGCAATCTCCCTTTTCATGTTGTCCCACAAAAATGTTCAATCAAATATCTATACATTTTGGTGCTCCCATGGTGTATAGAGTAATTGGAACTACGAGAATTGTCCAACATTTCCATTTTTAGATCCAGTTTTATGGGAACACAAAGTCTCTTCCCAAATTTCAAAACTACATCTTCATACACAAAGTCACTCAATCTCCCATCATTCACAGCTTTAATATTCTTTTGAAACTCTTCATCATCAGTATGAGAACTCTTTATCATTTCAAGTAAATATGGTTTGGCAACCATTTGAAAAAGCTTTGATGTTTCACCTTCCATGGGGATTCTCATATCCATCTTTAATAGATCCATGTATATATGATCCTTTTCAACTCTAATATTGTTCAAATCTCCATGGTCCTTTCTACTCAAAGCATCTGCCTCCTTATCTTCCTTCCCCGGGTGGTAGTGTATCGTGAAATCATAATCATTGAGTAGTTCAAGCCATCACCTTTTCTTCATGTTGAGTTCTTTCTATGAGAAAATATACATCAAACTCTTGTGATCAGTATAAATATCACATTTTTCACCATAGAGATAATGTCTCTATATCTTCAAATAAAATATTATAGCAGCTAACACAAGATCATGAGTAGGATATTTTTGCTCATGAATTTTCAGCTGTCGTGATGCATAGGTAATAACTCTATCATTCTGCATAAGGACACGACCAAGTCCATTCTTCGATGCATCACTATAAACAAAGAACCCATCATTCCCCGATAGTAGATTCAATATAGAAGCATTGAATAATATTTTCTTCATTTCTTCAAAACATTCTTTACAATATTTTTTCCAAAGAAATTTAACCCCTTTACGTGTGAGCTTCGTTAATGGGGTAGCCAATCGGGCAAAATTCTGGACGAAATGCCGATAATAACCAGCTAAACCAATAAAACTGCGTACCTCAGTTAAACTCGTTGGTGTTGGCCATTCTTGGATTGCCTTGTTCTTAGAAGGATCAAAAGAGATTTTATCCTTAGAGAAAATATGGCTAAGAAAAGAGATCTCCTGAAGCTAGAATTCACACTTGCTAAACATCCCATATAATTCATGTCTTCTAAGAGTCTTTAGGATAATGTGCAAGTGATTTTCAGGGTATTCGTAGCTTTTGGAATATACCAAGATATGATCAATAAATACCACTACAAAATCATCGAGATATTCCTTGAAAACTCAATTCATTAGATCCATGAAAACAGAGGGTGCATTAATCATCCCAAAAGGCATTACTGTAAACTCGTAATCCCCGTAACTGGTTCAAAATGTTGTCTTTGGAATGTCTTCCTTCTTCACACACAACTGATGGTATCCAGATCGAAGTTCAATCTTTGAAAAGTATTGAGCTCCATGCAGTAGGTCAAATAAATCATCAATGCGGGGTAGGGGATACTTGTTATTATTTGATATAGCATTGATCTCCCTGTAGTCGATACATAACCTCATAGATCCATCATTCTTCTTGACAAAAAGAATAGGGGATCACCATAGAGAAACACTAGGGAGAATAAATCCCTTATTACTCAATTACTATAGATGTTTATTTAGCTCAACTAATTCCATAGTTTCCATTCTATAAGGGGTCTTTGATATAGGCCTTGAACTAGGAATTAAATCAATGGAAACCTCAATTTCTCATTCTAGAGTATGTCTAGGTAAATCTTTCGAAAACACATCTACATATTTTTTCACAATAGGTACATCCCCTATTTGAGCATTTCATTCATCACCCATAGTTATTTCATTATCTTCCACTGCGATAATTGATTTTAGTTGAGCTATTGGGGGTGGATCTAGATAAGAATTAAGTGGTGGTGATTTTACTCTAAAGATATGGTGTTCTTTATCATCATCATAAAAAATCGTAACCTCCTTCTTCTTACAATAAATCTTCGCATCATGGTCTGAAATCCAATCTATACTGAGGATTATATCAAATTCAATCATGAGTATGATGACGAGATCAGAAGATAAAGAACATTTATGTGCTCTAATGGGAAAGGATCCACAGAACGTTGTAGCAATGATACTTCCCTTTAGAGTTTTAATTGAAAACTCCCTTGTTAAATCAAATTGGAAATATCTAATTTTATTAGAAAACTGGGAAGCTAGGAAACAATGCGATGATCCAGAATCAAATAAAGCATCGGATAAACTTGAGGAAACCATTAAATTACCTGCGACCATGTCTTTCGAAGCTTCAACCTCAGTAGTAGTGATAACATAAGATTGGCCATGATCCCTTGGCCATTTCTGAGGTAAGTTCCCCTGATGCTTAAGACATTCATTTGCATAATGTCCCATCTCCCAGCAGTTGTAGCATTGAACATCGGTAGCTTCCTTATTCCCCTTTCAATCACGAGCTTGGTGGCCTTTTTCACCATACTTGTAATAGAATATCATTCCCTTCAATCAAGTACCGGGGTGTTTCTTCCCACATTTACTGCAGGAGGGATGTTCAACTTTTACCATCTTCCCCTTATTTCCATTTCCAGAGTGATCAGCAGATCTCTTCTTCTCTTTCATTTCTTTAAAGTCATAAGACCTAAAGAATTCTTTTTCTATCCTGACAGCACATGAGACAATATATTCGTACGACGAGAAGGATTGTGACACTAATTCTTGATGATGAAAATGTTTTAACCCGTCAAAGAAACGATCAATATTATTTCTTGGGTTCCGTATATAATATCCATCATACCTTGTTAACCTTGTAAAGTAAGCCTCATACTTTGCGACATTCTCATCCTCCTTTTGCCTCAGACTCAAAAATTTTCTTTCCATATCTGCTCGATGGTCATGAGGAAATTATTTTTCTATGAAATGCTCTTTGAACTCCCTCCATTACATATTTGATACTTCATCATCTTCGTTTGTGATTTGAATCAATGACCACCATTGATTAGTATCTCCAGTGAGGCGGTAAACTGCCATGATAGCCTTTTCCCTTTCACTACTCCCCAAGGAATGAAATATTTTCTCTAAAGAATTTATCCATTGCTCACCTACTAAGGGATTTATACTCCCATTGAATGTTGATGGTTGTTGCCTCATGAAGCGATCTAAAATTGATCCTCCACACTGTGGATCAGGGTTCTCCATATGGGTAAGGTAATTATTCATAACCTGTGTGAGTTTTCCTAGTATGGTGATTTTCTGATCAGCCCCAGTTGCATCACCAGCTCCACTATAATTATCCTGAGTAGGAGGGAAATCCCTACATGGAGTGCGTGAATTGATACAGTTTCCTTTCCTTCCACTAGGTTCCATTTCTAAACAATGGAATAAACTAGATTATTTTATGATTCAAAATATATAATTCCATACTTATAAAACACTTAACATAAATTGAACAGTTTAGGGATATAATCCATAATCATAAAACTGTTTTCTTTGAGGAAGTATATACTCATAAACACTTCATAATGGTTTGTAAGGAAAATGAGAATTATCCTAAGCATATCCCCCGAGAGTGTCGTAACCAAGAGTGCAGCAAGGCCCGCTGTCATGCACTAGTTCCCAATCGAGTCTAGCTCAAAGAGGTGTTTTTAGGTTTTACACCTAGTTACATCTATTCCAGAGCTGCCTCTACCTTCTCGTATCTAGACATGGATATATTTCTTGGAAAAGTCACAAAATTCCGATAATACCAAAATTCTAGGAAGTTCTTCTATACTAATCCTCAAAGTCCATCTTAGGTCTATGTGCTCCAATCAGAGTTTATCTAAATCTAGTTTCCAAGGTTTTTACTAAACCTCCCTTGGATACAAACTGTAACGCCCCGACCCCAGTTACCCAGAGTCGGTGCATTATTACATAACATTCCCATGATCATGAAAGATCATGTCTCTAAATACCTATTAGTTTAGTAGCCTTGGAATCACTAGATACATTAATAAAGTTTACATTACATAATAAAATGAAAATTGAAACAACATAGTATCCATAGTCCACACTCATATCCCCTCATACTATCCATGCTGGTCATTCATAAAATAATTCTACATGTCCTGGGGAAAATAAATCATAGAAAGGGGTGAACTCAAAAGCCCAGTAAGGATAACAATATAGCGGAAAATTTTATAAATAATCATAAACATTTAAGGAAATGTATATCTAAAACAAAAGCCTTTTAAACTTGAACTTCAGCATAATATGGAAAAAATAAAATGAAATAATTCAATTTACTTATTCACATGGATATTCTACTAGTCGAATAATCACATGCAAAATCAATAACCTCTTTCATAATAATGGAATGCATAATGCCAGACTATCATAACCACATAGTCACGACCTTGGGCCAAGACTACAAATGAGATTTTGTCAAGGCCTTGCTCCAATACACTAGTTTTTTCTCATGAGACCTACCGATGCATCTAGGAGCTATAGCGGGCTCCACCCATATCTTATTAATTCCAATGCATTCCTCATATGAACAGGTTTAAACATAACATAAACATTCGTATTAAAAATAGCATACAAAATGTAAATATTTTCTCCATAAACCTTGAATGGTATAAAAATAACACATCCACAGTCAAAAATATCACAAATCCTTCAATACAATATTGATGTTTTGTATCATAATAAATCAAATTTAAATAAGCTTAAAATCCCTCAATGGATGTTGACATAGATGAAATCAAAACTGTTTGACAGAAATATCTATTATTTTGAAATCATTTAAAAGTCACATAATTATAAAAGAAAACATTTACTTAGAAAATTTACTTATAATCTTTTAAGGGAAGCTTCGAGGATTTTATAATGGCGGTAAATAGCCACACCCGCCGTATAAGTTAAAAAAATACATTCTTACTTTAATTCTGTCGAAAAGGTTAAAAAGGACCTTGTTTGGAAAACGACAGAAATACTCCTTTATAAAGTTCTTATAAAAAGTCAAACAAGGGTATAAATGACTTTAACCCATAGTCTGTAAAATAGTATGAATTATTTGAAATACATTTTCAAGAAACATGGATGTGAATGATAGAGAGGTCCCAGTAGATAATTGCGTATAAACAACCCTGGATAATGAAGAGATTGTGAAATAAACCCTTACCAATTTGGTAACTTACGAAACATACACCCCATAAAAGAGGTATCATACAATGAATATGTAAATACACATAAATTAAAGTGTATTACAAAAATAATATAGTTATGGGCAGTACATACACCACACAAAATATAATAGTGGCAATATGGCACGAATCTCACGGGAATAATGCGTGAGATGAAAACCCCTTACCTTGTAATTTTAATTGGTTGAGGGTAGGTTAACCTCCTATATAAAGATCATAGTATGTTATTAAATTATAATAGATCCATATTGATATTTATGATATCATACAAGATTCATTTATGACTTTATACTAACCATTTAATAAAAATTTCCATGTTAAATTAACATTTCGGGTAATAATCGCTTTCCTTATCGTACGTGTTTTAACTTGTTACTCTTGATTGTATCACATAGACAAAGATTTAAATACTTAAAAAATATAAATCATGATTTATATATCATATATATTTATAATATAAATATTTATAAGATACATATATATGAAATCAAAAATACCATTTATGGATATGGTAGTCCGTACGTACGCATAAATGCTGTTTCCGTTTTCTTATCGTGTTGAACGGATCTAAGTGAATAAGATATATGTAAGTTAATATATATATATATATCCAGTAGCATTATTATGTCATATATTACATACTTATTAGTAATATATACATTTTTATAATCGTCGATGAATGGTGAACGTGGAAATGAATCTCATCGCGTCGTGGAGACGGTAATCCGTACGTACACACAAGCGACAATATCATTTACTTAATGGTGTGGAATTGGATGGTATATTAATTTTACAGAGAAATTATCATGTTATTTTCATTATTTATATAAATATTACTCATCATTATTTTCATCCAAATAACATAGTGTTGAATAACAAATTATACAACGGCGTGGAGACGGTAAGCCGTACGTACGCACACATTGTGACATTATCATTCATAAGATGGATATAATAATGAATATAGTTCTTCTATATTTATAATAACATCACATTATATATAAGATTCTGGAGTTATTATTTTATAATGGAAACAACAAATAAAGAGTAAGTGGAAGAATAAGAGAACTTGAAAAAGGGTTGTGAAATCATTACCCCTTCTTCGGGTTCTTCCTTTTGATTTGATCAAAAGGGATCCTTAGGTTGGATTTCTGATCAAAATAATTCCTCTATGTTGAAGGGAGGATAGTTTAGAGGGTATTTGGGAAGGTTTTGGCAGAGCCAAATGTCCCTGAAGGTGTTAATTAGAGTGAAGGGGGAGTGCCCTTTTATGAGAGGGGTGAGGGACACCTTAGGAAAAACTTAAAATATTATTTTATAATAAAGTAATATTCATTTTATAATGGAACAAAATAGATTTATTTCGAGCCTAAGGTGGGGATGGGTCGAAATAAACTCAACCAACAGGGTTTAGATAGGTTTGGGTCACTTTATTAACCTTATCTTTTAGTTTTAACTCCTAGTTAATTAGTTTAACATTTACCATGTCTCTTTGTATTATTATATGAGATGGTTAATAAACTTAAAATATTACTCCAATAGACCCCCAAGTGGTCCTATAATTATACACCTATCATGATATAAGTCCTTTGGCCAGACCATAGATTTTTAGGAATAAAATATCAATTAATAATATAATATTTGTTTTAAAAACTCTTTTATGTAAATTTTGACACTATTTGGTATTTCGTCTTTGATTAATTCAAAAAAAAATTATTAATTCGAAAATAATTTATATAACCAATCCTTATATGACATATTAACCTAGAAAATTATTGGAAATCATAAAAAGTCTAAAATTACATTTATTTTTGTATTTATAATATCAATTACCGTAATCTTTCATTAATACGGTAATTACTGCATCATCATTGAGTCAAAAATAAATTAAATTATTTAATATCTAAAAATTTTAAATAAAATACCATTATGTAGAAAATATGTTTATATTTATAATTAATATTTATAATTGAAATTATATTTTGTATAACCCTATATTAAAAATGTTTTAGTTATTAAACATTTATTTTCACTCTTTGAACTCTTCTTTGAATTAAATAATAATAAATATCTTAATCTAATCCAAGTGGAACTAAATGATAATATTGTATTACTTATATTGTTTTTGGTCGAGATACACTTGTCCAATAGAATTAGGACATGTGTTAGGGTAATATTAATATCATTTTTACCCCTAATTACCCTATTTACTTTTAACCGTGGTAAATAAAAGTTAAAAGTTACGATTCACCAAAAATTATTTTTATCTTATTGAACCACATTTTACTCCTTGATATTAACCATGTCTCTTGGATTATTGAAATTCCACTCACATAAGCGGTAAAAGTTAGTTTTATGTGAATTTCTAAATTCTCATAGGAGGTGGGTAAAAGACGGTGAAAAGTTCAAAAAAATTATATATATAAAAAATTATTCTAAACTAACTCCAATTAATTACATTTAACTTATATAGGTATTATGTATCTATTTTGACCTTAATTAAATTTAAATAAAACAAATAATTATTTAAATAAAAATTCGGTTTTAAACTATAACTTAGTGTTTTTTCACTATTCATCAAAAATTGTATGTTTTCAGAAAAATACCAAAAATTCACCCTAAGCTAATTGTGATATTCTGAATCCAAAAATGAAGTCCATTTTGAATGATAAAATTTAAAAAAATTCAAAATGTGGGTATTACTGTTCATAATGGCTAGTTTGATTGGTTGTGGTGTCTGTTAGAACTTGAAGTTGTGTACCACACACGCTACTTTATTAATCAAAGAGAAGCATACCGTGGAATCTTGGGGTGTTACATTCTCCCCTCCTTCAAATAATTTCGTCCTTGAAATTTCTAGAATACTACCGTATGAAAAAGACTTGGGTGGTTCTTCATCATACATTCCTTAGGTTCCCACGTTGTCTCTTCCATCTTATGGATTCTCTATAGAACTTTTACCAGACAAGCCGTCCGGTATCTCAGCACTTGTTCTCTTGTATCATGAATCCTGACGGTCTCTTCGCAATAAGGAAAATTGGGTTCCAATTCTAATTCCTCGTAAGTGAGTACCTGCATTCAATTAGGCATGTATTTTCTCAATATTGATACGTGGAACACATCTTGAACTTTGGAGAGACTTGGCGGCATTTCTAAACAGTAATCTACAACCCCAATTCGTTCTAGAATTTTAAAAGGTCTGATGTACCTGGGACTCAATTTACCCTTCTTACTGAAATGTATAACTCCCTTCCATGGAGATACCTTCAAGAAAACATGACCTCCTACCTGAAATTCCAAATCCTTCCTTTGGTTATCGACATAGCTCTTCTTCCTACTTTGAGCTGTTTTGATGTGGTTTTTGATTACATTTACATTTTCCATCATTTCTTCCACCAGTTCTGGGCCTACAAGTTTTCTTTCACCAACGACATCCCAACAGGTTGGTGTGCAGAATCACTTTCCGTATAACGCTTCATATGGTGCCAACTGAATACTTGAATGGAAGGTATTGTTATAGAAAAATTCCACCAGAGGTAAGTATTAATCCCACATACCCTAAAAGTCAAGTGATCATGACCTCAACATGTCTTCTAAGGTATGAATAATCCGTTCTGATTGTCCATAAGTTTGGGGGTGGTAGGCAGTGCTCAAATGAAGTTTAATATCCAAGGATTTTTGAAGTCTTTTCTAGAATCTTGAAGTAAAATGTGGATCACGATCAGAAACAATTGATATGGGTACTCCATGAAGTCTCAAAACTTCATTAATATATAGTCTTGCTAGATGTTCAAATGTGAAATCTTCCCTTATAGTAAGAAAATGTGTTGACTTGGTAAGACGATCAATAATTACCCATATTGCATCATTCTTTATAGGAGTATTTGATAGTCCCATGAAAAAGTCCATAGTGATATTATCCCATTTCCACTCAAGTATGGGAATAGGTTGCATGACTCCTCCAGGATGTTGTCTTCCAGCTTTCACTTGTTGACAAACCATACATTGTGACACAAAATCAGCAATCTCCCTCTTCAAGTTGTCCCACAAAAAATGTTCCTTAAAATCTCTATACATTTTGGTTCTCCTAGGGTGTATATAGAAATTGGACCTATGAGTATCGTCCAACAATTCCCTTTTTGGATTAGGTATATTGGGACCACAAATCTCTTCCAAAATTTCAAAATTCTGCCTTCATACACAAAGTCACTCAATCTCCCATCATTCAAAGCTTTAATATTCTTTTGAAACTCTTCATCATCAGTCTGAGTAATCTTTATCATTTTTAGTAAATATGGTTTGGAAACCATTTGAAAAATCATTGATGTTTCGCTTTCCATGGTGATTCCCATATCCATCTTTACTAGATCCATGTGTATAAGATCCTTTTCAACTCTTATCTTGTTCAAAACTCCATGACCCTTTCTACTCAAAGCATCTTCCACCTTATTTTCCTTCCCCGGGTGGTAGTGTATCGTGCAATCATAATCCTTGAGTAGTTCATGCCATCTTCTTTGCCTCATGTTGAGTTATTTCTATGAGAAAATATACTTCAAACTCTTATAATTAGTATAAATCTCAAATTTTTTACCATATTGATAATTTCTCCATATCTTTAAAGAAAATATTACTGCAGCTAACTCAAGATCATGAGTAGGATGGTTTTTCTCATGAAGTTTCAGCTGTCGTGATGCATATGCAATTACTCTATCATTCTGCATAAGGACACAACCAAGTCCTTTCTTAGATGCATCACTATAAATAATGAACCCTTCATTCCCCGATGGTAGAGTCAATATAGGATCATTGAATAATCTTCTCTTCAGTTCTTCGAAACATTCTTCATAAACTTTTGTCCAAACAAATTTAACCCCTTTACGTGTGAGATTTGTTAATGGGTTTTCCAATCGGGAAAAATTCTGGACAAAATCCTGATAATAACCTGCTAAACCAATATAACTGTGTACCTCAGTTATACTCGTTGGTGCTGGCCATTCATGGAATTCCATGGTCTTAGAAGGATCACCAGAGATTCCATCCTTAGATACAATATGGCCAAGAAAAGAGACCACCTGAAGCCAGAATTCCCACTTGCTAAACATCCCATGTAATTCATGTCTTTTAATAGTCTTCAGGATAATGCGAAAGTGATTTTCATGGTCTTCATAGATTTTGGAATATAACAAGATATCATCAATAAATACCACTAAAAAATCATCGAGATATTCCTTGAAAACTCTATTCATTAGATCCATGAAAACAGAGGGTGAATTAGTCATCCCAAAAGGCATTACTGTAAACTCGTAATGCCAGTACCTGGTTCAAAATGCTGTCTTCGGAATGTCTTCCTTATTCACACACAACTGATGGTATTTAGATCGAAGGTCAATCTTTGAAAAGTATTGAGCTCCATGCAATAGGTCAAATAAATCATCAATGTGAGGTAGGAGATACTTTTTCTTTATTGTTATAGCATTGATCTCCCTGTAGTCGATACATAACCTCATAGATCCATCTTTCTTCTTAATAAAAAGAATAGGGGCTCCCCATGGAGAAACACTAGCACGAATAAATCCCTTATTACTCAATTTCTCTAGTTGTTTCTTAGTTAAACTAATTAAACGGTGGCCATTCTATAAGGGGTCTTCGATATAGGCCTTGAACCAGGAATTAAATCAATGGAAAACTCAATTTCTCATTCTGGAGGATGTCCAGGTAAATCTTCCAAAAACACATCTACATATTCTTTCACAATAGGTACATATCCTATTTGAACATTTCTTTCCTCACCCACAGTTATTTCATTCTCTTCCTCTCCGATAATTGAATTTAGTTGAGTTACTGGGGGTGGATCTAGATAAGAATTTGTTGGTAACGATTCTTCTCTAAAGATAAGGTGTTCCTTATCATCATCATCAAAAATCGTAACCTCCTTCTTCTTACAATAAATCTTCACATCATCGTCTAAAAGACAATCCATACCAAGGATTATGTAAAATTAAATCATGGGTATGACGATGAGATCAGAAGATAAAGAACATTTATGTGCTCTAATGGGAACAGATCCACATAACATTGTGGCAATGATACTTCCCCTAAGTGTTTTAACTGACAACTCCCTTGTTAAATAAAATTGGAAATATCTAATTTTCTTAGTAAACTTGGAAGATATGAAACATTGCGATGATACAGAATCAAATAAAGCATCAGAAAAACTTTAGGAAACAATTAAATTACCTACCACCATGTCTTTCAGAGCTTCAACCTCAGTAGTAGTGATAGCATAATCTTGGCCATCATCCCTTGTCCTTTTATGAGGTAAGTTTTCCTAACACTTAGGAAATTCATTTTCATAATGTCCCATCTCCCTGTAGTTGTAGCATTGAACATCGGTAGCTTCCTTCTTCCCCTTGCAATCACGAGCTTGGTGGCCTTTTTCACCACACTTGTAACAGACTCACATTCCCTTCAAGCAAGTACCAGGGTGTTTATTCCAACATTTACTACAGGATGGATATTAAACTTTTCCCTTCTTCCCATTATCTCCATTTCCAGAGTGATCAGCAGATCTCTTATTCTGTTTCTTTGCTTTAAAGTCGTAAGACTTAGAGAATTATTTTTCTGTCTTGATATCACATGAGACAATATCTTCGTACGACGAGAAGGATTGTGAAACTAATGATCGATGAAGAAATGGTTTTAACCCATCAAAGAAACGATCAATATTACTTCTTGGGTTCTGTATATAATCTCCAGCATTCCTTGGTAACCTTGTAATGTTAGCCTCATACTTTGCGACATTCTCATCCTCCTTTTTCCTCAGACTCAGAAATTGCATTTCCATATCTGCTCGATGGTCACGAGGAAAGTATTTTTCTATGAAAATCTCTTTGAACTCCCTCCATTATATATTTGATACTTCATCATCTTCCTTTGTGTTTTGAATCAATGACCACCATTGAAATGCATCTCCAGTGAGGTGGTAAACTGCCATGATAACTTTTTCCCTTTCACTACTCCCCAAGGCATGGAATATTTTCTCAAATGAATTTATCCATTTCTCAGGTAGTAAGGGATTTATACTACCATATAATGTCGCTGTTTTTTGCCTCATGAAGCGATTTAACATTGATCATCTACGCAGTGGATCAGGGTGCTCTATACGGGTAAGGTTATTATTCAAAATCCGAGTGAGTTGTCCCATTATGTTGATTAGTTGATCAGCACTAGATGCATCACCAGATCCACTATAATTATCTTGAGTACGAGGGAAATCCCTACATGAAGTGCATGCATTGTACGGTTTCCATTCATTCCACTATGTGCCATTTCTAAATAATGGCATAAACTAAATCAGTTTATGATTCAAAATACATAATTCAATACCTATAAAACACTTAACATAAATTGAACAGTTTATGGATATAATCCATAATCATAAAAAAGTTTTCATTGAGGATATATATACTCATAAACCATTCATAATGGTTTGTTAAGAAAATGAGAATTATCCTAAGCATATCCCCTAGGAGTGTCATAAACAGGAGTGCAACATGGCCTATTGTCGTGCACCAGTTCTCGTTCGAGTCTAGATCAAAGCTGTGTTTTTGGGTCTTAACCCTTGGAACATCTATGCTAGAGGCACCCATACCTGCTAGTATCCATCCAAGGATGTATTTCATGGAAAACTCACAAAATATCTACAATACCAAAATTCTAGTAAGTTCTTCTATACTAATCTTCAAATTCCATCTTAGGTCTATGTGCTCTAATCAGAATTTATTTAAATCTAGTTTCCAAGGTTTGTACTAAACCTCCCTTTGATACCGACTCCAATGCCCCGACCCCAGTTACCCAGAGTCAGTTCATTATTCCATAACATTAGAATGATCACAAAAGATCAAGTCTCGAAAGACCGATTAGTTTAGTAGCCTTGGAATCACTAGATACATTCATAATGTTTACATTACATCATAAAATGAAAACCACAACAACATAGTATTCATATTCCATACTCATATCCCCTCATACTATCCCAGCAGGTCATTCATAAAATACTTCTTCACATCCTGTGAAAAATATAACATAGAAAGGGGTGAGCTCAAATGCCCAGTAAGGATAACAATATAGCATAAACTTTCATAAATAAGCACAAACATTTAAGGCAATGTATATATAAAAAAAGCCTTTTAAACTTGAACATCAGAATAATATGGAAAAAATAAAATGAAATAATTCCATTTACTTATTCACATGGATAATTAAATAGTCGAATAATCACATGAAATATCAATAACCACTTTCATAATGATGGAATGCATAATGCCAGACTATCATAACCACATAGTCAAGGCCTTGTGCTAAGACTACAAATAAGAATTTGTCAAGGCCTTATGCCAAGACACTAGTTTGTCTCATGAGACCTAACGATGCATCGAGGAGCTATATCGAGCTCCACCCATCACTTATTAAGTCCAATGCATTCCTCATATGAACAGGTTTAAACATAACATAAACCTTCGTATTAAAACTATCATACAAAATGTCAATACTTTCTCCATAAACCATGAATGGTATAAAAATAACCCATCCACATTCAAAAATATCACAAACCCTTCAATACAATATGGAAGTTTTGTATCATAATAAATCAACTTCAAATAAGCTTAAAATCCATCAAAGGATGTTGAAATAGATGAAATCAAAACTGTTTGAGAGAAATATCTCTTTTCTTGAAATCATTTAAAAGTCAAATAATTATAAAAGAAAACATTTTCTTAAAAAATATTCTTATAATATTGTAAGGGAAGCTTCGAGGATTTTATAATGGTGTAAAATAGCCACACCCACCGTATAAGTTTAAAAAAACATTCTTACCTTAATTCTCTCGAAAAGGTTAAAAAGGACCTTGTTTGGAAAATGGAAGAATGATATATTTATAAAAGTTTTATAAAATGAAAAAAAAGAGTATAAATGACTTTAACCCATAGTCTATAAAATAGTAAGAATTAATTGAAATTCATTTTTAAGAAATATGGATGTGGATGACAGTGAGGTCCCAGTAGATAATTACGTATAAACAACCTCGAATAATGAAGAGATTATGAAATAAACCCTTACCAATTTGGTAACTTACGAAACATACACCCCATGAAATAGGTATCATATAATGAATATGTAAATACACATAATTTAAAGTGTATTACTGAAATAATACAGTTATGGGCAGTATATGCACCACACAAAAGGTAATAGTAGCAATATGGCACGAATCTCATGGGAATAATGAGTGAGATGAAAACCCCTTACCTTGTACTTTTCCTAGGTTGAGGGTAGGTTAACTTCTTGTATAAAGATCGTACTATGTTATTAAATTAAAACAGAACCAAATTAATATTTATGATATCATACCTGAATCATTTATGACTTTATACTACCCATTTAATAATAATTCCCATGTTAAATTAACATTTCGGGTAATAATCACTTTCCTTATCATACGTGTTTTAAATTGTGACTCTTGATTGTATCACATAGAAAAATAATTAATTACTTACAGAATATAAATCATGATTTATATATCATATATATTTAGAATATAAATATTTATAATAGACATATATATGAAATGAAAAACACCATTTATGGAGATGGTAGTCCGTACATACACATAAACGTTGTTTCTATTTTCATATTGTGTTGAACGGAACTAAGTAAATAAGATATTTGTAAGTAAACACACACACACACAGATATATATATATATATATCCAATAGAATTATTATTTCATTTATTACATACTTATCAGTAATATATATTTTTATAATCGTTGATGAATGGTGAACGTGGAAATGAATCTCATCGCGTCGTGGAGACGGTAATCTGTACGTACGCACGACCAGCAATATCATTTACTTAAAGGTGTGAAATTGGATGGTATATGAATTTTACAGAGACATTATCATGTTATTTTAATTATTTATATAAATATTACTCATCATTATATTCATCCGAATTACATAGTGTTGAATAACATATTACACCACGACATGGAGACAGTAAGCCATACGTACGCATGCATGGTGACATTATCATTAATAAGATGGATAGAATAATGAATATAGTAGTTCCATATTTATGATAACATCACAGTATATATAAGATACTAGATTTATTATTTTATAATGGAAACAACAAAGAAATAGTAAGTGGAAGAATAAGAGAACATGAAAGTGGTTGGTGAAATCATTACCGCTTTTTCGGGTTCTTCATTTTGATTTGATCGAAAGGTCTCCTTAGGTTGGCCTTATGATCAAAATAAGGCCTCTAGGTTGAAGGGAGTATAGTTGAGAGGGTATTTGGGCAGGGGTGGTCCAAGCCAAATGGCTTAGAAGGTGTGAATTAGAGTGAAGGGGGAGTGCCATTTTATAAGAGGGGTGAGTGGCACCTTAGGAAAAACATAAAATATTATTTTATAATAAATGCATATTCTATTTATAATGGATCCAAAATGATTTATTTCTAGTATAATATGTGATGCGTCAAAATACACTCAACCAATAGGTTTTAGAAAGGTTTGGGTCACTTTATTAACCTTATCTTTTAGTTTCAACTCTTAGTTAATTAGTTTGACATTTACCCTGTCTCTTTGTATTTTTATATTATATGGTTAATAAACTTACAATAAACATCCAATCGACCACCAAGTGGTCCATTAAAGATACATCTATCATGATATAAGTCCATTGGATGAACCTTATATTTTTAGGAATATAATATCAATTAATAATATAATTTTGTTTTAAAAACTCATTTATGTCAATTTTGACACTATTGGGTATTTTGTTTTTGATAAATTCATAAAAGAATTATTAATTCAAAAAATATTCATATAACCAATCCTAATATGAAATATTAACCTATAAAATTATTTTAATTCATAAAAAGTCTCAGAATTACATTTATTTTTGTATTTATAATATCAATTATCTTAATCTTTCATTAATACGGTAATTACTGCATCATCATTGTGTCACAAATAAATTAAATTATATAATGTCTAAAAATTATAAATAAAATACCATTATGTATAAAATCCTTTTAGATTTATAATTAATATTTACAATCTAATTTATATTATGTATAACCCTATATTAAAAATGTTTTATTTATTAAACATTGATTTTAACTCTTTGAACTCTTCTTTGAATTAAATAATAATAAATGTCCTAATCTATTCCATGTGGACCTAAATGATAATATTTTATTCTTAATGTTTCTTTTGGTCGAGATAAACTTGGCCAATATAATTATGACATGTGTTAGGGCAATATTAATATCATTATTACCCTTAATTACCCAAATTACTATTAACCATGGTAAATAAAACTAAAAAGTTATTATTCACCAAAAATTATTTTTATCTTATTGAAACACATTTTAATCCTTCATATTAACAGTGTCTCTCGTATTTTTGAAATTCCACTCAAAGAAGCGGTAAAATTAATTTTTATATGATTTTCCAATTCATCTAGGTGGTGGGTAAAAGACGGTGAATAGTTGAATAAAATTTTTATATATCTAAAATTATTCTAAACTGACTCTAATGAATTACATTGAACATATATAAGTATTATGTATCTATTTGGACCTTAATTAAATTTAAATAAAATAAATAATTAGTTAAATAAAAATTAGGTTTTAAACTATAACTTAGTGTTTTTTTACTATTCATCAAAAATTGAATGTTTTCAGAAAAATACAAAAAATTCACCCTAAGCTAATTTTGATATTCCGAATCAAAAAATGAAGTCCATTTTGAAAGATAAAATTTATAAAATTTAAAAATTTGGGTATTACTATTCATAACGGCTAGTTTGATTGGTTGTGGTGTGTGTTTGAACTCGAAGTTGTGTACAACAAACGTTACTGTATTAATCAAAGAAAAGTGTATCATGGAAACTTCGGTTGTTACAGATAATATTAAAAATATAATTCTAAAAAATTATTTATTAATTTTTATAAAATAAGAATAATGAATAGTTAACAATTTAAAAATCTATTTAACATTGTGAAATGATTTTCAGTATATTTTATATTTAATTTTAATATTGATTTTTCATGTTTTAGAAATGTAATTTTAAATTTTAAAATAATTTTTTTAAGAACAATAGTATACACTGAATGGGAATTTTTTTGACTTCTCTAAAATGAATTATATTTTATGAATATACCATTATTTTTTCAAATAACATAACTATTATTACATTATTAGTATATAAGAGTAAATTGTAAATCTATGAAATATTTTTTAAATACCAAATATTTATTTTATATAGTGAATTTATTGATTTAAAAATATATTTTTTATTTAGAAGTATTTTTTGGTAATAGATAACATATGTAATATTTTTTTAATGTTTATTTTAATACATTATATATTTTAATTTATAATCATTTTATACTATTATAAATTGAATAAAATGAAATGGATTTATTATTTATAATTTTTACTATAAAATTATGTAATATGGACCACTTTTTTTAAGCATAAAGGTTAGGTTACATTAGTTAAAAATGAGTAACTATGATAAATGCTAAATTGCTAAAAGTAATAATTGAAGGGGTAATGGGACTAATTCATGATAAAAACATGTCTAACACATATATTTTTAGGTATTTCTAGAAATTGTGTATTTTCTACAGAAATTTGTCTTAATTTTCTTCATGCATGAAATGTTTCACCTGGGATCTATTTATATTGATTTGAAATATTTATATAATTTCATTCTAAAATCTTATGAAAGGGATTATCTTTACTCTTACAAGGTTCCACTAAAAATTAGGTTTCCTCATAAAACCCTACCATTTTTATGTACCCTATAATACTATTTTAAGAACATTATTTTCTTCTCAAAATATATTATCATATTCAATAAATTTTCAGGGGATATTCCCAGAAAATATCACTATCCTCAATGTGAGTAATCATATTTTGATAGCATTTTTATGTTCTATTTTTATTTTTCAATTTTATTTCAAAATCACTATTTAATAAGATCTGTATTTTTTTAATAATTAATTCTATTATGTTATGGTAATATGAATTAGTCACATTATCACTTTTCTTCTAAAAATGATATCAATATTCAGGTGTTATGCGAACTACCCCCTACATGATGCAATATGATTAATTTTCCATCACCACCTTATAAGGATTAATAAAAATGTCAATTTAAATAAAAAACATGATATTTATACCATCTATATTATTATAATATAATAAACCATATTACTCCTTCCTCTAATTCAATGAAAATGATATCATCATTCATGTTTATATTGGACTACTTCCAACATGAAACAATTGATCTCTACTTTTCTATTCATCAAACCCTTAAATAGATGTCTATAAGGGTCAATTAAATGAAAAATGGAGTATATTTTATTTTATTATGGTTTTGGAATATAAATATTAACAAAATATTAATGATGTGACCAATAATTGATTATTGTTAATTCCATAGTTTTAAATGAGCAAATTAAGAGGAAAATGAAAACATTATTCTATTTAATGAGTTTTTTTAAATTGTATAATATTTTTAATTATTTAAAATTATACAATATCACACTAATAATATTGAAATTGTAACATTATTATTATATTAGAAATTTATTATAGTTAAACCACCTCAGAATCATCCATTTATCATGGGATGCCCGTGTTTTGGTTGGTTTAACAACCTACTTGAACAATCATATGCATTTATATCATGGATTAAAATGAGAACACATTTAAAGGAATAATATAATATAAATATGAAAATAATGATATATTTTTTCCCTATAATGTTATATGATCATTTAACTCCATAATTAATGAAAAACCTTTCATTCATTAAGAATCACTCAATCATAATCATCATCGAATTTATCTTGATGGAATAAAACTTAGAATATGATTTAATTAAATTATATCTTCATAAATAGCATGAAAAATCCTTTCTAGTACCTGTAATTATCTTGGAATAATTAACATTATTAAATAAATTAATACCAAAATACTTTTTTAAAAAACTATATCAAAGCCATGATAATTACTTATACCCGACATTGAAAATTATTAAAAACTAACTAATAATTATATGTGTAGAATCTTTAAAAATAATGATTTTATATAGTGATAAATATGAATAATTTTCCTGGTCAAATGTTTAATGAACATAATTTAAATATTTATGAAATTTTTTGAATGTAAGGAATGAATAACGAAGGAGTTAAGGTTTTTCATTTCCAATTGTTCTCTATGATACATGGTTGGTATTATGGAACTAATTTAACATATGTGGTGTATAAACTACAAATTTCAGATATATTATCATAAATTATTTTTTAATAATATAATTATAAGATGAATTAAATTATCACTATTTCAAAGGGTTATATTTAAATTTTATTCAATATAAACATGGTTTTAGGGTCACAATTCTGATTCGTTGAGACATGTAGCATATTATATGTCATGTTTACATTATACTATGTTTTATTGATTTTTGTTTTCCATGAATTTTCTATAATTAATTAAATCTTAATTCTTGTTATTAATTTTGTTAAATTGTGTTATTTTCATCAAATATATTTTAACTCTTTTATACCCCAGTGAATATAAGTTTTGGAAACTGAAACATTATTCCCTGAGTTATGTTCATTATCATGATCTTATTTCATATAATTTGGGTACATTCTTCCCATTTATTTTATTATGTGATATTGTGTCGTGGGGTATATTTTGACAACATAAACCCCTTTTCTATTGTTTCGTGTTTCATAGTGTATGTTTCCTATACAGGATATCAAAAACTCATATATCATTTCATTGAGTTATAATGTTTCATCTTGAATATTTGTTTTCTATGCATGGGTTATACCAACCTAATATTTAATAATATTCCATGTTATAATCACATTTTGGAAATTGAAATTTTAATAAAAATGATTGTTTGCTTACTATTTTAAAAAATGTGATATTTGATCAAGGAGTTTTATTAACAATAAAAAGTGGTTTTCCATTCACTTTTATATTTTTTATCATTCGATACACATTTCTAGAAGACAAACTATATTCATTTTTAGCGAAGTAATATTGAGGAATAGTTTTGAAAAGTTATGATTTTCAATGATTTTCACTTTTCCTTTTGAAAAAAGTCTTTTGTTATTGATTAGTAACATTATCTTTTACATCAATTTTTTAAATATTTTCTAAAGTATCCTCCAATTTTTCACATATATTATATTTTTTATATTCAAAAATATTTACTATCAAAAACTAACTCGGATAAACTATTAACCAAATATCCAAGATAAAATTGACATAGACTGAAGGGAATTCTTAATCCCTATGGGTTGGTTAACAATACCTTAAATATAACATGATAAAATAGGGAACAAAATTCCAAACAATAGTGGAAGATAAAACATTGCAAGTCGGTAAACTCAAAAATCCAAAGGGAGAAATTACTAGAAACTGAAGAGGTATAAAAAACCAAAAATTTTACATCATCAAGTAATAAACAGATAGTAAAACATCCCATGACGATGTCTATAACCCACTTTCCTAATGAATCAAGAACATCCAACACCGACATGTGGGGATTTCCCTTTTCTTGGACTTTCCATAAGAAAATCCACAAAGACCCCAAGGAAAAAAGAGAGGTTGTGAGGTCCAATTCCCAGTTGTGTCCCACCAAGTCTTCCATGATAGATTCCATTAAAACCAACCAATTCATGATTTCAATTTAAATAAAAAAGTCATGGAATAATATATCATTTTCATATTAGAAATAAAACATGGTACTTTTAAAAGGATGAAAATAATTTCAATCATTTATTACATAAATTTTTTATATAAAATAGTTCATATAAATAAATAAGAATAATGAAATTATTTCTATAATATATTTAATATATAATCAACATAATCACAAAAAAACAACTCCATATATGTAAATAATGTTAGTTTCTAGCTATAAGATACTCTCACTTCTCATATTAGTGATCATACCTAAGTATATGTAAACATGTAAAGACCCAAATTTTTCCATGTAAATGTTTTTTATTATATGGAATTATTACGACTCTATGAAAATTGAAGGCCAGTGATTCTGAGGCCCGGTGTGCCAGGAATTAATTTCTAAACATTTTTAAGGTATGTTCAGAAAATGCATGAGCAGCATTCTCTATCTTTTGAACTGGTGCTTGAATTAAAAATATGAGGGCATCATTGAATCTGTAGTGTCGTGATTCGCTTAAGGTAGCCTTCACTTTGACTATAGAAGTTCAAGAGAAAAAGTTAGTTTTGGACATTTAAGAGAATAAGAAAATAACAAAGTTATTTTATTTTTATTTTTCCTTTCATCCAACGGACGGGCGGTGGTGGCGGGACCAACGACATGTCAATCCATTAAATGGATTGAATCCCATTTATTCCTATAACTATACAGTTGAAATTAGGAAGGTTCCTTAATTAAATGAACCTCAATAATTCCATGTGCGTTACTCACCCTCCACCACTCCTATTTATATGGATGTTGGGGAGGGGTATTGGCATGGCTTCACCAAAAGATGAAGCTTTGGAAAAGTACCACGACACCAACCACTCGGAGGACGAGACGGGCTCTAGCGAGTGGTGACGAGTGCCACCAAATCACGAAACAAAAACAATGATGGAGTTCTTTCGATTGACGTCGGTGAATGACACTTCCAGGTAGGGGGTTATTTTGAAGTTTTCTTTGATGAATTAAATTTCCCTCCAACTTGTTATCATGTAATATGGAGGGCACGAGCCAAATGAACAAGGCCCGAAGCCTCTGTCGCTTCATTCTAGTTGTGAACTTCAGGGAACAATTTCCATCTCGAAGAAAACAAAAAATAGCAGGTCACACTATGATGGAAGTATCTTAGAAGAGCCACAGGTGTAGACGACATTAGAAACAGACCACCAGAACACGTCCGGTGACCCGCAGAAGAAACCACCAGCACGCCATGTCAGCGGTGGCCAGAGAAGACCCGCGGAAACTGACCACAGGTGGTGGAAGGCGGTGCAAGACGGTGCACAACGATGGATGAAGCTGACCGTCCTGAGCTGGGCGCATGGGAGAAAGGTGGCGCACAAAGGCACCACCGGTGGAAGTGGTCACAGCCAGCAGGCTGTGGTAGGAAGGTACAGTTCAACCCACGCTGCGCCGCGTTGGCAAAACCCCGGTTGGCCAAATTGCAGACCATTAATTGCGATGGAGTGGTGCCCCATAGGCTGGCGAACTGCCCCAAAAGTGTGGGGCCAGTGGGATGCAACAGTCCGCCTCTGGGCAGACCAAACTAATGCGGGCCATCCAAGTGGGCTGGACCCGCAGCCCGGCGGGCCAGTGCGGGTGGGCCACGGCCCACCCGGTGGGTTGGGCCAACAGTGGCCCGGGCCAGAAAACTGAACTGGGATGACCCCGACCATCCGGGCTCAGTGAACTGGGATGAACCATAATGGGCTGGACCCAGGTGGGGTCAGGTAGACCCCGGGACCTGTGGAGTCGGGCCGGTCTGACTGAGTGGGACCGGACCCAGAACCAACCCGTCCCTGAATAAATAAATGCTTGTAACTGATGAACCAGATGTCTGATTGATAGACCATCAGTGGTTTTGGGACCTCTTTTTGAGAATCGTTCCCTTTGACATATTCTGGCATGCTCGGCTGAGCCAGGCCAGACCGAGGTGCGATCACCCTCGTTTCACGAAAAGGGATGAAACTAACAAACTGGGCGTCCGGTTGATGCACCATTTGTTGTGTTGGAACCCTTAAGATGAGCTGGTCGTTTTTAAAAAATCCACGAGTGTTTCAAAGAATTTTAGAGTACATTTGGGTTTTATCGACTACAAATCTAATAGAGCGCTCAACACTAAATTGCCAATAACTTAGAGGCCATGCGTCTGGTTGACGCGTCGTCTTTTGCATTGGGACCCTTACGACGTGATGGATCATCAGGTTACTTATTCGTGGGACTTCATGCAAGTTGAAATATGACCAATGGCTTGATGAGTGGTTCTCTAAGAATCTAGCATGCTATGAATTTGAATCCAGTGGCTGGTGGTGAGGTGGAGGTTGGAGACAGATCATATGGAGCATAGTACCAAGCAATCGTGTGTGGTTCAGCACATAGTGATCATGTGTGCATTATAACCAAGCGATTCTATGTGGATCAGCACCTAGATACCCTTTTTGGATCAACACCTCATGACCCGATGAGGACAATCCTTAGAGTGGCCCATCATGGATCACCGACAAAACGATCCTGTGTGGGTCAGATCCTATGTGGGACATTGGTAAGTGCTCCTATGTTGGTCAGCGCATACCGCACTTGTGTGGTTCATTGTAGGGGTTAGTAACTATCGACTCTAGGTGGGTCAGATCTAGTGTGGGTCACTGCTAGGGTTAGTAAATATCGACTTCAGGTGGGTCAGATCTTATGTGGGTAATTGCGGTGGTTAGTACCTATTGATCCTATGTGGGTCAAACTCCCTTTGGTCAGCAGTGGTTCCTATTGACAGAATAAGATGATCTAGCTTCGCAATTGATCATCTGTACTTATATAATTAACTAATACCAGGTTTGAGATGAGGCTCTATTTGAGCTGTGTCTATTTCTTTGTGCTTTTTTATTGAGATCATTTATTGTAGTTTGCCTTTGTGGAATTCTGTGAGACCTTCGAGGGTCTCAGGGTCCCTACTGAATATTGCTATACTCACCCCTACATGGGCTTCGCCCGCACATTTTTGTATCTTTTCAAGATAACGAGCAGGTGGGCCGAGGCTTGATGAAGCCATGACCAGGTGATACGAGGAGGATATGGGTTGACGTGGAGTGTTGTGGAGAAGATCTGTACCTACCTTTCAGGTAGGATCCTTGGTGGACGATCCAGGAGATGTTTTTTCTTTTCAGTTGTACTTGTAATTTTCATTTAGGCTTGTATTCCAGACCCTCTACTTTCAATACACTTTTTACTACAGTATTCTACATCATGGTTGTTCTTGTTGTGTTATTGGTTCTGTGTTTATACATGTTTAAAGGAAATGCCATCCCGTTATAGGGATATATATTTTCGTTTCTAGTCGCCAACCCCTGCCCTATGGAAGGCGGGCTTAGGGTAGTCATGGTACAGATCCTGGGGGACGGGTTGTGACAAACTGGTATCAGAGGAGTCAGTTCTACCAAAGAACTAGGACTCTGATCTTTTTAATAGAGCAATAGTGTTAAGGTTTTTGAGTGTGGTTTTCAATTTGGGAAATCCAGTGTTGGTGTGGCAGCCCATGTATCAATACACCAAGACCCTAAATTCTGATTTTCAACTCGGTGCACGAAAACACTAATTGTGTGTGTTTTGGAAGTGTTTTACTTTTGATATCTTTGAGTTAGCTCACCCGGTATAACTTTTTGACCATGGTGCACATGTTTCCTTTCAGGATGCCACCACGTAGACAGCCAGCCAGGATTCCAGAGAGAGTACATGATGATGGCCCACCGAGTGATGAGGCCTTAATATAGGGCCCTCTTATGGTGTTAGAACCTTTGGGTGGTGTACCAGCAGCCCCACTACCTGTTGGGCAGTCGCTTCCACCAGCCCAACCAGTATACGGTGCATGCCGACTGGGCGTGTTTCACGGGTTTCAGTGGCAGTGGCCTCCAAGGTTCCGAGGCGAGACGGATCCGCAGGATGCTAAGGACGGGCTGGAGGCTATGGCCAGAGTTTTTCATCAGGTTGGGACACCAACCGACCTGATAGTGATCATATCTGCGAGTCTTTTCCAAGGAGCAGTAGGGAGATGGTGGAGCCTGATGCTCCAGACGCACGGTGAGGTGAACCTCACTTGGGTATATTCTTAGAGAATCTTCAGGGTAGAGTTCATTCTAGCGACTCTATGATCTGTACGTATATAGGAGCTGCTACACTTACAGTAGGGTAGTCTAACAATGGCCCAGTACACAGTGATGTTCTCCGACCTCTCACGCTACTCTACCAACATGGTACAAGATCCATTCTTCAGGGACCGAAGCTTCGAGTAGGGACTCCGATGGGAGATCAAAGATTCTATGGTACCTCTCAGTATCCCAATGCAGGCTGGAGTGCTATAGAGAGCACTCTTGGTGGAGATATTCCTTGAAGATAATACACCGACAGCAAGACCCACACCGGGTGATATGTTGCAGAGTCCTATGTGGCTGGTAGTAGGTGGATGACAAAGAGTTCCAAGTGAACCATACCTTTTGGTGGATGACCCCAGGATGTCAGGTAGAGGTGAGGAGCTCACGAGGTAGAGGAGGTCACCTGGGAGGTAGATTGTGATTCATGTGCATCGAGCAGGGCCACATGTCTTGCAACTGCCTGACCCACCATACCGATGATCAGCAGACGGTCGAGGGACCTTCGAGGAAGACATTCTAGTGAGGAGGTCCATAGGGTGGTGGATGTGGCAGACGAGCAGGCTGTGTAGTAGGCGGTGGGTGGAGATTTGAGGTTTTACCGCCACCACCACTAGGTGGTCCACCCCGACCACAGGGAGTAGGTGGACAATGACGAGCTCAGCTACAAACAGCAGAGGCCTATGACCACAGTTCTTCAAAGATGATTAGAGGTACGATTTGTGTCTATTTAACCTTATCTATAGTGCTTATAGCCACAGGTTCCAGTCACTCTTTCATTTCCATGGCTCTCTTTCAGAGCTTGGAGATTCCGGTGGAGCCATTAGCTCGATCCTTATGATTAGACACTCCTATAGGAGAAGATTCAATGATTACGCACTGGTACCGGAAGTGTGATCATACTCTAGGAGGAGAGAGCTTCAGTTGGGATCTTTTAGTAGTGGTGTCGAGGCCTTACGATGTCATCTTGGGTATGGACTGGTTATCCACAGTCCATGCTTAGATTACTAGTATTAGGTGTAAAGTGTGGTGTGTCTATGAGGATGGGACTTGGTTTTCCTTCACTGGTGATAAGGTAACCTTTGCAGAATATGATGGACTTACCAAAAGGTGGTTGCAGCTGATCACATATCAGTTGGCTAGCCTTACCCTCAGATCAGTTGATGTTGAGAGTCTGATTTATCCTATAGTGGTGGACCAGTATGTCAATGTCTTCCCTGATGATGTTTTGGAACTACCACCTCGTAGAGAGGTGGAATTCTACATCTACATGTACCCCGGGTCAACACCGATATATACACCAGTTTATCGGAAGTCTCATGTGGAGATTCATGAGTTACGAGTACTATTGGAGGAATTGCATAGGAAGGGGTTCATAAGGCCCAATGTTTCTCTATGGGTTGCCCCGATTTTGTTTTCCAACAAGGCATATGGGAGTTTGAGGCTCTATGTGGATTATCGGCACCATACACAGGTGACTGCAAAGAACATGTATCTGCTTCTGAGGATATATGATCACTTCAATCATATGAAGGGTGCTCTTTAGTTTTCTAAGATAGACCTTATATCAGGCTATCAACAGCTCAGGGTACTAGATGTGGATGTTCAAAATATGGCCTTCAGATGTCGGTATGAACTATATGAGTTCTTGTTCATGTCATTAGGCATGACCAATTCCCCTACAGTGTTCATGGGACTCATGAACAGGATCTTCCAACCATACCTCGATCGCATTGTGGTGGTCTTCATCGATGACATCTTTGTGTACTTAGCGATGGAGGAGGAGAATGCCTATCATCTACAGAGAGTACTGGATATGCTTTGAGAGAACTAGATTTATGGTAAAATCTCGAAGTTCCACTTCTAGATATGGGAGGTCTACTTTCTTTGACATGTTATCTCGGAGGCTAGAGTTGTAGTGGATCTGAAAAATATAGAGGTTGTGCTAGCTTGGGAGCCACCCAATAGTGTGTCCAAGGTTAAGAGT
Organism: Viscum album; assembly: GCA_963277665.1. NCBI lineage: Eukaryota > Viridiplantae > Streptophyta > Magnoliopsida > Santalales > Viscaceae > Viscum > Viscum album. The sequence continues at coordinate 1,458,764,082 of OY728121.1, forward strand.
TTCCTAGGGTTGGCTGGGTACTACCAGAGATTCGTACTTGAATTTTATATAGTTTTGGAACCCTTGTCAGTGTTGACGTAGAAGGTACCACCATTCGTATGGACGAAGAGATTCTAGCAAAGTTTTAAGATGCTAAGGTAGAGACTGACAAGTGCCCCCATCATGAGGCTACCGGGTGAGGGAGTTGGGTATGTAGTCTACTATGAAGCATCGGGGACCAGACTTGGATGTGTCCTGATGTAGGAGTGAGCAGTGATCTCTTATAGTTTACAAAAGCTGAGACAACATGAGAAGAACAATGCTACCCATGACCTAAAGTTAGCAGCAGTGGTCTTCTCCTTGAATATTTGGCAACAGTACTTTATGGGAGAACTTTTTATAGTATACTATAATCACAAGTGTCTCAGGTATATCTTCTAATAGAAAGATATGAACCTGATAAAACAATTATGGCTAGATTTTCTACAAGACTATGACTTTGAGATAGTTTATACTCCTAGTTAGGGGAACGTAGTGGCAGACACACTCAGCTGGAGGTCTAGTCTACATCTGCTGAGTGAGGAGACAGAGCATTTATTCATGTTACTGATGTCCATTTTGGATAGAGATGGAGAATCTGACCTCCAGTCTATGAATTCCACTCCCACATTTATTTTTGATGTTCGGGAGACACAACTTGGAGACATTGACTGCGAGGCTCAATGTGCTCATATATCCTTAGGATAGGAACCTGATGGATTTTCTTAAGGTGGGGAGCATGTCATCCTCTACAGAGGACACACCATGGTACCAATGGTGCTACGGGTGGAGGTGTTGAGGGAGTTCCATACGTCCCATCTGGATGTACATCCTTGTGTGGTGAAGATGTTCTAAAACCTCTGGCATCAGCACTGGTGGGCTGGGATGAAGATAGAAGTGGCAGAGTTTGTTTCACTATGCCTCACTTGTCTGGCAGTGAAGGCCGAGCATCAGGATCCAGCAGGATTAGCCCAGACACTTGAGGAACCGTAATGGAAGTGGGATGGTATATCCATAGAATTTGTGACGGGGCTACCAAAAAAGTCCAGGGTACATTATTCCATATGGGTGATCATTGACTGACTCACCAAGTTGACCCACATCCTACTCATCCTAGAGAAGGGATCACTAGAGGTCATGGGACGCCTCTACGTACATGAGATTGTACGGATTCATGGGGTTCCATAGATGATCATCTTTGGCCGTGACACACGTTTTACATCCCGATTGTGGAAGGGATTACAAGATACATTCGGGACTCAGCTACGTTTGAGCACTTCCTTTCATTATTAGACGGATGGTCAGACGGAGTGGACCATATAGACATTCGAGGACAAGACTCGTGCTTGTGTCATAGATTTTAGCTACATTTGGTAGGATCACTTTCCCTTGGTGGATTTTTCCTACAATAATAGATATCACTCCACCATCAGTATGGCGCCGTTTGAGGCCTTGTACGGTCGACATTGTAGATCCCCTCTATGCTGGACAAACCCATGGGAGTCCGCACTTCTGGGTCCAAAGTTGGTACGGGCTACCATTGAGAAGGTGGAGATCATCCATGTGGGAATGAAGATTGCATAGAGTATACATAAGTCTTATGCTGATAGGAGACAGATACCTTTGGAGTTCAAAGAGGGAGACCATGTATTCCTATGGGACTCACCTCGGCGAGGTTTGTGGAGATTTGGTCAGGGCGACAAGCTATCTCTAAGGTTCATCAGACCCTTTTAGGTTCTCAGCAGATTTGGAGAGGAGGCATATCTTCTAGATCTTTCCCCACATATGCATCGGGTGAATGATTTTTTCCACGTATCATAGATGAGGAGGTATGTGCATGATCAATCACACGTTACTGACTGGGGCGATATGGAAATTGATGATGCGGAAACTTTTATGGAGGTTCTAGTAGAGATTGAGGATCGACAAGAGTGTGTCCTTTGTGGTCGATCGATACCTCTGGTGCACATTCGATGGCAGCACAAGGAACTCCAGGAGAGCACTTGGGAGTGGGAGGTTCATATTCGTGCTCAGTACCCCCCATTTGTTCCCCTAGTCTATGTTGTGGATTTCAGGGATGAAAAGCCCTAAGATGGGGAGAATGTAAAGACCTGGATTTTTCCATGTAACATTTATTTATTATATGGAATTATTGTGAGTCTGAAAAAATTGAAGGCACATGATTTCGAGGCCCGGTGTTCCTGGAATGAATTTCTGAATTTTTTTAAGGTATGTCCAGTAAACACGCGAGCAGTGTTTTCTATCTTTTGAACTGGTACATGGATTAAAAATCTGAGGGCCTCATTGAATCCATAGTGTCGAGATTCACTTAAGGGAGATTTCACTTCGACCGCAGAAGGTCGGGAGAAAAAGTAAGTATTTGGACATTTGTGAGTATAATAAAATAACAAAGTTATTTTATTTTTATTTTTCCTTTCTCCAATGGACGAGCGGCGGTGGCGGGACTGATGACATGTCAAGCAATTAAATGGCTTTACTCCCCTTTATTCGTTAAACCACACCATTGGAATTAGAAAGGTTCTTTAATTAAATTATCTCCATTACTTCCACATGTGTTACTCACCCTCCCCCTCTCTTATTTATATTGTGCTTAAGGAGGAGTATTAGCACAGCTTCACCAAGTGACGAAGCTCTGGCAAAGTACCATGACGCCAACCACTTGGAGGACAAGATTGGTTCCATAGAGCGGTGATGAGGGCCACCGAATAACGAACCGAAGACAATGATGAAGGAGTTCCATCGATCGACATCAGCAAACATCTCTTCCAGGTAGGGGGTTTATTTTGAAGTAGTCTTTGATTAATTAAATTTCCATCTCGCTTGTTATCATGTAACGCGGAGGGAACATGCCAAACGAATAAGGCCCAGACCCTCTGCCGCTTGGTTCTAGATGTGAAATTTGGGGAACAATTTCCAACTAGATGGAAACACAAAATAGCAAGTCACGGTGTGATGGAGGTATCCCGAAAGAGCCGTAGGCGCAGAAGACTTCAGAAACAGACCACAAGAGCACGTCCGGTGACCAGTAGAAGAAACATTTGGAGTGCCATGTCTGCAGTGTCCAGAGAAGACATGCGGAAACCAGCTGTGGGCAGTGGAATGCATCGCCCGATGGCACACCATGGTGGCCGAAGGCAGCCGACACAAGTCGGCCATATGGGACAAAGATGGCGCCCGCAGGTGCCGCCGGCAGAAGCGGCCACCGCCAACAGGTCACGACAAGAAGAAGCGGCGCGACTCGTGCCACGCCACATTCATGAAACCCCATTCGGCCAAATGGATGAATGTTATTTGCGGTGGGGATGTTCCCCACTAGATGGAAAATGGCCCCGCAAGTGTGGGGACAGCGGGATGCAATGGTCTACCTCTGGGCGGACCAAGCCGGTGCAGGCTAACCAAGCAAGTCGGACCCGCCTAGTGGACTGGACCTGCCAGTGAGTCGGGTTGGACCCGTATCCCGGTATCTCAAACCGAACTGGACAGACCCTGATGGGCTGGACCCAGTGAACTAGGCCGACCATTAATGGGCCGAACCTGGGTGGGGTCTAGTAGACCACAGGACCCGTTGCGTCGAGCCGGTCTGACCGAGTCGGACCGGGCCCAGACCCATCCGGTCCCCGAATAAATAAACGCCCATAACTGATGAAATGTGTGTCCAATTGGAATACCATTAGTGGTGTTGGGAACCCTTTTTGGGAAACGGTCTCTTTGGAATATTCTGGTGGGCCCGGTCGAGTGAGGCCAGACTAAGGTGTGATCACCCCCCATTTCATGGAAATGGATGCAACTAATAGACCAGGAGTCCAGTTGACACATTGTCTATTGTATTGGAACCCTTAGGACAAGGCAGTCCTTTTGAAATACTCCATGAGAGTTTCAGAGAAATTTTGAGTACGGTTGGGTTTGATCGACTCCAAATCCAATCAGGCCCTCGGTACTAAAATACCAATATCTTACAGACCGGTCGTCTGGTTGATGCGCTGTCTTTTGTGTTGGGACCCTTATGATGTGACAAATCATTAGGTTACATCTTCATCTAAATTCGTGCTGGTTGAAATACAACCGATGACTTGAGGAGCGGTTCTCCCAGAATCAGGCATGCTGTAAGCGGGAATCCAGTGGTTGGCAATGAGGCGGAGGTTGGAGACAGATTATATGAAGGTTAGTACTGAGTGATCCTGTGTGGGTCAGAATATAGGAATCCTATGTGGATCAGCACAGAGCAATCCTATGTTGATCAGCACATAGAGACCCGTTGTGGATCATCACCTCATGACCCGATGAGGACCAGCCTTAGAGCGGCCCATTATGGATCAGTGACATACCAATCCTTTATGGGTCAGATCATATGTGGGTCAGTGCTCAGCAATCCTGTGTGTGTCAGTGCATACCGATCCTGTGTGGGTCATTGCAAGGGTTCGTACCTATTGAATCCGGTTGGGTCAGATCTTCTGTGGGTCATTGCGGGGGTTAGTACCTATTAACTCTGAGCGGGTCGGATCATGTGTGGGTCATTACGGGGGGTTAGTACCTATCAATCCTGTGTGGGTTAGACTCTGTATGGTCAAAACCAGTTCCTCTTGATAGAATAAGATGATCTAGCTTTGTGACTGATCATATGTACTTCAATACTTTGCTAATACCTGGTTTGATATGAGACTCTATTTGAGTTGTGTCTATTACTTTGTGCTTTTTGATTGAGATCATTCTTTTTGGTTTGCCTTTGTGGAATTATGTGAGACCTTTGGGGGTCTCGAGTTCCCAACTGAATATTGTTATACTCACCCATACATGGGATTTTCCCGCACATTGTGGTGTCTTGTGCAGACGACGAGCAGTTGGGATGAGGCTTGAGGGAGCCAGAACCGGGTGGTATGTGGAGGAGACGGGCTAACATGGAGTGTTGTGGAGATGATATGTACCTACCCTTCAGGTAGGATCCTTAGTGGATGATCCAAGAGATATTTTTTCTTTTCAGTTGTACTTTTACTTTTTAGGTGGGCTAATATTCCATCCCCTTTACTTTCAGTATATTTTTTACTACAACATTTTACTTCAAGGTTGATTCTTGTTGTGTTCTTGGTTGTATGTTTATACAGGTTTAAAGGCAATGTCTTCCCATTATAGGGATACACCTTTTTGGTGATAGTTTCCAACCCTTGGCCTATGGAATGTAGTCTTGGGGTAGTCATAGCACGAGCCCCGAGGGATGGGTCATGACAAAACATGTCCCCCATGCTTGGGACAAATAGGACTCAACAACATCCCTTCAGGGATAAGATATATTGAAGGGTGTTTTTTTAGTTTTCAATATGAATATAATGCTAGGGAAACAATATCCTAGTATACTAGTACCAAATAAACCACTAACTACCCACTCTCTCATGTTCCCATTCAATCAATAGAAAAAAATTAAATCATCTCATATCAAATCAATCATCACATATAATTCAATAGAACCATTTTTAGTTTCAATATGATCATTCAATTTCAAAACCATAAACTTTTTTTCTTCATTTCAATACTTTTCAATATGAAACCAATCAAATGTCTTCATCAATTAAATTAATTCCATTTTTCTCAAATAAATCATCAACTCATTTAATCAACTCTATTTTCAAAATACATCCCAAATTACAATTCTATTATAATTAGTGGGTTTTCCCAAAACCAATGCACTTTAATAATAAATAATCAAATAATATAAAACCATTTTATTTTAAATTGATTTATTTTTATTCCATATAAATCATGAAATTTCAGGTTTCAGTTATATGGATGATCTCAAATAGACCACATACCTTTAATCATAGGAATCAAGAAATAAAAACTCACAATATGGCCTCCAATGTAAATATAAGGTGAAGAAGATATGGTAATCATACCTAGAATCAATATCACATAAAATGGATTTTATATTTATCAAACATGTGATCATCTAAAAAACTCTATAGTGAAGGAAGAAGAGTTCAGAATAGATTAAATGGGAGGAGATCCACGTTCCATAAAGGGATCAAATATTCCAACAAAATTTTGATTCACCAATGGAGGGCTTGGAAGAGCCAAAATCACTTCTTGAGAGACTTCCCAGCAAATGAATTAGTGTTAGGGTTGAATGAGTATATTAGAGATCCTAAACGAGGGATATGTAATTTTTTAATCATTTCTCATAACAAAATAAAATCACATGAATGGTTTTTTGGGTAGGGCCACACAGTTGGACAAATAGAATTCCCTAACCATTCAACACCTCTAAACATTGTGTCAGTAGTTCATGGTTTCTCTTTTGTGGGTTTATAGTCTGTGAAACTATGCACAAACCATGAAAACCCACACTTTCTAGGATTACATGGTTTTCACTAAGGTTAGTTATAGTAGTTTGGAAAACCATGCACCAACCATACATAGACCAAAGAGCTTCTAAAATTATCCACATTTCACCTGAAGAGACACTAAACCAGAACGAAACAAAGTATGATAAAAACAAGGTTACAGGAGTAACTGAAAACAAGTTATGACATGTTACAACCTCCCCACCATAAAATAATTTCACCCAAAATAGTCATATCAAAATATTTCTATAACAAATAGATAAGGCCACTGATCTATCATCAGTTCCTCTATCTCCCATGTATCATGCGAATCAAAAACATGTTTCTATATAACATGGATAAAAGGTATCAAACACACATGAAGAACCAACTTCTTAGAATAAATAATCCTAACTTGATGCTCTATCAGGGATAAATTAGGCTCAATATCAATATCCTCCCATATCAAGATATGAGATTTGTTGTAACGATACCTATGAAGTTGTAATATTTATAACAAATTATGTACCAATCTCAGCTATGGGAGTCATTCTAAATGGTAATACACTTTACACACATTAATGATAACCTCAAAAGGTCGCATAAAATGAGAATGAAAATCCATTGCCTCTGCAATTATCAATGAACCAACCTAGGTGAAATTCTCAAGAACACCCGGTTACCAACAAAGAACTACAATAGTCTATTATTATGATCATCATAGGATTTATACAAGATTTGTGCTACCAAAATTCTATAAATAATCAAACAAATATTCACCTTCATCTTTTATAACAATCTCGGTCCATCCTAGGCACTCTCACCAATCTTCAACCAATCAAACAATGATTTACACATCCATCCATAAAAATCCTCAAAAGATTCCATTATAATCATGAATAGTAATCTATTATTATAAGATATCTCAAATTCACCAAAATGGTCTTCGAAATCTCTACCAAAATTTGGAATGTAGTCACATAACATATCATAAAAAATACATAAATCTATCTATGTATAGCCATATTTCTACGGATGGTATGTCATACTCCATCAAACCAAATATCCCATTGCCTCCCAAAGGCCTTCCAAAAATAGAGAGGTAAAGTGGGGATCACTATCAGAGACTAGAGAAAATGAAAATGTGTTAATGAAAAGAATTTAATTCATATCGATGTTTCTCAAATCCACATTTTTGAGCACAAAGGGTTATAAAGTGTGTTGATTTGGTCAGCCTATTTATCAAAACCCATATCAAATTATTCCTTCTATTAATACATGTAAACCCAACCATAATGTGTATATTAATTTCACCCAACTTCCATGTTGACATAGGAAGTATTGGAAGAGAACCCAATGGTCTACGGTGCTCTCCCCTGACATAATGGAATGTATAACAACAAGATACTAAATTAGAAATTTCTCATATCATACATGGCCACTATGATTGTTTCCACATGTCAGAAAACATATTTTCGGTTCCTAGGTGAATATCTCATTAGGTACTATGAAAATACCCTAAAAATATTCACTTGGTAAAAGGGAAAATATAACGGTTTTGGAATAATATGATACCCTCCATGGATAATGGCCACATAGCATAGGTCTCTATACCATAAATAAAGATCCCAATAATATGGATCTAATCATCAATATTTTGTTACTGGAGAATCTACACAAGATGAGCGGAGATAAATTGAACTCTAGTGAAGATAACCTCGACCTCATTCAGTTACAATCCCAAGTGAAACTTTGAAAAGAGATATATTATATTTCACTCTTCATATGATTCTCCAATGGTATGGTTTGGATGTTTCCTCCTCAAAGCATTGAAAATAACATTCCCTTTCACTAGGGTATATGCTCTCTCGAAATCAAAAGACTATAGGTAGTCCACCCAAAGCCTCTGGATAATGCATAAATCAATTTAAAGAAGATAGTACTCAACATTTTTTTATCAGAATACATAATAACCCATTCATTGAAAATGTAATACCATCGACTCTTAATCATAAGAATAGCATATGGGAGTACATGTTCATGGGTCGGATAATTTTTCTCATATGTCCTAGGCTATCATGAAGCAAGGACACCACATGATGACCTTGCATAATAATATATCCAATAAATGATCCTAATGCATCATAGAAGACTAAATACACCCGCCTAACCTCTAGAATTGTCAACACTAGTTTAGAAGTCAAAATACATTCAACATAACAAAATAACACTGAAATTTATCACCCCATGAATAATTCAGTCCCATTCAAGTGAGGGGGGTCATCTGGGAAGCCAACTTATAGAACTCCATTAATAATTGGTGATGATACCATACTAAACTGAATAATATCTGAATAATGAAATGATTTCACATCTATTCCCATGTGATAACATCATTTATAATCTCATGTTCAACTAATATTCATTATACCAAGACTAAACATCCCATGAACATCACCACCTAAATCCAAAAATAAAATATTGATGTATTGGAATAGTGTAAAAAAATTCAACATTTCTAGAACAACACTAAGATGATTCCGACATATGATAACCAAGAAGTCATCTAGAAAGACCACGATGAACTGTCAATATTCTCATGGAAGATCATTTATATCAAAGCCATAAAGGCTTCAAGATAGTTTGTTAGACCAAATCACATTAAAAGAAACAAATAATGAGAATAACTACACTGGAAGGTGGTTCAATGAATATAATATTAATTTAAGTCAACTAGTTATAACCAGATCGATGGTCATTGTTTGAGAACTAAATATCTCCTCTCAACTACTCAAAATGATAATCTATACAAGAAAAATGATATTTTTTCTTCACCATAACATGATTGTGTTTCCATTAATGAACACATAGGAAAATCATTCCATCATCTTTATTAGAAAAGAGAACATTCACCACCCAAGGAGAAACACTTAGTAATACAAATCCATTCTCTAATAGACCATCCAACTAAGTATTTTACACTTTAATTTTATCTAGGGACATGTAGTGAGATGGAATAGACACCGGTTGATTACCATAAACAAAATAAATTGAAAACTCTACTAATTTTAGTAGTGGGAAACTAGAGAAATATCATGGAAATTTTTTGGAAGAATGATGAAAAATGGATGGAGAAAATCACTCAATGATTCTCACTCCAGAACAAAATAATACACCTATATTACTTCCCCTAACTTCACATAAGAAGTTCTGTATCTATTCAACCTTGGGTCCCATTCTCCCTGAAAGATAGGGAATATCCCATCAGGCATGGTAATTAAGTCCCATCGATGATAGCATTCAATTCACACATTATCATAAATACTCCAATCCCTCATGAGAATTAAATAATGTTATTTCTTATTGAAAACTAATAAATCCCATGTAACATAGATATCAGGTAAATAAAAGTCACAAGTATGAAAACTGAGACATTGTCCTCTCTTCCTTCGGAGGGACATAGTAATATCTATCACAAAAAAAATCTCCTTAGGATGATTTAGAAGGTAAAAAACATGAGTTCATATAAATGAATAAGATGTACCATTATAAAATAATGAACTAAATAAATATTAATATATTTTTTTATGGAACCTCCCATAGTAGATACACAGATATTAGCTTTATCTAAAGACTCTTCTATTATGTGAAGAAACTTGTTTTTGGATGCATGTAGCTGGAACCCCTTTTCTCTTCAATGGTTTTATTTATATATAGTGCTTTTAGGTGATGATTATACTTTTTCACTATGTGGGGTATGGAATATATGATATAATTTATTAATGTTACATGAGAATCCTGATGAACAATATATCTTTAATACCTTAGTGTAAACCTATTTTGAATTCCTAGGCTTTCAAAACTAGAAGAAAGTCAAAGTTCCTCTTATAGGCACTATCAGAGGTCTAGAGGATACCTTATTTTGAGATCCACCATGAAACTCTTCTCACTTACTCTTCCCATTAATAGAACTCAAATAACTGACATTGGTAGAAAAAGGAACCCAGGTAAACCCTAAATTACCTACCATCTAAATTATACAATTAATTTCCAATCCATCACATCTACATAAAAATAACCATTCAAAAAGAAAACCTAGAATTAATATTGAGTCAATTAACCATATCTAACCATTGAGCCTTTATATTCTATTTTTTAGAAACCCACGTTCAAATTTTACACACTCATAAAAGAGGTTTACTTACTCTTCCATGGTCCTACAAGCCTATTTGAGTTTAAAATGACCTTAGTCTTTTGAAACACCATTTACTCTTGATAGAAATTATCAGTGAGAAATTGTAATTTCATTCCACTCTAAACCATTATTCTTCTTCACTATTACCATAGAGTACCACCATCTCAAGGAAATATGCATAATCTACACCTCTGATACCACAATGTCAGGAATAGGCATTGAAACCCTAGTACCCTGATACCTAAGCTAAAAAATACATATCCCAAAGGGAATCCCCAATCCCAATTAGTTAGTGACTAAAACCAAGCATCATATTTGGTAATAGACCGAATTAATTTTCCCCAAAATAGTAGAAGATAAACTATTAAAAGTCAGTATTCTCAATACTCCAATGGGTGAAAGTCCAATTAACCAAACAAGTATTAAAAACCCAACACAATACATCATCAAGTACTAAGAATAAATAAAAACATCCATGTAAAGTCATGGAATTTCTGTGGAAAATTTTGTCTTAAATACGTGGGAATTTTATGAGTCCACAAAAATTTACAGTGCTTGATTCTGAGGCCTAGTGTGCCTAGAATCAATTTCTGAAGTTTTGTTTGGGTACATTCAGTAAACGTACAGGCATATTTTTATAACTTTTGAACAGGTGCTCAGAATTGAAATATGAGGGCACCGTTGAACTTGCAAGACCTATATTCATTTAAGAAGAATTTTACCTCGACGAAAGTTGGTCGAGAATAAAAGTTAGTTTTTGGGTTTTCATAAAAAAATAAAATAAAGTGAGCTACACTTTATTTGATTGAGCCGCCATGTTAGAACTGGTAGTTGAAACCTCCTCTTGGAATTTAGTGGTGGGACCACCACACCTTAACCTCCCATGAGAGGTTATGGTGGTGGGGCCCACCCGAACATAACCTCCCACGAGAGGTTATGATGTGGGGACCACATGAGACAAAAACCCCCCAATTAATTGTAGGACCAAAAAATCTCTCAACTCCCCTCATTAATGAGGGGGGTGTTCCTTGACCTCCAATATCATTTATGGTTCCACCACCTCCCATTTAATTAATTGGCCCAACACATAATTTATTATGCCTAATCCTTCACATTAATTAGGTGGAGCCTTTTATTTTAATTCTTATTTCTTTTGAATGTTGTGAAAACGAAATAATAAGATATCACAGTCTCTTATTATTATTGGGTTGACACATCTATTCATTTTTTGAGCAGAGATTGTTAGAAAAGGAATTCTTCAATGAAGAACCACCAATTCCAACAAAGAACAAAGAACGAAGGAAGCTGATTCTTCTTCGACTTCTTCCTCGAAGCGTCAAGCATCGTGAGACGTCTTTGACGACAAACTTCGGTGACTCCGTCAACGAACGATGAACGCCAAATAAAAGGTAGGGGTTTACTTTTAACAATGTATGATCATTACCTTTGTTCTTTTTTTCTCACATAATGGAGAACGAGGGTCATTGTGCTTCATACTTACAAACCAATTGATACCACCCTAAACGCGAAGGGTGCGGGCCAAACCAACATGGCCTGACCACTCCGCCGATCTTGATTTGGTTGAACTTTCAGCGAGGAAGCGGCAACGAGGCGATGAAGGAGGCAATGGAAAAGGTCACGCTACCCGCAGCCTCCACAAATCGTGCAGCCCCCGAGGCACACTGGTGCTCCCAGACGAACACCGCCGGCCCGCACCGGCTTGAGCCGCGCTGAACAAGCCCGCCAGGCCGCCTGCCTGCGCCCCCCGCCGGCTTGCCCGCACCTTCCGGTGCCGCCCGCCGACCTACTTGTAGCCTCACACGCTCCACGCCGGGCCTGCCTGCGGCCTCCAGTGCGCCCCACGGCCTGCCCGCGGCCTCCCGCAAGCCCTGCCCGGCTTGCCCACAGCCTGATGCTTGCCACGCCGGCGTGCCCGCCGCTTCTGGCGCGTCCCTCAGGCCTACCGGTGCCCTGCCCGGCGCCCCGCAGGGTGCCCACGCGGTGCCCCGGTGCTCTTGGCTGAAAACCGCCGGACCACACCGGCATGCGCCGCGCTGAACCGGCCAGCCGGGCCGCATGCCCGCGCGCCGTGCCGGCTCGCCCCCTGCCTCCAGTGCGCCCCACCGGTCTGCCCGTGGCCTCCCTCCCACCCTCCTAGCTTGCTCGCGGCTTCCCGCATGCCCACCGGCGTTCCCACCCCCTCTAGCGCCACCCTCCGACTTGTTGGCGCCCTGCCCGGCGCCCCACGACCTGCCCATGCACTGCCCGCGCTCGTCGCCAGCCCGCCCGCATGCTCCCCGCACCCCGCCGACCTGCCCGCGCCCTGCCTGCGTGCCCCGCGGCCTGCCCAGGTTTTGCCCGTGCGCCCCGCGTGCTTCCCGCACACCCCCGCGTGCTGCCCGCGTGCCCCGCGTGCTGCCCGTGCGCTGCCCGCGTGCCCCGCGTGCTGCTCGCACGCTGCCTGTGCCCTACCTGACGCCCCGACGGGCTGGCCGACGCCCAGCCGGCCTGCCCGGTGCCCTGCCGGTCTACCCCGCACCCCGTGAAGCCTGCCCACACCCTATCTGGTACTCCATCGACATGCACGCACCCCACACGCCCCCCCCCCCCCCCCCGGCGCCCCGCCGGCCTACACGCTGCATGCCCCCCACCGACCTGCCCGCGCCCTGCCCGTCGTTCCGCGACCTGCCCGCATGCTGCCCGCGCTCCCTGCTGGCCTGCCCGCGCGCTGCGTGCTCCACGCCGGCCTTACCGTGCCCTACTCGGCGCCCCGCCGGTCTTCCCGGTGCCCAGCCAGCCTGCCGGACGCCCTGCCGGTATGCACTGCACCTTGCGCGACCTTCCCCCGCCCACCCTGGCACCGTACCAGTAGGCATGCACCCTGCGCTGCCTCCCAGGGCCTCGCCATCCTGCCTGCACCCCACGCAGCCTCCCAGTGCCCTACCTAGTGCCACGCCGGCCTACCCGCTCCCCGCGCGGCCTCCCGTGCCCTACCGAAATCTCTGGCTAAGCCGCGCCCCTCGTGGCACTGGCCAAACCATCCCCAGCCTCTGGGCCGAGCAACCTACACGGCGACCACCGGGCCGAACCGCCCCCGCCATCCATAGGGCAGGGCCCAGCGGACAGGGCCGAACCTAGCGGGCTGACCCATCGAATCAGCCGATTCAGACCCAGTGGGTCTGACCAGGTTGACCCAGACCAGGTCGGCCCAGACTGGGTAGGGCCGGGTCTGTCCGATCGGGTCAGACCGAACCCGGGACCATTACCGACCCTTTACATCCTTTGGCCATATCTTTGGAACCGGACGTCTGTTTGACAAACCATCAGTGGCGCTGGTATTCTTGGAACGTGAAAGTCCCTTTGAGAATACCCCACAAGAGTTAGGGGTATATTTGAGGTACAATCACGTTAGATCATACACGAATCCAACCGGGCCCTTGGAACTAAAAGGCTTATAACTCACAGACCGGACGTCCGATCATGCGGAGTACATAGATGAGCGAGCGGAGTATGGAGACCTAGTAGTTGGCTGAGACAAGACAACTACTTGACCGATTAGACTCGGAGTGGTTCGACTAGCCCAGTGGGGAGCGCCTGGAAGTTGGCGACAGACCCATTGTGGAGGAGCGCCCGGTAGTTGCCGGTAGACCTGCGGTACTCGACAAGAGGAGTACCTCTGCAGGCTATTAGGGGGAGCAACTGGTATTTTCCAGATGACCCAGAGTGGGGAGCGCCTCTCTGTGAGCATGGAAGATCCACAATACTCGACATGAGAAGTACCTCAACAGTCAAAGGTTGGTGGGAAGTGCCTGGTAGTCAGTGGAAGGACCATTGTACTCGACAGATAAGGAGTTCTCCAACAGTCGTGGTTTCGATAATAAAAATCCTGGTTGAGCTGAGTTAGTAACTTTTGTGTTTACCTCAAGATTGAGATGGATTACTTGGTAACTTAGGTATATGTATGGGCATATACCTAAGTGAGTTTATCTATTGGTTTCATACTTTGTGGCTTATCCTTGTTGGATTTTTGTGAGGCCTTGAGGGTCTTGAGGTCCCTACTGAGTATCGTTATACTCACCCCTGCATAGGCTATGCCCGCACCTCATTGTGTTGGTTGCAGATGACAGACAACGCTTACTGAGTATCAGAGTAGGAGGACTGGATGGTACCCAGAGGTGGTCTTTATGATGAGTTGGTACACAGAGGAGACTGACGGACGTGGAGTGCTGAGGAGGCTATCTGTACCTACCCTTCAGGTAGGAATCCCTGGAGGACAACACAGTAGTTGCTTTAAATTTTCTTCAGTTGTACTTGTTTTTCTGTTGTACATGTACTTTCCTGTTGGTCTTGTATTTCCGGCCCCTTTTACTTTTCAGCACTCTATTGTATACAGTTTTTCTTAGTGTTTACTTCCAGCTCATACTCTGTTGTGTGTGTTTACACTTTATAAAGAAAATTCCTTCCCAGTTTTAGGGATTCTGGCCTTTGGTGCTAGTCACCAGCCCCTGGCCTATGGATGGCGGGCTTGGGGTAGTCACAGCATGGGACCTGGGGGACGGGTCGTGAAAAATTGGTATCATAGGATGTGGGTTCTACTACAGAACATAGGACTCTGATCTTTTTTTTTTCTGTGAAGAAATAGTGTTAAGGGTACCGAGTGTGGTTTTCAGTTCATGGAGTCCAGTGTTGGTGTGGCGGCCGAGGTATCCATACACTAGGACCTTGACTTCTGACTTCCGACACAGTGCACGAAAACACTGATTGCGTGTGTGATTTAAAAAGTTTTCTCTAGGTCAGCTCAACTAGGTCATCTTATCAGGTGTAATCTTTTGACCGTGTCACATCTATTTCTTTTAGGATGCCTCGCTGTGGATGACTAGTTAGAGCCCCGAGAGTTGTTCGCGAAGTTAGCCCATCGAGCGACGAGGCATCGATGCAGGGCCCTATCACAGCGGAGGCACCATTGGTACCACTACCTTTTGGGACACTAATTCCACCAGCCCCAGCAGTAGATGATGCACGCCGCTTGAGCATGTTTCATGAGTTCTAGCACCTGAGGCCACCTTGGTTCAGGGGAGAGACGGACCCACAGGCTGCTGAGGATTGGCTAGAGGCTGTAGTGAGAGTCTTGAGACTGGTAGGGACACCATCTGACTTCATGGTGATCCTTGTCGTGAGTCTCCTTCAGGATGCAGCAGACAGATGGTGGAGCCTGATGCTCCAGGTTCATGGCGAGGCGGCACTACTCTGTACAGACTTCGAGAGCCTATTTCTAGTTGAGTTTGTCCCAACCACCCAACAAGCAGTGTGGATATAGGTTCTACTGCATCTACATCTGGGTAGCATGACTGTAGCTCAGTACTCAGCGAGGTTCACATACCTCTCACGCGATTCCACTGATGTGGTACGTGACCCATTTTTCAGGGCCTGTAACTTCGAGTAGGGACTCAGGCGAGAGATCAGGGCTTTGATGATCTCCCTCAGCATCCCGACACAAGCAGGGGTGTTGGAGCGAGCCCTCTTAGTGGAGAGCTTCCTTGCTGAGCAGTCTCTAGCAGTGAGACCCACCACTCATCAACATGCAGTGGAGTCTTCTCTGGCTGGAAGTAGACAGATGTCGGAGAGGTCCAAGAGGAACAGACATATAGGTGGATGACCGCACGACTCCGGATTGGCTGTGTGGGGCACGCAGAGTTGAGATAGAGCCATACATGCCGGGAGCGGGCAATGTTACTCATGCGGCGGGCATAGTCACATGGCTCGTGACTGTCTGACCCGACGTTCGGATGATTAGAAGATGGTCAAAGGACCACCCAGGTAGAGACAAAGATTCGATTGAGGAGTTCTATAGGGAGCAGGCGAATGTGGTAGAGGATTTGGTCATGCTGCAGGCAGTGGATGACGTTTCGAGGTTCTACCACCACCACCACCAAGAGTCCCCCCCCCCTTACCGTAGGGAGCAGGTGGACAAGCGAGCGCTCTGCTTCAGGCGGCTGAAGCATACGACCATAGTGCTCTTGAGATGATACGAGGTACGATCTGTGTCTACTCCACCTTATATGCAGTTCTTATAGATATAGGTACCACTCACTCTTTCATTTCCACTACCCTTGTTCGGATCTCAGAGATTCTGAGGGAGCCATTGGCTCGATCCTTACGGCTAGATAATCCTACAGGAGAAGACTCGACGGTCACGCACTGGTGCCGACAGTGTGAGCTTACTCTAGGAGGTGATATCTTGAGCTGTGATCTCCTCATAGTGGCGTCGAGGCCTTACGGCATCGTCTTGGGTATGGAATGGTTATCTACAGTCCATGCTCAGATCGATTATATTAGGCGCAATGTGCGGTGTGTACGCATGAATGGGACAAGGTTCACCTTTACCGATGAGAAAGAAGCCTTTGTAGCACAAGACAGACTTACTCAGAGGAGGGTGAAGCCGATCACTCATCAGTTGGCCTGCCTTACCCTCGGAGCAGTTGATGTAGAGAGTCAGAGATATCCTGTTGTGGTGGACCAGTACGTGGACATTTTCCCTAACGATGTTCCAGGACTACCTCATTGTAGAGAGTTGGACTTCTACATTGACCTATACCCTGGGAAGACACTGATATCTACTCTAGCATATCGGATGGGTCCCACTGAGCTTCGTGAGCTGCAGGTATAGCTGGAGGACTTGCAGGGGAAGGGATTCTTTTGGCCGAGTGTTTCTCCCTCGGAATCCCTGATTCTATTTTCCAAGAAGGCAGACAGGAGCTTTAGGCTCTGTGTCGACTACCGTTGCCTGAACTAGGTGATTGTGAAGAACAAGTACCCACTCCCGAGGATTGACGACCTCTTTGATCATATGAAGGGATCACGGTGGTTCTTGAAGATAGACCTCATATCAAGCTATCACCAGCTCAGAGTTCAAGAAGAGGATGTGCAGAAGATGGCCTTAAGGTGTCGGTACGGCCACTATGAGTTCTTGGTTATGCCCTTTGGCATAACCAATGCCCCCACAATGTTCATGGGACTCGTGAATAGGATCTTCCATCCATACCTTGATCACTTTTTCATAGTCCTCATCAACGACATACTGATCTACTCGACTACTGAGGAGGAACATGTCTATCATTTGCGGGTAGTACTAGACACACTCTGAGAGCACCATATTTATGGTAAGCTCTCGAAGTGCCAGTTTTGGATCAGAGAGGTTCACTTTTTGGGACATGTTATCTCGAAGGCTGGAGATGCAGTGGATCCAGCGAATATTGAGGCGATAATTTCTTGGGAGCCACCTAGGAGTGTGATGGAGGTACGAAGTTTCCTAGGTTTGGCTAGATACTACCATAGATTCGTTCCAGAATTCTCTAGAGTTGCAGCACCACTATCAGCCTTGACGAAGAAGGGTAAACCCTTCGTGTGGTTGGAGAGATTCCATAAGAGCTTTCAGGGGAAGAGGGAGAGGCTGACTAGTGCCCCTATCTTGAGGCTTCCATAGGAAGGCGTGGGGTATGTAGTATACTACGACACATCAAGTACCAGACTCGGTTGTGTCTTGATGTAGGGGAGTGTAGTGATCACGTATGTTTCTCGGTAGTAGAGAAAACATTAGCAGAACTATTCTACGCATGAACTGGAGTTAGAAGCAGTGGTCATCACCATGAATATGTGGCAACACAATCTGATGGGCAAACGTTTTACCATGTACTCTGATCACAAGAGTCTCAGGTATATCTTATCTCAGAAGGAAATGAACCTGAGACTGCGGTGATGGCTTGAGTTCCTCCCAGAATATGACTTCGAGATAGTCTATACTCCTGGAAAGTGGAATTTTGTGGAAGATACACTAAGTAGAAGATCTGGTATACAACTGCTAGGCGAGGCGACAGAGTAGCTAGCTGCATTAAATATATCCTTTTTGGATAGAGATGGATCAGATTTCCAACTGTCTCTTACAGTCACTCCCCCACTTCTTCAGCAAGTCAGGTAGGTGCAGTGTGGAGACGCTGACTGCGAGACACGACTTGCTCAGATATCCACAGGGCAGACACCTAATGGATTTTCTGAAGGTGGGGAGCACGTCATCCTCTTTAGAGGTCGTACTACGGTACTCGTGTCACTTCAGGAGGAAGTGTTGAGGGAGTTCCACACATCCCCTTTAGTGGTACATCTAGGTGTGGTGAAGATGTATCAGGACCTCAGATGAAAACACTGGTGTCCAGGTATGAAGAAGATAGTTGCATAGTTTGTCTCTTGATGCCTCACTTATCAGCAAGTGAAGGCGAAGCACCCAGTACCAATAGGCTTGGTTCATCCTTTTGTGGTCCCAAAGTGGAAGTGGGATGGGATATACACAGACTTTGTGATGGGTATTCCACGTATATCTAGGGGTCATGACTCGATCTGGGTGATCATTGACCGACTCACTAAGTCGGCCCACTTCCTTCTGATTAGAGAGAAGGGTTCAGTATAGAGCTTGGGATGCCTTTATGTGCAAGCGATTGTGCATTTAAATGGTATACCATCAACGATTGTCTCAGATCATGATGCACGATTTAATTCCTAGCTATGGAAGGGGTTCTATAAGGATTTCAAGACACAGCTTCACCTGAGCACCACCTTCCATCCTCAGAGGGATGGTCAGACCGAGCAGACCATTCATACCCTTGAGGAAATGTTGTGTGCTTGTGTCCTCGACTTCGATCATAGCTTGGAGGATCACTTTCCTTTGGTGGAGTTTGCATACAAGAACAGCTATCACTCCACCATCAAGATGACACCTTTTGTGGCCTTGTACGGATGACCTTGCAGATCACCCCCTTATGCTAGACAGACCCTGGGGTGCCAGCACATGTGGGACCAGAGATTGTACGAGCTACCGCGGAGAAGGAGAAGATCATACAGGAGCAGATGAAGACTGCACAGAGTAGGCATAAGTCATATGCTGATAGGTGACAGACACCTCTAGAGTTCGAGGATGCCGACCACGTCTTTCTATGAGTCTCACCTCGATGAGGTATACGGAGATTTGGACGAGGTGGAAAGTTATCTCTGTGATTCGTCAGAACTTTCTAGGTTCTCAGTAGAGTCGGCGAGGTGGCATACCACTTCTCTCTACCACCTCAGTTGCACTGGGTGCAAGACGTCATCCACGTATCCCAGCTGAGGAGATACATGCACAACCCATCTCACATCATCAACCATGGAGAGATGGACGTCAACGATGGGGCGACTTTCCCAGAGGTTCCAGAGAAGATTAAGGATCGATAGGAGTGGGTCCCACATGGATGGTTGATACCAATGGTACGTGTTCACTGGTAGCACATGAACCTGTAGGAGAGCACTTGGGAGCGGGAGGCTCAGATGCGTGCTCAGTAACCCCATTTGTTCCCTTAGATCAAGTTGTAGCTTACGGGGACGTCAATCCCTGCGGTGGGTAGAATTTAAAGACCTGGATTTTCTGTGGAATATTTTTTCCTAAATACATGGGAATTTTATGAGCCTGTGAAAATTTACGATGCTTGATTCCGAGGCCTGGTGTACCCGGAATCATTTTCTGAAGCTTTGTTTGGGTACGTTCAGTAAACGTACGAGCAAGTTTTTATAAAATTTGAACTGATTCTTTGAATTGAAATCTGAGGGCACTGTTGAATGTGCAACACCGATATTTGCTTAAGAAGTCTATTACCTCGACGACAGTTGGTAGAGAATAAAAGTTAGTTTTTGGGTTTTCATAAAAAAATAATAAAATAAAGTGAGCTACACTTTATTTTATTGAGCCGACATGTGAGAACTGGTAGTTGAAACCTCCTCTTGGAAGTTGGAGGTGGGACCACCACACCTTAACCTCCCATGAGAGGTTATGGTGGTGGGTCCCACCCAAACATAACCTCCCACGAGAGGATATGAAGTGGGGACCACACGAGACTAAAACCCCCCAATTAATGGGAGGACTGTAAAATCTCTCAACTCCCCTCATTAATGAGGGGGGTGTTCCTTGACCTCCTATATCATTTATGGTGCCACCACCTCCCATTTAATTAATTGAGCCAACACATAATTTATTTTTCCTAATCCTTCACATTAATTAGGTGGAGCCTTTTATTTTAATTCTTATTTCTTTTGAATGTTGTGCAAATGAAATAATAAGATATCACAATCTCTTATTATTATTGGGTTGACACATCTATTAATTTTTTGAGTAGAGCTTGTGAGAAAAGGAGTTCTCCAATGAAGAACCTCCAATTCCAAAAAAGAACAATGAACGAAGGAAGATGATCCCTATTCGACTTCTTCCTCGAAGCTTCAACCATCTTGAGACGTCTTTGATGACAAACATCCGTGACTCCGTCAACGAACGACGAACGCCAAATCAAAGGCAGGGGTTTACTTTTAACTAAGTATGATCTTTACTTATGATCTTTTTTTCTCACAAAATACAGAACGAGAGTCATTGTGCTTTATACTTACAAACCAATTGATACCACCCTAAACGTGAAAGGTGCGGGCCAAACCAACATGGCCCGACCACTCCGCCGATCTTGATTTGGTTGATCTTTCGGCGAGGAAGCGGCAACGAGGCGACGAAGGCGGCAACGACGAAGGTCACGCTACCCACAGCCTCCGAAAACCACGCAGCCCCCACGGCGCACTGGTGCTCCCGACCGAACACCGCCGGCCTGCACCGGCCAGAGCCGCGATGAACAAGCCAACAAGGCCGCCTGCCTGCTCCCCCCACCGGCTTTCCCGCGACTTCCGGCGCCGCCCGCCGGCCTACCCGTGGCCTCACGCACTCCTAGCCAGGCCTACCTGCGTCTTCTAGTGCACCCCACGGCCTGCCCGCGACCTCCTGCACGCCCTGCCCGGCTTTCCCGCAGCCTCCCGCTTGCCTCGCCGGCGTGCCCGCCGCCTCTGGAGCGTCCCTCCGGCCTACCGGTGCCCTGCCCGGCACCCCACAGGCTGCCCACGCGGTGAACCGGTGCTCTCGGCCGAACACCGCCTGCCCGCACAGGCCTGCGCCGCGCTGAACCGGCCAGCCGGGCCGCCGGCCCGAGCACCCCGCCGGCTTGCCCGCTGCCTTCAGCGCGCCCCGCCGGCCTGACCAAGGCCTCCCGCCCGCCCTGCCCAGCTTGATCGCGGCCTCCCGCTTGCCCCACCAGCATGCCCGCGGCCTCTGGCACGCCCTACCCAGCTTGCTCACGGCCTCCCGCATGCCCCACCGGCATGCCCGCTCCCTCCAGCGCCACCCGCCGGCTTGTCGGCGCCCTGCCCGGCGCCCCACGGCCTGCCCACGCTCTACCCGCGTGCCCGGCCGGCCCGCACGCATGCTCCCCGCGCCCCGCCAGCCTGCCCGCGTCCTGCCGGCGCGCCCCGCGGCCTGCCCGCGTGCTACCCACGCGCCCCGCGTGCTGCCCGCGTGCCCTGCCGGCATGCCTGCGCGCTGCCCGCGCCCTACCTGACACCCCGTCGGGCAGGCCGACGCCCTACCGGTATGTCCCGCGCCCCGCGCCACCTACCCGCACCATGTCCAGTACCCCGCCAGCATGCACACACCCCACGCGGCCCCTAGTGCCTCGTGCGGCCTCCGGGCGCCTTGCCCAGCGCCCCACCGGGCTGCCCGCTATCCGCGCCCCGCCGGCCTGCACGCTGCATGCGCCCCGCCGACCTGCCTGCACCCAGCCCCACATTCCACGGCCTGCCCACAGGCAGCCCGCGCTCCCTGTCGGCCTGCCCGCGCGCTGCCTGCTCCCCGCCGGCCTTACCTTGCCCTACTCGGCGCCCTGTCGGACTGGCCGGTGCCCATCCGGCCTGCTCGACGCCCTGCCGGTCTGTCCCGCCCCTTACATAGCCTTACTGCACCCTCCCTGGCACCCTACTGGTAGGCATGCGCCCCGCATGGCCTCCCGGCCCCCCGTCGGCCTGCCTACACCCCGCGCAGCCTCCCGGCGCCCTGCCTGGCGCCCCACCGGCCTACCTGCACCCTGTGTGGCCTACTGGCGCCCTACCGACCCCCCGGGCTGAGACGCCAATCCGCGCCCCTCATGACGTTGGCCGAACCATCCCCAGCCTCTGGGCCGAGCAACCTACACGGCAACCTCCGGGCCGAACCGCCCCCGTCGTCTGCAGGGCCAGGCCCAGCGGATCGGGCCGAACCTAGCGGGCTGACCCATCCAATGGGACGATTCAGACCCAGCGGGTCTGACCGGGTTGACCCAGACCAGGTCATCACATACTAGGTTTTTCCGAGTCGGTCCGATCGGGTCGGACTGGACCCGAGACTATTACCGACCCTTTACTTCCTTTGGCCATATCATTGGCACCCGACGTCTGTTTGACGAACCGTCAGTGGCGATGGTATTCTTGGAACGCAAAAGTCCCTTTGAGAATACCCCACTAGAGTTCGGGGTATATTTGAGATACAGTCAGGTTAGATCATACACGAATCCAACCGGGCCCTTAGAACTAAAAGGCTAATAACTCACAGACTGAGCGTCCGATCGAGCGGAGTACGGAGACGAGCGAGCGGAGTACGGAGACCTAGTAGCTTGCTGAGACAAGACGACTACTTGTCCGATTAGACTCGGAGTGATTTGACTAGCCCAGTGTGGAGCGACTGTTAGTTGGCGGCAGACCCATGGTGGAGGAGCGCCCGGTAGTTGCCGGCAGACCCGCGGTACTCAACAGGAGGAGTACCTCTGCAGGCTATTAGGGGGAGCGCCTTGTAGTTAGAAGAAGACCCATAGTGGGGAGCGCCTCTGTGTGAGCATGGTAGACCCACAATACTCGACATGAGAAGTCCCTCAACAATCAATGGTTTGTGGGAAGCACCAGGTAGTCAGCGGTAGGACCACTGTACTCGATAGAGCAGGAGTTCTCTAGCAGCCGTGGTTTCGATAATAAAAATCATGGTTCAGCTGAGTTAGTAACTTTTGTGTTTACCTCGGGATTGAGATGGATTACATGGTAACTTTGGTATTTGTATGAGAATATACCTAAGTGAGGTTATATATTGGTTTCATACATTGTGGTTTATCCTTGTTGGATTTATTTGAGGCCTTGAGGGTCTTGAGGTCCCTACTGAGTATCGTTATATTCACCCATGCACGGGCTATTCCCGTACCTCGTTGTGTTGGTTGCAGATGAAAGAAAACACTGACTGAGGATCAAAGTAGGAGGACTAGAAAGTACCCGAAGGTGGTCCTTATGACGAGTTGGTACACGGAGGAGACTGACGGACGTGTAGTGATGAGGAGGCTATCTGTACCTACCCTTCAGGTAGGAATCCCATGAGGACAACCCAGTAGTTTCTTTACATTTTCATCAGTTGTACATGTTTTTCTGTAGTACTTGTACTTTCCTATTGGGATTGTATTTTCAGCTCCTTTTACCTTTCAGCACTCCTTTGTATACAGTTTTGCTTACTCTTTTACTTCCAGTTCATACATTGTTGTGTGTGTTTACACTTTATAAAGGCAATGCCTTCCCAATTTTGGGGATTTTCGCCTTTGGTTCAAGTCACCAGCCCCTGGCCTATGGAAGGCGGGTTTGGGGTAGTCGTGGCATAGGACCTGGGGGACGGGTCATGAAAATCCAAACCTAACTACAATAACCCACTTTCAAAAGAGATAAATGATATCCATCACCTACTAGTGGCACTTTCCCATTCTCAAATCTATCATATGAATATATAAAAAATCCTGAAGGAAAAGGTATGGTGATAGCTATAAATCATAGTATGGTCTCACCAAGTGTTCAATAATAGATTCCATAAAAACATATTGATTAATGGTTTCAGTTTGAATAAAAGAGAGCATGAAATAATATATTTTTTCACATTGAAAAAACATGACACTTTTCAATGCGTGTATTGAATTTCATCCCTGGATTTAATAAAATATTTAATATAAATCAACTATTATGAATAAATATGTTATATAATCAATGGTATATATAATCAAAATAATAAAAACAAGAATCATGGTTATCTAACCTATAGTGGTTTAGTTTTTGGCTATAGTATCCTCAAGATTCCCATATCAGTGATCACAACTAAGTATGTGAACACATGTTACTCAAGATCTATCTAAATGTAACCCATCAACATCACGTTAAGGATAAGATATATTGAACTATGTTTTTGTTAGTGTTTTTATTGTTAATCTAATGTTAGGGGATCAACATCTAAGTGTTCTTGTCCCAAATAACCTAATAACTACCTAGGAGTTCATATTCTCAATGAACTGATAGAAAATGGAAAAATCACCTCATTTCAAAACAATATTAATTTATAATTCAATTGACCAATTTTCAGTTCCAATAAGGCAATTCACTTTCAAAAACAAAACATTTGTTTTTTATAATTTCATTTGTTTTCAATAAAAACCCAAAAATGGGTTCTCATCATTTCAATTTAATCCGTTTTTATAAAATAAATTCTCAATTCATTTAATCAACTCTATCATTTTCAAAATACACCCCTAATTCTAATTCCATTATAATTGTGATTTCTTAACAAAGTATGTTACTTCCCAGGTAAATAAAGAGAAAGAAATTTTCATATTTATTAATATTTTTGGATTAAATATTAATTTTAATTTAAAGGGGATGCTATGTTCGATTTTTTTACCTAACACGCAACAATTGGTTTCTCTGAAATCTCATGTTGGACACAAGGCTGAGTCATACTGAAAAATAATAATATAATATTATTTTAAATGGTAGCTAACTCCTAGTCATTATATTGGTGGGAATAAACAAAAGTAACTATAATATGATCATACACATTTGTTAAATGTTTTTACATTTATCCAATAAACAAGTGTCAATCTTTGGATAGTTATTATTTCTTAAAAACACTCTTTTTGGTATTGATAATTGAAATTAATTTTAAATTAATTAATGAAAAATATATGTTTTGAATTGGGTAAAATGGATATCATTTTTGAATTCAGAATATCAAAATTAGCTTTGGGTGAATTTTTGGTATTTTTCTAAAAACGTTCAATTTTTGATGAATAGTGAAAAACACATTGCATAGTAGTTAAAAACAGACTTTTTCATTAGAATGAAATTTTACTGCTTCTATGAATTTCATTTGAAAAATCCAACATACATGGTTGTAATCAGTAAGTAAAATTTTGTTCAATAAGTTTAAAATAATTTTTGGTGAATAGTGACTTTTGATTTTTATTTACCGTGGTTAAAGACAAATAGTGTAATTCATGGTAAGATAATATTATAATAATGTAAAATTACCTTAACACTTATCCTAACATTATTGGATGAGTAATGGATGACCAATAAAATCATTGGGTTAGAATTTTGGCCTTTGAAATCCATTTGGGTAATATAATGACATTAAAAACTTTCTATTTAAAGTAAAAAATAAAAATATCATAAACATGTATTTTTTGAAAATTCAATTTTAATGTTGAGATATATAATTGAAATCTTAAACTATAAATATTAATTATAAATCTAAAAATATTTGCTACATCATGGTATTTTATTTATAGTTTTTAGATATTTAATAAATAAATTTAATTATGACCCAGTGGTGATGTAGTAATTGATTCATTAATAAAGGATTCAAATAAATGATATTATAAATATTAAAATAAATTTATTTTGAACCTTTTCATGCCATCCACAAATTTTATAGATGGTTATGAATTGTTATATTTTAATTAATGAAGGTTTTTCAAAATAATCTTGTTGGTTTGGTTTTTTTTAAAAGTCATTATATGAATAATATTAAAATTGACATAAAAGAATTTTTAAATCAATAAATATTTTATTAAATGATAAAATAGTCGTAAAAAACTGAAATTCGGAAAAATTACATATATGATGTTAAAAAGGTCATTAATGGTCCATTTTGAGTCGCTTGGCATTTTATAGTAAATATATTTACCATATTGTATGAATATATAAGAGGACATGGTAAAAGTTAAATATGTTAACAAAGGTCTAAATAAGAAATATAAAGATTAAGAAATATCCAACACCTATCCAATTCAAAATTGATAATTTTATTTCAAATTATATTCACCTTATCATTGAATTAAATAAGTTTTGGACATTTTGAAACTGAAAATCATTTTATAATAAAATAATATTTTCAAACATTCCTAAAGAGCCCCTCCTCTCTCTTATAAAAGGTCATCACCTCCAACCCATTAAACACACCTCTCAAGCCTCTTGTCTCATCCAAAATCAACCCAAAAAAGCTCCCAATATCTTTATCTTCCTCCTATAAGATTTTCCTTCGGTAGAAGGAACTTCAAAGAAGCCTTTTGGTTCAAACCAAAGGGAGTTACCCGATTTAAAGGTAATATCTTCCCTCAAGTTATCTTCTTTTATTTTACTTCTTTACTCCCTATGCTCATCTTATTATTTGTTTACATAAAAAAAACAATATACTCAATAAAGTAGGTTGTTTTTATGAGAAGTATTCAAACTACACATACTGACATCTCCATCTAATGGATACGAACATACTGTTTCTGTGTACTGCGAACTACTACCTCACGAAATAATGATTATTCGATTATCTCCTACCACCTCTCATGGAAGCCATTATGATGGAAATATATTTATATTTGATACATATTATATTTATATTGTCTCTATTATTTTTCATTTTCCATTTATAATATACCTTTATGGTTTCCATAATGGGTAAATATGATAATTTTACTTGAGGATGTACGGACTACCGTCCCCTCAAAGTGATATGACTCGTTCACGCAATACGTGGAATGTATAAAGGATGGAATTACTGAAATTATATAAGATATTATACTGAGATTATAATATACCTATGTATCATTAGGTTTTTATTCCATTAAATACGAAATAGAAATGAAAGTAGCGGTCATGCATACGTACGACTTACTGTCTCCATGAACGGTGCATTTCATTTATTATCTCCAAATGTTATTTAAAATTATAAATACATATATATACTGGATATATATGATATATATGATATCTAAATCCTTAATATCATACTAAAGATAATGTAATTTTTACTACATAGACAACTTGTAATTATAAGAATTTCATTTTTGACTCAAGTACCAAATATTGATAAAACGACGGTTATTAACGTAAATGATTTTGTATGGTTTATAACGTGGTAATAAGTGGTATAAAATTAATAATAAAATTGAAAAAGGTTCCTAAGAAAGTAAAAATTAACTTTAGTTTATTATTCAGAAGATTAAATAATGAACGAGTTGAGTGGGACACGAGGTAAGGGACTTCGTCTAAATCACCTTTCTTTGAGGCATACATTGATTTATACTTGAATTTCATTTATATGGTGTATAAAACCCTTTTACTTTTCATTTTATTCAAAGGGAATATTTTTTGTACATAGTGTTTTACAATACAAAAAATGAATTTATCTTTTTAACGTATGCGGTGACAACGACATTTCCGCCACTGCGAGCGTTATTTGATATTTGGCTTCCATAAAAAGCCATAATGTTTTTAAAGGAAAATAAATACCATATATTCTTTAACGTATTTTGGTATTGAAAATGGTTTTGATAATAAATTGTTTATGTCAATATATTTAAATGACATATTTTTATTGAAATGTGGAAATGTCATATTTCCATTATGTTTATTCTATGTGTTATGAATATGTTATAGTTCTTGGGAATTGTTTACGTATATTGGTGGTTCTGTGATAATCCTAGGTGGGTGAACCTGAGAGATCTCTCCAATGCATTGTGTAACATGATAGAGGTAAACATTAATGTTTCTCCTAAGAGATTTAGGGAATATACTGTGATGGGTATTCCAAATGTAACTCCCTATGTAGCTGTAAAAGCCACAACGTAAGTATGTTATGGATGCCACAAGTTACCTTTATGATTTATGATTTACATTTGTTATTCATAAATCTTATGATTTTTTGTGGTAAGTTAATGATTGAAAATTATGATTTCATTGATTTTTATGTATTGATGGACTAATTATTCCTTACCTTGTTTAATAACCCTTACTGAGCTTTTTATGCCCATCCCAAGTTTTTGAAATATTTTTCACATGAAATAAGGAAGGGTAAGAGAAAGGAAAAATTCAAGATGATTTTTATCAAGAAAATAACACTTGTTTTATTTACAGAGTTTTTATTTTTTGAAAAAATCGATACTAAGTAGAAGTGTCTACTTTGAAACAATTGACATGTAATGTATTAGTTATGGCCTAATTCTCTAAAAATCTAAACCTGAAAAGATCCTCATTGTAAATTATTAACTTAATTCAAGATTATGTAATGTTTAAGGCTAGTTCCTTATAGTTGGTATCAAAAGTCGTTTTAGACAAATTTAAGAGTTAGGGTATTGTTAAATTAATATACATAAATTAATTTATGTTAATATTGAAATGATATATTATTTACATATTACAATGTTACTTCGCCTAAGATATTTCTGTGATCAGAATGGTTTTCCATATAGGAAACAAGGCAGCCGTACTGGAAAAGAATATAGATGTAAATGACAATCAAAATCGGCATCTTGAGATGTTTAGAATCAAAATTGAACAGTTTGTTACAGTGATGGATTAGTTGACACAAGTGATAAATGGTGGTTATGTTTATTAATGATATTTTGGTTTATTCCAAAAGTAAATAGGAACATGAAAGTCATTTAAGGGTTTTCTTACAAACCTTAAAGTAAAATAAACTATATGGGAAATTCAGAAAGTGTGAGTTTTGGTGACAAAAAATTTCATTCTTTGGTCACATTCTTTCAAAAAATAGAATAACTATTGATCCTACTAAAACAAAAGTTGTTTATGAATGAAAGAGATCTACCAATATCACAGAGATTCGTAGCTTTCTTGGTTTAGAAGGTTATTATTAAAGGTTTTATGAAACAAATTCATGGTTACATATCCCAATGACTAGGTTAAATAAAAAAGTGTTAAGTTCATTTGGACAAATTCATTTGATGATTGTTTTTAGGAATTTGAAATAAGATTGGTGAAGGCTCCAGTTTTGGAATTGCCTTCCAGAGATGGTGAATTTGTTATCTACTTTGATGCTTCGTTGAAATAACTTGGTTGTGTCCTAATACAGGATAATCAGGTAATTACATATGCTTCATGTCAGTTGAAACCTCATGAGTTAAATAACCCTACACATGATTTGGAATTTGCTACAGTTTTTTTTGCTTTAAAAATTTGGAGGCATCATCTGTATGAAGTGAAATGTGAAATATATACTAACCACAAAAGTTTGAATTATATATTTACTAAGAAATAATTGAACATGAGAAAGAGGAGATGGCTAGAATTAATCAAGGATTATGATTGTACGATTCATTATCATCCTCAAAAGGAAAATAAAGTGGCTGATGCTTTGAGTCAGAAATGTAATGCTACATTAACCATGTTACATTTGGAAAAATATCCTATGATTAATGATTTGATGAACTTTGGCATAGAAGTTGTTGGTGCAATAAATTCCTATGTTTTGTTTCAGGTGTCAGTGAAATCATCCCTTGTAGACAGAATTAGGAAAGTATAGAAAGAAGACAGTGAGTTGTAGAAAAAGGTATTGTTGGTTTAGAAGGGTAAGTTACCAGAATTTAACATTGATAAAGATTGAGTTGTGAGGTTTGGGAAGAGATTATATGTTCCTTGTGATTCACAGTTAAAGAAAGAGTTGTTATGTGAAATTCCTAGTTCTCCATTTTCTTTTCATCCTGGAAGTACAAAGATGTACAGAAATATTCAGTAGTATTACTGGTAGGATGGAATGAAAAGAGACATTGATAACATTACTATGAAGTGTTTGACTTGTCAATAGGGTAAAGCAGAGTCACAGTTACTGAAAGGGATTCTTCAGCCTCTACCGGTGCCAGATTGGAAATGGGAAATTATATTCATGGACTTCATTGTGGGATTACCAAAGACATCCTGAGGTAATAATTCAACCTGGGTTATTATTGATCGATTGAATAAATATGATCATTTTCTTCCTATTTGATATACTTTTTCTCTAGATCAAATTTCTCGGTTGTATGTTAAAGAGATTGTTTGGTTTCATGGTGTTCTCATCTCTATTTTATCTAATCATGATCCCAGGTTTACTTATAACTTTTTGAAAGGCCTTCATAAGTCATTGGGTTCGGAATTAAATTTTAGTATATCTTTTCATCCACAATAATATGGGCAGTCATAATGAAAAATTCATACATTAGAAGATATTTTACAAGCTTTCCAAATGGATTACCAGGGAATTTGGGACCCACATCTTTCTTTTGTTGAATTTTCTTATAATAACAGTTTTCATTATAGTATACAAATGGCACTTTTTGTTGCATTATATGGAAAGCGGTGTCAAACTCCAGCTTTTTGGGATGAAGTATGTGAAAAAAAGTTGATGTGGGAAAGAATTGGTTGAAGAGATGGTAGAAAAATTTCAGTTGATTAAGAAGACCATGAGAACATCTCAGATTAGGAAGAAAAGTTATGTGGATAACCATAAGAGGGATCTTTCTTTTGAGGTAGTTGATCACGCCTTTCTCAAAGTTTCTCCATGGGAAAGTATGATGTGCTTTTGCAAGAAGGGAAAATTGAGTTTGAGATTCATTAGACCCTATGAAATCCCATAGAAAGTTGGATCAGTTGCCTACATAGTGGCTTTACCTCCATGTTTATCTCAGTTACACAATTTTTTCATGTTTCAATGTTGATAAAGTATATGATGGATTGATCTCATTTTTTGAGTCTAGAGGTAGTTTAGTTGGAATATAATCACTTGTATGATGAACAACCAGTCCATATTCTTGACTGAAGAGAGCAAGTATTGCTGAATAAGGTGATTCTTCAGGTAAAGGTTTTGTGGAAAAACCACATGGTTGAAGAGGAAATGTAGGAATATTAAAATTCTTTGAGGGAAAAATACCCCCATTTATTTTATTAGTGAATAAAACTACGAGGATGCAATTTATAAAAGGGGGGAAGGATATAAAATCCTAGGTAAATAAAGTGTAAGACATTTTCATATTTAATAATATTTTTTAATTAAATATTAATTTTACTTTAAATGGGATGCTATGTTCGATGGCATACATGACACCCAACAATGGGTTTCTCCACAATCTCATGTTGCACACAATGGTGAGTCATACTAAGAAATAATAATATAATTTTGTTTTAAATGTTAGTTAATGCCTAGTCGTTGTATTGGCAGAAATGAAAAGAACTAACTACAATATGATTATACATGTTTGTTAAATGTTTTTACAGTTATCCAATAAAATTTTGATGCTTAAAATGTGGATGAATCCAATTTTAAGCATAAACACTCTAATATTCCTTAAAAGGTTGATTTACTGCCTTTTGATGGAAAACCATTTTTAAATCTAGTTTTTGTCACTTATATATATTCTATTTGATAAAATAAATTTCTTCTTTAGAATCGGGACATCAAAATTTACTTTGGATGAAATTTTGGAATTTTTCTGATAAAGTTTATTTTTTAATGAATAGTGACAAATAATGCATTTCAATTCAAAACTGCCTTTTAATATAATTTATTTATATAGTTATATTGTTATTTTTATTGGTTTTAAAGTGTAATTGGATTATATTTTTACAATTTAATCCAATTTTGTTCATTGGAAGTAATTTCACTTTGAAATTGGACATAAACAAGTGTCAATCATTTGATTGTTATTTTTTTTAAAAACACGCTTTTTGGTTTTGACAATGGAAATTAATTTTAAATTAATTAATGAAACATATATGTTTTGAATTTGGTAAAACAGAAATAATGTTTGAATTCAAAATATCATAATTATCTTTGGTTGAATGTTTGGTATTTTTTTAAAAACGTTCAATTTTTTATGAATAGTGGAAAAACACTGCATAGTAGTTAAAAACAGACCTTTTCATTTAAACAAAATTTTACTGCTTCTATGAATTGAATTTCAAAAAAAAGACATAAAAGGTTTTCATTATTAAGAAAAATGTGGTTCAATAATATGAAAATAATTTTTGATGAATAGTAACTTTTTATTTTTATTTATCGCGGTTAATGGTAAATAAAGTAATTCAAGGTAAAAATAATAATATAATAATATAAAATTACCTTAACACTTGTCCTAACCGTATTGGATGAGTAATTTCCAACCAATACACTCCTTGTGTTTGATTTTTATTCTTTGAAATCCATTTGAGCATGATAATGACATTAATAACTTTTTATTTAAAGTAAAAATAAAAATTCATAAAAATATATTATTTTGCCAAAAAAAATTAAATGTGGGGTTATGTAATTGATATCTTTGACTATAAATCGTAATTATAAAGCTAAAAATATATCCTACATCATGTTATTTTATTTATCATTTTTAGATATTAAATAAATAAATTTAATTATGGCACAATGGTGATTTAGTAATTGCTTCATTAATAAAGGAATCAAATAAATGATATTAAACATATTATAATAAATTTATTTTGAATCTTTTTATGACATCCAAGAATTTTATATATGATTATGACTTGTTATATTTTAATTAATGAAGGTCTTTTGAATTAATCAAGTTGTTTTGGAATTTTAAAAAAATTCATGATATGAATAGTATTAAAATTGACATAAAAGAGTTTTTAAATCAATCAATATTTTATTAAATGCTAAAATAGTCCTAAAAATATAAAATTTGGCCAAATGAAAAATAAGATGCTGAAAATGTCATTAATGAACCATTTTGGGTCTCTTTTAATTTTATTGTAAATATATTAACTATATAGTATGAATATATAAGAGGACATGGTAAAAGTTAAATAAGTTAACAAAGGCTTAAATAAGAAATATAAGGATAAAAAAATATCCAAAACCTATCTAATTCTTATTGGAAGATTTAATTTCTACTTATATGCACCTTATCTTAGAATTAAATAAGTTTTAAACTTTTTAAAGATGAAAATTATTTTATATTAATATAATATTTTCAAACTTTCCTAAAGAGCCCCCCTCCCTTATAAAACGCCATCAACTCAAATCCATTAAACACTACTCTAAATCCCCTGGGACCATCCAAAATCTTCATAAATAATCTCCAAATATCCATCTTTTCCTTCTATAAGCCTTACCTTAGGTAGAAGGCACATCAAGGAAGCCTTTTGGTTCAAACCAAATGGAGTTACCTGATTTTAAGGTAATGTCTTCCCTCAAGTTCTCTTCATTTATTTTTCTTCTTCACTAACTGTACTATTATTATTCATTTTTTACATAAAAACACCATTATACTAAATAGAATAGGTTTTTATGAGAATTATTCAAACTACACTTACACACACCTCCATCTAATGGATACGAACTTACTGTTTCTGTGTATGGCGAACTCCTGCCTCACGAAACAACGATTGTTCGATTATCTCTTACCACCTCTCATGGTGTCCATTGTGATGGAAGTATATTTATTTGTGATATATATTATATTTATATAGTCTCTAGGATTCTTTATCTTTCATTTATATCATACCTTTATGGTTTCCATAATAAGTAAATACGATAATTTCATTTGAGGAAGTGCAGACTACTGCCCCCTCGAAGTGATATGACTTGTTCATGCCATATATGGAATGTATAAAGGATGGAATTACTAAAATTATATATTATATTATACTGAGATTATAATATAACTATTTATCATTATGTTTTCATTCCATTAAATATGAAATAGTAATTAAAGTAGTCTTCATGCGTACGTACTGCTTACCGTCTTCATGAACGGTGCATTTCATTTCTTATCTCCAAATGTTATGTATTGTTGTAAATACATATATATACTAGATATATATGATATATATGATATATAAATCATTAATATAATTATGTAGATAATGTTATTTCTACGACAAAGTCAACTTGTAATTATAAGAAGTTTATTTTTTACTCAAAACCAATTATCGACAAAACAAATGTTATTAAAAAATGATTTTGTAATATTTATAACGTGGTAATAAGTGGAATAAAATGAATAATAAACTTGAAAAAGGTTCTTAAAAAATTATAAATTAACATTAGTTTATTATTCAGGATATTAAAGAAGAAATGAGTCAAGTCGGACACGAGGTAAGGGACTTCATCTCAATCACCTTTCTTTGAGGCATACTTTCATTTATACAATAATTTCTTTTATACGGTGTATAAAACCATTTTACTTTTCATTTCATTCAAAGGGAATCTTTTATATATGTAGCATTTTACTAAATGAAAACAGTAATGTTTCTTTTTATTGTATGTGGTGACAATGACCTTTCCGCCGCTGCGAGCGTTATTTTATATTTGGATTCCTTAATAAGCCGTAATGTTTTTTTAAAAGAATATAAATACCATAAACTCTTTTACGTATTTTGGTATTGAAAATGGTCTTTATAATGGATTGGTTATGTCAATATATTTAAATGATATATTTTTATTGAAATGTGGAAATTTTATCTTTCCTTTATGTTTTTTTGATGTGTTATTAATACATTATGGTTATTGGGCATTGTTTACGTATACAGGTGGTTCCGTGATAATCCTAGGGCAGGTGAGCCTGAGATAGCTCTCCAATGCATTGGGTAATGTGATAGATCTAAATTTTAATTTTTCTTCAAAGATATTTAGGTAATATACTGTGATGGGTATTTGAAATGTAACTCCCTAGGTAGCTATGAAAACTATAACGTAAGTATGTTATGGATGCCACAAGTTAGCTTTATGATTTATGATTTCCATTTGTT
Organism: Viscum album; assembly: GCA_963277665.1. Lineage (NCBI taxonomy): Eukaryota > Viridiplantae > Streptophyta > Magnoliopsida > Santalales > Viscaceae > Viscum > Viscum album. The sequence goes on from OY728121.1 coordinate 1,458,799,374, forward strand.
ATTTATAAATCTTATGATTTTGTATGGTATGTCAATGATTGAAAAGTATTATTTCATTGATTTGTATTTATTTATGGACTAATGTTTTCTTTCTTTGTTTTATAACCCTTACTAAGCTTTTTGTGCTCATCACAAGTTCTAAAAAAATCACAAGATATAAGGAAGGGTATGAGAAAGGAAGAATTCAAGAAGATTTTTATCAAGAAAAGAACTCATGTTTTCTTTTAAGGGTTTTTATTTTATGAAAAAATGGATACTGGGTAGAAGTGTCTACTTTGTAACAATTGAGATGTAATGTAATAGTTATGGCCTAATTCTCTAAAACTCTAAATGTGAAAAGATCCTCAATATGAATTATTAACATAAGTCAAGATTACGTAATATTAAAGGCCGAGACCTTATAAAATCCATGCAATTTCTAGTTTGATAATCAAATAAAAAAAATCAAGGATTTATAAATCAATTGGAATACAATATAATTAAGTAAATAAAATAAAGGTTTTGATTATATAGATGATCTCAAATAGAACCACCTAACATCCATCACAAAAACTAATAAAGCCACACTCGTAATAGGAACCCAATATTTATCATAGGGAGAGGAGATCTATAAATGAATCCTAGAATCAAGATCTCATCCCAAATATTTTAGAATCATTCAATACGTGATGATATATCAAAATATTAGGAGAAAGGAAGGAGAGATAAAGAGATATTAAATGAGAGGATGTTATCATACTGGGGAAGGATTAAATCTTCCACTTGTACATTTATTATCCAATGTAAAGGATTGGAGTAAAAGAAATCTCCTTTAGATAGCCTTCACAGCTAAGGAAATAATTTTAGGGTTGAGGGCGAATATTAGGGATCATGAAATGGGGCTCAGAAATTTTAAAACCAATTTTAAGAAAAAAATAATCCCCCATGCACGGTTTGCTGGATAGGGACGCATGGTTTCACAAGTCATGCATTGTAACCTTGAACCCCCTATAGACGTAGTTTACTAGGAACACTATATCTCTTTAAAGGGAATATATTTTGATAAAAAAAATTATCTCTGGAAACCATCACAATCCATTATTCCATGATTTTCATTAGGTGGGGCACGGTTTGGGAAAACCATTCAACTACTATGCACAACCCAAAGAGGCTCCAAAATTCCCTAAATTTCCCTCGAAGAACCCCTAAACAAGACCCATACAAATCATGATAAGAAATATGGTCTAGGATTAACTTTAAATAATTTATTATAAGTTAAATTTACCATAATATGGTTTATGTTTCTCAATTTACACTCTAAAATATAAATTTATCATTTTAACTCTTGACACAAACCCATGCAATTATTAATACCTTCTAGGATGGTATCATTCAATAAATATTTTACATGGTTTATCGATATATACATAAATATCATGCTCTATTTCCATTTTTGTAATGTGGTTATGTTATTTTGAATCCATCCATCTTCTTTCTCAAGATAATTTATGATCATGTTAACCCTTTTATTGACATGTGGAAAATCATTAGCATATAATATATTGATATTCCAATATGGATGATTATTGTATAGTAAACTGTAATTTTTTATAATACTCATTCTTTCATAAGATGGTTTAAGATCATGTTACGTCATTATTTAAATAAGGGAATATATTGGACTTATTGATGAATATTTAATCCAACGCAGGTTGATCATGTATTGACATTACATATTTTCAATTTTATGGATTGCCTTATTTTTATTCAGAAAAGATTTCTTTAGGGAATGTTATGAAATATATTTTTGAATAATATTATTAATGCATTGGTGGAAATCTTGTGATTGGAAGATCCTTAAATTATATGTCCCATCTATGTATTGATTTGTCTTTTGAGGCAAAAAAAATTGTGTTATGGTGTATACCTCTTCATATAACAAGATAGTTTCTTGGAAAATTTCCTAGACAATGTGAATTTAATGTATAATTTTTTTCATTCCATAAATATGATATTAGTATTACTAATATCCATGTTATCATTTATTCTAATGGTTATATATTTCTCTATAGTTTAGATAATTCATGTTTATTATTTTTTATATATTCCTAACATAATAATTATGAATTCATTGTGATATGATTTCCTTAGTTGTATGTATTCTCATACCGATAATTTGGGCTCACCTTTTATTATGATTCCATTTCTATATATTATAAAGAAAATATTTACAAATTACATGCTTATTAGGATACCTTGTGTTGGAAATTATATGGGACATGTCAAAGACTTATTTTAGATTAAATATTTTCTTATATATTAGAATAAAATTCCCTTCATTTGATGAAGATGTGAGTTTTTATTTTATATTTTTCATACTAACAATATAAGGATCTATACCAAAATTTTATTTTGAATGTATGTAATTTAATATATTCTTCAATTCATGTAGTTAGGGGTTAGTTATGTCCAGAAATCTATAGATCACATCAAATTTATTATCTATATATTTTTATTAAACCATATCCTGGAATTTGGGTCAAGTGTGTAACAATTGTTTCATAATCTCCATAATATTAATAATTAAATAATTACCATTTTTAAAAATTAAATAAAATTTCTATGTTATTAATGGTATGTGTACATGAACAACTAATCATATCACTTCACGGAGGTGGTAGACAACATGTAATCCCGGGTGGCATCATTATATTTTTACTGGTAGAAATGTAATAAGGTATGTACCTTATTATATTACTTGAATAATAATTATGCCACAAATATCATATATATTCATTAAATATGACATAATAATTATACTTATGAATTAGTGATTAAAATTTAATATCGTCACTAAGTGGAGGTGGTTGTCCAAACACACACAAGAGTGATGTTTTCATTTACATTTAGATAAAATTAGAGTTGAATAATTATTATACCATATAAATAATAATATATCATTACATATGTTAATTTTTTTATTATATCAATATTTTTATAAAAGAATTTATGGAGGTATAAGAATAAATAAATTAGAAGAACATGGTTAAGAGTTCTATCTCTTTTTTTAGAAACCTCTATCTAATTTCAAACTATGACTTCTGTAACGATTTTTTGTTGAGTTCGAAAGATATAGAACATGTTTGGAATTGTTTGGAATGGATTTTTATATATATTAGTGATTTTATGGTTTAAAATGTGAATGTAAGAGAGTATATGGGGTTACATTTTATAAGTAAGGAGTGTTGGATAACTTCAATTATCATGAACATTAAAAAAATATCACAATCATGTCATGTTTAATTAAATGGACACAATTTTGAAGGTAAGATGTGATAAGTTATAAATAACTTCATCAAATATAATTTTAACAATATTATGTTTCGTTTTATACACTATCATTTGGTTTAAATCCCTCATTAAATTTTTTTATTCTTATCTGTTGTAACACATTTTTCTCTTTTAAGGTATATAATTGTACTTATATAGTATCTTGTAGATCAAAAATGGTATATAGATGATATTTTATTCCATTTCCAATCACTATAATCATCAATAGACATTTTTTATTTTTAAATTATGGAATAAAATATTTTTATCATTAAATTTCATTTAATACATTTTTGGTAAGATTAATTTATTTTAGTTATAAAAACATCAAGACAACAATTTAGTTCAATTAAAAACACATTTAATAATATTATAAATTATAATTACCTATTTAATTAATTAAATACAAATATTAATAAAATAAATGTTAATTTTATTGTTTTTAAAATCAATTTCCGTTATTTTTCCACTCCTTTCATAAGAGATGTATTGAGGTTGCGAAATAGTATAAGGAAATTATAACATCAAAAAAATTCAATAAATTATAATAATAGAAAACATATTCGAATTAGAAACATCAATTTATTGAAGATATTATATTATTTTCATCCCAATTAAAATATATTAGATATATTAAGAGGGAGCGACTTCCATTTTTTATTTATTCCTTACATAAAATAATATATATGTCACAAGAAAAAAATGAAACCAAGTACCCATATATTAAAATATATGATGATAATATTTGAACTAAAATAATCTATTAAAAATAAATCAAATGTTAGATATATTTTTAAATCATTATCTCTTTGTTTTACATTAATTACCTGATTTACCATTTACCAGGTGAAAAATGACTACAATTGAAACATTTCATAATAACCAAAAAAGGGATATTTACTTATTTATATTCTCAAAATTCACAATATTAGATCTAATTTTTAATATTCAATTTCAATAAGTGATAGAAATAAATTTTAATATAAATCTTGTAAACACAATGAAAGATAATTTTTTGAAAAAAATATATTCCTAATATGAGATTACACATAAATTAAATGTGATGCTAATTATTTTTTTAATGAAAAAGATTACATGTAACTTAATGATAATTATTTTATATCAATAATTAATAAAAAATAATGATTTTATTAAATTACCTTAATAATTAAAATAACAAAGAATTTTCCAAAAATTCTGCACTTTCACTATTCAGTAAAAATTTAAACTTCTTAGAAAAATTTCAATTGTTCATCCTATGAAAATTATAACTGGATGTTTACAAATATGATAATAATTTTTTAATTAAAAAATTTAGAATTTGTATAAATTAAATTTAAAATCCACACACAAAATGCAATAAAAATATTTATTAATGAAAATTTATTTTTGTAAAATAAAATTACTTTATTCCCATTAGTTATCTAATTAAAATTATTAATTTAATTTTATATCATTAAATAAGATAAATAATATAACTATTTCATTAAAATAAATTATCAATAGTGATCTATTTAATGATTGAAGATAAACTTATATTGTACACATAATATAGTTTTTAGAAACATATCTCTTTTACCTTCAAAATATTTTGTCTTTATTTCAATACATTTGATAATTAATATTAGACTGAATATTAATTTAGTTATAGAGAAATATTTTACATATATGTAGTAATATTTTAATTATTATTCACACCAACCAAGGTAACAATGAGGTTATAACAATGATATTTAAATAATAATATTTTTTAGTGTATAATGGATTTTTTAAGGCTACTGTTTCATATAAAACACACTATTCATTATATTACATAATGAAAATTTATTCTAAATTATTAGGGGTGTTATGTGATCAGGATATATTACATATTGTGAGTAAAAATAAATATTCCTCAATTATAATCATAGATCTAAGCAAAGATTGTATTCTACTACATTTCCTGGGGAAATGAGAAACACTTGTAAATGGTGATCATAGACACTCGTTAGGGGATTATGTACAATAAAAGATAAAATAATATAATAATGGAATATTTAATATAGTGAGAATAGAAAAATAGGTTATTTTATATAAATATATTAATAAGAATAACATAATCAATGGATGATAAATGTAATAAAAATTCACAAGGATAAAATAAAATTATCTCATATTTATTTAAATGAAATGAATTCAGGTTGGAAGACATTAGAAACATACCTTGGAATAATTATTTCATTCTAGCATACATAAATGATAATGATTCTCTCATTACCCAGTTTTAGTTTTCTAAAGTAAACCATCCAGTACCGGAAGGGAATATATAAATCTAGGTCCCACCATTAACATAAAGTCCCAATGTATTCATTATTATTCTAAATTTTTAGAGGAAATACATGGAATAATGTTCAATAATAAACCACATATAAATACATACCATTATTTCTCAATGAATGTTATCTTAAAATATTTTCTTGTATGGTATAAAAAAGTTTACATGTATAGATTTCCATAATAAATAAATTTATAGGTATTTATCGACGAATTCCATTGAAATATACAATGATATTTAGGGGTTCATAAATTTTAAATAAGTATGCTTATTCCATGAATAACTTTTTATTGTTTTTTTCATGTACATTCAAATATTAATATGTTCACTATTGTATGTCGATAAAATCTTTTTATTTGAAATGGGAAGAGATAGTTGAACTTGTGAATAAATATCACCTAAAGAAAGAGTATGTAATCACAAAAATTTTATATTCCTTTAGGATATAAAGTTTACTTGGGGAAGGAAATCATGGTAATAATTAATTGATACAAATGGTTTAATTATAAAAGAAATTATTTAATCTACATTATACTTGATGAGGGCCCAACGAGATTCATTACTGTCTTATTTCCATTGAAAAAATATAACATATTTTAAATAATACATCTATAATAACAGAAAAATATTCCATGCATAAAGGGTTTTTATCATGATATAATATATATTTTTATTCCCCATGGTTTTGTTTTAGTATTACAATGGCTTGTGAATACAATATAATGATTCTGAAATAAGGACATAGCGACATACAATATCCGGAGAAGAGTAATTATAAAAAACAATAAAATAAAATTTGAATAAGAACCTAAAATTTAGAACTCGTACTTTGAAATAATTATATGTTCAAATTGAAAAAAAGGATAAAATGTATCCTTACCTCTAACGAGTTTCTTACCCTTAATTCAAACCATAAAACATTCAATAGCCTTCAGGATTGAAAATGAGATATGCGATATAATCCTAAAGAGATATACGGAGGGATAAATTTAAATTTTGTGTAGAAAAATGAGAAGAGGGGAGTGTAATTCCATGTATGGTGAGTGGAAATTTAGGGAATAAGGTAATAAATATTTTATTTTTCAATTATCATAAGTTCCCCCTAATAAAAAACATTTACATATTTCCACCATTAGTGCTACATTACAAATCCAAGTTCCAACTCAAAAAAATTAAGACATACTCAGCAAATTTGGTTCATTATTTCATATATATAATCTCATAATTACATTATATCACCGAGTTACTCTCATTTAATATTTTCAAAAAAAGAAAAAGATTCATTATAGAGATAATTTCTACATCCTAATACAAAATATTTTATATATTTTATCAAATTATTCCTCATATTAGGTTTAGCTAAATTTTTTTATAAGGATGCTATATTTGATAAAAAATGAAATATCGAAGTTTAAACAATTTCATTTATAGAATAATTTAAACATTAATACTACTAAACACATATATATGTATCACCTTATTACGCTATTATGAGCCTATCTGTTATGTGTGTAATGGAGGTACTATCATTAAGACATTCGGCCAATAAGAATCTGGAAGTGATTTCTGTTGACTCAAACTTATCCAAGAGATGATTTTTCTCAAACCAAAATTATTGATGTTCTTCTTGGGAATTTTTATGCTTAAATATTAGTGATTATACCTAATTCTTAATATATGACAAATTATATTTCAAATTGGTTTTCTAATTAGCTGAGGCCATGGTTTCTTCTTTATCCTATATTTATCTATTGCCTCTACTCATAATAAATACTATTTCTAATGGTCACATTAGAATGACTATATCACCAATGTTTAGGTAAAATATATATTGAAAAATAAATATTTTTTTCAGAAAAATTCACATAATAATAATTCACAACATTAGTTATTTCAATATATTGATTCGATGGACTGAGTTTTATTATTTTTTATCTTCTTTGCTATATTTTTTATTCTTGTTGAATAATATAATCTAGGAAGAATCATCCCTACAATTATATTATCATTTTAATTTTTTTTCCATTTCAAATAGTGGTATGAGAAAAAATTTATCTTATTTTTTAGTATGAAATTTCACTAAAAATATACATATGTATTACTGGAATTTCTCATGTATTAAATTATTCAAAACAGAAATCCTGGAGTAAATGGAATAGAATATAGAGAAAGAAGTATGGAGTTATCCACATAGAAAAATGAGGATAAACATGAGATGAAATAAAATTCAACGATTAGAAATTATATGGTATTATTAATGGGTTTTAAATTTTAAATCAAGAATCATTCTTAAGTAGTCTCACTAACACCACCATAAGGAAAGAGATAAAGAAAAGTTGAACATTCCTTTATAGAAGTAGAAACCAAATGAGGTTTGAAATAGTAATGCAATGATATAGGAAAGATGATGGAGGGGGAATATCTTATCAATAGAGTTGTATAAAAATCCAATTAATATATATTAAATATTAAATGTCCTTCTATAGGTTGTCATGTTCAATGAAAATCCACTTCGAATGCATTATAAATGATAGAACAAAAGAGGTTTCTAAAGAATCAACCACGTTACTCTTTTAAAGGATGATTTATATGTTCCCATATCATCCAAAAATAATTTTTTAGAACTATTATTAATATTTTTTAGGAATTATAGAGATATTTGTTCCACATAGATCAAATGATGAGGAATGTATGAATGTATTGAAAATATAATTATATCATGTCATGTCATAGAAATTGCATGTGATATCAATATATTATCAGAAAAATTTAATTATTTTGGGTTAATATAAAAAAATATGAATGTATAATATGATAAATTAATGTTATCTCTTTCCAAATAATGGATTGAAATAAGACTTGGAGATGTTCAAGGTGTATTAAGCCTTTTATGTATCTAAAATAGGTGTCAAAACCTAATCAAAATTGAAACTTTTTTCTCAATACAAATATAAATGGAAATAAGTGTTATAAATAAATATAAATTGGTTTCAAATGATAAAAAATAGAGCACATAATAGTATATAGTAATATAAATTGATGAATTTTAGGTTTTATTCATTTTTATCTAACATGGTTTGTTATCTGAGTTTTTCAGGATATTAAAAGCTATGGGAAGTTCACAACCATAATGAAAAATGATTTTATAGTTAGTTATATATTTAAATATTTATGGTGATATAATAATTGAATGATTAAAATATTCTTACCTCATTATGAGAATGAGAAATACCATGTGGGATAAGGAATCTTATGGACTCCAGGTTATTTCACTAGTTTACTATAACTTGTGGTATCATTATGTATTATGGTTCAATTAATTGTCAGATATTAATTATTTGATAATTATGTTCTATAATTTATATTGAAGTGATATAAAGACATATAAATGATTATTAAACATTATTCAGAATCATTAATGGATTAAGTTAGTATAATGGAAAACATTTAATTTGTGGACTTGAAATCTTTTTTTGAATACATTTTGATGAATCATGTAGGCATACTATATTTCATTATGAATATTTTTGATTTGGTAAGATCTTAAATTATAAATATTTATGACTGAAGAAAAATTTGATGAGTATAAATTATTAACAATATAATCCAGTGGGTGAGAATGTAGTGATCGAAAAAAATTATTTATAGAAAATAGTGGATATCAATAAATGTTTAGTATGTTTCTAGTTAATTTAATCCTAGGGGACATGCGTGGGAATGTGAATATGATCTCGTGGATAATTGGAAATAATAAAAAGTTAGATAAATGTTAAAAGGATTATTGTTAGTGTCTTTTCATGTGTAATTAAGGATTAATGTTGGAGACATGAAGATAAAAATCATAAATCATAGTGATTTCTTCTTAGAAAGACATTAGATGTGATATTAGTTTTCTATTACAGTTCATTAGGGTTTTATATGAAGTAATATATTTCATTAATTAATTTTTAAGATCCTATATTATTTTAATGTGAAGAGGGGGGAACAACCCCATTGAGTGGATACAATAAAATATTGTCCAATGAAAATATATCATTCATCACTACAAAATATTTTTTTACAATTATGGTGTGAATCTGGAAAAAATAGTCCCTTATTATCCTTTATATTTCAATTTTTACCATGGTGATGGTAATAATAAATTGATAAAATGGGAGTGGGTACCTATTTCAATGTGGGGATGATATTGTGGTTCACCTGATTAAAGGATAATGGGGTGACGAGTTATTTCATGCCATAATTCAAGTAATAGAGTAGTTTTTTATGAACTTGAGTGGATAAAATAGGATGTTTTCCTAGAAACTTGTGTTATCACATGTCATGGTGGTTTAAAAAGTGCATATATACAACATGGAGTAATGATGTGGGAATCATGGAATAAATTTTAGTGTTCCAAGCTGGTTGAAAAAATGTAGAGATAGATTTTTTTAATGTTATAGCAGAAGTAATTTATAATATATTGTTTCCTATAATGACCAAAATTTTGAAATATATCATAGAATGAGCCTAGTGGAGGTTAATTTAGAGTTATTGTTTATTATTCAATAATTATGAGTGTACCTTATCATAGTCCTTTATAATGAGGAAAAACTTTGATGAGTACAATGGATGTAGATTTTGGGAGATCATGGTTTTTTTGTTATGATTTCTCAAATGAAACTTTTTACTAGCAATATCGATAATATAATAGTGTATCAGTACACTACGGTTATAATAATTACTAATAATATGAATGATATAATGTAGTATAAATATATTAAATCCTCATGAGATTTGTATGGGAGTTATAATTATAGTATTTTGTGGATTTTTAAGGCCAATTTTTGTATATCACATGGTGGTTTTATATTGAATAAATAAATGAGATATTTTAAATAAATTCATATTTTTATTTCTGAATAAATTCACTATAATAGAGGGGAATATTTATAGAAATTTATGACTGTTGAATTTTGAATTTTATAGATATTTTACTTAGTATAAGTTTCATGAAAAATTAAATATTCATAAATTATCAATCTATTACTAACTAATATTTTTTATTAATTATCAAAATTTATAGAAATTAATTAACATAGAATTAATTTTTTATTATAATGATAGAAAATATTTATATTTAAGTTTGAAATGGTATTTTAATGATCTATTAATTATATAATATTTGATTATATATTATTTGATATATTAATTCTTTATCAATGGAATGGAAGGGGAATATTTTATAATGTTATGTTTGAACCTCAATGGAAATGATATTTATCAAATGAAAATATTATTGTTACAATAAAATATTTCATGTTAACATGGAAAAAACATATCCTCTGATTCAATGTATTAGTTTTGAGTACACTATATATTTAGGTATATTAAGGTAGATATTAAACAATTAAAACATTCATAGAGAGAGTGATTTATATATTTCCCAACAAAAATGTGGAAAATGCTATTTTTTCATAGAGGGTAATTCATTTAATATCATTGTGATATTTGATAAAATTCATAATGTTAGAAGAAGGTGTCTCTTGACAGGTTAAATTATATTAACAATTAATTTTTCTAACATTTAATCTTGATAGAGGATGAAAATTTTGTTATGTATATTCTAATAACTATAACTATTAATCAATATAGATTTTTGAATTAAAATAGATCAAATTCAATTAATATCCACACAATACACTAAATTCCTAGGCTAACATTCTCCCACAACTTTAATATCTAATAGTTTTTTCTTGATAACATTGAAAGTGTCTATGATGGTTTATGTTACCTATCCCTTTATCTTTCTCCACTCTTTCATTTTTAACAAATTAATTATATTAGTTTTTGGGTTGTGGGGGTTTTTCTTATATTCCCCTAGTTCATTTTAGTTTTTTATTTTCCACAAGACTAGGGGCTTTTCATCTCCCTTCAATGGGTGGTAGATTTTATTTAGTGTATCTAGTTCTCACAACATATAGGTCAGCTACTTATTCTCTTTCAAACTATCACATTGTGCATGACCCCGTTCTTGGGTTTTCATGATGGCGAATATGTTGGATTGGGATTTAATTTTGGATTAACTATATGGAGGACCTCCTGCACTAATGGAGTATCCACTTTTATGATTTCAAATCATGCTCATATGTACTGTCTATTCTTCCCCTCTTTCATATCTTCTCTCTTTATTTGAAGATACATGCTATACACCATTCCTAATCAGGAACATTTGTTTTCAAAATTGTTTAGAACGTGGAATTGGGTTTTCATTCAGTTCTAGTCCATTCTATAATGGTGTTTTCCTTGAATTCTACTCAAATGGGGATTTATTAGTCCTGATTGTTTATAGATGTATCCTCTATTGCGTGCTGGTGACGCTATTAAGAATTTGGCTCACTATAAGTAATATCTACATATACAAAATATTCATTAATCCATATTTATTAGTGGATTCCTCATTCCCTTGAATTTTTATCCTTTCTCTCATTCTTATCTGCTCATTGGGTAGCTTCTCTGTATGTAAAAGTTATATTTTTTATAGTCGAAGAGGTGAGTAACAATATGGGAAAATTTCAAAGGGAAAATTTAGTTTATTTGTGGTAGAGATATGGGTAGAGATGGAATATGTGTTATTTTTTGGTCTTGTATTCAATTGTTTGGTTAATGTGAATGGGATTTTTTTTGGTCATGTATCCTATTGAAATGTTTCCTTACTAAGGGGTTCTCATGAGGAATTTCACTATAGGATCTCCTCGATTAAGGTTTTATTTAGGTGGTGTGTGGATTTTATTTATGTAATATTTAAACGGTTGTTTACTAACTCTATAATGATTATGAGGATTGATTATTTTTTTTTCTATGATAATTTTCTGTTTTAATGATTCACAAAATTCTGATAGTTTTTAGTGTTTCTAGGAATTAGTTTATATAAATAATAAATTCTCATTAGACAATGATCTATTGGGTCCCAAAAAAATAAATATATTCATTGGTATTAATGTATGCATGGTTCATTTCAATCTCTAAACTAGGCTCGATGATTTGACATAGTTATAATATGACTTTTCAATGTCTTCAAATTTTTTAAAAATATTTTTGTTTTTTTATTTTGGATTAGTTATTGTTATTTGGTTTTTTTAATGTGAATTTTTATTGTGAAGTTCCCACAAAATTAGTGAGTATGGATTTAGATAAAATCAAAGATATGGATTAGAGGATGATTAAGGATTTTATTAAATCAATATTATAGAGTGAGTAGGCTTCAAGGTTAATATAATTATAGAATCATACATGGAAATTATTGATATGTCTATATAAGTTTAGTCATTATGATATTATAGAGTCTAACATGTCTATAAACTAATATATTTATCCTTGAAGCATATAAAATATAGGTAAGAAGAAGTTGTGATCCATTGATGGGATGGGTAATTGAAATGGCCTTCACAAAGGTGTAACCAACTAAGAATATATGACATATTAATCTTAAAATAAATTTATTTTATTTTATAGTTTTCATTACACACAAAACAATGTTTAAATGAACTAAGATATAATATTTAATTGTTATCCTTTAATGTGAATATTATCACCTAACTATAGGATTTTATGGTGTGAATAATACTAACTAAATTATCGAAATTTATTATTTACATATTTATAAAGTGATATCATTGGGTTTCAATAGTATATAAATTAAAATAAATTTCCATTAAGGTAAAAGAAATGTTTCTCTAAAAAAATTATTTACATACACAAAATATGATATTATCATTATAAATTTAATTAATATATTTCTAATAATGATTTTAATTATATATGAATATATTATATTCATTAAAATAGTTTTATATTCATCTAATAGTTTTTACCTGGAATGGAATGGAGTAAAAATAGTTTTTTTTTCATAAAAATGGATTTTTTGGAAAACATTTTTCTTGTTTTTTGAAAAAATATATTTAAAAATAAATTTATATGACTTATAGAAATTTTATATTTTAGAATTGATTCCATATTTTTAATAATTACAGTAAATATATTTTCAGAATGTTAATATAATTTTTATTCATTATGAATAGAAATCTAGATAAATAATATTAAATACATTAAATGTAAAAAGGCCTTATTTAATGGTTAAACAAATGTGTGAAGTGTTAAAATTATCTACAAACATTTCTAAATTGTATTGGATGAATATATTTTAGTTCTATGTCATCTTATATTTGAACATGATCCATCATTTTTCCACTTTCCATGAGAGTGACAAAATTATAATTTAATATTTTTAATAATTACAAGTGTGCCACTTCCCCCACCAATAGATGGGAACCCCCTCTCATTGATTCTCCCCAAAAAATTGAGATTTTTATATTGAAAAAATATGGAACCATTCTCCTCCAAACTTCCCTATCAACATCATATAGGATATAATATTCTTAAAATATGATCTCAATGGTTCTTAAAAACATATTCAAAGAAGGTTTATTAAATAAGTAGTATATGCTCTTAGAAATATTTTTCATGAATCATTCATCTAAAACTTCATATAAATCAATTTTATCGATCATAACATAACTAATATAATATCATGGGTATAATGAGATATTATTATTATTATGTTCCAACCATTTTCATCCTCCTTTCATAAAAATGGGAAATAAAAGTATCTCATTTTCATCGGTGTGGACTATCACCTCGACATAAAAATACAATTCATTTTCCATAACAACCATTAATGATATGTAATTAAATTTATTTAATGGTTATATATATTCTATTTAATAAATAATTATTTTTATTTAATTATAATATCATATGATTCTTATTATCTTCCAATCAATTGAAAAATGATAACCTCACTCATGAATTCGTGTACACTACCACCTCCACAAAATGATGTGATTTGTTTTTCATCATTGAATTGCATGTATAATTATAAATGTTTGAATTATAAAAATTATTTCAGAATTTCATTATTAATATTATTTATATAATGAAACAAATACCATGGTACCAGTAACAAAACCACTGAACCAACAAAATTATTATAAAATGGGCTAGTTTTATCTCAATGGGTCATTTTAATGAAGAAATTATTTATAAAATGATAATTAATTTTCATAAAGAAATTATACATAGTAAGATATTTAAACTTATTTTTTTGAATATAATTTTAATAAGTATTATTTTTTAACATCAAATAATTGAATGAATATAATCTAAGACATGAGATGATGTAGGAGTTTATGTTATAATCTCATTTCATTTCAGGATTATATTTACTAAATTTTTATTGATTAAAATTATGTTAATATTTTCCATTGGGAACCATAGATTTTTTATCCACAATTTATTCGAATAATATTTATTTAATTTGAAAAATTTTCTTGCTTTGGTACACAAAATGATTGATGATTTTTTTAAAATAAAATTTTCCCTTATTTCTACTTTGATAATAAATATTTACCTTCCATATACATGATGTTTTCAATTTTATAGAGGTGTTTTTAAATGTAAATTTTTTTATAAAAATTAATTTTGAATACCTTTTATAATATTTATAAATAAATAAAATGAATATTTTAAATTAAATGGATTTATACCAAAACATTCTTGATATTTTTAATCAATGTGATAAAAGAAAGTTTAATTTTTAACATTTTAAAGATAAACATATATTCCCAATATCAAGAACATTCATTTCATTACATATTATTTTTCATTTTTCCCCTTTTACCTTATATGAATTCCATTTTCTCAGTATTATGGGATTATTTAGTTAAATGTTATCCAATGCAATGGATTTTTTTTCATGTTTTCAAGAAATGGTTTGAATTTTATTTTAAATATATTTTTAATCTATGTCATCATAGTTTAATGATTTTTATTATTCTATAGGGTTATTATCTTTTAATACCACACTCAATAACTCTCTCTATATATTATTATTATATTTATTTATGTATGATTGTATGGAAAATGTGTCTTTCCCACAAGATAATTATGTCATGATTAGACTTTAATGAAACCCATTTATATTACATTTTTTATGCTTAGATAAAATGATCAAATTTTTATGAAACCAATATTATTACTATAAGTTATGATATGATGAACATTTTATAAACTTTTAGTACACATATGTGGGGAGTTATTACGTGACGGTATGCTTGTAATTATATATCTATCCAATTCATTGGTTAATGACAGATATTTAATCGATAATAAGGATTGTAATGGGTATTGAACCTAGTTTAGTAAGAGAATATGTCCAATACGGTAGTCTTAGTAGTGAAACATTGAAAAAAGAAATGCTCTAAAGGGGGTGAACCTGATACACTATGACCGTTTTTTTATCGAGCATTTACTGATGAACTTATTTTCTATTCTCACTTGTAGGGGAAAACATTATTGCTTATGCTTATCATATTATATCATGGATCGTGATTTATTGTTGATGATTCCCCACTCTTATGACTCATGACTATTGTTATAATAAATCTATTTTCCACAATGAATGATTTATAGTCTATGACTTTTTAGGTATGATTAAATAATTTATTATATTTTTCACGTGGCATTATTGTTATCATATTCTCAATTATTATCATTGATTTTAATCCCCTATGTATATCATTACTAGGAATATAATCCCATTCCTTCTTATGTTTCCATATCCCATGTTATGAATAATGTATTTATCTTTAGTTTGTCTAAGAAGTATAGTATATGAGAAGAAAATACTAGGATATTTTGAATATATTTCATAAAATAATATTATTATGTATCTAGTATCCAAATTCAATAAACCATTATATTTCAAATGAATTTTGTGTTTTCTAATATATTCAATATTCATCAAAAATGATATAATATTTATATAGGAAATGTTTTATTTTCCTCAGTTGGTATTCGATAAGGGTTTATTTTTTTTCAGATATTAGGAATATATTAACTAATTTAATAAAATAATGATAAGTCTATTCATAGGGTAACTTAACAAAGATTGGTAATGTAGAAAATATGTGATTTCCCTAAAAAAGTAATATATATATATATATATAGAAACTTGAAATTGGATGCAGTTGTGTCAAATATACACCTTGGGGTAACAATTTTTATAGAGATAGATAGGGAATTAAATTGATCACCAATCATACACTACAAGTAACCCTAAAACAACACATTTGGATAGGATCTCTTGAGGAATATTATTTGGTTAATTTACATTTTATAAATAAATCATTATGAATTATTTGAATAGATGATGACAATAAATGACCTTGAATAAACCTAAAGTTCCATAGATTGAAATAATGGTGTTATGAATTATACATCATGTGAATTATTTTTCATTATTACATGATGTTGGCGCCAAAAATGTGGCCCGAAACAAAGGAACGGAAAAGGGTCGGCGCGCTGCCTCGCGAAGCTCCGCCGCGAAGCTCCGGCGCGAAGCCTCGCCGCGAAGCGCCCCAACCATGGCGACGCCGCGAAGCTCTAGAGGCGGTGATCCTCCGCGAGCCCGTTTGACGTTCGCGAGCCGCCGCAAAGCTCCAGAGGCGGTGATCCTCCGCGAGCCCGTTTGACGTTCGCGAGCCGCCGCGAAGCTCCAGAGGCGGTGATCCTCCGTGAGCCCGTTTAACGTTCGCGAGCCGCCGCGAAGCCCCGAAGGCGGCGCGCGAGCCCTGCTTCGCGGCGCCCCTTCCCTATAAATACTCGACTCACCCTGAGTCCCTAGGACGGACAATCCGACCTTTCGGCTTCTCCTCTCCTGAATCGCGAAGCACGCTTTGCCCCGGGAATCATGAGCTCCGCGAGGTATTTCTACTTCGCGAGACGACTCTGATTTGTTTCGTTTTGAGCCCCTCTTCCGAGAGGGATGCCCTTCACGATTCTCAAGGGCAGTCGCGAAGGTAGGGGATTCCCAAGGGAACCCGGGAAGCCGTGGAGCACTTGTGCTTCGCGAAACACCCAACCCATATGAGTAATCCCTATGCTAAGGCAGGATCGCTCCACTTCGCGAAGCACATTGCTTGGCCGGACCCTGCTTCGCGAACCATTCCTTCTTCGCGAGGCAGTGCTCCGCGAACACTGTTCCACTTCGCGAAGCACCTCTCACTCCCACCTATGCCCCATGCTAAGGCCAAGGCACCCCACTTCGCAAAGCACACTCTTCTGCTTAGCGATTCCTCTTCCCGTGCGACCCTCCAGGTTTGCACGATGTGATTTCAAAGTCCCATGGACAACACCTCCCGTAGCGTTGCTTCGCCTAATGCTTCTTCGCATAGGCACGCTAATGGCTATTGCTTCTTCGCATAGCCACGCTAACGTGGACCCCTCGATGGTTCCTCCCTCGACCCCCATTTAACATGGCCTTACCGGCGCCTTCCCTTCCCCACGGACCAGAGGGTATCGGTTATGTAAGCCCTAGGGGTGTGGAGTGAACCCACCTCGTCCGAGCTGCAGGACGTTAAACTTCCAAGCACCACGTCCTCAACACATGACGTTAAACTGTGATTCAACCTCGTCTCCCTCACGAAGGGTCCCCCCAGCTCGAGCATTCATTACACCACTCGTCTCCACGGGAATGGTAACTCTTCCGCACATGGAATGAGATCCTCCTTGTCGGAGTGGTGTATGTTCGTAGGGGAAGGGCTTCCTCAGAGCGTAAGCCCCTAACCTTTGGTACGGATGATTTCACCCGTGCATCTCTATACTTCCCCACTACCAAGGTCAGTGGAGGACGTGATAGGGAACGAGGCACCCCCCCCTATGGGCCTCCATCCTGGAGTAAGTCCCAACACCATGGGCCGCTCAACGCGTAAGCCCCTCTTCGCTTCTCACGGACGCACCCTTCGCGACATGATCGTCAGGTCCTTGCAACCTCTTGTCTCTCACACCGAGCATGACTCACGTGGGCTTAGAGTGAGCACCGACCCTGACAACCCCAAACCTGAACTACGAGGTCTTTGATCCATGTCAAGGCATGGTACGTAGGAAGCCTCCATGAGGTTCAAGCCCACCATTAGTGGACCAAGGTCTGCTTTCACGTCGGTTTACCGACAAAACCCACCTGAACTACGGGGTCTTTGATCCGTGTCAAGGCATGGTACGTAGGAAGCCTCCACGAGGTTCAAGCCCACCATCAGTGGACCATGGTCTGCTTTCACGTCGGTTCCCCGGCGAAACCTGAACTACGAGGTCTTTGATCCGTGTCAAGGCATGGTACGTAGGAAGCCTCCACGAGGTTCAAGCCCACCATTAGTGGACCAAGGTCTGATTTCACGTCGGTTTACCGACAACCCCAACCTGAACTACGAGGTCTTTGATCCGTGTCAAGGCATGGTACGTAGGAAGCCTCCACGAGGTTCAAGCCCACCATTAGTGGACCAAGGTCTGCTTTCACGTCAGTTTACCGACAACCCCCACCTGAACTACGAGGTCTTTGATCCGTGTCAAGGCATGGTACGTAGGAAGCCTCCACGAGGTTCAAGCCCACCAATAGTGGACCAAGGTCTACTTTCACGTCGGTCCACCGACACACCCACCCGTCGCTCATTCACGTCGGGTCCCATTCCGGTCCAGCGGTAAGCTGTTGTGACCCTTTTGAACTACGAGGTCTTTGATCCATGTCAAGGCATGGTACGTAGGAAGCCTCCCAGAGGTTCAAGCCCACCCATCGTTTATTCACGTCAGGGTTCACTACCGTCCAGCATGACGTTAAACTACAATTTTGTCCAGTGGTAAGCCATTGTGACCCAACCATTTGAACTACGAGGACTTTGATCCATGTCAAGGCATGGTACGTAGGAATCCTCCCAGAGGTTCAAGCCCAACTCCCCTCGGACCAAGGTCCAAACTCACGTCAGTTTACCAGCACCATCCCGAACTACACGGACTTTGATTCCCTGCCACGGGGATACGTAGGAAGCCTTTTCAAGGATCAAGCCCAACTTCACCGTCGCCCCCTGCGATGGTCCCATTTCACTCTCATCCGTCTCCGCTAGACGTTAAACTCGCGCCATACCCTGTGTTGAACACGGGAAGCTGAGGAAAACCTCAGATACGTGTCTATGACATATAATTCCCCGCGCTCGATGTGGGATGCCTTGGGCTTCCACGCCCTTGAGAAGCCTTGTGATCAAGGATAACAGACAGACATGCCAGGTACCCCAGCATCCAGACACACTACTGATGCCTCAAACGTGACTACTCCCCTGACCGAAGGTTGCTGCCCTGACTGGACCCTTTGGAATGTACCGACAGAAGCAGTGTAATTAACCGGTGTCCATGGAAACATGGCACTGGGAAGAGTTTCACGAACTACATATTAAATCTATGAGGGAGACCCGGACTAGGTGACGAGTTCTGAGGAGGAATCCACGGAAGGAAGAACCGACATCCCATCATCCCGTTTCGATCAAGGAGCAGACGTACCTGAACAACGAACGAATGCCGCCCGCCTTTGGAAAGCGGGAATGCGGGGCAACAGAGCCGCGCGTCCCCCCCTGACGGACGGATGCGCGCGCGCCCTGGCGAAAGCGTCGGAAACAGAAATGGTGAACCCGAAGTGAAGTTCTTCTCCTCAGCATGGAGATTAGTAGCGTTCGAGACACCAGTAGATTGACGTGTCACCGGATCCAGATATCCGGTGCCTGGTCCCGCCAAGCAAATAGCGGGCCTGTCGTGGAACTCACCGGAAGTTGGGGTAGTAGAGCGTGGGGCACTCCGCTCTGCAGCGTGTTGGCGTGGATCCTTCTCACAGACATGGGGGATGGAAGAACGCTGGGGCACTGGCTATCAATCCTTTTCCTCTCAGTACTGATGAGTTGATCCCTTCGTTTTCCAGGAACCAGGTTGCTATTTCAGAGATGCGGTCACCATCCGCTCCTCGCCCACGCAGGGGCAGGGGCAACACCACTACGACCACTCCACATGGCGCCACTACCGCCACGACGGATGCCACATCATGGGATGCGGGACACCCACGTCCCCCTTCCCCATCAGAGGTCATCCAACGAAGGGTGATCAACAGCCTCGTGCGCAGGTATGAGGAAGAAGGGGTCATTCCGACCACGGATATGGCCCGCTTGGACGTGGAGGCCTCTAGGCCCCGCCGTCAACGCCGCCCTAACAGGCCGCGCAGGGAGCCCCTCCTCCCCACCTTGACATTCCACCGTTTCGGGAGCCTATCCCCGGAACGCCTTGACGACTCTTCGCCTTACGCTGAAGAGGCAGGCGCTGTCCGGATCAGTCCGCTCAGGGCCCCGACCCGGGGCCCCCAGGCGAGAGCTCCCGTCCGGCCACGTCAGCGCCGCCATCCGGTCCCGCAGGAAGAGCAGGCAGACTTCGTCCCTGCACCACCAGCGCCGGCCCGCCGGACCCGACGTCAGCGCCGGGCCCGGGCTGCGGACGCTCGCCTAGGCGCGTCCGCGTCGACAGCTACAGTGGCCCGGGCCACCGCCGATGTACATTATGAAGCCCCCGCGTACATTGAGCAGGGGCACCCCTTCGCCCAACCAAGATTGAGACCCCAACCGCCCCATGGGTAGGCTGGGTTGACTCTCCGGGTTGCAGGCCCAAGTAGTGATCGCCGCGAGCTAACCCGCGATGATGCCACCCCGTACGGAGGTCCTCCCTGTACCACTACTCCACAGAGCGTGGGCCTTCCCCGCTCCGAGGTTCGTCATGGAGGCATGCCTCGTGCTGCCCCCATCCTGCAGGAAGACCTGCCCCGTGGTAGTGATGCTCAGCGCGGAATCCTTTCCCGCGCCCGCTGTACAGGGTATGGAGTCCATCCTTCTGAAGGCACCGTCCATCCGGTCCTTCTTCAAAGTGGGGGTCCCCCCTACGTCCTCTCTGCGACTAGCGAAGGTCCTCCTCGCCCCAGCAACTCAAGGAGTGAAGGTCAGCCTCGCTCCACTCGCATCGACCATGGAGGCCTTCCCCATGCTCCTGCCAGTTCCAACAGAGGCCCCGCCCACGTGGGTACTGTTCATGGAGGTCCTCCCCATGTACCCTTTGACATTTGCCCTGGTGCCCCTCGCACCCCGGCTGTCTCGAGTGGGGGCCCTCTCTGCCACGGCGCCAGCGCCGCCCCAAGGCTGCCTGCCTGTCCCAAAGAGCCACCCAGGGGCAGAAGAGCGGGTCGTCGCCGCCACAAGAAGAATCCTGGGACGGCCCAGGGGGAGATCAAACCTGCCCGCTTCTTCGATTCGGAAGCGGAATGTGATTCAGCGATGGAACCTTCTCCCAGCTCCTCCGTATCAAGGACTGAGGCAGGAACCAGACGCGTCAGCCTCGTTCTCCCAGAATTTGAGGTCCACCGGATTCCCGTCTCTCTCCGCAGGAACATCCAGGAGGAGGAAATCCTGGGAATACCGCAAGTTTCGACCGCGCAGTTACCGCCATCGTCACCCGAAGCGCCCTCTACCTCTACACGGGATCACGAGGAGCTGTTTTGGGGATCAATGGTGGTAGAGCCACGACACGACCGGACACCGGTAACGGCGATTCCCGTACCCGAAGAAGTGGCTGTTAGCCCGTCCTATCGTGACATTGTGGTCAGGTCACCTCGCTCTTCAGAGGAAGGCCCAGAATTCGGTGGCCAGTCTGCTCGCTCGCCGTATTCTCCACCGCCGAGTTTGCTATCCCAGAGGTCCGCCTCGGTACCGCTACCGGTCCCTCAGCCACCCCCGGTTGATGAGTGGGGAAATGTAGGGCCGAACCCCGAGGACGAACCCAGGAGCTTCTGGAGTATTCTTGCAGCGAACTACTTTCCAGAGAAGTTCTGGCCCACGGTGGCGCTGAATTTCCGCCTACCCGAGTCGCTTACCCCTGAAGAAGTGGGATGCTTTTGTCGAACCCTGTGGGCGACGCACTTCCGCCTCCGCTGGGAACGGGTAGTGTACCCCAGGAGTCGAGAGCACTTCGAGGAGATTGGCAAACAGTGCCGCCTGATCGATGCAGCGGCGCTCCTTGTGGCCCAGCGCCCCGAGTCGCCCGATCACCAGAGTGCCCTCCAACGAAAATGCGTTCAGAGTTTCAAGGCACTCCGCAAGATCGTCAGGGAAGCCACCCCCCATGTGCAAGTCCGTGGTTGGGGATGCTATGCCACTCTCCTCTTCGACCCTATCCGACGACAGCCCGATTCGCTATGCGACATTGAGGATATGCCCTCAAGAGGGGTCACAGTCCACATGGCCGACGTTGTCGATAAGGAGGATGAGCTTGAGTTCCATGATGAGGACTTACCATCCGAGGGCGTACCACCGCTTCTTGACCCGTCAGGGAGAGTTACCCGTCATCAGAGGAACCTGCTAGGCCTCCCCGTACCCACCGAGTCGCTGGCACTCGGTCGGAGTACTGACAAGGGTAAGGAGCACATCGGAATTGTCAGGCACTCCGACCCGTCCGCCTCTGTGCAGAAAACGGACGAAGATCCCGAGAAGGCCACGTTGCGCCAGCAGCTTGCTGAGCAGAAGAGGCTGGTTGACGAACTCTTGGCTGAGCGCGCCGCAGAGCGGCGACCCGACTATGGTAATCCCTGGCCGGGGCAGCAGGGGCAGGAACAACTTCCCCCCGGTGAGACGCCTCCGGGAAACCCTGATCATACTACTGCCGCGGACAGGGAGGAAGCTGGAACATACGGCAAGAGGGCGCGATACGTCTCGCCAAACCCCCCTGAGCGACGGGGCAATCTGAAGAATCCGACCCGGGTTCCCCCAGTCGCCCAGCAGGTCGTCCAGCCAGTCGACCCGCGAGCAGCCGAAGCCGTCTACCGTGTTGAAGAACCTGGCAATGCGCTTGTGGTTAGGGATCCCCGTCAAGACAGGGACCCCCACCCGGAGGACCTTATTGTGGCACTCACAGCCCGCCTCGAGGCGTTGGAGACACGGCAGGTGGCGGTCCCACCGGATGGCAAGCCTTATCCCGCGTGGGTGGATGATATGCCCGCGCCTCCGGGCTTTGGGAACCCCACTTTCTCGCCTTTCAACGGGACAGGGGACCCACCCCAGCACTTGGCCCATTTCTCTTCCAGGTGTGGCCCCATGCTGGGGACCCCGGCTCAGCAAGAAGCCACCAAGCTCCAATGTTTCGTACAGACATTGGAAGGTCCGGAATTCGTCTGGTACAGCCAGCTCCCTATCGGATCGGTGACCGGTTGGGAGGATCTTCGCCGGCAGTTCTTGTACCAGTTTAGCTCCACTATGCGAAAGACCAGCATTGCAGACCACTTCAAGTGCAAACAGAGGCCTGATGAGCGGGTTGCGGACTTCATCGCCCGGTGGAAAGGACTTACGTATTCCCTCGATATGCCACTGACTCAGGAGAAATTACTGACGATGTGTGTGGGGAACGTAAAGACAGAACTGGTACCCTCCTTGATTACCCAGAACTACCCTGGAGGGTTCAGAGATTTCTCGGATAAGGCCCAGCACCTCGAGGAGGCCCTGCTACAGGCTAGTCAGGCACGTTTACTGCCCCCTATGATCCTAGCCAGGAGGGCCGCCAGGGCTGAACCCGCCGCAGTGGATCAAATAGAAGCCCCGAAGCAGCTGGAATTGCTACCGGCGGCACCACCCCCGCAACCCCGCAGAGGTCCTCCACCTCAAGCACAGGCTCCTGCCCAGCAGCGACCGCCTCAGAACCGACAGGTTCCCCCACGCAATGCGCCACCGCCACCTTGGCGAGACAACCTGGCGTCGCCCCCTCGGCAGGCCCCTCCGGTCCCTCGACAGGACCAGGCCCCCAGGGCTCCTTACCCGGAAAGAAAGTACCATACCTATTCGTTCAACGAAAATCAGGTCCCTGGTTACTTCCGAAGTGCTCTAGAGCAATGGATCATGCGTCTGCCCGAGTGCAGGAGGCCGGCAGAGGCGCATCTCACTGATCACCCCAACTACTGCCCTTATCATCGGATCCTGGGGCACACCCTCAAGCGATGCTATGTTTTTAAAGACTGGCTTCAGGACCAGGTCAACAACAACATAGTCAAGTTGGGCCCAGCGCCAGCGCAAGTGGCAGGCGTCTTTGCGGGATCAGAAACCGGCAACGACAGCAAAGGTGAGTGGCAGAAGGTCCCTAGCCGCGGGTCCCAGAAATACGACAACTGGATGGCTCGAAAAACCGTCGTTCATGCCCGGGGTATCATCCGGGCACGCCTGAAGCAGCCGGAACCTTCAGAAGAAGTAGCTGGTGCCTCAACATTGTCTTCACAGTCGACCTCTGCCCAAAAGGGCAAGCAGCGGCGACGCAAGAAGAAGCAACGTGCGCCGCCAGTGCCGTCGTCATCCCACACTCTCGGCGACTTTATGCCTCCCGAGATGGGCATTCCTCCCAGAATCCGCCCGGCGGTGGATGAATCTTCGAGCGACAGTCAAGGGTACGCTTCGATTAACACCGTGGAGCTGGTAAAACCCTATATGACCCCCGACGAGGGGGAACCCCTGGCAGACCTCACCAACGTTTCCGGCCGACGTCAACGTCGGCGGAATCGCAATCGCGCCGGTCACCGAGATATGTCAGCAGGCACTTGTGACCAAGCCGTGCACGCTACCGAGACCAGGCAGCAGGCTCAGCGCAGATCTCAGCATGCACAGACCCATCCAGCACCCTCGGCTCTACCTCCACCGCCGTTCGTGTTGCTGGATCGGGGAGAGCCGCCTTGTTCGTATCACAGCCAGTCGCGCCCGGCGGCGGGCCAGCCTCCGCTGTCCGATCTTAGTCCGGCGACTACTCTCCAGGCTTCTACTAGCAGGCAGCAGGATGTACCCAGTGCTAGCCGACCGCCAGTTCAGCCAGCAGGACCCGCTATGCCTCCAAATGCTGATAAACCCCCTGTAAGCAGAGGTTCGCGTTTGGCACGCAAGTATGATGTCCTAAAGCACCTGGCCGACATTCCGGCGAGACTTTCCATCCTTGAGGCCTTGCGCCTGTCATCTGACATGCGCGAGGCACTTGCCGAGGCCCTGAGGAGTCCCCTCCAGTTCGAGACGGAGGTAGCAGCCGCAGAAGCCTTCCATACCGAGATGATTGAAAACGCTGAATGTCAGGCGGTTATCTCGTTTTCCGGTGAAGATGAAGACCCCCCTAACAGGGGCACATTCGCCCGCTGTATATCACTGGCTACTTTAACGGTGTGGAAGTCTGTCGCTGCCTCGTTGACACGGGTTCTGGAATCAACCTAATTCCGACCCGGACGTTGCGAAAGATGGGTCTGTCCGAAGGTGATTTGACTCCCTCTGACCTCAGGATCCAGGGGTACGACAGGACAGAGCAAACCCCAGTCGGCAAGATCCGCCTGAAGACTCAGTTCAGTGACTTAATTGCCAGCACCGAGTTCATGGTTGTTTCTCAGGACACCGCCTACAACGCATTGATGGGCAGGCCATGGCTCCGTCTGCATGCAGCGGTCCCCTCGTCGTATCACCAGTGCCTTAAGTACTCGCTCAACGGTCGAGTAGGCGTGCTCCAAGGAGACGCGTCCCCTTTCGCTTCTTGTGAGGCCCGCTATCTGGATGCAGGTTATTACAAAAGTAAGGACAAGCAAATCCTGGTGAGCGAGGATGAGCCCGCCCCGGTCACAAGTGATCCCTGGGCAAGCATGGACGACGCCTACGTTCTCCCGATCCACCGGTTGGAGGCCACGACCCCCGACATGGGACAATGTTTCGTTGTTTCGGGTACGCAAGGAAGGCATGTTCCCGTGTCCAAGCGACGGCAGAAAATCACCTCGTACTCCTACAGCAACCAGGCTCGGGTCATCCCGGAACCTCCTACCCCTGTACGGTACCGGGACGTCAAGCTCATGACAACGGCAGTGCGCCATACGTGTCTATTTCGCCGGGCTGGAATTAACCGACTCAGGACGACACGTCACCACTGCTTTGATATTATCAAGCGTGGCCCCTTAGGCCGAAGGCCGGATGGGATATGATCAAATGCATTCATTGCTATGGTCTCGACGACAAGTGAGTCTCCTGATGTGATGACCGCTGCTGCCCAAGCTGGCACCAGCTGCCCCTCGGGTTTTGAGAGCCCAGAAGTATCTTCCGTTGCGGGAAGTCCCCCCACGGCTGGGGAGGAAGACTTGGAAGATGCTCCCCCAGCCTTTGAAGAAGGTGTCTCTACCACGGTTGATGAACTGGTACATGTGAACCTTGGTAGCGAGGCAGATCCAAGACCCACATTGATCAGTGCGGCCATGTCCCTCGAGGAGCGGCAGCAGTATGTAGACTTCCTCAAACAGCACCGCGATGTGTTTGCCTGGAGTTACGATGAGATGCCAGGGCTGGATCCCCAAGTGGTCGTCCACCGTCTGGGCCTCCTAGTAAAACACCGTGGGTTCAAGCAGCCTCCCAGGAAGATGCACCCTTCCCATGGTGCTATGGTTGAGGCCGAAGTTGATAAGCTAATCAAAGCCAACTTCATCAAGGAGGTCCAGTACCCCAAATGGCTCGCCAACATTGTGCCGGTCAGGAAGAAGAATGGGCAGATCAGAGTCTGCATCGACTTCCACGATCTCAATCGCCACTGCCCAAAGGATGACTTCCCACACCCAGTGACGGAGCTGTTGGTTGACGCCACAGCCGGGTTCCAAGCCCTCTCTTTCAGGGATGGGTATTCCGGGTATAACCAGATCCGGATGGCCCCCGAAGACGAGGAGTCCACTGCCTTCAGGGCTCCCCAGGGCACCTTTTGCTACCAGGTAATGCCATTCGGTTTGAAAAATGCAGGTGCCACTTATCAGAGGGCCATGCATCGCATATTCAAACCGATCCTCGGGACATTGGTGGAATGCTACGTGGATGACCTTGTGGTCAAATCATGCCAGCGCCAGGACCATCTCAAAGACCTTGAGAAAGTGTTCGGTTTCCTCCGTTCCCATCACCTGAAGATGAACCCGCTGAAGTGTGCCTTCGGGGTCACCTCCGGGAAGTTTCTGGGCTTCGTTTTCAGATACCGAGGTATCGAGATCGACCCGGAGAAGATCAAGGCCATCAGCCAAATGCCTCCCCCGAGCAACATTCGGGAGCTCCGAGGCCTCCAAGGCCACTTAGCCTATATACGCCGATTCATTGCGAATCTGGCCGGCAAGTGTAAGCCCTTTTCCCGGCTCATAAAGAAAGGCGCTGCCTATGAATGGGATGAGGAGTGTCAGATCGCCTTCGAGGAAATCAAGCAGTATCTGCTCCAACCTCCGGTCTTGATGCCACCCGTCTCTGGAAAGCCGCTGGTCCTTTACGTGACCGCCCTGGAGAGATCCCTCGGCGCGCTGCTCGCCCAGAAGAACAACGAGGGCACTGAGAACAGTCTCTACTATCTCAGTCGCATGCTTCTCGAAACGGAGGTCAGATATTCCCCTATCGAAAAGAGCTGCCTTGCACTCGTCTTTGCCGTGCAGAAGTTGCAACACTACCTGCAACACCACGAGGTGCAATTGGTCTCTCGGGTAGATCCGCGGACGTACATCCTGAACCGCCCCATGCTGACTGGCCGACTAGCACGGTGGGCGGTGATTCTCCAGCAGTTTGACATCAGGTTTGTGCCTCAGAAGGCCGTTAAGGGACAGGCGTTGGCAGACTTTTTAGCTGCCCATCCAACCTCCGCGGATCAATCCCTGGACCTGGATTTCCCCGACGAGACGATCCTCTCGGTCGATCATGCTGTCCCGTGTTGGCAAATGCATTTCGACGGCGCCTCCCGGAGCCCCACTGGTAGAAGGCTCAACGACCCCAAGCTCAACAGAGTGGGTATGGGTATTGTTTTCATTACCCCGGCGCAAGCCGTCCTGCTGTACTTGTTCCTGTTGTCAGAAGGTTGTACGAACAAAAAAGCAGAGTACCAAGCTCTCATCACCGGCCTCGAGTTGGCCCTTGAGATCCATGTACCCCATCTGCATGTGAAGGGAGATTCCGAGCTTGTAATCAGACAGGTTAATGGCGACTACGTCGTCAGGAAGCCAGAGCTTGCACCGTTGCTGGAGTACACCCTCCTCTTAATGGCCCAGTTCTCTTCTCGACCAGAGGTTACCCATGTCCCACGGTCGCAGAACGGCCAAGCGGACGCCCTAGCTGGCTTAGCCGCATCGCTCGCAGTACCCGAGCAAGATGATTTGGTCATACACGTGGCCCACCGGAGAGTCATTGCTCCCGTCACCCAAGAGGACCGTGATAGCCTGCGGGTGAGTCATCTCACCACCGGACCCTCCATATCGGGAGTCCCGGGTTCGTCAGACGCAGTGGTTGAAACCACCCCCGACTGGAGAGCCCCTTTTGTCGAGTATCTCTAAAAGGGTCAGCTCCCGGACGATCGGGCCGAACGCGAGCGAATCCGACACCGCGCACTGCAATTTACTCTCCAGAGCGGCCCCAGTCTTGAGCAGATCCTCTATAAACGGAGTTTCGATGGTGTCCTCCTCCGTTGCATCCAAGGAGTAGAGATACCTCAAGTTATGCAAGAGGTTCACGCCAGTTCCTGTGGCGCCCATCAAGCTGGGCCGAAGCTGTCCCAGCAAATCCGGAGGTTAGGGTACTTCTGGCCCTCCATGATCCACGATTGTATTGGATACGCCAAGAGATGCCACGCATGCCAAGAGCACGCCAACTTCTTGCATCAGCCGCCAGAACCCCTCCACCCCACCAAGTATTCTTGTCCATTTGCGGTATGGGGACTTGATGTAGTGGGACCGTATCCGCCAGCAACAGCCCGCCAGTGTAGGTTCATCCTGACTGCTACAGATTTCTTCTCCAAGTGGGCAGAAGCAGTTCCGCTCAAAGAGGTCAAGGCCCGTTCCGTCGTTGACTTTGTGAGCTCCAACATAATCCACCGGTTTGGATTCCCTCACGCCGTCCTCACTGACAACGGCACCAACTTCCGAGCAGTTGAATTGAAGAAATTGTACGCTAAGTACGACATCCGGTCAAACCATACCTCCCGCTACCACGCGCAGGCGAATGGACAGATCGAGGCGTTCAACAAGACCCTCTCTAACATTCTGCAGAAGATGGTTGGTCAGAACAAGAAGAGTTGGCCGGACAAGCTCCCCAACGCCCTCTGGGCTTACCGGACGACGACTCGCAACTCTACCCAGGTGACCCCATATTCCCTGGTGTATGGAGCTGAGGCCGTCCTACCCATTGAGATCCAGCTGCCGTCGCTACGCACTGCAGTTTATGATCACCAGACATCGGATGAGGTAGCCGAGATCCATCTAGCTGAGTTAGAGGCACCGGACGAGAACCGGCTTCGTGCCTTGCACAATCTGGAAAGGCATCAGGACAAGATAGCGAGAGCTTTTGACAAGAAGGTTCGTCTCCGCTCTTTTCTACAGGGTGACCTGGTACTGGCCCTTCGAGCGCCAATGATTTCCGGTAGGAAACCACCCATGTTAGAACCCAAATGGGAAGGGCCTTATATCATCCATAAGGTTTACCCCAACGGAGCATACTCCTTGGTGACCACAGATGGAGAGCGTGTAACCCCTCCCACCATTGCCAGATTCCTCAAACGATACTTTGCCTAGGGCAAAAGTGGTCCTGCACGACCCTAAATTGCGAGAGGGTCCTGCACGACCCTAAACTGCGACTTGGTCCCGCATGACCTTAAAATGCATCTCCGTCCTCACTACAAGACGTTAAACTGCTAGTTAGTCAGGTCTTCCTGACCGAGGCTCAGCCTCAGGCCCCTCGGCCTCTTTGGGCCCCTGGCCCCGTCTCCACCACGGTCTGGCCCCAGGCCCCCTCGTTTCTCTCCGACTTACCCTCTTACGGGATCGTACGGTACCGTGTAGGACTACGTTCTCACGTTGGGATCATGTACCATACCGTACACATCCCCGAATGAGACGCCCCTCGTCCCGCATGACGTTAAACTGCATGTCAAGAACTACGTACGGCTTGATTCTCATCCTTATGAGATTCGTAGGAACGCTCGGACGCCTCGTCTTGAGCCCAGCCCCAAGCTTTTCTCTTCCGCTATTCCCCCTGGGGATAGTCTCCTTGGAGGATCTTCGTGTAGCAAGGAGTGGGCTTTCTTGGCCCCGCTCATGCAACCCCACTCGCGCAAAGATTGTAAAGGTAGCACCATGCGCCCACTCCCGTTCTTCTATCCTCCCACGTCCTCACCGCATGACGCTAAACTGCATGGCCTTCAAGAACTACGTATGGCTTGATTCTCATCCTTATGAGATACGTAGGAACGCCCGGACATTTCGTCCGTTGGCCCAGCCCAAAAGCCAAAATCTTCCCCTCGGGTCAAGACATGGAAGGGTGCACACTTCTGCCCCGACCTACGTCGAGCAAGCCTCGACCCGGCTACACATTCCCCCTGGAGGTGTTTTCCCCTTTCGTGGATGAACGCAACTGAGCTTCACCCACTCCTTGGCTGGGATTCTGTCACCATTTCACACCCGGAGGGACCCCCGATAACGGCCTGGATATAATGCCCAAGGGCTCTCCTACCGATACGGGCCGACGCTCCCGAGGGTTTTCAAGCAACAAATCGATACAAGTCCCGCGTTGCGAATTTGGTCAGCGGTCGACGCTCATTTGTTGCCCCCATGCGGGTTACCATAGGAACGCTGTGTTTCGAATATGGTCAACAGTGTCCTGGATCTTCGGGTCCACCCCGAGATGCCCCAGGCATCAAGAACAGTGATCCCCTCTGCCCCATTCCGAGGTGACGAACTTCCCCCAGGTGGTGCTAGCGATCGGGCCCACGTCCCCGATTCCTCATAGGAGTGTACGGTGTGGTGTAGGGCTACGTCCTCATCCACGTCAGGATCATGTGCCATGCCGTACGACTCCCCTTACAAGGCCCAGCCTCAGGCCTCTTGGCCTCCTTGGGCCCCTGGCCCCTCGTCCTCGTGTAAGATGTTATACTACAAACCAGTCAGGCCTTTCTGACTGATAACTTCCCCTCTTCTCCGGGCCACGGCCCAGGATTCCTCACCTGGAGTGTACGGTGTGATGTGGGACTACGTCCTCATTCATGTCGGGATCATGTGCCATGCCGTGCAACTCCCCTTATGAGGCCCAGCCTCAGGCCCTTTGGCCTCCTTGGGCCCCTGGCCCCCGTCCTCATGTAAGACGTTAAACTACAAACCAGTCAGGCCTTCCTGACCGAGGCTCAGCCCCAGGCCCCTTGGCCTTTCCGGGCTGCGACCCAGGACCTATCTTATAGGATCGTATGGTGTGACGTAGGACTACGTCCTCATTCACGATGGCTTCTTTACCATGCCATACACCTCCCTTGTTCAGGGGTATATTACTCCCCTCCTCGTCCAGTATGACGTTAAACTGCATTTCAAGATCTACGTGTGGCTTGATTCCCATCTTAATGGGATACGTAGGACCACCTGAACGTCTAGGCTTCGGGTCCAGCCCCATCTCTCGGGAATCCTCATCCCATCTTGGCCCCTTGGCCCATCCTTCCTCCATGAGGGGATCATATGGTGCGGTGTGGGATTATGTCCTCATTCACGACGGTCTCGTGATGACCACGCCATGCTCCCACCCCCTACTGAGTTGTTTCGTTGATACTTTTTCTTCGGCGGTTCACCAATGTGCTTAAGAGTACTCTGGTTGATTACCTGGAATGCCAAGCTTTACTCGGACACATCCGCACCCGCTTTCCAGGCTTTGCGTATCCCCGCATCAGGGCTTTCACCATCTTTCACACCCGGAGGGACCCCCCAAGAATGGCCTGGATACAATGCCCAAGGGCTCTCCTACCGATACGGGTCAACGCCCCCCAGGGTTTCGGACGACAAATCGATAAAATCCCGCATTGCGAATATGGTCAGCGGTCGATGCTCATTTGTTGTTCCCACCTCAGGCTAACGCGATACAGACGCTGTGTTTCCGTCATGAATAACAATTGTCCTCTGTCGTCATGCCAACCCATTAAGCCCAAATGCCGGGTACACGATTCACTCCCCTCATCACTTCATCATGTCCAAGTAGAGTCTCGGGACTCTTGGTACTTTTCCCCCGTGCACGTCCGCGCATTGGGAGAACAAGCTACATCAAAGGTGTCCTTCGAAACTCTCTGATGACTCCCCTTTTGATGGACGCCCCAAGTATTGCAATGAGGATACCCCCCTTGTTTCCCACACCGAGTTTATCTCACGTGGGCTTAGGGATTGGGTTGACATCTGTGCTTACTCGGGAGTTGTCACCATCCATGGTCCGAGCTCTAAGACCATAAACTAAGACTCTCATTTGGAACTACGTTCAAGACCCCTTGTCTTCGGACCCAGCTTGAGTTCAGCAAATTTACCTCTCTAATCCTGCCTTCAGGACCCTGATCACAGGGCTGCGTGGCACAGTGTAGGACTACGTCCTCATTCACGTCGGGTTTGCAATAGTTGCACCACGCACGCCCCCATTCTGAGGTTCAGTCCTCCTATTCCATATCCTGCATGACGTTAAAAGGCACCCTTCAGAACTACATGTGGCTTGATTTCCATCCTAATGGGATACGTAGGACCACCTGAATGTCTAAGACTCGGGTCCAGCCCCACCTCTGGGAGATCTCCTGATTTCTCGGTCACCTAGGCCACTTGGTCCATCCCTCTCCAGCGGGGGGTGTATAGGTATGATACAAGGTTTTGGGCACCATGCCCCCTTTCCCTGGGAATCTGCCATCTCTCGATCACCTTCAAGGTTGAGTCCCTTGACTCCCTGTAGTGGTTCGCCCATGTATTAAGAGTACTCTGGTCTAGGACCAAGAGTGTCAGATTCAACTTGGTCAAGTTCCTTCCACTTGTCAAGCTTCGTGTTCCCCTCTATTCGGACTTCCATCATCTTTCACACCCGGAGGGACCCCCAAGAACGGCCTGGATACTACGCCCAAGGGCTCTCCTACCGATACGGGCCAACGCCCTCCAGGGTTTCGGAAAACATATCGATAAAATCCTGCGTTACGAATATGGTCAGCGGTCGATGCTCGTTTTGTTAGTCCTCATTTCAGGCTAACGCGACAGGATGCTGTGTTGCGAACATGGTCAGCAGTAATCCTCTGTCGTCACGCCAGCCCCTTCAGTCCTTGAATGTTGGTTGCATGATTCACATCATTTTCCACCCCATCATGTCCAGGTGGAATCTCGACACTTTTGGCGCTATCCCTCAGTGCACCTTTGCATGCTAGGGGGACAAAGCTGCAATCTGGCATCCTTTGGGACTCCCATGGTCCGAGCTCTAAGACCATAAACTAAGACACATTCGGGACTACGTTCAAATTCCCATCCTCATGGGATACGTAGGACCGCCCAGACGCCCTGTCTCCGGGTACAACCCATTCAGGAAGCAAGTCTCTCTCCCTGTTTCACCTCTGTGTAGGCCCCTCGGCCTGAGGTTTCCCTCTCCGGATGGTGTACAATTTGATGTGGGATCATGTCTCCGTCAATCGTGTTTTATAACACTGCGCACATTTCCCGCCTAGCATCCTCTCTGCTACGTCTGTGCTGCATGACGATAAAATGCATGATTGGTCCTATTATACGACCCTAAACTGTGACATTATCGTCCTGGCCGCACGACGAAAAACGGCACCGAATTGTGGTGACCTCGCTGTAGAGGACATCACGTTGGGTATTGGTCATGTGCCATGCCATTTGTCAACGCCCATCATGGCTTGATTCTTGTGGAGACATCGCGACCTACTGTTCTAGGCCTGTCGCTTCACAAAAAAAACCATTCACCTTAAAGAACAAACAAGATACATCAAATTCCTCTTCTTTAGTGCAAGGGCCACGTCCGCACTCCCCTTTTCCCCTGGCACGGGTACCCTACCGTGACACCTTCCAGAACTACGTATGGCTTGATTCTCATCCTTAAGAGATACGTAGGAGCGCCCGGGTATTTCCCCGCGGTCCCAGCTAACCCTGGTGTTCGGTCCCTCGACTCGAGCATTTCCTCGGAGAACGCATAGTAAGCAGGACTATGTCCTCATTCACGTCAGGTTGTGATGTCATGCATCCCCTGATCCTTTTTTTTCCATCCATGGTCCGAATTCTATGACCTTAAACTAAGATCACCCCAAGGGAAAGGAATCTGCTCCCTCTCTCTAATACGTTTCGTTGACGTATTCAGATGTGTTTTGACAGAAAGCCCGAAGCATGGGATTTTCACAGGGACATTCCCCTCATCTCATGACCAAGCTTCGTGAGCTCGCTATTTGGATCCTCATCCTCTTCCACATCCAAAAGGACCCTCGGACGACGTGGACATTATGCTTAAGGGATCTCCATGAATGCTGGACCTAAGGGCCCTTCAATCGTTTCGGGCCAGCGTCCCCACGGATCTCTGACAACATTTGTGACAAGGTCCCGTGTTTCGAACATGGTCAACGGTCGACCCTCATTTGTTTGTCCCCATTCTAGGCTAACGTGACAGGATGCTGTGTTGCGAACATGGTCAGCAGTAATCCTTCATCGCCACGCCGCCATCATCGTGATCCGAATCTCGAGCACCATGATTCACACATTTCCACTCCCTCATGTTCAAGTGGAACTCCATCATACTCGGCTCTTTCTCTTCGCGCATCTAGGTGCGCTGAATGATCGTGTTAGTGTCATTGGGCCGGTAGTCACCGATCATCCCTTTGCCCTAACCTGCCCCTCTCTGCGTCGGGAAATTCCCACCACTACTGCTTGTTTCCCACACCGAGCACGACTCACGTGGGCTTAGTAGTTTTGGCTGGATGTGTACCAACACGGTCAGGCTGCTCCTCGTCCAGTATGAAGTTAAACTGCGCTTCAAGAACTACGTGCGGCTTGATTCCCATCATCACGTGGGATACGTAGAGACACCCAGGCATTTCACCTAGGGTTCAGCCCCTGGAATCACGAAATCTTGTTCCTCCCCATTTCCAGCCCTCGCCGGAGGCCCTGTCTGGAAGAAAGAATGATCTCTGATCAGGCCAATGCACCCAATTTGGCGTACTCCCCCCACGGTGGTGTAACTACCGAAGTGTTGGATTCTGTTTGAGCAAACCACCACTCCATGTTCCATGCTTTGCGTGTCCCTTATTCGGACCCTCGCCCTCTTTCAGGTTTGAAGGAACCCCCTAACGGCCTGGTCTTATGCCGCATCGGCTCACCTACCGTCCTGGGCCAACGTTCCGGAAGACTGGTCATGTCTGGAAGGACCCCCTAATAGTATGGATGTCTGACCTATGGTCCACCAACTGTCCTGGGCCAACGTCCTGGAAGATTGATCGAAAACAAACTGATAAAATCCCGTGTTGCGAATATGGTCAGCGGTCGATGTTCATTTGTTGTCCCCATTTCAGGCTAACGCAGTAAGGATACCGTTTGTCCACCACGGTTAGCGGTTGTCCTTTATTGTCACGCCATCCCCACAGTGTTCTGAATTTGGGCATCGTGATTCACACTTCCCATTTTCATCTGTTTGAACCGATTCCAGCGCCCCTGGCGTTGCCCCATTCGTGCATAAGAGCACGTTGAAGAGACGGTAATTCGGCTATCCTGGAAAATTGTCGTCAAGCGTCCCGCAAACATTGTAGGGATGTAACTAGGCAATTCGACAGTGGAAATCGTGCATGCCACGGAACTCAAAACAAGGGAGAAGGAAGGAGTTGAAGCATAAAAGTGTTAATAAAAGTTTCTTTCAGGTTCGCTACAATACTCGGGGGTTGACTTCCCCCATGGCCGGGTTGACTCCGTCAAAAGAGCGTTGCAGCTCCGCCACCCGCTGACTTGCAGCGTCCAAAGCCTGTTGCCGCTGATTCAACTCCCGCTCCTCTTCAGCAGCGGCAGGGCGTAATTCGTCAACCCTAGCCCTGGCCCTTTCTACCTCGTCCCGAACGGCAGCCATCCTTCCAGAGGCCTGCCCCATATGCTACTCAGCCTCTGCCAGCTGGGCCTTCAATCGCGAGACCAGCTCAGACTGCGCATCGAGAGTGGCTGAAAGCTCGTTGGCCCGGATCTGCATCTGTTGGACCTCGCCTTCAGCCTCCTGGAGCTTCTAAACGCTGGTCGCCTTCCTCCGCTGCCATCCCACGCTCAGTCCACGATCATGCTCCCGGATCTTCTCAGCCATGAGGTCTCGGATGAGCGCGTGAGGGCGTTGGGCATCCACTCCCCCGGCACACAGTTCGCGCAACCGCGAGCGGAGCCTATCCATTTCGGCCAGCCATTGCGCTTGGGGAGTGTCCCTGATAAAGCGCGTGATCAGCTTCCACGACCGGCGGCGGACTATGCTACTGTCTTCCTCATTAGAGGCCGTTTCGTCCCAATCCACGCGGTCGGCAGGCTCGTACGCAGGATATGACTGCAGGAATTCCTCAGCAGGATCTGCATCTGGTGTTGAGTCTGGTACGACACCTGACGCCGAAGCAAGCGCGACAGGACTGGGACTGACCGGTTCATCCTCTTCCTCGGAGTCCACCTCGATGACTTCAGGCATGGCCCTGCTGGTGGTCCCGCCAGTGATGGTGTGCGCCGTAGCTTGAGGAAGTGAAGGGATTATCGTCACCATCACCGGCATGCCCCTGGGAGGGACGCCGCCAGACATCCCGACCAGCCTCGCTGCAGCAGCCCACGCCAGTCGGAGAACTGTATAACAGAAAGAGTCATAAGTGTTAGTTGGCATGGCCCACATGTGACAACGAGGAGACCGATGGAGGGGACTTACGAAGATCGACTTCCGAGCACTGCTCCCGAGCCGGTACTGATGGGACTCCGAGATGAGGCCCCCGTATACTGTTGGATGGTCTGGAGATTCCAGAGGAGCCGCCTCACACCCCCTGGTCCCACCAGACGCAGAACTGGACGCAGCCCTAGGCGTGGGTTCTGATGGCCCCGCGACATCACCCGCCAAGGAGCGAGAACGAGGCCTATGAACAAGTTCCTCCTGCATGGCTCAAACATTGGTAAGAAGTCCATAGGGATTCAAGAACAGATCGTAAGAAGAGAAGTTCGGAATGCCACATCGAGAGCCTCCGCGATGTCGTCGGATTCTGAGCTTCGGTCTCCGACCTCGCCCTCCTCCAATGGGCTCCCTCCTCCAGCCTCGTCCCCATGAGAAGAGTCCCCTGATTCCTCCGGCAAGGGGAAGCGCTCCCTCAGATCGGCAGCCGATAACTGTGGGGGAACCGTCTGATTCAACAGTACCCTCACCCGATCTGTCAATGGGCGAGGAACGCCGCTGGAGTGGACGTAATCCTCCAGCTCATTCAAGTATTGCTCCGCCTCTGCCGGAGACACCATGAATCCAGCCCGAACTGGGCCTATTCCCGGCAGTTTCATTCCGAGGCGATTCAGGTGGGCCCACATCTCGGTTGGGCTGAGGAATTGCCGGTTGACATCCCAAATGTCCCAAGCTTCCGGAAAGACGGCATCTTCTGCCATGTCTATGTGACGCAGCCGCTTCCCCGGAGCCTGAGCGGATATCCGACGGAATCCCCTCGGTGGCCGCCCCTCCGGATGACCCTGCTCTCCCGGAACCACCAGATCCGCCGCTACTGCCAAACTTTCGGCCGGTGCGGGTCTCGCCGCCATGGCAGCCCCGCTGCCGCGAGCGGCCCTAGCTGCCCTCCGACCCCGACCTCGAGATAAAGGAGGCCCACCTTCACCAACCCGGATCGTTGGCTGCTTCAGCATCTACCCCGGGTAAGCGGCCTCCCAGCTGATGGCGTACTCCTTCACTAAGCCGAAGGCGGCGGTGGACGGAGGCAATGTGATCTGCATCTTCCCATCCTCACGTGTGAACATGAGCCACAGCTTCCTCATCACACACGGGTGCTCCTCGTGATGCACCTCCCAGTATACCTGCGGGGTCAGCCGCTGGAGGCACCGGAACTGCCTCGCAAAACGATGCGGGGTGTATGGTTCACAGATTGGCTCACGATCTATCCGAGCCACCAAAACTCCACCTCGGAAGGCCAGGAGGTAAGCCCGGTGTTCTTCCGTACCCCGTCCATCATCAGTAAGCCTCCCCGTCGGCAGAGGGAAGGGATGAAAGTTGAACTCGTCCGCCCTCCATACCCTGTTCAGCACCATCGGAACGACAAGTTTGAATGGGAAGCTCCCAACTGCGTTCAGAATGGAGGGGCGAAAGTCTGATCCCGGCGGAGAAATGGGGTTTGGATACTCGTAAATCCCCCTGATATGCGCCGCGATCCACCCATACAGGAGATGGAAGGGCCGGCATATTCTTGGCAGCTTCTTGCCCTCGCTAATACGCCACAGCATTCTGTATAGTTTGGCGAGCATCAGGATCCCCAGGTTGATCCGCTGCCCCATGGCCAACATCGATGCCATGATGAACGAGCGGGGCCGTACCCCCATGCTGGTATCTCTCACTAGTAGAATCCACCCACAGATGAGAGCCGCAATGAACGCCTCCAGTCTGACTATTGGATGTTGTTCGGTGCTGACGCTGAAGCCCCAAGTCTTCCATTGGCTGTCCTCCAAAACCCGCCAATACGAGTGTCCCTTGCCCCGCTGGGCTGCCCTCGGAAAAGTTCGAGGCCTTGGAGGGAACTCTCGATCTTCTGGGAAGTTCAGGAAGCGTTTGAACCATCTTCTAAAGTGGACATCCCTCACTGCTTCCTTGTCCTCTCCAGGGACAAGCGCCATCAGCGCTGACGCCAACCGTGGCATTTGCTCAGCATCTCCCCACGCGCTGGCAACAGGGAGGAACTCGTCATACATGGCCCCCAAGATCGGGACCCCGGAAATCTGGTGGACATCCCACAGGCTGATTCCCACCTCCCCGTGATGCAGGTGAAAAGTGTTGGTTCTGGACGACCATCTACTCAACAGTTCCGGCATCAGCTGCTTTGGTTGGTAAATGTGGAACTGGGAGGCCCATGCCGCCTCATACAATCCCACTCTCCTCAGCTCGGCCTCGAACTCCTCGCAGGAGGCGCCAACCCAGTAGGCCCAGGCCCATTCATCGGTGAAGTTGCCGCCCTGGCGCAGGTCCCACTCATCGGACCATCCTTTCTTGGGATCCTGCAGAGCCGCTTTCAGCATGGTGCAGTAAAGAGGAGGGGACGTCTCCGGTTGCAGTAGCCTCCCGTCAATGTCGTTCACATGATTGTAGAGGCAATCAGCGGTGACGGGTGTGAAATCCTCCTGTGCATGACCATTGGCCTCCCTGAACCATTGGTGCTGGCATTGTGTGCTCCTGAACCAGCAAGCTGGTTCATCCCTTCTTGCCTCAGGGATGAAGACGTCATCCCTCAGCCCGAAGCCGTACAACGGCAGTTTCTTGCACTGCGGGTAATCCCTCTGACCTTCCGACAGCAGGTATGTAAAGGAAGTATGGTCCGAGTGGCTCCGAACCATTTCCCCCAAGCCTGGATGGTTGGCCATCTCATCTCGACGAGCAGCATCTGCGAGGACCCCCAAGACAGCTTCTTGATGGGCCATTTTAACTCTGGCCCTCAGAAAAGGATTCTTCCAGATGGATCGCGAAGCTCGATCGCGAAGCCGGATCGCGAAGGGCGGTCGCAAGATCAAACCGCGAAGTCCGGCCAAGGCAGACAAGCAAAGGTTCGCTTGGCGCGGACGCAGAGTCGGAGACCCACGGTTCGCCGCGAAGCTCGATTCGCGGAGGGCAATCGCGGAGTACGCGGAGCTTCGCGAAATCGAGAGCGCACAAAAAGACAAGGCACGTGAAGAAAAGAAGGGCGGACCCCCTATTTATAGGCGACGACCCCGGAGCATCGCGGCGCGCCTCACCCGCGCGAAGCATCGCGGCGCGTCCAGATCCGCGGCCCGACGAGCATCGCGGGCCCCCTTCGCGGTGCTGCATCGCGAACCACCGACAGTTTTGGCGATTGTCCCTCAGACTTCGACCCTTCGCCCTCTGTGGCTCCAAGTCTGAGGGGGGGAATTTGTTGGCGCCAAAAATGTGGCCCGAAACAAAGGAACGGAAAAGGGCCGGCGCGCTACCTCGCGAATCTCCGGCGCGAAGCATCGCCGCGAAGCACCCCAACCATGGAGACGCCGCTAAGCTCCAGAGGCGGTGATCCTCCGCGAGCCCGTTTGACGTTCGCGAGCCGCCGCAAAGCTCCAGAGGCGGTGATCCTCCGCGAGCCCGTTTGAAGTTCGCGAGCCGTCGCGAAGCTCCAGAGGCGGTGATCCTCCGCGAGCCCGTTTGACGTTCACGAGCCGCCGCGAAGTCCCGAAGGCGGCGTGCGAGCCCTGCTTCGCGGCGCCCCTTCCCTATAAATACTCGACCCCCCCTGAGTCCCCAGGACGGACAATCCGACCTTTTGGCTTCTCCTCTCCCGAATCGCGAAGAACGCTTTGCCCCGGGAATCATGAGCTCTGCGAGGTATTTCTACTTCGCGAGACGACTCTGATTTGTTTCGTTTTGAGCCCCTCTTCCGAGAGGGATTCCCTTCGCGATGCTCAAGGGCAGTCACGAAGGTAGGGGATTCCCAAGGGAACCCGGGCAGCCGTAGAGCACTTGTGCTTCGCGAAACACCCAACCCATACGAGTAACCCCTATGCTAAGGCAGGATCGCTCCACTTCGCGAAGCACATTGCTTGGCAGGACCCTGCTTCGCGAACCATTCCTTCTTCGCGAGGTAGTGCTCCGCGAACACTGTTCCACTTCGCGAAGCACCTCTCACTCTCACCTATGCCCCATGCTAAGGCCAAGGCACCCCACTTCGCAAAGCACACTCTTCTGCTTAGCGATTCCTCTTCCCGTGCGACCCTCCAGGTTTGCACGATGTGATTTCAAAGTCCCATGGACAACACCTCCCGTAGCGTTGCTTCGCCTAATGCTTCTTCGCATAGGAACGCTAATGGCTATTGCTTCTTCGCATAGCCACGCTAACGTGGACCCCTCGATGGTTCCTCCCTCGACCCCCATTTAACATGGCCTTACCGGCGCCTTCCCTTCCCCAAGGACCAGAGGGTATCGGTTATGTAAGCCCTAGGGGTGTGGAGTGAACCCACCTCGTCCGAGCTGCAGGACGTTAAACTGCCAAGCACCACGTCCTCAACACATGACGTTAAACTGTGATTCAACCTCTTCTCCCTCACGAAGGGTCCCCCCAGCTCGAGCATTCATTACACCACTCGTCTCCACGGGAATGGTAACTCTTCCGCACATGGAATGAGATCCTCCTTGTCGGAGTGGTGTATGTTTGCAGGGGAAGGGCTGCCTCAGAGCGTAAGCCCCTAACCTTTGGTACGGATGATTGCACCCGTGCATCTCTGTACTTCCCCACTACCAAGGTCAGTGGAGGATGTGATAGGGAACGAGGCACCCCCCCTATGGGCCTTCATCCTGGAGTAAGTCCCAACACCATGGGCCGCTCAACGCGTAAGCCCCTCTTCGCTTCTCATGGACGCACCCTTCGCGACGTGATCGTCAGGTCCTTGCAACCTCTTGTTTCTCACACCGAGCATGACTCACGTGGGCTTAGAGTGAGCACCGACCATGACAACCCCAAACCTGAACTACGAGGTCTTTGATCCATGTCAAGGCATGGTACGTAGGAAGCCTCCATGAGGTTCAAGGCCACCATTAGTGGACCAAGGTCTGCTTTCACGTCGGTTTACCGACAAAACCCACCTGAACTACGAGGTCTTTGATCCGTGTCAAGGCATGGTACGTAGGAAGCCTCCACGAGGTTCAAGCCCACCATCAGTGGACCATGGTCTGCTTTCACGTCGGTTCCCTGGCGAAACCTGAACTACGAGGTCTTTGATCTGTGTCAAGGCATGGTACGTAGGATGCCTCCACGAGGTTCAGGCCCACCATTAGTGGACCAAGGTCTGCTTTCACGTCGGTTTACCGACAACCCCAACCTGAACTACGAGGTCTTTGATCCGTGTCAAGGCATGGTACGTAGGAAGCCTCCACGAGGTTCAAGCCCACCATTAGTGGACCAAGGTCTGCTTTCACGTCGGTTTACCGACAACCCCCACCTGAACTACGAGGTCTTTGATCCGTGTCAAGGCATGGTACGTAGGAAGCCTCCACGAGGTTCAAGCCCACCAATAGTCGACCAAGGTCTACTTTCACGTCGGTCCACCGACACACCCACCCGTCACTCATTCACGTCGGGTCCCATTCCGGTCCAGCGGTAAGCCGTTGTGACCCTTTTGAACAACGAGGTCTTTGATCCATGTCAAGGCATTGTACGTAGGAAGCCTCCCAGAGGTTCAAGCCCACCCGTCGTTTATTCACGTCATGGTTCACTACCGTCCAGCATGACGTTAAACTACAATCTGGTCCAGTGGTAAGCCATTGTGACCCAACCATTTGAACTACGAGGACTTTGATCCATGTCAAGGCATGGTACGTAGGAATCCTCCCAGAGGTTCAAGCCCAACTCCCCTCGGACCAAGGTCCAACCTCACGTCGGTTTACTGGCACCATCCCGAACTACGCGGACTTTGATTCCCTGCCACGGGGATACGTAGGAAGCCTTTTCAAGGCTCAAGCCCAACTTCACCGTCACCCCCTGCGATGGTCCCATTTCACTCTCATCCGTCTCCGCTAGACGTTAAACTCGTGCCATACCCTGTGTTGAACACGGGAAGCTGAGGAAAACCTCAGATACGTTTCTATGACATGTAATTCCCCGCGCTCGATGTGGGATGCCTCGGGCTTCCATGCCCTCGAGAAGCCTTGTGATCAAGGATAACAGACAGACATGCCAGGTACCCCAGCATCCAGACACACTACTGATGCCTCAAACGTGACTACTCCCCTGACCGAAGGTTGCTGCCCTGACTGGACCCTTTGGAATATCCCGACAGAAGCAGTGTAATTAACCGGTGTCCATGGAAACATGGCACTGGGAAGAGTTTCACGAACTACGTATTAAATCTATGAGGTAGACCCGGACTAGGTGACGAGTTCTAAGGAGGAATCCACGGAAGGAAGAACCGACATCCCATCATCCCGTTTCGATCAAGGAGAAGACGTACCTGAACAAGGAATGAATGCCGCCCGCCTTTGGAAAGCGGGAATGCGGGGCAACAGAGCCGCGCGTCCCCCCCCCCCTGACGGACGGATGCGCGCGCGCCCCGGCGAAAGCATCGGAAACACATGATTACTCACTTTGGTTATTATTCTCACCTTAAGTTTTTTAGTCTTATTAAGTGGATAAATCCAAGATGAATATTGTAAAATATTAATTTTATATGGTTGATGCGGAAATAAAAATTTCACTAGAATAGTGAAATGTGTCCTGTCTATTTCGGGGTGAATCCAAGCTAAAACGGCCAAAAAAATCCCCATAAGGATGTATTTTGAAAATCCCACCACATATGTGAATTAAAATTTCTCATTA
Source organism: Viscum album (assembly GCA_963277665.1). NCBI lineage: Eukaryota > Viridiplantae > Streptophyta > Magnoliopsida > Santalales > Viscaceae > Viscum > Viscum album. The sequence goes on from OY728121.1 coordinate 1,458,843,277, forward strand.
AGATTCCTATACAATAAGTTCCTTTATAAACACACAATGTCCAGAATGTACCATCGTGCAACCACATTCGGGGGCCACATGATGTTTTTTGAATGTTTGAATGGTTTCACGTGGCCTTACGAGAGTGAAAGGAAGACTCTAAACACCACAAAAATTCATAAAGAACATAATTATTCATGAATGTATCTAATATTCTTGAAGCCCATTCCCTATAAATAAGCCCTTCAATCCAAAATTTTAGGGAGAAATGATTACCTTTTGAATTCTGAAATCTATCATGTCTTGTGAACCATGTGAGAATTGTGAACAAAACTGAATATTGATCACCCAAGGTATTAAGGATTCATGAAACATACCATTGTGTTCATTAAATCATATAACTGAAGTTTAGATTCTTTTTTTGGAGGAAAATCCCCTTTGAGAATGAAGCAGGACTTTTGAGGAACATGAGTCATCCCAAAGTATTCAGCCTTCATGGAGCACCCCCTATGAATCATAACTTCACGTTGAGGAAGGGCCACCCTTCTTTGCAATGAATATTACTTTGTGATTCCTTTTACCTCCTCAAGGATCCCAATCCATGAAATACATTCATTTAAAAACATAAAATATTCTTGAATCACATCTCATGGGCCTCTACATGGTGCCTTCCTCCAACCGACATTCCTTCAGAATGATTGAGTTCCAAGGACCCCCCTCCCCTACCAATTTAGGAATGGATTAACTACACATTCATTTACCTTGAAACTAGTTACACCCATTCCCATGTCTTCGAAATTCACTCCAAGTGAATCTCGATCCTCATTCCGGCATATTAGTTATAAACATAGCTACTCGAAACCCATTTTCTTCAATACATGGGGACTCGAACGGGGACCTCATGATTGACTAACCCTCTACAGAAGTTTCAACACCATGCCCACCGAAAAGGCATAGGATCAGTGTTTATGTAATCCATAGGTGTGAGGAGAGTGTCCACACACCTCTGAGCATCATGATAAAAAAATTTTAAGATGAAATTCCTTTCCATATGATGTTAAACTCCAAGAAAATGTCTTTAACACATGATGTGAAACTATAATATTACCTTAGGTGACAAAGACTTTATTCCCCATGTAGGATCATCATGGTATTCTACATTTATCATCACCATGGGATAAAACCCCACACCTGGGGGAAAAACTCCCACAGCTTGGCCTCTTCCACAAGTAAGACCCACACCATCTCTCCACACCTAAGGATGAAACTCCCACAAATGGTTTCATTCTATTCGAAATCCATACACTATCCTTCCCCATTGGTTGTAGTGAAACCTCCAATATGACACCTCCATGAATAAACACAAACTATCTCTCAACACCATTGGATGAAAACCCAACTCCAAGGTAGCTCAAATGCATTATATCCACACCATCCCTCATCAAATAACCATATGCAAAACATGTATCCTTACCACATTATGCTAAACAACATAGATTGTTACTTTCATGCGACCATAAAATATAGAATCAAACTATGTGTGTTTTGATCTATATCTTCTAAATTGGTTATGTAGGATTCATACCTTATGTTTAATCCTGAAATTGGTGAAATCAAGTATGATATATTCCCTCTAAGTGATACACCTCCCAGATTCAACTCTATGAGGGGTTATGATACATTGTTAAACTCAAGGGTTACATATTCCCTCCAAGGGACATCCCGCCAATATTATACTCTAAGGGGCATTTTTATCCATAAGTAAACTACTAATGTGTGGAATATTCCCTCCTAGGGATACAACTCCTTGATACTCTTAAATGATGTGATCCAATCAACCAATCTCATCTTCATAAGGCATTAAACTCATGCCCCAATCTGCCACATCTAGACATCCCAATCCATCTCCAAAGGATGTAGAATTTAAGACTAGAACCAAAAGACTATAGAATCCTTCCAGATCCCTAGAATTTTAGAGAATAAATCTATCTTCACCTGATTTTATTTGAGACCCCATTCCCCTCATAATATGTTATGGTTTACTCTTTCATTCACCGACCATACCAATAACCATTACAGGATAACCCGTGACATGGGGAAATAGTGTGGAGGTCATCACAACACCATCATCAACCCAATAAGAGGACATCCATTCTTTTCTAGTAATAAATATGAATCCACCCCCCCATGTTGTCACCATCCAAAGAAGAGTTCATCCCCACTTTGTCACCAGTACTAGAGGAGGTACTCCCCACTTTGTCAATAAGAAAAGTGGAGGTCAGCCATGATATTTCGACCACTAGTATGGAGGTCATCCCTATAATCCATCATCTCAATTGTTAGGTCTTACACATGTCATCACCATCCATATAAGAGGTCATACCTGCTCCAACAACGATAGATATAGAGGCCCTCCCTTTATCCCAACAAACAAAATCAGAGGTCCTCCCCATATTAAAACCCACCTGTTGGGTTGTCCTACATATTCTAAAGTGATTCCTTTCTCTAAAGTCATCCCATGGTAGCAGGAAGAACACCAATTGATGAAGGTAGGGTCATATGAAATTCCAAGTCTTCATTGGGCATGTAGACATTCAGATTCAAAGGGGAATCTGAACCGATAATGGAGTCTCTACCCCAACTTGTAGAGTCTGGGGAAGGATCCTGATAACTGATGTTCATAATTATAGAAAATGAGGTCCATATGACCCTCATTTTTCTACACATGTACTTGTTGGTGGAGAATGTTTTGGAACACTTCCATGACCTCATGGTGTTGTTCCCACAGTCACTAGCTTCCCTCCTCTCCACATCTACCTGATATGTTGGCGAGGTTTTATAGTTAGGGTTTGGGTCATTAGGTTGAGATTGCTATCTCGAGCTGTAGATGAAAATTTCTTCCCTCTCACATGAAGGATTAGTGAATACCCCATTCTGTAGGGATGTGATGCTGTAGCTGGTACCACCCTCAAGAGATAACTAGAGTGAAGTGAATAGTTAACTCATGCATTGGATCACATACCAACCAACCATTTTCCAAAACTATCCACAAAGGTACTTCAACCCTTATTTTTTCAAATGATGTTCAGAGCTTGGGATGACAAAGAAGACTGTTCTTCCCCAAATATAGATTTATTTTGGTAGGTTATAGCCACCAACCCGCTGTCAGTGGTGTTTTGAACACCAATAAGTCCCAATGTTGACATTCCAAAATCCCTTACCAAGGGTTTGGTAGAGTGTTTCCACCTCATGATCTAGGTGATATTTTACCACCTCTATGATCATAAATTGGCCAACCCATGAAGCTAGAATCACTACAAATCCACTGACCAAAAATTTCAGATGGCTGGATTTATGGCACTCTCTATGGATCGGTGCTTTCTTCATTTGGATACTGCAAGCCACTTCATTAGAGCTTTGTAAATATCCTCACTGTGCCCCATCATATTATGGAAGAACCATCTCAACATTTACATATCAGGGGTTGGGGACAATAGACTTCTCTTTCCTTCAACTATATCTTGTGACAACCTAAACTACCCATCAATGGTTAGGGTTACCCTCCCGGTATCATTAAAATAAACATGGTTGTTTCTGAGCTACTAGAATATACAACCTCTAATGTATGTGTTGATAGGGAAAAACCCTCCAAATGTGGTGGTGCAGTACCAAATAGACCCTCATAAAGGTGTCCTTACTCACTATCATAGATAGGAACATGGCCGCAGGGATCCCTCCAACAAGACCTTACCACCTGTTTCTAATCTCATCAAGGGTTTAGAGATTGTTTGTCATATGATCCAAATGATTTCATACCAAAAACAGAGGCAAAACCCATGGAATCCTACCTGCTTCAGTACCTCAAAGATCATAAAAGTTCCATCAGACACTTCAATGTTGGCCAGTGCCCAGATTAAGGAACTGAATGATGGGACCCCATTTCACCTTGATATAGGAGTCATTTCCTCATTAATTAGATTACCCCATTTGAACTCAGTAACACCACACATCTCGGAAATGTGTAGGTAGTATTTTATAGAAAGTGATCATGTTAAGAGTCTCCAAACAAACTCAGACAGCATAATTACCCTCCTTAGGATTCATATCATGCCACATGTAAATTTTTTTATCCTTCTCCCTGAGTTGATGAGACTTCCAATGCATTGGTGGTTAGGGACCCTCATCAAGAAAATGACCCTCTCCAAGATGACTTGATGGTTTCTCTCACTAATAGCCATGAGGTTTTAGAGACATGAAAGGTGGAGATTCCACTAAAAGGAAAGGAATACCCGACATGGGTGGATAAAATCCAAGTACCCCAAATGTTAGGGAATCATTGATTTCCCCCATTTAATCGGATGGGTGACCCACTATATCTTTTTTCCCACATAATATCAAAGGGGAGGACCCATGTTTGGAACCCAAGATATGTAGAAAACTACCACGATCTGGGGTTTTATTGAAATGCTGGAAGGACCTGCATTACTTTGGTACAATCATCTACCCATAAGATCCATTGCAGGTTGAGAAGACATCAACAGGTAGTTCCTTTTCCAATTCAACTCCACCATATGAAATAGAAGTCTTTGTAACCTCTTCAAATTCATTATATTTACTGATGAGTGAGTCAAAATAATCTAATCCTGGTGGAAATACCACAAGTACTCAGTCAACATTCCACTGACTGAAGTTCAACTATAAATAATGTGCATGGGGAATGTTAAGATGTATCTAGTCCCTAAATTCATTACATAGAATTTTATAGGTGGATTTATAGAATTTTATGATTAGGAACAAAATTTGTAGGAATCCATGAAATGGACTAGACAATCACGCCCATTGCCTCTTCCATTTCATGGAAAACGAACTTCTAAAGTATTTATTTTCATGTCCATACAAGTAGAGTCCCCAGATCTAATAGAATTGGTATCCCCTCTCCAGAGGAGAATAACCCCATATAACCTTATCCGGAACAACCTCACCTGACATTGAACCTTTGGGGACCACCTCACCAAGTGCATCCTACAAGATGATAAAATATAGGTCAAGCCCCACATCAAGGCCAGACTCCCATAGTTCCACTCGTGGGAAAAAAACATCATAAATATTATTTTTGGGTTATACAGGTTCCAAACTATCTCAAATGATACCTGTAGAAGTGGATTTCGAAGCAAACAGAGTGTAAGAATCCTAAGGAAGAGAAACCATCCCAACTATTTCCCATATCATATGATCCTACAATATACTGTGAAATAATGATATTTGGTTAGGGAATGGGTAAAGGACAAATTTTCATGTGGTTTGGTCAAATTTGGTGAATTTACATCATAGATGACACATATATCTACCAACCTCAACGGTGATACTGAAGGTTCAGGTTAATAGTAATAGCCATCTACTATAGGACCTAGATGTTTGATGACGGGTTAGCGTACATGATATATTCTCATACCCATTGTGTCATATGTGCTCTCTTTAGCTGGATAGAACCTCATATGGACATTACTCATCCCCCATCCACTAAAATTTCATCTACATTGCAACCCTTTATATCCCTATTGAATAGTCATCGAAATTGAAAGGGAGATCAGAGTCCTTGTCCGATTCTAATTCTGTATCAAAGAATCTATGGTTTTCTTAATCTTGATATAGGAATCACCCCTAGGGTAAAACCAATTTCCGAGGACCTCATTGAGGATGATAGGTACTATTAATCTGTGAATTAAAACAAAAAGTTAGACTACTTCAAGATTCATAAGTGTGAGGATTATCAGTAAACCCCCTAGATTCCTTCTGATGATGTTGTCGAAGGAAAGAAATAGAAAATTTTTGTTGCCTGAATTCTCAAGAAATAGCCTCAAATACAAGAGTTCATGAAACTGAGAATAAGTAGAAGGTATTGCATACAGCTTAGTAGGAACAATCCTCCCATATTTTCTAGCATATACACCACCACAACCGATCGTGTTAACTGACCGAGGAAACCAACCACTACCGCACCATGATTGGATACTTCTATTTACATCTAAGACTCAGTTAAGCAATAGTCAGTAGGAGTTAGTTTAAAATAGGTAATCTATCTAGCAATAAGATATTTTCATCACTATCTAAAACATGGTGGCATATACAACAACATCTATTATGCCTCCTAATAAGGAGCACCCTAAACTAGTAAAGTCATTACCTTGGCTTGTAAGTATGATGGGTTGGGGAATCTCTCTAGCATGCCTTCAAGACTCTCAATCATCAAGTACCTCTTATTTTACAAATAAATTTGTGAATACCTTGAAGAAAAATTGAAAATACCTCTCTTGTTTGATGAAGAAGAAGTTGCAGTAGAGACATACTCTATTGAATAGGCTGAGAAAGAATAATTCTAGACCATCATCTTGTTCTCTGTAGAAGATGAATGCACCCTCATACATGGGAACATATTTCCATTGTACATTTCAAGCTATTTAAATGGTTTGGATATCCATCGCTACCGGGTGGACATAGTTTTGGGGATTATCCTTATCCCGACATGGACTCTCTATAAACTGGGCTTGACAATAGAACATCATAATCCTTACTACCTGACGATTCAGGGATATGATAGATGTGACAAGAAACTATGTGGAAAGGTCTAGATCATGATCTAGTTTGGTGTCTTATTTAAATTACAAAATTTAGGTTAGTCTCAAAGGATATATTATACAATTCATAGATGGGTAGGTCGTATCGTTATATACATACAGAATCCCACTCATCATATCATCAGTGCCTCAAGTACTCCCTCAATGGCTGAGTAGGTGTACTCTATTGTGATTCGAAACCATTTATCTCTTGTGAGGACCACTACATGGATGAACACTACTATAAGATGAAAAATACGTAGGGTTAGTCTAATATGGTTGATAAAACCAGTGATCTACTAGCCATTGTTTCTAATCTATGGGAATACTTGGATGATGTTTTAGTTCTCCTAATTCACCAGTTGGAGACCACAACACAGAACATGGGAATGTACTTTATTATATCCAATAATAAGGGTTTTAGTGCACCTAAAAACAAGTAAACTCCACATATTACGATTTACTCTTACAGATGATATTCCTAGGTGATACCAAAGTCCAATACTCTCATAAAGTACCAATAGGTTCACCCTATGTCCACAGTTTCACCACATTTTGACAGACTCTGTGGATAAGGGTTGAATTCATAGAATCCAACTTGTCTGTATTTATATGTATATTCATTAATCCACCTCAATATAGATGTTATGGTTCCTATATAAATTAATTGGTACTCCCTACTCCACGATATTTAGTGGGGATATGGTCCTCCACATGAAATTGTAATCCCACAGCTATGGAGTGTATTAGTGCGGAGATGACCCTCTATTTTGATTCTTTTACAGTTGAGAGTGGTGTATGGAATTGGATATTAGACCATGGTAGATGGAGGATGACACAGATTTTTTGGATATATGTATAGTTTGATATTACTCTCATATTTCTAATTATATTTTTCTTTAAAGAATAGCTGGGTTACCCTGTTTAGTCCCATGCTTATTGTTTGTTTAGAGGATACTCCTATTATGATTCTGTGTGTTTGTTGAGTTTTGGGTATCCCGTAGGGTATGCTTTTACTCACCCATATATAGGGTCTTCATGAACATTTTGTGTTTTATGTAGATGATCAACCTTTCAATGTATTTCTTGGTGTGTTGGTATTAGGTGGAGCATTGTTTTTCTAGAAGGAGAAAATATTGATCCACAAGTTTACTTTGATTTCAATCCCCATTTTGTTAGTAGTTTGGGTTATTTTAAAATTTTAGTGGGCCTATATTTTTTCCTTTTCTTATAACTGTTTGGACACTAAGGTGGTACTATATGTTATATATAAATTAATAATATTATTAGTTACTTTATATCATTATCTTGGTGTATGGATATGTGTGTGTGTGTGTGTAAATATGTACTATGATGAGGCCTCCCATGTGTGTGGTATGACTAATTTATGTTAGTCTTCATCCCTATCTATTTGTATATAGGCATGGTATGTCACTCTCAGCTTACTAATTACTAGAAAATCCCCAGTAGGTCAGTTCATGACAGTATTAGTTAAAGGTGATCAAGAATGGACAAGTGACATTGACATGTGGAGTGAGGATTCGGTAAATAGGGGAACATGATAATAGAAGATAATATGACTTAATTTAAATAATGAGTTGTGTGAAAATCATAATTATGTGTTTTTTTAAATTGTAAAACTATATAATGCATGAAAAGTTTGAATTGCGGCTAATGGTCCTAAGCAGGTCCCATTATATTGCTTGTTAGCAGAAAAACATTATTGGAAGTGGTTTTTTCATTTAAGGAGAATAAAGAGTGAATTGTTGTCTGATGATGTGAATTTATGATGATATCATATGTTTCCTCTGACATTAGACTATGGGAACAAAAATTTTTTCCCCATGAATCCTGGGAGTGGGAATGAGATGATTGGGCTTAGTGGACTAATTTGTTCACGCTAGAAAACTATAGACATTGATGTTTTCGAGAAGTCATTAAGAGGAAGATTTGTAACAACCTAAAATTTAGTAGTATATTTTTATTTAGTTTTGTATGTATTTTATAAATATTGTTCATCATTTGAATAAGATTAAATTAGTTCAGTGGTTTGTAGATTGGAGTATACAGTTCTAGAGATGAAGGATTGAACGGAAATCTTGGGAGCTAGAAGCAACCTTAGAGCCCAAAATAATAGAACAATAAACTATCCAATGGGTGAAGTAGAAGACTATAACACTATTAAGATCATTGACATAATTATTGACATACATCAACTAGCCAGTGGGAAGGGGTAGTATTCCAGACACTTACTTGCTCTGTAGAAATATTGGTAAACCCAGATAGATTTTTAATCAAGGCTGACCTCATACATTAACTCTTTAGACATTTTTTGACATCTCCCTCACTTAACTTAGTGTTTATACATCTATAATAACTAGATATTTTCAAGTCATGTCTATTTGGATTATTCTCAACATCTCTTCATATTTTGGAGAGATGATCGATATAGTGGATTCTAAAAATTATGTCTAATACGATATTGCCTAAGACACCTCTTTTTCCTTGGTAAAATCCTCTATATTAGCTAACATGTCCATATCTATGTATTATAACAAGATCAAAAAGATAATCCTTAGATAGTTGAAGCATCATATTATATAGTTCTGGAGGATCATTGTCACTCTCATGTGTGGATCTGAACCCATTGAAGATTGTGGTTATCATTGGTTAAGTTTTGTTTTATTGTCACCCATTCCATATTTTTGTTATTCCATATTCATTATTGAATCCACATGTGGTGATTTGGGGATTGTTCTTAGGATCATAGATCTCAGAGGATTATTCGGTTATAAAACCATGCTATTGTTTTTCAATATGATTAAAGTAGGAAATTCCATTACATGTTACGATAATTATATACAATTGTAAGATATGAAATACATTTGTGTGTGAATGTGTGTTTATCTATAATACCTTTCATGATATGACATTTTTTTATGTGTTTCCATGAGACTTTTATTTATATTTCATACAATGTTATGTGTGTGGACATGATACCATCCATTATATGGAATTCTTGTGAATGTGTGTGTGTCCCTTGATGAATTTCATGATAATCCATTATTGAGCATATGTGAGGGTCCTATGAGAAATTTTATGATATAGAATTCTCCATAATGTCTATATCCCACTATGTTAATTACAATGGATTATAAATATATATGTGTGTGTGTGTCCCATGGTATTCTATTTTATGATATCAAACTGACATGTATAGCCTTTACGGAATGGTAAATCCCTTAGAGGGAGAAAATGTATGAGGTTATACAAGAATATTGTGGAGGGTTATTCAATGATATATGTTATAGAATGATAGAAATGAGGCCTACCATAAGTTTTTACAGTGGGTCATGATGAACTTATATCCCAACCTATGATTTTTGGAAGGGCAAGGTGGTCATAGGGCTTAACCTGAGGCATAATGGACTTGCGACATGCATTAACAATTACATTAGAATTATAGCCAAATTCAGAGAATCAGGGAAGCCATAAATTACTTATCCTCTTCGATGAAAATGAATAAGGCAGTTCTGGGGATCCTGGCTATCTAATGATTTCATGATGACCAAACATGTGATTGTTTACATTTTCATTAATTTTAATGTCATTAAATATAAATTATCATAAATGTTTCACTTTTTATTACTTCTCGATAGTTGTTAACTATATAGTATATACATAGAACCTAGAAAGGGAATAAATGTGTGTATAAAGACTCCATTGAAATATATTTCAAATGATCATAGTGGCCCTATATATGGAAGTTGTACTAGATGAGTTTTTTTGGTCAAAGTGATGTTGAGATTGGCTATGGGATTCTATGCAGTGATTACTCTTTATTTAATTTTTCCATTATTATTATATATAGATCTAATTATTGTGATATTAATGAATATTTTTGTTATATATCAAATACCATATTTTAAATCACATGTTGATATTGTTTTTCTTATTTCTTCCAAATTTTCTTCTATTTTTACTATTATTTTTTATTATATTGTAGTATAATATGTTCTTCTACTATTACTGGGGACATAGTCTCCTCGAGGTGTCACATAGGCCATCACTACTAGTTAGAAGACTCTTCCATATGGGGATTTGAATATGAGGTTATGTGACCCCCTACCCAGACTAGATGGTTTAGGTTGTGGTGTTAGAGAGAATGGTTTCATATAGTCATTAAAAAGAAGTCCTTGAAAAAGTATTAATAATCATTTCTAATATAGTTTAAATCATATTTATCAGTAAATATTATACTTCAATTATATAATGAAAAATTAAAACATATAAATCAATGGTAGAGAGCTTTAATATATTCTATGGGTTATTTTATTAGTGGAAATAATTAATTATGTAGTTCTATTTTAGATTCCACAATATTAAAAGGCTTGGAACTGTTATAATAAATAACAAAAACTAGTGGAATTAAATATTATTCATTAATGAATTACATGTATTGAATAGTTATTAAATATAGTATCTAATTTTTTAAAATTAAATATGTTTACCTATATTGTATATAAAGAAGTAAAAATTGAGAAATATTGTATTAAAAAATGTGTGTGATTAATAAGTTATTTTTTAAATTGAATTTTTCCTCCTTTATATCTTAGTGAACATCATTATTTCATAATGAATTTAGGGTATATACTGAACCATGTTATGTTATTATTCTAAAAATATTGTGAGATCTTCTTTTTTAATTTATGATATAATTTAAATATTCAATTTTCCATAATATATTTGGTCAAATAAGTATTTTGACGATTCTCATATAGATATCAAGTTATAATTGTTTTAATATTCATCCTTATATTTAATTTTTATGTCCATAGGGTTATCCAATTTAATAAAAATATAAAATACCTCATGACTAGTCATTACATAAACCTTCATAGAGGGAAACCTAATTTTAATGATAGTTTTAGTTTGATAAAATCAAAATTAATTATGGAAAAAATATACGTATGTTTATAATGGTTAATGTATTATCTTTTTAGTGACTATCATGATTAATTACTAATAATATTATTATTTACATAGATATATGAGTCATAAATTGACTAATTCGGGACTTGGGAGTGAATTTTCGTGATAACTAATATAAATATATTTAAGACTATTAAGATTAAATTAAATAATAAATCTGGAAACCTATTTTGAATATTTTATTCCCAAAAAGTAAAAAAATTAATTATGGGAAAGGCTGATAAAAAAATACGTTGTATATATTTTATGTTACAATTTGGTGATACTTAATCAATTTTCTTCATAATTTTTTTTTCATTTCATTCAATTTTTTTTAATTGGATTATTATTTTCAAACATGTGGAAATAAATATTTCTCTACAAAATGTATCCATTTTGTAGAATTGCAAAAAATATTAATGGTGATTTTTAATTTTTATATATTTTTAAATTTTTTTTATTATATATCATAAGAAAAAAAAATATATTTTATTCATACCATTTCATGGAAAATAAAATTATCTGTAGCAACATCAGTAACAAAATTTATGTTATGGGAACCCACATTATGGGTGACCCAGAACAATGAATGTGCATAAAAATTAGTGTCACATTACTTTTAAAAACATAAAATCATATATCATATTAAAATGATAAATTATTTTCTAATAAAACAATGTATCATCTATATAACCTTCTCTAAATGGGATTCATATGCTTAATGATTCATTGTGATACTAGAATTCAGTTATTAACCAATAATAATGGGTGTCTAGTGATAAGAATACTTAATAAACCTCATACATAAATAAATAATAACCTAATGTGAATCTACAAGTTCTATGTTTTCAAAACAATTTAGTTATAACTAATAGGTTTTCATGTCTTGTAAATCCCCCATAATGTATGGAAATACCATTTCAAAATCACATATATTACATGTTTTTTTTGAATAGTAAATCATTATTAAATATTTATAAGATATTGGTGGTGTGTTAAAATTATTATTTATACAATAATTAGCATTAATTATATTTATAGATTGTTTGTACAGAATGTATGTACATTTATTATTTCAAGCACATTTACACTGTATTTTTACTAATAAAATAAATATTTTTTTTTAAAACATATGTTTCATTATATCTTAATATTTTTTAATCATTAATAAATAAGAAAATAATTTTAGGGAAAAATAATTTAAAACTTATTACCTAGATAAAATATCAAATTTTACAAATATAGTTCTTCTCATAATCCTAATATGTAAATTAACCTATTCAGGTTAGAAATTATTAATGTGTACAATGATGTTATTGTGAATCAAATTTCTTCACATTATTATTTTATTATTAATATTTAATTAAAAAATGGATCACAATTTTTTACTATTTCACTTTCATCAATTCTTTTCCATTAATGTAAAATAATTTAAGAAGGAATTAAAAAAAATATTTTGAAAACAATTCACATAATAATTAATTTCAATATGGGATTTTAGTATAATTTATATAAGAAAATTAATCCTTTTCCCTTTGGAGAATATTGATATAATTTTAATTTCTGAATTTTTTATTAAATGGTTTCTATGTGAACAAAATTCATAGAATACTAATATAGGACATGTATCATTATTTTAATATGTAATTTTAGTTACTAAATAGATAAATTTTTTTTATATACTTGTAATTTTAGAATCCCTAACAAGACAAAAATAGTTTCTACAAAGGATGTAGACCGTTCATCTTTCTTACATTTGATTATTTCATTTCGTTCTTTATAAATTATTTTCTTAACAAATCCCCAGATGTGAAATATTTTCCATTGAAATCAATTGAAAACGAACACTCTCCTTCTTCAAAAAATCATTTCACTATATATAGACTATGATTTACCACTAGATAATCTTTATTAAGTGATATTCGACACCTTTTTTAGGGTTTATATATTCATTTATTAACATAAATTATTTGGGGAGGATATGACACTTCCTAGAAAATATATATTTTTATCATGATTTTAGTGAATTAAAGAGTTAGAATAATGAACTACATGATCTTATTGAAATAAGATATATTAGGGGTAATTTAATAATATAGACTCGAATGAATGTCATTGGATCCATGATGGTGTTAATAAATAATATAAATAGAAAGATATAGATTAAATGAATTAAATCATGGTAGGTTTTCAAATATTACTATTCTATGAATTGAAATCATTTAAAACAAATTTTTCCTCCATTATAAAAAATTATATTGGTTGGTATTTTTCCAAAATAATAAATATTATTGATATATTAATTTATATCAGATAAAATAAAAGTCCCAATTTTTCAATTTAAATCAGGAATATTAGGTTTAAATTGAACATTTGTATGGTTTTATAATTAAATATAATTGATCAAGTGTTTTTATGATAGAAAATTAATTCTGTATATTTAAATATTCCACATAGATTATGTAATATTTGTGTTATCCCTTATAAAAAAGATGGATTTTAATGTTATAAAATATTTTATCTATATATATATATCATATATAACTTCATATATAACCATATTTTTATTATATACATTAGTAATAATATTTTTTAAAATTTATAAAGTTCATAATTTCAGAAAATAATTAAAAAATAATAATATAATATTTAAATTTCACATACTTATGGAGAATAATTTCATCATTAGATATCCATTTTTCAAATGAAATGACTTAATATTTATATAATAAAAAATATAGATTAAATTTTTTTCTAATATATATGGAATGAAAAATTAATAAATGTTGAGTATCATCATGGTTATCAGTGTAAAGTCCACAATAAATAGTGATGAATATATAGTAAAATAAAATAATCATAGATGATTGATGAAAAATTAATTTAAATAAAAAAAATTTGATTTCTATAAATAGTGGTTCATGTTACGTTGCATGCATGATTCCCATTTAACACTAATGAGTAACACATGATAGAAGCTAATATATTATTCTCTTATATCTTTTGAACCTAAAATTATAGAATTCTTGTTTAATATTTTATTAATTAGAGATGGATTGGTAAAAATATGATAAATGGGTATGAAATTATTTTTATATGATGTTCATATATGGTTAAGAATTAATTTTAGATAGATGGTGTGGCTCGATGTACTATAATAATAAATATCATGTTACATGCAGAATGTTATAGAATGATTTTATGATTACAACTCAAGATTACAAATAAATTATGGGTATGAAAGGTAGATATATTGATTTAAATTTTAAATTACATCAACCTATATTGAATGATTATGAAAAAAATAGTATTATTTTTTTACCTAGATTTCTCAAATTGTATTTGAGGTCAAATAACATTGAAATTTTATAAGAATTTAACATATAAAATGTATAAATTAATGAGGTGAATTAACACCTATATTTTTGTAATTCATTATTTATGTAAATGGGATGTTATATTTGTGATTACATATATTTTGATTTCTTTTTTATTGTCCTTTGGATAATATAGATGTATAGATGATACCAAAAGTGAGTTTTGAAAACTACCTTGGGTTTGGTATTGTGTGTTTACTTTAGGGACAATGCTATATGTGATTCCAATTTTTAAATAATCTAGTAATTTCATTGTCCTAGATATTTCCCATATCTATATTTTCAATCATATGAGATCAACATGGTCCCAACATGGTCCAATCACAATCAAGGTCACCATATTCTCTATTTTCAGGGTTATGACACAAACATAGTTGATTAATGGTCATTGGGATTTTTTGTGTTGACCATATACTCAGGACTATGTGATAATTATACATAATATATAACTCTTAATTCCTATAAAATTAAATTTTTATACTCCCAATGATCCTGTAGTGAATTATAGTGGATTTTCTGGTCGATTTGGTGAATTATAAATCTGTTATCAAGGAATCAAACGTATTTTTAATGTATTAAATGATTTTTTTGGTAAAATAGTAATATACTCTATATATGGTGTTATATATTATTAATTATAATTGTTATATAGATGGAGATATTAGATTTAAATAATCTTTCTTGTTTAATGGGTTTCATTCTTTTTAAGAGGTTTTTTTTAATTATCCCTTCATCCTGAGATTTTGACTATTGAATTGGGGAATTGACATGAAATAAATGAATAATTAAGTATCCAAGATATCCTATATGTTTTTAAATTCCATTAATTCTATTGGATTATTATTATTTTTCGAGGACTTCTTTGATTCTTTCTTTTGAATTTATATGGAAATAGTGATTTTTGGAATAACAATTTATAATAGAAATTCGTGGTTTTAATTAAAAATTATTGCTTCAAAAAAATTATGAAATTGAATATAGTGATTTTAAATTTTCTAGAATGTAATTATTTTTTGGTGCTAGTATAAATTATTATAACTAAAATTTATTATTTTTCAAACCGATTTAGTTAATTGTAAAATTTTAAATTCTCTGTTAAAATGATGTTGAAAAATTGATTTTAATGGATTAGATTATTATAAGTAGATTTTTCATTAATTTAATTTTAAAATAACACTTTCCAAATAAATGATGTTACTGTTATGGAATTGAAATATGTTTTTTAATCAGAAATTTTTTCATTTCAATTTGATTTCAATTTAATATAAATTATATAATTTTGAATTAAATTTATTTTCATGGTTTCTCTATGAAAATTAATAGTATTGAAATGATTGATTTAAACATGGAATTTAAAATTTATCACACTTGGTCTGTTATTGTGTGTTTGTGTAAATGGTATTTATAATTCTATATTCTAAATCCTGGTGTCATGCATCTAATGTTATGGGATCCTTAGACACCATACATTATGATGAATAAAAAAGTTTTGATGATCATTACTAAGAGGATATATTCAGTATGATGTCAATATAGATTTACCAAAAAAGTCTATACCTGAGTAATGATAGTTATAAAGGACTATAGAGAATTTGGTTTTTATATTTTGGAAGACATGATTATTTTGTTACATAAAATGTGGAATTGTTTTTGAGAATTGGCAGTTTACAAATAATTTTCTGAAATCTAGGAATTTCTAGAGCAATTTAAGAGTTTGGGTATTTTTTATTATTATGATAATATGGGGTGTTTTCTTTCAATTTTTAAAATATATATATATATATATATATATATATTGAAATATTTTACTTATCTAGGTGAAAATATGGATTAAAATAATTTTTTAAATTTTTAATAATAAAATGTCATAAATTGTGTAATTTTTCTTATAGACTGTCTTGAATTTACTAATAGAGATAAATTAAATGTTTTCTTATTAATATATTTTTTGATTTTTTATGGTTCAATGGTATCACATTTATAATTACTTTTTCATGGACATGTGTTAGAGCATTGGTGAAATCAAGTATAGTTTATAAGTTCCCCAGTATGATATACTTATTAAAGATGTATACATGATTAGACGTTATATTGGAATATGGAAGAAATATTTCATTATTATTGGTGGTTCATATTTATATATTAGATTTATGGTGTTAGAGATATTAACTCATGGTCATACTATTTATTTTTTAGTGTCATCTTATTTTTCCTTCATTTTATTCAATATGTTAAATTCATAATTGGTTTTTAAATCATCCCCAAAACATTTAAAATACATATAGTGATTGAGGTATGGAATTTAGGTCATGTTAATCAATACATTAGGTTATTATATTTTACCTCTTGGGTTATACTATAATAAATTTGCATCATTCATTGGTTTTTTATTCAAGTATTTATATGTCTTGTAAACATAAAAAATAGGATGCTCCATACTCATAACATAACAAATAAAATATATATATCTTTCTTATTGAAATGTTTTACTTACAAGGATATATTATTATATGAGGTGATGTATATGACCTCATAATTTTTATATTTATATCAGTTTAACCAATATATTATTGAAATATACTATAGCTTATAAATTATGGTTGAAATTATTCAGTTGTTATCACATGACTTGTTTTTGAGGGAAAATAGTATTTCTTACATAATTTTTTCCTAATGACTATAAAATTTTATTCTTTAATATATTTTTAAATTATTTTTTGATATGGATTTAGTTGAAATATTTTGATAAAATATTTGGGATTAAATTAACCATATGGATATTATTCCACAAAGAGAGATGATATAATATAGAGTTTTAAGATTATGAAATATATATGGATATTTTGAGTGTTAAATATAATTCATTGTGAGATATGGTATATGCTTCCCAATAGAGTTGTGGCTGGATGTGGATGACGGAAGAGGGAGAAGGTATATGATCCTATGGATCCCCAAAAATTTTGTGTTTTAATTAATTCAATACAAGTAATCTATTATAGAAAGCCTACTTTTTCTTATATAACTATTATATCATTTTAAAGATTAAATGCATAATAACATTACAAAACCAAGATCAAAAGTTTTATTATATTGGAAAAACTAGGACCATGCATCACCTATGCATAACAAAACATAAACATATATTTAAAATTTTCTTCTTTATCATTATAAATGTCATTTTCTCCTTAGTACACGTAGTCACCTGAGGATATATCATAAAGAAATTTGGGAGATAAAATCCCATTAAGAGGATAAATAAAAAGATGAATCAATATTACATGGGAAGTAAAAAGCACCACCATCATAATCATAAGAATAGGATCATCATCATAAACATGATATGAATAATTAGATAAATTCATGTAATTTGTAAATGTATAAAAAATGAAACATCATGTCTTAGTGGTCAAATACCAAACCTAGTTCTTAAGAATGATATCATCATGTTCAAGGATAACATTTGTTTATAATCGTAACACCATAATTGTGAAAAAATATTGAATCATTTTCATTCATATTTCACATTATATCATGAGATACATTGCATTACCCAATTAATTAGAGCTCTATATAATTCCAGGGGCACACATCACATCATAACATTTACATATATATGCTTTCCACATAAAACATATATCAATAGAATTCATGAAGTAACCCATGAGTAGAAATGTGTTTCATAAGTATTAAATCAATAATGAATAAAATTGGGGTTCCCTATTTAAAAGGTAAAAACATATTTTGTATAAGATTCATCTTTCGCGAGAGATGAATAATCGACTTAACAGGAGTCAAAATGTGTTTTGGAATGAAGAGTTCTTTTGGAAAATATTTGAATTTTTCAAAAAAATTTATCGAAAACATGAAAATCATAGAAAATAAAATATATTTAAAATGAAATTATATTTTTGGAATATAAAAATAATATCCACACATAAATTTAGCATGAAAGATGAATAAACCAATGAAAAGTTGTGTTTTATTATCCCCTTAACTTATGTCGGAATATTTTATTCACATTAATATCCAGGATAGTAATATTAGAATTTTTAATTAGTAAATATATTAAATATTATATATTTAATTGATTTATTATAGTTTTAATATGTTTTTTACATCCTTTTTATGAGTTTATTAATTCAGTTTCATCATATCGGGAGCATTCATTTTCTTGGTATTATTATTCAGTTAACTTGTATACATCTATTGAAGGTCATGTAAAATTAGAACAATTCTCTAGAATTGTAATTATATGAATTTAATGAACATAAATATTTTTAAATTAACATATATATAATTATTTTTCTATAGTATAATGACAGTTCATTAGATATAATGTTAATGATAATTATTTAATTCATTTTGGCGGTTTTTACAATCGTCATTAACATGTATAATTTTATTGAATATCATGTTCATATATTTGTTAAATAATATTATATAACATATAATATGTATAATAAAATCATATTTAATCTTAATAATGGTTTTATAACTATCCTTGAAGGTGATAATGGAAAATGAAAACATGTCATCCACGATGGTGGTGAATCAACACCTCCGATATGATGTTTTCATTTTTTGAATAAAAGGAAGAGAAAAGATATTTGATTATAGATTATTTAGTTAACATATTAAAATAAAATTATATATTAGATAATGTATTTATCCTTAAAATTTTGGATAGGTAAGTTTGGAGAGAATAAGGAAATAAAAAAATAGAATGAAATTAAAAGAAAATGAAAGAGTAGTATACCTCTAGATTTTATTCTCCTTCATAACCTCTTTAAGGAACATGGGTTTGTAATATTTTTGAGAAATGAATCTAATTGAAATAGGTGTTTCTTGGAAAGAGCATTAGGTATAAATTATATAATCTTCATTTCTTATAATGTGTGAGCATAATAGGTTGTGAAGGGTGGTATTTATAGGGGAGGAGGGGGTCTTTTGTGATTATTTTATTAATAAGTTTTGTATTTTGGATCAAGACTATCAATAGTGTTGATTAGGGTGACTAAATAAAGTAAAATGTTCAATATTTTTCTAATTAATGTGTTCTTACATCATCCTTTCATTATCCATGACAAAATAATTCTTTCATTTTTCTTTTATAAAAAATTATCACATTTCACTATTCTAAAAAAAGTTTGACTATTTTAGAAAATTCCCAAAAATTCTCCCTAACCATTTTTCAATGGGTTGAACTAAAAAATGAACTCCATTTTTTGAAAATAATTTTCTAATTATGATAAATTTAATTTTTATTTGAAATAATAAATTATTCAAAAAAACTCATTTTAATATTATAATCGATTTTATGAGACATTGAAAAATTAATTATCGTAAAAAAATTAATCTTACAATAATAAGCCAAAAACTATGAATTTATGAATATATTTTATTAATATATTTTTTAAAATCATTATAATAATTATAATATTGTAAAAAACATTAATTTTTTACAAATATACAAACACTTGATATATCATTTTAAAAAAAATATTTAATTATACCATGATATCATTATACAATATTTTAATTTATAAGATTCATAAATTATATTTATACATTAATAGGAGAGCTTAATTTTCTATTGGTCGGATTACAATTCATAATGATTATTATACTATTCCAAGTGTCATGTTTTTATTACATTAGTAGAAGTTCCTTAATTTCTATAAATACCACTTATCTCATTGTTCACAAATGAGAATAATGTTTTTTTGTTCTATAAGTTCTGTATGTATTTTATAACATATAACATAATTCTAATAAATCAAAAAATCCATTAATAAAAGATTCAATCATTACCTTCCCCCCTTTTTTTGAAATTATGCCATTGATATTTCATTTGACATACTAATGTTACAATATATGATTGTAATTCTCCTTCCTTACTTCCTATGATTCCTTGTTATCTCTTTATACTTATTATTATTCCACAACAATTTGACAAGGTGAGTTGTCTTGTTGAATAGGAGTTTATATCTAAAGTTTATGATCTTCACTAACTTCACTTCAAACAATATGTTGTTCTAGAGTCGTATCACCTCCATATTTAGTACATGTGAGGGGTATAGTATGCCCTTACTTAGCAGAGATACATTGAACACATAATGTACTTGATCTATATTTGGTGGAAGTGAAACCTAATAGGATACTACTCCTATGTGATCATGGATCTCAGTGGGGGAATGAAAATGGGGCAAAGCATCCCTTTGATTCAAAACTGCATTACTATTTTCCAAAGTGACATTGAAGGGAATACTTTTTCACCAACATCAAACTCTAAGACCCTTCGACGATTATCAGTATAGCTATTTTTTAAACTCTGATAAAATTTTATGTATTGTTGGATGGCCTGAACCTCCTAAGTCATCTCTTCCATAAGATCAGGTCCATGTAGATTTTTTTCACCAACATCATTCCAACAATTTGGAATTCTACATAACTTCTTGTATATTTCATCATGTGGATCCATATGAATATTAGAGTTGAAGATGATGTTCTATGAGAACTCAAACAATGGTATATGATTATCCCATCCACCATTGAATTTCATTGAGAAGGCTCTTAACATTTCCTCGAGCAGTTGAATAGTCATTTCAGATTAGACAATAGTTTGGGGGGTATATGCTTTTCTAAAATTCAATTTTTTACTTAAATAAAGATGAATACTTATCTCGGATTTTGATGTAAACCTAATATCATGATCAGATATGATAAAAAGTGTAACTCCATGTAGCCTCACCACTTACATCACATATATATTGGAATGTTTTTGCAAGTGATAAATCTTCCTGAATAGCGATAAATTGGATAGTCTTGGTGATTCGATCCACCAAAAACCTAATTTCATTGTTTCCTTTAGATAGATTTGGGAGACCTTTGAAAAAGTACATAGTTACATTCTCATATTTCCATATGGGTATAGGAGATTGTTTCATCAACACTTTTGGCTCTTTTAATTTTTCTTAACTAGTTGACATATCAAGAAACATGAGACTTACTCTGAAAAATCAATCTTCATTTTTTCCCACTTGATGTGCTCTTGAAGATCACTATACATCTTGGTACATCTAAGAAGGATAGAGAAATGTGATCTATGTACATTATCCATTATCTCTTTCTATATCCTAGGTGATAAAGTCACACAAAGACTCATTCCAAAAAAATACCACTGTCATCTATGATGTGGAACTCATGTATCATTCCTTCCATTACTGCATTCACATTCTTTTCTAACTCTAGATTATCCCTTTTTGAATCCTTGATCTTCTATTTGATAGATATATGTGATATTATTTGGAAAATTTATGATTTATTACCAACCATTAATAGTTCTAAATTCATTCTTTTCATATCCATTAAGATAAGGTATTTTTCAATCCATATTATGGATATAGTAGCAAGTTTTTGTATAGTCAGAGCATCAGCTACCTTGTTCTCCTTTCCCGAACAATAATGAATGGAGAGTTCCTAGTCCATGATTGGTTATTACCAGATAATTTGACACAAGTTGAGATCTATTATTTTTAAAATATACTTTATACTATTGTGATTATTATATATTTCACAATTCTAAACATAGTGGTAGTGATTCTATGTATTAAATGAAAAAATAACAACTACAATGTCCAGATCATGTGTCAGGTTGTTATACTCATGGATATTAAAATTCTATGTGGAATATTCTATAACATTATCATTCTACATGAGTACAAAACCCAAGCCTCTAATTGAATAATATATGTATATCACAGTACATTCTCCACCTATTGGTAGTGTGAGTATAGGTGCAGTGATTATCTCCTTCATTAGCTCTTAGAAGCATTCCTCACACTCTTCCACCCAGACATACTTTACCCCATCCCTTGTAAATATAGTAATAAGTCTTGAAAATCATGAGAAATCTCTTTAAAATTGACATTTATACCCTAAAAATCCAATAAAACGGTCGGTTTCCCTGGCACTAGTGGGTTTGGTACAATTCTCAATTTCCAATGTTCTTGAATGGTCTACAGGAATTCCCTCTCTTGTGGTCATGTTTCCTAGGAGTGTGACTTGCTGCATCTAAGTGTCACACTTTCTGAACATTGAATAAATTTTTCTCTTCATTAATGTCTCTAGAACAATCCATAGATTTTCTCTATGTTTCTCCATTCTCTTAGAGTACATGAGAATATCATTGATAAATACTACAACATATTTTTCAAGGTAGTATCTAAAGACACAATTCATCAAATAGAAGATGATTTCATGGGAATTAGTTTGTCCAAACATATCACTGCAAATTAATATTTCCCAAACCATGTATGGAATGGTTTTCATGAATATATTCCTTCTTCACATTCATTTAGTGATATCATAAATGGAGGTTCACCTTTGAGAAGTATTTAGCATATTATAGTTGATTGAAAAAGTAATAAATACTAGGATGATGATACTTATTCTTTATGGAGTTATTATTGAGCTTCTGATATTCTATAAAAATCCATATTGATCAATCCTTTTTCTTGGAAATGATCACTAGAGTACCCCAAGAAGATTCACTAGGGTATACGAACCCTTTTTCCAAACTATCTAGAAACTAATTCTTCCACTCCTCCAGTTTGATCAAGGCCATCGTGTAGGGAAATTTTATGGAATGAGTGGATATTGATTTATGTTCTTTGGTGAACTATTCCTCGCAATTTGGTGGATGTCTGGATAACTCTTTGGGAAATACATCACTATATTCCCTTGAAATGGGAATTTCTTCCAGGTTGATACCTTACTTTGACTCAACCATTTGAGCGAGGTATGCTTCTTCATAGGGAATATAAACCCACACCGTTGAGGTATATTCAAAATGAGATTCATGGTCTTTCTTCCATTTCTATAGGAGAATTTAATTTTTTAAAATATGAAAATATATTTCCTTTTCTGATTATTTGATGTGCTCAATACAACGAGAGCCAATCCATGCCCAGTATAGTATAAAATTCTACCAAGGTATGTATCATGAAATTAGCTGGAATGATATTCCAACATATTCCAATAGGAAAATATTCCAACACTTGGGTTTATTGATCACACCACTTTTTATTTTTACTGATATCTCTACTTTAAGGTATCATGACTTTTATTTAATTGTTCAAAAAAACATACATGATATAAAGGAATGTGTATAACCAAAATCAGATAAAGATTTTTTTATTTTTTATTGAATTGGATTTTCACCTTTTATGACTTCATTTTCTTACACCACTTTAGTAGTAGTGTTTTAATAATAATTCAATTTCTCATTTGGCATCGGTGGTTTCTAACACTGATTAGCCTGAAGGAGTCAAGGTCTAGTGCACTAGCTTGTATAGTGCCCTTTCCCTATCTATTTGAATCATTAAACCTTGTTGGTTCCATCCTTTCCTCTCTTATTTTGTCCGGATTATTTATTTCTCTAAGATATTCATGATATTGATGTACTTGTATCCCATACTTGAGTCATTTCCATGTCTCTTTGATGAAATTCCCATGACTTTTTATTCCACATTTCTGACATGGGAGTGGTTGAGATTTCATTTCCCCTTCGTCATTAGATTCTTCATCATGAAACTAAATCTTTCATTTCTTACTTCCATATTCATGGGACCCTTTATCAAAGTCCATATCCAATTTTATACCACATTGAACCACTTCTTCATACCTCCCAAAGTCTCAATTAGCTAAATCCCTTAGAAGGTGTTTTTTAACTACTAAATACTCTTTTTACTTTCCTATAATTGTTGATAACATAACCATATGTGTCAAATTAAATGTAACACCCCAAGCTTGCATGGTACGTTTCCCTTCGAATAATGAAATAGCGTGTGTTGTACGCAACCTCGAGCTCTAACACACACCACAACTAATTAAACTAGCTATTTTGAATAGTAATACCTACTTTTTGAAATTTTATAAATTTTTTTTATCAAAATGGACTTCATTTTTGGATTCGGAATATCGAAATTAGCCTATGTTGAATTTTTGGTATTTTTCTGAGAACTTCTAATTTTTTATGAATAGAGAAAAATACTTAAAAACAACTTTTTTAATCAAAATAATTTATAGCGATAAATTATACTATTTAGTGGTTTTAAAGTATAATTAGAATATATTTTTACCATTTTATCCAATGGTGGTCATTAGAATTAATTTAACATTGAAAATGGACATAAACAATTGCCAATCTTTTGATATAAATTGTTTCTTAAAAACACGCTATTTGTTGTGACAGCGGGAATTAATTATAAAATTAATTAATGCAACTTATATGTTTGGAATTTTGTAAAATAGACATCATTTTTTAATTCGGAATATCAATTATAGCTTAGGGTGAAATTTTGGCATTGTTCTGAAAAACTTCAATTTTTGATGAATAGTGAAACCACTAAGTGGTAGTTAAATAACTGATTTTTCGTTTAAATGAAATATTACCACTTCTGTGATTTGATTTTCAAAAATCCAACATACATGGTTGTCATTAAGAAGCAAAATGTGGTTGAATGAGATTAAAATAATTTTTGGTGAATAGTAACTTTTAAGTTCTTAATCGCGATTAGAGGTAATTAGTGTAGTTTAAGGTAAAAATAATGTTTTAATAATATGAGATGAGCTTGAAACATGTACTACCCTAATTGGATGTGCCATGGACGACCAAGACAATCCATGGGTCAACTTGGGGACCCCATGGAGCCACTTTAGTTGGAAAATGACATAAATACCTTTTATTTAATGTTAAAGTAAAAAAATGACACAAACATGAAATGTTTTACTAAAACAATTTTTATATGGGGTTATACAAGTCATATTTTTGACTATAAATAGTAATTGGAAAGCTAAAACGATTTCCTACATCATAGTATTTTTTTAGAATTTTTAGACATTAAATAAATTAAATTATTTATGACATCAGGATGATGCAGCGATGACCTCATTATTTAACGATTTAAATAAAATGAGAAGATAATGAAAAATACAAGGCTTACACTTGTCCAAAGCCTATTGGATGAGGAGATTTCGAACCCTTATCACCTTATCCACGAATTTTATAAGTGTGGGACCTTTAGAATCCGAAAAAAATTGTATAATAATGTAACATTTCAATCTTTCCAAAAGAGCCCCTCCTCTCCTCTTATAAAAGGCGCCCACCTCTACCACCTTATTCACACTTTCATGCCTTTTGGTTCGGCCAACCTCTGCCCAAATACTCTCCCAACTTCTCTCCCTTCATCCTAGAAGCTTTACTTTAGTCAGAAAGCCATCCTAAGGAGTCCTTTTGATCAAATCAAAAGGAAGAACCCGAAGAAGAGGTAACATGTTTATCACCCTCTTTCAAGTTTCTTTCTTCTTCCACTCCCTCTTTGTTTATTATTTCAATTCTAAAATTATAACTCCAGAATCTTCTATATACTGTGATGTTATTATAAATATGGAACAACTATATTTAGTATTCTACCCATCATTTGAATGACATGTCACCATACGTGCGTACGTACGGCTTACCGTCTCCACGTCGTGGTGTAATTGTTATTCAATATATTATTATTTAGATGGGTATAATAATGATATGTAATTCATGTAAATAATAAATATAACATGATAATGATTCTGTATATATGATATAATATCCAATTATATATTATTTTAATATCAAAATAATGATATTGTCGCTCGTGCGTACGTACGGACTACCGTCTCCACGAACGCGATGAGATTCATTCTCCGTCGTATCCATTCAAGTATAATTATCATTTGATGATTTAAAAATAATGTTTAAGGACATGATATCATTCTGGATATGAATAAGATACAACCTATCCATGAAAAACACGACTTACGTAACAAAACATATAAAAGAAAACGAGTAAGTTAACACCCGAAACAATGATAAATCTAAGATATTGTTAACAAAGCAATGTTAAAAGATCATATATGATATCATATGAATGTATATGATTATTGTATAATTTAATAACAATTATTTCACCATTATACAGGAGGTTAACCTACCCCAACCAAGGAAAAGTACAAGGTAAGGGTTTACTTCACAACCTCTTCATTATCCAAGGTTGTTTATACATAATTATCTACTGGGACCTCGTTATCATCCACATCCATGTTTCTTAAAAATGTCTTTCAAAACATTTTTACTATTAAAAGGAAAATGTGTTAAATTCATTTACACCCTTATACATTTTTGAAAGGAATCTTACCGTCGTTTTCCAAACAATGTACTTTTTGACCTCTTTGACAAATTTAAGGTAAGAATGTTTTTTTTAACTTATACGGCGGGTGCGGCTATTTTCCGCCATTATAACTTCGTCGAAGCTTCCCTAACAAGCTTATAAGAATATCTTCAAAGTAAATGTATTATTTTATAATTATGGGACTATTAAATGATTTCAAAAAGGAGAGATATTACTCTCAAATAGCTTTGATTTCATCCATGTCAACATCCTTTGATGGGTTTTAAGATTAATTGAAATTGATTTATGATACAAAACTTCCATTGAACATTTTGTGAAATATTTGACTGTGGATGTGTTATTTTTATACCATCCATAGTTTATGGAGAAATTGTTGACATTTCGTATGATAGTTTTAATACGAATATTTATGTTATGTTTAATCCTATTCATATGAGGAATGTATTGGACTTAATATGTGACGGGTGGAGCCCGCTATAGCTCCTCGATGCATCGGTAGGTCTCATGAGACAACTAGACATGGAATTGGCCGAGGCCCTTTCCCAATTTGATTTATGGTTTTGGCTGAGGCCTTAATCATTTTAGACGCCTTGGCCGAGGCATTGACAAAGTGTTTCAGAATGTCTGGCATTATACATTCCCTCATTATGAATGTGGTTATTGATATTTCACGTGATTATTCATCTAGTAGAATATCCATGTGAGTAAGTAATGGAATTATTTCATTTTACTTTTGCCATATTATGCTGATGTTCAAGTTCAATAAGGCTTTTGGTTTAGTTATACATTGCCTTAAATGCTTATGTTTTCTTATGAAAGTTTCCGATATATTTTTATCCTTACGGAGCATTTGAGCTCACCCCATTCAATGTTTTATTTTTCCCAGGATGTGAAGAAGTGTATTATGACTGACTTTCAAGAATAGTCAGTGAGGATATGAGTGTGGACTAGGGAGACCATGTTATTGTAGTTTTCATTTTTATGATGTAATGTAATGTTTATGAATGTATCTAGTGTTTCCAAGGCTACTAAACTAATCGGTCTTTCGAGACTTGATCTTTTGTGACCATGCCAATGTTATGAAGTAATGCACCGACTCTGGGAAGCTGGGTTCGGGGCATTATAGTTGGTATTAGAGGCAGTTTAGTACTAACCTTGGAAGCTAGATTTAGATAAACTCTGATTAGAGCACATATCCCGGAGATAGACTTTGAGGATTAGTATAGAAGAACTTCCTAGAATTTTGGTATTGTAGAGATGTTGTGAGTTTTCCGAGCAATACATCCCTGTCTGGATACGAGCAGGTAGAGGCGGCTCTGGCACAGATGTACCTAGGGTTAAAACCCGAAAACTCCGCTTTGAGCTAGACTCGAACGGGAACTGGTGCACGACAACAGGCCCTGCTGCACTCTTGGTTACGACAGTCCCGGGGGATATGCTTTGGATAATTCCCATTTTCTTTACGAATCACTATGAAGGGTTACGAGTATATACTTCCTCAAAGAAAACATTTTTATAATTATGGATTATATCCATAATTAGTTCAATTTATGTTAAGTGTTTTACAAGTATGGAATTCTGTATTTTGATTCATGAAATAATCTAGTTTATGCCATTATTTAGACATGGCGCCTAGTGGAAGGAATGGAAACCATATCAATGCACACACTCCATGTAGGGATTTCCCTTCTGCTCAAGATAATTATGGTGGAGCTAGTGATACAACTGGTGCTGATCAGCTTCTCACCGTACTTGGACAACTCACGCAGGTTATGATTAACAACCTTACTCGTATGGAGCACCCTTATCCGCAACGTGGAGGATCAATGCTAGACCGTTTCATGAGGCAACAACCACCAACCTTCAATGGGAGTACAAATCCTATAGTAGCTGAGCAATGGATAAATTCCTTAGAGAAAATATTCCATGCCTTGGGGAGTAGTGAAAGGGAGAATGTTGTCATGGCAGTTTACCACCTCACTGGAGATGCCGATCAATGGTGGTCACTAATTCAAAACACAAAGGAAGATGATGAATAAACAAACATGGAATGGCAGGAGTTCAAAGAGCTATTCTTAGAAAAATACTTTCCTCGAGACCATCGAGTGGATATGGAAAGGAAATTTCTGAGTCTGAGGCAGAAGGAGGATGAGAATGTCGCAAAGTATGAGGCTAACTTTACAAGGTTAGCAAGGTATGCTGCAGATTACATACGTAACCCAAGAAGTAAGACTGATCGTTTCTTTGATGGGTTGAAACCATTTCTCCATCGAGATTTAGTATCAAAAACCTTCTCTTCATACGAAGGTATTGTCTCTTGCGCTATCAAGATGGAAAAGGAATTCTCTAAGTCTTATGACTTTAAATCAAAGCAAGATAAGAAGAGATCCGCTAAAAACTCTGGGAAATGAAATAAGGAAATAGGGAAGAATGGTTGAAATGAATTTCCACCCTGTGATAATTGCGGTAGGAAGCACCCTGGTGCCTGTCTAAAAGGAAAAGGAGTATGTTACAAGTGTGGTGAAAAAGGCCACCAAGCTTATGAATGCAAGGGAAAGAAAGCGGCTGTCAACGTGGAATGCTATAATTGTAGAGAGAAGGGACATTATGCAAATGAATGTCCTAAGCGTCAGGGGAACTTACCTCAGAAGAGGCCAAGGGATCAGGGCTAGGCTTATGCTATCACTACTGCTGAGGTGGAAGCTCCGAAAGATGTGGTGGCAGGTAATTTAATGGTTTCCTCAAGTTTAGCAAATGAATTATTTGATTATGGATCATCGCATTGTTTCATATCTTCCCAGTTTTCGAAGAAAATTAGATATTTACAATTTGATTTAACAAGGGGGTTGTCGGTCAAAACCCCTAAGGGAAGTATTATTGCAACAAAGTTTTGTCGATTAGTTCCCATTAGAGCACCTAAATGTTCTTTTCATGCTGATCTCATCGCCATACCCATGATTGAATTTGATATAATCCTCGGTATGGATTGGCTTTCGGACCATGATGCAAAAATTTATTGTAAGAGGAAAGATGTTACGATTCTTGATGATGATGATAAGGAACACCTTATCTTTAGAGCCGAATCATCGCCACATAATTATTATCTAGATCCACCCCCAGAAGCTCAACTAAATTCAATTATTGGGGAGGAAGAGAAGGAAATTACTAAGGGTGAGGAAAGGAATATTCAAATAGAGGATGTACCTATTGTGAGAGAATATGTTGATGTGTTTCCGGAAGATTTACCTGGACATCCTCCTGAACGAGAAGTTGAGTTTTCCATTGATTTAATTCCTGGATCAAGGCCCATATCGAAGACCCCTTATAGAATGGCCACTGTGGAATTAGTTGAACTAAAGAAACAACTAGAGGAATTGAGTAATAAGGGATTTATTCGCCCTAGTGTTTTCCTTGGGGAGCCCCTGTACTTTTTGTTTAGAAGAAAGATGGATCTATGTGGTTGTGCATTGACTATAGGGAGATCAATGCTATAACAATAAAGAACAAGTATCCCCTACCTCGCATTGATGATTTGTTTGACCAACTGCATGGAGCTCAATACTTTTCAAAGATTGACCTTCGGTCTGGATACCATCAGTTGTGTGTGAAGAAGGAAGACGTTCCAAAGACAGCATTTCGAACAAGGTACGAGCATTACGAGTTTACAGTAATGCCTTTTGGATTGACTAATGCACCCTCTGTTTTCATGGATCTAATGAATAGAGTTTTCAAGGAATATCTTGATGACTTTGTAGTGGTATTTATTGATGATATCTTGGTATACTCCAAAAGCCATGAAGATCATGAAAATCACTTACGCATTATCCTGAAGACTCTTAGAAGACATGATTTATATGGGAAATTTAGCAAGTGTGAAATCTAGATTCATGAGATTTCTTTTCTTGGCCATATTGTCTCTAAATATGGAATTTCCGTTGATCCTTATAAAACCAATGCAATCCAAGAATGGCCAGCACCGACAAGAATAACTGAGGTACACAGTTTTATTGGTTTAGCAGGTTATTATCGACGTTTCATCCAGAATTTTGCCAGATTGGCTAACCCATTGACAAAGCTCACACGTAAAGGGATTAAATTTGTCTGGACAAAAGAGTGTGAAGAATGTTTTGAAGAACTAAAGAGAAGATTAGTCAATGCCCCTGTATTGACTCTACCATCGGGGAATGATGGGTTTGTTATTTATAGTGATGTATCGAAGAAAGGACTTGGTTGTGTCCTTATGCAGAATGATAAGGTCATTGCCTATGCATCACGACAGCTAAAAATTCATGAGAAAAACTATCCTACTCATGATATTGAGTTATCAGCTGTGATCTTTGCTTTAAAGATATGGATACATTACCTCTATGGTGAAAAATGTGAGATTTATACTGATCACAAGAGTTTGAAGTATATTTTCACACAAAAAGAACTCAACATGAGGCAAAGGCGATGGCTTGAACTACTCAAGGATTATGATTGCACGATACATTACCACCCGGGGAAGGCAAACAAGGTGGCGGATGCTTTGAGTAGAAAAGACCATGGAGTTTTGAATGTGATGAGAATTGAAAGGGATCCAATTTTCTTGGATCTAGTGAAGATGGACATGGGAATAAATAGGGAAGGTGAAACATCAATGCTTTTTCAAATGGTTGCCAAACCATCATTATTAGAAAGGATTAAGAGTTCTCAGACCAATGATGAAGAATTTCAGAAGAAGATTAAAGATGTGAATGATGGAAGATTGAGGGACCTTGTGTATAAGGATGGAATTTTGAAATTCCGGAAGAGACTATGTGTTCCCGATATACCTGATCTAAAAAGGGAATTGCTGGATGATGCTCATAGTTCCAATTTTTATATACACCCTGGGAGCACCAAAATGTATAGAGATTTGAAGGAACATTTTTGGTGGGACCTTATGAAGAGGGAGATTGCTGATTTTGTGTCGAGGTGTATGGTTTTTCAACAAGTGAAAGCTGGAAGGCAACATCCTGGTGGAGTATTGCAACCTCTTCCCATACCTGAGTAGAAATGGGATAATATTACGATGGACTTTGTCATGGGACTACCAAAGACTCCTAGAAGGAATGATGCAATATGGGTCATTTTTGATCGTCTTACTAAGTCAGCACATTTTCTGGCTATACGAGAGGATCTACCACTTGAACGTCTAGCAAGATTATATATTAATGAAGTTGTAAGACTTCATAGAGTACCCCTATCGATTGTTTCTGATCGTGATCCTCGTTTTACTTCAAGATTCTGGAAAAGTCTTCAAAAGGCCTTGGATACTGAACTTTGTTTGAGCACTGCCTATCACCCTCAAACAGATGGACAATCAGAACGGACTATTCAAACCTTAGAAGACATGTTGATATCATGCTCTCTTGACTTTCAGGGTATGTGGGATCAATACTTACCACTGGTAGAATTTTCCTATAACAATAGCTTCCATTCAAGAATTCAGATGACACCTTATGAAGCGTTATACGGAAAGAGATGTCGTACACCAACCTGTTGGGATGACGTTGGTGAAAGAAAACTTGTTGGACCAGAACTGGTGGAAGAAACAATGGAAAAGGTGAAGGTAATCCAAAACCACATCAAATCAGCTCAAAGTAGGCAGAAGAGCTATGCCGATAACAGAAGAAAGGGTTTGGAATTTCAGGTGGGAGATCATGTTTTCCTAAAGGTATCTCCATGGAAGGGAGTTATACGTTTTGGTAAGAAGGGTAAGTTGGGTCCCAGGTACATCGGACCTTTCGAAATTCTAGATCGTATTGGGGCTGTAGCTTATCGTTTGGCGATGCCGCCAAATCTCTCCAATGTTCATGATGTTTTCCACATATCGCTATTGAGAAAATACATGCCCGACCCAACACATGTACTTACCTATGAGGAATTAGAACTGGAACCCAATCTATCTTATTGCGAAGAGCCCATCAGAATTCTTGATGTGAGGGAGCAGGTGCTGAGAAACCGGACGACTCGTCTGGTAAAGGTTTTGTGGAGAAATCATAAAATGGAAGAGGCAACGTGGGAACATGAGGAACTTATGATGAAGAACCACACGAGTCTTTTTATGCAGTAATACCCTAGAAATTGCGAGGATGCAATTATTTGAAGGAGGGGAGAATGTAACACCCCAAGCTTGCACGATACGTTTCCCTTCGAATAATGCAATAGCGTGTGTTGTACGCAACCTCGAGCTCTAACACACACCACAACTAATTAAACTAGCCGTTGTGAATATTAATACCTACTTTTTGAAATTTTATAAATTTTATTTATCAAAATGGACTTCATTTTTGGATTCGGAATATCGAAATTAGCCTATGTTGAATTTTTGGTATTTTTCTGAGAACTTCTAATTTTTTATGAATAGTGAAAAATACTTAAAAACAACTTTTTTAATCAAAATAATTTATAGTGATAAATTATAATATTTAGTGGTTTTAATGTATAATTAGAATATATTTTTACCATTTTATCTAATGGTGGTCATTAGAATTAATTTAACATTGAAAATGGACATAAACAATTGCCAATCTTTTGATATAAATTGTTTCTTAAAAACACGCTATTTGTTGTGACAGCGGGAATTAATTATAAAATTAATTAATGCAACTTATATGTTTGGAATTTTGTAAAATAGAAATAATTTTTGAATTCGGAATATCAATTATAGCTTAGGGTGAAATTTTGGCATTGTTCTGAAAAACTTCAATTTTTGATGAATAGTGAAACCACTACGTGGTAGTTAAATAACTGATTTTTCGTTTAAATGAAATATTACCACTTCTGTGATTTGATTTTCAAAAATCTGACATACATGGTTGTCATTAAGAAGAAAAATGTGGTTGAATTAGATTAAAATAATTTTTGTTGAATAGTAACTTTTAAGTTCTTAATCGCGATTAGAGGTAATTAGTGTAGTTTAAGGTAAAAATAATATTTTAATAATATGAGATGAGCTTGAAACATGTCCTACCCTCATTGGATGTGCCATGGCCGACCAAGAAAATCCATGGGTCAACTTGGGGACCCCATGGAGCCACTTTAGTTGGAAAATGACATAAATACCTTTTATTTAATGTTAAAGTAAAAAAATGACACAAACATGAAATGTTTTACTAAAACAATTTTTATATGGGGTTATACAAGTAATAGTTTTGACTATAAATAGTCATTGGAAAGCTAAAAAGATTTCCTACATCATAGTATTTTTTTAGAATTTTTAGACATTAAATAAATTAAATTATTTATGACATCATGATGATGCAGTGATGACCTCATTATTTAACGATTTAAATAAAATGAGAAGATAAAGAAAAATCCAAGGCTTACACTTGTCAAAAGCCTATTGGATGAGGATATTTCGAACCCTTATCACCTTAGCCACGAATTGTATAAGTGTGGGACCTTTAGAATCCGAAAAGCATTGTATAATAATGTAACATTTCAATCTTTCCAAAAGAGCCCCTCCTCTCCTCTTATAAAAGGCCCCCACCTCTACCACCTTATTCACACATTCAAGCCTTTTGGTTCGGCCAACCTCTGCCCAAATACTCTCCCAACTTCTCTCCCTTCATCCTAGAAGCTTTACTTTAGTCAGAAAGCCATCCTAAGGAGTCCTTTTGATCAAATCAAAAGGAAGAACCCGAAGAAGAGGTAACATTTTCATCACCCTCTTTCATGTTTCTTTCTTCTTCCACTCCCTCTTTGTTTATTATTTCAATTCTAAAATTATAAATCCAGTATCTTCTATATACTGTGATGTTATTATAAATATGGAACAACCATATTCAGTATTCTACCCATCATTTGAATGACATGTCACCATATGTGCGTACGTACGGCTTACCGTCTCCACGTCGTGGTGTAATTATTATTCAATATATTATTATTTAGATGGGTATAATAATGATATGTAATTCATTTAAATAATAAATATAACATGGTAATTATTATGTATATATGATATACTATCCAATTATATATTATTTTAATATCAAAATAATGATATTGTCGCTCGTGCGTACGTACGGACTACCGTCTCTACGAACGCGATGAGATTCATTCTCCGTCGTATCCATTCAAGTATAATTATCATTTGATGATTTAAAAATAATGTTTAAGGACATGATATCATTCTGGATATGAATAATATACATCCTATCCATGAAAATCATGACTTACGTAACAAAACATATAAAAGAAAACGAGTAAGTTAACACCCGAAACAACGATAAATCTAAGATATTGTTAACAAAGCTATGTTAAAATATCATATATGATATCATATGAATGTATATGATTCTTGTATAATTTAATAACAATTATTTCACCATTATACAGGAGGTTAACCTACCCCAACCAAGGAAAAGTACAAGGTAAGGGTTTACTTCACAACCTCTTCATTATCCAAGGTTGTTTATACATAATTATCTACAGGGACCTCATTATCATCCACATCCATGTTTCTTAAAAATGTATTTCAAAACATTTTTACTATTAAATGGAAAATGTGTTAAAGTCATTTACACCCTTATAAATTTTTGAAAGGAATCTTACCATCATTTTCCAAACAATGTACTTTTTGACCTCTTTGACAAATTTAAGGTAAGAATGTTTTTTTTAACTTATACGGCGGGTGCGGCTATTTTCTGCCATTATAACTTCGTCGAAGCTTCCCTAAAAATCTTATAAGAATATCTTCAAAGTAAATGTATTATTTTATAATTATGGGACTATTAAATGATTTCAAAAAGGAGAGATATTAATCTCAAATAGCTTTGATTTCATCCATGTCAACATCCTTTGATGGGTTTTAAGTTTAATTGAAATTGATTTATGATACAAAACATCCATTGAACATTTTGTGAAATATTTGACTGTGGATGTGTTATTTTTATACCATCCATAGTTTATGGAGAAATTGTTGACATTTCGTATGCTAGTTTTAATAAGAATATTTATGTTATGTTTAAACATATTCATATGAGGAATGTATTCGACTTAATATGTGACGGGTGGAGCCCGCTATAGCTCCTCGATGCATCGGTAGGTCTCATGAGACAACTAGACGTGGAATTGGCTGAGGCCCTTTCCCAATTTGATTTATGGTTTTGGCCGAGGCCTTAATCATTTTAGACGTCTTGGCCGGGGCCTTGAAAAAGTGTTTTAGAATGTCTGGCATTATACATTCCCTCATTATGAAAGTGGTTATTGATATTTCACGTGATTATTCGTCTAGTAGAATATCCATGTGAGTAAGTAACATCATTATTTTATTTTACTTTTCCCATATTATGTTGAAGTTCAAGTTCCATAAGGCTTTTGTTTTAGTTATACATTGCCTTAAATTCTTATGTTTTCTTATGAAAGTTTCCGCTATATTGTTATCCTTACGGAGCATTTGAGCTCACCCCTTTCAATGTTTTATTTTTCCCAGGATGTGAAGAAGTGTATTATGACTGACTTGCAAGAATAGTTAGTGAGGATATGAGTGTGGACTAGGGAGACCATGTTATTGTAGTTTTCATTTTTATGATGTAATGTAATGTTTATGAATGTATCTAGTGTTTCTAAGGCTACTAAACTAATCGGTCTTTCGAGACTTGATCTTTTGTGATCAGGCCAATGTTATGAAGTAATGCACCGACTCTGGGTAGCTGGGGTCGGGGCGTTACATTAAATCCTAATTAAATTTTATTCATATTCCATTAATGATTCACCTTCTTTTTAGCTTTATCTCTATGAATTATCCCTCTATCTATGTCTTGAGAGTTCAACAAAAACACTTACTATGAAAAAATTTCTTAAACTCTTCCCAATCCATTTCTTTAATTTTACTCATTTTTCTTTTTGTTATTAATCAACACCCACCAATGACCTGATTTTATATCTAAATTATATGCCTCTAGAGTCACCTTCTCCATCTTATAATAGCGGATCACATAAAAATATTCTCAACTGAGTTGACCCAATGTTACCTAACTAGTGGATTAGAAGATCCAAAAAACATCAGAGGTCATTTCTATATAAAATATTCAATCGCAAGTTGATCCCTCTTAGGTGAAGGAGGGGATTCCGCATTATTCAATTTATTATACATTTCCCGCAAAAACTGGGTATGTATCCCCATGAAATTTTTAATTCCACCTCCCTAGTAATTGGGGATGTTGTTCAAGTAATCACTTCATTTTCCCTTGTAGGAGTTTTTGTCCAGGATTCTCTTGGCTCCCACTATTTAATAATTTAGATATGGTTCAAAGAAAACACAATTCAACAAGTCATGAATAAATAATTTATTTTATAACATAATTAACTCAATTATAATGTCTTGCGGGACCCCTATGTTTATCATTTTTAGGAAACAAATATTCCCGGGTACTTACATATACTCAGTATCATACTATGGGTTTTCCATAATTTTCTCTATTTCTAATTCCCAAATTATCTAAATTGTGGTTGGATACCAACTATAGTGAAACTACTTTTTATTACATACCAATTTCATCATTTTAAAGATAAACAACATAATGGAGTTATAAAACAAAGATAAAAAAGTTTAGTATCATGAGAAACTATGACCAAACATCAATTATGGATAATAAAACATAATAATTTATTAAAATACTTCTTATTTACCCTTCTAAATATCTTACTCTCCTAAGTACCTGTAGCCACCTGTGGATATACATCAAATAATGTGGTGATCTAAAAGCCCAGTAAGATGATAAATAAGGACATGAATCAATATTACATTGGTCAGCATAAACATCATACTCATAATCATGATCATAGTATCTTAATAATAATCATAATAGTATTCATTAGATAAAGGCATGTAATGTGTCAATGCATAAAAATGAAACATCATTTATTAGTGGAAAAATTTCACACATAGTTGTGTAAAAATGTAGCATCATGTTCATGCATCACATATGTTAATAAGACTAAATTTATCATTGTAAACAAATATTCAATCATGTTTACACATATTTCTCATTATCCCAGAATATAAATCATATTACCCAATACATTGGAGAACTATATACTTTTGGTCATGCCCATCACATCATAAAATTTACATGTTTATGCATTCCCAAAATAATATATTCCAATCAAATTAATTATGTAAAACATTTAATGGAATGTGAATCAAAATTATATCATCAATCATTAATAAAATTGGGGTTCTTGAATGAAAGGAAGAAAACAAATTGGGTAAAATATTTATCATTCTCGATTGAATAAGAAACAACTCACGAGGAGTCCGAATGTGTTTTAGAAATATGAGTTTTGATGGAAAATCATTTTATTTCAAATAAAATTAGAATGAAAACCTGTATATCTAGAAAATGAAAAGTTAAATGAAATGAAATTATATTTTAGGAAAATTAAAAGAATATCTACACATACATTTTCCATGAAATAGTAATAATCCAAAGAAAAGGAGTTCAGTTCGAGAATCCCCTTACCATATCCTTGGATTATTTCATCCCATTAATATCATGGATAATAAAATTAGTTTTTTTAATTATTCAATCAGGAACATATTCCAAATTTAACTTATTTAATATAGGATTATTAAGTCTTTTATACCCTTTTATAAGATAAAGCGTTCAATTCCATCATTTTGGGAGCATTCATTTTGTTATTTTTCATGATCAGTTTGGTTGTATACATGTATGGAAGTTCATTTAATATTAGAATAAATCTATAGAATTGAAAGTTTATATTATCAATGATCTTACAAAAATTTAAATTAAATTTTTTATCATTTGGCTATACGGTCTGAAGATGATTCATTCAATAGTATATTAATTCGAATGATTTAATTTATTTGGGATTTTTTTACAATCATCATGAACTTATATCATTTTATTGAATACTGTTTTAATATATTGGTTCCAGATCATTATATAATTATAATATGTATAATAAAATATTATTTATCCATAATAATGGTTTTATGACCACCAATTTATGTGATAATGTAAATGAAATCCTATCATCCATGGTTTCCGTCAATCAAAACGTCACATTGTTGTTTTAATTTTTAATATAAATGGAGGAACTTGTGCAACAAACAGATTTTATGTTGAATTTTCAACATCAATTTTTAGATAACCAACATTAAAAAAAATTTAGCTTATGATATAAAAATAACCAATGCTAAAAAAATAAAAACTTATTTATCACATCGGTTTGATAACACCAATGTGATAAATGAGTTATTCATGTCAGTTTTTCTAAATAGGATATGAAACATGTATTTTGACTTCGGTTTTAGAATAACCAATGTTAAAAACTATGTTTTAGAAATATTTTTTTTGAACCGATATTAAAATATATGTTTTCATTTCAGTTATCTAAAAAAGGATTTGAAAAAACTAATTTTATCATGTCTATTTAAAAAACAATGTGAAGGTTGAAATTTTAGATAGAAGCAATGCGACATTAATTTTTTTAACAAACTACCTTTGAAATTTTCAATTTCCATATAAAATATAATATACCATAGTTCATTTTTCACCAGAATTTATATGCTTTCTCATTCCACACATTTTTCATTCACTATAAAATCTGGCAACCATTATCAATATCCCACCGATTCAACTCTTCAAATCTTCATCATTGTTCCACCGATTCTTCCTTCCAAAAACACATCATGGTATTTATAGTTTTTTTCTTTGATTTAATGTGTTTATGATTTGTTTTCAAAATTGAAACTATATTTAAATATTCCATTTTTCTTATAATGTATAATCCTTATTCATATGACTTTAAAATGAAAAAGTTTTATTCAATGTCTAAAATGTATTATAAGTTGTCGTAGCTTCATTAGCCTCATAAGATATTTCAATAGTATAAAATTATATTGATAATAGTATGAAAAGATTGAAAATTGTGTCAAAGATTTAGTTTTCTTTTTATAGACTCTATTAGAATTAAGTGATATTTTTTCTTTAAATTATGACGTATTTTTATCTAATGGAGTAATCAACTTGCAAAACTTTAAAAAATTAAATGTTTTTTACATCAGTAAAAAAATAATGGATGTAAAAAAGTAATAATCAACATCGTTTATACAAAAATAGTTGTGTAATGTTACTTTTTATGTTGGATAAAAAATAACCAATTTAAGAATACATCAGAATAATGATTTTACCATCAGTTTTATTAACCCACATTTAAAATTATGATTTTTTACATCACCTAAAATAGAAATTTTTTTTAACCAACATTAAAAACCTAAATAATAGATGTGAAAATTTTATTTTTGTACTAGTGAAGAGAAATGATATTTTATTATTTATTATTACATTAGTTGAATAACATTCATGTATACATTAGATACTTTATTTATCATACTACTTTTGGATATAGAGGTGAGGAGAGGAAAATAAAATAAAATAAATTTAAAAGAAATTAAAATATTATGAATGTGTATTTTACCTCTTTAATTTCATCTCCTTGAGTACCTCTTGAAGGCACTTGGGTTTTGTCTATTGTTGAGACCAAGAGCTCCTGAATGTAGGGGAGACTCTTGGGATGAGTATTGGAATTTTTTTTGGAAATCTTCAAGTATTATAAGGTGTGAGGAGAATAGGTCATGAGGGGTGGTATTTAAAGAGGATGAGAGTGGTGTTTTTTCATTATATGATTCATTAATTAATAATTTATGCTTGATACTATCAATAGTATTGATTCTAATGACTAAATATAGTAAACATTTCTAGAGTGTTTGAACCAATTGGTTATTAGCATATCCATACATCTTCCAAGACTTAGTATATGTTAATTATTTTCTCCAAATATCACTTATTTAACTATTCACTTTTCATAATAATGTTTTCATTGTTTTCTCTATTTTATGTATGTTTTTATACCACATAACATAATTATATGAATTGAAAATTCCTTTGATAAAATATTTCTTCATTACATAATAGGGGTTATAATGAATGTTGTAACACCCAATTATTTTATGGTATGTATCATTCTAAGTTCAATCTATTCGATATCTTACGATGCACACAACCCCAAGCATAAACTGAACATGATATACAATTAAAATTATTATTTAAAATTAAATTATCTCCTAGTAAAAAAATTTGTTGTTATAAATAGATTTATATAAATTGTGAAAGTATATTATTTATTTCAATGGTTACCAATTATATGGTAACAATTATAACAACCAATTTATTATAAATTAATTTTTATTATAAAAAACAATTTAAAGTCATACAAGTGTTTTTTATACTAGAAAAATAATCTAATCAATCTTTTGGGATTATATTAATAATATATATATATATATAATATTTAATACGATTGTTATCTTTCATACTTGGTTTTTTCAAGACAATATATAAGAAAAAAAATCCAATTTTATGGTTTAAATAAGTATTTCTCTAAAAAGGATGTTTTATTACCTTTTAACGGTGAAAATGTTTTAG
This sequence comes from Viscum album, assembly GCA_963277665.1. Lineage (NCBI taxonomy): Eukaryota > Viridiplantae > Streptophyta > Magnoliopsida > Santalales > Viscaceae > Viscum > Viscum album. The sequence continues at coordinate 1,458,884,925 of OY728121.1, forward strand.
ACCTTGTTTTTGAAAAAAAAATATATTTTAAAAAATAAAAAATATATTTCTAATCACATTATAAAAATTTACATTGGTTTATTTTTTAGTATTTTACTAATGAGATTCATTTTTTATTAATAGTAGAAAATACCATATTTTAATTGAAAACCACTTTTTTCATCTGATTTATTTATATTGTGAAATTATATTTTTGTAGAGACACCATTTTTTCCATGTAAGACATAAAACAATTTATAATTATATTTACAAAGTTACGTATTGAGATGACATGTGATTTTGAGGTCTGGTTTTCCCTGAATTTATTTTATAAAAATATTAAGTATTTTTAAACTATGCACATGGAAGCAATGAGACATCTCTCAAACAATAGCTAAAATTATAAATATGAGTCCATAGTTGAGTCTAAAGTGTTTTGTTTACCCTAGGTGGGGTATAACTTTTGTCGACGTAGGCCTTCTTTAGTAAATTATACATAGGGTGTTTTCATAAATAAATTAATTAAATATAAAATTAATTAGTTTTCACATCAGATAGAATAAATTCTGAATAGAGACTCATAATGGAAATCGGAGACCACTGTTGGGTTTATAGAGTGACTTTTACCCTAGGGGAGACTTCATGTGAGACGGTGAGATGGTTTATATTCTACGACCACTAACTATTTCCTATAAATATGAGGTAATGGAAATGATAAAGGGTTTGCGTCATTTCCTCACATGGCCATTGGTGCTCTATCCTCTCTTTTCAACGGTGATTTGATTCTGAATTCATGGGATATCACGATGAGATTTCATATCTGAGTATATCAGTGTGTGGAAAATAGAACAACATATCCATAATGAAAGTATGATTATTCTTTTATTTTATGTAGCTCTTGATTAAAGTTCTAATTGTCAAAATTTTGGTTTGATCAATTTCAATTCTTTGAAATCATTTTTAAATGGCCAAATTAACAACATCCATCGACCGTTTAATTTAAGGATCTCGAATTCTTCGTGGTATTTGTCAGTTATTCATCGAATTTTTTTTGTCTCCTCTAAATGTCCACAAATCATTGGGAGAATAATAGTTCTATGAATCTCTCAATCTAAGGAGTCCAGATCTATTCCTAGTTTCATGTTTCATGTGTTGGAGGAGTCATTTTACCGATCAGAAGCAATGGACATATTTCATCACGTCGAAATAGTGATGGATCTTCGAGCGAAGCATATAAATGTGTAAATCAGGATATGAGGATCCCATATATATTCTCAGTTTCACTTTCATTGAATCTAGGTGTTACCGGTGGTCTTCAGAATGTTTGGGTGCTCTAGTGGTTTTTAGAGGCGACATGGTGGTGAACTGGTGTGGGTGGTATGGTGGCAAGATGGTTCATGATGGAGGTGGCATGACCTGTTGTGGGGTTGACCGGGTGGAATGACAGTGGTCGACATGAGCTTATGCAGATCAGGGTGTTGGAGTGGGACTATGAGAAAATGGGCTATGAGGCTACCATGTGTGGAGGATGGTGTTCGAGAGGCATAGCATGTGGGTGGTGTTATTGGGAGCCAACGGAAGTGGCCGTTGAGTAGTACGAATGCGGCGAGGCTCCGGTGCGGCGGGTCGTGGGCTGGCCCTAGTAGATCTTACCGGTCAGAGCATGACAGGTCAGGTTAAGAGAATTTCAAACCCCTATATCTTTCAATCCATGTCCATGTTTTGTGTGTTTTATGTGGAAACATGATCCTCTCTTTGAGGAAAACCCTTTAAATCTGTCATTGGAGTTTAATGTTACGAGCATGAGACTCAAGGGCACAAAACCCCCTATTTTGACAATAATAATAATATAATTATTATTATTTGAGGATTCTTAAAATGTACACATCTCTTGTATATGAAATACGATTGAAATTACTTCAGTGTAATTGCACCCATGAATTTGAGGTATATGTTTCCAGACCAATTTTGGGTACTTAAACTGAATTTGAGTTGAGGGCCCCACGGGGCCCAGTTTGGGCATCTGTGATAAAATGTTACTTCCTAACTAGTTTTCCATTTGAGACGAATGATTAGTCAATCCCATGGGGTTTTGAGAGGATTGAAATGGTGTGATGTATTTTACATCTTATAGAATCTAGGATCAAGACCTACTAAGAACTATTCTTGTGCGATGCGGTGAAATGTAGATTATTCGCTAGGTGTCTGATTTGAGAAAATTAACTGTCAATCAGGTGTGCTTTTATGAAAGGATCACAACTGTTTGATCTATTTGACTATCCAAATGAATTTTCGGAGGGATGTTACATAAATGATGTTTTTCCCTTTGGACTAGTGACGAGTATCATGCGATTTCCAAACTTTTGGTCCAATGGTTGAATGTAGTCCAGGAGTACGTGAGCATGCCTAGGGGTACTCTTACGTAGTACATGTGACTAGGTACATGGTCTGGTGTTGAGGTGGAGCCACATGACATGTGGTTCCCATGCATGTCGTGTTCCACACTAAATCTTCTATCTCTCGTATCTTCTTCGTTTGGACTCGAATCAAGGCCCTTAAGTAGCCTATCCTGAGTGTTTTCCTACACAGAATGAAATTTTTTCCTCTGTAGTGGATTTTGAGATATGATGTGAGATGTTCTGAGTGATATGCATATCTGAGGTGACAATTGATGAAGGTAATGATTTTTTTTTCATGCATATCAGAGTATCCATGGCTTACCCTCCAGCTGGTCTAGGTAGCGGCACTCCTCAATGGAAGTTTCGGGCATACCCTCTAGTAGTATTGGGCAATGGCGTTCCTTGATGATATTTCTGAGTTACCCTCCAGTAGGACTGCATATTGGTGTTCCTCGATGTTCTGAGATTACCATCATGTTGGGCTAGGGAAGTGGTGTTCCTTAGTGATATCATCTAGGCATAACATTCCATATGGGTAGGGCATTTGCATTTCCCTAACAACTCACCGAGCTTACCCCTAGAAGGTCTGGGTAGTGGCATTCCCTGATTAACTTCTTGAGTGGTACCCTCCAGCTGGGCTAGAAAGAGGCCTTGTAACATCCCAGGTAAATAAAGAATAAATAATTTTCATATATATTAATATTTACAAATTAAATATTAATTTTAATTAAAAGGGGTTTCTACGTTCGATAGCGTACTCGGTACGCAACGATGAGTTTCTTTGAAAACTTACGTTGTACACAAGTAATAAAATAATATTATTTTAAATGTTAGTTAACGAGTAGCCGTTGTACTGGCGTGAATGGATAGAAATAACTAAAATATGATTATATATGTTTTTAAATGTTTTTACATTTACCCAATAAAAGATAAAGGCTTAAAATACGGAAAGAGTTCAATTTTAGGCATTTATGCCCTAGTTTTCACTAAAGGTTCACTTATCGCCTTTTGATGGCGAACTGTCATTAAATATAGTTTTGATCGATCTTATAAATTCTTTTGGACCAAATATAACTCTTCTTTTGAATCGGGATATCAAAATTTACTTTCTGTAGATTTTTGGTACCTTTCTGATAAAGTTCATTTTTTTATGAATAGTGTAAAATGTTGTATTTTAATTCAAAACCTCTATTTAATCTAAATTATTTATATGATTAGATTATTATTTTAATTGGTTTTAAAGTGAAATTAGAAAATATTTTTACCAGTTAATCCAATGGTGGTCATTGGAATCAATTTCACTTTGAAATTGGACTTAAACTGGTGTCAATCTTTTGATACTTATTGTTTCACAAACACACGCTATTTGTCATGACAGCGGGAATTAATTATTAAATTAATTAATTTGACTTATATTTTTTGAATTTTGTAAAATGAAATTCATTTTTGAATTCGGAATATCAAATATAGCTTAGGGTGAATTTTTGGTAATTTTCTGAAAAACTTCAATTTTTGATGAATAGTGAAACCACTAAGTGGTAATCAAGCAAACTGATTTTTCAGTTAAATGAAAGTTTACCACTAATGTGTATTGAATTTTGAAAATCCGACATACATGGTTGTCATTAAGAAGTAAAATGTGGTTCAATGAGATTAAAATATTTTTTTGGTGAATAGTAACTTTTTTTCATTAATCGCGATTAGAGGTAATTAGTGTAATTTAATGTAAAAATGATATTATAAGAATGTGAAAACACCATGACACTTGTCCTACACCTATTGGGTGAGTCATGTCCGACCAAGACAAGCCATGGGCCAACTTGGGGACCCCATGGAGCCACTTTAGTTGGAAAATGACATTAATATATTTTTATTTAATGTTAAAGTGAAAATGACACTAACATAAATTGTTTTACTAAAATAATTTTTGAGTGGGGTTATACAAGTCCAAATTTTGATTATAAATAGTCATTGGAAAGATAAAACGATTTACTACATCATAGTATTTGTTTTATAATTTTTAGACATTAAATAAATTAAATTATATATGACATAATAATGATGCAGTGATGACATCATTATTTGACGATTTAAATAAAATGGAAAGATAATGTAAAATCTATGAACTACACATGTCCAAAACCAATTGGATGAGTGTATTTCGAACCCTTATCACCATATCCACGGATTCTATCAATGTGGGACATTTTAAAACCGAAACACATTTTCAAATAAAGTAATATTTCTTTACTTTCCAAAAGTTCCCCTCCTCTTCTCTTATAAAAGGCCCCCACCTCTACCTCATTTCACACACTCCTCAAGCCTTTGGCTCGGCCAACCCCTTCCCAATTACTCTCTCCACATCCCTCTCCTCATCCCAGAGGATTCCCTTTGGGCATAATCCTTTCAATGGAAGCCTTTAGGCTCAAATCAAAAGGGAGTTACACTTTTAAAGGTAATTCATTCTCTCTTGTTCATTTGTTTTATTTTGCTTCTCCAACCCTCTAAACTCTTTTTATTTACTTATTTTGTAACAACACCAGTATCTTCAATATACTAGGATGTTGTTATAATATTTATTTGAGCTACACTCTCACACAACTACATCAAATGGTTAAAGAACATACGGTTTCCGTGGATGGCGAAATTCTGCCTCCCGAAACGATGATTGTTCAATACTCATTTAACACCTTCAAGGGTGGCCATTATGATGTCACTATTTTTATATATGATATATAATGTGTTTATGTTTTCTTTAAGCTTTTGTATTTTTCATTTTTGGCATACCTTTATGGTTTCCATTATGGGTAAACACAATATCTTCATTTAAGGAAGTGCGGACTACCGCCCCCTAAAAGTGATGTGATTCGTTAATGCCATATGTGGGACGTGTAAAGGATGGATTTAAAGTTATTATATATGATTTTATACTGTAATTATAATATACCTCTATATCATTATTATTTCTTTCCATTAAATTATGAGATAGAAATGAAAGTAGCGTTCATGCGTACGTACGGCTTACCGTCTCCATGAACGGTGCATTTCATTTCTTATCCCCAAATGTAATGTACTATTAAAAGTACATGTATATAATGTATATATATAATTAATGATATATCTAAATGATGAATATAATTCTGGAATTAAAATATACATACCTCTCATTTAGTTTTAATTCCACTAATATGACAAAGAAATGAAAGTAGCATTCATGCGTACGTACAGCTTACCGTCTCCATGAACGGTGCATTTCATTTCTTACCTCTAAATGATTATGTAATATTATAAATACATTTATATGCTGGATATATATGATACATATTATATCCAAATCGGGAATTTCATTCTGGATATAAAGAACTTTTGACCACATGAACAACATGTAATTGTAAGAAGTCAACTTTCGACTTAAGAACCAAATATTGACAAAACAAACATTATTAACTTAATGGTTACATAATGTTTATAACATGGAAATAAGTGATATAAAAAGAATAATGAACTTTAAAAAGGTTCTTAATCAAGTATAAATTAACTCAAGTTTATTCTTCAGGACGTTAAAGAACGATCGAGTCAAGTCGGACCCAAGGTAAGGGAATTTCTTAACCCAACTTCCATTCTTTGGGTTAATCTCATACTTTCAAATTATGTCATGATATTATTATGTCCTATATTGTATTTGTAGTTTATTTATGTGTACTTATAGTGAATACACATAATAGATCTATTTTATTTACAAAAATGATCTTTGTAAGGTACTTCGTCTCAATCTCCTTTCATTGAGGCATATTTCATTTTATACACAACTTTATTTTATACGGTGTATAAACTACTTTGACTTTTACTTTTATACAAAAAGAATATTTTTCTACGAAGCGTTTTACTAAACGACAAAATGGAATGTTTTTTAACGTACGCGGTGACAATGACCTTTTACGCCGCCGCAAGTATTATTTGGCCTTTGGCTTCCTCAACAAGCCGTAATGTTTTTAAAATAATATAAATACCATATACTCTTTTATGTATTTTGGTATCGAAAATGGTTTTGAAAAAGGATTCTATTATGTAAATATATTTATGATATATTGTGATTGAAATGTTGAAATGTTATCATTCCTTTATATTGGTTTTATGTTTTAGGATTTTATACTGGTACTTGGACATTTTAACGGGTGGTTACGTTATAAACCATATGACGGGTGGTGCCGTGAATACCAGGACGGGTGGTTACGTTATAACCTCCAATGCATTGGGTATGGAAGTCGGCCGTATGGCTATTCCATTTAAGTATGTATGGAAATTGGCCGTATGGCTATTCCATTAAGTGATATGTGTGGAAGTCAACCGTATGGTTATTGCACTTAATTATGTTTATGTCCCAAGTTACCTTTATATATGTTATGTGTTCTTTATATGGGTTTTATGGTTATACTTTGGTTACAAAAAGGTAAGTAATTATACTTTATTCAGCGAAGAGTTTTACTACTTCATGAAGGTGAAGGTATTACTTAGTTAGAGTATACATGGTTTACTTGATTTTGAAAAACTAACAGTTTTAATTCTTTTTGTATCCCTTACTGAGCTTTTTATGCTCACCCCAAGTTTTTTTGAAATGTTTTTCACAGGACTTAATGTGGAATAAGGTCAAGGATGGGATCAAGGGAATGTCATGCTATATAAAACATTGAACTAGAAATGTTTCTTTTAAGATTTTTTTATTATGGAAACTTAGTAGAAGTGACTACCTTGTAATCTTTTGAGATGTAATCGTTATGTTCTAATTCTCTAAAACTCTAAACCCGAAAAGATCCTCAACGTGAATTATTCATTTAATTCAATATTAAGTAAGGTTTAAGGCTGGGGCCTTATAGTTGGTATCAGAGGTCGGTTTAGACAACTTTAGGAGTTAGAAAGGTGTTAAATTATAATATGATCGAAATGATATAGCATTTACGGATTACCATGTTTCTTCGCCTAAGATATTTCTGTGTTCAGAATGTTTTTCCGCAGAAGAAACAAAGAAGCTATGTTAGGACGACATCAGGAGGAAGATAACCTTCCAAATCAGCAACCTGAGATGGTCGGAATCAGAACTGAAGAGTTTGTTTCAGCGATGGCACAGTTGACTCTGGCTATAAATGGTGGTGGTATCCATGCACGAGATCAGCCAGATCAACCGCAGAGGAACATGTCAGTGGTGGAACATTTCATGTGGAAACATCCCCCATCATTCAGAGGATCATCTGACCCTGTGCAAGCTGAAGGGTGGATTAAAGCACTGGAGAAGATTTTTGATGTCATGGGGTGTTCAGAACATCAAAAGCTTAGTCTTGCTATTTACCGTTTTGAAGGTGAAGCTGATCAGTGGTGGTCGATGGTGAAAAATATAAGGGATAGTGATGAGATTGAGGATCTTCACTGGGAAGAATTCAAAGGTATGTTTCTTGAGAAATATTTTCCTAAGTTGGTTCATCTTAGGATGGAAAAATAGTTCCTAGAATTGAGTCAGGAGGATGATTCAGTGGCTGCTTATGAAGAAACGTTCACTCGATTGGAAAGGTATTCTCCAAACTTCATACGAGATCTTGATAGTAAAATAAACGTTTTTACTCAGGGTTAAAGCCAAAGTATCGAAGGGATTTAGCTTCTCGTGAGTTCAAAAGTTATGAAAAGCTGGTTCGATGTGCTGAGAAGGTGGAAATGGAGTTTTCCGATGACCAAGATTTCTATAACAACCAGCAAAAGAAGAGACCGAGGTGGTAGGAGAAAGGTAAGAATTCTTCAAAAAAGTCTGATGGTAAGAGAACTAAGTTTATTGTTTGTGATAAATGTGGCAAAAGGCATGCTGGGGAATGTCTTCTAAATTCTGGGAAGTGCTACCGATGTGGTAAGATGGGACATAAGGCTCGTGATTGCAGTGAAAAGGATCAAGGTGAAGGTAAGAACAAATTTGATTTACAGTTAGTGAAATGTCATAAGTGCAATGAGATGGGTCACTATGCAAACGAGTGTCCGACAAGGAGCTTGAGTGATGGGAAGCAGTTAGACTACAAGCAGAAAGGGGTGGTAAAATCATTTGCAACAACTTCATCAGATGTTGGGCCATCGAATGAAGTGGTATTAGCTCCAGGGAGCTCAGTATTTTTCGAAGATTGACTTGAGATCGGGGTACCATCAGTTGAAAGTAAAAGAAGCAGACGTTATGAAGACTGCGTTCCGTACTAGATATGGCCATTATGAATTTGTAGTTATGCCTTTTGGGTTAACCAATGCACCTGCTGTATTCATGGACCTTATGAATAAAATTTTCCATGAGTTCTTGGATAAGTTTGTGTTTTTGTTTTGAGGTTTGTGAAGAGGTTATGTGTGCCTTGTGATTCACAGTTGAAGAATGAGTTGGTATGTGAGGCTCATAGTTCCCTGTTTTCAGTTCATCCTGGCAGTACTAAGATGTATAGAGATTTGCGGGAGTATTACTGGTAGGATGGAATGAAAAGAGACATTGCTGATTTTACTGTGAAGTGTTTGACATGTCAACAGGTTAAAGCAGAGCGGCAGTTACCGAAAGGGATTCTTCAGCCTTTACCAATGCCAGAGTGGAAATGGGAAAACATATCCATGGTATTTGTTGTGGGATTACCGAGGACATCCCGAGGTAATAATGCAATCTGGGTTATTGTTGATCGCTTGACCAAATCTGCTCATTTCTTTTCTATACAAGATACTTTCTCTCTAGATCAACTTTCCCGTTTGTATCTTAAAAATATAGTCAGGTTACATGGAGTTCCTCTCTCCATTGTATCTGATCGTGATCCCAGGTTCACTTCTAACTTTTGGAAAGGCCTTCAAAAGTCGTTGGGTACTGAATTAAATTTTAGTACAACTTTTCATCCTCAATCAGATGGGCAGTCAGAACGAACAATCTAGACATTGGAGGATATGCTACGAGCTTGTTCGATGGATTATCAGGGAAGTTGGGACCAACATCTTTCTTTGGTTGAGTTTTCTTATAATAACAGTTTTCATTCCAGTATACAGATGGAACCATTTGAGGCATTATATGGGAAGCGGTGTCGAACTCCAGCTTTCTGGGATGAAGTGGGTGAAAGGAAGCTGATGGGACCAGAATTGGTAGAAGAGATGGCAGAAAAAGTTCAGTTGATTCATAAAACACATGAGAACAGGTCAGAGCAGGCAGAAGAGTTATGCGGATAACCGGAGGAAGGATCTATCTTTTGAGGTTGGTGATCATGCTTTTCTCAAGGTTTCTCCTTGGAAAAGTGTGATGAGATTTGGTAAGAAAGGAAAGTTGAGTCCAAGGTTCGTTGGACCATACGAAATTCTGGAAAGAGTTGGATCAGTTGCATACCGAGTGGCTTTACCTCTGAGTTTATATCAGGTACACAATGTTTTTCACGTTTCGATGTTGAGAAAGTATATGCCAGATCCATCTCATGTTTTGAGCCCAGAGGTAGTTCAGCTGGAAGAGAACCTATCTTATGCGGAACAACCGGTCCAGATTCGTGACCACAGGGAGCAAGTGTTACGGAATAAGGTGATTCATCAGGTAAAGGTTTTGTGGAAAACCCATGTGATTTAGGAGGCAACGTGGGAATCTGAAAATGCTATGAGGGATAAATACCCCCACTTATTTTGATAAGTGAATAAAATTGCGAGGACGCAATTCCCAAAAGGGGGGAAGGATGTAACATCCCAGGTAAATAAAGAATATATAATTTTCATATATATTAATATTTACGAATTAAATATTAATTTTAATTAAAAGGGGTTTCTACGTTCGATAGCGTACTCAGTACGAACGATGAGTTTCTTTGAAAACTTACGTTGTACACAAGTAATAAAATAATATTATTTTAAATGTTAGTTAACGAGTAGCCGTTGTACTGGCGGGAATGGAAAGAAATAACTAAAATATGATTATATATGTTTTTAAATGTTTTTACATTTACCCAATAAAAGATAAAGGCTTAAAATACGGAAAGAGTTCAATTTTAGGCATTTATGCCCTAGTTTTCACTAAAGGTTCACTTATCGCCTTTTGATGGCGAACTGTCATTAAATATAGTTTTGATCGATCTTATAAATTCTTTTGGACCAAATATAACTCTTCTTTAGAATCGGGATATCAAAATTTACTTTCTGTAGATTTTTGGTACCTTTCTGATAAAGTTCATTTTTTTATGAATAGTGTAAAATGTTGTATTTTAATTCAAAACCTCTATTTAATCTAAATTATTTATATGATTAGATTATTATTTTAATTGGTTTTAAAGTGAAATTAGAAAATATTTTTACCAGTTAATCCAATGGTGGTCATTGGAATCAATTTCACTTTGAAATTGGACTTAAACTGGTGTCAATCTTTTGATACTTATTGTTTCACAAAAACACGCTATTTGTCATGACAGCGGGAATTAATTATTAAATTAATTAATTTGACTTATATTTTTTGAATTTTGTAAAATGAAATTCATTTTTGACTTCGGAATATCAAATATAGCTTAGGGTGAATTTTTGGTAATTTTCTGAAAAACTTCAATTTTTGATGAATAGTGAAACCACTAAGTGGTAATCAAGCAAACTGATTTTTCAGTTAAATGAAAGTTTACCACTAATGTGTATTGAATTTTGAAAATCCGACATAAATGGTTGTCATTAAGAAGTAAAATGTGGTTCAATGAGATTAAAATATTTTTTTGGTGAATAGTAACTTTTTTTCATTAATCACGATTAGAGGTAATTAGTGTAATTTAATGTAAAAATGATATTATAAGAATGTGAAAACACCATGACACTTGTCCCACACCTATTGGGTGAGTCATTTCCGACCAAGACAAGCCATGGGCCAACTTGGGGACCCCATGGAGCCACTTTAGTTGGAAAATGACATTAATATATTTTTATTTAATGTTAAAGTGAAAATGACACTAACATAAATTGTTTTACTAAAATAATTTTTGAGTGGGGTTATACAAGTCCAAATTTTGATTATAAATAGTCATTGGAAAGAAAAATATATTTCCTACATCATAGTATTTTTTTTATAATTTTTAGACATTAAATAAATTAAATTATATATGACATAATAATGATGAAGCAATGACATCATTATTTGACGATTTAAATAAAATGGAAAGATAATGTAAAATCTATGAACTACACATGTCCAAAACCAATTGGATGAGTGGATTTCAAACCCTTATCACCTTATCCACGAATTCTATCAATGTGGGACCTTTTAAAACCGAAAAACATTTTCAAATAAAGTAATATTTCTTTACATTCCAAAAGTGCCCCTCCTCTCCTCTTATAAAAGGCCCCCACCTCTACCTCATTTCACACACTCCTCAAGACTTTGGCTCGGCCAACCCCTGCCCAATTACTCTCTCCACATCCCTTTCCTCATCCTAGAGGATTCCCTTTGGGAAGAATCCTTTCAAAGGAAGCCTTTAGGCTCAAATCAAAAGGGAGTTACACTTTTAAAGGTAATTCATTCTCTCTTGTTCATTTGTTTTATTTAGCTTCTCCAACCCTCTAAACTCTTTTTATTTACTTCTTTTGTAACAACACCAGTATCTTCAATATACTAGGATGTTGTTATAATATTTATTTGAGCTACACTCTCACACAACTACATAAAATGGTTAAAGATCATACGGTTTCTGTGGATGGCGAAATTCTACCTCCCGAAACGATGATTGTTCAATACTCATTTAACACCTTCAAGGGTGGCCATTATGATGTCACTATTTTTATATATGATATATAATGTGTTTATGTTTTCTTTAAGATTTTGTATTTTTCATTTTTGGCATACCTTTATGGTTTCCATTATGGGTAAACACGATATCTTCATTTAAGGAAGTGCGGACTACCGCCCCCTAAAAGTGATGTGATTCGTTAATGCCATATGTGGGACGTGTAAAGGATGGATTTAAAGTTATTATATATGATTTTATACTGGAATTATAATATACCTCTATATTATTATTATTTATTTCCATTAAAGTATGATATATAAATGAAAGTAGCGTTCATGCGTACGTACGGCTTACCGTCTCCATGAACGGTGCATTTCATTTCTTATCCCCAAATGTAATGTACTATTAAAAGTACATGTATATAATGTATATATATAATTAATGATATATATAAATGATGAATATAATTCTGGAATTAAAATAAACATACCTCTCATTTAGTTTTAATTCCACTAATATGACAAAGAAATGAAAGTAGCGTTCATGCGTACGTACGGCTTACCGTCTCCATGAACGGTGCATTTCATTTCTTACCTATAAATGATTATGTAATATTATAAATACATTTATATGCTGGATATATATGATACATATTATATCCAAATCGTGAATTTCATTCTGGATATAAAGAACTTTTGACCACATGAACAACATGTAATTGTAAGAAGTCATCTTTCGACTTAAGAACCAAATATTGACAAAACAAACAATATTAACTTAATGGTTACATAATGTTTATAACATGGAAATAAGTGATATAAAAAGAATAATGAACTTTAAAAAGGTTCTTAATCAAGTATAAATTAACTCAAGTTTATTATTCAGGACGTTAAAGAACGATCGAGTCAAGTCGGACCCAAGGTAAGGGAATTTCTTAACCCAACTTCCATTCTTTGGGTTAATCTCATACTTTCAAATTATGTCATGATATTATTATGTCCTACATTGTATTTGTAGTTTATTTATGTGTACTTATAGTGAATACACATAATAGATCTATTTTATTTACAAAAATGATCTTTGTAAGGTACTTCGTCTCAATCTCCTTTCATTGAGGCATATTTCATTTTATACACAACTTTATTTTATACGGTGTATAAACTAATTTGACTTTTACTTTTATACAAAAAGAATCTTTTTCTATGAAGCGTTTTAATAAACGACAAAAAGGAATGTTTTTAACGTACGCGGTGACAATGACCTTTTACGCCGCCGCGAGTATTATTTGGCCTTTGGCTTCCTCAACAAGCCGTAATGTTTTTAAAATAAAATAAATACCATATACTCTTTTATGTATTTTGGTATTGAAAATGGTTTTTAAAAAGGATTCTATTATGTCAATATATTAATGATATATTGTGATTGAAATGTGGAAATTTTATCATTCCTTTATATTGGTTTTATGTTTTATGATTTTATACTGGTACTTGGACATTTTAACGGGTGGTTACGTTATAAACCATATGATGGGTGGTGCCGTGAATACCAGGACGGGTGGTTACATTATAACCTCCAATGCATTGGGTATGGAAGTCGGCCATATGGTTATTCCATTTAAGTATGTATGGAAATTGGCCGTATGGCTATTCCATTAAGTGATATGTGTGGAAGTCAACCGTATGGTTATTCCACTTAAGTATGTTTATGTCCCAAGTTACCTTTATATATGTTATGTGTTCTTTATATGGGTTTTATGGTTATACTTTGGTTACAAAAAGGTAAGTAATGATACTTTATTCAGCGAAGAGTTTTACTACTTCATGAAGGTGAAGGTATTACTTAGTTAGAGTATACATGGTTTACTTGATTTTGAAAAACTAACAGTTTTCATTCTTTGTGTATCCCTTACTGAGCTTTTTATGCTCACCCCAAGTTTTTTTGAAATGTTTTTCACAGGACTTAATGTGGAATAAGGTCAAGGATGGGATCAAGGGAATGTCATGCTATATAAAACATGGAACTATAAATGTTTCTTTTAAGAGTTTTTTTTATTATGGAAACTTAGTAGAAGTGACTACCTTGTAATCTTTTGAGATGTAATCGTTATGTTCTAATTCTCTAAAACTCTAAACCTGAAAAGATCCTCAACGTGAATTATTCATTTAATTCAATATTAAGTAAGGTTTATGGCTGGGGCCTTATAGGCCTTCTCAATGAATAACAAACTACAACCCTCATGTCATACTGGGGAATAAGATACTATAATTAACCGGTGACTCTCGAATGTGTTTCACAGTGAAGAGGTGTTGTTTGACGTACCTTTTCACTCATGAGAAAGAGGGATGATTTTCCCACTAAGATGAATTCTTGAGATGCATCATAAAACTACAAGGTCGAGTTAGTGATGTCCAAATGTGATAGTTTCAATTAGTGGTGATTAATCTCCTTTGACTTATTGTTCAGGGAATACATGTGGTAAGTTGGGCATCATTGATGGATACTCTTGGAACTATTGGTGACTATTTTCAAGGGCTGGGATGTGAGATGGATATCCCCTTACTCTCTGATTTGGGATTCCTTGACTGAGAATGTATATACATATACTTTTTCAATAACCATTCCTTGGGTTTTGGTTAATCTCCTTCTAGGAGAGGTGAAGATGTTTGGGGTATGCCACATGCTTTCTGTTTCTAGCTTCTCCTCGTTAGACGAGTCCACTCTACTACTATATATACTGAATACTTGAAGATATGTTCATCTTCTCACTATTTTTATCTTCTTGTGTTTGGATGATTTTACTTGTACTCTCTTGTTGGGTTGATCTTTAATATTTAATCATACCTTATTCTATATACTACATTCCTCTTCATTGTATCTCTTAGTGCTTCCCACAATCCTTTTTGGGGTATCCTACTAAGTATGTTTATACTCACCCCTACATGTTATTTTCTAACACATATTGTTCCATATGCAGACGACATAAAAGTTGGTCATGAAATTAAAGGAGCTTAATGATATGGGCTTCTTAGACCATGTACGGCAGTCATATCTTGGGATCCAACAGTAGGGCTCTCTCATCTATTTTACATATCCGGTTGTTGTCAGGTTGTGACACTTTTCTGGATGGGTGTGTATTTTTTCACTTTCCCTTTTAGTTTAGTTTTCCTTAATTGTACTAATTAGAGCTAGATTCTTGTTTGACTTCCTTATATAGTTGTGTTGTATCATGTTTTTCTTTTCCTCTACACTTTTTCATTGAGTTGTCATCACTTTTGTGTGTACAGGTTTTCCAGAAAAGGAATCCCCAAGTCTGTTGTGCCTTTTCGGCTTGTTGCCGCCCCTAGCCTATGAAGGTGGTGTTGGGGTAGTTTCAGCACGATCCCCCACATGTTTTGGGTCATGATAAAGTAGTATCAAAGGTGGATTGACCCTTGTGAAGTTGTTTGGATGTTTCCCTAAAAAGTACTTGGTTGGGTTGAGTGTAATAGAATCCATGTGTCTTCAATACAACTCTTGGGCCCAGGAGTCCAGTGATGGTGTGGTGTTCCAAGTATCCATTCACCAGGACCCTGATTACCTGCATGTTGACTCAGCATCCTGAGACATTTTTTTGTAGGGATCAATCATACATGCATCATATTTTATTGAGTCCATAATTTTCATTCTTAGGTCACATCCCCACTATGGTTGATATATATATATATATATGCTCATCTGACTGCATTACTCTGTGATAACTTTCAAGATGGCATTGTGATGATAGCCAGCTAGGATACCAGATCTGGTTCATAAAGATTTTTCGATGAGTTAAGAGGAATTAGTTTAGGGTACATCATGTGATCCCCTTCCTCCAGGTGGGCAGGTAGCATCACCTCCACCTGTTCAGAAGTAGTTAGTCCCAACAGAGTGGGTCGAGGATGGGCCCAGGTTGAGTGCACTCCATGATTTCCAGCACTAGGGACTACTGAGGTTCCATGGTGAGATAGATCCTTAGGTAGCACAAGATTGAATATATTTGGTGGTTCAAATAATCATCCTTCTTTATAAACTGATAGATCATATGGTGGCTTTTAGAGTGAGTCTTTTCCATGTATAATCTAGGAGTTTGTAGAGCCCGGTTACTCAGATGCATGATGAGTCAGCACTCTCGTGAGATGACTTCCAGCAGTTATTCCATGAGGAGTAATACCCCATTTTACGCTACATCTAGATTAAGGGAGATTCTAAAGCTTCATCAAGGAAGGATGATTTTGACTAATTAGGTGACTTGTTTCATAGGCCTTACTCGATATTCATTGGATGTGGTCCACAATGGCTACTTCGGAGCCTGAATGTTTGACCAGGGTCTCCATAGGGAGATCCATTCCATCATAACACCCTTATGCATCCCCACCTATTTTAGGATGTTATAGATAGCATAGGTGAGAGAGATATTTATACCATAAGGGTACCAGATGGTAGGAACTAGCAGTGGCCACAACAAAGATGAGACATCTGTTATAGCTAGCTAACGTCAGTTGATAGGGCCTTGACACAAGAGGCCTTCCCATGATTAGACTCAGGCACATGGTATGAGGATATCGTTGAGTACCAATGAATCCCATATATGGATTTTTTTATGCTTGAGATGGGTGAGGTCACCTAGAATGTGACTGCCCAACAAGACGTGCTGATCTTCCCACGCTGATGGTAGTTGAACTGCTATAGTTGAGACAGTGCTGTGAATAGTGATCTCCCATGTGAGGATTGGTTGGTCCCTAGGGAGGTGGTGCTGGTAGAGGATCAGGTGGAGCTATGCGTGGTGGATGATGCATAAATATCCTTCCACCACCACTGGGTGGCCCACACCATGTTCATGGAGCTAGCGGTTGAGGCCACGGGTAGCTGCATGTTATGAATATTTACTATCCTACTGCACATGAGATAATAAGAGGTATGACCTATTTCTCTTCAAACAATTTTGGTATAAATTGGTAGACATTGTGTGGGGTACTCCTTCCTCCCTACTTCTTTTATGAGGTTTTACCGGTGGTGATGTAGGGCCTCAGTGTAACCCTGTGTCGGTGTTGTTCAATGTAGCATTGAATGCATGATGAAGAGGGGTCCCTCCCCCACTGACACGTATTTTTGTGATGCGATAAAAAACATGAGGAAAAGTTAGTTCCACCCAAATCGGATAGTATTGAGGTGTGGTGGATGAGTCCCTACGATTTTTTAGTTTATATCAGGGTTGTTTAGTGGAGTCTCGAAGCAGGTCCTAGCATTACCAGTGGATTTTTTCTAGTTGACCGCCTTTTGCATGGAATTCCACTAGTGGGTGTGTCAGTGTTTCTAGTTTGGAGATTAATCTAATTCCAAGAGAAGTGATGATTCTTGGGTCATGACACATGATTTATGTGTCTATATACTAGTGGTTGGAAGATTTTACTCACCTTTCTTATTTTTTGGTACAATTGCATGCTCAACATAAACCTTGATATATCATTTATCATATACAAGTTGAGATGATGGAGACCCCATGAATATAACAACATGAACCACTACCTTGTACTTGTAGAAATATTCTTCACTTTTAGTATGTGGAGAAACTACCTTCTAGGAGAGTGCATTGTGGTTTTTTCAGACCATGAGAGTCTCAGGTACATATTCAGTTAGAGAGACTTGAACTTGAGGCGGTGACGCTGGTTGAACTTCCTACAGTACTACGCCTTTGAGATAGTTTATAATTTGGAAAAGTGAAATGTTGTAGCATATTTTATTAATAGGAAGTCTTAGGATCACATAATGTGGGAAGTTTCAGAGTAGTTATCTTTCCTAAACGTGACCCCAGTGGAGAAGGATGCTAAAATTTCTCTACAGTCGATGGTGTTAACTCCTTTGCTCCTTGAGCATGTGAATGGTTCCAAGATGGGAGACCTCATATATGAAGTTATGCATGATAACATATCCATTGGTGACCCACAGGATGAATATTCTGATGGAGTTAATCAGTAGATCTTGTTCCAGGGACAAAAATGGTTCTGATTGCGATGTGAGAGGAGGTGATGCAAGAGTTCCACACTTCTATCATAGATATACATTCCGGTGCGGGGAAGATGTATAGGGATATTATATGGTAGTTTTTGTGGACTATAATGAGTTGAATCATAGTTGAGTTCATATCATTATACCTCACCAGTTAGTGGGTGAAGATTGAGCACAGATTTCAGGCTGGTTGTTGGAGCCTCTTGAAATCCCCGAGTGGAAATGGGACTGTATATCCATAGACTTCATCACAGGTCTTCTGTTCATGGAAAAGTCCCAGGATGCCATTTAGGTGACACTAGACTCACTAATCAAGTTAGTGTACTTCATTTATATCATAGAGTAGTGTTTTGTGGAGCGTTTGGGGACAGTTGTATGTATGAGAGATCATCAGCCTTCACGAGGTGCCCTTGATGTTTGTCTTTGATCATGGAACACGGTTTACATCACGATTATAGAGAGACCTATAAGAGGTGTTGGGGACCCAACTACAAACATGTAAAACCCCCACCCCCCAAACTTGGGCAAACCCAGAACACTATACAAGTGCTGAAGGATAGGCTGAGGTCTTGTGTGTTAGTTTTCCGCTAGGGAGGAAAGCTATCCCCGAGGTTTGATGAGCCGTTTGGGATCATATAGAGGGTTGGTGAGGATTCCATCTTCTATTCCCTACACCAATATCTAGATTCTGTGAACAACATTTTCCATGTTTCACAACTATGTAGATGTGTGCATAATCATACACATGTTATCGATAGGAGTTGACCTTATAAGGATGGACCATCCCATTGGTTTGTGTGTTGTGGTAGCATGAAAACGTGCAGGTGAGTTCCTGGGAGTGGGAGATCCAGGTGTGAGCTCATTGTCTCAAGTTGTTTCCATAGTTCTTATTTTTTGTGATGAAAATCATGAAGGATGGAATGATGTAAAGAGCCTATGTTTTTTCATGTAAGACATTGGAAAATTTCTATAAATATTTACAAAGTTAATAGTGGAGACAGAATGCAATTCCGAGGTCTGGTGTTCCTATAATAAAAATTATAAAAATATTAATTATTTTTAAACTATTCATTTAGAGGAAACTATATATCTCTCAAATGGTATCTTGGATTAGAAATACAAGGCCACAGTTGATTCCAGATTGTGTCGTTTGTCCTATGTGGGGTATAACTATTATCAGCATAGGCCTTCTATGGAAAAAGTTAGAGATGGTGTTTTTGTAAATTAATTAATTTAGTATTATTAATTTATTAATAAGTTAGATCTAAAAAATTATGAATAGAGACTAAGATTGGAAATATAATACCACTGTTGGGTTCATATCATGGTGTTTACCCTAGGGGAAACCTCAGGTGAGAGGGTTCTGGAGGTTCGGACTCTGTGACCATAGGAGGTCTCCTATAAATAAAGTTTAAGGAAATGAGAAAGGGATTGAATCATTTACTCCCATGGTCGATAGAGCTCCATCCTGTCCTCTGGATGGAGATTCAACACCACATTATTGGTAGATCACGATGAGATTGCAGATCTGAAAATATTATAGTGTGGTGAACAGAACAACGGATCCAATATCCAGGTATGATTCTTCTTTCGGATTCTGATGCTCCACGATTGAAGTTTTGATTGTAAAAATTAAGTTTTCATCAACTTCTCTGCATTTAAATACATATTTTATGTAAAAAATTACAATGATTGTCAGCCATTTAATTTATAGATGATTTTTTCTTCGTGTTTTTCATCTATTCATTGTCAATAACTTTTCATCACATCGAAATGCCGATGAATCATTGGGAGAAGCATAGTTCTAGGATGATCCTAACCTAAGGAGTCAATATATTCATTGGTTTTAGAGTTTCAACTGTTAAAGGAGTCAGGATAGTAAGCGGAAGAGGAAGATACTTTTTGTCATGTTGAAATAGTGATGGATCATCGAGTGAAGCTAATGGATATGTATATTGGGATTTGAGGATCCAAGTTCTAGTCATGATTTTGTTTTCTAAGCACCCAGGTGTTCCTTGTGAAATATGGAAGTTTTGAGTGGTACATCGGTGGTCCGGGGAAGGACATCATAGAGAGGGTGCATGTGTTTTTTTGGAATTCCAGTTCACGGTGGAGGCGGTGTGGCTTAATGTGGGGTTGGTGGGGGTGAGTGACGGTGGCCAAATTGAGCAGTAGCAGATGAGGGAATCAAAGTTGGACGACAAGCACGCGGGCGGTGCAGTGTAGCGGATGATGACCATGAGGCAGAGCTTGTGGGCGGTGTGAGTGGGAGCCAACAGACATGGCACAACCATGGACCAAACAAGGCGAGGAGGCAGGCCAGAGATATTGGTCGGGCCAACTAGAGCAGGTCGGCCAGAATGGGTCGAGTCAGGCCGAGGGGTCTTCAAACCCTGTATCATTCAAACGAGGAACCTGTTCTGTATTCTATCTATGGAAACTTGAACCTATCTTATTTTATGAGATTTTGAGGCCGTGTTGGTAGTTTTACGTTATGTTCATGAGTCTCGGGGGCACAAAACCACCAATTTTAATAATATTAATATAATTATTATAATTTGAGGATTCCTGAAAAGAATATATCTCTTGCATATAACATCCTTTGGATGTGTTGTAAGTGGTGTTGAGACCATAAGTTTGAGAAAAAATTTTCAATCTTGATTTCATGTACTTAAACCGAACATTATATGTGGGCCCCATGAGTCTCACTTTTGGTGTTTAATATAACATGTGACTTCTTCACCGGTTGTAAATTTGGGATGAATGACTAGTCAATCCCATGTGTTTTTTCAAAATTATAGAAATGGTGACATTCATTTGATATGTTCTGTATTTGATTCATAGGCCCCATGAAGTAATGCTTGTGTGTGATGTGGTGAAATGTATCTTTTTCACTGGGTAACCTATTCGGGAAAATGAATAGATGATCCTCTGTGCTTTTCTACAAGGATCATAGTGGTGTGTTCTCTTTGGCTATCTGGAGCCATTTGAGGAATCTTATAAGTGAAATGAATTGTTTTCCTTTCAGACCTGTGATGAGAATCATGCACTCGTTATCCTATTAGGCCAAAAGTTCTATGTACTCCAGGAGTACATGAGAATTCATAGGGGTACTCGTATGAAGTCCAGTACTCGAGTGTGGTTGGGTACACGACTACGTGATGAGGTGGGCCCACATGGCCTATCGACCCCACATGCACCATGTTCCACATTTAATCTTCTCTCTCTCCTATATTCTTCTTTTGGACTCGGATCTTGGAATTTGAGTTGCATATCCTAAGTGTTCTCCAACATTGAAGATGATGGTGCCCAATATAGTGGCTTTCGAGATGCGATGCAAGATATTCAAAGCGAGACACCTATCTGGGGAGATGCTTGATGATGGATGTGATATAGCACTGGAATATTAGAGTATCCTAAGATTACCCTCTAGCTAGGTTGGTATGTTTCATTCCCTGATGTCATTTCTAGGCATACCCTCCAGTAGGACTGGGTATTAGTGTACTACAATGATATTTCTGAGTTACCCTTCTATAGGATTGGGAAGTGGAGTTCCTCGGTGACCTTCCCAAGTGGTACCCTTAGCTAGGCTGGGTATTGGAATTCCTCAGTGACTACTAGACAAGGATCCTCCTATCGTACCAGGGCACAGGATACTTTCATAAACTGGTGAGCCTAAACTATAAGACACAAGGATGAGGTGTGGTTTGACATACCATTTCAATCATGAGAAAAAAGGGAATCTTTCCCCAATGAGAAACATTATTGAGATGTGACCTATAACCATGAGGGCTAGTCAGTGCCGCCCAAATTAGATGACATCAAGGTGTGGTGATTGAGCCCCTTTGACTATATTTTCAAGGAATACATGTGCGTTTCTGGGCCTCAATGATGGATACTCTTGGAAGTGTTGGGAACTATTTTCCAGGTATGAGCTATGAGATGGAGATTCCCTTACTCTCTCATTTGTGAATCTTTGACTGATAATATATACACACATATATATATATATATATATATCATGTTTGAGTGCCCACTCCTTTTGTTTTGGTTACTCTTCATCCAAGAGAGGTGAAGATGGGTGGGGTGTGACACATGCTTTCAGTGTCTAGATTCCTGTCATTAAATGAGTCCTCTCTCCTTGTATAGGTAGTGAAGACTCTATGAGAAGTTTATCTTCTCACCATTTCGATCTCCTTATGGTTTGATGAGTTTACTTTCACTCTCTTGTTTGGTTGAGATGTTCTTTTTTTACTGTACCTCATTCTATAAACATCTTTCCTCTATAGTTTATCTTTTACTACTCCCACTTCATCTTTATGGGGTATCCTACTAAGTATGTTTATGCTCACCCCTTTATGGACTTTTCCAGCATCTATCATGACAAACGTTGATGACGAACAGGTTGATCATGACTTCATAGGAGCTTACAGATACGGGGTGCTTGGATTTCATACGGTGATCATAGCATGGGATATATGAGTGGGTCTCTCTTTGCTATTTTACTTTTCCATTTGTCATCAAGTTGTGACACTTTTCTATTTGGGTGTGTATTTTTCCCCATTCTATTTCAGTTTTATTTTCTGTTCTTGTACTGATTAGTGGTCGATTCGTGTTTGGTTTCCTTATATAGTAGTGTTGAATCTTATTTTACATTTCCTCAACATTTTTTCATTGATTTGGCTACGTGCGTGTACAGGTTCTTAGGGAAAGGTCTCCCTGAGTCTGTTGTGCATTCAGTGGTTGTTAGCACCCCTAGCCTATGGAAGAGGGCATCAGATAGTTTTGGATCAAGCCCCGACATGGGTCAGGTCATCACAGTTTTAGAATGGATTTAATGTATAATTAGATAAATAATTTTTCATTTAATACAATTATGTTTGTTGGAAATAATTTCACATTGAATTTGGATATTAGAACATTTCAATATTTTTGGATATTTTTACTTTAAAAACCTATTTTCAGGATTCCTTAATGAGATTGAGTTTTTAATTAATTTCTGACACTTATATGTTTTTATTTTTTGAAATTTTATTTCTTATTTGGAATCACAATGTTAAAAACTTTAGTAAATAGGTCCCTTTTATTTTTAAACGAAATATTAATAGTAACAACAATAGTTTCTTTAACACAATTAAGGGTAAATCAGACATTTTAGTGTAAAAAAAATATTTTAAACATTTTCAAAATAACCTCACGCTTATACTTATTTCATTATATGAGTGTTTTTTGACCACAATAATCTTTGGGCCAAAATTATTTCTGTTTTATGCCACTTGGATAAGATTATGACATTTATAATATTATAATCAATGAGAAGTCAATTTTTATCACACTTTTTTAGACATGTAAAATATTTTTAATATGAGGTAGTATAGGTTATTGGTTATAATATATAAAGTCTATTATAATTTAACATCATTATATTTATCATGATAATTTATTTGAAATTTTTAGATAAGAAATAATTTAATTGAAATCTTGTAAAATGACGATGAAATAATAGATTAATTAAATAAAATATCAAATTAATGATATAAAAAATACTAAAATTAATATATACTGAGACGATTAATTTCATACATTATTTTTTTATAACAAATTTACATGTTTGTGATGTTTTAGAAATATTTTTTCTAATTTATCATGTTTTTATGATATTTTTAATGAATCAAGTAATGAATATTTTCAAAATTGTTGATATTTTTAAATAAATAATATTTTATTAAACGATATAAAATTTATAAAAATCTCAATTTCATCCAAATGATTTGGAAAGTCGAAAAATTTCATCAATGACTAATTTATTTGTATTTTATTATTTTATAGTAATTATATTAACCCTAGAAGTGTAAATAACTTGATATCTTGGTAAGAGTTAAATGTGTTACATAATGGTTAAAATAAAAAGATAAAGATTAATAAAATAACAAAAACTTGTATAATTTCCCTTTGATGAATGGATTTTGACCCAAAATCCTGCTATATTATAAATAAATCACATTATACCCATTTTCAATAGATAATTAATTTATATTAATTTAATATTATGAAGATTTCCAAGAGTTCCCCTCCACAACCTTATAAAAGGACACCACTTCTTCAATTCTATTCAAACTTCCGAAAATATATTTTTAAGAAAATACCAACTCAAATATCCTAAAAATATTTCTAAAACATCCTATAATCCTTTATATGGGAATAAATCAAAAAAATAAGTTATTTTTTTGGAAATCAAATGAAGATACCTAAAGAAGAGGTAATGTTCATCAATAAACATTTTATTGTTTCTTCTTTAAACCCACTTAAATTATTTTTATTTCTTATTTATATAACAACATCATTATCGTAAGTAATCTGATATGTAGTTATATTATTTATTGGACCTAAAATTACAAATAATTTCATCTAATGGGTAATGAACTTATCATTGTTGTGTACAACAAACTACCACCTCACGAAATGATGTTGTTAATTCTTCATTTTCCTCCTCTCATGGTTGGAAATTATTATGGAAACTATATGTTTTATGATATATATGATATTTATAATGTATTTATTCTTATTTAAATATTATATAACTCATAATTTTATGATTTCCATATTTTTGGAGATATGATATCATCATTTTTCGACATGTGCACTACCGCCTCCTCAAATAAAAGTGATTCATTTACACTATACATGGAATGTATTAAGGGTGATTTCAAATAAAAATATATGAAATATATGAAATAAATATTATAATATAGTTATAATATACATATATATCATTTTATCTTCATTATTTTAAATACAACAAATAAATTCAAGTAGTGCTCATCTTAATGTACGGTTTACTGTCTCCATGAACAATGATTATCATTTCTTATATTAAAATGTTATAGAATATCATAAATACATATAATATATATATATATATATATGATATTTAAATCATGTTTTAAATTTTTTATATGGTGAAATTATGATCTAATTTATAGTATCAATAAGTAACACGTCAAAAAATGCTCGAAAAACAATGTAATTAACACCCTAAATAGTGAAATAATTTATCATTATTTAGAAATGGGTAATGAAATTCTATAAGAAGTTAACATATGATATTATAAAAATGTGTATGGTATTTATATAAATTAGTTACATTATTGAACACAATTTAATGGAGTTTAAATAATGTTTAACTGTTAGAAAGTAAAAGGTGAGGGGTTTATCGTATCACTTTAACTTTTATAAGATATATGCCTTATCCGCCACTTATTTTGGGTTTGGGGTGTATATATTTCCACTATAACATGTTATATCATGAATACCCTTGTTCTTATGAAATTTTATTTTTGAATGTTATTCCATTACGGGGCTTAATATTCAAATTTTTCAAAGTGAAATGGGACACTTTGGAATGTTTAAAGATTATTTTCCTCAATAGAGTTTAAAAGAAATAATTTAAATTATTATCATATATGCGAACATATTTTATTTAATATTTTTGTTCTTTGTTTTTGATCACATATTATACCATATACCATAACTGATTAAAGATTGTTCATCAGTTTGAATGTTGATGTGTTGTTTTGTTATCATTCATGGTTTATGGTTAAAGTAGTCACATGTTGTACTACAGTTTCAATAATTATTCATATGAGGAATATATTGGACTTAGTAAATGATAGTAAGGGCCCACTATAGCCCCTATATTAATCGATAGGTCTCATGAGACAAACTAGAATGGGTTTTGTCTAATTTCTTACCTATTCATATATGGCGTCTTGGCTGAAGACTTGAGGGTATGTTTATGATGTATGACATTATTAATTCCATAATTTTGAGATTCTTTATTGATATTCCATTTGATTATTCTACTATTATAATATCTTTTGTTAATATTTAATCTCTTGTGATTATTTATATGTCACTATTTGATAATGTTTTATTACTTCCCTATTAGGGTTAAGTAATTAATTAAATTTCTTGTGTTTTAGTTATTCAAATTTCCTTATTGTTTATGTTTATTTATGATGGATTATCTTGTATGTATACCATTACTGAGTAGCTAAGCTTAAACTATTCTTATTTTTTATTTTCCCCTAGGATTCCTTGTAGTATATTATGATGGATGTGTTGGGTTTCACAAAGGGGAATAATTGCAGACTCAATAAAATTCATAGGGTATTTTATGATTTTAAATGTGTGGTAGAATTCATTTATGTATCTAATTTACCATTACTAATAAACTATTCTTTCACCAGGGATGTGATAAATAGTATATTATTCCAATTTAATTGAGTAAGGCATCGAATCTGGGCTTCTAGGGTCAGGGTGTTATAGTTTGTATCAGAGCATATGTAGTAGAAACCATGGGAAAAAGATTTTGGAAATCTTATTGTTAGTCGGAGTGAATAATCAATAGAGGGGTGAATTTAGATCCAATTAAAATTTTAAAAATATTTCTATTAAAAATCCCCCAAATTTAAACAACAAGCTAAACTGTAGTGAATTTGTAATACAGTAAAGGGTCAGTTAGGTTCTCAAGAGATTGATTAGTTCTCAGTTAATCTAATCTGAAGATTGGATTAGATTTTGAAACTAACCTAATAATTTAAAATAAATACAAACACTTTCTAGTTTAAATATCAATGTTACATTAAAAATAGATTTGTATTTAAAGTACTTAGCAGCGGAATATTCAATATAGTTTAAAACACAATAAAAAAGAACACCAGGATTATCCAAGAGGTTCAGTCTCAAGCTGAGACTTATTCCTCTCAAACAGTCTGTATAAACTATGATCCACACCCTAGATCAAGGGTTTTATAATAGTACACATACTGTTCGGGTCCTCAGACCTCTACCACAGTTCTTTGTGGGAAAACTAAACAATAGCACACAGGCTGTCCAGGTCACACTTGACCTCTTCCACAATTCACAGTGGGATTCAATCAGGTGTATGAAGTCTGGAGTGGGGATTTAGTATCCTCTAGTTCTGTCCAAGAGTCAGTGTGTGTCTAAATAGACATATGCACACACACTGCTCAAAAGATAAACAAAAGTTCACTACAGATGAGTTTAGAATGCTCCGAGTGATTGCAGATGTGCTCTGGACTCGTTTGGATGTTGTGGAAGTTATTTAAGTTCGTTCTTGAGAGGATGACACAAAAAATAGTGTCATTGTTCTTCTCAGCTACAATTATTCATCCTTGTACATATGATACTCAGTAGGCACAACATCTTGGGTTTTGTGTTTCTTCCAGGTAAATGGTCTTCTTGAAGATCATTGGTTTTCACAGGTGTTCTTCGAGTTCTTTTTTTTAATGGTGTTTCATACACACGTACACCTTCATCTTCTTATGTGTTTCTATCTGTGTATAGTCCATGTGTTGTCTCATCGTCTTTTCATTGTAAATATTTCTTCCTTTTTATTCCATGAGATGAGGAAAAAATAATGACTTCCTTTTGATAAATACTAGGTATGATTCCATGAATTCTAACAAACAAAATTAATTAATAACTGGTGCATTGTATTAAGAAAATATGACCGTTGAAATAAAATAAGAGTTAATAGAAATTCAAACAGTTTTCATGACTGTCGGCGAGTCATGAAATCGGTAGGACATTTGAATTTTCATCGGTATTGGTAGGCCATGTGATCAGAATCGATAACAGTATGTCATTTGATCAGCATCGGTATCGGTAGGTCATTTGATCAGCATCTGTATCAGTATGTCATTTGATCAGCATTGGTATCGGTAGGTCATTTGATCAGCATTAGTGAAACCGTTCTCATCGGTATGACTCTTGTCATCGGTGAGACCGTTGTCATCAGTGGGACTGTTGTCATCGGTCAGACCGTTGTCATCGGTTCCACTGTTGTCAACGGTGAGACCATTGTCATCGGTGCAAAGGTTGGCATCGGTGAGACCGTTGTCATCGGTACAACTGTTATCATCAGTGAGACCTTGTCATCGGTGCAACTGTTGCCATCGGTGAGACCGTTGTCATCAGTGAGACCGTTGTCATCGATGAGACCGTTCTTAGCATTAGTGCGACCATTATCATCGGTGCAACCATTATCATCGGTGCAACCGTTATCATCGGTGAGACCATTTTCATCGGTGAGATCGTTCTCAGCATTAGTGCGACCATTATCATCGGTCCGACCGTTGTCATCGGTGCCTCAAGAAAAAAACTAACAGTGAGTAAAAAAATAAAATTTGCACATAGTGTCTGTATAGACCAGAATACATCCTGGTCAGTAGTAGACCATAAAAAATCATAGATAATAACATATAGACATGATTAGACATATATAAACACATGTATAACAAATTGAATAAATGAATAAATTGACATATATAAAAAAATTATTTGTGATTGTCAAAATACCTTTCACATAGAGAGTTCAACAATCTCCCCCTTTTTGATAATCAGAAATCTACGACATAAAAGAAGAGGAAATATGATATAACATTTAGTATGCTTCCCCTTTATAAAATGAATATCTAAATGATATCATTCCATGATAGCTTAATTTTTATCTAGAGATTATATAAACATTTCCCCTTGCTCATATATACACTGTTCTCCCCCTTAGATATATATATATATGTCTCGCCCTTAGATATATACACGTGTCTCCCCCTCAGATATATACATGTTCTCCCCCTTTGGGATTATCAATAAAAGCAGAGAAGAAATCAGAGGAACAAAATAATGTTCTAATAAAATAACATCTGAGAGAGGTATAAGAAACAGATACAAAACAAAGGTACAGGGAAACAACACCCAATCAAAAACAATAGACATGACTATTTCATGGGGTTCAGAGGAGATTTCCATTTGGAAGAGGGAGGAATGGATGGTCCAGAAGGTGGTTTGGTGGAAGGTTGATCTGGTCGGATGGAGAGATGAGGTAGCACAGCTCGGGATGGTAGCATAGTGGTTGTTAATATCACTTGTGGTTGAGTAGAAGATCTTCTAGAAGGTGGCCAATGAATGACTGGCAGAATATTGGATATAGCTTGAGATATTGATATATGACCAGGAGAAACACTAGATGGACTGAGAGGCTCAGTAGTAGGATGAACAATTGCCTTATCTTGCACATGAATATTGGTTTGAGAAGATTGCTAAAATCCTGAATTACATCACCACCATATTTCATGGCCATCTCAAAGTAATCATTGTTTTGCATGAAACTCTTTGGAGTTGGAGTAAAATCCTTCAACTGTTGGACTTGAGCCTTAAATTCTTGACTGACTAGAGGAAGCCTAAAATTTTCATCCAAGACTTTAAAATGATGGTTCAACTCATGATTGGTATAAATTTTAGAAAAATAGTGATCCACTTTTTCTTTGATCTCTTTCTGAGCCTCAGTAGCATCAGCCGAATACAGATTCACCATCTTGTGATTATGATCACTATTTTCTTTTATATTTTTCAAAGAGTC
Source organism: Viscum album (assembly GCA_963277665.1). Lineage (NCBI taxonomy): Eukaryota > Viridiplantae > Streptophyta > Magnoliopsida > Santalales > Viscaceae > Viscum > Viscum album. The sequence goes on from OY728121.1 coordinate 1,458,914,498, forward strand.
CATGTCCAGAATCTGTCCAAAAACTGTCAATTCTTCTTTTATAACATCTTTTAAGGCATTGATCTCATGACCAGTGATCTTGTCACTTTGGAAGAGCGAGCCTGAGCAAGAATCTGAGTTATCTCAGCATTCAATTTTCTCAAATAAGATTTCTTCAGGTGTTCTATTAAATTTCTCAAAACTTCCATCATACCAGTGATGGTTGATCTAAATTAACCTAACAGAGATATTAAGCCACTGCTCAAATCCTTGACCACTTGATTCAGAGAGGTAATATTCCTGCCAATCATCTCACCAGTATTGCACAGGTCCAGCTTAATAATACTTACCACTCTTTGAGTTAAAGCATCCATAGCAGCCTCAGATAAATTCACAGGAGCAGGAGCAGGAGTAGGAGAATTAGACAATTCCTCTTTCATTGTATCACTAACTTCATGGAGCAACTCATCCGTAAATCTATCAAAATAAGATCGTGAAACTGAAGAACCAGGTCTTTCTGCTGTCACTTGAACATTCTCAACAACTGGTCTAGCCTTAACTGGATGGCTTACCCTTGCAACATGCACTTCTTCTTCCTCTTCCTTTGAATAATCCAAACCCAGAACCTTAAAACCTGGGCATTCCTCCCATGTAGCTTTACAAGAGGTATATTGAGGCATTACAAAATCAGATTTTCCAGAATTTTCATGTGAGACATCCTCACCTACATCAATCTCTGTCTGCATTGTCCTTTTAGCCATAAGAACAGTTTCTTGCTCATCTAAATGAGGTTGTGGATCAACTTGTATTACATTGTGACCATCCACTAGTCAATAAATTGCATCATCATCATCACCACCATCATCACCATCATCACCATCATCATTATTGTCGTGTCTATTATTTTTTACTAAAGTTTCATCGGTATTGTCTTTGATACTGAATTTATAATGCTCAGAATTTGATACTTTAGTATCAACTTCTTCTTCATCACCTAGAAGGGGTTCTGACTCAGGTAACTTAAGAGGTGGACAAGCTGGTCCAAATTACATTCTTCTTTTCTTAGGACATACTATATCAGGATGACTCCTGTCGTCATAAGGTGACTTAGGTTCCTTTTCAGCATCAACATCATCATTAGCTTCAGCTTCCCCTGTTTCCTTCTAGCTGGACTCTTCAGTGTCCTTAGGAGCTTCTATCTCGTCTTCCTCATCAGAATAAACAACTTCCTCATCAGTTTTTAAAGCAGGATCTATCATCCCCTTTGGTCTCTTAGAATTTTCAGAAGGATTAAAGGAGTTATACAAATTATCTTCATTAGTAACCCATGCCTTCATCCATGGATTCCTGTTGATTTTCATTTTTCTACATATATCGTTGTTAATAAAAAAGCTACTACTAGATGTGATACACTCTTCTACATCTTCAACACACCCCAACAACATTAGTATGGCATAGATTTTCTTAGAATAGAACAAGTTTTTAGACTTCTTTGATGGCTTTACAATCTCAGCAATATGAAAATTAATATATCTACACATGTTGATCTTCTCACCATTCAGAAATAAAAATAAAAAGAAAACATCTTGACACTTTACAGTGGAAAAAACACCTTTTCTGTGACATATTTGTTGCTAAATAAACTTAAACATGATTCTAATTTCTCCATTTAACTCAGCAGCTATTATTCTTCTGGATTCAGACATGCCAGTCAACATCTCCATATCATGATTATAAGAAAAATATTCAGTGGTATTAGTAATGTTACCAGTGTGAACCACATATCTACCATTATGTGGTACCCCCAAACATTCATCCCATTACTTCAATGAAAAAATCATCTTCTTTCCTTTGATCACTAAAGATAATCTCGCAGCTTCTGCTTCATCCAATACAATATTTACATTCAGATAAAACTCATGCACTAGTTTTGGGTTGTAGACTCGGTTATTATCATAGAACCAGTCTTTCCATCCTTGTATCTCCAATACTTTTAAAAGTGAAAACTTACTGGATAACACACATTTGGAACTCACTTCCTTTTTTGCGGTGACCACCTGAGATTCCAACTCCGAGTTCACTGACCATTGAGTTGTGCTGCTTGATTCTCCTCGAGCGCATTTCACAGGAGAGGAACCTTGATATTCCTTGATTTTTTGCTTTTTCTTTTCCTTTTAGAGATTCGAGAAGTTTGAGAGGTTGGAAGGGTTCAAAAGGATCGAGATTCAGGAAAACTAATGTTCAGCAGGAGATGGAAGGTCAACAGTTTTTAGAAAAACAAATATTCACGCGTCATAAATTTTATCATTTAGGGTTACAATAATAAAAAATAATAACGATTAAGTAAAACAACATCATTTTGACAAACACTAATGGTTTCATATACTGTAAAATTCAAATGGTAGAAAAGATTGGTTTCACATATCGGTTTCATAGATCAATTTCACTGATCGGTTTCACTGACCGGTTTCACTAATCGATCATACCTAACTCTTTTTTAAAAAAATCTAACATTTCTGAGCATAAGGGTTTGGTGAAAATATCAACTAATTGATGTTCAAATTCAATAAATTCCAAAAAATATCACCCTTTTGACAATGATGTCTCAAAAGTGATGTCTGACATCAATGTGTTTGGTCCTAGAGTGAGACACATGATTCTTAGAGATGTTAATTGCACTAGTGTTATCCCAATTTATAGACACATGTCTAAATTGATATCCATAGTCCAAAAAAGTGTGTTTCATCCACATAATCTGTGCACAACAACTACCATCAACAATGTATTCTGCTTCCGCAGTAGACAATGCAACGAAGTTTTATTTTTTACAACACCAAGATACCAGGGACTTTCCCAAAAGATGACATGTTCCAGATGTTCTCTTCCTATCTAACTTGAAACTAGAAAATTCATCATTTGAATAACTCATTATGTCAAAGGATTTCCCTTTTGGATAAAACAAACCGAAATTGGTATTATATTTAAGATATATGAAAATCATTTTGATAGCAAGTAAATGAGATTTTTTAAGATTAGCTTGAAATCTTGCACACATGAATACACTAATCAAGATATCTGGTCGACTAGCAGTAAGGTAAATTAAGCTTCAAATCATACCTCTATAATTAGTTTGATCAACTGGTTTCCCAGTTTCATCATCATCCAACTTATAGGTGGTGGTCATAGGTGTGTCACTTCCCTCATTACTATCCAAACCAAAACATTTTAAAAGACCCTTTGTATATTTTCATTGATTTAAAATAATACCATCTTTATTTGGAAAAATTTGAAAACCAAGAAAATGCTTGATTTCTCCCATTAAACACATTTCAAATTTAGTTTGAATAATCTTTGAAAAAACAGTACATAAATAATTTGTAGAAGATCCAAAGATAATAACATCAACATAGATTTGTACAATAAAAATATCTTTAGAGATAATTTTAATAAAAAGAGTGGGATCTTCAATTCCTTTAGTAAAACCTTTAGAGATAAGGAAATTTGTTAGTCTATCATTCCAAGCTCTTGGAGCCTGTTATAAACCATATAAAGCTTTATAAAGTTTAAAAACATGATTTTGAAAATGGGGGTTAGTAAATCCAGGTGGTTGTTCAACAAAAACATCTTCAATTATAAAACCATTTAGAAATGCACTTTTGACATCCATTTGATATAACTTGAAATTAAGATGAGATGCATAAGCAAGTAAGATCCTAATGGATTCTAATCTAGCTACAGGTGCGAAGGTTTCTTCACATTCTATTCCTTCTTCTTGATTGTAACCATGTGCAACTAGTCTAGCTTTGATTCTAATGATGTTTCCAGATTCATCAAATTTATTTCTGAATACCCATTTAGTACCTATGGTCAAGGTGTCCTTATGTCTTTATACTAATTACCAAACTTTGCTTCTTTTAAATTAATTTAACTCTTCTTGGAAAGCCATTACCTAAAATTCATCATTGATTGCATGATTAATATTTTTAGGTTCTAGTTGTGAAATAAAGGCTTGATGTTCAACCTGATTCTTTAGTGAAGCTCTAGTTTGTGTTCCTCTATCCAGGTTACCAACAATTTCATCTAGATGATGGTTATTTAGAATCCTAGTTGATCTAGTAAAGGTAGAATTAGAAATTTCAGGTTCTTCTCTTGGTCCAGGTTAAGTAGAAGCATATTCTAGAATATTTCTAGAACTGGTTGTCTTGACAACAAGGTCAGTATTTTTGTCATTAAGATTTGTAATTGTCAAATCTTCTTCAAGATTTTCAAGATGGGTCTTAGTTTCATGTGGATTAGTTTCATCAAATTTGATGTGAATAGATTCTTCCACACATTTGGTTCTCTTATTAAAAACTCTATAGGATTTTCTAGTAATTGAATATCCTAAAAAGATTCCTTCATCACTCATGGATATAAATTTATCAAGATTATCCTTAGTGTTGAGAATAAAGACTTTGCAACCAAAAACTCTGAAGTAACTAACTTTAGGCTTCCTGTTATTCCACAGTTAATAAGGGTTCTTTTTGAGAATAGGTCTAATAAAGACTGTATTTTTAATATATCAAGCTGTATTGATAGCTTCAGCCCAAAACTAAACAGTTAAATCATATTCATTGAGCATTGGCCTTGTAATTTATTGAAGGGTTCTATTCCTTCTATCAACTACACCATTCTATTGAGGTGTCCAAGGGGTAGAAAAGTTGTGATTATAGCCATTGTATGATCAGTAGGATTCAAATTCATGATTTTCAAACTCATGACCATGATCACTTCTCAAGGTATTAATCTTAAGTCCACCTAGGTTTTCTACAGACTTGGAATATTTCATAAAATAATAACAAGATTCACTTTTGTGAGCAAGATAGTATACCCAAGTGTATCTAGAAAAATAATCTACTAAGACATAGACATAGTGCTTCCCATTTAAACTAGAAACTATAGAAGGTCCAAACAAGTCCATGTGAACCAACTCGAGAGGTTGAGAAGTTGAAACTTCTTTCTTTGATTTAAATGAAACTTTATATTTCTTTCCCTTTTGAGAAGGATTACAAACTTTATCAACTGGGAATTCAAGTTTAGGTAGGTATCTAACTAAGTTCTTCCTTGTCAGTTTTCTATAAGAATGTGTATTGCAGTGTCCTAATCATCTGTTCCAAATCCAAAACTCTTTATGAAAATAATTTAAACTATTATTATTCTGATTAGCTATAGAATTCAAGTCTACAACATATACATTTTCATTTCTCAAGGCAGTAAATACCAAATAATTTTTAGAATCAAAATCATTAAAAGCATAATTTTAAAATTTAACACTGAAACCATCATCACACAAATAAAAAATTATTAACAGGTTTTATTTTAATCCATGAACAAGTAAAACATTAGAAATTAAAATTGAATCAGTGTTACCAATCTGGCCTAAGTCGATGATTTTTCCTTTTGAATTATCACCAAAGGTGACATGTCCTCCATCAACCATGACTAAGATTTTAAAACATGAAAAGTATCCTGTCATATGTCTTGAACATCCACTGTCCAAGTACCATGTCTTCTTATAGGAACTCTTCAAGAAAGTCTCCTAAAAAATAGTTTTAAATAGAAAATGATGTTGGTACCCAGATTTTCATGGGTCTAGAAAGGTTAGCATGTAAAAATTTTAGTACCCAGATTTGTCTAATGGGTTTCATGAAATCAATAGTTTCAAAATATTTTGAAAGGTAAAATTTGTTTGAGCTATAAATATGTGAAAATCTGGTTGAGACAATAGAGTTTCCAAAACTGGAACTAGCATCATACCGTCCAGATTTAGGAATAAATCTATTTTGAAGAAACTATCTCTGTCCAAGATGATAACCTAAACCAGTAGTATACTTTGGTGCACCTTGTTTTCCAATCATTTGAATTAGAGTATTATTTCCGTTTTGTGAACTTCTCTGAATCTATTCTAAGTTTCTCATTGGATAATTTATTTTGAGTATTCTCCTTTAACAGTTGAGCATTATTTTTATTTTCTACTTCTAATGCAGATTCTACAGTGCTAGTTAAAGCATGTTGTTTCTGTAAGGTGTAATACTTGTCCTTCAGCTCATTTCAGGTATCTTCTAACATATTACAGTATTCAAATAACTCTTCACTAAATATGTTTTCAGAATCAGTATCGTCTCCAGAATAACAATAATATAAGGTAGGTGTATCCACTATTACCTCAGATGTGTTTGTCATGAAACACATATTAGCTTTTTGAGATTTTTCATCCTGAGTGGAATCAGAATCACTTGAACTGTATTCTAAATCACTCCTGGTTGCTTTCATATATTTCTTGTATTTGTGTCCTTATAGTCATATTTCCACCTAAACTTTAACTTCAGGAAGTTAACTTTCACATGTCCTTTCCTCTTGCATTCATAGCAGATTATTTCATCACTTTTATTAGTTCTTTTCCAATCTTTATTCCAATGAACTTTGTTGTCATAGTTTCCCTTATAGTTTGATTTTCTGAAAGACTTCTTATTCCTATAAAACTTCTTAAATAATCTGGCTATCTGAGCAATCTCTTCATCACTATCAAAATCCGAAACTCCACCTTTTGAGCTTTCAGTAGGTATGTGAACTTTCTCCTTGTCCTTGCTCTTTGAGGAAGTAGACATAAATTCCACTGACGTCCTCTTTGGTTCATCATCTTCTTCCTTTTTTTACCTTCATTTCTTCTTCACACATCATTAACTTACCAATCAGCTCTTTAACAGGCTATGAACTTATGTCACACGATTATCTAATTGAAACTGATGTGCCTCTCCATATGTCAGGCAGACATCTTAGCATACTCATGATTTTCTCTTTTGTAGGAACCGATTTTCCAAGTGAGCTCATTGTATTTAATATTTCGTTGAACCTAACATACATGTCAGAAATAGGTTCATCAGGCTTCATTTTAAAGTTATCATATTTAATAGTGTAACTGTTCAGTCTCATTTCTTTAACATTGATTGTTCCCTCATGAGAAACACCCAAGGTATCCCAAATTTCATAATCTGTTTTATAAGCAGATATTCGTTTAAATTCCTCATCACCTAAAGCACAATACATGGCATTCATTTCTTTACAATTATTATTTTATGTTTTTTAGTTTTTTCATCCCTAGTTGTTCATTTAATTTTTGAAATCTTATACTGAGTCTCTATAGTGGTCCAGATATCAAAACCCATACTTTCTAAATGAATATTCATTTTCAGTTTCCATTGGGGATAATTAACACCATTAAAGAAATGTGTTCTGTTAGTAGCATCACCTTCTAGTCTGTTATCCATAATTAGATTTTAGAATATATATTTAAAGAGATAAAATTTAGAACTAACATAAATTTAATATCTTTAAGATAAAACTAAAATCACAGTTCAAAAATAGAGTGTTTGGAAATCCTTTATTAATGACAACCTCTGATACCAAATGTTGGTCAGAGTGGATACTCAAGAGGGGGGTGAATTGAGTTCCAATTAAAATATCTGTTAAAACTATTTCTATTAAAAATCCCCCAAATTGAAACAACAAGCTAAACTGTAGTGAATTTTTAATATAGTAAAGGGTCGGTTAGGTTCTCAAGAGATTGATTAGCTCTCCGTTAATTTAATCTGAAGATTAGATTAGATTTTGAAACTAACCTAATGATTTAAAATAAATACAAACACTTTATAGTTTAATTATCAATGTTACTTTAAAAATAGATTTTTATTTAAAGTACTTAGCAGCGGAATATTCAATATAGTTTAAAACACAATAGACAATCACATCAGGATATTCAAGAGGTTCAATATTATGCTGAGACTTAGTCCTCTCAAACGGTTTGTATAAACTATGATCCACACACTTAATCGAGGGTTTTACAATATCACGGAGACTATTCAGGTCCTCAGACCTCTACCACAGTTCTCTGTGGGAAAACTAAACAACAACACAAAGGCTATCCATGTCACACTTGAACTCTTCCACAATTTGCAGTGGGATACAATCAGGTGTAATAAGATTGATGTGAGGATTTAGTATCCTCCAGTTTAGTCTAGGAGTCATTATGTGTCTAAATAGACATATGCACACACACTTCTCAAAAGTTAAACAAAAGTTCACTACAGAAAATATAAATGGACAATGAGTTTAGAATGCTCTGAGTTATTGTAGATGTGCTATGGACTCTTTTGGATGTTGTGGAAGTTATTTGAGTCAGTTATGGTGAGGATGACACAAAACAAAGTGTCGTTGTTCTTCTCAGCCGCAGTTATTCAGCCTTGTGCATATGATACTCAGTAGGAACAACAACTTGGATTTTGTGTTTGTTCCAGGTAAATGATCTTCTTGAAGCTCTCTAGTTTTCACAGGTGTTCTTCGAGTTCTTATTTTTTTTCATGTTGCTTCATACACACGTACACTCTCATCTTCTTATTTGTTTCTGTTTGTGTATATTCTTTGTGTCATCTCATCATCTTTTTAGTGCAGATAGATCTTCCTTTTTATTCGATGAGATCTGCAATAAAGAATGATTAATTTTTGACATGGACTAGGAATGGTGCCCTAACATCCAACAAACAACATTAATTAATAGATGGTGCATTAAATTAAGAAAATATGACCATTGAATTAAATAAGAGTTAATAGAAATTCAAGCATTTTTCATGACTGTCGGTGAGTCCTGAAATCTGTAGGTCATTTGAATTTGCATCGGTATCGGTAGGTCATGTGATCAGCATCAGTATCGGTAGGTCATTCGATCAACATCGGTATCGATAGGTCATTTGACCAGCATCATTATCTGAAGGTCATTTGATCAGCATCGGTATAGGTAGGTCATTTGATTAGCATTAGTGAGACCGTTCTAATCGGTGCGACTGTTGTCATCGGTGAGACCTTTGTCATCAGTGTGACTATTGTCATCGGTGAGACCGTTTTCATCGGTGCGACTGTTGTCATCGGTGAGACCATTTTCATAGGTGCCACTATTGTCATCGGTGATACCATTGTCATTGGTGCGACTTTTTTCATTGGTGAGACCGTTGTCATCGGTGCCACTATTGTCATCGGTGAGACCGTTGTCATCAGTGAGACCATTGTCATCGGTGAAACAGTTCTTAACATTAGTTCGATCATTCTCATTAGTGTGACTATTGTCATCAGTGAGGCCATTTTCATCGGTTAGACCATTCTTATAATTAGTTCAACCATTTTCATCGGTGCAACCGTTGTCATCGGTGCCTCAAGAAAATAACTAACGGTGTGTCAAAAACATAAAATTTGCACAGAGTTTCTGTATAGACAAGAATACTTCCAGGTAAATATTAGACTATAAACAATCATATATAATCATATATAGACATGATTAGACATATATAAACACATTTTGAACAAATTGAATAAAAGACTAAATTGACATATATAAAACAATGATTTGTGATTATTAAAATAAATATCACACAGACAGTTCAACACTCATATTAGGGAACACAGACTATTGTTTTAGTTTTTGTGATAATGTTATATAAGGAATGGTTCATTTGAATTTTATGGACATATGTTTAATGGTAAGGATAATTTTTTAGGTTTATATGATATTTTAATTTATGGTAATTATGTGTATCTATATTAATGGGAATAAAAAAATGAAACAAATGATAGAACCTTTTTTGGTTGAAACATTTATTTAATGATAAATATATTTAGGTTATTTTTTATTATTCTTGGATTTTTTGGATAATATTAATATTTTTTTATAAAATAGGACAACCCATAGGATGGGTGACAACCTGTTGCATCCAGCAAGGCCACAGGGTTTGAACCCATCACCGAAGGGAGACAAGGGTGAATCATCTTCCGCTAGCATTCCTGAATTCCTATTTAGAATAAAAAAATTTAAGTAAAATATCTAATTTATATAGTTAGTTTTATTTTTCGTACATTTATTTTATCAAATAGTTATCCTTGGATGGGAAAATGATGTCTCTATTAGGTGATTATTGTAATTTCTGAAGACGTTCACTATTTTGAGAATCCGATAATATTATGCTTGAAAGTATATTATGAGGAATAAAGGATTAAGTATATTCTAGATTCAAATATGAATTTATTTTGGACTTATGGTGATTTAGGTTATATTGAAAATGGTTAGAATATCTTAAAGATTATGTGATTTAGGAAATTATTTTTTCTTATGAGACAATCAGGGTAATTGATGTGATTTGGTAGAATGTGTGTTCAAATAATTCAAATTTTTTTGGTTTCAAACTTATTATAAAATATTTTTATTGATGGATAATCATTATTTAAATGATTTATGCTTAATTTTTTATATTAATGTTGTATTTAATCATAAAATGTTTTTCTTATTTTTAGGTAAACTAATATTAAGTATTTTTTCAGAAATTTAGGGACCTTCATTAGTATTTTCTTTCTTTGAAATTGGAACAAAATATTTTGGATGAATCTTAAGATTAACTATTTATGGAATGGATTAATTTTAACATTTGATATATTTTTTGAGGTTAATTTATGATTTATTGGATACTATATGATATCCTTTTTTATTTTAGTAAAAATTATAAGATGAAGGAAATATCGGTGGAACATATTATTCTGTAAAAGTTTTTCAGGAATAAAAATTCATCTTAAATAATTGATTTTTGTAGAATAAAAAGTGTTTTTTGGAGAAAATTAATTAAAGCATAAAACTATAATTTTCATGTAACTATATTTCATTTTGTTATTAGTAAAGGTATAAAATTTATTCTTCGACTATAGGAAAGGAGTTGAAAATGAAAAATTCGATTCATTTAATCTTCTTTTTAAGAAACCAATACCCCTTCAATCCATCACAAATTTATGGTTTTATGATTGTTAAAATTCTAATTACCATGATCTATATCACTCACCATCAGAAGATGATTGTTAGATTTCTATTCTATGTCCATATTTCTATTTCCACTAATGATTTCCTATTAGAAAGCATATTTTTTGGTGAATTTTTCTATTTCCTTTTTCCTCATATAATGTGATTTCTTTTTTTACCCCTTTTTCTAATGTCGGTTTCCCAGAAATGAATTTTCAAGAATTTTTTTTTTATTTTTGAAGTGAAATTCCCAATTACAAAGATGTAAGTTATCGATGGAGGGGATAATGTAACACCCCTGATATACTATTAATATTATTATTGTAAATTAAATTGTATCTTAGCCAATAAATTTTTGGTTATGAATATGATTAAAAAAGTATGTGATTTAATTCATTGGTTACCTATTAAATTGATATAATTATAATAACCAATTTAATATAAAGAAAATGTTTTTATAAAAACTATTTAAATTCAAACCTGTGTGTTTTATACCAATAAAATAAAAAAATCACATTTTTTGATTATATTAATAAATTATATATATAAATATATTAAATTCAAAATTACGCATAAAATTTATATTGTGTGTTTTCAAAACAAGATATAAGAACAAATCCAATTTTATGTATAAAAGATGTATTTTTCTTAAAAATCATTTTACCACCTTTTAATAGCATATTTGTTTTAGACATAGTTTTTGACACTTTTATATGTATTTTTTTTGAAAAATCAACATTCGTCTTTGAAATACTAGTACAAAAATTTACTTTAGCTGCTTTTTTTAATTTTTTCGATAAGATTCAATTTTTGAAAAATTTTCAAAAAAATAAGAAAATTTAATTGAAAACTACTTTTTGTATGATTTGTTTATATTTTTAGATTATATTTTAGACATGTATTCAATTATAATTTTATAAATATTTTATCATTTAATAAAATTAGGTTCATTGGATTAAATTTCCTATTAAATTTGGTTATAAAAACATTTCAATCTTTTGGTAATTTTTACTGTAAAACCCCATTTTCTCGATCCATCAATGAGACTTATTTTCTAATTAATTTTGTAAAATTACATTTTTTTTATTTTGAAAATTGGATTCCATATTTGGAATCATAATTTTAAAATATATTAAATAGATCCATTTAGTTTTTGTAAAAAATATGAATAATAACAATGGTAATTTTTATTACCATGGTAAATGGTAAATTAGTTTATTAAGGTTAGAATAATATTATAATAATTTTTAAATTACCCTAAAATGTTTCCTAGTTTCACTATATGACTGTTTTTCACACAAAAACGATCCTTGGGAAAAAATTATAGCATTTTTATTCCTCTTGGATAGGATTATGACATTTATAATATTATATTCAATGAAAAGAAAATTTTGTCACTTTTGTTTTTAATAGGTAAAATATTTATAATATGGTGTTATATAGGTGATATTTATAGCATACCGCCTTTTTATCACCTAAACTTTCATTACATTTTACAAAACCGAGGATCTTTAAGGTTTAGTGTCTTGGAAACCAGGAACTTAAAACATGAAAACATAAAACATTCTTCTTAAACACTTGAAAGGATTCTCCACATGTTTATCCTAGGTTCATTATTGCATCTCATAACCTGGGGACATACATCAAAAGAAAGGGTGAGCAGAAGGACCAGTAAGGGAAACAAGAGAAAAATTTAACATGTGAACATGAGATACATCAACTATGTCATGAAAAATAACTTTAAGGCATGAGAAGGAAATCATGTGGCATATCGTAATAAAAATAACATTTTTCATAACATTAAGATGTGGCTACATAATTTAACATAGACAATCATGAACATATCACCAAGGTCCATCCCCAAGGTGTCATTTGAAAATTACCAAGGTTATTCACCAAGATATCGTGAAAATTGTAATCTCTAGTGGTTACATCATTACCCAATGAATTGGAGCGCTATCAGGGTGCACCCATAAATTTTCCTTTATTATCATGTGATACACATATATCATCATAAAAAATTTCATAAATAACCCATATATCATAAAATAAATGGGTTTCATTTTATAATCATATCGTTTTAAGAAAAACTATTTTAAAAACATGATCTTTACGTCACATTAAACCCACGGAAAGGGAGAGCGGGTCTCATGTATGTAAATCCCAGAATTTAAAATATAACATTTTGATATATATGTGAATACCCCTGTAGAAATAAGAGCTTTGAGTATTGACTTTATAACATAAAATAATTTTGAGAAAATAGAGAAGCATTTTGAGACAAAACTTCTGCAGCACAACGACTACGTTACGGGGTTTTAGAAAACGTTGAAAAGAGATGGGACATGGGTTAAACATTAATAAATGACCCATAAAACAGTAGCATGACAGAATATAATGGATTTAATAACATGGTAATGAAATTTTAAAATATACCATATGAAATGAGGAACATGAAAGGAAGACAAAAATAAGATTTCTCTTATGAAAATTCGGCAGCCTAACGGCGTCACATAAACATCAACCAAAAACGAATTGTTGAGATCAAATAGGGTCTCTCATCATATGAAAATAAAATTTCAGTATGATAGATATAGTGATCATACCCCAACATAGTAAAAAGGAACTTAAAAGACTTGACATGAAAGTAGAACATTGAAAAATGCGAAAGGTGAAAGAACAACTTAAAAATTCTGAAGCCTAACGACGACACTTAAAACTTCAAAATACTGGATTGAAGAGATAAAATGGGGTCTCTCATAATATTATCATAAAACATCAGTATGATAGATATAGATATCATACCCCAACATAATAAAAAATTACTTGAAATACTTGACAAGAAAATAGAACTTGAAAATGAGAAGGGTGAAAGAATCTGTTACAAAAATTTCAGCAGCCTAACGACGCCACTTAAAACTTCATAAAATGACATGATGAGAGTAATAGGGGGTATCTCATCATATGAACATAAAAAGGAAAGCATAATGAATATAAAATAACATCCTCCAACATAAGAACATGGAGTGTAAATGAAATGACATAAAAGAGATCACTTGGAAAGAAAGAGAGGGGGTCAGATCCCTTACCTTAAAACGTAACTCTTAAAACTAAAAGTTTGGGACCTTGAGGGCTTGGGGGCACCTTGTGAGGACTCCTTGGGAGGAAATGAGACCAGAACTTCGTTGGGGGAGAGTTGGGAGTCGAAAGGATGAGAGGATTGATTGGTATTTATAGGGAAAGTGAGGGGACACGGCATTAATGGCCAAGGGACACCTTATAAGTGGGTTTCTGACAACCATGTTCTCTCCCATGATATTTCCTAAGAAGTTAGGCCACATGGGGCCCCCAATACAATAACTCATCACCTTTGGTCGGAAAACCCTTAAAATATCTCATGACATCATCATGACACAGTTATGATGTCATTAAAGATACTAAAACCCTAAAACTGCATTTTTACTATTCACTGAAAATTCAACTTTCTCAGAAAAATCCCAAAATTTCACATTAACCAAATATCAATGCTCTGATTTCCAAAATGAACTCCATTTTATAAAAATAATTTTATAAATATTTTTAATTTAATTTTTAAATAAATACACTATTCACAATGATTCATTTTTTTTCAAAAAAAAACCCCAAAAATTACCTTAACATAATATCGATGCTCTGAGTTCAAAACTAAAATAAATTTTATAAAAATAATTTTCTAAATATTTATAATTTAATTTTTAATTAAAAAACACTATTCACCCGAAAAAACTAATAGTTGAAAAATAATTTATGAAACTGTTATTTAACCATTTTATTGAATCACATTACTTAATCAAGGTGACTAGATTATATTAATACTTTCTTTAAGTGAGATTACTAATCCATTTGAACACATTACTAATCCCAATCGTAAAATCACTATTCATAATTTACTATTGATCGAAAATTAATTTGATCTTATTAGACTCTAAATTTCATACTGAACATAATTGTAGAAGACCAATTTTTGAAAATCATTACACATTTTTAATTATTTATGGTTTACATAAACTTTTTTAAAATATCCTTTTTCTAAAATTCATCAAAAATATGCATACTAAATTTATCCGGTCATTTGAAAATTCATAAACTTCATCATAAGAAGAAATCTAAATTTTTATTTAAAATAAAGGATTACACAAGGCAGTTACGATCTCTTTACATAGCCCCTTATTACACCAGCATAGGACCTAAGTGTAAGGTGTGCTATGGTGAGATAATCTGAGGGAGTCTCAGCCAACATCGCACGAGTAGTAATTTCTATCAGTTTGAACTTCTCGCAAAGGAGATTCTTTTCTAGCTTCACACGATGATGTTCGTCGTGGGTTTGGTCCAGAGAAAAGCCCAGTGGTGCTACCTCCTTCCCATGTTCTGTTCGATGGGCTTCGATCGGTCCAAGACTACTGGGTGAGGCCATCGAATCTTTGTTCTATATTAATTAACCATGATTACATGTATTTAGAGACAATAATCGAAACGTTTAGTTTACAGTGGTCATATTGACCAATGGTCATATAACATTCAAAACCCAATGGTCTCATTTTAATTATACTCATGTTATCAACTAAAACAGTTTTCTTGAGTATAAAAAATAAAATAAAATAACACACCAAAATTCGGAAACAAGATTTATTCAAAATTTCAGGTCGTTAAAATCTTCCCCCTTAAGAAATTGCGACCTCGCAATTTTTAAAACTAGAGTTTTGAAATTTCATTGAAGTCCCACACCGGAAAAAGAGTCATTAAAACTATTACTTTAAAAGAAAGAAACGGAAGTAAAAAGGTCACCCAAGTTAACCCATACTAGGATCCCATGTAGGAAAACATGGACATGGAGGAAAAAACAAAGGGCCACGTTCTAAGGGAGAGTGATAGAAAACATGATTAGGAGAAAGTTAACCATAAGAAAATCCCAAACTTATGATGTGTGTAAACGGTCTTTGATTACCTAGTAGGAAACATAAACCAACTACATTTTGTTTTACATTTCTTTTCATAATTTTGAGGAATTCATTTACTACATAGAATGAAAACATAAGGAAATATACCTACCTTCCTGTAGTGTTTCATCCTTTAATAAGTTTCTACCAAAAATAATATTTTCTCCAAATGATGAGCAATCAAAAACACTTGGTCTCATCAGAACACAAGAATCATCTTCTTGAGAGTCACTTAATCCACAAAAGATTAACTATCAATTTTTTCTATCTTTAAACATTATCCCAAAAACAGAAAGGGTAAGATAAAACAACTCTTTAAAAATAAATAATCCCATAGGAAGGGAAACTACTTTTAAATCTTCAATGTTCCATGGTACTACCCAAAGTTCATCATAGACCATTCCATAAATAACTGTCCTTAAAATTCCTAAAAATAAACCAATCTAAGATTGAAACCCAAATACAAGAAAGACATGATAACATAGTCTTCCAAGATAAACATTATCATTCATCTCCAAACAACATGAACCACTCCTAACATCTTATAACAAAAGTAACTAACCTAAACATATTTTAACCAAGATAGGTTAATCATTCCCATGACTAACCGAAATTACTATAAATCCACCTTAAATTCATCAATTCTTCAAAATATATGTCAACCTTACTCCTCAATGAAAATACCTTAGTAATCTATTTACCTTGATCATATAGGGTCCCCAAAATAGTGAACGTCTTCCAAAATAATAATCATCTTGTAATCCCCTAATCATCTCTGTCATATTAATATGGAAATCGTCGCATTTCCTATCACATTGGTTATTGGGACATGTTCTTCCATTTCTCGCCATTAACTACGAAAAGAAACTATAATTAGTGGCTTAAATACATAGCCAATAATTATGAAAAGTAAACTTTAAGCATAAAAGGATAAACTTGTAGAATAAAAGTATATCCTAACATGTGATTCTCTAGGTTCCAATCTAGGTTATCCATGATCGTATATTCTTATGTGAATCTTAATTTTATTTTATCTTTGTTACATTAATAATGGTTTATACTAAGCTTATGAATTTACCAAAGTATATCCCCCGGGAGTGTCGTAACCAAGAGTGCAGCAAGGCCTGTTGTCGTGTACCAGTTCCCGTTTGAGTCTAGCTCAAAGTGGTATTTTCAGGTTTTACCCCTATGTACATCTGTGCCAGAGTCCCCTCTACCTGCTCGTTTCCAGACATGGATATATTTTCTTGCCAACCCATTACTCAATATTCACCAAAATACCAAGAAGATTTCATATATTTAAACTTTTCTATAGGGTTCTTCCTAAAGTTTAATATCCTAATTTACAAAAATAACAAAACCATCCTTTGATACCAACTATAACATCCCTCCTTTTTATCACATAAACTTTCATTACATTTTACAAAACTGAGGATCTTTAAGGTTTAGTGTCTTTGAAACCAGGATCTTAAAACATGAAAACATAAAACATTCTTCTTAAACACTTGAAAGGATTCTCCTCATGTTCATCCTAGGTTCATTACTTCATCTCATAACCTAGGGAAATACATCAAATGAAAGGGTGAGAAGAAGGCCCAATATGGAAAACAAGAGAAACATTTAACATGTGAACTTGAGATACATCAAATATGTCATGAAAAATAACATTAAGGCATGAGAAATAAATCATGTGGCATATCATAATAAGAATAACATTTTTCATAACTTTAAGATGTGGCTACATCATTTAACATGGACAATCATAAACATATCACCAAGGTCTATCCCCAAGGTGTCATTTGAAAATTACCATGGTTGTTCGCCAAGATATCGTGAAAATTGTAATCTATAGTGGTTACATCATTACCCAATGCATTGGAGCGCTATCAGGGCGAACCCTTAAAATTTTCCTTTATTATCACGTAGGCCACATATATCATTATCAAAAATTTCATAAATAACCCATAGAACATTAAATAAATGAGTTTTATTTCATAATCATATCATTTTAGGAAAAAACTGTTTTAAAGACATGATCTTTACGTCACATTAAACCCACGGAAGGGGAGAGCGGGTCTCATGTATGTAAATACCAGAATTTAAAATAGAAAATTTTGATATATATGTGAATACCCCTGTATAAATAAGAGCTTTGAGTACTCATGTTAAAACATAAAATAATTTTGAGAAAAGAGAGAGGCATTTTGAGACGAAAATTCTACAGCACAACGGCTACGTTACAGGGTTTTAGAGAACGTTGAAAAGAGAGGGGACATGGGTCAAACATTCATAAATGACCCATAAAACAGTATCATGATAGAATATAAGGGATTTAAGAACATGGTAATGAAATTTGAAAATATACCATAAGAAATGAAGAACATGAAAGGAAGACAAAAATAAGATTTCTCTTATGAAAATTCGGCAGCCTAACGGTGTCACATAAACTTCAACGAAAAATGAATTGATGAGATCAAATAGGGTCCCTCATTATATGAACATAAAAGTTCAGTATGATAGATATAGAGATCATACCCCAACATAGTAAAAAAGAACTTGAAAAACATGACATGATAGTTGAACTTTGAAAAATGAGAAAGGTGAAAGAACCACTTAAAAATTCGGCAGCCTAATGGCGCCACTTAAAACATCAAAATACTGGATTGAAGAGATAAAATGGGGTATCTGATCATATGATCATAAAAATATCAGTATGATAGATATAGAGATCATACCCTAACATAATAAAAAATAACATGAAATACATGACAAGAAAATAGAACTTGAAAATGAGAAGGGTGAAAGAATCCGTTACAAAAATTTCGGCAGCCTAACGGCGCCACTTAAAACTTCATAAAATTACATGATGAGAGTAATAGGGGATCTCTAATCATATGAACATAAAAAGGACAGAATAATTAATATAAAATAACATCCTCCAACATAAGAACATGGAGCATAAAAGAAATGACATAAAAGAGATCACTTGGAAAGAAAGAGAGGGGGTCGGATCCCATACCTTAAAATGTAACTCTTAAAACTCAAAGGTTGGGACCTTTAGGGATTGGGGGAACCTTGGGAGGACTCATTGGGAGGTAATGAGACAAGAACTTCTTTGGGGGAGAGTGGGGAGTCGAATGGATGAGAGGATTGCTTGGTATTTATAGGGAATGTGTGGGGACAAAGCATTAATGGCCAAGGGAAACCTCATAAGTGGGTTTTTGAAAACCATGTGCTCTCCCATGATATTTCCCAAGAAGTTAGGCCACATGGGGCCCCCAATACAATAATTTATCACCTTTGGTCGGCCAACCCTTAAAATATATCATGACATCATCTTGACACAATTATGATGTCATTAAACATACTGAAACCCTAAAACTGCATTTTTACTATTCACTGAAAATTCAACTTTCTCAGAAAAATCCCAAAATTTAACATTAACCAAATATCAATGCACTAATTTTAAAAATGAACTCCATTTTATAAAAATATTTTTCTAAATATTTTTAATTTAATTTTTAAATAAATACACTATTCACCAAAAATTCATTTTTTTCAGAAAAAACCCCAAACATTACCTTAACATAATATCGATGCTCTGAGTTCAAAAATGAAATCCATTTTCTAAAAATGATTTTCTAAATATTTTTAATTTAATTTTTAATTAAAAAACACTATTCACCTGAAAAAACTAATACTTGAATAATAATTTATGAAACCGTTATTTAACCATTTTATTGAATCACATTACTTAATCAAGGTGACTATATTATATTAATACTTTCTTTAATTGAGAATACTAATCCATTTGGACACATTACTAATCCTAATCATAAAATCACTATTCATAATTTACTATTCATAAAAAATTATGTTGATCTTATTAGACTCTAAATTTCGTACTGAAAATAATTGTAGAAGACCCTTTTTTGAAAATCATTACACATTTTTAATTATTTAAGGTTTACATAAACATTTTTAAAATATCCTTTTTCTAAAATTCATCAAAAATATGCATACTATATTTATCCGGTCATTTGAAAATTCATAAATTTCATCATAAGAAGAAATCAAAATTTTTATTTAAAACAAACGATTACACAAGGCAGTTACGGTCTCCTTACATAGCCACTTATCACACCAGTATAGGACCTAAGTGTAAGGTGTGCTACGGTCAGAGAATCCGAGGGTGGCACGACCAACATCGCACGAGTAGTAATTTCTATCAGTTTGAACTTCTCGCAAAGGAAATTCCGTTCTAGCTTCACATGATGATGTTCAGCTTGGGTTTCGTCCAGAGAAAAGCCCAGTGGTGCTACCTCCTTCCCAATTTCTGTTAGATGGGCTTCCATTGGTCCAAGACTACTGGGTGAGACCATCGATTCTTCTTTCTATATTAATTAACCAAGATTACTGGTATTTAGAGACAATAATTGAAATGTTTAGTTTACAGCGGTCATATTGACCAATGGTCATATAACTGTCAAAACCCAACGGTCTCATTTTAATTATACTCATGTTATCAACTGAAACAGTTTTGTTGAGTATAAAAAATAAAATAAAATAACACACCAGAATTCGAAAACAAGATTTATTCAAAATTTCGGGTCATTACAATCTTCCCCCCTTAAGAAATTTCGTCCTCACAATTTTTAAAACTGGGTTTTGAAATTTCATTGAAAGCCCCACACCGGAAAAGGAGTCATTAAATGAAAGAAAGGGAAGTAAAAAAGGTCACCCGAGTTAACCCATGCTAGGATCCCATGTAGGAAAACATGGACATGGAGGAAAAAACAAAGGGTCACGTTCTAAGGGAGAGTGATAGAAAACATGATTAGGAGAATGTTAACCATAAGAAAATCCCAAACTTATGATGTGTGTAAACGGACTTTGATTACCTAGTAGGAAACATAAACCAACAACATTTTGTTTTGCATTTCTTTTCATAATTTTGAGGAATTCATTTACTACATAACACAAAAACATAAGGAAATATACCTACCTTCACGTAGAGTTTCATCCTTTAATAAGTTTCTACCAAAAATAATCTTTTCTCCAGATGATGAGCATTAAAAAACACTTGGTCTCATCAAAACACAAGAGTCGTCTTCTTGAGAGTCACTTAATCCACAAAATATTACATATCAATTTTTTCTATCTTTAAACATTATTCCAAAACAGAAAGGTTAAGATAAAACAACTCTTCAAAAAGAAAGAATCCCATAGGAAGGGAAACAACTTTTAAATCTTCAAAGTTCCACGGTACTACCCAAAGTTCATCATAGACCATTCCATAAATAACTTTCCATAAAATTCCTCAAAATAAATCAAACTAAGATTGAAACCCAAATACAAGAAAGACATGATAACATAGTCTTCCAAGATAAACTTTATCATTCATCTCCAATCAACATCAACCACTCCTAACATATTATAACAAAAGTAACTAACATAAACATATTTTACCCAAGATAGGTTAATCATTCCCATAAGTAACCTAAATTACTATATGTCCACCTTAAATTCATCGATTCTTCAAAATATAAGTCAACCTTACTCCTCAATGAAAATACCGTAGTAATCTATTTACCTCGATCATATAGGGTCTGCAAAATAGTGAACGTCTTCCAAAATAATCATCATCTTTTAATCCCCTAATCATCTCTGTCATATTAATACGGCAATCTTTGCATTTCCTATCACATTGGTTGTTGGGACATGTTCTTCCATTTCTCGCCATTAACTAAGAAATGAGACTATAATTAGGGGCTAAAATACTTAGCCAATAATTATGAAAAGGAAACTTTAAGCATAAAAGGATAAACTTGTAGAATAAATGTATATCCTAACTTGTGATCCCCTAGGTTCCAATCAAGGTTATCCATGATCATATATTCTTATGTGAATCTTTATTTTATTTTATCTTTGTTCCTTTAATAATGGTTCATAATAAGCTTATGAATTTACCAAAGCATATCCCCTGGGAGTGTCGTAACCAAGAGTACAGCAAGGCCCGTTGTCGTCTACCAGTTCCCATTTGAGTCTAGCTCAAAGTGGTGTTTTCATGTTTTACCCTTATGTACATCTGTGCCAGAGCCACCTCTACCTGCTCGTATCCAGAAAGGGATGTATTTTCTTGGAAACCCATTACTCAATACTCACCAAAATACCAGGAAGATTTTATATATTTAAACCTTTCTATAGGGTTCTTCCTAAAGTTTTCATATCCTAATTTCCACAAATTACTAAACCATCCTTTGATACCAACTATAGCATCCCACCTTTTTATCACATAAACTTTCATTACATTTTACAAAACCGAGGATCTTTAAGGTTTAGTGTCTTGGAAACCAGGAACTTAACACATGAAAACATAAAACATTCTTCTTAAACACTTTAAAGGCTTCTCCTCATGTTCATCCTTGGTTCATTTCTGAATCTCATAACCTGGGGACTTACATCAAAAGAAAGGGTGAGCAGAAGGCCCAGTAAGGGAAATAAGAGAAACATTTAACATGTGAACTTGAGATACATCAACTTTGTCAGGAAAAATAACTTTAAGGAATGAGAAAGAAATCATGTGGCATATCATAAAAAAAATAACATTTTTCATAACTTTAAGATGTGGCTACATCATTTAACATAGAAAATCATGAACATATCACCAAGGTCCATCCCCAAGGTGTCATTTGAAAATTAACAAGGTTATTCACCAAGAGATCATGAAAATTGTAATCTCTAGTGGTTACATCATTACCCAATGCATTGGAGCGTTATCAGGGCACACCCTTAAAATTTCCTTTTTTATCATGTGTTCCACATATATCATCATCAAAAATTTCATATATATAATCCATATATCATAAAATAAATGGGTTTCATTTCATAATCATATCGTTTTAAGAAAATCTGTTTTAAAGACATGATCTTTACGTCACATTAAACTCACTGAAGGGGAGAGCGGATCTCGTGTATGTAAATACCAGAATTTAAAATATAACATTTTGATATATATGTGAATACCCCTATAGAAATAATAGCTTTGAGTATTCACTTTATAATATAAAATAATTTTGAGAAAAGAGAGAGGCATTTTGAGATGAAAATTTTGTAGCACGACGGCTACGTTACAGGGTTTTAGAAAACATCGAAAAGAGAGGGGACATGTGTCAAACATTCATAAATAACCCATAAAACAGTAGCGGGACAAAATATAAGGGATTTAAGAACATGGTATTGAAATTTTAAAATATAACATATTAAATTATGAACATGAATGGAAGACAAAAATAAGATTTCTCTTATGAAAATTCGGCAGCCTAACGACATCACAAAAACATCAACCAAAAATGAATTGATAAGATCGAATAGGGTATCTCATCATATGAACATAAAATTTCAGTATAATAGATATAGAGATCATAATCCAACATATTAAAAAGGAATTTGAAATACTTGACATGAATGTAGAACTTTGAAAAATGAGAAAGGTGAAAGAACCACTTAAAAATTCGGCAGCTTAACGACGCCACTTAAAAAATCAAAATACTGAATTGAAGAGATCAAATGGGGTCTCTCATAATATGATAATAAAATATCATTATGATAGATATAGATATCATACCCCAACATAATAAAAAAGAACATGAATGACTTGACAAGAAAATAGAACTTGAAAATGAGAAGGGTGAAAGAATCAGTTACAAAAAATTTCAGCAGCCTAACGACGCCACTTAAAACGTCATAAAATGACGTGATGAGAGTAAGAGGGGGTCTCTCATCATATGAACATAAAAAGGACAGAAAAATGAATATGAAATAACAACCTCCAACATAAGAACATGGAGCATAAAATAAATGACTTAAAAGAGATCACTTGGAACGATAGAGAGGGGGTCAGATCCCTTACCATAAAACGTAACTCTTAAAACTCAAAGGTTGGGATATTGAGGGCTTGGGGGCACCTTGAGAGGACTCCATGGGAGGAAATGAGACCAGAACTTCGTTGGGGGAGATTGGGGAGTCGAAAGGATGAGAGGATTGATAGGTATTTATAGGGAAAGTGAGGGGACAAGGCATTAATGGCCAAGGGACACCTCATAAGTGGGTTTCTCAAAACCATGTGCTCTCCCATGATATTTCCAAACAAGTTAGGCCACATGGGGCCCCCAATAAAATAATTCATCACCTTTGTTCGGAAAACCCTTAAAATATCTCATTACATCATCATGACACAGTTATGATGTCATTAAACATACTGAAACTCTAAAACTGCATTTTTACTATTCACTGAAAATTCAACTTTCCCAGAAAAATTCAAAAATTTCACATTAACCAAATTTCAATGCTCTGATTTCAAAAATGAACTCCATTTTATAAAAATAATTTTCTAAATATTTTTAATTTAATTTTTAAATAAATACACTATTCACGGAAAATTCATTTTTTTTCAAAAAAAACCCCAAAAATTACCTTCACATAATATCAAGGCTCTGAGTTCAAAAATGAAATCCATTTTATAAAAATAATTTTCTAAATATTTTTAATTTAATTTTTAATTAAAAACATTATTCACCCGAAAAAACTAATACGTGAATAATAATTTATGAAACCGTTATTTAACCATTTTGTTTAATCACATTACTTAATCAAGATGACTAGATTATATTAATACTTTTTTTAAGTGACATTACTAATCCATTTGGTCACATTACTAATCCTAATCATAAAATCACTATTCATAATTTACTATTCATCAAAAATTATGTTGACCTTATTAGACTCTAAATTTTGCACTGAACATAAATGTAGAAGACCATTTTTGGAAAATCATTACACATATTTAATTATTTAAGGTTTACATAAAAAATTTTAAAATTTTCTTTTTCTAAAATTCATAAAAAATATGCATACTCTATTTATCCGGTCATTTGAAAATTCATAAACTTCATCATAAGAAGAAATCAAAATTTTTATTTAAAATAAAGTACTACTCAAGGCGGTTACAGTCTCCATACATAGCCCCTTATCACACCAGCATAGGACCTAAGTGTAAGGTGTGCCACGGTGAGAGAATCCGAGGGAGGCTCGGCCAACATTGCACGAGTAGTAATTTCTATCAGTTTGAACTTCTCGCAAAGGCGATTTGGTTATAGCTTCACACGATGATGTTAAGCTTGGGATTGGTCTAGAGAAAAGCCCAGTGGTTCTACCTCCTTCCCATGTTCTGTTAGATGGGCTTCGATCGGTCCAATACTACTGGGTGAGGCCATCGAATCTTCTTTCTATATTAATTAACCAAGATTACTTGTATTTAGAGACAATAATCGAAACGCATAGTTAATAGAGGTCATATTGACCAATGGTCATATAACAGTCAAAACCCAACGGTCTCATTTTAATTATACTCATGTTATCCACTGAAACAGTTTTGTTGAGTATAAAAAATAAAATAAAATTACACACCAAAATTCAGAAACAATATTTATTCAAAATTTCGGGTCGTTAAAATATTTTATACTAATAATATTATTTTTAAGCTAATTTTTTTATTTATCATGAAAAATTATCTTTCATTTTTATGGAAGAAAAAAATTTATTAAATACTTTCATAATGACGATTAAATAAATTTTTAGTTAATGAAAATAACAATTATATGTTATTAAAAATACAAAAATAAATATGTTATGAGATAATTAATGTCATCCATGAATGTTTTATAAAATATTTAAATTTTACTGATGTTTAAGAAGTACAGGTTTGAATTTATCTTATTGTTATGATATTTTTAAAAATTCATGTAATGAATGTTATTAAATTTGAAATTCTTGAAATTTTTAAAAAATATATTTTATTAAATGGTATAAATTATATAAAAAACAAAATTTCATCCAAATTTTTGGGATATGTTATAAAATTTATTCAATTCCTACTTTATTGGTATTTTTTTATTTTTTTGTAATTATATTATCCTTAAAATTGTAAATTGCATGATATCCTCGTAAAAGATAAAAGGGTTAAATAAGGGTAAAAAAAGATAAGGAATATTAAAATGATAAAAAAAATTGTATAATTTCAATTTTATGAATGTATTAGTACCCAAAATCATCATATATTCTAAAGAAATAACTTTTGACTTATTTGGAGAAGAAAATTAATTTATATTAATTTAATATTTTGAGGATTTCTATGAATGCCCCTCCCCTCTCTTATAAAACGGATCCTCTTTTTCCGTTTTATTCAAATATTAGAACCTATTTTTTTGGCCAATACCTATAAAAATATCATCCCAACATCCTTAAATAAATTCTATAGTCCTTAATTTGTGAATAAATCCAACCAAGGGAGTTTTTTTTGGGCAAATCAAAATAAGATACCCAAAGAAGAGGTAAAGTTCATCAACAAACACTTCTGTCTTATTTGTTCCTTAAACCCCATTAAATTGTTTTTATTTATTTAAAAAATAACCTTAGTATCCAAAATTTATTGAGAGGTTTTTAAATTAATGTATATACCTACACATACACACACTTAAATCTAATGGGTGAAAAACTTATCGTTGTTGTGTACAGCAAACTACAGTGTCATGAAATGAGGTTGTTCATTTTTCGTTTAACACATCTTCTGGTTGGAAGTTATGATGTACACTGTATTTTTATATAACATATATGATTTTTATAATTTAATTATTCGTCTCTAATTATTATAAAACACAAAACTTCATGTTTTCCATATTTTGGAGATATAATAACATCATTTTTGGATGTGTGGACTACCGCCTCGGCAAAGAGATGTGATTCATTCACAAAATAATTGAATTTATTAAGGATTATATTAAATAAAAATATCGCATATATATGAAATAAATATGATAATGGAATAATAAAACAAATATATATCATTTACTTTTCATTATTTAATATACATCAAATAAATAGATGTAGCGTTCATGCGTATGTACGCCTACTGTCTCCATGAATGGTGAATTTCATTTATTATCTCCAAATAATATAGAATATTTTACATTCATATATACATAACATATATATAATTTTTAAATCATGTTTTACATTATATAGATGATTAAATCGTGATCTAATTAATAGTAATAACATGTAACATGTCAAAACATACTAAAAAAACTACGCAATTAATACCAAAAATAGTTAAAATCAAGGAAGATTGTTTAAAAATGGGAAAGAGATAATATAATAAGTTAATATAGGATATTATAAATCTGATTATGTTTCTAGTATAAGTCAATATCAATATTAGAACTATTATACAGGTGGTTAAGTAATGTTCAATGAAGGGAATGAATAAGTTAAGCGGTATCTCGTCTCACTTTAACTTCTGCGAGATATATGGCTTATTCAACACTAATTTTTTTGTGGTGTATATACAACAATTTTGACATGTTATGTCGATAATATATTTATTACGATGATATTATAAGTTTCATTAATGTTATTCTCTCATGTTTCTTATTATTCAAATTCCTCAATGTTGTATGTGATACTTTGGTATGTTTGATGATTATTTTCCTCAATATTTTTCAAAGAAATAATTTTAATGGTTTTCATAAATTTCAACATCCATTGTTAAATATTCTATTTGATTGATTATTATATAATATGATACCATCTACTATATTTTATTGAGTATTTATAATCTTTCTAACTATAGATGTTCTATTTTGTTATCATTGATGGTTTATGTTTAAATTAGTAACATTTCATATTCTAGTTTCAATAAAAATATATATGATGATTATGTTTCACCACATTCATATTTGTAATGCATTGGAATTAGTATGTGATGGGAAGTTATCTCTATATCCCTTAGAATCATTTGTAGTTCTCAGGAAACAAAGTAGTTTGGGTTTTGTCTATTATCTAACTCATTTATGTATAGTGTCTTAGTTGAATCCTTAACGGTATGTTTATGACATCCAACATTATGCAATATATCATTATGAGATTTGTTATAGATATTCTATGTGATTATTCTACTAGTATAATATGCATGTTTAAGTTTCATTCTCATCATCTTTCATTCCTTCCATATTATGCTCAGGTTATTAATTAAATTTCATGTATATCACTTATTCACCTTGTCTATTTTGTTTATATTTATTTATGAGAGATATAGTTGTATATATACCCTTACTGGTCTTTTGAGGTCACCCTTTTCATACGTTTCATTTCTCCCAAGTATTCCAAGAAGTATATTTTGACTAATGTGCAGGTTTATATTAAGGTTAATAATGGTAGGCTCTACGAAATTCATTGTGTATTTTATGTTTTAAAATTTAATGTGCAATCTAAGTATGTATCTAATTTAACAAGACTACTAAAATATTATGTCCCTTGGGATGTAATCAGTTGTATCACATGCTAATGTAATAATGTAAGTCACTGACTCTGGTCTTCTAGGGTCAGGGTTTTACAAAGGTATTCCAAGGGAGGTGGATAGTGGTACGTTTTGGATATTAGAACATAGTTGACTGATAAACCAATTAGATTGTTGTTATGAATTTTCCTATAAATTTGCAAATACATTTTCACTATCGATAATGGAATATTATTGAGTGTTGTATAATATGAAATTAAGTCATAATGGTAATTATTAGGATAATTATATCACAGTTAGATAATTGGGGCGCTAAATAATTCATGTGTGGAATGTGAACATGTTTCTCATTTGAAATTTGAATACATTAGGTGTGTAATGTTGGGATGTATAATTATCAATTTTTATAAGTTATTTGATACATTATGGAGATACATGATGATTATATTAGTATTGAATTCGTATGTATGATGTTATATGACTGATAGAGGTACATATTAGAAGATATGATCTCATGGTATAGAGTGTATACACTTGGGAATCGTGTAATTTTGGAATCATTTACCATTAATAACCCTTATTAGGATGGTTGTTTTGGTTTTATCATTACCTAAGAATAAGTGAGTAAATTTCCATGTTATATATGAGGAATGTTACAAGATTAATGGCTTGGAATATCAGTTCTATAACAGATAATATTTTTAAAATTAGTACGTGGAACCAATTAGAACTATTGAGATTAAGATGGTGTTGAGGACTCCATAGATCAGTGACAACATAGTGTTATGTAATGGTACTCTGATATGGATAAATAATGAAATAAATATGGTAATTTTATTTGTAGAAGATATGGATTCTATATAATATTATATATAAATAATAAAGGGGAATGATGATTATGTTCTATGTGAGTCTATTAGTTTATTCAGAAGAATGCGGTGAAATATCATATGATTAATCATTAAGAATTAGATAATTGATATGTTTTGTAAGTAATTGATAAAAAATTGGTAGGATTTTATGACCTACCATAGGATGGTTTAGATTCCATAGTTGTAAGGATCATTGAAGTCATATGATGGAGATGAAATTCAACAGTATTGAAGTATGTAGGTCGAGAAAATTGATTTTGGATGATGGGTTGTTAATTATGTTATTATTCGGTAACTTAGAATATAATGATTTCAATATACCATTCTATAATACATTCTATTGGTTATGTCGATAGAATGTGCATCGTTTATGAATAACAATTCTAGGTAAATTATGAAAAGGAAAGTCATATGGTTTATAGAACACAATCAACTATCTAGTGGTGCATCCTAATTAAAATGTTATAATAAAAAGGAAATGTCTTGGGTTGAAGAAAACCAATGAGAGTAAATGATTTAAAAAATAACTCATGTATGAAAAGGTGAGTTATTCCAAAGTAGGGTATTTAATAGTTTATTGGACATGAGTGTAAAAAAACCTCTATTATTTATCTAAATAACTTAAAATATTGGTACACTAGTATTGAAAGATAACTAATATTGACACAAAACTTGCGTAGTGTTTAGGATAATGTATAACAAATGATTAGTGTGATGTGGTTAAGTGGGGAACCACATAAACTATTTAACTTTTTGTTGGGATTATATATTAGAATTATAATGGTATTTTTGACTGATTCATTTATAGGGAACTTCCTGGGATATCATGTATAGAAATTTTGTTTCATCCTAATGAATATTTTGATAAAAATATGGGGAAGAGTACTCTATCAGTCATATGGACATATGAACTTTGGGGTAGGGAGTGCACATGTGTGTTAAAACTAATAGATTAATGATTTTCTCATATTTGGGAATTAAATTTCTATTGGAAAACCAAATCCACTTGTTTAGATGATATAAATTATATTTATATTTAATTTATAGAGTTTGTGTAGTGTTGGTTTATTTATAAACTGACATAAGTTACACAATGAGGCATGTCCGAAATATTAATAAGATTTTATAGTATGATTATACTCATATGAGGTTTATGATATGGAGTATGGGTTACTGTAAAGCTATTACATTTATCACACTATGTCCTAAGTCTTAACATTGGTGTCAATAGTCTATTTATTTTTTAATGTACTTTAGACAAATTAATTGTTCATTGAATGGGGTATTAGATGATATAGTGAGAAGGTAAGGGTGATTTAGGATTATTTAATTAGGGTAAATGGTTAAATAACACATTTTACCCATAATCATGTATAGTGTGGTAGAATTGGTGATATATATTTCATTTTCCAAATGGTTTTTAATATGTGTCAAAATACGTGTATTTTAGAAATACTACAGATATAGAAAAGGTATACAATTTATAAGAATACATATAGTTTAGAATAAAAAATGTGGGTTAAAATATATTTCCCTTTATATAAGAGAAAATGGGGTTCTCTCTAAAGATAATCTACAATTAAAATGTTATGGATACTGATCATTTAGATATTTATACGATTTATATGAAAAAAACCATTAGAATTCAAGGACTTCCAAATCCTATCATCCTGATAGAGATTCATGGTATAAATTTTGATTCAAGGGGGACACCTGATTTATTTAAAGACATAGTTGAAAATGATCACAAGATATCATCCTTAGATGGATAAGAAAATGGAACATATTATTATTATTATTTAAGTCATGGCCATATAGTGTGTTTTTTGAATATTTATGATTTTAAGGGGATCATGTTCCTTTGTCGTAAATTTTATATAATAATGATTATTAATCATCATTTTGTATATAACCAATTGAGGAATTGAATAGTCCTCCATGTAATTTAAAATTGTGTTGTATTTAGATGAGTGAAAATACTTTTGTGGGACATAGTTTGATTTCAATAATATTAGAGTAAATTATGTTTACTTGAAAGAATAAGCTATCAACTTGGAATCATCAGAATTCATATGTCTAAAAACTATAATTATAACTGTGGTATGATATAGTAGTCTTTTTGTTCTTTTATGGAACTCTAACACTGGGAAAATAAATCATAGAAAATAGTGGTAGTTTATTCCATGGTATGTGGGTAAATTTGATATAAATGAAAAAATTGCTGATGTGAGTTAAATATTTTCCTTACCATCATGTTATATAGTGATTACTGAAGTTTTAATTATTTCTTATTGGATGATGGGTCAACAACAATGAGTTCATGTTTTGAGATTAGTTTCAATCAATTTGCAAACTAATTCATATTATGTATATTTTCTATGGTGGATCATGGAGTAAATACCCCCATAGGATATATTATCCGATTGGTATGAGTGATACGGTAACATTATTTGATCTAATAGAAAATTTGGAAAAGAGAGGTTAAAAGACTTCAGAAGTGGACATGATATTCATTTTAGGGTGTTCCAAGTGACTTTTTATGGATAATAAGTCCTATAATTAGTAGAATTATAATACCTAGGGTTGGAGGATTCATTTTTATGGATATGGGATGTGATATTGATGATTTCAATTAATTAAAAGTCATTTTAATGATAATTTGGGGAAATGGATGTGAAAATGACCACATATGTGAGTCTTAACTACATGAATGGTTTTATGACGTGTTTTTTACCTTAGGATCCATGTTTTGTGTGAATATATTTTTAGATAAATGATGGTAATAGTTTTTAGGGATACATGGTCCCCTAAATAGTGCTTTAACATTCCCAATGAAAATAAAAGAAGTGAAATTTCTTGATGTTATACATGTATATTCCAAGTATAGTTCTAGATACCATGTACATTATTTAAAATTATTGAATAATTCATGGCTATTACATGATCATAAGAACCCTGGTTTCCAATCTATCATGTTTATGTGATTTGGATCAAGAAATTATTTTCTGAAACTCCACTAAAATTGCTGATTATTCCACTGAAACAACCATTACTTAATTTTACAGTGATTTATTGGGAATTTGGTATTCTTTATTCTCACATAAATGTGTCAATGTTCCTATTCTTATATTGGAATGTGGAAAATGGGTAAAATAGAGATCTAATTTCTCCATTTCAGTTTGAATCATTTTCACCTTTAGATTTAGAAAATGACCATGTATTAGAGGTAATAATTATTATTAGTATGTATTAATGGTTTTATCCATTTGATATTTGTTCTAAACAATGGAAATGTGGAATTTCCATAAATGACCTGGTTAGGTAAATTGCACTAAAATCTTCTATGATTTGATTATTCTCTATTATATTATTGATTGAACATGATTTATTAACGACTATATGGATTGAAAATTATGAATTTATAAAATAGATTTAGTTTAGTGGAACCAGTGTTTAAAGAAATACTTTGTTTCTAATTATATATTTTTTTTAAAAAGAAAGTATTTTTTATATTTTATATTAAATGGTATATTTTTTTATTGTTGAAAATTAATCTTTCAATGGAAAATTTAGGTTTTTTAAATTTAATTTATTTTATGTGAATTTTTTATTTCATATTAAATTGTATTTTATTAATTTTGAAGAATTTATTTAATTATGGTAAGTGGATTAGATATTCCATGGAATTGAAAATAAAATTTTTATTGTTTTTTATGTAATTATTTTTAAATTTTAATGTTTTTTAATTATAAAATGTATTTAAATGTAATTTAATATCTATATTAAATATATAATTTTTTTATTGATTAATTTTTATTGCATTCCCATTAAAATTAATTGAACTTAATCTTTAAAATTTGATTATTGATTTTGAACATCATCAAACAAGGTGTCTATGTGTTTTTCTTTTTTTGTGTCTCTATGTGTTAAATTGGATTTAGTGAATCAATTAATAAAACCTTTAAGAATCCTAGGATTATATATGTGGCTCAAAGATCTTGAGTTAGTGAGAGTGATTGGTTAGGATATTCATTTACAAAAGGTGATACCTGATATGGTGTTAGTCAGGATATATTAATAGTTTTCATAACTGAGTAATTATAGTTATTGAGGATTTTAGACAGTGTAGGTTTTCTATTTAGTGATGCTCAAATATTTTGAAGAGTATATATTTTGTTTTAATATGAAAAAATGTAGTTTCATTTGGTTTTTGTGAAATGGGTACATTCTAATAGATTTTAGTAAAATGGGGATATTTTAATAGAATTATGGGAAAACTAATATTTTATAGTGGATTATGAAAATGAGAAGTTTTCATGAATATTGGGGGAAATATTATTTTACATTATTTTTTTAGGGAGAAAACATAGACTTAAAACATGTATAAAATTTCATTGAAGATGCTTTTTAATTTTTGGAATTATTTATAAATAATTTTATTTTTTATATGGTAAGATACATGGAAAAGTAATGTATAATAGTTTTTGATTTATCATTGTTCATTAAAATTAAATTTAGAAATTTATTGGCATGGATTTCGATTAGTGACATGGGTAAATGTTGTTGAGCTTATACTATACCCGAATTGTTCAACTTGGGGGTTTGTTAATAAAATTGGTCTTGATGAGATAAAATGGAAGAAAATGTAATTCTTCTAGAGTGGGAAATTTTTACATATTTGAGTAATAGAGAGGCTATTGTTTATTGTTATATGAGAATTATACATTAGATGATGGATTGTGTGAAATTAATTTTATTCTATATATTCTATTTAGGATAGTTGGTTAAAAGAATTCATTTTCTCTATTAAATTGGTCTTATATTAAATTAATAAAAACTTATTTTTCAAGACCATGAATGGGTATTGGTTTAAAATCTAGGGAAAACTACTCATAGTAGTTACTATTTATCCCTCAACACATTTTAGTATAGTATGTTGATCTGGGGATGTGATTGATTATGTGTGGAAACCTAACTTGAGAATTAATATGACATCATGACACCATATTTTTGGAAAAAAACATTTGTTTCTTTTGGTTTTTAATTTTTTTCATTGATCGCATATTTTCATGTTTATTATTAGTTATTTGCTTCTTATTAAATCCTTTAGAGTGGTCTGGGGTTTTAGTTCACTAGCTCTGTTTATGGAATAGACAAAGGAGTCCCACTAATGAGCTGGTGGGAGACTATAAGAGGAGGATTACTATAAGAATCACACTATAAAACTTTTATAATCCCATTGGTAATATAAGACTTCTATAATGTTAGGAATTCCTCCATGTTCCACTAGATAGTCTTTGATACTGTTATACCCCAAAATCACAAGGGTAATACCATAATTATTTTTTTAATATCCAATTTATTTCAATGAAACTTACCTCAATTCTATTTGACCATAAGACCCTTGGAGTCTCTATATAGTCGAATTTGGCTCTCCCATTCTTCATTATTCATGAATCAAAGATCATGTTATTATGTTGAATCTCTTATATTAAGTTTCAACTAATTTAAATCAGAATTTTTCTTTTCATTATCTTTTAACATCATTGAGAGTATTGTATCCTCATTTAATTTAGGAACAAAGATCATGACTTCATTAATTGTTAATTATGGATTCAATCTTGATAATTGTTTCATTTGACTCTCATTATGGATACCTTGTTTGGTGTAGATGCTTAGTAATTGAAGATGTGGGTCTTGTAAAGTAATATATATCGATTAAACACCATGGGGATTGTTTTAATTTAATTGGATTTATAATTAATATCCAAATTCCTATTTTACACTCTTGGTCAAATATTTATAAATGACATGGTGTGTTCGTGTTAAACCTTTTGTGTATAGATTTTCATTCAATGTAATGACTTCCGAGAAAATATTTTATATAAAATACTGAGTTGGTAAATGAATGTGATAGATTATAAATGAAAAATGATTCTATAAAATAATTTATGAAATTGAAATGAAATTATTTTTTGGATTAAAAGAGTATTAATGAAAAATGATTTTATTTCAGTTTCTTAGGAATTTGATGTCAGGTATTTAAACATGATCTCAAGGATGATTAAATGTTTTGTTTTTTAAGAGATTTTATAATTATAAAAATAAATGAAATCACTTTTTATGATTATTTTCATGGAATTTGATGGGATCCTGGGTGATTAGGTGGGAGGAACACAGATAGGCATGTATTAGCTCTAACTAAAACTTGATTAATGGTGGAGACATTAGAAAAACTATATAGGTTATAGGAGACTATTATTTAAAAAAATCATATTCCTCCTAGGTAAGGTACTTAATAATTTTTTCACACCCTGATCCATAATTTCATGATATGTGTTATAATCCATAAATAAACCTATCAGGGGGAATCATGACCATGGTTCTATGATTGATTATGGATAGTTTAAATGATTCAAATATTCCAATGTTTTTGAAAAAAATTAGTCATTTTTAATTTCAGGGAATTATTATTCCTGTGTTTTCTGATGATAATGTACTATTTTACATATTTTACTCTAGATATTTAATGTTTTGAAAATAATATTTGAAAATAATATTTAATATGAAAACATGATATGTTTTATTTAAAATGACGGAAATTTGGTATATTTGATATATATTTCTTGTGAAATTATTTGTTGGAATCCTATGGGAATATTGTTTCCCATACCATACCTTATCCGTTGGGAGATTTTTTATTTTTTTATATCAGTTCTAGTAAAAGGGAAAACATCACTTAGAGGTGGTGGATATTCTTGATTAGTGGATACATGAGAGTTTGTGATAACCTATAGAGCATGAGATCAAGATATTAAATTGATTTATTTCGATGCTTTTTATAAGTTGGGTGAGAATAGGGGTGGAAGTACCATTTTTTAAAAATTTACTTTTTTACCATGTTGAGTTGAACTCTTATTGACTATTTGGAAATTATTACTTTTTTTACCTGTTGTTTTGTCATTATGATTTTTTCTTGTGGAAAATATTATTCCCTCTTATTTTTTTGGATCCAAGATGATGGTACCCTACCCATGGGATTATATAATTCCTTTTGGGACAAGTTATAAATTTATTCACATACAATTTATGTGGGTTATCATGGATAATTCATGAAAAAATAGTATCATCGGTGAGGATTAGTCACTTTTTTAATGTTATTATATAGTTTAGGATATCCTTATATATGGGAGAAAATATTTTTAAAGACTTATGGGGTGGGTAATGAGTGAGTTTATATCCCTCTCTTATCATAACAAGCCTTAATATACCATGGGATGTTGGGGAAACGTTTCATTAAGGAGTTAATCAATCTCATTTTATGATATTCAAATGCTTTCAAATGAGATTTTTCCCAAGATAAATTCTATTTGATAAGTGTTGATGATATAATACCTCTTTACTGATGTATCCTTCTTATATACTGATTTTGTGTATTATCACACCCCCAATAATTCATTTAAACATTCTTTAAGAGTGAGGTACTGATGATCCAGTACAATATAACAATATAGTTGAATAGAACCTTATAGAGGTTATTGGGAATGCAGTATAAGATCTAGGCTAGCTAACTACACCAATTCATGTTTGAGATGTCGATATTCTCAATTAGTGTGAAGTTAGTAGAGATTATTCCCAGTAATTTATATGTTTGAAGAAACCATCTATAAATGATACCAATGAACCTTATGAGGTAGAATATTTTTAAAAATAATGATAAATCCATATATTTTTTAGAGATTCCACATTCCATTTTTTTGAAATGAGACATCTTCAATATTGTTGGGCTTAAACGTATGTGGTGTAAGTCTATCACTATGGTAAGATAGAATGTGTACTTAGATTATAATTACATCAAGGATAACATTATTGGTTAATTATATTATAAATATTTGGATTAGGATAAGTATATGTAATTTTTTTACCTTCAGTAGGTTGTTTGTACCATGACACAGTATACCATTTACTTTTCAAAACATTCTTTGTTTTCACTAGAGGTGTTGTAAAATGATAAAATTAAGGTCATGAGGATTGAGATGGGTATTTTATTTAATATATGATATCAGGCTTTCATGAAAAATATTACCCCATGTTTTATATTTATAGATAGATATTATATGGTTAAAATTTTCTTGGATGTTATACTAGGGTTGACGAGAGTTCTTCCAACTCCAAGTAGAAGTTTTTGTGGTCCATTTAAAGGGATTAGAAATTCACATGAGTATCATGGGGAAGAAAACAAAGGTGGATCATGATATCATTCAACTTTCAAATTATCTACAATTTCATGAAAAGGTCCATTAACCTTATTTTTAGGTGGAATGGTTATATACATAAATGGTACATATGTGGAAGCACTGACCATTTATAGATCATACTGATTTTTTGGAAACCAATAAAGGATATTTAAAAAAACTACTTCCCTATATAGTGGTATAGTATTTTTATACCAATTGGATCTATGGAAGAATTGGATGATTTGTGAAGAATTGGGTTTTATATATAGGTATGAGGAAAAAATATCCATCACGTAGTGGATGAGTCTCAAGTGGAAGATCAAGAAAGTCCTACAAAACGGATAGATACCATTACCAATAATATATATTTTTTGATAGTTTTTTTAATATTATTTTCACTCAATACATTATCTATATGTATGATTTAATTTTTAAATGTTCATATAGAGATCATTCATTGTGTATTAGATATTTGTATGCCTCTTAGGAAAATTATAGGGTGTGGCCTCTGATGACCATCTAATACTTTCTCTTTATCTGGTGTGTATATCATATAGTCCTTTTAGGTTCTTGAAATCTAATCCATGGATACCAATATAGAGATAAATGAGCATATTTTTCATAAATATAGTTTCAACAATTATCTTAAGTGGGTCTCCTTTACTCCCCTTAACGTGGTGTATAATGAATTTCACAGAGAATGAGACCTAGGGGATAGCTATTCTGAACCTCCTCTTTCTAATTTGGGTTTTCTGATATCCAAGTGTGGATTTCAAAGGAAAGATTAATATTCAAGTGGTGTTCTTTCTCAAGTAGAGGATTAGTTTTCTGATGTGATACCATCAAACATCTCTAGTTTCCCACCAGTAGGGGAGGTATAGTTTTCTATTAGACTTGTTTTAAGTACCTTGCCGATATCTATTTCCTCATAATGAAAGTAACCCTATAAGCTAAAGGAGTTTTTAGACAATGGTGGATGACTCTTCTTCAAGAACTTCATTTGGACCATTGGGTCTCCTTCTGTAGAACCAACATTTTTTCCTAAGAAGGCTAAATGAGTCATTCACCTTTGTATGGACTATTGAGATATCAATCAGGTTATGTTCAAGAACAATTATCCATTTCCCCTTATTGATTATTTATTTTAATATATTAATTGGGAAATTTGGTTTTCAAATATTAATATTTTTTTTTCTGGTTATCATTATCTCCACATCAAAAAGTATGATATCCATAACACCACTTTTAGAAGTAGGTTTGGCCACTATGATCACAATGTTATTCCTTTGGTTCTAAAAAATGATACTACTATGTTTATGGAATTGATTAATATAATTTTCCATCTTCATCTAAAATATATTATTGTATTACTTGTGGATGACAACTTGGTTTACTCTAAAACTAAGGGTTATTACATCCATTATTTGAGATCTACTCTAGAAATCATGAGGAATAACCAACTATATTCAATTATTTATCAATGAAACATAAGGTTTTGAGAGGTAAATTTCTTAGGTAAGGTGGTTTTTCAAAATGGAATTTTAATTTTTCATGTGGATAAGAGGTTTTTTACCACATGATAGAAACCATTTAATTTTTTTAGACTAAAATATTATTAGGATTCGTAGTCTATTATTATTGGTTTGTTAAATAATTCACTATGATGTCTTCTCGATTGGATTATCTCAATCATAAGGGAGTAAAGTTCATATAGGATCTGAAATTTTTGGCTTGTTTTGATGATTTGATGAATCATTTTCCTTTAGATGATATGTTTCATCTTTAATAGGATAGGAAAATATTTTTTATACTCTATGATGGGTTTATGGTTTTTTTTTGATTTCTTATGAAGTGTGATCATGATGTAGTATATGGTCCTTATCATCTTCAACCTCATAAGGATAATTATCCCACCCATGATCTCCAATTTGATGTTATGACATATACTCTAATGAAATGGAACCATTATCATTTCAGATAAATATTTACCATCTACTTTAATCTAAAAAGATTTAGTAATATATTCTAACCAAAATACTAAAACATTGGTAGAGGTAATGAGTAAAGTACCTATATATTTTCATTTTTAAATTTCATACACCCCTTGTATGTGAACTTTTTTTTACGGATTCTATGAGATTGAAACTTCCATACCATGCTATGAAAAAATATAATGAGGATTATAAACTGTTGTATCTCTTTAATCATATGAATTTGAGATTCATGTAGGATGATACCAATGTTGTTTTTATGATTATTCAGTTGGCATCATCTATTTTCAAGATAAATCTCCAGTACAAGTTGCTTAGTGATGTTTTTTGAGGCATTTAATAATATTTATATGGTGGGGATACAATCCAAAAATTGTCACTATCCTTTAAGGGTATCATATTCATTAGAAACCAATTCATTGTTCCAGTACGTATGAGTAAGGATATTATGGGGGGAATGCCATCATTCCCATTTGGAGTTACCCCCATGCACAATAATGTTTTTTATGATATAGTTAATAATTTTTTGTGGCCACGTATGAAACTAGAAATTTTCTATTATGTTTCTCATTTTTATACATGTCATTTGATCATGGTTGAGCATCAAAAGCCTTTATAACTACATCAGAACCATCTAGTTTTTCAAGTGGAATGGGGATGAGATATCAAAGGACATTATTGTTGGGTTTTCTCATACCCCTCAAGTAAATAAGGTTTTTAGGTGTTGATTTCCTGATTTACCAAATCATATCACTTTATTCTCATTCATGAAACATCCCAAATTGAGAACATAGAAAATCTATATATATAGGATATTTTCATATCTTATTGAGTATAATCTACATTACATAATTATAGGGACACCCAAATCATATATTACTATTTTAAATCCTTCTATTATGTTATTGGGTCCTAGTTAATGCTGATCATGAAATCCTCATATATATGGTTAAACATAATTTGTTATAGAGATTCTTGAGAACATACATTATGATGGGGTCCTCATCATAGGAGGAGGTTGATATTTCCACATAGGGATGGACTAGTTTACCTATAACTTCATTTAATATTCATCTATCAATATGAAAAAAAAAATTAGGCCTTTTATTTTAATCCATGTAAATATCCACATTGTATTTTGGATATTGGTGAAGCTTCCCTGGTTGCAACTAGTGTTTTCCAAGAGATGATGAAAAAGATTCATTTGATTCAACAAAGATTTTTGATTGCTCAGAGTCGACATAAGTGTTCTTCAAATAATTTTTTATATCATTTGAATATTTTTTTGGATAATTTCTGCACATGGGAGTCGCGCCATGGATAGGTTAGCAACGACTTCGATAACAGGGTATGTTAGTGCCAAGATACATGCAATCATATGAGATTATTGAGTGGATTTAGATGGTGGATTGCTATATTTATTTTCAACATTAGAAAACATCTATCCCTCATATTATTCATATATAATAGCTCACTATGTACCATTCAAATTAGTCTCATTCATTGAGCCTACATAACCCTAATGTGGATCCTCATATGTCTAGGATCGAGCACCCATTTCATGTTATTTATTATTAGGTAATGGTTCATCTTGGTAAATATATAAAATTTATTCAGGATATCTAAAAAATGGTTCATATTCACAAGAAACATAGGACCATGAGTTGTTGATAATAGTTTTATGGACTCAACAAATTTATATGGAGTCGTATTAGTAGTCCTTTGGGGTAAGAAAACATTACTGGTAGGGAGAATTATTACATTATGTCACTATCATTTAGGTATGAACACTATCTTATTTAGGGGATTAATTTTTATTTTATTTTATATATTATTTTGTAATTTATTCTCTATTCTTTCAGACATGTTAGAGAATTTATAGGGGCTAGGTGTGGGTGTTGATCCTTATTATAGAGATTGGGAGATGACCAAGAGATGTATATCAATAGTTTCATGGACGTATTGAAAGAATATATATAGGTGGCCAAAAAAAATATAGTGAGGTCCACGAGGTTGATAGTTAGGGCTATAAGACAAATGTTGGGAGGTTGGAAGAGTTGGGTTCCTATAGTATTCCAACTATCTGGCTAGTATAATCCCATCAGATAAATTGTTAGACTTTTTGAATTTTTGGAATTCTTCCTAGTGCTTTCAACTATGTGGTAATTCCAATATAGCCAAAAAATAATTTTCGTATTTTAATTTTGCTTAATATTTTCACTAAAATATTTCTAAAACAACCATTTTATATTCCATTGTGCATTACACACTTTGGAGGCTCTCTAAATATGATTTTGGAACTCCCAAACTTGATTCATTACAAATTAATGGAACAATTGTTATATTGAATCTCTTATGTTATGTGTAATCTCTTTTGAATGTGAATTCTATTTTTACTCACCTATAACCATATTTAATAGTTTTGTATCCTCGTGTGGTTTTTGGATCTGTAACATTAATTGATTAATTTTGAATCTAAGATTCTACCAGGATCGTTCTAGCATTGGAATCTCTATGTGGATCCACTATTGGGTGTTGATGCTTGTAAAGTGAGGTAGGTGGTTTTAACACATTCTCTATCAATTAAAACGCTTGGTTCTTATTTGTTCTGAATTTGATTTCTAATTATTTTAAATGAATCATTTTAATTTCTTGATCTATGTTTTCTAAATGGAATGGTAATCGAAAATTAAAACTTTTGGGATTGTTTTTCAATCAATTTATTGATTTTAATAAAAAAGCCTTATAATAGAAAAATATGATTTTATGAATGAATTTAATGACGAATATGGTGAAATTATGGAATAAAATTATTAATGAAATTTAATTGAAATGACATGTCTTTAATGACATGATTTTTTTATGAAAAACTATTCAATGTTGGTTTATGGAATGTGATGGAACATTTTTTGGAACTTGAACTTCAGATATATAGAATGGTTTATTGTTTGAAATTATTTGATAATGATTGAAATAAATGATATCCATTCATATGATTATTTTCCATCAAGTAGATTGGAGACTGGGTAGTTAGGTGGGAAGAACACATGCTAATCATGCATT
Organism: Viscum album; assembly: GCA_963277665.1. NCBI lineage: Eukaryota > Viridiplantae > Streptophyta > Magnoliopsida > Santalales > Viscaceae > Viscum > Viscum album. The sequence continues at coordinate 1,458,956,838 of OY728121.1, forward strand.
AGCTCTATCAATAATTGGATTGAGGATAAAAATAATAAAAAACTACTTGATGTAAGGGAGCCTACTATTTTGTATTTTCATTTATTATTAAGAGGCTTTGGACATAGAAATTTGTTCACAATGGAATTCATATTTCACTATGATGTATGAAAATCCCTATAAAAACATTTCTCTATGTTTCTAAAACATGGTGAAATGATTTATACTGGATAATTGAAATGATGTATGTATACTGTTTAAATGAAGTGTTTTACTAGTATCTAATTTGATGGAAATCCTTATTCATTATATTTTTGTTAATAATGTACTATTATATATGCTTTAATCTAAACATTTAATGTATTAAAATAATGTTTGAAACTAAAAGTAGAATTTATACCATGCCATGTTTTATTTCAAATATATCATATTTGGTGAATTTGATATTGATTTCTTTTGAAATGATTTGGTGGAATCCAAATGGGATATATTTTCTGACACATATACATTTCCCTCTATAATATGAAGATTTTATGATGCTAGGTCCAGGAAAAGGGAAAGAATCACTGTAAGGTGGTTGGTATTCTTGATATGTAGGACCTTGGGCATTGTAGGATACCATTGGAGAATGTTATTCACTCATTATATGGAGATATTGTGATGATGTGTTAGTGATCATTTGTAGAATTGGATTCACATATAAATTTTGGGCTTGTAGTTTCCGACTTTGCAACGTTTTACACTTGTTATCTATTTAGAATACTGATTGTCTTATTGTTTCTTACCCACTGTATTTTCTGGATGAGTTTTTCATGGGTATAAAGTGTTCCCTATATATTTCTTGGTTTTATTGTGATATTTTCAATCATACTCTTTCTATAATTCCCTTCAGGGTATGTCAAAAATTTATTAGGGTTCCATTTACGAGGTTTATTTAGGTCAGTTCATAAATCATGGGATTTTGGATTCTATTTTGCGGAGTTACTGGCATTGTTGTAATTTTCCCACACCAAATAGAATGTTGTTACAAACATAGAATGTTCACACTCCTAAGTTAATTTATAGAATATAATTTTAAAATTGTGTGTTTACTCATTCATAAAACATTATATTATCGGACCGCTCTCCCTCTTTACAACTATTTATACTTTGTGTTTATTTTAAAAACTTATAGAATTTGATAAATATATTATTTATGTTATTTCATAAAATTATATCCATAATGGTTTATGTTTAATGTTAGAAATATTTTAAGTTAAACATGGAAACATGGAAGAGGTAAAAAAGGAGAGAAATATTTTCCATATAAATTTTATTTTGAATAGAGAAAATTATATTTTAATAGGGATAATGGAATGATTCTCTTATTGGATGTTCAAATAAAGTAGATACATATTTTATTTAAATATTATTAATATATTCTACTGTATATATACACCATAATTTAGATTGATTTAGATTTATTGTTTTCTCTGCAATAATTTGTATTAAGAGGTTTTTACCTTTAACTACAATTTGGTATCAACTACGTAATCACTACCATTTTTGGGTTAATAGTAAATTTTATTTCTTTTAATTTTTGTAGATTAATTAAGTGTTTATTTATCTAGAAAATGTGGTTTACAGAGTTTAGGAATGCGTTATCAAGGATGCATGTTAAAATTGAAATATCAGGTGGTGTTAGATACCATTAGGTTATTGATTATATATCATGTGGAATAATGTAGGTTGAACTATGGAATTGTGTTAAATTATTTATTTTAGGGTGTGAGTTGAGGTTCATTGGGGATATAAAGAGATTTGTTTATGTTTTATTTTGTGTATGATTTTTTTCCTTTTTTGAATTTTATTTAAATAGTACTTAATTATTCTTTCCACTTAGGGATCAAGTAGGGGACTATATAATTTTATTTTTTCTTAACCATCCCTTTATTCCAACATATTTAAAACCTTAATATGATTTTATTAGATTTTATTTTATTGGAAGTGGAATTTAAGTATTAAAACTAATACCATCATAAAAATATTCCATGTTGATTCTTATTTTTATGTGTTTTTTCTCTTCACGCCACTATATATTTTATTTACTACATGTGATGTGTTTTCGTTTAATAAATTAGACTATAACATTTTGTATTGTTTCATCATCATGAGACAAATATTCTAATGTGTGGGTAGGGGGCCACATTGGGGGAGTCCATAGTGATCAAAATAAAACTAAAATATAAATTGATCATATTAACTTTTAAATAGATATTCAACATAAGGAAATAAAATTATATTTTATTAAGGAACCAAAAATCATAAAAATTTTATTTCATTGAAAGAGTAGGAACGAGAAAAAGGAAAAAAATTAAGGGGGGTATAATGAAGTGAAGAACAAGCGCCACTCCCATAAAAATGTCAAAACCCCTATGAGGGAGAGAAACAGTAATAGATAAGACCCTAAGAAATGAAGCCTTTGAAGAATTAGAATAAAAAAGTTAGTCGTATGATTGCCTTCCCGCCAAGTATAAAGGAACTAAATATCATTAGCAGCGATAGTCTTGTACTTGCGGATTTGATAAGTGATATTACAGGGGGTATAAGAGATATATTTGATATAATTCCAAATAGTTTTTGAGTCAGTCTTCAACATGGATAGGGGGATGTGATAAGAAAGACACAGATCCAACCCATAGAGCATAGCTTTGGCTTCAACATTGAGTGAACTAGTCGGACCATAGAGGGCGCTAAAAGAAAGAATGACCGATCCTGAGTCATTACTAACCACTCCACCTCCATGCATGAGACCTTGGTTATAGGAACCATCAAAATTAATCGGGAGTCCATGGGTCGGAGGGGACCATCGCACCCAATTCCCCATCAATGAAAGATGTGAAGGGATAGGTTCCCTGCTGTCCCAAAATTGTCTAAGGAAGGGGGCCTCCTCATTGCGTTTGAAGTGTTGAAAGAGATCCAGAATAAGGAAATGGACCTTAGCCAGCAAAGCTGAGCCCATGATCCTAGGGACACCATGACGAGCTAGTTTCCTAGCCTCCCAGATACACCAACAACCTGCAGACAAAAGCAACGCTTGGGCATGGTCCTCTTGCTTGTTGATGGTCGTCCTTCTAAACCATTAATGGAAAAAGATTTACAGAGATCCAACCCCCCCTAGAGAATCCTTTGAAATCCCCAAAAGCAGAACACATTAGCAAGGCCCAATCATTATCGCCGAAAAGATGTATTGTGGTATCTTTATGTGGGATCACATAACAGGAACACATCGAGGCAAGGAAGATCCCATTATTTTCAATTCCCATGTTAGTAGGAAGGGAAATATTTTATATCCTCCAAACCAAGAAGTTCATTTTTGGGGTAATGTACTAGATCCATAGGCGAGATCCCCAAAAATTACTGGTAACAGGGGACCGATTATCTTTTCTATTTGCCTGCACCGAGAAGCTATGATTGGACAACACCTGGCCAACCTTGTTACAGTCTCAAAAATTGATGTTCCTAAAGGCAATGATCCATCGAGAGTGAAATTTAAAAACTGGGACGTGGGCATGAATAGATGTCCACAGGGGAGAGGGATGACTAGTAGGAGAATGTAGAAGATTACCATATTTGTTTTGAATTAATTTTCTCTATAGGGTATGGCCCTCGATCACTTCCCAAGCAATCCTGCCTTGCAGATGATTCATGGAATCAGCCACATTCCTCATGCCTATCCCCCATACTTCAATAGGTTTAGAAAGCCTCTCTCATGAGGCCCAATAGCACCTCCCTTCATCAAGAGGATCCCAAATAAAAGAGCAGATCACCTTCTCTATATTCTTCACAATTTTCATAGGAACTTAGAGGAATGACATGATGTGCATGGGAATTCTGGAAAAAATGCAATTGACTAGAGTGATACGACCTCCAAAGGAGAGAAATTGGTTCTTCCAATTAGAAATACGCCTTGTGATCCGGTCCACTAAAGCAGTATAGTGCCTGATCTTGATTCTACCGGGAGCCATGGGGCCCCAAAATAATCCATAAGAAAGGCTTTCTTATGCATGCCTAAAAAGGATCCAATATTATATCTCCTTCTCTTTGTGTACCCAGAGTTGACGAAGACCCAACTTTTGTCCCAAATAATAACACGCCCACTCTACATAGAATCCACTTTCATCGAATTAATAAGGCCCTTAACAGAAGAACTATGCCCATTGATGAAGAACACCATGTTATCAGCAAAAAGGAGGTGAGAAACCACAAGATTCATGCCCCTATATCTATAAGGAGATATTGAGCCAGGCTGCATATAATCATCAATGAATATACTGAGGGTATCCTGGAACTTAATAAAAATTCTAGGGGAAAGAGGATCCCCATGGAAGAGACCCCTGACTGGTTTAACAAAACAATAAATCCTTCCAATAAAAATAATATTGAACTATGTGGAGATATAATATCGAAAAAATAGATCAATCAACTATTCTGAGAAACCCATACTCTTCATGACCCGAAGGATGAAATACCACTTAATATGTTCATATCGTTTGTCTTTATAAACATGTATAATAATGTTTGAGCTAGTGACCTTCGTGTTAATTTCACTCACCATCTCTTATGAGATTCTAATAGCACCTTGTATGGATCTACCCTTGATGATTTGATGTTTCTCCTCTGAAATCAATCTAGGTAAAAGATGAGATATTCTTCTATTCAAAATGGGGGTCGGGGACTTGTATGATAAATTGCACATGCTTATCATTTTGAATTTCTTGATGGATGAGGGGTCGTTGAAAATGGGAATGAGGACTATAGTGGTGGCACTGGCCACATAAGGGAGAGGACTGCCATAAAAAATTTCTTGCACTGATGAGATAAGATCATGTTTTAGGATGAACCAAGCAGTAAGGTAGAAGGAGCCCGGGAAGGAGTCTGGACCTGGGGAGCTCTCTTGATTAAGGGAGCCTATTGTCTACCATGCCTCCTATTCACTGGGAATGGCCCCAAGGAGATCATTGTGAGCAGAGGAAACCATCCGAGGTATGGAACAAAATTTTTTGGAGTGTCCACCTGAATAGACAACGTGTAAGCTCGGGTTAGATTAACAATTTATAGAAGAAAAATGAGAGTGGTTCATACCCCTGATCACCCCTAATCATTAGATATAGAACCATCCACTAATCTGATGTTAGGATGTCGGCATCGACTCCTATATTTAATGCAGGTGTGGTAGTTGGTCGTATTCTTGTCACCCTTCCTGAGCCAAGTGGATTGGGATCTTTCACCGAGATTATCATCCGGATCAACAAGAAACGCATGAAACCAGCTTTTAACATAACCTAGGTTGGAAAAGCTATACTCGTCCCAATTTTGTTCAAGGCTAATCTCCACCTTTTTTATGTCATCGTCCAAAAGGGAATGTGCATGCAGATTTTAGGGAAGACCATGAGACCATGTAGTGAAGTCCTATTTCAAATGCCTAAGTTTGATGTGGAAATGAAGCTAGTGATGACCATGTATAGGATTCTCCCAGGATGTTCGGATATTAGAGCCAATGGAGGGTTGTGAGGACCAGCGTTTGGAGAAATAGAAACGATCCCTTCCTGAGGAATCACACTTCAAATTGACGAATAAGGGAGAATGGTCTGGGAGAGCATGAACCTGGTGGACGACCTCCACATTAGGAAATGAAGAGATAGAACACAGTTTCAGAAGGCATCAATCCAGGCAACACCACTCTCCTAGAGCCATGCTGATTATTACACTAGGTATACCTATCACCACTTTAGCCCATATCGAGGAGAACCTCTGAGTAGTAAAGGTAGAGAAACTCAAGAGCTCCCATAGGGAAACCGGACCACCACCTTTCATCTTAGTGGGATACAAGACTGTGTTGAAGTATCCACCAACAAGCTAGGTAAAATCTCCTAGATTGATAGAATCCAGATCACTCTAATGTTGGACTCAAGCATGAGCATCACATTTGGAATAAATAAATGAAATGTGGAAGTCTAAGTAGTTCCACCCAATTCTCACTTACAATTGTTGATCATAAAGATAAACTTGATCCACCGAGATTGACGGTTACCAGAACACCCAAATATGGTGATTGTTTGGCTCCCCATGGAGGAAGTTCTACATTCCAAGTCTCTTAGAGAACACCCCTATCAAGTGGGGGCGCTGTTTCTGTTCCAAGACAACCACTAGCTCCACATTCCATTTGGACACCTCTAGAGAAAGGAAGCCCATTTTTTCTCGAGCTCCAAGGGCTCGAGCATTCTAGATGATGAGAGGAATCATAGATAGATGATGCGCCCAATGCTGGCCCCTGACACTGGAAACTTCTTAGTAGTTGCCTTAGTAAAAGTAGATAATCTTTGAGAGTGGGATCTGGTGCATACTCCAGAGTGAGGAAATTCGACCTCCTGAAATCCTAGGAGCATCCAACAGTAGAGGGACAGCTTCGAAGGGATCCTGAGCCAGGGGTAGGGAGGGGAGGAGTCCTAAAACTCAGATAAAGTAAGGAATCTGTTCAGAAGGGAGACCACATGCTTAGTCAGCGGACTGGGACTACTCGGTGGAAGAGAACCAGATGAACTAGCACACAGAAGATCGTTCACATTGAGAGACTTTCTTCCCTGTCATGAGGAAGTACGAGAGGCGGAGGAGGAAGCAGGAGAGTGGGGAGCCTTCGGGATATAGGTGATGAGGGCCATGCTGGGTTCCGAGATAAGAAATGGGCACAAGACAGATGGAATATGAAGAAGAGGGCCTCTCAAGGTATAGGGAGTAGGAGGGACACACTACAGAGATGCATCCTGAGGCAAGGAGGAAGCGCATTTCAGGCCTGAAACCAGATAATAGCCTGTATCTGACACTGGGGACAAAGAGATAGCCACTAAAGTCAGCTGGCGAGCTGGCTTCTATAGATAGGATGAATTTCTTCACTCCAAAGAAGAGTGACCGTGTATGTGTCAGGTAGGGAAGAACCGTTTGTAGGAAGTAAAAACCACCAATTTCTTCCAGGAATCCATTCCTTCTACTCGCAGGAGTAGCTGCGACGACAAGCTTCAATTCAGGTCCAGGGAAATGAAAATATGGGGAGCATCAGTGTCCTGAAGATGCAGCCTCCTATCATCAGTACAAAGTAAAACACCCAACAGGCCTCCGATCATTTGCAGGAAGGAAGGGTTCTGGAATGGGAGGGGGAGACCAGGAAACATTATCAAAACCGCTGCAAGAGAGGAATCCCAACCCTTGTGGGACCCCATAGACTAGGGAGAAAGGTTAAACTGCCATCATTTGTAAGATCTAGATGCATAGGCCCAGGCATTCAGAAAGTCCTCTTGAGAATTTAGCACGATGCAAAACACCTTCTTGTTCAGCTCAGACACCCTAGCCGGACGAGACAGTCGCCAGGAAAGAACCACATTCTAAAAGAAACTTATGGGGGTTTGGACACCCTGAAATGAGCTACCAGCGACCATTGAACCAGCTCTGAAGCCTCCTCAAATTACGAGGCCAAAACTAAGAGAACAGAGATCCCATCCATCATTCCCTCGCTAGAGGAGGGAATGGAAATGGATGGGAAGATCGGGGGAACTAGCCGAGGCTTGAGGAGCACTTCTTTCATCAGAAGCCTCAGAGGAGGAACAAAGCCATCCTTCCTCTCAACAGATCCATCTGTCCACTCAATGTCATTGTTTGATGCTTGTTCGACGATCACGGTTCTGTGTATTGTATGGATAAAATCAACTCATGGTTCAACGAAAGGGAAAGAAGGATCATTCTTAGCATTCCTTATACGAGGGATGCGGGGCCAAATTGCGCATTTTGGAGAAATGATTTCTCTGGATCTTACACGGTAAAGTCAGGGTATATGATTTATCATGGCACTCATGTCGAGGAAATGGGAGGGATATGGAAAAGCCTTTGGCATCTCAAGGTTCCCCCAAAAATCCATTTTTTCTGGTGGCAGGTTTGCATAGGTATTCTTCCCATCATGGACTTCCTCACCTTCCAATATGTCACGGATGATAAGAAATGTCCCATCTTCTCTGGTTTACTTGAATCTCCTCTGCACGCGATCACCCAATACCTGTGGGTGAAAGAGATCGGAACATCTTGGGGCTCTGATTTGGGGCTTTTGCTTGATAATGCACCGGACCTTCCAACAATGCTAATGTTGTGGTCATCTTCTTTCACTGATGACAATGTTTCTTCTCTATGCATTTTGGCATAGATTATTTGGGTGTGACGAAATGAATTAATATTTAATCACACAAAAATGCCCCCCCATATTCTGGATTGAATGGGATACATCCTAGATTGATGGGTGGAATCGGGACTCTGACCGTCAGGGGCTCTCTGGCACTGACACAGCTGCCTCAAGATGGTACCCTCCCCTAGAAGGGATCCTGAAGATTAACGTTGATGCATCTCTCTCCATGGATAGGATTTTCAGATATGGAATTGTGGCCTGAGACATTCATGGTCAAATCAGTGATTCCAAAAATGAATCACACCACGCTCTCTGGGAGACCATTGTTGCTGAAGCCTTTGATGTCCTTGTCGGGCTGACTCTTGAAAAATATCACGGTTTGGATGTTATTCACAATGAATAAGATTGCCTCACCATCATCAATGATATCGGGCTTAATAACGACAACCTCCATTGATTTGGCCCCGTTATCAGGAAGATCCAGTCTCTCAGTCGAAGCTTCACAACCTGTTCCTTCTCCTTCATTAAAAGGGACAGAAATGAAGCAGCCCATCACCTGGCTTTTTTCAGAACGTCTGGCGCGAATCATCTCTGAATTGATCAATTTCCTTCAGGGTTTCATGGCTGTGTAACTACTGAAATTCGTGATTAATATATCATCTTCTTTTTTCAAAAAAAAGTTAATGAAAAATGGAAATAAATAGTTTTTATGTGTTATTAAATACAAAAGGAAATTCCATTCAAAAAATGGGGTGATCTTTAAAACTATAACAATGAAGTAATTTTGGGAAATAAATGATTTTTTAGGAATTTTTCAACTTGTTGATTAAATATTCATGTTCAAGGGATTATTAAATGTTTGTTTGTTGAAAATATTGACTTTAAGAATATATATAATCGTTATTTGCCTCATTTTTTAAATTTATACTCTTTACAGATATGTTTTTTTTATATGAATTTGTTTTCTATGTGTATGTAGTAGAGCTATCTATTTTCCTATAGTAAAAAATAGAAGTATATACTTAGTCGTTGGTTATTTGGTAAATGAATAGTGGAAAAATTCTAATGGAATATACAATTAAATATTAAAATGTAATTTAAGTTATATTCATTAATGTTATTTATATAATTTTATTATTGTTTTAATTATACATTTTCATCCACATAAAAGTTATTTTTCGATGTTGTTATTATTTTAAATTATTTGTATACATATTATAGAATGTTGTTATTATCTAGGGAATATCACTCTACAACAACTTTCAAGCCTCGGATAGTGGTTGTTTCCTATCATTGGTAACAGAGAAACATGACTAATGTCATGTTCCACACCATCATATATTGTAAAACCATATTCGAGACATGGAATTGAAAAATTATATTATATAAATTGTTTTATTTTCTTTAATGGTTTTTATATATTAGTAAAACTATAGATAATATTGGTGAATCATGTGGAGTAAAATATAAATATTTCTATTTAACATAATTATAGAGGATACTCATGGTATAGTGGATTTTTATAATTTTAATGAATTATTGATTTATTTGTTTATAGATTCAATTATAAAAATGCATAACTATTTTAACACATTAATCATTTTCACTTTCCTTGAATAATATGGTTGTGTTACTTGTCATCCATTATATATTGGCACATAGGAAGGCATTGAATACACTTTCTACCGTGCACGTGAATGATTAATTGAAAATAAATTTAAATTAAACTATAATGTGGAAATTCATTGATATTTTTTAAAAATACTATTAAATATTGTGTGTGTTGTTAAATATTTTATTATATCAAGAAAATTAGTTGACACATAGTATGTATTTGATATTTTCCCTATCATATTAATAATATTATTATAAAATATAAGTTATTTCATCATTTATATGTGCCACTAATATTTATAAATTGATACCTAATGTAAGAACTCATATCTACTTTTCAGGTATGTTTTTCTCTTTTTCTGGTGTTTTTGAGAAAAAGAGGAGTTTCTGGAAATTTTTTAAGTACACGTTGTGTACTTATATGTACACACCATGTACTCTTTTGTTGTACATAGCCATCTGTTGGCCGTGTAATGACCGAGCACACAGTAGTGTTTGGTGACCTGGAGACCGCCTAATGCAGGGGCCAGTAAAGGCAAGTACACACCATGTACTTCTAAAGTACACGCCATGTACTTTACTTCATTAAACGGACCAGGGTGGCATTTAATTTGTAGAAGTATCTTCTTCTTCACCTTATTCAACCGAGAGTTTCTGTACGATGCTGATCCTTCACCGAGCCCCCGATCGAGCATCAATTCTTCGATTCGACCGTCGTCAATTGCGTTGGGATCACCACGGTAATCTCCTCCTTCTTCTAAAGCTTCATCTATTGATTTTTCCACTTTCTCAAGTTGTCATCGATTGATATTTTTTGATGTTTTTGTAGATAAATTGCATTCTAGGTCAATCCAATGGACGACACTGGAGTATATCGACATAAAACGCTGAGGTAGGTGGTTTGTGCCTTTCCGTAGATAGTCTTTGAGTTATATGTGAAAAAGTACCCAATACCCTAGATGGTGGTATTGCGTGTTTACGATTTTAGCCATGTTAATTGCCAGCTATTCCTTTACGATTGAGTTGAGGTTAATTGAATGTGAGTAGGGTTAATTGGTAGGCTTTGGAATTGTTTTCCAATGCATGTTTTGTTTATGACGGTTTGTCTTGCTTAGCCTGTTAGGCTGCTTGCTTTCCATTCCTAGTGCTGATAGGATGGAGTAATATTATTTATTTGACATGCTGTTATGCTGTAGACTATTTAGACAATTAGTTATTGAGGTATACTTTGACTGTTATATATCTTTTTGCTCGATTGACTTACACATGGTCGTGAGAACCTGGTGTAGTAGACCGTAGGGAGAATGGACATTGAGGGTTTGTCCAAAGTGTTTATTTACTTTCATGAGGTGAGACCATCGAGGGAATGGACGTAAGTGCTTCCATAGAGTGTCTATACTTTTTCGATGCATTCCACATGGGGAATAGGATGTTAAGTGCTTCCCCAGAGCGCCTTTAAGTTACTGATACGAGACTATAAAGGAAATTGATAGTGAGTGCTTCTTCAAAGAGTCTGTGCAAAAGCTAAACTAGAGGGGTTAAGCTGTTTGTACTTCCCAGATGATTTCTTGTGTTTGTTTTGGTTGTACCAGAGGGGTTAGGTCGTGAGTACTTCCCAGAGGGTTCCCTGCTTATGTATAGCTTCTTACTTGATATCTAATAATTGAATGCATTTGAAACTGTAGGATTGTTTTCTTTTGATTACATCCTTTTTTACTGCTTCATTTTGATTATAGTCTACCATATATATTCACCGACTATTAGGCATAGATCATTGGGTGGTTTCCTACAGGGATTTAGTCTCACACCCTGTTTGGGTCAAGATTTTGGCATAAAATAGATTATATTGTTGCTGGTTTAGATAAGGGCAAGCACCCGTCTACTTCAGGTGCTTGATTGCTGCAGAGCTGGGGAGTAGGAGACCAAGATGAGACTTGTAATGCTGTGGAGCCTTTTATATGTTTTATGTTATACTTTGGGTTAGTATTGTATTCCATCATTTTGACTTGTTTGGCAGCTTTCCTTGACATATGTACCACATATCATCTATATAGGTGTGTTCTCGTTGTTTATCACTTCCGTTGTTTACCTATTGCAAGTTTTACTACTTCCGTTATTTCTATATATTTTACTTCCACTGTGTTACTCTGGAAATGATGGAATAGTTTCCCCACTATCAAACCCAAGGCCCTCACTACTAGTCGGCAGCCTCTAGCATTCGGGGAAATGCGCTTGAGGCCATGTGACAAACCGGGTACGGGGCACCTCTGGGTGGCTTCCGGAACCGGGACGTTATAAAGTGGTATCAGAGGGATTATTTATTCTTGACTTACTATTTGGAGCATATAGATGGGGATTGGAAGGAATAAGTACTTGGTAATAAGTTGTTCCCGATAGTAGCTAACCCCGGTACAGGGAAAATCCAATTTACCACGTTATTGAAATTTTTCTCTTTTTTCAATTATTACAGTTGATTTAATTTCACCGTTAGGTGATTCACATGTTTTGTACTTTTATTGTTGATATTATTGATCTTCTATTTATGTTGCAACCCGATGAGATGAGGGTATGGCATCTCATGCATTATATAGGCACTTATTAAAAATCACATGTCATGCATTCATGCTATGCCATTTAGGGTGCATTAGTAATTTTATGTTGTTGTGATAGATGTTGTGCTAGATATGCATGTTGTTTTGATAGATTCCTTGATAAAATAGATGATTTTGATAGGGCATTGAATTTTGTATGTTTTCGTTTGAATGAATGCCAAACTTTGGTTCTTGAGGTGTTATGGGACCTCATGGACCGGAATTTGGTGGATCATTGAACTGTTATCCTTGTTTATGACCTGTATGAGATTTAAATCTTTGATTCGAGGGGAGTATGGGCCCCCACAGATCAAAATTTGTCACTTTAATGTTCGTTTTAGTGTTTTTTTGGGTTTCTGAGTAGTTTCTGAGGCTTACTGTTTGGAAGAACCCAGAATACATGGCGTGTAATGATGAATACACACCATGTGTCCTTTTGTTTGAGAAGGAACTGTTTTTCTTGAGTAAACATAGTCTACTATATGTACACGCCATGTAGTCTATAATTGTGTTACTGACTGTGTGGGCAAAGACACGGGGTTAAGAAATCTTTAGTGGGACACATCGTGTATCGGATGTACACACTGTATTCCATAAACCATGTGACCAACTGTGTGACTAATGACACAAATAGATAAAAAATTATGTTTTAGACACCGCGTCAATCTTGAACATGCTGTGTAGTGTAACCTATGTATCCAGCCATGTAAATAACAACACAGGCCGATGAGGTTCGTCTAGTACACATCGTGTCTGTAACTAACACGCCGTGTAGTCTTGTTCTAGGAGAACCGTGTGGCTTAACCGTGTAGATGAACATGGGTAGGGTAAGAGGATTCAAGTACACATAGTGTGTATGGGGTGTAACATGACCAGGGGTGGCAGAAGTACACGCCCATGTGAAGTCTTAAGGGAACACGCCATGTAGTCATTATACACATTCTATATCCATGTTTTTAAAAACATGAATGCTTTATTTCTCTTGTTCCCTTCTCACACTTCTACATTTCTGTCCCTTTTAATCTTGATTAAAGGTGTGCGCTTGACCTTGTAGAGTCATGCCACCATGATTTCATCCGGTTGTACGCCAATTACAGGGAAACAATCAGACACCAAACATGGATGATCAAGGACATCCAATAGATCCTCCAATTGTGCCAGTCTTGTCACCAACCGTCATTCTAGACATAGGTGCGGATGAAAAATTCAGAGAGGGCTTTATGAGGTTCATGCAGACCTTCCACGGAGTACCACATCCTGACTCGTCTATGGCAGAGTTGATGAGGGTTTTCCAACAACAACATCCTCCCTCCTTCACAGGGTAAGGAGGACCTCAGGCTACAGAGTCATGGTTAAAATTCATGGTTTCTATCTTTGAGAAAAGAGAGACGCCTCTAGAGAGGAGGGTGAAGCTCACTACATATAAGATTTGCAATTTAGCCATGTGATGGTGGGATGTGATCTCACAGGCTGGACGCCAGTATGTTATGGTGTGGGATAAGTTCCAGCATGCCTTTTATGACTACTTCTACCCAGAGACTTTGAGGGCCAATCCTGCCTAAGATTTCATGATTCTAGAATAGGGTAATCTCTCATTCATGGAGTAATCTTCTCATTTCACGGAGTTGCAGTGCTTCACACCTATCCCAGGAGGTGATGAGTTATTCGTGGAAAGGAAGATTGAGGATGGTATCAGGCATGACATCCGATCATAGGTGAACATCTTCAGGTTGACTTCTATAACTTCTATTGTCAACTAGGCGCTGATCACGGTGCACAATCTGAGGGATTCTGGAGTGGTGATAGAGGGTGGTTCAACATCTGGGGTTGGTATCACTCCTACTAATAGCAGGAAGCGCTGTAGAGAGTCTACACGTGGGGATCCGTGGAGGCGAAATGATTCTTCTGGTATCCAAGTGGTGTGTTACCAGTGTGGAAAGAGCAAGAATACAAGGCCACATTGCCCGAGAGACCCAGTGGAGTGCTGATCATGCGGAAAGATGAGTCATCTTTAGCATTTTTACCAATTTTTCTCACTAGCAGCTGGTGACAAGGGTTATTCTATGACTCCTCATTCGGGAGCAGCACCACCTATTTCTCACCAGTCTAAGAACTAGAGTTATTTTAGCCATTCATGCCGAGGTGGAGGTTGTGGCTGTGGTATCCAGTTGCTAGGGTTTCAGAGAAAACATGGTGGATCAGATTAGATTGGTCAGGCAGGGTCATCGGGCTGCAATGTAGGTCAGACTTTTGTAGTGGAGCAGACCCAGCAAGAGCATGATCCCAGACCCTCTACTGTTTGAGGTATGATTCTAGTCGCCTCAGTTTTAGCTTTTACTTTTTCTATAAGGGGGGTTATCATAGATTTATATCTGTTGTTATTGTGGAAATCCTTGGGCCCTGTTTCTTTTCATCTACTGATATCTTGACGCTAGACACATCGTTGGGGATAAGAACGAATAGTGTACAACAGTGCAAGGAGTTCCCTCTAGAGGTTGGTGGGAGTAACTTCTTGTGTGACCTTTATGTCCTAGATATGAAAGGATATGATTTCATTCTTTGAATGGACTGGTTAGTTCCCTTCCAGGCAGTTGTCAATTTTTATCACCATAGGGTGAGTTTCACATCACCAGAGGGCGGATTGTTTCTTCACAAGGGAAAATGGGATATCCAGGCGAGCAGAGTAGGACCTGAGCATCATGGGTTGGGAGGAGTTACAACCCAAATTTCTAGTCTCTACCTAGATGACTTGGGGACTTCACATATGGAATTTCATCCAGTGGTGGATCGTTTCAGGGATGTCTTTCTAGAGGACTTTTCATATTTTCCCCTGGAGCGAGAAGTGAACTTTTCGATTGAACTTGTGTCAAGAGTGGAACATGTGTCTATTCCTCCTTATATAATGGAAATACCATATTTACAGGAGCTCAAGGAGCAATTGGAGGAGTTTCAGGCAAAGTGTTTCATCCGACCCAATACTTTTCCTTGGGGTTTTCCTGTCCTGTTTGTGAAGAAGGAGGACAATACCCTCAGACATTGTATGGATTATCGGATGTTGAACCAGTTTATGGTCAAGAACCGATATCCCTTACCGAGGATTTTTGATCTCTTTGATCAGCTTCGAGGAGCCCGAGTGTTCTCGAATAAGGATTTGAGATCTGGTTATCATGAATTTCACGTTAGACCATCTGATGTATCTCTTACATCCTTTCAATGTAGGTACGATCTATACAAGTATGTGGGTATGCCGTTCTGTCTCACGAACGCACCTACAGTTTTCATGGAACTGATGAACCGAGTGTTCCATCCATACATGGATTCTTTCGTGGTAGTCTTCATGGATGATATCTTGGTGTACTCTCACACTCGACATGACCATGCCACACATCTTGAGATCGTTTTGAGTACACTGAGAGAGCATCATTTATATGGTAAGCTCCCAAAATGCCACTTTTGGATGGACTAGATTCACTTCATGGATTATGTTATCTTAGGGGTAGGAGTTTCAGTATACCCATAGAGTGTGATAGTAGTTGTTTCCTAGAAGAAGTTGAAGAATGTCTTTGAGGTATAAAGCTTTCTAGGGCTGGATGGTTACTATAGACGTTTTATACAGGACTTTTCATGCCTAGTAGAGCCACTGATGGGCCTGACTAAGAAGGGTGTGAAGTACTTGTGGTTAGATTATTGTGAGTCAGCCTTTCATGAGATGAAAGGGAGGTTGAATTTAGCACCAATACTAGTATTTCTAGAGCTAGGAAAAGGCTATATTGTATACTATGATGTATCAGGTATCGGGCTGGGAGCAGTGCTTATGCAGGGAGAAGGGGTTGTTGCATACGGGTCTCGACAATTGAGGCCACATGAGAGGAACTACCCGACACACGATCTAGAGCTGGCTGTAGTTGTCCATGCTTTATGCTTTTGGATACACTACCTTCTGGGAGAGCATTTTGTGGTTTTCAGCAACCACAAGAGTCTCAAGTATATCTTCAATTAGTGTGACCTGAATTTGAGATAACAAATGTGGGTTGAGTAACTTCATTCTTTTAACATTGATCTTAACTACACTACTGGGAAGGGAAACACAGTGGCTGATGCATTGAGTATGAGGACTCAGGTATAGGATGTTCAGGGGGTCAGTAGTGAGTGGCAGCTTATGACTCTATTCTCTAAGATGCATTTGGATGTGCATGAAACTCAGGGGCATACGTTTCTATCTTCTGTAGCTGTTACCACAACTCTACATGATCGAGTGAAAACAAGGCAGCTATGAGATTCTGAAGGTCTAGTCCTATGGGAGAGTGTTTTAGGAGAAGACCCAATTCCTTGATGGACAGTAGGAGGGGATGAGATCTTGAATTTTCATGGGAATGTATGGGTGCTAGCATATATACATGAGGAGCTGATGAGGGACTTTCATTCATTAGTTTGGGCAGTTCATCCTGCTGTCACAAAGATGTATCATGATCTACATCATTAGTTTTGGTGGCCAGGTATGAAGAGAGATGTTCCTGGTTTTTTCATGAGATGTTCCACTTGTTAGCAGGTGAAGGCAGAGCATCATCGATCAGCAGGGAGTTTTCAGTAGTTACCAATTTCTATGTGTAAATGGAATGATATCGTGATGGACTTCGTGACATGTTTACCGAGGTCACCTAGATGGATTGATATAGTATGGGTTGTCATTGACAGACTCACGAAGGTAGCATACTTATTGCTGATCAAGGAGACCATCAGTTTTGATAATCTTAGGAGGTTGTACAACCGATAGATTATACTTTTACATGGAGTTACACACCCCATTGTTTCTACCAGAGATTCTGTTTTACTTCTCAGGTATGATAGGGATTACAGAATGCTTTGGGTACACATGTACTTCTAAATACAACTTACAATCCCCAGTGATATGGTTAGTCCGAGCATACGATTCAGGTTCTTGAGGACATGCTTCGATCATGCATCATGGATTTTGGAGGTTCTTGGGAGAAGCACATACCTCTTGTGGAGTTTTCCTACAATAATTGTTTTCAAGAAACTATTCAGATGGAACCTTATGAGGATTTGTAAGGTAGGCTATGCCGATCACCCTTATGTTGGTTGCAGGAAGGAGAGAAAACTATGCTGGGACCTCGTCTTGTCCAGGAGACCACATAGCATATAGAGTTGATTCAAGAGAGGGTGACTACTGCACAGTCATGACAGAAGTCTTATGCTGATCGATGGAGATGACCTCTGAGTTTGAGTTCTGAGATCATGTTTTCCTGCATGTCACACTGAGGCTGAGAAGCAGGAGGATTAGAAGGAAGGGTAAGCTTTCACTGAGGTATGTCAGACCATTTGAGGTGTTGGAGAGAGTCGGGCTGGTTGCCTATCAGTTTTAGTTACCTTAGAGGTACTGGGATATGCATGAGTTCTTCCATGTTTCTCATCTTCGACGTTATTTCTCAGACCCATATCATGTTTTTCAACCTGAGGAGGTTGAGTTAGAGGTGGGTGCCTCATTCTAGGATCATCATATCCATATTATTGATCGTAGTATGAAAGTTCTCTATGTCCTGTCTATTCCTCTGTTATGAGTGCTATGGCAGCACGAGAAAGTACCGGACGAGACCTGGGAGAGGGAGGCCGATTTACGATTATAGTGTTTAGTGATTTTTGGGGATTATCCTTCTTTGCCGCCTTGCTAAGGAAATTCGGGGACAGATCTATTTAAGGGGGGAATTTTTTTATGAAACCATAACTTCTTTTCAGGTATGTTTTTCTCTTTTCTGGTGTTTTTAAGAAAAAGAGGATTTTCTGTAAATTTTTGAAGTATAGGTCGTGTACATATATGTACACGTCGTGTACTCTTTTTCCGTACGTAGCCATGTACTGGCCGTGTAATGTCCAAGCACACAACCGTGTGTGGTGACCTGGAGACCACCTAATTCGGGGGTAAGTAAGGGAAAGTACACATCGTGTACTTTTTTTTCATTAAACAGACCGGGGTCACGTCTAATTAGCATAAGTATCTTCTTCCTCACCTTCTGTGACAAGGAGCGTTTGTACGGTTCTGATCCTTTTTTGAGCCCACGATCGAGCATCCTTTCTCCGATTCTACTACCGTTGATTGCGTTGAGATTGCCACTGTAATCTCTTCCTTATTCTAGAGCTTCGTCTCTTGATTTCTCCTCTTTCTCAAGTTATCCTCGGTTGAAAATTTTAGAAGTTTTTGTAGATATACCATCTTCTAGGTCAATCCAAGTGCCAAATCCAAAGTATATCGATCATAAAATTATGAGGTAGGTGGTTTGTGCCTTTTCGTAGATAGTCTTTGTGTTATATGTGAAAAAGTGTCCAATAACCTTGATCAGGGTATTGTGTGTTTAAGTTTATAGCCCTATTAATTTCCTTCTATTCCGGTATTCTTGAGTAGAGGTTAATTTAATGTGAGTATGGTTAATTTCTATGCTTTAGAAGTTTTTTCCCATGCA
Source organism: Viscum album (assembly GCA_963277665.1). Classification (NCBI taxonomy): domain Eukaryota; kingdom Viridiplantae; phylum Streptophyta; class Magnoliopsida; order Santalales; family Viscaceae; genus Viscum; species Viscum album. The sequence goes on from OY728121.1 coordinate 1,458,975,704, forward strand.
TGTTTTGTTTATGACCATTTGGTCTTCCTTAGCCTGTTAGGCTGCTTTCTTTCCTTTGCTAGTGCTGATAGGATGGAGTAATATTATTTATTTGACCTGTAGTTATGCTGTAGACTATTTAAAAAAGTATTTCATGAGGTATAATTTGGATGTTATGTATCGTTGAGCTCGATTGACATACACAGGGCCGTGAGAACCTGGTGTAGTAGACCATAGAGAGAATGGACGTTGAGGGCTCCTCCATAGTGTCTGTTTAATATTATGATGTGAGACCATAGAGGGAATGGATGTAAGTGCTTCCTCAGAGTTTCTGTAGTTCCTCGATGTAGGCCACATGGGGAATTGAACGTTGAGTGCTTCCCTAGAGCACCTTTTAGTTACTGATACGAGACTATAGGGGGCACTGATGGTGAGTTCCTCCACACACTACTAAAAAAGAAGGTCATACCAACGGTTTTCCAAACTGTAGTGGATTAAGCCGCGAGGAAAGACCTATACCAACGGTTTGATCTAAACCATTGATATAGACCACTGTATTTACTGATTTACCAATGGTTGTAGGATAACTGTTGGTATATGCTTGTATAACATTTTTACCAATGGTTTCAAGAAACCGTTGGTATATATTGAATAATAAACACAATAAAAAAGGTTTTAAAACCATTGGGATAGTTTTTAAATTTCTATCAAAGTATACCAACGGTTTAAAACCATTGGTGTTGTGGTTTTCCAGAACTATTTCACAACATCCCCTCCAGTAGCCCCTCCAGTATACACCTGCATAAAAAATAGCACATAAACCACATACAAACAGACATAAAACAGCATAAAAACACCTAAAATAGCATAAAAAACACATAAAACCATCAAAATATTCCAACCATGTCATGTAATATAATTCTATATTTCAATCATCATATGAAAACAATCATCAAGTAGAGTTAATAACAGTTTCAATAACTCAAAAATTGTTTACACCCATTTCAATCTTCATATGACAACCACTCTTCCAGTAGTAATTCACCTCACCCTTGCACAACCCCCAACCAGCACAGCCCCCCAACCTCCCGATGAAATTCTAATTTGTAGAATAGTCTGAGATATACTTATTAGAGTTGAATAAGAGTATGAAATTGGAACAAATACGATTTTTTTTTCTAATCCCAGATTTTGGTATGTAATGATTTGTGATGCATTTTGCATTGAAATTGTATTTTTTATAATATATGGTGAAGATTTATTTTCGTAGGTGTCTTGTCACTTATGAACCCTTGAGTGGAACTACCCAACTCAAGAAAAACAGTTCGCTATTATCGTTGATGAGTGTAAATTTCAGTTGTTGTATTCACTTAAAATGAAGTCCTTTTGAAACAAAAGAGAGACACTTTGAGTGGTGTCGGCCAAATCGTGCCTCGTATTGAGGCGGGGTTGACTCTTACACATCAAAAATGACCCACGAAACATTTTCCTAAAGTTTCAACACAATATGAATGTGTTTGGTCAGTTTTCCCTATGCTGATTGTTTTTACTTAAAAGCGTATCCATTTTAAACAATGGAAAGGAACATTGAGTGGTACCGGCCACACTGTGCCTCATATTGAGGCAGGTTGAGTCGTACGCGTCCCAAATGACTCATGGATCCTTTTCCTAATATATCAATAGAATCCAAATGCGTTTGGTCACTTTTACATATGTCAGTTGTTGTTTTCACTTAAAATGTTTTCCATTTAAATGAAAAGTTATACACTTTGAGTGGTTCCTGCAACACCGCTCATCGGATTGAGGGAGGGTTGACTCATACACGTCTAAAATGATCGATGGATCATTTTAGTAATGTTTCAATAGAATTCGAATGCATTTGGTCAGTTTTACATCTGTCAGTTGTTTTCAGTTAAAATGATGTCCATTTTAAACAAAAAAGAAACATTTTTAGTGGTGTCGGCCACATCGCGCCTCATACTAAGGTGGGGTTGACTCGTACACATCAAAAATGACCCATGGATCATTTTCAAAAAATATCCACATAATCCGAAAACGTTTGGCTGGTTTTAAGTATGCCAGTTGTTGTTTTCACTTAAAATATTGTCCATTTCAAACAAAAGAGAAAAACATTGAGTGGTGACGACCACAAAGGACCTCGAATTGAGGCATGGTTGACTCGTACACATCACATATGTCCCATGGATCGTTTTCCTAAAGTTTCAACAGAATATGAATGCCTTTGGTTGGTTTTCTGTATGTCATTTGTTGTATTCACTTAAAATGTTGTCCTTTTGAAACAAAAGAGAGACACTTTGAGTGGTACCGGCCACACCGCCTCTCGGATTGAATAGGGGTTTACTCACACACGTCACAAATGACCCATGGATCGTTTTACTAAAGTATCAACATAATAAGAATTCATTTGGTCTATTTTCTATATGCCATTTGTTTTTACTTAAAAGCGTATCCATTTTAAACAAATGAATGACACTGTGAGTGGTACCGGCCACACCATGCCTTGGATTGAGGAAGAGTTGACATATACACATCACTAATGAACCATGGATCCTTTTCCTAAAGTATCAACAGTATCCAAATAAATTTCGTTAGTTTTCCGTATGTTAGTTGTTGTTTTCACTTAAAACATTGCCCATTTCAAAGAAAAGTGAGACACATTGAGTGGTACCGGACACACCACACCTCGGATTGAGGAGGGGTTCACTCATGAATGTAAAAAATGACCCATGTATTGTTTTTATAAAGTTTCAATAGAATCTAAATGCATTTGGTCAATTTTTTTATGTCAGTTTTTTCACTTAAAATGATGTCCATTTTAAACAAAAGAGAGACATTTTGAGTGGTGTCGACCACACCGTGCCTCGAATTGAGGCGGGGTTGACATTTACATGTAAAAAATGTCCCATGGATCGTTTTTCTAAAATATCAACACAATCCGAATGCGTTTGGTTTGTTTTATGTATGCGAGTTGTTGTTTTCACTTAAAATACAATTTATTTCAAACAAAAGAGAATCACTTCGAGTGGTGCTGGCCACACCGGTCCCCAGACTTAGGTGGGGTTGACTCATATATGTCACATATGACCCAAGTATCGTTTTACTAATGTTTCTATAGAATATGAATTCCTTTGGTCTGTTTTCCGTATGTCAGTTGTTGTATTCACTTAAAATGATGTCCTTTTGAAACAAAAGAGAGACACTTTGAGTGGTTCCGACCACACTGCGCCTCAGATTGGGGCGGGGTTGACTTGTAAATGTCATGAATTATCCATGGATCATTTTCCTAAATTATCAACACAATCTGACTATGTTTGGTTGGTTTTTTGTATGAATGTTATTTTTTACATAAAAGGGTGTCCATTTTAAACAAAAGAAAGACACTTTGAGTGGTACCGCCACACCGTTCCTTGGATTGAGGCAGGGTTGACTCGTAAACATCACAAATGAACCATGTATCCTTTTTCTAAAGTATTAATAGAATCTGAATGCGTTTGGTCAGTTTTTCGTATGCCTGTTGTTGTTTTTCACTTAAAATGTTGTCCATTTAAAAGAAATGTGAGAAACTTTGAGTGGTGTCAGCCACAATACGCCTCCGATTGAGGTAAGGTTGACACATACAGATCAAAAATAACCCATTGATCATTGTGTAGTAGTATCAACACAATCCTAATGCGTTTGGTTGGTTTTCTGTATGCCAGTTTTTGTTTTCAGTTAAAATCATGTCCATTTCAAATAAAAGTGAGACATTTCGAGTGGTTTCGGCAACACTGGCCCTTGGATTGAGGCGGTTTTGACTCATACACGTCACATATGACCCATGGATCATTTTCCTAATGTTTCAACAGAATACGAATGTGTTTGGTTGGTTTTCCGTATGCCAGTTGTTGTTTTCACTTAAAATCTTGTCCACTTAAAATAAAAGTGAGATACTTTGAGCAATACCAGCCAAACCGTGCCTCAGATTGAGGCAAGGTTGACTCAAAAACGCCACATATGACCCATGGATATATTTCCTAAAGTTTCAACAGAATTTTAAGGAATTTGGTTGGTTTTATGTATGTCAGTTTTTGTATTCACTTAAAATGATGTCCTTTTGAAACAAAAGAGAGACACTTTGAGTGGTGCCAGCCACACCGCACCTCAAATTGAGGCGGGGTTTACTCTTACATGTCAAAATATGACCCATGGATAGTTTTCCTAAAATATCAACACAATTTGAATGCATTTGGTCCATTTTAAGTAAGCCAGTTGTTGTTTTCACTTACAATCATGTCCATTTCAAACAAAAGAGAAACACATTGAGTGGTGCCGGCCACACTGGCCCTTGGATTGAGGCGGGGTTGACACGTACACATCTCATATGACCCATGGATCATTTTACTAATGTTTCAATAGAATCCTAATGTCTTTGGTCGGTTTTACGTATGTCAGTTGTTGTATTCACTAAAAATGATGTCCTTTTAAAACAAAAGAGAGACACTTAGAGTGGGTCCGGCCACACCGAACCTTAGATTGAGGCGGGGTTGACTCGTACACATCACAAATGACCCATGTATCATTTTCCTAATGTATCCACACAATCCAAACGTGTTTGGTTGGTTTTCTGTATGCCAGTTGTTTTTACTTAAAATTGTATCCATTTTAAACAAAAGAATGACACTTTGAGTGGTACCAGCCGCATTGTGCCTTGGATTGAATAGGGTTTGACTCGTACATGTCAAAAATGACCCATGGATCCTTTTCCAAAAGTATCAACATAATCGGAATGCGTTTGGTCAGTTTTCTGTATGCCAGTTATTGTTTTCACTTAAAATACTATCCATTTCAAAGAAAAGTGAGACACTTTTAGTGGTGTCGGCCACACCGTGCCTCATATTGAGGTGAGGTTCAGTCGTACATGTCAAAAATGACCCATGGATCATTTTTTTGAAGTATAAACACAATCAGAATGCGTTTGGTCAGTTTTACGTATGCCAGTTGTTGTTTTCACTTAAAATCATGTCCATTTCAAATAAAAGTGAAACATTTTGAGTGGTTCCGGCCACACCGGCCCCCATATTGAGGCGGGGTTGACTCTTACACTTCACATATGACCCATGGATAATTTTACTAAAGTTTCAATAGAATATGAATGTGTTTGGTCAGTATTCTATTTGCCAGTTGTTGTTTCCACTGAAAATCCTGTCCATTTCAAATAAAAGTGAGACACTTCGTGTGATACTGGCCACACCGTGCCTCAGATTGAAAGAAGGTTGACTCGTACATGACACATATGACCCATGTATTTTTTTCCTAAAGTTTCAATAGAATTATAATGAATTTGTTTGGTTTTCCGTATGTCAGTTGTTGTATTCACTTAAAATGATTTCCTTTTCAAACAAAAGAGAGACACTTTGAGTGGTGCCAGCTACACCATGCCTTCTATTGAGGCGGGGTTCACTCTTACATTTCAAAAATGACCTATGTGTCTTTTTACTAAAATATCAACACAATATGAATGTGTTTGGTCCGTTTTAAGTATGCAAGTTGTTGTTTTCACTTAAAACCCAGTCCATATCAAACAAAAGGGAAATACTTTTAGTGGTTCCGGCCACACCAGCCCCTGAATTGAGGTGGGGTTGACTCATAAACGTCACATATGACCCATGGATCATTTTCCTAACGTTTAAATATAATCTGAATTCCTTTGGTCAGTTTTCCGTATGTCAGTTGTTGTATTCCCTTAAAATGATGTCCTTTTAAATCAAAAGAGAGACACTTTGAGTGGTGCCGACCACACCGCATCTCAGATTGAGGCGGGGCTGACTCTTACATGTCAAAAATGACCCATGGATAATTTTCCTAAAGTATCAACACAATCTGAATGTGTTTGGTTGTTTTTCCGTATTCCAGTTGTTTTTACTTAAAAGTGTATCCATTTTAAACAAAAGAAAGACACTTTGAGTGGTACCAGCCACATCGTGGCACGTATTGAGGTAGGGTTGAATCGTACATGTCAAAAATGACCCATGGATCATTGTGTTGAACTATTAACACAATACGAAAGCATTTAGTCAGGTTTCCGTATGCCAGTTGTTGTTTTCACATAAAATCATGTCCATTTCAAATAAAAGTGAGACATTTTGAGTGGTGCCAGCCACACTGGCCCTCGGAATGAGGCGTGGTTGACTCATACAACTCACATATGCCCCATGGATTGTTTTCATCAAGTTTAAATAGAATATGAATGCCTTTGGTTGGTTTTCCATATGTCAGTTGTCATATTCACTTAAAATGATGTCATTTTGAAACAAAAGATAGACATTTTGAGTGGTGCCAACCACACTGCACCTCATATTGAGGCGGGGTAAACTCATACACATAAAAAATGACCCATGTATCATTTTACTAAAGTATCAACACAATCCAAATGTGTTTGTTTGGTTTTGGGTATGCCAGTTGTTTTTATTTAAAAGAGTATCCATTTTAAACAAAAGAAAGACACTTTGAGTGGTACCAGCCACACCGTGCCTTGGATTGAGGTGGTGTTGACTCGTACACATCAAAAATGACCCATTGATACTTTTCCTATGGTATCAATAGAATCCGGAAGCATTTAGTCAGTTTCCCATATGTCAGTTGTTGTTTTCACTTAAAATGTTGTCCATTTCAATGAAAACTGAGAAACTTTGAGTGGTGCGTACCACACCGTGTCTTAGATTGATGCGGGGTTGACTCATAAATGTCACATGGGAGTTTTGAGTTCCATCAAGTGTAGATTGAAGATCCGAGTGAGTCTAATCCTATCATTGCCTCCTCTTTTCGACTTGGGTTTGCACTCTTCTCTCATCTTCTTCTGATTATATAAAACCCTCTTTTCCATTGGGATGTAGGGTGAATCTTGATAGAGATTAGATTGGGATCAGGGGTCCAGGGAGGAGGTTTGGGGGGCTGTTCGGGGGTAGTCCGGGGTAGAGGGAGGATGGTGGGGGTGCTGTCCGGGGTCCAGGGAGGAGGGTAGGGGGGCTGTCCGGGGTCTAGGGAGGAGGGTGGGTAGTGTATCTAAAACTCTATCTAGGTATCATACATAGAAATCTGATAGGACTACGAACCGCTACGGGGTGTCATCCTAGAGCAAGGACAAATCACGGCGTGACGGCGACGTGACCGCGGCCTGACCGCAGCGTAACCGCGGCGTGAACGCGGCGTGAACGTGACGTGAAGGCGGAGTTACCGGGGAGTGACCGCGGCGTGACCACGGCGTGACCGCGGGGTGTTGCCCCAGTCTCGCGATATCCGTTGGGCAGCATCTTCTGGCCAGGATTCCAAATAAATCCTATGTAGTTGTCCTTCACATTATAGAAATTGATTTTATGTTATAAAAAATAGACGCTTGATTCCTGATTATGGTATGATAAAGATAAATATTTTATATTCTTTGTCTTTAAAAGTGGTACTGGGTAGTTGAAACTACTGATTGAGAGTCAAATTATCACACCCTAAACTATCACTGTGAGTTTTCGTAGACAACTCCCCTCCGTTGGAGGGGTTTTATTATAAAAACATTACATTATTTATAAAATGAAACAATTATATTAAAGAAAAAGTATTAAAGATATGAAATTCAATATAATTAAGCATAATTAAGAATAAAGCTAAATTCAATTTAAGGCACTCTTAAATTAATGAGGGTATGAGAGGGACTCTACCTCAATGGGTGTCTTGTGGTGTGTAGTGTATATCTATGATATTTGTGGTGCTTCCGTATTGTGAGAAATGTGTATTGCATGGTCAGTTTAATAAATACATTAGTCAATTAGAAAATACACCCATAGTCAATAGAGATATACCCAATTTTGATAGATAATACCATCTAAATAACCAACTTGGAAATCCGAGACCAAAATTTTACTTTACCAATTCCAATTACATAATATATGCAGCACCAACATATGTTTTATAAACCAATCAATTAAAGGGAAAAAAACTCCTCACATTAACCCATAAAATATCATTTAGAATCACTCACCTCCAAACCATTATAACATCTTTAGGCTTCAATATTTGGTCGAAAATAAAGAGTTAAACTAAATTAAAAAATATCCATACGAGGGTGAAAACTAGGTTCAAAAATAATGATTTATACAGAATTCAAATATTTAATGGATCAATCTGCCCCTAATCACCATCACCATCACCACTGTCATCATTAGCCTCATCCTCAGCGCTAAATTTTTCCTCTTCGCCGTCCTCATCATCGTCCCCATGCTCATCCTCGGCCCCATCCTTGGCCTCAGCCCCATCCTCGCCCTCGGCCCCATCCTCACCCTCGTCCTCATCCTCATCCTCTCCCTCATCCTCTTTAGCATCCTCATCATCACCAGGAACTTCATCATCTAGACTTCCACTAGAACTACCACCTGGTGCATTGGATAATACACCCATCGATGGCATATATGTCTAACAAGCCACGCTGGCCTTTGGTGGAAGTGATGAAGATAAAGCTTTCACCAGTTTCATAAATTCATTGTCCCTCATTTGAACTTGTAATTCAAACTCTGTGACCCTTTTATCCGACTGTCTTGCATGCTCCATGGCCTATTCCAACTCGGTGGTACTAGAATGGATACCTGGAGAGGACCAATACCTCGTCGGGACTATATTCTTACCAGGTCGGCAGTGTACTCAACCAGAGTGATCATCTCCCAAAACATGATATAAATGATCATGTGGACCTTAATTGTCAGGATCCTAGGAATAAATGGACTCTATAGAATCCTATTAAAAATATTAATATATTATTAAATTTCAAAATAGATATTAAACTTTGAATCAAACAAATTAAAACTTACAATCTTTTTTTGTGTCGGTTCATTAACTGCAGTTCCATCATTTTTCCTTCTACTCGAGAAAAACAATTTTTCTCGAGGGATACGTCCTTCAATATTCAATTTGTGCTTCTGTAATGGCATTGAAAAAATATAAACTGGAAGTATAATCATATATTAAATATTCAATAAACCACATAATTTAAGTATGAGATAATAAAAAGGGAAAGTCCTCAAGAAAAATTATAAACAACTATATCTTACCAGCTGCCTCTCATGATCTGACATAGTAGTGCGCCCCAAAGTGTGGAGGTATTGCTTTGAATCAATGTTTTTTTTGTTTTTTTCAGAATAATACTAAATAATGTTTAATAATAAATTATATAATATTAATGAAAAATATGAAAAATTTCATTTAAATACCTCAAATTGGATTAATACCATAAATTTAGCAGTCGCCCAATGGGTAATCATTTGGCGATATTTCTCTATTGGGCAGTCATCCATGATAGGTAATTTCTACAACTCCGTGCCCACTCTATCACACCAACCAACATACAACTCATGCTTATAACCTCTCCAAAGCTCTCCTAGCTCCTTTAAACCCGCTGGTCATGCACCTTCGCCATCAGGGAAGTTATACCGAAGCTGACGCCGAATAGATTAATTCATATAAATACAAAAAAAATATTTCATTAAATACAATAGATTTTTTCCCCGATTTTTGCCCATGAATTATCCTTGACATTGAGTGGTAGATGTCCCCAAGAGAGAGGGATGGATGGAATTATGTCGGAGTATTTGGATAGCATCGCCAAAAAACCTCGACATTCCTACCTAGATTTATTAATGATCTATCCATCATCATTGTATTCGACCATAAAATATGTCTGGCCGTTCCATACCACACACAAGCGAGTACGCCCCCTCCCCCACATCCTATTATTAGATGAATCTATTATTATAGAAAAAAATATCAATACAAGTTATAATAAAAATAAATTTTGGTATAAAAATTTATTAGAGTTATATAAATATACTTGTGGTAGTTTGATCAATGGGAATCACTGGATGTGCGGAAGCTGAAGGAATAACCTATACAGGCGGAGTATCCCTCAGTGTATGCTCCTCGGCCACATACTATGTCAGAGCATGAGTCGAAGAAGGTGGAATATAATAGCTCGTAGATAATGAACCAGAAGAAAAAGATTATGGCACAAAAGTCTGTCCAACTGGTAGTGTAAACATCGAAGGCCTAAATATCCTGTGTGTCCCTAAAGACACTCCAGGATCAAAATGGGGCATAGAAGATACGTCTATGGTAGTGGCATAGTCTAATCAGGTATGACCAGTTGATCATCTAACTCTCGCACCATGAGCCCTCATACCATCGGCCTCAGTATCGGGACCACCAGATGATCGTCTAACTCTGACACCACCCCCTCCTACCACCAGCCTCTATACAAGGAGCAATATCAATCTCCTCGTCAGATATCTCTCGTCTAGGGGGTGGATCCTGAAAAAAAAGTAACAAAAAAGTAAACACATGATATTATAAGTTATTGAAATATATATATTTGAAATAAAATACTCACAACAGGGATGAGTGGAGGAACACCCATCCGTGTCATGCGAAGATTATTTTTTGTCATCTTTTTCCACCACCTCTCTTCAAGGGGTGTCATTTCCTGCAATTAAAGAAAATAAGGATGTAATTAGAAACAAATAACTAATGTGTAACCCAAAAAACAAAATATGGAAAAACAATTCTAATTAAAAAACATAAAGAAACATAAGATTTATAGTGGTTTGAAGGTAAGTACTAGGATACACACTCTGAATGATGTAGGTGAAACATGTAGGTGAGAACATGACTGTATGATTCTATATATTTCCCACCACAAGATCGGGTTCATAATCAACTCTCAAAATTGAGCTATTGGAGTCATCATAAGAAATAAACAGATTTCTTCCAATTGCAGTAGGGATTGTATCAACATCATCATCAACATCATCAAAAACATGTCTGGGATTTACTTCAATAATTACACCAAATTTAGGATGACGATGATCTTTATCATAAAAAAATTGTTCCACCATTGATTCCAATACATATGGTTCATCGGCAGAAAGAGTGCGAGTCATGTCAATAACTCAAAATCCACAATCATCAACAAAGGTTCCTTGCCTTGTCATTGAATCAAACCACTGAAATTTCATCATCGTGACTTGACCATGCGATTAATAATCCAAAGTTATCATTTTCTCCATGACTCCATAATAAGATACAATTTCAGAACAAGGTATATTATCCATTGAACTGGCATAATAATCTGTTGAGGCAGTTAGATAACACCATCATGTTGTGTGATCATGTTTCTTTCTCATTCAGTGATAATAAATTTATATCCATTGATCACAAGTGATTTACAAGTACGAACAATGGTATTAGGACAAAAATCCGAAGCTCTTATTTCCTCAGAAACATATTATCCAGGAAAACACGATAGCTGAAATATAAAAAAATAATAAACTTAATTAAATATTATTTTTATTTTGTTATTAAAGAAATATTTTTACCTTCAATTTCAACCAAGTAGAAAACCCTTTGCTATGAAAAGTCACTTTCCTTATCAAAGATAAAGAACGATGATTTCTATATATCAATTATTTATGTTCCCTGTAGATAAAAATAATAATAGTTTAAAAAATATTTAAAATTCCAATTGATAAAATAAGAGATACATGTAAAATTTACTTACTTGATATACTCATTGAACAAATATCAATTGAACAAAACTGTGCGATGTACCATCTCTCTCTCTTCAAGGCTTAATGTCGTCAATGTATATGATCTCGGAATTCCTCCTGTCTGAGGAAGTAATGGAAAACTATGTTCAATATTCCCATACTATTCTTCTTCATTTCTCATTGGTTTGTTTATTCTCATAGTAAGATCAAACAAATACATTAAGAAGAAATCCATAAATTCTTGAGCCAAGTAACCGTTCACAATATAACCTTCGGGATACTTCTTGTTCCGAACATAATATTTCAATGTGCACATGTTTCTTTCAGTTGGATACATCCAACAGAAAGCAACGGGTCCTCTAAGATGTATTTCGGTCAGAAGATGGAGAGTCAGATGCAACATGGATGTAAAAAATGATGGAGGGAATATTTTATCTATCTCACAAAAAATTAACGGTGTCTCTACCAACAGTTTTTGCAAGAAAAATTTGGAAAACTCTTAGCACAAATATCACTAAAAACATAGCACAACTAAATAACTGAGACACATAAATTATTGGAAAAGAGATGACGAATTTCTATTGGAATCAAATCATGAAAAATGACGTGATAATCATGAGTCTTCAAGGATTTCAGCTTCAAATCTTATCTGTTGACCCGTTTTGATATATAGTTTCAATAGCCATCATGAACTTTAATAGTCTCTAGCACTTCCAAAAATCTATTTTTTAGCAAGTGTAATCACATAAGAAGCACGTGAAACGTGCCATTTATTTTCAATGATACAGACAGGATGCAATTCTGGTCTGATCCCCCAATCTACCAAGTCACGCCGAGATCAAAAATCATCTTTTGTCTTCCAATTGACATTTAGATGAATCGAAAGCAACATTTCACAAATTTTTTTTCAATGTGCATTACATCTAAACAATGACGTAACAAGTTGGTTGACCAATACGACAACTCAAATAATATACTCTTCTTCTTTTAATTGTAACATGTATCATTGGAAACATTTTCCCTCTTTCTAGTTTTCTTTACACCCTTCCCAAATTAATAGCTGAAATCATTCAAATCATTAAGAACATCAGTTCCAGACATACACTGAGGTGGATCATCAGTCTCCATGGTATTGTAAAATCTTCGATGATTGTTTCTATATGGATGGTCATTGGAAAGAATCATCAATGTCCCATAAAACTAAAACTACGATGATATTTCAGTCTTCTCGATCGAGTATTCTTCATACAGATAGTACTTGAAAATTTTACTTTTGTGCTCCATCCAGACATCATTTCATTAGTAGGAAAATCATTGATCATCCACATAAGCGCATCACACATCTGAAATATATCTTTAGAACATGCATCGTATGTGGGCACACCGACATCCCAAATATGTTTCAACTATTTTATTAAAGGTTGCATGTATACATCTATATCATTGTCGGGATCAGAAGGGCCATATATCAATATATTCAAAAAAGTGTAAGGCTTTTTCATACACAACCATGGGGGAAGGTTGTAAATGTGTATGAAAACCAGCCATGTACTGTGTGAAGAAAGCATCTTTCAAAAATGAATTCAAACCGTCACATGAAAGTCCCAGTCTCACATTATTCACGTCGGCTACAAATTCAGGATATCGAGCATCAAATCACTGCCAGGAAAATCCATCTGCAGAGTGAACCAACTCTTCATTATTCTTTTTTCTCTCAGCGTCATGACATCTCATTTTTACTGATATTTCACCAGACAGGAAATGGTTCTGTAATCTGGGGATCAATGGAAAGTGCCACATTACTTTTTGTGGCACATGAGATGGTGTTCCATCACATTTTTTCTTCCATAAAGATGTTCCACATTTGATACAATAATTTCTTTCAAAAGTTTCCTCCCAAAATAAGCTACAATCATTCGGGCAAGCATGAATTTTATTTGACAATCCATGTTCACCAACTAACTTCCATGCCATATAGTGGTTTGAGGGAATATCTGCATCATCTGGATGTAATTCCTTCACGAAGGTAAGAATGCAATCAATTAAAGAGTTTGAAATCCCATACATTGTTTTCCCATGAAACAATCAGATTAAAAATTCCAACTTTTTCATTTTACCACATTGCCGATATACTGGAGTCGTCGCAACATCATTAAATTTTTCACCCTATCAACAACATCATTTTCATTGGATGCATCGTGTGTGATTGTATCAAAATCTTGTTGGTTGGAACTCATTTCCATCTCATGATGCTGAATAAATGGAAACTGATCATATATCAAACACTTCAATTAAGTCCTATAATTTGGATCATCAACATTTTGAGATTCCATTTTCTCTCCATTATGATACCACACATAATAGTTTGTTTGGAAACCATATTTGGTTATATGATATCTAATTGCTTCACGACTCAACCAAGGTCTTCCAACACAATTAGAACATGAGAAGTGTATGCTACCACTATCTGAAACCCTGTCAAATGAAAAATCTAAAAAGATTTTCAAATTATTTTGAAAATCGGTTAAAATCTGATCTGTTTCATACATCCAACTTCTATCCATTCTGTAAAAAATTGCAATAAGTCATTTCAAAGAAAGTTAATAATATTTAAGTTCAATCAAAAAAATATTTAGGTAAATGACAATTTTTTACTTTAAATAAAATCACAATTGACACATTACTCTATATGCGAATCATATTAAGAAATACAACAAATACAGTGTATATAAGAAAATAAGATACAGAATTTCTAATGCCTATAGTCAAGGATTTCCCCGTAAGATATTGGAAGTGGATCCAAGAATACATAATCTATAAGGGTCTTGTTGGGAGTACATGATTTTTATACATTAACATCTGCATGGAGATCCGGATGAAGAGTAGGATGAGGATGACATCAAAAGTAGTTATGAACTCATAAAGTTTCACCTTATCCATGGATTAAAGGATCCTAGGTTTGGGGCCATAGATCATAGGTTGGTAGGTTATATTCATTGAATCATGTCCCAATTGATTTTGGATAGGGACCTTCAATAGTTATGGGTATGGATTTAATTAGAAACACCTATAAAAAGGATATCCGAGAATTGTGACGTCCCAAACCAGGATTCCACTCATTGGATAGGGACCTTCAAGTTCTATTATGTCCTATCTCTCATACAAATAATGATTTTTCGGATGTCCGAGGTCCAGGGAGGAGGGTGGTGGGATGTCCGCGGTCTACAGAGGAGGTGGGGGGGGGGGCTATCCAGGTTCTAATAATGAGGGGGGGGGGGTGTCCTGGGTCCAGAAAGGTGAGTGGGGGGTTGTCCGGGGTCCAGGGAGGAGGGGGGGGGGGGTTACCCTGAGTCCAGGAAGGAGGGTGGGGGGATGTCTGGGGTCCAGGGAGGAGGGTGGTGGGATGTCCGCGGTCTACAGAGGAGGTGGGGGGGGGGGGGGCTATCCAGGTTCTAAGAATGAGGGGGGGGGTGTCCTGGGTCCAGAAAGGTGAGTGGGGGGTTGTCCGGGGTCCAGGGAGGAGGGGGGGGGGGGGGGGTTACCCTGAGTCCAGGAAGGAGGGTGGGGGGATGTCTGGGGTCCAGGGAGGAGTGTGGGGGGGCTATTCAGGGTCCAGGAAGGAGGGGGTTGTCCAGTGTCCAGGAAAGAGGGGGGTTGTCCTGGGTGGACTTCAAAACACCGAATATGGATCCACTCTATATTTATGGTAATATATTATCCAAAGCTACAATGATTCCTCATATAAACATGATAACTATAAATCAGTGCCTACTGTAATTTCATGACATTTAAGGGATATGTGTTTTGTGAAAAGCCAATACATTACAGTGATGTTCGAGAATAATGGGTTTTTCCCAAATGTGTATTGAATTTAGTAACAAGGATGATTTCATCCGTTTAGACAATGTTATAGTATACTTTTAGGATGAATTCTTACATTTAACCAGTGTTCCAGTTTATTTTTAGGTGAGGTGAGTTAGAAACCATGTTGGACATGTCATTAGAACATGGGTTCTTCTATTTAACCATGTAGTCTTGAATTTCAGGAATGAAAGTGTTTTGACTGAGCTATTTACAACCTACTCTATAGTATGACCAACACATCATGTGGGGACACCCATGAAACAAAGCCATGTATAAACGGGACGTTTTCAGCAGCCCATTTGGCCAAACATACTTTTCACCATAACGGATTAGCCATGTATATTTACATGGCTAACCAAGTCATGTACTATGTGTCAATTCCCATGTACATTCCTAGGACACTAGATTATCATATACACCATGTCAACCATTATACACACCATGTGAACCTTTATACCATATCATCATTATTACAACCATTTATAACAACTTATTTAACAACATCACTTGTCAAAGATAATAAAATAGAACACAAATCAATAATAATATTATATATATCAAGTAAAATTAAGTCATACTATCTTACATCCAAAATGACCACCCACAACCATGATTAATGTCCACAAAGCTTCCCTTTCGGCCAAATAAAAAGTGAAAAAAAAAACACATAGTTGTAGAAAACAACTTCATTTGTCTGAAGAATAATAATCCCATGGTCTTCTTGATATTTGAACCACACAGTCATGATTTTAGAGATGAACTTGTATCCCTGACACCATATGAGAAACACGATTCAATACATGTGTTTTTCTGATTTTCCCAAGCATTTTGAGGAACCCAAAATCCGGGAAAATGGTCATTGTGTTTTAAAAAGGTTATTGAATAACTCATGTATGATGTTGAAGGTAGAATGATTAATGGTTATATTAAGAAAACTAATATTCATTAATATTGGGAATTTGACATTCTGTGAATTAGTTTCATGAAGAAAGAAAAAGTACTACATGGGAAAAGGAGAGGTCCCAATGAGAGTTCCCTTTGTTGATATTTTATTAATAAATAAAATTTGATTGTATGGTTAAGTATTTATTAATTATTCTGTGAAGAATAATTAGGGACCACATACTATTTTGAAAAGTTCAAGAAGATACTTCATATATTCTATTGGGAAAAGGATAAGTGAACAGTGTGTCATTTTATATGTATATAGATTTTGATAAACACTTGATACATTCTTGTTATGTAATACACATAGTGTACAAAAATTAATATGAATAAGATCTTCATGTTTGACATGATCTTAATGAAAGGAGTGATTTTCATGAAATTCTATGAATAAATATCACAAATAATTTCCTATGTGTTCATATACATGATGCTGTAATATTTGAAGCATTGAGATTAAAAAAACTATGAATATTTAAAATTCGAACACAAGAAAGAGAAACCATTCCCTTATAAATGTATATTTGTAATTAAAACATTAATTGGACAATGTGTACATGGATGTAGTGATTTGAGTACACAATTTTTGGATTTAGTGATTTGAGTACACAATTTGTGGAGTAGGGAATCATATAATTTTCCAAAAACCCTAGAAATAGGGAATACAGACATCCTTGAGAATAGAAGGATATCCTTGAGATTAGGTGGAAGGATATACTTGAGAAACGGTGAAAGGAGTCTAACCTGGCAGTTGATCCGATGGAAGAGGTTCACATATGCTGGGGCTTCTCGAGAGCTTCTGGGAGTTGGGAATCGCTTCTGGGAGAGTCATGCATCTACTTCTGGAATCGGGGGGGGGGGAGGGGTCGCCTGCCTTAGTCAAATTTGGGGCATCTTTTTCCCATCGGTTATTAAAAACCGTTGGGAAATCATTGTTTTCCGAACAGTTTCCCCAAACTATTTGGAAAACTCCCTCAAAATCCATCTTTACCAACAGTTTATGCAAACCATTGGTAAAGATTGCCTATACCAACAGTTTAAAATAACCGTTGGTATACAAGTGTTGGTAAAAGTATGATTTCCTGTAGTGTCAGAGAGTCTATGAAAAAGCTGAACCAGAGGGGTTACACTATGTGTACTTCCCATAGGGTTTCTTATGTTTTTTTTGGTTGGACCAGACGGGTTAGGCTGTGAGTACTTTCTAGAGGGTTCCCTGCTTATGATTAGATGCTTACTTGATATCTGATAATTGAATGCATTTCAAACTACATGATTGTTTACTTTTGAGTACTTCCTTATTTACTACTTCATTTTGATTATAACCTGCCATATATATTCACTGACGGGTAGGAACAGATATTTTGGTGGTTGCCTACTGGTATTTAGTCTCACACTCTATCTGGGTCATGATTTTGGGCCCAAATAGATTATATTGTTGCAGGATTAGATAAGGGAAAGCACCCTTCTACGTCATGTACTTGATTACTGCAAAGTTGGGGAGCATGGGACCAAGTTGAGGATTGCGATGCTGTGAATAATTTTATCTATTTTCTGTTGTACTTTGGTTTAGTATTGTATTCTAGCATTGTGAATTGTTTGGCTGCTTTCCTAGACATATGTACCATGTATCATTTATATAGGTTTTTTCCATTGTTTATTACTTCTGTTGTTTACCTATTGCATGTTTTAATGCTTCCTCTCTTACTATTTGTTTTACTTACACTATTTTACTCTACCAATGTAGGAATACTTTCCCCACTATCACACCCAAGGACCCCGCTGCAAGTCGGTAGCCTATGGCATTCCAGGAAATTCGCTTGAGGCCATGTGACCAACTGCGTACGGGGCACCTCTGGGCAGATTCCAGAACTGGGACGTTACACCTAAAATGTATTTTGATATGATATTATATTTTAAAAAATTATTTATGGGGTTTTATTTAAAATTAATATAATGCATGAAATCTCATTATTTTTATAAATATGATAGCATAGAGCTCATATATTAGTTATAAATGATGATTTTCGATATGAAAATTTAATTACTAATTGGGAATCTTGATTTTAAATTCTATTATTCTATTATAAATATTATGTGATGTATTTTATCGATAATGAAATGGGTATTTATTTTGAACAAAGGTATTTATAAATGATTTTCAAATTCATAATTGAGAAGAACATCAGAAATCATTATATAGAAATATATGAAAATTGAATTTTTGAACTATTTTATTATTTTAATTTCATTATTAGGAATAGTTATTTAGAGTGATAAAAATTCACTAGTATTTATATATTAATTCCATGAAAAATAAAAAATGACATACTCAATGAATTTTACTGCAAAGATGATTAACTTTTTGTTATTATGATAAAAATAAATTATTATTATCGGTTTACAAACATGTTGGAATGTAAATTTTGGTTTTTATTGATTTTTATATGAGTTATATAGTTTATTAATAAAACTAGATAGATAAATTTTGAAATAATTTGAATTATATTAATTAATTTAAATGAATACTTTTATGTTGGGGGTTGGTTTTTGGGATTTTTGATACAGTGAATCCACAAAAATGAAATGTTACATTTGATCATTTAATGAAAAATATAGTGGTTGATCTATATAAAGTTATTTTTTAAGACCATAGGAGGTTCATTCAAATAAACACACACACACATATATATATTTATATGTTTTTAATGGGTGAATAATATGCTAGTTTAGGTGATTCTTGTAATTGGATGAAACTATAATGATTTATTTTTACAGAGACACTGTAATGTGAAAATAATTATAGAATATTTTAATTGGTAAATTGAAATAGTATTTATTTTCTATAGTTGTTAGAGTATTATGGATAGATTTCATTTCCATGAGGGGTGAATGTTTAAACAATGGGTTTTTTAAATATATAAATCTAATAATGTAACGAAAAAATAAAAATATTTTCTGATACAAGATTGGAAAGGTAGAAGGATTATGATGAAACAATTTTTTAAGGTACATTAGAAGAATTTTTTAAGAAATATTACACCAATGAATACATTAATTAGGAATACATTCATAAAATGTTTAATTTTCGTGTTCCATGCATGAGATATTGGTTTCAATGGAGAATATAATATGGTGGTATGTGCAATTTGAGAATATATCACACCTATATACCATATAATTAATGTTTATATGGTACCATAATGCATGGATAATTGCATATATAGAATTATTATGATTTATAATCATTTTTATAGCATTTATAAAAAATTATTAGAGTTGGATTCTTGAATTATTGAGTTATCTATGGATCGAAGGTGGGAATTATTATAGAAAATAGAATATACGAATTTTCAACAGTTTGTTTCCAATCAATATTTACTATTAAATATTTTCGGAAGTATTCACATTGGAACAATTCAAAATTATATAGACATCTATAAAGGTGAAATGCTGATAGAGAAATACAGTGATTGGATTATAGATTTATTTTAGTTTTTAAAAAAAATTGTGAATAAAAAAAATCAGTTAATTCATAATATTCAATGGATGGGTGGTGGTATTTTATTTTAGTGTGACTGTTTCCTAATTTACAAAATTCCAATATATTGGTAGTGGGTGACATGATTAGGGTAAAAAATAATATTTTGTTCATTTTATTAATATATATTTCCTTTACTCTTGGGATATATGGGAATAAGATAAAAAATAGATAGAAGAGAAATTTGGATCCGATATATTTTCCTAACGAGGAATAAAGATTCCAAAGGTGGGTTTCTAGAAATATTATAATTCAAAGGAGATGTCTATTTTCTTCTAGATGTTTTTCTATCTGGTATAGATCATGATTATATTAATGTTTACCACAAATGTTTATCACCGATCTGGAAAGATAGGGTAGCTATAGAGATATCCCAAGAATTCTCTTTGATGGGGTATTATTGAAAAAATATAAGTACATTAAATTGATTATTAATTTAAAAACTCTATCCTCTACTTGAGGTTCTGATTAGAGACAATTCTTATTAATAATAAAATAATATTTCTTATATCTTATTTTTTTTATGTATGTGACTTTATAACTAACTATGAATATATTTAAATAAATAATTGAGAAGAATTATAAAAATTTATTTATAATGTTTATGAAAATATGTATTAAATATTATTTTATGGGACTATGATTATGTGAATAGTTTTTAATAATTCTTAGAAGATATGTTTTATATGGGGGTATTTTTCAAACCTATATAGTTCTCATTAATAAGTTCAGGAAGGCCAATTAAATAGGGGTGATCAACAAATGTGTGTTTTTATCACTAGAAGGGATTTCATTGAAAATGAATGTTAGTTTTTCTTGTAAATGGGATCATGGGTATGAAAATTTTATTTTTTTTCTCTTATTTGGGTTCATGTACATCTTGGAATTGATTAATGACAAATATGGGAACTAGATATTGAACACTAGTGTTACAGGATTGGTTACTACTTAATTAGAATAAATATTGTAGTATTATTAAGATATTAAAATCCATTTTGATTAGAGGAACCACATGGTTCATTAATAATAACATCCTATATCAATAAGGGGACGTAGTAGTAGAAAATAGGTTTTACATAATGTTTTTTATATTTTCAACACTGATTATTGTTGAAATTTTTTAAATATATTTTTCAACATTGGATACTAAAATAGTCCATAAAATTGTATTTTTATAAGATTATCCATGTATCTTTTTAGAAAAATGATTAGAAAATTGATCATCAACATTGTTTTTTTAAATTTCATCAAAAACTTATTTTGACTTCAGTTTTTAGAAAACCTTTGTGGAATGCCATTTTTCGCATTGGATTTTCTAAAAACTAATGTGAAACATCCTTTTTTCCCATCGGTGTTTAAAAAAAATAGTAACTATAATTTTTCATGACTATTTTTTAAAAAATAACTACAAAATATTTAAAAAGTAATAATTTGAGATCCTATAAAAATAAATAGTTATTTGGTTGAATCGCAAATAAAAAATAGTGTTCCAAATGAACAAATAAATATCATAAAATTATTGAGATGAAAGAAATAAGGATCATTAATTGATATAATGCTATTATAATAAACAAATATTTATTAAAATGTCGACTACTCCATTCAAGGAAATATAATATCGATGAAGAAGAAAATATCAAAAAAAAGTGAATGAATCGAGAAAATCAAACATAAATATTTGAATTAATTTTCATGCTTATTGAAGAATTTGTTGAAATAATTTTCTTCCAATGAAAGATCTCATGAGGAAACCAAATTTGTGTCTTTGTAGTAATTTTAGACTTCCTAATAAGCTTTGTAGTTTTATTCTGTTCTTGAGAATGATTATTCAATATATGAAAAAATGAATCATTAAATTGTATATCAATTGAGAAAACTAATCATAAAAAAATTAAATAATGTAAAAATAATTAATATATCATGATTCAATCATCAAAAGGGGAATAAGTAGAATGATGATGAAGATCAAAATAATGGAATAACTAGAATGACGATGATCGAAATACAAGATATTCAAATGAATACATGTAGTACTAGAAATCATATAAATGTCAATTCATAAGAAAATTGTTTGTCATAAATTTTATGGATAAATTGATGATTGTGATGGAATGTAATAAAAAATTGATGTTCTACATCCACAGGATATTAAATTTTAACATTGACATTGGTTTTAAAATATCTGATGTGAAATACTAGATTTTTTACATTGGTTATACTAAAAAATGATAAAGAAAATAGGTTTTGACATTGGTTTTATGATAACTAATGTGAAAAAAATAGTTTTTCACATCTGTTATTATAAATCTGAATATAAAAATTCTTTTTGACACCATTTATCATAATATCAAAATTAAATATTCCATTTCCACATCCATTTTATGATGACAACCATGAAAAAGGTATATTTTCACGTATTTTATCAAAAATATGACAATAAAACCCCAATGGAATTTTCTTATCATCGATTTTTTAAATAACATATGTTATATTTTTTAACATCTACTATTTAAAACCCAATTGAAAAACTCTAACATAAAATTATTTTTTACTAGTAATGGGAATAGATTTGTTACGATTGAGTTCAAAATTGGAATTTAGAGTAAATTCTGATAGTTATTTTAATTTTGTTTGGTGTATAATAATTTTATGAATTTTGAAATAGTCATATGGTGATAGAATATATAGAAATGTTAAATCATGAAAAATAATATATTTTAGGTTTTTACTAAAAATATCATTAAGATACTATTTTTTATTTTGTGGTGATATAAATACAACATATCTGACATGGTTTACCCAAATTCATATCCAATTCCACTCACCCGAATAACAAATGAATGTATCCTTGTATGTTTGTTGCTACCATCTAGTGGTAGGGGTCATATACCATACCTTATGAAGACACTTATCTAAAGCATTTAACTACTATTAAAAAAATTATTTACTGAAATTATAATGATTAAATATATATTTTTTATATAGGACCATATTTTAGGAAAACCCGTACCATGTAATAATGAAATGAACAAATTCCATGTCCCACATTAGTACACAAAACATAAATTCACCATATTCTAGTCACATTTATACTATAATTCAAAATATAAAAAAATAAAAGATATAGTCTTGGTAAATTTGATTAATATTGTAGTATAATTCATCATTAATTATCATATATTGAATAATTTTAAAAAATCATTGAATTATGAAGGGTTTATAAATTTTTGACATAAATTATATAATAATGTTTGAACATGTTTATCCATATTTATAAAAGGACAATATAACTGATAATTCATTAATATGATAACAAATGAGATGTTGAAATATATCTAACCAATGATAAAAATGATGAAAGAATCTTAAGTAGTTTATTTCATATTAGTGAAAGGAATGTGGATTTCTTCACATTAATTAGAAAAACTATCCCTACTAAAATATAGATTAGTGTTGCACCATAGTCCTAGTGGCATCTTGAATAAGACTATTTGGTCCAATAAACATTTACAGGCTTCCACTAGTCTTTTTATAGAAATGGAGCCTTTCAAGATCCATACCTCACCCACTATACTCATTATATATCCCACCAATGATAATATCTAACTTTATACTGCTTCTCCGACTAATATTTTCTCCAATTCATAAATCTTATCCTTATATATTCTACAAATCACATTCTTAGCCACAATATGCATAAATACATGGGTAAATGTTAAAACAGAATAAAAAATAACCTTTAAAATACTAGGACCTTTTAAAAATTTAATATCATTACATTACTCTTCCTTAAGAAGAATTATCAGGAATTTTTTGTGAATAAATCCAGCTAACAGGATCTCATGTTTTCTAATCTCTCCTATATATCAAAAAAGTTACAATAATACAACCACTACACCTACACTAGAGAATTAATTTTCCCATGGACAATATTCTCACCCTATCTATAGTATGAAAAATTCATTCAACAAATAATTCATTTATCTCCAACTCAATATAATCCATACTAATTATATATGATGGGTCCATCTAATATCTCATAATATTTGATGCGTGAAACAAATACTGCATTTCATCATACCATATAGGTAGTTCTAATAAGTATGCCTCCATTCTGAATCCCTCAATAACATTAAGCACTCCTATGAAACATTTATAAATATTCCTCTATATCCGTTAATGATTATTTACCAATCATGGTGACACTTATTAGAATAACCAAACATAGAATATGAACTTTTATGTATTGATATCTCTAATTGAAATAAGACTATTGTATTCTTTGATATTTCATCAACCACGGTTTAATCATCTAGTAAGACATGAAAATATCCTATATTTTACACATTCTAATCTTAAATGAATATCCAACCAAAAACAATCCATAATGTTCCTCAATATATCCATTTGAATACATAATTGATAGTAATTATTGTATAAAAACTCTACCCATACAATATGATCCTCTAAAATATTGGGGAAATCATAAACAGATTCCCAGAGATTATCCATTAGTAGTAGCATGAGACTATCTACTTATATTCAAATATTAACCTAATTCCCATTGAAATACCATCAAAAAACTGGATGAGAAAAACACTTCATGATGTGAGACTATGATTATAGAAACACCATTTTATTAAAACATATCCAACATAGTCATTTTTATTAGCTCATAACATGCTAGGAAACCCTGATTGATTGAAAATTTTTAGTCCTTTGATAGTCTATCTATAAGAACCCACACTGTGATTGTGCCTCAAGGTTATCTATAAACCTATCCAAATTCTATCATAACATTTCCCCATTTCCATATCAAAATTACAATCATCCATATAATACTTGTGGGTATTCGTTGATATTACATCCCTAATTTAAAGGTAAATTCTATTGAAATATATATCTTTATTCCCTTGTTCATCTTTGATGAAAAAAAATTCATTATATATCATGATATATCTTTTCCAAACAAGGGTGTACTACCAATCATGATTGATGACAATCATGCATCACCTCATTCCTCATGGTCAATAAGGCTACAACATACATTTGAATTTAAAAAATGGTTTTGTAGGCATGTGATTGTCCTGTAAGGTTCTCCAATAATCATTTAATATATCTTATAACCTTATAGTTTGAATCAAACTATTATCCATCATTTACCTTGGATACTATTGAAGAAGAAATTTTTAATTGACTTAATACTATAATCATAGAATTATCCATTACATACAATTAATATCTGGAAAGAATGCATATATATTTACATTACTCACTAGATCCACACACAAATTGTGCTACTATCTTCTTATATATTAAGATATCCACTATATTAACATTTCTAAGGGTATAAAATTTGTCAAAATTAAATTATTTTATTTATTTGACTCAACACCTCATACTGATATTCAATCCATTCTCAGAGAATATATATGATTGGTTTTTGTATAATTTAAGAACAAAAAATATTTATCTAATCATATAGTGGCCCCAAGTCCTCAGAGCACAAACCACTATTGTTTTCTCTAATTCATGGCTACGATAGTTCTATAAAAATGGCCTCAACTATTGATAATTATATGAAACCACTGAATCACCTTGCATAAATTAGGATCCAAGTCACATTTTTGTTGCATCACATTATACAATATAACTCTTACCTAGACTAGGTAATAATAGTACCATTGAAAATAAAAACTTCATTTTTATATTGTGAAATTCCACATCTCATTGATTATTCTATTTGAATATCACATCTTTTTTAATAATGGTTTTGATTGGAACTTCCAATCAAGAGAACACTCAAATTATCATGTGATGATAACCAATTTGTCTATGAAAATTTTTAGAATTAAATATGTTCCCAGAAATCTTTAATGGCATCAATATTTTATGATTCTAGTGGTCTAATAAGATACCATCCTATAACATAATGATCAAAATAAATAAAAACTCTCAAATTTAGATGTCACGTATTGAGGGAATAGAGTAAAATCAATTTTATCAAAATTTACAATGTAAGCTGAATGATCTCTCATTTTCCTCTTATATATGGGATTAAAATTACATATTATTAGCAAACACCACCATAAATTAGGCCAATTTTGGTGTAATATCATCTTCATCAGATCCATGACCAAAAACAAGTTGTTCATATAATAAAATTGAATCACCAAAGACACATATATTCATAAAAGTTCTTGACTTTTTTTTCTATAATTTCCTTAGATCTCACACATATATTGTGATAAACTAAATACAAATATAACCATATTGTTATAAATTATTGATTAAAAAAATATTTAAAATAAGAAAAAGGGTACCAATTATTAATTACATCCTTATTTAATAACTTATAATCTATACAAAAAATATACGATACCATCATAATTCATAAATAATTATGCTGAAGTGACCCATTATGAAATTATCAGGATAATAAATTGAATTATCTCAATGTCATTAAGGTTAACCTTCAATTACCATGGGTAAGTTGATTTCGTATTATATGATATTGTGAGTATTTTTACTATTATAACATTAGGTTGATAATAAGACCACAATCCCTATCAAGTGGAAACCTTGATACAACCTCATTAAAAATATCAATGAATTTATAATCCACTATAGTTAAAATAATTATTTCAATATATTAAATTTTCTGTAATGTAACACCCTCTATTAGGGATTTAATTGTACCATGTTGATTATTGTTTTTATAATACCCAGTTTTATGGATTTTTGGTGAAATTAGGAATGATATATATTCTAACATGGTAAAATCAATGCGAGTTTGATTTTCTATGCTTTATATTTAATGGGGTATCATGATTAGGGGTTTTAGTAGATAAATGAAGGTGATTGGGGATGATGTTATTTCTGAAAAAACTTGAAAAAAAAAACTCATAATGAGATGTGTGAAACTTATATCCATGAGTAACTACAATAGATATCTAAACCTTAGTGGATGAATAACAAGAGTTTAGTGGGATATAAATTACTTTGTTCCACATCCCCTACCACTAGAAGCCAAGTTGCAGGATACCAAGATATCAATGGTTTCACCAAAATTTTAGTAAGGAGGACTAGTATTTATGTGGTAAATCCTGATAATAACATTAAGTATAAGTAATATATGGTAATCATTAGTTTTCTATTTGAGAATCCAAATTTATGAATTTTTTTATCTAGAGAAATGGATAGGATTATTCCTCTCTATATCTTCTCATTACTCTACTTTTCCCCCATGATGTATCAGGACTGGATAGTCTATAATTATTTTACTAATGTAAGGTTCCTAAATTATTTTATTTTTCCCATTCGTTTTTCCTTTTCTGTATTGGTAGATTCCAGGTTGGGGATTTAGATATTATTTCATTAGAGAATATTTAAATCACTATACTTTTATAGTAGTATAATGTATGATGAAAGGAAGAGTATATGGATGGAAGAAAAAAAAACATTTCATTCTATTCCAGTAAAGATAAGTTTCCTTGTGATTTATTCTAAAAATTTCAACATAATTGTGTAAAATGTTTTATAGTTGGGTTTAAGGATACAACTATTTAACAATTAGAATATACATGATCATTTAATAAGCTATTTTTGTTTCATTACTCAAGGTTTTGGGATTGTGAAATCTATGGGTGGGCTTTCCATACATTAATCTCATTAAGGAAATGTTATATAACCTCACTAGTTAATATTTTAAGTCTTCACAATGATATATACCCATTTACATTATCAAGGATGGATGTTGCGAGTGACGATAAATGAATAGAATGTCTTATGTGGTAGGATCCTTTACTTATTCATTATATTGATGTTGAACCATATGATGACTCAATTGGTTTTTATATTATATTCATTTATTTTTATTGTTTTATTATTCACCATAAATTCCTAACAATTTTTATCTCCTTAAAATGGTATATCCTCATGTTTTTTAATAGTAACCAAATGATTACATAATTTGGGTAAATATTTAATTTAGGTTCCCTAGTTGAAATACTATGAATATCACATCTTATAAATTTTATGGGTATGTGAGTTGATATTTGGAAAATTTAATGTAATGAAATGATGAAACATTTTAAAAATATTTTAAAGAAAATGAATGTTTTAAAATGTATTTAACATAAATTTTTATTTATTACAGATGTCTTTGAAGTAATATTTCAAAGTTGAATATTAGGGACTTATAGTGTTTTTTTCACTGAATCTTGGCCAAGTACCATGGGTATGTAACCCTAAAATGAGATTCAGTTTGTATATGTTATAATAGTATTATTTAATTAGTATTTTTATCAAACTAATAGAGTATATTTTTATAAATATAATGCTGATATTTACCTAGAGTAAGTGGTTTCCAATATTTAAATAAAGTGTTATTGTGTAGGGATTTGGTTTCATAGTTTCCTAATATGGATTCTTTCAATATGTGGTGAATTATGGTTGTGTATGTTGAATATATGTTCATGGGAGCCTGACATGTAACCACTAGGATAATTAAATAGAATAAAACATTTGGTTTTCTCTTACTATATAGAGACTAGTCAAGTGAGTATTATGCTTAATTAATGGGAGATCACATGTCGGTTGTTATCATGTCACTGGATGGAATTTTGGAAACTACAAGACAAAATTTTTGACTAACTGATAGGGTGTGAGTATACCATTAAACTTATGACATGTTTATTTATAACTTATGGGTTAGTTGTAGTGTTATTTTTAATAATGTAAAATGATAGTTTGGTGGAATAATATATGTTTTTTTATCGTCATTACCTGGGGACATGATATTTTTATTGAATGGACATGGGTTCCATACTAGGTTTGGTTTATTTATATTTACTATGTGATAGAAATTGATCATTATCATTCTTATCTAAATAGTATTCTTTTAAAATGGACCACACGAATATAGGTAATGTCATCGATAAAAATAAAATTTCTAATTCGATCAAGTAGAATGACTTTTTTTTTGTTTGAGATATAATATACATATGCTGATATGATAAATTTATGATATTTTTTACTATTGAAATTATATTCAAGATTACTGATTGGACACATTATCATAAGGTATTATGAATTATTAGATATTGTCCCACCCACTAATGTATGATAAAATTCCTACATCAGGTGAGGTATTTTGACCTTTAGGATACATCACCAAAAGACTATTTTCCTAGATAATAAGACAATGCACATAATAAGAATTAAATTTTTATCAAATAGATTAGCTTGTTTCCGTATTGTTATATGATTGGGTTGTGGGATCTAAACCCAATGTCAATTTATAATACATGTGATAGAGTAGTAACTAATATTAGGGATGTCTAGAAAATATCACTAAAAGGGATCGATAATGTGACATGGGGAAGGAAATATGAAATAATATCATTATTATTTTCTAATTTTTGTCCCCATTCATGTTTTCTTGTAAGTTTTATCATGTGATTATTTTCCAATAGTTATTTTTTACATTTTCCCATCGTTGAAAAAACTTCTTGATTTTGTTTTTACATATTATTTATCATTGATTTGTAGTACCTTTTTAGTTTATCATTCATATGATTAGTCAATAGTTTTTTATTTATTATGATATCTTATATTTTTGTTATTCATGTGCCATTATATGTTTGATATTTTAGGTGGGAATTATATGAGTTTAGATAATTACGAATGTGTGGTTAGACATATTGAAGATCAAACATAATGAGATTATAGGGATTATACTTTTGGTATTCATGTATATGATATAGATTGGTGTGCCTATAATAACACATAGGTTATAACTATCCTATAGTTGGGTAGTTTATTCATTTATCAAGTGTATGTGTGTGTGTTTTTTCATGTGTTTATGTGTATTATATCCCATAATTTTATATTTATCTTATGAAATTTCATATATATGTATGGTATATTTTTAACTGGTTTGAATGGTTCTAACCCAAATCTTTTTCAACTATACACTAGAGTGTTAAAATATTGTCAGTTAATGTGAGGTGTAATCTTACCATGTCATTAAATGATCCCCTACCTATGCACTTGAAATGTTTTTTGAGGTATATTGGTAGACCAATATTTTTTTTCTCATCTTCTTGTGTTAATATGGATTTGGAGTTGAGGCTTAGAAAATATAATTTTGTTGAGGATGATTATTCAACAAAAAATGTTAAAATGATTTTAATTAGAGGAAAATTCCCCGAATTTATATATTAATATTAAATAACTATTGATCGTGGGGACATAATGGTTTTAAATTTTATTAATTATAATATTATGAATTTGATATTAATACAACAGATATATGTATACCATGTGGAAAATATTTTTTTATAATATATATTTTAGATTCCATTATGTTGTCTTTATTTATCATCTAGACTTTTTTAAGTATATTTAATAGAATTTCCAACCAAACATTTTTTATATTCATCCATTTCCTATGTATTCCTTATTTAGGGAATAATGTCCTAGTATTTGAATTAGTACCTTCCCATTAATCATTAGCATGTGAAATATGGGAAGTTGCGCTTGAGTGGTGTGGTGGCCTAATATCAGTTCCAATAGTTAAAATGCGGGTTAGAATATACTTGAAAATTTTGCTATAATGTTATATTTTGAAATAATTTCAACTAGAGACAAATTTAGGATTCTAATATGAGGGGAGTAGACCGTAATCTTGTCTAGTTATCATAGATAAAATAAAAACCTATTTTCTAAGGGATATCATATAATGAGAATAATAATTATAGTTTTGAGTGATGTTATTTATTTTTTAAATTTACTATATGAACTAGGATGGACTCTAGATGGGTCCAATGGATTAGCAAATAGCTAGTTTTTATTTCAATTAATTCATCATGATAATGGAATGTGTCATGAGTCCATGAACATTTAAATGTGACTTACATGGTGTCATTAATGATTGATTAATGAAAAATAATAAATTATATTACATAATTATTTATAATTTATTAGTAGAAATATAGTTTAAATTCATTTTAAGAGTTTAGAAATTAATTTTACCAATATATTTATAATTAATTTCAAACATACATAGGATAATGATTTTGTGTAATTAACAATAATGAAAAAATGAATTTACTAAAAATATTTTTATGATATGACAACATTTATAAATGTATTGAATAAGTTATTTTTTTAAATGAAATATTTTTAAAACCAATACTTCTTGAATGGAATAGAATATTGGATATAGTGGATAGTTAAAAACCAAGGAAAATATATATTATAGAAATTTCCATCATGGTTGAAGACGTTGGGACTTATAGTTTTCATTTATAACCATTAGATACTAAGGGGTGTTTAGATTATCGAAAAAACTGAATGGTTTATGAAAATGAATCCATTGTATGCATATCTTGGTTTTTTTATATTTTATAATATGCCAATAATTTATTGTAATTTCATATTGGGGTTTTGGATAGGCTCAGTGAGCCTTTTATAACATGTGTTACAATTTTTTTTGGATCCATGTGTTTAACACTCATGAAAAGGTTCTTTTTAATGAGGCTCAAGGAATTGTGTGTTGGAATTGATGGGGTTTTTATTAGATTATGTATATCATATTTAAAAACGAAAACAATATACATGGGAGCACCATTTTGATTTTCATTTTTTTACAGTGGATTATTTTTCTAAAGATCAACATAAGAAAAGTATTTATACATCTTCAATATTTTTTGTAATGGAGAGTGACTTTATGTATAATTTTTTTATTGATATTTTTGATAATGGACATTGTGATTTGGTGGTTGAAGTTTCCCATAATATGTATGGTATGTGTTTAAGATGTAACATAGTAGGTTGATGAAGAATTAATAAATAATATAGGTTAATATTTTTTTAATGGTAGTTTTATATTCTTAAGGATGACATACATTATGTTGGGAAGTTTTTATACCCACATTATTGATTATTGGTATAATGAAGAATGATATTGATTACAGTGGTGTGGAATCTACAAGAGATTTACTTTTTAGATTCAAATAAAGAGAGGGATCATTGATATTTTATTCCATGGTATAAAATTAGATATTTTTAGGAAAAAGGAATGGTGCATAATAATAGGAAATATATATTTTTTGGTTTTAAGGAACATTCATTAGTAGTTATTTTACTAGACCTCAGACTCCTAAGGTAGTTCATCAAGATTTTAATGGGATGAAAATGGAGCCAAACCATTCCCCCTTCCACAGGAACCATGATAAAAGGCCACCAAGAGGAATATAGTTTAACTTGGATCCAAATTATGCAAACTAAACTATTAGTTGAAAATCTTAGATACCACGTTATTGGGGAGAATTTCGTTTAATATGGAGTTTTTTAGAACCCTATTGTGGTCCTTAGTATCCAGTTGGATGACTAGACATAGACCATCATCATTTTCTTCTATATATGATACTGTTACTCCAACAAAATGTATAACATATTCTAAGGATTCTTTTTAGGGATTGGATATAGGTTCTACTCATCATTCTAATTTACATTTTTTCTACCTCCTTTAATATAGGGGAATTTGGGTTTTGTATTTTTAAATGACTAAAATTAATAAAGATAAAATCATTCTGTTATAGTTTGGATTTCATTTTGATTATATTAAAGTGGATTGGGATGGATTAATATGAATTGTTTATTTAAATTTATTTGTTTTGTTATTATTTATCCTGGTATTTATATTAGAAACCTGTAAAATTTATAGTCATTTGGGAATTATATAAAGAATAATATAAATGTACATTATTTTATAACAACTCATGATCTTAATACATGAATAAAAATTTCAATATTAATATTAAAAAAGTTAAAAATGTGTGAGAAGGTATTGTATTTATTTAAAATAAAAATGAAATTATTTAAATTCTATACCAACATGTACCAACATATAAATAAATTAATTATTCCATAATATGTTTTTATTAAACATTTTTAATTCCATATTTTTTTTCTATTCATATAGAACATAAAAATCCTCCACGAGGGAAACATTTTTGGTGGGATGAGCATGAGAATATAATTGATTCATGTTGGGCATGATTGGCCTATGTAAAATAAGGTGACCTAGCTATTCAAACTATTTAATACGGATAATATCAATATTTTAAAAGTATATAAATTAACTCCTTTAAAACAATAGTTAAATGAGGTGAATTATATTTCATGAGGGGTGGAGGTAGAAAAAACTATTTAACGTTATTTTTTTGTTTAGATGTGTTTCACAGCACCCATACATGGCCCTGACCTACCTACACTCCCCACCCACACCATATTACTTCATATACATTATATATCCATAGTAGAACCGTCTAGGGTTTTATTGATAAGCTGTTTTTATTGATGGGGACTTATCAAACCCCATACTTTAATTATAAAAAATTATATAATAATTCATTACAAAATATCTATATATAATCTTTACAACTATCTGAAAAACATTAGTCACTATAGAAGCATTTTGGAGAAGTATATTTAAAATTTTCATATTAAATATAAGAGTTAACTCATGATTAGGAATTTAATAACTCATATTAGTAAATTTTTCATGTACATTATAAATTAAATTAAATGAAAAATTACACGTTCTACCTAGAAAAATTATTATCTAAAAACCCACTAGAGTACTTCATCCTACCCTTCTTGGAATTATATTATTCATTATAATTTCCAAACTTAAATTTTCTCAAACAGGTTCTCTATGTATCAATTTTTTTTAATTCCAAAAACCTTATTTAAATATTCAATTAATTTAAAAAATATTTTTCCATTATAAAACCTAATAATAATTAATATGAAATTTCTATATCTCATAGCTATAAATTTTTCTAATTCCCAAAATAATGTTTTTTAAATACATATCAAATCATAATATAGTCATACCATTTAAGATATATATATATCCTCAAATAATAATGTATAACCTATAATGAAATAAATTATTGTTACTACGACGGGTGAACCATGCCCTTATCCACAGAGACAAGTACCTAGATAAATATACAATCAGTTAATTTCAAAAACCAAAAATAAAAAATAAACGAAAAAATATAAATTAACCAAATATTACAACATGATCATTTAAAATAAGAATAATTATTTAATACCCACAATTCACTAAATGTACAAATATGTTTCCCCTAAACACATAAAAAACAAAAATACAAATTTAATATATATATTTGAAAACATCTTTATATACAATTGTATTAGAGAAAAGTACATACCATTTATTTTTTAAATTTATTTCAACTGATATTTTTAATTTTCCAATTAATAGTTCAAAATTTCAGGAATAAATGATTTTTAATGGTAAATAATAAAGTAAAAAAATTAAATTTCCTAACCATTAAACTATAATTACCACACCTTATGTGTTTATGTAAAATATATTTTTTTAATTTTAAAACTAAATTGTTGTAATATTTTAATTTACTTATTCTCTATAATATCACTCGATTTTAAAATAATACTATTATAAGGTCCTTTGTTTTTGATCAATTGAAATTTTTAAAGGAATTAAAACTTTTCATAGGCTGATTAGAAAAATATTAATTTGAGCCTTGTGATGGAATTCCGATGATTGGATCATATAAATGCATTATTTTTTTCTTATTTTAAGGGTTGAGAGGTAACTCATAAGTATTGATATATTTCAAATGTAGGTGGATTTAAAACATCATATTCTAGAGAGATAGCATTATGAAAACGGTTGGTGCATGGTTAGTACCAACCATGTTTCACATCAATACAACCTATTTTGTTGAGGAACATAGTTATATTATCTATGTGTAGAGGAATAGGAAATCATGAGGGAATTAGAGGGTGAAACATGGTTTGTTAAACTTTTCACATGGGGCTACATAGTCACACGAAACGTCTTTAGTAAATTAAAGTGGTTGGGGTATAGCTAGCGCATGGTTTTTCTAACCATGTTCCACGATATGAAATGGGTGGTGTGACATAGATGATATCCATGCACGGGTTTTGTAGTTTTTGACTGACCATGCACCTATCCATGCGAGGCCAAGTCTCTATCGACAATTCTACGATATGGTTGGCATACCATTTTCCAAACTATGCTGCCCAACTGTGTACCTTTTTAAATTGAGAAAATTACTAATATTTCCATATAACCATAAATGGGATTTAGTCCATTTTACTCCCCCACTCATCCAAGAGCTCCCCACCCACTCCTCTCCTTCATATCCCCATCTATGGTAGGTTCTCACTCAGATGAGCATGTAATCTAGTGTTTCTTATCTCATTGGATCACTATCCATAAATCTACCAATAATCATTATTCTTATCTCATTTTCTCTTTCTGTATTGAATGCTAAATACATCCATGGTCTTTTCACCATATATTCATGGAGTTTTTCTAATATTATTATTTCTAATGAACTATATCAAATTAATTTTTGATAATGGACAAGTGATGTGTCCAAAGCACAAGGTAAGTGGTGTCATAATTTTCCCATAACGACTGGCATGTTTATGAAATGTTTCATTCTATCTTGTATCAAAATTTCCATCCATCCCCTATTAAATGAAAAATTAATTATGAAAATGATTATTCCTAAAGTAATATTTACATTTCACATATAAAATTCACCATTATTTAATATATAACTTGAGAAAAACAACCCCATTAGGCATGTCTCTCATATGCCTCAATGTTTAGGGTTAGAAATGGATTTAAAAATCACATATTTGAGGACCATTAACTTACCTATCCTATAATGATACACTAAATGGAATTAAATGAATATTAATTTTGGGGGTGATTCCCCCTTAGATTAGTATCATTAATTATATTATACTAGAACAATCCATGTTGAAGAAATAACCAATTGAGTTAGAATGAAGTGTGAACAGAAATGAACTACACTTAAACCATATCAATTAATGGATGTAATGTATGACCCACCTCACCTAATAAATTGAAAGTGTTATAGACCTCCCCATAGTATTCTTGGTTACATATAAATAGAATAACCCAAATTTAACACTTGAGTTGTGATATAGCATGCTTATGGACCTAGAAATAAAATATATCCATGATTGAATTGTAATGTATCATGTTTATATGCATAAACTTATTTAATAATTATGTTTTAATTGATTTGGAAGACCATGGTAACTCGTATATTTTTCCTGGACATATATCTGAGCATATTCATAATTACAAATTTGACATGACTATTTTTATTATTATTATCCATAATACCAAGGCATGATGTCTATTTTGATACACGATACATAGGAATAATGTCCCTTAATTGAACATGATAGTTGATCATTGCGTCCCTTAGGATTCATGATAATTGGTAATAGTGTCCCCTAACTAAATTTAATATTTGGGTATCGAGTCCAATGTGATTCATGATATATGGTCATTACATAACCTAATTGAATGAGATACTCAAGAATAACATCCCCTATGATTCATGATACTCAGTCATGGTTTTCTTGGGGATACATAATACTCGAGCATGACATACTAAAATTAAATATGATACCCACTCATGGAACCCTTGAGTTTCATGATACATAGGAATGGAATCCCCTATTTAAATGTGATACTAAGGTATAGTGTCTCTTTTGATTTCTAATACTCAAGAATCCGTTTTAGTTATTTTAATACTCATTCTTGGTGTTTTAATATTGTGATAATCAGGCTTTGAATCAAATTATTATTAATCCTGGTTATGGAGTCCCTCATTATATTTTATGGGAATATTATAACTATTATTTTATGATAGAGTTACGCCTCGGGTCCTAGGTGGAACTATGTTTCAATATATGTATCGATATGTGTTCCCACCACTATAGTTCATATAAAAATACACATATTTTAAAACATCTTCTAGTCATATATATAGTGAAACATCATCATATAAATTCCATCTTGGGCCGAAGCAGGTATCATTGACTGATTGTTCCATGTAGAACCCCAGCCTGACTTATAACATTTTACATTTACTACACTACTTTACATTATTTTCCCGGGAACTATTGTAATTTTATATTTAGATGTTGTTCATAATTATACAATAATTTTGGTGGCATAATAAGTATGTCTCACACACGTTTCAGGCTGTAATTAGACTTGGGTACCCGAATAGACATCAAGGTTACATGTTTTGAATCATTGATTTATTCTTCTACTGTTAGATGTATATATGGTATCTTATGGGAACATGACTTATCTGGATATCTGGACACTCATGGAGATTTCCCTTCCTGATTTATTTATTTTCTTTTACATATATTGTATCACTTTATATATGATTACTAATTAAGATATTGTAGCATCTCTGGGACATTCATGATTTTATAATTGGAAATTTCCAACTTATCAGTCACTTTCATAGTCGTTCACTACAAATTCATCTATAATGATTCTGATACTGATTTTTAAATAAAATAAAATGGTGATGCTCTAATCTTGTGGGTATAGTCTCCCTAGAGTACAATAGGTATACAGTCACCACTAGTCGGAAGCCTCTAGTGTACATGAAGGCATGCTTGAGCCCATGTTGATAACTAGAATGGAGCACCATTTTAGTGGCTCCCATTCCAAGATGTTACAAAACGGTATTATAAGATTTAATTTCATATTTTCATACTATTTGGGTTGTTATAAAGGAGACACCAAATGTTTTAGCACTTGATAAATAGTCTTGTCTTGGAGTGACTAACCAAAACATAAGGAAAAGACCAAGTAGCCATGGATGGGACTTTTGTAATTTTATTATTATTATAGTTGATTATTTTTTCACATTGAGTGATTTACTTATTTTGTTTTGCTTACTAATTTATGATATTTTTTGAATTTTATGCATGGCCTAATATAGGAATAAAGTATTGATTCATTCATCACTTTGTGCACATAGATATTTTCATGCCATAGATATTCCATTCCATTTATGTGGCATTACATGAAATCCTAATAACATGTTGGATATCCCCTATGTGTTTTTAAATTTTTTTATCTGTATATCATATTTAGGTGATTATTTATTATTTATTACCTATATATACAGTGATATTGTGGTTTCATATTTAACGTTCTATATTTTTCACTACTAATGTGATAAAGTTCCTATTATAATTATAATATATGATTAGTTATTAATGTTTCTACATGAATGTATATGTTTACCCAATATAGAAAGATAGTGAAACCATTACTAACCAATCACGATATGTTTGATCTATGGGATATTTGTTGCATGGGCAATAGAATTTATAGTTGTGATTAAATGGACGATAAAATCAATTTATAATATGTATCGACCTTTATAAAAAATCGTAACACGTATAATCAAACCATTGTAAATGGACTAATTATATTCTAAAATCAAACGACAAATCATATTTTTAATTACATGATTGCAAATTTTAAATTTAATCGTTTATTTCCTTTATAACTTTGAAATGGTAATTAATATAACCCGACCATTGTATATGTATAACTGTTATTAAATATTGAAAAATAAATTAAATAAAATTTAGTTTAATGGTGTTTCATTATAACACATTAGGGAATGTAATGGAAAAGTTTGGGAATGGAAACCCATATGACAGGATTCTTATTATTCTAGACATGACACATATAGTTCAGTCCTGACATGTTTTGATTATATGTTAGACCAAACACATCCCATGTAGATCGATCAAGGTGCATTATTTTTATGAGAATCTTAATGGGTATTTTAATTTCCTTAATGAAATAATGGTTCCCTTGTAGGATGACCTTATCTTTTATTGTTTAGTAAAAACCCAATGGGGGGAATAATAATGCTAATGGTGTGGATATTTAAAGTGTTTACTATCACTTATATAGTGTTACATATAGATGTATGGTGTCCTATTCCTTAACCAATCCCCCTTTAAATGATAAAATTCCTTTACTTTTCATCATAGATATGTTGTTACAAGGATTTTTTTAATTAAGATGCTAATTAAAACCTAAAGAGAGTTTTCCCATATAGTAAAGAAATAATATTTACTTAAAATAAGAAAAAATTGTGAGATTAATTAGGGATAAATAAAATGGTTAAAAGTAATTTATGAAATAAATGTCCGAAATCATTACAATTTTTTATATGTATAAATAATACATGTATTAATGTCTAATGAAACTTTCCTATGCTTCCTTCTAGAATTAGCTTAAAAAAATACCAAGTATAGTTGAATTTCATAAAATGTACATGGTGTTTATTAGAATGATCCTCTTTATGTTTAAAAATAAAGATTAATTTATATAATATTTTAATTGAAATTTCATTTTTGTGTTCTTTGTTTCAACCCTCATATAAGGGCAGTTTAAGTGTTCCCCTAAGATTTTTGTTACATAAATAACGTGACCATTTCCCATAGGCTTATATATCTTCTAATTATATTTTTTTGAACATAAATAAATGGTGGTGGAGCCAAAATACCTTTTTATAATGAATTTATTCTAAAATTAATTTTTTTATGTTTTTAAATGGGAAAAAATATACAGGTAGTGCCCTCAGATAAAAAATTCACATCTAAATGCTTATTAGGAGTTCTAAATGTGTGGCGCCATTTCGGCATCATTATTACAGTGTAGGAATATTAGTTTCTAAATTGATATCTTGGTCAGATGGGTGGTCATTTGGTAAGATGATCCTTGATTCGGGTGTAATCATTTTGTAATTCATTTATTTAGTGAGTTATCCATTACTAGGGCATGGTAATCCCCTTAGTTAGTCGAGTGGCCCTTTATCTTCATTAATGATTGACGAGTAAGGTGTTTATCAATTAGATTAATATTCATATATTATTAAATGAATATGGTATTAAGGTTTTGTACAATAAATTGGATATTATGATTCATAGGGAAAATAATCCTATGAATTGTATCAAATAACACGTCATTTTGTCAATGAAACAATTGTTGTAGAACACTCCGATAAACATGGTAACTATTGAGTTTTTAACATGGAGAAGTGACTCATAATATTTTGGTAGAAACTGTTAAATATTTGAGATATTATGCTATGTTTTGGGGTCATATTAGGTGTAGGGTCACATGGGATTTAGAGAAGTTGAGTTTTCCCAATACATGGGATGATGTAGAAAATGGATTGATTATTGTAATACTACCGGTTAAATTATATGGGCTAGGTTTTTTATGTGAATGATATGAATGAGAAAAAATTGGGAGAGAATCATTTGTATATACAGTGTAAATATCATGTAGTGTTATTTTTAGAGGGTGGTTTCCTCTCTTTTCAATTTGTTCTTGATATAATCATTTTGGTTAGATCTGTAATCCATGTTTGGTGGTGGATATAGAGTGTATTTTGGGATGGGTTCTTGTTTTCAGTAAATGAAGAATATGGACCTACCAAGGTATGGATCATCACATTAAATATATTTTTAGTATTTACTTCTAAGTAGAGGGAGTGAAACCATAAATGAAAATTTGGGAGTGGTCACCATTTTTCATGAAAGAAAATATAGATTTTACTTTGAGTTTCCAAGTCTTTGATATTATTATCAAGGTAAACCCCAATTATTTGTTCCGATTGAGTCTAGAAACTACATTCAAACTAGGGGTGTTTGAGAAACCCATGA
The DNA here is from genome assembly GCA_963277665.1 of Viscum album. Taxonomy (NCBI): domain Eukaryota; kingdom Viridiplantae; phylum Streptophyta; class Magnoliopsida; order Santalales; family Viscaceae; genus Viscum; species Viscum album. The sequence continues at coordinate 1,459,016,249 of OY728121.1, forward strand.
TTGTAATTCTAATAATGTGTTTTAGAGCATTCAAGTAATAATAGTGATAAAACGGTTGGTCATGTATGCAACCACTATGGACACCATGAGATGAAGTTGGACTATGGTGGGGATTTTGGATACCACCACAAAAATCCTTGGTAGTGATGACATTTTGGTCATGTAATGATTATTCATTAGAAACTAAAGTTGAAAACTTTTTTAAGAGGTCATCCAATTGGGGTTAAACTATTCATTAATGATTATAGTTCTGTAAGTTTTTTTGAAAACCCTACCATGTACTTCATTTTGATTAATATGGTAGTATATTGTGCCTCACTAGTAATCCTAAATATCATCATAGCTTAAACTTGTATTAGTGGTGATCATTTACCCTATCTTGACATCCTCTAGGGTACACTATAATTCTTTTGGTCATATGTCGAGCTAAATAATGAATTGAACAACTTTTTATGTCTTGTAAAATTGACTCTTTGGGATGTAATAAAATAAAATTTTAAATTATAAGTTTGATATTGATTTTTTAAATAAATAACAATCAATAGTAATAAAAATTGACATTTTTATTATTTTATAGGAAATATTATTTTATCAAATTATTAAAAAATTCTAGAAATAATAAATTCTTCTAAATGAATGGGATATGATGAAATAAATCTACTATATCCCATTTATTACCCTTTTTATATTTTTATAGAAATATTATTTACCCATATATAGTAGAAAATTTTAATAGTATAATAATTTTCAAAAGATTTAAGTGGATGATAAAACAAAATGGTAAGGGTATATCCATGACCTAAATATGTAAAGAAATTATTGGATTAATATTACATGACACTTATAACATTATTATCGATTTTTATTATTTTATGGTAATCATTTCCATCAACGTAATATATAAATTATTTAATTAAAATATATTTACAAAATTTCATTCTATTTTTTAATATCCTTTATGTATACCCATAGAGACAAAAGAATAATATAAGTGATAATAAATGTATAAATTTATGTTAATGAAGTTATTTTCATTATAGAAATTTAATATTTAATTTTATAAATTATATAATTACCTTAAATACTTGTGAAATACTAATAATTTATTTATTTAATTAAATAAAAAATAAAATAAATGGTTTCAAAAATATTAATTTTGACATAATATGAATGATCAATTATTTTAAATGATATATATATATATATAACATATTATAGAAGATTTAATGTATTATATCATAATTAGCACTTTTATTGACGTATTTGAAGTCATGTTAAATTAATATTTTTAAAATTGACATTAATGAAAATTTATCAAAATAATATTCTATTAAATTATTTTAAATTAATTAAAATCGTAACATCAACCACGTAAATGTAATATTGTTTGTTAAATCGTTGATTGTCCATTTATGTGCCATGTTTCTATTTATAGTAACATTGTTAAACCTTTATGATTAAATTAAATGCTACCATGGTTATAGTGAAAAATAACAAACTATGGGGTTAATCAAAATTATAAATTTGAAAATGGTACCAAAACATGTGTAAATTCTATTAGTTGATGGGATGAAAACATCATCTAATATTTTCATTGAATAACTTCAACTTTGGGGTCATTTTTTATCATAAGTAAACATATTATATTTTAACCAATTGATTACTTCCAAAATCAACCCTCAACCTAATTATAAAATGGATCCTCCTCTCTCATATCTTCATACCAAATTGATCAATCATTCTTGACCAATACCTTACAATTTCTTTTTTTCAACATTCGTATCCATGTTATGGAGGTACTAAACATCCAAAAATACCAACCATATTATTTATAAGAGGATATCCAAATGTTTATTCTTTAGGAGAAGGAGGTTCAAACACACACAAATTAAATTAGCCCAATTGTAGGGGTTTCCAATCTAATAATCATTTCTATGAGACATATTTCATATTCTATGCTTATTTTTTGGGGTGTATATATTTTAACTTTAATATATTATAACATGAACCCCTTTTTATTCATGTTATTTTATGTTTCAATTGATGTTATTCTTTTCATGGGGCTTATGATTCAAAAGATAACCAAGTTGTAAGGGTTTATTACAAAATATCATATTTATTAGAGAATTATTATTATTATTAATGAGTTTTGGATTGTTATTCTTAATTGACCATGTTTTATAAAAATGTTTTCAAAAATATTTTACTCTTATTCAAAGATTTTTTAAGGTCATTTTTACAGTATTTTGACTTATTCCAAAATGTTTTGAAAGAAATTTTCATTTCTATTTCTAAATAAGGGTATTTTATATAAATTTTTGAATGAAATACCTTTTACCTTATATAGAATGAATGGAATTTCATGCCATATAGATAACATAATTTATTGAATATTCCTTTTAATTTTTACAAGGTTCTTTTTGAAAAAATGGTTCCATTTTTTCCATTAACAGTTTTTAGATTTTGAAAATTATTTTCAAAGTAAAAAAAAGTTTTCAAAAAAATTACAATAATCTATTTAATGTATTTTCATCTAAATAAAAATCATTAATTTAATCTTATGTTGAGTAATTATTCTAATTACACCATATATCATATTTATCTAGATTACTTATTATCAGTTTGACTTGGGAAAGTGTTGACATTTTGTATAACTAGTTCTTCCAATACTAATAGGTATTAATTTGGTTAAGGAATCTTGATCCGGTTGTATTATTTATTCCTATGGGGAATTCATTTGAATTATTTTGTGATGGGTGGGTACCTTTATAGCCACTATATGAATTGGTAAGTCTAATGAGGAAAACTAGATATGATTTTAGATGAGGACATACCCAACTATCTAATTCCTTAGAACGATCCCTTAACAAAATTCATTGTCTTGGAACAATGTCTCACTATATTTTAAAGGCATGGCATGAATAATAAAAAGTATTAGGTGTCTTGTCATAAAGGATAAAAAATATTAGATATATTGGAACAAATCTTTGACTGTATCTCTCATATGTATGGCACTATGAATTCAATCATTTTTAATTTAGATATTTGTATTCCATGTAATTATTCATTTATTAATAATTTCCTTTATTATATTTCATACACATGAGATTATGTATAGGTAATTATTTGATCAAAATTTATTCCTAAAATATTATGATCATGTTATTGATTAAGTTGAATTCTATTTAGTTATTTGACTTTCCATATTTCTTGTTCCTTATTAATACAAAGCTTTTATTGTATGCGTACTCTTACTGAGGATTAGATATAACCCCTTTATTATGTTTATTTTACCCATTAGTCTATGAAATGTTCTATCATTGATATTAGAGGACATCCTTGATAGGATAAATATTATCCCAATGAAAACAAATTATTTATTTTATTTTTTCAACATTATATGAAATTAAAGTATGTATCTAGTTTAAAAATACTATTAAAATATTCATTGATATGGGATGTGATTCCTTATATCTTTTTCCAATGTACTAATGTAACTATCAGCTATGGATATTAGATTTTGGGGTCTTTATAGATAAAATTAGAGGATGTTTAATATAAACTATGTAAACATGAGATAGTAAATGATAGATTAGATAACGAAACCCTATGACTTAATTTTGAAATATTCCCAAAGAAACCAAATATATTATTTATAGATTAGTTATAACTAAATTGTAAATTTTTCTTAATATTTTAACTAGTATTGAGATTATACATTATGATTCATAATATTATGATCAACTATGTTGTATAGCATTTTTTAGAAATAGAGCCTATTATAAGGAATTGAAATTGTATCAATGAACAAAATACATATAGGGATTAAAATCATAGAAAATATAATGATTCAGGAGAAAGAGAAGAAGTAGTGAAGAAAAAATTATTACAATATTGTTATAATTGATTCACATTATGAGAAATAACCATTCCCATATTGAAAAAACTAATGATATAAAATATGGTTAGACAAATCTATATAACTTTATGATTCATCAACCTCCATAATTTAAAGGGAAAAATCCATTTTTATCTATGAATTGGATAAGTACCATAGAGAATATATTTTATACATTGGGAAATAATGAAAGTATAAAGGTTGTCATTGAGTTTTTTCATCTCTCAGGGGATGTAGATTAATAGTTGTTATTAATTAAAATCAATAAGGATAGAGAATAAATATCCAGAATGGAGTGGAAGGATTTAAAAGATCTTTTTTTTTGTATAATATTTTCCATAAGAATAAGGATCTGGTATGGAGTGGAAATTATCGGGTCTTAGAAATAATTAGTAATATAATGTTTCAATGTATGAAGATAAATTTACATGGTTACCCTGGAATAATTTGGACTACACAAATGATTCGAAGTGTAAAATTCAATATTTCTTTGATGGTATTAAACAAATATTTTAAAGGGAAATGGTCTCCCAAAATTTTTTATCATATAAGGATATAGTATATTGTTCTATAAATACAGAGAATGAATTCTAAAAGTCTTGTGTTTTTAAGGAAAACTAAGAGAATATTATGATGGAAGAGAAAAAATGGAAAAGGTGAATAATTTTTTAGTATTTTCCAATCTGTGATACCTGTGGAAGGAACACCATTGTAATTAATTAAATGGAAGTGGAGGTTGTTTAAAAGGTGGATAAAAGATCCACTATAATAATGATTGGAAGGTAAAATAATAATTTTCCAATGTGAAATATTTCCAATGTAAGGATACTAGGGAATACAAAAATTAATTCCCCAAGCGTCAAAAAAATATAAGTTATAAGATGATAAGGGGTCAAGGTAAATATTATACTACTTATAGTATTGAATTAGAATGATTTAAATGCGAGTGAATTTGGATTGATGAATTATTTTGTAAATTTATTTCGTTAAAGATATATTAGTCATAAGAATCATGAGATCTAAATTAATTGTATTATAGAACATCTTTATTTATTATTTGTATGAATGCGATGAATAATATCAATAAACAAGAGAAGTGGCTATATGTCAAGATGATCGTTTCGAAAAAACAATATTTAAGTAAGATTACCCTAAATATATGCATGTTGATAGGATAATACTGATATAGAGATATTTATGTGATAATATTGGTGACCATATAAATGTCTAGTGATTTGAAGAAAAAGTAATTCATCATGTAGTTTACTACATTTCTGGGATGTGTGAAATATATTCGATAATCTGATTGTTTTAGGAATATGGGGAGAGTTAATCATTGAAAGAAATAATGTTATAATTATTGTTTTAATGGGATAAAGTTATTCCCATATTAGTTATTTGATATTAATAGATACTTTTTTGTATTAATGAAATATTTATTTTAGAATCGTAGTGAAATTTTTTCTAAATTTTTGGGTTTATAATTTTTCACACATATCGTAGAGTATTTTTATGATTATGTACTTATAAATGGAATTTATCCGATCCTTTGGAATTATTTTTGTTGTTTTATAAATTAATTTATTTACATTAGATAAATTATAATAACTATATTTTAATATCTATAGATAGGAGGAATATCATGTTATCCTTTTGTGGATTATGTGATACATTAAAAGTTGATCTTAGTAATTGACGCATGAAATATTTTTATATTTCATTATTTGGATAAAAAGATGACATTTTGGTGGAAATTGATTAAATAATTAAATTCAACTTCTTATGTAAGTGTATTTTCTTATGATCATAGTCTAGATGGTAAAGTAATTCCTCCTCTATTGGAAAAATAATCTTATGTAAAAAAATGTTGTCTTATATCCTATAATTCCAATGAATTGATGGTCTTATACACATAAATAGTTTAGGAATTTTTGGTTGTTATAATTTTCCAGACCATTCACTATATTTTAATCAATGATCATTAGAAATTACTTTTCATACATGTCAATATCTTCACATATCACTAATTTTCTCCTATCTAGAATCACTATTTTTTCTGAACTTCAAATTTCCCTTTCAATCATTTTAAGGAGATTTTTTATTAACCTTTTATAATTTAGGATTTACACAATGGAATTTTCCAATGTCAAACCCATGATTACTGATCACAAGTAAAAATTTAAAGGATATGATTTATTTTGTGGGGGGATAATGTGACTCTATAATATTTTAAATGAAAACTATTTTCTATGTCGTATAATACAAGGAACACCGATGTAAAATGAACCCCAAAATATTATTATTTGATTGTAACCATTATAAAATTGTTGATAAATAGGCAGGTATAAATATTATTATTTAAATTATGAAAATATATATATAGTACCTATTCAGTACAAATGTATTTTTTTATGAATATGACTTAGATTTTTACAAAAATTAAATCCATTCTTAAAAAATATGTTTTCATCAGAAATTGGATTTCTTGATTTTATAAAAATATTATAATTAATTTCTTGAGAAAAATGTCAAAATATTTTAAAAAATCATGTTCATTTTTTGTATTTATCATGTCACAATTATATTTGGATCAATTTTTGGGAATTTTCTAAAAAAATTTAATTTTTTTGAAAAGTTACAAATACTGATTTCACTTGAAAATTGTATTTTATTTAAAATAATTTGAAAAGAAAAAATCTATTTTGAATTATTTTTAAAATTAAAATAATTCATTTTAATCTAATTTTCCCTTTGAAATTAATTTTATACATTAATTTAGTAAAAAATATTTATAATTAAAATGTAATTTTTTAGAAAAAATATTTTTCAATTTGTTTTTCAGGATTAATAATAAAGTCAATTTGTGAAACATTTGTGTAAGAAAATTTTTATAAATGTATTTGATATTTTAAATTTTGAGGTCCCAACTTAGTAAATATACACCTTGGTTTTGTAAAATATTAATAGTAACCTTAGTAATTTTTTTATCGTTGTAAAGGGTAAATCAAGTAATTTAGGGTAAATTGTTTTTTGAAATGACCATAAAATGAAAAAAAACTGATAAAATTATATTTTATGATTAATTGTAGTTTATAATTATTCTTGTTTTGAATGTATGGACTTTTTTAAATTTGAAATTTGTTGTGATGTTTATCATATTATATTTTATGAAAAGTTAAAATGTCATAATCTAGAATTTATTAACTATAAATTTTTTAATATGGGGTTATCTAGAATATATATAAAAAATTAAATATTTTAATTAATTAAATAATATTAATATTTTTTATGGTAATTTTTTTATTTTTGTTTATCAAATTATTTATTTAAATGAATACATAGAACTAATGTAGAAATTATTCAATTATTAGAAAAAAAATAAATGATATTAAAAGTATTAAAATATATATAATTTGAGATAATTAATGGGTTCCAAAAACAATCCAGATTAACTTTTCATGATATGGGTATAATATATATGTTTCTCATTATAAGTGTTATATTGATATTATTAATTTCAACGTAATGAATGGTTATAAAAATGTACATTAAGAATATTTTATAGTAAATTATGTTTTAATAATTGATTAGAAAATACTAGGAATCGTAAATTAGTAAAATTTAATGTTATGTGGTTAAATAATTCCTCCATTTTCCATTTATAGGACTTTTTTCATTTTATAGAAACATTATTGTCCCATGTATTGTAGAAAATATCAATATTATGGTAATTTTCAAAATAATAAATAGGAGGTCATGAAAAAAAGATAAATGTATAACCCTGAACTAAACATGTCAAAAATTTATTCAATGAATTTTATTCGACCCTTATCACTTTATTATCAAATTTTAGTTGTTTAATAGACACTTTTCCAGGAAAATTACTCATATATAATTTAAATAAAGGATAGTTATAAAATTTCACGATTTTTATTTTTGATATCATTTATGTGTCTGCATAGGTAAAACAGAAAGATATAAACAAACATAAATAACTAAATTTATCTCAATAAATATTTTTCATTATATAAATTTATTTTAACTCATTATATATTATATAATTACAATAAATTCTTATGAAATACTAATACAATATTTATTTAATTAACATAAAAATAAAATAAATTATTTTAAAAAATCAATTTTGATATAATATGAATGATTTAATGTGTGAAACCAATTTTATAGATCTTTATGAAATATTATATAGGTTTTAAAGATATATTGTTCAATTATCCATTTCTATTTATGTATTTGAAGTAAAATCAAATGAATAGTGTTCAAATTATCATTAATGATAAATTTTCAAAATATTGTTTTATTAGATCATATATAATTCATAAAAATATTAAATTTATCCATTTCAATATAATATAATTTTAAAAATCATACATATTTCATTTATGAGTCATTTTTTCCATTTATAGTAACCTTATTAACCCTTTAGGATTAAAATAGTTGTACCTACGGTTATGTTTAAAATAAAAAACTAAGGGGTTCATCAATATGATGAGGTCTAAAAGGAAAAAAACATGCCAATATTCTATTGGATGATTAGATTGAAACCCTATCATATCATATCTTTCAATAATTTTCCATTTGGAGGCATTTAGCCTGATGATTTAATTTATTATATGTTAATCTCTTGAGTAATTTTAAAAGAACCCCTCACGTCATTTATAATGGGAACCTCCTCCATCACTTCTTCACTCCACATTGAGCCATCTATCTCGACAAATATTTTATAATTTATCCTATCATAATAAATATCCAAGATATCAAAGTCATAGTATTCCAAAAATACTACCCATAGTGTTTCTAAGAGGATATATAAAAGAAGAATCATTAATAGAAGAGGGTTCAAACATATACAATGGAAATATGACCTATGTTATTAGTTTGTCATCTAAAATTTACTTTTGTGAGACATATTCCATGTTTACCAATTATTTTTATTTTTTGGTTTATATTCTTACCATTTGATATATTATATCTTGAATCTCTTTTTCTTAATGGTATTTAAATTTTTATTTTAAGCTATTACTTTCATATGGTTTATGATTCAAAAGATACCCAAGTGGTATGGGTTTATTTCACAATCTGATCATTATTAAATATTGTTTATTTTTATGTCTCAAGTGAGGAATATTTCTATTCCACATCCATGTTTATGAATAAAACTCTTTTACTATTCTTATATAGTTGTGTAAATTCATTTTTCCCCTTGTTTTAATTTCTACAAAATATTTTAATATGAATCATCATATCATTTCAGAATTTTGTACTTTTTTACAAAAGTATGGAATGGATGTTTTTTAAATTTTAATGTATGAATGAAATTTTATGTCTTCATAAAACTTTAATTGTTTTATTCTTAGTTTAAAATTTTATAAGGTTCTATTCAATGAATTTTTTTTATTATTTGTGTAGTATTTATATTTAAAAGATATTTACAAAATAAAAAATGGAATCTTCTTGATGAAATTTTCCAGTAACCTCTTTAAATTATTTTAACCAAGGTAAATATAATTTATTGAAAATTTTATTGAGAAATTAATCTAATGATACCATTCATTATATTTCATTGGATATATTATGATTAATTTGACTATGAAAATTGTTCATATTTCATATGACTAGTTCTTCATATATGGAAAGTTATTGATCTTGTTAAGGAATGTTGATCATCTTTTATTTTTTATTCATATAAGGAATTAATTAGGCTTATTACGTAAAAGGGAGGGACCCAATAGACTCTCTATGTATTGTTAGGTCACATGAGAAAAAGAAGATATGTTTTTGGTTGAGGCTTTACTCATATAATAGATATTTTTGAATGATGCCTTGATTGTATCTGATGTCTAGGAATGAATCCTCGACATATTAAATATCATGCCCTAAAGAATCAATTCTATTATATTTCATGGTATGAATCATCTATATTATTCTATATCTTTGAATTAATCCACAATAGTATATTTAAAATGTCCACAATTATCAATTCCATCATATTGATTTAAGTTATTATGTTCCCTATTATTATTTGATTAGTTAAAATTTACATAGTTAAGTTTCATTATCATGTGATAAATTATATAGAATTATTTTTTCATCATTTATTCCTTTCAAATTTTAGTCAATTTATTCTTTATGTGAAATGTGTTTCTATTAATTTTGTAGACATATTTATTATTCCTTATTTATTCATAGCCTCAATTGTACACTTACTCATACTGAGCATTTGAGCTCACCCCTTTATTTTTTTTATCTCCAACAAGATTCTAGTAAATGTTTCATAATTAATATAGATGGAAATTTTATTAACAATAATGATTATAAAATAAAATACTTTTTATATTTTATAAATTTATTTTTATGTGAATGTAATGTATTTATCTATTTTACTAAGTCCACTAAACTATTAATTCTTTCAACATCTGATTCCTTATATCATATGCCAATATAGAAATATAGCCACTGGCTCTAGGATACAAGAGTTTTGGGTCATTAAATATATATATGTGTAAATATTTATTTATATATACTATACATTTATATAATCACAAATCATTAGAGATATTTTGGCTTGGTCTGAAGCAGATATTTTTTATTGGGTGTTCCTTGAGGAACCCGAGCTATACTTTTATCATTTATTGATTTATTGAACTTCATTAATTTATATATTTTCATGCTAATATATTATTTTTTCAGAGATATGATTGTGTTACACATCATTGGTGGGTCCTACTAATTATATCTCACACATTGTTCAGGTTTCCATTGCACAGGGTACCTAAACATACCTCATGGTCACAGGTTTAGGATCATGTATTTATGCTTGTTCTATTACACATGTAAATGGTATCTTAGGAATATATCACTAAGATAGTTCTTAGGATGCTCATGGATATTTACATTGGTTCTTTATATCTTTTTTTGTACATGTGTTATGTTTTCGATTGTATGATTACTACTTTAGATGTTGTAGAATTACATGGACATTTAATATTGTATAATTGGAAATAACCACCATATAAGTAATTTTTTCTTCTTCCACATCTATTAATTTATACAATTTCTCTTTTTTGATTTCTTAATTATAGACCATTGTGATACTTTGAACAATTCTGTAGAGTCTCCACAACATTCCATCATTACATCGTCTCTTTTAATCATCATCATGTGGCATAAAAAGAGGCGTTCTTAAGGAAATGTGAACAACTAACTTGGGGAAAAGATTCAGTGGCTACAGTTCTAGCACTTAAAACTATGTTTTATATCTTATAGAAAACAAAACAATGAGATTAAAATTATATTGAAATATTTTTATTTAAATATTATTTTTATAAACTAGTAATTTAATTCATGGGTAAAAATATGAATAACTACATTAAGAAATATATATATATAGTCCATTTTCAATAACAATTCATTGATTATTTCTTAGGAAATATGAACTAAAATTTTTTGTTAGGCATTTTCATGGATCAAAAATATGTATTTCTTAAAATACCGGATTTATTAATTTTTATGATAGAAAACAATAATTAATTTCTAGAATATTTTGAAATAGAAATTTATTAAAATTATATCATTTATTAATTTAGAATATTCAAAATATATTATAGGGATTTTTTTATTTTTCTAAAAATATTAAATTTTTATTGAAAAGTGAAAATACTCAATTTTTTAATACTTTTATTTATTTTATTTAGAAATTTACATTATTATATTAATTTTCCATAAAGTAACATAGTTATTATTTAATTATATATAATATAATTTATTATATTTGAATATTTATTATACTTGATTTTGATAAAAGTTTATTTTTTGGTTTAAAACACATTTTTTGAAAAAAAAATTCCCTTGTGTTTTATCCATTTATATTATAATTCATTCAAGTAACTTATAAGAACTAAATAGTGAAAAATCAATCTAATATTTGGAATAAGTTGGTTCCAATTAGGTAAATATGTACCTTTTATTTATCTTCATTATAACCATGTTAAACTTTTTAACCACTGTAATGATAAATTGGGTAATTAAGGACAAAAATAATGTGATATGGCCTAAAAATTACCGAAACACTTCTTATAATTATGTTATATATTATTTTTCAATAATTTCAATAAAATATTTAAAATCATGGAAATTTCTTACAAATTTCTACTGATTATAAATTTATATTATTTTAAGTAAAGGATAAAGTGAAAGATGCAACTCTCTTTATTTAAATATAAATTATATTTTGAGATTTTTATAAAAAAAACATATCTTCAGTTATAATTGTTAATTTTAAAGATATCTTAATTTTTCATCATTTAATTTTTTATTTTGTTTCTTGAAATAACATCCTTACCTACTTAAATAGCACTGATATAGTGCTTGTGCAAGTTATAGAAAAATTAAGTAAATGATTTTTAAAACACTAAATGTAATATTATATTTATGGGTAAGATTTTACCATGGAATTTATAGATAACTATAAAAAATTAATGATTTCTTAATGGTTTATATTTGGAAACTGTTTTAATAATTTTGTCTTCAAATTCAAACTCAATGAAGTGTTAATAATTCCAGTAATGATGTTTTTTGTCACATAATATTTTATTAAATTATTTAAAATTCATAAAAAAAATTGAATAGAAAAAAATATAAAGGTAAATAGTCTAAAATATATTCTCTTGGGATTTAATAATTATTTTTTTATACGTAAAATAATATCCCTTTAATATTGAAAATTTTGTTACCATTAGTAGGGAAAAAATTGTTCAAACAAGGGGTTAAACCAAATGATATGGTTTCAAATAATATATAATCCTAAATTATTCAGATTTTATGATTATGTTAAGAACATATGCTCATTATCATAGAATTTAGGTCATTTTTATAACATTTTACAATATTTATACATGAATTATATTTAAATATCTCATTTATTTAAATAAAATACTCTACTGATATTGTATAATAAATAACAGTATATTAAATAATTTAAAAGTCCTAAAAGTTATATAATATTACAATTGAATTATATTTGGATTAAAATATCAAACATGATCCATTTATGAGTCTCTTATCCTTTTAAAAAAACTTTCGTGTCCACTAATGATTGAAAAACATTGATATCAGGATAATTGTCAAAAGGGTTGAAGGGGTTTAAAACAAACAGATAAGGGTGAAAAAATCACCTAAAATTGAAAAACAAAATTATTGGATTAAATTATTTTAAAACATACTAATTTTCCATAAGAATCTCCCATTTTGGGTTCTATATAGTATTCCACAAATTTTATAGATTGATATAACATATTGTTTTTGTGTTAAAGGATTACATTCTATTTCAAACATTTTATATATTCAATTTAAGTCTAATTAAATGGAATATTTCAAAATAAGCATTTATAATAAATTTTTCAAAATAATGTTTTATTATATTATTTATTTAAAAATGATTAAAATACCTAAATAGGATAAAGGGGAAAATATATGGTCTAAAATTCCATCCCTTGTCAATTTATGATTCAATTTTTACATTACATGTAAAATTATAAAACTAAAATGGTGAAAAATATGTTATGAGAGTAACTTTGAATCTTCGAAATGACATCAAATTTTATGCTTAAAAAGATCGATAATAAGCCTAGGGATTTTGGGATTACATTATAGAACTTACTAAGAAATTTTCATATCATGAACTTGATGTGTGGATCCAGCTACAAATCATCTACCAAGGTATCCAACTAGCCACTCATATAATATTAGATTCTGTTTCTAATGGGATACTAATGCTTAAACACCTTATGAAGGTCAATAACATATCAAATAGGTATTACATAATTCAATTATTTGTAAGGGAAATCATGGACTACCTCATTTTTTAATCCAACAACATGAAGAAAGAACCCATTTAACAGCACAAACAGAGTCCCTAACTAAGAAGTTGGAATCCTTTCAACTGTCTGTTGCATGACCCCCTCCTACTCAAGTAATGGAGATTCAATCTTGTGAAATGTGTGGTGGAACACACTTTTATATATCAAGATTGTTTTAAAGGTTCTATGAAAAATAAATCCAAGAATTTAATTAAGTTTATTATAATTAGAAAAACCACCAATACCAGCAATTGCACCAATATTATCAACTATAGACCACTTAATAGCTACACAAAAACAATCAGGAGTATTATAAGCTGAGAAGTTGTCAAGAACCACCCATGAACCGATGACCACCTTGATATACACCTATGAATAATTTTCCTAGAACACCCCAACAACTGCCCAAGAGGACTTTCCTCCTAGAGGGCATCAAAAATGTCAACCAGCACCATAAATACCACAATAAACCACCACACCTCTTTAAAAAAATTTGGAAACTATTCACAAAACCTTCATTAAAAAATAAGAGCAAAGGATGGACACCCAAGAAACAGAAATGATAATTCAAAGGTATTCCCTTGGAAATGTCGAACATAAAATCTATCAAATATCAAAGAATTAATCTAATAGACTGTCAAGTCGGCATCCAAGAAATTCTGAGACATACCCAAAGGAAGAGATGAAGGCAACAGTACTAAAGAGAAAAAAATTGATAGATTTTCAACAACTATGTGTAGGAGAAGATAAAACTTTTGAGGAACAAAAGAAACCTTCAACAGTCATAAAAGAATATGATAATAAAATACTGAATAAATCTGATCACGATAAAACTCTAGAGTTCCCACCTCCAAAATATTCTCTAGTATAAGATAAAACCAAAGAGGATACTTATGTGGCACCACCAAATTACAAACCACCTCTCCCCTTTCTAGAAATAACGAGACAAGGAAGGATTAAAGGGTAATAAAATAAATTTTTGGAGATATTCACACAATTTCACATTTATATCCCAGTTTCTGAAGCTATTTACCAAATGCCTACCAATGAAAAATTTCTCAAGAAACTTGTTATATCTTGGGTTTTAAAAAAAGGATTATTTTTTAAATAATTATTTAATATTAGGAATATTAATTAAAAAGATTAATTAATATTAAATTATCAATTAAGAATGAAAATATATAAATTACGGAATTAAAATGACAATCTAAAATAAAAATTTATTAACAAATAATTGATGTGATTTAGTTAATTTTATCAAATATTTATTAGTTAACATGTTTTAGTATAACAAGTTGATTATCATAAATTATTAAATTACTATTTTTAAAAAACATATTTTTTACTAAATAAATTAAAAGAATTTTAATTTAAATAAAAGAATGAATTGTAATTTAAAAATGATTACATTTGTGAAGTTTGTTTATAAAATTAAATTTAATAATAATAATATTATTATTATTAATTAATGGAAAGATATTTTTTTGAGATTTGAGATTTTATAAAATTATGATTTAGTTTTATAAGTTATTGAAATATATATACATATATAATTATATTCATATTAATATATTAATTTCATATACATATACATGTTAAGAAACACTAAAATAATTTTTAAAAATAATTTAAAGAACATGGTATGTTATTTAAAAAAAATTAAGAAAAAATTTACGACAAAATGAATAAAAAAACCAAAAGTTGTAAAAATAATAAGTTCAAAAAAATTAAAAACTATTAAAAAAGAAAGAAATACATATATAATAATATAAGAGTAACTTAGTAATATATAGAGGATATAAATTATAATAAAGTGACAAAAAAATAAAATGATTTAATATTAAAAATAGTGAGGTGAAACACAAAAAAGATGAAGAAATAAATGATGAGATGACTGGTAACATGAGAATATAAGTGGGATCGCCATATTCTAATGCTTTCTAATGTATCAATATATATATATATATATATATATATATATATATATATATATATCTCATACACGTTTCTTTATAACTTACTCAAATAAGGTAATCCAACATTTATATTTGTTTTATTTTTTGTTTCAAAGAATTATATAATATAATTACACTTATAAATTATATATATATAAATATATATTATAAAATAGTGAAGTTGATTTTATAAATAGGAGTAACATTTTTATTATGCACCATTTCCTCTCTACTATCTATTTTTTTAGTCCTGCACATTGTGCACAAGTTTTGTATACCTTCTTGATCATTTCATTATCTTATGCATTTTTTTGTTCTTCCTTATGTTGTACCCAATCATTGGAAATAAGGTATCTTGGTTATTTTCTTTATGGTAAGATATTATATTTATTTTTATCCAATTTTGGTTTATATTTTAAATTACTATATTGTGAGGGAAAATTTCTTTTTTTAATAAATTTCTTTTCTTACAAATTCCATGTTATATATATATATATATATATCTGTGTGTGTGTTATATTTCTGAGAAACATTTTGTTCATATATTTTTTTAGAATTTAAATTTATTGTTTATATATATATATATATATATATATAATTTTAGGTTTATATATTGTATAAATTTTTAATTATTAATTTTCATACTCTATGACTATTTATATTAAAATTATAAAAATATTTTTATGAGAGTATAATATATTTGTGAAAGTTATATTATTCCAATATATATATATATATATATTAATGTTTTTGTATAATTTGAGTTCTAATTTCAAGGTTTTGATTTTTTTACAATTGTGTGTATATATATATCTTCAAGTTTATGTTATTCAAAATATATGTACATGTATTTTTAAATTTCAAGATTATTCATTTTAAATTATAGAAGTATTAACAAATTTATGTAAGGGGACTAATTTATGCACATACAATTTCATTTTATGAAATTATACAACATGATGTATTTCACCTAAACCCTTTTTATTATTTTGTGTTTAACTGTTCTTATACTTATGATGTATATGTATATTTGTATATGTGGATTAAATGTTTATTTTAGAAATGTTAATTTTTATAATTATATGTGTTTTATATAAATATTTTTCTTATGATTGATTTGAGAAGACAAAGTGATACATATTTTATTTTATGTGAATAGAAATTTACTATTTCTGTTATTTTATGTTAATACTTTCTACATTTACATCATTATTTTATACATAAAATAAATTATTAAATTGATATTTTAATATTGAAGGTTCGGATTAAAATGATCAAACGTATCACTTTATATTATTTTCTAAAAAATTGAATCTCATGAGTTTATGAAAGAAGTTTTATTTACATGGATATCATTTAACAATCCATGTTTTTATGAAAAGTCTAAATAACTTGATATTTGGTGGTATCAAGTATAAAAAGTGATTTCCTAAGAAAGTTAATATGCATATGTATTTAATGTATGGTTATGTTTTTAAAGGAAAAACTCCAATGAAAAATGTATATATGTATGTAAGTAAAGATTAAAATTATGTTATAAAAATTAGGCTCTTGAACATTATAAACATGGTAGGGAAATAGTGAGTGAAACCATCCCCACAGAAAGTGGGTTGGCCTAGACATCCTTCAATGTTTCAATATAACTCATGGTTTTATTTTCAAAATCTTGCACAATATTTTTCAATAATTTCACTAGATTATTTTTAAAGTATTTTAAAATTATAATTATTTTCTAAAGTAATATAGTATTTGAAAAAGCATATTATTTTAAAATGGTTTAAAACCCCTTACTTTCCAATCAAATTCTCACCCTGTAGCATAAATTAGTTTCATTAGTTTTTTAGATTTCCAATTGGTGTTTATTTTACATAATGTGGTAGCACGTGCGATGGATTTTGTTTAATTTTTTTTTTGTGGATTTGTTAATTTATAATGTATATATCTAATTTTCCAAAACCTAGATTGTAAAAGGACCTAGAATATATAATTATATGTTTTTTAGTTTTTATTTCATAAAAAAATACTAATCAATTTTAGTACTAAATCTGGAAGCATGGGTTTGAGACTTTACAATTGGTATCAGAGTAACGGTCTATAAAACATTGGAGATTAGATATTTTTATTTAAAAAAATCTAATTAATAGAGTATAGAAGTATAGAATTACTATTTTGTTAATTTTGAATATGAAAATTCATAATTTTCTAGGGTTGGATGAATGAATTAAGAGTGAGGGATAAATTTATTGGGGGATAAATGTAACATCATGAGTTTTAGAAAAGTATTCTTTCAAAAAAATAACTTAATATTAGAACTAATAATTAAACTTTTACAATTAATATTAAATTATTAATTAATAATGTAAATAAATAAATAAACAAATTAAAATGACACTCTTAAATGAAACTTTATTAATAAATAATTGACGTGTTTTAGTCAATTTTATCAAATAATTATTACATTATATGTTATAATATATTGAATTTATTTTCATAAATTATTAAATTATTGTTTTATATATAAGTTTTGTTTTAATAAATAAATTCTATGAATTTTAATTTAAATTAATGAATCATTTCTAATTTTAAAATGTTTATATTTGTAAAAATTAATTTTATGAAATTAATGGTAATGATAATAATATAAATAATTATGGGTAAAAGATAATTTTTAAAGATAAATAATTTTATAAATTTATTTTCTTGTTTTATAAATATATAAAATTATAAATATATAAAATTATATTATAATAAAAAACGAATTTCATATATATGTAAGTTAAAAAAATGCTTAATGATTTTTAAAAATGGGAAAACATGGTATATTTGGATTCTAAAAAATAAGAAAAAAGTTAAAAAATGAAAAAAAAAGTATAGAATATAATAATTACAAAAAAATATAAAATAATTAAAAAAATATAAATTAATATATAACAATATAAGAGTAACGTGAAAAAAGAGAAGATATAAATGATGAAAAAGAGATAAAAGATAAGATATTATGCAGTTAAAAAATAAAGTTGTGGCACACAAAAAGAGGAAATGATGAGAAGAATGGTAATATGAGAAAAAATGTAAAATCCCTACATTATAATGCCTAATAATGTAGGAATTATAATATATGCATACTATATATATAACTATATCATACAAGTTTCTTTAAAATTTACTCAAACAAGAAAATTAATTAATTATATTTTTTCTATTTTGTGTTAAAGAATTATCCAATAAAATTATTTCATGAAATTATATATATACATATTATATAAAAGGTGATGTTGATTTTATAAATAGGTGTTCATTTAATGTTAAGAACCACTACCTCTCTGATTTTTTTCAAATCCTTGCATACTTTACTGAAGTTCTGCATGCATTCACAAGCACTATAATATCTTCTTCACATTTTTGTTATTCCTTCTGGTCATCCCAAGCCTCAAGGAAAAGGGATACTAGTTCATTTCCATGAATTATGGTATTATATTTTTTATCAAAAGAAAATTTTAATTTTAATTTATTCTATTTTAATGAACCTCATGGTTTTGTTTTCCAAAAGCCACCATAATGTTTTTTTTAAATTCCAGAGATTATTTTTTAATAATTTTACAAAGAATAAGTATTTTAAAAGTAATATATTATATTAATAAGAATAATACTTTTTAATGTTACTAATCCCATTACTGTGAAATTAAATACTGACCCTATATTTTAAATTATTTTCAATGTTTTAGTTGATTTCCAATTACTGTATGTTTCACATAATGAGGCAGCACGAATAATGAATATTGTTTAATTTTGTGTGTGTAGATATGTTAATTTTTAATTTATATTTCTAATTATCCAAAATCTAGACTAGAATAGGTCATATTATGTAAAATGGTCTATTTTTTCATATTTCTTTTATAAAAAAACATTGCATTTTAAGTAATAAATCTCTGAGTGCAGGTTCATGTCATCACAAAACTGCATTACAACAAGAGGAAGATGGATGAACTATGAGTTATTTCCCTTAATGAAGTATGATCTTTTGTTTTCCACTAGAAAATTACACAATTAATTATATATCCTTGGATCTTCTCAATTCAATACACCATAGGATAATGCAACTTCGGAAGATCCCAGTGTGACCTAGGATCTAGTATCGAATTTATGAGAATAAGTGTATTTATAACAGACCATACTTAAAATGCATATATATTGAATAAAAATTTGAATAATATTCCTTAAAAACAAAAAAACCATGATATGAATATACAGGTTTAGTGTATTTAGAAACTGGGAGGCACAAACAATTGGTTCATAATACATATTCATTATCTCTAACTTATTTCATCATAACTATGCCCATTTTTGGCATATATTACTTAATACCTTTCTTCATGACCTGTGGAAAAGAAACAAAGTAAAGGGTGAGTTAAGAGGCCCAATAATGGTAAAAATGAGAGATATAAATCAAATCATAATCATATGACATAATACAATAACATTTGAAAATATTATCCTACATATGAAAGATCATTATATAATTCCATCGGATAACTCATAAAATTTCATAAGAACGAATGAACATAGTCCCAAAAGGCATAAAATTGGAGATGAGATTTAGTTTATACACATAAGAATATAAAATCATTTTATATTAGTCAAGAATGATTTCCAATACCATCATAGTGGACAAAGTCCATTACTGAACTGAGTCCACTCCTCATTCCAGCCTTGTACTACTGAACTGAGATCATTTCCCATACCATCCATGTTAATATCATGAGAAATAAATATTTACCCAATTAATTAGAGGAATATATAAGTCCCACCCATCTCATCATGTAATAATTATTATGTGTTCCACAATTTAATAAATCAATCATCACACCCTAAGGAATAAAATGGGTTTTTTAAACATAATTCCACCAAAGAATAATCCATTTAAAACAAAATCATTTCATAAATAACCTTACATATTATACAAAATAAAACCATAGGAACAAGAAGGATATTATACTTGATACATACCCCTATAAAATAATTCCATATTAGATGAAAATAATTTTGATATAACACTTAAAATTAATTCTTGAGGAAAATTTCATTTGTTCTTCAAAGACATTTTATTTTCTCCAAATTTCGAACAATTTTAAAAGAAAATAATTTACTTGAAAATATAAATTAAATAATATAATGGAAGCATCATGTAACTAAGGTTTTATAAAAATTTAAAAATCCATTGACTCCATATAAGTTAAAAATTAAAAAATCCTCATACTTTTGGGAAAAAAGTCAAAAAATATATCATATCGAAAATGAAAAAATATTCATTTCATACTATTTAATAGGAATTACACAATAGGTAAAATGGAATATAAATAATTTTATAATAATAGAAAGAAAATTTTGGAATAAAAAATTAAGATACATGGACATTGATGATAAATATATCGTAGTAAATATTTACATATAATGAATCTTGGATAATAATAATATTGAAAAATTAACCCTTACTAATATATAGTATGTAAAATCATTTTCCTGATTAAATAAATAAAATTATATAAATATGTAAATATCCTAACATTCATAATAGGAATATTAAAAATATTCTTGGGAAACAGAAACACCACACAAAGGAAATAGGTTGCGTATAAGAAATATGTTCCACATAAATGAAAGTGAGACAAATTAGTCCCTTACCAATTTATAATAAGTTGAATCATATGCATCGTAAAAAAATATTTATACATAAATATCACAACCTTTATAGTATAAATCATAAAAAAATTCATGAGAAATATAAACACCACACAAAAAAATTGGTGGTCTATAAGTTATATGTCATATCGAAATAAAAGTGATGTAAAATAACCCCTTACAAATTTATAATAAGTCAAATCATATGATTTGTAAGATAAATAAAATTATTTCATATTTAAATATCATACAATTAATTATAAGGATAATAAAAACATTCAATGGAAACATAAACATTCTTGGAAAACATAAACACTACAAAAAATAAATAGGCGGTGTACAAGGCATATATCCCACATAAATAAAACTTGGAAAAACGAATTCCCTAGAAATTTTCAATTAGTCAAATCATATACCTCATAAAATAAAAAATAATAATAATATGCAAATAAAATAAACTTCATAACAGTAATCATAATAACATTCATGGAAACATAAACACTGCACAAAATAAGTAGGTGGTGTATATGGCATATGTCACGTAGAAATAAAATTGGGAAAAAATAATACCTTAATTGAGGTTTGATTTACTTTTTATATGTCTGGACCTATTGGAAAATGATTTATGTAATTTCAATTACTTTTTCTAGAGTCATAGTCATTTTTATGATATCATATGTGATCATATTATTATCTGATTTTAGTAACATTACTACACATCCATGAGGTGTTAACTTCTTTATTTTATTATGCATGTTTTGTTAGATAAGTTCTTAGTCATTTCTAAGGTTATAGGTATATCATTTAAATAATTATATTAGCATAATATATATCATTTTATTCATTCAATTCATTTATATAATCATTATGTAATAAAGATAAAGTAGAATGAATCACATCACATCATGGATGTGGTAGGCTGTACGTATGTACGAGCGATGATATTATTCACATAATTATTGAATAGTATTTAAGTGGATGGTGTATAATTTTTAAGAATCAATATCATGTTATTATAATCATATATTTTTATTATTTCTATCATTATAAAAATCCCTATAATGTGGTGGTGAAAAACATATTACACCACGACATGGAGACTGTAAGTAGTAGGTACGCACATGTGGTGATTTTGTTTTCCATATAACATATAGAATGTGGAATATTGTTCTTACATAGTAATAAAATCTCAGTATATAATTGATACATGAGTTATTAATAATTAAACAACTCATGAATAGTATGTAAAAGAATAATGAAGTTTGAATGAATCGGTAGAGGAGATTACCTCTTCTTCGATGTGCTCCCTCTAAATCTCATCTTAAAGCACTAGAGTTGGTATTTTAAGAAGACCAGAATCACTAGAATGTAATTGGGAAATTTTATAAGGGAAATGGTAATGGGATGAATGATATTGAATGTTAAATGTAAAGTGAATAGGTGAGGGTGAAGGTTCCCTTTTATAATATAGGCGAGGGGCACATTTGTGATCTCAAAATATATTACTTTATAATAAAAGAATACCCCATTTAAAAAACTAAAAAATGTCCCAATTTTGAATATGAGATGATATAGGGTTGTAATATCATCAACCAATAAATTTTAGACAAGTTATTATATCAATTTATGCCTTATCATTTTAATTAACACTTATTATATTTAATTTTTATATAAGGTAACAAATATTTCAATATTAAAAGTGTAAAATTTTTATTTATTTGACTTAAATTAGTCAACAAATAAATAAATTATAAAAATTATTACCATATCATAATTAATCTATTTTTTAAAAAAAAATATTTATTATAATTTAATAAAACATTATTTTGATAAACATTAAATAGTGCGAATTTTGACACTATTTGATTCATCGATTTTTAAAATTATTAAGATGACATGTTACCTTTGAAACAAATATTTTATTATATTCTTAATAGATCATGGTCATCTAGAAAATTAATTTTAAATATTAATTACACCAAATTATATTTGTTTTAAATTTTTTAATAATATTAATTTGATATTTACCTTAATAAAATAACTACTAAAATCGTTTGGTATAATTATTTATTATGGTTATTTTTAGAATAAAAATTAAAAATAAAATACTATGAAAAATATAAATCCACTATATTTCAAAATAATACTTATAATTGAGTATATATTCTGTATAATGCATCATTAAAAATGTTACACTTATTAAAAATGAATGGGACAAGTTTATCGTCACTTTAAATAAAATAATATAACCTTCAGAATCACTTCTATAATGCTCTAAATGGTCAATAAATAGACCCTTGGATTATTTGGGTTGATATATACTCAAAAAATATGTTTTGGTCAAGTTTTTGGGTCTTTTAATGGTAATTATCATTTTAATAATTATTATTTTATTGATTTCTCATTAATTAAATAATTTTGGTATCATTAAAGTATAAGACTTTAAGGTAATTATTTATATCATAAAAATTTAGAAATAAATTATCATGATAAAAAAACATTTTAAATTTAAAATTAGTATTTATAATCTAATTTATATTTGGTATAACATTATATTAAAAATTATATAGTTATTAAAATTTTAGTGGGACATATTTAACTTTTTATTATATAAAATCAATTAAATGTCTTAATATCATCTAAGTGGCTTAAAAAGGACCCAATTTCAACCCAAGAGCTATTTAGGTCGAAATAAATTCATAAAATTATATTAGTAAAAGTGTTAGGATAATTTAATAATGTTATTTTTACCCTTAGTTACCTGATTTACCCTTTTATTGTATTAATAAAAATTGTGGAAGTTATTATTCATAATAACCAAAAATAAAAGGAATCTATTAACATAATATGGAACTAATAATTTCAAATGTGGAATATATTTTTCAAAATTCAAATCACATAAGTTCAATTAATTAATTTTAAATTAATATCAGTCTTGGAATGATAGAAAATGTTTTAAATGTTAAAACATTGCAAAAGATTGACATTTTTTCACCTCTAAATTCAATGTAAAATTAATGCTAATGAAATAAATTATATTAAATGATAAAAATTTATTATATTTAAAATTTAAAACCATTAAATATTATAATTTAACCATATAAATTATTTTGATTAAACATCTATTTTCAATTAAAATTTAGTGTATTTTTAATATTAATCCAAATATGAAAGTTACGTAAAAAATATCAAAAATTAATCCAAAATATATTTTATATCCCTATTATAAATACCACAACCATGTTTTTATATAAAAATCACTAAATTTTCAAAATATTAATTTAAATGGGGTTCTTCATTAAAAGTAAGAAAATTATTCTTTTGAAAAAAAATATATTGGTTTTTATACATCAAATAGGTTTTATTCAAATCCTATGAAAAAAATATCTATTGGATGATTTTAATGAATATTTTATTTGGTATATAACATATATATCTCATTAATTTCATTGAATAATACTAATTCAGTCAATTTATTAATATAAAAATAAAAAATGATTTATATTATTCATAAATAATTGGTAGCCATTGAATTTTCATAAGTTATTTATATTTACTTCTGCTAACCTAACAACTATTATAAAATGGTCATTTTATACTAAGGATGTATCTTGGTTCATTTAAACTCACGATTTCAGGAAATGCATGCTACTGAAGAACGAAATTAATTTAAATAAAATATTTCATAAAAACATCCAGGTGTTGCGTTCTACCCCACCTTAAACTGAATATATCCCAAGAAATTCATTATTTAGAGACAAAAATACCAGGATACTTCTACCTCATCACAACCTCATGTTCCCACATAGCTTCCTCAAATTGATGGTTCCTCCATATAACTTTAAACAAGTGTGTGGTCTTATTTCATTTAACTTTTTCACTATGATCTAGAATCTCTATATGTTATTCTTCATAAGAAAGTTTTTGATCCAGTGGTACAACTTCTAGGATTAGTATATGTGAAGTATTTTCATGAGATATACATTAAACACATCATGAATTTTATAGAGACTCATTGGAATCACCAATCAGTAACCTACCTTCCCAACATGATCCATAATTCCAAAAAGACTGATATATCAAGGGATCAACTTGCCCTTATTTCCAAATCTCATTACTATATTACAATGAGATATTTTTAGAAACACCTTTTCACCCACTTTAAACTCTAGGAATTTTCCATGGTTCTCATCATAACTTTTTTGTCGACTCTGTGACGATCTTCTGTGTTGTTGAATAGATCTAACCTTTTCTGTCATTTCATCAAATAGATCAAGTACTAATAGATTTCATTCCCCAACATCATCCTAGAAAGTTGGAGCTCTTCACTTATTTCTATATATGAATTCATAATGGGCCTTATAAATACTGTAGTAAAAGCTATTGTGGTAAGAAAATTGCATTAATGGTTGTTTTTGATCTCAAACGCCTTTGAAATCCACATAGAAAGCTCTAAAAATGTCTTGTATAGTTTGAATTGTCCTCTCATACTAACTATCTGTCTAAGGATGATAAGAAGTGATGAAACATAACTCTATATTCAGAGATTTTTAGAGAATTCTCGAGAACATCGAAGTAAACCAAGGATCCAGACCAAATATAATGGATGGCAGTACTCCATGTAATCTTACCACTTATATTACATATATCCTAGAAAGCTAATCAAGAGGTAAGTCCTATCTAATAGGAATGATGTGTGATGAATTCATAAGGAGATCAACTATAACCTACATTTCATTATGACCATTATATTTTTGGGATGTGATATGAGAAATTCATTAGTGATGTCTTCCAATTTCTATTCTGGTATAGGTAGTTGTTGTAAGATCCCCTTAGACTTTTTTCTCTTAGTCTTAAATTTCTGAAAAACCACGCACTGAGATACACATTCAGTAACATCTCTTTTCATTCCATCCCACCAGAATTACTCTTTTAGGTCTCTATACATCTTTGTGCTTCTAGGATGAATAGATAATGAAGAATTATGAGCCTCATCCAACATATCCTTCATTAATTATAGTATGGGAGGAATAAAAACATGGTTCCTGAAACTTATTATTCCATCACAATAACGGTTGAATTCGGGAACATTTCTCATCTTATTTTTTAGATCTACATCTTCCTAATACACCTCCTTAATATTCACGTGTATGGATGGTTTAACATTCATTTGATGAAGATACTATTTATCCCCTACCATTAAAATTTCAAGATCTATCCTTTCCAAATCAATAAATACTGGATCTTTTGTGATACTCATCATGGATAGGCTATCATGGTCATTTTTAGTTAAAGTATCAACCACCTTGTTCGATTTCCCAGGGTGGAAATGTATTGATGAGTTTTAATATATAATCAACTCCAACTATCTTCTTTGGAGCATATTCAGATCCTTTTGTGTAAAAATATATTGTAAAATTTAATGATAAGTATAAATATCACTCCTTTCACCATAAAAATAATGCCCCTAAATATTTAAGTCAAATATTACCACATCTAACTCTAAATCATGAGTTGGGTATTTTTTATCATGGATTTTAAATTATTGTAAGGAATAAGATATAACCATATCATTTATAATGAAAACACATCCCAACTCCTTCTTGGATGCATCACTATAGATCATAATCCATTCTCTAATACAAGGAGGTTTGAGTATAGGTAAATTGGGTGACCTTATTTTTAGCTCTTTCAAATTCTGTTCACATTATTTAATCAACACGAACAAATCTCCTTTACGAGTCAACATGGTGATTGTATTAGATAATTGTGAAAAATCATTTACAAAATGTTGATAATATCTAACCAAACCCAGAAAACATAGGATCTTAGTTATCGTTATTAGACTCAGACAAATTTCAATAACATCTATTTTTGCTGGATACACATATATCACCTCTCTTGAGATTATGTGACCCAAAAATGACACCTTCTGAACAAAAAATTTACACTTGAAAAATTTTACATAAATATTCTCCTTTCTTCTAGTATTCGGTACAATTATAAAGTGATCTTAATGTTATTATTTATTATTTGAATAGACAAGAATATATTCTATAAAAACCACCAAAAACTAATCAACATATTCTATAAATACTATATTAATTAGATCCACGAATATAGAAGGGGAATTAGAAAGACCAAAAGGAATCACTATAAACTAATAGTGTACATACCTTGTATGGAATATTTTTTTTGGTATATCCTCCTTATTGAACATTAATTTATGATATCCTAGATGTAAATAAATCTTGGAAAATTATTGAGCTTCGTGTTGTTGGTCAAATAAGTTATATATGTGGGGAAGAGGATAATTTTTCTTTATAGTGACCTTGTTATATTCTAGATAATCAATGAAGAGTCTCATTGATCCACATTTCTTCTTCAAAAATATTACATGTTCTCTCCTAGGTGATGAACTAGGGTGTATCAACCCATTGTTTATAATCACTTAGAGTTTCTTCTTAAATTCTTAAAACTCAATTGGGTCTATTCTATAAGATGTCTTTGAAATAGGCATGGCACTCGGTATGAGTTCTATTGAAGACCCAACTTCATGATTCAGTGAAAGTCGTAAAAAATATTCCAGAAATACCTCATCAAACTCCAGTTCAATAGGTGGATTATTAATGGTGAGTTTATCCCTTTAAATTTGAGATATATAACCTTCATTAATAGGAATCAAGACCCATAAGTAGGAATAAATATCCACTAGAAGGAAATATTCATCCTTGCAATGATATGTGATCATAAATTGATCCCTAATATGACATGTTACTTATTTTCCTTAGAAATTGATATGATACCCATATAGATAAATCTAATATATTCAAAGAATCACATCAAATTCCACTATAGTATGGATCACTAGATTTTTAGGAAGCACTTTCCTACAAACTCAACCCTGGAAGAATTATAAACTGTTTATGTGACCGTTGATCCATTAGGAGTTGTCAGAACTTACTTAACATCTAATTTTTGAGGTAATACTGTGATACCCATATAAAACTATTTAAAAATAAAATATTGGGTGGATATAGAATCAAATAAAACATTTCTACTTTAGAGTGTATGATAAGTGTACCTTTCACCACTTCATTATCATACTCCACATCATTGATAGTGATCACATATAACCTTCATTTTTCATTGGAATTATGATTTATCAAAAATAGATCATCATGAATTACCCTTAGGTTGGGGAATTTATTGGAATAATTATTCATTTCCTTTCACTTGTAGTATTGAAGTGTAGGAGGTGCATTTTGTTCAAAATTGTCTTTATTTGGATCAATAGACTTATTTTTTGCATCACTTCAGCATTCAACTACCCAATGACCTTATATCCCAGACATAAAACGTTTTATAGTACCATTAAGACAATTTCCTCCATGTTTCATTCCACACATTTAGAATATGGGAAAACTCATCTTCTTTTTAGTGTCAACTTTTTATTTTCCCTTGGATTCCATTTTTCGCTTCACATCAAACCAATAGGTTTGATGTGTTACTCCAACCACCTTGAAAACCATGAGATCACATCGAATGATTTCCTCATATCTATTGAAGTACCTTATATATAATTCTCTTTGGAGACTTTTTTTAAGCCACTAAAGAATAAATCATTTTTACATTCATATTAGATAATAATTCCAAAAGTGTACCTTGAAAGCCACGTAAAATTTGATTTGTAGGTACCAACGAACTCATCATACATTTTATTAAAATAAAGGAACTCTTTCTCCATCTTTTTTTAAATTATATTAGGAATATACTTATTGAAAAATATTTTCTTGATCTCACCCCATTCTATAGTGTCAATTTATTATCCTTGCATCATATTCTTGATAACATTCCACCATTGATCAGTTTCACCTTCCAAATGTTAGACTAAAAATATGATCTTATAATGTTCTAAACATCAGAGAACTAAAAATATTTTTTTAGTGATATTTATCCATTGTTAATACAATAAAGGGATTATAAGACCTACTGAAGGAAAGTGGATGATTCTTTTTCATGGAATCAAGAGAATATTTTTTCCTCCTTTTATTTTTTAAAATTTATACATGATTCATAGCTTGAGAATGTTGTGTGAGCATAGATAAAATATTTTTTTATTCCAACTCCCATAACATTTATTTTCTCATTGGTACAATCATTAAATTTTAATTCTCTTTCAACTTTAACATAGTTCCTTTAGGTTTCATCAATTGACTAAAACCAATAAGCATAGTGTGAGAAACACTAATCACAATGGGAAAACCACATATTTAAGAATAAAACTTAAATTTAGGAAATATTAGGTTTTATCTTATATTAATAATGATAATTTCTAAAACACTGTGATTATAACCTACAATTCGGAATATCCTTAGGGTTCTTCCTATGGTTTTCTCATTTTATTTTCCAAAGGATACAATTTCTTTTATACCAACTACAACAACCCATACATAACATATGTATATATTACTTAAAAATTTAAATAATATTCCTTAAAAAAAACATAACAAAACCATGCCAAGAACATATAGGTATAGTGTCTTTAGAAACTATAAAACATAAACAACTAGTTTCTCATAGATCTTAATTTTCTCCCACTTATTTCATCATAACTTGACCACTTTTTGACAAATTTTACTTAATAATCTTATTCATGACATGGGAAAAAGATACATATAAAAGGGAGAGCTCAGATTCTTAGTAAGGGTAAACAAGTAAGATATCAATCATATAATAATCATAACACATATGAACATAACATTTTAAAATCTTATCCTACATATGAATGATCGTGAAATCATGCAATGAGATAAATCAAAAATTTCATAAGAATCAATGAATGTAATTCGGAAATTCATAACATAAGACATGAAATTTTGCAGCATACACATAATCATAGAAAATACTTTCATATTAATAAATTCTCATTGCTAATACCATAATAGCGGATAAATTCCATTACGGAATTGAGTTCACTCCTTGTTCCAACCCTGACTACTAAACCGAGACCATTTCCCATACAACTATGTTTATATCATGAGATATAAATATTTACCCATTTAATTTGTGGTATATATATGTCCCACACATCATATAATGAAATCATTCTTTTGTGTTCCATAATAACATAAATAATTCATCATAAACCAAGGAATGAAATGGGTTTCATTAAACATCATTTCACCATAAGATAATCCATGTAAAAAAAGGATTTCATAAATAACATTCTTTCATAAACACAATAAAACCATAGGAACAATAAGGATATTATAATTGAAAAAACCCATATTAAAAAAAATTCTATCTTATATGGATAATAATTTGGACATAACACTTGAAATTAATTTTTGAGAAAAATATCCTTTCTTCTTTATTTTTTTATCTATAAATTCCGCAAAATTTTAAAAGAAAATAATTTATTTTAAAATAAATTTTAAATCATGTAAGGGAAACATCATGGAAATAAGGTTTTATGAAAACATAAAAATACATTCATTCCATATAAGATAGAAAAAATTTCCCTTGTATTTTTTCTGGAAAATTCAAAAACTACCACCTATAAAAAAAACAAAATATTCATTTCATACCATTTTATAAAAATTCACCAATGGATAAAATTAAATCTAAAAAATTTAAGAAAAATAATAATAATAATTTGGAATAAATAATTTGGAAACATATACATGGATGATAAATATACCACAGTAAATACTTATGTATAAAAAAAATTGGATAATAATTAGATTGTGAAATTAACCCATACCAATTAATAATCAGTAAAATAATATGACACATAAAATAAATAGAACTAGATAAATATTTAAATATCATATTCTTTATAATAATAATCATAGAAACATTCATGGGAAACATAAACACCACAAAAAAGAAATAGGTGGTGTATAAAGCATATGTCCCACAAAAATAAAAGTGAGAAAAAATAATCCCTTAACAATTTATAATCAGTAAAATCATATACATCATAAAATAAATAAAATTATATACATATGTTAATATAATAACCTTTATAATAGGAATCCTAAATACATTCATGTGTAACATTATCACCAAAAAAAATAA
Source organism: Viscum album (assembly GCA_963277665.1). Lineage (NCBI taxonomy): Eukaryota > Viridiplantae > Streptophyta > Magnoliopsida > Santalales > Viscaceae > Viscum > Viscum album. Next base: position 1,459,047,742 of record OY728121.1, read on the forward strand.
ATAGGTGGGGTATAAGGCATATGTCTCATAGAAATAAAAGTGTGACAGAATAATCCCTTTCCAATTTATAATCAGTCGAATCACATGACTCATAAAATAAATAAGATTATATGAATATAGAAATATCATAAATTTTATAATAGGAATCATTAAAATATTCATTGTAAAAATAAACACCACACAAAATAAATATGTGGTGTATATGGTATATGTCCCAAGGAAATAAAAGTGAGACAAAATAATCCTTTATCAATTTTTAATCAGTCGAATTGTATGCCTGATAAAATAAATGAAATTATATGAATATTTAAATATCAAAATATTCATATTAGGAACCATAAAAACATTAATGGGAAACATAAACACCACAAAAAAGAAATTGGTGGTGTATAAGGATTATGTCCCACAAAAATAAAAATGAGACAAAATATTCCCTTACAAAAGGTCCAATTTAGCTTAAATATATCTGAACCTCATGTATAATGATTTAAATAATGACATTTAATTATTATAGAATCATAATAATTTTTATGATATCTTATATGATCATATTATCATAAATCTTTAGTAACATTATTACTCATCCATCAGGTGTTATCTTCTTTATTATCTTACACATGTTTTGTTGGATATTTTCTTCTTCTTATTCTTCTGATATAGATATATATTTTAAAGAATGATATTAGTATAATATATATCATATTTATTCATTAAATTCCTTTATGTAATCATTATTTAATAAATATCATGTAGAATGCATCACATCACATCGTGAAGACGGTAGGTCGTACATACACACGAGCGACGGTATCATTCCCATAATTTTCGAATATTATTTATGTGGATGGTGTTTAATATTTAAGAATAAATACCATTTTATAATAACTATATATAATTATTATTTCCATCATTATACAAATCCATGTAAGGTGGTGGTAAAAAACATATTACACCATGATGTGGAGATGATAAGTCGTATGTACGCACACGTGATGATTTTGTTTTCCATAGGATGGATAGAAGGTGGAATATGGATGTTACATAGTAATAAAATATCATTGTATAAGTGAAAATATATTTATTACTTTATAATGAATCAACTCATGAATAGTAAGTAAAGAAGAAAGAAGTTTGAAAGTATCGATAGAGGAGATTACCTCTTCTTTGACGTGCTCCATCTAAATCTCCTCTTAATTAAAAAGAGTGTTTCTTTGAAAAAGAGTAAAACCTCTAGAATGTAAATAAGGATCATTAAAATAGAAATGTGTAGGGACTTTCCATGATTTAAGGCATAATTTTATGTGATGTGGTGATGGAAGATGTGCCTATTTACAATTGAGGTGAGGGGCACTTTTGAGATCTCCAATAGAATTAATTTATAATAAAATAAAATCATATAAAAACTACTCAAAAATGTCCCAATTTCTAATATAGCATGAGATGAGGTTATAATATCATCAAAAAATAAATTTTACAAATGTTTTTTTCAATTTAAGCCTTATAATTTTAATTAACACTTAGTTATTATATTTTATTTTTAACTTGGGTAACAAATATTTCAATATTAAAATGGTGAATTATTTACTATTTGATGTCAATTATATCATAAAAAAAATTATAATATTATTGACCATATAATAATTATTCTATATTTTATAAAATGTTTTATTATTTCTAAATAGTTTAATAAAACATTATTTTTATAAACAATCAATAGTGTAAATTTTGACACTATTCTATTCATTGATTTTTAAAAATATTTAGATAATGAGGTAACTTTGAAAAAACTATTTTATTATATTACTAATAGGTCATGGTATTGTATAAAATTAATTAGAAAAACTAGTTTTCCTAAATTATATTTATTTTAATATTTTTAATAAAATTTATCTGATATTTCCTATAATAAAATAGTTACTACAATAGTTCTATGTAATTTTTTATTATGATTACTTTTTAAATAAAAATAAAAAAATTATGTAAAATGTAAATCCTTTAGATTTCATAATAATACTTATAATTTTGTATATCTTCTGTATAATATATCATTAAAAATGTTATACTTATTAAAACATGAATGTGAAAAGGTTATCATCACTTTAATTAAAATAATATAAGTGTCATAATCTCTTCTATAAGGCTCAAAATGGTCAATAAATAGAACCTTGGTTGATTATGATGGGTATCTAATATATCAATAACATTTTTTAAAGTTATTGGATCTTTTAATGGTTATTATAATTTTAATAATAAATATTTTATTGACTTCTCATCAAATAAATAATGTTTTCATCATTAAAGTATATGTCTTTAAGATAATTATATATTTTATAAAAATTAAAAATAAATTATCGTGATAAATAAAAAAAATTATATTTAAAACGATTATTTATAATGGAATTTATCTTATGTATTAAATCATATTAAAAATTATATAGTTATTAAAATTTAAGTGAGGCATATTTATTTTTTCCATTAATAAAATAAATTAAATATCCTAATCTCATCCAAGTGTTTTCCAAAGGAAAAAATTTTAACCAAAGGATGATTTTGGTCGAAACACCCTCATCAAATTATATTAGGATAAGTGTTAGGGTAATTTCATAATATTATTTTTACCCTTAAATACCTGATTTACTCTATTACCATATTAATAAAAATTGAGAATGATACTATTCATAATCCCGTAAAATAAAAGAAATATAATTACACAATTTGTTCATAATTATTCCAAATATGGAATCCATTTTTCATAATTGAAATCTTATGTTTTTTATTAATTAATTTAAAAATAATCCCTTTGTCAGAAAGAGAGATTGAGTTTTAAAATTTAAAACATTACAATGTTTTTACATCTGAATTCAATGTAAAATTAATGCTAATGAAATAAAATATATTGAATGATAAAAATATATTCTATTTATACATTGAAACAATTTAATATTATAATTTAACCATATAACATATTTTGAGGAAAAAAGTTTTTTTCAATTAAAATTTATTGTGTTTTTACTATTTATAAGAACTTGAAAGTTACCATAAATTTATCAAAAGTTCATCAAAAGTAATTTTTTATATCCTGCTTCCAAATAACATGTTTATGTTTTCATATTAAAATTATTAATGTGTCAATATCTTAATTTAGAAGTCATTTTTGATTAAAAGGATTAAAATTACCCTTTTGAAAAAATTATAGGTTTTTATACATCAAATAGGGTTTATTCATATCCTATGAAAAAATATATATTATATTAATTTAAAATATATTTTATTATGTATATAACATATATATTTCAGTCATTATATATACTAATAGTATTTCACTAAATTTATTAATACAAAAATATAAATTGATTTATATTTTTCATAAATAATTAGTAGCCAACAAATTTTTATAAGTTAGATATATTTAATCCTCCTAACCAAATTTATAGGCTAAAATGGTCATTTTATACTAAGGGTTTCTCACAGTTCATTTAAAATTATGATTATGTAAAAGAGAAGCTATTGTAGAATTAAAATTTTTTAAAGAAAATATTTCATAAAAACATCTTGGTGTTACAATATTTCACTTGATGGTACTTAAGTAACTCAAGATGACTAGAGTTTCACTCAAATTAGTTGATTGATCAGTTATGTATCGTTGAGTACTTCTCAAGGCTGTTCCAGTCAAAATGGATAAATTCATTTTCCCAATAGACTTCCTCATTTTTGAAAAGGAATAAGAAGAAGACATTCTAATTATCATAGGTCAGGCTTTCCTAGCTTGTGAGAAGGTACTAATTAATGTGAATAATGGGATAATGATATTTAGAGTAGGTGACTGACATATAGTGTTTGCCCTTTTGAAATTATAAAAAAATAGATTATTCTTTTCATTATCAATCTATATTCCCCACTAATGATAAGAATGACTACTTGGAAATCGAGGTTGAGAGTTATGAACAAGATTCTACTGAAGGAGAGGTGTATGAACTTGATGAAAAAACTAAATAGAACCTATTATAAGGGATATGATCATTCATTTCAAACCATTGTCCATTTATCCACTAACACTAGAGTTGGAACCTCTCCCAAGAACAAAAATGTATTCTTTTCTAAAGACTAAATCTTAACGGCCGATCATCATTAACTCAAAGCTGACACATTTAAAAGGGGATAAGTTTATCAAATTTCTAAAAATACATTAAAATGTCAATTTTTCAATGGATGGCTAGCATCAAAGGGATCATATCCACATTATGTACTCATAAAATTTTATTAAAAAAAATTTTGAAACCCAAAAATCATCCCCAGAGGAAAATCACCCCACCAATAAAGGATGTAGTTAAGAAAGAATTACTCAGAATAATGGACCCTAGGAAAAAATTAATCTCTGATAGAGATTGGGTGAGTCTTCTTTGAGTAGTTCCAAAGAAAGGTGTCCTCAAAGTCGTAAAGAATTTTGATGTTGAAATGATCCTTACTCACATCATTACTGGTTATAGATTACACGTGGACTACATAAACATAAATAAAACAACTCAAAAATATCATTTCCACATGTCTATCAAGAATAAAATGTTGGAGAGACTCACAAGATATGAATTTTATTATATCCTAGATGAATATTCTAGATACAATCATATTTCAGTTGACCCATATAAACTATAACCATTAGAAAATGGAATAAAGTTTCGCAAAACTAGATCATAGAAGTTTAAATCATTGACATGTTAGGAATATATTTTATGTTGTCATTCCCTAGTTCTCATGGAATGTTTTATTTAATTTTTGTAGCTGAGTATGTCTAAAAATGTATAGAATATGAATCTACCACTCATGATATAAAATAGTGGTCATGGATTTCTTAATGAAAAATGTATTTTCATGATTTGAATTTCTCAGACTACTAATTAGTGATCGAGGAACACATTTAAAAAATAATAAATTTAATGGAATACTAGGGATGTAAGTAATTAGATAAAACACTGGAGCTCCCTACCACCCAAAAACAAGCGAGAGAGTTGAATTGTGAAAGAGGGATACAAAAAAAATCCTCAAAAATCCCTAAAAATAAATCAAAATGTCTAGAGCCACAAGTTAGATGATTCAATTTGGGTATACCACACTGCATAAAAAATAACAATCAACACCACCCCCTTCTGATTAGTGTATCGGAAGCCTTTCCATATACATTTAGAACTAAAGCATCACTCTGATTAGGAAATTATGAAGTTGAATCATAATGCAAAAAAAGTGGATCATGTTAGGATGATGTAGTTAGTGGAACTATAATTGATAGAAATTATGAATTTGAAAATACCAAGATTTATATGTATATAACATAGTAGTTGAACGATCAGTGTGTCACGTGAAAAATTATTGTACTAGGTAAATGGTCTTATTAGTAAACTCCTGATTAAAATTGTTCCCAAGGAATCTCAAATAAAGATGGTTAGGACCATCAATGGTTGTATAAACTTTCCCCTATGTGAACATAAAAATTTATAAAGTAGGAGAAAAACCATTCAAATTCAATGTTCAATTAATGAGGATTTAACAGGAAACATTCCATGAGGGGTGTGTCAAAACATTGAAATTCATATAAGAACCACCATGTCATGATCTTGACATTAAAAACAGAGATGAATTGGAGGAAAATAATGCTAGTTCACTATAGGATGATGTAGGATATAAAAAATGTTTTTTTAACTTTGGTCTTGCTAAGAGAAAAAAACCAGACTCTGGATAAAAATGGGCAAAATCACCAATTACTGTTGTGTAATAAACTACATGATATGTATGGTTCACAGATTGAAACATTTTAATTTTTTAATTACACATCATATACATAAATACATATCATTTAATTTCACGATTTATTGATTCAATGATCCTATGGTTTCCAGTACCCCCCCCCTCCTCTCACACCTGACCACCTCCCACCATTCGCATGCACCCTTAATTCATCTACCCCTACGCACGTCATCCTCCTCCACCCCCTCGCACACATCCATATCTTCCTCTTCCTCCTCCTCTGATATTCAAGGATTGAAATAAAACATATGAATACTATGAACACTCCTTATATTTATATTGTGATTGAGCATGAAGATCCACCTCCTGTAAATCGTAGAATGGTTTTCACAGTACCATCACCCCCATGTCATCCTCCTCCACTGATGATTCTGCCTCCATATCATCATTAGAAACCGAGGATTCACACTCATCATCCAAGGAGTAGTAGGATTCCACTCACCCCCACCTGCGTCCCATAATTCATTTTTCCAACCAACAGTACCATGTATCACTACTAAAATTATAGGAAAATAACATGCATACAAGCCAAAAAAAATTAATTTCCATTCCTTTCCCATCTGCACATCATAAAGGAGGTTATTTACCTCCTTGACAACCTACATGGGACTATAATTGTTGATTTTTCTGAGTATAACTATAGGGATATGTTCCTCATGTTACTGGAAACATTCAAGGTAGTCATCGACAGCCTCCTCTTCCGGCTAGGTGGAAGAAAACACCAGTTATCCTTCATAGAGTTTTTCACCGTGCATGGTATTTTTTTCCTACTTCACCACTTTCGAGGTATTTCTGACATTATATCTTGATCCATGCATGTCAAATGAAAAATTACTCTTATGTATGATTTATTGGGACACTCAAAGATATAATGTTCCTTGGATTACTGAATCCCCATAGTTAAGAGGTGTTGATCTCTAGATTCTCCATTGAGCATTTACTCATGCCTAGTTTTCTCATGAAAGGTATAATGGTGGAGTCATCTAGATAGATATCCTCATACTTTATGCTACCTTGGGAGGCCTTACCATAAACATGGAATCACATTTCACCATCTACATTAGCAAACATGTGCATCAGACATGAGGTGTTCTGATGGATGGATCCTTCACCACCCATTTTCCTGGAATCTCATCGTATTTGATGCCACCCTTCCCCTAACATCTCTCAGGACAATAGAGTCAATAAACATCCTCCTACTTCAAATGATGGAGGTTTTGCAAATGGATGATGAAATATATTTTTTGGTTTTGAGAAACATTGAGGTCTTGGATTAGGTACCCAGAGATCATGATATAAACCCAATACCTACTCCAGCCAAATCAGTTATAGCCACCAACAATACCATCTCCACCACTAAACTTGAATTTTTTGCTACTACTATAATACCCACTACCGGAACCAGCCATATCCCTTCCCCTCCCACTACCAAATTTCCCAATACACGACCCACAATATCTTATCCTACAAATATATAGGCTATGCAACTTTGCATCTTAGAGAATCGTCACCATATTACCCACCACTTGGGAATCCCCTTCATAGATTTTTCTATTTTTAATACCCATATACCACCACTATTCACCACATCATCTCATAAAACAACCTCTTATGGATCTTTATAATCTACCATTCATACCCCATCCACCACCTTGGTTGACCTTCCCTCTGTGGTGATAGACTCTACTACCTGGAAAGTGTTATTCTCAGAGCTAGCCTGGTGGAGAAAGGGAACAACCCTACCACCATCCACTAAGGTATTTTTTGTTAACCCAACTTCTGGACGCACGGAAACCATTCGGATAAGTACCTCACTACCACTATTATCTGAGATAAATTCCATCCCTATGAAACCACCTCGTGTAGTTTATCCTCTAGCCCCTTCCTCCATTGTTATTATTGATCAGTCAAACTAGCTATAGGCACCCTATGTTCAGTAGAGGACTTTAAATGAAAATATATATGTGCATTCAATTACTCTTAGTATATTCCAGTCTCCTCCCCTTTTTTAACTCTTTCTGGTTGATAATATTTTGGTACCCTCTTTATTCCATATTACTAATGTATCATGGAACTGATTGTATACATGGGATATTGCTTTTTCCTCATTGTTTTTTGTCTTGGTTTTCATTTCATTACTGTATTATATTAGGAATATATATATCTTATTCCTATTATATGGTCATCAATGAAAATATTACATCACCATCTACCTTTATACAATGGATAAATCAGCATCTAAATAACGTTGAGTACCATTTTGAGGAGCTATCACTAGAGATGAATTCTCATCAGCCATCACCACCATGATGAGCACAGATGTTATTCCTTCCACACCAGATTCATAATCAGTACTCTCTTGAGGTGGTAAACCCTAAAAAGAATCCATGTGAGCTCAATTACATACCCACCAGGTCTTGTAAGTGAAAATGGACTTCTTATTAGATGGACCACACATAACTAATTCTTTTTTCCATCCATCTGGATGATAATTTATTTGTCATAAATTTATGGGGGGAAACCCATATTTCATTAATTTCTTAATTTTTATTTTTGAAATTAGTATTTTATGTTTTTATTTTAATATTTTTTAACCATAGTTAAATGTGAAAATAAAAGTATCCATATATCTTCACTTATCTAAGATTTATTTCATTTATATTCAATGTGTGAACCTACCCATATTACTTCTTCCAAAATATTTAAACCCTATGGACCAATGTTTTATCTGGGATAGGATTTTTCTTTCCAAACAATTATACAAGTAGCCATATATAACATCATGATATATTTACCCATAGCATGGAAATCATTACATGGATCCCTCGATTCCCTAACAATCATTTTCAAATTTTTAATTTCATTTTTAAATACAATATCGATCACATATATCCCATGGAACATTCTTGGAAGGTGAGTACACTATATCATATTATTTTTGGGGGATTCATTCCTGATCTACACTATTGATACACTTGGAATTTTTTCTTGTTTTCATTTTTATAGGAGACATTTTTCATTAAAATCATGCATTAAACTAAAAAACTCATGAAACCCATTTAGAAAAAAGATAAATTTATTTTGGAATTTGTTGAAATCAATTATTTACTCCGATTTAAAATTTTATAATTATTTTTCAGTTTATTAATTTTGTTCAAATTAAAACTTTTTTAAATTTCATTTATTTACTTAATACTTGATTTTATACCCTGAGTAGTTTCCAGTTTTTCGTATATCCTCCCATTCCTGAGAGTATTATGAGCTTATGATTTCATTTTCTTTCTGATCATATTTCTTATGTGACACCTTGTACATGTAAACCTTTTAGTACATGCATTGAAATATTATTGAAGTTGTGACTAGACAAATAAAATTTTAAGATTATTGAGGCAATCATTGTTGAGACACTTTTCTTGAGGCACGCTTACAATTTTCCTTCGTTTATCCCAAAGCATCCATGAGTGACCTATTTTGGTTAAATATTTTGTTAGATAATTACCCCTTCCTACCATGCTTTTTGTTTTGTAACTGATTATATTTTTAAAAAATGGGGGGGGGGGAATTTTCATCTGATTGAAATTGGCTTTCTTTATTGGAAATATACATTTTGGTACTTACCAGACTGATTTGTTATGATCCACATGTCATTTTTGGTGTTTTAACCTTATCACAATTCCTTTAATAATACAAAAAGAAAAAGAAAAATATTTCTAGTTTTCTGTAAATAAGGTAAAAAATCACCATTTCTAGATAGATGAATCTCATTAAGGAACATATGTAGTTAGGGAATAGAATTGAGATTTTCCCTAAACATGACTTTCAAATAATAAATAAAAATAAAATAATAGTGTACACTTTTTATACATATGTGGTGCACTCATGGATCTTATTTGAGATATTTAGGGAATGGACACAATTTGAACTTCACAAAACTACCTCACTATAATATTACCTCTTATCATTCATTAAACATTAGATATTACCCTAATTTAAAGCTATATTTTCACATTTTACCAACAATCCCTCATCCTTAGAGTATCTTGAACCATTTTTGTTGAAGCTCTTGTGATTAATTCTATATTTTTGTACAAAGTTATGATGAAAGAACCAATTCTAGAATACGGATAGGAACATGTATTCATGGTATGAGCATAAATCCTGTTATATTTTCACCCTGAGTGATGGTAGAAAATTCATTGTGAGGTAAATTACAAAAAGGGTATAGAATTTAAGAAATGTTTTTGAAATTTTTAATAAAATATTGAGAATATAAAAAAAGAACTGATCTATGAATAATGACTAATTTTCTCTACCTGATTGATTTTGGAGGAATGAATTTTATTTTTATACATAGTTTTATTTTCCTCATTATAAGGAATGTTTCTTCTTTTCGAATACTTTTCTTTTAGAATCCCTACTGAGATTTTATTTTCTTGAGGAAAATAAATTGTTCATTTTTGCGGGAATTTGATAATATGAAATTATATTTAACTTTAAAAGTATAATAATTAATTATTATTTATGGTTTACAAGATAATGCACCAGGTATGTGTTAATTATTGCAGAGAATATACTTAAAATAATCCAAATAAAAAGATATAAAAACTGGCCAAAATTGAGAATTACCTGTGATTAAATCTCTAACATGACATGTAGGAATCATTCAAATCATGTCACATGTCATTGAGAAATTAATAAATAAATTATTGGTCATAAGAAATATTACATGATGGGAATATCTAATAAAATTCTTGTAATATTTAATTATTGTTTTCCCACTTAATGTTCAAAAAATATGAAGGGTAATTTCATGAGTTAGAAGTACATGTTGTGAGATGAGTCAAATTTTCAAATCACCATGATTTAGGTTAAGATTAACACTAGATCAAAAAAACATAGATGAAGCCATGGATTGATATTACATGACGTGAGAACTTTACTTTTCATGTAATTGACCAACTATTTAATTTCCATCATGTGAACAACAATGAAAAACTTTAATTATTTCTCAATTTTCTCTATATATCTCTCATTTCGTCCTTCTGTTCTCTCCAAAATCAACTATAGATAATTTTGGATTGTATTTTGATTAAATCAAAGTGTTTTTTATTATTCTACAAGCGTTCTTCATTGCATTCGTCATCGTTCACTTCTTGATTTCTATTGACCATTATCATTTCCATTTGATAATGGATTTCCATATGTTTTGGCTTGTTTAATATTTCAAGTAAGTGTTATATTGATTAACTACATACTTGGATTGAAGACTACATGATTACTGAACTTGCCATTATGAAATATAATATTTTAATATCCTTATTTATCTTTCAATAAAGTTTGCAATTATTTCATTAATCTTGATTATTTCCTTCAAGAGAAGCTAAACCTCTTAGGGTACTGGTTGAGAGTAGGGGTGTTCTAAACATAATGAATCACTAAATCATAACCTGGTAAACATAAGGTGATTAATCAGGTCACATAACAATTATTTATTCAATTATATTAGGGGATCCTAAAAATGGGATGTTTAAATGAACAATCCAGGCCCAGTAGGAGTCGAGTAGGCTCTGACCACTAGCTCATGACACATTATTCTTTAGAATCTATAATTAATGAATATAGGTTTTTATATATATCTAGACCAAGGAAAATATGCATATTATATAGATATAGTTTGTTTAACCATGATCAAATAATGCTCTATACACCGTTTCTATCCTATGACTTAGGATTATCCTATGTTAGGACTAAGGTTATCCATTTTAGCCAATCCTTGAAACCAACTTTGATCCCTATCTTCCTCGAGTGTCTCAAACCAAAATCAATAGCATCAGGTAGATAAAAACCAAAAAAATCATGAGGACTCCAACATAAAGGGTTTGATTTCATAGTTCCTTGCCTGCCTAAACATTCCCTGGGGGTTTGACCCCACACTATCACTATACTATGTCATTGTTTTAAGTGTGGTATTGGAAGAAAATAAATTTTAATGTCAATGTATCTCATGTGTATTAAATGACGTATGAAGGTGCATCAAATGTTAAAGGCCAAATAATATCATAGAAATTCATAGTTTTTTTTTCGGTTATCTGGTTACTAATGATTAATTATTAGAAACATTTCCCCATTTATCATCCACATACTAAGTTTACTCTAAAAGTTGTTAATTTAATCTAAAAAATAATGTGATTATTTTATTTGGGAAATAAAAAATATTGATAAATATTCCAATTTTTTCCATTCCATCTAGAAATGGTAAATGTTTTATCTATAATGATACATCTTTGAAAGGGACTGGTTTTTTCTTAATGAATAATGATATAGTAATTTCTTATGCTTCACATCAGTTGAAACCTTATAAGTTATGCTATAGTAAATATGATCTAGAATTATCTTTTATGGTTTTTTATTTAATAATTTGAAGGCATCATATACATGGAGTGAAGTGTGAAATATTTACTAATAAAAAAAGATTGAAGTATATATTTACTAAGGAATAATTAAAAATGGTATATAGGATATGGATGGAACTGATCAAGGATTATTATTACATGATTCATTACCATCTTGGAAAATTAAACAAAGTGGATGATGCATTGATTCAAAAAAAATCGTGATACATCAACCATGTTACTTTTGGAATGCGACCTGTCGATTAATGATTTGATAAATTTTTGCCTAGATGTTGTGGATATAAGGACATACTCTCTTTTGTTTTAGACTTTATAAGTGTGTCTTTTTTTAGAAAGAATTATGATTTCTAAAAAGGAGGGTGATATTTTCATGAAAATGTACACTTTTTCAATAAGGGTAAGTTGATATATTTGAATATTTTTGAATAAGGTGGTTTATGATTTGGAAAATGATTATGTGTTACTTTGTATACCTAGTTTAAGACTGATTTTATGAGTAAAGTTCATAGTTCGTTGTTTTAATTCAATTGTGCATCACTTTGATGTACATAGTCCATCATGAGAATTACTGGTCGGATTGAATGAAAATAGATATTATTTTGTCCACCATGAATTTTTTTAACTTGTTAATAATTTAAAGATGAATGAAATTTATCGAATGGAATTATTCATCCTTTTTTAGTGATAGAGTGGAAATAGGAAAATATATCAATTTATATCATGGTAAGATTTTAAATTCTTCTCAAGGTAATAATGTGATTTGGTTTATTATTGATCAATTAAATAAATTTATAAATTTCATTCCTAACCCTGATACGGTTTATTTATATCATATTTCAGGACAATACCAAAACAATATAGTCAGGTTATATAGAGTGTATCTCCACATCATATCATACTATAATTATATGTACACATCTAATTTCTATATGGATTTCAGAATTAATTGGGTACTGAATTTAATATAGAATACAATTTCAGCCTTTATATAATGGATAATCTGATTGAACAATTTAGATCATGGAAGATATTATTTGTTATTTTTCAATGGATTACCATGGTAGTTGAGATCAACATCATTATTTAGTTGATTTTTCTAATAACTATAGTTTTCATTCTAATATACTGTTGGCACCATTTAAGGAAATATATGGAAAGTAGTTTCAGACGAAGTATTCTTAGGATGGATTAGGTGAAAGGAGGTTTTTATGAATAGAGTTGGTAGAAGAAATTAATAAGACGGTTTAGTTGATTTAGAAAGATAATAGGATAAACTATAATGAGATGAAACGTTTTTGAGGTAACTAGAGGAAAGATATTTCTCTTAAAGTTGATAATATTGTATTTCAAAAAGTATATCTATAGAAAAAGGTTATGTGTTTTGGTAAAAAGGGAAAAAAGTTCACAGTTTATTAGACTGAATGCAATTCTAGAGAAATTTGGATCTATTTTTTATATAGTGTCTTTAACTCCATGTTAATCTTAGGTACATAATGTATTTCTTGTATTTATGTGAAGAAAATATATTCCAAAAATGTCTCATATTTTGATCCCTCATGCAGTTTAGTTGTAATAGAATAATTATCATGATGATCAACTAGTTTAGATTCTTAACCGTATATATAATTTTTTTTTTGTGGAATAAGTTAATTCACTAGGTAAATGTTTTATGAAAAACCATGTGGTTGAAGTGGAAACATTGGAATATGAATATTCTATGGGGGAAAGATATCCCCACTTGTTTAAAAAGTGAATAAAATTGAATGGATTGAATTTTTAGAATTTAATATGTTTTCAAAAACTAGGTTAATTATATAATACAATATATTCATATTGATTAATATGAATTAGATAATTATATTCTTTATAATCATCTTAAATTATTTTTAAATTTTAAATTAAATATTTTTAATTAAAATCATTTCTAATAAGGTGTTATATAAACATTTAGTTGTGGTGAATTTTTGAGATATTATAAAAATATTAATTTTTAAATGAACAGTGAAAATACTAATTTTTAGGAAAAATGTCATTTCTTTTCTGTAATTTCAGTATTTAAAAAAATAAAAATATTTTCTTAATTATATTTCAAGTAATAAAAGTAATATTTTTTTACTTAATCCAATGAATTAATTTTTAATCAACATTATTTTGTTTGTTACTATATTTTTTTTGATTAAAAAGTGGATTTTTCTAAAAACTATTTTAATAATCATAATGGTTATACTTTTTAATTAATTATGATAATACCTAAAGAAAAATGTTTTAAATGAAAATTTTAGATTTTATATCAATAAATATTAATTTATATTCATAAAATTTTATTATTAGTTGTAGAGTTAATATAAAATGATCTTTTCATTGAAAAATATACATTGTGAAAACACACTTTTGGGTCACATTTATTAGAATTCTTTTAAATTTAATTTTTACACTAATATGAATTTATTTTTTTAAGATCTAATCCACATTATCAATAATAATAATTTATGTTATCTAATAAATTCAACTTAATTTTTTACAAACATTAACTGTGAATAAAGTAAAAATTAATTACTGTGGTAAATGTAAAAATTATCTATAATGGGTAAAACTAAAAAGATAAGGGTTAAAATGATTTTAAACCATTTATAAATATTATTTATGGGAATATTTCTACCTTAAAATGTCTAATGTTAGATAATAATCTATCTTGGACACTTTTTTCTTGTGAAAAATGTGGGTACACCTTTTTATTTTCAAAAAATACAAGTGTTCCACCCACCTCACTTATAAAAGGCCACCGCCTCTCCTCTCATATTCATAACATCAATATAAATTGGAATGTGAAATTCCTACACAAATAAATAACATAATTTCATACTCTCATCCTAGAATTATTTTTTTTATAAATACAACCTAAGAATCCTTCTGTGAAAACCAAAATAAGTTACCTAATATAGAGGTAATGTTTTTCAATAAGTGTTTTTAAATTATTTCTTCACCCCCACATAAATTCTTATTAATAAATTTTTATATAATAATATAATTATATTCCATATACTTATATGTTATTATTTTTATTTAAAAACATGAATCCTTCTCCTCTTCCATCAAATAGTTTAGGAAATAACCATTCTTGAGTATAGTTGACTAACACCTCATAAACTGATGTCATTAGTATTTCCATTACAACATATTGTGGTTGAGTATTATTATGTATATAAAGTATATGTATTATATTTAGATAGTAATTATACCTTTTTTTAATTATATCATATATATTTTTTTAATTTCTATTCTTTATGGGATATGATAACATCTCCAATGTGTACTGTATAATACCACCTCACGAAATGATGTGATTCATTTTTTCAAACAGACATTATATAAAAGATAATAAGGGTGAATATAATTAATATATGTTTTATATTTGAAAAAGTTATGATATTTATGAATCATTTATCATTAAAAAATGATAATATATACCATTTTATTTCGTAGTTTTTTCACTCATTGAAAGACGATAATGTCATTCATGAACATGTGGACTGTCACCATGATGATACGATGTGTCTCCCTTTTAATAACCATATAACATAGAAGATATATATATATAATTTTGTGTGTGTGTGTGTTTTATATAAATATTATTTTAAATATGACATTACAGCACAAGATGAAATATTACTTACCACCTTTGCATAATAATCTTTGAAAATGGAAAGGTCACTCATGTGTACGTACGACTTACTATCTCCATGATTGTCATGTATTTCATTTATAAAAACTATCATTCATTATTAATATTAAAAGTATAATTTATTTATAGATATAATAATTTTTTCATTAATTTTATTCTGGTGAAGTTTAAATAATGACATCTATGACGATAGTCTACATAAATAAATCTTTTTTACACATAATATAAATATCATCAGAACATCTAACGTAAACATAACTGATTAAGAAAAAATATTAAACATTATAATTAAATAAATAAAATTAATAATAAACATGAGAAATGATTTTAATAATGTCAGAAATTAACATAAGTTTATTATTCAGAAATATAAAGAATATACATGACGAGTCAGACTCAAGGTAAGGGGCTTCGTCTCAATTTCAATTCATTGAGGAATATTTTGATTTTATTATCTAATTTTATTTTATTTGGAAAATATAAGGGCCATTTTATATGTTTTATAATGAATTTCTCTATTTTTTTGGTATTTTATGTTTTTTAGTGTCATTATTTAATTGGTATTATGAATCAAATATTTATAATGTGATAACAAACTCTTCTTTAAAAAGGTCCTCTTTTAATTTTTCCTTCTATCACTTCCTTTTCATGATCATGTTTTTAAAATAATTTTTTAAATGTTTTTATATTGACATAACATATTTATAAATTACTTTTAATGTCTATTTTTACATTATTTTCAATGGTTTTCAAAATATAACTTTTTATGATTCTTATATTGAATGTTTTGATAAAATTAAAAAATGAATGAACTATTTTTATCATGCATGATGACAATTAATTTTTTAATTTCTTGACTATTATTTTTTTCAATATTCCTTTGAAATATTTCATGTTTTCTTAAATGAAAAAAATCCCTATTTCTCGTTTTTTGTTATTTTGGTGTTGAAAATGTTATTTTGATATAAGAAAGTTATTAACATTCATTTTTAAAAGAGTTCTCCAATTTTTTTTATGATGAGAATGAGAAATAATAATATTTTATATTAATTTTTTGGTTCATGGAAATTATATATGATGGGTGTTCCCATATATCTTTACGTTATTCGATTAAAGATTATATTATGGGTGTGGCTAGATAGTGTCCTAATGCATTTGGTAATGAATATATTATTTATATAATTTTATTTACATTTTGACATATATTTATTCTAGTTTGAATGAGTTTTGTAAGATGTTTTTAAGGGTTATATGAGATGATGTCCCAAGGTACCTACATGAATTTTCTATGCTTTGTAATGAATTTTAATTGAAATAAATTATTTTTAAAAGGTAATAAAAATGAACTTTTTAAAAATAATGATAATTCAATTTTTTTGAGTGAAAAGTATTGCTTTTAAAAAATGTTATCATGGATTTCCATGTTTTTCACTGGACTGCCAATTTTATTATTTTTATGTCACATATTGATATTTTTTTGCACATAACATAACTTTAAAATGTTATTCACATTAATTAAGAAAGGTTACGGGAAAGGAATATTTCATGATGATGGTTATAAAGTGTTTTCAAGAAAATAAATCATGTTTGGTGGAAAAAGTTTTATACAGTGAAAAAATGGAAACCAGATAGAAGTTTCCATATTGTATTATGTGGTTTGGTTATGTATGAGTTATGACCTAATTCTCAAAAACTATAATTGTCAAAAAATACAAATATATAATGTAATTAATTGTTGAATTAATAATATGGATTATGTAATTTTTGAGGTTGGGTCACTATACCAATACCATCCAAGAACCCTTCCCCTCATCCTTGATTTGTTTATTTCCAAAATACAACAATTTCAAGGCTTAAGGGGTAATCTAAATGGGGTTTATCATCAAATAGGTATAAATATTTACTGACTACATTCAATTTTATTTCTTATTTTACTTACTCTAATGATTTTGTATCCATTCAAAGATAAAGACATTAGTTTATCCAATATACTAAATTGTTGTTATAATGTCAGAAAAAATCCTTATCTACCGCCTTTATATCTTATAAGAAATGGAAAACATTTTCACGCATTATTGTTGATAACCACCTCTATGAAGTTATTTGTATATTTTTTTATCCCCAATTAACATTGGTAGTAATAATTATGGATATAATGAAAATATATGATATATATTATAACATTATATTTTTATAAAAGGGAATAATTATTTAATTTTCTTTAATTCCATCCATAAAAAAATAAAAATATCACTAGTGCGTGCTTATAGACTAAAACCTCAATAATGTTTTGTAATTCATTTTTCATCATCCAATTATATTAATATTTATAAAATTTTAAATAATTATTAAATTTTATAATAATTAAATTATTAAAATTCCATATATGATTAAATAATGATAAAATTATAAGTAGAGGAAAAATTGGTCCAAAACATACATGAAAAACCAAGAGGTTATCACCATAATAGATGTTTTAATAAATAATTGTTAATTAATAAGATAAAAATGTTAAAATTAAATCATATATTGTATATTATATAGACTTTTTGTTATGTAATATATGTATAGTAAATCTATATTTTTATATTGGATGTTCAAAGAAGTTCAAAGAAAGATGTGACTTGAGGTGTGGGATTTATATGTTAAGCCCATTTTAATCAGGATTATTTATGATTGAAAATGAACTAAAGGGAATTATATGATACCTATCTAATAAAACAATTTTATTTTCTTTACTTATTTTTATTTCTATAATTTGGATTATTTATTATTATTTTATTCTCCATTTTACTCAAAATGGTGTGATTTTGAGAAAAGAATCCCTTATTTTTCATTTGTGGATAAGGAATCCTTATAATCAATGTCTATGTTTTTTAATATTTTTAGTAAGGTCATTAATAATTTTTTATGAATGATTAATGTACTTTTTACCCATATTTTACTTTCTATAATCTTTTAAAAATAATATTCTTATAATTTTCTAAATGACGTACTTTTATCAAATGTGTGAATAAAATATTTGTTTTATAAGATTATGACATGAATGGAAATTACTACTGTCATTACCACTCGATTATTTAAATACTACATTAAAATTTTACATTATTTATTTAAATTAATAAAATACCCATAATATTCTAGTTATTTTTTTATTTTTCATTTGTGATTTTAGAGTGAAAATGGTATTTTCCTCATTAAATATTTTATTGATCTTTTGAAGGAATTTTTCATTTATAATAACACGCTTAGATGTTACCTGTACTTTACTAGGAATTGGATCAAATGATTCCAGCAATATTCATTCTGTGGATGGTTTATTATCATGATGGTAAATTATTTATGAAACCCATTTATTTTCTAGAGGTTATTTTATGATGACATAATAAATGTTGTATGATACTATGGTATAAATATAAATTAATTTTGATTATGTGACAGGTGGGAAAATATTTATATGGCCCTATAATTCATTGGATAATGATGTCATATATAATAAACTCTTATGTGGTGATGAATTTAAAAAAATCCTATGATATTATTGAGTTAATAAATTCATAAGATATGATGGATTTAACTTGATATTAGTAAATCCTATAAGATTATTGGAATTATAATGTTTTGGAAATTCCAAGAAGAAATCATGATTCCAAATATATTATGATTATTACTCATGTGATTGAGGCACACAATTTCTATAACATGTTTAAATTCTTATTATATGGTATCATGGTTCAGGATTAATTTATGATGATTCCTTCGTCTTATGATTCATGCCTTTTGGAATCCTGAATTTTAATTCCATGACACATGTTTATGATCAATGATATATGGGGTATTAATATTTTAAGTTATGATTATGTTTACATACCATTTATCAAAACTTATTCTTGAATATAGTTATTAATGGATATATTTTTACCCTTACTGATCATATACGCCCACCATTTCTTATGATTTATTTTCCTTGGATATGAATAAATTTTTATATATAGTATTTCTAAGAAGCTTTCTATTAAATAAAAACATTTTTAGAGATGTGTAGGACCTTTGAAGAAATTAGTGGATTATTTATCTACTCTCTAAAGACACTAAACCTTTATGGTTCTATGGTTTATAATTTTATAATAAGTATTGAATATTTATTTGAAATGATATAATATTTATATATGAAATTATCTAGTCACCTTAGTTGGTATTGTAAATGGGATTAGTTTTTTTGGAGATTAGTATTAGTAATATTTGGAAAAAACCCCTAGGGGTGAGTCTATGTATTATATTTAATACTTATTTTTTGGTAATGTGTAGATTTTTTTCCTTTATAAAAGTTTATAAACTATCTGGATAATTGAATATATATGTGGATATGACATATATGATCATTAGGGTTACAAATATGATTGGTGAATAATGGTTAATAACTCATTCATAAATTATGCATTATTAGTGGGTCTAAAATTGAAAACCTAGTAAGAGACTCTTGGGGAAATTCATGGGTTAATTATAATTTTATCTATAAAAATTTATAATTAATTTAAATAGATTATTTTGATGGATGACCTAGGATAATCCTATGGTGTATTAGATAGAAAATATTCTTGAAAGATTTTGATACTCTATTTTTTAATTTTCATGATTACAAGATTTCATACAATGACTTTTATAGCTCAAACTACGACTTTTTATTTTAGTCATTGGCTTGAAAAAAGAGGAATCATGTTAATTATGAATTTGAATAATAATGTAATGATTATCATCATAATAAACCAAATAAAATGGGATATGGAATTAAAATCCTTGTGATTATTATTATTAATATTTCTCATTATATAATTAATAACCTCAAATTGATTGAGTTTCCTAACACACTTAATAAGGGAAAATGGATTTTCATGGAAGTTTAGTTTATGAAGACAATGTTGGGAAGATGATTCAACTTTCTATATTTTTTGTATGTTTAATAACCACCCAGGGAAATATTTAAAAGGAACCATATGAAATGTTTTGTATATAAAATAAGGTAATATAAATGCTAATTTATAAGAAAAAATGAAGAGTTTGATAAAGGGAAATTAAGTCCAACCTATGGTACCATTTACAATACAATGTCTTATGTGTGCAGAATATGGGAATTATATAAGTCAATTCCTTGATCAAAGGGATAAATCCAAGAAAAACGAAGTTCATATGATATTCTAATCATTTATGTGGAAATATTTAAGATTTTATGTATTGGGATTACATAAATATGTTGTAAATTTGTTTTAGCTGTGATATTTTGTCTTTTAGAATCAAAAACCATAAAAAGAATTTTCTATAGTTGATTTTATTTAAGTATTTTCAAACATATATTGAATGGTACTAGTAACCTATAAATGTGATTTAGTGGTATGTAAAAAAATTTAGAAAAAAAATATTGTTGAATAAATAACCCTTAATATATGTTTGATTTTCAGCTAATAACATTTACTTATCATGATAAGTTTTTTGACATGGTAAACAAAATAAGATAGTATTAGGGACCTTGAAATTGATAATTTATTCAATGAAAAAGTGGTTTATGTTAAACTGTATTACATTTTATTGGATTTATGTATTATATTGGATAGTTTTTTTAGAATTAATTTTTTGATGTATTTATGTTTTCATTGAGGTTTAATGGTGAATCATGTTATTTTGGTAAAGGATTAGCTAGTTTAGGAGATAATTTATTATGGTATTCATGTATTTGGTATGTGAAATTATGATCTATATTTTCATTACTATGGATTAAAGTTAAATTATTTTGTAAATTTTATGATCAAATTTGTGGGTTTTGAATTTGGTCAGACATACATTAGAGGTGCCTCAGGTTATATATTTATGAAATGGTTTTTGTTGATATATTGGTTTCATTATTGAGGTTTTATAGATTAATGTATTATTTCATCAAATGATTATTTTTTTAATATTGGAAAAATTATGTGGCCTATTTTTTATTTGGTAAATATCTAGTGATAGACGGAAATAGTTTTGAATATTTTTTGGATCATACGATCTATTAAAATATAATTTTCATGTATTTGGTATTAAAAACACAGTTATTTTTCATATGGAAACTGATATGAATTAGAGATATAAAACTACTCGAAGATAAATAATACAATGAAACTATGCTTTTGGTATTGAAATAAATTGGGTAAGTATGTTATCTCATGTTCTCTACATTTATTGTAAATAATTTCTTATACTCATGAAATAAGAAGATAAATCTATTTAATCTTATGTGGGACGTATCACTAAGCTATCATGGAATGTTTTCTCAAACTCATGATTCTTATAATGACACATACATGGTCTTATAAATACTTTATTAGGATGTACTATGTTTCCTAGAAGTAACATAGAAAATAGTTTTCATGATAGAATATATATCATGTTTTATTACTATACTCAATTTTTTCAATAAAAATAAATATTTTTGGTGTAAAATTTATCTAATACAGATTGAATGTAACACCCTAATATTTTAGAATATATTAAATAAATGGTATGATGTTGATAAATTTTGTGACATGAAACACCGATCTTTAAGAAAATATAAATATAGTATAAAATTAATATTATTTACATGTGGTTATTATAATGTAGACATTAAATTGGTTGGAATGAATATTAATTTGAAAATTATTAATCAATATGTATAAAAGATTTATATAAAAAAAATTGATTGATTCATAATAAATAATTTATCAATTCTCAGTAAAGTCATTTTATGCTTCAAAAAGTATATTATCATAAAATCTGTTTTCATTTTATCATATTCATGATGATCATAATAAATTTCGACCATTTTTATAAATTTTATTTGAGTTAATTAATATTATTTCGAAAATCATCATTACAATATAATTATAGGGTGATTTTTTGGTATTTTATCTAAAATGGTTTATTTTTTTGCGAATAGTAAAAAAATCCATTTTTTTTGTAAAACTGTTATTTTTTATAAATAAGCCAGAAAATTTAAAAGTATAAATATGTTTCAATTTTAATTTAATGTAATATAAAATAAATTTTATTTCAAAAATAAGAATAAATCTATAAAAATAAAAATAATATATTTTTTTCAAATAAAAGTATTTTTATGTTTAAAAAAAATCTAAATAATTTTGTTTTTCAATTAATTTTATGAATTAGAATTATAAATTATTTATTTCACTAAAGGAAATTAAATCATAAAAAATGGATTCTATTTTTGTAATAATTAGGTTAAAATTTTGTAAGTAGTTCCCATTTATTTTTAGGCATTATAAATTGTAACCATGGTAAAATTTATAGCCTCAGTAATGTTTAAAATAAGAAATACAAGGATATAAGTATATTATAAGGAATAAAAATCCTCTATAAACCTTAATATATTTCATTTGATTATTATAATTAGAATAAACTATTCATGTATTCAAATATAAGGCTTCATTGATCCATTTTGGTCTGATAAATTTCAATAAATTATTTTATTTGAACAAAAACTCCAAAATGTCAATATCTTTCATTCAATTAATTTTATATTTTAAAAAGGAATAAGAATTTATTTCTAATTATTATAAAATTTTATATTCAATGTAATTAATTCATTTTTATGATTTTAATTTTTACAGATTATATAAATACCATAACATCATTAACATTGATGACACCCTGTTGGTGCAAGTAGTAGAAAAATAAAATAAAATTATTTTAGAAACAAAAAGAGTAATTTTTGATGGATTAATTATGGTCATAAATAAATTTTATAGTAAATATTAATATAAAATTGATGGTTAAATATTTTATTTTTAAATTAAATTTCTATATTTTTATCTATAAACTCAAACATAGTGATATTTTTGTAAAATTGACTTTAATGGTATTTTATGTTAAATATTTATTTTATAAATAATATAAAAATAATAAATTTATAGAATGAGGACATGTAGGAGTTTATAAGATCTAAAATTTCATCATTTATCCTTTTTATCAAATTTTTACAATGTAAATAAATTTATCACCCTTTTTTATTAAATTTTTTGTCATCGTAGTTAAGGGTAAAATTGGTTAAAGGAGTTGTTAAACCAAATGATGAGGTTTAATATTCAACATAAACTACCACAAATATTATTGGTTGGATTTATTTAGACATCATCATATCTTATATCATAAATCCATTCATCTTGGTTCTACTTACATATTAAAAATGATTTATTATATTTTAATATTTTAAAACAAATTCCAAGTGTGTACTTTACTATAAAAGGATGACACCTATCTTATATTATTCACTCAAACCTGAATATTATATATAATAAAATAAAAACCCTAATGTAATGATTCATATTTTATCTGGTTTTATTTTTATAAATTAATGGGGAAAATTCCGAGACTAGGCAGTGAGATGGCGTGTGATTCTAATGACCAGTGTGCCCGAGACAATTCGACGAAAAATGTTCGGTTTTTAATAAAACATGTGGGAAGTATCTATTTACAATTGAATAAATTATAATCACGTGATTGAATCAGAAATTAGATGGCACTGTTGCATTCAGAATAACTAATTTACCTTAGGTGAGGACTAACATCATCTGGAGTGAAAATGTTAGTTTTTGAATGTATTGATCATAAAATATTAAATAAAAATATTTTATTGCACCACTGTTAGGGTTTATTGTTTTAAATTAACTTTTCAAATAATTTAGGGTTATCATCATAACCATGAAATTCCTATGAAAAGTAGAGATTGAGCTCTCTCCAAAAAATGTCGGTGGATCGAGATTCAATGATGACAGATTGGAGATCAGATCTTGGATCGAAGATGGACGGATCGACGAACGATGACGACATAGATTCTCCCTTCATCAATGACTAGTCCAAACTCATGTTATAGCATTCGATCTATTTTTGATTTCCATTCCCCTTCTTAGATCAAATTAAAAACACAGACAAACCAATGAACAATTTTATCCGTGGTTCGATCATTCTTGTGGGATGGTTAAATTATGGGGTTAATGTGTGATAGAACTTTGTGACGATCCTTATCATTATTCATTAATCCTTATAATATGAATGGATCAAGGATTCCACAAAAAAGTCCAAGATCCATTATTTGGTCATTCCTATGCATTTATCTCATTCCCCCAATCTTTCTATGTTTCTTGTTCTTTATGAATTACGAACATAGGATTGTCGCTGATTCAATACGTGGTGAAATGGTCTGAGAGTGATCATCTGACACCACAAAAACATCGCGGAGGTGAGACGGTGATGGAGTGGCATGAATCACATGTGATAGTATATTACATTGGCACAAGGTGGTTCCTAGAGTAGTGGCTCTGGATGGGTTCATACGGAGCGCGAGGGCAGGACAACGGGCCACCGGCAGGGCGACCGACTATGGAGGCAGTAGGCTGCCCGGTGGGGGGGGGGGGGGGGGGTCCAGGAACATTGTGAGGTAGAGAGGAAACCAATGGGGTGGCCAATAGTGGGTTATGATGTCGGAGTCCTGGGGGACCACTTAGGAGCTTGCAGTGGTGGAGGAAGCAGGCGGCGACCAGAGACGCGGCTGTGAGGGGCTTCAAACATGGTTGGGTCCGTGTAGAGCCTTTCACGGCTAGGCCAGACCTGGTCTAATGTGAAAATATGGTCCAAGCCAGTTTGGGTCAGTTGTACTAGGCTGGTTTGGCTGTCAGGTCGTATTGGGCAAGGGCCCAGGTCAGACCTTTTTAGTAATATAACCATAACATTCAAACCGTTTGATGGGTTTTTTTGCGGCATTGGGACCGTTTCAACAAGACATTTATTTTTATGAACTATAACTGAGTTGTTGTGGAAGTTGGAATATGACCTATTTTATTGAGTTTTAGTTTCTCTCCGTACAAGTTCATTATGAGTGGAATCCTACTGCTAGCCATGACTTGGTGACTATGTGACTTGGGGGTTACAGTACTTATGAACATTAATGTGTTATCGAAACTCCATGTCTTATCGATACTACTTATGTAACACCCGAGACTTTTATGTTATATAAATCATCAAAGAAATATTTTTCTACACAACACTTGCTTGGCTTGCTTTACACGCAATCGCGACCTTCCTCGATAGCTTGCGTCGTACGCAATACCGAGTTTCACTAAACAACAATATGCTATTAAAACTAGCCGTTATGAATAGTA
This sequence comes from Viscum album, assembly GCA_963277665.1. NCBI lineage: Eukaryota > Viridiplantae > Streptophyta > Magnoliopsida > Santalales > Viscaceae > Viscum > Viscum album. The sequence continues at coordinate 1,459,073,820 of OY728121.1, forward strand.
ATAACCACTTTTTGAAATTTTATAAATTTTATTTTTTAAAATGGTCTTCATTTTTGGACTCAGAATATCGAAATTAGCCTACGGTGAAATTTTGGTATTTTTCTGAAAACTTTCAATTTTTCATGAATAGTGAAACCACTAAGTGGTAGGTTAAAAACTGAATTTTGCATAAAACTTAATTTTACCGCTTCTATGAATGGAATTTCAAAACTCCTACAGACACGGTTGATATCAGTAAGTAAAATGTGGTTCAATGAGATACAAATAATTTTTTGGTGAATAGTAACTTTTTACTATTTTTACCGCAGTTAATAGTAAATAGAGTAACTAAGGGTAAATATGATATTAATATTACCCTAACACATGTCCTAATTCTATTGGACAAGTGTAATTCGACCAAAAAAAACTTAGGAATAAAATATGACCATTTAGGCCCACTTGGGTTAGATTAGGACATTTATTATTAATTTATTTAAAGAAGGGTTAAAATAGTTAAAATCAAAGTTTAATAAGTAAATAATTTTTAATATGGGGTTATACATAAGATAAATTCGACTATAAATATTTTTTAGAAAGCTAAAAAGATTTCCTACATAATGGTATTTTATTTGTAATTGTTAGACATTAAATAATTTAATTTATTTATGACACAATGATGATGTAGTAATTATCTTATTAATGAAATATTGACATAATTGATGTTATAAACAACAAAATAAATGTAATTTGAGACTTTTTATGAATTCCAATAATTTTCTAGGTTACTATGATATATTAGTGTTGATTTAATCAACTTGTTTCGAACATATAATTCTGTTATGACTTTCACAAAAATCATATATCAAATAGTGTCAAAATTGACACAAAATAGTTTTTAAATCAAATATTATATTAGTAATTGATATTTTATTCCTAAAAATCTAAGGTTCGGCCAAATGAATTAGATAAGGATATATATAATAAACAATTTGGGGTTCGTTTGGAATGTTATAGTAAGTGTAGTAACCATATAGTTAAAGAAAACAAAAAGACATGGTAAAAGTTAAATTATTTAACTTAGAGTTAAATCTAATTGATAAGATTAAAATAATACCCTAAACTTGTCTAAATCCTATTGGTTGATAGGATTTCGACCCTTCTCCACTTTAGCTTCTAAATAAGACCCTTTGGAACCATTATAAACCGATTTTGACTTTAATATAAAATAATATTTTGAGATATTCCTAAGGTGCCCCTCTCCTCCCTTATATAAGGGCACCTCCTCCCCCTCCTCCTCACACCAAATTGAGCACTCAAGCTCGGAAACCCCCTGCCATTTTCTCCTCTCCACTTCCCTAGAATAATCCTATAGGTCCTGGTCTTCTTCAAAGACCAATCATAGTTCCCTATGTGGAGGATTCAAAGAGGCGTTCCAAAGAAGAGGTAATATCCATTACCGTTCTTTTCAATTTCGTTCTTCTTCAACTTCTTCTTCTTTAGTTGTTTCATGATAAAGTAATAACATCAGTATTACTTACATACTGATATGTTATTATAATTATGAAACAACCCTAATTCACCTTCTATCCATCCTACGGAAAAATGAAATCACCGCGCGTGCGTACGTACGGAATACTGTCTCCACGCCGTGGTGTAATCTATTTTCCACCATCACTTTACAAGGATGTGTATAATGGTGTAATGAGTAACTATTTATGATTATTATAAAGTAATATTGATACTGAAATAATATATATATACTCCAATACAGTTCCACGATCATAGGAACGATATCATCACTCGTGCATACGTACGGAATACCGTCTCCACGATGTGATGCGACTCGTTCTACATGATCATCATTACATAGTAATTATATAAATGAATTGAATGAATAAGTATGATATATGTTACACTAATACCATTCTGGATATAAGGTATCTATAACCTTAAAAGAAGAATAAGAATTTATTCGGCAAAACACGCATAAGAACAAAAGGCAATAAAGACCCGAATAACAAGTAACAATGAAATATTACTAACATGAAGCTAAGAATACGACCATATATGATATCATATCAATATGTATGATTCTGTAATAAGTCAATAACATTATTTAAACCATTATACAGGAGCTTCAGACACGTACAAAGCAAATCGGACCTAAGGTAAGGGAAAATATCACAATCTCATTTTTATCCAAGATTGTTTATTCGTAAGTATTTACTAGGGTGTATTTTATCATCCACATCCATGTTTCATCAATATGTAATATTATTTCCATCCACCTACAATTGTTTAAATCCATTTTTACTCTTCGGTGAGTTTTTAGTAATATGTATAAAAGGAATCTTTTGTCGTTTTTCGTACAAGGTACTTTTTGACTTTTCAGACAAAAGTACGAAGAATGTTTTTTTATACGGCATGAATGGATTTTTAAGAAACTTACTTTACAAGTTTTCAAGTTTATTTTTAATCAACTTCTTTTAGTTTATAATTGTATGACATGTTAAGAAAAGAAAAGTGTTTTTGAAGTAGAAAGGATATTTTCCTCAAGAATGGAGTTCAAGTATTTTATCAAAATTATTTTCCATCTAAGATAATAAAAGGGTTCTGTTTTTATCCCTATTATTACATGGATTTGATTATGTTGTGATCGAAATATTTTTATGAATTCCTTTATCTTATATTAATTGTTTTATGATGTCATGTTGTTTAAGAATCCCATTTTTATTACCTGGGTTACGCTATGATGTATGGTTTATGATTATGTGGCACACATAAGAAAGGATTCATTATAAGACGGGTGGGACCTATATCTCCCTCCAATGCATTGGGTAAAGATTTTATATCTCATGAGATAGACATGGCTGGAACGGAAGGTTATTTCGGTTCAGTGATACAGGACTGAAACGAGGAGTGAACTCGGTTCAGAAAGGGACTTTGTCCACTAAGATAGTCTTGGCAATGAGTCATGACTAACAAGAAATGATTTTCCATGATTATGTGTGCATGCCACAAAGTTTCAAGTTTCATGTTATGATTATGGGGATCTCATTTTCACTTCTATGATTTATTCCATGTTAAGATATTATGATCTCTTTTGCAGGTTATGATTTTCAAAAAGATATGATATGATTTTTATTTCCTTTATTTTCCCTTGCTGAGCATTTGAGCTCACCCTTTTATGTTTTCTTTTCCCCAGGTCAGGAAGATGGATATTAAGTAGAATATGCTAAAAGGGACCCTAGATATGATGAAATAAATGGGAGACACTGTAGAAGATTTATGAACCAGTTGTTTATGTTTCCCAGTTTCTAAAGACACTATACCTATACGGTCCTTTGTGGTTTTGTTATATGTTGTAATAAGTGTGCTTCAATTTTGAAGTATTAACAATGTATGTAAAGTATGGGTCGTTATAGTTGGTATCAGAGGCAAAGGTAGTAGGAATGCATCCGATCCTTGGGAACTCTCACATGTGAGCGTTGGACGAAGCATGGCTCTCCGCCCAAGGGCTTCATGAGGAAATGGCTGCCACTGGGGATGGTGGTGTGTCCCGCCCAGGGGGTGTAGCCGCCCACTGGAATTAATTCTAGACCGCTATAGTTGGTATCAGAGGAAAGGTATAGTCAACCTTTGGAAACTAGGATGTGAAAGCCTTAGTAAGAACCCTAAGGATAAGTCTAAGCATAGAAAACAATCTTAGTGTTTTAGAAATGGCCTTGAATAACCTTGGATAAGACCATAAGCATGAAAATTTTATTCTTGAATTATGTGGTTTTCCTATTATAATTAGTGTTGCTCACACTATTCTTCTTGGTTTTAGTCAATGGTTGGAACCCGAAGGAACCGTGTTAATGCGGAATGCGATGGGCAATGCAATGATTATCCCCCTGAGAAACCAAACGATATGGGAGCTGGAATGCAAAATCTTGTAGCCATGCTCACACAACTTTCTCAAGCTATGTATCATGCAGGACTTCCAAACGAGCAAAGGAATGAGAAACATTCTGTTGAATCCTTCATGAGGCAACGTCCACCTTCCTTCAGTGGGTCTACTGATCCATTAGTTGCTGAACAATGGATTAGTACTACTGAAAAGATATTTTTAGTTCTTCAATGTTCTGAACATGATAAAGTCATCCTAGCAGTGTATCGTTTGGAAGGAGATGCTGATCAATGGTGGAATCTTATTAAGAATACGAGGCAAAGGGATGAAATTGAGTCTATGGAATGGGACGAGTTCAAGAACTTATTTTTCAATAAGTACTTCCCTCGTATTCTCCGAACAAATATGGAGAAAGAGTTTCTTGAACTGAAGCAAAGGGATGATGAATCTGTTAGTACCTATGAAGCAAATTTTACAAGACTTGCAAGGTACGCTTCTGGTATTATTATCCAACCTGAGAGTAAGATCGATCGATTCTTTAGTGGCTTAAAACCAAGTCTTCGAAGGGCGTTAGCCATAAAGGACTTCAATAGCTACGAGGAAATCGTTCGATGTGCTCTCAAAGTTGAGATGGAGATTGGAGTAACCCATCAGTCACATGGGTTTGATAAGAAGATGAAGATGGAAAGAGCACACGGAAAAGAACATGAGCTTTCCCTTATGCTCAAAGTGTGGAAAGAAACATGGAGGGAGTTGTCTTAAAGGGACACGTAAATGTTTTAAATGCGGAAAGGAAGGTCATCGGGCATTTGAATGCCGCGATAATGGGAAGAAGATGTCTAATGATGCAATCAAAGGAAGGGATACACAGAATGAACCTACTACACATCAATGTTTCAAGTGCAAGGAGATGGGGCATTATGCCAATCAATGCCCAAATCCAAGGGTTGATGATGATGGTCGACGTCAACAAAATCTTAAGGCTAAAGACAAAGGAAAGTCACATGAAATTTCTATCAGCGATGTGGAGTATGATAACGAAGTGGTGAAAGGTACACTTACCATCTACTCTAAAGTAGCAAATGTTTTATTTGATTCTGGATCCACCCACTCTTTTATTTCTAAAGAATTTTATAAGGGTATCATCGTATTACCTCAACAATTAGATGTTGAGTTAGCTGTGACAACACCTAATGGCACAACCGTCGCATCAAAAGTTTATAATTCTTCTCCGATCGAAGTTTGTGGGAAAGTGCTTCCTGCAAATCTTGTGATCCTTCCTTTAGTGGAATTTGATGTGATTCTTGGCATGGATTGGCTTTCTCTACATGGATCTCATATCAATTCCCAAAGAAGGGAAGTCACATTTCATATTCCAGATCAATCTACGATCGTATATCAATGCAAGGATTAACATAATCTTCCAGTGGAAATTTCTTCCATCTTATGGGTATTGATTCCACTAAATGATGGTTATTTATCTCAAAAGGTTGGTGAGAAACTCACGATTAAGAATATGCCCATTGTACGGGAGTTTGATGATGTCTTTCCGGAGGAATTACCGGGTCTTCCACCAAATCGTGAAGTTGAGTTTTCAATAGAACTCGTACCGGGTGCTTTGCCTATTTCAAAGACACCTTATAGAATGGCCCCAATTGAGTTGCAGGAATTGAAGAAGCAACTCCAAGAGAATCTTGATAAGGGATTCATACGCCCTAGTGCATCACCTTGGGGAGCACCTGTTCTATTTGTTAAGAAGAAAGATGGATCAATGAGACTCTGCATTGATTATCGAGAACTTAACAAGATCACTATCAAGAACAAATATCCTCTCCCACGCATTGATGACTTCTTTGACCAACTACACGGAGCTCAATACTTTTCCAAGATTGATCTTCGTTCAGGGTATCATCAATTAAGGGTCAAAAGGGAGGATATTCCAAAGACGGCTTTCCGTACAAGGTATGGACACTATGAATTTATAGTGATGCCATTTGGTCTTACTAATGTCCCTGCTATCTTCATGGATCTAATGAATAGAGTCTTTAGAGACTATCTTGATCAATTTTTGGTAGTCTTTATAGACGATATTCTTGTCTATTCAAAGATCAAGGAAGAGCATGAAGATCACTTCAGAATTATATTGAAGACCCTGAGAAAGGAGAAGCTTTATGCCAAATTTACTAAGTGTGAATTTTGGCTTCAAAAAGTTGCATTTTTGGGTCACATAATCTCAAAAGAGGGGATATCTGTGGATCCAGCAAAAACAGAGGTTATCGAAAGATGGTCGAGACCAACAACAGTAACTGAGATCCGAAGTTTTCTTGGTTTGGCTGGATATTATCGACGTTTTGTAAAAGATTTTTCACGATTATCTAATCCACTCACCAAGTTGACTCGGAAAGGAGTTAAGTTTGTCTGGACAGAGGAATGTGAAGAGAATTTCAAGGAGTTGAAAAGAAGGTTATCCAGTGCACCTGTGCTCACACTGCCTTGTAGTGGAGAAAGGTTTGTGATCTACAGTGATGCATCCAAGAAGGGATTGGGGTGTGTTCTTATGCAAAATGATATGGTGATAGATTATGCCTCACGACAGTTGAAAATCCATGAGCAAAATTACCCAACACATGATTTGGAGTTGGCTACGGTAATCTTTGCATTAAAGATTTGGAGGCATTACCTTTATGGTGAAAGGTGTGATATTTATACTGATCATAAAAGCTTAAAGTATATTTTCACACAAAAGGAGTTGAATATGCGTCAAAGAAGATGGTTTGAGCTGATTAAGGATTATGACTGCTCAATCCATTACCACCCTGGGAAAGCAAACAAGGTGGCAGATGCATTAAGTCGACAAGACCATGCTAGTTTATCCATGATGAGGATCACAAAAGATCCAATATTTATGGATTTACAAAGGATGGATCTTGTAATTATAATGGAAGGGGGAAAATCTTATCTTTCTCAAATGAATGTTCAACCATCTATACATGCGAAGATTAAGGAGGCACAGAAAGAAGATGTCGTGTTACAAAAGAAGGTGAGAAATGTTCCTGAATTCAACCTTGATTATGATGGGATAATAAAGTTCAGGAATCGGCTTTGTGTTCCTCCCATCCCCAAATTAAAGAAGGAGCTGCTGGATGAGGCTCATAGTTCTTCATTCTCTATTCATCCTGGAAGCACGAAGATGTATAGGGACCTGAAAGAGTACTTCTGGTGGGATGGCATGAAAAGAGATGTTGCTGAATATGTCTCTCGATGCTTGGTTTGTCAACAAGTTAAAGCTGAGTGACAAAAGTCTAAGGGGATGTTACAACCATTACCCATACCCGAATGGAAATGGGAAAACATCACTATGGACTTTGTCACAGGACTTCCAAAAACATCCAAAGGCAATAATGCTAGCTGGGTCATAGTTGATCGTCTTACAAAGTCTGCACACTTCATTCCTATTAGAGAGGATTTCCCTCTAGATCAGCTTGCCAAGATATATGTAAAGGAAGTGGTAAGATTGCATGGAGTACCACTTTTTATTATATCTGATCGGGATCCGAGATTTACCTCGAAGTTCTGGCGAAGTCTTCAGCATACTCTGGATACAGAGTTGAGTTTCAGCACTGCTTATCATCCCCAGACAGACAGTCAGTCTGAGAGAACAATTCAAACCCTAGAAGATATGTTGAGAGCTTGCTCTATGGATTTCAAAGGAGGTTGGGATCAACACCTACCTTTGGTGGAATTTTCTTATAATAAAAGCTTTCACTCCAGTATTCAGATGGCTCCTTATGAAGCTCTTTATGGAAAGAAATGCAGGACTCCAACTTGTTGGGATGAAGTTGGGGAAAGAAAGCTATTAGGACCTGATCTTGTTGATGAAATGGCAGAAAAGGTCAGTTCTATTCAACAACACATAAGTGCAGCTCAGAGTCGATAGAAAAGTTATGCCGACAACCGAAGAAAAGACCTAGAGTTTGAAGTGGGTGATAAAGTGTTCTTACGAATATCTCACTGGAAGAGGGTTATGAGATTTGGAAAGAAGGGGAAGTTGAACCCTAGATATATCGGTCCTTTCGAAATACTGGATCATGTTGGGAAGGTAGCTTACCTATTGGCGCTTCCACCGAATCTCTCTCAAGTTCACGATGTGTTCCATGTATCTCTCCTGAGAAAGTACATACCAGATCCTTCACATGTACTCAGCTCAGATGTTGTACCGCTGGAGCAAGATCTTTCTTATGAAGAACAGCCGATAGAGATTCTGGATCATAGCGAAAAAGTCCTACGAAACAAGACAACTCGATTGGTGAAAGTTTTATGGAGGAACCACCAACTTGAAGAAGCTACATGGGAGCTTGAGGATATGATGAGGGAGGAGTATCCTCATCTGTTTGTTACAAAGTGACGAATTTCGAGGGCGAAATTCTTTTTAAGGGGGGTAGAATGTAACACCCAAGACTTTTATGTTATATAAATCATCAAAGGAATCTTTTTCTACACAACACTTTCTTGGCTTGCTTTACACGCAGTCGCGACCTTCCTCGATAGCTTGCGTCGTACGCAATACCGAGTTTCACTAAACAACAATATGCTATTAAAACTAGCCGTTATGAATAGTAATAACCACTTTTTGAAATTTTATAAATTTTATTTTTCAAAATGGACTTCATTTTTGGACTCAGAATATCGAAATTAGCCTAGGGTGAAATTTTGGTATTTTTCTGAAAACTTTCAATTTTTGATGAATAGTGAAACCACTAAGTGGTAGGTTAAAAACTAAATTTTTCATAAAACTTAATTTTACCGCTTCTGTGAATGGAATTTCAAAAATCCGACAAACACGGTTGATATCAGTAAGTAAAATGTGGTTCAATGAGATAAAAATAATTTTTTGGTGAATAGTAACTTTTTACTATTTTTACCGCAGTTAATAGTAAATAGGGTAACTAAGGGTAAATATGATATTAATATTACCCTAACACATGTCCTAATTCTATTGGACTAGTGTAATTCGACCAAAAACAAACTTAGGAATAAAATATGACCATTTAGGCCCACTTGGGTTAGATTAGGACATTTATTATTAATTTATTTAAAGAAGGGTTAAAATAGTTAAAATCAAAGTTTAATAAGTAAATCATTTTTAATATGGGGTTATACATAAGATAAATTCGACTATAAATATTATTTAGAAAGCTAAAAAGATTTCCTACATAATGGTATTTTATTTGTAATTGTTAGACATTAAATAATTTAATTTGTTTATGACACAATGATGATCCAGTAATTATCTTATTAATGAAATATTGACATAATTGATGTTATAAACACCAAAATAAATGTAATTTGAGACTTTTTATTAATTCCACTAATTTTATAGGTTACTATGATATATTAGTGTTGATTTAATAAACTTGGTTCGAACATATAATTCTGTTATGACTTTCACAAAAATCATATATCAAATAGTGTCAAAATTGACACAAAATAGTTTTTAAATCAAATATTATATTAGTAATTGTTATTTTATTCCTAGAAATCTAAGGTTCGGTCAAATGAATTAGATAAGGATATATATAATAAACAATTTGGGGTTCGTTTGGCATGTTATAGTAAGTGTATTAACCATATAGTTAAAGAAAACAAAAAGACATGGTAAAAGTTAAATTATTTAACTCAGAGTTAAATCTAATTGATAAGATTAAAATAATACCCTAAACTTGTCTAAATCCGATTGGTTGATAGGATTTAGACCCTTCCCCACTTTAGCTTCTAAATAAGACCCTTTGGAACCATTATAACCCGATTTTGACTTTAATATAAAATAATATTTTGAGATATTCCTAAGGTGCCCCTCTCCTCCCTTATATAAGGGCACCTCCTCCCCCTCCTCCTCACACCAAATTGAGCACTCAAGCTCGGACAACCCCTGCCATTTTCTCCTCTCCACTTCCCTAGAATAATCCTAGAGGTCCTGGTCTTCTTCAAAGACCAATCTTAGTTCCCTAAGTGGAGGATTCAAAGAGGCGTTCCAAAGAAGAGGTAATATCCATTACCGATCTTTTCAATTTCTTTCTTCTTCAACTTCTTCTTCTTTAGTTGTTTCATGATAAAGAAATAACATCAGTATTACTTACATACTGATATGTTATTATAATTATGAAACAACCCTAATTAACCTTCTATCCATCCTACGGAAAAATGAAATCACCGCGCGTGCATACGTACGGAATACCGTCTCCACGCCGTGGTGTAATCTATTTTCCACCATCACTTTACAAGGATGGGTATAATGGTGTAATGAGTAACTATTTATGATTATTATAAAGTAATATTGATACTGAAATAATATATATATACTCCAATACAGTTCCACGATCATAGGAACGATATCATCACTCGTGTGTACGTACGGAATACCGTCTCCACGATGTGATGTGACTCGTTCTACATGATCATCATTACATAGTAATTATATAAATGAATTGAATGAATAAATATGATATATGTTACACTAATAACATTCTGGATATAAGGTATCTATAACCTTAAATGAAGAATAAGAATTTATTCGGCAAAACACGCATAAGAACAAAAGGCAATAAAGACCCGAATAACAAGTAACAATGAAATATTACTAACAAGAAGATAAGAATATGACAATATATGATATCATATAAATATGTATGATTCTGTAATAATTCAATAACATTATTTAAACCATTATACAGGAGCTTCGGACACGTACAAAGCAAATCGGACCTAAGGTAAGGGAAAATATCACAATCTCATTTTTATCCGAGATTGTTTATTCGTAAGTATTTACTGGGGTGTATTTTTTCATCCAAATCCATGTTTCATCAATATGTAATATTATTTCCATCCACCTACAATTGTTTAAATCCATTTTTACCCTTCGGTGAGTTTTTAGTAATATGTATAAAAGGAATATTTTGTCATTTTTCGTACGAGGTACTTTTTGACTTTTCCGACAAAAGTACGAAGAATGTTTTTTTATACGGCATGAATGGATTTTTAAGAAACTTACTTTACAAGTTTTCAAGTTTATTTTTAATCAAATTCTATTAGTTTATAATTGTACGACATGTTAAGAAAAGAAAAGTGTTTTTGAAGTAGAAAGGATATTTTCCTCAAGAATGGAGTTCAAGTATTTTATCAAAATTATTTTCCATCTAAGATAATAAAAGGGTCCTGTTTTTATCCCTATTATTACATGGATTTGATTATGTTGTGATGGAAATATTTTTATTAATTCCTTTATCTTATATGAATTGTTTTATGATGTCATGTTGTTTAAGAATCCCATTTTTATTACATGGGTTACGCTATGATGTATGGTTTATGATTATGTGGCACACATAAGAATGGATTCATTATAAGATGGGTGGGACCTATATCTGCCTCCAATGCATTGGGTAAAGATTTTATATCTCATGAGATAGACATGGCTGGAACGGAAGGTTATTTCGGTTCAGTGATACAGGACTGAAACGAGGAGTGAACTCGGTTCAGAAAGGGACTTTGTCCACTAAGATAGTCTTGGCAATGAGTCATGACTAACAAGAAATGATTTTCCATGATTATGTGTGCATGCCACAAAGTTTCAAGTTTCATGTAATGATTATGAGGATCTCATTTTCACTTCTATGATTTATTCCATGTTAAGATATTATGATCTCTTTTGCAGGTTATGATTTTCAAAAAGATATGATATGATTTTTATTTCCTTTATTTGCCCTTGCTGAGCATTTGAGCTCACCCTTTTATGTTTTCTTTTCCCCAGGTTAGGAAGATGGATATTAAGTAGAATATGCTAAAAGGGACCCTAGATATGATGAAATAAATGGGAGACACTGTAGAAGATTTATGAACCAGTTGTTTATGTTTCCCAGTTTCTAAAGACACTATACCTATATGGTCCTTTGTGGTTTTGTCATATGTTGTAATAAGTGTGCTTCAATTTTGATGTATTAACATTGTATGTAAAGTATGGGTCGTTATAACTTATGTTTTAAAAACTCTATGTGTTATTGACAATCAATTTGGTATCCATTCTCAATGTGTTATGGCCACTCCGAGTGTTATATAAACTCTGTGTGTTCTCGATACTGGGTGTTCTGTAGACTACATCTGATAATACTACTTTTCATGATATAGACTTATACCTGTGTGAGATAAATTTACTTTGTATGTTTCCTTTGTGGTATACCATTTATTTATTTATGGTATATCATTTTTCCCTTTTGGTATACTTCAGGTATTTCATTTTGGTATAATCCATGTTTTTATTAGTGGTATAATTTGTGTAACACTTAGTGGTATTCAATTGTTGTTTTGGGGTGTTTTATTGAGTATTACCTTATTCACCCATGCATGTGATTTTACCACATGTGTCACATCATGTGCAGACGACCAATGCTTTGATAGAGTTATCGGTTGACCAAGACCAAGTGGTTCTTAGAGTGACCAGATAGATGAGGTGTTCTCTTATAACTTTAGATAGTTTTCCTACACCTACACTTCAAGTAGGGTTTTCTCCAGATGAGTTTCAAGAACATGTGTATTTACTTTTGTATACTCTTTCTTTGGTGGGCTTGTATTCTATCCATATATAATTTCTAGTTTCCTAATATCATACTCTGTGGTTTGTGTCTTATTTTATGCATGCATTTTCTACTCATTGTTTTATATTTCATCATTTTTGGCTTGGAGATTGTGTGCATGTGTATAGGTACTTCAGAAAATGCCTATCATTTATGGGATATAACTACCTGGTGCTAGTCTCCATCCCCTGGAATATTGGAGGTGGGCTTGGGGTAGTCAAAACATGGGACCCACTGGGATGGGTCACGACACCTAATACAAAAATATATTACACATAAAAATATTATATGATATTTTATTTTCGAAATTACTTTTTTAATGTTTATTTGTAATGGAAAGGAGGATTCCCATCAAAGATGTATAATTCTTAATCGAGCACATTAAATTTTATTTCTAATTCTACCTAATATAAATATATGGTATCTATCACAAATATATAATATATAATAATCAATATGATTAATTATCTAATTATTATGGAACTACTATTATCCACCACATTTATATCCTATTAGAAAAGAAAACATCATTTGTGTGTGCATATAGACTACCTCCCCCATGAAGTGATGTGTTGCATTTTACATCACTATATATAATTAATAGTTATAAGGTTGGATTTATATAATTAATGTGATATTTATGATATTATTATAGTTACTTAATGGTGAATTAATATTTTTTATCTATACCTTGAAAATTTGTAACATCACTTGTCCATACATATGAACTACCATGTCCACAAAGCCTTGTATATAATTATTCCTCTCAATTTCATATTAATAGAAATAAAATTATATATAATTATTAAATATGATACTCATAAATTGATTAAAGTTCTATATTTTATGGATCCATGATCATAGTATAGGAACAGTGAATTCGAATTTGAAATACTTATGAAAAATGAAGCAGTTATCACTCAAAAGAGTAGATTCAATAATGAATTGTTAACATAAGGGTGATAAGATATGAAAATTAAATAATATATGGTATGATATATTTTTTTATAGTTTTTAAATTGATGTATCAAAAAAATATATTTATTATTTAGGTGGTTAAAATTTGTATAAAGTAAGATAAGACTTGAGAGAATGGATTTATGTTTTAAACTCATTTTAACTAGGATAGTTTATTCCTGAATTTACATTGATTGAAACAATATGATACTTATCTAATAAACTAATTTTATTTTCTAATACTATACCTATTTCTTAATTTTGGTATTTTTAGTTCAATTTTACACTCTATGGTACTTAAAATGATTCAAAAAATGTTTTTAAAGTGTGTATACATTATTTCTAGTCTTTTGGACTTGAATCATTGTCCTTCATATACGCGTTCTAAATAATAATTTCATGAGTGTTATTACTAAGATGCAATTATTTATTAAAGTCATTTTTACCAATTTTTGACTTTACGGATTTAAAAATAAACTTCCTATCATTTTTTAAACGAGGTACTTTTACTGAATCTGTGAAAAGAATCTTTATTTTAAAAAATTATGTCATAAAAATGGTTTCACCCTATCATTTATACATAGTTATCTTAACCGTACATGAAAAGTTCCATAAATATTTCCAAATTAAATATTTTCTATAATACTTTAGAAATTTTTATAGTTTAAATAATTTATTTCAAAATGAAAACTGTATTTTCTACAAAAAAATTACATAGACATTTTCAAGTCATTTTTCATCTATGATAACATCCCATTATTTTACTAATAATTTTCTAGGAATACATTCCAATTACAACATACTTAATAAATTTTTTATTTTTTTTATTATGATAATAAGGTGTTTATGAAAATAGTTTACTTTCATGGGGTTATCTTATGATTATATGATGAATGTTTAATGATCTTATGGAATATATATAAATATATTTTAATTATGTTATTAAAATACCTATAATTTTATATCCATCCAATAAATTTGGTAATTATGACATATTTAATAAACTCTTATGTGATGATGGATTTATGAATATTCTAAGATATGATGGAGTTAAAAAAAACCTATGATAATATGGAGTTAACAAGATATATTTTACCCCTATGAAAATGGTAGAATTAAATTATTTTGGTAATCTCGTGATGAATGTATGATTGAAAGGATATTATTATGATTAGGATTAATGTTGATCCAAAAAATTTCTATGACATGTTCAAATGATTATGATATTGTATCATGGTTTAGGATTGATTTATGATAATCCATCACTCTTTTGATTCATGTCGTTTGAAATGATAAAGTTTTAGGACATTATTCTTGTTCATGATCTATAATTGACTGGTTATGAGCATTATAATTTACAATCATGATCACATACTGTAGCACCCTCGGTTTGAGGTATGTAGCGCTTATTTATCACTTTTTATGTGTTTAAAGTGATTGGGATGAGTTGGAATGAGGTTGGGAGAGTTTGGAATGGTTTAGAATAAGTTTGGAGTATTTTCTTAAGGCGCACAGTTTGAGCAAGGTCCGGGGAAAACATGCAGGTTCTCTAGGAAACCGTGTAGGAGAGATAATAGGCATCACATGGCCTACTTATGGTTTTCCAAACTGTTTGAGGAAACCATGTGGAACCTACCTCTCGAGCCTGTGGTATGTTCATGGTTAGCACATGGTTTTCCAAACCGTACAGGAAAGCTGTGCATCCACTTAAAAATTGGGTTTTGAAAACTAGGTTCACTCGGTCTTGCCTCATTTTTCTCTCCAAACCTCCTCCCACCCGAGCCTCACTCATTATTTTCTCTTCTCAAAGATTGGATGGGCTCTACCACACATTTTGGAAGCAAATTGAAGGGGTTTCTTGGTGGTTTGAAGTTAATTCCTCCTGGATAAGTCTTCTATTGTGGTTCCTTTTGGTTTTTCTCTAGATCAACTCTTCTCCATTTCTTGGTTTTCCAGATCTATATTTGTTTCATGTATATCTTGGGTTTATTTTTCCTTGAGTGTTGATTTTAAGGCTTGTGGATGATATGTAAGGGGATCTAGAGTGGTATTAGTGGATTTTTTTCCTGAATTTTGGGTGTGGTTTCTTGTGGGTCGAATTAGATGGAACCCTAAAGGTAGGTGGCTTCTCTCTTGACTCAACTTTTCTAGAACTTTAATCATGGTTACAAATAAAATTTTTTTCTTGAGATTAATTGTGTTTTTTATGTTTGGAATTGGTTGGAAATCCCTTTGGTGATGTCATGGCGGATTTTTGGGAAAAAAGAGTTTTCTTGGTGAAATTATCTTGTTGTTGATATTAAAATGCAAATTTTAAAATTTGATTTTGGGATTGATTTGTGAAAATGGTTGATGGAAAAATGGGTTTTCATTAAATATGTTGTTTTGCATGAAATTTTTTTAAATGACATGTTCAATAAATGTTGGATTTATTGAAGTGGATTGTCTTGTATTGGAAATGGTTGATTGCATATTATTGTAGCCTTGGTGGGTCATATGCTTGGCTATGGCTTGTTTGAAATGTTGTGTGGAAGTGGGTTGAAATTAACACTATATTAAGGGGATGTTTAGTGGATGGAAGGGCCACCATCAAAAGGTAAGTGGGTTGGAAGTACCACTAGTAGGAATGGGTGAACGGGTTGGACAAAAGCTCCACTATTTTTTTTTCCTTTTTGTGCATTGCTTTGAAAGATGAAAATTTTTGTGATAATGTGTAAATGATGAAATGTCTTGTGGCATGTTTGATTGGTTTTACGTTAGTTTCTTGGTTCGGGTGAGGTGGCTTGGTAAGAGTGTGTTTGAATTATGGTAATGGTTGCACTTTTGATTATTTTATATAAACTGTTTTATATAAATGTGATAATGGTTTTATCCTAGTAGCATGTGTTGGGATTTAATTTGGAGAAAACCTACTGAGTATTACTACTCATCCCCTGATTTGGAACTTTGGTTATTTTCTAGATGATGTATTCAAGGACATATGTAAAGGTAAAGAATTTCCTTTCTAGTGGTTCATGGTGATTCTTAGGAGATGTGGTGGTGCTTGGAGCATGGATCTCGGTGTGGAGTTATGGAGTCTTCCTTGATTTATTTTGGGTCACTTGTTTAGTCATCTATATAGTACTCTGATATTATGTTTGGTGGTGTTGGTTTTTGGGTTGTACTGTGGAATAGTGTCGTTCCTTTTTGGAAATGTATGAGTTGGTTGTTTTGTTGATAGTATTCATGTAGTTTGTTGATAGTGGATCATTTGGTTGGTTGGTTTTGTCTTAAGGGAAAATAATTCCCCAATTTATTCTTGAAGCCCTCAATATTTATTACCACCCTTTTTCAACTTGGGAACATCACTTATGACCAAGTAGAATTACCCCACCCTCTCAAGCCAATGGGATGGGGAAGGATGTTTCAAGTGGTATAAATTTGTTTGGTCCTTGGCTTTCAAGTGAGAGCAGTTGTCCGATACTTGGCGTTGATCGTTGTTCTTGGTGTTGACATTCATTCTTAGCGTATTTCTTGAGTCAGGATAGTTGAAAGGTATAGGATTGTCGAAACATGGAATGCATAGAATAAAAGGATTTAGCTAACCCTTTTATGCTAAACTTCATGTTACCAGGGTGTTGGGTACATAAGTGTTTAGAGACACTTATAGGCCTTATATATCTCATTGTCATGGGTGTAGCCAAAGAGATGAGTATGGAATGCATGGTGAAAATGAATTCCCACTAGGAACCATATTTAATTGGCGGTATAATGAATTATGGTGTGATATGAATGTTTTGATTTTGAAAATCTATATTGGGTTTCAAAATTTAAGGATTTGAAACAAAATCTGCTGATGTTCTAAAAATTGGTTGATTTTCAAAAACATGGAGGCTTTCTCAAAATAGCGCAACATGGGAAATGTGAACTTGTGGAAATCATGGTTGTGATAGTTTTAGTGTAACTGAACTTGAATTTTTGAATCATGTTTTTCTAAAATATAAGGACTTATGGTTTTTTGTGTTGATAGAAATGGCACCGAGTAGGCATCGTAGAGACCAACCGGAGGAAGCTGCTGAAAATGTGGTTTTACCCAAGCCCAAAGTGATCCAAAAACTAGTGAAAAATTTCCAAGCATTATGAAGTGAGAATAAAGTAGATAAACCAAGGTATGTTGATCATGCAGTTCGGTTTCAATGGCAGAATCCACCCATCATTAGGGGTGATTTAGAGCCAAAGAAGGCAGAAAAATGGTTGAATAGAATGAACAAGATTTTTGAATTCATGGGAACACCGAAAGAGTTGAAAGTGAAGTTGACCGTGTATATGTTGTAAGATCTTGCCCTTCAGTGGTGGGAGTTGGCGGTCCAAGATGGAACAGACCAAGGTACGACATGGGAGGGATTTTAGGAATTGTAGAAAACAATTCTACCCTCATACATTTAGAATCCAGTGTTCAATAGATTTCTTTATTTTGAAGGAAGGGAACATGGAAGTGACAGAATATGAGGCTATGTTTATGAACATTGTGCGGTTTTCACCCGAGGTGACGGGTAGTACATCATTGAAGGCACAAATTATTGAAGCTGGGATGAACTATGAAATTCGTTCCAAGATAGCGGTGATGTGTATATATGATTACATAGAAATAATGAACCAAGACACGGTGGTTGAGTAGGATCTTGTGGGGGCTACAAGTGTGGGAAGTGTGTTGGTACCCATGAGAAATAGTGGGGACTCTAATGTTGGGTTCAAGGGGAAGAGGGACACTTATTTACATGGTGGGAGTATAGTTTAGAATCCAATAACAGGATTGGTGAATCTTCCTCCAAATCCTCAGAGTAATCCGAGATGTTTACAGTGTGGTTCTACGAGCCACATCAAGCGAGATTGTACAGAACAACCTCAACCATGTCATAATTATAAGTAGATGGGGAATATACAATGTTATTGTCGAAATGCTAAAAGTTCGGGTGGCCGTGACACTCCTTAGGGGTCACAGGGTCTTATGCCTTGATTGGATGGGGGCAACAGCAAACCCCTTGACAATAGAGTAATGTGGGTCATGGTGATTCTCGGAATACCATGATGCCTCGGCAGGGAAATAAAGAGCAGAGTGTAGAATGAAAAAAATGTTTTAAGATAAGAATGTTGTGGTGGATGATCAGTCGAGACCATCCACGATGCAGGGTACAGTTCTTTTAAATTCCAAATTGATGCAATATTTGTTTGATATGAGTTCTTCACATTCTTTTCTTGCTTCTCTCATTATCTATTTTTTGGTTTTATAAGTAGAAATGATGCCTTCTGTTTTGAAACTACAAACTCCTCTATGACAAAGAGAGTGTCGAACCATGCTATGTCAAGGTTGTTGTTTAGTTGTACAGGTCATTGAATTGATGTGTGACTTCTCAGTTCTCGAGATAGATGTGTATGATATAATCCTGGGAATGGATTGGTTGACAATGTTTAAGTCCTACATTGACTGTTATGCACAAATGATTAGTTTTGTGATAGAGGATGGCGTGAGACATCTGTTTAAAGGGGACAAGAATGAGAAGTAGGGTGTAATAGACTTGTTGGAACTAGTGGTTGGAATGATATCATGCCGATTAACATCTTTATATTTGGAAAAGTGGAAGGTTTTTAGTATAGTGTTCTTCCAGTGGGTGTGGATCAGTTTATGGATTTATTCCTCAAAGAATTCTAAGGGTTTCCACCTATGAGAGAAGTGGAGTTTATGATTGATCTTCTTCATGGGAATAGTCTTATCTCACTTCTGTCATACCTAATGGAACCAAAAAAATTTGTGAGAAATAAATGTGAAGTTGGAAGAGTTAGAAAAAAGGGTTCATCTAGACAAGCATGTATCTATGGGAAACACCAGTTTTGTTTGATAAAAAGGCGGATGGAACTTTGTGGATCTATGTCGATTATTGTAGACTTAATCAAGTTATGATAAAGAACCGATATCAACTTCCACACATTGATGATTCTTTTACTAGTTTATGGGAGCTCATTGGTTCTCCAAGATTGACTTACGATCAAGGTATCATCAGCTGGGGGTGCGGAAGGATGATATTCCAAAAAGAACATTCAGAAGTAGATATGGCCATTATGAGTATGTGGTTATGACCTTTACTCTAACGAATGCACCAACAGTGTTCATAGAATTGATAAATCAGATATTTTAGGGATATCTGGAGGATATTTCGGTGGTATTTATTGATGATATATTGGTGTATTCAAGGACACTGGTGGAGCATGAGAAACACTTGGTGATAGGGTTGGGGATCTTGAGGGATCATTGGTTGTATTCCAAATTGTCAAAGTGTGACTTTTGGATACCATAGGTTCATTTCCATAGACATGTTATTTCTAAGAGGGGTGTTTTTATTGATGAAGAAAAGATAGAGGTAGTTATTTCTTAGAAACCTCCGTAGAATGGATTTGAGATATAGAGCTTCCTTGGTCTAGCTAGGTATTATCGATATTTTTTTCATGATTTATCATGCTTGGATTCACCGATGACAGATTGGACAAGGAATAATGTTTCATTTCAATGTGATGAGTAGTGTCAAAAATGTTTTGAAGAGATAAAGGGTTTCCATACATCCGCACCAATCATGGTTTTTCCAGAACCAAGGAAAGGGTATGTGATGTATTGTGATGCATCGGGATTCGGGTTGGGGTGTGTTCTTTTGTAGGGGGATCATGTGGTTTCATATAGCTCACGACTATTGAGGTATCATGATAAGAACTACCTAACACATGATTTGGAGTTTGTGGTAGTGGTTTATGCTTTAAATATGTGGCGTCATTATCTATTCGGTGACAAATTTATAGTGTTTAATGACAATATTATCTAAAAAGAATATCATCTCACAAAGATATTTGAACTTGAGGAAAAATAGATGGATGGAATATATCCAGATGTTTAATTTCGACTTAATGTACACACCGGGTAAGGGAAATTCGGTAGAGGATACATCTATTAGGAAATCATATGCTCAAGTGGTGAAGAAGATATCAGATTAGTGGAAGTTGATATCGGTCATAGCTGATATGCGGTTGGAATGTGAGGATCAGGGTGACAGAGCAGTCTTCTTTCTAGTTTTGTTGGTTCCTGACATGGATAGTTTGGTTAAAGAGGCACGGGCATCTAACTCCGAGTGTATGTTGATGAGGTTGAAACTCAATGGTGGGAAGAGCATTGAGAACTAGAAACTAAATAGGGATTCGGTCTTCTATTTTCAGAATTGGATGGTAGCACCAGTGTCTTGTCAGGAATAACTTCTTAGGGATTATTATAATTACATGTGGGTTATCAATACTAGAATTTAGAAAATGTATAAGGCATTGAAGGCACATTTTTGGTGGTTAGGTATGAAAAGGAATGTGTTCAAGTTTTTTTTTGAGACGCTTGACTTGTTACCAAGTCAAGGCAGAGCATCAACGACCAGCAAGAATGTTGTAGTATTTACCTATCCCAGTGTGGAAATCGGAGAAGATAGAAAATGAATATTTGACAGGTAACCCAAGAATGTCCGGGAATCACAATTCCATATGGGTGATAGTGGATCGACTCACAAAGTTAGACCATTTCATCCCAATTCATGAATCTCATAAGGCGGTGGATTTTTCCAGAATCTATATCTGAGAGGTGGTAAAGAGGCATGGTGTTCCAGTTTTGATTGTATCAGATTCATATATGAGGTTCACATCTCATTTTTGGAAATCATTGCAGCAAGCCCTTTGGACACATTTGACATTGAGCAAAACATATCATCCGCAGACGGACGACCAATCCAAAAGGATAATACAAACCTTTGAGGATGTGTTAAGGGATTTAGTGATATATTTTGGTGGTTCATGGGATGAAAATTTACCATTGGTGGAGTTCTCCTATAATAAAACTTATCAGGATTCCATACACATGGCTTCGTTTGAGGATCTAAATGGGAATCTGTGTCATTCTCCATTATGTTGGGTGGAAACATGCGAGACTTTGATGATTGGACTGAGCCTTTTCCAAGAGACTACAAGAAAATAAATTTAATCAAGAATAGGATGGAGATAGCTCAATGTCATCAGAAATCATATGCGGACCATCATCGACGACCATTGTTGTTCATGGTGGGTGATCATGTGTTTTTGAGAATCTCTCCAAGGTTGGGACATCATCGGTTTGGGAAGAAGGGTATGTTATCTATAAGGTATATTGGTCCTTTTGATATACATGAGAGGAGTATAATGGTTTCTTATCGTTTGGCTTTTACACCATAGTTTAGTGTGGTGTACAATGTGTATCATGTGTCACAGTTGAAAAACTATCAGTCGGATTGTGACCATGTGATTCGTTGGGATGATGTTGAGCTAGAACCGGATTCTTCCTTGGTGCATGTGCCAGTGAGGATTGTGGATATGCAAGATAATGTCTTTCATGGTAAAATCATTTGTTAAGTTAGTTTTTTGTGGCATCATGGTCAGATTCAATAGGAGACTTTAGAGTGGGAGAAAGAGATGGCCGAGCAATGGCCCGAGCTCTTCCAAAAAATAAATGGTTCCCTACTTTCTGAGGAAAGAAATTCCAATGGTGGAGAGAATATAGCGCCCACAATTTGAGTTATATAGACATTTTTTATTTATTTTTATGTGTTTAAATTTATTGGGATGAGTTGGAAAGAGGTTTGAAGAGTTTTCAATGGTTTCGAATAAATTCAGAGGCTTTTCTTAGGGCACACGATTTGAGCATGGTTATGGGAAACCATGCAGGTTCTCCTATAAACTATGTGGGGGGAGGCAGTAGGCTTCACACAGCCTGCGCACGGTTTGAAAAACCAAGTGAGACAATAGTGTGGACCCCTCCTTTTGTGACAGTGGTGTGCACAAGGTTAGTGCATTGTTTTCCAAACTGTGCGGGCTAACCGTGAGGCCACATAAAAATAGGGTTTTAAAACCCAGGTTCACTCAAACATGCCTCATTTTTCTCTCCAATCATCCCCCTACCCGAACCTCACTTAGGATTTCTCGTGTAAACGGTATTAGGGGCTCTCCCACACATTTTGAAATAAAATCAACGGGTTTACATGGTGGTAAAAAGGTAATTCCTCCCGTGTAAGTCTTCTCTCATGGTTCATTTTGGTTTTTCTCTAGATCCACACTTCTCCCATTCCTAGTTTTCTATATATACATCCATTTCATGCAGATATAGGGTTTTTTTACTTGGGTGTTGATTTTAAGTCTTTTGGATGATAGGGAATGGGATAAAGAGTAGTTTTAGTGGAGCATTTTCCTAGATTTTAGGTGTGGTTGCTTGTGGGTCGAATTTACTGAAACCCAAAAGGAAGGTTGATTCTCTCTCGACTCCAATTTTCTAGAAGTTGAAGATTGGTTACAATT
This sequence comes from Viscum album, assembly GCA_963277665.1. Taxonomy (NCBI): domain Eukaryota; kingdom Viridiplantae; phylum Streptophyta; class Magnoliopsida; order Santalales; family Viscaceae; genus Viscum; species Viscum album. The sequence goes on from OY728121.1 coordinate 1,459,096,653, forward strand.
AATTTGTTTTTATTGAGATTAATTGTTTTGCTGATGTGTGAAATTGGTTGGAAATCCATTTTGTGATGTTTTGGTGGATTTTTGGAAAAAGGGGTTTTCTTGGTGAAATGATCTCGTTGTGGATTTTAAAATTGAAATTTTAAAATGGGATTATGGGATTGATTTGTGAAAATGTTTAATGTCAAAAAAGGGTTTTTCAATAAAGATGTTATTTTATTAGAATGTTTTTTGGCATGGAAAATGATTAAATGGTGTGTTTAATAAATATTGGATTTATTTAAGTGGATTGACATGTAATGGAAATGGTTGATTGCATATTGTTGTGGCCTTGGTGGGTCATATTCTTGGCTATGGCTTGTTTGAAATGTTGTGTAGAAGTGGGTGGGAAGTATCACTATAAGAAAGGATTGTCAGTGGACGAAAGGGCCACAAACAAAAGATAAGTTGGCGGGAAGTACCACTAGTAAGAATGGGTTAATGGGTTGGATGGAAGCTCCACCATTTTGTTTTCCTTGTTGTGCATTTCTTTTCAAGATGAAAATTGTTGTTCTAATGTGTAAATGATGAAATGTTATGTGGCATGTTTTTTGGGTTTTCCCTTGGTTTCTTAGTTTGGGTGAGGTGGCTTGGTAAGAGTGTGTTTGGCTTATGGTAATGGTTTCACATGTGGTTGTTTTATATAAATTTATTTGTATAAATGTGCTAATGGTTTAATCCTAGTGGCATGTGTATGGAAGTAATTTGGGGAAATCCTACTGAGTATTAGTACTCACCCCCTACTTTCCCACTTAGGTGCTTTTGTCTATGTCATTTTCTAGGACACATGTAATGGTAAAGCATCTCATTACTAGTGGTTTGTGATTTTGCTTGTGAGATGTGGTGGTGCTTGGAGCATGGAGCTATATGTAGAGCTATGGACCGTGTCTTGGTTTATTTTGGGTCTCTTATTTTGTCTTCCACATAGTACTTTGATATTGTGTTTGGTGGTGTGGGTTTTTTTGTTGTATTGTAGAATAGTGTGGTTTTTTTGGTAATATATGAGTTGGTTGTTTTGTTGACATGCATCCTGTTGTTTTTTATAGTGGATAATTTGATTGGTTGATTTTTTATTAAGGGAAAATTTTTCCCCAAACTTTTATCGAAGCCCTCAACATTTATGGCCAGCCATTGGCACCTTGGGAAAGTCGTTTAAGGCCATGTAGCATTCCCCTGCCCTCTCAAGCTAATGGGATAGGGAAGGATGTTACACATGACCTTATGTTTATCTTATTCATTCATATGATCAAGGATTGATATATCCTGAGTTTACCAATACTGAGCTTATGGGATCAACCTTTCTTATTTTTCCCTTACCTCGGTTATAAATATTGTTTTTATGTAGGGTACTTCTAAGAAGGATACTATGTGAGATGAACATTGTGAGAGATATTGGAGATCTTTTAGGAAATAATTAATTTATGTAATGAGTCTCCGAAGAAACTAATCATTTAAATTTCTAGGGAATTCATTGATTATGAGATAAATTTAATATTTAACTAAAATGATGAATGATTTATGTATGTAATGTTTGAATAATGTAATATATTTTTTTCCTATAAGGTATTAGTGTCATTATGAATTGAATTATCTCTTTTGTAAAGACTCCACATGTACATTCTAGCTTAGAGGCTATGTCATTTCTCAAAAGGTGAAAAGGGTTGGATTATTATCACTTTAGGATAGCTGAAGTACATATTTTAAATTTATATTAAGAAAAAATAGTTATATGAAATGTTAGTATAATTTATTCATATGATGCATTTGTATATGTATAAATTTATTTATCTTATTTTTTTGTGAGTAACAAAAACATATGGGTTTTGAAATGAGTTATAGATTATTATGGTTTAAAAAATTTAATTTTTATGCTAGAATTGGGATTATAAGACTAAAATTTTAAAATAATGGATGCATAAAAATTAATTAAAAATGATTTGAAAAATATTTCTTAAGATGAAATAGATATGATTTCAATTTACATATGATGTCAATTAAACTGGTATTATTGCAAAACACTCTAAATATTATGTGTGAGATTCCATTTAAAGAGATGAATGGTAGGACATTGATCATATAATCTAGTAGGTCATGATAATGTTAGGATCCCCTAAATTTTCCATTGTTAGATTTCTTAGTGTATTTCTTTAGGTACACTATATTGATGTTCCTAATAGGATTTGGTAACTATATGAGTGGAGCTAAGAGAATATATATGGTAGATTTGGATAATGGATTATCAAACCGATAATTCATGTCAAGATAATGTAGTCATTTGGACTATTACATATTTAATTAGTTAAGTGATAAGATAATTACTGATGAAAAAAGTAACATTGTGAAATATGGATCATGTCTCAATAAAGCGACATGATTCATGGGGTCATCATTTTTAGTTAGAACAGTTTTATTTGATTTCCATAATGATAAGAAATAATATAACAAACTACCCCACTACTAATTACTTTTTATATACTATTTAAAAATTAATCTCAATAATATTGAGATCAAAAATATTTTTGAATAATAAAATACTTAATGATTGTATCTGAGGTTGATAAGTGTTCTCTAGGTTATTCATTGTAAGCATCTAAATATAAATGTTGTAGAGTTTAATTCCACTTGCTCTCACTAATGGGTATTAGATGGTGGGTGTCTTTCACACATTTTTGATGACATACATAAACTCATTGATAGGATGGAATAGAGGATGTGTGAAGTAGATATTCATTACAATAATAGATAAAAAATTATTTCATTAAATTTTGAAACTTACGATCTATGTCTACCAAGTAAATTATTCATTAAATTTAAAAAAGTTATTAAGTTTACCCCATAAATAGGAATATTATTTTTATATCTTTTTGTAAAATATGGTATTTTCATTCATTATTAAGAATAAAATATTTATATATATATGAATTAAATGTTTTATGGAATTGGTGATATATTGAATGGTTTTTTGATTCTAAATATAGATAATATTGTTTTTAACATTTAGAATAATATGTTCAAAGTTTATTTGATCATATATTAATTTTTCATTGTTTTCTTAGATATATAATTGGGAAACATATAGAAATAACAAATAGATATGGATTGTTTGACTCATTTTATTATGAATAATTTGACACATCTATATATTTTATTATTATAAAAAATGACCAACACATATTTTTAGAGAAAATATAAAAGTTATAATGGGATATTTTATTTCATAAATTTTTATGTATGTGGACCAATGAGAACTCCAAAAATTTATGGTTTAAGGTACTTCATTACTTTAACAAATGACTTCAGTCGGTCTGTTTATGGGTTTTCGATCATCCACATGTATTAAAATATTGAAGAATTCGATGAGTTCAAAACATTATTATAGAATAATTTAAATAATAGTATTAACATTCATCGATTGAGGTGGTGAATAATTGAGCTAGGAATTTGAAGCTCATCTAATATATTACAGAATTGTTCTACAACTCATACCTCATAGAGTACCAAAATGGATTACTGTTCTCAAAATAAGGAATTGTAAATTTTTGGATATGATATGACTAATGAAGACTCTATTTCACCTTATTATTTCATTTTGTTGTTATTATATTAAAACCATAGAATTTATGACAAATTACATTCCATATAATGTTGTCATGAAGACAACGTATGAGATATGGACCATGAAACATCCCAGATTGTCTTCCATGAGAATTTTTTTTCTGAATAACTTGTTTGATGATTAGATTCTAGTAATATTTTCCCCAAATAAGATAAGTACGTATTTATTGGTTAACCTAAACAAAATATGGGATATAATTTTTTCCACCCTACTAAACACAAACATTTTTTGGATCTAATTAGTATATTTCATAAGACAAAATATCTAAGTCAAGGAGAATATGATAGGATAGATACACCAATATTTTTTCGAGACAAAGAAATAAAAAAAATTCCTGAGGTGTAGGTTGATTTTGTTCCATAAAAATTTGTGAAGGAAGAACCAACTCAAGTATATAAGAACCAATAAGGCTAGTAGGATTCTTTAGGAAACCAGGATAAATGGATTTAGAAAGGATATTATTACTGAAGTAACATTCAAAACAGACAAACCTATATCCTAATGGGATGCCATTGGGATTATATATTTTGACAAATGGTTAGAATCCATGTAATCTGAGATGGAATTTATATACAATAACACGTATTGGAACCTGTTTAATTTATTAGATGGGGTCAAAACTATAGGGCTATTGTGGGGTTTCTATAAGAAAACTATCATGGATGGTAGAGTGTCAACCAATAATGCATTATTAGTGTCAATGGGTAATAATAAATTATATGGTACTAACTATGATGAAACCTTCTTAGGTGTTTTAGTCATAATGACCATTCAAAATTTTCTTTCCATAATACCTCATTGCGATTATGAGATATATCTATTGAACTTCAAAACTAATTTTTAATGGTAATTTAGTAGAGGATGTTATTATGAGACATCCTAAAGGTTTTAAAGTTCCAATTTAGTCCATTATGGTATTCAATTCCCAATGTCATTTTTCTAGAATGATGCAACCCTCTCAGTGTTGGAATATCTAGTTTGATGATATAATAAAATAGATTTATTTCATCAGAAGCATAGATTATTCCCACATATATAAGTTGGTTAGTGGGTCTATAGTATTATATCAGAAATTTTATGTCGATGACATTTTTTTATCCTAAATGGAATCCCAACACTTATTTTTATGAAGTATTGGTTGGGTAAATGTTTATCAATGAAGGACATGAGCTAAGGAGCCCATATATTAGGTATGAATATGTTTTTTAGATAGATATAATATGTTTATTATACTAAGTCAAAACATATTATTGGTAATGTGGTAATGTTTTTTATAATTGATAAATAAAAAATTGGGACATTATAGTGTTTCTTGGAATAAATATAAGGATAATTCTAGATCCTTTAAATGTTATAGAAAAGATGTATAGTATTCATTATGCATCCACTATAGGCTATATTATGTATTCCATGTTATGAAATTTTCATGATATCTCTTATACATTGATCATAACTACTTGATTCCAATCCAATCTTATTGAAAATGACAAGATTAATAGGAAAAAAATTCTTAAGTAATTAAAAACAAATATAGTTAAGTTATTTATCTACGGAGGAGAGGATGAACTTTTTATAAACTATTAAAAATATTATACTTTCCAATTAGTTAAATATGATATAACACATCAATATGGATTTTTTTTTCTGAAATAGTGGATCTATTTTTTGAAAGAATTACATGAAAAACAATATAGAAAACTTGATTATAGTGGAATAGTATATCGCTGCTTCTGATGCTATAAAATATGTTTCATGGATCAATAAGTTTAATACTGATCTTCGATAGGTTTCTAGAATTAAGGGAGAAATTGAGATATTTTTAAAAAATAATGGTGTTGTTTCTCAGGATATGGAACCTTAGTCTGACCAAAGGACTAAATATATTCATCAAAATTACCATTTCATATGGGGGATCATTGAGATGGGTGATGTAAATATCAGTTATGTGACTACATAGGAGAATACAGAATATTCAATGGTGAACCCATTTTAAAAATAATAACATGAGGCTCATGTATAATTTATATATTTAAGACATGTGAGACATTAGTTGTGTTGGTTGTCAACATATCATATTATTATAATAAATAAAATCTCCAATTATTATTCACTCTTTTGTGTAAAAATCTATATTACTAGAGTGCTCAAATAATACCACCCCCTCAAAGTGGGACATCAATTTGTCCCTAACCAATTATCAATAGAGAGTATTATAGGTTTTAATATTATGTTAAGGATAGAATAAAATATATTCATGTAAACATTACCTAAAATTGTATATGGGATATGAAAAATGGATTCATGAGGAAATAAGTAGTGTCTTATTACATAAACAGACCTTCCCAAATGTATCTCATGTAATTTCATACAGTCATCAATATTCATGGGGGTGTTTCTTTATAATAAATCATTCTTTCCATTGGTTTGTGTGTTACCTAGAATGATAACCTTCATATCATTATACCATACTTAGTTATGTTTGAAAAAACATATCCAATATGTGGTTAGTTGGGTACATTATAGATCATGTCATCAGTTGGAGTAAAAAAATATATGATTTTTCCACTAATATAACATGAAAAAAATATCTAGCCCCCAAATGGATTAGATCGATGAGAATGCATTACCATTATTATTTACTTAAAATATGATGCTTTCTAATACAAATAACAGGGATTTGAGATTTTTTAATCAGTATGTTTAATGGTTTGTGATGCATTAATCTACTTCATGAGTCTATTTTAGTGAATAGAGAGAACATGAGTTGTATGTACTACATCAAAATGTTCTTGTTCTTTTGACCCCCTGATGGCATGGTAAAGGATATTATATAGTTATAAATATGATATATATGATTCATGTTTTGTAGGACTTGTATATATTGATATGACTATGACATATGGAGATCTTACCAGATGAATTATTAGCTTAAGTAGCACTAATGATTTTTAAGATGATTCTCTTTTCATATATCAATAAAATAAGGATTCCATAGTTTATTTAGAAACCTATAAGTCATATAGGGTGAAATAGTTCGACCCTTTTATAAGTATGAAATTTTATGTAAATTGATTGTAAAAAATATTGAACGATTGATGTAAAATCATATCCAAAATAGTATGTATTGATTTAAAAAAACTGGAATATTTTTCCTAAAGTCTTTATAGGATTTGAGTGTAACTGGGATATTTTTATATGTTCATAAAAATGTATATGAAAGTGATTAATGGGAGGATTAATACAATTCATGAAAAAATACATATATAATATTTGATTTTTCATTAATATAGTGTAAATTTATATCTTTTATATGATACATGTATTTTTCGTATATACAGTTCATGTGCTTATATATATATATAATATGAATATGTTTTATATACATAATGTCACATGAAATATAATAGTTTGGACTCTTCTAATCTATTTCATCAGTTTTGAAAAAAATGTTGGTTCGTTAAAGGGGATTATATTTAGTTCATGATGTTCATAAAGAATTTTTTACCCAATAGGTAGAACATAAGACATATTCCATCAAAATAAGACTTAATATTCCCCAATATATATATAGAGGATTTCATGTTTGATATAGGTTTTTGTGTTGGACTCATTTGTTCAATGGATTTATAATCACGATTTTCATGAAAATTTCTTAATACTCACATAAAAATTGACAGTCTATTTATCATTATTCAATGTAGGATCTAACATCCCTTTAAAATTGATAAATTCTAATGGTATGATCATATATCCTCTAACCAGTGTATTAAATAGGAGGAAAAATAGTATGTTTCATGCTTCAGGTGATCTTCCTCATATATTCTACTTCAAAAGATGAAGATGGAAGTAGATATAATGGTTGAATACTAGGTATTCTATTTTACATATATTTTACATGTTTGATTCCTTAATGATTATTCATCTTGTTTATGGGTTATTTTATACATCCAAAAATCATTATATGATTAAATTAACCCCATGACATACTATAATTTCACTTACCCATGATCCATCTTCTCCTTTCTGAATTGATACATGATTTCCATTTGATTATTACATATCGGATTGTTGTGATTTTTTTTAAATATGGATTTGAATTGAATTATAACTATTGATTCTAATAGGATATATCACATCATATCCTATATAATCATGTCATTTCCTCACCCATAACAGTTACTTGTAAACTTCTCCTTCCATCGTATATTCATCTTTTTTAGTGCTAAAAAGAATTCAATTTTATTTATTTCTCAATTAGGATATACAAAATACACTATGATTGAATGCACTTCCTGATGTTTACATTCAATCATTTGATAAACATGCCCAGTACATATATGTATATCCCTAAAATCCCTCCTATGATGATTCATTGTAAATAAAATTTTATTCCATCATTCCTTTGAAATATCAAAGTATTCACTTAACTATTAGTTGGTGTATTTATTTTAAATTACTATGGAACCTTCTGACTTGAAAATTGGAAAACGGAAATTGGGCCTTATTTATGTTATATATGGAATGATTTTTATAATATTTCAATATTCCATGACATTTACATATTTTCCATCATCATCCATTGATAGAAGTAATAGGATTGAAACTATTATTTTCATTACAATGGAATCATTCATTAAAATTATATTCCAAACCAATTTGGTATATTTGGATTGAGGGATTAATGTTACATCAATTACTTTAATTAAATAAAATATATGGAAAAGTTCTACTGTATAATCATCAACATTTCAAAATAATAAAAATGAATTTTGAAAAATAAATACATTGTTCTTAATTCTATCCACATAAGATTATGTATTCACCATAAAAACCCACCATTAAATGGTGATAAACATCACATAAGATATAAATATTAGGATTAACTCAACTATGATGGAAGTTGAGCATTTTCAAGTATTGAATTAGACATGAATATCATGCTATTGGTGACTATATTAAACCACAAATCACTTTCCTTAGTTCAAAAATAGTTTTCTTATCATCATAGAAAGGGAATATATATGTATTATTTATATACATGATTATTAATGTAACACATTTAGAAATGATTATTATATATCCATCTAGAATACCATGAATCCTGTATTTACCACCATGTCCCAGAATACTCAATTTTTTTTATCCTCACCCTTAGATGAAATGTTTCATCCACATAAATAACATAAATTAAGGTGTATGTTTTGCAAAAATATCAGTCCATGTTTTTAAAAAACAGGTTTCAATCATTTAAGTTTTTATATAAAACACATTTTCTCACAATTAAATCATTATCTTCCATCAATGAAGGATCCTTCTTGGAATGATTATTTTTAGTTCGGGAAAGCCCCCCATGCATCTATTTGACCCAATTCTCATATTTGGTTACTTCTCTAAAACTACATGGATCTATATAAGATAAGAGTGGTTTTGTTTTGTAATGATTCATCATTCTCCTAACATTTACTGGTGTTTTTTGGTCACTAATGATATTGTGATCATAAATTTTTGCTTTTATTTTTGATTTTGTATATCTTGTGGTATTAATTAATTTTTCTCATAATATGTACCTTGCTCAATATCACCTTTATACCCTTGTCCTCACCCTTAGATCATCAATTCCTCATCAATATCTATCAGAATCTACATACCAATTTTCTACATATTCTATTCATATTCAGCATCCAGGACATCCAGTATCTCAAAAATATTTCCAAAACTGTTTTTAAAACATTTAAATTCTTTTCTCATTGATAACTATAAAATGAAAATTACTTTGAATCTATGCGTCTAAAATTTCATATACTTCTAGTTGTTGAGAATAAAACACTTATATCCTAAGATTCAAATTTTTATCAATGTTTTCCTATTTCTATTCAATATATAACATGTGTAAAATCCCACCCCTCACCCATTATATTGGGAAGAGGTAGGTGTGTGTGACTAACATTAAGTGACATCTCTAAGACACAAAAATATGGTTAAAATGGTAATTCCATTATAAATTGTGGGGGTATTATTTTAATTTTTAAAATAAAAAACTAAACAAAGAATACCATAACTGAAAAATAATTATATTATGTATGAGAATAATTTAATACAACTCAATGTTATACCAACTAACATAAAAATAAAACAAAAAAATTTACTGTATCATATCACAAAGAGAAAAATAAAAAAACTCAAATAAAACTAATACATCCTTAAAAAAACTCCCAAAAATATCTAAGATCCTACTCAAAATTCCAATACGATGGTATCATGATGAATCAAAAAATGACATGGATACCTTTCCTTTTTCTATGTATCTATATACAATATCTGTACCATACCAAGGTTCCCAAGTAGGGGGTAACTATAAAACATATTATGATTCTCCAATGACTTCCACACACATTCCACTATGATTGAACATGTTATCGAAATTTATATAATACAATTTTTATAAAATAATTTAAATTAGTTTATATCAATGACAAAAAAATCTAAACAAACAAATTTTTTTAAAGAATAAAACCACAAAATTCATTAAAACCATTTCTCAAATCCATTTCTCATAACAAATTCCATTCTATACAGACACAATTTCGTAACACCATGGACCTGCATATACTCATGAGTGGTAAGTCATCATTTCAAGAAGCTATCACTTGGTGATCTATTTTGATGGGTGAAAGTATATACCATTATATGTCCCTATTTTAATAGGGGAAACATTATACACTTATCTATCCTAATGAACATGAATACACACAAAACATTTATTTAAAAACCCATTCTGAACCAATTGAGACACCATTTTAATAAATGAATCAATTTATTGGTAAAAAATTACCTTTCTTCAAAACAAAACAACTGTTTTAAAATCACCATTTTAAAATCATGTAACCAGATTAAATTTTCACAATAAAAACAATTTCTAAAAATTTCGAAAAACATCACTAAAGAGGGTTTCCAATATAAATTTATATTCAATTTCAAAATTCCAACCATGGAATTCAATGAAATAAAAATCAAGCCTTCATGTTCTGGCAAGAGGATTTGAGATTGAATCCACCTACCTTTCAAACATAGGTGAAAATTATGAATTATAGATAACTCCAAAACATGGCATAGATCTTCCAAAACCTATCATATATCTTGTTCCCTATCATCTAAAAAAAATCTCAACATGTTTGGAATCACAGAACATGAATCTAACTCCCACAAGTTAGATCCCTGAATCGAAGAGAGGTAAGAATAATAAGACTATGGAAAACCACCAATAATGAGAACCTATTAAGGAATATGCCCTCCAATGCACTATGATACACCAATAAATCGCTCCCAGATTGATGGGAATGTTTTACCCATCATTTTGAAGGAGTGTAAATCTTGTTAGGGTTGAATTAAAGGAAAAATATCCATTGAGGTAATAAAATGAGTTAGATCCACATTTTATGTATCATGTTTATTATGATGCATGGTTAGTATTTATGGTTAGTAAAACCGTGCATAGGACACTGCCTCCAAACACCCCTTACATTATCACACCACACAATAATTCAAACTAGTTCCAACAATGATAAACCCCTCTGTCCATACTTTCAAATTTTCTCTTGAGTGGCCACACTATTTGTCTAAACTATGATCCTAATCATGTTCCTATCCTATTACATCTATTTCAGTTTCATGGTTTCTTAGAACGTGTTGCAGGATTTTTACTAACCATTCCAAAACCATGAACCTCCAAAAAACTTCCTAAAACATGTAAAAAATCCTCTAAACCACCTAAAACATAACCCAAATACTTTATATAATTAAAATAAACAAATAAGGGGATAATTACCATAAACAGGGTGTCCTAAATTCTCACCACCATTGGTATTTAGGTCCCTAAAAGTACAAAACCACCATTTTCATCAAAGAGTTTAAAACACTGCTTGACCCTTTCCCTCTCATTCACCCATGTTTCATTTTAAATTCGATCATGTATCCTTAAAACCTACACTATCACAATGCTATTCCTACATTGAAATTTATTCTTTCTTTCCAAAAAATGCACTAGCACATGAAACAACATATAATATGTCTTTTGGTCGACACGTTCCCATAAAATCACATGTTTAGGACATGGTTGATACTTCTTCAACTGAGATATATGAAACAAATTATGAGCTGAATAGAACCTCAGTGGTTGGTCTAGCTGATATGCAACCTCACAAACACATTCATGTATCTGAAGTAGGCATTTGTATTGAGGATAAACATTACCATCTTCTTGAAACAATAATGCCCAAGCTTTAGAGTGATTCACAAGAACACATGGTCACTCACATCGAACATCAGCATATCTCAAAAATGATCTACATATTATTTTATATGACTCTGAGCCATCTTTATTATTTTCTTAATCAAGTGAATCTTATCCATTGTCTCTTGCACAAGTCTTAGTCCAAATAGTGATGTCTCACCTATTTCCACCCAATAAAGTGGATAATTACAAGGATGTGAAAAAAATGCATCAAAATGAGCAATATGTATCAGGGATTGATAATTTTGGTTATATATGAACTCCACTAAAGGTATGTTATCCTCCCTTGGGTCACCAAAATCGATTACACAAGACTATAACATGCATTACCACATTTGAATCATCCTTTTGGGTTTCCCGTCCATATAAGGATAATACTATATGATCATAGTCAATTGAGTTATAAGGTATTTCAGTATGGATTCCCAAAAACGAGATGTAAACCATAGATCTCGGTCTGATATAGTCAAAACTAGTTATCCATGCCTCTTTATTAATTCTTGGATATAGATTTTTGGCAAGAAATCAACCATATGAGATTCCTAAATTTGGATGAAATAGGCCAACATTGTGAGATGATCCACCATCATCTATATGAAATCATGTTTCTAAACATTCCTTGGGGACCTATCACACAATCCCTAGCTCTATAATCCCATTTACAAACAATAATAGGTAAATAATTTAACATACCCATAGACTCCTAGTGCTCTTCCTAATCTTGATGATAGGTGATGAATCTCATAATAAACTAAACCACATTTTTTTCATGAGAAACCACAAAAATTGTGTTTTCAATTAAATATACATATTCTATATTATAGGATGAACATCCTATTTCAAATGGTGGTAAGTAGGAAGATTTTTTTCCTGAAAATCGATTGGTAATACTATCCAATCACGAAAACCAAATTGTAATCCCTGATCAAGATTACACCCATCAATGGTCTCCCCTTTAGAGAGTTTTTACCACATATAAAAAAATTATATATCTTTTGACTGTGCCTCTTTAACATTCTCAACACAATCAAGTTCTAAATAAACTTAAAATAAGGTCATAACACCACTTATATCTTCACAATCCATCAACATGTCAACTATCATCTACATCAGGTAACACTAATTTGAAGCCTCTTTCTCCAACTAACTATATAAATTTATGCATAATTCATCTGCTTCCAACATTTAGTTACCTTGTGGATAATTCATGTCAAGGTCATAAATTTGATGATACTTTATCCACAATCATTTTCTCATGGTCAAATCTCTTTGTGAGAAAATGTTTTTTCATCTCTTGTGATCCACAAACACCATAAATTTGTCAGTAAAGAGGTAATGATGCCATATCTTCAAATCATGGACTACAAAAGATAATTAAAAATCATGTGTGGATTATTTTTTCTCATTAAACCATAATTTTCATGATCCATAAGAAATAGCCTGATCTCCCTTTATGCGAACACATCCCTACCCTGACCCTGAAGCATCTAAATACACCATATAAACCTATCTAGAATCAAGAAAAAATCAAGGATGGTGTCTATATATGGAGAGCATTAAGCTCATGAAAATACTTGTTAAATTATTCATTACATTGAAATGGGACAAATTTCCTTTTCAAATCTATCATATGTAATGCTAGTCACAAAAATTCACAAAAAAAATATAGATAATAACCATCCAAACCAAGTAAATCGTGTATCCTGAAGACATTCTTTTCTTGTTTCCAAATTATCATAGCCTCTGCATTTTATAAATACATAGAAACAAATTTTATAGATATATCACAGATAATGAAACGTACATCTTATATCCAAATAACACACTGTGAATTTTTGGAATTAGAAAAATGATCTTGTGAGATTCGCAAACTTTCACTTAGTGTTTCTCATGCTCATCCCTTGTTTTTGAACAGACCGTTATGTCATCCAAAAAAACCACAAAAAAGAATCCAAATACCATTTAAATCACCAATTAATCAATTCAATAATGACATTTGATGTATTATTAAGATCTAAAGGCATAATCACACACTCATAATGGCTATATCTACTCCTGAAATTTAATTTTAGAATATCCCCCTTCCAAACCCACAAATTGTGATATCTAGATCATAATTCAATTTTATAGAACCACTTTGATCCTTTTAATTTATCAAATAGGACATCAATGTGTGGTATAGGATATCTATTCTTTATCATAACATAGTTAATATAATGATAATCCACAAAAAACCGTAGATTTCCATCTTCCTTTCTCACAAACAAGATAGCTGCTGCCCACATGTGAGATACAAGGCTAAATAAACCCTTCAATTTATATCTCTTTTGACTATAATTTAAATTCCCGTAATTATATGATTTCCATCCAATAATATGGAAGTGTGATAGGTTATTTACTCAGTAAGAGATCAATCATAAACTCCACTACTCATGTGACTTGAAAGGTGGAGAAATTATCAAGAAAGAAATTTTAAACTGACAGAAAATTATTGGAAAACCATTATTCTTGATCTCATCCATAGATTTAAATGTCAAAGATACTAATTGGAATGAAATAGTTCCCACCATGGGTGAAAAAAATGTTGTAGTAGTTTCTTTTTCATTCTGGTCTCCTCTAAAGTGATGCCCGACATCATCATTAGTTGTAAAACTAACACATCGAGTATAAAAATTGATATGAGTTTTAAACTTTATCAACCAATCCTTACCATGGATTATTTCATATAAATACATCTTAAGAATAGAAAAATCTAAAATCTATTTAACTCCATCAATAGTTACAGAACATTTTTTTATATAATGGCCCAACATTCTCTTTGAACAATAAGAGTTTTATATTTCAAAATAGAAGGAATCATCTCAATATAAGTACCTAGAAGATCAAAAACATGATAAGAAATAAATGAATGGGATTTACCCATATAAAACAAAGATTTCATAAGGTTATAGTTCAAAACAATTGAACCACTCTCCATCAATAATCCAAATTGATCATCAATCATTTTCTCATCTCTATATAATTTCTTACTCATTGTACTATGTTCATTGTTACCGTATTGATATTTAACTATTTGAGGAGTAATAGTATTCGTTGAATCACAATGGATAGATCGGTGAAACTGAAATGAATTATTCTTCTACCATTATCCGGTTAAATCATACAACATCTATAAAACACGATGTGTTCCTTGCACTTGAATATGGAGAACTATGACAATAGCCATTAATATTTCCAATCTGGATGAAATTTTGGAATCCACCATGTGGTGTCATAAAATCTCACATCATCATATCAAAAGAACCACACTGAAAACACACAGTCCTAATCTTTGGATTAGGATAAAGATTCACTTTTCTAGCCTTCTGGATTTGATTGAAACCACTCCCTTGGAAATAGGCATCCAAATTCCACTTACTCCTAAAATTATAGTTCCCATCATTTTTATCATGACCTAACACAAGTTGCGGATCAAGATGAAACTACCCCATGCCCACCTCCATAGTCTAGGGGTGGTGACAAGCACTGAAGGACATATCCTAAATGGGAGAACTTTTCCTAATGTACCTATATGCACACACACTTATATATCATTGATGAAGTGAAAAGGAAAAATAATAAAAATATGCAAAAAGTAGAAATAATCCAATCATTCAAATTCCTCTAGGGTGTACAAGAGTATGATAGTGAAAAACGGATTGTAAAGGGAAAAAATACATACAAAACTAGAAATATGTCCCAACATAAAAAAAATCAAAAAGTAAACTACTGATAGATCCCAACACCTAATCTCCATGTTATGACCACTGTACGTGATCCATAATACCCACTATCGATTATGTCCTCTGAAGTCACCATTAACCTATATGTCATCTGCATAAGACACACAACATGTGGGAAAATTCCATGCATGGATGAGTATATATAGACCCACTAAGACACTATAAAATCTAAAGGGGGAAGTAAGAGACACAATTGGGAAAAGAAAATGTTAGTATAGTACACAAAAATCGGCTCAACATAATCAATAGAATCTGGAATGTAATCCATGCACATGGGGATCAACATAGTGAGTAAATAAACTACACTTCATGTATTTTCCACCCATAGAAGGTGAGTGGACTAATCTAACCATGGGAATCTAAACATGGAATGCACGTGTAATACCCCACATGTATTCACATATCATGGAAAAAAAGTAACCAAATCCAATGGTATGGATATTGATAGGTATATATATATATGCTTAGCCAAAAGAAACCCAAATGAGAGAGGAGTGGGATCTCCATCTCATAGCTCATCCTAGAATGAATATTTTCCAATAGTTCTAGAATTCCATCAATGATGACCAGTATCTCACGCATCTTCTCCTAAGTAACCATACAAGTAAAATTATGCCTCATCATTTTCCACATAGTTGAGGGGCCACAAACTCTAGGTAGAGAACCCATTACCTGTACAATGGGAGGGTTACATATGGAATTGTTGACAGAGGACCCATTCCCTAACCTGTAGGAAGGTTCCACTATAGTGGTAGAGCACCTAGGCTCAACCCAGCTAGAGGGTAACACTATAGAATTTTTCAAGGACCCACTACCCATATTTACTTTAATGTTACACTCAGAAGTCTCTGAGAACCCACTGCCCAACTCTACTGGAGGGTTCCCCTAAAAAGTCATCAAGGATCCACTACCTAGCTCTAATGGAGGGTTACACTCCAATTAAATCAATCACCCACTGCCCAAATCTAATTTAGGGTTCCACTCAAATGTATTTGAGTACCTAATACCCATATCTACTAATTTTTCCACATGGATGTCATTGAGGACCCATTTCCAACCTCTATAGTAGGGTTACACTTGGGACACCTCTTATCATCCTGTGTGATCACTAACATCATCGAGCATTGCCCTACCAAGAATCAAGCCCAAAAAATTCCAAATATTATCTAGAAAACCACAATGAGGGGACCATTGTGTTCTATGTATATGAATACTCAGGATTGACTACTCACATTCCAAAATCTGAGTTCAAATAAAGGAGATTCATAAGGTCGAAGTTTCCTCAAAATGAACCAAGGGGTACATGGTGTGTGAGAGGACCCACATGATGTGAAGTCCTGATACTTCACCTATATGTATACATGGAGGTACACGACCTTCCAACCATGTATAACTATAAATCATGTAAGGGGTATACATGACATTCCCTTTCCACCTAGGGTCCTGCCTGTGTGCTTTGCTATGTATGTGTACATGACCTTGTGTCCATGTACATCAGTACAAAGCCCCATGTCTGGCCGTATACATCCACACGGGGTCACTCCCATATAATTAACCACATGGATCATCCATCTGGGGATGGGGTACATGGTGTTCAGGTGGCCTACATGTCATTCCATCTTTATATATTTCCAAAACCCAACCCGTGATAGCTAGGGGTTGCACAATGTGTGTTCATCATATTCCACGACATGTACATGGGTTTCTAATATATTCATTTATTTGATTCTTGTAATTTTATATAGGTAATTCCTCTATATATCCAACCTCTTTTCCACCTAAATTTTTTGAATCTAGGTGGCATTCATCATTTTCGGGCGTCATTCATCACAAATCAGATTTCATCATTCATTGGTGGTTCATAGCATGTTTCTCATTCCATGAGCACCTCCGGACATGAAGATTTATCCTTTTACCACTGAATCAAATATCCATAATCCAAAAATATCTTATATATAAATTTATTTCATTGATAAATCCCTCATTCGTGAAATATTCATGATTCTAGGGGTTCGATTGGGCTCGGTACAACCCCGCAACATTGAACCGGGACTATAGGGTCCAACCTTTGAATAATGAATATAAATTGGGGGATAAAGGCCCAAGAAAAAAAGTTTAAAAGTTAATTTATAATATTTCTTATCCAATGGTAATTAATGAGGATTTAGGAATAGAAAAAAAATAATTCAATTTAATTGATATCCAAGTGAATCCAATGGCTTTAATTCCCACAGATCCCAGATATGGATCAGTTTGATTAATAAATTAAATCCAGAAGGGAATAAACCACATATTGATGAGTCCTATATAGATATTTTATCACTATTCATCAAATAACTCTCTCAAAAATGATTGATGGAAGTAATTGCATTCACTATGTCTCGATCTTGTTTGGTTTGATGTTTCTTCATCGTCTGATGTGTTTCACCAATGGAAGGAGGAAGGAGAAGCTCTCAGAAGATCCCAATATTATGAGGCTATCCCTAGGTATATCACCATTGAAGTATTATTATATAATTTTAGTTTAGATAAAAATTAATTAATTAATTTCTTTAATTAGTTATTTTTTCCAATGAACATACCACCAACAGGAAAGGTATTCGAATATTTCACATCAACCTATTTTATATCATGATTAGGGTAAAAATCCCATCCCAGACTCAATCATGGATGCATATTTCTGATCTGAACATCCATTTATTATTTATCCCTTTTTCATTATGAAAACATGTGAATTAAATATAAATATATTTAATATTTTCATAAAATTAATAATAGGAACACTGATTCATAGAATCACACTCTATCATAGATTTTAACTGTAGAAACATATGTAAAATATTTTCATGTATTATATTGAAAAAATTGGGTATCTACTTAATTCCCTTTTTCAATATATTCATCTATAAAAATAAAAATATGAACAATTATTGGGATATTGAGCCTGCATCTGGCTCTCCCACTCATAAGAACTCCCTTTCACATTCATGTGATGCGAAAACACATAGACCAAGGGGATGGTTTGTCTAAAAAGGATCATATCCTATTGATCCTTGAACTCCACAGGGTGTTCTACGTAGGTGGATCCATCATATATGTCTATATTTTCCCATTCAATGTTGTGTGTAGGGTAATCCTTGCATCTTCTCAACTAAGACACATTGAATAAATCATTCACCTTCTCTTGTTGTGGGGATAGAGAGAGGTGATAAGAAACCTCTTCAACCCTCTGCATGATCTCAAACGACCCAATGGACCTCGAGTTTAGATTTACTCTTTGAATGAAACTATTCTATCCCTTTAGTCATGAGACTCTCAGGAAAATGTGGTCTCCCTAATAGAACTCCAAAGGCCTATGAGGAAAATATTTATAAGATTTTTGTCTTCTCTAGGCTATCCTCGTCCACTCACAAATGACCTAGACCTTATCCATCATCATCTCCACCAACTTTGTGCCCCGAAAATATGTCTCTCCAATATCTATCTATTATAAGGCTGACCTTCATGGCCTCCCATAAATGACCTAAAAAGGTTCCATGCTGATAGTAGAGTGGTGCCTATTGTTGTATGAAAACTATGCCAAGGTAAAGTGATCCTATGAACTCTAACCGAAGTATAACATGCAAGACCTATGAATATCCCCCAACACCATGATACTATGCTTGGTATTCCTATTAGTCTAGGGGTGGAAATTTATTATCATCCTCATTTGGGTTTTCAATACCTCCTTCATTCCTATCCACAATCATGACATATCATGTGGGTCACAATCAGATACAATCTTCAAGGGAATCCCTTGAAGGTGAATGATCTCTGGTACGTACAACTACCCCAAATTGTCCACTTACCTCTACTCCTAGATATCAAGTAAGTGTTATGACATCTTTATTTGGTCAAGAAACACCTAGATAGAATCATGGGACTTCACTATATGTGGAATCCCTATCACAAATTCCATTGATATGACATCCCACATCCAATAGGGGATCTCAAGGGGTTGCAATAAACCTACCAGAACATGATGTTATACCTTCACCTTCAGACATGTGAGGCACTAAGAGATGAAATATGCTATGATTCATCTCATTATAGATATCCAAAATTGTTTCTGAAGGTCTCAATACATCTTCCAAAAATGGGATGTATAACAAGTGGATAAGTGTGGAATCCTTGCATCACCTCCTCCCACATCATGAGTGGAACCACTGTTAGTCCCTGGAAATAGTTGAAATAATTCACTATTTCCGAATATCCATTTTGGGAATCCCCCATGGATATCTATAACATAACTCCTAACATTCAGTGTATCCCTAATGGGACTCTCTCACATTCCCCAGAAGCAGAGGAGCCAACACTATAGACTATTGAAAATTTGTACACTCATGCTCCATAGGGTTTAGCTATAGAGAAGCCAACTACTCTAAAGCCTCATGTAAAAAATAATTTTGGGACTTCCTAATAAGATAATCTGTTAATATGTTTTGTTTCCATATATTATAAACTATCTCAATTTCATATTTCAGTAGGAACTCTAGCCGTCATAACTATCTCAATTTAAAGTCTCTATATGTGAATATGTACCTGAGACTATAATGGTATGAGTAAACCGAAAAGTGCTCCACTATAGGTTATTTCCTCCACATACCCAAGACAAAGATTAATACTTCCATATTTTGGTCAGGAGTTGTATAGTTATTCTCATGGGGTCTCAAATGCCTCAATGCATATGTGATGACTACCTACTGCTTCATCAACATCAAACTAGGAGAAGTTCAAGATGCATATCAATACAATATGTACTCCATGCCCTCCTATGGTAGTCTAAACATATGATCACTCGTCATCTTCAGCCTAACATCCATGAAGGCCCTCTATCACTTCTTATTAAAGGTAAATTATTGTCCTTTCCATATCAGGGAAATAATAGGGAATGAAATTATACATAAGTCTTTCACGAACCTCCTATAGTACCCATCCAAGTTGTGAATGTTATGCACCCATGACATTCTCCTGGGTTGATCCAAATAAAGTACAAGATCATTATTTTCTGATTTGATGGATAAACCTTGCTTGGAAATGACATGACCTAGAAAGTGAACCTCATGAATCTAGAACTGGAGCTTTGAGAACTTTCCATAAAGTCAGTTCCCACAATGAATATATCAAACCATCCTCAAATTCCTTGAAATAACATCCTCTAATGAAGATTATATGGGTATTTCATCACTGAATATGGCCACAAACTAGTCCATGTATGGATGAAGGGCCTGGTTCATCACATTCACAAACACAATGATGGAATTCATAGCCGAAAAGAGCATCACTAGGAACTCATATTTTCTGTATCAACATTGGAATTTTAGATTTGGAATATCATCCTGAAAACCCTTAACTGGTGGTTTCTAGACATGATATCAATCATTGAGAACCAAATAATGCATTTAAATGATTCAAAAAGGCTATCAACCCTTGGTAATGTGTACTTGTTCATTATCATGGATAGGTTGAGGTGATGATAATTTACACAAATCCACAAGATCCCATCCTCCTTTTTCATGAATAACATGAGAGCTTTCTAGGGGAACACTGGGTCTTATGAAACTTTTATCTCGATGGTCCTTCAACAAAAAACATAGCTCTCAATGCTTGGAGGGTCCGATATGATATGTTATAGAAGTTATCAGAGTGGTGGTGGGATGTAATTCGATGCAAAACTCCATCTCCCACCACAGTGGTAGCCCTGGAACATCATTGAGGAAGAAATACATATAATACTCTACCACTAGAGGATTCGAAATTCCGGAAGATCCTACTACACTATGGGATATACTCTCCAAATGATGGGTGATGAGTTATAGCCTCATGTTCGTAGAACACACTCATCCTACTGGGAGTTCTCTCTCACCCATGAAGATGAAACTAATCACATCAGTGTGCATGCATCCGACTCATCTATGATGATGGTTAATTAGATCATGGAACAAGGAAATACAATCCATTCCCAATACGATGTCATAGGGTTTCATCATGGTGAACAAAATGTCCAACATGAACCTCTCTCCACTAAGATAAACCTTGCACTGTCAACAGAAAAATGGTACACAAGAAGCATTCCCTATATGAACCTCAAGATGACGCTTCTCGGCTAGTGCCTAAACTAGCAGTTCTATCCCTCAAAATATTATTATATAGATGATGGAATTGTTGGAACCCATGTCTACTAATACTAAAGAAAGAGTATAAAACACACATATCATACCTCTAATCTTCTCATGCACTGCGGTGTCATAAGCCTATAGAGCCTATAGATATTCACGTCCCAAACCACTATCTCCCCAATCCTAATGTGGGGAACCAAGTGGTGGTGGTGGAAGGATCTCATAGAATATTCTACCACATATATCTATTCCTTCTTCTCTTCTAGCTATTCCTCACTATGGACTACACTTTCCTCTCTTGGGAGATCCCTGGTCATAGTGATGCCTCTGTCATGGCAATCCATCAGCTACCCAGTAGCACACATTAGCATGTCTGGTTAGGTAGTCACACGAAATGTGAAATATCCCATCACAAGAATAGAACCAAACCTCTCGATTATTACTTAGTTCTCTTCGCTACCCCAACATTGCATGACCATGTGTCTATGTCTGGTCGTGAAAGGGTCTCCTATGCCAAGATCCCACCAACTGGAACCTACTATCCACTGTAGATGACTCAGCCGTATGATTCCCCCAACTAGACCCAACAATCTAGTGTCCCTATAATACAAATATCTCAATCCGTAGTTCCAACTCTAGTATTCAGATATAGGTGGGGATCCACAAGGGAACCATGCAAGCATGGATCTCTCCATGGAGTCCCTACTCAAAACTTTATGCTCGGAAGTAGACATCGCAGATCATGTCATGAGATTACTAGGTAAGGTCTATAATCCTATGTGTGTACTCATAAAATATCATCCCTCCCTTTTGATGATCCAAAATATCAGGAATCCAAACTGAGAGAAAGTAGTAGCGATAGTACTACTCATGGAATAATTGCTGGATGTTGGTCCGTGGGAGTTTTGAATCATCTTGAATCTACGTAACAAGGCTCCAATAGTGCCTAGATACTCCATGGAAGAAGAAATATTCCATTTAAACCACCTAATACATTAGTGTTCATATGAGATTATTGATATAGACCACTGACTCTATACAATCCTATACTAGCTGAGGATCTGGCTCACTATGTATCCTCAGTGTCCTCTGTCACTAAAAAACATAGAGCATGCTAAGCATGCATGAATCCTCAGCCTGATCTGCTAGGATGATCTACTGCTTGATAGGTGGAGGTGCTACAACTGACCCACCTAGAGGAAGAATCTTGGGGAATGGACCATGAACTGTGGTCTCATCACTCATTAGATAAACATCACGATATTGAACTGTTATCCTGACTGGTTTTCATCATGGAGGCATCCAAAGATTTATAAATACACACCACGTTTAGATGAGTATATATATATATATCAATAAGGGGAGATGAATAAGTAAGTACAAAGAAAGAACCAACACAATATGATTCATGTTCCATCGATCCATACAACCAATGTCTCAGTATGCTGTGTTGGAAAGTAGGTAGAAAAGGTCTGGGTGAATGGATATGTCTGACACCGACACCATCACTATATCCCCTAGCTTGAGAAATACACTAGAAAAAATTGATATTGTTTCCCAAATCCCAAAAATATCCTGATAAGGGGACTACCTTAGACAACTTTCTAATGAATTAACTTCATAGATAATAATATATCAAGACTCTAAGGCTCGAGTTGCAAGTACCCCAATCCCACCTCCATAGGCCAAGAGTGGAGACAAGTGCCAAAAAGGATATCATATATGGGAGGCCTTTTCCTAATGGACCTATATGCACACACTTGAAAATATCAATGTTTAATATAAGAGGGGAAATAAAAAAAGTTGAAGCATCTATAAATTATACCAAACATTAAAATTCCTCTTTGTTGTACAAGAATACAAAGATGTAAAATGAGATGTAAAGGAAAAAATACACTCCAAACTAGAAATATTTACCAACCTGTTAAAAATAGAATTTAAACTATCAAGAGATCCTAAATCCTGATCTACAAGCTACAACCACCGTAATGTGTCCAAAACACCCATTATCTCTAAGATCCTATAATGTCACCATTGACTTATCCTTCATCTTCATAAGACCTGACACACGTGGGAAAATCTCCTCAAGGAGTGAGTATATACATACCCATTAGAATTCCCTAACAGATGAAGGGGAGTTGTAAGAGATACAACTAGTAATGAAAGATAGTTGAATAGTACACAGAAGGTATCCCACCATAATAAATAGAATGTTTTACCCCATCCAATTACAAGAGGCTCAACATGATGAGTAGAAGAACTACACATCTTGCATTTTCCACCCATATCAGGAGAGTAGAATAATCCATACATGAGAAGATAAACACAAAAATCACATGGAATAACCTATGGGTCTTCACATATCATGTAAAGAGAGTAAATAAATCTAATGGTATAGATACATATAGGTATATATATATTCTCAATCAAAAAAAATCCAAACAAGATCGGAAGATGATCTCTATCTCACAGCATAGCCTAGGATAATGAGATTACAATAGTTCAAAAAGTCTATCAATGATGACCATCGTATCAGACCTATTTCTAAAATTAATTATCCAAGTCAAAACATGACTCAGCATTGGAAGACACTATTTAGGGGGAAAAACTCTAGGTATAGAAATTATTCCATGTAATACATTAGGTTTCCACTCAGAATAGTCGACGGAGGACCCATTCCCTTCCCAATAGGAGGGTTCCACTCCGGTACTAGAAGACCCATTCCCAACCCACCTGGAGAGTTCCAATATGAAATTCATCAAGGATCTACTACCCTTATCTAATGTAGGGTTCCACATGGAATTCATCAAGAATCCACCACCTTGCTCTACTAGAGGGTTCCACTCAGAATTCGTTGAGGACCCACTACATTACTCTACTGGTGGGTTCGACTCGAATGTCATCAAGGACCCAATACCCAACTCTATAAGAGGGTTACACTTAAAATTCATCAATGAAACACGTACCAAATCTACTGGAATGTTCAATGTGGAAGTCGTTGAGGAACCATTGCCAATATCTATAGGAGGGGTCCACTCGGGATGCCACTAGTGATCATGTGTCATCACTGGCATCATTGGACATCGCCTAACCAAGAATCATTTACAGAAAATTCCACATCATATCTAAATATATCAAATTAAGGGAACCATCAAATTATATATAGAAAATTCCTCACGATAGTCTACTCAAGAAAAAAATCTATGTTCATATAGAGAAAATAAAAAAAGTCAAAGTTTCCTCAAAAGGAACCAACAGTTACACTATCTGTGAGGATCTCACATGGTGTGTCGTCCCACTCTTTCACCTGGATGTGTCCGTAGAGGTTCATATCTTACCTACCATGTATGGTTACATTGCATTTAAGGGGTATACATGGATTTCCATTACTTCCCATGGTCCGTGATGTGTTCTTGTTCATGTCCATGTCCTTGGCAACATGTCGATGTACTTTGACCCAAGGATGTGTTCTTGACCATGTAATTCCACACGAAATCCTACCCATGTGATCCAACACAAGGCTCATCCATTCATGGACACGGTATAAAACATATAGAAGGTATCCACATTTTTCATATTTATATATTAACAAAACCCTATCCGCCACATCTAGGGGATACACACCATGTGTTCAGCTTGGTACAAAATCTGTAGTTAGGTTTTCATAGATTCTCATATCCGCTTCTCGTGCCTTGATTCTGGCCATTATTTCACATATCCCTCCTATATTTGACTTAAAATCATCAGATATATGCACAGTTAATTGTTTCTAGATTTTGGTTATTAGAAATAGGATTTCTTCATTCATCGGTTGTTCATCGCAATTTTCACATGCCATAGGTTCCTTTATCCTTCATGATCCATCCTTTTATCATTTAATATAACATCCTCAACCCAAAATGATCTTATATCTAAGCTTATTTAATCTATAGATCCCTCATTTTTGAGACAGTCATGATTCTGGGGGTCTGATCAGGATCAGTACTTCCCTAAAACATCGAACTGGGACTACAGGGGTCTAACTAGTGAAGAATGTAAAGCAAATGAGGGAGAAAGGCATAAGAAAAAACATATTAATTAATCTTTTCCAAGAGTAATAAAAAAATCATGAAAAATGTTCCACGATTAGAAACCAACTAAAATAAATCAATTTAATTGATACTTGGGCACATGTAAAGGCTGAAATTGGCACAGATCCAAGAAAGGGATCGATCTGCTGAATCAATTAAATAAAAAAGAGCATAAACTAAAAATTGAAAATTCCGACCTAGAGATTATATATTTATTTATTGAAGAATGGGATATCTAAAGAGTGAAGGAATTAATTGTGTTCATTGTGTCCTAATCTACTCTGATCTAGTGTTTTTTCATTGTTCGATGTGATTCTTCAATGTAAGGAGGAAGGAGAAGTGGTCATCAGATCCCATTATTATAAGGATAACCCTGGGAATATATCCATGAAAGTATTCTTATAGAAATTCTATTTAGGAAAAAATGAACTAATTCATTAATTTAATTAACTAATTTATCCACTGAATGTACCAGAAATGGGTGAGGTATCAGAATGCCATGCACTGACCTATTTTAGATCGTGCTTAGGGTAATAATCATCTTCCAAACTCATCTATGGTCGCATATTTAAGATTGAAGATTAATTTCCAAATTTATACACTTTTAATTAATAAATCATCTACATGATGTATAAAATATATTTAATATTTTTATATATTTAATTTTAGAAACAATGGGAATTTGAATTGCCTGTTGTCTTAGCGCTTAGCTCCAATAATATATGTAGAAATATTTTAAAGGTCTACATGGAAAAAACCAGGTCTCTAGAATCTCCCATAGGTATCAAATTTCTTCCTCAACCTATATTACATAGGATTTATATTTCTTCCATAATTTCTATATAGACCATCTCTATATAATCATTACTGCAATGAAAATAAATCCTTGAGTGAATATCTTCCATAATCCCTGATTTAAAAATGGGTTCCTTTAAGGATGCACTTATAGAATCTTGGGTAAAAAATAGTACTAAATACATAAATTTTCCATCATACTCTATAATTGAGAGATTTTCCTTCTTCAAGATGAAAAATTATATTTTTATAAAAAATTTAAACATATGAGTACATATTTTTTTGAACAATTATTTAAAATACTCCCATGAAATTCTAGGATCTAATTTAGCCTAAACATGTAAATCCCACCAATATCATGCTACATCATCCAACATGTACATTTATAACTTGACATTAAGCTCATATGGTGTGCCTAGTAAATCAAGGAGTTCATTCATCCTATTCAACGACACCTCTTCTTTTTCTAGTTCTGAATCGACTCATATGAAGTGCAGTTTCTACTTCTGAAACTAAATGAAATGATGCACTTGCCTTGGTTAATCTATTATGTTCCCTCCATCCACATATTGAAAATATTGATCAATACTCTAAAATAGCTATGGGTTAACATATTGATTCATTTCAACCAAATTATCATCAGCCTCTTCCATTTGGTTTCTTCTACACCCAACGAGTGCTATTTTCTATAACTAAAAGAGAATTCATTTGGAATCACCATATAAAAACTAAATTATTTGGAATTTAAAATTTACCACATCACAAATATCATAACATTTCTTTCAAAATATCAACATTATTCCACTTATGAATACATTTTTGAAAATTCCACCATGATTTTTAAAAATTTAACCATTTAAAAATATTTCATTAAATTAACACGTTTTTACCAAATCATAGATGATTACTCAAAATTAAATATGCACTACTAGTGGGATTTCATTACTATAAATTCATATCCAATTGTTCTCATCGAAAAAACCCATGATGAGGAGGTTAAAAATCCTAGAAGTGTCTTAAATACTAATGTACCCCAACTCCCTAGAATATTAATGTTCAAAAGAAATAGTTTGGCTATGCCTCATTGTGATATAAATTTAAAGTTCCTACATTCCAACTCATTGATACCATCCCAACTCAATGAGTAAGTTATATTTACTTTAAACTCTAGAAACTAAAAAAACTGATACCATTTTTCCAAAAATGATATTTAGAATAACCAAGACTGATACCATTTCTAACATATATACCTCACAAATTTTCATGGGAAGATTATTTTGCGTGTTAGTAGATTTAGGTTACATCCCCAAGACACCAATGGCTGGATATAAATTTCAAGGGCTTCATAAAAATTTTGGGGATGATCTACTTTGAAAATAAAATAACTAAACCAAGAATACCATAAAAAAACCACCACCATATGATTCATGAGAAATATTTAATAAAACTAAAATTATTTCCAACTAAAAACAAAAACAAAACCTAATTTTAAACTATATTAGAGTATGACCTCACTATGATTCACTATTCATTTCTACACTTACATCACTATTTTAAACTGATTTTGTATTGAAAATTAAAATTATAAAAACAAATATCACTTCAATATTGATTAAATAATTTTATGATTTTCACTGTTAAAAAGGGAAATTTCATTTGTTTTGATGATTTAATTGAAGGTTGAGGTGGTTCGGAGGGACCATGATGATGTGGAAGGGAAATGGGTCAAACTACATTGATGCTCATGAAAACATGTCAATTATTTTTCATGCTCCACAAAATCCATGCCTGAAAATTGGAGGAAATTTTTTGAGCCTATCCATATCATTGTGGGATATGAATTTAATGAAGGAACCCAAGACCAATTCAACCATTAACATAAAAAACAAAACCGGTCTGTCCAATAAAATGAATCTACATAGATTCAAAAGTTTACCTTTTTATTTTGGAAATATCCTTTATTTTTTACATTATATGGACTCTAAATTTTACATATAGATATATAGGAGGTCATTCAAAAAAATTTAGTTTTGTGAAAATTGAGATAAGATTGTATAGTGTCCCAAAACCCCAGGATAAGTGGTTTCTCGAAA
Organism: Viscum album; assembly: GCA_963277665.1. Taxonomy (NCBI): domain Eukaryota; kingdom Viridiplantae; phylum Streptophyta; class Magnoliopsida; order Santalales; family Viscaceae; genus Viscum; species Viscum album. Next base: position 1,459,125,493 of record OY728121.1, read on the forward strand.
TTAGTGCGCCCAAACCCACCTCCCATGTTGGATATAAATGAAAAACTTAGGAACCACTTTTGGGAGTTCTTCCAGGAGACAATGTTCTTCCATTTTGGAGTCACAAAGGATTCTTCTACTCAATAATATATGTTCTAGCGTCCATGGAAGTCTCTTCTTCTTCTTCATTTTCTTTCTCTCCTCCCATTGAGATCTAAACACCTTGTGATCACCTAGGGGGATATAATGTAAATCCCAAGCATCAAGTTTGTAATATTTGAATTATTTTTTAATTATAAGTTTTTTAGTTATTTGTTATCATCATATATTCTTATTTTATTGTGTTATATACTGGTATGTAATGATAAACTCATATGACAACGTTTGGGTGTACCCATTCATGTGATGTTACACACACTATTCACCACATCTTCCTCCCCCTTTCAATTGCGGTGCTTGTGTGGTTCATTTTGGTCAATTTAACTCTCATAAAAATTATAAAAAACATGTATGTTTATTTCATGGTATCACAAACAAATAACATACAAACCTATATAACGCAACAAGTTCCTTGTGTGATTCCTTGTTGCGTTTTGGTTGTGAATTCAAACAAAAATCAACCAATCATCAGAGGTATCTGGTGAATTATTGTGTGTTTATAACTGAACCATATGAGGTATCATAGAATAAACTAATTAAAATTATATTTTTAGTTATAAAAAGTAGTTATTGAAAGAACATAAACCTATCTATTGAAGTGATAAAGGATGTGCATCATGATATTTCCTCGAGTTGATCACACTTAACTAATTATGTTAATTTATGATTTTTTATCACTTTCCTTTTTTTGGGCTTATTAAATCACCAATCCCAATGTTTTAAAAAACACAATTATTTTTTTTGTAATAAAAAATTTATTTTTAAAATAATGATTTAAGGATCCATCGAGAGATGACTTAGGGTTCCTGCTATATTGTATAAATTCTTGTAAAAACTAAATAACTAATTTGATGCACTCCACAATGTGATCAGTGTAAAAAGAGAAAAATAATACAAAAAACCCAAAGAAACCCAGTAAATATAGGAGAAAATCCCAAAAAACTCTCATATCCAACTCAATAGTCCATTACCAAGGTAGAGTGATGCATCACTAATGAATTGGAATACTTTTCCATTATCTGTGTCTTGATATACAATATCCGTTAATGAACCAAAGTACTAAAGTAGGGGTGGGTTATAAAAATCAGATGTATTTTCATAATGACATCCTTACTCACACCACTAGGATATAAAATTTTATCAAAATTTAAATAAAAATAATTTATATTAAACAATTTAAATCTATTTACATCAAAAATAAAAAATTCCGCAACAATCAATTTTTTCCAAAGAAAGAAACCAAAAAATGACGTAAAATTATTTCTCAAATACATTTGGAATACGTACTTCCATTACACACAAAGACACATTCATTCAAGCTTGGACCCTCCAATACTCATGAGTGGTGAGTTGTCCTTTCACCAAGAAAATACTTGGTGAATCATTTTGATGGTGAAAAATTTATACCCATATTTTTCCCACTTTTGATGGGGGAAAATCATAACCATATCTGTCCCAATACACATGAAAACATGCTGACCATTTATTACATAAACCATGATAAACCAATTGGACCACCGTTTCTATAAAAAAAAATTTATTGTAAAATATTTCATTAAATCAAAACCAAGTAAAAATTTTAAATTCCCCATTTAAAAATCATGTAACCAATTACACTTTCCAAAAAACAAACAATTTCTACAAATTTCACAAACCAGCACTAAGGTGGGTTTCCAAAAATAATTTCACATGAATTTAAAAATTAAAATTAATAAATTATATAAATATGAAATCAATCCTCCAATTTATAACAAGAGGAGTTGAGAGTGAATCCACCTACCTCAAAAACATATGAATAAATGAAGAACAACAAAAAACTCCAAAAACACAGCTTAGATATTACTAAATTATCCGATGTATTGTTCCATATCAACCAAACAATAATATATAAAAATTATTATCATCATCCAATATTAATCATTCCCCGATGGATTATATCAATGAATCCAAGTGACATAACAAGAATTAAATAGAGGAATACCACGAAGAAAGGAAACTTACCAAGGAATATGTAATCCAACGCACTATGATTCACCAAAACAAATCACCCTATGATTGAAGGGAAGGGTCTCCCTAGCCATTATATGTATAGGAACCCATGTTAGGGTCATATTAGGGGAAGAATGATTCATTTAGGGGATAAACTATGTTAGAACCAAAATTTTTAGATCATGTTTTTAATGGTGCACAGTTAGGGCACACAGTTAGGAAAATCGTTCACTAACCACGCATTATCCACTACCTCCAAAAAACCCTTGAATGGTTGGCTTGCACTGTTATACATGCCATTCACTTAGAGCTCTAAACCCCTCTATCCACAATTTCATAGTTTATCTTCGGTGATCACATAGTTTTTCCAAACTATGCGCCTAACTGTGTGCCTACCAATTCCCTCTATTTCAATTACCAGTTTCCTAAAATGTGTTACTCAGTTTCTACTATTCCCGATCAAACCATATACCCCTAGAAGAGCCTCAAATTCTTGTCAAAAATCATCCAAAACACCTGAAATGTTACCCAAACAATTTATATAATTTAAATACATAAATAAAGGTTATATTACCTAAAATTATGGGTTCTACTATATGGTGTCTTTTATTATTCTAGACCCAACATGGATCTATAGGAAATATAGACGAGTTTCTTGAATTCTTCATTCTAGTCATTCTCTATAAAAAAATTATATCAATTTAATCTATGATCTAGTTTCTCTATTTAACTACACCATCTTATTAAGGAGTCATTGCTTCTAAAACATGGTACCTAATCCAATGATTCAGAAGATAATCCTCAACTAATATGCTAGTAAACATCATTTAATTATCTATTCATAATTTTAAATCCCATCTCAAAATCATCATTTAATCATTCCTTTGATACAGTGTAACCTAGATAAACAAATTAGAATTACTGTCGATAATTGTCAATTGTTTAATCCTCCTAGAATATTCAATAAACTAAACATAAAATCTATTTTAATCAGTTGTTGTTGGTAATATTGTTTTTCACATGTCAATATGGACAAAAATTAGAATCATCACTCACCTTTCTTCTTTTGACTTGTTTGTGTTCAAAATAATATTCCCTTTTTGAAAATCATCATACATGTATGTGTGATCATAAAACAGTCTAGGGATATCACAAGATATATCTTTACTCAATAGATCATCCAAGGACTATTGGATCAGGTTTAAAATAAATTTATTCAAGAAATTTTTTTCTTCTTACATTGTTTGCAATCACATATCTTCCACTCTACTAATAAGGTAGATAATATATTATTTGTGGTATGATTACCTTAAAATAGTACCATATTTTTCCCTAATGATTAATATTATCTTAGTGATATAAATTTCATGTCCAAAATTAAAAAATAGAACTTATTCTTATAATTTTGTGACTATGGAATTCAAAACAAGTACATCTACACATATCATGACATTTCCGCTAATTTTATCTGTCATAGTTCCAATGATCTTTATGTATACATAATTTCTACAAGTAAGGAAAGCTTACTTTTTATAATCTATTAATGTGGCATGAACCTAGTTTCTTATCATATAGGAACTATATCCACTTTCAAGGATGTACAATCATTCTTAATCTATTTGTTTTATAAAATTATCTATAACCACTAAATTCATATAACATTTCATTTAAATCCATGTAATTAACTTTACATTCGGGGTTGATCGATTCTCTTGAAATTTCATGGGATATTATGGACCAAATAGATTTTTCATAGATTAAAACTTATTTTTCAATTTTATACTATTTGATGATTCATTTATATTTATTGTACTACAACTTTTGGAAACCCTATGAACACTCACCCTCATTGATGAGCTATAACTGACCATATGACCAAGTACACCACTTCAAAAGTAGTATCCAAAATATATATACATGGAATATTAATTTTTTTATGGTCAACATTATTTATCACTCTCCTTCCAGTGCCTTTTGGCTATGGAACATGCATTTAGAGAATTTTTTAACTTTCCATAACAATAACATATAATATATCCAATACTAATGTACATCAATCGTATAATGATGTCAAAATTTTAGGTTCTTTGAGTGTTCTTATTATGAGTTAGACCAAAATCATTATATGGGTTTTTATAGTGAAATTTTTACTTAGAATCATCTAAAACTGATTTTTTTAATCAAACTCTATAGGAGCATTGTTAAAATTATGCGTCTTTTGATTGTATCAACGCATCTCTTTCTGTCTTGATGTTTCTATATTATTCTCTTATAAATTGTCTTCAACATTTTTTACTTGGTTTCCCAATGTCATAATTAGAGTCAATATTTTCTATTTATATTTATTATTCACAATATATCACTATTTAATCCAAATATATATTTAATATGTTTGAATCGGTCATTCAAAATGTTAGTCAAACTGTCGATATCCTAGCTCTATTCTTTGATTTTCATTTTACACACAAAAAACATATTCGATCTTTCTGGATTTTAATATTTGAGTTTTTTTAAAAATATAATCAGCATGTATTTTTTGTTTTCCTATTTTTTTATATTGAATTTGGAATTACGAAAAACAAAATTTATTTTCTATGTTTTTTCCTCTTTAAATATATATATCATCAAGATTTTTTTAAAACTCTACTGTGGGACCAATTCTCATTTCTTCCCCTTAATCATCATCATTTCCATACCTTTTTTGTGAATTTTCAAAAAGAAAACCATGAGGGAATGTTCTTTGAATTTTTTAAAGTCCTCAATTCTTCAACATATTTCTCTTATAAAATGTTACAAATTCTTGAAACGGAATTCATTACCTTGAAGAGATTCTAGGTAGGTATCTTACATTTCGATTCCATACCAAAATTTTATATGGTAACTTCATTATCATCCTTGATTCATTTATGGAATCATTTTAGAAAGGTTCTCTATTGTTCCAAATTGAAAGGAACCATGTGTAAATAATATCCTTACAATTTCCATGATTCAAGAGATGAATGTTATAACATTAAAAACATTTTATTATTTATAATAATTATCCATGATGAGTATCTTTAATTACTTAGATACTACTTATATAGTCTTCCCTTTATTTTTATTTTTATTTTAATCATTCTTCATCCCTTATTCAATAAGAATACTATAAAAGTTGTCCAATTTCAGTTTCTTTATGTATTCTCCTCAAGAATATAGTATTTCAAATTTAATTATGGTTTCAATATTCTCAGGATTCACGTGATGATCTTAACATCATTAAGGGTTACTCTAAATCCACACATATCCTATGAAAACAAATTTTTTCTAGTCAAATAATGTATCAATACATTGATTTGGTGGTATCGTCAAGTCCTTATAGTTGTTCAATAGAACATAAAATTTAGTTATGCATACATTAGATTTTTGTTCAGATATATTTAAAATCTTTCCCCACATGGAATCATTACACTTCATCAGCTCCATATAGATTGTTTCATCTAAATCTAACCCTAATGCTTTAGTTCCCTTAGTGTTGGAATCCAACTCTTTTTTTTCATTCTAAATTATGTCTCTCCTATTTATTCTAGATGAGATCCATAAAATATATTATTTTATAAGAAGCACCAAACTAAAATGAAGAACAATAAATCTTACTAATATAACATATTACAATGGAATATAAGCATTAGTACATTATGAGAATATAACATTAAACATCATTAACAACTGTAGAAGTAGGATAAATCTACAAGTAAATAAAAATTCCAAAAATATAATATAATAATCCTCATTTTTTCCCCTGAATATCATCACCCTGATTGAATCTATGGACACAAGGTAGAGAATTTGAAATATAGTACACATGTTGATAGATATGTAAATGACTGGAATGAATGATTTAGTAATGTATGAAATGATATACATGTGAATGAAATTTTTTGTCAATATATATGGTCATTGAAAATATTATTGTTTGATATATGTCTATTTGAAATATGGTTAATGAATATATGTCTATTGGGTATATCCAATGGGTAAACTGTGTACTTTCAAATATTATAATTTACAATTAATTAATATTAAAAAATACAATTTTTATCTAAAATATTTTATTAATATATATATATATATATTTATGAGTTATATAATAATAATATCAATATAAATATTATTAAAGAACTAATTGATTTACATTTAAAATTTTAAAAAATAATTGAATAAAAATGGATTGATGAAATTAATTGTTCAATAATGAATAATTAATATTAATATGATGTGCTTAAAATTATTTAATGATAGAAAATTGTATTTTTCAAATGAATATTTTTATTTAGTATTACGTTTTTTTATCTAAATTAATTAATAAATTTTAAATGATTAATAAAATGTAATGTTTTAATGAACTAAAAATAAAAACACATTTGATTATTAAATTATATACAATTCAATTAAGAAAACATACAGTTTAAAAAATTACATTCATATAAAATTATTTTATCATATTTTACATTTTTTGTTTTCAGTAAGATGATAAATTTATAATTTTTATTAATTTAATTATATTAATGTATGTATAAATTTAAAATGAAAATATTGAAATAATGTAAATAAGCCAATTTCATTTTTGGTAATGAAAATAAGTTATCAAGTAAAAAATTGAGTTACCATGGTAAAGGAAAAATAAAGTAATCAGGGTTAAACTAGTGTTAATTACATTATATATCATAAAACAGAATATATAAATGTGTCTATAAGGTTTTTTTCAACGAAACCCAGTCCCATCACCATTATTTGTCCACTTTTTATCAACTTTACTCTAAAATAACAACCATACACCTTAAGAAATGAGTATTTATGGAAATTCCACTTAACAATCAGTTATAAAAGAACCCCTCATCTAGCCCTATAAAACTACTAAAACAATTTAGTTATATATTTAACTCCTACACATTTTTCCTCTTTAAAATCCTTTATAAATATTGGGTACAATCTATTTTCTAAAAGGATGAAAAAATCATTCATTCTAATGTATGCTATGCGGAGAAGTAGTGAATTCATCAATCAAGTATATTGGATTTCTATAACAATTTTCAATCAACATATTATATCCACTATATATCAATATCATATTCTATTGTTATGATTTTATATAAATATCATTATTCTTTAGTTAAAATGATATTAAAATTTATTTATCTCTAAAGTAGTAATCAATAATTAGAATATTATGTTCTTGTTTGGTTCGGTTCAACTACTTACATAAACAATGTTATACCAACATCACTATTTTCACCCCGAATAAGTATCAAGATATTAATAATGATAATATATAATGTTAAAAAGTAAAATATTTCATGAATATGATTTTGAAACGATGATATAAAAATTAATGATCAAGATAATTTGACTCAAAAGTATATGTAAATTACATAAAAAATGTTCCTCATGGATTCCATTCCCAAAAACCACGAACGTAATTTCTATAAAATGAACATGAGACTAATTAAATCGATGAAAAAAATAATTTCCATACCTTGAGTAATCTAGGAAATGTAAACATGGAATCCTGGAATGAATAATTCATTACGAAACATATATAAAAAATTCAATGTTGCTGACATCTGATGATGAAAAGAAACAACAACTAAAAATATATTTTTAATATTTATTTATAAAAGAAGTTTATTATACTTTATAGAAATTTATATGTTTTTTAATAATGTTATTAATATTATTATGTTTATTATACATGAGGTTAAAGTGATTTCATGGAATATAGGAGTACATGTAATGGATTTATTTCCAATTTCACTTTTATTTCGAGATTGTTATAAATAAATTTCAACAAGGATAAATTTGGTTTTATTTCTCTCTAAAAAATCTATTTTATTCTTCATTGGTTATTAATTATTTATACATGTCCTCCTATAATTTCACATCCCATTTTTTATCATTTATTAATGTGATTATTGAAAGATACACTGATCTTACTAATAATTTTGGTTATAAATCATTATCCTCCATGTTTATATTCTATATTTTTTTATCTCCACTTATATTATTTATTAAGGCCTTTTTCTATTAGTATTATGTTTATTAAGAAAAATAAAAATGATTTTGTTTAATTTTTTCTGCATGATTCACATTCTAATTAAATCAATATTATTTATGAAATTGAAGAATAATATCTCTTCAAAAACAGTTACATACGGATGTAGTCCCACATTATATTCATCTTATATCCTTAAGAAGAACCATCTCCATGTTTTATTGGTTTTATTATGTGATATCTATGCTTTATATTTAAAAAATTATTTCTTTTCAGAATTATTATCAAAACTATGGGATATTTCTTCATACTTTTCAAAATTGATTTTTTTATTTTATATATATATATTTTGATCTATGTTAATATCATTTAATGTATCTTATTAACTATTTGTAATACTACATAATGATAAAATCTACCTTATTCCTTTGGATGACTTTGAACCATTTTTTTAAGACATTATGGTACTCATTTCTTTACAACATGTTATTTATGTTACGATGGAATAATAATTTTTTAAAAGTTCTTGGGTCCCACATATTCATTTTTTATCATTATGTGACATATGGGTTCATTATATGCCTCCAATACATTGGGTTGTATTTCATATCTCAGGATATCATGATAATATTCAGATGATTAGCCTCCGTCTACTATTTTATCAGTCATTGCTGGTTAGGGAAAGTCCACATTGTTATGGGAAGGTGGTTAGCCTTATTCATTATGATTTTAATGTCCCAGTGGTTATCCATGACATATGCATTGATTTATATTATTATGATTAGTTCATATTCTTATGCTATGAATCATACCTATGTTCTATTCTCATCGATCATGACTGATGAATCATTTTTACACACATCTATGACTCATGTAATACGTTATGCAAGAATATTTCAACCAAGACTCACAAATTATGATCTATTTTTTACTACGCATGATTATATTATTTTATGAACATTTATTATGGATATTTCCTCATGCCAATATCCTCATCATACTCTCACTTATGAAATTTTACTGATATATATTATGTTTACTCTTACTAATAATTTATGAACATACTTTTTTAACATTTTCATTCAATAGGTTACGACAAAGAGTATTAGGTATGATTTTCTAAAAAGGGTATCATGTTAGAATAATATTTGTGCGAGATGTATAAAATGTTTTCAAATTAGTTCATTTTTTATGTAATCTCCAAAGAAACTATACTGATTGGTTTTAGGGTCTAATTTATAAAGATATGTAATTAATATTAATGTGAATTGATGTATTATATATATATATGTATTTCATTGGTCACCTCATAATAATTATGAAGAAATAATTAAAATAAGTAAACACACAATAAATTTTACTAGGTTCACTTTCACTAAGCCTATCCAAGATGCATAAATAATAATGTGTTTTTGTAACAGAATAAATCATAACCTACTTGTAAACAATGTTCATAAAAAATTGTAATCCCCTATATTATAACTTATTACAATTGTGACCTTTCTTTACTCTTAATTGATAAATATGCACTACACCTCTATATGAATCTTCATATTATCTGAAACTACTCTAAAATTGATGGAACTATCAATGTCTAGATATGAAGATCCATTTTCCTTACTATGATGAATTATCCTTTACCATGAGATATTTTACTCTAAAAATACACCTTCGTCTAATTTTTTTTCTTGAAATGTTGATTTGTAAATTCTTCACAACTAAAACCTTCCTAAAGTGAATTCTTTATGAACTACCTCCTTCACTATATTCTTCCATAATGAAGTTACTCATTCACAAACTACATTATTTTAAATCATATAAATTCATAAAATTTATTCATTAACTCATTCTATATAGGAATTCCATATTAATACATAAAATCTTTATGGAAACTTATTTTATATGTTGTTTCTTAATAGAATCCCCTTTCATAGATGAATTAAATATGTTCCTTAATCACTTCACTAATTCATCAACTCCTATTAATGAAATACCTAGTGGTCTATTTGTAGGAAAGTGTCCTTGAAAAATATTATAATCAAAAGTTGAATATTATCCCTACATATGTACCCATTTCACATAACAATTATGTTTTATGGCCTATGGAAATCACAGCCTCTAATTCTAAAATAATTGGACGACTATGTAACTACATTGCAGAATTACATCATTGATGCAACGGCCATGGATATGGAAGTATATTTAAGGTCCAAATCAAGTTACTTACTCGACCTAATGTCTAGCTCCCCATACACCATATTCTACGGACTATCCATGGGGATGTAAATATCATTGGGGGAGACTATACCCCCATGTAAAAAGTTACAAAATAGTGGAGATAAAAAATAATAATATATGAGTAACAAATAAATCAGAAAAAAGTATGACATAATAATGGAAATTGAAGGAAAAAATAATAAATTAATCAATAAGGAACCATGTAATGTAAGGCCGGAATGTTTCTAAATGAAAAATTGAATATAATAGAAATAATGGAATCATTTGATATAATAAAATCAAAAGACTCATGTCCCAAACACCAAGTTATTCTTCTCTTCAAGATCTCACCCATAATCAGTCAATAATCAACAACATGGAGCCTTAACCGTGAATGAACCTACATCTGAATAGTCTTTTCAGGAACCAAATGGCAGCCTGAATAGATTTTCAGAAAAACTCAGTAGTTTGACACATCATGTCTAAAAAATGGTATAATATATGAGCGCAAGAAATAAAGGTATAATCTAGTTTATTAAATAAAAAATTTATAAAATATAATAGTAAACCTTATTTTGAAGCATTCCAGAATAACTTTGATCATGTACCACAAACCATTTCATAATCACATTACTGGGAAAATCCATTTGTGTAAGAATTTCAGCTTCTGGATCAATCCCACTATATAAGCATTTTAGCTTCTAAAAAAACCCTCTATATAAGAATTTCATCATAAAACTAGTCTAAGAATACTATATAAGAATTAGAGAATAAAATTTTTTGTTCCCATTATATAATATTTATTCCATAAATCTACGATAAGCTCTCTATATAATAATTATAACATAAAACTAGTCCAATTATGCTATACAGGAAATACAATATTTTAATTGGCCATGATTACTATATTAGAATTATCACATAAATTAAAAACTCAAAACAATAAGGATATCACAATATCACAATATCACATTCCAAAAAAGGTTAATTATGAAAATTACCATTTTTCATTAAATTTCACATTCCTTTTTATATCAAATTATCACTAGTTGGTTCAATAAATAATTAATCCATTTTACAAGGTGAATCCATCACATGAAATAACATCAATTTTTTATCATGTTAACTAAAATTTAATCCATTATCCAATTTATAGCGACCTAGTCATGACATATATTAAAATTACATAATTTTTTTTAGAATACATAAAATATTATAAAAAAATATTCCCAAATATCATACTATTAGTGTGTGTTTGGAAATATGGAAACACAAACACTGATACATAATTGATCTACAATATCTTCTACTAGGTTCATCATGACTAGAAATATTCTTAGACACATAAAACATAATAAATATCTTCATAACTTGAGGAAGGAAACATAACGATGGGTGAGCTAAAATTCCTAATAAGGGTAAACAAGGGAGATATGTAAGAATAATCATGAGCATAAGGGTTTTATAACATGATCATGAAAACAAAAGATCATACCATACATAAAATAAATCATATACATGAATGATGGAGTAAATATTATAAGTTCATAAGATATGAATAATAAGGAAATAATGAACCCAATCCATGAAATCATAACATATGAATAAAACATGGAATTGTGGCAGACACATAAGTATATAATATGATTTTCATAGTATCCAAGGCATCGCTCTAAAGACCATCATAGTAGTATGGGATCACTCCCCATGGAATCTTTGCAGTCATGGTTCACTCCCATGACTATCTTAATAACATGAGTTCACTCCTCATACTATCTTCGTAGTCATGGTTCACTCCAATGTCCATCTTAGAAATCAAGTTTTACTACCAAGACTATATTAGTATATCTCATGAGATATAAATATTTACCCAATGCATTGACATGTGATATAGGTCCCACCCATCTCATAATGAAAACTTATATACACCTTCCCCAAGATCATAAATAATAATATCATAACCCATGAAATGAAATTGGTATTACAAACACGTAATCATAACATAACTGGTGTAAATAGATAGGTTTTATAATCATTTCATCATAAGAATAACCCGTGAAAAGAAGTGGGTTTCAAAAGCATATAACCTGAGAGAGAGAAAGGGGTTTCATCAACATCATTCCATCAAAACATAACCTATTCAGAGAATGAATATGAATGGAAACATTGAATAATTTTCCAAAAAAGGCATTAGTAACATAAAAATATGTTATCTTATGTGAGGAATAATTTTTAAATAACATTTGAAAACATTCCTTGTATAAAATATCATTTTTGTAATGAAAAACGCTTTTCAAAACATAAAAACTTTTGAAAAAAAATAATTTAAAATAGATTTTAAAGCATATAAAGGAATAATTGAAAACTATAAAACGTTTTTTAAATCCTTTTCCCTGGAAAATTTGCTTCACATATCTTTTGAAAACATTTTTGAAAACATGTTTTTTGAAGACAAAAAATTTCTGATTGGAGAAATAGACAGTCACATTTTACTTAAAAGAATTATATTGAGTACCAAAGAGTAAAAAAATTGTATTAATACATTAATATATAATGAATAAATCTTTTCAAAGTAAAATAATGAGTGTTCTTGAGATATGTATCATAATATTTCTTTAAAATAAGCATAAACATAAACAATCTCGAAAAGCAATGTGATTGTCTTAATAAACTCTTATAACATGGTAACCTGGGATCATACTCTACATGTAAGGAAATAAAATTAAATTAATCTTAAAATATCATAAAAATAAGTATTTTAATGATATTACATATAAAATGGAATTATATACACCTCAAAATTTATTTTAGGTGCATAACAAAACATGATTCTCAAAGGAGGAAAATTGAGATAAAACTGTTTTAAAGATTTGGTAACTTCTGAAACATAAAACCCATGAAATAAATATCATCAAATTGATATGTTAATACGCATAAATTTATTTATAAGATATATAAAATAAAATCATGGTAGGTACATACTCCATACAAATGGAAATACTGGTGAACATAGCATGTATCTCACCTAAATAAAAAGTGATATGAAATCCCCTTACCTTGTGTCTGGAATCTCATCGTACTCTGTCAAACAACCATTATAATAAATATAAATTAATTATATATCTTTTACATAACCATATTCTTATATATAATACCATATATGGGTTTATTATGACCTTATATTACCCTCTTTTTAACCATTCTATGTTGAGGTTTCACTTCTGATAATATATTGTTTCTTATTTTCATGTGTTTTAATTTGTTATATTGTTTGATATTATACTTTTATAATGGTTCTAGATTGTAAAAAATGATATAAATAACATGTATATCCATTATATTTAAATTATAATAATACATATAATATAAAAGTGTGAAACAAAATACACAGCTCATGGAGATGTAAGTCGTACGTACGCATGAATATTATTTTGGTTTTTATTTTCATATTGAAAGAGAGAAAGAAAATGTCCTATATTTATATATGTATATAATATCAATATATTAGAATTATATATCATATAATTTAACTTATACTATTCTTAATAATTTCCAGGTATTATGTGAATGAATTGTATCGCTTTGAGGGGTGGTAGTCCACACTTCCAGAAACGAAATTATCATATTTACACCAAATAGAATGTAAAAAAAGATATGATTTTTAAATGGAATACAGAATATTAAAATAAACAATAAATATAATATATAATATATATAAACATAATTTTTATCATAATGTCCATCATGATAGGTTGTAATGAAAAATGGAAAATCATCATTTAGTGAGGCAGTAGTTCATCGTACACATAAACGGTATGTTTGTTACCCGTTAGATGGAGGTGTGTGTAATTGTAGGTGGAACCCATAGAATAAAAAACAATATTATATTTTCTATACTAGTTTTATTATATAATCATGGAATAAAGATATTTTAGGGGGAAAAGAAGTGGGATAATATAAAGGATCTTGAGAGAAGGTGTTACCTCTTAATCGAGTAACTCCTTTTTGTTTATGACAAAAGGCTTCCTTGGAATACTTTCTTCCAAAAGGTACGATTTAAGGAAGAAGGTACATATTTTTTTTAAGATTATTGGTCATATATTTTCTGAACATAATTTTATTGAGTGGTGTGAATAAGGGAAAGAGGTGGTGGCCTTTTATAGGGAAGGAGGAGTGGTACTATTGTAAATATATTAAGAGATAATTTCACCAACATTTTTCATGTTCCAAGTGTATCAAATAACGATTCATAGTCTAGAAAATGGAGGATAGGGTCTAAATATTGTCATAAAATGGATTTTGGAAATTTTTATAGGTTTTTTTGGTCCCTATGGTTTTGGTTTTGTCTCTTATCAATCATAATTAAAACTTAATCATTGTAATTAATTTTAATCACTACCACTAATATTTATGATAAAAATAAAGATGAGTGTATTGTTAATTATAAATTATGCTGATTATTAATATGGAATCCATTTTTTCAAATTCCAATAACATATGTGGCAGATATTAATTTAAAATTAATTCCATTATCGGGTCAACAATGCGGGTTTTTAAATTAAAAACATTCAGAAGTCTGCTACGTTTTCATACCCAAGTTCAAATTGAAATTGATTTCAATATCCTATTTTGTATTAATTGTTAAAAATATTATCTAAAAAATTGAAACCAATTTTAAAATAAATTTATCCTTATAAATATATTGTATGAAAAATTAGTTTTGAATTCAAATTCGGTATTTTCACAATTCCTAAAAAGTGATGTTTCTCAGAAAATCCCAAAAATTTTCCCTAAGATAATTTATAAATTTTAAATTAAAAAATGATGTTAATTTTATCATATTAAATTTCAAAATGTCTCTAAAATTAATTTTTTTTTCACATTTGGACCTAAAAAGTTGTTTATTTGGGAAAATAGTATTTTTGAACATATACAGACTTTACCAAAAAATATATTTTTTTTATCAATGTGTTCTAATTATCTAAAACCATTATAAAAAAAATTCTAGAGTAGTAATTACTATTCATATCACTATATTTAACATATAGGTAATAATTATATCATTTAGATAATAATAATGATAAAATTATGTTTTGTAGAAACATCAGTGTTTTGTGTAACGTATACCAAGTTGGTGTTGCATGTAACACACGACAAGTCAGTTTTATGTGTATCATACATTGATCTGGTGCAATGTAATGTATGAAAATTTGGTGATGTTTGAAAGGAATGTTTGACATAGTGAATTAAAAAACATAAATGATAATTTAATTTATTCAAAAAAAAGGTCCATAATAACTCGTGGTGTTACATTATATCCCCATTAAAATGAATTTTGACTGGAAAATTCATCACTCAAGTAAAAAAATGAAGATAAATTAACTTCATCATATCCTCAATGTTCCCATGCAGCTTCCTCCACCTAATGATTTCTCCACAAAACATTGAGTAGATGAGTGGTCATGTATCGTAGAAGTTTATCTGATTAATCCATAATTTCAACTGGTGGTTCCTCATAATAAAGATCACATTCCAGGGGTATGACCTTTGAGTTCAGTACTTGTTAAGGGTCAGGTATTTACTTCAATAGGAGAGATATATGGAACATATCATGGACTTTAGATATATTTTGATGATGTTCCAAGCGATATGCCACCATTGTGATTTGATCAATAATTTCAAAGGGACTAATATACCTAGGGATTATTTTATCTTTATTCCCAAATCTCATAACTTTGTTATACGATGAGATTCATAGAAACACTTTTTGACAAACGTCAAATTATATATCACGTTTGTGGTAGTCACCCGAACTTTGTTTCTGGCGCTGAGATACCATGATATGCTGCTAAATGGTTCTAAGCTTCTCGACTATTTATTCAGTGATCTTAGGTCCAAATAGCTGTTGTTATCAAACCTCTTCCCAATACATTGGATCTCTAAATTTCATCCCATACAGGTCTTAATACGGTTCCATATGAATGATTTATTGAAATCTATTATTGTAAAAAAAACTCAACTAGAGTAAGGTGTTGATCTCAAAAACCTTTGAAATCCAGCGAACAAGATTTCAAAAGATGCTCTAGGGTTTTAATTATTCTTTAAGACTGACCATCTATCATAGGATGATAAGAAGTTCTGAAGCTCAATTATTTATCAAGTTCTTTCTCAATACTTTACTATAACTTTGAGGTAAACCTATTATCCAAATATAATATAATATAATGTGGTAATCCATAAAAACTTGCAAATTTCATAATGTATATCCTCGAAATATGATATAGAGAGAAGTCATTCATGGTAGAGATGAAATGTGCTGACTTAGTAAGACAATCAACTACCACCAATATAACATTAAACCCTTTAGAGGTTTTGGGTAGTCCAACGACAAAATCCATAGTGGTGCTCTCCCATATGCATTCTACTATGGGTAATGGATGCAACAACCCCTCCAACTTTTTTCTTTCATCCTAAACTTTTTGGAATACCATGCACAGAGATACAAACTCTATGATATCTCTCATCATGCCATCCCACCAGAAGTATTCTTTCAATCCCCTATACATCTTCATACTTATAGGATGAATAGATAATGAAGAACTAGTAGATTACTCTAATATATCCTTATTTAAATATGGTATGGAAGGAACATGTTCATAATTATTGAACCATATCATTTCATAATAATCAAGGTAAAACATAGGATCATTTTTTAATTTCTTTCATAGCTCCACATATTCATTTTACGACTCATTAATCTTTCCATAGATAAAGGGTTGAAAATTCATGAGAGAAAGAAAATATTTGTCCCCTTCCTTCTGGATTTGAAGATACATCCTTTGAAAATCAGAAAAAATAGATCTTTTGTAATCCACATCATAGATAATATATAATTATACTTCCGAATCAAAGCATCAACCACCTAGTTCACTTCCCCTGGGGGGTAATGTATTGAATAGTCATAATCCTTTATCAAATATAACCATATTCTCTAGTGCATGTTCAACTCCTTCTGTGTGAATATATTTTTCAGAATTTTATAATTTGTATATATATTACACTTTTTTCCAAAATCATAACGCCTTAAAATATTCAATACAAAAAATACCACTGAAAAATAAAAAGCATGAGTTATGTAATTTTTTAATAATGAATCATAAACTATCCTGAGGCATATGTGATAACTATATTATTCTGCATAACAACACATCCCATTCCATTCTTGGATGCATCACTACAAATTAAAAACCCTTCACTGTTATAGGGAAATGTAAGCCTATGTGCATTGGATGACCTTCTTATCAATTCCTTGAATTTTTTATCACATTTATATGTATGGAGGAACATGACAGCCTTATGAGTTAACCTGTTAAGAGGATTATATATTCGTGATAAATTCTCTAAAAAACATCAACAATATCCAGTTAAAACAAGAAATCTATGGATATCAGTCACTATAGTTTGCATAATACAACATTAAATTGCCTCTATCTTTGATGGATATACTTCTACACCATTTATTGGGATTATGTGACCCAAAAATGAAACCTTTTGAAGATAAAACTCACACTTTGTAAATTTTTTATACAGATTCTTCTTCCTTTGGGTCTTTAGTATAATTCTTAAGTGATCTTTATAAACTTCCGTTCTCTTTGAATAGATAATAATATTATCTAAAATGACTACCACAAAGTGATAAAGGTAATCTCAAAATACTCTATTCATTAAATACATGAAGATTGAAAGGGAATTTGTAAGACCAAAAGTCATCACTATATATTCATAGTGTCCATACCTTGTATGGAATGTCATCTTGGGTATATCCTCTTTATTGACCATCAATTGATGATATCCAGAATAAATGCAAATCATGGAAAAGTATTTAGCACTGTAAAGTTGATCAAATAAGTCATCAATATAGGTATGATTATAATTTCTCTTGATTGTGATTTTGTTCAAATCTTAATAATCAATACATTGTTGGATTGACACATATTTCTTTTTCATAAAAATAATGGGTGCACCTCAAGGTGAGACACATGGATGATTGAAGCCCTTATCAATGTTTTCTTGTATTTTCCTATTCAATTCCTACAACCCAGTTCGATACATTCTTTAAGGAGTCTTTGAAATTGGTTTGAAATGAAGTACAAATTATATTGAGAACTCAACTTCATAGTTTTGTGGAAGGATAGGAAACTCTTCTCGAAAGACATCCACAAAATTCCTAACAATAGGAATATCATCAATTCCAATTTTCTCCCCAACTATTTGAGATAAAAAAACCTTTTAAATGGTAATTAAGACCCATATGCTAGATGAAATTTCCACAGGATGTTCATACTTATCGTAACACTGATGGATGATCATAAGAGGGTTTAAAATATTAAACGCAACTTCCCTTCCTTGACATTTTATGTGGGATTTATGTAGAGACATCAAATCCACGACTAAGATGACATCAAATTCCACCAAAGTAAGAATGAAAAAGTTTACAGGAAGCACATTCCTAATGACTTCAATCAAAGAGTAATCATAGGCTTGATATGAAATCATTTACCATTAGGGTTTTCACTACTAATTCCACATCTGATTGTTTTGTTGGAATCATAACACACTTAAAAAATTAATTAGATATAATTTAGTCAGTAGATCTAGAATAAAATATGATATTATAAATTCTATAGTGTATATTAAGTTTATCTTTCATCACATCATTATCACACCCTCATCATAAATAGTGGTTGTATGAGATTTCCCCTTTCCCCCCAACATACAAGGATGTTGACATCAACAATCATAACTACCCTTAGGGTTGGGTATTTTTGTAGCATGAGTCTTGTTCTACTTACACATATAGCGTTGAATAATGGGTGGTTCATTCTATACCTTTTTTCCCTATTCATTACATTAGATAACTTTTTCCCATCACATCAGTAATCAAATGCCCAATTTCATTACCTTCTACACTTAAAACATTTATTATAACCCTTATGGAAATTTCATCTCTTCTTGTCCCCACACTTATAACATAAAAGAAATCTCATATTCTTTTATTCATGGTTGTTATATTTTATTTTCAACTCTATCTTTTGTTTCTTGTCAAAACCACGGTATTGATACATGACTACAACATCCATTTCAACCTTGATTTTACAATGCATTATTTCTTCATAGCTACTAAAGTCTTTTATATCCAATTCCCTTTTGATACTTGGCATTAAGCCCCTGAAAAACCTATGCACATTACTTTTGGGTTGGATGATAATTCCAAAATAACACCTCACAATTATGAGGAAATTATCCTCATAGGTACAAATAGATTCATCATCCATTTTATTTATCTCAAGGAACTCATTCTATATATTGGTATAATGAATCTGAGGAAATTAGTTATTTAAAAATAAGTTCTTGAACTTATCTCATTCCATGGATTCTATCTCATATTTCTACATTATATTCTTGATTAGTTTACACCACTGATCTGCCTCACCTTCTTACCAATAGATAGATTGAATGAATTTCACATGATTGGAATTATAGGGAATAGAGAATATATTTTTGGTAGTACTGATCCATTATTTAAAAAAAAGTGGATCAAAAAACCCTCTAAAAGAAGGTGGAAATTTCCTCCTGAAAGACTCAATAGAATTTTGCTCCTCCTTTTTCTCATTTAGAAGTCCACCATGATTCATATATTAAGAAAACATTGTGAGTATCATAATTAGGTTTTTAATTCCATATCTCATAGAATTCAGTTTCTCAGGAGGAAACTGTTGCATTGTCTATAAAAATATCTGTTAACATAGTTCCTTTGGGTTCAATCCATTAACTCAAACCAAAAGCATAGAGTAAGAAATAGTTATCATATTGAGGAACCAAATAATCCTAGAATGTCATTTATATGATTTATAATTTATGAAACCTTCCACAATCTATTAAACCCATGTTTTATTCTAGATTATTCATAGTCAACTTTTATTTAAATTCTTCATAATGGTTCATCAAGAGTTTGTGAATTCCCAAAGTATATCACCCAAGAGTGTCAAACTAGGTGTTCAGTAAGGACCGTGTCGTGTACCCAATTACCCCAAGTCAGGCCCATATCATCTTGTTAGAGTTGTTACCCCAAGGTAAATTTTTTCTAGATCCACATCCACTTGTAGTATCGAGACAAGGATTTGTTTCTGGGAAACCACTCACTCTATCGTTCACTAAAATTCCAGGACATTTTTCTATACTATTCTATATTCTTAACCTTCTCCATATACATGTCCTTAGGTTTATCACTATGTTTTTCTCATCCTAGCTTCCAACGTATAACTAGACCTTTTCTTTTATTCCAACTATTGAGACTCGGTCTTCACACAAATTTAAAATACATAATTTTTTATGTGGAATTAAAAAAAAATTATACAAACATATTCCCAAAGACTGTACTAGTCTAGTGCCTTAGTGTAATGTCCCAAACTCAAACATATACCCAAATAGTACTAAACGGGTTGGGTGTTACAGCTTTTGATGCACCTCCCCGAATGCCAAAGGCTGCCGACTAGAAGTGAGGGTGTAAACATGTATAGTGGAGAGATATACCCTCTCCGAGAAAAATAAGTTACTGGTCTGAGCATAATAATAATACATATAGAGGTAATAAATAATTATCAGACTCAAACCAAACCCACATAATAGAACCACATTCAATATCAATAAACAAAATATGAAATAAATAACCATGTGTAGTGGAATGTAAACAGAACAACATGCATAAACCACTTGTAACATCTACTAGAACAGGAAACTCGTACATCCATATCAAGTCAATATATAAAGAGGGTGATAATAACTAACCAAAAGTAACAACAATAAACAAGGTAAGCATGCTGATATAGGAATGAATGAAAAACAACGCAAAAATAAGCTAGACATGACCTTAATGTCTATACAATCACCATAAATCAACTAATGTTATCCAACTTCTGAAGTCGATCTCTTTCTTTCATGTAGATCTATAAAGTCTACACATGTCCCAAAGGGCCTGTGCAGGGTGTGAGATGAGTCATAGTAGGATACCACCCAATTGTGTGTACCTAGTATAATTGTTTAAGCAGGCATGAATCCTTAAAAAAAGTAAACAACACGATGCACAAAGTAAACACATCCTCCACTGGTGCTCACCAGCCACCATGGAGTATCAATTTCTCTGACCAATGTTGGAATATAAGTCATGTAACACAACACCATGTGCCTCTTGACAGTACATGTATCAAGTACTGATGTCCTAAAGGTACTCCTAACTAATAATAACCTAGAACCTTGTGCCTCTTGACACCTCATGTCTCAAGTACCAACATCCCATAAGCACGCCCAGGCAGTAGTCTCCCAACACCATGCGCCTCCTGACACCTCATGTCTCAAGTACCAACATCCCATAGGCACGCCCAAACAATATTAAGGCTCCTTGCCTTCTATGTTCCATCCATAGTAAGAACCACCAACTATAACCACCTAACTGCAACCACGAGGGCCTCTTCCCACACGAGTGGTCAAAACCACCTCATCACAGAGTCATCTATGTGCTCATGACCCCAAGTCATGGGTGAGCATAATTCACTAAAGTAGAACCCAAGACACAACCTCTTTGGCACCTTGTTCCCTTGCGACCATGTCACTCATAATTTTATGTCCTTTCTATCCACGTAACCCAGGATATGCCCAACCTGACAGTCACACTGCCACAAACCAACATCTATGATGCCCAATCCCATGGTCAAAACCACCCAAGTAAATCTAATACATGCCCAAACTATGATTGACATCACTCAAGAATATTCGGGACTTGCCTAACACAACCCAAAGGCTCTAGAATATGAAATTTAGCAATTGCATATTTAACACATTTAAACAAAATCAAATAAACATGCAAAAAAATCTATACAGCTGAATTGTACCAGTCCGAAAGCTATTAAATAAGTGAATTATGGTCTTTAATGCCTATAAAAAGACTAATCATTCTTAAAAAAATTAAACATACCAGTTTAAAATTAAAGAAGGAAAATTATATCCATTTTGGCACCCGAGGAAAAATTCCCCAATGAGCGTCTGCCTCTCGCCCTGCCTTGCTCATGAAATTTAGGAAATATTGTATACCGAAAGGCATGAAATGGGTATAAAAATCAATTCAATATTCAATAGAATTTGAAATGGTTTTTGCTCATAAATACCATAATACGCGCTAAAGTCTACACCACCCAAATGTCTATGAAAACAAAAAACAATGTATGGACCACCTACCTAGAACTAGTACGATGATCCTCCTCTGGTATCAGCCACTAATTTAGTCTAAATAAAGGTAGGTCTACACAAAGTGTGCAAAATATCAAGGACCAATATCTCTTTCGAGAGACAAAATCAAAAAAAAACTACTGAAGAGGAATCAAGGGATCACCAGGGGGATTCCAATGGAACCGATGACGATCGAAATAGAGTTAGCATGGATGATCAAGAGAAAAAATGAGCTCTAGAGTCGCTTGTTCATGAACCTAGATGAAACCCTCTACTCTGCCTCAAAATGAGGCTACTTCTAATTTTAATTAAATAATAAAATATGTGGAGTGTATATATGAGTACATGTCGTGTGTATCATTTTACTGTTCCTATTGTAGGTTCGGGGCATAGTGGAAGTGCGTGGGTGGGTGTACCTAATATTTAATTGTTTCCATTAAAGATGTTTAATCGAAGATCAATCATGATAATAAAACACTGGATCTTTTAAATAGAATGAATAAAAAAATAAGGGAGTCCCATAACCATAGAGAGGATCATCATACGTTGGTTATAATTAATTTAATTAAAAGACAATAATTACCTTGATGGAATTCTCACTCCGTTGATGTTTCTAGTCACGATCCGATGTGACCCGTCATTGTGTTGTAGAATCCAAGTGTAGGATTCTTATAGAGTTGATCCACACATGCTCCACATATCTCTGGATGTCGGCGAAGGGATCTCTGAGTGCAATCATGGAAGAGCCTTCCCTTGCGATGTCCGCATTCAATCGTCTTGATCTAGTGGAGGAGGATCTCTCTCGCAGCTTAAGAGAATTATTGAAAGAAAATAAATTCTCTCTTGGCTTGAAAGACTTCTCTAGATCCTCTGTGCACAACCCCAAAATTTCTAGGCTAATGAGAATTATATAACCATTATTTTAATTACATAGAAAAAAAATGAATTAATTACCCTAAAGCATTTAATCGTTGCATTTAATTCTTAGTAATACCCCATGTATAATAATAACAGTTTACTATTATCATTACTTGACATGCGACCAATGAATTACACCTAGTATTATTTAATTAAATAAATAGTATTATTTCTCACAAATCCATAGAAAAACTACATGGAATGTATATTAATATACACGGCGTGTACTTTTGTTTTTCCATTTTTCTTTATTTCCTCCACCACATTTATTTGACCTTGAATAATGGTTATTTATTTCTCAAATAAATATAACTGCATTACTCACTAATAAATATATTATTTCTCCCATAATATATTCTCTCAAATAACTAGTGTTGAAATAAATGCGATTAGGAATCCTTTAATAATAATTAAACCAAAATCGGGAATAATCATTATTCAACTTGTTAAATTAATATTTAACTAAGTTACTTGGACACACTTAGTGTGTGACCCTCTAGGCGGATTTCTCAGTAGCATTTGGCGGAGCCTACCTAAATTCCATGTTTAGCATCTAGAAACATGCCAAGGCTCCCATAGGGAAAGAATTTAACACTGAAATGACATGTCACCTCCTACAGATGCTTATCATGTGATGTAATCCCTTTGTCTCGATATCTCGATTCAAGACGGTTGCATTGTAGTGCCATCTACCCATGTGCTAGATTATTATTTCTTTAAATTTTCATAATTGAACATTCCCATTCCTCACCATGTCCATGGATTTATTTAGTCTATATCAATTCCATCAAAGGACCTGATATATCTACTTCCATTATGGAACAGAAGGAACAAATCCTTTCTCGCAATATCTATTAATGCAGTATTACTCGTGACACACCAAACATATCCTTCCTCGTTGTGAATACTGTTTCCTCATATTTTTCATCAATATATCTAACTACTTCAGTTTTAATACCCATTAATAATAATCATAAAGTCTAAGGACCAATACAAACGTCTACAGATAGGAAAATCCAATGACATTATGAAATGTATATTTCCTACCGATGGGTCTCATTCTTATAATATCCTCCTAGATATTGCCATGGGAGAACACCATGAGAAGGTGCCTCAATGTTTTATGAGTCCTCACCCATAATGGACTTTATTATTTGTGTCCCTCAAATGACATCATCCAGCCATAGAACATATATTCAATAATAATGTTATGGCACTTCTAGGTTCTCATCTTAGTAGGGATTTTCTATGACCCTTTAATGAAACAGCTATCCTTAGGACATTATCACATGCATTGTCATGAAAAAGAACAATAAAGATGTGATAAGGTATTTATTAATAAATAAAGTACAAAGTAGTTTGTTCTATGCCACCAAATACAATAGACTCCAACTTGGACTAGAGCCAACTTCTAACAGCATTTAACCTGCTAGCTCTCACATGATATTCATGATTCTACTGAGATAGGATTTTAGTGATGGGTTCTTCCACATTCTCACACTCTGATCACTACAACGTCACCTCTTTGATAGAAATCCTTCAAGATGTGATACTTATAGAGTATGTTATTTGTCCATTGATGTGACCTTGGTTCTTTTTCAAGAGTCACCATTGTAGTATTATCACAATGCAATGTGATAGGATCTTTATTGTTAGGAACCCCATCAAGATCCTAGACAAAGTTCTGAATCCAAAAGTCATCCTTGGCTGCATCAGAAGCTACTATATATTCATACTCCACTGTAGAATCAATAATTACCAGTTTCATTGAGATATTCCACCTAATAGATCGTAAATTTATATAGAAAACATATCCAAATTTCAAATTCAGATTGTTCTGATTTGTCTAAAAACTAGCATCAACATACACTCTCATGACAAGCTTCTTATCTCCTCCATGCACCAGGAACGTATCCTTAGTTCTTCTCAAATACTTAAGGATATTCTAAACAATAATCCAATTCTATTCTCCTAGATCTTCTTGATATCGTCCTACCATGCTTAGTGCATAGGCAACATCAAGGTTGGTTCATAACATGGAATACATGATGGATCCTGTAGCCTATGTGTATGGTATCTTAATCATTCTATCTTTCTCCTATCGTATCTGATTACACATTTTCTAAGAAATATGTAGGCCTTGTGACACTAGAACCAATCCCCTATTGGATTGTTCCATACTAAATCTCTTTAGTATCTTGTAAATGTATATACCTTGACTTAGTCCATGCATCCTCTTAGACCTATCATGAATGATCTTGATCCCTATAATGTAGGATGCTTCACCCAAGTCCTCCATGGATAAACACTTGTTCAACCGGTCTTTTGCTGGCTGTAAAACTGGTACATAGTTTCCAATAAGTAATATGTCATCAAAATATACTACTAATATAAAAACCACATTGCCATTAAACTTCTTATAAACACATGGCTCACATTATTACTTAATGAAACCAAATACTTTTATGGATTCATCCAATTGAATGTTCCATGACCTAGATGATTACTTGAATCCATAAATTGAGTTTTATCAACTTTCAAACATGTTTGGCTTTACCTGGTGTCAAAAACCCTTATAGTTGTGTCATATAGACATCATCCTGACGGTTCCCATTAAGGAATGTTGTTTTGACATCCATCTGCCAAATCTCATAGTCATGGTAAACTTCTATGGAATGTATGATTTTTATAGATTTAAACATGGAAAATGGAGAGAAGGTTTCATCATAGTCAATTCCTTGATGCTATCTGAATCCTTTAGCCACTATCCTTTCTTTATAGGTGCTAACTTGACCTTACATGTCTATTTTTCTCTTAAAACCACATTTTCATCCAACAATCTTTACATCAACTGGCTCGTCAACCAGAACCCAAACTTTGATCGGATACATGGAATCCATCTTATAATTTATAGCTTCTAGTTATCTTGTAGATTTTGAGCTTTCTACTACTTCCTTATAGGAGATTGGTTCATCATTGTCTAACAATAATGATTCACCATCCTCGGTGACTAGGAAACCAAATCTCTCTGGTGCCCTTACCTCTCTTGAGCTCCAACATAGTACTTGTGTTTCTAGAGCCTCTTCTATGGGGACCTGTAGAAATTGTTCTTGTACCAACTCCTATATATGTAGAGCATCAACTTCATGAAATTCAATCCTGATCCCACTATATTTTTTGAGGATGTGCTCCCTATCAAGAAAGATGGATGGTCTGGTGACAATAACTTTCTTATCTGAAGGGTTATATAGGTAATATCCTTTCATTTCCTTGGGATATCCTATAAAGATACACCTGGTGACCCATGGTGCTACTTTGTTTCTTGAGAAGGATTTATCAAATGCCTCTCATCCCCATACACGTGTGTGAGACAAAATAGGCTTCTTTCCATTCCATAACTCGAATGGAACTCCATTTTCCACCTTAGTTGGCACTTCATTTAATGTGTATACTGTTGTTTCTAATGTATATCCCCAAAAGGTTAATAGAAGATCTGCATGACTCATCATAGACCTCACCATGTCTAATAAGGTGCGGTTCATCCTTTCACTAACACCATTCCACTGTGGTGTATATGGATGGGTGAGCTGAGATAGAATCCCAGACTCTCGTAGAAGATCGATGAACTCGTGGTTCAGATATTCTCCACCTCGATATGATCAAAGTTTCTTTATCTTCTTACTATGCTGATTCTCTACTTCATTATTGAATTACATATGTTTCTATAAGGATTATTACTTATACATCATTAAGTGTTTCTACCCATATATACTCAAATAATTATTAAAAGTAATGAAGTACGAATATCCACCTCTAGATTCTACTAGAAATGGTCCACACACCTATGTGTGCACCAATCCTAGATGCCTTGTGGCCCTTTCACCCTATCCCCCGAAAGGTGGATTGGTCATTTTACCTTGAAAATAAGTGTGATGTCTATAATGTGGTTTTATCTTAGTAGAGTATAAATAAGCATCTTGGTAGAGCTTTTTCAAGCACTTCTTGTTTACATGAATAAGATGGTGATTCCATAACTGGGTGATGTATGAGAAATGTGAGTTTGTTTCATTATCAATTTCCAACACTTGTTTTTTGTAATTTAATACACACAAACCATTATTTAAATTCACCATACAATAACATATGTTGTTCTTATAAAAGAAGAAACCCTTATTTCCATACTTGAAAATAAATCCAACTATATCCAAATATGATATAGAAATTATGTTTTTGGTAACACTATGCACATAATATCAGTTATTAAAACCAAAATAATCCCTATTGGAAATGAGAGGTGGTAATTGATAATGGCTAACGCAACTAGCCTCACGCCATTGGCAGATCAAAGATCCACCTATCCTCTAGAAATATTTCTAAATCTACTTCATTCCATCATTTGAATACAGATGCGAGCCCCACAAGCTGCATCTAATACTCGATGTGTAGAAATGGAAATATTACACTCGATAACAAACACACCTTTAGTGTCCCCATTATTTTGGGTGAAATTACTCTTCCAGTGGCCAGGATTTCCACATGAAAAACACACAACCTCCCATTACTTTCGATGCCTCTAGATCTTCCCCTTCTGGGACGGATGATTCTCAGGGGCTTTAGACCGTTTATAAGTCCTTGTCCCCTTTTCCTAGTACTTCCTTTTCTTATTCACCATGAGGACTATGGGTTTGTCACACCCAGTGTCCTTATCTACCTAGAGAATTAAGGTCTCAATTTCTAGTGGACTCTTCTCATATTTAATCATGTTTTAGTTGACAATAAATCTATATAATGTCTTGGGAATTGATGATATAATGAGATCTTTATGTAACTAATCTAAGAACACAATCCCTAAGATGTCTAGGTGTTCATTGTAGCCAATAATCTTGACTACATAATGCCCAGATGGTGTAGAATCTCCAAGATTAATTATAAACAAAGTATTGGAGATCTCATATCTCTCCTCTATCGCCTTCTCTTGAGAGAGATCCTTACGGTGAGGCACCATGATATATGCATCGATGTTTTTATGTTGCATCAAGAGATCATTAGAAATGGTCGATAACATGAAAGACTGGACATATATGGAATCATCCAATTTTTTCATGTAGAGAGAAAGTTCCTCATCACTGGACTATTTTCCAGGTTCATCTGGAATAGGATCCTCCAACACATACAATTTCCTCTCATGGCGAAGGATGAAACGTAAACGTCCATACCACTTCTACAAATTAGTACCAGTGAGAAGGTGTTCCTTCTCAAGTATGGATTATAATGATATTTTTGAAGTCATTTTTCCTTCCATTTATACAAATAATGAAGAGAAAAGGTTTAGTAATTTATCATGATAAAATTGAGACAAATAAATAATTTAATACTTATTAGTCTCCCACTATTTTATCGAAATCCAAAAGCCCTCACCATTGACATCAGAATATTGAGTTACCTGGATATTCTAGTGTAAATGATCCATATTTCCCTTCACATTACCCCAACTACGGTTGGTCAAGAAACATGAAGGGATTTAGGTTGGGATTATAAATTCCAAATGCATTAACTTGCAACTCCTTGATCCGTTGAGTGGACTCCCCAATCCTGAAATCCTTTTATTTTGGATTTCCTCAACCTTTTCCTCTTGGTCACACCACGTATTTCTATGGAAGTCAACCCTTTATGAAAACCAAGTCAATTCAACCCAAAACCTTTAATTATAATTCCTCGATAATTGAAAGAACCCCAACTAGGGTTGGACAGTCACTTTAAACTATGGTTCGATTCTAATTAAGATTATGGAAGGCTATGCCGACATAATAATTCATTGAGGGATTTTATCCTTATATGTAAATTTCCATTTTAATTATCTTTCATTACATGCTTATTAATATTAAGTGGGATACACGTAAGGGATTAACCATGTCAAAGATAATATTTACGCATAAGCCAGTCTTATTTTAGTTCCATCTTGAATGATAGTTTAATTCATTAATTGTGGGATCAGGACAATACCCCCACAATAAATAAACCATGAAACTGAAAGAAATAATATAAATGGTATGATTAGGAGTTTGTTCTATTCATTAGTTTATCCAGCAATTGATAAACTAACCCAAAACCCCAGGGAGAAACACCTTGAACCTTGTGTTTACAACTTTACACCTATCCACCTTTGTATCTACTTGGATTGGATTCACCTTGTCTCCTAACATAAGTTGCCTCCACTAGCTTGGGAGCTCCATCCATTTCATATTCTTTTATCTCACTCTCAATTGAGGGTTAAAATCGGGTTTTACATAAAAGAAACCATGGGCATGCATGCCCTATATATTAATTAGGTGAAGGCTCGCAGGCCAACAAATTTAATTTAAATAGATAAATTAAATGAAACTATTCACATACAAAGGTCTTGGTCTAGTGCATGATCATCCATACATGCAAAAATATTTACACATAAATAAAACTAGAATTCAATTTTTTAATCGTTCTTGTTTAAGATAAATCACACTCAAATCAATTAATTATCTTTAATTAATCAATCCTTTTATCTTAAACCTTTTTCTGAATTTTCTTGAGATTCTAATCCGTTATAATTTTAAACTAATAAATTCATTACAAATTATCTTTTTACGTAACTTGTACCTTGGAGGAAACCTGGTAAATTCCCATTCATAACTACCCAAATAGTATAAATGAACATTACAAAAATGTTTAATTAAACACATATATATAAAACACCTATCCCATGTTGTTCCACAGCTTTACGCCTACACTATGGTACATGTATCAAGGGTTTGTATAATATAATAATAAATTTTAATAAATCTACATTATTTGGATGAGTACACGATATGTAGTTCCAACTACACAATGCATAATTTTGTTCACTGTCCATCCGGAGTACACAGCTAGGGATATGGAATGTATATGTACTTTAGAAATACCTGGAGTACACGACATGTTCAATGGGACACATGCCATGTAGTATCCACGTTACACGGTTTCCAGTCGGGAAAGCCGTGTACATGGTACAGAGTCCTACCCAAACTTGAAGGGACTATACGCCATGTTCAATGGGCCACACAGTGTGTAATTTGGAAACCGTGTGCCACCTATTGGTAGTCAACACATGGAGTCTTAAAGACTTATATAGGATCCATTAATAAGGTCAGGTTTGGTGAACCTGTCCGACGCATTGAACCTAGACTGCACGACATGTACTGCCAAATACAGACCATGTGTTTTGGTTTTTTATGACAAAGAACATTTGGAACTTCTGGATGAGATCCTTTATTTTATTTTAAACGAAAATTAAATGAAAAAATCATTTCTATAAGGTGAATGGGAAATGATAGAGGAGGAACAGATCTTGATATTCAGATTTTCTGAATGATTAAATTGAATTGAAACAACTAAATTATTAAATTCATAAATCATCAACGAAAAACTAAATAATTATAATCAATGATATGACCGCTCAAATATCACTTGTAGGTTCCAGGTGCATCATAAGTGCATGGGTCGGTGTACCCAATCTTTAATTTTTTTCCATTAATGATGTTTAATCCAAGATAAATCATGATAAAAAAACATTGTATCTTTAGAATAGAACACTGATCGAAAGAAAATAGATGAGCCCTGGAACCATAGATAGGATTATCATATGTTGGTTATAATTAATTTAATTAAAAGATAAGAATTACCTTGATTGAATTCTCTCTCTGTTGATGTTTTCCAGTCACGACATGATGTGATCCATCGTTGCGTCATATAATCCAAGTGTAGGATTCCTCTAGTGGTGATCCACACATGCTCCATGAATATCTAGATGCACTAAAGGGATCACTAGGTGCTAGCCCGAAAGATCCTTTGCTTGCGATGTTCGCCTTCAATCACCCTGATCCTGTGGAGGAGGATCTCTCTCGTAGCTTGAGAGTATTCTTGGAAGAAATGAAATTCTCTCTTGGCTTGAGAGATTTCTCTAGATCCATTGTGCACAAAACTAAAATGGATTGGCTAATGAGAATTATATAATCTTGATTTTAATTACTTAGAATAATAAAAGGAATTAATTACCGAAAATCATTTTTTAATTTCATTTAATTCTTAGTAATACCCCGTCTCTGGTAATAAAAATTGACTATTATAATCACTCGACAAGCGTCCAACGAATTACAACTAATATTATTTAATTAAATAAATAATCATATTTCTCAAAAAATCTTCCACCCACTTTGACACCCCTACATGCCATGTATAGCCTCTACACCATCAATACATACATGGAGTGTACTAGGATGACATGGTGTGCACATGTCCAAACTCTTCTACCCACACTGACACCCCTACATGCCATGTATAGTTGCTACACAGTCAAGAACTACATGACATGTACTACGATGACACAATGTGTACATGGTAAAATCCATCCTTTGCTGACTTACCCTACACGCCATGTATTTCCATCACACATGGACAAGGGTACATGACATGTACATGGGAGAACATGGTGTGTAACCCAAATTTTGAAGAACCTACCAAGATTCCCCTGTTATCTCAAAAAAAAACTCAAAACAGAATGAAAAAAGAAACTCATACCTTAATGTAAGAACTGAGTTCTTACAATCTCCCCCCCTTAAAGAAATTCAACATCGAATATACCTTCCAAGCGTGGTTAAGGAAAATCTAGACCAACCTAGCCCAAAATCAAATAAAACCAAGGTCCAACATCCTATTTCCAGACTCATGGTCCTCCTATGATGCCTCGTCACCCCTTCACCTCATCAGGTGCTCCTATATCATTCCCAACACCCAAAAAAAATCTACACTGCATAGTTTTTTGCATCTATGAGGTCCAACATCCCATAGATGCTCAAAAAAAACATTGTGGCACGCACCTCAAGTAACATTCATCCTCGATGCCCCTATTCCCACAACACCTCAAATAACATGAATGCATGATGCTCTTGATTCCACACATCTCATACATATAAATAAATATATCTCAGACACAGAACAGTACTAATCCCAATGACTAGCGTCTAGTCAGTCCAAATAAGTCTTGTTCACCTTGTGCACTCAAGAAAGACATGCCTTAACAGGCCATGCCAAAAAAAAATAAGAAAATCATGGTCACTCCTACAACGTACCTCTGACCATCATCGACTCACAATCTTTTTCATCCTCTGGTAGCTCCATGATGTGCACTTGACCTGACACATGGCTTATTGAAGCCTGTCCTACCTTTGGTGCAACACCCTTCATCAGCCACAGACCCTTTAACTGGTTCCTGCTGTCTTTTCCACATCCTCCGCGTGCACCTAAGCCTCGACTACCCTCACCAGGTACCGATCCTGAATTGACCCTAGATTCTTCCATCTGTCCTGGTCCATAACTGATAGCTATTTAAGAAGTCTACCTACAGAATCTCTCTAGATGTATGACCTATCCACATTCCCAACACCCCTTTGGAGGCCTATCTCACAAATTCCAAACATGCCATGGCTGCCCACACTGAAAGAAGACCACTGATGAACTACCATGATGTGTTCTAGATGATTCCATGGCCCGACTGCCCCACTAGAACTCATTACAATCTAACTTCATAAAATCTGAACAATAACCTGAAGCCACTGACCAACTCAAATAGTATTTTTCCATCTAGTTTCTCTCGGCTATGAGCATCTGATTCACCACATCTGAGAGAGAGTACAACCTGAATATTTTTACTTTTACCTTTATGGCGTTCTGTAATCCATCCATGAAATGACTCACTCTAAAGTTGTAAAGTCTTACCATACCTGGTGCAAATAAAGACAACTCATAGAAGGTAGATGCCTAGTCCATGATAGACTTGTCACCCTGTGGGAGGCTCAAGAACTCCCAAGCCCTCTCTTACCTCAACGTATCTGGGAAAAAGTTCTTGACAAATATATCCTCTAAGTCCTTCCAGACCAATCCTTCCTGTATTTGAGCCTAAATCTGCACATCCAACCAACACGTTTCTAGACCTCTTAACATGTATGTCTCTAGCTTGACCCTCCACCCTAGAGGTGTCTCGAGATGCTCGAAGATCATCTGCACACTCTCTATCCAGTTCTCAGCCACCTGTGGACCAACCTTACCATGGAAAAGTGGCAGGTGATGTGACATGAACTCCCTATTCATATCTTCCATAGATGGATCTGTACCTTGTGTGCCTCTATCGATCCACTACAGTACATGTACCCGACTAATTTAGTGTTACTCATCAAGCCATAACCCAAACACTGCCAAACCCAGCTGCTCTGCCTGCACTGGATCTTGAACCTCTTCCTTTCTTTGAGCTCATACCTGCAGCTCATGCTCTACCTATCTCTTAGGTTCCATAACCTGATTGTGCCCTGGTGGCACTACACCATCACCCTCCTGACGTTCTATCGAGCCGTCTTGGAGGAGCATGATGAAAAACCATAAATGGTATGGAAACCCACATTTGTAACAATACATATATATAATTCAGTTAAGAAAATCAGTAAATAGGTAGCACATAAAAACCACCCTTACTCTTCCCCATTGCAACCATACCCCATAGCATCCATACCCCACCACCTACTTACCCGCTCTCAACAGAGCCAAGTATCATAGTATCCTCGGGCGACACCCATCCCGACAACCAATGTTTCCTCAAACCGATGACTAAGTCTCCCAATCCTAATAGTAATACCTCCTCAAACTGACATCCTGGATGCCCAATCCCGGTGATCAATATCACCTCAGTCATAGTACCTACCCACTCACATATGAGCCATCCACAAATCACATGCCACATGCATATTTTACAAAATTAAAATCATGTAATATCATATTGCAATTAAAAAAATTCTTTCAGGAGTTTCACCCTTCACATTTTAGGTGTATCTACAGCAAGGAAATTGATATTAAAAATGTCGTATTATCACTTCACAAAGAATACATGGAGATATGAAATTGAAATACCCTAACAATGTGCCTATCAAAAGACAAGCAAACTATCCTTGCCATACCGGGCCAAGATAAAATTCTCCCTTACCACACCAAGTCAAGGATAACATATCCAAAGCAATAATATCACACACCAAGTGATCCACCGAGGTGGAAATCTTATAAATTTTAATATGAGAAAAAACAAAACAGTAATTCCCACCCATGGAAACATGGCCCATCCCTTGTACCTGGGGCTACAGTCACCCAAAAAAGCTAGAAACCCATTTCCAATAACAAATTTATCTCTAATATACCATATCCCAAATAGTAAAACAAAAAAAAATAAAAAATGCAGTCTTAATCCTATTAGTAATCAGTGGAAAGTTTCTACTAAATCCATGTTAATAAAAAAACTACCTCTGATACCACTTTGTAACATCCCAGACCCAAACAACCACCGGAACAGTGCTAAAAGGGTTGGTTGTTACTACCGTAGACACACTTCCCTAAATTCCAATGACTGCCAACTAGTAGTGAGGGTATAAAAAAGTATAGTGGGGAGACTACACCCTCTCGAAGGAAAATGGGGTACTGGTCTGAGAATAATAATATTACATAGAGTGGAAATAAAGACTCATCGAACTTAAATCAGACCCGCATAGCAGAAGTACATCCAATATCAATAAATAGCAGA
This sequence comes from Viscum album, assembly GCA_963277665.1. Classification (NCBI taxonomy): domain Eukaryota; kingdom Viridiplantae; phylum Streptophyta; class Magnoliopsida; order Santalales; family Viscaceae; genus Viscum; species Viscum album. The sequence goes on from OY728121.1 coordinate 1,459,160,694, forward strand.
AGAAATAAATAAACAAGTGAAGCAGAATGTAAACAAAATATCATGTTGAAACCACTTATAAAAACTATGTGGACAGACAAGTCATGCATCCAAAGCAAGTAAAGATATAAAGAGGGTTCCAATGGATAACCAACAGTAGCTACAACAATCAAGGTAAGCATGCTGATATTGAAAAGAAATAAAAACATAGTAAACTCCATCTAGGAATGACATCAAGGTCCATACCGTCACCACACAATAGCTAATGTGATCTAACTTATAAATCTTATATTTTTCCTTCATGTAAATCCATAAAGTCTACATGCACCCCAAAGGGCCCGTGTTGGGTGTGAGATGAGTCTCTGCAGGATACTGCCAAATGGTGTGTACTTAGTATAGGTGTTTAAACAGGAATTCATCCATAAGAAAAGTAAATAGCATGATGCATAATTTAAACCCAACCTCTACTGGTGCTCAGCAAGGACCATAGAGTATCACTTACTTTGTCCTATACTGGAATCTCAGTCATGTAACCCCGTACCATGTTCCTCCTGACACCTCATGTCTCAAGTACCGACGTCCCAAAGGCACACCCAAGAAATAGTAATCCAACACCATGTGACTCATGACACATTTTGTCTCAAATATCGATGTTCCGTAGGCACTCCCAAGTAGTAGTCACTCAGCACTATGTGCCTCCTGACACCTCCTGTCTCAAGTACCGACATCCTCTAGGCACGCCCAAACAATATGAAGGATCCTCACCTTCCAAGTGGATTATATGGAAAGTACCCCCAAGAATAACCACCTAACCATAACTACGGGGTCATCTACCCACATGAGCAGTCAAAACTACCTCATTATGGAGTCATCTATGTGCACATGACCCAAAGTCACAGGTGAGTGGAAATCACCAACGTAGAACACAAGCAACAACCTCTCTAGAACCTCGTGGCCCTATGACCATGTCACTCAGAATTAGATGTCATTTCCATCTATGTAACATGGGAAATGACCAACCTGATAGTCATAGTGCCTCAAACCGACGTCCATGACACCCAAACCCATGGTCATAACAACCCATGTAAATCTGAGCCACGACAAAGCTATGATCAACATCACTGAAGAATATTTGGACCATGCCCAATACAACCCAAAGGTTCTAGTATATGCCATTTAACAATTACATATTTCTCAAATTTAATCAAAATCACATAAACAAGAAAAACAATCTAACAGTTGAATTGCAATATACCAACGGCTATCACACAACATCACTAAGGTCTTGAATGCCTCTAACAAGCCTAATCATGCTTAACCAAATTAAACATACCAGTTTAAAAATAAATCAAACCAATTATAACCATTTTGGATCACCGGGCCAAAATACCCCAATGAGCGCCAGCCTCTCGCCCGAACTTGCTCAAGAAATTTAGTCAATAGGGTATGCCCAAAGGTATCCCATAGGTCTAATAATTAATTCAATATTAAATGGCATATGAAATGGGTATTTATCATAAATACTCAAATACGCACCAAAGATCATGCCACCCAAATTTCCATGAAAATAGAAAACATTGTATGCACCACCTACCTTAAACCAGTACGATGATCCTACTCCGGTATCAGCCTCTAATTCAGTATAAAACAAGGTACATCTACACAATGCATGAAACTGATAAATGTATAATATCTTAGATGAGAAAAAAAATCAACAAAAACTACTCAATAGAAATCAAGGGATCACTAGGGGGCTTCCAAAAAATCTAACGGTGATCAAAACAGCGATTAAACGAACGATCAGGAGAAAAAATGACCTCTGACGCAGCTTATTCATGAACCCAATTGAAACCCTCTTCCCTCTACCATAAAATGAGGATACTTCCCATTATAACAAAAAAAAAGTAAACACACGACATGTATATATGATTACATGTCGTTTCTCATTATATTGTTCCTAAGAAGGCGGATTTTTCACTGAGAACCTTCCATCATGACTACACGACATGTACTAGGAATTACACGGTGTGTACATGGTCTAAATCTTCTACCCTCTCCGACACCCCAACATGGTATGTATAACCACTACATGGTCAATACCTATAGAAAGTGTACTGGGAAAACATGGAATATACATGGTCAAACTCTTATAACCTCACTGACAACCCTACACACCATGTATAGCCTCTACACAGTCAACACCTACACAACATGTTCTAGGAAGACACATAGTGCACATGGTAAAATATATTCCTCACGAACTGCCCTTACATGTAATGTATGGCCATCACACATGACCAAGGGTTCATGGAGTGTATTTTGGAGTACATGACATGTAACCTAAAAATTACCAGAACCTCCCAGATTCCCTTGTTACCCCAAAAAAACTCAAAAACTGAAAGTAAAAAGAAACTCATACCTTAGAGTAAGAACCGTGTTATTAAACAAAGGAAACATGGAAAAATAAACATTGATACATAAGTGAGAAACATTATCTCCCAATAGGTTCTTCTGAACTAGAACCCTTCTTAGAAAAATCAAACATAATACATTTCTTTATAATCTAGGGAAGGAAACATAAAAGGGGTGAGCTCAAATGCTCTGTATGGGTAAATAAGGGAGACATGTAAGTACAATCATTATCAAAAGGATACGAGAACATGATCATGAAAATATAAGATCATACCCTTTATAACTAATATCATAAACATAAATCATGGAATAAATCTTGGTAGTTAATAAGACATTAATCCTAAGGAAATGAAGAGCATAATCCATGAAAGCATAACATATGAATAAATCATGTAATTTTGATAGACACAAAATCATATAATATGATTTCCATAGTAGCCAAGGCATCACTGCCAATATCATCTAAGTAGTATGGGTTCACTCCCCATAACATCTTGGTAGTCATGGTTACCCCCATGGACTTCTTAGTAGTATGATTTCACTCCTCATACCATCTTTGTAGTCATGGTTCACCCCCATATCCATCTTAATAGTCATGTTTTACTCCCAATATCATCTTATTCTACCTCATGAGATATAAATATTTACTCAATTCATTGGAGGAAGATATAGGTCACACCCATCTCATATTGAAATCATATATACATGATACACAAGATGATAAAAAATCATATAATAATCCATGAAATGAAATGGGTTTTATAAACATGTAATCATATCACAACATGTGTAAAGATATAGGTTTCATAATTATTTCACCATAAACCAAACATGTGAAATGAATCACCTTTCAAAATCATATATCATGTGAAAGAGAAACGAGTTTCATCATCATCATGCCATAAAAACATAATCCATTCATAGAAAGAATATGAATGGATGTATGGAATATTTTCCCCAAAAATACATGAGTAAAACAAATAGATGTTATCTTATATGGTTAATAATTTTGATATATCCTTGAAAAACATTTCTATATTAAAATATCTGTGATGTATATAAAAATGATTTTTAAAACATAAAAATTTTTGGAAAACATTTTCTTTGAAAATTTATTTGACAACTTATAAAATAATAATTGAAACCCATAATTTTTTTAAAATCCTTTTTCTTTTAAATCATTTTTGAAAACATTTTTGAAAACATGTTTTTTGTATATAGTATATTTCCAATTAGAGAGAGAGACTGTGACATTTTAATAAAAAACATTATCTTAATTACGAATGTGTGGGAAAATGGTACTAATAAATATATATATATATATATTGAATAAATAGGGGATAAGTAAAATTTTAAGTGTTATTTATATATACATCATAAAATTTCATCAAAAGAAGCATAAACATAAAAAATCTTGAAAAGCGATGAGATTCTCTCAATAAACTCTTATAACTTGGTAATGTGGGATTATACTCTACATGTAAGAAGAAGAAATTACATGAAATATAAAATATCAGAAAAATAATAAATTTCCTGATATAACATGTAAAATGTATGTATATACACCTTGAAAAATAATTTAGGTGCATAACAAAACATGAGTCTCAAAGGAGGCAAATTAGGAAAAAATTATTTTACTGATTTGGTAACATTAGAAACATAAAACCCAAGAAAGAAAGATAATAAAATGGATACGTAAAAACCCATAAATCTGACTATAAAATACATAGAATGATATCATGGTAATTATATACACAATACAATAGTAATGAGTGGTGAACATAGCTTGTATCCCATGGAGATAAAACGTGAGATGAAATACCCTTACATTGTGTCTTGACTCTCATCATACTCATTCAAACAACCTATATAATAAATATAAATTTTTTATACATATTTTAAAGAACCATATTATTATATCTAATACTATATATGTTTTTATTATGACCTTATATCATCATCTTGTTAACCATCCTATGTTAAGGTTTCACGTCGGATAACATACGATTTGTTCTTTGTATCTGTCTTAATTTGTTATATCATTAGTCCTTATACTTATATAATGATTGATGAATATAATAAATGATATACATATCATTTATAACCATCATATTTGTATTATAGTGATCTATATAATATAGAATTCTGAAATTTAATACACCGTTCATGGAGATGGTAATTTGTATGTATGCAAGAATGATGTCTTTGTTTTTATTATCATATTAAAATAAAAAAATAAAATAAAATATATTTATATATGTATATAATATCATTAATTTTAAATTATATTTTTCTATCAATCATATAAGTTCACTAACCTCATCCTTAATACATTCCATGTAGTGTGTGAAGGAATCACATCCCTTTGAGGGGGCGATAGTTCATACTTCCTCAAACGAAATTATCATATTTACACCTAATGGAAAGTAAAAAGATATGCACCATAAAAAGAATAAGGAAGATTAAATACATAATAAATATAAAATATAACATATATATACATATTTTCCATCATAATTTCCACCATGATATGTGGTAAAGGAAAAATTAACAATCATCTTTTTTAGGCGGTAGTTCACCTTACACATAAACAGTATATACCTAACCCATTAGATAGAGGTGTGTGTACGTTTAGGTGAACAAATTAACATAAAAACATCCTAGTATGATTATTATACCAGTATTTTTATACAATCATTGAATAAATATATTGTAGGGGTGTAGAAGGAAAATAATAAAAATGAGCTTGAGAGAAGGTGTTACCTCTTAATCGGGTAACTCCTTCTGGTTTGTGCCAAAAGACACCCTTGGAAGACATTATTACAAAATGGAGGCTTCAAGGAGTAAGAATGGATTTTTTTTAGTGTATTGGTAAGATCTTGGTATATCCTTAGTGTTTTGATAGGTTTGAAGAAGAGTGAGAGGTGTTAGCCTTTTATAGAGAAGGAGTGGCACTATTGTAAATATTTGAAGAGAGAATCCCACCCACTTTTTTCATGTTGAAATTGAATCAAATAATGATAAAAATTAGATAAAAGTGATGATATGGTATATATATTTACATAAAATGGTTTCTTGGAAAATTTTATAGGTTTTTTGGCCTTATGCTTATTGTTTTGTCCCATATTAAGCTTAATTTAACCTTAATCGTTGTAACTAATTTGAATAACTTTTACTAGATTTTTTGGTAAAAACCACATTTAAGATATTAGAAATTATAAATTATTATAATTAAAATTTTGAAGTAAATTTTTCTAAATTCCAATCATATAATTAGATGAAATTAGTTCAAAATTAATCCTATTGTTGGGTCGATAATGTGGGTTTTAAAAGTAAAAAACATTCAAAAGTTTGACATTTTTTGTACCAAATTTAAAAGTGAAATTAATATCAATGACCTAAGTTATATTAATTAATAAAAATATTACATAATTATTCATAGAATCCAATTTAAAATATTATTTAAACTTATAAATAATATATATGAAAAAGTTGTTTTGAATTAAATTCTGGTATTTTTCACTATTCATCCAAAAGTAAAGTTTCTTAGAAAAATCCAAAAAATTATATCTAAGATAATTTTGAAATTTTAAATTCAAAAAATAATTTTATTTTCTCAAATTAAATTTAAAAATGTGTCTAAAATTAATTTTATTTTTTTCACAAAAAGACGTGAAATGTAGTTTATTTGACAAAATATTATTTTAAACATATAAGGATATTGTCAAAAAATTTCTCTTTTATTATTAATATGTTTTATTTTTATAAAAACATTATAAAAAATATTTTAAAAGTTGTTATTACTATTCATATTTCTATGTTTAACTACATGGTTATAATTATCTCATTTAAATAATTATAACAATAAAATCATGTTTCATTGAAACATAGGTGTTGCAGGTAACATATGCAAACTCGGTGTTGTGTGTAACATATGCCAAGTCGGTGTTGCGTGTATCATTTTCCGAATTGGTGCCATGTATCTTATTCTATGTTAATGTCGTTTGAACAGAATGTTTAACTTAGTACACTGCAATACCTAAATAAGAATTATATTTAATCAAAAAAAAGGTCCATAAAAACTCTGGGTGTTACACAATTCATTATTATTCTAGTGTAGGCTCACACAATGGTTATCTGAAATTCAAGTCCCAACAAAATTGAATAAAAAAGGATAAAATGAATAATCCAAAAAATATATTTATCACCATTAAATAGTTAATTCATCAATGTGAAAATTATGTCACTTTAATTACAATATTTCATATAACATACAATTAAATAGACTATATGGTTATGTTTTTTGGCCACCTATCATAAACTGGCAATCAACGTAGTGCTTCCTATAGGAACACCTACAAGAACAAAGGCATAAGAGATTGAAAGAGAACCCTAGGTAACATGATATCAGGATAAAAATAAAAAACAACCACAGTCAAGTGTCTCTACTACTATAATAGATATAAATGGAAGATAGGGGAAATCCAAATCAAAGAAACTCATCGAGGATTGGATGCATGATTGGGACATTTGGAATGGAGGAAGTACCTCCAAAATTGACTAAAAATTACCTAGGGATTGATTGAGGAGGGGATACCTATGTATGTAATGAAAACATAGTTGAATCATTTATTTAAAACCTCCTCACCTATGAAATAAATGAAATGTAATATTTACATAGAATTTAATTCTCAATTTTTTAGTTATTTAGAAAAATGAGTTTCCTCAAGTTAAAATAACCTTATAAAACATTACATGGTCTGAACTAGTTTTATTGAATGTATTTTATTTCACATAATAAACCATTTCACAAAATATTTCTGGTGATAGTTACATGTCAGGGTAGATTTACACGGTTTGTAAATTCCCTACATATAGCCTTAATCATATATTCATTAAAAGCACCGGAACCACCTCTGAAGCCTTCCAAAATCAAGGGAAACCCTCATAAGACAATTTAACATGTTTATAATTAGTCTAAATTAAATAAAACTAACACACACACACATATATATATATATATATATCATATTATTAGGTTATTTTCCCAAAAAAATATCTCCATACTCAAAGATACTAGACCAAAAAGTCTCAATGATGAATGGAAACCGAAAAAAGAGATTAAATGAAAAACTCGAAGAGGAACATGCATAGAAAAATGATGGGATCTGACAACCTCTTTACCACATTAATTGTCATCCTAGAGGTTCTCCAACCATTACAATTGGGTCTTCATGAACATGTTTTTCAACTATTCAGGCATACTTGATTACCTCTCCTGTGTATCCTCTTGAACACTCCTATGCTTCCACTACACTCGAACTAGAGGTAGAATCCCCCATCAAACATACTTCTCACTATAATCCAAAAACTTTATGTGACACTTTTTAAAGGATACATCTACACCATGATCAAAGTCCCCAATGTATACCACATGATAAGGGTCTATATTATATCACCAAATTATATGAAACCTAAAACATGTCTTGCATGGGGATATAGTACAATGGAAGAGATAATCAGTAAGACACTAGACTCACCCTTTTCACTAATGGAAATAGACCGAAAAACCTTGGTTCTGTCTTTACCTCTTTCTCAATATGTAATTTACCCAACCAAGGAGACACCTGAAGGAAAACATGATGAATAGCCTCAAACTCTAGAGGTCAACTTTGATGGTCCTTGTAAGAGTTATGTATTCTTGGTGGTATCACCAACTGCCTCCTGATCAACTGAACCTATTTAGAAGTTTCCTTTGTATGACAGGGTATATCTAGAAATAACTCACCTACCTCCAACCAGAAAACTGAAAAATGACATGGCCTACCATAAAAATCCACAAAAGGTTCTAGTTTAATTGATGCATGGAAGAAAAGATTATAATCAAACTCCATGAGGTCCATATGCTAATCCAATAAACCCCAAAAATACAAAACAAAGGATCATAAAATATTTAATATAATTTGAATAGTCCTCTCAGATTGACCATCATTTTTAGGATTATAGGCCATACTGAGATGATCCTATGATCTCAGATCCTTCTGAAGACCCTTCCAGAACTACGATAAAAAATGATGATCACTATATGAAAAGATACTCATAGAAACACTATTTAACAGAACCATATTGCACATGTAAACATTGCCCATATCATCAATAAAGAGGGTATCCAAGATAGGAATGAAGTGGGACACCTTCATTAGTTGATCCATGATCACACATAATGAATCATTATTGTGGGTTTTCCTATGTAACCCTATCACAAATTCAACAATGATATCATCCCATATACATTTCAGAATGGGAAGAGGATTCAACAGCCTAGCAAGCCTTTGATACTTGGCCTTCATCTACTTCCAAGGGTAACATCCTACCATGAAGCTCACTACCTACTTCTTCACTCCTTGCCCCTAGTATTTCCTATAGATATCATGTTACATACTTTTCTAACCATGGTATACCTCCAATCTAGAATCATCTAACTCTCTCATCTTCTCCACACACAAGACCAAAGGAACCCACACTCATCCATGAAAAAAAGAGAACTTACACTACCAAGAGACTATCCTAATGGTGGATCCCCACTATATAAGATTTATATTAGAACTAAGACCCCCCATATTAGATAAATACTCAATATTTATGTAGTTAATAAGTATAGGTATAGTAGATATCGAAGATATAGATACTCATACCTGGTAATCCTGAACATTTAGATGCATGAGTGGAAAGAGTGACACCATATTATAATCATTGTAATACTCAAACACTTACTATTTCTACAGATTCCATGTCGTGGAATTAGAAATAACATTTCCCTTTCCCAGTGTATAAGCCATCTGAAAGTTGAATGACTGCAGATACTCAACCCACCACCTCTATTGAAAGTTCTCGCCTAAACGATAAAAGTGGAACCTGAGGATATTTTCAAATGTATACACCAAAAATATCTCACATAAAAGATAATGTCTCTAGAATATCAGGGAATATACCACTACATATTACTCCTGATCATGATTATGATAATTCCTCTCATGAAACCTTAGCAGTATTGAGCAATAATAAACCACTCGATCCTCCCAAATCAAAATTTCTCTAAGTCCAACATTGGATACATCATAGTATAGGGTGTATACTATACAAAAAAATTGTAATGTGGGGATAGGTGCTGAGTTCAGTGTTCATTTCATCTCCTAAAATTATATCTCATACGAATTCGAGAAAACAAACTTCACTTATTTCTTGGTCATCCTAGTCATCAATTCTTCTCGATCAGATAATTTCTTCCTAAAGAAATAATAAAAACATGTTAAACCCTAAAATATCTGAATGACAAATACATTCATGGGTATATCCCAAGTTACCACAACTTCAGTCTTCTCTGGGTTCATAGACACTCATTTCTATGAAATTAAACAGAACAAAAATCACATATTATCAATATGGAAACTGTATTTTTTATCTTGGAATAAATCTAATTCACATGAAATGTAATTAAGATGATATCAATATTTTGGGCATGATAATCTACATTTTGAGAGTATACTATGTTTTCAAAAAGAAACACAAAAAAACTAGTCTAGAAAAGGATAAAATATCTAATTCACCAAAGCCATGAACATCATTAGTGAATTATTCAAACGAAACAGAATCACTATGAACTCATACAAGACATAACTGATCCTAAAATTAGTCTAATGAATGCCCAATAGTATCACTCCCAACTGATGATATCATGATATCAATTCGATCTTGTATAATATCTTAAAACCTCTAAGCTGATCAAATAAATAATTGATTTGTGAAAGGGGATACAAGTTTTTGACCATAATTTTGATAAATCTATGATAGCCCACACAAAATTACAAAAATGAATCATTATTCATGATGAAAATAACTGGATGACCCCCATGGAGATATACTAGGATGCATAAAACCATTATCATCCAATAATATAACTGAACATTCAACTCATGATGCTCTGTTGGTGTCATCCTATAAGGTGGAATAGAAAATGGACCTTATCTGATCACCAACTCAATTGTATAGTCAATCACCTTATTATGTGAAAAAACATTGAACTCATTAGTAATGTCATCCTAAAAGTGGTATAACATAGGTGGAAAAGTAACCTATTTCACTCCACTATGATCTCGAACATGCATTGGTATCTGATCCATGAAACTATGTAATCTATAATAGATCAGTCCAACATGATTCACCTAAAAATCCAAGTCACCCTAGTGAGATTAATTTCCACCATCTAGTGATAAAAAAGGTAACTATCCTCTTTTAATAGTTAATATGATCCTCATATAGTACTAAAAAATCCATACAAATAATAAAATTGAAAATTTTCATATCTATCACCAAAAGATCTCAAAATAAATAGTAACCACCAATTTCTATAGAACACACCTTTAATCTTTTGATATTCTCTAAATGCACTCCTAATGGTGTTTCAATGGAAAAGAAACTATTTCAGACTTTGACAATAGAATAAGAAGATATAAAAGAATTTGGTGCTCATATATCAATGAAAACACAAACCAAGATTGATGATACATGAATAAAAAATCTGATGGTAGAAGTTTATGCCTCCACACTACTTAGAGTAGACTTCATATCATTCATCTAAATAGCCTCTCCACCATGTGCTCCAGTATAGACCGCTATGATGTTCCCTCTTCATGGATATTGTGATCCTATAATAGGGTACCACATCCCCTGCCATGACCAATATATCAAGTTGAATGTAAGTTACTAGTCTGCTGAGGGGTAGAATAGTGCTTCCCAAACTCTAGTACCTATCCTAATATCATTCCACTACAATTCTACTACATGGACCTAAAAAACCTCTACAGGTGACCTAGAATACAACAATCATGGAGCTTCAAAGCAGGGTAAGGAAACTAGGGCCACTTATGGTCCAACATTCCACACTAATATCATTGCAATAGAACATTGTTCTAAGATGACTTCCCACTACCATGACTATTTTTCCATTGTTTTATTGGAAATAACTCTCATTTTATCACTTCCTTCCACCAAAATAATAGCTGCTAATTAAACTTTCTAAAATAGCCTTGTTGTTTCTTGGGTTTGATTTCAAATTCCCTTTTGTGATGATTGTCCAGTTCCACACATCAAAAAATATAATCATGTAAAATACATTCCCCTTGAACTTATCTCATAGGGAATCTAGTACTGAAAATATGACCCCTATAGATGTCTTTGGAAGCTAAATATGGTGAAAATTTACATAAGTCTATGAAATGTATTGCATAGTCCATCACTAACATGACCTAATGTGTTATGTGTATGAACTCATGAGACTTCTCATCCCTCAAAGTCTCTTGATAGAATTGGATTAGGAAACATTCCTCGTAGTCAATCTAGTATAACTCCTCTCACTTCCCATATTTCTATAGAATATCCCACCAGCACATGGTAGGTCCATGAATCATGTATGAATAATGTTTCACCCTCATATAAATGGGTGTCTTAATGTTCATGAAGATCATATGAACTAAATCTATCTAGAAATTAGATATCTGGGAGCTTCCCTCCCTAGTGAATGTATATGTATTTAGTAGCTGAACCCCTCTCTTCATATCATGTGTCAAAGTAATGATGAAAAAAATCTCCCTTTCCAGGGATCTCATGACCATCAGGAAGCTATCGTGAAGCAGAACATCAATATGTTCCTCAATATCAATAGGACTCTCCAATCAAAATATATTAATAAAATTGTTATTTACAATCTCTATATTATCAACCCAAATATGATGAGGAATTGTCTCTAAAATATAAATAAACTCCTTAGAACACAAGATAAAAACATTAAGAACCATTATAGGTGAAAAAATATTTAACCACTGGATCACAGTCTCTCTAAACATAGATTACAAGTGTTTAACATGTTATAAAATTTCGTTAATTTTTCATTTATCAAATATAACAGGTATGTCATTTCATATTTCATACTCGAAAATATATCACATGTGATAATTATATCCCGGTCATGAAAAATGCATGACATGAAAAATCCCTATGTGCCTATCATGATGCATACATATTCATCTAATTCTATATGAGGGCATGGGTATTTATATAAATAATCAATCACATCAATCTATATGTGAATCACCAAATATGAAATAAAAAAACCATAAAAATCAAACATCATGAACAACAATCCCATCCCTAGACACTCATATTTACACATATACATGGGTAATCTACTCCAATGTAGTTACTCATTACCAAGTCCGAATACTTCCTTGTCTCATATCTAGTGTCCCTAAATAATGGAGAAATAGAAAAAACATTCTCCTCTAATACTACTTTGTAATGTCCCCCTATTTGGTACTTTCTCACATTAAAAATTTACATTGGTTACTAGACCTCAAGTGCGCCTCCCCGTATGCCAAAGACTTCCAACTAACTGCGAGGGTGTAGGGAAAATAATGAGGATAATATACTCCCAAGTACATAGTTAAAAAGTAGGGGAAATAATAAAATATCAAAGTAATGGACAAAGTAGAAATAGTAAAACATACAACATGAATGTGAAGGAAGAACCAATAAATAAAATTATAATGTACTGTGTAATGATAGGATGGAAAGTGTCTAAATGTAAAACTGAAATAAATAGAAATAAAGGAATAAATTGACAAAATATACTCAAAATACCCCAATCCTATACCCCAATTAGGTTCCATATAAAATCTCTAATCCATCAGAAATCATTAATTAACAACAAGTTCCCTTTCCCTTTCCCAAATCTTCATCCATGTAATCTTCTCAGGTATCAAAACAATATTATGAATAGGTTTTGAGTAAAATTATACAGGTAAACACAATCATTTCCAAATAAAACAACTCTAATAAAAAAGTGAACGAAATAAAGTGACAACCATGTGTATTAATTTTGTAATTAATACAATATAACAATCAAACTTCTTCATCTCCATGCTATAATAACTCATATCATGTATTAAAACCGTTACCACCATAACCAAAAAACATTGAATAATCACATAACAAGGAAAATCCCTCTTTATAAGAATTTCAACATCCATGCCAATCCCTCTTTATATTCATTGTTGTTTCCTAGGCATAGCCCTCTATATAGATGTTTAAGCATAAAACTAGTCCCAGCCTGCTAAATAATTATTATAATATAATTTTGGGTGAAGCCCACTATAAAATCATTATAACATAAAATTTGGGAACGATCCCTATATAATCATTATAATATAATATCCGAAAAATCCCTATATATATGAATTAAAAAATTAAACAAAGACAATTGTACTATATTATTAGAATTTATAGAATTAAAACACAATTCATAATTGTAAGGTTATCACAATATTAAATCATTAGACTCAATGGATAATTCTAAAAATTACCATTTTCATTAAATTTCACATAAATATTTATATAAAACTATCACTAGTAATTTAAATAAACAATTAAGACATTTCCCAATGTGAATATATCACAAAAATCACATGAGTCTCATTCCATGCTAACCACAGTTTAATCTAGTAGCCAATTAATTATTATTGTAGAGAAGGCTCACCCAGCGGGTAGCCGCAAGTTAGGTCTCAATTCCATTGAATCGAAAAAGGATCCAATGAATAATCCAACAAAAGATTTATCATCATACACTGTTTAATTTATTTATGTGTATAGTGTGTCAGTGAAATCGAAATATTACACATACTTATAACAATTAACTACACTATAGGGTAAGGTTTTAGACCACCTACCTTTAATTGGTGATTAATGTAATGCTTCTAACAGGTACTCCAACAAGATATGAGGCATGGAATATTACATGAGTATCCTAGATTAAATGAGTTTGAGATCAAAATCCAAAACAACCATGGTCAATATTTTCCACCACTAAAATAGAGAGAAACATAAGAGAGAGAAAACCAAATAAAAACAACTCATTCATGATCCGATGTGTGATCAGGACATCCATAATGGAGGAAGGCACTCTAAAATCACATTGAAATTACCTAGGACTCAAGATAAGAGAGGCTACCTGTGGATGGAATGAAAAAAATACATGAATATTGTCTTTAAAACCACTCATCCTTTGAAATACATGGTGTGTAATGTTTACATGATGATTAACTATTAGTTTTTGAGTTACACAAAATAAATGCATTGCCATAGTTTATAATAACCCTCTTAAAACATTAAATTGAATTTTCAATTTGCACATAATTTTTATACTTCATTTCTTGAACAATTTCGTCACATATTCCTTGATATAGTTACACATCATGTAACATTTACACAGTTTGTAAATCCCTTGCAGACATATTTAATACCAGCTTCTACAAAAGCACAAAAACAACCTATGAAGCCTTCCAAACTCTAGGGTAACCCTTGAAATCCAATTTAACTCATTTATACCTAGAATCCATTTACACAATAAATCATAGATTCTAAATATTTAGGTTATTTTAACCAAAAAATTATATCCATCATCAATGAGGCTCAACAAAAAAGGTTCAAAGACAAAGGAAAACCCAAAAAAAAGATATTTAATGCAAAGATCAATGTGGGTAGTAACTAGAAACAAATAAGGGATATTATAATAGAGTTTTCAATCCTTTATGAAATACTTCATTTTTTCATGACATTCCTTTATAAAATAAATCCTTCCCAAAAATATTTTTCATAAATTCTATTCATTTATGATGTTATTTCCTCTTTGAAATTTTTTTTCTTTGATAATTTTTTCTTTGAAATATTCCAAACATCGTCAAATACTTCTAAAATCAATCCTTTAATAATGTTACACAGTATTAATGATATTGTGGCTTCTTCAACATGATTTTTCATCAAAACAAACTGCAACATATCTAAAACATAAATTTAAGTGTTTTTTCTAATAATACATGAATCATATTTGGTTTCAATTAAATTGATGTAAAATTTCATTCAATTTATAGAATCCTTACACATGAAATTTCTAGTTTTCAAAAAAAATACTCATCAACAAAGATACATATATAATCAAAACATAAACTATAAAATGAATTCCAAACAATGAGAACTATTTAGAAACAATCAATATTATTGGTTATACAATACAGATGATGAATTATTGAAATTAATCTTTAATAGTTCAAAGAATATTTATTTATAATCATTTTTTACCATAATAATTAAAAATACTTTTTATTATCAATTTTTAAATATAATAACATTAACCATTGATTTTCTCATCTAATTTTAAAACATTTTTCCCATTAAAAACCCCTATAATATGGAGTTGATAAAATAATTTGTACCCAAATAAATCAATACACAATTGATAGGCATTATTTTCATTATAAATCATCAAAGATTATTTTTTATCATTATTTAAATCCATTCATTTGTGATTTATTATAAAATAAACCATCATGTAAAATATAAAATTACATAGTTTAAAAGGTAATGATATATAATTATACTTATCATTATATACATACATTACTAAATTCTTCACACGCATCATATGACTAGAAAAGAAAATATATCATAATATATCAAGAAATATACCAATCAATTAGATCAACACCCATAACTACATAGGGAAAATTCTAAATGATTATGAAAATTATATACGGAATAGGTAATGTTTTATAATTTATTAATTTCGAAATTAATGTTTCCTATCTTGAACAGAAAATCTCAATACACCACATCCTGATAAAATAAAACAAAACATATCCCATTTAAGTGTTTTCAAACACCACTAAATTTTAAACAATAAATGGTAACATTATTGTTTACTATAGATAGAGTGATCAAGTCTATTCATGGATTATTTCCTATGTTTTACCATCCCACCTCCACCTATCACCTAATTTTCTACCGATATTCTAACAAATTTTTTTAATATATTCTTCTTAATACCTATCCATCATATACAAACTGGCATGCCACAAACATAAGGTGTTTCCCTTGTCACCCTCTACTGGAAAAAAATTCTAGGGTATCATAACTTAAAATGGAAATGACTAGACATTTCTCTATAATAATGAATAAATTATACTAATAGAAACCAAATAAATTAAACATAATCCACTCACATAATATATAGGCCATAACATGTCATGAACCAACCCAAGATAGTGCTCGACCCTCAACTACTCCAATCTCACCTCTATAGTTCAAGGGTTGTAGACCAATACAGAAATCATAACTAACATAGGGAGGCCTTTACCTAATTTCTTGTATGCACACACACATCCATCTCAATAAAAAATTTCATAGGGAAAAAGTAAAAGATATAACACTTATAGTGTTAGAGCTGTTTCCATAGAACCAACTTCATTGAACTTTAGGATAAACATGTATTCATTGCTTTGAATATTAATAATATACTTATCACATCATGCTTATTATTCTTCATGAAATAGCATATGATAATTTCTCAACTGTAGCTGTCATGATAAAAGGTCTTAGTAATTCCACACTATGATGAGAACTAGGAAGTGCGATTATAATGTTCCTGGATATATTTTCTATAAAAAAAGATATCATTTAATGGATAAAAATGATACTGGCTATCAGTGATGGAGACTCATAGGACATTGAGGAACATTTTCATGGTGTACTCCCTTGGTAATGTCCAATATGGATATTATGAGAAGGAGACCATCCCAAAGTAAATACACATTTCTATGTTTTATTGGATGTTTTTATCCGCATACATGTGTATTGGGCCTTATACATTAATATTATTATTAATGATTATTATGTGTTGAGCAATTAGATATATTGAGGAAAACCATGATAAAATATGTTCAGAGTGAGGTAGGATATGTTGGGTGCATTAGGAGTAATATTTCATTAATGAATAATTTGAGAAAGTATTTATACCTTCTATTCTTTAATGAAATATAATTTCGCAGTACCTATTATAGAAACAATATAGAATTAATAAATTCATGGAAATGGTGTTCTATAGTAAAGTTTTATTGTTGGAATGTAAAAGAAGGAGACATCGAGCAAAAGGGATGATGGCATTAGCATGAAACCTGCTTGATTTGAGATATCTTGATAAAGGGATTATATTACATGGTAAGCATTTTTTATGAGGTGACATGTAATTGTAGCATTAAATTCTTTCACTCAGGGTTTCATGGAATGTTTCTAAATGAAAACATTAAACATAAGGCATCTTCACCTAATGCCAATGAGAAAGAGGCCTAGAGGGTCACACACTATGTGTATCTAGAATCTCATTTACATAATTTATTATTATTTATTTTCTAACATGTTAAATAAATAATATTACCATATGTGGTTTAATAATTATTCATATATGCTTGATCATATATAAATATATTTTTTAGAAAATATAATATTTATTTATTTATTTGATAAAAATGCGATGATATTTATTTAATAAATAAATAGACATTATTTAAGGTCCAATAAATATTGTGGAGGAATGGGGGATTGAGTTTACTGATCTTATTAGAAATAATAATAATTAATTATAATTCTCATGTTAAGAACATGTAGAGAAATAATAAATTTAGTATTATTATTTTACATGGGGGATATTCTAGGATCAAATAAATAATTAAGGGAACTTGTGAAATTATTTTATTTTTACCCTAGAAATATAAATACCCAGTTATGTTATATTATCAATATAGACAATAAATTTTTTGGCTATGAACAATAATCTTGGAGAATCCTCTCAAGCCTAGAGAGCTCCCTTTCTCCAAGAATGCTCCCAAAAAGGGAAAGCAATCCTCCTCCACCGGATAAAGGAGAATGATTTGTAAGAGATTCTAGAGGAAATCAATGTGTATGACAAAAGTGAAAATATCTTTCGTACTTGAACACGGAGACACCTTCGGTGATTTCTGGAGATTCTTGGAAAATGTTTGGATCACTGCTAGATGAAATATACTATTGGTTTCTACAATTTAACTATAGTGCACTGTGGATCTGGAATTAGACTCATCAATGAAGAATGAATTCCAAAGAGGTAATTATTCATCTAATTAAATTATTTATAAACAATATGTTTTGATATCATATCTCTTTGTTATGGTGAAATTAATTATTGTTTATTTCTTTTACTCAATTCCATGCATCACAATGTTCATTATTGTATAGATCTTAGATTGGTCATCAATTATGGAAAAACTCAATGTTGGGCACTGCTGATTGTACGCTTCTAATGGGCCTGGGACCTCAAAGTGGAATTAGAGTGGGAACATAATTTTGTATAATTATTTAAAGATCATTACTGATTAAAACATTTTAATTTACTTTTTCAATTCACATTTAATCTTTCTTCTAATCTGAATTTCAGGATAAATTTCTTCCTACTTCATTTCTCATTGATCTAATCAAGATTTTTGTTTTAATTATTAAAATAAAAAACAATAAAAAAATTTGGTGGTTCTAATTTTTATGGTTGGGGAAAACCAGACTATACACCATGTAACTAGAGTTACACACTGTGTAATATTGTTAAAATCATCAAGATTTTATTTGGAAATCAATTTCAGATTATACATTGATTATTACATTAATTAAATCATTTAATGCACCACATGTTGACAAAAAATAAATGGTTCATGGTTATTCGAACTACATGCTGTGTAGCCCACATCCACAGCATATAGTCCCTTTGGGTTAAAGATGATCGGTGTATTCCATGCAAGGCCTACCTGACTAGTGACAATGTACATAGAGTCAGCACAACATGTGGATCATTGGAAATGTAGTGTAATAAAAATTTTCTAAGGTAATATTTACATACCGAGACCCCAGGAATGTACCTCATATATTTGGTGAAGGGTGTATGCACCATGTATATCAGATCTACATGTCATTTACTTTTACTAAATTACATTGATTCAAAATTTATTTATTTTACTATGTCATCCTTGAGATATTTAAATGTGTGTGGTTGTACAGATAAGACACACCTTGTGATAGGTTTTAATGTACATAAATATTTAAATGTTTAATTAATATCTCCATAATGTTCATATCTAGAAGTCGAGTATGAGTTGTATTACAAGTTGTTACTCTACATCTATTTGAGCATAACACGTGATTGAAAAATCATGTAACTCATTTAATCATCCATGAAGTACATGTTTTGAAAGTATGTGATAATTTGTGTATTCCACATGTCACAAGAGTAAAAGAGTATAAGAGTATAATACATGTTAGGCATAATCAGACGAGTATTCACTATGTTACTTCTAGGGTACAAGTTATGCATATAGTTAATTTGAAATGAATTTATTTAATTTGTATAAAATTATAATTTATGTGAATCTCAAGGAAATTAAATAAGAATTAATAGTAAAGTATTTATTAATTATAAATAATAATTAATTAATTTGAGCATTATTTATCTTAAATAAGAACAATTAAAAATTGAATGCTAGTTTTATTAAATCTTTAATTCGTTGCATATATGTGGATGATCATGAGATAGAGAAAAAAATGTATGTGATTGGTTTCATTTAATTTATTATTAAATTAAATATTTAGCCTACATGCCTTTTCTCCATTCATTATATAGGGCCTGCATTCCAATGGTTTCTTTTATATAAGCCCCTTTTTCCCCTCACATGTGTGTCACTAAAAGGCTTATGTAATGGATGGAGATCCTAGGCTATTGGAGGTGGTTAATGTTCAGAGTCATGGAGAAACTAACCCAATGTGATACATAGGTGGATAGGTGGAAAGCTGCAACACGAACCATAATTGGTTGAAGGTTTTTTTCCCCAATGTTAACGATTAGTTTATCAACCACTAGATAAACTAACCACTAGTAATATCACATGATCATATAACTTTATTATTTTATTTCTATCAGTTTCATGGTTATTTCAATATGGGTGTCTTGTCGCGATCACATAATTAATGAGTTAACTAGCACACAAGATATAACTAAAATAAACCACACCATGTGTAAATATTATCTATGACATGGTTAATCAATTAATTAATCCCACTTAATATTAAAAAGTATTTGATAAAGATAACAATTTTAAATTTATGTATAATAGTATAGAATCCCTCAATAAAATATTAACCTAGTATAGCCTTCCATTTTATCGGTTAAAATTGAACCATGGTTCAAAGTGCTTGATCGGAAATAGTTAGGGTGATTTCAATTATTAGGGAATTCTATCATGATGTTTTGGGTTGACATAACTTGTTTTACAAAAAAGTGTTGAATGTGAAAGAAGAACTTGGTGTAATTGATAGGAAAAGGTTAATGAATTCCAATATTAAATTTCAGGATTGGGGAGTCCACTCAACGGATCACAAAACTATGAGTTAATGTAGTTGGAATTTAGAATGCCTACTAAAAACCATTCATGTTAGTTAACCAACCAAAGATGGGGTGATGAGAAGGGTAATATGGATCCTTGACACATGAATGTCCAAGAAACATGATATTCCAAATTAAATGGTGATGCTTATTGGGTTTCCATAAAATAATGGGAGACTAATAAATATAGTATTTATTTGTTTGTATAAATTTTATTACATAAAGTACTAAATGTTTTTTATCTTATTTTGTAGATAGAACAGTAAAATGTCATCAAAAATATCATTCTGATCCATACTTGAGAAGGATAACCTTCTCACTGAAATAAATTTCCAAGAGTTGCAAAGGCACCTACATGTCTTCCTTCGCCATGAAAGGAAATTGTATTTGTAGGAAGAACCTTTACTAGTTTCACTTGTAAATAAGGAAAGTAATGAAGAAATATCTCTCTATGAGAAACATATAAAGGATGTTTCCAATGTTTAGTGCTTCAGGATATCATCCATGACCAATGATATTTTAAGAAACATGAGGATATGGATTCCTATAGGATGATGTCTCACCATGAGGATCTCTATCAAGAGAATTTGAGACAAGAGAGGTATGATATCTCTAATGATATGTTCACAACTAATATTGGATAGTTTTCACTTGTTGGTCCTCATGTACTAAGATTATCAGCAACATTGAACACCTTGACATCATATGGATTAAATTCTTATATTAGTTTCATATAGATCTCATAATTTCATCACTGCCTAAGACATTCTATAGTTTTATTTTCAATTAAAATATGAAAAATAATGAGAAGAATCTTTCAGAAGGTATTAAAGTAATTTTCCAAGTGGATAAGGAAAGGGGGGATAATAACCTAGTGGTCCTTATGGTGAATAAGAAAAGGAAGGACTGAGAAAAGGGTCCCAAGACTTATAAACATTCAAAAGCTCCTAATCATTTTCCTACCAAGAAGAATAATATCGAGATGCTGGGAAAATAAAAGGAGGTAGTGTATTTTGTATGTGGAAAGATAGACAAATGGAAGAGGAACTACTCCCAAACGTGAGGAAAAGCTAAAGGTGTATTTTTTATCAAGTGAAATATTTCCATTTCTACCCATTGGGTATTACATATAGCTTATGGTGCTCACATCTGTATCCAAATACATGAACTGAGTTGATTATAGAAGATTTACAGAGGAATGGTGGATCTACAAGCTACCAATGGTGCAGGCAGGATGCTATATCCATTAGTGAATACAAACTTTCATTTCTAACAATAATGATTTTGGTTTTAAGAGATTGTTATTATTTCCATACAATTAGCATTAACATAATTTATGTGTTATTATTTTCAAATTTTGAAATAAAATTTGTTTCTTTTATAAAGAAAACATATGTTATTGTAAAATTCATTTAAATAAAGGTCTTTATATATTAAATTATGAAAACCAAGTGTTAGAAATTAATAACAAATCATGTTCACATGACACATGTAATGACATGTTATGGCATCACCATATTAGTTATGTAACTAAGAAGTGTTTCAAAAATCTCTATCAAGATGGTTATTTAAACTTTTATGAGCTAAAACCACTTGATGGATTTCATTCTTGTTTACAAGTAAAAATGACCAAAACACTATTTGATGGAGATGGTGAAATGACCATATAACTTCTAGGATTAGTACACCCAGATATATTTGGATCATTTCTAGTAGAAGATGGAGGTGGATATTATTACATCATATCATTTATTGTTTACTTGAGTATATATGGTTATATCTTCTTGATGAGGTATAAGTTGTTGTGTCAATAAGTTTTCCTTATGAATTTTCCATTCCTCTATGTTTTTAAAATCACAAACACTCTATCTCAATGAAAATTTCTCTCAATATGTTTTTCCTTAATAAAGAAAATTTTCCTTCCCAAAGGAAATTTATCCTTACCATGTTTTTTATTGTTCATATTTTAGTTTCTATAAATCTAAATCTTTTTATTCATAAGTGTTAAATTCGTTTTCATATATAAAACCTTGAAATTATATTAATACATAGATATAGAGTAGTTTGTTTTCATGATCCGAACTTAGGTTCCAAATTCTCTAAAATTCAGACTCTGAATTGTCTGAAATTCAGACACTGAATTCTTTGAAATTCAGACTCCAAATTACTTAGAATTAAGACTCTGAATTCCTCATAATTCAGACTCCGAATTCCTTATAATTAAGACTCTGAATTCCTTAGAATTCATACTTTTAATTCCTTAGAATTCACACTTCATATTCCCTAGAATTCAGACCCTGAATTCCTTATAATTCAGACTCTGAATTTCTCAGAATTCAGGTTCTGAATTCATTAGAATTCAAACTCCGAATTCCTCAGAATTCAGGTTCCGAATTCCTTAGAATTTAGACTCTGAATTCCTCAGAATTTAGACTATGAAGTCTATAGAATTGTGATTCCAAAATACTTGGATAACAGAATCCAAATATCCATATAATATAGAATCCAAATGTTATTAGACTCCGATCATTATTTTCCTTACACTCGGGAAAATTAGATTTGGTTGAGAAACTATATTATACTTACCCTTGTTATTGTTAGAAAACAATGTCGTGCATTCTGTTACTAAATTACCATTGTTTGAGTGACAGATTTACATTTCCCTCTTAAATTCAAGGAAAAATATGACCGTTGGAGGAGGGAGAAGATTGTTGAATATGTGCCTATAAATATGAGCTCATTTGAACGAGCTCAATACATGTTGATCAATTTAGAGATTACATGCTTCTGGAGTGATTTCTAGAGTGAGATACTATAATGCTTTGTGCATACTAAACATCTTGTTCAGAATTGCTTCGTGTGACTCTAAATGGTACTGAGTACATTCGAGGGCTTCTGGGGATAGGAATACAGAGGTTCCAACTATCTTGAAGTTTGAGGGCATCCGGGGATATCAAGATAAACTCGGATATTCGTATCGATGGCTTACCCTGGTGTGGGTAAGACAAAATTTCTTGAAAGTATAAATCAAGGTACCTTTATCTATGGTTTTTTGATACCCAACTCTTTGGGATAAAAAGATTTCTTACTTTTTACTTTTATTGTTTCATGTTTTTTTGCTGCATTTTGATTGATAAGGAATGTATAACTATCTTATAATTACTTATACTTGTACTCTGATTACTAAGATTCTATATGCTTTGAGGTAGAATCTTTGTCCTTGTAAATTTTTCTTAAGTTTCATTTCAAAAACCATATTTCCAGAATCCAAAGATTTTGTAGAACTAAGTGGTCTTGTGAATTTACCTTATTTATCATTGTTAAACAATAGGAATGTTTATAACCTCATTAAAAGTTCCAAAGGAATTTTTAAAGTATACAATTCACCGCCGACTTTTAAATTGAGAATCTACATTCATCATTTCGATACTACAATTGCTATTATAGGAGGTCTCTGAAATACTTATATTTACATATAAGTTTTCTTGCTCAAGTTTTTCCTTGTTCTATATTTTCCTTTCATAGTAAATTTTTACCCATGTTTACAAACTTTTATTACTAACAAGTTTGAGTGGAAAGATATTTTCTTTGAGATGGCAGGAATGAATGTTGGTTAAATTGACAATATTAATCCTACTAGACCACATATATTTGATGGGAATGATTATGAATATTGGAGAGATCGTATGAAGAATTTTTTCATTAATGATGGAGTGGAAAACATTGTAATGCTTACTATAGATTACAATATTCTTGATAAAGAAGTCAGAACATTTACAAATAAAGATAATTCATAATATCAACTTAACTATAAGGTATGAAAAACATTGTTGTGTTCCATGGTCATGAATATATATAACCACATTTCTTCTTGTGATGCTGCAAATTGTATTTGGATGAAATTGGAGGTCACTTATTTTGGAACTTCCAAAGTTATTTAAACTAAAAGAGCTATGATTAGAGCTGAATAACATGGTTTCTTCTTTCCTTATGGAGAACCAGTGTGTAAGGTACAATAGAGATTTATGACCATTGTTAACAGTTTAAAATCTAGGGGTGAAAAATGTTTAGATGATGAGGCACTTGTGGACAAGATTATAGATATCATGCTTATGAGTGGGAATCGAAGAGGATTGCTATAGATGATAATAGAAAAGTCTCCCAGATTACTCATGATGAGCTTTTTGGAAATATTATTCAACATGAGACTTGAATTAAAAGATATGATGACAATGTTATGAAGATTAATGGTAATGGAAGTGTTTATTTTACAACTACCTCAAATCATATGAAATCCAAGACTACTGAGAGATTTACAAGATCCAAATCTAAGAGGACTGTTATTCAATCTGAATCAAGTGAAAGTGAAAATTCTAAGAATAAACTAGCTAATATTGATCTAAGGATGAACAATATATTTTGGAAGAAAGAATTTCAATATAGATATAATAATAAATAAAGAAAGGATAAGAAAGACTCTGAAGTCACATGCTATGAATGCAAGAGAGTAGGGAATATAAGGCTAGATTTTCCTATTCATAAGAGAAAAGATACAAAGGAAAGGAATTATGAGAGGAATAGAAAGAAATACTACAAGGCTAAATATAATAATGTTTTGAAATCCAATGACTCCTGGATTGCCAGTGGGGGTGATTATTCTAAAGAATCCTCCGAGTACAAATCTACTGGTCAAAATAATATTGGTTTACTTTCCAAGATACCTATTGAAAATCAATTTTTAATGGATAAGGTACACAATGATGAATCCATAACCAATGTATCCTTGAATTCTAATTATAATAATATTAAATATTAGGAATCCTTAGATGAAGAATCATCTTCTGATGAAGATAATAATGTACCTACTTATTAAGATGATTCTAGGTTTGCTAATCTACTTGATAATGAAAATTCTAAAATCAAGGAAAATCTTGATAAGGAAAATTCTAGGATTTTTATTCTTACTAATGAAATATCATATCTTTCTAGAAATCATGATAAGAAAACCATTTATTTTGAAATTATTTAAAATAATCTTGAGGAAGTCATTTCTGAGAAGGATAAACTTTATAATGATCTAGAAAAATTAATTTATAAGAAAAATGCTTTAGAGACTAACTATAGTGCTAAAACTAATGTTTTTGAGGATAAAAACAATGTTATTATACTGGAGTTAGAAATGTCAGCCTTAATGACGTGTTTTTGAAACATTACCTTAGGTAAGGAAAATTTTGATAAGATTTATTCTCAAATATGACCTCTGAGGAATAATTCTAGTTTCGGTTATTCTAGTTCAAAACCGATTTTTAGTAACAATTATTTTGTTCCTCAAAGTGATCCATTTTGTACTAAGTGTCAGTGTGGTGGCCATTGGGAAAAAATTGATCCTTAAACACAACTTAGACTTTAGGTTTTCATAAAGCATATTTTTTCATGAAAATGTGGATTCCTAAAATTTTAGGAAACTAAAGATATTACCAATAGTAATACATGGTACATAGATAGCAGATGTTCCTAACGCATGGCTGGTAAAAAAAATTATTTGAAAATATTATCATGATGATGAGAGGAAAAGTAACATTCAGAGATAATGCTCAGAGATAAATTATTGGTATTGGTAACATTGTTCTTCTTGAAAAAACATTGATTTAAAATGTTTCATTTGTTAAAGGTCTTAAAAAAACCTTATTAGGATATTTCAATTATGTGATGAAGGTCACCTTGTGAATTTTAGGAATGACAAGTGTTTAGTACACAAATCCAAGGAAGAGTTTATTCTTTCTACCTATAGGCAAGAGAATAAATACACACTAAACTTAGAAGACCTTAGGATCAAAGATCTACCTTTTCTTAGTGAAATAGAATATCATTATTGGTTATGGAATAGAAGGTTAGGACAATTTATCCTTAGGAACATATGAAAACTATATAATAAAATACAATTTAAGGATCTATTGGAGATTGGATATGATTCTTCAAAAGTATGTGATGCTTTTCAATATGACAAGCAACCTAAATCATGTTTTAAATCAGTCAGTGAAGACTCAACCACTGATGCATTACAATTGGTGCATATGGATATTTTTTTTCTAACACAAACTAGAAGCATTGGAGGAAAATATTATGTATTTGTCTTATTTATGATTACACAAGATTTACATGGGTCTATTTTCTAGAAAAAATTCTGAAGCTTTTTATTATTTCGAAAGTTTTAGAGCCCAGTTAAAAATGAGAAAAACCTTCCATTGATAACTATTCATAGTGATCATAGAGGAAATTTTCCAAAATATGATTTTGAAACTTTTTTAGTAGAAAAGGAATTACTCATAACTTCTCAGCATCGAGAACTCCTCCACAAAATGGTGTTGTTGAAAGAAGAAATATAATTTTTCAAGAGAAAATAAGAACCATGTTGAGTGAATATTCGATATCCCTAAATTTTTGGGCTAAAGCTATAAGTAATGCTTACTATACTATAAATCGTGTTTTCATTAGAACTTTTCTTAATAAAACTCCTTATGAGTTATGGAATGGTAGAAAGCCTAGGCTTTCCTACTTCAAGGTTTTTGGTTGCAAGGTATTCATTTTGAATACTGAAGACAATATACAAAAATTCACACCAAAATCTAATGAAGGAATTTTTTTATGATACTCCACAACTTCTAAGGATTATAGTGTTTTCAATAAAAATACATGTACTATTGAAGAAACATTAAATGTCAACTTTGATGAAACCAATCATTCTTTTTAAACAACCTTAACCTACATCTTTGTATGTGTTTTCAAAAACTAATTATCAACCCTTGATAGAAGATCTTTCTGATAAGGAAAATGTTCAAGAAAATGTTCATGAAGCATTTAACCCAGAATATTTACTACCCAATGTTGATGAACATGTTTTACAAAACCCAAATCAGTTGTTTCTAACGAATCATCATAGTGGTAGTATCATTGGTTATGTAAATCAACCTTTAAGGACTAGAAGTTCCTTAAGAAATGAAGTAGAACATCTAGCTTTCCTTTCCCAATTAGAACAAAAAAACACTGATTAAGATTTAGGTGATGATGATTGGATAAAATCTATATAGGATGAGATAAATTAATTTGAATGGAATAAAGTCTGGACCTTGGTTGAAAGACCTAAGGAAACTTCTGTTATTGGAGTAAAATGGGTCTTCAGAAATAAGTGTAACGAAAATGGAATCATAGTAATTAATAAATCTATATTGGATGCAAAAGGCTATAATCAACAAGAAGGAATAGACTTTGAAGAAACATATACTCTAGTATCCAGACATGAATCTATTCGTATTCTACATTCCTTTGTAGCATTCTTTAATTTAAAACTTTTTCAAATGGATTTTAAATGTTCTTTCCGTAATTGTTATGTTCAAGAAGAAGTTTTTATTGAACATCCTCTTGGTTTTGAAGATAAAAAACATCCTAAACATGTTTTTAAACTTACCGAATCTTAATATGGTCTTAAACATGCCCCAATAGCCTGGTATGATAGACTTATTATATTTTTTCTTCAAAACTATTATTTTAAGGGAAATGCTTATCCAACCATTTCTATAAACACAGATAAGAACAATGTTTTGATTTTTCAAATTTATGTTGATGACATTATATTTGGTTCAACTCAGAAATCTTTACCTGATTCCTTTGCAGATCTAATGAAATATGAGCTCTAAAAGAGTATGATGGGTGAGTTATCATTTTTCCTTGGTTTTCAAATTTCTCAATAACTAGATGGAATATATATATCCCAACATAAGTATATCAAATATATTCTCAAAAATTTTGGATTTAACAACACTATGAGTATATGTACTCCCATTGGTACCTCAAATTCACATTATCTTGATGAATTTGGGAGACCGTAGATCAAACATCTTTTAGAGGTATGATAGGAAGTCTACTCTACATGATAGCTAATCGTCTATACATAATGTTTTCAGTATTCTTATGTGCAATATATCAATACAATCTTATGTAATCTCATTTAAAGGCATTGAAAAGGATTTTTCGCTACATAAAGGGAACCATGGATCTGTGACTCTTTTATACTTCTGAAAATGATTTTGTTTTAAAATGTTTTTCAGATGCTGACATTGGTGGATGTAAAATGGATAGGAAAAGTACATCAAGAACTTTTCATTTCTTAGAAGATTCATTAGTTTCTTGTTCATGCAAAAAGAAATACTCAGTAGCACTTTCCACTGCTATATATGAATATGTTGCAGTTGGAAGTTGTTGTGCTCAGGTGTTGGAGATGTAACACACACTCATAGACTATGATATGAGTTTTAACAAAAACACAAATTTTATATGATAATACTAGTTATACTGCCTTATGAAAAAACCCTACACATCACTCTCATGAAAAACACATAGATATTAGGCATCACTTTCTTAGGGATCACACACAAAAAGATGATATCATTCTTTCATTTATCGGAACGCAAGATCAACTTGATGACATTTTCACAAAATCATTACCATCTGATGGATTTGAATACATTAAAACGAAGTTAGGAATAATGTATATAAGGTAATCTTCCATATTTTAAACCTATCTCCTTATAGTAAGAAACTCGTTTTTGTAGGGGGATTACATCTTCTTGTTAGTTAGAATGAAAATTTTGTGTAATGAAAATTTTTTGTAATGAAAATTTTTTGTAATGAAAATTTTTTGTAATAGTAATTTTATGTAATGAAAATTTTTCATTACAAAAATCTTTCATAGTAGTATATTTTTGTAGTCTTAAATTTTTTTGTAGTCAAAGTTTTTCATAATTAAATTTTCCATAGTCAAAATTTTCCATAGTCTAAAATTTTTCGTAGTCAAACTTTTTCGTAGTTAAATTTTTTCGTTGTCATCATTTTTTTTGTTTAAAATTTTTTTATCTAAATATTATTCAAGAATAATTTTCCTCATTATGAATAATTTCCCTAAGAAATCCGAAAGGTATGATTTCATTCCCTATGTTTTTGTAATCAATCTTTTTTCTTGTTGGTATTTTATTCTGTTTTAAGAAAAAAATTTATATTCATTTTATTTTTTCTAAAATCTGATTGTTTTTTCTAAAAACCTCAAAAGATCGGATTGGACCAAATTTCCTTCTGAGGCTATCTTTTCAACCATCAGATCTAATCATAAAGTGTTCAATCTTTGGATCAATAGGGGAAGTTGAACCGTCATCTCAACACCAATATAAAGGACACTAGATATCTTGTTCCACATTGAACTCCAAGCTCTTGTGTGCTGAAGCTCTACCCTTCCTACTTAAATCCATTCCAGATCATCAAGGTTTTCTCAGTTCCAAATATCTTCTAAAGCGTCATCTCTGAAAGAAATGTCATCTATAAAGGAAATCTCTGAATGGAAGATTTATAGAGAAAGTTTGGTTCATCTGAATTTCTTTGATAAGTATGATTCCATTATATCTAAGAATATCAAGCTGAATGGGTGGGAGAGTGTTTGCATATAAAAACCGAAAGCACAAGATCTGGTGTATCTAGAGTTTCTGGTTGAATTCTATGAGACAGTAAGTTTTTTCAATGAAGGAGGAAGAGATAAATTTTCTTTCAAAATTTACGGGAAGAGATATTCTCTTTCTTGTAGCAAGGAAGCCAATCTGATTGGCATTCCTTATGAAGGGGAAGCTGATTTCTATACTCAGAAACTACCCGATGTATCAGGTTCCTTTGATAAATAAAAAGACCTATCATGCCTTGGTCTTTCAGAGGTGAAGACTTTGAAGATAATACATCTATCTACAGACATTTGAATTTTTTAATTGTTGGTTCAAGGGTTTATCATACCGAGAAAAAGAGATAAGAATACTCTAAAGAAGAGTGATATATATATATTGGATTTCTTGGTGAACCTCAAAAAGATTAACATGGTTAAGTATATCTTGGTTAAGATTGAAAATATGAAGAATGGGAATTTGAAGTCTCAGATTATAATGTACATGGCCATTCTCTCCAAGTTAATCATTTTTTTCATCAGTATTTTATGATTCTTTGTAGTTATAAGCTGAGAAATTTTATGGTGATTCTTTTGAGTGATTATACTCTATAGAGGATGAAGATTGGCATTAATATTCAATCTAGAAAATTTCATGATTTGTTTAAAAAAGAAGTGGATGCTCAATAAAAAAATATAGAGGTGGATGAAACCTCTAAGAATAGTGGAAGGAAGATGAAATCCAAGGATCCAGAAGAGTAATCAAAAACCTCAGCGGCTAAGGAAACTCAGTCAACACCTCTAAATCCAATGAAGCAAAAAGCATATCCTGTTGAAGTAGTGGCTATGTGGAGAGAGGATAAGAAAAACAGGAAGGAAGGGGAGCCTGTGTTTTTCATGGACCCTGATGAGGAAAAATCATTGAAGGAAAATACTACTGAGAATATAGAAAAGGATGAAAAATAAAAGAAGGAAAGGAAGAAGTTTTTTTAGGCTGAGATAGTGCAATCTCTTCTAAAGCCTGCTGAGAAAGCCTCTGAGAATATTCTTGTAGCAGAATCATTTTTTAGAACCATTCCAAGAGACTCTGGGAAAGAAGTTAGTGATTCCAGAAAAAGATCAAGTTGAAGAAAAACTGTAAGAAGAATAAGTAGAAGAAGAATATGAAGAAAGGTGTGGTGATACCGACGATATTATAAAGAAAATATAAGATTATCATGAGAATGAGGGTCCCTATGAGAAAGTATCTATCATAAATTCTGAATCTGATACTTCAAAACTTGATACCCCTAGAAAAGTGGATAAGGGTGAGGAAGAAGTCACTAAGTTTTATTAAAATAATAATATCAATCATGATTTGATTCACCCAGAGGACGTTGAGGCAGGATCCCAGAAGGAAGTAGTTGATGAAGACAAAATTGTTCAACTATCAGATAGTGAACATGAATATCATGATAAAGAAGAAGTCATTCCTAAGTATGATAAGGGAAAATTGGTGGTTGTGGATACACCTAGCAATGATGTGGTAAAGAAGAAAGAAGTTGGTGGTTCATCGATGAGGAAGCCCACTGAATTAGAAAAGGAATCATCACCAACCAATGTATCAGATTCAGAATCATCCTCTCTTGGAAATGACATTGTAGTTCAGTCTTTGAAATTTTTTTTGGGACTCTTCCAATATTTCCCAGTATATACTTGAGATTCCATATGATTCAACATTCATTAAATCAAAAATCGGATTCAGTATCCATTGTAATGGATAAATGTGTCAGTTTCGAGGTAGACTTTAGACCTTTATAATTAGCTATGAGGCTCATAAAAGATCATGCAAAAAGATGACAAGTTGTTCAAGGAAGACAATAGAAGAGATTATAATCTTTGATGATATTCAAGAAAGTGTCAAGGATGCTTTTGACACTGAAGATGTGAAGATCAAGGATCTCACTAACCGTTTTAACGAAATGCTAACTATGGAACAAACTTCTCATAAGCAAGAAGTTAAGGATTTTAATGGGAAGCTAAACTCGGTTTCTCAAAGTTGGAAAAGTGAAAGGGATATCAGAATTGAGATTGAAGTGATGCTTTCTAATCAAGAAGAAGTTCTGAAGGCCAAAGAAAAATATCTTAAGACTCAGGAAGAGAAAATTAAAGACTTAGAGAAGAAAACAGAAGATCAAGATTAGTTTCTGAAGTGTATAGAAGAGGATCATAAGGATCCCAAGAAGATAAAAACAATATTGAAGAAGCTGATGCCAAAAGATAATGAAGTATAATATTTTCCAAATCCAATCATTTGTTTTATTTTCTTGTTGTACAAATTCTTTCAATCCTAATGAAATTATTGTTGACCTTAATATGCTTGGTTTTTTAGTACTAATATTTCAGGTACTATATTTCATTTCCATTCCCTGTATTTCTTGTTGAAAATCACAGAGGGGGAGAAAGGAATTTCAGAAAAGAATACTTAGTAAAGATTAAATTTCCATAAGTAAGGGGGAGTTCATCCAAGGGGGAGACTTTATCATGAAGATTTTCGTATACAAGAAAATAAAAAAACCAATTTAGGAAATTAAAAATACAATCACTAGTGTTTACAAAGCCTAAGGGGGAGTTAGTCGTATTCTCTTTGATCCATAAGTAAAGGGAGATAAGTTTTTATTTACAAGCCCATAAAAATTTATAAGTCCTTATTTTCTTTTTCGTAAGGATTTTTGTGCATTCCAAAAAGGTGGATATTTTTGAGTCAATAAGGTTTCTTTATGACTTTTACATTCCTCTATGTTTTTAAAATCACAAACACTATATCTCAAGGAAAATTTATCTCCACAATTTTTTCTTTAATAAGGAAAAGTTTCCTTCCCCATGGAAATTATTCCTTAACAAGTTTTTAATAGTTCATATTTTAGTTTCTATAAATATAAATCTTTTCATTATTAAGTGTTAAATTTTGTTTCATATCTAAAACCTTAGAATTCTATAAATACTTAGATATAGAGTATTTTGTTTTTAGGATCCGAACTTAGGTTCCGAATTCTCTAAAATTCAGACTCCGAATTCTATGAAATTCAGATTCTGAATTCTCTAAAATGGAGACTTTGAATTATCTAATATTTAGACTTCGAATTATCTGAAATTCAAGATCTGAATTTTCTAAAATTCGGACTCCAAATTCCTTAGAATTTGGACTCTCAATTCCTCAGAATTCAAGTTCCTAATTCCTTATAATTCAGACATTGAGTTCCTTAGAATTCAGACTTCGAATTACTTAGAAGTTAGTCTCCGAATTTCTTAGAATCCAGACTTTGATTTCCTTAGAATTCAGACTCTGAATTCATCAGAATTCAGGTTCCAAATTCCTTTGAATTGAGACTCTGAATTCCTCAAAATTCAGGTTCTGATTTCCTTATAATTCAGTCTCCGAATTCCTCATAATTCTGACTCCGAAGTCTACAGAATTTTGATTCAAAAATCCTTGGAAAAAAACCTAATATCCATATAATATAGAATCCAAATGTTCTTAGAATCCAAACATTATTTTCCATAGGCTCTGGAAAATTATATTTGGTTGAGAAACCATATTTTACTTACGCTTGTCATTTTTATAAAATTATTTCGTGCATTCTATTACTAACTAAACATTTTTTGAGTGACATGTGTACTGGTCCCCTTGAAAGTAAAGGAAAAATATGACCATTAGAGGAGGGAGTTGACTGTTGAAGATGTGCCAATAAATAGGATCTCATTTGAATGAGATCAATAAACACTGATCAATATAGATATTACATGATGCTGAAGTGGTTTATAGAGAGGGAGACGTTAATACTTTTTGCATACTGAAGAACTTGTTTAGAATTTCTTCGTACAACTCCGAATGTTGTTGTGTACATTCAAGGGCTTCCGGGGATAGGATGAGAGAGGTGCCGACTACCTTGAAGTTTGATGGCATGCTGGGATATCAAGACAGACTCTGATATTCATATTGAGGGATTACCCTAGTGTGGGTAAGATATAATTTATTGAATGTATAAATCAAGGTACCTTTATCCATGGTTGTTGGACACCCTACTCTTTGGGGTAAAAAGTTTCACACTTGTTACTTGTATTGTTTCATGTTTGTTTTTCTGCTGCATTTTGATTGATAAGGAATGTATAACTATCTTATAATTTCATATACTTGGACTCTAATTAGTAAGATACTATATTATTTGAGGTAGAATCTTTGTCTGTGTAAACTTTTTCTTATGTTTAATTTCCAGAACCATATTTCCGAAATAAATCATGTTTGTGGAACTAAGAGGTATTGTGAATTTACCTTGTTTAACATTATTAAAAAATAGGAATGTTTATACCATCATTGAATGTTCCAAAGGAATTTTTAAAGTATTCAATTCACCCCCCTCTTGTATATTGAGCATCTACATTCATAATTTCTATCCAACACATGTCCGTGTCCTTTGAGAAATTCAAGGAATTTAAGAATGAAGTAGAGAATCAGCTTAATAAGATGATAAATAATAGTCAATCAGATCGAGGGGTGAATATCTTAACCAATAGTTTATAAACTTTCTACAAGATTTTGTGATTTTATCTCAACTCAATCCACTTTATACACTATAGTGGAAAGGTGTTAGTAAAAGTAGAAATTGTACCTTCTTAAACATATTATGGTCGATGATGTGTCATAAAGGTTTTTAATTATCCTTTTGGGAGAATTCATTACAAACTATGGACTAAACATTAAACTAAGTACCAAATAAATTGGAAAATTGAATTCCCTTCGAGTTTGGGAATGGAAGGAAATTCATTTTGTCACATACGCATGTATTGGGTTGTGAGGAGTTTCTTAAGGGCTTCTTAGGAATCAAAGTAGCAGCATGGGACACAGAGTATATCTCTATATGGTATCCCAAGGAAACATAGGGATACTACCTATAAAACCCCCCAGACAAGAATGTGATTTCCGCCAGACATTCCATATTTATTGATAGGGATAACATCCTCAAAAATGATAGTGGGAGAAAGAATGAATATAATGAATTTGATGCTCAAGATACACAAGATTTTTTATAGGAATAGATTCCATATATCCCCATGTAAGAAGTATTTATTTAAACATACGCACTATATTGGAGTGTAAGAGAGGTAAAATAACAAAAGAGATGTGGTTTTCTAGTAACCAAAGATGGAGGTTAATTATTGGTTGCAAAAATGAACCTCTCTCCTACAAGGAAGAAGTAGAGATCTTAGAAGCTACAAGATGGTAAGAAGTCATGAATTATGAAATAGAAATCATGTATCAAGCCCAAGTTTGGGTTTTGGTCGATGTCCTAGTTTGAGTAAATCTAGTTGGATGAAAATGGGTATTCAAGAAAAAAATAGATATGGAAGGTAAATTAAGTACTTATAAATGAGGGCTAGTGGCTAAAGGTTTAAACAACATCAAGGAATTAACTGTGATAAAAAAATTCATGTTGAAAAGTTTTAATCCATTAAAATTGTTCTTTCTAAAGCATCTTACCAAGACTATGAGATTTGGAAGATAGATGTCAAAACATCATTACATAATAAGAATATTCAATAAGATGTCTATATGACATAGCCAGAAGGGTTTATGACTCTGAGTGATTACAAAAGGATTTTCAAGTTGTAGAGATCCATTTATGTATTTAAGAAAACATCCATGTCATGGAACATTTGATTCGATGTATCCATAAAATAATTTGGTTTCATTAAGAATGAATGTGAAACTTGTTTTTTCTACAGCTTTAGTGGGAATGCAGTCATAAGCCTATTATTATATATTGATGACATATTACTTATTTTAAATGACATACCAGTCTTACAATAAGTTTAAGGACATGTTTAAAAAGTGTTTATCCATGAAGGATGTAGGTGAATAATCTTATATTCTAGGCATCAAGATCATTCGTGATAGATCTAAGAGGATTCTTAAACTAATTTAAAGTACAAATGTTGACCAGATACTAAAGTTATTTAGTACGGAAAAATCCAAGAGGGGATTGGTTCCAGTGTCACATGGTTTACATATTTCAAAGAAAATGAGTCCCTAGACCCAACAATATAAGGATAGAATATATAAGATCTCATACGCTTCTATGATAGGATCAATCATGTATGAAATGTTATGAACTAGAATTGTTGTTTACTATACAATGTGAATGGTAGGAAGATATTAAGAAGATCCATGATAAAAACATATTACTACAGTTAAGACTATCCTTAAGTATATGAGAATAACTAATGAAATATTCCTTATGTATAAAGGAGATGAGAATTTGGTAATCAGAGGTTTTAATGAAGCCAGTTTTCAGATATATCAGAATGACCTAAATTCACAATCATGATATGTTTTCTATATCAACGGAGGAGCTGTGATCTATAAGAGTTAGAAGAATCATGTTGTCACTAATTCTGTCAAGTATTCAGAGTATATGAAACCTTCAGATGCAGCCAAGAAATCCATTTGTATTTTTAAATGTTTTCAGGATCTTGATGTGGTTTCTATCTATAAAGAACCTATCACATTGTATTGTAATAATACTATAGTGGTGGCTCTTAAGAAATAGACAAGGTCACACCAGTGGACAAAAAATATACACCAGAAGTATCACCTATTGAGGGATTTCAATAATAGGGGAGAAGTGGAATCAATAAGAGTACCCATGGAATAGAATGTGTTAGAACATTTGAATAAATAGATATCTCATTATAAGCATGATAATTTTGTGAGAGTTATTAGACTCAAGGTTGTTAGCAGTTTTCTTTAGTGCAAGTGGGAGTCTGTTGGAGTTGGTTCCCTAGAACCAAATTAATTTTACTTTATGGTAAAAATTCATTCATTTATTTTAATATTAATAAACTACTTATAACATCATGATTGTTCTTCTATTTGACATAGTATTTGATAATGTATTAATAGTAACCATCACACTAAATTTTCAAAGTAGTTCACTTCTATGATTAGAACACGTAAGTGCTATGAAACAATTCATGAATATATTTTCTATATCTGGGAGATATCATTTGCGAGACACAATTGATACATGCTATTAGTGGTGGAGACTCATAGGACATTGAGGAAGCTTCTTATGGTGTAGTACATTTGTAATATCCAGTCTGGATATTATGACAACGTGACCCGCTAGTAGGAAATCCAATTTTTTTTCATTGGATGTTCCTATCTATAGATGTGTGTATTTTTCATTAGACTATTTTATTATTATTGATGATCATTATGAGTCATGCAGTAAGATTTATTGAAAAAAACATGGTGACAGATGTTTGTGATGAGGTAGGGTACGTTGGGTGTGTCACGAGTAATATTGCATTAATGAATAATGTGAGAAAGGATTTATACCTTTTGTTCTTTAACAGAAGTAAATATCTTAGTCCCTTTGACAGAAATGATATATCCTAAATAATTCAATATCCATGGTGTTCTATAAGCAAGTTCTATTTTTGAAATGTCAATAAAAGATACATAATGAACATAGGCATATGACAGTGACATGAATCTTTTTTTATTTTAGATATCATGATAATGGGATTATATTACATAGTAAGAATTTGTATGAGGTGACATGTCATTGTGGCTTTATCTTTTTTGAATATGGGCACCTTGGCATGTTTTTAGATTCTAACCTCAGACTTTAGGCTGCTCACATAATGCTTCTAAGAAAGAGGTGTAGAGGGCCACACACTAAGTGTATCTATAATCTCAGTTAAATAATATATTTTTATTTATTATTTAATAGTTTAAATAATGATTATTCAATTATATGGTTTAATAATTATTCATATATGTTTGATCAGATATAAATTTTTATATATTGTTTAGAAAATAATATAATTATTTATTTATTGGACAATAATGCAGTGATATTTAATTAATAAATAAATAAACATTATTCAAGGTCTGATAAATATTGTGGAGGAATAGAAACTGAGTCTGATGGTCTAGTGAGAAATAATAATATTGAATATTATTTGATTCAAAATATTTAATTTTAATTCACATGTCAAGTGCATGTCAATAAATAATAATATTAGTTTTATCTTTTGACATCGGGATTTTCTAGGATTAAATAAATAATTAAGGTCACTTGTGAAAATAATATATTTTAACCCTAGAAATAAAAATACCAAGTTATGTTATTTTATCAAGCTAGAAAATTAATTTTGTTGGTTGTGTACAAAAATAATTGAGAATCCCCTCAATCATAGAGAATGCTTTGGAAGTGATTCTCAAGGTGAACAAGGAAGACAATGCAAGCATAAGGATCTTCCATGCCACCAAACAGAGTCTTATTTTGCGTTATATAGATATTCATGGAACATGTGTGGATCAATGCAAGAGGAAATATACACTTGGTTTCTCCAAAAAAATGATGGTGCACCACAGATCTATAGCTGGACTCATCAACATAGAAGTAATTCCATAGAGGTAATACTTTATCGAATTAAACTAATTATAAAAAATATGTTTTGATATACTCTCTATTTGTTATAATGCAATTATTAATTATCTATTTTAGTTACTCAATTAAGTGGATCATGGCGTTCATCGTCTTATAGATCTCAGATTGATCATTGATTATAGAACAAATAAATGTAAATAAATTCCCATCGCATGCTTCTATTGTGCCCAGAACCAACAGTTAAAAATGTAATCAAGCATACATAACCCCTAGAAAATATAAGAGTACGGTAGTGTATACTGAAAAGTAAAGGTTAAAATACATTCCGAACCAAAAATATATCCCAACCTGAAAAAAAAACAAGAACAGTAAACTACTGAGTGATCCCATCTTCTGAATACCAAGCTATGACCATTGTGCAAGGTCTGAAGCATCCATATCACTAATCTCCTTTTGAGTCATGTTTTTCAAGTCCTTAATCTAAATTAACGAAAACATGTGTTGGAAAATTCCATGGAGGGGTGAGAATATACCTACCTGGTAGGATTCCCAAAAAACTAAAGGGGGGAAATAAGAGACACGATAAGAAAGAAATATAGTACATACAAGATAAAGTCAAAGAGAATATCTCAACTGATCCAAGGGAGAATTTAATCTCATCCAAACACAAGGGGCTCAACATAGTGAGTAGATGAACTACCCATAAAGTCTTCAACACCTATAGTAGGAGTGTAGACTCATCCAACCAAGAGAAGCTAGATACCTAATACATATGGCGTACAATGAGCATAATTGACTCTCCTAGAAGGAGAGAAACAAAATCCAAGGTGTGGATACATAAGTATATTTATATGTATATATAAATACTCAGTCAACAGAATAAAAAACGAGATATTAAGGGGATCTATATCTCAAAGCTCCGCCCAAGAAGAAGTGTAGCCAATAGTTCCAAAATTTCATTAACAATTCCCAACAAGTCATGTTCCTACCTAGAAGTGACCATCCAAGTACAACCACACCTCATCACAATATCTTATAGTCAAGAGACCACTAACTAAAATTACAAGACCCATACCCTAGTTTGTTATGGGGTTTCAATTATGATAGTGTCTGTATGGGACCCACGCCCATGATGATAGGGGGGGGGGGCGTGGTTCCACTCTAGTGTCATAAAGATCCACTACCTTTTCTGATAGGGGGTTCCAAATGGTAAGGTAGAGGACTCAAACCCATGATGATGGAGGGTTCCACTTGGAAGACAAGGACATGATCCATGGTTCCATAGGGGGGTTCAACTCTAGGTCATTGAAAAAAACACCCTATTATGCCAGGGGATTCCACTCAAAAGGTATCTATAGGGGAACCACACCCATGTTGATGGGGGTTTCCAATATAGTCAACAAGGACAAAGTCCTTATCTGATTTGGGGTTCCCATAGGAATGAATCCTCTGGTGATCCTATAAGATCACTATCACCATTGATCATCACCTAAATAATTGTTGTTCCTTGAAAATTTCACATCACATCTCGAAATAAATAGAAGAGTGCACCCAAATTTTCTAAAATGAATAACACTCAGGATAGGCTAATCATGTTCCAATATCTATGTTCAAGAAATGACGATACACAACCATGATGTTTCCTCAAAATAGATAAAGGGGTACATGGAGTGTTATGGGACCCACATGGCGTGTGGTATTGCTCTAATACCTAGTTGTGTCACTGGAAAACACACAGCTTCCAGCCTATGAAGTAGTACATGCCATGTAGTTGGACTACATGTCATTTATATGCTAAATGATATTGGGCCATGTCATGTAGGTCATGTCTGTGTACCAGAACCCTTGTCTGTGTACTCTAGTACATGGTCATGCACCTAGTCATGTACTTCAACATAGATTACCTCTCATGTGATCCATCACATGAGTTCTCATCTGGGGAATGTGTACACAGAATGTAGGGGGCTACACACCATGTCATCCTTAGCTTTTCTTAAACCCTAGTTGTCCCTACTTAATGGCCTACATGATGCATGTTCATCAGTAAACATGGTGTATATATAGGTTTTTTCCAATTTCTAATATCTAGTAATAAAACCATGATATAGGTCGTGTTTTCGTAGATCATTACTGGAATCTATCTTGGATGAGAGGATCTAGACTTAAATCATGCTTTCCTTCCATCACTCACAAGAAATTAGCTCAGTTAGTCCGCTAGAGTTCTTTCATTCATTATATATGCCACTAATGCTTCAACATCAGATCCCTTGATCACAAAACATTGATAGAGTCTTATATTCATCACAAACATCCCCGAACTAGTTTTAGATCACCGATCTATTCTTTTTTTCTTGATCCTCCAGTATTTTGGGTGTCTGACCGGGCTTGATACCACACCAAAATTTTGAACTGTTACTGCAGGATCCATCTAGGAAAAAATGTGAATAAGAAAGGTGACAAATATCAAAAAAAGGTTAAATTATTGATTCTAATAATTCTTATCCAATCGATCAATAATGGGGATTCTAGTGTTAGAAAACAATGAAATTAAATAAGTGTCCATATCCGAGAACAGGTAATCGGCCAAAAATTAGCATAGATCCTAGAAAAAAATTGTTATTCTAAAAAATTTTAATAAATGGGGGTAAATAACCAATTGAAGAGTCTTACCTCAAATATGGATCATTATTTTATAAAGAACATGCTTTCCAATGATAATGAGAAGCCATTGAATTCGTTGATTCCTGATATGATCTGATTTGGCATTTCATCTCCATCAGATGGGATTCACCAATAGAGGAGGGAGGAAGAGCTCTAGATTTCTACTAGGTCTTGTATAGATGACCCTGGATAAATAATCATCACAGTGATCTTATAAATCATTTTGATACATTGAAAAAATGAATTAATTAGTTTAATAATTAATTAACTCACTAAAAATACCACAAACGAGTTAGAAATCTGAATTCCCCATTCCCACCCCTTTCATGTCACACCTAGGGTAAACAATGTGCTCTAAACTCAATTGTGGTCTCAGATTTTTGATATGTGCTTCCACTTTTAAGAAGATTCTTTCACAATATAAAATATATTTAATAATTCTATAAAATTAATATCTTGAACACCGGGCCTGAAAATCACATGTCATCTCAGTGCCTAGCTCTAGAAATATATATAGAAATATTTAAAAGTATTAAAAAGAAAATATAGGTCTCTACATCATTTCATCATTGAAGATTTTCATCCTCAAAAAGAAAAATTAATCAAAGAACTCAGGATACTAACCCCACACAGGGATCTCTCTCTCTCCTAGGAACTGTCATGAACATTCTTGTGCTTCCACTACACACAGACCAAGGGGTTGGTTTGTCCACTCAGGGTCCTCCCATGTCAATCCTCGATATCCACTGGGTTATCCTCAAAGTTGGATCCATTCTCAATGTCTATCCCACTCTATTTGATGACATTCATAAGGTAATGCACCTATCTCTTCATATACAACATGTGGAAGACGTCATAAACCTTCTCCAGCTATTAGGGTATGCTGAGGTAGCATGAAACCTCGCTAACCCTCTACATGATCTCAAACGGCCCGATAATCCTTGAGGATATCTTTCCTCCCTGATCGAACCTCCACAATCCTTATCATGGAAAGACTCTCATGAAGACGTGGTCTCCTTGTTCAAAACTAATGTGGATAATAGAGAGATATTTTTAAAATTGTTATCTTCTTGGGGTTGTCTTCATCCACTCACATATGATCTGATCATTCTCCATTTTCGCCTACACCATATCTAGGCCCACAAAATATATCACGCCAATCCCTATCCATCCTAAGTGTTACATGAAGGGTCTCTCATACAAGGCCACAAAAGGATTCATTTCAATTCTAGTGTGGTAGATGTTATTGTACATAATCTCTAAAAAGGGTAGGTGATCCTCCCAGCTCCAGATGAAGCCTAAAACAAAATCCCACAGTATATTCTCTAACACCAAGGTAGTGCGCTCGGTCTACCCATATATATGTGAGTGAAGATTGTACTCATCCTCATATGGATCCTGAAATTCCTCCTATATAAATATCTATAATTGTGATGTAAATTGTGTGTCACGATCTGATATAATAGTCAAGGGTACCCAATGAAGTATGAAAATTTCCAAAATTTATAGCTTCCCCAAACTCTCTACTGGACTCTGATCCATGGTAGCAAGGAAGTATTTCAACTTCATGATTCCTTCAAATATTAACCAGATGGTTTAATTGGACATTGTTTTCCATGGAAGTCCTATTACAAAGTCCATGGATATGCCATCCTATTTCCCCTCTAGGATCATAAGGGGATACAACAAACGTACTGGAACTCAGTTCTTATCCTTAACCTACTTTCAGGTGAGGAACCGAGAGATGAAATCAGCTCTGCTTAATCTCATCTCAGACCACCAAAATGGTCACTTAAGGTCTATGTATTTATTCCCACACTGATATATACAGATAGGGGAGAAGTGTGGAACTCTGACATCAACTCCTCCTGCAACGTTATAGGGACCAGTGTCTGTAAATTGAAATGGATGAATTGATTTCCTCATCTAGAATACCCATATAGTGAGTATCTATGGGTTATATGATCATGTATGACCTCATAGTTAATATCTCCTATCTGGGAATCTCTAACACTCTTGATAAGTGGAATAATCAACACCATCAACTATAGAAAATTCCTACCCACCTTCTTCACTAGGTTTAGTTATAGGGAATACAACTTCTCTAAATCCTCCTACACTAAGAAATACTAGAAATTACAACTATGTGAATATAATGCAACATTTTCCTCACCTAGTGTAGAGAATATCTTGAAATCATTGTCCTATAAGAACTCTATCCTGGGATAATATCTCAAGATATGGTCTCTCTGCATGAAGTGGTACCTGAGACATTGATTTTCTGATTAAACCAAAAAGCTCTCAACTAGAAGGTAGTGTCTCCACATCATCAAGGTGAAAACTATTGTGGCCCACTTCGGTTCCTAATTCATGTAGTTCTTCTTATGGGGTATGAAATACCTAAACCCTTATTTGATTACTCTCTACCACTATAAGGACATGCATATGATCCTATCTCCAGAGGCATCATAGTGCACTACGAACTCCACACCTTCTTCTAGTAGTATCAACACCGAAGCACTCACAATTCTCATCATAAACTCTTTAAAGGCCCTTTGGAACTACATATACCATTTTAAAAAATTTCATGTCCACATCAGGGGAGTCAAAGGGGCTATGATTCTAGATAATACTTCCACAAACATCATGTAGTACTACCCCACAAAACCATGAAAGATCCACACCTTAAACACTCTCTTTAGTGGATCCTAAGAAATCACTTACTCGAACTTAGCTAGGTTCATGGATAAAACATTCTATGAAACTAAAATCCCCAAAAAGTGAACCTCATGAATCTAGAACTGGAATATTTAGATTTTCCTATAAAATTGGTGCTCTTTAACCAAATCTATGAACATCCTCAAGTACTCTGCATACTGCTCCCTTAAGGCAGAGAAGGTGAGTAAGATTTTGATGAACATGAACATGAACATGTCCATGTAAATATTGAAAATATTGTTTATAAAAGCCAAAAACTTGGTGCG
Source organism: Viscum album (assembly GCA_963277665.1). Taxonomy (NCBI): domain Eukaryota; kingdom Viridiplantae; phylum Streptophyta; class Magnoliopsida; order Santalales; family Viscaceae; genus Viscum; species Viscum album. Next base: position 1,459,204,986 of record OY728121.1, read on the forward strand.
GTTATTCATCACCAAAAATGGAATCAATAGAAACTAATAGTGTCTATAGAGATATCAAAATGATATCTCTAGAATATCAGCCTCACGAACCCTCAACGATTGGTAGTCGGCCCTGATATCGATATTTGAAAACCATCTCACACCTTGAAACAATCCAAAGAGTTTATTAAAAATCATAAAAGAGTAATTGTTCATTATTGCAGTTTTGTTTAGGTGATGATAATCCATGTAATGTCGCAAGCTCCCATCCACCTTTTTCGTGAACAACACTACAATTGCCTAGGGGAGACACACTGGTTCTGATGATACTTTTCACTTGAAGGTCCTCTGACTGAAACCATGGATATAGAGGATTTGTAGTGGCCATCTGATATTTCATCGAAGATATTGAAGTGTTATTAAGATTCAAGTCAATGTAAAACTCCATCTCCTACCTTGGAGGTAGTCCAGGAACAACCTCAGTAAATACTTCCTTGTAGTCCTCCAAAACTAAAGAAATAGATATACCAGAATATCCAACTGCACTAATGGATATACACGAAAACTAAAGGGTAATTAGATTTATACTTTGGCTTGTAAAACCCAATTCCATACCATGAGATATCTCTTTCCAAAAAAGGTGAATCTCATCCCCTCAGTGAGAATTCATCCGACTTGACTGTAGTGATAGTCAATCTAGGCTTGGAACTTGGAAAACCAATTCATACCCAATATGAATTAGTTGGGTTCCATCATGATGACCAAATGGTCCCACTTAAACTTATCTCCAATAAGAGATAGCTCACACTATTGGTAGATAAAAGATACAGAAGATGAATTCTCTGCAGGAACCTCCCGATAATGTTGTTGGGATAGATCCTCAACCAGGAGATCCATATCTCACACTAGGAGTACAGAGATAAATAAATCACTGGAATCTGTTTCTATTGATACTGAATATAGAGTAGAAAACACACATATCTCACCTCTAAAACTCTCATGTGATGAGGTATCATAGACATCTGAAGCATACAGTTGTCTACAACCCCACCAGGTAGCTCCCTAATCTTTATGTGAGCTACCTGGTGGTGGTGGTGAAAGAATCTCATAAAATCATCCACCATCCCATATCTCATCCTTCTACTATTACATATTTGCCTCCATGGGGACCACCCTATCCTTTCTTAGGAGATCCTTGATCAAAATGTTGTATTTGTTGTGGTAGTCTATCAACTATATGTATGAACTGCTTGGAAGGTATGGTCAGACAGTCTCGCATTATTTAACCCCACCCATCTTAACTGAAAAAACTCCCCACTATGGGATTACATGGTCCTTTGTGTTTACCATAACCACATATCTGAGTATGATCACAAGGGGGGGTGTCTCCTACATAAGGATTCGGGCACCTGGAGACTGCTAGCTATTGTAGATGACTCAGTTCAGTGGTTCCCATAGCCATCTCGATCTGTATGTATTGCCTCTAATAGAAATATTTCTATCAACAGTTCATGATCTAACACCTCGTCAAAGGTGTGGATGCATAGGGTAACAATACTAGCTTGAATATCTCTATGCAGTACCTATAAAAACATTTGTTCTTGGAAGTATCCATCATGGATCATGTCAAAAGAGTAGCGTGAAAGGTCTTTGAACCTCAATGTGTACTCATATATAATCATCTCGCCCTTCTATTGCTATAGAAGTTCAAAAAATCAAACTTTCTTCAAATAGGAGCAGTAGTAATCCTCATACAATATTTGTTGGAAGTCACCCCATGAGAGTTTCAACTCATCATTCATCTGTGTAGCAAGGCTCTACAAATTCCCAACTGCTCCATGGAAAAGTATTGTTGCCAGTCAAAACACCGAATCCATTAGTGTTTTGATGATCCTAAATATGTGGACTACCAACTCTAGCCAATACTTTTGTACTTGAGGATCTTTCTCATTATGGAACATCAATGGCCTCTGGTGCTAGAAATCTCAGTGTGTGCTAGGTATGTACTCTTCCTCAGCCTACTCTAATATAATGATCTACTTCTCAATATGTAGATGGGATGCAACTTGATCACCTGGAGGAAAGGGTCATGAGATGGACCATGAACTGATGCCTCATCACTCATCAAATTATTATCATGATCCAAAGTTGGTATCCTGGTAGGCCGGCATCACAATGGAATCTTGATATTTATTCATATTCACCATGGTTAGATGAGCATATATATACATATATATATATATATGAAAATAGGGAGCTTAATTAAGAAGGAAAGTGAAATACTCAATCCTATATGATGCATTTACCCTCATTCCCTACAAAAAATTTCCCATCAATCTTAGTTGAAAAGTATGCAGTCAAGGTCCAGGTGAATGGATATAGTGGATGTTGCAAAATCACAAGATTTCCTAGCCTAAGAGCTTCCCTTGAGACAATTCAACACTATTTTCCCAAGACCACCCAAAATTATTGTAAGGGGACTACTCTGACCAATTTTCCAAGGATCTAACCATCTTTGATACCAATCACTTGTGACTCGACCCAAGTGAGGGCTCAATCCCCAACTTCCTAAAGCCCACCTCTATAGGATAGGGGCTAATAACTAGATCTAAACGAATAACTAATATGGGGACACATTTTCCTAAGTATATATATGCACACAAATATCCATCTATATGAAAACATGAATAGGGAAAGAGTAAATGATGCAACATAGCTAGAATTTAAAACATGTATGCATAACATCTAGATTGTAATAGAGTACAATATTATAAAATGAAAAGAAAATGGAAAAAATACATTCCAAAACATAAATATTGTACAACATGGAAAAACTGGAAAATTAAACTTCAAAGAGAGCCTAGAACCTGAATCACAAGCTACAACCATTGTACATAGTCCAAAGCACCCAATATCCCTAATCTCCTCTAAATTCATGGCTGACATATCCATCATCTGTATATGATAGAACACACGTAGGAAAAACCCATTAAAGGGTTATTATTTTCATACCCAATAGGAAAACCCCATAAGATGTAGGGGGGAATTAAGTGATATGACTAGAAAGAAAGATCGAAGATTCAATATATAGTCAAATATAATATATCAACCCAACCAAGGTAGAAAGTAATATCATCCAAGAACAAGGGGCCTAACATGATGAGTTGATGAACTACACATAAAGTCTTCAGCACCTATAAAAGGATAGTAGACTCCTCCAACTATGAGAATATTGGCACGAAATGATCATGTCATACACTGTGCATCTTTTCCTCTTCTTGAATGAGTGTATGAAAATCCAAGGTATGGATACATAAGGTTATATATGTATATGATCTGTCAAAAGAATACCAAAAGAGAGTGTAAGGAGATATACAAACCATAGTTCTTCCAATGAATAAGAGTATCCAACAGTTACAAATGTCCATCAATGATGCCAAGAATCTCACTTGTCTTCCATGATATAACCATCAAAGTCTATCCACACCTCGTCATTTTGCTGCACAATCGAGGGAACACAAACTCGAAGTAGAGGAATCACACTCCAGTACATCATGGGGGTAACACTTTGAAATTATTAATAAAGGACTTATTCCAACAATGATGGGGAATTCCACTCTAGTTCCATGAGGACCTATTCCCTATGCTGATTGGGGGTTCCACTTAGTAAGGTAGGGTACCCACGTCCATGCTGATAAAGGGTTCCAATTAGATTTTGAGGACCTTCACCCTAATACCATAGGGGGGTTTCCAATCTAGGTCATTGTGGAATCTAACCCTACAATGTAAGGGGGATTACACTCTAATGGTACCCATAGAGAACCCACACCCATGCTGATCAGGGGTTCCACTCTAGTCATCGATGATTGGTGCCTCATTTTATAGGGGTTCCACTCATAATAGGCCTCTGGTGATCCTTCCTGATCACTACCATCATCGAGCATTTCCTAAATATGTGTTATTCCTTAAAAATATACACCAAATCTAGAAATCCAAAACTGAGGGCCCCATCGTGTTCTATAAAGAAAAACATTTTGGATAGGGTACTCGCAGACCAAAATCCTTGTTCAAACGAAGAAGATATGAAACATTGAATATTAATAAAATGAGTTTAATGAGGACCTGATTTGTGAGGGATAATAAGACGTGTGGTCCCATTTATCCACCTGTTCATGCCCCTGGATGGTATAGGGCTCCCATTCCATGTAGCAATACATGTCATGTTGGTAGACTACATGGCGTGTCCAAACTAACCGGGATCGGGCTATGCCCTATTGAACATGTTTGTGTACTAGAACACATGTCTGTGTACTTGAGAACATAGCCGTGTACCTAGTCATGTACATTCTTGTATTTTCCATCCTATTTGATCCATCACATAGATTTCCAACTAAGTAATGGGTACACGGTAAGTAGGGTGACTACACGCCGTGTCATCCTTAGCTTTCTTGAAACCCTGGCTGCCACCGTCGGGGGATTACACATTGTATATTCATCATTTAACATGGAGTGTAGTCATAGTTTCTCTATATTACCAGATATAGTCTTTACACTTTTAATTAGTTTATCAATCCATCGATATCTCCTTGAATCCATCCGGGATGAGTGGATCTAGCCATGAATCACATTTTATTGACGTCACTCACTAAAAATCAACTCTGTTAGTCAATAAGAGTTTAGTTGTTTAATCCACACAAAACAAAAAAATTTATGTTCCATACTTTAATAACAAAAACTCAAGAAGATCATCCATGCATCACAATATTCCCAGATCTAGACGCAGATCTCTAATTCATTCTTTGTTTCTTGATCCACCGCGTTTTCAGGGGACCGATAGGGTTCATTACCACCCAACAATGTCAAAATAGGATCATGGGGTCCTTTTGGTGAATAATGTGAATAATAAAGGGATAAAAGCACCAAAAAAGAGTTTAAATGATCAATGTCAAGTGTTCTTGGCCAACTTGACAATAATTGGGAACCCAAGATTAGAAAACAATGAAATTAAATATTTTTTTATACCCGGGAAAATGAAATCAGCCAACAATTGACACATATCTAAGAATAATAGTGGATCTATTCAAAAAATTTAATCAATGGGCATAAATCATAAATTGGATAGTCCTACCTTGATAATGGATCATTCGTTTCGGAATAAATCAATCAACAACCATATATAGAAACTATTGTGTTAGTTATGTCCTGATTTGATCTAATCTAGTGTTTTTTCACCGTCTGATGTGATTCTCCAATGGAACAAGGAGTAAGAGATCTGGATTTATCCTAGGGTTTATGTAGTTAACCATGGATAAATCATCATTGATGGGATCTTATAGATCATTTATCTATGTTAGAAAAAATGAATTAATTAATTTAATAACCAATTATCTCACTGAACATTCCACCAATGAGCTAGGAGTCTAAACACCCTGTGTCGACCCATTTTATGTCACAATTATGGTAAAAACTATATTACAAACTCATCCTTGGTATTGGATTTGAAATCAGAGCTTATATATAAGAGTTATCCAATTTTTATTTAGAATATTCATGTGTGAAATATAACATATATTTAATATTATTCTAAAAATAGTTCTGGTCTCACCGGGCCATAGAATCGCATGTCGTCTCAGCTCCTAGCTATAGAAATATATATATAAACATTTAAAATTAATACATGACAAAAAACAGGTCTCTATATATAATATTGATTAAATATATTAATAAATACTATATAAAGGATACAAAGACCAAAAATATGAAATAAAGACCATGAAATATTCATATAGTATAATATCCTTCATAAGAAAATACCTCCATTTCTCCATATCTAAGATGATGGTTCACTTTTATGAATTGAAAGAATAACCATACCTAAAAAATCAAGTGGTTACAAAATTACACACCCATAAAAGTGTGAATGTATGGTGTGAGTGATATCCTGGTAGGATATTGTCATGATTATATGTAATTCCATTAATAATAAAAATATTAAATGTTAATTTGAAATAAAATAAATAAAATACATTGATTAAAATTTTCATGTTGAAACCTAGTAACATTTCTTTTTCTATTATAGAATATTCTTTTTTTATATTGTATAATTGAATTAGTTGAAATAAAAATATATAATCCAAAATGAATCACGTAAATAATTATCATCTTCCAAATTATAAATTAAAGAACCCATATCATAAATAAAGCACAACAGGAAATATAACACATAATCAAAAAAAATACATTATAATGTAAAAAATACATAAAATATATACTACTTAGTATAACAACACCAAATCTACTAGGAAAATATATTACGTCACTGATGGATCCACTAGTCAAACATAGTTGTTTTCATACTCACATAGACCAGGACATATACATATAGCTTTGTTTTGAATTAAAAGACAACTAGAGAAGCTTATAACTAGAGGACCCTATCTATAGTGATATCATAACAAGAGTAGAAACTTCCCTTGACATGATAAAGAGCTACCCAATGACCCTACATAATCAAAAAATCTCAAACCGTGCCTCCCTTTATCAAATCCATGTCTAATTAAAAATTTATCAATTCTAATATATATATCTATAACCAAAAAAGTGAAATAATGAAGAAACAAAATAAAAAATTATATTCAATTATATCAACTAGACCGTTATAGAACATAATTTTAAGTAAAACCACAATTATTCCATTAATGGTATTCGAATATATCTTCCACTATACATATTAATTCATATAAATAAAATTTATTTAGAAATACATTTTATAAAAACACATTTTTCTCATCTAAAATTTATTTTGATATGAAATATTTAAATATCATTCAATCCCCATTTATAAAGAAAAAATATCATGGAAAGTATATATTATTAATATCATTGAATAAAAATAAGTCTATAAGTGGTTTTAACAAACACTTTTTCTTCATGAAAATTTGCTTTAGAAATTCATCCTTTGAAAACCCTTAAAAGTTTCCTTATAAAAAAAGTCAAAAGAACATGGGAAAAAATTTATAACATTTTATAAAATGATTTATTTAACTACTATATGAATAATAAAATAAAATGGAAGGCATTAGTATTATGATTATAAAAAATAAATTAATTTCATAGAGATACCTACCCAAAAATCACTACAACATCTTATACATTATGAAAAAAATATTATTTAGGGTTATAAATTTTCTTCATCCCAATGAAAACAAAATCCCAATGATTTATGATTTTTTTCCATAAAATTTCAAACCAATTAATCATTAATGGGCTTAAATTGAGAAATGGAAATAAAAGGTTTATGAGAATATAGATAGAAATATATGATAAATATAAAAGGAAATTTAACTTATAAACTTAAATGGTGGAACCGCTTTCAATATTTATGGATGAATGAAGAAACGAAGTTTCCACTACTTTTTTCATTGGTGTATCTAAATTGAAAATATAAATTTCCCTATTAACATACCCCCACACCCTTCTTCCAACATTTTTTAATAATTGCACACAACTAGAACAATGTGATAAAATAACACTTGTGTAACTAATAAGATAAAATTTTAAGAACATAAAGTACAAGAGTTTCGTCATTATCTCATTTAAATAATACATCTTTCTCTGAAGTTATAAAATTTAACCAAAAAATAAAAATTATCCCTATCACCTTGATTTGATAATCCATCTCTTAAATAATTTTCTTCCCTATAAATGTGTGTAACAATGAACTCAAAACTTGAAACAAACTCCATTGTTTCAATCCACATTAGGACTGGGATCTTTGAGAAAGCCTTTCCCTTTGATCTTCTTTCATATAAAAATTAACTGGAACCACACTAAACCCATATATAGTTTCATTATGTTCTTATAATTATCTTCATCTCATTGGTTACCACCCACATTATTACTCCACATACAACTTCTTAACTATAGGAAATATAAAAACATCCAAGCACCAACTAATTCAAATCTATGAATACACCACCATAAACTGTATTTCCATAACTCCTTTCAACCACACCAAATGTGTTAAATTTAACACATTAAACATTATGTTTATTCCAGAAGACATTTTTATATCCTTTATTCTATATGAAATCATGTTAAATAATAATTTAATTTAAAAAAATGTTGATGTATAGTATCCACTGAAAAAAATTCAATCTTATTTCACCTTGGCAATAAATAAAAAATTAAAGCAATGTTTTATGTAAAAAAATATTTAATTACATGTTCCTATACATACTTAAAATTATTATTATACCAAAATAGTATATGAAATAGATTTACCATACAAATTATAATTATATTAAAAAATATATAATGAATGCTCAATATTAAATGTGTGTGTAAGATATTCTTGGATTATAGTGGTTTGTTGTAAATGAAGCTCAAATATGGAAAAAAATATTTTCCAAAGTGTTAAAATTAATGAGTAGTGTGAGAAATTCTTTTTAATACTTTCATAGTAAATGTTACATATATGATATAGAGATTCCATGATGAATCCAACAACATTCCATGTCATGAGAATCCAAAATAATATAAAAATATACTCCAATATTTATCAAATGAAATCCATTAAATTAATAACTAACAACTATAAACCAAAATTATGTACATAATACATAATGTACTTGTAAATATTTTATAAAATGAAAATAAATTTTGAAAAAAATCATAATATATATTACCAGAATAAATACTCAATATCATCTTTATAACCATCTATAAATCCATTATATGGTGTGTAAGGAGGTTGGGACATGAAAAAAAGGCTTTAGATAAATTAAAAGGAATCAGTATTATAATTAATATTTACCCAAACCATTAAATTAACATACATTATTCACTATCACAAATTTCAAATGATGCACATTTACTATACACGATCCCCTTAATCATGATCGAATGGTGTATCATAAAAAAATCAAATTTTCATCAATTTAATAATAATAAATTTTTTAATTTAAAAAAATATGGTATCACACCCCTAGAAAATTGAAAATTAACATCCAAATCCCAACTATGCATTAATAGTTACTATTTATTGATTAAATGTTTTAATATAATTTTAATTACAAATTGGTATGACAAATTAAAAAAATAATTATAATGAAATTATAAAAAAAATAATTAATATATATTGTGATATATTAAACGTTATGAAATACCAAAAAATAAAAACCTCAATTTCATTATATTAATTTTAAATATAAATATTAGAAAAAATATATGCATAAATAAATCCCAAAAATAAAAATTTTGTTGATCTTAAAATAATTAATTGAAAAAAATATTAAAAAAACATAAGACTTCACTCATAATTAATGAAAAAAATATATTACTTTTTGTACATACAAATTTTTAGAAATAATATATTAATCAAAACATAATTTATATGGACTTCCCATATATACAAAAATAAATATGAAAATTTATAATTATAATATAACAATGGGAATGTAATAATTATAGATAACATATTAAATATGAAATTATTATATTTATAAAATATATAAATATAAGAACTGGTAAATCAATATATGTGATAAACTATGTTGTTAAAGATTAGTAAATTCATGGGAATTTTGATTTTTTGAAAATTTTTCTTGAATAGGAGGATCTATTGAAAATTCCTAAAATCTGAGTTAGAAACTATAGAATATTTTAGTATATATTTAGTGTCTTTAGTAATTCCTCAATTGCGTAAATTAATGTGAGAGGAGGGTTGGTGTTGTTAAACCAATTCCCATATCACCTTGATTGTGTTTGGGATACTATATGATCTCATGTGTGTCTCTCTATAAGCAAGAGGCCATCTAATAGTAGTGGGGGCCTAATCAGAAATTTGGGGACACTCTACCATAGGTAATAGTAAACAATTAGAGTATGCATAAAATATGAGAGGATATAATCATTTTAAATAATGGAACAAAAATGAATCAGAAAAAAATAATCACAATAACATCCTATGTTATAAAAAATAACATACACTATCTAGAGGAAAAATCCAGAATATAGCTCCAAACATTTAACATATATATATAGAATAATCAAATACGAAATAAATAAAGAGTTTTATCTATAAAATGATCCTAGTTTATATATTGATATCACATCGATCAACATACCCCCTATACAACTACACTAACCAATACGATTTCCCACATCTAAAACCCTAATGGTAAAGCCTGCATATGCATCGAGATGCCAATGTAGGGAGTAAGCATAATCCTAGTAAAACAACACCAATGTATCCTTAGTATAAGTATAGTAGTCATATAAAAGTGAATATCAGGATAAAAATTAAATATATTGAAAAACATATAACCCACTGGGTCATCATGTTCTACAAAGGCTACCACAAACCATGGTCCTACAAACATTGACTAATTTTTGAACGTAATGTCTATCAAAACAACTGTAATATAAAAAACACACAACCTACACCTATTACACATGTCATGGCCTCATCGTACACCATGAACCCTCCATAATCGCACCAAATAGGACATCCAAATCAATCTAAGTCATCCCTTCATGGTTATGGGAATTCATATATAATCACACAAACTCAACAAATAATGCTATGGGGATGTCAATCAAACACACTGATCCCTTACCAGGAACTCGAGGGAGGTCCATCAATCACACGAACCCATCTCTATAGATACTGGGGAGATCATAGAAAAATCATAATGTCCAATTTCCTAGAACCTAGGGTATTTCACATCAATAATAATTCACATACCGAAACATTAATAAAGGCCACACTGGCATGGGAAGCTCAGAAAATCAAAACATGAACCAATGTCTCACTCACAAATACATTCATCATCACCAAGAGTATGAACTATATTTTTTCATGGAAATTCTCACATCACACTTAATGCTATGTCACAGAAATTATCCTTATAACACACCATTTCATTGACCCACAAATCACTATAACTCCTCATTCCATCACTTTATGAACCCAAGGGTACTTTCCAAGCAAAAACACCCAATAATATATTCCATCCTATAACCTATGTATGTGGATATCATCATCAATTTCAATGATAATAGTAAAACCAATCCTCTATATAAACTCTACATCACTTATCCCAGCCGTACTAGCCTCATCCAAGGTCAAATAGCTCACTCCAATCCCATTTACTAAGTGGAAAACACTACCCGCATACCTAGTAAACTACTCATATTCATAATTATAAAGGTAAAAAAACTTATGCATCCCTCTAGTGGATCAATCACAATGATAAAAACCTCACACACTCACTTTAATAATAAAATAAGTGATCTTAGGAGGAAAAACACAAATAAATATGAAAATCAAGGAATAAAATTCCTTATTAGTGGTGTAAAATAGGAAGGAAATCCTACCACAAATAAGACAGAACCAAATCCCAAAGAATCACCATAATAAACAATAAAATCATGTTTAATCCTTTAAAACTATCCACAGAATTAAAACACTAGAGTGTACATCCCAAAAAACAATCAAAATGAGATAAAATAATCATTCAGTTAATAAATGAAGATATTCTTACAAAGAAGATGTATTTTCAACAAAAAAACATAGAATGTGAAATAAATGTGTGAAATGGAACAAAACATCTACAAGGGAGTATCCCTATAGTTTCATGTTTCATGTGGGGGTCGAGGGAGAGGAAAGGGGGGAATAAGGGGTACCATGTAAAATTATGTAAATGTACCTTAAACCCCACTTATAAGACCTCCACAGTGTAAAAATATAGTTTCCTCTCTGAACTACTGAAGACATAACTCCTTCACAAGTTGGATGATAATTCCCAGTATAAATCACTATATTATGTTATGATACATACCTATAACTTATGAATAGATACATGTTTAGTATGTTCCCCTCAAAATTCACTCATGAACTACACTAACACCTCCATAAACAAAATAATATGATATTTCAAAAAACTAGTATAAAACATAAACCACAAAACACCTCAAAATATGAGGGAAATTAAAAAAATCTCTCTAAAAATGTCTCATCCTTGAGAATTTTATACATGGGACTCTCACAAAAAAATCTATCTTTATGGTCGAACATTCAACTTCCTATATCAATAGCATGTTTGGAGATGTCCATGAAATCAAAATAGTTGGGATGTTCTAACTTTCCATTTGGACTGTTACTCACTTTTATCCAAAACATGCATTGGAAAATCCTCAAATTAAGCACTAAATCTAACCAAAAATTCTCACCAACAACCACCCATAAAGGGAACTTCTCGGTCCTATGAGCTACGGTACCAAATTTCCTTGCCTCCCCAAGAACTAATTCCCCAAAAAAACACATTCACTATATTTTATCACATTATTAAACCCCTAAATATAGTGATAAATGAGGGATAACCACCAGAACAAAATCCTGAACTCTAGTTTACCTAGTATATCATGAAAAGAAAATTGATTTTCCCTCCAAATAATCTCACTATATAGGATATCCCCTTAATAAAGTTTATGAACTAGCGTTCACCACTCAAAAAATTGACATGAATCACACTAGCTTCCATTGAGGGCCTACCGGATGGAACATTCATTTCTATATTGGTTTATGTCACTATTTTTCACCTAATAATCACTGATTAATACCAACACATGGTTATCTCCCATTTTTAAATGTAAATCTATTGATTACATGCATGTACTACTACAACTTTCCTCATTGCATGACTCGGTTCAGTACCATGAAACTCTCTATATGCACCAAGGAATATATATTCCTACCAATCCACAAGATCAATCCTACCTTATTTTTAGTCAAATATAAAAACATAAAAGAACCATCAATACCTTCTTGACTAGGATCAAACATTTTTGCTGATATCCATCAAATTTCATGTCCAATTCATTCACCATAAGGGATAAATTATCCTTTCTAAAATAATCTCACTATGATAACAACCCTAAAATGGCTTCCCCCCAATAAACAACATGATCATTGATGGGTGTTTCCACATTCCTTATATGATATGAACATCTCACAAATCCACAACTACATAACAATGGGTTCATTTACTTATCAACTCTTAGAGGTCCCTACTCTTGCATCAATCATTCCATGATTCTTGAGTCTTATCATTCATACCCACCTGAAAAAAAAACCATGATGATTTTCAAAAAATAGTATATCTGATCTTTAAATCACCATATATCATACTAATTGATTTCCTCAACTAACTATATTAAACCAACTACCATGTTATACATTCTATAAATAAACAACTATCACCAACCTTTTATCCAACCATGGAATCAAAAAACAATATGATGACCTTCACACATCCTTCTCAAAGGGTCAAAATCAACATGATTTCCTCATATAATGAGATTATCTATATAACGACCACATTTAAACCCTTCAAATTTGGTTCAATATTCTATAAGGATAAACCTCATAGGATCATTTCCCATTAAACATAAGAACCTCGATCCAGGGAACTAATTATTGGATTCATTATTATAATGACTTAACAACCCTTAAATAATTTGGACGATCCGATAATCATTTCCCACATACCCCAAAGACTAACTCCTGAGGAATAATATACTACATTTATAGATCCAAACTGATATTCCATAATAATCGTTAACTTATAACCCACACATCTCAAGAGATTGTAGTGATTAACCACACTCTACCTGTAGAGGCCCCAAGAATCCTAGATATCACCTCATACATTATATTCTAATACCATCCAATTAACCTATTATAACATAATTATATTCTTATACATGGATGCCTCAATTTCAATTTCCACACAATCACCACAACCACATCCGTTTAATCGAGAGAAACATATCAACCAAAATTTTATCTTTGATAACCATGGACATGACACACTCACCCATGAACCTAATAAAAGTATCATGTAAACCAAAGGGAATGTCACCATCCTCCACTACATGGCTACACAATGATGTTGTTAAACGACTCACATAACTTCCTCTCCTATAGTATTTTAACAAAATAACTACCTAGAAAATACACTTAGGACCATATGAAGTGTTCATAAAGTAACTACACAACCAAATTTAATGTTATGTATAAACCTATAACCTAAATTCCATTCTACTAAGACCCTTATAAAATCATATGGATTTTCAATCCTTGTTTACTAGTGCCCAAAATAGATTTCAACACACATCTCTATACATTCCATCTCTTATCACAGTTCAAAACCACTTTGTCTAATGCGGTCTCTGCAAATACAAGGTACCAATAATTAATTTTTTTACTATAATACCGCAATTTATTTTCAAAGACTAATCCAAAATATAACCTTATACCATACCCATACGTGCCCTCTAAATGCGTCTTAGATGACCCCTTTCACTACCTCAACACATGGTTCACCTCATGAACCATTGTAAGTAGCATAAAATCAACTGTTTTTTTGTCAAAATTTCCAAAACATGCTCTTATGATACTCCCAAGGCCTTGAGTGACCAAAAAAATTATCAGTCTCACACCAATTGAGAATATCCACTTATGGTCACCACATCCTAGGTCATATACTACTACACACCAAGTTCCATAACATCCAATAAGATTTCCACTCAAGGTAAGGAGAAAACCCCACTCACATACCCTTAATTTACTAAAAAACTAAATCATCCCACTAGCTAATATAGAACAAATGGTCAACAAGAAAACCCATTTTACAGTTAAAAAATTAGTATAATTCTCACACCTTGAGGCACGTCACACCTTAACCAAAGGTAACAACACAAAACAACTGATATAACTCAAGGGTCTCTACCCAAAACAATACACCTCTATCCCATCCACTATAGTGTTCATATATAGCTTTGGTCTCCTATATCCATCTTCCCCTATATCCCATCTATACTCATAGTAGAGATATACACATAGATACCACCATGAAACATTACAATTCAACCCATAAATTTTAAGGTTATATCACTAAGAAAAAATAGAGCCAAACCGATCAACCATCATTAAACCCACCCACTAAAAAAGGCTATTCACCAAAACCCACATCCATCATAGAGTATTCCCCTCACACAATGGTTCACATAAAAATCATTATATAAGGGGCTTCTATAGGGGTATCACATACACACTATAAAAAATAGTTTCAGAATTCCAAACAAGCCCTACTAAAATCTAAAATCATTACACCAATCAATTTAAATCCTTTTGAAATCTCTTTTAAAACTACTTGTTCAACAAAAATAGTGGGTAACTAAATTCAAAAATTTTGTGCACATAAACCCACTTTCTCAAAGACCAATACCTTAATACATAAACATATTTATTTTCTACCCAAAAAACCATAACAACCACTTTGAAAACACTTGTCATTCAAAAATATGATTATGGATTTAAAAACCACTACAAATCTATTTAACACCTCTTATTAAAATTGAATTTCCATTTTCAAAAAAAATTAAAATCTCAAATAAAAAACAAATTTCTAAAGGAAGTAACACAAAAAATAACAATTTCATGTGTACTCAAGGATCAAGTCTATAATATCAACTGTTAATTACATGTCACAATATCATATACATAAAAAACAAAAATATTCTCTCCATAAATTAATAATATGTCTTCAAAATTGTATTTGGTAAAACACAAAATATAATATTATAGGTATTTAGATAATTTAACATCTCTATATCACATACAACCAAGAACATGAAATGTGAACCTGTATGCCTATCCATTTTTAATGAACTCGCCAACTCTTACCAATCGGGGAAAGAGAAAAATATACCATAAACCATAACACCAAAATCACGTGAATCACTAGAGGTGAAAAAATTTAAGGGTAAAATCACAATCCAAAACCACTATACCACACTTTCTATTGTCAAATTTCCTTATATGTGGGTTGGCTAATCTAAGGTAGGTGATCTGTGACAAGTCCCAAAAATTCCCTATCTCTTATCTACAGAGTCCAAAATATTCAAAAAAATGTAGTTTTATAATAAAATTTTCGGACACCATATTTCAGATCACCCATCCTAGGATAAGGAAGTTACGTATCCTTATGCATGCCTCTTCTTATAGAAGAGGTCATCGACTAGAAAAAAGGTCCTCATAAGAAATGTGGTAATACTATAAACTCAGTAATAGATAAATATCAAAATATCCATACAATAATAGAAGCAATAGTCATATTAAAAAACAAAAAAGAAATATGTATGAAATAATAATCACAATAAAATCACATGCTATAGAAAAATGGTATACACAATCAATATAAAAAATTTAAAACAAATAATACCACATGTAGTAAATCTATAAACAATAATCCAAGATAATATAAATAAATAGATATATATATAGAGAGATATAACCTAGAGTATTTCCTGAAATAACCATGACCAACCAACTCTTTTGGTTCAAATTCCCTGAGAAGGCCCATTTCCCTCATCTAAATCCTTGACAGTAAACCTTGTATTTCCATCGAGATTATAGTTTTAGGTGTGATCATAAACATAGTAAATAAAATAAATTCATATTTATCATATGTGAAGCAGGAATATACAAAAGAATATGATGAGATAAGAAAATATATAAATAAACATACAATGTACCGGGTCATTATGTGCTAACTGGGTCTACAAAACCCTTGTCCTTCCTACTACATATCATTACTTGATAGAATGTACATCATTGCCATAGTAAAATAAAAAAAATATCCTATACATATCCCTCAGTTCGAGTCCTGGCAAATCACCGCAACCCATCCATATACTCTCCATGGAGTTCTTAAAAATCACAAAAACCCAACTCTGCACAGTCAATAGAGGCTATAACAAATAACACCAACTCATCCTCATAGGATTTTTGAAGGTCCATCATGCACATTGATCCATCCTCATATACTCTTGTAGTTCCATAAATTACACTGGCTCATCCCCAATGACTATGGGGAGGTCACCTCTAATTCACATTGACCCATATCTAGAGAAACTATGGAGAACACATCAAGTAGTAATAAATAGTAATACATGTCAATCACCACCACATGATCATGGGAAAATCAAACAATCACAACCCTTCCTGACACCTCGCTCGCAACAGCCGTCATCATCACTGTGCTATTTAAGAATATTTATCACGGTCATCCTCACATGAAAAATCAATATAATATATAAAACTCATGGATATACCAATCCATGAAATGATACCAATAGTCACCATACCACCTCATCCCTTCCCTTTCCAAACCCAGACATCACCTACCAGACCAAAACACCCATGCATCCATCCCTGCATATATCCTTAGTGTAAGGACGAATTCATTGATATTAAAGTAAACAAATAAGGGGATTCACTATAAGAACCCATGTATCACTTTACCATTTGACAATAGCCTCAACATAGATCCAATGGCTCAATGCATACATGCTTTCCTAAGTGAAAAAACCCTACACGTATACCTGTTACATGGCTCACATTAATAATTTTTAAGGTAGACAACCCATGTTCCCCCTCTACAGGACCATAGACATATATATAGAACACAACCAATCTATTTGAAATAAAAAATAGTGGTTTCATAGGGATATAAAAAAAATTAAAATAAAGGAATTAATTCCATATAAATGATTTAAAATTCCATACAAATGATTTAAAATTCCATTGATATCTAGCCTCAAGCCTGACAGGGCTAAAAACCTAACAATTTCCACCTATATTATGCATGTTATGCTGAATCCATAAAATGTTTCAATTTAATTTGGGTTTAAAACCAAATAAATGAAAAATAGATGATAAGACATGAATTTAGGGAATATAATGTCATAAATTTTATGATAACAAAAAATTTAAATGAATATTGATGGACCTTCCCATGAAATGAGAATGAGGGGTGTCAAGGGAGAAGAAAGGGGAATAAATAACGGGGTGAACCATTGATATTATGGAAATATACATTAAAATAATTTCCTAGAAACATTAACATTATAAAATTATAGATCACATCATTAAATATCAAGGATATAACCCCTTGGCATCCAAGCATCATAATTAATTACATGAAACATTGTTTTATTTGATGAATTCCGACCTGTAGCTCCTAAACTACTTCAGGTTTGAAATACTCTCTCTAAAAAAACTCTCAACCTACTCTAACACCTTCATCTCCCATAAAATAATAAACTAAACAATTATAGATAAAAATATCAAACTATAAAAGGGATTGATATTAAATTTGAATTATAAGTGTGATGGCCATAGTATGTGGAAATGAATGAATCTACCTTGATAGGTTGTGGAAATGATGTACTTTTTTTGGAAATCAATCCCTGGAATTTAACCTAGCCCATGGTAATGAATAGATTCTATTTTTAATAGAAAGTATGTTTTAGGAGAATATGTATGTTTTATGAGTTTTAGATTATTTTTAGTTTTCTTATTTTAGCTATTATTTAAATTTTTTCAAAGTCTGAAACTATACGTATAATAGGAAAGAAAAAAATCTTATATATGAAAAAATATCATAAAAATGTGTTAAAATATGTTAAATATGGAATTTCCAAATTAAAATATCATATTTATGGGAAGATATGTTATGTATTTTATTTCATCTAAAAAATATATATTATATATGGGAAATTATCTTATACAATGAAGAATATGTCGTGTGTGAATATTTTTCCTAGGGAGTATATCATATGTGTAAAAATATAATACATATCACATTTTTCATATACGAAATATTTTAAGAATAATGGATTTTGTTAATCATGGACTCAAAATATATAACATATTGAACCTTCCTAAGGACAGTATCATACATAATAAAAATATATTTTAGATAAAACATATATGTTAGGTACAAGTTTATACTTAAGTAAAATATATTACATTTCATTGGGAAATTTATTACATATGAAGAAATATATTTTTCTATTAAGTTATATCAAAATTAAATGTTTTATGTATAATTAATATATTATACATGGATTGAAAAGTGTTATATATGGATAATTTTTCATATTAAAATTTTATACTTATGAAAAAATGTTATTTATAGATATTTTCCTGTAGAAAATATCTCAGATATGATAATTATGTTATGTATTGGATATTTCCATAAGGAAAATATCTTATATATGGAAAATATATTATATTTTAAATAAAAATTCCATACATGGGATTTTTTTCTAAGGGAATTATCATACATATTAGAATTTTATTTTGTTTTTGGAGAATTGTGTTATGTATTGTTTCATTCCAAAGAAAAAACCTTACATACAAAAAATTATTTTACATATATTTAAAAATATTGCATATTATGTTTTTATTAAGAAATAATCTCTTCATAGAGGGTAAATATCAAAAGTTTGAATATTTTCACTGTTGAACACCTTATATATGGATTAAAATGTCAAGTATGAATATTTTCACATTGGAAACCCATATGTATGATATTGAAACATTATCTATGAAGGGGGAAACTCAATTTTTTTGAAATATACCATATATATGATATTATATAACTTATTTCTGAGCTCATCGGGGTGATATTTATGATATTTTTTGGAGTTTCTATACCATTCCAAAAATTAATAAATGAACATTTTTTTTAGGATTTTATAAAATATTAAATATTTGAATAAAATATGATTTCAAGGGTATTTTGGGTGTTTTCGCAACCTATACATAATAAATTCATATGAATAGGGATTTTATTATACACTTATACATAAAGTAAAATATTTATTATTTCTCAATGTATTTATGTTATGTTTAATTTGGATGATAATAATATGTTAATCTAACACTCAACATTGACCCTTTTTAGATTCCTTTCCCTCTTCCTTGCAATTGGTTTTTTCTTACCTAGAAATGGGTTTTAGGAATTAGTCTATTATTCCATCCTATATCCATCTTTAAGTAAAGGTGATTTTTATTTGATTTTTAAAATGGAACAATAAAGGATAATCATACTAATACAACTTCAGCTAAACATGTCTTTATTTTAGAACAATTCAATATAATAGGAATTACATCTCAAAAGCCCATGAATAAATGGTTTAGGTTTATTTATGGAATCTCTACATGAGAAACATTTTTTTATAATACTTGTGATCATTTCGTCATAAAAAGTCACTAAATACCCCCTTATAGACGTTTCATAAATTATATTTATCTTCATAACCTAAGGAAATTGAAACATGAGAAGTAGGTGAGCTCAGATACATGGTAATGGTAAACATAATAGATACCAAATGGTAAACTTTTATGGTTGTAAGATAAGTAAATGGGTCTTAGAGTATATTTCATAGTTTATGAATACTATATTAGAAAACCATAAGAAAATAAATATGTATCATAAATCAAAATAAAATTGTACGGATCTGATCATGGCATAAGGAAGGATTCATCATAAGATAAATGTATTTAAAAACATATGAATGCATAAAAATCATATGATTAGGAAAATACATCGTTTTTAAGATATATTAACTATAATTACATGCATTCTCAATATTTTGAACATATATTAACCATAATTACACCCACACATAGTCATTCGAGAAAATACTAACCATAATTAAACCCACACAAAATCATTGGATCATAGATTAACCTAAATTACAATCACACACAAAATATTTCTCTCATGAGATATCAAATGATACCCTATAAATTAGAGGGTCATATAGTAAAACACCCTTTAATCATCCATATATATATGTGTGCCTCTTTGAATAAATCATAAATCATATCATAATGAACCCATCGAACAAAAATTGGGTGTGTAAAATTTTGAAAAGGATCCATATTAAATGACATCAAGAATTATATTAATTGATACCAAATAACGACTCACCAAAAAAATTATTTATTAATGTAATTTACAGAGTGATTCATGAAATCTAAAATTATCGGAGATGTGTACTTTTGAGATGAAGAATAAAATTGAAGAAAAACTATAAAAATATCTTTTAGAAATAAAAATTCATAACATTTTTATAAAGAGCTAAAATAATGAATCATTTACAATTTTTTTTTGTCAAGAGCCATCCTAATGGGGCCCATGAAGTGACATCCCCAATCCCACCACTAATATGATAACAGATGGTGACAAGTACCAAGTAGGTATATCCTATATATGGGATGCATTCTCCTAAAGTACCAGTACACATGCACACATCATCCAACCACAAATTCTAAAATGTAGAAACAATAATTAAGCAATGCATGTAAACCACTATATCCCAAAAACAGAGTACAATAATGAAATTAATAGAAATTAAATAGGTCCAAATACTAGCCCACCAAAAAAGAGACTTTAACCAAATGTTAAACCTTTATGAAAATAGATAATGGGACTGAATCCTGAAAATCCATAGGAACACACCTCAATTTAGTTGGACCCACAAAGCACAACCTAGTCCTAGTCTGCCTAGGACTCCATTGAAAGGCCAAACAGCTACACAATACAAGACACATGCAATAAATTCTCGTGTTGGGGTGGGTATAACAATACTCAATATGACACCCAGAAACCATAAAGGAAAACCACAGAGGAATACCACAAATAAATACCACAGAGGAATTCCACAAAAGAATACCACAAAGGAATACCACAAAGGAATACCATGCACGGATATCACAAAGTAATACCACATAGAATAAACAAAAAGTATTACTACAAAGGAATACCACATAGGACTACCAGAAAGAAATACCACCCAAGATTACAACGAAGGAATAACTCAAAGGGATACCACACATTATTACCACAAAGGATAACCATAAAAGAATACCACAGAGGATTACCACAAAGGATTACCAAAAATGAATACCATGAAGGATTCCCATAAAGGAATACCCTATAAGATTACCATAAAGGATTACCACAAATTAATTCCATATAGGATTACCAAAAAGTAATAACCCAGAAGATTACCACAAAGGATTATTAAAATGAAATACCACATAGTATTACCACAAAGGTTTAACAAAAAGGTTTACCAAAAAAGATTACCATAAAGGAATATCACAAAAGCTTACAACAAAGGATTGACATAAAGGAATACCACATAGGATTACAATAAAGAAATACCACATAGTATTACGATAAATAAATTCCACATAGGATTACCAAAAAGGATTTCCAAAAAGGATTACCATAAAGGAATACCACACATGAATGTATAGTCCCCTCTGCATAGGTATATGTATAAATCACATATAACAAGTATATCCAAATATACTCAATAAAATACACAAACACTAGTGGTAGGACACAATCAATTACTAGCCACATGATTCTTCTCGAAGCATGCTCATTACAGGAGGACTCACTCCTCGATCCAAGATATCATTGAAAACACTCACAAGGAGGTCTAGCTCATTTGGGCCTCATACAAAGAGAACACATTGGTCAAGGAATACTATGATACACAGAGAGGGGATCCTACCTAGACACACTCGGGGATTACCACATACCCATTTTGAATCAACCTACAACACAGAGGATATTGTCAATACATAATGGGGAATACCACTGACCCTACTAATGTGACCTACTAGAAGAAGGATCAACACCCATATCTCTGTGGTAATGTCAATTCCAAAAAAAATCAACTAGGGTGATAGAGGATCGCACTCCGCTTTGTCCAACCCAGCTTACCAGTCAAACCTGATCCCCTGGTCCAACCCGACCGGGCCCATCTTGTTCTGTCCCCATCATGTCCACCTCCACCAGCACCACCACGTCCACCAGCTATGGAATGCTACTTCTATAGAGTACCAATGTAATAATTTTCTCTCTTTCCCCACTATCTCTCGTGGCCTCATCTACGGCCACCACTGTCCGCACCCACTGGACGCTGCTCCGTCGCCACCGCCACCAATCACTAGTGTCATACTGATGGTCCCTTCCATAGACCACAACGCTACCTCCAATGCTTGAAGACCCAAATGGTCATAGATCTGAGCTCATCGAGTCATTTCATCTCCATATCAACACATTTCATCTTCCAATATTCTTTCAAAATGGATCAAATCATCATTCTCCATTGTGTGAGAAAGAATGAAAAAAACAGAAATTCGGGAATCATCTATCATCCAAATCGCTCCTTCCTTGTCATCACACCTCAGTTGTTTTGTGATGATCCCAGATCTATGATATAATATTTTTTTACCAAAAATATAGTATGAAATGATCAATCAATCAGGATTTGTTAAGTCACAGGCCAAACAAATAAATCCCATGATGAATGATGAATCATGGGAGAGAATCACAATAACCAAAGAGAGGAACAAACATTAATCTATGTTCATGTAGATCTCTATCCATCTCCATTAGAATGAATATAGAATAAAAAATAACTAAACAAGATAATCTCATGTTAAAACCCTTCAAAAAAATTTCTTTCCTATGATACACAAGATCCGTGAATCAACCCATTTGTCAATTGATTCACATTCATTGTAGAAATTAAGAACGAGAAAATAAAAAATCGAAACACTAACCCTAACTAGATTTGAATTTCTCTCTAATGAATAATGGTCATCATGTCATTGTCATAGTCAAGATACTTTGAATTTGAGGTTCATCGATCATCGATCCACGATTAATCACCATCGCCTGAGAGACAATCTCCAAAGATCTCTACAATGGTTCTTTAAGGTTTATAAGGTTATGAGACTAACCCTGGAAATTCTCTTTAATATTATTTTAAATGATTTTCAGATGTTTCATCGAAAAATAATTTATATTTAATGATTTTTTCCTGTTACATCTCACAATATATTTTTCACAAACAACCCGCACCGACAAAAGTTCAATTGTGCCTAAGGAAAAGGCCACATTACGTACTCAATGGTGGTATCAGACTTCCAATCTAAGTCACCATTCATGAGTTATTAGGATTTAAATGTTAATAAATTTTATTTAATTATTTTATTGACTGTTACGTACTTGGTGAATTTTTCTATCAATGACTCGTGATGACCAAAGTTTCATTATGCCTAGTGTAATGCTTCCATTCTGAGCTTAAAGATTCCATCAGATTTTTGATCTAGGAACCAATTCAATATTTATTACACTTTTTCAGGAAAAACACATGTGTGTGCTATTAAAAAGTTTAATATTGGTAAAAAAATTGTTCTGGGAACACTAGGCCTCAGAATCTCAGTTTTTCTCTTCACCTAGTCTCCAAATCAATCCATGTTATATAAATAAATAATAAAAGAAAAATACGAGATGTTAAATTATCCCCATATTGGTTGTTTATGCCCTTAGAATCCAAGACAAGGGATAATCAAATAGATGGTGGTACTGATCAGGAATATGAACCTATCTCTCTCATGTTCTCTCATTGAGATTCCTATGCTTCCACTGGAAATGAACATAGGGAATCAATCAACATTGAATGATCCTATCCTACAGATCTTTGATCTCCATAAGGTAGTCAATATAATTTTCACCATACTCGGTGTTTAGCTCTCTCCAGCTAATGAAATAAAATGGGTCATGAACATCCCTCCTCAACTATGACACATGGAAGACATCATGTACCCTGTCTAACATGGAATTTGAGCTAATATGTATGCCACCACACCAAATCTACACAATATTTGGAAAGGGTTGATGAATCTCAGAGATAACTAGTAAGTGGGATGACTTAGTGAGTCAGAAAACAATAAGCTAGATTGAATCATGTCTCCTTGATATATGTGGTAAAAACATCATGATGCCCAACAATATCCCATCACACTCCCATTCTGGCACTATAAGGGGTTGAGTTAAACCTGCTGGAACCTAGTGCTCAACCTTCACCCATTAATAAATAAGTCATTGAGAGATAAACTCTACAACTCCATTCATCATCTTTGGCCACCAAAACTGACACTGGAGGTCCTGGAATATCTCCACCACACTTGGATGAACTGTAAAAGGGGATTTATGAAACTCCCTCAGAACCTCCGCCCATAACACTACTTGTACTACAATGTATCCTTTGAAAATAAGGACATGCTCTCCACCTTTCAAATATCCATTAGAAGCATGCCCATTGGTATCTGAGCATGTAGGGTCTCATTGACAACATCCCTAATTTGTGCCTCCCTAACACCTAGAAAAATTGTTGTGATAAAAACCATCCACTAGAGGTAAGCTACACTATCTCCATCCAAAAATGAAATCTACAAGAAGGAAAACTTATCTGACACCACATTTAGAAACTACAAACTACGTATCCTTCTAAGATCATCTATAACCATGTTCCCCTTCCTAGGAGTATAAATAATCTAAAAGTCATATTCATGGAATAACAATAGAGAATGAATCTATCTTGACCTTAACTATATCCACTACAAATCCTACACCACTTTTGGAAACTGAGGACTCATAATATCCACTACACGAGGGTTAGGCTAGCTAATTGATGATTAATCAGCTGCACCCTTCTATGTGTGATTCCATCCTATGGTACCTGGGTTTCCTTTTCACTAATAAGGAAAACATCATTCCAACCCTGTAGACACACTAAACTCTTCCCCAAAAAAGTCAATTTGATCATGAACTATGGGAAACCAGTCCTTACCAAGAATGATGTCGTAAGTCCTTGATCCCACTACCAAGAGATCCCTATCAAATATCTCTCCTCCAAGAGTCGGTTCATAATATCAACACCAGTGCGTGATCATTGGGTCTCCTCCAACCGGATTCTCCATGCATGAGGTCAACTCAATCGTTCAACCAAAATTTCTGAGTCTACCAAAATTCTTGGATGGAGATGAATGACTAAAACCTATGTCTATCAATACATTATAAAAATTAGAAAAGAAAAAAAATCATACATTGAATAATTCCTAGAGCCCTTGGGTTATATCCTCAACCACATGTATTTGTCCCCTACCATATACTCTAGCTCCCTAATCCTAGTGTAGAACACCTAGGGGTGGTAGTGGTAACATGTTGAAACATATACCACATCTTGATGCTATCCCATCTCATCTGCCACATCCAATACCCTACGGATCTGTCTGCTCCGGTCACTGTCTCATCCTCAGTGGTCCATCCATTGTTTCCATATCAGTAGTACGATGTGTTGGAAAATCGTAGGCGAGATTTCCCGTTCTGTCACATGAATAGAATTGTATCCCACTATAAAGACCGGACCCGCCATGTGTGCCCTAAACTACGAGTCCTATGTCCTGGGACCTCCTCTTTATGCATCTCACACATACATGTCCATGTGACTGATGTCGTCTCCCTTCTATTGAGGTCTCTTCTCCTTCTTTCCCACTACTGACAATCACTATTTGTATACGCTTATCCAGGAAACATTCGATCACCAAAGATTACATGGAACCCAACATAAGTAGGAATTCTCATATGGGTAACATCTGCTTAGATGTCCCAACACAAACCTACCTTAATGGTTCGATCCATAAAGTTCTGATGGATATCATATCGATCAAGTACATGGATAGGTTGTTATGCAACGATGACTACACAAATACCTACATGTCATTCTATCAAAGCTAGAGAATCTTCTAGATATGAAAAGACCATAGTTTATAAGGTCATAACTCTTCTATGAAATGGTTATCAAACTCTTCCTATAGAAGAGTCTCCTCATCGTAATACCGGGTAACCGAACCCCACCATCTCCCTATTGAGCTATGTAGAAGGTTCACTACTAGGACAAGCATATGATCTGATAGTGTCCTAACTTGATGGAAAACTCAAGTGACCATATCAATCCAGTCCCCAGCCTACTGCCATTGGGTCAGGATCATCTTGGAACTTGAGGGATATGTACTGCTGAATCTCTTGATGTGCGCTTAGCCTGCGCACCTCATCCGCTGGTACATCATGTACCATGTGTTTCTCTACATGTGGTATGGATATTGCACCACCTATAGGTTTTATCTCTTGTAAAAATACTTATACCAATGCCTCATCACTTGACAAATTATCCTCATGATCACATGGTTGAATCCTAGCTGGCTATCTATGAGGAGACATCCTGAAATAAAACAAGATGAACCACAACCTACTGAGTATATATAGAGAGATTACTCAAGAAGGACACGGAAAACACAACCATTACTATATGATTCATATACCATTGTTTTCCCTAAAACCATTGTTCTCATATACCAAGTTAAATTGCAAGTGATCAGAGTCTTGGTGTATGGATATGATATCCATCACACCAACACTGAAGTCTTTGGCCTGGAATCCAAACTCAAAACACTCAACATCATTTCCTCAAACCAATATTGTAGACTCTCAATCCTAAAGTAGATCTGAAATCCTCTGAAACAACTCTATCATGACCCATCCCATTGGGGCATGTTCCATGACTACCCTAAGCCTACCTCTAATAGGTCTGGGGCTGGTGACTAGCACCAAGTCGGCATATCTAACAAATGGGAGACATTATCCTAAAGTACTTGTAAGCACACACACATCTTCTATCCACAAATGTTGAAATGTAAAAACACTAAGTAAACAATGTATGAAAACCACTATATTCTTATATCAGAGTAGTATTGTGAAATTACTAGAAAGTAAATAGGGCCATGTACAAGCCCACCAAAAATATTTTTGTAACCAAAAGTCCAATATGTAAGAAAAGATGTACTGTGAGATTATCTGAAAAGCCACTAGAACACACCTCAGTATATCCAGTCTCACAAAGCACTACTTGGTCCTATTCTACTAAGGACTCCATTAAACGGTTGATCATATTCATAATACACAGCAGATGTGCGAAAATCTTGTGCATGTGTGAGTTTACCAATACTTAGTAGGACACCCTGAAACCATAATGAAAAACCACAAAGGAATACCACCACAAAATACCAAAGTTGAATAACAAAAAGGAATTACATGATGCAATACTAGAAAGAAATACCACAAAGGAATAAAACCAAGGAATACCAAATAGGATTGCCACAATGGATTACCACAAAGGAATAACACATAGGATTACCATAAATGAATACCACATAGGATTACTGTGAAGGATTGACACAAAGGAATAACACACAAGGTTACCAAAAAGGATTACCACAATTGAATACCACACACGATTACAAAAAAGGATCAATAAAAAAAGAATATTGCACAGGATTACAAAAAATGAATATGACATGATATTACCACAAAGAATTACCAAAAAAGAATACCATATAGGAATACCACAGAGGATTGCCACAAAGGATTACAAAAAAGAAATACCATGAAGGATTACAATGAAGGATTACCATATAAGAATACCACACAAGATTACCATAGAGGAATACCACAAAATATTACCAAAATGTATTACCAAAATGGAATGCCACACAAGGTTACTATAAAGGAATATCATAGAGTATTACCGAAAAGGAATACCACACAGGATTACCATAATATATTACCACAAAGGAATTTATTGTTAGCTCTACTTAGGTATATGTCTATAGAACTTATGACAAGGATATCTAGATATATGCAATCCAAGAAAAAAAGTTTATAAGTATGCCACAACCAATTACCATCCATCAGATTCAGCTCGATGCACACTCATTCTGAGACAACTCACTCCTCATGCCGTGATATCATATGAGATAGTCACGAAGAGTTCTATCTCATTTGGGCCATGCCCAAAGATAATGGATTGATCAAGGAAGAAGATTATACACTATGAGGGGATACTTCCTAGAAACACATGGGAATACCACATACCAAATCTTGATAAATGCACAATGTAGAGGATCCTATCCAGAAACACTTAGGAATACAACTGGCCCTACTGATGTGACCCACTAGATGGAAGACCAACTCCCAACTCTTGATGGTTACGTAGATTCAAAAAAAACTCCACTAGGTGTTATAATGGATTTACACTGCATCAACCTCTACCTACACCTCTGTGTCCACCACCAATGGCCCTCCACTCTCACCGTAACCCGATGACATCGTGCTCTTGTCATCATCGCCCTCTCCCAGGGTCCCTAGTGGTACCTTATGTAGACCACATTACCTCCTCTAATTCCAAAAAACCCAAACATCCATAGATCTGAGATCATTAAGTCATTTTTCCTCTAGAACAACAACTTTTGTCTTCTGATCTACTCACAAATTGGTTCAAATATTCATTCTTCATTATGTGATGAAGAACACGATTTTAGGAATCATCCATTATCCGAATCACTCTGTCTCCGTCATCCAACCTCCTTCATGTCATTATGATCCCATATCAATGATATCTGATTATTGCGGCAAGAATCGAGTGTACAACAATTGATCGATCGGGATGTGTCGAGTCACATGCCAAATGAAGAATTCCCACGATGAACGATGAATCCTAGGATAAAAGAACATGAACAAAAGAGGTGAATGAACCTTGATCAATGCTCGTGCTAATCTCAATCCTTTTTGATTAGAACGAAAATATAAAAAAAACAAATTATCAAAAATATTAATCTCCCATTAACACCCCACAATGATAATTCCTTTCCCTAAATGGACACAATCCATGAATCAATCCATTTTTTGATTTATTCACGTTATTTGTAGAAATTAAGAATGGGGAAATAAGCAATTGAAACAGAAACCCTACCTTGATTCAGATCACTCGCTGATAAAGAAAAGTCACCGTGTTGTTTCTATTGGAAAGATCCTTCGAATCCATGGTGTGTCGGTCCTCAATCCACGATCAATCACAGTCGCCTGAGAGATAATCCTCAAAGTTCTCTCAAATGGGTCTCCAAGGATTCCATGTATATACGACTAAACCTAGACAATCTCATTAACAACCACTTTAATGATTTTCATCTATTGTGTCTACCAAATATTTTTTATTACATTTTTTATTCATGTTACATCCCGTGACATCTTTTTCAAAAATGACCCACACTGACAAAAGTTATGTCACACCTAGGGAAAAAACAAATTACAAACTCAAAGATGGTCTCAGATTTCCAATATGAGCCACTATTCACTAGTTATTAATTTTCAAAAAAAAAAAATTTAATTTTTTTTATTTAATTTTACATCCTTGGAGATTTTTTTTATATATGACCTGCGTCGACCACAGTTAGTTCGCACCTAGGGTAAAGTTTCCATTCTAAGCTCAACAATGCCATCATATTTCTGGTCCGTGCAACCGTTCAAAATTTATTCCACATTTAAAAGAAAACCATGCGTGTGTGCTATTAAATAGTGTAATATTTTTCAAAAAAATATTCTAGGAACACCGGGCCTCATAATTGCACATTGTCTCAAAACCTAGTCTGGAATTCATTCCATATAATAACAAAAAATAATACATGGAAAAACCGAGACATTACAAATTTTCAAGAAGATAACAATTAAATAGTTTTAAAAAATTACGTTAATAGAAATCATTATAAAAGATCATTAAAAAGATATAAATTATTATATAAGAAATTTGGAATATAATATAAAAATAAAAACATGAAAATAATAAAAATATTTTGAAAATACCATTATTGAAACCCACATAATTTAATGAATAATAAATAATCCTATGGAAAATAAGTAGAAGTATTTTTTATTGTTTACCCGAAAATATCATAATTTCATTTCAAAATAATAAAAGAATAATATATTTTGGAAGATTGGATATAAATATTTAAGAGAAATTGATCTTTTAGAGTTGATGTGAATTATTTTTAGCATCATTAAATTTTATTAATACAAAAAATCATCTCTGTAATTGGACAAACAATAGGATTTTAATTATAATTTCATTATAAAATATAATAAAAACCATCTTGTAAAAAATATACAAAAAGAATCATTATAACCTCTGAAATGAATTTTATTCAAGAAACCCCCCTTAACTTTGCTATCGCCTTCTGTAAAATTGATCTAATATTCAGTATCCAAAACATAACAATCAAATCACCTATTTTTTTACCTTATTTATATTTATCATAATTATTACTCATTTATTATAATAATTCATTCTATGTTCATTATCTATTTGATGTTTATTTTCATTAAGAGATGTTTTTTTGTTTCACAGATGAATTAAAAGGTTGAGGTTCATTCCCATTATTTGATTACTTCTTCGATATTATTATATTATCCATGATACTAGAATAAGTGTTTTATATTAATTGATAAATCACTAATTCCATTCCATGATAATTTTAATAATGATTATTGAAGACAGAATCAGTGATAAGGTAGTATCTTTATTTTTTGATAATTAATTTTTAGTAGATAATAATTAATTAAATATTAATATAAAACATATAAATCCAAAATAATTTCATAAAAATAAATTAATTATTTATAATATTTTATATAAGTTTTCATGCATGGTGATGATAAAAAATGAAATACACAATTCAATGGAAACTGTAGTCTATGCCTACACATGGAAAATATTATCATTTCTCATGGAAATGAAGAATGTAGGGATTGGTTTACCATTTCATAATTATAAAAAAGTTATAAATAATATATTTTCTAATTAAATACTATTTTAGAGCCACCAATGAAATTTTTTTATGAAAAATGAATTAATCCACCTTTTGGAAGATGTATTCTTCAAGTACGCACCAAAAGAAATTTAATTTTAAAATGAAAAAGGGGGAAAGGATGATAAAGATTAATCCCTCAATGTAATAACATTCAGTATAAAAAATACTAATTTATTTATATGTGATTGGTAAAACATGATTTTTAGGATAATGTTAGAAGATAAAAGAGGTTAGGGAATGATTAGTACTCACATTGAGAACATGTTCTTTCCATTGGAATATTTTTTTTAAATATATTACATATGGATTTTACTTATATAAGTTGGATTATACGCATGGTAATGGGATTTAGAGGAATTAATAATCATAGATGTTGAAGAGGAATTAAAATAGAAGTGTCCTTGAAGGGGTGGTTTAGGTATCCTTTTATAAGTAAGGAGAGTGTCATTTTTATAATAATATAATGGAAAATCACTATTAAAGTGTCAAAGGGATCCAAAAATAGATTATAATCTATTTTTGAAAGGTTTGGGTCAATACACATCCCATACTCAAATTTTATGACTTAATTGTTTATGTTTCAAGCCTCTTACCCTAGGTTGAACAATTATTGACTTATTTTACCTTTAATGCGGTAACACATTTTATATACCAGTAATTCATTTTTTATGCATAAAAATGAAATAGACCATATTACATAATTTCTACATACTTATTCCACATGTAATATCATTTTTCATAGATCCAATTTTTTGAAGTAATAAAATTAAATTCTATAAAAAATAATTTATAATTTAAAATTCTTTTAGAAAATATATAATTTATAATCCAAAATGTTAAATATCAGTATTCTAAATTAATAATAACATTTTAAATGTTTAATTTTACTTGTTTAATACATATTTATTTAATAAAAAATCATGAACTTTAAATTCATTTTAAAATCCTAACTATATCATAAAATTAATGGTACTTTTAACATCATTATTTTTACAATTCACCAAAAAATAAACTATTTTAGAAAAATAATGAAAATTTTCCTAAGATTATTTTTGAAAATATGAATTATAAAATTAATTTTAATCTAAAAAATAAAAACGAAAATTAAGTTAATTTATCAACTAAATGAAAATAAAAAATAAATAAAAGAACATCGTTTATAGAAAAATGAGTTTTTAAAATAGAAAATATTCTTTTCATTGTTCCCTATTTAATACTAATTGAATGATTGATAATAAATTATTTTCTAAAAATTATATATTTGTTTTATATTTAAACCATAATATATTTAGATTCATAAAATAAAAATTCATAACACCTAAAATGGGATTTTTTACGAAAATACATTTTAGTGAATAAAATTATCTTGTTATTTATTTAGATATGTTAATTGACTTTCATCAGTAAATTTTGGTTAAAATTGAGATTTATTTTTATTTATATATAAATTTCATAATTTTGACCTCTATTGATACTCCCTATTTTAATATCCAATTTATAATGAGTACAATTATCTTAATAAAACAAGGTGCAATTTATTTTGTTTTGGTGTTGTTTATGGAAAATATATTAAAAATAGTATTTAATTTAATATAAATTTATACTAAAGTCTAGGGGTGATACATTATACACCTCTTAAAAAGAATTTTCGCATTAAATTTTAATAATTTTATGAAAATTAATGAGGATATTAATTTATCATTATATCATTAGGTTCCCAGAGAAATTCATAAAATTTATGATTCTTCCAATGAACATTGACCATATGGGTGGTTGTGTTCCAAAACACATTATTTATTTGAAATAGTATATCCATAGGTTATTACACATATGATAGATCTTTCTAAAATTTTATGACCTCTAAGATCATTATATGTGATTGGTTTGGTATTTACTTCCACAAAAGATATACGTGGAACACATCATGAACCTGGGAGAGGTCTAGAGGGAGTTCTAAGTGTTAAGCTACCACCCAAACGAAATCATGGATCTCAAAGAGATTTATGTAACTAGGGATCAGTTTTATCCTCTTCCAAAATCTATTAACCTACATCCATTGAGATATATAGTGGAACACATTATCAATAACCTCAAACTCTATATTCCATCGATGATAATCATTATAACTCTTATATCAAATTTGCTGGATGTTCATATTCCCATGAATACTTTGAATCTTATACATGATTTCATGGAAAAGGTCATGACCTATCAGATTACTCTCTACAAATTCTTACCAAATTTTTTGATTCCTATATCTATTCTTTAAGACACCAATATATTATGGAGGGTTCCTTTTAAAAAATTTTATCCTTGAAAGTTTATTATTCATGCACCATTGAGTTTAAAACCATAATATACTATTAAATATGACTATTTGAATAGTAATGTGTCCATTAAGAATAGTAATATAACAAATAGAATAGGAAATTCACCCATTAAAGTATAAATAATGTTTATGTATCTTATAAATTAATATTTGGTGTATTTATATCAGGGAATCAATAATTTTTTTAAAAATGATAAATTAAGTGTTTGTATTTCTATAAGTCATAAATATTTAATTTTAATTTTATAATAAATATAATGATTTAATATAAAATATATTTCATAAAATAGACACATAAATAAATATTTTTTTCATCTCATTAATATATGATAATTTTATGAGACCTCAATTAATATTCAAAATTAACATAAAAATAGTTATAATATAAAAATTGGTATTTTTTCAAGTAAATGATGATTTTATTTAAAAATTAGATTTATCATACTTAAGAAATTATTTTCCTAAAATTGATATCATTTTTTAATCAATGTGTTGAAAAATGGTTAGGTAAATTGTTGGTATTTTTCTAAAATACTATAATTATTGGTGAATAGTGAATATAATAATCTACCTTATCTAATAGATACTTGAATTTTTGAGGGATAGATGAATTATGAATGATGTAAGCCCATATTCTAGAAAATAATTAATTATTTTAATATTTTTAACTACAATTATCATATTATTCAGAGTCTTAAGACAAAATACTAAACAAATTAATAAAATACTCAAAAACATTCCTCTCCTCCCACTATAAATACCACCCATCACCGCTCTTATCCTCACATTTACAAAGCCTTGAATCATTCTTATATTCTACCAATTAACTCTCCCAATTCTCTTCCCCACATTATTATATATTTTTTCTCACTAAAATACCATTTCAATGTTCCTTAAGAATATTCTCAACAAGAAAAATTCAATAGGTAAATCCTTTTTTGTCCACTTTCAAATTTTTATAATTTATTTTATTCTTATTATATCCTTACCTATTCATTAAAAAAAGAATGACAACTAAATTATCTTATATATATTATAATTTTATTTTTTTAAATTTAATATCCACCATCAAAACCCTTCTCTTCTACCCTTTTATGTAAAATATGAAATCATCGTCTGTGATGTGCCGATTTACCGCCATTGTGAACGATGTGACTTAATTTTCCATTAAAGCCTTAAAAAACCTTATAAAACACTAATTATGGATAATTAAATTTTATTATACATATTATAAGTTATTTATTATTCTATAACTAGTATATAAACAAGATATTGATTAATAATATAAAACTAGTTCATGACCATCGAAAAACTATAAAAATGATCTATATGATTATCATTAATGTGTAATCTAATGAATCATACTCATATATATAAAGAAATAAGATCACTAAATCTTATGGATGTTAATTATTAACATATAATTTCAATTCTGGAGAATAAATTCCATTTTACATTGTCTTCCATATACATGAAAAAGTAAATCGATCATGAAAACCAATGATAAGAACACTCTCAAATTACGAAATTGAATCTCCTAACTCATAAAGAAGGCCATAAATGAACATAATAAAATTATTATAATTAAAATAAATGATTAATATTTTATAAATTTAGTGAGTAATGAATCTAACTTCATTATCCAATACATTTAGTACAAATGTGTAACACTTTAGGACATAAGGTAATTCTTCCCAAACCTCCATTTCCATTCGGGTTATGTTTTGTCCCTCTTTACACAAATGTAATTCATCATTATATTTATATATTTACCCAAACACTTTTTCATATGTTCCAAAATCATGTATCTTTATCATTTCATCTTTCTTTGAGGAGTAAATACATATTTTATAAAATTTCTTTTTCAATTCCTCCCACTAAATGAGCCCGGTTAAAGGGAACTTCTTGATTTCTTACCCATTTTCAAGTATCGTCCATAATATTTTTTAAGAGGCAATTATATTTAAAAATTATTAATTTTTTCATGAGAACCCATATTTTTTCATTTATGGTTTTATGTAAACAAAAATTAAACATGAAAATAATTTTTACAAAATAACTCTTCTTGGAAAAGTAAAAATTGGTATATCTCTCAAGAATTCCCATATGATTTTATTTGATTATTTTCTTCGATTTCAACAGCAATTTTGAATAATATTTTTTATGTAGATTTATCTCTAAGGATTATCATGTACAATATTTTATTAACTAGTTTTTAATTAGTTTAATTGTGGATGTGCTACTTCGATACCATTCATCATATTACTCACAATGGTTAGTGATTATTATTATTGATTAGGGAAAGTTATAAACATTTAATAAGTATATGTTTTTTATGTCTAACCCCATTGATGTGAAGAATTATTTGGACATATTAGGTGATGGTTTGGGAATTTTATAGCCCCTCTATGTAGTGGTAGGTCTCATGATACAAAAGAAAAATTAATTTGGCTAAGACCTTAACCATTTATTATAAGATGTCTTGGTCGAAGCATCAAAGTTATGTTTATGTTGTTTGGAATTATGAATTCACTCATTCTGATATTGTAAATTTATAATCCATGTGATTATTAAACTTTTAGAATATCTATAATTAATCTTCATTCTCATGTGATTATTTATATGTCATTATATATTAATATTTTTTTCTTTCTATATTATACTAAATATTTTGTTCTAATAGCATGATTTTTTTAGTCATTCCTGATGCCTTTTTGTTTGTATAATTTACTACTATATTACTTACCCTTAATGAGGATATATTTTCACATCTTTCTTATGTTTTATTTTTTCCTAGGATTCAAATATGTATATTATGAATGACTTAATGGGATAATCTAGGAGTTATGGATGTTTCCATTGGAGATTATATGTTGTTTTTCCATTGAAGTCGTAATGTAAAACTTTTGTTTGTATATAGTTTTCAAAACTACTAAACTATTTTTCCTTAAATATGTAACTTCATTGTTTATTACAACAATGTAATAAAGTATGTAACCTACTCCGGACAACTTGGATTGGGGTCTTTACAGTTAGTATCAGAGGGAGGTTTAGTAGAAACCGTTAAAAGTAGATTTAGAAAATAAGGATTATGGAATGTAACCCTAAGATAGACTTTGTAGATAAGCATCAAAGAAATACTATAATTATTTTAAGGTATATATTATGTGGTTATTCCTAGAAATATATCTCTATAAGGACACTAAAAGTGGATTTTGTTTTTTAATAAATGTATCTAGGGGTAAAAACTCCGATAATGTGCATCAGGCCTCAGTCAACATAACCTGGTAAAAATCAATGAGCCTTAATGTGAACCTAGTTTGACACTCCAAGGGGATATTATTTGGATAATTTACACATTATTTACATACCATTATAAAAGATTTAAAATTAAATACATCCCCAAAGAAACCATGTTTATGATTATGATATTTCTTAAGCATAAATTTCCAATTTATGTTAAGTGTTGTTCTATTCAGATTTTATGAATTATGATTCATAACTAAATTTAGTTTATGTTATTATTTAGAAATAAATACTAGTGGAGGGAATGGAAACTGTATCAATGCATGTATCCTATGAAGGGATTTCCCTCCTGTGAAATATAATGATGTTAGTGCCAGATCTATGACTGGTGATGAGCAACTTATAAATATACTGGGATAACTGGATTAGGTTATAAACTATAAACTTACCTATATAGAGCATCTCGATCCCCAATGAGACATTAGCTTCCATCATTCAATGGTACTACAAACCTATTTATAGAAGATCGGTGGATAAGTTCTTTAGAGAAGATATCTCTCACTTTGGTAAGTAATGAAAGGTAGAAAGTTATCATGGAAGTTTATCGTCTCTCAGGATATTCTGATAAATGGTGGTCATTTATTCAAAATAGAAAGTAGGATTAACTAATTGCAAATATATAATAGAATTATTTTAAGGACATTTTCCATGAAAAAGATTTTTGTCATAAACATAAAGTGGATATAGAGAGGCCATTATTGAGTCTTAAACAAAATTAGGATGAAGATGTTATGAAGTATGATTATAATATATTAAGGGTATAAATGAATTTAGTGTCCTACCCATGTAATTGAAGGATCAATATTGTTTAATTTTTTAATGGTTTTGAACCATTCCCCGAACAGGAACTGGTCTCCAAATTTTTTTCATCATATAAAGATATAGTATAACGTGATATCAAGATATGGAAATAATTCTCTATGTCCTATGAATTTACAGGAAAACAAGATTATAAGAGGGATGTGGAGGAAATAATTGATAAAGGGAAGAATAAATAAAGGGAATTTTCCAATGTCTAATACTTGTGGAATGAAACACCCTTGTACCCACTTAAAAGGAAAAGGAGTTTGTTATAAGTGTTGAGATAATGGACACCAAACCCATTATTATAAGGGAATGAGAGAATCTACTAATATTTAATGATAAATTTTATTGAAATTGGAATCTATGAACATTATTGTTTTTATAATAAAGGAAAATTTCACCAGATAAGGGAAATAGATAAATTGAAATCTTATCTGATAAAAAATGTAGAGGTTGAAGTTATTAATGATGTTGTTCAAGGCACTTTATTAATTTTACCAACATTGGGAAATTATTTATTTAATTCTAGACCATCACATTAATTTACATCTTCCAGATTTTCCAAAAAAATAGACATGTACCTTTTCACTTAATAAATTAGTTGTTAGTCAAAACTCCTAACACAAATATCATTGCTTAAAAGATGTGTGGTTCAATCCCATTTATGACACATAAATGTGATTTTTTTCAAAACCATATCATCATACCTATGGTTTATTTTGATATAATACTTTGTTTAGACTGCGTATCAAAATATGCTGCAGAAATCTATTTCAATAAGAAGAAAAATATAATTTTTGAGGGAGTTATAAAATCCATTATCATTAGAGAAGAAAATTTATCATCTAGTTCTTATCCAGATCCACCTCTAGTAGATCTTCTAAATAAAATTCATTGGTAGGAAGAGAAAACACCATTTGTGGATGAGGAAATAAATCATCAAATTTAAGATTTACCAATTTTGTAAGACTACATTTATTTTTTTCCAAAGGATTTTTTAAACCATCCTCTAGAGCGACAAGTTGAGTTATCTATTGATTTAATTCTTGGTTCAATACCAATATCAAATACTCATTATATAATGGCCACTAGGGAATTATTATATATGAAGAAATAACTAGATGAATTGAGTGTTATGGGATTTATTCACCCTATTGTTTCTCTATTGGGAGACCCTATTCTCTTTGTCAAGAAGAATGTTGGATTATTGAGGTTGTGCATTGATTATATAGAAATAGATTCGATTACAATAAATAACATGTATCATCTTCCTCACATTGATCATTTATTTGATCAAATTTATGGAGCTCGATAGTTTTTGAAGGTTGATCTTTGACATGAATATAATAAATTACATGTGGGGAAAGAAATATATTCCAAAGACAATATTTTGATCTAGGTATAGACATTATGAGTTTACAATAATGCTATTTTTACTGACTATTACACACTCTATTTTTATAGATCTAATGAATAGAGAATTCAAATAATATCTTGATGATTTTCTTGTGGTATTTACAGATAATATCTTGATATATTCCAAAATCTCTGGGGACCATTAGAACCACTTGAGCATTGTTCTAGAGACTCTTAGAAGAAAATAGTTATATGGTATGGTTAAAATGATTGAATTCTAGCATCAATAGTTTATTTTCTTTAAAAAATTATCTCTAAAGATGGAATCTCAGTAGATCCTATGAAGAAAAAGGTAGTTCAGGAATGATCTACCCTAATAAACATAACTGAGGTAAGTAGTTTCATTGGATTTGTAGGTTACTATCAGTGTTTTATTCATAATTTTTCCAGACTAGCAAACCCATTAACCAAGATTAGTCAAATTGAGGATAAGTTAATATGGAAAAATAATTTTAAGTAATTTTTTAGTAATTGAAGATAATATTAGTAAATGATCAAATTGTGACACTACTATCATAAAATGGTGTATCTTTTATTTATAATGATGCATCAAATAAAGGAAAAGGTTATGTCCTTATGCAGAATGAACAAGTTATTTCCTATTCGCCAATTAAATTAAAAAATCATGAGAAAAACTATCCCACAAATTATCTTGAGTTTGAATTTCTATTATTTCATCTAAAAATATGGAGACACTATCTCTATATCTATGGATGTGAGGTATATATAAATCACAAGAGTTTTAAATATAACATCTTACAAAAATAACTCTACTTGAGGAAAATAATATTGATCGAGCTATACACGTATTATAATTGTTCAATACACTACCACCTATAGAAGGAGAATATGGTATTTGATTCATTGAGTTGGAAGGATCAAAATGTTCTGAATTAGATAAGGATTGATAAGGACCTTGTGTATGTGGATCTAGAAAATATGGATATGAGAATTACCAAGGAAGGTGAAACATAATTACTTTTTCAATTGGATTCCCAATAATCATTTTTAGAATGGACTAAACGTTTTTAGACTAATGATGATAATTTTAAAAGAAAAATTAATGCTATGAATAATGGGAAGATGCCTAACTTCATGTATGAGAAAGGAATTCTAAAATTCGGGAAGATGCATTGTGTTCCCTCTATAACCAAGCTTAAAATTGAATTGATGGATGATGTTCATAGATATAATTTCTCTATGCACCCTAGTAGCACTAATATGTATATAGATTTAAAGGAACATATATTGTGGGATAATATGCAGTGAGAAATTGTTCATTATGTATCAAAATGATTAGTATGTCAATAAGTGAATTATAAAAGACAAAAACATAGCGGATTCAGGAAACCACATTCTATTCTGTATGGAATTGAGATGAAATTACTATTATCACTAGATTACCTAAAAATCCAAAAAAAATAATGTTGAAATACAGGTTATTATGGATTGACTTACAAAATATGCACATTTCCTCACTATATGGAAAGATTTACACTATAGATCCTTACACAAATATATATTAATGAAGATTTAATACTTTATAGAGAACCTATTTCTATTGTTTTTTACTGTGATCCAGGATTTACATTCAAACTATGGAAATGTCTTCAGTATGATTTAGATACTGAGCATTATTTGAGTACTTCTTCTCACCCTCAATATGACAGGTAGTCAAAAAGGATGACCCATGCTTTATAAGACTTAATAATATCAGTCTTGCTTGACTTTAAAGGTATGTGGGATCATTATTTACCTTTTAAAGTGTTTTACTACAATAATAGTTTCCATTCAAGTATTCAAATGGCACTATATGAGTAATTGTATGGAAATAGATTTCGTACACCAACTTATTCAGATAAATTTGATGAAAGGAAGCTTGTTGTCCCATAAAATGTGGATGAAACAACAAAAAAGGTAAATAATATTCAAACCCATATCAAAGTCGCTAAAATTAGAAAATTAATTATTCATATAACTGAATAAACTATTTGGAGTTTTAAGTGGGAGATCATGTATTTTTGAAATTATCTTCATGGAATGGTGTTATAATATTTCGAACGAAAAGGAAAATAATCCCAAGGTACATTAGACCTTTTGAAATCCTGTAGATAATTTCATTTGTGTCTTATCATTTATAAATTTCTCCTAGCCTTTTTAAATTACACAATGTGTTCCACGTATATTTGTTAAGGAAGTACATGCAGGACCCAACGCATATCCTAACATCAGAATGAATTGAATTGGAACCTGATTTATCTTACTCTGAAGAGAATATCTATATTATGTACACTTGAGAGTAGGTGTTGAGGAATCAGATGAAAATTCTAGTAAAAGTACTTTAGAAAAATCATAAAATTGTAGGGGTGGTGTGGGAAACAGATGAATTTTTTAAAATGAACTACTCAAATATTCTTATAAGGTGGAATTCAATAAATTCTAATAAAAAGGTTTTTTAATAGGGGAGAATTTAACACCCCAAGATCTTATAGTACATCCCTTTTAAAATTTATCATCATTCATATTTTATTTTTCACACAACACGATGTTTAAAACAGGAATATACTATTAAATATAAACATTGGAGTGGTAAAGTGACCATTAAGAATAGTAATATGACTAAGAGAATATTACACTCACCCATAAAATTATAAATAAAATTTCGGTATCTTAAGAATGATAATATTGTGTATTTATATCTTAGAGTATGTAAATAAATGTTCAAAAATGATCAATTAAGTGTTTGTTTTTTTAAGTCATAAATATTTAATTAAAAGTTTATAATTAAAATAATGGATTGATAGAAAGTATAATATCATAAAATAGAGACATAAATTAATATTTTGTCAAATTATAATTATAATGTAATTTTATGAGACCTCAATTAATTTTTAAAGTGTCTTAAAAACAGTTATAATATTAAAATCGATATTTTTTTGAGTAAATGATGATTTTATTTAAAAATTAAATTTCTCATATTTAGGAAATTATTTTTTAAAAATTAAACTTAGTTTTTTAATTATGTACATCAAAAAATATTTAGGAGTAATTTTTGGGATTTTTCTAAAATACTTGATTTTTTTGTGAATAGTGAAATATGGTAATTTACCGTATTTAAAAGATACATGGATTATTGAGTCATATATGATTAATGACTGATATAATCCCATAATATAGAAATATAATTCAATATTTATATATATATAATGATAATGATCAAACTATTCGTAGTCTTGAGCAAAAATAATAAACAAATGAACAAAATATTCAAAAACATTTCACTCCCCCAATATATTTAAAACCCCTCACCACCACTTCCTCTCAAACTTAAATACACTTGAATAATTATTTTATTATTCCCATTTCCTCTAAAAAAACCTCTCCCACACGTTATGGTTTTTCTTTTCTCACTGAAGTACCATTCCAATGTTTCTTAAGGACGTTTTCAAGGTGAATAATTCAAGAGGTAAATCCTTTTTCGTCCTCTTTCAAAATATTATAATTTATTTTCTTCTTATTCTACCATTAAATATTATATAAAAACTTGATTGATTACTATAGTACCATATATATACATTAATTTAATTATTTTAATGTAACATCCATCATCAAATCCGCTCTCCTCCCAACTTTTATTCAAAAAATGAAAACATAGTTTGTGAAGTGTCGATTTACCATCATCATGGATGATGTAACTTAATTTTGCATTACCACCTTAAATTATTGTTATAAAACCATAAATATGGTTGTAATAAAGTTTTATTATAAATATTATCAGTTATTTATTATTCTATAAACATTATATATACAAGAAATTAATTAATAAGACAAAACTAGTTCATAACTATTGAAAAACTGCCAAAATTCTCTAAACAGTTATCATAACATTCTATCTAATGAATAATACTTATATATAGAAAATAAATAACATATAATATCATTAAATATTATTTATTTTCATTAATGACATATTATTTTTATTTTGGAGAATTATTTTTATTTTACGTGATCTTTCATTTATGTGTAATGTTAAAGTGGTCATTAGAACCACGGAGAAGAACACTCTCGATCACCCAAATTGAATTTCATAACTCATCAAAAAGTTCATAAATAGACATAATAAAATTATAATTAATCAAATAACTATTGAATAGGTTATTAACTAATTTATCAATAAATCTAATTTCATTATCTAGGTCATTACATACAAGTGCAGAACACTTTCAGACATAAGGTATATGTTTATTCCCAAACCTCCATTTTCATTCAGGTTATCTTTTCTCCCTATTTATACCAATGTAATTATTTACTATTTTTATATAATTATTATAAATTATGTTTATATGTTCCAAAATCATGTATCCATGTCATTTCATATTTATTTTATGGGTAAATACATATTTTATAATTTTTTCTTGTCAATTCCTCCCAGTAAGCAATCTCAATTAAAGGAAACATCTCAATTTACTATCCATTTTAAAGTACCATCCATAATCGATTTTAAGACAGAATTATTTTTTAAAAATAACTAATATTTTCCTTTCTATTTTTATACAAACAATTAAAACAAATAAAAATAAAATTTCCAAAAGAACTCTTCTTTT
This sequence comes from Viscum album, assembly GCA_963277665.1. Classification (NCBI taxonomy): domain Eukaryota; kingdom Viridiplantae; phylum Streptophyta; class Magnoliopsida; order Santalales; family Viscaceae; genus Viscum; species Viscum album. The sequence goes on from OY728121.1 coordinate 1,459,248,916, forward strand.
TAGAATAAAAAAAGTGTATTTCTATCCATAATTCCTTGATAATTTTATTACAGTATTTTAATCTATTTTAAAACATATTTTTAATATAATTATTTATTTACATTGATATATTATTATCATCTACCATATTTTATTAAATTATTTATGATCAGTTTGACAGTGGATGTGCAAATTTGGTACCATTCTCCATATTACTTAGAATTCATAGTGAGTATATTTACAAAATGAGGAAAGTTATTTAAATTTTAGAAGTATTTTTTATATTTATACCCATTCATATTTGCAATGCATTGGACTTAGTATGTGATGGGTGGGGCCTACTATATCCTCTCAATGCATTGTTAGGTCTAATAAGACAAAACAGAAATGGATTTGGCTGAGGCCTTAACCATTTATTTTAAAATCTCTTTCCCGAGGAATCGATCATATGTTTAGGATGTCTAGAAGTATGCATTACCTAATTATGAAATTAGTAATTTATAATCATTTTTATTATTATACTAGTAAAATATCTATGTTTATGATTAATTCTCATGTTATTATTTATATAGATTTATTTATTCATGTTTTATTCATTCCATATTATGATAATTATTATTTTCTAATGGAATGTTCTTTTTTGTAATTATCCATGCCTTATTGTTTTTATTAATTTCCACTATATTACTTAACCTTACTGATTATTTATCTCACCCCTTTCTTATGTTTTATTTTTTTCTTATGACGCAAAGATGTATTTTATGAATGACTTATGCAGATAATCTAAGAGTTATGGTTGTTTCTAATGGAGTTTCTATGTTTTTTTCCTTTCAAGATGTAATGTAAAACTTATTCTTGAATATAGTTTTACAAAACTAATAAAATATTCATTACATAAGGTTTAAACTTCCTTTTTTATTATACCAATGCAATAAAGGCACCGGCTCTAGACAACTGGGGTCGAGGTCATTACATCTTTCCATACAAAGCCTCTTATAGTGTCATCTTGTTGATAACCTATAAACTATTTTTATAAGACAACACTATAAGGGGAATGTGTAGATCCACAAATTTTATGAAATACATTGAATATGATATCAATATATCTTCTAGATTTTTAATGGCCCCATTATACTTACCATATGTCTAAGGGTTCTATATAATGTAAAAAATCATATTTGTCTCCAATGTTTGCTGAAGGATTCTATAAAACCTTGAGATTAACCTTCGATTAGTATAAGATACAATGAATATTAGAATTTCATAAAACATTACCCCTTCACTTATGTATATCATAGACAACTCATCAAGGGAGAAATATTCCTTAATAACTATGAAATATTATAATTCTTTAAGGTGATCTACTACAAACCAAATGTAATTATGGAATTTTGATTTCATAGGTTGTACCATAATAAAATATATGAAAATTTTTCCCTTTTTAAAAACTTTTATAGGTAATCATTTTCATATTCCCATACACTTATTTCATTCAACATTAATATACTAGCTTACTAATAATCAAGATACAAACTCTAAAATCTCACAATTTAAGTTATCCCACAAGAATTTCTTATTTAGACCCATATATATATTTATTCATCGTGGATTAATTATAAATGATAAAATATGTGAATCGTCAAAAATATTCCTCTTTAGTTTTTGTTTTTATGTATTACATATACAGGTTATATTCCATATAAATCCATTATTACTAAGATGAAATAAAAAATAATAGCTACATTTTTCGATACGTTTATATTATTATTCTTAGATTATTTTATCTTCACCTTCTGGATGGTTGAGTAGTCATTTGAGTAAGATAATATTTATCTCCTTCCCATAAGAATTTAGGATTAATAATCTATAAAATCATGAGTATTGGGTCTTTTTTAGTCCTCATCATAGATAATTTATCTTTATGTTTAATTGTAAAAGAATCATCCACCATGATTTCCTTCTCTGGGTAGTTATGTATTGACCAATCATCATTTTTATTAACTAAAACCATCTTCTTAAGTTCATATTCTTCTCCATTTGTGTGAACATGTTTTCCATGATCTTATTATTAGTGTATATATGAATGATTTAACTATATAGGTAATGCCACCAAATCCTAAATTCATTGATCATTGCATCCAACACCATTTCATCCAATGTATAATATTTTTCATTCATCATTAATTAAAATGAGGCATAAGAAAATAAATTTTCATAATATTTTATAATTCATTCTATACCATTCATTGAATAATAAATATATATTAAAAACCCAACCCATAGTAGGGAAATGTATGTAAAGGAGCAATGACCAATCTATTTTATAGTTCCTTGTAAATTTCATAAAATTCCTCTATTTAATGGAATTTCATTACCTTGCATATTAACATGGGTAATGGATTTTATATCCATGTGAAATGTCTCAAAAATCATCGATATAATCTATCTAAAATATGAATACATTGTAATTTGGTTGTTTTGGTTTGTATAGGAAATTACTCAGTAATATCCATCTTTAATTAATGTACTAATATTCCATTTATTATGATTATATGAACCATGGATGATAATTTCGGTAACATTAATTCACACATTACATATTTTCCATACAATTTCCACTTTTTCAAGGTCCTTAACAAAATTTTAAAATGATCATCCTTCTCTTATTTTAGCTTTAAATACATGAGATTATCTTATATTAATATATATACATAAAACCAAAAATTAATCAAGATGGTCTCTAAATACCTTATTAATTTGATATATGAGAATAATATGATAATTCATATAATATCCTAGATAAAATGTTTGATATTTTTAGAAATTTAAAGTGTTTTTTAGGGTCATATGGTTTAGGAGTTTTTTTTGGAGTTTCTATAGAGCCTCGTTCTAATACCAATTTATTATGAAAACCCTAAGATACCCCCACAAATGGGCACCCAACCGCATCCTCCACATTCCTAAAGGGGTTTCAATATCCCTGTGATCTGGAGACTAGAACCTATGAATTAAAAACAATAATAAATAATTTCTCCTCCCAACCTAAATAAAAATACATGGAATATATATACATAGCAGAAATAAACAGTGGATAAAAGAAGTAAAAACATATTCCACAACTGAAATAAAAAAAATGTTATACAACTCAAATTTAGAAAATACTTTAATGTATGACTCCAATAGAAATGGAAAAGAAAAAAAATTAAAAAGATATACTCCATGTGATATGCATACAATTTTCAACTTTATCAAATCTAGCTACCCATGACTAACTGACTAACACCTCCCCACCTTAGGGTGGAACCTTTCCTTTTCCTACATCAAAGGACATAACTAGGTGTACAAACCAATGAAGGGGTGTGTATAGTGTGATCTAAAAATAATTAGTAGAATCCCACCCCATTGTTATGTAAGAAGTATTTGTATAAAAACCTAGGGATTCTCAAATTTATTGAAAAAAAGTAATTATAATCAGTTAAAAAATTTATATCAAGATCTTGTAAAAGCATTCCCCTTTTTGATAGTTTGAAATAATCCAGGTAAATCATTTTCAATATATATCCCATATATCAAAATATGTAGTCAATGAAAAGAAATAAAAAATTATGCACACCTGCAACATATGAAGGATCACTATAGGTCACGATATCTAAAACAATCATACCCAAACATTAAAAATCACACACGGCAAGCCTCTAGATATATGCATTAAATATTGGGGCTGATAAGTATCCTATAAAGTGAACCTCCCAAAATATCTAGCAAAATCCTAGGAAACCTGCCTTAGGGAGAATAGGTTCACATCATGAGTGAACCCCTAAGAGTACCAGTGGTAAAGGATTATTTCTACACATTCCACATAATTAGACAATGATTCCCATGTACTCATTTTCAAAATTATTTCATTCAAAACATGCATTTAGAAAATTTCATAAATCTATTTCATTATTCTTTGAAAATTAATTTCCCATTTCCACAATAGTGGAGAACTATATTTTAAAAAAAATAAATTTACATATATGATAATAAATAAATCATTGAAATTCATTTATAAAACAATTTATAAAACCAATACATTCTAGTTCAATCCCACATAGGCAAGATATGGAACCACCTAGTTGAACTCAAGTTAAATATGATCATAACACAATCCCCAAACATAGAAAGGAACCCAAATAAAAAAAATGAGGTCCTAGAATCCATTCTCACATATTAGAATGACATTCCACAAAATAAACAAAAAAATAAGAGGGTTGATCACGAAATACCTCATAGAAAATTCACTCATTGCAAACCAACAACCAAATATCTGGCCTCCTGAGATGAAGAACACACAAAAAAATATACTTATGATAAAGGAAAATATCATCATAGGGTTGATGAATCCAAAATATAGGGCGATGCCGCTGGTGTGACCAATGGAAATAAATAAACAAAAATACTTCGTTATGGGAAGAAGTGCTGGAATCACTATAGAGATAAAATGTTGAATAGAGTAACTCAAACTGAGATGAGACCCCAAAATCACACATGTAATCATCTAGGGTTCATGTCTGGGAGAAAAAAACTGAATAAAATAAGGGTTAAAAGTGTAGTGCGATTAAATACTACTAGTATAAAGGGTTTATGGTGTAAACTAGGCATGTGTTTCATAAAATCCCCATAATCCATAGACACTAAAAAATATATCTCTTAAGATTAAATTTACCTCGGAGGATTGTTTTATGGTTTAAAAGTGGATCTTACGACATAAAAGCAATTTAAAGTATAAAAAATAATTCTAAATCTTGAAGAATATTTTTTTGTAAACCATTTCACAACATGATCCTAGTTACACATTTACACTATTAAATTCACATTTACAATATAAAATGGTCCTACATGTATTACCCAATCCATATTCTGTATAAACTTCAAAAATTATTCTAAACCATCTAATATCTAAAAAACACTTTAAAATTAAAATAGAGTGTACCTTTTCACGATGCTGTTTTAATCTACCCTCTATAAGATTGTTTATCCCCAAGAAATCATGTGGAAGAATTGTTATCTCATGATAAATGAGGCTACCTCTCCCTCACTAATGAATCATGCTCCCATGTCACATGATAATTTGACCTAAGTCACCATTACACCATGAACAATGAGATATAATGCCTATGAATGAATTTCACCATAGAATCAATTATTTTCAATCGATGCTATATAACTGAAATGTATGCCTCCATCCTAATATCTTTCTAGATTAGAATGTGAGAGGGATCAGGATGGTAATTTCTATGATAATATATGTGGAAAACATCATTAATTTATTTTCAAATAAGCTATTAATATCTTCTGATAGGTAACCACCCCAATATGCCTTCTGTCCTAAAATAGTCTTACATATATATGATCCATCTATAAATATTTCCCATGCCGAAAGTGAACCAACATAGGAGAAAATTTCAAGAAAACCTAGTCAACCATGGAAATTCCAAAGGATGATATTGATGATCCCCTTAAGATTTAGTCCAACTATTTATTTCCATTATACACCGATGTATATCCTAAATCCTCAATGGAATCTCTTGATGTATACAAGATCCCGCAAGAGAGGTTGCACCCACCACTACCCAAAAAAGAGGTGATCTACATGGGTGATCCTACAATGCCTCTAAGGGTGTCATTCTAATCAACAACTGATAACTATTTCTACATGAAAAATCAACTTGTCCCATATGGATAACCCATGATCCGCTAAAATCCAAGGTGTATAAATGATTTGTATCCTAAAATATCTAAATTAAATGATTAATCTAACCATAAACCATTGTATGGTAAGTTGTATTAAAAAAAATGAGTCCCCATTTTACATAAACACTTTGAATATAGTTTGGATCTTGTTATTAACATAATAGAAAACATAACCTCATGATTTGAGGGATGGAAATTCAATTAATTAGGAAATATATCTGAATATTTTTGTACTATAGGATTATCATTAATGTTTACTTCCTATCCAATAATTTTAGTAGAATATTATATGGCCCCAGCCTTAAACCTTACTTAAAATTGAATTAAATGAATAATTCACATTGAGGATATTTTCAGGTTTAGAGTTTTAGAGAATTAGGTCATAACTATTACATCTCAACAGATTACAAAGTAGTCTCTTCTACTAAATTTCCATAAAATAAAAATTCTTAAAAAGAAACATGTCTAGTTTCATGTTTTTGGTAGCATGACTTTCCCTTGATCCCATCCTTGACCCTATTCCATGCTAAGTCCTGTGAAAAACATTTCAAAGACTTGGGATGAGCATAAAAACTAAGTAAGGGATACACAAAGAATAAAAACTGTTATTTTATCAAAACAAAAAGTAAACCATGTATACTTTATCAAGGTAATACTTTTCACCTTTATGAAGTATTAAAAACTATTCATGAATTATATATCATTACTTACCTTTTTGTAACCAAAGTATTACCATAAAACCCATATAAAGAACACATAACATATATAAAGGTAACATGGGACATAAACATACTTAAGTGGAATAACCATACGGTTGACTCCCACACATATCACTTAATGGAATAGCCATACGGCCAATTTCCATACATACTTAATGGAATAGCCATACGGCCGACTTCCATACCCAATGCATTGGAGGTTATAACGTAGCCACCCGTCCTGGTATTCACGGCACCACCCGTCATAATGTCCAAGTACCATTATTATACATAAAATATAGAAAATATAAACATTTCAATAACAATATTTCATTTGCAATCACAATAAATAATTCCAAGATATTGAATTAATCAATCCATTTTCAAAAACCATTTAAAAGAGATTTTTGAATCAAAGTGTCCCATACCACTTTGAAGCTTTTAATGGAATTATAATTTTAAAACATTAATTTCCATATAAATAAATAATGAAAACCATTTTGAAAACATGGACATTAAAGATAGAGATTTAGAATAATAAATCTTTAAAACATTTAAAAATGATATTTTTGTTAAAGAGATTTTAACAAAATGAGAGACTCTTGAATACAAATAATAGCCGAATAACATTTAATACGAACTTTATAATATGATGAGAATAAAAGGATTAATGATATAATATCTCAAAGGACAGTATACACACCATATAAGAGTGAATTGGTGCATAACAACAATGAACTTTCAATAGAAATGTCAAATATGATGAAATCCCTTATAAAGAAGGTATCCTTGAATTAAGGACAAATCAATCTCAAAAATATGTTTGACAAATATAAATACACCCAATATAAGTGGATATTAAGTGTAAAACAATAAAAGGTCATTCACACATATTCAATGGATGACATATTCAATGACTACATGTTGAACCCAAAGAAATCGAAATTGGGTTAAAAAGTTCCCTTGACAGCCTAACGGCATCACATCAAAATGAGTTGAGGAGAGATAAAAAGTGTATCTAATCACTTGGACATAAAATTTAAATCAATAAGGATATATGAGAACATATCCCAACATAACAATATGTAAATTAAAATACCCAACAAAAGAAGTCTTTTAAAAAAAGAGGATGGTGAAAGGTTCCCTTACCGACTTGGGTATCTTTCAAAACATACACCCCATGAAAGAAGGACAATAGATCATTGATGTAAATACTCATAAACGAAATTATATTACACAAAGAGTAGAATAATGGTCAGTACATACACCACTCAAAGGAAATTGTGGCAAATTTAGCATAAATCTCACGGGAATAAAAGTGAGATTAAAAATCCCTCACGAAAACTCGGCAGCCTAACGGCGCCACATAAAACATCCGAATATGGATTGATGAGATCAAATAGGGTATCTCATCACATTACAATAAAATGTACAGCAAGAGTAATATAAAATAACATCCCCCAACATTACAAAGAGGAGCCTAAAAGAAGTGACATAAAGGAGAGTACTTAAAAAGAAAGAGAGAGGTTAGATCTTTTACGAAAGTTCGGCAGCCTAACGGCGCCACTCAAAACTTCCAAAATGGATTGATGAGAGAGAATAGGGTCTCTCATCACATGAACATAAAAATTACAGTAGAATTAATATAAAATAACATCCCAATCAAAAGAAATATGAGCATAAAATAAATAACATAAAAGAGTGTACTTAAAAAGAAAGAGAGTTGTAGGATCCCTTACCTCGGGTCCGACTTGACTCGATCGTTCTTTAATCTACTGAATAATAAACTTGAGTTAATTTATACTTCCTTAAGAACATTTTTAAAGTTCATTATTCCTTTTATATCACTTATTACCATGTTATAAACATTATTTAATCATTTAAGTTAATCATGTTTGTTTTGTCGATATTTGGTTCTTAAGTCGAAAGTGGACTTCTTACAATTACATGTTGTTCGTGTGGTCAAAGGTTCTTCATATCCAAAAATGACATTCCTGATTTGGATATCATATATATCATATATATCCAGCATATACATGTATTTATAAAATCACATAATCATTTAGAGGAAAGAAATGAAATGCACCGTTCATGGAGACGGTAAGCCGTACGTACGCATGAACGCTACTTTCATTTCAATGTCGTATTAGTGGAATTAAAACTATATGAGAGGTATGTATATTTTAATTCCAGAATTATATTAATCATTTAGATTTATCATACATCATATATATCCATTATATATATGTACTTATAATAATACATTACATTTGGGGATAAGAAATGAAATGCACCGTTCATGGAGACGGTAAGCCGTACGTACGCATGAACGCTACTTTCATTTCTATCTCATAATTTAATGGAAAGAAATAATAATGATATATAGGTAAATAATAATTCCAGTATAAAATCATATATAATAACATTAAATCCATCCTTTATACGTCCCATGTATGGCATTAACGAATCACATCACTTTGAGGGGGCGGTAGTCCGCACTTCCTAAAATGAAGATATCACGTATACCCATAATGGAAGCCATAATAGTAAGACACAAATGAAAAATAAAGAAGCATAAGTAAAACATAAACATATTATATATCATATATAAAAATAGTGACATCATAATGGCCACCTTTGAAGGTGTTAAATGAGTATTGAACAATCATCGTTTCGGGAGGCACAATTTCGCCATCCACGGAAACCGTATGTTCTTTAACCATTTGATGTAGTTGTGTGAGAGTGTATCTCGAATAAATCTTATAACAACATCCTAGTATATTTAATATACTGGTGTTGTTACAAAAGAAATAAATAAAAAGAGTTTAGGGGGTTGGAGAAGAAAAATAAAACAAATGAACATGAGAGAATGAATTACCTTTAAAAGTGTAACTCCTTTTGATTTGAGACTAAAGGCTTCCTTTAAAAGGATTCTGCCAAAAGGTAATTCACTAGGATTAGAAGAGGGATGTGGAGAGAGTAAATGGTCAGGGGTTGGCCGAGCCAAAGGCTTGAGGAGTGTGTGAAATGAGGTAGAGGTGGGGGCCTTTTATAAGAGTAGAGGAGGGGCACTTTTGGAAAGTAAGGAAATATTACTTTATTTGAAAATGTGTTTCGGTTTTTAAAGGTACCACATTGATATAATTCGTGTACAAGGTTATAAAGGTTCGAAATCCACCCATCCAATAAGTTTTGGACATGTTTAGTTCATAGAGTTTACATTATCTTTCCATTTTATTTTAATCGTTAAATAATGATGTCATCACTCCATCATTATGATGTCATAAATAATTTATTTTATTTAATGTCTAAAAATTGTAAAAAAATCACTATGATGTAGGAAATCTTTTTAGATTTTCAATGACTATTTATTATCAAAACTCTGATCTTTATAACCCCATGTAAAAATTGTTTTCGTAAAACATATTATGTTTGTGTCATTTTTACTTTTACATTAAATAAAAAGTTATTTATGTCATTTCACAACCAAAGTGTCTCCATGGGGTCCCCAAGTTGACCCATGGCTTGTCTTGGTCGGCCATGACACAACCAATAAGGTTGGGACATGTGTCTAGGTCGTTTCATATTATTAAAGCATTATTTATACCTTAAACTACCCTAATTACCACTAATCGCGATTAAGAACTTAATAAGTTACTATTCACCAAAAAAATTATTTTTATCCCATTGAACCGCATTTTACTTCTTAATGACAACCATGTATGAAGGATTTTTGAAATTCAAAACACAATGATGGCAAAATTTCATTTAAACGGACAATCAGTCTTTATAAGTACCACTTAGTGGCATCACTATTCATCAAAAATTGAAGTTTTTCAGAAAATTACCAAAAATTCATCCTAAGCTATATTTGATATTCCGAATTCAAAAATGAAGTCCGTTTTACAAAATTAAAAACATATTAGTCCCATTAATTAATTTAATAATTAATTCCTGCTGTCAGAGCAAATAGCGTGTTTTTATAAAACAATAAGTATCAAAAGATTGACACTAGTTTAAGTCTGATTTCGACGTGAAATTAATTCCAACGACCACTATTGGATTTAATGGTAAAAATATTTTCTAATTTCACTTTAAAACCAATTCATAAGATAATCTAGTCATATAAATAAATTATATTAAAAAGAGGTTTTGATTTAAAATGCAACATTTTACACTATTCATTAAAAATGAACTTTATCAGAAAGGTACCAAAAATTTACACAAAGTAAATTTTGATGTCCCGATTATTAAGAAGAGTTTTATTTGGTACAATAGAATGTATAAGAGTGAAAAAAACTATATTTAATGACGGTTCGCCATCAAAAGGCGATAAGTGAACCTTTAGTGAAAACTAGGGCATATACGCCTAAAATTGAATTCATTCCGTATTTTAAGCCTTTATCTTTTATTGGATAAATTTAAAAACATTTAAAAACATATATAATAATGTTTTCGTTATTTATATCCATTCCCGCCATTACAACGGCAACATGTTAACTACCATTTAAAATAATATTATTTTATTATTAGAGTGCGACGTAAGATTCCCAAGAAACTCGTTGTTGCGTGTTGGGTACGCCATCGAGCATAGCGTCCCCTTTAAAGTCATTTAAATATTTTATTCACAAATATGGATAAATATGAAATGTCATATTCTTTATTTACCTGGGGTGTTATATCCTTCCCCCCTTTTGGGAATTGCGTCCTCGCAATTTTAAAATTGCGCTTGGAAACATCCTTGAAAGTCCCACATCGGAACAAAAGTCGGTAAAACAAACACTTTAAAATAAAGAGAGACAAGTACAAAGGTCACCCGAGTTAACCCATACCAGGATTCCAATAATGAAAATATGGACATGGAGGAAAAAACAAAGGGTCAGGTTCTGATGGAGAGTGATAGAAAACATGTTTAGGAGAAAGTTAACCATGAGAAAATCACAAACTTGTGATGGGTTAAACGGTATTCGATTCCCCAGTAGGAAAAGTTAATAGACAACATTTTTGTTTTAAGTTACTTTTTATTGAGGAATTTATTCATAAGGAAACATAATCACTTATCATATTGACTTTCAACTTTTATTAGATTCCTTACACAAACTCATATTTTCTCCAAAAGACGAGTATTTAGGAAGACTTGATCACATTAAGAGTACTATAATCAATTTCTAGAGAATCACCTAATCCACAAAATAGAACTATATACTTCCCATGTCTTTAGACATTAACCAAAACCAAAACCAAAAAGGCTAGTACAAGATCAGATAATCCAGAAAAGGATAACCCTTTATAAAATGAAAATCTATTCTTAATCTCCAAAATTTTTCCAACAAAACCCAAAGTTCAACGAGGACCATTCTATAATCAATTAGTCCATAAAATTCTTCAATGTAAACCAATATAAGATTGAAACCCAAACATTTTAAGGATTTATTCACATAGTCTTCCAAGTTAAATCGTAACATTTATCTCCAAACAACATCCGTTGCTCCTAAAGTCCCATATTGAAAAGTAATTAACCTAATCACATATCCTCCATGATAGGTTAATCATTTTCATAAATAACCCAAAATAATCTTACTCTTAATTCATAAAATCATATAACCAGAAAGAATCAGTCAAACTAACCAGGGACTTCACGTAGTGTAGTGGTAGGCGATAAATACCAGTCGCACTTTGGTTGTGGGTTCGATTCCCCCAGCTTTGTCTGACGCGACGGGTTGTCACACGGTCTGCGTGTTGTCCTTTTTTCAAAACTATATAAGTTTTTAAACATTCCCCAAAATGAGATAAAATCTTCAAGAATAATCATAACATATTTTAACCTCATGTTTATCTCATTCCTTTCATTTTCCATCATCTCATAGAGTAACCCATAATTACCTAAAAATTAAGTATCATATAAACCCTATTGGTTACCTTAATAATTATTACCTGAATTTCCACATCGGGTTGGACATCTCGTACATGATGCATTAGAGAACTCACCAAGGTTGAAGTGGTTGATCATGACTCCTTGATATTTGGTTTAGAACAACCACGAGTTTCCTCATCGAATCCTCCATTTTATCTAGTATCTTAATCAGAGAACCACCACAGTTTCCTTCAAACCTGTTGTCTCTTTGGTGCCTGCTAGATCCATCCATTCCCTAAAAATAGAAATGTCAGTGTGAGTATATCAACAAAACCATCATGTACTAATGAGAAAGGTAAACACTAAGATACACTTACTCATTCACTTTATCTAAAACTTGGACTCTTTCTGAAATCCTAACCATTATGGTAATGTAACTTATGCTTAAAGAATACCCTAACCTCTAAAGTTATCTAAACCGACCTTTGATACCAACTATAAGGCCCCAGCCTTAAACCTTACTTAAAATTGAATTAAATGAATAATTGACATTGAGGATCTTTTCAGGTTTAGAGTTTTAGAGAATTAGGACATAACTATTACATCTCAACAGATTACAAAGTAGTCTCTTCTACTAAATTTCCATAAAATAAAAATTCTTAAAAAGAAACATGTCTAGTTTCATGTTTTTGGTAGCATGACTTTCCCTTGATCCCATCCTTGACCCTATTCCATGCTAAGTCCTGTGAAAAACATTTCAAAGACTTGGGATGAGCATAAACTCTCAGTAAGGGATACACAAAGAATAAAAACTGTTAGTTTATCAAAACAAAAAGTAAACCATGTATACTTTATCAATGTATTACTTTTCACCTTTATGAAGTAGTAAAAACTATTCATGAATTATATATCATTACTTACGTTTTTGTAACCAATGTATTACCATAAAACCCATATAAAGAACACATAACATATATAAAGGGAACTTGGGACATAAACATACTTAAGTGGAATAACCATACGGTAGACTCCCACACATATCACTTAATGGAATAGCCATACGGCCAATTTCCATACATACTTAATGGAATAGCCATACGGCCGACTTCCATACCCAATGCATTGGAGGTTATAACGTAACCACCCGTCCTGGTATTCACGGCACCACCCGTCATAATGTCCAAGTACCATTATTACACATAAAATATAGAAAATATAAACATTTCAATAACAATATTTCATTTGCAATCACAATAAATAATTCCCAGATATTGAATTAATCAATCCATTTTCAAAAACCATTTAAAAGAGATTTTTGAATCAAAGTGTCCCATAACACTTTGAAGCTTTTAATGGAATTATAATTTTAAAACATTAATTTCCATATAAATAAATAATGAAAACCATTTTGAAAACATGGACATTAAAGATAAATATTTATAATAATAAATCTTTAAAACATTTAAAAATGATATTTTTGTTAAAGAGATTTTAACAAAATGAGAGACTCTTGAATACAAATAATAGCAGAATAACATTTAATACGAACTTTATAATATCATGAGAATAAAAGGATTCATGATATAATATTTCAAAGGACAGTATACACACCATATAAGAGTGAATTGGTGCATAACAACAATGAACTTTCAATAGAAATGTCAAATATGATGAAATCCCTTATAAACAAGGTATCCTTGAATTAAGGACAAATCAATCTCAAAAATATGTGTGAAAAATATAAATACACCCAATATAAGTGGATATTAAGGGTAAAACAATAAAAGGTCATTCACATATATTCAATGGATGACATATTCAATGACTACATGTTGAACACAAAGAAATCGAAATTGGGTTAAAAATTTCCCTTGACAGCCTAACGACATCACATCAAAATGAGTTGAGGAGAGATAAAAAGTGTATCTCATCACTTGGACATAAAATTTACGTCAATAAGGATATATGAGAACATATCCCAACATAACAATATGTAAATTAAAATACCCAACAAAATAAGTCTTTTAAAAAAAGAGTAGGGTGAAAGGTTCCCTTACTGACTTGGGTATCTTTCAAAACATACACCCCATGAAAGAAGGACAATAGATAATTGATGTAAATACTCATAAACGAAATTATATTACACAAAGAGTAGAATAATGGGCAGTACATACACCACTCAAAGAAAATTTTGGCAAATGTAGCATAAATCTCACGGGAATAAAAGTGAGATGAAAAATCCCTCACGAAAACTCGGCAGCCTAACGGCGCCACATAAAACTTCCGAATATGGATTGATGAGATCAAATAGGGTATCTCATCACATTACAATAAAATTTACAGAAAGAGTAATATAAAATAACATCCCCCAACATTACAAAGAGGAGCCTAAAAGAAGTGACATAAAGGAGAGTACTTAAAAAGAAAGAGAGAGGTTAGATCTCTTACGAAAGTTCGGCAGCCTAACGGCGCCACTCAAAACTTCCAAAATGGATTGATGAGAGAGAATAGGGTCTCTCATAACATGAACATAAAAATTACAGTAGGAGTAATATAAAAGAACATCCCAATCATAGGAAATATGAGCTTAAAAGAAATGACATAAAAGAGTGTACTTAAAAAGAAAGAGAGTTGTAGGATCCCCTACCTCGGGTCCGACTTGACTCGATCGTTCTTTAATCTCCTGAATAATAAACTTGAGTTAATTTATACTTCCTTAAGAACCTTTTTAAAGTTAATTATTCATTTTATATCACTTATTACCATGTTATAAACATTATTTAATCGTTTAAGTTAATCATGTTTGTTTTGTCGATATTTGGTTCTTAAGTCGAAAGTGGACTTCTTACAATTACATGTTGTTCGTGTGGTCAAAGGTACATCATATCCAAAAATGACATTCCTGATTTTTATATCATATATATCATATATATCCAGCATATACATGTATTTATAAAATCACATAATCATTTAGAGGAAAGAAATGAAATGCACCGTTCATGGAGACGGTAAGCCGTACGTACGCATGAACGCTACTTTCATTTCTATGTCGTATTAATGGAATTAAAACTATATGAGAGGTATGTATATTTTAATTCCAGAATTATATTAATCATTTAGATTTATCATACATCATATATATCCATTATATATATGTACTTATAATAGTACATTACATTTGGGGATAAGAAATGAAATGCACCGTTCATGGAGACGGTAAGCCGTATGTACGCATGAACGCTACTTTCATTTCTATCTCATACTTTAATGGAAAGAAATAATAATGATATAGAGGTAAATAATAATTCCAGTATAACATCATATATAATAACATTAAATCCATCCTTTATATGTTGCATGTATGGCATTAACGAATCACATCACTTTGAGGGGGCGGTAGTCTGCACTTCCTAAAATGAAGATATCGCGTATACCCATAATGGAAGCCATAATGGTAAGACACAAATGAAAAATAAAGAAGCATAAGTAAAACATAAACATATTATATATCATATATAAAAATAGTGACATCATAATGGCCACCTTTGAAGGTGTTAAATGAGTATTGAACAATCATCGTTTCCGAAGGCACAATTTCGCCATCCACGGAAACCGTATGTTCTTTAACCATTTGATGTAGTTGTGTGAGAGTGTAGCTCGAATAAATATTATAACAACATCCTAGTATATTTAATATACTGGTGTTGTTACAAAAGAAATAAATAAAAAGATTTTAGGGGGTTGGAGAAGCAAAATAAAACAAATGAACATGAGAGAATGAATTACCTTTAAAAGTGTAACTCCTTTTGATTTGAGCCTAAAGGCTTCCTTTAAAAGGATTCTGCCAAAAGGGAATTCTCTAGGATGAGTAGAGGGTTGTGGAGAGAGTAAATGGTCATGGGTTGGCCGAGCCAAAGGCTTGAGGAGTGTGTGAAATGAGGTAGAGGTGGGGGCCTTTTATAAGAGGAGAGGAGGGGCACTTTTGGAAAGTAAGGAAATATTACTTTATTTGAAAATGTGTTTCGGTTTTAAAAGGTACCACATTGATATAATTCTTGTATAAGGTTATAAAGGTTCGAAATCCACCCATACAATAAGTTTTGGACATGTGTAGTTCATATATTTTACATTATCTTTCCATTTTATTTTAATCGTTAAATAATGATGTCATCACTCCATCATTATGATGTCATAAATAATTTATTTTATTTAATGTCTAAAAATTGTAAAACAATCACTATGATGTAGGAAATATTTTTAGCTTTAAAATGACTATTTATAATCAAAACTCTGATCTTTATAACCCCATGTAATAATTGTTTTCGTAAAACATATTATGTTTGTGTCATTTTTACTTTTACATTAAATAAAAAGTTATTTATGTCATTTCCCAACCAAAGTGTCTCCATGGGGTCCCCAAGTTGACCCATGGCTTGTCTTGGTCGGCCATGACACAACCAATAAGGTTGGGACATGTGTCTAGGTCATTTCATATTATTAAAGCATTATTTATACCTTAAACTACCCTAATTACCACTAATCACGATTAAGAACTTAATAAGTTACTATTCACCAAAAAAATTATTTTTATCCCATTGAACCACATTTTACTTCTTAATGACAACCATGTACGTCGGATTTTTGAAATTCAAAACACAATGATGGCAAAATTTCATTTAAATGGAAAATCAGTCTTTATAATTACCACTTAGTGGTTTCACTATTCATCAAAAATTGAAGTTTTTCAGAAAATAACAAAAAATTCATCCTAAGCTATATTTGATATTCCGAATTCAAAAATGAAGTCCGTTTTACAAAATTAAAAACATATTAGTCACATTAATTAATTTAATAATTAATTCCCGCTGTCAGACCAAATAGCGTGTTTTTATAAAACAATAAGTATCAAAAGATTGACACTAGTTTAAGTCTAATTTCAACGTGAAATTAATTCCAACGACCACTATTGGATTTAATGGTAAAAATATTTTCTAATTTCACTTTAAAACCAATTAAAAAGATAATCTAATCATATAAATAAATTAGATTAAAAAGTGGTTTTGAATTAAAATGCAACATTTTACACTATTCATTAAAAAAATGAACTTTATCAGAAAGGTACCAAAAATTTACACAAAGTAAATTTTGATGTCCCGATTCTTAAGAAGAGTTTTATTTGGTACAATAGAATGTATAAGAGTGAAAAAAACTATATTTAATGACGGTTCGCCATCAAAAGGTGATAAGTGAACCTTTAGTGAAAACTAGGGCATATACGCCTAAAATTGAATTCTTTCCGTATTTTAAGCCTTTATCTTTTATTGGATAAATTTAAAAACATTTAAAAACATATATAATAATGTTTAAGTTATTTCTATACATTCCCGCCATTACAACGGCTACATGTTAACTACCATTTAAAATAATATTATTTTATTATTAGAGTGCAACGTAAGATTCCCAAGAAACTCGTTGTTGCGTGTTGGGTACGCCATCGAGCATAGCGTCCCCTTTAAAGTCATTTAAATATTTTATTCACAAATATGGATAAATATGAAATGTCATATTCTTTATTTACCTGGGGTGTTACAAAGATCATCATTGAATAGAATCAAGACCCATAATATAGTATTTACTTTCAAAGTGATTTCATGTTCAGTCTTATTTTGATATTTGATAACAGGATGCTAAGAAATTTGAAATCAAATTTCATTATTCTAAAAATTTATAAGTTATCTATGATGGTAAATCTAATACATACCCCGTACTGTGTCATATTCATCCAAGGTGATGGGAATGATAACCATAGGAAGTATCTTCCAACACACCTCGATTAACGATGATTTATATATCTTAGATGTGATCTTAATTCCACTAGTTTCATTAAAAGATAACTCAACATCCAATTTTTGGGGTTTTTAATCAATATTATTATAAAATATTTGGATATGAAATAATGTTAAGAAATAGAATCATATCATTAATTTAAAAATATGTAATGGATAATTGGTGAAACTTCCATAATATCATTTTTGTGGTCCACCTCTGTGATAGTGATATAGCACACTCTTCCTTAATCCCTTGTATTATGGGATTTTAGGGCCTATTTACTTAAGTATCTCTTAAAATAATGGCCTTTGTTTTCATAATTCACTAACTATTTTCACTTGATTCAATCGAATGTGGGTGTTTCATTAGTCAGTTCCTTCCTTTTCACTATTTTTTAATTAGTCCAATCATATTCCTTAAAAAATACAATGCTCAATGTCTAATACTTCTTAAATTAAAAAAATTTTCTTATTCAACTTCGAAATTCTCTATGGTTTCTTCCTCCACACTTTTGACATGTGGGAAGATTATTTTTCTTCTCATTATTTCAATTTTCATGAAACATTATTCTTCAATCCTTGTCCAAAAACCATGAGGTGAATGAGAGTATAGACACACTATTTAAACCATGAGTGAACATAAAAAATATATGTTTTGATTTTAAAAATTATTATAGCCAATACCTTTTGATGACTTAGTAGATCATAATTTTAGGATTTGTGATAAAACTAGAGTCATAATAGATGAGTCTCGAGAATATTTCATCAAAAGATCAAATAGATTCATCTGCATTTTTTCAACTCTATGAATTCTCTATCCATATTTATTTGAAGTGTTCAAGGAAAATACATGTTGAAGAAAAATTTTTGAACTCCTTTTTTTATGGAGTCTAATTATTTCTTCTGAGTATTTTTTTATAGGGTTCCACATTGGTTATCCTCTCTTTTCAAATGATAAGAAAATAAAATGAATTTCTCATGCTATAATCACTAGTGAAAATAAAATACCTTTTTCATCATATTGATTCAATTCATAGTAATAAGTGGATTAGAAGGTCCACTAACAGTGGATGGATGATGTGGTATGAAATTATCTATAGAGTTTTTCTCTATTCATAGTCTTCTTGGGAGTACAACATGATATATATTGTTTTTCACATCATGGGAAAGTAGATCCTTCATTTCCAGGAGGTTTTTTTTACTTTGACACCCATCCCATTGGATTTATTATTTGGACAATCACAAAATTATCCTTCATATCCATTTCTAACACATTTTCTTATTGTTACAACAATTCAATTATAAGTGATCTATAAGAATACATAAATAAAAAAATTTAATGAGGGGAAAATATGAGCAATAAATGAGTAATTCAAAAATATGTTTATAACCTATGTATTACTTCTATTGGATTAAATCTTGGTTACCCATTAAAAATAAATCATTTTTTATAACATTAAAATATTCAAATACCCAAAAATAGTTCATAAATAATGCGAAAGGTTTTAATGAATATCCCTTAGTAGTGTCTATCCAGGTGGATATTTTTTGGACATCCAATTATGCACCAAATAAAGATCATGTTGACACTAAACCATAATTTTTATAGGTTATGAACTCGTGGATCATTTTTCCACCGCTATATCCACCTTATATTGTTTATGTTGGAATGCAATTTAAAAAAACCCTAAAATCTATACATTAACAAAACATGAAATTTTTTTCCTATATTAAGATTTATTTATGGTGTTTTAACTAATGTTATCTAATCCAAATCCCCAATAATAACTAAAACGTTCTTCAATACAACTCCTATGGATAAAGATAAAAAAAATTATTTTACATCATTCCCATAAGATAAGAATTACATATCACAATCCCATGAAACTATTTTTTTAGTTACTTTGAGGAATAATGACATAATATACTTATTATAAAATAAATAGGAACATTTCCCCATAATATAATCACTCTAAACCCCCATAAATACTTCTCATGAGTTATAATCACCTCCATAACCTAGGATATCTATATTTAGGAAAATGGTGTAATTATATAATCTATGAGGGAAAAAAGGGACATAAACCATTAGTCATAAGTGAGTATAAGATAATAATATAGGTATTATTTCATAATAATATTCCAAAATTATATCATTATAAAATAATTCACAAATAAACATGGATCAAAAATCAAAATCAAGGCCTACAAGTATGATATTAACATAAGTCATTATTCACCATAATATAATTATATTTAAACCCTATGAATGTGGAATGATATGAAGCATAGAAAAATATTTCATTGTTAAAATATATTAACTATAATTATATCAACAAAAATGTTATAATAATTTTTAACTTTAATTTAACCCACACATAGTCATGGGATCAAATATTAACCTCAATTATAGCCACACAAAATTTTATGAGCATAACTCAGTTGAAATTACACCGATGTAAAAAAATAATTATCTCATTAGATATCCAATATTAACCATTTAAATATATGGTGATATAAGACCCCATCCTTATATCATCCATAGAAATATATTCCACACAAAATCAATCATTCATTACATCCTAAGAAATCCATATAAGTAAAATTTATTTCATAACATTTCCAAATGGTAACACATAAAATGGAATAAATAATTATTTTGATTGTTACCAAAAATTCAATAACCCAAATAACTATTTTATAATAGTATTTAGAGGGTGATTCATAAAAATTAATAATATATGGAGATAATACCTTTTGAGATGAAGAGGAAAATTAATGAAAAATAATAAGAAGTTATTTTGGATAACATTTCATAACATTTTTAAAAATAGAAAAAATAATGATATTAATTTAAAATATTATTTTCATGAAAGTAATTAGAAACATATTTTAATATACCATTTTAAAAGAAATCCAAAAGATGGATCCTTGAAAATACAAAATGGGTTTCTATAGAAAATATGGAGAGGAAAACATAAATGTTAAAATTTAATATAATATCCTTTAGTTTTTTGAAAATACATTTATTGAAATCCATATCATATAAATTGGGTTAATTCATCATTTTTAAAGGAGGTATATATCATTATAATGGTCACTAGAATAAATAATATTTTTATTTCAAATTTATAATGGGAAAATATTGGCAGGAAGAGTGAATCTGTATATAGAAGATATGGAGATCATTTGTAGTGGATAGTAATTATTCATAACATAATTAATATTCATGGAGAAAGTAATAAGTCAATTTAATTCACTTGAAAATAAATAATTTCATTAAGATATCATCTATTAATGTAATATAATCTATCATGTAATACTATAGAAAATTTGGAATCAATATGACTCAAGAAAAGATCATGACTCAAGAAAAACCCATTTACTTTAATCTCATCTTCTGCAAAAGTTCTTTAATACCATGAATAATAAATATAACCGTCATAATAACCTATTTCAATAAATTATTATAATATTTAATCATTTATAATCTTTTATTATAATAATTATTTTTTATATTCATTAACTAGTACATGTTTATTTTCATCATTAAATGTTATATTTATTTTTGGGTTTTATCACATATGCTTTAAAATATCAATAGTTATTCCTAATATTTGATACAAAGTTCAATTTTTATAGATTATAAAAGGTACTATAACATATTCATTATAAGGATTTATAAATCTATAATTCCATTCCATGGTATAATTAATCATGATTCATGAATAAGGAATGAATGATTAACTTGTTTTAGTAATTTTATATGAAAAAAATTTGGTATAAAAATAAGACATTAAATATAAATAAAACCCTCAAAGAACCATGATCATTTAACAAAAAAATTAATTCAATATCTAAATTATTAATAGTATCCATGTAGTGTGGTGCTGAAAAGATAATTACATCAATTCATAGAAGTAGGATTCTGCAAATACACAATGATGATGTTTTCATTTCCTATACAACAGAATAAATGTTTGAAAAAATTTATCATAAAAAACTTATAATCATGTTATATTTATTATAGTTAATCATTAAATATTATTTAAAACCATATATTAATGTTTTTAATAAAAATTAAGTGTGTCACTTTATGGAGGATTTATTCCACACATACGCACCAAAGATTTTTTCATTTTTTAAGCGAGAGAAGAGAAAATGTGGAGAAGGAATATTACATGTATATAATATCATTTGGTATACAAAAACTAATGATCTAATTATATAATGATGGTAAATTTTTGTTTTTTTGTGCATGAATTCAATCAAAATAGTTTCTGTAATGATTATTATTAACATTGAAAACATGTGCATTCCCTTAGAAAACATTGTGAAAATATAGGACATAGGTTTTCCCATGATCAAGAGGTTGAAAAAACTGTTGGTTGATATAGGGAATTTAAAAGGGTAATGGGTTCAAGGAAAATTTGAAAATTTAGTTATTGGATCGTAAAAGTTTAAATTTACTTCAAAATTGGGGGGAGAATTATAGTTTATAAATTTAAATAAAAAACCCAATACCTTTTTATGTAAAAAGACCGGGCTCTAGAATCATCTAATTTTCAGAGTGTCTCAATCAGAGCCTATGATAGTAAAATTTAATCAGAGTAGATTATTAGTATGATAATATGTCCGGTGAAACTGATATTTGAAAGTTAATTAAAAAACATACTTTTTAAAGTATATGCATAGTGGAATGTATAAATTGTTAAAAAAGTAAATAAATAAGATTATAAAAGTAAGAATGACTTAGAATAAAAAATAAAAAAATTTACTCTTTAAACATTAAATTTATAGTTGGCAGAATGCTTGACTAAAATTATCCATATTTCTATACCTAGTGTAAGGTTTCCATAGTTTTATACCTACTATAAGTTTTTTTTCATTACCAAGACATCCCTCGATAAGATGATTGGTAGGGCTCTGCTATCCTATCCCCTAAAACCCTTGATTCAATGATCATTCTATGTCTTCTTGTCCGTGAAAGCCTTCGATTTGAGTAATTGGATTCACTATCTTCCTATACCTAAAATACCTCATTCAATTCCATAATTAGAAAATGAATAAAAAAATTGTTCTGAGGAATATATAATCCTTAAAAGGATTCCTTAGAACTTGATCACTCTAATGAATTAAAACGTCTAAGAAAGAGGTTTTTCTAAAGAGAAATAAATATTAGACATGAGTCACAAATTTTATCAACTCAAAACTCTTAAAATAACCTTATATTTTAAAATTAACCTCCAATTTCCATATTTCATAGTTAATTGCAATGGCCTTTGATAGTTTACACTTGATAATTTATAGGGATCTGGATCATCTGAATGTCTAAGATCATTTTGTTTAGTAACAGTATAATTATATTAAGTATTTAATCTAATAGAAACAAAACAATATACTTTGAGTATAAATTTTGGATATTATTATGGAATTCCTTATTATTTTTCAAACCATTAAACTAAAAAAAGGACACTCTGATGTATTAGTACCAATGTCAGTCCAATGGTCCTGAATTTTTTCAATAAGATAGCCATGAATTATTTCTAACAATAGGTAAGAATATAGTTTGATCTAATTTACCAGATTTACTTTCATCTTGATGAATAATTTTGACTAATAGGATTTTATATTCATATTATATTCTATATGTTTCATCATTTATTATAAAAGAATGTTTTCTATAAAAACATACTGAAATGCATATGAAGAATAAATTTAGTAAAACTATTTTAATAAACTGATTATGATTTCCAAAACTAAGGAAAATAAATATAGAATTAAAATTTTCAACTCAACAATATCGAACATTTAAAAAAACATGACACTTAAATGAAAATAATAACTTTGAAAAAAATATATCCCTTTATTTTTTTAAATCACTAAATATATAAATTATATATTAACTCACCCTATGTTTATGTCTTCTATATAATATGATGGAATGTAAGTTAAATAAATTTAAATAACCCTTTTATGACATTAAATCCCCCTTAAGGAAATATATTTAAAGCATTTCCCCTAAAACTAATCTTATTTTTAGTTTCTCCCCATTAAAGAAATCTTGTTTATAATTTCTCCCCCATCATGATTTTTAAAAATAATAGCCCAAGTATATAACCTGAAATGTTAGAAGGTAATAAAATATGATAAAAATTTATGTTAATAAACTATTCATCCATGAATTAAAATAAATTACATACCTCTAAAATTAATTGTAAGACTTTAAACATAATATATTTGAATGGAAACTCATTCAGTTATAATATTAATTTTGAATGTTTGAAAAAATTACATCAAGAGATCAAAAATAAAATGTTCATTCTTTTTTCAATAAATTTTCCATAGTCACCTTCATTTTCTTAAACAAATCATGATATTTCTAATCCTATTTGACCAAGGAATGAATCTTCACAATATGGGCCTCTTTTATTTCCTGCTTCCAAACTTATGAATTTAGTAATTCAAGTTCCCCATTGATATTTTTAGAAACCAATGGTTTTTCATTCCCAAAATGCTTCTTTAATTATACTGGAATAGAAATTTTATCTTCATAAACAATATTATTTTATTTAACATTGTAAGTAACTGGTGGAACAACTAAACGTAAAAATTATGTTTCAACTAATTCTACTCTAGAATCAGGATGTGATTTATCAGTGTGAGGTACTTTTCCTATCTTAATGGCTAGTTATACAACTAATAGTGGAGATCAAGTTAATATTGTAATTTTTTGATTATTTCTCAACATTCATCATTTATCATTCTTAAAAGTTTTTGTTAGCTATTATCTTCTTTTGTTTCTTCCACTTATCATCTTCCTTTAATTCTCCAGCTATTCAAATCCTCAAGGATATGGACATGGCATTATCATGCCAAAATTTTGAATCCACAGGTTTCGTTTAATCCCTTTTTCTATGAATTCCTTAAACAATATATCAGTCCATATTTTTTATTATTTTTTCATTTCCATTGGAGAATATTCGACCTTTACTTTATTCTTAAAAATCACTAGTTTCTTGGTTGGTTTTTCTTTGCATGCAGGTCCATCTACTTTGTTGAGATAGTTTTTCAACATTGAATCAAAGACTAATTACGACCCTGAAATTGTTTCTTCACCAATAAATGATATTTTTATCTCATCATATATGTTTTAATCTCAATCAGGAAGACTTTTATATAGTTAACAAGAAATTTATTTATAAAACAAGGTAACATCGAGATATCAGATTTCATCAAGGATTTCTTAATCGATTCCAATGAAATGAGAAGAAACTTCACCATGTTAATTTACCTCAAGTTCATCAGATAATTCAAAATATATAAATATTATACCTATAGGTTATCTTCATCACCTTTTCTTGGCATGAGATATCCTTGAATATATAGTGTGACAACCCTTTAATCTATTGGATGGTGTGAAATATTTCTTAATTTCACATATCAAGGAAACAACAATACCTATTATTTCTATTTTATAAAACATCAAATGTTATATAATAACTTGTTTTAAGGAATATAATCCTCCCCATGATAAATAAATTCAACAATATCTACTAATTTTTGGTAGGTAAGTCTGTACTCTTGGAAAGAAATAGTAAAAAGTATTTCTTCCCCATCATTTGAAAAAAATTTATAGAAGGACAAAATTTTCTAACAATTTCAGGGTAATGTAAGAGTTAAATATGGATAAAATTAGGTGGGGGTTAATTTTTGTTTATAAATTAAACTAAAACAAAACACAACGCCTATTTAGGATAAAATAACATACTTATAAATAATATAATTATCATATTTTCAGAGTCAAGACAAGTAGAAGTACAATTTAATCATAGTATTTTATTGGTATAAAAAATAGTCTGATAAAAATAATATTATAAAGTTAATTAAAAACATAAATTCTAAATTATATTCATAGAGGAATTTATAACTTGATAAAATTAGTAAGACAATGATCTTATAAATTTATAAACTACTAACAAGCATTAATAAAATAATTTACTCTTTGAATTCAAGAGTTAAGGTAGCTAGAAACCCTGGATAATGTATCCATGTCTTTATAACAACTCTAAGGACTCTATACTTTTATACCTTTTATAATTTCTTTTATCTGCACTAGGAAATCCTTTAATATAATGATCAGTATGGATCTATCTTCCTTTCACGAGAATCCCTCAATACTATGATTGGTCTTTGTCTTCCTATCCTTGGAAACACTAATCTGATGGAACAAATTCACCATCTCCCTAACCTCAAAATCCATCAATCAGCACGATGACCGAAAAATTAATGCAAAAGAAAAATGTTCTAAGGAATATAAAATCCTTACAATGATTCCTCAGATCTTTAACACTGAACAGAATTAAAATGTATAGGAATGAGGTGTTCATGTGGAGTAATATTTAGATGAATTGAGATTAAAAATTCATTAGCAAATAAATCTCAAAAGGACCTAATAATTATAGGTGAACCTCCAATGGTCATATTTCATAGTTAGTTGCAACTTCCTCAGATACTTTCACTTGACAACTAATAGCGATGTAGATTAACTAAATTCATAATGTCGGGTTTTAGCACCATTACAATGTTATTCTATATTCCCTCTGATAGAAATGAATTTATATACTCCTATTATAAACACTGAATAGTATATGGACTTCCTTTTTATTTTTCAAATCGACAAAATAAACAAAGATCAATATGATGTGTTGGTACCCATATCAGTCTGATGGTCATGAATTTTGTTATTTTGATTGAAAGGACATAAGTATAATAACTGGTTAGAACATAGTTTTATATAATACACCAAAATCAAATTAATACTGATGGATCAGTTAGAGTAATATAATTTTATATTTTTATTATATTACAATTATTTCATCATTCGTTATAAAATAATATTTTCTACAAAAACATAATAAAACACTCAGAAAAAATGAATTTAGTAAACATAGTTTTCATCGTGTATTTTATTATCAAAACTATGGAAATAAAATGTAGAAAATATAAATTTTAACTCAACATTAGTGTCCTTGAAGATATTCAGGGTGTAGCCCTTTATAAGTGAGGGGAGCGGTATTTTTATAATAATATAAAAGGAAATTCACCATTAAGAGTTAAAATAATCCAATATGGGGAAAATAATGTGAGGAAAGGTTATAAAAGATAAAAATCTCATAAACTCATTTTTTACATGTTTTTAAAATTATTTAGGTCTCTTTATCTCTATTAATCCATTTTTAACATAATTTACCTTTATTTATGTAACTAATTTTTACCTATGTAATTCATTATGTGTATAAAAATAAAGAGGAAGTTATAAAAAAATTTGGACCAATTGATTCCAAATACGAAATCCATTTAAATATATACAATATCTAAATCAAATTAAAAATAATTGTAAAATAAAAAATGTACAATGCACACAAATTAGTTCTATAATATATATAATTTTAATCCAAAAGGTTAAACATGGGTATTCTATGTTCAGGATAGTATTTTGAATGTATAATTTCACTTATTGAATACATATTTTTTTAATTAACGGGTTTAAAAAACTTTAATTCATGGTTATATCCTAATGATATCATAAAATTGTTGTACTTGTAAATTGGTTGCTTTTTATTATATACCTCAAAATGATATATTTCTGAAAAATATCCAAAAATCATCCTAAAATAATTATGAAAAAATGAAATCAAAAATTACTTTTATTTCAAAAAATTCAAATATTAAAATTAATAAATTTATACTTTATTATAAAATGTAAAATATATTGAAAATACACCATTATTGAAAAAAATTATTTTAAAATTATATGTTATTTTAATCCTTATTTACTATTATTAGTAGTTGAATTGGGGATAATATATTAATATTATAAACTATACATTTTATCATAATTAAGACATAAAATATTTATATAATTAAAATAAAAATACATTCCACATAAATTTAAAATTTTATAAAAATACATTTTTAAACATAAAATGTTATTTTTTTTATCTCTTTTTCCATGTTAATTGAATATAATTGGTGAAATAGTATTAAAATTTATATTTATTTTTATTCCTAAAAATATTTCATAATTTGGGTACCTTAATATATTCATACCAAAAGAATTATTTTAAACCACCTAACTTTGTTTTATAACATTACCACACGTCAAATGTCCAAGTTCCATTATATAATCATAATAGATAAGATATTTCAATATTTAACATTTCACTAATAAAATTTCATTTTCAATCAAAAGAAATCATTTCAGGATATTGAAATATTCAATCCATTTCCAAATGCATTTAAAATATCCAAAAAAGATACTTTTGAATCTTAGTGTCACATACCACTTTGAAACATTTGACATAAATTAACTTTTCAAAACATTAATGTCCATATAAATAAGTTCATAAAAATAATTTTTAAAACATGGTCATGAAATATATGGTTTTAGAAGAATAAATCTTTAAAACATTTAAAATTGTGTTTTATTTAAAGGGTCTCGTACCACTAGAGAAATACATGAATAAAAATAATTAATTAATAATTATAAATAATTTTTAAATATGATGGGAATATACTAATTCATTATATAACATGTCAAAATGGTGGTATATACACCTTATAGGATGATAAAGGTGCATAAAATCATGATATGACTCAATGAAAGGGGATTGAGATGAAGTCCCTTATAGAGATCATATCATTAGATTAAGGATAAATCAATGAAATAATTATGTGTGAAAAATAAAAATACATCCAATGTAAGTGGATATTCATTATAAAATAATATATGTTAATTCACACATATTCTTGGAAAAATAAAACCAATGACATGGATATTTAACTCAAGGAATGGAGATTGAGTTATGATTTCCCTTACCTTGAGTCTGACTTGTCTCGTAGGTCCTTTATTTTACTACATAATAAAATCAGGTTAATTTATACTTTCTTTGGAACCATATTCAAGTTTATTATTCCTTTTTAATTACTTATTACCATGCTATAAAAATTACATAATTATTTATGTTCATATTG
Organism: Viscum album; assembly: GCA_963277665.1. Classification (NCBI taxonomy): domain Eukaryota; kingdom Viridiplantae; phylum Streptophyta; class Magnoliopsida; order Santalales; family Viscaceae; genus Viscum; species Viscum album. The sequence goes on from OY728121.1 coordinate 1,459,278,048, forward strand.
GTCATTTTGTCAAAATTCAATACTTAAGTAAAAAATGATCTTGTTTTTAGATAAATTGTCCATGTGGTAAAAATTAAATCATCTATATAATATTATTCATGATTTAAAGAACATATATATCAAGTATATATGTATTTATAATTTCCATAATATTTGAATATTCGATATGAAATGCATCGTTTATGGAGAGGGTAGACCGTATGTACACATGAACGCTACTTTCATTCCATTTTCATATTAAAGGAATAATTATTAAATGATATAAATTTATATTATAATACAAGTATTATTTTAATGTTATATATGTCTCATAGGTTTAATAAAACCATTCTTTATTTTTTTTCATTTTTAGGAAGAATGAGTCATATATGAGGGGGAAGTAGTCCACACTTCCTCAAACAAAATTATCTTATTTAGAAAACCTGGAAAGCATAATGGTGTGTTATAAATAAAAATTATAAAAGAATAGAGACAATATAAATATAATATATATCATATGTAAAAATATTTTCCATTATAATGGCCACCATGAGAGGTAGTAGGGGAAAATATAACAATCATCATTTCGTGAGGCCGTACATCACCATACACAGAAACAATAAGTTTGTTACCCATTAAATAGAGGCATGTATAAGTATAGATTAAAAAATAGAATAAAACATACAATTATATTTAGGATACAATTGTTTTTATGTAATTATAGAATAATATTCTTTTAGTGAGTGGAGAGTGGATGAAAAACTAAAAAGTATGAGAGAAAGTGTTACTTCTTAATCAGGTGGTAACTTCTTTTTGTTTATAACAAAGGATTCATTGTGCGGATTTCATCCCTAAGGGGGTCCTCAAAGATTAGATTATGGATTCTAGGATTATTTTTTGGGATGAATTTTCTAAACCAAAGGGTTACTAAAGTGTGAGTATTAGAGAGGAGAGAGTACAATTTTATAGAGGAGGGAAGGGGAACCCATAGAAACTCTTATATTATTAAATTAATATAAATTATTTTTTAATTAAAATGGATATAACATGATATATTTTTAAGATAAGATGAGGTAAATCCTCTCATACAGTAATTTTTAGACATGTATTGATCTCATTTTAAACCATATCTTTTCGATTTATCCTTAATTATTCCATTTTAATTTTAGTTGTGGTAACAAAATTTTAATTAGTAAGAGGATATTAATTTTACATATATGAGGTATGTTTCCCATAATTGGAAAATTAAAGAATATTTAGTCCTTATCATAGTCACCTTTTTATCTTAAAATATTTTTATGATTTTTAAATAACTTAATATATTTATATTTTTATAAAACATCAATTATGTTAATTTTCACACTATTCATGTTATTGAATTTAAATAAAATCCAAAAGAGAGAAAACATCAAACCAAAGAATTTAATAGTCTTATAACATGTCATATTCACCGATAAAAAATTTTTATGACATAAATTGTGTCATCCACTATTTAATTTAATATTTATAAAATCATTTATTTTATTCCATTATTAGTAAAGAAATCACTTCAATATCTCATTTTCATAATGAAATTTAATTATTTAATGTATAAAAATTATATATTACATAAAATGATATAGGAAAATTTATATTTATAAGTAATATTTATTATAGAATATATCACTTATATGAACCCATATTCAAATTGTTTTAGTAGGAAGATAAATGTTTATAACATAATTTCCTTTATTTTGAAATAAAAGTTACAAGTGCCAAAATCACACTCAAGTGGCTTCCAAAGGACAAATTTTTCACCCAATGGTTTTATTTGTCATCCATATCTCATCCAATATAATTAATACAATTTTTTAGGTAGTTTTATATTATTATAATATTATTTTTATCCTTATTTACCAGATTAACCCTTTAACTGTGGTAAATAAAACTAATTACTAAAGTTGCTATTTATCATGTCCAAAAATGAAAGGGAAATATTTTCATAATTTGGACCTTATTATTCCAAATATTGAAACAATTTTTCCAAATTGAAAACACAGAAGTTGTAGTAATTAATTTAAAATTAATTATTATTTTAAAAACAAGGAAACTGGGTTTTATAATGTAAAACCCACAAAAAGATTGACATATTTTTGTATCAAATTTCAATTTGAGATTTTATCAAATGAAATAAATAATATTAAATTAGAAAAACTTAATCCAATTACACTTTAAAAAAAATTAAAAGTACAATATAAGTATATAAAATATTACATGAAAATATAGTTTTGAATTAAAATATAGTATTTTCACTATTCATTAAAATATGGATTTAATCAGAAAAACCCCAAAATTCAACCAATGTTAAATTTTATGTCCCACATTCAAGTAGTAAATTTATTTTGTTAAATATAATATAAAAAAAGTTTCAAAAACTATATTTAAAATGGTTTCTCCATTAATAGGTGATAAAACTATATTTTTTAAAAAATAAATCTTTTATTCGAAACATTTAATTTGTTCTAATATATTGTTTAGAAAACATATAAGATGAATTTTAAATATTTTATTTATTATAGTATATATATAATTCATTAATAAAATCCATCAATTAGGGTTTTATTATTTTATAAATTCATTTATTTTCATTTAAATAGTTTTTCAAATAAAAAATTCTTTTTAAAAATTCTTTTTTTAAATTTATAAATAATTTTCGACAAGATAATTAATTATATACACGTGTAATAAATATTTTAATAAATAAATTAATACTATCCATTCCCACCATTCCAATGGCTAGGTTATAATGATAACATTTAAATTATAATATTTAGTTGTTCGTTTAAGCTCGATGTAGCGTATCATATACGCTATTAAACATAGTTTTTATTTCTTAAAACTTGGAATGTTATAGGTCATCTATCAATTAGTTCTCTATCATATATATAAATATAAATTACATAATATTACTAAGAAAAATGTCAAACAATTGAAATTCAGAATAAGATATATATGATTATCGGAGATTTGTTTATATATATATATATATAATATCCGATCTCCCATACGAAATTTACAAATAATAATAAATAAAAATTACTTGAAATAATTATTATAACAGTAAATCAACTTCAATATAATTGGTTAATGATAAATCCCATGAAATTCTCACTATAGTTTCCACATAAAATTCGAAATTTAAAAACATGAAAGCTAAGTACATGTATATATAAATAAATTCAGAAAACATTAATGACTATAAGAAAAGTATGAATATGTTTTTATCATCTAATATAAATTTATAAACACTTAAATGAAACAAAACAACTCAGAAATTTTGAAATTAAATTTCTATTATTAAATCAAAATGTTTATGTGTGAATGAAGAGTAGCTTAAATATTACCATAAATATGTTTAAAACATGTTAATAAATTTTTACATAGGTTATATATATTTAATATGAATTTATAGATTCATTTGAACAATCTAGACACTTGTTATAAATATGTAACAATAAAAAATAACACAAAAATAATAAAAACAAAGTCATTTGGAAAATATGAGCCGTGTAAGGGTTAAATATCATGTTGCATAAAGTTATGTACTAAATTATATAGGTTACTCAAAGGTAACTTCCTTTATTCATATGTTTAATAATAAGATCTCATACCCTGTGTAAGGGTAAAACACACTTTTCATAGTATGTGTAAGGGTGCCACGAATTGTTTAAAGGACAATTGAATATTATGTAATGGTATGGAAACAATTATAAAAATGGACTAAGGGTAGATATAATATTATGAAGGGTAAGATGAATTTTACGTAAGGGTAAATAAAAATTTATAAAGATCACATTAGGGAAGAATGAAAAATTATGTAAATATAGATTTAAATTAATAAAGTATGTTTAAGGGTAAAATTGAAAGATTACATATCTACATATGGGAACATAAAATAACTATAAATAGTATAAATAATAAAATATGTTTTATTTGAAAAATAATTAAATAATAAATAATATTAATAAATGAATTAGTAAATATAAAATATTAATAACTAAATAGTAATTAAAAATAGTGATATAAAATAAAATTAAACCTTCGGAGGAAATTATAATATAGAAAACATAAAATATAAATACATCAAAATTGTTAAAACAAACCCCCAGTTCTAAAAATATCATTATTTTTGGAAATTAAAAAACAAAATAATAGTTTTTAAAAGATTTCCTCCTTTTATAAATTTATCAAAATTTAATATTGGAAAGATTTCAACTAAAAAGTATATCCTCCCCTCAATAAAAGAAAAAAAATTACTTTCAAACTTAATTTCCAGTATTCCAAGGATGAATTTGGTTTTCTAAAATCTAGAAAAATACCATGTTTTAGTAAATATATCAGCATGTTTATTTTAAGATGGAGCATATTCTAAAATAAGATCTCTTTTATTTACATCATCTACAATTAAATGAAATCTCATGTCAATATTCTTAGTTCAACAGTGATTTCAATGGATTTTAAAAATATAAATTGAAGATGAATCATCATAATAAATAGGTATATTTTCAAAATTAAAATCAATATCGGAGAAATTTTTTTAATCTACAGTGATTGGGGACAAAATGAAGTGGCATAAATATATTCAGTCTCTCTAAATGATAAATAAATAAAATTTTATTTTCTTTAACATCAAGATAATAACTTTTTGCTAAGGATGCCTAACAAACCTGAAGAACTTTTTACATTAAGTGTGAATCCAATAAAATTTTATAAAAAGAAACTTATTAAATAAAAAAATTAAAATAAAATAATCCATTATTAATAGTTACATTAACATTTCTAATAATATGTTTAATGAACATTAACTAGGATTCATGATGGTTAGACTGAAATATTTCACATAAAAAACCCTAAAAATTATATTATGTCTAGAATTTGTGAAATAAAACAAACATGAAATCATGACACTAAAAAATTTTAAATATACAAATTTTATGGAGACATTATAATATTATTTAAAATATATATTAATAGGGGTTTTATATGTTTTACAATAATCAAGACCAAAACAATTAACACAATATTTAGAATATTTAAAATTATTCATGAATATATTATCATTAATATGAGTAATTTTTATATATAAAAATAATTTTAATTAAATCATAAGACTCATATAAAATTAACTAGCCATAATAGTAGATAACTCATTACAAAAAAATCATGTGAATAACTAAAAAAATATCATGAACATAAATCCAAACAATCAAAATATCTTATGAAATCCTTTTAATAAAAATTGGATCTAATTTACATTTTATAGAATAATTTTTCCACAAAAACAAATAAGTTATATCATACTAAGAATGGGGGTCATGTTTATGACCATGTAAATCTTTTAATAATTTAAAAACATGATTATGAACTTTTTCATTTTCAAAAAGAATGGGTTGAGAAACCTGAACTTATTTATAAATAAGTGTATTTAAAAATACAATTTTAACATCGATATGAAAGAACATAAAACTTTAAATAGATAAAAAAATATAATAAAATATTAATACATTCTATATGATAAATAGGATAAAAATATTCTGCAAAATTGTTACATTCTTCTTGAAAATAACATTGAGAAACCATCATAGCTTTATTCTTAAATATTTTTTCCAGATTCATCTATTTTGTTTCTAAAAATAAGTCTAGTTCCAATAATATCATTACCTATATTGTTTAATCAAATTTCTAGGCATTATTTATTGAAATATGATTAAGACCTTCTATCTTAGAAATAATCCTATTTGTATCATTCAAAGAATCTAAAACATCATTATGAACACATTAAAAAATAAAAGTAGAATTTCCATTAAATTATAAATCACAAGTTTTATTCATAATACCTGAATCAAAAAGGCTAATAATATTATGAACTGGGTGATATTTATCAACCTTTAAAAACATTGGAATATAATGATAAAGAATAAACTCCCCATCATCTATTACAACATCTTGAGGTTTTTATTTTTCAAAAATGAAATCCCTAGAATCTTCTTCATCCTTTTCCAAACATGAATTCTAAACATCGGAAGATTCATAAAAAATTATATACACAGATTCATCAACAGTCAGGATATGTTTATTATATACTCTATAAGCCTTAATATTTAAAGAACAAACAATAAATATAAAATCAATACTTTTAGAATAAAAATTATCATAATTATATTTCTTTCAAGATAAAAACATTACAAATTTGGAATTTCAAATGAACATCTATTTTTTTACCATAAATCAATTAATAATGTTCTTTCATTCTAATTTATGTAATTAAAACTATATTTCTTAAATTTCAATAAATATTAATAGATTTATCAAAAAATTATTTTGGTAAACTATAAACATTTAAAAATGTTTTCTAAATTTCACAAACAAATCTATTTTTACTTTCTATAACACATTTTTGTGTGGTGTTATAGGACCAGAAAAAATTATGATCATTGCCATTATCATCACAAAGTATATCAATAATAAAAATTCGAAAACTCATATCCATTTTCAATTCTAATAAAAACAATTGAATATTTTTTTTTATTTTTCACCATCACACAAAAAATAAATAAATCTACACAATGTTTCACTTTTATGGGATATAATATATGTCTAATTATATATACTAAAATTATCAACAATCACAAAAAAATTTCCTTACCTAAAAAAATAGATTCATTAAAACGAATAAATAATTCTAAATGAATGAGTTCTAAATATATAGTGTTTGTAACATAATTAAGACATTTAAAAACTCTATGTTTTTTAACTTTAAAACAAGAATCATAAGAAAATTATTCCATCTTTTCAAATTGGGAAGTTCTTGAACATGTCCTTTCAATGAAAATTATTTTAATAGTTAAATGATCACATTTCTAAGACACTAATTCCATAATATATAATCTATTTTATAGCATTAATATGATTAACTATTCTATTTTATATACCATAGAAAATAGTAGAATAAATATTATCATTTCTATGTTCATAAAAAAAAGAATAATCTTTAAACATGAAAAAATTTAACATCTTAAATCATAAAATACATACCATCACTAAAATTATGAGTGATTATAATTATATTATATTAAATTCATTAAGTACATAGAAACCTAAAAATTAAAACAATATCATAAATACCAAAATAACTAAAAACAATGTAAATTACTTTAGACTTATCTCCAACCATGATAGACACTCCACCACATTTGGTGTACAAGAATGAATTCAATAGGTCACCAATCACGTACCAGGAATAGCCTCTATAAATGTTCCATTTATCCTTGAGATTCTAATTATGGTTATCCGGAATCGATAAATTAAACTGAGAAATTTTTTGGTAACCAAGCTATTTTTTGGCCAACTAGGTTAGCATTATATTTGTTAGGTACCCAAAATGACTTAATACACTAATTTTTTGGCATTATAGTGGCAAATTATTTAAAATAAAAGCTCTATTATTGGCATGAAATTATGTAAATCTAAGGGAACATTTATTATCATAATTTATCTACAAAAAACAATTAAATAATGTTATAAAATAATATTCTCTAATAAAACATTGGAAAAAATATGTCTTTTATAACATAAAAATCATTGGATTATAACCAAGAAAATATTTACCTTTGTTTTATTATCTTATAGCCACCATCTTTTCATATTTATCCCTTCTTTGAAAAAACATGATAACATTTATTTTAATCTGACCCCTTCCTTTTTGATACTATAAATATCCTTCTAAAAAAACTCAAAATCATCATAGTTAATACCTATAAAACATGAGAAAAAATAACTCTTTTATTTCTTAAAAGAATCATTATTCTTATTTACTTTCTTCCTTTCCATTATGAGCCACTTATTTTATTCTTCAATTCATTATAAAACTTATTAAATATTAAAACAACATATTCAATTTTCTAATTTACTTCATATAACTCATCAATGTTATAAACATCACTATCTTAATTATAATTAGAGTATTAATAATTACATAACTCACTTTTATTTTCTTTTATAAAGAACATGTTGTATGACTCTTTCTCACTTATAGATTCATCACTTGAGTCATATACTTCTATTTATCTCAATCCAGTATGATATGAATATTTCAATTACTTCTTTCATTTCTTATCTCTACCTTCATAATTCAATATTTTACAACCAGTATTAACATTTCCATACTTACTACACTCATAGTAGGCTACCTCTGGCCAATATATTGTACCCCTCTTTTCATTTTCATCATTATACTGATCATTACTTAGTCTCTTTGATAAAATTTCTATTTTCGTCATCAAATTATAATTATCATTTCCTATATAAATAATTCATACCTATTTACATTCTTGTGCCTCAGATTTATAAGATTTATAACTAAAATTTATATGTGATTCTAAATATATAACTTTATTCATTGAATTCTATTATACCAAAATATTATTTAATTCTGGTTAATATTGAATAACTAATTTTTCGAGTTCAACCAATTTGAATTCTCTAAAATTATTACATTATAAATCACAACCTTATTTAAATGGAATTTATTGGGTAATGATATTAGGAATCCTCATACAAATTTTGGTTTCTCCAAATTTTATCCAAAGTAATCCATTCCATTCACAATTATTGTGAATCAGTGGAACATTCGATTAACAATTTCCTTTTCACCCATATTCAAATCATGATATCCCACTAGAAGAATTTCATGATTGGTTCTTGTCATATTATCTATGCTAGTATTAGATACTTGTAGAATGTCCTAGAACCCATGATTGTTTATTATATATAGAAAAATTACTAAACACACTTCTATTAATATATAAATATAAAATATTTACTAAATGTAAATTAAAAACATATTTTGAACCATTGTTTCATGTAAGAGTATCATGGATAACTTATGGAAATTTGTGTGTTTTTCTATGATCAACTAGTGTTTTCTACTTAAAATCTTGAGGTGTGTCTTTATTCTTTATTTCCATTAAATTTAGTGATTACCATCAATGTGAGGGGGATTCAGATAAATCTATGTGTCATTTTAATTCATTTCTTCTACCGTATAAATATTTCCCTTAGTCTTTGTGGTATATAGAAATGTTATCACATTAAATATAAACAAAAACACATATATAATAGGTTCTTGATACCTTGTGTTTAATATTATGAAAAGAAATAGTAGAAATAATCATTCTTTGACACTTTTCAGCCATTGATACCATTTTTTTGTCAGATATGGTGATGGATGACAATCTATGAGGGTAAATACACCATATAAAAATTTTAAAGTGATATATTATTTTTGAAAATTAATATACAAATTAATTAATAGTGTTAATTATAAATTTAAAAATAAAGACAAGCAGTTTTATCTAGAGTATACCTATATTACTCATATACCTCTCTACAATGTGAGAGATATGTTCTTATATAAAATAATTATGGAAGGGGAAACATAATATAATTAAAACATAAATTTTCTAGAGGAATTATATATAATACCCAAGATTTTTTATGGGGTGTACCATTCAGATTTAATAATTAATTTTCGATAAAATAAGTCACTACCCGAGTAGTCTGGACTTTCAAATCTAGGAGTCACAACCCAAAATAATAAAAATTATTTTGAATTTAAAAGTATAAAAAATGTGTGGGGGGTTTTTATGATACAGTAATTACTATTATAGAAAAAATAATCAAAAAAAGATAGATAAACAAGAGAGTAATATGTATTGGTTCTTGATTATTTGATAATCTTGTATCATTATGGTAGTAGATATCGAATTAGTTTAGGTATAGCCTATGATAGATCATCAAACAGATGAGAGAGTTATTTTGATAGGATCAAAAGAATTCAAAAAACTATTTAAATATGAAATATTTCAATTTAATGAAATAGTGATCCATTAAAGAATAATCATATCAATATTTTTATATATGGTTTTCTACCAATAAGTGATTGAACATACTTATATATAAATCTCAAAAGTTATGAAAAAATTTCTAAAAATTTAAGTTAAATTTAATAGATACTTGATATTTTGATAGAGATATAGATTATTATTACACTCTGATTCAAAATTTGAAAAAAAAAATAATAGTTCAAACTAACCTGAAATTAACATTATAGTAGTAAAACAATTCGATTTTATTATTCATGGAGAAATCGCATGAAAATCATAGGATAGTTTCCATTTAAAATTCATTATTAAAAAACATGCAGAATAACTACATGTATATATGATAAAATTAAAACTAAATTAATAAACTAGAATAAAATCCTATAAAACAATTTTTAATATTTTTTTGTTGTCTAATATGAATTTAGAAACATTAAAAATAAACAGAACAACTCAGAATAATTAAATAATTTTTATTGAGTTTCCTAATGAATGTCCATTCATAAAATGAATAACATCAATGATCATCAAGAACAATCTCAAAAAAAATTAAACAAAATCACATAGGTTCTATATATTTAATATCAATTTATATATTCATTAGAATAATTTATATACATATAATGAACATGAAGAAAATTAAAATACCACAAAAATCATAAAAAAAGTGTAATCTATAAAATACTAGTTGTATAAGGGTTAAATATCATGATGGGTAAAATTATTTAAAAAATTATATAGCTTATATAAATGTATATCCATGCATTTTTAATGGTAATAAGAATACATCATATATTATGTATGGGTAAAACATACTTTTCATACTTTGTGTAATGGAACCAATAATTTGGTAAAGGTGAAGTAAATAGTATGTAAAGGTAAGGAAAAAATTATAAACATTTTATAATGGTGGATAACGATTTTTTAAAAGTAACATGAAAGTTATGTAAGGGTAAGGAAAAAATTAAAAAGCTAATTTAAGGGTAGAAAGAAAACTTTTTTAAAGTTAAAGAGAATATAACAAAGGATATGTAAGGTTAAATGAAATATTAAAAACATGTCTAAGGGTTAGTAAAAAGAAGTTTAAATTTCATAAAAATGTCAAATTTGTTTTATATAAAATTAAAATAATTATATAATAATTTAAAATAATTAAAAATGAAAATAAAAATTTAAAATATTAAAAACTAAAAAATAAATACAAATAATACATTTAAAAAATAAAACATTCTGAGGAATTTTTAATTTAAAAAGAATAAATTATAAATATTAAAAATTAGTAAATAAAACCATTCTCGAATAGAGGTATGCCACTTATATAATTTTATTTAGTGATTTTTGTGTTTTTAGTGAAATTTAAGGATTTATTAAATATAAAAAGTGGGAATTTTTTAATGTTCTTGATATATACTAGGGGTGCTACACACCCCCTTTCCATAAATATTGAAACTATGAAGGATTTAAGATGAGTAATTTATTGATATTTTCAAATAAAATTTATGGAAGACTGAATTATTAAATTCTTATTAGTTCAATGTATAAATTAAGTATAATTATTTAATTTTTTATTTCAGTTGTCATGGATATACATAGGGCCTAATATTGATACAAGATGGAAAATTTAACATGGATGATCCTGATAGGTTCTCTCCAATAAATATTTAAAGGGTTTAACTACATGAATAAGGTATCCATTCCACTGAACATCTCACATAGTATTTTTTTTATGTATCATGTTATATACAGTTTCAAAAATTTTGTGTGATCATTATTTTATTAATGAATGTTTTATTTGAACACTCATGATTTTAATGATGTTTCTTAGGCCCAATATAGACCCTTTAATGTTGGTTGATGCCTCAACTTCCAATGGTCAGGTACATACCCATAATTGTATTTTGTGTGATATATGAACCCAATAAGTGTGTAAATGAAGTGGGTGGACATAATATCTCTAGTTATACATTCCCTTATACTACATCTTATAGAGGAGAGTGTGGGATATGGAATTATTGGGATAGTATGCTAAGATGTAACTTTGATCATGTTTATTAAAGAGTGGGAGAGTGTCTCCCATTTTTATTATGTGATCACTAGGGTTGGTATACTCTTTGTGGGATTAGATGTAGATTGAGAATGATAGGACTAATATATAAAATGAGAAGTTATATGGTAATTATAATACATCTCAAGAGTGATTCTATGTAGATTTTCATATAGAGCTATGATACAATAATATTATTGTGATAATTTTGAGAGATGTAATGTAATTTTAGGGATAAGATTTAACTTAAGTGTTCATAATGAAATAGAAGAGCCCATGTAGTGTTTATGAATTTTAAAAATGCTTAAGGGACCTTAGTGGGATCAATAATATTATTATGGAAACAAGGAGGGTATGTGTATAGAGGATATCAAGATGATAACTCATTGTGTTTGTGGAACTAAATGTTGATTTTTCACTTGATAGGACAACCTATGAAGTGTGTGATGGGTTCAGGCTTGTGGAAATCCTATTCATGGATGACAATTATATGATACATTTCTTAGTTGAGCTACTTCTGATTATATATGTTTATATGATTTCTCTTCTGGGAGATCCACTTATCCATCATATATGTTTATATGATATATTCTTAGGTGACCCATTTTCTACCAATAAGTTTATAAGATATATTCCCATGTGGTTTGATTATCTCCACAAATAATATATAATATTTATAATGGGGTAAGATTTCCTCATTACTGTATATAAGGGATTAAGGGTGGGTTACTATTAACCCAGATTATATTATCTGAAATTTATGTGGTGATACTACCCCCAACTGATTTTTATTAGATGTTCTTTGTGGATCACTTTTCTTCTAACTGATCATTTACCTGAGATTCTACGTATTCCCACCCTTATATCTGATTGAATTTTTCTTGATATTATATGGTGGGCTACTCTTCCCAAAATCATTTCATATATGACATTATCTATGAAATCCATTATTCCCCTTGGGTGATCATTTATAATAATATATATATATTCCTCTGATTTTAGGGTCGAACATTTATCCCATATAATGATGATGTGACATGATTATTGACACTTTCTTAAAGATTGAATAAGGCTTGGATGACCAAAGGTGTAACCCAAAATCTCGAGTATTGATAGTGGGTTTTTAATAGCACTTTCTTATAAATTTATTATTTATAATAATATAAATTTTGTAAGAAAATATTTTTTTATGTTAGTTTCTTCATTGGTGGTTCCCTACTATGTTTTACTCACACAATGCTTAGGCAGTCATGTAACTTTGGTAACTAAGAAGATCTCAGATATAGAAGTTATATATAGGGTAAAGTCCTAGGATTGGATCATTTAGCTGGATAGTTAAGACATGGATTTTGATATTAGGGTGTGATGAAGCTCAAGGATTTAAATATATCCTCCTTATATTTATTTGCTTTTTATTATATTTATATGTGAATGGCCCAGTAGATGATCATCCATAGTGTATGAATTTATACATTCATTTTACCTATTATAGATTGATAGGTATTTGATTTATTTTTGTGTACTCAGATTCATTATTATTGATATTGAATGACATTTTTTCTACTATTTTACCTTAATATGATGGCATAGTACCCCCAAAAGTAGCACCCAAAATCCTCACTACTTTTTTGAAACCTCTAGAATATGGGGAGTCTCACTTGATGTCCTATAACACTCCATTCAAGACACCAGTGATTGGAATTAGTCCAAGATATTATAAATTGATATATGAATGTATTTTTCCATTTCATACTATTTGGGATATTCAATATTGAGACTTGGGATTTTTGGAGCTAGCGATGGACTAAGGATTGGTGCACCATGAACACTATTTGGTATAAATCCTTGGTTAGCTAGAATATGGGATTTTGGTTCTAGATTAACTTTTATAATTAAGATATTCATTTAAGTATGATGTGTGTATTTGAGATTGATATTTATAGTTATGGTTCTTGTCTTCTCAAAATGTATTTGGTGTACATGGATTGTATTTGTCACGTGAAAGTCATATGAATTTTTTTTTCTTAACTGTGAATGATATTAATGATGAAGGGGGTTAATTTTATTCATGTATCAACCAAAACATATGTAGTGTTTTACAATATAAAATTTTACTGGCATTATACATATTTCAACAGTCATTTGTCTTCGAAATACTGGTTATGTTGAACTTAAGATGATACTTTTTTTCCTAAAAATCACAATAAATTCTGACTATGAAATGGATGTATAATGAAACATTGTGGGTAGGTATTGTAATTTTATTCCATGATACAATTTCTAGAAACAAATTATGTTTTGATACTTATAGTGTTAACAATATCATATATATTGTTTTCCCAATATAGCTACTTGGTGGTATTATACATAACTCAGGAACAAGACTATAGGTAACTCAGCATGAATCATCTTATGGAGGTGTAATGTGTTTATATATGATAATACATGAGATAACGATCTTAAATAGGGTACTATAGTATAAAAATACTCAGTGAGGGTTAGTTCCTTAGAGAGGGTAGTGACTTGTGATGTTATTCCTAATATGTGTATGTGTATGGGATCCCTAGAGTGGGTTTTTAACATCAATTTCACTATGAAATTTGATACAGGAAAAAATATGTGGTCCCACATGTGGTATCCTATGTGAGATATAATTTAGGGGATACATGATAGTTCCTTTTACCTTACTATTTGGCATGTGATATTGGTGAGTTAATAATTATTATTGAGTTGTGTGGAATTTTCCAATGTCTATTATGATGTTTGAGGGTAACCTAAGAGACCTATGAGGCAAGTATTATGAATTAATTATAAACATGAATCATATATAGATGATTTTAAATTAATATTGTAACATCCCAACCCTCCTCATTGGCTTGTGTAAGAGAATAATTGCTACTTGGAATTAACTTACATACCAAGGATGCCAATGGATGGAAATAAATTCCAAGGGCTTAAAAACAATTGGGGGTGATTTTCCCTTTGAAAATAAAAAAAACCAAACCACTGTATGGTTCATGATAAGGAAGTAAGAAAAATAAATGTATAAAAAATAAATCAACTAATTATAGTACCTAGTGGAGCCTAAGATCAACATCAACTATAAAGTACAAGACAAAACCAACAAAAACTCTAGAGACTCTAAAGACACCAAATTAGAAACTTCTAGAAAGATCCAATCACTAACTCTACTATAAATTCTCATGTATCATGAATCACAATTAAAGAAATGTGATAAATTCCCTGTACCTATGTCCTAATAAAATATATCTGTAAAAGAAACAAAATGTTCCAAAAAAGGGTTGAGTATTGAAACTCAGAAAGATTTCCCCAAATTAATTCCTTAATCATGATTCTAAGATATAACATTTTATCACATTAATAAAAAATTATTTACTTAAAACAATTCAAAATAGTTTATATCAACTCCAAAATATTTCTATGTAGAACAATTTTCATACCAATACACTTTTTTGTACCAAACCCATTTCCTAGAAAAAAACAATCAATTCATTCCAACCATTTAGTGAATTAATTTGGAATTACAATTTCCATTCAAGAACCAACACCCACACACACTAAACAAGAAACATCAAGGTGTTACTATTAATGGTGTAACTTCACATCCATAACCCATCCCTTTGATTAAGGTACTTCATGACCAATATCTATCCCATTCAACTCATACTTAACCATTTAATCCTACAACCATTCCGACACAATCTTATCAAACCATTTTAATAAAACAATAATTTTATTGAAAATAATTTTCCATATATAAAATCAATCTACCAACTTAAAATAATTTTTTTAAAATCATGTTACATCTTTCACTTCCCACCAAAACACCCAATTTTCCCAATTCCATGAAATGTCACTATAGAGGGTTTCTATCCAACATTGGAAAACCATTTCACAGTCAATTTCAAGAAAAATAGTAGATTTTAAATCAACCCTAACAGTTCTAATAATAGAAGTCAAGAGTGAATCTACTTACCTCGTAATTTATGGGGAAAATGAAGATCTAGATGAAATACTCAGCAAAAATAGGTTGAATCTCTAAAAACATTCCTTAAATCTCATTCCCTAACATGAGCACAACCATATCTCATAATGATTGGAATAAATAAATAAATATATATATATATCCAAAGTACTAGATATATGAATCCAATATGGTAAAGATATTTATATCTAAGGAAAAATATCATGTATAGAGACTTACCAATGGAATTGGGCTTCAACACACCATCAGTTTCAAAAAAAATCATTCCCATATCAATAGATAGAGTCTCCATAGCCTTTGGGAGTAAAAAAATAAAATTATGGTTGAAATGGAAGAAAAATCAGATGATTTGGGGTAAATTAAAGTGATATACACTTTTTCTAGACCTCACTTTTAATGATGCTTGATTAGTCGCATAATTAGTAAAATCGTGCACTAACCATGCACCGACCACTACCTAAAGTGGCACCTCAGATGGTTGGCCCAAATGGCTTGAAAAATCATGTTCCAACCATTCATAACCCCTCTGTTCAAATTTTCCAAGTTACTGACAAGGTTTCTGGATAGTATGGCCTAATAGTGTGCCTAACTGTGTGCCTACCTAGAGGCCTCTCTCTCTCACTATGCACAGTTTTCCATAAGAGTTTCACAATTTCTATGAACCATAAACAAATATTCTATCTTTATAAAATCCCCATAAAATTTCCAAAATTACTCCAAACTCTCCCAAAATTCATCCAAACACATTACATACATAAAATACCCAAATAAAGGGTTACATTATTGAAAATGGGGGTGTTATATTCTCCCCACCATTAGCCTTTTAGTCCCCGTATACTTGAAAACCATTACTCTCCCAAAATATTTTATGCCATTTCTCAACCATTTATTTATCTCACTCCAATATTTCTTCCATAATCCAACTATATTTCCAAAAAAAAATACACTAGTCCATTGCCTTTCCAACATAAGACATTATTTTTCCAATCCACAATCTGAACCAGTAGATGAACAAATAAAAAATATGTATTTAGGTTAATTTTCTCCCATAAAATAACATGGTAAGGGTTAGGATGATATTTTTTCAACTGAGATACATGAAACACATTATTCACTGCATTGAACTGTGCTAGAAAATACAACCGATATTTCACCTAATCAACTCATTCATGTATCCAGAAAAGTGAAAATGTATTGAGAAGATAACATTCCCTCCTCAAAATGATGATGCACAAGAAATGGAGAGATCATGAAGAACACATGATCACTCACCTCAAATGAAAAAGTTCATTGAAAATGATTCGAAAATTATTTATAATGAATACGAGTTGTCTTAATTATCTTCATGATCAACTAAATCTTACTAGTATCTTGTGGACAAGGCCCGAGTCAACCACTGATGTCACACATGTTTCCACCCAAAAAAGTAGAGAATAAAAATAACACCAATAAAATTATTTAAATGGATCCATATATATTGAGTCCTGGTAACTATTGAAATATGATAACACCACTAATGGTTTTTTATCCTCCCATGAGAAACCAAAATCCATTACACAGTCCCACAAAATTTCTTCCAGAATTTTTATCTTCCTTTTAGATTGTCTATCCATCTGAGGATGATACACTTTATTCATGGTAAACCGAGTCCCAAGGTATTTCTATAAAGACTTCAATAAGAGATAATTAAACCTTAGATCCCATTCTGATACAATCGAAAATGGTACATTGTGCCTCTTTACCACTTCATGGATATATATTTTAGATAATTCCTCCACCGTATGAGATTCATGAATATGGATGAAATTGGATGAATCTATTAGTTGATCCACTATCACCCTTGTGGAATCATGGTTTCAAACTAGTCTTGGGAGACCTATTAAAATATTCATGGCTATATTCTCCCATTTAGAAATAAGAATAGGTAATGACTAAAAAAATACCCACTAGCAACTGGTGTTATGCCACAACCTTTTGAAATGTTAAGCATCTCAAAACAAACTCTGCCACCTTCATTTTCATACCTACCTACCCTAACAGTGATTTCATTGCCTTATTCATTTACTATATTCGTGGATGAATAGTTAAAATTGAATTATGGTAATCATGAATTAGTTTTTCTAAAAAATCCATAGGTATGTCCATCTGATTTCAAAACCAAAAAACTGAGCTCCTATTAAGAAATCATCCCTTAATGGTCTCCCCACCATTGGGTTTCAACCTCATAATAATTGATTCTGAGTCAGAGGTCTATGACTATTTAACTATATAAACCAAATCCAAAACAAAATAAATTGGACATAAAATTGTAACTCCACCTCAGTCATCACATTCCATGTGAATGTCGGATAGGGATGACTTGAACTATCCCTGATTTAATGCTTCTTTTAAAAATTGAGAATATGAAGTTATTCTTAAAGTATCAGTCAGAAAATTACCTTTACATGATGTATACATCAGGTCAAATTCATCGATTTTTATATAATCCATCGATATTCTTTATTTCAAGTTCAAATATATATTTTTATAATATATGTTTCAAGCACTTATGATTCATAAACACTATAAATTTCTCACCTAAGTGGTAATGATGCCAAATATTCAAATAATGGATTATGGTAGCTAACTCCAAATCATGTGTTGTGTATTTATTCTTATTAAACCATAAATTTTGTGATCCATAAGTAAAAAAATGATCTCCCTTCATGAGAACACATACCAAACTAGATCCCAAAGCATCCCATTACAACATGTACCCTTGTCCCAATTATAGTAAAATTAATAATGTTCCTAATGTAACGGGAAAGTTAAGCTCCTGAAAAAACATCTAAAATTCCTCATCCAATTGGATTCAAAAATTCATCATTGTTAAAGATATCATAGGTGAATCTAGTGACGATATATCACAAATAACATAGTAATAACTTATTAGACCAAGGAAACTACGTATGTCGAAGAACTTCTTTGGTGGTGGCCAAGAGATAACAACTTCTATCTTTTCTTGATCCATAGAAACACCTAATTGAAGGTTTAAATGGATGGGGAAAGTACTTCTTGTATCCAAAAATAATATTTTAAAAAATTTTCATACAAACGATGATCACTCAAGATTCCCAACACTGTCACCGAGTGTTTATCATGCTCATCCCTTGTCCTTGAATATAAGAGTACGTCATCTACAAACACCACCAAAACATAATCCTTATACCATTGAAATAATTGATGCATTAATTCTATAAAGAATTTTGGCACATTTGTAATACCTAAAGGCAT
The DNA here is from genome assembly GCA_963277665.1 of Viscum album. NCBI lineage: Eukaryota > Viridiplantae > Streptophyta > Magnoliopsida > Santalales > Viscaceae > Viscum > Viscum album. Next base: position 1,459,297,270 of record OY728121.1, read on the forward strand.
GAAAACATACTTAAAATGTCCATATCTACTCTTGAAATATTTTTTCGAAATATCCTCCTTCTAAACATGGAATTAGTGATATCCTGATAGAATGTTAATCTTAGTGAACCATTAATATACCTTCAATTAATTGAATAGAACATCAATGCATGGATTTAGATACAAATTGTTTATATTAACTTAGTTAAGATTATGATAATTCACACACAACCGAAGATTTCCATATGTCTTTTTGACAAACAAGACTTGTGATACCCATAAAGAAATTCTAGGTCGAATGAAACATTTTCCTAAAATCTCTACCAACTTCAAATTCAATTCCATGAAAACATTTGGTTCTATCTGGTAGGATAGAATTTTTATTGGATTTTTCCCTAGAAGGATGTCAATCATAAACTGTTTTTTCCTTCTGGGTGGAAACACATAGAAATTTTCAGTAGAAACATCCTAAAACTGATCAAAAACCACTTGAAAACTACATGTTTTTATATCTTCCATAGATTCCAAATTTAATGTTGCTAACTAGTATAAGATATTCCCAACTACTAGTGCCGACAAGCCCATTTCATCTACTTTTATATTATAGTCTCCTATAAAGTGACACTTGTCTCTATCCCAAGACGTAAAACAGACCTTTCATGTATATCAGTAGATGTGAGCCTTGAAAATTATAATCCAATCCATACATAGGATTACTTCATACAAATACATCTCAATATTAGAGAAATGTCATATCAACTTATCTCCATCAACAGTTATATAACATTATTTCCACATAAAGGCTCAACATTCTATTGGACCAACATGAGATGGGGTTTTAAAACAAAGGAAATCATCTCAACATTTAGTTCAAGAATATCATTAGAATGAGAAGAAATAAATGAATGGGATGAACCCATATTAAAAACATGCATAAGGGTATAAGTCAAAATAATTATACCTCACATTGTTGATGGTCCATATTGATCATCTACAATAACTTTATTAGCTCCATATAATTTCTTAATCATAAGACTTTTTCCTTTATTTCCCAATTCAAATTTCCCTTTATAAGGAGTCATGGAATTCCAAGAATCACTATGGATAGCTCGGTTATAATGATGAGAATTGTCTTGATTCCCTCTTTCTGTTGAAGCATATGATGTTTGTGATGCATGAGGAGTGTCTCGAACACTCGACCTTGGAGAATGGTGGAAATAGTGCTGATGATTTCAAATTTTATTGAAATTGTGGAATTATTTTGGTGGTTCCTTGATATCTTACTTCATGTGGTACAAATAACGACATTTAAAATTTCCTAGTTTACTCTAAGTTTCTGGAGGAATATTTATTGAGCCATTCTCCGGATTCTGGGCCATTCCACTACCTTGAAAATATGTTTCCCTCTTCCTCTTGTGCCCAAACATTAGATTTCCCACCCTTTAACATATGTATCAACATGCTCCCTCCAACTATAGCTCTTGATATGTCCCTTTTTTCCACTATCACTCTATCAACCGTGTTCGTATAATTCATTATATAGAGAATGGAAATCTTCACGAAAATCTCTCATAATATACCCAATTCAAAAAACATGTCCTTCAAGGATGTACATATAGAAAGTTTAGGTGAAAAGTGGAATAAATTAATATATTTTTTTATATACTCTATCACTGATAGATTATCCTTCTCTATGATGAAAAAGTCTGTCATTCATGAAATCCTGAACATATAAGGATTGAATTGTTTGTTGAACAATTATTCAAAATCCTTACATGCCATGCCTTTGTCTACTTTAGTCTAAACTGCTAAATCCCATGACTGGCGTGCAATATCTTCTAGCATATAAGTCTCCAAATTGACATTCACCTCTGTTGTTGTTCTAATGAAATTGATGATTCTATTCATCCTATTTGGTTACACCATTACCTTCTCTGGTTACAAAAAACCATGAATGATAGTGGATTATACATATATAACTGAATGGAATGATCCACTTAACATGGTTTATCTCTTTGATTCCCTCTATCCACAAGATTAAAACATTAGACTATACATTGTACTAGCTGTTAGATCACCTATGGCTCAGCTATAACCCTATTCCCAGCATCCTCTACTTATTAGTTTCTACAATGTCCACCAGGTTCCATTTTCAATAACCAAAACAAAATTTTGTATGTCTTACTCTCTAGCAATACAATTATTACCAATTTAAATTTATACAAAATCATATCTCAAAGTATTTCTTTCCAAATTTCACTATTTTACAAATTCAATCATCTTTGAAAAATACCCCAATACTTTTTTAAATCAAACAAATTTCAAAATATCACAGACTTAATCTTTTGAAAATCTCATATTTGAAAACAATATCAACCATTTTCAAAAAAAAACAATAATTTTTTATTAAATTATACATCATTACTCAAATGGAATATACTCTCTTAGTGGAATGTAATTTCTATCAATCCAGATCATGCTCTTCTTATTGGATAAACCCTTGAAAATTAGATTAAAACTTCTAAGTTTTTTCAAAACACTTATGTACCCAACAACCTGGTAACATGAAGTTAAGACTAAAAAGTATCGATATATTTTTTTTCTCTAAATTTAACGTCCTGAAAATACTACTCTTTTCTACCATACCAACTTAAGGACAAACAAGAATGAATTTTAACTCCAATACCAACACAACTGATATACAAGTATAAAAAAACTCTTACTACTAGAAAGTCATGGATTGAACAAGATGATACAACTTGTAACATCCCACCCCTCCTCAATGGCTTGAGTTTATGTGTAATTGCTACTTGGCCTTAGGTGACATCCCCATGATTCCAATGGCTAGCAATAAATTCCACGGAATTCAATTCAATTGGTGGGTGGTTTTCCTTTTTAAAATAAAATAACCAAAACTAGACATAACATAACCAAAAATACTCTATGGATTATGATAAAAAATTAAGGTAACAAAATGTATAATATATAAAACCAACAATATGAAAGTACCCAGATTAAACCAATATCAAAATAAACTAAAAACTGGAAGACAAAACCAACATAATCTAAGGAGACTCCAAACACAAAAATTCTACAACTTCCAACTATCTCCAATCTCCAACTCTAATATCCATTCCCTGTTATCATAAGGCACTATGATTGAAATGAGATACCTTCCCATTATCTCTATCCCATTATATAATATATGTAAAAGAACCAAAGTAAAAAAATAATGGGTGAGTTATGAAACTCAGTAGGATTTCCCCAAATGACTTCCCTACTCATGCCACAATGATAGAAAATATTACCACATTTGTACAATGTAATTTATTTGAAACAACTCAAAATAGTTTATATCAAATCCAAACCATTTATAAGTAAAATAGTTTTCAAAACAAAATATTTTCCATACCAAATCCATTTGCAAGGAATGAAATCAAACAAGTCATTACAACCATTTCATGGAACCATTTGGAATTTCATTTTTCTTACACATAGACCACACCACACACACTCAAGCACAAAATATTAGTGTTATAATTGATATTTTAACATCACTTATATATCTTATCCCTTTCATGGTGGTACTTCATGACCTATATTTATTTTATTGAACTCATGCTTAACCATTTAAGCCGACAACCACGCCAAAAAAATATTTTTAAAACATTTAAATAATACTATCCTTTTATTGAAATCACTTTTACACACATAAAAACCTAAAAACCATATTAAAATATCCATTTTAAAGACATGTTACCACTTTCAATTTCCACCAAAATGCCCAATTTTCCTGATTCTATAAACCATCACTGAAGATAGTTTTCATCAATAATTTCAAAACTAATTGAAAATAAATTTTAAGAAAAACAATCAATTTATAATCAGGCCTTTTATATATATTAATAGAATTTGAGAGTGAAGCCACTAACCTTATAATCTATGGTGAAAATGAATAATTAAATGAACTCCTCACCAAAACCAGATTGAATCCAAAATAACCAACCTTAGATCTCATTACCTATCATAAAAAAATATATATCTCATCATGATTGGTATAAAATGTAAGAACCTGGTTCTTATTCGTGAGGTACGGGTATCTTCTTTTCCTTTTTCCTTAAGTGTTTTGGAGAAAATAAGGAAAAAGGGGATAATCCCAATTTTTGTGGGTACACGTCGTGTACTTTTCCACACGTCGTGTACTTCGGCCGTGTGGGATGAGTACACAGGGCGTATTGCCATGCTGGCAATGAAAGGTGTAAAAACCGACTACACGCCGTGTAGTGGTTATTTACACACTGTGTAGTCAGTCAGTAGGTGAATAGTAATGCAGTAAAGGAAGCCTCCAGCTGAGCGATAGTACGTGCCATGTAATCAAGTATTACACGACGTGTACTCATGTTGACAGATGAACAGTGCCGCACTGACGAGGGGCCGCCAGAGGAACAGTTTAAAAAATGAAAAGTACACACCATGTACTTTAGAGTACATGTCATGTACTTGAGAGTACACGCTGTGTAGTTTGTTTTTTAGCTTAAAACGGGAAGTAGCCTCTTATGTTCACAGAGTAAGCATAAAACGCTGGAGGATATTGGAAGGACGACCGGATCTTCGGAGATCTCCCGACCGCGCACCGGGAATCCGTTTCAGCTTCCGCTGATCATGTTGGGATCGTACGGGTAAGCTCTTCCTTATCCGTATACTGTTCTTACCAAATATTCCTCTAAGGGAATTTATTTGAGTTTGAATGAGAAATGTCTTTTCACTAAAATAGTTTTTATTCCCTAATAATAAAAAGTAGTTTTCATCAATTTTAGAAATTAAAAATTAAAAAAAATGATATCATAATTTAGATCATAATTTTCATACTATCTATTAAGATCAATATAATTTTTTGGCAAAAAATTATGATCCCTCATATTAATGTCAATTACGACGATAATGGTAAAAAATTATCTAAAAATAAATTTTTTACAAGTATTCTCAATTTGTTTTATAATAAATTAAATTATTACCTTATCAATAATAAATCTAAAAAATTAACCTAAATATATACACATTAATACTCATTAAATTTATAATCAGTACTAAATATTAATAAGAACACTTAATGGTAAAAACATCATTTTTCATCAAAAATATTTTAGTATATATTAAATGGAATAATTTAAAATTTTATTTTCCTTTACTGATAAATTGAATAAAAATATTAGTAAAACAAATTTAGATTTATAAAATTAATAAAAAAGTTATAAGGGTTACATAATATTTTTAAATAAAATATACTCTACTATAGTGAAAACTATTCACATATGTAAAAAAATGGTATAATACAAATTTTTTTTTAAAAGGCATGAAACTAGTTTAAAACATCTCATAAAATGGGCGGTGAAAATTTGAAGGACCTTATATCACTCCAAACACTGTTATTTCCAAATTTTGGAACCATTGATCTTTGAATAGTGTATTTCCATTATTCAAAATTAATTCTTATTCAAAATAGTTCCCTTTTCTTCCCTTATAAAAAAGGTTCACCTCCAAAATATCAATGTTACAAATAACCTTTGAGAATTCACAGAACCCATGCCCAATTTCCCTCTCCTAGATGTTTGTTTTTTCATGACCCATCCTCGGGGCCCGTGCCGTGACTACCCCAAGCTCGCCTTCCATAGGCCAAGGGCTGGTGACTAGCACCAAAGGCGTAAATCCAAATAAAAATGGAAGGAATTGCCTTTATGAAACGTAAAAAAACACAACCAGAGTACAAACGGAAGAAAACACTAAGTAAAACTGAAAACAAAAGTTGTACTGAAAGTAAGGGGCTAGAAATATAAGCCCTACTGTAAAGTACAAGGTAAAAGAAAAAACATCGGGAAGGTGACAAGCAGCTCATGGATCGTCCACCATGGATCCTAACTAAAGGGTAGGTGTAGATAGCCCCCTCAGCTCCCTCGTCTGTCAATTCTCCTCCAGGTTCTGACTCGTCGTGAGGTCCAACACTATGTACTGTCCAGTCCTCGTAAACAAGACCTCAATCAGCGTTGTCCATCATCTGCATCCAACACAATGAGGTGCGGGCATAGACCGTGAAGCGGTGAGTATAACGATACATAGTAGGGACCCAGAGACCCTCATGGTCTCACTAAACCCAACAAGGATATACCATAAAGAAATATCTCAACAGATAAACTTTACTTCGGTATATGACCATACATACACCTAAGTTATCAAGTAACCCATATCAATCATGAGGAAAAGACAAAGGTCATTATCCCAACTCAAAACATGATTTTTTATTCATGATGATGAAAACACGGCCGCTAGAGAACTCCTCCTCTATCGAGTGTAGTAGTCCTACCACGACTCCAAGATGCCACTCACTATCCTTAGACTGCTGAGGTACACCTCCACTATCGAGTACCGCGAGTCTGCCACCGCGACATAATAGTGCTCCCCCTACTAGCCTACAGAGGTACTCCTCCTATTGAGTTCCATCAGTCATCCACCCCAACACAGTAGTGCTCCCCACCATGGGTATGCCACCCAAACAGAGTAGTGCTCCCCATTGGGCTAGTCAAGTCATTCTGATACGAATCAGACAAGAAGTCATCAGGTCTCAACCAGGTACATGGTCCCCGTACTCCATATGCTCATCTCCAAGAGGATCTGCTCCACGATCTACTGGTCGACACTCCATGTGTCAAGAAGTTCTACGAAGAAGTATCTCTAAGAACTGCCTCGTCATAGGGGTCTCAACGCAACAGACGTCACGTCAATCAGATTCTCGGTCTGTGAGTTATTAGCATTTCTGTTCCAGGGGCTCGGTGGGATTTCGGGTACAATACAACCCGGACACACACCAAATACGTCAAAAAATGTGGTGAATTATGCCAAAATAATCGTCCTGTCAAGAGGAAACCAGCGTAGTAGACGGAACATCAATTGGACGTCCGATCCTCAAGTTATAATCCCTTCCACTCCGGGGGCCCAGTTCTTTACGGGTTCGATCCAGTCCGACCGTACCCAAACTTTTCCAAAACCTTGAGTGTAATATAACGAAACGACTGTCTCGATCCATGGAATCCTACACAATTGATGGTGTGTCGATCAGAGTTCTCTAGCTCATGATATGTCCGTTTAACCGAAAACGGACTGAAAAAAGGGGTCTGGGCCCTGTCCGACCCGGCCCAACACCCCCTGGGTCGACCCGAACCGGGTCCGGGTCCGGCCGGGTTGGGAGCATCCTGACCCAGAAGGGGCGGCCCCTCCAACGTCTAGCGCGGCCCGGGCCGGGGCTGGCATGGCCCAGCCCGGCCGGTGGTGCCCGGCTCGACTCGGTGCATGTGGCCCACGCGATTGGCCGTGTGGCTTGCCGACAAGAAGGGCTGGCGGCACCCAGTGGGGCCCGCCCGAACCGCAGGTCTGGGGGGGGGGGTTACACCCCCCAGTTTCTTTGAAATGGCAGACCATGATGGTCGGTCCTTGGGTAACCACGAGACCCCCTCAGGTCCCACATCTTGGTGGCACTGGCGGCTTGAACAGCTGGCCGCCCTTCTAGATCCCCCACGACTTTGTTCAACCGGTACCACGCCCCTCCGCCGCGGCCCTCCCCGGCCGCGGTCCAGCTCTACTTTGTGTGGCATGACTGTGTCGCGCTTTTGTGGTGACCCTGCAATCATGCACTGACAATCCGCTCATGGTCGGCCCGTCGTCGGCCGGTTCTTCACACTCCGCCTCCATCGTCCACAAACAACAAACGAGATGGGAAGGGTCAGACTGTGTTCGTGCGGTCCGAGCCCTTCCTCATCAAGATGGTATCATGCGGCCAAATTAAACTCATGAATTGAATAACGATGATGAACAAAATTAAAACATGAACATAAAAACCCCTACATCAAGGTTCATCGTTCGTGGAAGATATCGCGAAAGGGTGGACGTCGGCTCGCTGACATCGTCACAAGGGAGGAGATGAAGGTGACGATGATCAATAGCATTTGTCACTTCCACAAATGCCTTCGATCCCAACTCGAGCATCGTTTTTTGGAGATCCATCAGAAGGAGAACCGTTCTTCATGGAGGGAGGGATCTCTTCTATGTCTCCAAGGATTCTCCACATAAAATTTGCCCAGCGAAATATTAAAATAGGATTTTCCCCCATCATAACAACTTTCCATCTCAATTCAAATTAATTCAAACTCATTAATTAATTTAATAGTATAAAAAATTAAATGATGAGAGAGAGATGGAAAGTGGAGAGTCCCTACTCCAATAAATGAGTGGAGTTGTCATGTATTAAACAAGGGGTGAGTTATGGAGAGTTCAAGGGGGTTTTGGGGGAGGTGAGGAGTTAGGGTCTCGTCTGGGCCCCACAACACTAAACTCTCCCATGGGAGGTTATGTGGGTATGGGCACACCTCTAACTCCCCCTTTGTAGGATAATAACCACCCTCCACAAATAAAAACATCAAACACATATTTTTATTTATTCCTTAAAAACAAACCGAAAATTAACCTCTTCTCCCATCAAAACACAATTACGATAAATTTCCCCTTAAGTAATTACCGGTGATGTGAGTTCATCGGTGCCCTCATATTTCAACTCTGAGCACCGGTTCAAAAGATTGAAAAACCTTCTTGTTTTATTACTGAACGTACCTGAGCTAAACATCATAAATTGATTCCGGACACACCGGGCCTCGTAATCAAGTGCCATCAGAAGCCACAGACTTGTAAAATTCCAAAGCAATTAAGTAAAAAATTTCCTTGATATTTCCAGGTCTTTACATCACTCCCACCTCTGGGATTTATGTCCACGTAAAGCTACAACACAAACTAGGGAAACTAAAGGAGGTACCAAGCATTCATCTGAGCCTCCCGCTCCCATGTGCTCTCCTAGAGGTTCTCATACTGCCAGCGAAAGCGCACAAGAGGAATCGACCGTCCTCGTAGGACCCGCTCCTGTCGATCCTCAACCACTAATCGAACCCCGTGAAATTCGCCCCGTCATCGATGACCAAATCTCAGTGGTCGATGATGACGGATAGGTCATCTACACATCTGCTCAGCTGAGATACGTGGATGATGTCGTGCACCCAGTGCATCTGAGGTGGAAAGGCCAGGTGGTAATCCACCTTTCCTACTTTTCTAAGAACCTGGAAAAGTCTAATGAATCATTGAGATAACTTTCCACCCCAGCCTAAACTCCATAGACCTCGTCGAGGTGAGACCCATAAGGTAACGTGGTCGCCATCCTCATACTCCAGTGGTCTCATCTCTTATCAGTAGAGGACTTCTGTCTGCTCTGTATAGTCTTCATCTGCTCCTGGATGATCTGCACATTCTCCATCGATGCCTGGACTATCTCTGGTTTACACATGGTGACTCCATCAGTATCCAAAAAGTATATCTGAAATGCGTCCATCTACTTTCTCGCCACTCCTAACAACCGAATGCCCGATCTCCTACTAAGAGAATCTTCTACAACATTCCCCCGCCCAGGAGTATAAACTATCTCGAAGTCATAGTCCTGGAGGAAATCAAGCCATCACCGTTGTCTCAAGTTCAGGTCCTTCTGAGAGAAGATACATCTGAGACTATTGAGTTGGAGAGAACCATAAAACATTTTCTCAACGAACAATGGGTGAGTCTACCCAAAAGTAAGAACTCATCTCAACCCTTATTCGTCTACGTTCTACCAAAGAGCTGCTGAGATTTATCCTTTGCTGAAAAGAGGAATATGGTCACACCCCCGGGACGAACCACGTTCTTTTCCTAATACAGTAATTCCTAACATGGACGGTACAATTAATGTCTTGAATGACATCATAAGGCCTCAATGCTACTACTAAGAGATCAAACTGTTACTCTCGCCTCCAAGGGTTGAGTCACACTGTCGGCATCAGTGCATGGTTACTGGTTCTCCTTGAGTTGGAATCTCGCAAGTGAGGTTCAAGTAAACAGTTTAAACCGGATCCCCTTAGTATGAACCATAAAAAAAGGAAAATAAAGTAAACTTCATAACGATATGTGTATTTTATTACTAAAGTTCAAAGTACAAAGACACAAAGAAAACACAAAAACAACCACACAGAAACTAGAAGCACCAAGATCCAAGGCCTACATGCATGGAACTAGTCCTTCTCTTGTCCACCTGCTTCCGGAGCTCCATAGTCGTATGCTTCAGCTGCCTGAAGCTATGCTCTCCCATATCCACCCGTTCCTTGTAGTCAGGGTGGACCTCATGGTGGTGGTGGTGGTGACACCTCGAAGCGTCGTACACCATTGGCTATACAGCCAACTCCTATGCCCGGTCTGGTAGGTTCCTCCACTGCCTACTGCTCATCTGTTGGACAGGTCAGGCAGACTCGAGCCAAGTGACCTTGCTTGCTACATGCATAGCACTTTTTGCTCCTCGTATGGCTGGCTTTGTTTCGTTTACCTCGCAAAACCGAACCTATATCCCGAGGTTTCCCACTTGTTGGATTGGTCCTCTTGGACCTCTCCATCATCCATCTTCTACCTATAGATGACTCGACTACTGACAAAAAAACTTGCAACAAAGGCAGCTGCTCCTGAGCATGCTCAGAGTGTAGTGTCACTGGTATAAACTCCACCCTGAAGAAAGTCTCGATGTCTCCCCAGGTGAAGGTTGACTCGTCGCAAAACTGGAGCATCTGGCTCCACCACCTCTCAGCTGATCCCTAAAAGAGTATAACAGCTAGGTACACCATCAAGTCTGCGGGTGTCCCAGTTGTGTGGAAAGCTCGTGCTATGAACTCTACCCAATGCCCAGCCGTCTGAAAATCCAACTCACCTCGAATCATCGGAGGCCTCTATCGCTGGAACTCATGCAGCGTGGTCAAGTGGTGTGCACTCTCCACTAGTGTCTGATCTAGAAGAGGGCCCTGTACTAAGGCCTCGGCGCTCAACGACATGCCAGTACGTACAACGGTCGGGGCTCTAGAAGATCGTCCGCGATGAGGCATGATGAAATAATAGATGCGACATGGTCAGAAGACTATACCAGGTGAGCTGACCTGGTTTGAGGTGATTGAAAAAGGAACTTTTGAAAACACACACGCAATCAACATTTTTGTGCACTGAGTCGGAAACCAGAAGTCAGGGTCCTGGTGTATGGATACGTCAGCCGCTAGCACCGACACTGGACTCCCGGAACTAAAGACCAAACTTAGTACCCTTAACAATATTGCTTCACAGAAAGAAAATATTAGAGTCCTATGTTCTGCGGTAGAACCTACTCCTATGATACCAATTTGTCATGACCCATCCTCGGGGCCCGTGCCGTTACTATCACAATCCCGCCTACCATAGGCCAGGTGCTGGCGACTAGCACCAAATGCGTAAATCCCGATAAAAAGGGAAGGAATTTCCTTTATGAAATGTAAACAAACACAACCAGAGTACAAGAGGAAGAAAACACTAAATAAAAATGAAAAAAAGTATTACTGAAAGTAAGGGGCCGGAAATAAAATCCCAACTGTAAAGTACAAGGTAAAAGACAAAACAGCTGGAAGGTTACAAGCATCTCCTAGATCGTCCACTATGGATCCTAACTGAAGGGTAGGTACAGATAGCCCCCTCAGAACCCTTGCCCATCAGTCATCCTCTGGGTACCGACTTGTCGTGAGGCCCACCTCTAGGTACCGTCCAGCCCTAGTACACTCAGCCTCCGTCAGCGTTGTCCATCGTCTGCATCTAACACAACGAGGTGCGGGCATAGCCCGTGAAGGGGTGAGTATAACGATACTTAGTAGGGACCCCAAGAACCTCAAGGTCTCACTAAATCCAACAAGGATAAACCAAAAAGATAGATCTCAATAGATAACCTTTACTTAGGTATATGCACATACATATACCTAAGAAATCAAGTAACCCATCTCAATCATGAGGAAAACAGAACGGTCATTGACTCATCTAAAAACATGATTTTTTATTCACGATTAAGAAAACACGGCTGTTGGAGAACTAATCCTCTGTCGAGCGCGGTAGACTTTCCATGACTCTGAGGTGCCACACACTAACCTTAGACTACTGAGGTACACCTCCACTATCGAGTACCTCGGGTCTTCCACACCAACACAGTAGTTCTCCCCCTACTAGCCTATAGAGGTACTCCTCCTGTCGAGTATTGTGGGTCTGGCACCCTAACACAGTAGTGGTCCCCACCATGGTTCTACCACCCCAACACAGTAGTTCTCCCAACTCGGCTAGTCAAGTCATTCCGATACAAATCGGACAAGCAGTCATCAGGTCTCAACCAGCTACATGGTCACCGTACTCTGTATGCTTGTCTCTGGGAGGATCCGCTCCACGAGCTACTGTTAGACACTCCAAGTGTCACTAAGTTCCATGAAGAAGTATCTCAATGAACCGCCTCGTCATAGGGGTCTCAACGCAATAGATGACACGTCAAACGGACGCCCGGTCTGTGAGTTATTAGCATTTCCATTCCAGGGGCCCTGTTGGATTTCGGGTATAGTCCAACCCGGCCAGACTCCAAATGTATCCAAACCTCAGTTGAAGTATTCCAAAATAACTTTCTCGTAAATTGGAAACCAGCGTAGTCGAAGACACGTCAATCAGACGTCTGGTCTTCAAGTTATAAGCGTTTCTACTCCGAGGGCCCGGTTGGTTACGAGTTCGAACCAACCTGTCTATCCCCAAACATCTCCAAAACAATGACTGTAATATACCAAAATGACGATATTAATCCAGGGAATCCTACGCAACTGATGTTGTGTCAATCAGAGGTCCTTAGCTTAAGATATGTCCGTTTAACAGAAAAAGGTCCGAAAATAGGGGGTCTGGTCCTGGTCCCTCCCGGCCCAACACCCCATAATGTAACAACTGGGTCCCGATGTCAGCACAACCACCCACCCTAACATGGATGTCGGGTCCTGGCCCACCAGGTACCACTAGTTTCCCCACAGACATGAGGTCGTTGGGTCCTGGTTCACCGGGTACCACGAGTTTCCCCGTAGACATGTGGTCCCCGACCTAGGGTCCACCCACATTCCCGAACGGGGTCACCTGACTAATGACAGTCCCCACTGGCCACCCTGACCTAACATGGTCGTCGGGTCCTGGCCTACCAGTTACCACCAGTTTCCCCACAGACATGTGTTCATTGGGTCCTGGTATACCAGGTACCACCAATTGCCCCGCAGACATGTGGTCCCCACCCAAAAGTCCACCCACATGCCTGAACGGGGTCATCTGACTAATGTCAGTCCACACAGGCCAACACATGTCCTTTCTAGTGTGCTTTTTCCTCACTCACACACACCCTGAGAAACTTTCCATAAGTTCACCTATCCTGATCACTACTCTAGGCCAAGCACGCTTAACTGTAGAGTTCTAATCAGACAGGCTCCCGAAAAGGAAGGAGCACCTTGTTGACATGAGTCATATCATTTAGTCATTTAACCCTTTATCATTTGGGAGTATTACAATCAACCCCCCCCCCCCCCCCCCCAATTTAGAGAACAACGTCCTCATTGTGGGCCATACATCTCAACCCATGTAGTGCACCGCACATAAGGCTGGGTACCACCTCTGATACCAAATGTAACAACTGGGTCCCGATGTCAGCACAACCACCCCGCCCTAACATGGTCGTCGAGTCCTGGCCCAGCAGGTACCACCATTTGCCACGAAGACATGTGGCTATTAGGTCCTAGTTCACTAGGTACCGCCAGTTGCCCCACAGACATGTGATCCCCACCATAGGGTCCACCCACATGCCCGAATGGGGTCATCTGACTAATGATAGTCCCCATAGGCCAGCCTGCCCTTACATGGTTGTCGGGTCCTGGCCCACCTGGTATCACCAGTTGCCCCGCAAACATGTGGTCGTCAGGTCCTGGTCCACCAGGTACCACCAGTTGCCCCGTATATATGTGGTCCCCACCCAAGGGTCCACCCACATGCCCGAACGGGGTCATCTGACTAATGATAGTCCCTACAGGCCAACACATGTCATTTCCAGTGTGCTTTTTCCTCACTCACACACACCCTGGGAAACTTCCCAGAAGGTCACCCATCCTGATCACTACTCTAGGACATGCACGCTTAACTATAGAGTTCTAATCCGATAGGCTCCCGAAAAAGAAGGTGCAACTTGTTGACATGAGTCATATCATTTAGTCATTTAACCCTTTATCATTTGGGAGTATTACATGTTTCATGAACTATAGCCCCTGGTCACTATAATTTTCTTAATCCCTTCACATTCATGGCGACATTCAGGTGAATGTTCAAGGTCCCAAATTGTGTATTACTTAATTATTATCCTTTTATTATTAATATTTCCCTCAAAAACAACCATAAAAATAGTAATATATTAACCATAGTATTATTATAATATAGAATTATTATTAAATTAACAGATCAACACATTTCAAAGCATCCCATTTACATATAAAAAAAGAACTTTGATCGTGTGTTTGTGTGGAATACAACCTCCATAAAGCGATGTGATTTATATTAAATCACCGCATAACATTAATGAAATTTAAAAGTTATTTAAGGTACATACAGTTTTTATGAAACTATTAATATTATATAGTGTTTATATTTTATATTCTATGAGTGATATTTAAAATAACTGGTCATAATTGATTTAACAAGCTAAAATGAACATATTTAGGTACATTTCCTAAAATGAGTTCATTTTTTAAATACCTTTATAACAATATAAATTTTATTATAAAATAAAAATATAGTAAATAAACACCTATGATTATATATATTGTTAATTAATATCACAACTCCTTTAATCATGGTCAAAATACCAATAATAGTTTGATAGAACTGACCATACCACCACAAATAACGAACATAAGCATAAAATATATAATAAATAAACAGAATATGATAATAAATGGAAATTATTAAAAGAAACATTGATTAATAAGGTTCCTATGATCGTATATAATAAGCATAATTTTATTATTCCAAAATTTAGGTGCATGCACATAGAAAATATGGAAAATGTTAAGGGCTTATTTTCTAAAAATTTTACCCCTTCAAACATATATATTATTATACACCATGATTTCATTGGATGTGTGTATATACTAACCATTTAATATTTTTTATCATGTTAATATACTTTTTAATTGTGGTTGATGTTTCGTTTTAAATCATATCTTCCATGTGGTCATGACTGAATTATTTGTAAGGTTCTAAGGGTTTATTTGTCACATTTCCAAATCCATAAGACATGTCTCATTTTGCGAACCCTGATTTCGTTTATATAATGTATTAACTAACTTCTAATTTCATGTATAATTATTTAAATTAATGTTTTAATATTTTAAATTCTATTTAATGTTAACTCCTCCGTGTTCTTTTTATTCTTATGTTACCATTACTCTATGGGGTTTTTTTAACTCAACTCCATTCATTGTGTTAAAATCCCTATTATTGATCTTATTTCACACAATATTTATTACTTCCACAATAATCTATTGTTTCATTTTTAACTCCCTTTCTATTTAGGGTAATGGTTTTTTAATCTAATTATTTTAACTTGATGAATCTCTTCCACAAAAAGTTTATCATTTCTATGAATAATTCACATCATCTTTAATTAACATTCTCCCCCTTGTCTATAATTTCTATTCCCACCAATTTTAACCATTATAATTAGAATAATAATTATTTTTTATCTCATATAAGCTATAATTTTTTTTATCCTCTCTTAAAAATGATTTTTTAATATTCTTATGATGTGGGTTTTGACAATGAAATTTAAAAATATTAATAAAATTCCATCAATTCCATATAAAATGTTTTATCATCCACCCAAAATATCTTTGGATATCCTTTTAGTCTCTTTAAGGATATATTATTAATGTTTCTTCTTGGAATGTAATTTTTTTACAATGGTTTCACATCACCTTTTCAATATAACATTTTAAATATACCTATAACTTTATGTTTTTTTGAATATGTGAAAAATGAATCTGAATTTATCTTTTTAACATTTTAAATCTGGAAACATATTTACACCACCATTATAATTTTTATAAAACGTTCTATAAAATTTTTAATTATTTATAAATGAAATTATTGTTCTCATAGTTTTAAAAAATATTACTATTAATATTCACTAAAATGGTCTAGAATATTTATTATTTACAAAGTGATATTTCTAAAACTCCATAATAGTTTTTTCTATATAAGTCATTATCCTTTGAGATATTTTATTCTTAATCATGGATATTCATCAACTTATACCATCCACCTCAATTACATGGATGTATTCTGAAATGTTCTTTTCCGTAATATAAATGATCTATCACTATTATTGTATTACCTAGTAATTAAATGTCTATAAACGTAATTTTCCTTCTAATTATTTCCATTATGAGTACCATATTTTCCATTTCATTTATTAATAGTTGTTCACCTAGATTACACAAATCAATTAATTGTTAAATTATGTACTTAATGACATACCATTTATCTACATAGTGAAAATATCATATAATTCATTGAATTTTCTCTTTATATAATGATATTTGGTATCACTGGATACCCATTTATAATACATTGGTTTATCATGTTTTTTTAAATTATGGATTTTTTACTTATATGATTTAATTGGAAATGGATATAAGTCATATTTTATATAAACAGTTTATTTATTATATGATTTATTTATTATGGCACATATATATGAGGATGATGAAGGTTGGGGTCCTATATCAAACTCTGGGGAATTGGTTATGTTTATGTCTCATTATATGGTTAGGTGTGAACATAAAGAGTTTGTTTACATTAGTGTGGGAATAATGAGTTTCATCACATTTTCAGGCATGGACATAATGATATTGTTTACATGGGCATGGGAATAAATATTTTTCTCACATGGTTTTCTTATTCATATAGTTTTTAAATATCTCCATGTTTTTTTCATGTTATGCCACCTTTATATTATTCCCTTATTTTCATGCTATGAAAATTTGATGTTTATGACTCTTTTATAATATATTATACAGATTTATGTTTTCCCATCCCCTATTCCCTGACTAAAGGACATTTATCTAGGATTGTTGGGCTAGATATTCTTATGTATCCTGATTATACCTATATGATCATATTATGCTCATTTATGATCTTTGATTGTTATCACTTATGTTTACCATTATTTGGAATATTAGCTCATCCCTTTCTTATGTTAACATTTCTAATTGTTATGACGGAATGTAAAACTTGTGTTGTGTCTATAGGGGTATCTTTTTTGGGAAATTAGTGGGAGATGTTGATTACTTCTCATTAATTAATATGTTTCTTTTATGGTCAAAAAATGTCTATTAGATAAAAATATATGAGTTTTGTAATCTAATTTTTTTTTCATATTCCTATAAAAATCCAAACAAAAAATATATTTTGAATGTATTAAAATAAAATGTTTTATTTTTTTCATGTAATTGATATATTCATGTTTGTGGGGTTTCGTATTTGGTATAAAAACCAGTGTTTATAGAATTTTTTTATCACTAGATCTAGGAGTGCATATATATGAGATACTATAGTTGGTATTAGAGTAGGGTGTAGATATCTTTATAGGTCAGGGTGTCGGTTGAGGAAAATTTAATTGTCTATATGTTATGGATGGTCAGTGTTTGAATGTTATAGATAACCCTTTAGGTTTGTATAGGTAATATTGAATATTTTTGGGAATTAGAAATGAGAGGTTTAGTTAAATCCCTTGGGATAATTATAAGGGATAAGTCTAGTTATATGATAATAACCTATGATTTTTATGAAGTATATGTTGAGTAGTTTTCTAAAAAATTAAATTTGTGTCTATATACTGACAAGTGGATATGATTGTGGTATTGATTTACCAAAGAATAATAAATAAGAAAATGCTAGGATGAGAATAAACTCTATATTCACTCTAGTTCTTGATTAGTGTGCCTACGACTACACACATTCCTAGACACTCTTTGTGGTTATGGTTTTGTTAATTAAAATTTCCTTTATGAACCACTAATATTTATTTGAAAATTTCATGGTCAGAATATATAATGGGAAATGACTATGGATAACATTGATTAAAAAGTAGTTATTCATAAGTTAATGAACATATTAATTTATTTTTAATGATATGGATAAATGGTGAGTCAAACATCAAGAGTTCATTTTTCAATTATTTTAGGTTTTATTATATTATATTAATTTTAATAATTATTTTGGAATAATTATTTGTGATATTATGATAATAAGTACAAGAAAACCTATCTTAAAGTATTGTAGGATGAACTAAGAATGTCATAGGAAGAAATTAATGTCTTATTAGAGTATAAATCTAAGGATTTATTGATTTTATTTATAATCATTTTGTTTTAGTATTTAGTTGAAATTGGATCATGAAAAATATGATGAGAACAAAATGTATCTAGAAAAAACTGTGTCTTATAACTAAATAAGGGAGTATACATAAATGGTTGACAATATTATTGTATTTCTATATTTATGAAAAAATGCTAGATTCAGTGTCTTACCTATGTTCGTGGGGTTGATATACTAAAAGATATGTATTCTTCATAATCTTTTAAATTTTCATTAGTGAGTGACATTATCAATAATATTCCGGTATATTATAAAGTTTCTAAGTATTTTGGGTAACTACAAAGGATATTTATTCAATATTTTTACATTAAAGGTATGAAAACATATATTAAATAGTATTAATAACATTTAAATGTTCTTTTTTGACATTGTTATATTTTTTGTGATAAAAATTATAGAACACTTGATGGAGGGATGGATAACTATTATGCTTAATATACACTTGATATCATCATAGAAAATGGTTTATTGGTTTTTAAGAAGTAAGTTATAAAAATATTAGAATCCATGGGATTAGTAATTGATGTGTTATATTTTTGTAATTTATATCACTTTTTTTAGTATTGTTTTATATATTATACAGTGTGTGATTTTATGAAAAAAGTATTTATGATGTTCTAGGGTTAATGATAAAGTCAATTTCTTAAATAATATATGATTTCTCTATTGTATAATGTCTTGGAGATTTAGGTGGTTTTTGGAATTGAATATTTTTGAAAAATATAATATTAGTTTATATAGATAATTGAGTATACGATTGTATGAATGATAAAAGTTGTTTGAGTGAAGATAAGTAACTTAATATAGCCTAAGTAAATATGTTTGATGTCATATAAGAAGTAATATCCAAAATTAAAAATAGATAATACATACCATCAAATAATTTTATCAATGAGTAATAATTAAAATCTTGATGCCAAAATAAATTTAGGGGGTTAATATATGACTAGTGAATTTGGTTCCTATAAATTAATACCATATTTTGTAGTTTGTGTCACACACAAGATTGAACTAAAAAAATCCAAATAAAACAAACTGTCTGAAATTAAAAATACATTATTATTATAACATTAGTAAAAAATATTATAATAAATTTTAAAATCATAAAATGAAACAATTCAGAAAACATAAAGTATAAAATGGAATTGATTGTGAATAAATGTTGTTTTTCTTCATATATAGTATTATAACATAAAAAGGAACATTTATAAAATTTTATGTGAGATTTTACAAAATTAATATTATTTTTATTTTAATAATTTCAATATAGAATTTGGATGAATTTTTGAAATTGTTCTAAAATGGTAGTTTTTTAGTGAATAGTGAAAACATTGATTTTGATAATACCATCACATTTAAGATATTTTCATAAATCAAGAGTGAAATAATTTTTTTTGAAAATTTTTATCTATAAAAAATATATTTATAAATTAAAATAAATCATTTTAAAATGCTATTTCAAATTCAAAAAACCCATGTTTATCTCTTTGGAAACATAAGTAATATTTTACTTTAAAATCAATTTTTATTCACTTATATTAAAAATAAGTTTTCATTGCTTGTATAAATTAACTATAAAAAAATTGATGGCATATTTAAAATAAAAATATTCATACAAATTAAAATGTAAAATATAATTTTTAGACAAAGAAATTTGATTATTGTGGTTAATGTTAAATATCACGATAATGGTAAAATAATTATTTTCAATAAATTTTTTTATTAACTTTGTCTAATGTTATGTAATAAAACCAAATAATCACCTGAAAAAAATTAATATAATATAATTCTTATACATATTTATTAATACATTAATACAAATACAATTCATAGTCAATACTAAATAATAATGAAGAAAATTTAATGGTAAAAACTACAAATTACTAAAAACAAATTTTATATAAATTAATTGTATTAAATTAATAATTAATTCTATATTATTTACAAATTTAATTATACTATAGAGTTCCCATAATTTTGTTTAAAACCTCACAATTTGGTTATAGATCTTACCATTTTTTAATAAAATATAAACCACTATGGTAAAAAAATGTTTACAAGGTAAAAACCCAAAATAATAAAATGTGAATATTAATGTGTTAAAAGGAAGGAAACATGTTTAAAACATGTGGTAAAATAGGTTTTTGATGATTTATAATCCTTATCTTAGTCTTAACTCTATTATTTACCACTTATTAAACCATTGACCCTTGAATAGTGTGATTCTATTGTTCAAAAATAGTGGGTATTCACAAAAGTGATATTTTTGTCAATTATAAAAGGGGATAAATTCTACACTCTAAATTTAACACATCCCATTCTATGTTTCCTTGAAAAGAATCCAAAATTTTCTCTCATAGAAGACCATTTCACTATCTAAATCCCATAGTTTAAGATCTATTGTTTTTCTATGAAGTATAGATCTATTTATTTTCAGTTTAAATCCGTGTTTACAACCTAATGGGAATACTCAGTGAGTTTCTGGGTGTATCATGCTTGTCTGAGGCTTCTTCAGAGCCCATAACTAATTTTTTTGGAAAATAAGGTAGGTCGCATGGTTAGTTGAAATGATATAGGTGAGGTGACACAGTCTGACAAACCTTGTGAGACATAAGAAGAGGGAAAGAGAAGCCCATAATGTTTTATTAAACCATACATATGCAGGTTTAAGATCATATGGGGAGCCTATAGTTTTTGTCATAGCCGAAATGAATGGCTTGTGCATGGTTAGTAAAATTTTTCACATTGACCATGTGGTTGCCCCCTTAGAATAAGATAGGGAACACAGTTGGTGCATTGTTTGACCAACTGTGTGGCAAAACCATGCAGTTTAGTGATTTTTGGAAAAATGACATTTTCCGATTAATTAATGATATTACATAAATTAATTTTTCATTATCCTACATAGATATTATCACACATGTTAGAGAGATATACTTGAAGCCAATTTCATATGATTTGATCTTGTTCTTCTGTCTGAACTCAGAATCAATCATCATCAGTATTATTAGATTTGCACTCGTGATTAATCCTTTAATTATGTATCATTATTCATTATTATTGGTATCAAAAAAAATTTAGGTTCAAGATAATATGAACTATTTATGGTTTCATTTTCCGTCATTCATTTTTCTATCAATCTAAGTTAAATAAGAAGTTGATACTAGACAAGAATTCTACTACAAACCTATGGTAGGTCGTCTATACTTTTCTCAAGTGGAATTATGATTTATGTAGCTAGTTTCAATAGTTCATCATTCTAAACGTTCTAGATTCCCCAATAAAATGAATTGAATGATCAAATTGAACATATTGGAACATGTTGGGGATTACCACTAGTTCTTTGAGACTTGTTGTAGGTTTTTCCCCCAAACAAGGACAACCATTGTGTGTTACTTTGATATTTACATTTACTTTACATTGTTGAACCACCAAAGGGGTGATTTTATGAGTTCTCCTAGTTAGAGTAAGATGACAAATAAATTAATATAACTAAATTTAATAATTATGATATTTTATTCCTTATTTTCTATGTGATACAAGATGTTGATTTGTTTACTTATAGAAACATAAATTGAAATATTAGTGGGTAAACTCATGGAAATGTAATTTGTTATTATTTATAATATGAGAGGGTAAACTAGTGGAATTAGATTCTTTTGAAAATATCAATGAAATGAGTGATGAATGATTCTATTGGATTCCTTGGATTTTAATCGTTGCATTTTGATAGTGGTAGTGGATATCATAGATGATATTTCTCCTTATGTCTTGATTCTATGAGATTCCTTAGGCCTTGCTTCCCCTTAGATCTATCTTGTTTGAGCACATAGTGAATATAGTCTATTGACACGATCCTTAGACCCAAAAACATTTCTATCCAACATTATATCCGGATTCTACTTAGAATCGATGAGGATGCCTTTGTTCGTTTAACCATGGATCTGGCCCTATAGGGTCTCACATTGCTTATTTTCTGGATCAACCATGGTAAATGTTTCATTCTTGATTATACTGCTCATCTATGTTTTTTTAACACTTTTGATTATACAACATGACTATGTTTGATATTAAATATAGGTTAGACAACACATTCTAGAATTTTCATGGTGCTTGATTCATTTTTCTTCATTTCTTCCTTATTTTAGGATCTTGACACTTTGTTTTACAAGGATCCTTGTTTGGATAGATATGTTCACTTTAATTATTTTAGATATTCCATGGGCACTTGTTTCCATATATATTATTTTATGCGCTCTTATTTATCTTGTATTTCACATAGGGGATTTGTTATAGACATCATGGGTGGTGACCTATTGGAATTTTTTATAACAACATGTTCGAACCATGATTGGATAACCAGATATACTATTTAGATTCAAGTAGGGATTAGGGAAAGCACCCATAGTTTAATGCTTGAACTTGTGACATGCTTAAGAGTAGGGGAGTGTAGGACCAGTTTGAGGCTTTTGATTTTAGTTGGGATAGTTTTTTTTTGTTATTTTTGGTGTTTTGATATATGTACTATACTGATATATGTATACCATTTTTGGATAATTTTTAGACACATGAAATAACAGATCATTTTTTATGAGACTAATTTAGGTATTATTGTATATATCTATCATTGGATGTCTACCTCCTATTATGTTTTTATAATGATTATTCTATTTGATCTGTATGATTTATACCATTGTGTCAAACTATAATAATGAGGGAATAGTCTCCCCATGGACACACCCTATGCCCTCAATTCCAGTCAGTAGCCTCGACTATTTGGGGAGTTGGGCTTGAGGCAATGTGACTAAACAAGCTTAGGGAACCATTCAGTGGAATCCAGGTCTAGGACGTTACAAAGTGGTATCATAGGGTTTTTAACCTATTATATTACTATTTAGAGACAATAAAAATATGATTTGGAAGATATTGGAATTTGGTAATGAGTTGTGTTGGAGAGTTTCTAACCCACGTACAAGAAAAATCAAAATTTCCTGGAATGTAATTTTTCCCAAAATATTTAGTATTATAGTTTATTTGATTCAACCATTGGTATATTCAAATGAATTGTGATGGTATCATTGATATAATTGATGGTTTTATTTTTTTCAACCTGATGAGATAAGGTCATTCCATCTCATTCACTGTTTTAGGAACTTTATAGGAATTACATGCCATGAATTATGTCATGCCATGTAGGGTGAATTGCTTGACTGTATGACTTTTTGATATGTGAATTGTCTGAAATATATATTTTTATAGATTTTTTGAGAAAATAATTGGAAAAAATGGTAGGTGAAAAGAGTTTTTGTCATAACCTAAAATGTTTTTTCCTGATTTGATGATAGAAAATACCCAAAGAAGCCAATTATGCATGTTCAATCATGAACCATGAGTTGTGTGGATGTGAATGTGTTATGGTGTGGTTTAGTGGAAACCATATTTTTATTTATTATGTGTATAGTCACTAATGAATTGGGAGTGGTGAACCATTTTTTTCAACCATTAAAAATTAAATTTAAAATAAATATGAAAACATAATGGAAATTGAATTGTGAAATAGATAACTTGAACTACAACCAACATTAGAGTGGGAAGAGGAAGTTTCTCTAGTAAATTTTATGATAGTTTCTTTTAACCCATCCCTAGATATAGGAGTACATTGTGTGGTATGACTCGATTATAGGTTGGTTTTGACATGTAAAATGCTTTCAAATGAAAAATTTTCTATCGAAATTTCTAATATGTGTGTTTATAATTGTAGAAACATTCCACCAAGTAGATATCCAGTTGTATGCTATGAAGCTGGAGATGACCATGCTCTATAGTTTCTGGGATATGGGATACTGAAGGATCCTCATATAGTGATGGCTACAACACCAGTGGTTTTATTGTACATAGGTGTTGAGGCACAATCCCATAAGGAGTTTTTCTGCCTTATGCAGTCTATTCAGGGAGCACTATAGCCTTCATTATCTATGGATGAGCTAACATGTGTGTTCCAGTAGTATCATCCTCCCATGTTTTTTTGAGATGTAAGTATTAAGGTATCTGAGTTGTTTCATGAGACTACTCTACTAATATTCAAGCATTTGGATACATCTTTAGATATGATAGTTAAGTTCCCAACTTCAATGCTTTTTGGATAAAAAAACATATATTTTAAACTAGGCTAATAAGTTGGGAGATATGGATTTGGCTAACATCCAAACCAGGTTCTAAGACTACCTTTACCAAGATATTCTAATAGAAAAGGGGACAAATGAGTTCATTTGTTTGGATTAGGGTGGTATGATAGTGATGGATCATTCAACAAGATTTATAGACAAAAAATACCTTTTTATTAATCAATCACTTTGGAGGAAAAAATTGAGAAACCCAAAGTACAAACACCAAAATATATTACAGAGCCATTGAAGGATAATTTTATCCAAACATATGTAATCTCTATAATAAAAATTATATGAAAAAGGGTTACCTAAGTGTCTAGTTCATCCAAAAGCAGATCTCTTAATTCAAAACCCAAATTCTCCAAGGATCGGATGTACTCTTTAAGGCTGATCTGACCACTATTGAAACCCCCAATAAGAATCAAACCATTATTGCCAATCTAGGAATATTCATCCTCATTGAGATTCACCCTCAATAACCTCCCCATCATCCTTAAAGTTTCCTATTCCGTGGAATTGAGGGACATCACCTGTTCAACTGTTTATTCTTCCAATCTCAAATGAAATTACACGGACTGCTCAAAATAATCACATGAAATTCGCTGCTGGAAAGGAAAATAACTATAAGCTTACTTATCTCTTATCTTTTTAGTTGAACGTGTCCTTAATGGAGGAGGAAAAAAATATTTTTCCTTACTATTGTTATGGATTCCCTTCCAGTTCTTGTTCTTCCTCAGGCTTAGAGGTATATAACCCATGACCTAATCCTACAATTCTACCAAAATTTGTTCACTTCTAAGGGCCTCCTTCACATTCACAGGTCTGACTGAAGAATCCTGAAGTTCCTTAATATATACATCCGACTGAAAAATATCAAAATATTATCCATATCTAAAGTAACGACCACCCTATTGGGAGATTCCCTGATTAAGTCAGCACGCACTAACTCCTTTATCAAGTCATTATCATCTATAAAAAAATACCCTCCTTGGTTTCATTAGGAACCACTATCAGACCACCTCCACCCAGACCACCTCCACCATGACCATTCAATAGACACACCACCTCCACCTAAGATGCACCCATATAGGTCTTGAAACCTCTTTCAGACATAGTTCGAGATTCTGAAGTAGGAGTATCCTTCTTCCCCATATCCAGACTCCTTCTATTCAAATAACCATTCAAAAATAGTTTAGGAATATCCAGATCCATCCTTAATTTAATGAATATATCAATGACCCATGTATTCCTATCCCAAGGTCCATATTGGACAACCATAACCATTTTCATAACATCAGCATGCTTTTGACTAGATACAACAAAAACCACATTATAAATAAGATCCTTGTGGTAGTTGTAACACCCCAAGCTTCCACAATATGCTTCTCTTTGAATAATACAATAGCTTTTGTTGTACACAGCTCTGATTTCTAGCTCACCATGACCAATCAAACTAGCCATTTAAAAAGAAATTATGAATAGTAAAACCCACTTTCTGAAATTTTATAAATTTTATTTTTCAAAATGGAATTTATTTTGGGATTTATAATATCAAAATTATCGTAGGGAGAATTTTTGTAATTTTTCTGAAAACATTCTATTTTTGATGAATAGTAAAAAACACTACATTATTGTTTAAAACCGATTTTTTATTTAAATAATTATTTTTAATTTAAATTTATTTTACTATACAAATATATACATAATATCTATATTAGTACAATTTAATTCAATTTATTTATTTTATAATAATATTAGATATATAAAATTTCATTGAACTTTTAACGTCTTTTACTCACCTTCTAGGCACATTTGAAAATTTCCATAAAATATAATTTTACCACTTCTATGAATTGAATTTAAAAAATAAAATAGACACAGTTATGATTAGTTAGTTAAATGTGGTTCAATAGGATAAAAATAATTTTTTATGAAAAATAACTTTTGAATTTTAGTTATCACGGTTAAAAGTATATATAGAGCAATTAAATGTAAAAATAATATTATAATAATATAAAATTACCCCAAAACATGTCTTAATTATATTGGATAAGTGTTTTTAGAACAAAATAAATCATAGGATAAAAACAATATCCTTTTTTTATCCACTTGGGTTAGATTATGAAATTTATTATATTTTATTTAAAGAAGAGTCACAAGTGTTAAATTCAAATTTTAATAACTAAACTATTTTTAATACATGGTTATAAATAAGATAAATTCTATAGTAAATATTCACTGTAAAGATAAAAATATTTCCAATATCATGATTTTTTATTTATAATATTTATAAATTCACTACTAGAAATTTGAGTTATAGCCACAGACCTATTTCCACAATTTTATAAGTCTCTCATTGTATCCTATTTTTAGCCACAATATAATTAAAAAACCATGTCTAAAAGTTTCTCCTCAATTTTTTTTACAAAATCATTTGGGATTCCCCAGGATCCTCCTTCATACTCCCCTGTTTCGACCCTCTTCCCACGTCGGGCTCCTCCTCTATCCTCCCCGACTGCAATCCTCCTCACGACGACCCTCCTCTCACGGCGACCCTCCTCTCTCGGCGACCCTCCTCTCATGGCGGCACCCTCCTCGCAACACCCTCCTCACGAAGACCCTCCTCATGGTGACCCTCCTCATGGTTACCCTCCACTCATGATGACCCTCCTATCGATCTTCAACCCTCCTCTCATGGCGGCACCCTCCTCCTCCATCCACTCCTGATCCACGACCCTCCTCTTTATTTTTCAGCTTCATGTGATCGATCTCATTGAAGTCTAAGGTGATTCCCTCTACTTTTTTAATCTATTCCTTCTTATTTTATCTTCATAAGGATTATATGGTATATTTATTCCTTTTAATTTAGTGTGATTAGGTTTTGTAGTCACCAAGAGTTTTTTGTACATATTATAAGTATCTTCATGTTATTGGCAGTGTGACCATTCTTCATTCCTTGCTCTCATGCTGTGATTTTTTGAAGAATCATTTAAGGTAAAGGATTCAAAATATTATCTATTATTATTATTTTCAATTGTGTAATTATTAATACTTTTTCATTATTAATAGGATTTTATAGATTAAAATAATCAAAATAACTAATTAAACCAAAGTAATTTAACTTAAAATAGGTGAATCATTTGAGCAGAACATGAATTCATGTTATTGATATATGTTGATGATTATTGAATGAAATTTATGATATATAGAAATTTTTGATTGTTTTAGAAGTTTTCGATATACAAGAAGTAAACATATTGATGAAGAGAACATTTTGGGAGACAAATCATTTATATAATAAACTAGGAGGATGTATAGAATTAAAAGAAACACCCTCTTTTATTTATTTGAGTAAAATATTTTTGATTAGGCATCCAATGATTAAAATTGAATTAAATATATGAATGGGGAGTTAAATTAGACAGAAAATAATGACACATATAAATTTGTTCAACAAAAAATAGATGAAAATATCATATTCACTAAACAAGTATTCAAAAATATTATTAATGAAAATAGGGAAGTTATAAAATTCATAGTCATAATTTTTTGAAAAGGATATTCATTGATTATTAGGGTGGCTGTAGATAAAATATTTTTATGAACTGATTGTATTGGGGTTATCAAATTTTTTCTTACCATATTTATATATAGAATATCAAGTTATATCTAACGTATATAATAAAAAGTACTCTTTTATAATATGAGTTTTTTTAAATAAGATTAAATTGGTCAACTATGAGGATTTAAAATAAATTATGATGATAATAAATTGTGCAATTTTAAGAATGATTTTGGTGGCACAAAACTAGTACACATAGTTTTGAACTAACGTCTTGGAAATGTTCAATTTTTTGAGGTTTATGAGATTAGTTGACTATAATCTCTATATTAATAGGAATTGTTATAGAAAAATAATGGCATAAGTTTATACAATTTAAACTATCTGAAATTTGTTTGTTGGATGAGCTGATAGGGCTATGAACATCATATTCAAGAGGAGCTTATCATTTTTAGAAAGTCGTATAGATATTGAATTTCCATGGAGTTCAATAAACAAAGTGTGGGGGAGTGATTGAACTAGAAATTTCATAAATTTTTATATTTAATTCATTTTTTTATTCCCTAAAATTCCATTAAAATCCTTGGCATTGCTATATTATCACATTTTTCATGATTTTATATGAGTAAAATAAATCTGGGCTGATTTTTTTATTTTAGTGACAACCTTTTTATGTTTTCATTACCTAAATGCGTTCTCATTTATTTGCATTCAGTTTATTAGGATTCTTCCACTCCTGCCATTGATTTAGGTGCATATTCCAATACAGATGTTGATGATGATGGTGGTCTGAGAGGAGGAGATAATGATGTTGGTGTTTCTGAATGAGATTATGAGGGTTGTGATGGTTTTGGTGACACTGATATTGAGGTAAATTTTATATTTAAATTTTAATCTTGGTTTATACATTTAATTATACCATATAATGATGTTAGTGTTTGGTAGATGTTGTGGTGTATATTGTTTTAGTGTACAAGGGGTGTGCAGGTGTGCAGGGGGGTGCAGGGGGAGGGGGAGGGGGCTGGGGGCGCATGGGTAGAGGGGGTGTGCCATAGGTAGGGGGCATGGTGTGTGGGTGTGAAGGGGGTAGGGGTGTGTTGGGGAATGGGTAGGGGGTGTTCTGGGGGAAGGGGCAGTGTGGGGGTGTGCCGGGGGTAGGGGAAGAGGGTGTGAAGGGGATAAGAGTATCGGTGTGTAGGGGGTGTGGGTGTGTAGGGGAGTGTGCAGGGGGTAGGGGCATGGTGGTGTGCTAGTGGTATGGGGTAGGGGGAGTGGAGTGGAGGGGCATGGGTTGTTTAAGGGTGGGGGTAGGGGGTGTGGTAGGGGGAGGGGTGTGTAGGGGAGGAGGAAGAGTGTAGGGTAGGGGTAGTGTGGGGGTGTTCAAGGGGTAGCGGAAGGGGTGTGGATGTGTAGGGGTGTGGGTTTGTCGGTGTGTAGCGGTGTAGGGGTGTGTGTAGGGGGCATGGTGGTGTGCTAGTGGCAGGGGGTATGGGGAGTGTAGGGGAGGGGGTATGGGTGTCCCGGGGAGGGGGAAGGGGGTGTTTAGTGGGGGTATTATCGAATATCATAACTATGTTTATAATTTACATTCATTTACAATTTTTTAATGAAATCCTAAGCATAGAGCATACAAACTAAGGACACCGAGTTGGTGATGACAATGGATAGAGTCTACACGGTCAAGGCTGTGATGGATCTGAAAGATGATGATGGGGATATAGTCACTACTATCACAGAGCTTACCAACTAAGGTTAGTGACTCTTTTTCATTCAGATCAATTTCATGTTATGTGTTTTTCATGCTTTGATTTGGAATATTCTCCCTTTCATCTTCCTTTTTTAATTTATTATCTTCATCTATAGTGGAAGGGGCAGGGGTGGAGTGCAGGGGAGAGAAAATGGGGTGTGCATGGGTGGGGGAAAGTGGTAGGGGGTGTGGTAGTGGGGGTATGTAGGAGAGGTGGTAGGGGGTAGTGTAGGGGGCATTGTGGGGGTGTACAGGGGGTATGGGGTAGGGGGATGTGGAGGAGTGTGTGAAGGAGGAAGGGGGTGTAGATGTGTAGGGGGTGTGGTTGTGTAGGGGTGTGTGTAGGGGGTATGGTGGTGTGCTGGTGGCAGGGGAATGGGGGAGTGTAGGGGAGGGGGAATGGGGTGTGTAGGGGAGGGGGAAGGGGTGTGAAGTTGGGGGGGGGGGGATTGTCGGATATCATAACTACATTTTTAATTTGTATTCATTTACAATTTTTTTAATGAAATCTCGAGCACGGATCACAAAAACAAAGGACACAAAGTTGGTTATGACATAGTATGGAGTCTATAAGGCCAAGGTCATGATGGATCTGAATTATACTGATGTGGATATAGTCACTACTATCATGAAGCTTACCAACTATAGTCTGTGACTCTTTTTATTTCAGTTCAGTTTCTTGTTATGTGTTTGTCTTGTTGCTAAAATCGATCATTGGCATTCCTGTTCACAATTCATCACCACGATTTCGAACAAATGATTTCAATGACACACCATTCATTACTTCCCAGGTTTGGTTTCTTCAACATTCCATTCATTCTCACCTGTTCGTACCCAAAACATTAATTCTATTCCATCCCAGGTTTCATCTTGTTGACCTCCCCTTCATTTTATTACTATAACCCCTATATATTATATTGTATTTTATATTATTTCGGGGGCTTTCAAAGTGGTCTCAATACCATATTAAAGGCTTTTAGGGTTTTCAAGTCAAATCATTTAGAAATTAAGCCTAAATTTTCTATACAACAACCAAGGTTCCTCCATCATCCCTCAGAATAAGTGCTCTACTTGACATGGTATTTTCAATTTTCTAATCCCACACAGTTGGTTTGGATTTTGAATTAAAATACTTTTTGATTGGTGTTAGTGAACTGTTTGTAGGATTTGACATTGTATGACACATAATAATCAATGTTGGATTGGTTAACTCTCTTTTTGACCATTCAAACATCTATTCCTTTCATTTTGCTGTTGAATTGGATTTGATAATGTGGCAGGTGAGTTATTAATGTTATTCATTTTCTATGTATTCTAATGTGAACACATATATAGATCATTATGTGATTTATGTTTGTGGGTGATTTTATTAGAAATCCAAACTTTCTTTTGGACTTTGTAAAGTTTATTTAGTGGTTCTTGGTATTATTCATGATTTATGGTTGACCTTTTGTATTGCGTTGTTTATGCTGAGTAAAAATTCAAGATGGTTTTCCTTTTACTTTGAATTTAGTTTATCTTTTAATGAGAAATAGATTAAAATAATTGGTTCCCATTAAAATTTTAACTTTTCTGTATCAATGTATTTCTTTCAGAAGTTACTGAATGCTTGAAAGTGTTCCTTTCAGAAGTTACTGAATGCTTTCAAGCATTGATCAACATTATCTACAACTCTAAGAGACCATAAAAAACATCAATGGGTTGCACTACAAATAATCTTCTATCATAAAATTATTTTTTAAAGTCTATTATAGTTTAAGGACAAGGTATGCATCTTCATACATTAGAAGAAATTGTAGTGATATGTTTTAATTTCATAAAACAACAAGTTTATTACATTTTATATTTGTAATGTAAAATACTTAATTAATTGTCTCCAATTTATTTTATGATATTATTTCATAACATTATATGTCATGAAATTTAGTTAACTTATAAATTTAATTAATATTTTATGATATGTTTTCATAACATGATTTTTCTTACATTTTATATGTTTCAACAAGTGGCCATCCATTTACATAATTGCAGTTTAAACCAAAAAAGTAACTATAGATAAACCATAATATTTTAAAATTAAAATTAGTTGTAATGATTCGATAAAAATATCATTTTTCATGGCCACTACTTTCTCACCATAGTGCACCGTAACAGACACATTTTAATTATAGTATCATGGACACTCTATTCCCACCATAGACCTTGTTTTATTTTTGCGGAACTTAAATGATTGAATCTGATATTGATTTTGTTTCTTTTTAGGTACTTCAATGAGAATATCTAGGTTGAGTGAAAAATATAAGAGGATGGTTGGCTCATTAAAAATAAGAAAACTGCATCATATCATTAAATGGGAGTACTTAATTTGGTTTTAACTTGTTTAGAAAAATTCCTTCATTCTTCCACTTATTGGAACTCTTTAGAAATTCATTATTTTAGGATGTTATTCTTGTTGAGTGTTTGTTCATAAACTATTGAATAATTTTCATTCTTATGTTATTGACCTGAATCTGTTTATGACGGTTATTGAAAATATTTTTTCATATGGTAAAACATGTTTAGTGTTGAGTTTTAATGTATGATGTTTTTTATTGTTAAATTTATATTTCATGATTTTTTATTGAAAATATGTTAAATACTCCTTAATGAGGGTAGAGCGGTAATATAAAATATATTTTCATGGTGATTTGAATATTAGATGTTCACTTTATTTTCCTCTTACCCTGGTAAGAAGTGTTTCTTTACATGTTGTTCTATATGTTTGAATGGAAATCATGAATTAATGCATGTGAACACTGAATTTTCATTCAAAAGGGATGAATATTGTCAATTTTTAGAGGGATGATAATGTTTTCAACTTTATTTTTACCTTAATATTTTGGTTCCGTATTTTCATTCTCTTATGGTTTGGGGATATTTTGGGATTTATGGGGGGTTACAAGAGGGAGCGTATACCTAGGGGGTGCAAGGGGGTATATAGGGGGAGGGGGTTGTGCAGGGGGAGGGGCAGGGGGGTATGGGGGGTTGTTCAGGGGGAGGGGGTTGTCCAGGTGGGGGGTGGTATCCATGAGGGGTGCAAGGGGGTCTGCAAAGGGGGAGGGTTGAAGGGGGATGAGGGGGTTAGGTGTCGGGGTGTGGGGGTGCAGGGGTAGGGGTTGTTCGGGGGGTGTCTAGGGGGGTCTCCATGCCATCTGTAAACACCTTATCTCGCAATTTATTCGTTTCTAGGGATCTTTATTTCTCTTATAATTTGAAATGTATTCTTAATTGTGTGATTACTTTATTTTGGAAATTATCTATTCTACCACCAGATATGGTAGTTTTCCCCCTGATTAACCACGATTTTATTTTGTAATTGGCCTCTGATCAAACGTATTATTTTAATCTAGAAAAATATGCAAATGAATATATCACTATCGAGTTGGTTTGGTCTTGCATACTGTGAAAATTTTACTATTTTTAATTTTAATTACTTTCTTGTGATTTTTTACGGACATTGTTTTACAACTGAGAAACAACTTGAATTTGAACTCTGACACGGTTGAGGTATCATAGGAAGGATTTTTCTCCCTGGTTGCAAAATGCTTAATCGATTCAAACAATAATATCAAAGTAATTTCAATGTTTTTGGATTCCTGGTAGATTTTATTTTTCGATAATTTATTAATTTTGATGAATTGTATTGGTATGCAGGATAGGGATGCATGCTATGCAGAGAAATAGCAAAAAATATAGCTGATGCAATTGATTTACTTCTACGACTTGCAACCAGGATTGATGTGAATATAAAATTCAGGAGGTGACAGTTAAGGATGAAGTGAGTTTGATCATGGTTAAGGATGATGTATTTTATGGTAATCACTTTCCATGGTGATGAGACCCAGTGGTATAACCATTTATAAAGATTTAATACCTTCTAAAAGAATTGTGATGTGAATTCGAGTTTGGTTGATATGGTAATGACCATTGTAGTGGTGAGTGATACCCCAATCTATTGTGAGTGGATCAAAGGCTTAGAAATTTTTATCAAACTACTCAAGTAATGTTAATTTCATCTTACCTATGTTGATGGTGTATGAAATGTATAAAATTTTGTATTTTTAATGGTGCATGTGAGATCTTTCTCAAGGGAGAACCATTGTTTTCCACTATATGGGACTTAGGTATGAAATAACACTCATTATAAGGGTATCTAGAGAGTTTACACAAGAAAATTGAAACTTCTAGTTGGTAAACATTATGGTTCTCCCCAATGATGGGAGATAAATCATCCAATTTTTCTATATGATAATTTTAGTCCTATAATATCATTTTGGGAATATCTATTACCATTTGAGTAAGGATATTACCCGGTGGAGTATAGTCCATGATAATGTATGTTCTGTGGATTATTTTTTTATTTCCAACTTGTAGTGATATGAGATATCTTGTTGAGGATGTATTCCAAATATCTATTGGTCTAGTTTCATGATTTTGTAAGGTGTTATCCTAGCATATGAATCTCATCGAGTTAGGTTTTTTGAGTAGTTAGGATCATCTACTTTATATTTTTGTTTAATAGGTCAGTAATGTTTAGTGTCCAGGGGTGCCTAATGGGGGGAGTCCAAGGGGGTCTAATGGGGGAGTCCGTGGGGGGGGGGGGGTTCTAGGTGGCGTCCATAGGGGTTTAGTGGGGGTCTGGTGGGGGGAGTCTGGGGGGTCTCCAGGGGGTCTAGTGGGGGGGAGTCCAAGGGGGCTCCCGGGGGGAGGGTCCAGTGGGGGGAGTCCATAGGGGGGGGTCCAGTGGGGGGAGTCTATGGGGGGGGGTCTATTGGGCGGATTCTATGGGCAGTCCAGTGGGGGGAATCTGGGGGGGAAGGGGGGTCCAGTGGGGTGTCTCGGGGGGGAGTCTCGGGGGAGGGTTTCTAGGGGGTTTCAAGGGGGGAGGGGGTGCCCAACGTGTTTCTAGGGGGGAGGGGGTGTAGTGGGGTGTCCAGGGGGGTGTCTGGGGGGTGTCCGGGGGGTGTCCGGAGAGGTTGTCCAGTGGGGGGGGGTGTCCAGGGGGTCCGGGGGGTCTGGGGGGGGGGGGGGTCCAGTGGGGTGTCGTGAGGGGTGGGGGTGTACGGGGGGCGTGTCTAGGGAGGGTGTCTAGTGGGGGGTGTCTAGGGGGTTGGGCTGTCTAAGGGGGGTGTCCAAGGGGGTTCTGGGGGGTCTGGGGGGGGGGGGGGTCCAGTCGAGGGTTTCCATGGGGGGTGTCTGGGGGGGGGTCCAGGTGTGTCTAGGTTGGTGTCCTACGGGGGTGTACTAGGGGGTGTTGTATAAGAAGGTGAGTGGTGGGCTGTTGCAAGGGGGTGGGGGCTTCTCTAAGGGGTGTGGGGGGCTGTCCAGGAAGGGGAGTAGGTGGCTGTTATAAGGGGATAGAGGGATGCTGCATGTGGGGTAGGGTCTTCTGCAAGGGGGGGTGGGGTGTTGGGGGGGTTGTCCTGGAAGGGGAGCGGTGGGATACTACAAGGGGGTGGGGGCTGCTGCTAGTGGGGAGTGTTTGTGGGGTTGCTGAAAGTGGGGTGGGCCTGCTGCAAGGGGGGTGGGGTGGGGGTGGGGGCTGTTTAGAAGGGGGATTGGTGGGTTGTTGTAAGGGGGTGGGCTGCTACTACAAGTGGAGTGTGGGGGGATATCCAGGATGGGGAGTGGTGGGCGAGTGCAAGGGGGTGGGGGAGGTACTACGTTGGGGGGATGGTATGTTTTTTTTTGAAATGGTAATGTATTTAGCCACAGTTTAAAACAGTGGATAAAGCCCTATATCCACAGTTTGAACTATGGATAAAGCCCCATAGCCATGGTTCCAAACCGTGGATAGAGGTAATTTGTGGTTTGATCTTCTACCACAGTTTGAAACTGTGGCTAAATGGATTAAGCTAGGGTTCAAACCATGGATATAGGCTTTTATCCAATGTTGAAACTGTGGCTATAGGGTTTTATCCACAATTTCAAACCGTGGCTATAGGCCAAAGCCTATATCCACACTAATACTAGCCACAATTCATTGAACCATGGAAATAACCTATAGTAACCATTTCAAACATTGGAAATACTCTAAATTTATAGTAGTGATTAAATAATTCAATTTATCTATGACACAATGATGATGAAATAATTACCTTATTAATGAAACATTAATATAAATGATATTATATATATTAAAATAAATGTAAATTGAAACTTTTGAGGCCATCCACAAATTTTGTAGGTGAATATGAAAAGTTAGGGTTGATTCAATGTATTTTGTTTCAAGGAATAATGTTTTTATGACTTCAACAAAAACCAATTACTAAAGAGTGTCAAAATTAACATTAATGAGTTTTTAAAACAAATATTATTTTATTACATTATATAATAGTCCTAAAAATCTATGATTAGACCAAAAGAATTAGATAATGTTTCATATTTCATTAATTAACCACTTGAGGTTCTGTTGTCATTTTATAGGAAATATATTAACCATTTTGTAAAAAACACAAGAAGAGAAGGTAAAAGATAAACTATTAAACTAAAAGTTAAATCTAAAAGATATGGTTAATATGGTGACCTTAACATGTATAAAACATATTGGTTGAGAGGTTTTAAACTCATAATAATTTTATTCTCTAAATAAATCAATTTGGGTATATTATAAAACAAACAAATATAATAAAATAATATTTCAAACTTTTCCTAAAATGTCCCTCACCTCTCTTATAAAAGGGCAATTCCACTTCTCTTAAATTCACGTGTCCAAAGTCTTTTGGATCTAACAAAACCATGCAAAATATATTCCCAACTACCCTCACATCAACATAGAGGCATTAAATTGATCATAAATCCAAACTAAGGATCCCTTTTGTTCAAATCAAAATGAAGCACCCGAAGAAGAAGTAATTATATTATCACCTCTTTCAAAGTTCTTCTCTTCTTCTAATTCTACTTTCATTGTAGTTTCTATATTAAAATAACAAATCTAGTAAC
Organism: Viscum album; assembly: GCA_963277665.1. NCBI lineage: Eukaryota > Viridiplantae > Streptophyta > Magnoliopsida > Santalales > Viscaceae > Viscum > Viscum album. The sequence goes on from OY728121.1 coordinate 1,459,334,093, forward strand.
TTATACGCACTAAAATGTTATTATAAATATGGTTAAAATGTATTCATTATTATATCCTTCATATGAATGACAAAGTCACCATGCGTGTGTGCGTATGGCTTACTGTATCCACGTCGTGGTGTAGTATGTTATTCAACACTACATTATTTGGATGGGTATAATAATGAGTATAGTTGATGTAAATAATAAATATAACATGTTAATGATTATTTATATATAAAATAACATACAATTACATATGATTTCACCATCAATAGAATGATATTGTCGCTCGTGCGAACATACGACTTACCGTCCCCACGGAGTGAAGAGATTTCATTCCTCATCGTAACCATTCAAGAATAATTTTCATTTGATGATTAAAAATAATGATTAATAACTAAATATAATTCTGTATATGAATTAAATAAAACCAATTCATATAAAAAATGACTAATGTAATAAATCATATAAAATAAAACGAATCAGTTAACACCCGAAACAATGATAATACTATAATATTATTAACAAATAAATATTAGAGGATAATATATGATATTATATTTATGTACGTGGTTATTTTATAATATAATAACAATTATTTTACCATTATACATGTGGTTAACGTACCCTCTAATATTGAAAAGTACAAGGTAAGGATTAATTTTAAAATCTATATATTATATGAGGTTGTCTATATGTAAGAATCTATTGGAACCTCTTTATCATCCAAATCCATGATTCTTAAAAATTTATTTCAAAACATTTTTAATATTTATTATAATATGGGTTAAATTCATTTATAACCTTTTTTGAATTTTTGTAAAAAAAATTTAAATGAATCTTTTCATCATTTTCCAGACATGGTCCTTTATGGCATTATTGAAAATTTAAGGAAATAATTTTTTTAACTTATATTACGAGTGCATCTAATTTCTACAATTATAAAACCTTCAAATATTCTCTTACATTTTGATAATAATATATTCAAAATAATTTTTTCCTTTTATAATTATCTAATTTTTAAATTTTTTCAAAGTAGAAAGAGATATTTCTCTCAAATAGTTTTTGGATTGATTTCATATATGTCTACATCTATTGTTGGATTTTATGTTTAATAGAAGTTGATTTATCATGATACAATATAAAATATTTTGTGGATAGTTTTATGATATGTTTGACTATTGATGTTCTATTTCTATGTCATTCACAGTTTAAGGTTAAAATATTAACATTTTTAATGCTAGTTTAATAAAAATTCTTATGTTATGTTTCACCCTTTCCATATGATTAATGTATTGAACATATTAAGTGATAGGAGGGGCCCACTATGGTCCCTTGATACATTAGTAGGTCTCATGAGACAAACTACATTCTTGGAACAAGGACTTGACAATATTTTTTTTTGTAGTCTTGGCACGAGGCCTTGAGTATATGGTTATGATGTTCAGTATTATGAATTCCATCATTATGAGATTAGCTATTGATATTACATGTGATTATTCGACTAGTAGAATATCTATATGAGTACTTTAATGGAATTATTTGATTTATCATTTCTATATTATGATGACGTTTATGTTTAAAAGGGTTGGGTTTTAGTCTTATACATTTCATTAAATGTTTATGCTTATTTATGATAGTTTCTACTATATTGTTATCCATACCCAGCATCTGGGATCATCCCTTTATTATGTTTTATTTTTCACAGGATGTGGATAATTATATTATGACTCACCTATAGGGATAGGATAAGGGATATGAGTGTTTTCAATGGAGACTAAATGTATCTTTTTTTCATTTCATAATTTAATATAAAACATATATACGTATCTAGTAATTCCAAGGCTACTAAACTGATCGGTCTATTTGGATTTAATCTATTGTGATCATGTCAGTATTATGTAATAATGAACTGACTCTGAGTAATTTGGGATGGGGGATTACAGTTGTTATCAGATGAAGGTTAGTACATACCTTCAAAACTAGATTTTGAAAAACTCTAATTTGAGAACATTACCCCAAGATAGACTTTGAATATTAGTATATAAGAACATCAAAAAAATTCTAATATAGATATTATGTCAGTTTTCCAAAAAATATATCTCTATCTGTATAATACAAGTGGATGTGTTTCTAGAACATATATACCTATTAGTGAAAACTCTGACATTGAGTTTCTGGCTTGACCTGGGATATCCTGCTACATGACAATGGGACTTACTGTACACCTAGTTTGACACTCCTAGGGGATATTCTTAGTATAATTAACATTTTATTTAAAAAAAATTATTAAGGATTTATGAGTAAATACTTTCCCAAAGAAATTTTTTTTATGATTATGGATTATATGCATAAACTATTAAAATTATGATAAGTATTTTACAAGTTTGGAATTATGCATTGTGATTCAAAAACTAATCCAGTGATTGATTTTTTAGAAATGGACGCTAGTGGAAGGAAAAGAAATTATATCAATGCACATAATACATGAATGGATTTACCTCATATTCAAGATAATTATAGTGGATATGGTAATGCAACTACTGCTGAAAATCTTATAACCATACTAGGACAACTCACTCTGGTTATGAATAATAACCTTACCTGTATGGAACACCCTAATCCACAATGCGGAGGATCAATGTTAGACCACATCATGAGGAAACAACCACCAAAATTAAATGGGACTACAAATCCATTTGTATCTGAGCAATGGATAAGTTCCTTAGAGAAAATATTTCATTCTTTAGGGAGTAGAAAAATGGAAAAAGTTTTCTTGGTTGTTTATCGCCTATCAGGAGATGAAGATCAATGGTGGTCATTAATTTTAAATTGAAAGGAGGATTTAAAATTATAAAATATGGAATGGATGGAATTTAAAGATAATTTCCTAGAAAAATAGTTTCCTTGTGAACATAGAGTAGATACAGAAAATAAATTTTGGAGTCTCAAGAAAAAAGAGGATTAGAATGTCGCAAAGTATGAGGCTAACATTATAAGGTTAGAAAGGCATGAATGGCCCGAAGGCCTTCTTTTTTTATTTTATTATAGATAATCCCCCTTTTATGGGTTGAATGGGAACCCATACATGACCTATAGGCTCAAGGCGCAAGGCCTGACATGACCCGTAATACATGACCCGAAGGCCCAGAGGCATACAATGCCCAATACATGACCCGTAGGCCCAGCCCAATATAACTGCCCCTCCGCAGCTTCTGCATCATTGATTTCCTTTAGCTCCCCACCTGAATTTCTGATCGTCTAGCATTTCCCCATACAAATCTGCACGGTGCCTGGTCCCGATGGCTGTTGTCATACCCTCTTATTCTTCCACCCTATGGTAAATGTGAAAAGAAACACCTCAGTAATTGCCTGAAGGGAATGAGATTTTGTTACAAGTGTGTGGAAAATTACACCAAGCTCATGATTTCAATGGGAATAAGGAAGCTACCAATGTTCAATAATATAATTTTAATGAGATGGGAAATTATGAAAATTATTTCTCTATGCATCTAGGAAATTTTCCCTAGAAAAAAAAGGATCAAGGCCAAGCTTATGTAATCACTACTACTGAGGTTGATGTTACTAATGAAGTGGTGGTAGGTACTTTAATCATTTCTTCAAAATTAACCAATGCGTTATTTCATTGTAGATTATTGCATTCTTTCAAATCTTCACAGTTTTCCAAGAAAATTAGATACTTCCAATTTTACTTAATAATGGAGTTATTAGTCAAAACTCCTAAGGGAAGTATCCTTACAAAAATATTTTGTCAAATAGTTACCATTATGGAATATAAAAGTGCTTTATCTGCTGAATTTATTGTCATACCCATGATTGAATTTGATATAATCCTTAGTATGGATTGGATTTGAAACCATGATATGAAAATTTATTGTAAGAAGAAGGAGGTGATAATATTTTATGATGATAAGGAATCCCTTATATTTAGAGTATAAACATCACCATCGGATTCTCATCTACATCCACCCCTTATAGGTCTACTAAATTCCATTATTAGGGAGTAAGGGAGTGATATAACTTTGGGAAAGGAAATAAATGTTCAAAAAGAAGATATACCTATTATGTAATAATATGTTGATGTGTTTCTAGATAATTTAACAAGACATCCTTTATAATGAGAAATGCAGTTTTCCATTGACTTAATTCCTAGTTCAAGAACCATATCAAAGACCCCTTTTAGAATGGACACTTTGGAATTAGTGTAACTAAAGAAACAACTGGAGTAATTGAGTAATAAAGGATTTATTCACCCTAGTTTTTCTCAATGGGGAGCCCATGTTCTTTTAGTTAAGAAGAAAGACTGATCTAAAAGGTTTTTCATTGACTACATTGAGATCAATGATATAGAAATAAAGAACAAGTATCCCCTACCTCACATTCATGACTTATTCGATCAACTTCATGGAGCACAATAATTTTCAAAGATTGACCTTCGATCTGGATATCATCTGTTGTTCATGAGGAAAGAATACATTCCAAATTCATCATTCTGAACCAGGTATGGGCATTATGAGTTTACAGTAATGTCTTCTGGACTCACTAATGCACCCTCTTTTTTCATGTATCCAGTGAATAGAGTTTTCAAGGAATATCTTGATGAATTTTTAGTGGTATTTATTGATGTTATCTTGGTATACTCCAAAATTTACGAAGACCATAAAAATCACTTTGGCACTATTCTAAAGTCTCTTAGAAGAAATGAATTATATGGGATGTTTAGAAAGTGTGAATTTTGGCTTCAAGAAATTTCTTTTCTTGTACAAATTGTTTCTAAGGATGGAATCTCCATTGATTCTTCAAATACAAGGTCAAACCATGAATGAAAAGCACCAACAAGTATAATTGAGGTACACAGTTTTATTGGTTTAGCAGGTTACTATCGAATTTTTATCTAGAATTTTTCCTGATTGGCCAACCCATTAACCATAATCACACGTAAATGGGATAAATTGGTGTGGACAAAATTGTGTGAAATTATTTGAATAATTGAAGAGAATATTAGAAAATTATCCTATCTTGGCTCCCCCATTAGGGAATTTTGGGTTTGTTATTTATAGTGATGCATCAAAGAGAGTGCTTAGTTGTGCCCTTATGAATAATGATGGAGTTATTTTCTACGAATCACGGCAGCTAAAAATTCAGGAACGAAACTATCATTCTCATTATATTTATTTAGAAGCTATAATCTTTTCTATGAAGACATGAAGAAATTGCCTCTATGGTAAAAAATTCGAGATATATATTGATCAAAAGAGTTTGAAATATATTTTATAACAGAAAGAACTCAACATCTGGAAAAGGGTATGGCTTAAACTACTCAATGATTATGATTTCACAATACACTACCACCTAGGGAAAGCAAATATGGTTCCATATTCTTTGAGAAGAAAGGATCAAGGAGTTCTAAACAAGATGGGAGTTGAAAGGGATTCAATGTTCATGGATATAGTAAATATGTATATGGAAATAATCCTGGAAGGTGAAACATCAATAATTTTTCAAATGGTTTCCAAACCATCTTTACTAGAAAGGATGAAAATTTATCAGACAAATGTTGAGGAGTTTCAAAAGAAAACTAAAGCTGTGAATGATGGTATATTGATTGACATCATATGTGAAGATTGAATTTTTAAATTTTTTAAGAGGCTTTGTGTTCTCGATACAACTGATATAAAAAGGGAATTGTTGGATGATTATCATAGCTCTAATTTCTCTATTCACTGTGGTACCACTAAGATGTATAGAGATTTGAAGGAACACTTCTGGTGGGAAAACAAAAAGAGAGAGATTTCTGATTATGTGTCAAGATATATGGTTTTTCAATTGGTGAAGGCTGGAAGAAAACATCTTATATGATTCATGAAACTGCTTCCCATAACAAAGTGGAAATGTGATGATTTTACAATGAACATTATCATGGGACTACCAAAGACTACTAAAAGGAATAATTCAATATGGGTAATTGATGATCATCTTACCAAGTCGCCAAATTTTTTTCTATAAGGGGTGATATACCATTTGAAAATTTAGAAATACTATATATTAATGAAGTTGTAAGACTTCATGGATTACCCCTATCGATTGTTTCTAATTGTGATACATGTTTTACATCAATATTCAGGAAATTTTTTCAGAAATCCATAGAAATAGAACATCGTTTGAGCACTTATTACCACCCTCAAACTAATGGACACTCATAATGGACAATTAAATCTTTAGAATACATGTTGAGATCTTTATCACTTGACATTCAAGGTATGTGGGATCCGTATTTTCCTCAGGTATAATTTTCCTATAACAATAGCTTCCATTCAAGTATTCATATTGCACCATATGTAGCGTTATATGGAAATAGATGTCTCACACCAACTTCTTGGGACAATTTTGGTGAAAGAAAACTCGTAGGGATATAACTTGTTAAGGAAAAAATATAAATGGTGAATATTATCCAAACCCATATCAAATAAGCTCAAAGTCGGAAAAAGACCTATGTTGATAACTAAAGGAAGGGTTTTGAATGTCAAGTATGAGATCATGTTTTCTATAAGTTATCTCCATAGAAGGGTGTTATACAATTCAGTAAGAATGGTAAATTAAGTCTCAAGTACATCAGACCTTTCAAAATTTTGTAACGAATTGGAGTTTTGTCTTACCATTTGGTAATGTCTCCAAGTCTTTCCAAATCTCATGATGTGTTCCATGTATCACTATTGTGAAAATACATGTTAGAACAAAACTATGTACTCACCTATGAAGAAATAGAATTCAAACCCGATCTTTCTTATTTTGAAGAGTCTATCAATATTCTTGACACTATAGAACAATTATTGAGAAACCAGAAGACTCTTCTGGTAAAATTTCATTGTAGAAACCATAAATGGAAGAAGAAATGTGGGAACTTGAGGAACTTATGATGAAGTACCACCCAAATCTTTTAATGAAATAATATTCTAGAAATTTCTAGGAAATAATTATTTGAAGAAGGTAAGAATGTAACCCCCCAAGAACCCACAACTTCCTTATCATTGGATAATATAATATCTTGCGCTGACGCAGCTCCGAGTTCTAGCACACTATGACCAATCAAACTAACCATTTAAGAGTAAATAATATTAATAAAAACTTTTTAAAAAATTTTAAATTTTATTTTTCAAAATTGTGTTCATTATTTGATTCTGAATATCAAAATTAGCTTAGGGTGAAATTTTGGTATTTTTTTGAAAACATTCATTTTTTGATGAATAGTGAAAACACTGCATTATTATTTAAAACCAACTTTTTATTTAAATAATTTTTTTCAATTTAAATTTATTTTAAAGTAAAAATAAATACATAATATATATATTATTTCATTTTAATTCATTGGATTCATTTTATAATATGATTAGAGATATAAAATTAATTGAACATTTAAAGTCTTTTACCCACCTTTTAGGCGCATTTTTAAATTTGTATAAAAATAATTTTACCCCTTCTATGAATTGAATTTAAAAAAAAACTGACATAGTTTTCATCACTATGTAAAATTTGGTTCAATGGGATGAAAATATTTTTTTCGAATAGTATCTTTTGAATTTTATTTACGACGTTTAAAAGTAAATATGGTAATTAAAGGTAAAAATAAGATTATAATAATATAGAATTATCTAAAGACATGTTCTAATTCTATTGGATACGTTTTTTTCGACCAAAATACATATTAGGGAAAGATTATGATCACTTTTTGATCCACTTGGGTAAGATTATGACATTTATTATATTTTATTTAAAGAAGAGTTTAAAGTGTAAAATTAAAATTGTAATAACTAAAATAATATTAATATAGGTTTATACATAATATAAATTCAACTAAAAATATTAATTAGAAAACTAAAAATATTTTATTCAACATGGTATTTTTTTTATAATTTTTATACATTAAATAATTATATATATTTTTTGACATAATGATGATGAATTAATTACATTACTAATGAAATATTAAAATAAATGATATAATAAATATTAAAATAAATGTAAATTGAAACTTTTGATGCCATAAACGAATTATCTAGGTGTATATGACATTATAGGGTTGATTCAATGTATTTTATTCTAATTAATCAAGTTTTTATGACTTTAACAAAAACCAAATACTAAATAGTGTCAAAATTGACATTAATGAGTTTTAAAAAAAATATAATTTAATTAAAATATATAATCATCCTAAAATATAAGATTTAGTAAAATGACTTAGATAATGTAACATAGGAAATTAATGAATCAGTTGAGGTTCTCTTGTCATTTTATAGTTACTATATTAACCATGTAGTATAAAAATACAAGAAGATGTGGTAAAAGTTAAACTACTTAACTAAGGGTTAAATCTAAAAGATAAGGTTAATATAGTGACCTAAACATGTCTAAAACCTATTGTTTGAGAGTTTTTATACCCATACTAATATTATTATCTAAATTAATCAATTTGGATCTATAAGAAATCAAAAAAATTATGATAAATTATTATTTCAAGCTTTTCCCAGTGTCCCTCACCACTCTTATAAATGGACACTTCCCCCTATCTTAAATTCAAACCTGAAAATAATTTTGGATCTGCCAAAACCTACAAAAATCTAATCCAAACTAACTTCACTTAAACCTAAATTCCTTACATTGATCATAAATCCAACATAAGGATACCTTTTTTTCAAATCAAAATGAATCACTCCAAGAAGAGGTAATTATTTTATCACCACTTTCAATGTTCTTCTCTTCTTCCACTTCCAATTTATTTTTGTTACATAAATAAATAATAACTATAGTTATTTTTAATTAGTTAAATGCTACTATAAATATGGTATAACCATATTCATTATTCTATCCGTCCTATGAATGACAAATTCACCATGTGTGCGTGTGTATGGATTATCGTCTCTACATCATGGTGTTGTTTTTATTCAACACTAGATTATTTAGATGAAAATAATAATGAGTATAATTGATGTAAATAATAAATATAACATGTTAATTATTCTTTATATTTAATATTCCAACCAATTACATACAATTTCACCATCAATAGAATGATATTGTCGCTCGGGTGTATTCATGGCTTACCGTCTCCATGACGCAATGCAATTTCATTTCCCATCGTAACCATTAAAGAATAATTTTCATTTTATAATTTAAAATAATTTTTAAGAACTTCATAACATTATATATATGAATAAAGTAAATCCTATCCATAACAAACAAGACTAACACAACGAAACATATAATGGAAAATGAATCAGTTAACATTTAGAATAATGATAATACTAAAATATTTTTAACAATGTAATATTAGAGGATCATATATGATATAATATTTATGTATTTGGTTCTTGTATAATTTAATAACTATTATTTAACCAATATATAATAGGTTATTGTACCCTCACCTCAGGAAAAGTACAGGGTAAGGGTTAATTTTACAATCTCTTTATTATCTGAGGTTGTTTATATGTATGCATATACTGGGAATTATTTATCATCCACATCCATGATTCTTAAAAATTTATTTCAAAATATTTTTACTATTTCCTATTCTATCGGCTAAATTCATTTATAATTTTTTTGGATTTTTATAAAATGTTTTGAAAGAAATATTTTTTTCGTTTTCCAAACAAGGTTCATTATGACCTTTTCGACCAATTAAAGAATGAATGTTTTTTTAACTTATAAAGCTAGTGAGGATATTTTCTGCCATTACAACACATTTGAAGATTCCATTACAATATTATAAAAATATTTTCAAAATAAATTATTTCTTTTATAATTATGAATCTTTTAAATGATTTTAAAGTAGAAATAGATGTTTCTTTTAATTAGTTTTTCGGATTGATTTCGTCTGTGTCAATGTCTATTGTTAGATTTTTTGTTTAATTTGAGTTGACTTATTATGATATAATATTCCATATTTTATGGATATTTTTATGATATGTTCGACTATGGATGTGCTATTTTTATTTCATTTACGGTTTATGGTTGAAATATTGACATTGCATATGCTAGTTTAATTCGAATTCTTATGTTATGTTTCACCCTTTTCATATGAGGAATGCATTGGACTTAATAGGTATTTGCAGGGCATGTTATAGCTCCTTGATGCATCGGTATGTATCATGAACAAAACGTGTCTTAACTTATGGCCTTAACAATATTTTTTATTTGTAGTCTTGGAACAAGAACTTGAGTATGTTGTTATGATGTCCAGCATTATCCATTACATCATTATGAGAATAGATATTGATATTAAATGTGATTATTGGACTAGTAGAATATCCATGTGAATAAGTAAATTAATTATTTGATTTATCTTTGACATATTATGGAGAATTTTATGTTTAAAAGTCTTGTGTTTTAGTCTTATGCATTACTTTAAATGTTTATGCTTATTTATGATAGTTTTCTCTATATTGTATTCTTTTCTAAGCATCTGAGCTCACCCATTTCTTATGTTTTATTTACTTTAGGATTTGAAAAATATATTATGAATCACCTGTATGGATAGGATAAGAGATATGAGTTTGTTCAAAGGACACAAAATATTTTTTTTTCATTTCATAATGTAATGTAAAACTTATGTATGTACCTAGTACTTCTAAGGATGATAAATTGATCAGTCGTTTAGGAGATAATCTCTTGTGATCATGAAAAATTTATGTAATAATGAACTATCTCTGGGTAACTAGGGTTGGGGCATTACAGTTAGTATCAGAGTAATCTTAATACAAAACAGGGAAACTAGATTTAGAAAAATTATGATTAGAGACCATTACCCTAAGATATACTTTGAGGATTAGTATAGAAGAACATCCAAAAATTTTGGTAATATAGATATTATGTCTATTTTTTAAGAAATAAATCACTATCTAGATACTAAAAGTGGATTTGGTTCTAGAACAGATGTACATATGTGTGGAAACTCTGAAAAGGAGTTTCGGGCATGACCCGGGGTATCTTAGTGCACGACAATGGGCCTTACTACGCACCTGGTATGAAACTCTTGGGGGATATGCGTAGGATAATTCACATTTTCATTAAAACCCATTTTGAAATATTAATGAGTAAATACTTCCCCAAAGAAAACATTTTTATGATTATGGATTATATGCATAAACTGTTAAATTTATGTTGAGTATTTTACAAGTTTGGAATTATGCATTGTGATTCATAAAATAATCTAGTGTATAACATTGTTTAGAAATGGCCCCTAGTGGAAGGAATGGAAATTGTATCAATTCACGTAACCCATGTAGGGATTTCCCTCCTATTCAAGATAATTATAGTGGAGCTAGTGATGCAGCTGCTTTAGAACAACTTATAGCCATACTAGGATAACTCACTCAGGTTATGATTAATAACCTTGCCTGTATAGAGAACCCTGATCCAAAATGCAGAGGATCATTGTTAGGCTAATTAATGAGGAAAAAACCACCAAAATTCAATGGGACTGTAAATCCATTTGTAGCTAATCAATGGATAAGTTCCTTAGAGAAAATATTTCATGATTTGGGGAGTAGAAAAAGGGAAATAGTTTTCATGTCTATTTATCACCTCTAAAAAGATGCAGATCAATAATGATCATTAATTCAAAACACTAAAGAGGATGAACAAGTATAAAATATGAAATGGAGGTAGTTTAAAGATCTTTTATAAGAAAAATATTTTCCCTATGTACATCGAGAGGATATGGAAAGGCAATTTCTGAGTTTGAGGGAAAATTAGGATGAGAATGTCTCAAAGTATGAGGTTAAGTTCACAAGGGTAGAAAGGCATGCTAGATATTATATACATAACCCAATAAGAAATATTTATAGATTCATAGATGGGTTAAAACTATTTCTTCAATGAGCATTAGTCTCACAATCATTCTTTTCTTACAAAGATATAGTCTCATGTGCTATAAAGACCTAAAATTATTTCTCTAAGTCTTATGAATTTAATGTGAAGTGAGAGAAGAAGAGATCTACTAAAAATCTGGAAAAATAAATTAGGGGAAGAAAGGAAAAGTTGTATTTCCACCCTACAGTAAATGTCGGAAGAAACACCTTGGTACTTGCATGACCGAAATGGGAGTTTTTTACAAGTGTGGGAAAAAAGGACACTCATCTCACGATTGCAATGGAAAAAAGAAGGTACCAATGTTCAATGATATAATTTTAAAGAGATGGGACATTATATAAATGATTTTCATAATCATCAAAGAGATTTTCCCCAGAAAAAGGAAAGAGAGAAAGGATAAACTTCTGTGATCACTACTGTTGAAGTTGAAGTTCCAAATGACGTGGTGGAAGATACTTTAATCATTTCCTCAAAATCATCCAATGCTTTATTTGATTCTAGATCATATAATTCATTCACATTTTCCTAGTTTTCAAAGAGAATTAGATACTTCCAATTTGAGTTAATAAGGGAGTCATTTATCAAAAATCCTAAGGGAAGTATCATTATAACAACTTTTTGTCAAGAAGTAACCATTATGGCATATAAACATTCTTTATCTGCTGATTTTATTTTCATTCCAATGATTGAATTTGATATAATCCTTGGTATGGATTGAATTTTAGATCATGATGAAAAAATTTATTGTAATAAGAAGGAGGTTAATTTTTTTTATGATGATAAGGAATCACTTATATTTAGAGAAGAAACATTACTATCTGATTATCATCTAGATTCACCCCTATAGCTCTACTAGATTCAATAATTGTGGAGGAAGCGAGTGAACTAACTATATGTGAGGAAAAGAATTTTCAAATAGAGGATGTAATTATTGTTTAAGAATATATTGATGTGTTTCTAGAGGATTTACTTGGACATCCTCTAGAAATGGAAGTTGAGTTTTCCATTGACTTAATTGCTAGTTCAAGGCCCATATCAAATACCCATTATAGAATAACCAAATTTGAATTATTGGAACTAAATAAACAACTATATTAGTTGAGTAATAAAGAATTTATTCTCCCTAGTGTTTTTCCATGAGGAGCCCTTGTTCTTTTTGTTAAGAAGAAGGATGGATATATGAGGTTGTGTGTTGACTACAGGGAGATCAATGCTACAACAATAATGAAAAAATATCCCTTACCTCGCATTGATGATTTATTTTATCAAATTCATGGAGATAAATATTTTTAAAAGATTGAAATTTGATATGGATTTCATCAGTTCTGCATGAGGAATAAATATATTCCAAAGACATCATTTCGAACCAGGTATGGGCATTACCAGTTTACAGTAATTCCTTTTGGACTGACTAATTCACCCTATATTTTCATGGATCAAGTGAATAGAGTTTTCAAGGAATATCTTGATGAATTTGTAGTGGTATTTGTTGATGATATCTTGGTATACTCCAAAATCTAAGAAGATCATGAAAATCACTTACGCACTATTCTGAAGACTCTTAGAAAAAAATGAATTATATGGGAAGTTAAGAAAGTGTGAATTCATTCTTTATGAGATTTATTTTCTTGGCCATATTTTCTCTAAGTATGGAATCTCTATTGATACTGCAAAGATAAGGTCAACCCATGAATGTACAACACTAATGAGTAGAACATAGGTATATAGTATTATTGTTTTAGTAGGTTAATATTTTCTTTTTTTCTATAATTTTTCCTGATTGTCTAACCCATTAACCCAAACCACATTTAAAGGGGATAAATTTGTTTGGACAAGAGTTTCATGAATCACTGGAAGAATTTTATAGAAAATTAGTCAATGATCCAATATTAAATCTACCATTAGGTAATGAAGGGTTTGTTATTTATAGAGATACATCAAAGAAAGGACATGGTTGTGTCCTTGTGTAGAAAGATAGATTTATTACCTATGCATCATGATAGCTAAAAATTCAAGAAAAAAAACTATCTTACTCGTGACCGTGAGTCAGCAGATGTAACCTTTGCTATGAAGATATGGAGACACTATATCTATGGTGAATAATGTGAGATATAAACTGATCAAAAGAGTTTGGAATACATTTTCTCCTAGAAATAAATCATCATGAGGCAAAGGAGATGGCTTGAACTACTCATGGATTACGATTGCAGAAGACACTACCGCCTGAGGAAGGAAATTATGGTCACAGATGCTTTGAGTAGAAAGAATCATGGGGTTAGAAACAAGATGAGAGTTGAATGGGATCCAATGTTATTGGATCTAGTAAATATGGATTTGGGAATAATCATAGAAGGTGAAACGTCAATACTTTTTCAAATGGTTTCCAAACCATGTTTACTAGAAAGGATAAAATGTTCTCATACTGATGATGAGGAGTTTCAAAACAAAATTAAAGTTGTGAATGATGGGAGATTGATTGACTTCATATATGAAGATAAAGTTTTAAAATTTGGGAAGAGGATTTTTTTCCTGATATACCTAATATAAATAGGGAATTTTTGGATGATGCTCATATCTCCAATTTCTATATACACTCTAGTAGCAGTAATCTGTATTGAGATTTGAAGGAACATTTTTGGTGGGACAACATGAAGAGGGAGATTTAAGATTATCTGTTAAGATGTATGGTTTTTCAACAGGTGAATCCTAGAAGACAACATCCTAGAGGTGTCATGCAACCTCTAATTATACTTGAGTGAAAATGGGATGATATTATGACGGACTTTGTCATGGGGCTACAAAGGTCTCCTAGAAGGAATGATGCAATACAGGTCATTTTTGATCGTCTTACCATGTCAGAACATTTTATTGCTATATGGGAATATATACCACTTGAATGTTTAGAAAGACTATATATTAATGAATTTGTAATACCTTAGGGTGTACTCCTATCGATTATTTCTGATCGGCACCCCCATTTTACATCAAGATACTGGAAAAGTATTCAGAAATCTGTAGATGTTGAACTTCGTTTGAGCACTTCCTACCACCCTCAAACTGATGGAAAATCAGAATGGGATATTAAAACCTTAGAATACATGTTGAGTTCTTGAGCACGTGACATTCAAGGTATGTGGGTTCAGTATTTACCTCTGATAGAATTTTACTATAACAATATCTTCCATTAAAGTATTTATATGCAACCATATGAGGCGTTATATGGAAAGAGATTTCTGACACCACCTTGTAATTCCCCAAGCTTCCACGGTATGTTTCCGTTTTAATAATACAATAACTTGTGTTGTATGAAAATTCGAGTTCAAACACACCACAACCCATCAAACAAGTCTTTATGAATAGTAATACCCACTTTTTGAAAATTTAAAAATTTTATATTTCCAAACGGAATTCATTTTTGGATTTGGAGTATCGAAATTATCTTCGGGTGAATTTTTGGTATTTTTCTAAAAACATTCAATTTCTGATGAATAGTGAAGACAATGAGTTATTGTTTAAAATTGACATTTTATTTAAATAATTATTTTTTTATTTAAATTTATTTTTGGTCAAAATAGATACATAATACCTATATAATTTCAATTTAATTCATTGGATTCATTTTATAATAAGTTTAGATATATAAAAATTTTATTGAACTTTTTACCGTCTTTTACCCACCTATTAGGAGCATTTTCAAATTTTCATAAAACATAATTTTACCGCTTCTCTGAGTTGAATTTCCGAAATATGAGAGACACAGTTGTCATCATTATGTAAAATGTGGTTCAATAAGATGAAAATAATTTTTGATTAATAGTAACATTTTACTTTTATTTACCACGATTAAAAGTAAATAGAGTAATTAAGGGTAAAAAATGATATTATAGTTACCCTAAAACATGTCATAATTCTATTGGATAAGTTTCATTCGACCAAAAACAACCTTATGAATAAAATATGATCTCCTTTGGTCCACATGGATTAGATTAGGACATTTATTATTATTATATTTAAAGAAGAGTTAAAAGAGTTAAATTCAAAGTTTAATAACTAAACAATTTTTAGAATAGGGTTACAATATAAATTCGAATATAAATATTCATTAGAAAGATAAAGTTATTTCCTACATAATGGTATTTTATTTTTTATTTTTAAACATTATATAATTTAATTTATTTATGACACAATGATGATGCAGTAATTACCTTATTAATGAAATATTAAAATAATTGATATTATAAATATCCAAATAAAATGTAAATTGAGACATTTGATGAATTATAATAATTTTATAGGTTAATATGACATTTTAGGTTTGGTTAAATAAAATTTATTAGAAGTGATTATGTTTTTATGGCTTCCAAAATAATCAAATACTAAATAGTGTCAAAATTGACTTAATTGAGTTTTTAAAACAAATACTATATTATTAATAGATATATATTCGTAAAAATATATGGGTTGTCCAATGGACTTAGATATGGTTATATATATTAATAATGAACCACATGGGGTTGTCTTGGCTTGAAAAATTCTGTTTATTAACCATATAATATAAAAATACAAAGAGACATGGTAAATGTCAAATTATTTAACTAAGAGTTAAATCTAAAAGATAAAGATAATATGAAGAGCTAAACCTATATAAACCTATTGGTTTATAGGTTTTCGACAAATCCACACCTTATCCTCTAAACAATTTATTTTGGAGCCATTAGAAACTGAAACTGATTTTATTATAAAATAATATTTCAATCTTTTCCTAAAGTGACCCTCACCTCTCTTATAAAAGGGTACTTCCCCTTCTCTTAATTTCACACCTCCAAAGACATTTTTCTCAGAATAACCCTGGCCAAATATCCTCTCAACTATCCCCCCCCTTAATCATATAGGCCTTACTTTGATCAGAAATCCAACCTAAGGTGCCCATTTTATAAACTCAAAAGAAAACACCCGAAGCATTGGTAATATTTCCACGACCCTCTTTCAAGTTCATTTCTTCTTCCACTTCGTCATTCTTTATTTTTTCCATACCAAAATAATAAATCCAGTAACTTATATATAATGTGATGTTATTCTAAACATGGTACAACCATATTCATTATTCTATTCATCCTATAAATGACAAAGTTACCATAGGTGCGTACGTACGAATTACCGTCTCCACGTCGTGGTGTTGTTTTTTATTCTAACACATCATTATTTGGATGGGTATAATAATGGGTATAACTGATGTAAATAATAAATATAAAATTTTAATGATTATGTATATATGATATTCCATCCAATTAAATATGATTTCACCATCAATACAATGATATTGTTGCTCGTGCGTACTTATTAATTTCCGACTCCCCAAACGCGATGAGATTAATTCCCCGTCACAATAATTCAAGAATAATTTTCATTTTATGATTAAAAATAATGTTTAAGAACTTAATATAATTCTATTTATGATTTAAATACATCATATCCTTAACAAACATGACTTATGTTACAAAGCATACAAAGGAAAACAAATCATTTAACACCTGAAATGATGATACTACTAAAATATTATTAACAAAGCAATATCAGAGGATCATATATGATATCATATTTATGTATATAGTTATTGTATAATTTAATGACAATTATTTAAATATTATATAGGATGTTAACATACCCTCGACCAAGGAAAAGTGCAAGGTATGTGTTAATTTCATAATCTCTTTATTATCCAAGGTTGTTTTTACGTAAGTATCTACAGAGTCCACTTTATCATCCACATTCGTGTTTTCTTAAAAATATGTTTCAATTTTTTTTAATATTTACTATACAATGGTTTAAAGTCATTTAAAACCTTATTTTACCTTATATGTCTTCAAAGGAATCATTCTTTCATTTTTAAACTAGGTACTTTATGACCTTTTGACAAAATTTATGTATGAATGTTTTTTAACTTATACGGAAGGTCTAGCTATTTTCCACCGTTATAAAATCGTTGAAGATTACATTATAAGATTATAAGAATATTTTCAAAATAAATGTTTTCTATTATAATTATATGACTTTTAAATGATTTCAAAACAGAAAGATATATTTCTCTAAAAAAAGTTTTGATTTCATCTACGTGAACATCATTTTGATGAATTTTAAGATTATTTGAAGTGGATTTATTATGATACAAATCATCCATATTTTATTGAAGGATTTTTGATATGTTTTACTGTGGATGTGTTATTTTTATACCATTCATGGTTTATGGATAATGTATTAACATTTTGTAATCTAGTTTTTATACAAATGTTTGTGTTATGTTTAAACCTTTTCAAATGAGGAATGAATTGGATTAGTAAGTGACGATTGGGACCCAATATAGTTCCTCAATGCATCGTTAGGTCTCATGAGATAAACTAGTTTCATGGAACAAGGCCTTGGAAAAATCTTATTTGTAGTCTTGTCATAAGGCCTTGACTATGTGGTTATGAAGTCTAGCATTATGCATTACATCATAATGAAATTGGATATTGAAATTGCATCTGATTATTCAAGTATTATAATTACCATGTGAATAAATAAATGGAATTATTTGATTTTATATTTTCCATACTATGCTGATGTTTAAGTCTAAAAGGATTTAGTTTTAGTCTTATACACTGCCTTAAATGTTTATGCTTATTTATGAAAGTTTCCGCTATATTTTTAACCTTACTGAGCATATAAGTTCACCCCTTTATATGTTTTATTTATCCTAGGATGTGAAGAAGTATTTAATGGTGTACCTAAAGGGATAGGCTAAGGATATAAGTGTGTTCAAAGGGGACAAAATGTTGTTGATGTTTTTATTTCATGATGTAATGTAAAACTAATGAATGTATCTAGTATTTCCAAGGCTAATAAACTAACCGTTATTTCTGGAATTGATTCCTTGTATCATGAAAATGTTATGTAATAATTCACCAACTCTGGGTAACTGGTGTCAGGGCATTACAGTTGGTATCAGCATAATTTTAGTACAAACCGTGGAAGCTAGATTTAGAAAAATTCGGATTAGAGAACATTACCCTAAGATAGACTTTGAGGATTAGTATAGAATAACTTCCAAAATTATGGTATTGTAGATATATTTTGATTTTTACAAGAAATACATCTTTTCTAGATACGAGTAGGTACAGGATGCTCAGGCACAGATGTACCTAGGGGTAAAACCCGAAAACGCCACTTTGAGCTAGACTCCAATGGTAACTGGTGAATGATAACGGGCCTTGCAACACTCATGGTTACGACACTCCCAGGGAATATACTTAGGATAATTCTAATTTTCTTTACAAAATATTATGAAGGGTTTATGAGTATATACTTTCTCAAAGAAAACATTTTTATGATTATAGATTATATCTATAAGTTGTTCAATTTATCTTAAGTGTTTTATAAGTTTGGAATTAAGTATTGAGGTTTATAAACTAATATAGTGTATGCCATTATTTAGAAATATAACCTAGTGGAAGGAATGGAAACTGTATCAATGAACGTAATTCATGTAGGGATTTCCCTCCTACAAAAGTTAATTATAGTGGATCTGGTGAAGAAACTGGTTTTGATCAGCATATCACTATACTGGGACAAATCAATTAGGTTATGAATAATAACCTTACCCATTTGGATCACCTTGATCCACCACACGGAGGCTCAATGTTAGACCTCTTCATGAGGAAACAACCACCAGCATTAAATGATAGTACTAATCCTTCAGTAGCTGAGCAATGGATAAATTCCATAGAGAAAATATTTCATGCTTTGGGGAGTAGTGAAAGGGAAAAAGTTGTCATGAATGTTTATCGCCTCACAAGAGATGCTAATCAATGGTGGCCATTAATACAAAACACAAAGGAATATGAAAAAGTATCAAAAATGGAATAGAGGAAGTGTAACAATATTTTCTTATTAAAATACTTTCTTTATGACCATCGAGCGGATATGGAAAGACAATTTCTGAGTCTGAGGAAAAGGAGGATGAGAATGTCGCAAAGTATGAGGCTAACTTTACATGTTTTGAAAGGCATGTAGTAGATTATATACGTAAGCCAAGGAGTAATAATGATCGATTATTTTATGGGTTAAAAACATTTCTTCGTCAAGCATTATTCTCACAATCTTTCTCATCGTACAAAGATATTATCTTATGCACTAGGAAGATAGAAAATTAATTCTCTATGTCTTATGAATTTAAAGCAAAGAAAGAGAAAAATAGATATGATGAAAACTTTAGAAATATAAATAAGGGGGATAAGGGAAAAGATGAATATCCATCATATGATAAATGTGGGAAGAAACACCCCAGTACATTCCTGAAGGGAATGGGAGTCTGTTACAAGTGTGGTGAAAAAGGCCACTAAGCTCGTGATTGTAAGTGGCAGAATAAGGCTGTAAATGTTGAGTGCTACAATTGTAGAGAAAAGGGGAATTATGAAAATGAATTTCCTAATCACCAAGGGTACTTACCTCAGAGAAGGACAAGGGGTAAGGACAAGATTATGAGATCACTACTGCGGAGGTTGAAGTTCTGAAAGACGTGGTGGAAGGTAATTTAATGGATTTTTCACGTTTAGCCAATGCTTTATTTGATTCTGGATCATTACATTATTTCATATCTTAAAATATTTCTATGAAAATTATATATTTCCAATTTTATTTAACAAAGGAGTATCCATTAAAAACTCTTAAGGGATGTATCATTGCAACCATGTTTTGTGAATCAATTCACATTAGGGAATATAAATGTTCTTTATCTACCGATCTCATCACCATACCCATGATTGAATTTTATATAATTCTTTGTATGGATTGGATTTCAGACCATGATTCTAAGATTTATTGTATGAATAATTAGGTTTCAATTCTCGATGATGATAAGCAGTACCTTAACTTCATATCAGAAACGTCACCACCTGATTATTATCTTGATCCACTCCCATTAGCTCAACTAAATTCATTTTTTGGGTAGGAAGAGAATTAAATAACTATGGGTGAGGAAAGGAATGTTGAAATAAAGTATTGACATATTGTGAAAGAATATTTTGAAGTGTTTCCAGAGGATTTACCTGGAAATCATCTAGAACGATAAATTGAGTTTTGTATTGATTTAATTCATGGTTCAGGGCCCATATAGAATACCCCTTATAGAATGTACATTTTGGAATTAGTGTAACTAAAGAAACAACTAGAGAAATTAAGTAATAAGTTATTTATTCTCCCTAGTGTTTCTCCATGGGGAGCCCCTATTCATTTTGTTAAGAGGAAAGATGGATCTGTGAGGTTGTGTAATGACTGTACGGAGATCAATGCTATAACAATAGAGAATTAGTATCCCCTAACTTGCATTGATGATTTATTCGATCAACATCTTGGAGTTCAATAATTTCCAAATATTTACCTTCGATCTGGATATCACTAGTTGTGTGTGAAGAAGGAAGACATTCCGAAAACCAAATTTCGAACTACATACACGCATTATGAGTTTATAGTAATGCCTTTTGGATTGACTAACGCACCATCTATTTTCAGGGATCTAATGAATATAGTTTTCAAGGAAAATCCTGATGACTTTGTAGTGGTATTTATTGATGATATCTTGGTATACTCCAAATGATACTAAGATCATGATAATCACTTGCGCATTATCCTAAGGACTCTTAGAAGAATTGAATTATATAGGATGTTTAGAAAATGTGAATTTTTTCTTTAGGAGATTTCATTCCTTGACCATATTGTCTCTAATAATAGAATCTATATTAATAATTCAAAGACAAAGGCAATCCATGAATGGCCTGCACCAATGAGTATAACTGAGGTATATAGTTTTATTGGTTGAGAATGTTATTATCAGCATTTTGTCCAGAATTTTTTCTGATTGGAAAACCCATTAACCAAGATCACATGTAAAGGGGTTAAATTTTTTGAAAAAAAAGAGTTTGAAGAATTTTTCGAAGAACTGATGAGAAAATTAGTTAATGCTACTATATTGACTCTACCTTCGGGGAATGATGGGGTTGTTATTTATAGTGATGCTTCAAAGAAAGGACTTGGTTGTGTCCTTATGCATAATGATAGAGTTATTTCCTATGAATCATGAGAGCT
The DNA here is from genome assembly GCA_963277665.1 of Viscum album. Lineage (NCBI taxonomy): Eukaryota > Viridiplantae > Streptophyta > Magnoliopsida > Santalales > Viscaceae > Viscum > Viscum album. The sequence goes on from OY728121.1 coordinate 1,459,356,083, forward strand.
AAAAATTAATAAACAAAACTATCCCACTCTTGATCTTGAGTTAGCAGCTGTAACCTTTTTTTTGATGATATGGATACACTATCTCTATGGTGAAAAATGTGAGATATATACTGATCACAATAGTTTGAAGTATATTTTATCACAGAAAGAACTTAACATGAGGAAAAGAAGATGGCTTGAACTACTCAAGGATTATGATGGCACTATACAGTACCACCAGGGGAAGGAAAATATGGGGGAAAATGCTTTGAGTAGAAATGATCAATGAGTTTTGAACAATATGAGAGTTTAAAGGGATTCTATTTTCATCGATCTAGTAAAGATGGAAATGGGAACAACAATGGAAGTTGAAACACCAATAATTTTTCAAATAGTTGTTAAAACATCTTTACTAGAAAGGATAAAGAGTTATTAGACTGGCGAAGAGAAGTTTAAAAATAAGATTAAAGATGTGAATTATGGGAGATTGATTGACTTCATATTTGAGGATGGAATTTTGAAATTTGGTAAGAGACTTTGTGTTCCTAATATACCTAATCTAAAAAGGGAATTTTTGGGTGATTCAAATATCTCGAATTTCTCTATACACCCTAGGAGAAACAAGATGTATAGAGATTTTAAGGAACATTTTTGGTGGGACAACGTGAAGAAGGAGATTGTTGATTTTGTGTCAAGATGTATGGTTTGTCAAAAAGTGAAAGATACATTGCAACAACCTGGAGGATTTATGCAACCTATTCCCATACCTGAGTGGAAATGGGATAATATTATGATGGAATTTTTCATGGGGCTACCAAAGACTCCTAGAAGGAATGATGCAATATGGGTCACTGTTGTTCATCTTAACTTGTCAGCACATTTTCTTTCTATAATAGAAGATTTACCATTTGAATGTTTGGGAAGACTATATACTAATGTTGTTGTAATATTACATGGTGTACCATTATCAATTTTTTCAGATTGTGATCCCCAATTTACATCAAGATTCTGGAAAAGTCTTTAGAAATCCCTAGATACTGATATTCGTTTGAGCATTGCCTCCCACCCTCAAACAGATGGATAATCAGAATGGACTATTCAAACCATAGAACACATGTTGAGATCATTCTCAATTAACTTTCAAGGTATGTGGGATCAATATTTACCTCGGGTAGAATTTTACTATAACAATAGCTTCTATTCAAGTATTCAGATTGCACCATATAAAGCGTTATTTGGAAAGAGATGTTTCACACCAACTTGTTGGGATGATTTTTGTGAAAGAAAACTCATAGGACCAGAACTAGTTGAGGAAATGATGGAAAAGGTGAAGGTTATCCAAACCCACATCAAAGTAGCTCAATGTAGGTAGAATATTTATGCTGATAACCGAAGGAAGGATTTAAATTTCGGGTAGGAGATCATGTTTTCTTGAAGGTATATCCAAGGAAAGGTGTTATACGTTTCGCTATGAAGGGTAAATTGAGTCCCAGGTACATCAGACCTTTCAAAATTCTAGAACAAATTGGGGCTATTGGTTACCATTTGGCAATGCTACCAAGTCTCTCCAAAGTTCACGATGTGTTCCACGTATCACTGTTGAGAAAATACATTCCTGACCAAATACATGTACACACCTAGGAGGAAATTGAACTGGAACCAGATCTATCTTATTTTTAAGAGCATGTCAAGATTGTTTATACAAGAGAATAAGTGTTGAGACACTAGATGACTCATCTGGTAAAATTTATATGGAGAAACCACAAGATAGAAGAGGCAACATGGGAACCTGAGGAACTTTTGATAAAGAACCACCCGAATCTTTTTATGTAGTAATATTATAGAAATTTCGAGGATGAAATTATTTTAAGGAGGGGAGAATGTGGAACCCCAAGCATCCATGGTATGTTTCCCTTTGAATAATACAATAACTTGTGTTGTACGCAACTTCGAGTTCAAACACACCAAAAACTATCAAACTAGCCATTATGAATAGTAATACACACTTATTGAAATTTTATAAATTTTTATTATACAAAATGGACTTCATTTTTGGATTCCAAATATAAAAATTAGATTAGGGTGAATTTTTGGTATTTTTCAGAAAACTTTCAATTTTTGATTAATAGTGAAAAAAACTAAGTTGTTGTTTAAAACTGAATTTTTATTTAAATAATTTTTTATTTTATTTAAATTTATTTTAGGTAAAAATAGATACTTAATACCTATATAAGTTCAATGTAATTCATTGGAGTCATTTTATAATAAGTTTAGATATATAAAAATTGTATTGAACTTTTTACCGTCTTTTACCCACCTCCTAGGAGCATTTCCAAATTTTCATAAAACATAATTTTACCACTGGTGTGAGTTGAATTTCAAAAATCCGAGAGACACAGTTTACATCAGTATGTAAACTTTGGTTCAATAAGATGAAAATAATTTTTGGTGAATAGTAACTTTTTACTTTTATTTACCACGGTTAAAAGTAAATAGGGTAATTAGGGTAAAAATGGTATTATAATCAACCTAAGACATGTCCTAATTATATTGGATAAGTTTAATTCGGCCAAAAACAACTTTATGAATAAAATATGATCCCCTTTGGTCCACATGGATTATATTAGGACATTTATTATTATTTTATTTAAAGTAGAGTCAAAAGAGTTAAATTCAATGTTTAATAACTAAACCATTTTTAATATAGGGTTACACAGAATATAAATTCGACTATAAATATTCATTAGAAATATAAAAATATTTCCTAAATAATGGTATTTTATTTATAATTTTTAATCATTATATAATTTAATTTATTTATGACATAATGATGATGCAGTAATTACCATATTAATGAAATATTAAAATAGTTGATATTATAAACATCCAAATAAATGTAAATTGATACTTCTGTTAAATTCCACTAATATTATAGGTTAATAAGACATGTTAGGGTTTGTTAAATAAATTTTATTCGAATTGATAAAGTATTTATGGATTTAAAAAAATCAAATACTAAATAGTGTGAAAATTGACATTGTTGTGTTTTTAAAACAAATACTTTATTATTAATTGATATAATATTCCAAAAAATATAAGGCTCAGAAAAAGGACTTAGATATGGTTATATATATTATTAATGAACCACATGGGGTTTTCTTGACTTTTTATAGTATGTTTATTAACCGTATAATATAAAAATACAAAGAGACATGGTAAATGTCAAACTATTTAACTAAGAGAAAAATCTAAAAGATAAGGTTAATATGATGACCTAATCCTATCTAAAACCTATTAGTTGAGAGATATTTGACCCCTACCCACCTTATGTTCGAAATAATTTATTTTGGTTACTTAGAAACTGAAAATGATTTTATTATAAAATAATATTTCATGCTTTTCCGAAAGTGACCCTCACCTCTCTTATAAAAGGGTACTTCCCCTTCTCTTAATTTAACACATCCAAATCCATTTTTCTTGACAAAAACCTACCCAAATATCCTATAAACTATCCCCCTTCAACCTTTAGGCCTTACTTTGATCTGAAAGCCAACCTATGGAGCATTTTGATCAACTCAAACGAAAAAACTGAAAGAAGAGGTAATAATTTCCCCACCCTCTTTCATGTTCTTTTCTTCTTCCACTTCCTCTTTCTTTGTTGTTTCCATACCAAAATAATAACTCTTTTATATTATAAATACTTTGATTTTGTAATAAATATATTACAACAATATTTTTTATTCTATCCATCCTATAAATGACAAAATCACCATACGTGTGTGCGTACGGCTTACCGTCTCCACGTCACGGTGTAGTTTTTTATTCAAACAATTCATTATTTGGATGGTATAATAATGAGTATAACTAATGTAAATAATAAATATAACATTTTAATTATTCTTTTTATATGATATACCATCGAATTACATATAATTTCCCCATCAATATAATGATATTGTCGCTCGTGTGTACGTACGGATTACCGTGTCCTTGAATGTGATGAGATTCATTCCCCATCATAATCATTCAAGAATAATTTTCATTTTATGATTAAAAATATTGTTTAATAACATAATATAATTTTTTATATGAATATAATAAATCCAATCCATAACAAACATGTCTTACATAACCGAGCATATAAAGGAAAAAAGATCAGTTAACACATGAAACGATGATACTACTAAAATATTATTAACAAAGAAATATTATAGGATCATATATGATATAATATATATATATATATAGTTCTTTTATAATTCAATAACAATTAATTTACTATTATAAAGTAGGTTAACATTCCCTCGACTAAGGAAAAGTACAAGGTAAGGGTTAATTTCACAGTCTATTTATTATAATGAGGTTATTTTTACACAAGTATCTATTGAGACCTCTTTATCATCCACATCCGTGTTTTCTTATAAATTAATTGAAAAGTTTTTTACAATTTACTAGACAATGGGTTAAAGTAATTTATACCCTTATTTGACCTCATATGTTTTGAAATGATTCTTTCTATCGTTTTCCAAACAAGTTACTTTATGACCTTTTCGACAAAATTAAGGTAAGAGTGTTTTTTAACATATAAGGCGAGTGCAGCTATTTTACTCAATTATAACAACGTAGAAGATTAATTTACAAGCTTATAATAATATTTTAAAAATAAATTTTTTCATTTATAATTACATGACATTTTGATAATTTAAAAATATAAACAGATATTTCTCTAAGAATAAGTTTTTATTTCATCTATGTCAACATCCTTCTGATGGATTTTAAGCTTGTTTGATGTTGATTTATTATGATACAAATTTTCCATATTGTATTTAAGGTTTTGTGATATGTTTGACTATGGATGTGTTATTTTTATACCATTCATGGTTTATAAATAAAGTATTGACATTTCGTATGCTAGTTTTAATACGAATGTTTATTTTATGTTTAAACATTTTCATATGAGGAATGCATTGGACTTAGTAAGTGGCGGGGGGAGCCCGATATAGCTCCTTGATGCAACGATAGGTCTCATGAGATAATGTAGTGTTTTAAAACAAGGCCTTGGAAAGATCTTATTTGTAGTGTTGGAACACTGCCTTGACTATTTTCTTATGAAGTCTGGGATTAAGCATTCCATCATTATGAAATTGAATATTTAAATTGCATGTCATTAATCGACTAGTAGAATACCCATGTGAATAAGTAAATGGAATTATTTGATTTTATATATTCCATATTATGTTTGAGTTTAAGTTTAAAAAGAATTTGTTTTAGTCTTATACATTTCCTTAAATGTTTATGCTTATTTATGAAGGTTTCCACTATCTTGTTATCCTTAATGAGCATCTGAAATCAACCCTTTCTATGTTTTATTTGTCCTAGGATGTGAAGAAGTATTTATTGGTTGACCTTCAGGGATAGGATAAGGATATAAGTGTGTTCAAAGGCAATTTTTTTTGTGGTTTTTATTACATGATGTAATGTAAAACTTATGAATGAATCTAGTACTTCCAAGGCTACTAAACTAATCGGTCTTTTGGGACATCATTCCTTGTATCATGACAATGTTATGAAATAATGCACCAACTCTGGGTAACTGATGTCAAGGTGTTACAAACTTTTTGGGATGATGTTGGTGAAAGAAAACACATAGGCCTAGAACATGTTGAAGAAGGAATAGAAAATGAGAAGATTATCTAAACCCACATCAAAGAAGCTCAAAGTAGTAAAAAGAGATATGCCGATAACTGAAGGAAGTATTTGGAATTTCAAGTAAGATATCATGTTTTCTTGAACGTATGTCCATAGAAGGGAGTAATATGATTTAGTAAGAAGGGTAAATTAAAACCTAAGTACATTGTACCTTTAAAATTTTTGGATCAAATTGGAGTTATATCTTATCATTTGGCATTGTCGCCAAGTCTCTCTAATGTTTGTGATGTGTTCCATGTATCATTTTTGTGAAAATACATGCCAGACCCAATGCATGTATTCACCTATGATGAAATAGAATTGTATCCCAATCTACCTTATTGTGAAGAGCCTATCATGATTTCTTATATAAGAGAACAAGTTTTGAGAAATCAGAAGACTCGTCTGGTAAAATTTATTTGGAGAAACCATAAAATGAAAGAAGCAACGTGGGAACCTAAGGAACTTATGATGAAATACCACATGAATATTTTTATGCAGTAATATTAAAGAAATTTTGAGGATGAAATTATTTTAAGGGGGGAAGAATGTAACACCCCAGGCTTCCACGATACGCTTCTCTTCGAATAATACAATAGCCTGCACTGTATACAGCTATGAGTTCCCGCACACCACAAAAAATCAAACTAGCCATTTAAAAAAGTAGATTTGAATAGTAATACCCACTTTTTAAAATTTCATTAATTTTATTTTTCAAAATGGTTTTCATTTTTTGATTTTTAATATCAAAACTAGCTTGCAGTGCATTTTTGGTATTTTTCTAAAAACTTTCAATTTTTTATGAATAATGAAAAACACAACATTATTGTTTAAAACTAACTTTTTATTTAATGAAATATTTTTAATTTTAATTTATTTTAAAGTAAAAATAGATTAATAATACCAATATTAGTCCAATTTAATTAATTAGATTCATTTTATAATAAGATTATATATATATATATATATAATTTTTTATAACATTTAACATCTTTTTCCCACATTCAAGGAAAATTTGGAAATTTTCATAAAATGTAATTTTAACGCTTATAAAAATTGAATATAAAAAATCCAACAGAAACAATTTTCATCAGTAACTAAAATTTGGTTCAATAGGATGCAAATAATTTTTTGGGTGAATAGTAACATTTGAATTTTATTTACCATGGTTAAAAGTAAATAGGGTAATTAATGGTAAAAATGATATTATAATAATATAAAATTACCCCAAAACATGTCGAAATTCTATTGGATAAGTGTATTTCAACAAAAATAAACTGTAGAACAAAAATACGATCCTTTTTTGATCTACCTGGGTCAGATTAGGTCATTTATTATATTTTATTTAAAGAACAGTTAAAAGTGTTAAATTCAAATTTTAACAACTAAAACATTTTTAATATAGGGTTATACATAAGATAAATTCTACAATAAATATTCATTATAATTCTAAAAATATATCTTACATCATGGTACTTTATTTAAAATTTTTAGATATTATATAATTAAATGTATTTATGGAACAATGATGATGTAGTAATTACATTATTAATGAAATATTGACATAAACTATATTATTAATTTTAAAATAAATGTAAATTAATACTTTTGATGCCATAAATGAATTTTATAGGAGAATATGACATGTTAGTGTTGCTTTAATTTATTTTTTAAAGGAATAATGTTTTTATATCTTTAACAAAAACCAATTACTAAATAGTGTCAAAATCGACATAAATGAGTTTTTAAAACAAATACTATTTTATTAAATTATATAATAGTCATAAAAATATAAGACTTATCCAAATGACTTATATAATGTAACATATGTAATTAATGAACCACATGAGGTTCTATTGGCATTTTATAGTAACCATATTAACCATATAGTATAAAAATACAAGAATACTTGGTAAAAGTCAAACTATTTATCAAAGGGTTAAATCTAAAAGATAAGTTTAATATGGTGAGAAAAACATGTCTAAAACCTATTGGTTGCGAGTTTTTAGACCCATCCTCATCTTATCCTAAATCTAAATAAATTTGGAGGTATTATAAACTGAAAATAATTTTATAATAAATTAATATTTTAAGCTTTTCCTAATGTGACTCTCACCTCTCCTATAAATTGGAACTTCTCCTTGTCATAAATTAACACCTCCAAAGACCTTTGGCTCGGCCAACCCCTGCAAAAATCTCCCCCCAACTACCCTAACTTCAACATTTGTGCCTTACATTAATCGTAATTCCAACATAAGAATCCATTTTGTTCAAATCAAAAGGAAACACCTGATGAAGAAGTAATTATTTTATCACCTCTTTCAAAGTTCTTCACATATTCTACTTTCACTTTATTTGTAGTTTCCATAATAAAATAGTAACTCCAGTACCTGATACATAATTATATGTTATTATAAATATGTTACAACTATATTCATTATTCTATATATTCTATGAATGACATTGTCATTATGTGTGTTTGCATACGACTTACCGTCTCCATGCCGTGGTGTAGTTTGTTATTCAACACTACATTATTTGGATGGGTATAATAATTAATATAATTGATTTAAATAATAAATATAACTTATTAATTATTCTTTATATATAATATTCCATCCAATTACTATTAGAATGGTATGTGAGTATGATATAATCTATAATACCAAATGTAGGATCGAATATATAAGTATGAGATGCTCAAATACAAGAGGGGGGTGAATTGTATACTTTTAAAAAATCCTTAAGGAAATTTTGTATAAACTAAATTCACAACACCTCTATGTTCTAAAAACATGATTGATTCTGGAAAAGTGTTTCTAGAAATGAAACATAACCAAAGTTTACAACAAATAAGATTCTACCTTAAAGCGTATAGAATCCTATATAATCAGAGTACAAGTATGGAAGTATAAGAAAATTATACTTTTCTTAAAAATACAAAATGCACAGTGGAAAACAAAGTAGTAACACTTCAAGTAACAAACAATAACTCTTTTAACCCAAAGGGAAGGGTATCCTACAACCCTGGATAAGAGGTCTCTTGATTTATACATTCAAGAAAGTCTGTCTTACCCACACCAGGGTAATCCCGCAATACGAGGACCAGATTCTTTTTTGTTATCCCCACAAGCCCTCAACTATCAGGTAGTCAGAACCTCTGTCTTCCTATCCCCGGAATCCCTCGAATGTACACAGCAACAATCAGAGTCACACGAAGCAAGTCTTCAAGAAGCAAAGTTTGAACAAGCTTTTAAAACATTCTACACGAAGCATGATAGTTTATAAGAGCCTCTCTCTCAAGAAATCACTTCAACAACATGTAAGCATGATTGTCAAAGATGTTGTCAAGTATTTTTCTCTTTTAAAATGAGCTCCTATTTATAGGATTGGATCCAACGGTCGGCTCCCTCCTCCAACGGTCATATTCTTCCTTGAATTTCAGAGGGACCTGAACGTTTGTCACTCAAACAACGGTTAGTTGATAACTGAAGGAACGACATCGTTTTATAAAAGAACAAGTGAAAGCATAAATAAAACTGATATTTTGAATGGAGAAAATATGAATTTTCAGAATGTTAGAAAATAAAAGTTCAGAGTCTATAATACAAGGATATTCGGATTCTCTTTATCATAAGAATTCGGAGTTGAACATCATACAATTTCGTATCCATAATTCGTAATCAGAATTCACAATCATTATTCGTAATGAGAATTCGTAATTAGAATTCGCCATTAGATTTGGTAATTAGAATTCGTAATCATAATTCATCATCAGAATTCGTTATCAGAATTCATCATCAGAATTCATAATGAGAAATCGTAATCCGAATTCGCCATCAGATTTCGTAATCAGAATTCGTAATCAGAATTCATCATCAGAATTCATAATGAGAATTCGTAATCATAATTCATCATCAGAATTTTTAATGATAATTCGAAATCATAATTCATTATCAGAATTCGTAATGAGAATTCATAATCAGAATTCATCATCAGAACTGATAATGAGATTTTGTAATCAGAATACCTCATCAGAATTTTTAATGAGAATTCATAATTAGAATTCATCATCATAATTCATAGGTATAACTTTATATATGTTCATAATCATAATTCAGAGTTGAAGTTCATAAGAGTTCGTAACAAGAAATTCGGAGTAGAACTTCAAAAAAGTTCATAACATAAATTCAGATCCTATAACAGAAGACTTCATATCTAAATATTATATGATTCCGTGGTTTTTAGATATGAATCCAATTTTTTATACTTAAGAAAATAATATTGTTATGAACAATGAAAACTAGGTAAGGGTAGATTTCCTTGGGTAAGAAAATTTTCCTTATAGAAGTAAAATATATGATAAAATCAGATTTGTTTTAAGATAAGATGTTTGTGATTTTCAAAACAAGAAGGAATCGAAAATTCATAAGGAAAACATTATTGAATCAACAACATCCCCCTTTTGGAAATCAAAAACATCCTTCCGAAAAAGAATATAAGGACATAGAAAAATATTTTCTAGACTTTGAAATAAAGATTTTCTCTCTTTGTTCATGGATAATGGTGAATACAACAAACTCCCCATAGGATTTATAACACTAAGGATTGTGTTCTAGATTTCCAGAATGATATTTTCATTATGAATATGGAATTATTCGTAATGAGCAATCCCCCTTAGATAAACTCCCCTTTACTTAGGGATACTTCTTATATAATTATAAATCTCTTTCCTTCTCTTCTTTAGGATTATTTTTCCTTATCAACCATTGTGATTTTAAAAAAGAGTTTGAGGGAATGGAAAACAATATGGTACCTGAAATATTATTAAACAATAACACAAAAGACATGCAACCATTGTTTTCATTAAGATTTAAAGGATTTTTACAAGGAAAGACATTACAACAAAATATCGGATTATGTCTATTTGTCTTTTTTTTCCTTGGGGATTAGCTTTTTCAGAAGGTTTTTTAACATCCTTAACTCTTTTTGGTTCTCCTCAGCTTACTTTTATAAGGGTTTAATCCTGTCATCTTGATCCTTCAGAGCCTCAGACTGAGCCTTAAGAACTTCATCCTGCTTTACAAGCTTGTCTTCGATCTCAATCAAGAGATCTCTTTCCCCTTTCCAGCTTTGTGCAACAGAGTTAAGATTCCCATTCAGATCCTTCACCTGTTGATTCAGAGAATTTTACTTTAGGGTCATATTTTCCTAAAAAATGTTTATAAGATCCTAGATATTGGAATCTTCAGTATCAAAAGCATCTTTTAAATCCGGTTGAAATTCATCATGCTCTCCCATATTTTGGAAGATCTTATTTGACCAAGTGATCATTTTCTTGCAAGACTTCCTGTGAGATTCGGAGCCTATATGAAAATATTTGAAATATGATTTTATCTTTACACACTTTTCCATTACCATGGACACAAAATATGATTTATGATTAAGAGTGTGTTGAAGCATCTGGCATCTAGAATCCACTTTTCTAAAAGTCGGTATGGAACCGACTAGCTTCTTTAGAGACTGCTCCACAAAATCATGACCAAGTGAAGATGACTTTGAATCGGAGACATTACTTGGTGGGAGTGTCTTTTCAAGATCGACAAGCTTCCTTTTTGATGTTCCTACAACTTCCTTCATCTTCACTGTAGATTTTCTTTGAGTATCAACAATCACTTGCTTACCCTTATCTATCTTCAGTATGACTTGCTCATCAAAAGATTTCTGCTCACTATCATATAACTGAACAACTCTATCATCATCAAATTTTTCTTTTTCTGCTCCTTCCTCAATAAAGTGATTTTTATAACTTTCATCCTCAGATAATTCATTGACATCTTTTTCTTCCTTGTCTTCATCTTTCTTTCCATCTTTCTCTTTTTCCTTTCCAGGAGTGACAAGCTTTGAGGAATCAACCTCATATTTTCAGAGTGGTAATTTCTCTGATGGATTTGCCTTATCTTGATATTCTTCAACTTGTTTAATCAGATCATCTAAATCACAACTTCCTTCTTCTATTTATTCTTCTTTTTCTACTTCCTCTTCTTCTTCTACTTCCTCCTCTTCCACTTCTTCAACAACTTCTTTCTCATTGGATTTTTCCAAAGGGAATAAATTCTTCCTCGGAGTCTCAGTTAAAGGCTCTACTAGGAATGTTTCTGGTATTAGAATATTCTCAGAAGCTACTTCTGTGGCTTTCAAAATATATTTTACAACTTCAGCCTCAGACATTTTCTTATTCCTCTTCTTCTCTTTTTCTTCCATCTCAAGGTATTCAGCAGTCTACTCCCTTAAAGACTTAGCTTCCATAGGGTCCAAGAAGAACTATGGATCCCTTTCATTCCTATTTTCCTAATCTTCCCTCTATTTTTCAACCACCTCATCCAGATATTCTTTCTGTTTCTTCAGTTCGGGAGGTGCGGATTGGGCTTCCTTAACATTAGGCCTTTTATCTTCATCTTCCACTTCTTTCAAATTCCTTTTCTTTCCAACCTTCTTTGATGGTTAGGATTTTTCAATGTTTTTCAGATTGGCTTCTAACTCTTCCTATAGCAGATCATAAAACTATTCTTTCTCCATAGAATATCCCATATTCATTCTTTTCAGGGTGTCACCACTAACAAGCATAAATTTTCAATTCCGAGACTTGGATTTTCATGCAATCTTGAAGGATTCAAGACACCGAACTATCAGCTTTGAAAGTATGGTAGGATAAATGATAATTTGGGATCCTATATTTCTATCCTTGATGTTTTGAATTGTAACAAGAATATGCCTCATCAAATTGATTTTCCTTAGATTCACCATGAAATCTAAGAAATATATGTGAATCTTCTTGAGGGTATCTTTTCCACATTTTCTCGGTACTAAAAAACATTGTAAACATAACTGAAGGATAAGGTTTTTAGAAGATAGATCAGAAATTTTTGCTGTCTTGACATCAGAAAGTCCAAGACATTGCAATGCCTTAACCTTAACAAAACTACCTTGATCATCCATGAGTTTTTGGAAGAAAAATTCTGCCTCCCCTTCATATGATAATCCCACTAAGCTGGCTACCTTGGTATAAGAATGTTTGTTGGTTTTTCCATAATACTTGAATGAAAATATTTATCTATCATCTTCCTTAAAGAATCACAATGACTCATAAAACTCACTAAGTAAATCCAGATACACCATGTCTTGATCTCCTGGCTTAGATAAGCAGACATATTCCCATCCATTTAACTTGATAGTCTTAGAAATGATGGAATCGTACTTGAAAAAGTTCGGATGCACCAACCCTTCCCTATATACTTTCCATTTTGATATTGTCTTAATGGTAGAAATTTCATGAGAAGAAGATTCTACAGACATTCGGACTGGAGGAACTCTTAGAGATTTTGAATGGGCTTAAGAACTGAGGAAGAGCCTTGAGTTGCGAGAGCTTGGAAACCGATGTGGGATACCATCGGGTGTCCCCTTTATATAGGCGATGGGGGTGAACTTTCAACTTCTTAAAACCAATCTAACGGTTGAAACCCTATCTGATCTTATCTAACGGTTGAAAACATTCTCGCAGGGAAATATTGAATCCGATCTTTTGAGGTTTTAAGAAAAAAATTCATATTTAAGGAAAAACGAATCCGAAAAATTAAAATACAAGAGAAAATACCAGGAAGTAAAAATGATTACAAAAAACCTGAGTAAAGATACCATAACTTTTAGATTGGCTAGGGAGATTATTCATAATAGGTGATATTCTTCATGAAGAAAATTTGACTACGAAAAAACATACCAAGAAAAAATCACTATGAAAAACTCACTATGAAAAACTTAAGATCTATAAGTTTTATTGCAAAAACATTGAGTAACAAAATTCGATTACAAACATTATGAGTACAAAAATTCTCATTGATAAAATTCCCATTAGAAAAATTTCCATTACGAAAAATTCCATTACAAAAAAATTTCATTACGAAAATTTCCAGTACGAATATTTGAAAAACTAATTACGAAGACATTCATTACAAAAATTTGAAAAACTGACTATGAAAACATTCATTATGAAAATTTGAAAAACTGACTATGAAAGCATTCATTATGATAATTTAAAAAAACTAACTACGAAAACTTTCATTACGAAAATTTGGAAAACTGACTACAAAAACATTGAAAAACTTTAATGACAGATGTACTCCCCCTATGAATTTTTTTTTATTACTATAAGAATATTGGTTGAACAGAAAGTTAATAGAGGAAGATTACCTCACGGTTATCATTCCTAACTTCTGTTTAATATATTCAAATCTATCGGAGGGTAAAGATTTTGTGAAAATATCAGTAAGTTGATCTTGCATTCTGATATATTTAAGAGTGATATCTCCTTTTTGTGTGTGATCCCTAAGAAAGTGATGCCTAATATCTATGTGTTTTTCATGAGAGTGATGTGCAGGGTTTTTACTAAGGGAAATGGAACATGTGTTATCACAAAAAAATTGAGTCTTAGTAAAACTCAAGTCGTAGTTTGTGAGTGTGTGTTTCATCCACAACACTTGAGCACAACAACTTCCAGCTGCTACATATTCAGCTTCAGTAGTGGAGAGTGCTACAGAATGTTGCTTCTTGCAAGACCAAGAAACTAATGAATCTCCTAATAAATGACAAGTTTCAGATGTACTCTTTCTATCCATTCTACATCCACCAATGTTATCATTTAAAAAACTTTTTAATACAAAATCATTTCCAAAAGTATAAAATAGTACTAAATCCATGGTTCCATTTAAGTTGCGAAAAATTATTTTCACTGCCTTAAATGAGATTCCTTAGGATTGGATTCATATCTTGCACATAAGCATACTGAAAACATTATGTCTGGATGAATAGCTATCAAGTAAAATATACTTCTTATCATACCTCTAAAAGATGTTTGATGTACTGGTTTCCCAGCTTCATCATGATTGAGTGTGTTTAAGGTACCAATAGGAGTACTTATACTTTTAGTGTGGTTATATCCATACTTTTTAAGAAGATATTTAATATACCTATGTTGGGATATATATATTCCTTCTGGTTTTCTAGAAATCTTAAAACCTAGGAAAAATGTTAACTCACCCATCATACTCATTTCAAATTCAGATTTCATTAGATCCACAAAAGAATTAGTTAAGGATTGCTAAGTGGAACCAAATATAATGTCATCAACATAAATTTGAACAGTCTAAATTTTTTTCTTATCTTTATTTACAAAAAGGGTTCGATCTGCATTTCCCTTAACATAGTTATTTTGAAACAAAAATCATCTAATTCTATCATACCAAGCTCGAGGGGCTTTTTTAAGTCCATATAGAGCTTTCGAAATTCTTAAAACATGATCAGGATGTTTTGTATCTTCAAATCCTGGAGGTTTTTCAACAAAGACTTCCTCTTTTACATAACCATTATGAAAAGAACATTTCACATCAATTTGAAAAAGTTCAAAATTAAATAATGCTACATAGGAATGTAAAATAAAAATAGATTCATGTCTAGATACTAGAGCATAGGTTTCATCATAGTCTATTCATTCTTGTTAATTATAGCCTTTAGAAACTAATCTAGCTTTATTTCTGACTATGATTCCATTTTCATCACACTTATTTCTGAAGACCCATTTTACTCCAATATTAGAAGTTTCCTTAGGTCTTTCAACCAAGATCCAGACATTATTCCTTTGGAATTAATTTAGTTCATCTTGCATGGCTTTAATCCAATCATCATCACCTAAAGCTTCATTAGTGCTTTTTGGTTTTAATTGGGAAAGAAATTCTAGATGTTCTACTAAATTTCATAAGGAACTTCTAGTCCTTATAGGTTTATTTAAATCAGCAATGATACTATCACTGGGATGATTCTTTATAAACAACAGATTTGGGTTTTTTAAAACCGGCTCGTCAACATAGGGTAGGAAATATTCTGGCATAAATGTTTTAGAAGCATATTCTTGAACATTTTCCGTATCAAAAGGATTTTATATAAAAGGTTGATAATCAGTTTTTGAAAACACATCCGAGGATGTAGGTTGGGGTTGTTTAAAAAAGGATCAGTTTTATCAAATTTAACATGTACTATCTTTTCAATAGAATAAGTGTTTTTATTGAAAACTCTATATGCCTTAGAAGTTGTGGAGTTTCCTAAGAAAATTCCTTCATCAGATTTTGGTGCGAATTTTTGTAAATTATCTTTAGTATTCAGGATGAATAATTTCTAACCAAAAATCTTAAATTAGAAAAGTCTAGGTTTTCTACCATTCTATAACTCATAAGGAGTTCTATTAAGAAAAGGTCTAATCGAAACACGTTTTATAGTATAACAAGCAGTACTTACAGCTTCAGCCCAAAACTTTTTGGCTATAGAATACTCACCCAACTTGGTTCTAGTTATCTCTGGAATAATTCTATTTCTTCTTTCAATAACACCATTCTATTGAGGTGTTTTGGGTTTTGAGAAGTTGTGAGTAATACCATTTATTCTACAAAAAAGTTTCAAAATCAGAATTTTGAAATTCTCTTCTATGATCACTATGGATAGTTTTTAATGGAAGGCTTTTCCCATTTTTCACTTGGGCTCCAAAATTTTTGAAATAAGATAAATCTTCAAACTTCATTGCTATAAAATAGACCCACATAAATCTAGTGTAATCATCAACTAAGAAAAATACAGAATAATTTCCACCAATTATTCCAGTTTGTGTTGGACCAAAAAGATCAATATTCACTAGCTGTATTGCATCAGTAGTTGAGACTTCACCAACTGATTTAAAACGTGATTTATGCTACTTTCCATATTGATAAAGGTCACAGACTTCTGAAGAATCAAATATAAGCTCCGCTATATCCTTAACTAAACCTTTCTTAAATATTTTTCATAGGTTCCGAAGGTTACACTATCCTAACCTTCTATTCCATATCTAATAATGATCTTCCAGTGCACTAAGTCAAGGTATGTCTTTGCTCTTAAGGTCATATATGTTTTGTGTGTAAACATTCTTTTTCCTATTGGCAGAAGGAATAAATTCATACTTGGATTTTTTTACTAAGCACTTATCATTCCTAAAATTCACAAGGTAGACTACATCACATAATTGGATTATGCTAATGAGGGTGTTCTTAAGACCCTTAACAAATAAAACATTTGAAATCAATGTTTTTCCAAGAAGAACGATATTACCTATACCATTAATTTCACCCTGAGCATTATCTCTGAAAGTTTCTTTTCCTCCTTTCACCTTGATAATATTTTCAAAATAGATTTTGTTACTAGTCATATTCATAGAACATCCACTATCTATGTACCACGTATTGTTGTTGGTACCTTCTCTATTTTCCTGAAAATAAGAAAAATTTAGACTTTCGGAATCCAAAATTTCATGGATCCAAAATTGATAGATAACAAAATTTTGGGTATCCACATTTTTTTATAAAAATAATTTGTGTGAAACCCAAGATATTGAACTCTATTTAAGGAGTAATTTTTCTTCCAATGCCCACCACATTGACACTTAGTACAAAAAGGGGATCTAGAATGAACAAAATAATTGTTTTTGAAAACCGGTTTTTGGTGAGTATAACCAACTCCAGTAGTGTTCCCTTGAGGTTTAATTTGAGAATACATCTTGTTAAAAAAATTCCTTCCCAGAGGTAAATTTTCCAAGGAGCTTCTAGAGAGAAAATATTTCGGATTTCAGTCTGATGACAAAATTCCTATCCTCAAGAGTCATTTCAATAGAGTTATATTTTTCCTCAAATACTTTTATCATTAAAATATCATTCTTAAGATCATTAGAAAGTTATTCTTTATTAGAATATTCTTTTTCATTGTTGTTAGAACGTTTTGCTAAAAGCTCTTCTTTATGTCTAAGATCTCTAGAAATATCTGAAATCTCTTTGGTAAGAATTTCTTCCCTATTATTTTCCTTATCTAATTTCTTAGAAATTTTTCAATTTTTTGCTTCATGAAAATTGGAAAATCTAGATACTTCTTCTTATGAATGTTATTCATTTTCTGAGGATGAAGTATCTTCATTAGGAGTACTATGTTTGGAATATTAATTCTTATCAAGAGATAAATTTGTTAAAGCTTCGACAGAGCATACCTTGGCCATAATACATGGGAAAAAAGTAATAGCAATGAAACCCATATTATTCTGTGCTGATGAATCATATTTAGAAGATTCACTTTCGGAAGAATCTCTACAACTATCACAACAATTTTCATTATCTTTAAGTCTTTTCATGTGCTTTGATCGATAGAATTTCTTCTTGTTCCTTTTTGAATTCCTTTCCTTCCTTTCTTTCTTTTGTAACAATGGACAATCAGGTCTGATATGACCTGTTATTTTACATTTATAACACGTAACTTCTCCATCTTTCTTATCTCTATAGTATTTCTTCTTATATTTATTTTGATGATTCATTTGAGCTACTATATTTTTCATTCTTCAAGCAATATATGCTAATTCATTCTCAGACTTTTCTAAAATCACTAGATTCTGACTGAATAATGACATTCTTTGACTTTGATCTGGTTACTATTTCTGGGGTCTTGGCTTTCATATGTGTAGAAGTGGTTGTAAAATAAACTCCTTCATTCCAATTCTTCTTCTTGACATTTTTAGCATCTCTCTTAATTCTGGTTTCATGCTGAAGTAGAGTTCCAAATAACTCATCTAATGAAATCTAAGTGACATTATTGTTCTCATCAAAAGCTGTCCTCTTGGACTCCCATTTTTTTGGCATAATATATATGATCTTGTCCACAAGAGCCTCATTATCCAAACCATTTTCTCCCATGGATCGTAATCTATTAACGATAGTCATAAACCTTTGTTGTACTTTGCTTATAGGTTCTACCTAAAAAAAGTTAAAGCTATGAAATTCATATCTCAACATAGATCTTCTAGTCTCTGTGAATTTAGATTTACCAAAATGTGTTACTTAAAGTTTATTCCAGATACTGTTTTCATCTTCACATGAAGATATTTTACTATAGATGTTCCTAGTCATGGAACATAACAATGTATTTCTGACTCTGAAATTTGATTGATATTCTGATTTCTCCTGATTCGTAATGGTTCTCAATTCCTTATCCAGAATCTTATAATCTCCAATCAGAATTAGATAGTTATCAACTCCAGCATTGATTACAAATGTCTTCATCCTTTCTCTCCAATACTCCTAATAATTTCCATAAAAATAGGAAGTTTATTAGGATTTGGATTATCTATAGAACCAACATTTAAATCTGTCATTCTTAAGATAGTCTTTGGCACACAAACATGTTAGTATTATAATTCTGTAAAAAATAGATAATATCCTAAGCAAGGAAAATATATTTTATATCTAAGAAAAAGTGAATCCGAACTATGTGATTTCGAAAACAGATTCTGAAAAACATATGAATCCGGATGTATGAATCTGAAAATTCAAATTAAAAAATGAGAAGAAAAATTCTCTTTTGAATCTAATCGTGAGTTAATCCAGATTGAACCAACCCTCTGATACCAATTGTTAGAATCGTATGTGAGTATGATATACTCTATATTACAAAATGGAGGATCAAATATATAAGTATGAGATGCTCAAATACAGGAGGGGGTGGGGGTTAATTGTATACTTTTAAAAAATCCATAAGGAAATTTTGATATAACCAAAGTTAACAACACCTCTAAGTTCTAAAAACATTCTTGATTCCAGAAAAGTAATTACGAAAATGTAACTGAACAAAAGTTTTCAACAAGTAAGATTCAACCTTAAAGCGTATAGAATAATATATAATCAGAGTACATGTAAGGAAGTTTAAGAATGTTATGGTTTCCTTAATAATAAAAAATGCACAGTGGAAAACAATATAGTAACACTAAAAGTAACAAACAATAACTCTTTTAACCCAAATAAAAGGGTATCCAACAACCCTGGATAAGAGGTCCCTTGATTTATACATTCAAGAAATTATGTCTTACCCACACTAGGTTAATCCCTCGATTCGAAGACCAGAGTCTGTCTTGCTATCCCTGCAAGCCCTCAACTATCAGGTAGTCGACACCTCTATCTTCCTATCCCTGGAAGCCCTCGATTGTACACAGCAACAATCAGAGTCACACGAAGCAAGTATGCAGGATGAAAAGCTTGAACAAGTTGTTCAATATTTCTACACGAATCGTGAGAGTTTACAAGAGCCTCTCACTCTAGAAATCACTTCAACAGCAAGTAAGCATGGTTGTCAAAGAGGTTGTCAAGTATTTTTCTCTTTTCAAATGAGCTCTTATTTATAGTCCTGGCTCCAATGGTCGACTCCCTCCTCCAATGGTCATATTCTTTATTGAATTTCAAAGGGACCTTTACATGTGTCACTCAAACAACGGTTAGTTGTTAACTAAAGTCATGACATCGTTTTATAAAAGAACAAGTGAAAGCATAACTAAAACTTATATTCAGAATGGAGAAAATATGAAAGTTCAGAATGAAAGTAAATAAAAGTTTGGAGTCTAACCAAGAATAAATTTGAAGTCTATAATACAAGGATATTCATATTTTATTTATCAGAATAATTTGGAGTCGTACTTTATACAAGTTCGTATCTGTAATTCGTAATCAGAATTCACAATCAGAATTCGTAATGAGAATTCGTAATCAGAATTCAGCATCAGATTTCAAAATGAGAATTCGTAATCAGAATTAATTATCAGAATTCGTAATGAGAATTTGTAATCAGAATTCATCATCAGAATTTGTAATGAGAATTCGTAATCAGAATTCTCCATCAGAAATTGTAATGAGAATTCGTAATCAAAATTAATCATCAGAATTCTTAATGAAAATTCATAATCAGAATTCATCATCAGAATTCGTAATGAGAATTCGTAATCAGAATTCATCATCAAAATTCGTAATGAGAATTCATAATCAGAATTCATCATTAGAATTCGTAATCAAAATTCATAATCATAATTCATCATCAGAATTCGTAAGGAGAATTCATAATCAAAATTCATCATCATAATTCATAGTTATAACATTAAATATGTTTGTAATCAGAATTCAGAGTAGATCTTCATAAAAGTTCATAACAGGGAATTCAGAGTAGATGTTAATAAAAGTTCATAACATGAATTCAGATCCTAAAAAAGAATACTTCATATCTAAGTATTATATGATTTCTATTTTTTTATATATGAATCCTATTTTTTATACTTAAGAAAAAAATATTGATATGAACAATTAAAACTAGGTAAGGGTATATTTCCATGGGTAAGAAAATTTTCCTTATAGAAGTAAAATATAGGGTAAAATCAGATTTGATTTAAGATAAGATGTTTGTGATTTTTAAAACAAGAAGGAATGGAAAACTCATAAGTAAAACCTTATTGACTCAACAATTACATATGATTTCACTATCAATATAATGATATTGTCGCTTGGTTGTACGTATAACATACCGTCTCCATGACGCGATGAGATTTCTTTCCCCATCATAACCATTGAAGAATTATTTTCATTTGATGATTAAAATTAATTTTAAATAACTATATATCATTCTAGATATGAATAAAATACATAATATCCATAAAAACATGACTAACGTAATAAAACATATAAAGTAAAATAAATTAGTTAACACCAGAAACAATATTAATACTGAAATATTAATAACAAAGAAATATTAGAGGATCATATATGATATCATATTTATGTATTCAATTCTTGTATAATTTCATAAATATTAGTTAACAATTATATATAATGTTAATATACCCTTGACTATGGAAAATTACAAGGTAAGGGTTATTTTTAACATGTTTTTATTATTCAAAGTTGTTTATATGTAAGTATCTACTGGGACTTCTTGATAATCCACATCCATGTTTCTTAAAAATGTATTTAAAAATATATTTAATATTTCCTAAACTATAGGATAAATCCATTTATACCCTGGTTTAACTTTTTCTAAAAAAAATAATAGGAATATATTCATCATTTTCCAACAAGGTTCTTTATGACCTTTTCGACATATCAAGGAAAGAATTTTTTTTAACATATGCTGTGGGTGCAGCTAGGTTTTGAAATTATAACTCCTTTGAATATTCCCTTACAATATTATAAGATTATTTTCAAAATAAATGTTTTCTATTATAATTATGAGACTTTTAAATGATTTCATAGTGGAAATAGATATTTCTCTAAAATAGTTTTTGGATTTATTTTATCTATCTCAACCAATGTTGTTGAATTTTATGTTTAATTGATGTTGATTTATTATGATACTATATTATATATGGTATTTATAGTTTTATGATAGTTTGACTGTTGATGTGAGATTTTTATTTCATTCATGGTTTATGGTTACAATATTAACATTTCATGTGCTAGTTTAATACGAATTTTTATGTTATGTTTCACCCTTTTCATACAAGGAATGCATTGGACGTATTATGTGACGAGCGAGGCCCGCTATAGCCCCTTGATTCATCGGTAGGTCTCATGAGACAAACCAGTGTCTTTACATAAGGCCTTAACAATATTTTTTATTTTCAGTCTTGTTATTAATCCTAGACTATGTGGTTATGATGTCTGACATTATGAATTCAATCATTATGAGATTAACTATTGAAATTACATGTGATTATTCGACTAGTATAATATCCATGGGAATAAGTAAATGGAATTTTTTTATTGATCTTTTCCATATTATACTAATGTTTATGTTTAAAAGGCTTATGTTTTAGTCATATAAATTTCCTTAAAATGTTTATGCTTATTTGGGATAGTTTTCTAATTATTGTTATCCTTACTGAGCAACTGAGATCACCCTTTTCTTATGTTTTATTTTTTCCAGGATGCGAAGAAGTATATTATGAATTACCTGTGGGGATAGGCTAAGGGATATGAGTGTGCTCAAATGAGACACAATGCTTCTTTTTTCATAATGTAATGTAAAAATTATGTATGTATCTAGTACTTCCAAGGATACTAAACTTATCGGTCCTTCAATACATGATTTATTTTGATCATGCTAATATTATGTAATAATGCAGTGACTTTGGGTAATTGTGGTCGGGGTGATACAATAGTAATTGGTGTCCAAACTAGTACACAAAGATGGAAATCTATACCCACTCCAACGGACTACCAACGAGTGCCCGAAACGCATACACACCGAACCAAAATCGACCCAAGATTCATAAAAAATAGATTAACTATAAAGAAAATATTCTCCTATAATTATCCAGACAAAATTAGGAGGATCTCTAGAAGCATCAATTTCCACACACGCCTGAGGGTTTATAGGATGGAAAATTGCTTTGGTTTGGCTTTTAGAACAATGTAACCTACCTACGAGATTTCTAACATCCTAAAAATAGAAGGATTTTGAAACAGTATGGTATGATTTGGAAAAATCACCCAAATTGGAACTGAGGGAGAGTCATGATTCAGGTGGAAGTCATAAGACCATCTGAGTAGGAAGAAATGGAACCCATTGTAGTTTTAGGGAGAAAAATCGAAAACAATGATTAAATCCTATTTTGAAGTAATCCAAATCACGATGTTTCTATTTTGAATCAACCCCATTATATCCCTTTCTTATAAATCCCATGAATAGAACATAAAATAGTTGAAATAATCCACATAGGGAATAAGGGGGAAAAGAGCAGAGAAGTATAGTCTCTCGACCCATTAGTTCAACTTCCATTGGTATGATGCGATGTTTTGAATCTTCCCATGATACGAGTACTAATTTGGATGCTTGTTCTAGTAGTGTATTTTTCTACCATTAGTGTGGAAGATAGGGACACAGGAGGAATCAATGCAATCATGACCTGGTTTAGTGCCAAAGTTTGGGAAGTATGGGCCAATTGCAATATTTCTGTAGAACATTCCCCCTAATATTTATTTTAAGAGAGTTAGCTCCAAATCCAGGATTAGGAGTGGTTATCATATCTCTATTTTAGAAAGGGAGATATATTTTTATCAGTCATCTAGGATGTGGTAGTGGTGTTCATGGCCATGTCTGTTAAAAACCATTTGTACTGAAACAGTAGTGTGGGCCTACTCCGGGTAGTGAGGTTGTGTCACATTATTTTTGTTCATACTAGATATAATATGTGATGACTACCCTAGATTATAAGGGTTATAGACTATCTTCGATGAGAGGTTTGACCATAGTATCCTAAAATATTGTATCTGCTCACTTTGATATAGGTTCACCACATAGTTTCATATATATACCTGTTGTGGAAATACTTGGCCTTATTTTTCTATTGTTTTAGGACATTATGATTCTTGAAACTCCATTTGGGATCAAAATGGAGGATTTATTTCAATTCAAGGAGTTAGGAATTTTGGTTGGTGGGTGTCACTTCATATGGAATTTGTTTTTCCGTGAGATGATAGGGTTTTATGTCGTACTATAGATTGACTAGCTTGTTTCTTATTGAGATTTTGTTAATTAATATCATTGTAGGGTGACTTTCACATCCCTAGGGGAGCATTTTATATTAATAGGGTTGAATGGGATATACAAGAAACATGGTATGATCTAGAGAATCGTGTGCTGGGTGAGATGATAACCCATATTATTAGTCTATATCTGGATGATCAAGGAGAATGTTAGGAGAAGTTCCCTCCATTGGTTTATCATTTCCAAGAAGTATTCCCAAATGAATTTTTTGCTTTGTCTAAAGAGATATAGTATTATTACTCCATCATTACAGTTTTAGGAGACACAACACTATTTATTATTCATTATAGGATGGCTACGACAGAGTTATAACAGCTCAAGAAGAAGCTGGAGGACATAGAGGCAACCCGATTTTATGACCCTATACTTCTATCTCAAGAATTATCTAGCAGTTTTCATGTTGATGATGAACTAATTTTTTCATCCTTATCTATAGTAGATTAGGGTCTATTTCAAGGATGATATATTGGTGTATTCTAAAAATTCACACGGTCATTCCAAACATATTCTGATCATTTTAGATACACAAATATAGAATCACTTATAAGATAATATCACAATGTTCCACATCTAGATTAGTAAGATCCACTTACTAGGTCATATTATCCTAGAGATAGGAGTATTCGTTGACCCATAGAAGGTGAGGTTTGTAGTTTCCTAGGAGCATTCCATTAATGTCTTTGATATACATAGTTTCTATGGGATAGAAATATATTAATGAAATTTCATACAGGACCTCTCATTCTGATCTGCATTGTTTACAAGCTTGACTAAAAATGTTTTTTATGTTTGTATGGTCATATACCTAGGAGAAAGCCTTTTAAATGATTAAAGGGATATTGAATTCATCCCCCATCCTAATTCTACTAGATTAGGGAAGACCTACATCGTGTTTTTAAATGCATCACGAATCGGGGTTGTAGTAGTTTTGATGTAGGGAGATAGAGTCATTGAATATGGGTCTCGGTAGTTGAGGTCGCATGAATGGAATTACCTTATGCCTATTCTTGAGTTATCTGCATTTGTTCGTGCTTTGTGTTATTGAATTCATTACATTCATGGAGAGTGTTTTGTGGTGACCATGGACAACAAAATAATCAAGTACATATTTACACAATGTGATATGACATGGGGATAAGAAGGTGGGTTTATTATCTACATTTAGTTGACTTTAAGCTTAGATATATTCTTGGAAATTGAAATGTAGTGGTTGATTCACTGGGTAGGAGGACTTAGTTATAGTAATTTTGGCATGCCAGTAGTGAGTGCAAGCTTATTGATTTGTTCTCTAAGATACAATTTGAGGAGCAAGACATTCGGGGTCAGACATTAATTTAATCCTTAGTTGTGACTCTACACATCTTGATATATTATGGATGGGGTAGTTATTATATTCTGAGGGAATAGTCCTATGGGAGATTGTGGCTGCTGATAACCCACCTCCTAGTTGGATGGAAGGAAATGATGAGATCCTAGGTATGCATGGTCGTCTTTGAGTTCTTGTGGACCTACACAATGAGTTTATGTGGGAGTTTCATGCCTCAATTTGGGTGGTAAATCCAAGTTCTACCATGTTTTATCGTGGACAATGCTATCCCTAATGGTGTCCTATTATGAAATGTGAGCTGGCTAGTTTTGTTACAATGTTTTCCAACTATCAGTAGGTGAATGAATAACAGAAACAACTAGTCAAAATTTTACAGATGTAACCTATTATCAAGTGGGAATGGGAAGATGTCATGATGGACGTTGTGAATTATTTTTAGAGGTATCATTGAGGTAGTGATATCATTTGGGTTGTTGTATTCATACTCACGAAGTATTAAAATTTCTTTATGATTCGGGAGACCTTCAGCGTGGATGCTCTTAGGAAGTTGTACATCCAGGAGATAGTAAGACTTCAGGGGGCCCCTTATACAGTAATTTCTGATATGGAATCCTAGTTTACATATATTGTATGGAATATTTTATATAGGGTGTTGGGTATATAGATTCTTTTAAGCACAACATACCACCCTCTTAATGATGACTAGTCATAGTGTACAATTCGAGTTATAGATGACATGATAATAGAATCTTCTTAGATTTTGGGTGATCTTGGGAGAGGCATATACCCCATGTTGAGTTCTCCAACAACAATAGTTGTCTGAAAGAATTATAAAAGGAAACTAATGAGGCTTTTAATGGTATTCCATTAAGATCTCTCATGTGATAGTTATAGGTAGATGATGTATCTTTATTGGGACTATGTCTCGTGATGGAGACATCTGAGAAGTTATAGTTGATCATAAAAGGGATGGATAATAAAAAATATTGATGTAAATCTTATGTTGATTTCCATAGATGACCTATAGAGTTTAAGGTTAGAGATTGGGTATTTGTATGTACCTCATCGAGGCTAGGAATCAAATTTATTAGGATATAAAGTAAGATTTCAACATGATATTTCATGTTGTTTGAGATTCTGTAGAAATTCAAGTTGGTAGCCGATTAGTTTTAGTTACCTTAGAGGTATTAGGACATGAATGACATCTTACATGTATATCAGTTGAGACTTTATCACTCATAAATTTCTCACACTCTACGTCTGGATAAATTGGAGTTATAGATAATATGAATCCTTTGAGGAGCATCTGATTCATATCATTGACAAGAGAATGAAGGTTCTCAAAGGCTAATTAGTTCATCTAGTATAGGTGCTATGAAAGAATAAATATTTATAGGAAGAGAACTAGGAGTGTGAGGCTGACGTACATGATCAATTTCTAGAGTTATTATCTAATGATTCTTGACCCCCTTTAGAGGTAAATTTAGGGATGAATTATTTTTATGGGTGGATGATTATAAGTTTCCGTGTTTTTCTATGTGGTAATGATCTATCTGTTTTCTTTTTAAATTCCTTTTACCAACTAATTTTAAAACCCTTTGACGTAATGGGGGTATCATGGGTGTCCAAGGATTTTTCGGAGCTCATAACCAAATATTGTGGAAAAATAAGGTAGGTTTCACTGTTATAAGAATCCTTGGGGGACATGCCACATGGTCTGACTAACCTTGAAGATCAAAGAAGAGGGAACATGGAATCGTCTTGGTTTAAGGAAACCATATGGATATAGGTTCAATATCATGTTTGGAACCTATACTTTTTAATATATAAATAATTCATGTTTTGTGCATTGTTTTTCAAACCATATTCTATAATCATGTGGGTGATCCCTGTTTATAATAGAGGGTGTACGGTTGGGGCATGATTTTTCCAACATTACAATCAAACCGTGTAGCCCAGTGTTTTGAGGAAAAATGAAACTTTTTCCCGTAATGGAGGTTTTAACATAATTTAACTTCTCATTATCATCCATGGAAATTAGAACACCTATTAGAGAGCACATATTGAAGCCAATTTTATAGGCTTTAATCACATTCTTCCATCCAAACTCAAAATCCAGCATCGTCGGTCATGTTAGATTCACACTGGTGAGTACTCATTTAATTTTGTTCTATTATTTCTTCTTTTTGGTATCGACGGGTTTATTTAGGTGAAATCTAACATTCCCTATTTCATGTTTCATTATATGTTCTTAATTTTTCTCATGATATGTTTCAAATTATATGTTGATATTAGATTAACACTATACTATGGACATGTGATATGTGGTCCTTACTTTTACTAAGTGGTTTGATGCTTTATAGAGCTAGTTGATATAGTATGGAAAACCATACATTCTGGATTAACCCCAAAAATAAATTGAATGAAAAAATTTAATGTATTAGAGCCTGTTAGGTATGCCCACTAATTCTTGGGGACTTGTTAGAGATTTTTTCCTAACCAAGGCCACCCGTAGGGTGTTTTTTGATATTTCCCTTACCTTTCCATTGTTTAACCACCAAATTGGTGTGTGTATAAGATTTACAAGTTAGATTAATCCGAATAATAAATGATATGAATTGAATTTATTGATCAAAAGATATTCAACCACTATTTCAATGTGATACATGATGTTTATTTTTTTAAACAGCTGAAAGGTGAATTGTTATTCGAGTGGGTAAACTCATGGAAATGTAAACGATTGTGAATTATTATTTCAGTGTGTAAAATCATGGAATTAGATACTTGGGAAATGTTAAATGGGATGAATAATGAATGATTCCATTATATTCCTTGGATTTTACTCATTGGATCTTGATAGCGGATGTTAACGCCTTGGATGGGATTTCTACTTGGTTCTTGATTCCGGTGGATTCCATGGACCATTCTACCATAGGGATTCAGCTTGTTTGGGATCAAAGTGAACATTGTCTATATATATATACTCCTTGGACCCCAAACCCATACTAACAAATGTTCCATCGAGATTCTCTTAGGACTCGATGAGGATTCGTTGTTTCACAATACCTTAGATCTCGCTCTGCGGGGTCTGTCACTACTGATTATATGTCCCATCCACGATAAATGTGACATGATTGATTATAAAGTTGTTACATGGTTTTTATGACACTTTTTATTATATGGTGTGGTTTTGGTTGATATAAAATACAATTTATATAGTGTATCCAAAAATGATATGCCATATTGTGTATATGGAATGGATGCTGAGTTTTTTCCTTTTTCTTTATTATTTTCTTGTTATAGGAGATTGAAATATTTTTTTGTAGGGATCCTTTTTTTGGCAAGACAGATCCAATTTAATATTTTACATATTATATGGGAACATTTTTCAATATATATTATATTATACACTCTGATTTATTTTTAATTTATTAGCTATGATTTATTATAGACACCACAGGAGGTCACCTACTCGGATTGTATCACACACCCTATTCAATCTATTTTTGGGTAATTAGATAAACTATTTAGACGCAGGTAAGAATTGGGGAAATTGCACATTGTTCAATAATTGACCTTATGGCATTATTATGAGAAATGGATCATAGTACCATGCAATTGATTGTGATACTAGTTGGGATATTTTCTATTTTTCATTTTTTTTGTTTTGATAGACATAATATACTGATATTTGTATACCTATTTTGGATTCTTTGTAGACACATTACATGATATACCTTTTTTATGGGATTAATTAGGGTATGTATTTGTCATAAGATGTTTACCTGCTATTCAGTTGTTAAAATGATTCCTCTATTTTATCTATATGATTTTTAAAACTATGTTAAACTTTAGTAATTTCGGCATGGTCTCCCCATAGACACACCATAGGCGCTCACTGCTAGTTGGCAGCCTTTGGTATTTGGGGATTTGTGCTTGAGACCTTATGACCAACTAGGCTCACGGCACCATTCAGTGGAATTTAGTGTTGGGTCATTAAAGGTAGTCATTATAGGTTAACCTAATCCCATCATTTCTAAGGAAACATTCAAGATAATGTTCAGATTCCAAAAGGGTGTATCACATAATCCTTATCCTTTCCTTCTTAATTATTCCATTTTGAGCCAAACCTAACCGTTGTAATATAACAAAATTATTATCATTGGTATACTAAAATGTTTTTATATGAATGGAACAATCCTTATTTATTCCTTCCCATCCAAATAGAAAAATATAAATAACATTGAGGAATCATTTATATGAGCTTCTTCCTCCCTGAATTAGTGTGATTTTCTTTCCACCAGCACGAGAAATAAATGAAATTAAAAATTTATATACATTAAAACGTGATTATTATGATATTTTTAATATTATTCATATATAACCTTATAAATTATATAATATATATTAATAATAAATGACCAAAATAAACATAACCCCCAAAAATGGGAATTTAAAAGTATATTTCATAATTTTATTTCATTTTATAAAAACAAATATAATTATATAAATATTAAACAAATATAATAATGATATATGTATATTCATAAAATATTTGAAATTATGGATTTATACTATAAAACCATTATACATGTTTAACATACCAAAAGAGTAGTGTAGAAATTGACTAAACCACCTCAATTAAATAACATAAGAAAAAACTTTTTAATAGATAAAGTGAATATGATAATAAATGTTACTTTATAATTTATATTTATATGAATAAGGATCCTAATAAGGTATATTATAAAATTAATTAAATTATTCAGGTTTTTAGAAATATGCACAACGTGAATCTGGTCTAAGGTAAGGGTTTCTTGTCACAAATTTTCATGCCTTTAGTCATGTTTCTATTTATAAACATTTATTTCTCTAAAACTATGAATCTAATTCCCATTTAATATATTTTATCATGATCACATCATTTTTAATTTTCATTAATGGTTCATTTGAAATAATATCCTTAAATGGGTTTTGACCATAAATATTCTAAACTTGTAAGTGTTTCTTTGTCATTTTGTCAAATATATAAGACATGTTTGATTTTTCACATCATAATTTATTATAAATGGTGTATTAAAAACCCTATTTTCCTTCAACTATAATGACAACAATTTATGTCTTGATATTTTAATGTATATTTAATGGTAAGTATCTAATTTTATTTTGATACATATATTACTATATCTTTAAGTATTTTTTAAACTCAACACCTTTCAATGAGTTAAGATGCTTCATCTTAAACTTCTTTCTCCAAGTATTAGTCACTTCCACAATAATATTTTAATTCATTTTACTTATCTTCCTATTAAGGGATAATGAAATCATAATCCAAATAGATTACCTTGATGAATCTCTTCGTCAAAAAGTATATCATTCTTATAAAAAATACTCATCCTCTTTAATGGATATTTCTCTCATTGTCTATAGTTTCCTTTATATCCAATTATATCCTATATAATTGGGAAACAAATTATATTTAATCTCATGTGACCTCTATATTTTCCATCACCTATTTTAAAAATTATGGTTATTGAGAATTTTACTATTTGGGTTTTCAATAATTATATTTAAAAATATTAAATAAATTATCCATTCAAAATCAATTGTTTTATTTTCCACCTCGAATTTTCTTTGATAATATTTTGGTCTTTTCAAGGATATATTATTAAATATTACATTTATAAAGAATCGTTTTCCATAATTTTTAATTTTAATTTTTGAAAAATACTATTCAGATTGAAAAATAACTTCGTCTTTTACGAATATTTTAAAATTTTATTCTAAAATATTTTTCATAGATTTACATGGGAACACATATTTTGGAAACCTTTAAAATTTTATATGAAATATTCTTTTTAAATTTTCATGGTTTCAAAAAAAATATTTATTTCCCTTGGTTTTATAATGTTATTTTTATAAATATTTTATATGATCACGGATATTTCTTATTTCCAAAGTGATTTCACAAAAACTACTAAAAATTATTTTTCTACTTTTTCTTTTTCTATTAATAAACCTTATTCTTGATCAGGGGTATTATTTAAATGATACCTCCCAACTTATTTATTTTTATTACTTATTAAAATTTTCATTTATTAGATAGAAATTATCCATCATTTCCTTGTTAATTCCTAGTTATTAAGGGTTTATAAACCTAATTTTTCTTTAAATTCATTTGTGAATGAAATGTTTTTTATTTATTTGGTTAAAGTGTTCTCGCTAAGATTAAATACATAGACTCATTTTAGAAATTGTTAATTTGACCATATATTAATTATCAATATGACATAAATACTATATTAATTATATCTACCAAGTATTTTATTTAGTATCATTGGATAACCACTTATATTCAATGGGTCTATCATATTTATTGATGGAATTATGAATGTATTACTTATATGATTTCATTGTAAATGGATTGGAATCCTATTTTTTCAATTATTTTACTATGATATGATTTATTTCTTATAGAACACATATTTAAGGACGATGTCAGTTGGTTTCTATTATTTCATCCAATGCATTGGATTATGTTTATATCTCATGTAATGGTTAGTCATGTGCATAATTAACTTTTTTCGCATAGGTGTGAGAACAATGAATTTACTTACTTTTTTAGGCATTTAAATAATGTGTTTGCTCATATAGTTGTGGGAATAATGAGTTTTTAACTAGGTTTTCCTATACTTATGGATGTTTCCTATCTCTAATTTTTTTTCATATTATTCCACATTTTTAAAATTATTTTCCATTAATGAAATGTTAAATTCCATGTTTATGACACTTTTCAAAGATATTCATTACTTTTATATTATCTCATTCCTTATTACTTGAATCCTAAAATTCGTTCTATACTCAGTTGGGTATTATATTAAAATATATCTAGATTATAGCCATATGATATTCTAATGCTCAATAATGATCATTAATTATATTCAATTAGGTTTACCCTTACTGAGCATATATGTTCACCAAATAATAATGTTTCAATTTCACAAAGTTATAGTGGAATGTAATAAATAATACATTCATAGATCAGTTTCTTGTATACAGAATTTGTATGACTTGTTGAAGACATTATTTAGATGAATCAGTTGCCTAAATACTGGTAAACATGTCTATTAGATAAAAGAGGTGTAAGTTTTAATTGTTAATTTTTACCTAATTATATAAAAATATAAAACAAATAGTTTATTATAATGCATGTTAAATAAATATATAATTAAACTCGTGTAATTTATATGGTCACATCCATAGGTAATCATGGTTTTTATTAGATATAATGTTTAAAGAGTGTATCTTTAGCACCATATCTATGAGTATGAGCATTTGGGATGATATATTGGCGAACAAGACTCTTTAAATGATTGTTCATATGGGTATCACATGGACATGTGATAAAAGGAACTTACTTGTTTTGTGTATGTGGTCAGGTATGTGAGATCTTATATTTAGATGAGAATAAGTAGGTACCACTTTCATGTAAGACTGATGACATGATAAACTCGTATAGAAATGTATTGTTAATTATTGAGTGTGACATTAATGAATTGATTAATTCATGAATCCCACTAGGATTACATATTTTTTTCTCTTTGTCAATATAATTGATATCATGATGCATAGGATGGTGGGTTTCGGAGTAATATAGATAGTATTAGTGCAATATTAACATGCCTATGACTAATATAATATATGACACTTAGTTCAGTAATTGAACCTCATTGACTAGGATGGTTCACGGGGGATGCATAAGGAGACTTCTCAAGGATTATATTTTTATGTTGGGGAGTTTGAAAGACCCAAATTATTACATGTTAGTAATATCATGGTAAATTTGAATTTTTTTAATTTTTTTCCCTATGGTGTGAGACATTTTTGAGAATTCAGAATTAGATTGGGAATATGAGATTTGAAACATATATAGATGATATTTTTTAAATGGTCTGATTATTAGGGTAATCATTTGTTTCTTAGGTGAACGTGGGAGGAGGTTCAAATTAATAATAAGGGTATGTGGATTTCAGAGCATAAATATATGTGGGGTATGAAAGTTTTGTAGGTGGTAGAGAATGAATCCTTGAATGTTGACTATTATTAGGTCTATGAAAGAATAATATTTTTTAAAAATGGTAATATTTATGATGTTTTTTGGTTTTAATAATAATTTCGGGAGTTTTTTATTATTATGATTATTTTCAATTTTGGATCAATTTCAAATTTCTTCATAATACATTCATATTATGTATTTTATACTGTGGTAAAATTGTTATTGTGTATAGAAAATTATGTCATATATGGGTGTAGAGACCCATTAATTATGTACATAAATATTACATCTATGTAGATTAATATTAAATATACAACATTACAATCCATGATAAAATCTGTAGGTTTAGTGTCTATTAAAGATTCGATACATAATCAACTTGTTCAAAATAGATATAAATCATCTCTAATTTGGTTATTCATAAATAGTACCCTTAATATAAAATTATCAACAAAACCGTTCTTTATAAACTAATTAAAGTAAAAATATAAAATAGATATCTAATATTATCAGTTAAGGTAAACAAGGGATATTTCAATGAGCACTGAAACACTACATGAGCATAATGTTATGAGATCAAAAATATATATAATTGGAAATCCATTCCCTAAATATTAAATACCATAATCTTAGTCCATGTAATAATAATTTCCAATTCAAAAAACATGAATCACATAAGAATTATAGAACACAACAAATGAGGTAATAACATTGGAATATGAAATAAAATTGTAGTATACACATTTAAAATGAAGATCATGTTATATATCAAGGCTCACTGCCAACAATATCATATTGGATTGGGTTAACTCACCATTCCATCATATCTATAGTAAAGTTTCTCTCCCAAGACAATCATGGTGGACAAAGACTCATACTGAAATAGTTTCACTCCCTATGGCAGTCCTTATTATTTCATGGGATATCAATCATTACCAAATGTAATGTATAAATATATAATTCTAGGCCCACCAATCACATAATAAAATTAATACATATGTGATACACAAGATCATAAAAAATTCATCATATCAACATATCATAACCAATGAAAAATAAAAAGGTTTTGACAACCATTTCATTATATCAACATAGTATTACACATGGAAATGAAATCAGTTTCATAATAGTTTCATCATAACATAATAAACCCATGGAAAATAAAAGAGTTACATAAAATTATCTCAAATAATCATAAAATAAATCTATAAAATGAAATAATTTGGATGGTATCATTGTTTAATATCCCTAATAATCAACAGAAAACACCAATAAGGTTATATAGATGAAAAATTCCTTTAAATTTTCATTAGAACATTTATTGAGGAAAATACCATTTTCACATTAAAATAACTTATTTAAATTATATAAAATTACCATATATTAAGGGAAAAAATTATATGAAATATAACTTGGATATAAGTGATTAATTATTTAATTAATTGAATATTCGTGATGGTGGGAAATTCGAATCATGTTTTATATGTTAAAACAGATTCCTTTTACATTTTCTATAAAAAACCCAAAGTACCTCATTAGAAAAATGAAAAAAAATATTCATTTTAAACAATTTTTTAACAGGATAAACATGGGTGAAAATTATTTTCAACAATCATTATAGAATATTAAAATAATTATTTGAATCATTTTTAGAAAAAATGGACTTGGAAAAAAAGCATGTTAAACTAAAGATAAAAAAATAATTTTTCCTTGAAAACAATTATTTAGTCTCCTAAATTCGTAAATAGGATAAAATTAAAGGAAAACTTGTATTTTATTCGAATATTTCATGGTAAATAAAGTAAAAATATCCTTGATATGTATATCAAATAATTTCTTTATTTTAAACTTAATCATAAATAATATCAGTAAACAGTGTGATTGTAACATGAAACCCTTACCAATTTAGTAAATTTTGAATTTTAATACCCATGAAAGGAATAAACTTATATTGATATGTATATATACATAATTTTATTCATAATAATCAAAAAATAAATTCAGGGGTAGTATATATACAACATGAAAGAAACAAGTGGGGAATATGGCATATGTTCTAGAGAAATAAAATTAAGATGAAAATCCATTACATAAAGTTAATCTTTTTACAAAAGTGATATTATTTCTTATATTATAAATTTAAAATTTTGATATTTATATACCATATTCATGTAAAAATATATAATATCATATATAATCCACCTATAACAATTTAAAATGCATTTATTCTTTATTAAAAGTAACTTTTTCAGGTGATAACATTTTTTCATGAGAATTCAAATTCAGTAATTCTTGTCCTTTAACACGGTTAATTGTTACATTATCATTAAAATTTTAAGCTTGATATAAAAGTAATATATATTAATTATATATATATATTTATATTCATACACATAGGTTAGGTATAGAAAAAATTAATTACACTATTAATGGAGATGGAAAGATGTACGTACGCAAGAATATTATTTCCATTTTTTTATGGTTAGAATGAAAGAAAGGAAAATAATATTTCACCATTATATAATAACTATTATATAAGATATGTCATATATATTCATTAAATATATGCCTATTACCATCATTGTGATACAGAAATAGAAAACAATTCACATCAGTTCGTGGAGGTGGTAGTCCACATGTATATAAGAGTGATGTTATCATTTTCCAACAGATTATAATGTATGAAGGTGGATATGAAATTATAGTTAAACAAAATTAATTATGTCATACATATCATGTATAAAAATTCAACACATCATAATATCCATCGAGGAATGATGCTGATGGAAACTGAATTGTATCGCTACGTGGATGTGGTATTCCACATGTATGCAAGAGTGATATTTTAACTTCCCATTTCAAAAAAAATGTGA
The DNA here is from genome assembly GCA_963277665.1 of Viscum album. NCBI lineage: Eukaryota > Viridiplantae > Streptophyta > Magnoliopsida > Santalales > Viscaceae > Viscum > Viscum album. The sequence goes on from OY728121.1 coordinate 1,459,392,480, forward strand.
TTAATTGTGGATTCATTGTCATAATAACATTTTCATATATTAATGATACATAAAAACATTAATGATGACTTCCAGAGATTAACGGGATTTAAAAAATCAATAATTTGAAAGAGGTCTGGTTGGATGGTTACCTCTTATTTGGTTAGAATCCTTTATATCCTTTGTTAAGGACCCATAGAAGTTTATTTTAAGAGTATAAAACCTACAATTTGTTGATAGAAATGTTTAAAATATAATTATTTAGGTTTTGGACAATATATATGACTCAATGTGGTGTAAAAATGGTAAACGATGGGTTTACTTTTATACGTTAGGGGATGGGTAGTCTTGGAATTACAGTAAAGTATAAAATTAATATAAAACAATATAAGTGATTATTGAAAACCAGGAATAACATAATTTTATATTAATATACATTTAATTACAAAAGTACTTTCTCGAGGACTGTAATAGTTTAGTATCTTTGGAAACATGTAACAAAATATTCTAAATTGGTGAAATATCTTCACTTTTTCCCACAAAGATATTCCCCTTTAGTACTTTTACTTAAAACCATTATTCATAACCTAGGGAAAGGAAACATAATAACTGGTGATCTAAGATTCACATAACGGGTAAATAAAGGAGAAGTGAAATCATAAAATGATCATTAGGGTAACCGAATATAAAAATAACATTTAAAGATCATACCCAACATATTAAACTTCTTACACATGTTCCATGAGGTAAATATGGGAATTTCATAATACATGAATCATAATGGTGATAAATCATCATAAATCAATCATTAACCATAATATCATTTCATATAAGTGCAGCACCATCATAAATATATAAAACCATTTCATGTGTCAAGGTTAACAACCATTACCATTAACATATTGGATCGAGACACACCTGATTCCCATAGTAGATCAGGGCACACCGATTTTCTATTGGGGTTCGTGACTCACATATTCTCCAATTTGTATTTGGACACAATTATTTTCCATTGTAGATCATGAGTCACCTATTTCCCATTATGGATCAAGACAGACCTATTTTCCATTATGGGTCACGACACACCTATTATCCACTATAGATCATGACACACTATAAGAACCTGGGCTTTGATCCAGTAATACATTGAAATTTTCTTAATGTTATTCCAGCGCAGGGCGTTCAGATGGCGTGTGATTCCGAGCCCCGATGCGGGTGGAATTAAGTTTTAAGTGATTTCACACTGGACATTCTAAATAAACATAATAACTCCTAAACTGTTTCTCGGATGGAAAAACCAAGGTCACCGTTGAGTCCGGAGCATGCTGTTTACCCTAGGAGGGGTGCAACTTTCGCGGACGTGACCCTCCTGTGGAAAGCGACACCAGGGGCGTTTTCATAATTTGGCGGCCCCGAGGGTGAGCTTTACAAATTTTTAACAGTGGCTCAGATTTAAATTCTAAGATCACCTTTGTTCTCAGACTGTGGATTTTACCCTAGGGCGCCTTAACCTCGACCTTGCTGAAATTTTGGGTACGGGGCCTACGGGCGGGGGGTTTAAGTGTTTTCTATTTAAACACACCACCCCACCCTCTTCTCCCCCTTCTTCTTCCCCACCATTCAACCTTGGAGGATTCCTCTCAACAAGCTCCTCCCCTCTCCTCTACCACTCCACGGTGGGCGGTGGCTCCGACGGACCATTCATAATGCTTCGGGCTACACCCAACGAGGTAGGAGGTTTCATTTTTCATTTTTGATTTCCGTATCGTCCATAAAATAACTTTATTGTGTCAAATTCATGTCTGATCGTCTATCAAAGCCCATGGTTGCATAGGTATTGATTTTATCTTCCCAAATATCCTTTTGGATCGAAATTTCGAGTCCCGGGGCTTCCTGGGTGGCCCCGAGAATTTTTCCGGTCGTTTTCTCCTTTTTCTGATGGTTCCATGGAGGTCTGACGAGCGACAGCAGCGGCACGAGCCATTCCAAGAGATAGAAGAGTGGTTCCAGCAGCGGTTATAGTTTTCGGGATGGCGGTGTGGTGGCGGACCCAGGTGGCACGGTAGACCCAGGAGGTGCGGGGTGTCCCTGGCTGCATCGGCGGGCGAGCTCGTCGGTGCGGGGCGCGACGGTGCGGTGTCGTGGCGCACAACCCCATGGGGAGACAGAGCCCCCCCTTCGGCGGGTCTCCACATGAGACAATGACTGGCCACGAGGGCCAGTTGGTGTAGGGTGGACCGGGGATCCACAGCCAGGCCGCGCGACCAAGCTGTGGGCCGGCACTGCGAGCTGGGCGGACCGACACAGGTCGGTCCCGCCCAAGGGGTTCGTTCCCCCAACTTCGGACACCCGTAACATTGAATACGAGAGTCCTTTTTTGCATTCTGTATAAGGATGTTCAATCCTTGGATCGAGAAGAATCTTTTTTAGATGGTCTTGGTAAATTTTAATTCCTGAGACGGGGGCTCGGTGGCATGTCACGCTCGTTAAGTACTACGCTGGGATTCTTCCTTCGAATGGTGTGAACATATCTGGAATCCAATTAAAGCCATGTAAGTGGAGTTGTGACCCTGGAATCGAGACGAAGTGGTCCAGGGTGGTTTCAGGCATTGAAGTCGGAGTTAAGGCGTGGGCCCCACATGCCATCTTTTAAGCTGTGAGGAGCATTTTGTGACTTTTTCATCAGATGTCCATTCAAGGTGAATGATTAGTCATTTTGGCATGTTTTTTCAAGGGCATCTCGATGACATAGTTTACCCGACCTCTTTCGTAAATGGGGTGTGGGCCCCACGAGACGTCGTATGGGTGTAAAGCGGCATTGAGTAACTTTTTCGTCAGGAGTCTGTTTCCATCAAGTAAGTAGTCTATCTCACATGTTTTTTAGTGAGGATTTCAACGGTGGTATCTGTTTGGGAGTACGGAGCCCCATTATGGATCTCATTAAATGTGGAAACATGAAAAGGCATTGGTCGATGGTTCCTTTTAAGCACTCCGACCCAACGTATGGTCGTGATGTTAGTGAAACCCAGTGATGGCGCAGGAAGCAGAGAGATACCAGGAACCGTTCAGGGTTTACCCTCTAGTGGGGTTCGCCAGTGGGTTACCCACCGGCGTATCAGGTTCTACCCTCTAGCGAGGATGGGAAGTGGGTTTCCCATTGTCTTTAGGGTTTACCCTCCCTCCTCCCCTTCTAATGAGGCTAGTTAGTGGTTTTTCTCCATGATTACCAGATCGGGACTTTTGGTGGTTCTACTTAGCGATGAGGTTCCTTTGACGTGCGGGACTGTTGGGGATCAGTGATGGTTATCCTTATAATTGTGGGCAATTTTTCCTGGGCTGAGCTTGGAGATGGAGATCCCCTTACGCAATCGTTCGGGTTTCTTTTTGAGAATATATATATGTACACCCTACTTTTTTACCCACTCTTTGGGTTCAATTACTCTCATTCTAGGAGGGGAGAAGACACGTGGGGTATGCCATGTGCTTTCTGTGTCTAGTTCCTCTTGGTTGGACGAGTCTACCCCCTTTCTTCTATTGGTATGAGCTTTACTCTATCTTACTGCACTCTATTTTACTGTACTCCTTCATTGTTCCTTGTTCTGTCTACTACTCACCATTTTGGTACCTCCTTTGGTGCTCCCTCGAGCTTTCAGGGCATCCAACTGAGTATCCTTATACTCACCCATGCTTGGACATTTCCTGCGCTTGGTGTGCCCTTGTAGACAATGGACAGGTCAATTGAGATTATGGAGGAGCATAGAGGACACAAGAGCTTGGGCTACATTCGGTGGTCGTAGTAAATCTTTTAGTTGTGAGACTCACCAGCTATTTACATTCATTTACCTATTGATGTTTTGTTGCACATTTCTGTTTGGGTATATGTTTTGCCCCTTTTTTTGTTCAGTACACTTTTCAGCACTTTACTTTCTTCTATTTTTAAGTCGAGGCATGACTGTGGTAGGGTTATAGTTGTTTGTCCTTTTGTTTTATTTTTACTCTGCACCTGCATTGGGTGGGATGTGTGTGTCTATGTATAGGTACTTAGGCGAAGGCCTCCAGGAGATTTTTATGCCTTCGGAGCTTGTCGCCAGCCCCTGGCCTATGTAGGCAGGCTTGGGGTAGTTTCGGCTCGAGGCCAGTAGGTTTGGGTCGTGAGAAATTGGTATCAGAGGTGGTTCATTCCTTGGGGCGTTTTTCGGACGTCCCTAAAACGGAATTGTTTGGTATTTAAGGAAATAGTGTCGACATGTCTCGAGAGAAGCGCTCATTCCAAGGAGTCCAGTGATGGTATGGGCAGCCGACGTATCCATTCACCAGGGCCCTGATAAACCACTTGTCGACTCGACACGCTGAGAAACATGTTGCAGGGTACATTGTAACATGCATCCGGTAAGATTGAGTCTTTGACTGTCCTTGTTGAGTCAGCTCCCCTTTGTGATTACTATTATATATATATATATATTCTCATCTAATCGCGGTAATCCTTGATAATTTTCAGGATGCCCCCATGATAGCAGCGAGCCTGGTTACCCTCTCCAGTTCGTGATGACTACCTGGAGAGTGACGAGGCATCAGTTCAAGGACCCTCACACAATCCCCTTCCGCCCAGTGCATTAGTAGTATCCCCTCCACCAGAGGAGTGGCAGTTAGTACTAGCAGCATAGGCTGAGGTTTAGCGCAGGCTGAGTGCACTCTGATACTTTCAGCGTCAGTGATCGCAGAAGTTTTGTTGAGACCCGGATCCCCAAGAAGGTGGTAGAGAGAAGAGCCTCAGTTGAGTAGTCCCTTCCGTGAGCAGACACAAGGATAGGGTTGTACACCGCAATGGAGCCGTGGAGCACTAGGACTGGAAGGAGAGAGTCGGTGCTATGGCTGTGATGGATGGGGTCACCTAGCACGGGACTTCCCAACCAGGTGTACCGAGCATCTGTGGTAGGCAGGGGCGCACCGCAGTGGCAGAGACAGCACCGTGACCAGGGATCCCCCAGGCGAGGATAGGGTAGTCCTCAGGGAGGCGGCATAGGCAGAGTGGTAGGACCTGACAGTCTAGGGCAGCGTTTTGAGGTCCTTCCACCGCCACCACTGGGTAGCCCACGCCAGACTCAGGGAGGTCGCGGTAGGGGTCGTGGTCAGCTTCAGGATATGGGTGTCTGTGACCCACCAACACAAGATATGGTTCGAGGTACGCTTTGTGCTTACTCTACACTTACTTCGGTAGTAGTATTCGTAGGTGTCATCCACTCCTTTACATCGATGCAGTTCATACGGGAGTTAGAGATTCCAATAGAGGCACTGACACCTACACTTAGCCTCACGGTTCCTATGGGAAGTACCTCGTTAGTGACCTTTATCTATAGACAGTGCGAAATATTGTTCAGAGGAGTGAGTTTCACGTGGGACCTACTCTTCATCATGATGGAACCTTACAACATCATCCTAGGCATGTATTGGCTTTCTATAGTGGGTGTCCAGACTGACTGTCGTCACAGACGAGTCAGAGGCGTGTTTTCTAATGGGATGAGGTTAACCATCCTTGGTGAATGAGATCTCCTGGAAGAGGAGATGAGTACTCTAAGAATGAGTCCCTGACCTTTTTTTCACCAGTTGGTGAGAATGGCTCTCGGAGCAGAAGACGTTATAGGCACCTGGATCCCAACCGTTGTAGAGGACTACATGTACGTCTTTTCTAAGGATGTTTCGGGACTACCTCTGAGGTGAGATATGGAGTTCTTCATTGACTTGTAGCCGGGGACTACCCCGATATCATGTGAGGCTTATGGGATGGAACCCACAGAACTTCGGGATCTATGACCTTAGCTGGACAACCTTCCTGAGAAGGGATACATCAAGACCAGTGTGTCCCCCCAGGGCAGCACCGGTTTTTTTGTGAAAAGGCATATGGGAGTATGCGGCTTTGTGTGGATTATCGTTGCCTAAATCAGGCCACGATAAAGAACAAGTACACATTGTTCAAGATCAACGACCTCTTCGACCAGTTGAGAGGTGAGAAGAGGTTCTCCAAGATTGATCTTCGATCCGGCTACCACCAGTTGCGGGTTCGTGAGGCTGACATCCTAAAGTTGGCTTTCCATTTTCGATATGGGCATTATGAGTTCTGGTGATTCCCTTTGGCGTGATGAGTGCCCCTGCCATTTTCATGGCCTTGATGAACCGGATCTTCCATCGTTACTTGAACCAGTTTGTGGTTGTATTTGTTGACGACAAACTCATCTACTATGCGACAGAGGAGGAGCACGCAGAGCAATTGATGATGGTCCTAGACTTACTCCGAGATCACCAGCTGTATTGTATGCTCTCGAAGTGTCATTTATAGATTCAATAGGTTCACTTTTTGGGGCATATCATTACGAAGCAGGGGTTGGCCCTAGATCCCACAGTGGTAGAGGTAGTGCTTGCTTGGGAGCCACCTAAGAATGCGTCAGAGGTGTAGAGATTCCTTGGTTTAGCAGGGTACTACAAGAGGTTTGTGGAATATTTCTCCAGGATCACTGCCCCTTTGACCACATTCATGCGGAAGGGACGACTGTTCACCTAGACTAATTAGTGCCAGAAGGCCTTTGACGAGTTGAGACAGAGGTTGACTAGTGCTCTAGTGTAGAGGCTGCCAGAGGAGGGCATCGAGTTCGTAGTGTACTGCGACGCTTCAGGAGTTGGGATTTGGTGCGTGCTGATGCAGCAGCGGGTAGTGATTCCATATGGATCGAGACAGTTGACGCCCCATGAGAAGAATTATGCGACTCATGATTTGGAGCTGGCTTTAGTGGTCTTTTCCTTGAGTTTATGGAGACACTACCTTCTGGATGAGCGTTTTGTGGTCTACTCAGACCACCAGAGCCTCAAGTATATCTTCACTCAAAGGGATTTGAATTTGAGGTAGAGGCATTGGATGGAGTTTTGCATGACTATGATTTCGATATAGTCTACACTCCGGGGAAGGGAAACGTAGTAGCAGATTCCCTTAGAAAGAAGTCCCATGCTCATTTAGTGCATGAAGATTTAGAGCAGTTGGCTTCCCTATGGCTGACCTTGGTAGAGAAGGGGGTACGGCTTTTCTGCAGTCGATGGTGTTGACTCCTTCACTCCTTGAGCATGTGAGAGAGTCGTAGCTGGGGGATGTTGACATCAATATACTGCGTGATCAGATATCCATGAGCGATGCACCGAATGGGTATTCTGAAGGATGGAATCATGATATCCTATTGCAAGGGTGAGTAATAGTACCAGTGGGGATGCAGGAGGAGGTGATGCGGGAGTTCCACAATTATCCTTTGGCTGTACATCCCAGTGTGGGGAAGATGTACAGAGACCTTCAGTGGCAGTTTTGGTGGTCTGGCATGAAGTGGAGAGTAGCTGTGTTCATTTCTCGGTGTCTTACCTATCAGCAGGTGAAGGCATAACATCAGGTTCTGACAGGGTTGTTATAGACCCTTGATATCCCATAGTGGAAATGGGATAACATATCTGTGGACTTCGTCACAGGGCTTCCGCACACAGTGAAGGGACATGATTACATTTGGATGATATTGGATTGACTTATGAAGTCGACACACTTCCTTGCCATCAAGAAGTAGAGCTCGATGGAGAGTCTTGGACAGCTGTATCTTCGAGAGATTGTCTGCCTTCATGGAGTACCCTAGATGATTGTCTCCAACTGCGATGCGTGGTTTACGTTGCGATTGTGGCGAGGCCTGTAGGAGCCATTCGGGACTCCAGAAAGACGAGAAACCTGAGTGCGCTATCCAAGTGTTGGAGGATATGATTAGGGCATGTGTTATAGACTTTGGTCTGAGCTGGGAGGATCACCTGCCCTTGGTGGAGTTCACGTACAACAACAGTTACCACTCTACTATTGACATGGAACCATTTTAGACCGTCTAAAGGAGACCATATAGGTCACCGTTGTGCTGGATGGAAGTTGGGGAGTCCTCCCTCATGGGCCCAGAGTTGGTACAGGCGACGATAGAGAAGTTGTAGGTCATCTGTGAGTGGATTAGGATGGCTCAGAGAAGATAGAAGTCATACGCAGATCTTCGTCATAGACCATTGGAGTTCGGGCATGGGGACCATGACTTTTTTAGAGTCTCTCTGCGGCGGGGAACATGGAGGTTCGGTCAAGGAGGCAAGCTGTCCCCGAGGTTCATTGGGACCTTTGAGATCATGTGCAGGGTCAGCGAGGTTGCCTACCATCTTTCTCTACTCACTCAGCTGAAGACGGTGCATGACATCTTCCACGTGTCGCACCTGAGTAAATACATGCATGACCCCATTCACTTTATCTACTGGGGGAGCTAGATATTGAGGATGGAGACACCTTTGTGGAGTACCCAGTGGTGATTGAGGACCTGCAGGGGTGGGTACTGCGTGGATGGGCCATTCCTTTGGTTCGTGTGCTGGGGCAACCCGAGAGGGTGCAGGAGAGTGCCTGGGAATGGGAGATCCAAATGCGGGCTCAGTATCGCAAGTTTTTTTTGTAGTTTTTTTTTTCAAGGAAAAAAACATGAAGGAGGGAATGATTTAAGAACCTGGGTTTTGAGCCTGTAAGTCTTTAAAATTTTCTTAATGTTATTCTTGAGTAGGGCATTCAGACGGCGTGTGATTCTGATCCCCGGTGCGGGCAGAATTAAATTGTAAGTGTCTTTACTCTATAAACGACAAATAAAAAGAATAACATTTAAATGGTTGCTCAGATGGGAAAGATGAGGGCACTATTGAGTCCAAAGAGTTCCAGTTACCCTATGAGGGGTGCAACATTCACGGTCGAGGCCCTCTTATGGAAAACGCCACTAGGGGCGTTTTTGTAATTTGGCGCCCTAGGCGTGAGGTTTACAGCTTTTGAATGGAGGATCAGATTAAAATTTCGAGACCTATATTGCACTCAAGACATGGATTTGACCCTAGGGGTGCCTTAACCCTGACACTGCTGAAAGTTCGGGTATGGGGCCTATGGGCGGGGGGTTTAAGTGTTTTCTATTTAAACCCACCACCCCCACCCTCTTCTCCCCATTCTTCTTCCACACAATTCTTCCCTGGTATATTCCACCAAAAAACCTTCTCCCATCTACCCCACAACTCCATAGTGGGCATCAGCTCCGGCAGAACATTCGTGAAGCATCGGGCTACGCTCAACGAGGTATGAGGATTCGTTTTTCATTTTTGATTTCTGCATCGTCCATAAATTAAATTTCTTGCGTCAAATTTCTGTCTGATCATTGAGAGAAGCCCATGGTTTCCTAGGGCATGATTTTATATTCCCAAAAATCCTTTCGGATCAAAATTTCGAGTCCTAGGGCTTCCGGGGTGGCCCTGGGAAGTTTTCCGACCGTTTTCTCCTTTTTTTCGGCGGTTCCAGGGAGGTCCGGCGAGCGGCGGCGGCGGCATGGGGCACTCCAGGCGGCAGTGGCACAGTTCCAGTGGAGGCAGAGGTTTCCAGGATAGCGTTGCGGTAGTGGACCTTGGTGGCACGGTGGACCCAGGCAGCGTGCGGTGTCCCTGGCGGTGGCGGCAGGCGAGCTCGCTGGTGCTGGGCGCGACGGTGCGAGGTCGCGGCGCGCGACCACGTGCGTAAACTGAGACCCACCTTCGGAATGTCTCCGCACGAGACAACAACCTGACACGAGGGCCCGTCAGCATAGGTTGGACCAGTGGTCCATGGCCGAGCCACGAAGCTAAGCCGCGGGCCGGCGCTGTGAGTCGAGTCGGATGGCGCGGGCCGGCCCAGGCCGGTCCAGCTTAAGGGGTTCGTCCCCTCGAATTTGGACACCCGTAACATTCACTACGGGTGTCCGTTTTGAGTGCCCTCTATGGTAGTTCAATCCTTGGCTCGAGGTGAATCTTTTGAGAGGGTCTCAGGAAACTTTCATTCTCGAGACGGTGGCTCAGTGGCATGTCATGCTCGTTAAGTACGACGTCGGGATTCTTCCATCGGATGGAGCGAACACATACAAAGTCCGTTTAAGGCATCGTCAGCGTCATTGTGACCATGGCGTCAAGAAGAAGTGGTACAGGGTGGTTTCAGGCATTGAATCCCGGATGAGGTGTGGGCCCCACATGCTGTCTTTTATGCTGTGTGCAGCATTTTGTGGCTTTTTCATCAGATGTCTGTTCGAGGCGAATGAGTACTCATTTTGGCGTGTTTTTTGGAGGGCAATGTGATGGTGTAGTCATCCTGACCTCTTTCGAGACTAATTTGTGGGGCCCATGAGATTTTGTATGGGCATAAAGCGGTGTTGAGTAACTTTTTCATCAGGAGTCTATTTCCAGCAAGTAAGTAGTCTATCTCGTGTGTTTTTTCGCGAGGATTTCAATGGTGTAATCTGTTTGGGCATGCAGATCCCATTTCAAGATATCATTAAATTTGTAAACATGAAAGGGCATTGGTTGGAGGTTCTTTTGACACACTCCAACACATCACATGGTCGCGATGTTAGCGACACCCAGTGATGGCGTGGGCAGTGCAGAGTTATCAGGACTAGTTTAGGGTTTACCCTCCAGTGGGGCGGGGCAGTGGGTTACCCACTGGCATATCAGGGTCTACCCTCTAGTGAGGCTGGGCAGTGGGTTACCCATTGACTTTAGGGTTTACCCTCCAGCAGGGCTGGGCAGTGGGTCACCCGGCGACCTTTTTAGGGTTTACCTTCCAGCAGGGTGGGGCAGTGGGTTACCCGACGACCTTTTTAGGGTTTACTCTCTAGCAGGGTAGGAAAGTGGGTCACCCGACAACCTTTTGGGGTTTACCGTCCAGTTGGGATGGGCAGTGGGTTACCCGATGACTCCTCTCATACTCCACCCCTTCCGATGAGGCTAGTTAGTGGTTTTTATCCGTGATTATTGGATCAAGACTTCTGGTGGTATGGATTAGCGATGAGGTTCCTTTGACATGTGAGACTGTTGTCCATTAGTGATGGTTATCCTTATAAATATTGGTGACTTTTCTTGGGCTGAGCTTGGAGATGGAGATCCCCTTACTCACTCGTTCGGTTTTCTTGTTGAGCATATATATATGTACACCCTACTTTTGTACCCAATCCGTGGGTTCAGTTACTCTCCTTCTAGGAGGGGCGAAGACACACGAGGTATGCCACGTGCTTTCCCTATCTAGTTCTTCTTTGTTGGATGAGTCTACCCCCTCTCTTCTGTTGGGTTGAGTTGTATTGTATTTTACTACACTATATTTTACTGTACTCCTTCATTGTTCCTTGTTCGGTCTACTACTCACCGTTTTGGTACCTCCTTTGTTTCTCCATATTGCTTTCAGGACATCCTAATAAGTATCATTATACTCACCCCGGCTTGGACTTTTCCCGTGCTTGGTGTGCCCTTGCAGACGACGGGCAAGCCGATTGAGATTCCATAGAAGCGTAGAGGACCCATGATCTTGGGCTACGTTCGATGGTCGTAGTAAATATTTCAGGTGTGAGACTCACCATCTTTTTACTTTCGTTTACCTGTTTCCGGGTTGTGACACCTTTCTGGTTGGGCACATGTTTTCCCCCTTTTTCTGTTCAGTCTACTTTACAACACATTACTTTATTCTATTTAAAAGTCGAGGCATGACTGTGGTTGGGTTATAGTTGTTTTTCCTTTGGTGTTATTTTTTACTCTACACCTGGATTGGATGGGCTCTATGTGTGTGTGTGTGTGTGTGTGTGTATAGGTACTTAGGAAAAGGCCTTCCCTATATTTTTACGCCTTCGACGCTTGTTTCTAGCCCCTGTCCTATGGCGGCGGGCTTGGGGTAGTTGCGGCTCGAGACTGGTAGGGTCAGGTCGTGACACACACTTGTTTCCCATTGTGGATCAATCCCATCAAATTTCTCCCATCATTGTCACATGATATATAAATATTTACCAAATACATTGGAGGGATATATTGGTCCCTCCCATCTCATAATGAAATCTTAAAAACATGTGCCACAAAATAATAAAATATTCATCTTATCATGATCCATAAAAATATATGGGTTCCATAAACTTGATATCCTAAACAATGAAATGAAATGAGTATCATAACCACTTCATTATATCCTAAAATATGGAAAACATATAGGTTTCCGAATAACATTATCCAAGAATAAATCATGAAAGGAAGTTGGTTTCACAAGAATTTTTCATTGCATAAACCATGACAGATAAATTAGTGTCATTAAAATTATGTCATCAAAAAATAAACCATTATAGATATAATATTAATGGAATTCCTATATAATGTCTTCATTAAATATTAAACTATATAAATGTATTATATCATAGATGGAGATGGATTTGGAAGGATTTATTGGAGCATTTCTTATTGAAAATAACCTTCCTTTAAAATTCACTTTTTTATAACATAATACAATTTAAAAATTCTTTTATTAAAAAATAAAAACACATAGAAAACATATAAAGAAATATTTAAAAATTATTTAAAACGTTTCTTGAGAAAATTATCCTTTTGTCTTAGTAAGATTCTTTTTTAAAACATAAAACACTTTTGAAAACATTTTTCGTTGAACATAACCTTGAAAACATATAAAGGAAGCATTAAAAAAAATAAACACCTTTATAAAATATAAAATAATTTAAAATAATTTTTCATAATATGAGATTAAAATATCATTTAATAAAATATTTTAAATTTTTGTTATAATACATGGATTTTTAATAAAAAATTTCTGACGGATGAGAGAAATATCGACAAATTGTCATAAAAACACTTTCTTAATTGTATTAAGTAACAAAGAGTGTAAAACCAGTTACAATACATGAATATATCAAGAAACCCCACATATTATAAAAAAATAATTACTATTATTTAGATATGGATCATAATATTTCATTAATGTAAGTATAATTATAAATAATCTTGAGAAACGATGAGATTATAGAAATAAACTCTTACTACCATGGAAATCATTAATCATAGTACTCATGAAATAAAAATATTACATGAAGTTTAAAATATCATGAAATGAACTATATTAATGATATACCATCTAAAATTGAATTATATATATCTTTTTAATGAATATAGGTGCATAAAAACATATTTGTCAAAGAAGTATAATTGAATCAAAATTTACTTAACGATTTGGTAACTTTTAATCCGTAAAACCACATGAAATAGAGAGAAAAAAATAGATATGTAAATAATAATAAAAATTATAATAGTAATAATATAATATATTCATGTTCAACATATACCCTACACTAACAATGGGTGATGAATATATTATATATCTCCTGGAAATAAAAGTGAGACAAGAACACCCTTACCTTATGTATTGACTTTCTTCATACACATTAAAACCTCCTGTATAATAAGTATAAGTTTATTATAAATTTAAAAAGAACCATATTATTATATATCATACCATATATTATTTTATTATTACTTTATATTACATATTTATTTACAATTTCATGTTCATGTAACCTTTTTGGTAATATCTACTTTGTTTTTCGTATATGTTTTGACTTGATATTCTTGATCCTATTATTTAAATTGTTATTTAATTATTTACAGAATCTAAAAATTTATTTAAATACCTTATATATTCATTATATAAATAATTATAATAACCTATCAAAAATAAAAATATGAAATGGAATACACAGTTCATGGAGATGGCAGGTCGTACGTACGTATGAACGTTGTTTCTGTTTTAGTGACATATTAAAAAAAGAAAGTAGATGGAATATATTTATAAATATTATCATTAAATTCGAATTATTATTTCCTATATATCATATAATTTTATGAACCCCATCCTAATTACATTCTATTTCAAGTGTGAATGAACCACGTCGCTTTGAGGAGGCGGTAGTCGACATGTCCACAAACAAAGTTATCGTATTTAAACAAAATGTAAAGAATGAAGGTATGTTTTATATAATAATTAAATAATAATAAATAAAGGATAAATAATATATATATCATCTAAAAATATTTTTTACATCATAATTACCAACCATGAGAGGTGGTAAAGAAAAAATGAATGACATAGTTTCGTGAGGCGGTAGTCCACCGTACACACAATAGGTAAGTTTATTACATATTTGATGGAAGTGTGTGTACGTTTAGACATAACCCATATAATAAAAAATCTATGTATTTATAGAAAAATTATTTTAACATATAGTCATGGAATAATAATAAATTAATGTGTGGATAAATAAATAATTCATAAATGCTCTTTGAATAATGTTACCTCTTTTTTTTGGTAAACTCCATTTCATTCCACCAAAGGGATTCCTTGGATGTATTTCTGCCCAAAGTGAGGCTTATAGTATTATAGGAGGTATTATGGGAGATTATTTAGGTAGTTATTGGATAATCCAATGTTCTTGAGATCAGTGAAGAAGTCCGAGGGTGAGTTCCCTTTTATAGTGGAGGAGGAGTGGAGTTCTTGTAAACATACAAAGGTAAACACTATTGTGAGCTCTCCCTTACATCATGTACCTCCAATAATTTAACATTTTATATAAAATGGATTATATGGTGTAAATATGGCTATAAAATGTATTTTAGACAATTTTTATCATATTTTTCCCATTAAGTTAAATTTTAACTTCTATGTAAACCCATTTTTACCCAAATCGTTATACTGAATTTTAATTATTTTCACTCTTATGTTTCCTCAAAAAATGAGTTAAACTTATGGGAAATTAAAATTTATTATGATTAAAAATATGGAATCCATTTTTTTCAAATTATAATCAATTAATTGTAAGAAATTATTTTAAAAATAATCCTTTAGATGGGACAAAATAAGGGATTTTTAAAGTGAAAATGTTTAAAAGTTTGAATTATTTTTATAGCCAATTTAAATATGAAATTTATTAAAGTAGTAAAATTGGATTAATTTATTTAATATTTATCTAAATATAACTTCAAAACAATTTAAAATATAATTTATCTATAAAAATAAATTTGATAAAAAAGCAGTTTTCAATTAAAAATCAATGTTTTCCACTATTCATTAAAAAAAAGAAAAGTCTCATAAAATTACCAAAAAATCATCCAAAGTAAATTTTCATTTTTCAATTTAAAAAACGAATTATATTTTTCAAATATAAAATATAGAATTCTTAAAAATTATATTTGAAAAATGTTCTTCATTAAAAGGTGGTAAATTGCCTTTTTTAAAAATACATGTTTTTATTCAAAAATTTACATTTATTCTTAACTTATACCTACCAAATTTAGTTTATGAGTATCAAAAAACATATTAATTGAATGTATAATATATAAATTTTATTTAAATCATTCATCAAAAGGGGGTTTTTTTAATTTATTAAGATAGAATGGTGTCTGTACCTAGAAAAATAGTTTTCTTAGAAAAAGAATTTCATTATTTTCAAATAGCTCTCAATTTAATTTATAACTAATTTATAACAAAATGATTCATTTTATATGAATTTGTAAATAATATTTTTATAATTAGTTAATCTGAATCATAAATTCCATTACAATGAACAAGTGGTAACTATAATAAAATTTTATCAATAATATCAACAGTACATTGTATTTTGGTAAAACTATGTTCTATGTGTTGCAAAAGCTATTTAAAAAACGTTACATTGTGTGTAAAACAAGCCAAACATAGTGTTTTTTGTACCCCAAGCTATTTTATGTGATTTTTTCGTGAAATATTTAAATGGTGTTGTGTACCAGTAAAGAATAACTGGGTTATTTCATATAACACAAGCTATATTCATTTTTTTCTTGAAAAATTATAAAATTGTCTTAATTAATTAAAAAAAAATTATATTTCCAAAAAATCTATAGGTATTACATTATTAATTTGAAAAAAAAAAATTATTTCCCAACATCTTAAGGTCTTACCTTCTACCAATATTAAAATGAATTTTGACATTGAAATTATTCTAGGTTTGTAATGGTTTAATACTTGAAAGTTCCTTTTATAGAAACCCACATCGTAAAAATCTATACTAAAACATATTTTAAAAAGGGAAAGTTGGAACCATATAGGTTACCCAAAGTTACTCATAACTAGGTTTACATAATGGAAAACATAGGTTGGGAGTGAATATTGGACGCAGAAGAAAAAAATAAATAATTATTGAGAGTGATAAACATCACTGATCACCAGTAAGTGAGTGGTCAATGGAATGTTAAGGGCCCAAAAACCATAAATATATCATGATTTATAGTACAATTGGTTCAACATAAACAACGGTATTAGGAGAAAATATTTTCAATATCCTTTTCCTAGAGTTTAGGAATTAATTAATTGTCTAATAACATAAGGGAATATAATTATTTTATATTATTTATTTCCATATGGAAAATATGTCCCTTTGTTTGTGCCTTTCTCTATTTCCACTTCATCTCTTTCTCTAGGAAATGAATATTATTTTTTTGTTCCAAAAGTGCTAATTGATCATGTCTTATAATGATAATTTATTCAATCTATATTTAGTTACCATCATAATGAAATGGTTTTTACTAGTTATCAAATGTGGATAAATTCTCATATGGTGAGATAATAATTTTAATATTTGAATCCTATTTTAAATTTTAACTTAAACCAGTCTATAAATGGTTTTCCTTGTAACCCTTCCAAAATAGGAAAATACAAAACATTATAAATAAGGTAACTAAATTATCTTAACATTGATCCGCCATATTTCATAATGTATCTCTTGGTTGTCACATTACAAAAATGTGAATACCCTCATCGTATATTCTCTTAAAACATGGTAATAACCTAAATCACAATAAATTCATTTTGAAGACCAGAATCCTTCCTTATTGTAATGAATACTGGATATATTCCTTAAATCCAAGAAGTTGAAAACTTCATCCATGATAGCGTAAACTAATTTTTCATAAAATAATTTATCAATTTGGAGTTCATAGATATTAACTTTATCCAAATCAATCATATATTTATCCATACAATATATAATTTTCTCAGCATAAGGAACAAATTATGGATTAACTTACCTTAACAAAAATATCACCATTCCATTAAATCGATTTTCTAATTTATTTCCCCCATTCAAAATATCCAATTAAATCCTTAATTAAAAACATATATTAATGATTCAAATTAAATAATTATCAAATTACAATACATATAAACATAAATCATCAAACTTTATTCTTAAAAAATTACTTTGTATTGATCATCTTATTCCTCAATACCTCATACCTAGAATATGAAATACAAATCATTTAATATGGTTCCCTGACCTCAATTTAATGAGTCTTCTTATATTTAATGTAATGATTAATATTAGAACATACTATACCTTTCACATGTCATTCATAATCTCTCTATCATTAAAAGTGTAACCAATAATCATACCCCCATCGTGATTCTATTTATGACATTTCCACTTAGTAATTTGATTTTCATAATGACCATAATTTGCACATCTAAAACATTCATTGCAAACCAATCTTCTTCTAGTTACCAAAATTGACTAAAACCACAAATCATAGTGTGTGTAACACATAACATAGTTGAAAACCAAATAATTATTAAAAATTACTTATAGTATGCAAAAATAATGAGATATTATTTTAAATATATGACACTTTATGTATATCTTTAGATATAACCCTATATATATCCTTATAAATATCCATAGGGATCTCACAAATGTGTTTCTCAACCTAGTTTCAAAATGATGACTAAAACGTTCATTAGAAACCAACTATAGTGGACCAAACATAATATACATGGATATTAATTTAATTTAGATAAATATTCAGAAAATTAAAAAATTACATTCCTAAGGACCATAATATTTTATTGTCTTTGGAAACATGGAACAAAATATTCAAACCATTTGAAATATTTTCAATGTTTCCCATAAAGGTATTACCCTTTAATACTTCAACATAAAATCATTCATCAAAACCTATGGAATGGAAACATAATAAAGGCTGAGCTCAAATTATTAGTAAGGGTAAATAAAGGAGATACATAAGAATAACTTGATCATAATGGTAAGAGAACATGATAAAAACATTTTAAGATCATACCTTACATATCAAATATCACACACATTTATCATGGTGTAAACATTGGATATTAAAAATACATGAATCATAAGGGTCATAAATCATCATAAACCCATCATTATCCATAATATCATGACATATAAGTGTCTAACCATCATAAATATTGAAAACTATTTCATATTTCATGATTAACTATGATTATCATCAACATAGTGGACCAAGACAAAACTACTTCACATAGTGGATCATGACACACATGGATACCATTTTGGATCATGACAAACCTATTACCCATTGTGAATTAGGACAAACCTATTTCTAATTGTGTATTAGGACACACCAGTTCCGATTGTGGATAAGGAAACACATATTTCCCTTTGTGGATCATGACACACTTGTTTCCCACTGTGGATCAAACACATCAACTTGTTTCCCATCCTTATCTCATGAGATATAAATCTTTAACCAATGAATTGGAGGGATCTATAGGCCCCACCCATCTCATAATGAAATATTAAATACATGTTCAAAAATATAATAATAGATTCATCATATCATGACACATAATAAGAGATGGGTTTCATAAAATTCATGTCATCACCCATGAAATGAAATGGGTATCATAAAAATTTTACCCCATATTAACGTATGTAAAATAGATAGGTTTCATAATCATATGATCCTAGAATAATTGATGAAAGGAAGCAGGTTTCATAATAGTTTATCATGGTATAAACTATAGAAGAGAAACAAGTTTCATAAACATCATGCCATAAAAAAATAAACCATTAAATAAATAATATTAATGGTATTCTTGCATAATGTCCCCGATAAAGATTAAAATATACTAAAGGATTAAATCTTAGATGTATAACTATTTTTAATGACCACAAGGACAATTTATTAAAGAAACTAACCTTTCTTTTAAATTTTCTTTTTAAAAAATTGATCATTTTCGAAATCATTTTTGTAAAAAAATTAAGAAAAAAATTAAAAATAGATAAATTAATATTTAAAAATAATTTCAAACAATTTTTCTTGAAAATATAATTTCCTCTTTGTAAAATGATTTTTTTAAACATAAAACCTTTTTAAAAACCCTTTTCTTTGAAAATAACCTTGAAACCTTATAAATGAATCATTGAAACCCATTATAAACACCTTAATAAAACATAAAACATTTTTAAAATCCTTTTACTTGAAAATGATCTTAAAATATCATTTAAAAACATTTTTAAAACATTTTTATAAAATAGGTTTTCTGAATTAATCAATTTTCTAACAAAATATAAAAAAGATCAAATTTTAATAAAACACTTTTTCAATTATATTAATTAACAAAGAGTGTAAAAATGGTACCAATACATAAATATATCTTAAAAATACATAAGATAAGAAACATCATGATAATTTGTTTTATGGATCATAATATTTTATCAATAGAAGCAAAATCATAAACAATCCCAATAAACAATGAGATTATATAAATAAACACTTACAACCTTGTTAAAATTGAATCATAATCCACATTAAATAATAACACTAAATGAATCTTAAAATATCATTAAATTAATTATATTAATTATATAACATATAAAATGGTAAAATATAAACCTCATAAAATAATATAGGTTCTTGAAAAAACTTGTGTCTTAAAGAATAAAAATTTAGACAAAACTTACTTAACAATTTGGATTCTTTTGAAATGTAAAAACCCATGAAATAGAGATAAAAAATTGGATATGTAAATACCAATAAATTTAATAATAACAATAATATAATATATTATTGGAAATTATATACACTACACAAAAGAAAAAAGTGGTTAATATACCAAATGTCTTATAGAAATAAATGTGAGATGAGAAATCGCTTACCTTAAGTCTTGAATTTCTTCGTACACATTCAATAATCTAGTATAATTTCAATAATTTTATAATAAATCAACCAAAAAACCATTTTATTATATGTAATACCATATATTACTTGATTATGACATTACATTACATTTTTATTATCAATTTCATGTTATGGTTACATTTTGGGTAATATCTGCTTCGTTTTCATATATGTTTGAACTTTTTGTTTTTGATCCTATAACATACATACTTATTTTCCTATTAAAAAAATGTAAAAAATTATGTAAATATAATATACATTCATTATATATATAATTATAAAAAAAATATAAAATATTTAAATATTAAATTGAATACACTGTTCATGGAGACGGTAGGTTGTCTGAATGCAGGAACGTTGTTTCCTTTTTGGTGTCGTATTGAATGAAAGAAAGTAAATAAAAAATATATATATATATATATTATTATTCCATAATAATTATTATTTCATATATATAATATATATTTATAAAACCCATCCTTAATACATTCAATGTAAAGTGTGAACAAATCATACCTCTTTGAGGAGGAGGTTGTCCACATGTCCACAAACGAAGTTATCATATTTTCACAGAAATAGAAATCATGAAGGTATATTTTTTAAAATAATTAAATAGGCATAAATAAATCATAAATATGATATATATTATATAAAAATATCATGTAAATCATAATTCCCAACCATGAGAGGTGGTAAAAGAAAAACGAATGACAACATTTCTTGAGGCAATAGTCCCCCATACACAAGAACAATAAGTTAATTACACATTTAATGGAAGTGTGTGTATGTTTATATAGAATAATTATAATAAAAAATATAAGTATATTTATAATTATGATGTTATTATATAATCCTGGAATAAGAGGAACAGAATGGGTGGGTAAAGAAATAAAACATAAATGTATGCTGAAGAATATTACCCCTTTTCGGTTAACTCATTTTTGTTTGAACAAAAGGGATTCCTTGGTTTTATTTATTAACAATTTGAGGAAACTATGATGATATAAGGGATTTTGGATCTTGTTTTGGTATTTTTTGGATGAGGTAAAGGGCATTATAGGTGTGAAAAAATTATGGGGGTGTGTGCTCGTTTATAGTGGAGGAGGAGTTCCATTCTTGTAAATATAAAAAGGTAAACACTATTTAGAGATATCCATTTCATCATGTGCCTATAATAATTGTCCATATTTTAGATAATTTATTATATGGTATAAATATGGAAATGAACTATCTTTTTGACTTGTGTATAGGATATGTTTTCCCTTATGTTATAGTTTAACAACTAAGTAAACTTGTTTTTACCTTAATCACTGTAATTAATTTTAATTACTTTCACTGATATTTTTGGTAAAAAAATAATTCCACCTTATTAGATGTTATAAATTAATGTGATTAAAAATTTGGGATCCATTTTTTAAAATTATAATTATAGTTTTCTTCAGAAATTAATTTAAAAATAATCCCACATATGGGATGAAGCAACGGGTTTTTAATATGAAAATATTTCAAATTTAAAAATGTTTTTATACCTAATTTCAATGTGATATTGATTATAATGACCTAAATTGTATTATTTTATATAAAATTAATCTAAATAAACTTTAAAATTAATTTAAAAAATTATTTAACTTTATAAATATATTAGATGAAAAAAAATCAACTAAAATTCTGTGTTTCCGTTATTCATTAAAAAATGAAACTTCTTATAAAAAATACCAAAAGTTCACCCAATGTAAAATTTGATATTTATATTTCCTAAATGAATATTATTTTTTCAAAATAAAAACTATAAGAGTTTAAAAAATTATATTAAAAATAGGTGCACTATTAAAAGACGATAAAATTAAATTTTAAAAAATACATTTTTTATTAATAAATTTGGATTTATTATTATCTTATACCTATAAAATATATTCGCTGAGTATAAAAATATTTATTGAATATATAATATATAAATTATACTGAAAAAATTCATCAAAAGTTTTTTGTTTAATTTAATGAGATAAAATGGTGTTTGTACATAAACAAATGGTTTTCTTAGAAATGGAAATTCATTATTTTAAAGTAGTTCTTAATTTCAATTCTAACTAATTGTGACTAAAGGATTCATTTTATATACAAGTGTAAATAATATTTTTCGAATTTATTTTATATTATTCATAACATATATTCAAACAGCTGGGTGTTAACTATAATAATATTGTAATAATAATACTAATAGTAAATTGTATTTTGGTAAAATTAGGTCGTCCATAAAGTGCAATCTATAGAAGGAACCCGACATTAAGTGTAACACAATCCAACCACTGTGTTATGTGTACTTCAGGATAATATAGGTTTTGAGTGTAGTGAATGCTCTACATAGTGTTGAATACAATGTAATAATAACATGGCACCTTCATATTTCACATGTTATATTCAGTGATACATGAAAAAGTATTGAATAGTTTAAATTAATTTGAAAAATATGTATTCCAAAATCTCAAGATGTTATATTATTAATTTGAAAAAATATTTCTCAAAATCTCAGGGTTTTATAGTTGGAAAATGTCTATTAATTAATAAAATTAGAAAATTTTGATAAGGATGCGTTGAAATACTATGAAATAATAATTTATGGTAATAATGTTGTTATGTTTTCACCATTTTCCTTTAGTTTTAACACCCCATTAACCCTTTTGAAAATTATTATGATATCAATATTATTTTTGATTTCGGGGTCAAGAATGTTCAAGTAAATTTAAAAGTAATGCATAAATGGATCATGGCTGTTATTTTAAACAATATCATATTCACATGAACTAATATTGTATTTTTATGAATTTTAACTTATTTGTTAATTATTGTTTATTTTAAAATATCATTAATGGAATTTTTGGAAAGACATGAAATATTATAATATTATATGTATCTAACTAATTTTAAATGGTTAAAAATATATGTATTTTATTATATGGTATATTTAATCTCAATATAATCCAAAAATAAAAATATTAAAGGTTCATATATCATTTCAAACCTTCTCTTTTGGTTTCTCACATTGGTTAACCAATTTTAAACATAACTGTGGTATTTACTTTTTCAATAATAAAGGGTTTTAATTTCACATATAAGGTGAAAATTCACTTATAAATGTCCACATGTTGAAATTTTCAACTATTTCATATAATAATTATCATATTTCAATATTTATTATATATTTAAATTATTCAATAAAATATATTTAAGGTAAAATAATATTAATATCATTTTATGAACTATTCACATAATTTGACATTAAAACAACATCAAAGTATTTGAATTTGAATATAAAACTTTATCACAATCCTTAAAAGTTATATTTATCTTATTAATTCATTATACACATTATTTATTTTGAAAATATATTACATTTAGAGTTTTTAATATCGTTTACATGGTTTTTTACTACATCCACAAGCATTACGTTGGTATTGCATAAGAATTTAAGGTAATTATAACATCATATAAATTTAAAGAAAATACCATGGAAAATAAAATTTATTTATATCTAAAATAAAAATTTATAACCAAACATAAGTACTTTTTATCCATATAAAAAAACTTATACATATTGAAATAATAAAAGTGTAATTTTTGACTTTCTCTATTACATTTATATTATAAAAGTGAAA
This sequence comes from Viscum album, assembly GCA_963277665.1. Classification (NCBI taxonomy): domain Eukaryota; kingdom Viridiplantae; phylum Streptophyta; class Magnoliopsida; order Santalales; family Viscaceae; genus Viscum; species Viscum album. The sequence goes on from OY728121.1 coordinate 1,459,416,008, forward strand.
ATCAATGTTTAATTGACAAAAAAAGTTATATTTTATAATATTTTTATTATTATTAATGAGATATAATAATAAAATGAAATAAATAAATGTTTTTAATGAATTTTATTTTTTAATACAACAATTTTAATCAGAATTTACTAATATTAACTTTACCATGGTAATGAAAATTTACAATTGTTACTTTCCATAATAGACAAAACTAAAAGGTACCTATTTAACAAATCTATACACCATGATTCCAGATGTGGGATCTATTTATTAAAATTAAATTTATTTAAGTTCTATGCATTAATTTAAGATAAAATCATAAAAAATGAATAAAATTTTTTCAAAAAAAATTCATTTATGTATAATTTATTTAATAAAAAATTCAAAACTAAAAATTATTTCGGTGATCATAATAATATTATTCATAATATAAGAGAAAAATTCAACATTTTAACCATTTTAAAACAAAATTTTACTTTTTATGGTCTTGAAAAAATATAGGTATCTTGAAAAATTAGTATTTTCACTATTAAATATAAAATCAATATTTTCATAAAATTACCAAAAATACACCCTAAGATAATTCTGACATGCCCTTTTAAAAAATGTTTCACTTCTATCATATAAATTTTCTAAAATTTATATAAATTATTTATAATATATTTTTATAAGGGCCAGGATCCACGTGGATCAACCCATTGTGTGTTCATGAGGCTTTTGGAGCTCAAAGGAGGCTCAAAGGAAGTCCATAGCGGATCGGGTGTTGAGAATTTAGAGTAAGGAACTTTCACGACATGAAAGTGGGATTCATGATGTGTATAATAATTTCATGGCATTAAAGTGAGATTTATATCATTTAATATTTCAGGGTCTAAAAAATAAAATAAATGAGAAATTGGGTAGTTTTTTTAGCAGTAACAAACCTCGAGTAATTGCATGACATGAAAATGGATCACATGTCATGTAATACTCTACTGTTTTCATGTTTTAAACATTCTATTCAGTCGGGTTGTCAAACCCTACACCTTTAGCTTCCCTCCCTATCTTCCTATATGATCTGACAGTCCCATATTCGGTGTTATGGTGATCCCTTTGATGGAAATCAATCGCATGCTTCCATCTTCAATCTGTGATGACCTTGCTTGATATAAGGTGTGTTTTTCCTCCGTTTTCTAGTAATTTATACTATTTTTTGTTTTGTTTCCTCTCATATATTCTCATTGTGTTATGGAAGTTTCTTTCCCATGGTTCTAAAAAGGATTTGCTCGATTATGGTTGGTGTGATAGTGCCACAACATCCTCGGTTGGATATAGTTCTTGTAGGAGATGTGATCAGAGATCCTTTGTGTGGTTTGTTCTCAAGTGAAGAAAGTCTAAGGACTTTTTTTCGGTATAAGATTCATTTCTTCTCTATATAAGTATTTGAAATCATACATTTAGCAAGACTTATCCCCTTCAATCATAATGAAATTGACCGAATAATTATTTTAATTGGATTAAATAATTTACATTGATCATATAGAGATATTGTTTCTTTGTGCCATGCTAACAGTTTGCCTCTTGATTTCTAGATAGTGTGATATATATGGATTTTATGGTTTAGAATGTTTTTCATGATGGAAATTGGTAAACAATGTAAAGTATAATTAATTGATAATTAATTGGATAAAGGAATTCAAGATGCATGTTTAGTGAATCTGGTTGTTGTTTTTGTAATTTGATGTTAATAAATTTGAGGCATATATGCATTTTTAATTGAATTGGATAATTAAATTGAAGCATTATTATTGTTGTTGATAAAATAATTGAAGGCATATAAAATTAATCGCCTAAAAAATATGTTATAGCTTGACATGGATTGTTTCTTAGGTTTCTCATAGTTGGAACCATTGAATAATGAGCTGGTTAATTCATTATTCAATAATAATAGGTTTTCTGATAAAATATAATTCCTTTTTAGGGCTTGAGTTTCTAGTTTTCTTGTAAATCCCAATTGCCTTGTGTGTTGGAGCCGTGAGATCTCATTATGTGTCATGTATAGATGCCTTTCATTGGGGTCAAGTTCCTGTTTCCATATTTGTTTCCTATTGTTTATAATGTGACATATGCCCGGTATGGCTGAGCATGGAGGGATACTATGGTTTGTGGGGTAAGGAGGCCCACATGTGACCTAATCCTTGGATATCCATGCCTAGAGGGCTATTGTAGTATGAGGGGAAGGGAAGTCTGGTTATTGGGGAAGAAGTTGACGCCTGGAGTGGCAAGATGCATCGGTATATGCATGTGGGTTTCAGGCAGGACACTGGATATGATAGAATGGGTTGAGGCTGGACTTAATAATTGTTATGAATGGAGATTTTTTTTATTCTATTGTTTTTTTATCTACGTTCCTTTTCCCACTTTTTTAGGAAGATGGATTTTTTTTTTACTCTATTTCCAGGGGAGGCAAAGATATGTGGGGTATTCCACATGCTTTCCATTTATATATCCTCTTGGTTGAATGAGTTCACTCTCCAAATATATGTGGAAAAGACGTGACAACTAGTTTATTTATGCATCGTGTTAAGACACTTTTGTTTGGGGAGTTTATAATGATTTATTAGAGCACTTGGTTATATGGAAATTAATTTTGTTAATTAAGTGGGATTTTTTTAAACCAATGGGTTTGAGCTTTATAGGATGAAATATTGAGGTTGAAATTCTGAGAAACCATGGACATAGTTTGGTTATACCTAGGGCGCATGGATCCTTGTTGAAATTTTAATGTGATGTGATGTTGAAATTATAATGGTTAATTAATGGTTAATAATTAATTAACGTGAAGTGGAATGCATAAAAAGTTGTAAATTAATTTTATATTACTCTTTAAATGGTTATGTGCTTATCAGATATCTAGTCTCATAGTTATTGTTGTGAGTTAGAGAGATTTTAGCTACAGTTGAATATGAGACTAGGTTATGACCGCACTATGGTTGTGAGCTATATTATATACTATAGTTTTGGTGTTTCTATATGTTAAACCACCCTATCAGTTTGGGAAAATGATACTCTAGGGATTCTGATCCGTGGGGGTGTTTTCCCTAACATCCAGTGGGATGATTGATGGATGACTACCCCCTTTGACCCCACTCTCTTCTCTTGTTAGTTACTTGTGATGGTATGAACGATGGTTATTTTTCTCCATATATGTGTGTAGAGGGTTGTAATGGCTTGTGGATATTTCACAAACATATATTCTTGATACAGTTTCCTAAGAACTACTATACGTATAATGTGTATTGGATGTGATGACTTGAGGATCCATACATGGTGTATAGGTTGTGATGGCTTGAGGCAGAATACCTGATGTATGATACACGTTATATGTGATGTGGTGGCTCGCAGAAACTACCTAGTAACTTTTGATTATGTATACAAGGTGATGTGTTGCACAATGTGAATGTTGTGGTGCTTCGCCCAGGTGACTGTGGGCTAGCCTTTTAGAGAGATATTCATAGGACGTGTGATGTTGGGGAGAGAGAAAAAATAATAGGAAATTAGTAATAGGATACCCTTGATATTGTTTATTATTTTATATTCTATGGTAGGTGATACTTGGTGAGAGTATCCACGGTGAGGCTAGGAACTTAGTATACCTATTTAGTAGAAGATTTAGTGGCACTTTTTGTTCGCTATTTTTTAGAATGTTTTCATTAATTTTTTACGTGAGGCTCTAAGGATTATCCTACTAAGTATAATATATACTCACCCTACACACACAAATATATATATATATATATATATATAGTTTTCTAAGAATGTTGTAGAAGGTCGAAGATCAGACTGGTTACTACTATCTTGTGGGTTGTATGAGTTTTTTGGCCTTCATGGTAGATGTTGTCTTTTATATCTTTTAGTACAATCAATTTTCATATTTTTTTTTTGTAGTTCTTTCATGAAATTACAATTTCGTACTTAGTTTTTATACAATATTGTAGTCTTAGCAGGAGTTGGATGCAGCCTATATTATCTCTTTCTTCTACATGTGTTTCTATTAGAGGGTGAGTCCTCCCATATGTATGTTTATTATACCCTCGGTTCTATTCACCAGATCGGGGCCTACTGGAGGCAAGAATTGGGGGTTGCTATATCTCTTCTCTAATTTACAACCTAGGAGGGGTACAAATTGTGGGGAGGGGGTCATGACAGAGTGGTATCAGATGTCTAGATGAGGGATATGATGGAATTTGGAGTTAACCACGAGTGAGGTTTCATGGGTTGCTAGGTAAATGGTTTCAAATAGGTTTTGATAGTTTTATATACATGGGAGACTGAGTGGGATATAGGTATTTAGGGCCCCCTATGATCCGATCCATGGACCATTAAGGTTATAATGGCTACTAAATGAAGTGATGCTAATTACAAGGTTGATACCTAAAAAAGGATCATGTATTATTATTTTTTGTGCCTTTTTTTGAATGGGTAGACCTTAGGATGGGATAACCTAAAATGAATAAAATAAAACAATTAATTAATGTTAATTATTCCATATTATAGGTTTAGGAGCTCTAAATATTTAATCTTTTGTGGGTATGGCTCTATTTAGTCATCCTCATCATGTTTATGTAGGATATATTAAATTGATTATGCTAATAAATTACCGTATATTAGAGGTCAATGATGAATTATGGAGTAGAAGACTCTAATAGTTTCAGCACCAGAGTCTACAGAGCTATGATTGCTCTATTTCACATGTAATAATAGAAGATTGGTTGTAGGAGGTTGAGATATCATTAGGTTCAATCCATGATCATAAGGATCACTGGGTGTCATTGGATATTATGATGCTATGTGGGGTTTCAAGGTAGTGGAGGTTCTTATTCCTCGATAATCGTGGGGAGTTATCAATCTCATGGGAGGAGTTATGGGACTACTTTATTCAAGAATTTCTTTCCTTGGCTATGAAGGTGGCTAGTCACCAAGGGTTTCTTACCCTTCAACAGGGGAGCTCTAGGGTATGGGAGTTTGGAAACCATTTCATGAATCATATGTGATATGATTTAGACCTATTTTCAAATTAGGAGGTCAGGGTGACGCATTTTGAGGAGGATTTTTATCCAAAGATCCAACGCTAGGTCACCATATTTATGTTTAAGATGTATCTCGAGGTGCTGGTATGAGTAGATCTCATTGAGAGGACATTATCCCAAACTATATCATAATGCGAGGTGAATCATTAGAATTTCTCATGAAGAAGATATGTGGTATGACGTTCCCATTTTTTCAGGAAGAATAACTTTAGATCAATCAGGGGTAGGTCCCAACCCTCAACGTTTCATTTATCTGAGGAAGGAGTCTCTAATACCTATGCTAAGGGATTAAACATGTTTTTTTTCTTGTGGAGGTTGAGTTTATCCATGTAAATAGTGCATGAACTTTATGATTAGTCATCATGTGTCATTTGTTTCGCTTTAGGTTCCTCTTTTGAGGCTTTTCTTGCCGAGGAAACAGTAGCAGGTTGTTCCAGTTTAAGATCAACATGGAGTATATGGGGTAGGCAGAGGATTTCCCCAGGATTCTCTCCATCATCAGAGAGTAGAGCGCAACCATATAGGTGGTCACCAACATGGTTATAGTGTTTGTGGAGTAGGTCATGGTCAACTTCATGCTTTAGTGTTGCCAGCGTTAGGTGATCCAGATGTCATTTGAGGTATCCTTTACTTGTTTTCAACTTTGGTTCATGATTTTTTTGATCTAAGAGTGACAGACTCCTTCATATCTCTTTCCCTTGTTCATGCTTTGGGAATTTAGGTTGAGAGTATTCTAGTTCCTTGGAATTGACTATGGTGGTTTGAGGTCGAGAAGAATTGTTTAAATTATGTAGAAACTGTGAGGTAGTAATAGGGAAACACCGCTCTTGGGAAGATTTCTTGTATTTATAAATAAAACCATATGACATCAGCTTCTGCATGGATTGATTGTATTTTGTGCATGATATAGTGTATTTATTTAGGAGGCAGGTGGTCTTCTTCGATGATTATGGAGAGTCAATAGTGTTTGTTAGTGAGCAAGACCCTCAGATGGGTCAAAGGCATGTTACAACATTATCATCCTTGATGGGTGGGCTGATACTAAGGTCTTCATAGGTTCAAAATTCAGTCTTTCTTAGGGTCTTAGAAGAGTACAGTAATGTCATTCTAAAATTGGTTCTAGCATTACCCCCTCGACGGGATAACGAGTTCAGGATTGAACAATAGCCAGGTGTGTCCCCTATATCGAGGTCTATGTATAGGATGGTACCTTCTAAGTTGCGAGAGCTGCATATACAGATCGATGGTCTATTCTGTAACACCTCAACCCTAGAAGCCTAGAGCCGATGCATTATTTTAATATATTAGCATGATACATGTAATCATGTCCCGAAAGACCGATCAGTTTAGTGTCCTTGGATATACTAGATACATACGTAATTTTTACATTATATCATGAAATAAAAAAACAAAATTATATCCCCTTTGAACACTCTCATACCCCTTAGCCTATTCATGTAGGTTAATCATAATATAATTATTTGCATCCTGGAAAAAATGAAACATAAGCAGGGGGTGAGCTCAGATGCTCAGTAAGGATAACAATATAGCAGAAACTGTCATAAATAAGAATAAACATTTAAGGTAATGTATAAGAATATAACACGATCCTTTTAAACTTAAAATTTAGCATAATATGGAAATGATAAATCAAATAATGTCATTTACTTATTCACATGAATATTCTACAAGTCAAATAAACACATGTAATATCAATAGACAATTTCATAATAATGGAATGCATAATGTCAGTCATTTTGAAACATCTTATCAAGGCTTCGGCCAAGACGTCTAAAAAAGATTTAGGCCTCTGCCAAAAACATATATCAAATTGGGAAATTCCTCATCCAATTACACATATAATTGTCTCATTAGACCTACTGATGCATCGAGGAGCTATAGAGGGCTCCACCTATCACTTACTATGTCCAATGCATTCCTCATCTGAAAGGGTGAAATATATTCTATACATTCATATTAATACTATCATACAAAATGTCAATATTTTAACCACAAACCATGAATGGCATAAAAATAGAACATCCACAGTCAAAAATAACTCATTCAATACAATATGGATTATTGTATTGCGATAAATCAACCTCAATAAAGAATAAAATACACTGATAGATATTTAAATAGGTGAATATAGTCATTAAAACTATTTTTATAGAAATTTCCCCTTTTTATTGAAAACATTTAAATGACGCACTATTTATCCAAGAATTCTTTTAAAAGATATTTTTGAATCAATGTGTCCCATAAAACATTGAAACTTTTAAAATGAATTTTAATTTTAAAACATTAATGTCCATATAAATAAATCCTTAATACAATTTTTAAAACATGGACATTAATGTGAAAGATTTAGAACAATAAATCATTAAAACATTTAAAATGATATTTTAGTTAGAGTTCCTAGCCAAATGAGAGATGATTGAATATAGATAATTGAGGTAATCAAAACAGTATAATATCATTAGAATAAAGGTATTAATGATATACTATTTCAATGTACAGTATATACACCAAATAAAAGTGAATTGGCACATAACAACAAAGAAGTCTCTATGTAATGTATGTTGAGATGAATTCCTTTATAAAGACCGTATCCTTAGGTTAATGATAAATCAATGAAATAATTGTGTGTGAAAAATATAAATACACTATATATGATTGGATATTCAGTGTAATTAAATCAGAGGAAATTCACACATATTATTTTAAAAACAACACCAATTACTTGGATGTTTAACTCAATGAATATAAATTGTGTTAAAATTACTCTTATCATGTTTATATCAATGAATTTAGAATTTATCAATCGAGATATTATGTTTATCAAAAGTATATATATATAAATTGGATTGGAAATTACTAAATAAGTAAATAAATAGCGATTTCACACATAATCATGGAGTAAGTAAATCAATGAGGTTTGTGTAAAACCAAATGAGTAGAAATTGAAATTTGAAATTCCCTTACTGATTTGGTAACTTATGAAACATGAAACCCATGAAATAATAATCATACAATGAAGATTTAAATACCTATAAATTAAATTATATTACACAAATAATAAAATCATGGGCAGTACATACACCACACGAAAGGAAATAGTGGCAATATAGCATGAATCTCCCATGAATAATAAGTGAGATGAAAACCCCTTACCATGTTGTAATCAATCGATTTATATGAACAAAAGTTAATAACCACCAAATGATTCATATAATAACATGAATATAAATATAATAATGATAATATATATAAAATTATAGTACATAATACACTACATGCAATAAATTATTGGCAAACAATGGAAATCTCATGGAATTAAATGTGAGATAAGAAACCCCTTACCTTTTACTTTTCCTTGGTCGAGGGTACGTTAAAATCCTGAATAATAGTTAAATAATTGTTATTTAATTATAAAAGAACTAAATACATAAATATTATATCATATATGATCTTTTGAAATTTCGTTGTTAATAATATTTTAGTAATATCATTGTTTCGGGTGTTAATAGATTCGATTTCATTTATATGATTTGTTACGTATGTCATGTTTTTTTATGGATAGGATGTATTTGATTCATATCCAGAAAGATATTATGTTATTAAATATTATTTTTAATAATAAAATGAAAATTATTCTTGAATGGTTACTATGGGTAATGAATTTCATCTCATTCCTGGAGACGGTAATCTGTACATACGCACGAACGCTACATCCATTTTTTTTAAAGGATAGAAAACCAAATGATACATAGGTATATTATTATTAAAGTATAATATAATATTTTATATATGTTATTTATGTTAATTAACATCATCCTTTATATGTTCCATGTATGGTATGAACGAGTCATATCCCTTTGAGGGGGCGGTAGTTCGCACTTCCTCAAATGAAATTATCGTATATATACAACATGAAAAGAATAAGGGTATGTTATAAAATAGAATCACATAAGCTTATAGATAAAATAAATAGCATATATATCATATATACTTATAGTTCCATCATAATGGCCACCATAAGAGGTGGTTGTAGAAGATTGAACAATCATCGTTTCGTGAGGCAGTAGTTCACCGTCCGAAGAAACATTATGTTCTATACCCATTATATGGAGGTGTGTGTAAGTTTAGTTCAAATAATTCTCATAAAAACAACCTAGTATATTTAGGATACTGTTTTAGTTATTAAATTAAGTAATAAAAAGATTTTAGGGGGATGGAGAAGTAAAATAAAAGAAAAGAACTTAAGAGGAGATGTTACCTCTAAATCGGGTAACTCCCTTTGGTTTGAACCAAAGACATCCTTGAAGTGACTTATGACTAAGGTAAGGTTTATAAGAGTAATATAGGGATGTAAGGATTTTATTTGGGAAGATTTTGGAAGATCCAAGAATCTTGAGAGGCGTGAGAGATGGGTTAGAAGTGAGGAATTTTTATGAGGAGGACAGGCTCTTTTGTAAAGTTTGAAACAATTATTTTATTATATAATTATTTTTGGTTTATAAAGGTCCTAAACTAATTAAATCCGAATGAAAGATGACTCATGTTCGAAATAATATCATCCAATAATAATTTGACAGGTTTTGGATATTTTTTTCATTTTTATAATCTTATTTATTTAAATCATTTATTAATGTGGTAAACACTACATCATTATTGTGTCATAAATAATTGAATTTATTTGATTCATAAAAATTATAAAAAAATACCATGATGTAGGAAATATTTTTAGATTTCAAAAAAAATATTATAGTCTAAATTATAACTTATATAACCCCATTTATAAATTGTTTTACCAAAAGATATATGGTTATGTAATTTTTGTCTTTACTTTAAAATAATTATCATAAAGTGTCTCTATCACTCTAAATTAGCTCCATGAGGTCCCCAAATAGACCCAAGAATTCCCATGGTCGGATATGTATCAACCAATAGGAATAGAAGAAATGTTATTGTAATTTAATATTATTATAATATATTTTTTTAGCCTTATTTATCGGATTTACCATTTTAACCACGGTAAATAAAATATTTACAGAAGTAAATATTCATAATGCCAAAAACTAAAAGTTACCAATTTACAAAATTTGGAACTAATGATTCCAAATATTGAATCCATTTTCCCAAATTAAAAACAAATAAGTGGAAAATTTTAATTTAAAATTAATTACGGTTTTCAAAACAAAGAGTTTGTTTTTAAGAAATAATCACTACCAAAATATTGGCACTTGTTTGTGTCAAATTTCAAAGTGAAATTACATCAAATGACCTACATTAGATTAAATGGTAAAAATATAATCTAATTATACTTCAAACCCATTCTAAATTATAATTTAACTCTATAAATTATTTTAATTAATATTTTTTTGTCAATTAAAATTTAGTATTTTTCACTATTCATCAAAATATGAAAGTTATCAGAAAAACACAAAATATTAATCCAAAATAAATTTGTATGTAAAAATTCTAAAGAAGAATTTTATTTAATCAAATTTAATATAAAAAAGTTTCAAATATTGTATTTAAAAATGGTTCTCCATTAAAAGGTGGTAAAATTTCATTTTTTGAAAAATACTTCTTTGATCTGAAAAAATTCAATTTGTTCTTATATTATATCTAAAAAATACATAATATGGATTCTAAAATTATATGGAGTATATAAAATTTAAAATACAGTTAATACTATTAATAAATATTTCGTGAACAACTTGTTTGGTAAGTCATTGTGCACTCACACTCGGTGTTGTAGGTAGCTGAAGCTATTGAATTACATTAATGAAAATAACTGAATATGAAATCTTGGGGTGTTACATATTCAGTGAATTTTTGTTCGACTGAGTGTGTCACCATGAGGTGAACCAGTTTTGTTTTTAATGAATGTCGACAGTTTTTTGCGTTCATGTGTCGATTATCATCACCTTAACCAAGTGACAATGAAGAACCACTACCCTTCTATATGGATTGATGACTTATTCAGTCAAATAAAAGGTTCAATTTGGTTCTCAAAAATCTATTTTTAGTCAAGGTATCATTAGATGCAAGTAATGTTTAAAGATATCCCAAATAATTCTTTCTATTGTCATCATGATCATTTTGAGTTCATTGTGATGTCGTTCGGGGTAATGCATGTTATATCTATATTCTTGGGACTAATGAATGATGTGTTTTGTGAGTTAGTGGATAAGTTCAGGGTGGTTTTCATCAACGAAATCCCTGTGTACTCAGTTTCTGATAAGGAGTATGTGGGGAATATGTGTGCCATTTTGGGATTTCTTCATCATGATATGTTTTTTGGGAATTTCTAGAGTTTCAGTTTTGGGAATAAATCCATTTCTTAGTGAACAGGGCATAGCTATGGATCTGTTCAATGTAGAATTATTTCTGTCTTGGACATCCCCCAATATAGTTATAGAGGTGTGATGTTTCCTTGTTCTTCCAGGATATTGAAGGATGTTCGTAGATAATTTTAATTGAGTTCTGACTCCTCTGATAACATTTACTAGAAAAGATACGGTTTTCCTATGGAATTATTAGTTTAATGAAGTTTTTGAGTATCTGAATGAGAATTTTGTTAGTGCTCCATGTCTTTGCCTTCCAAGAGAAGGATTTTAGTTTGATGTTTTTTTGTGGTCCTTCATGGCTTGGGTTTAGTTTTTTTCTGATGTAGTAGAGATCAATCATTTCTTATGGGTCTCAACAGATATATCCCCATGACTGTAACTATTCCACCCAAGATCTTCAGTTTTTACTGGTTGTGTTTTACTTGAAGTTGGGGAGACATTACCTCATTGGTGAGTGCTTCGTGGTCTTTACTGATCATAAAATCTTATGGTATGTTTTCTCATAATTTGACTTGATCATGTTGTCAAGGGCAGTGGATGGAGTTCTTATAGGATTATAACATTTAGATTACTTCACACCTAGAAAGGGGAATTATTTTTCCAATGTGTTGATAATCTCTGAAGTGATGCAGTTCCTAAATCTATTGATTCTTGGAGAGTGATGGATGAAACTTAAGCTTTTCAACTTGGTATAGACGATTTCGAGGCAGAGTCTGTCTTTTTTAGATGATGGATAAATCATCTATGGTGCTACAGGTGGAAGAGTCCCAGTTAGGGGATCTTGAGGTGGATGTCTGGAGAGACAGAGTTGTGTTTGGTGAGGCCCCTGATGGTTGGTCTAATGCTGGAAACACTGATTGTTATTTTAGTGATAAATTTTCATTCCTTTGGTGATATGTGAGATGGTTGTCATGGAGTTCCATAGTTTACCCTTGGTAGTAGGTGCAGGAATGAAAAATATGTATTGATCCTTGAGAGTTTAGTTTTGGTGGATGGGTTCGAAGTGTGCAGTTGTAGAGTTTTTCTCTTGATGTTTGGTCTGCCATAAGGTAAATATAGAGCATTGTGTTCCAAGTGGTTTTATCTATCCATTTGATGCTCGTTAGTGGAAGTGGGAGGAAATATAGATAAGAATTTTTATTGGTTCACCTCAATATCAGGGAGGATATGAAACGATATCAGTAATAGTGTATCATTTTAAAAAAAATCAACTAACATTATAGAGATTAATAAGTCGAGCTCGGTGGAGGATTTGTCAAAGAAGTATATGGAGGAGGTGGTGAGACTCCATGGAGTCCCAAGGATGATCAATTTTTATCAAGATCATAATTTTAACTCTATGGTGTGGAGAGGTATCAAACATGATTGTAGTTCTTAGCTATCCTTTAACACTACTTTTCATCCACAAACGGATGGTCAAACAGAGCGGACCATCCAGACTCTTGAATAGATTTCTCGTTGTTATGTCTTAGATTTTGGAGGTTCGTGGATGAGGAAATTTCCCTTTCTAGTGATATCTTAAATAATAATTTTCACTCCACCATCAGTATGGAGCCATTTTAAACCTTTTATGGCCAACCTTTTCATTCTCCATTGTGTTGGAATGGGGTCGGAGAGATAATGATTCTCAGGCCAGATCTGGTATAAAATATGATAGAGACGGTTCAACTAATTTGAGAAAGGATGATAGAAGAGCATTATTGTAAGATGTTCTATGATGACCACAGGACAAGACCTCTAGAGTTCGATGTTGGGGATCATGTGTTCCTAAATGTGGTTCCCTATCATGGGTAGTGATGCTTTGGTAATGAGAGTAAGCTTTCTCCCCAGTTTATTTGGCATTTATAGGTGTTGTATTGTGTTTAATCTTTGGCGTATTATATAGTGCTTCCCCTGTAGATGATATGGATACATGATGTTTTTCACATGTCATAGATCCATCATTATCATCATGATAACTCTCATGTCATCGATTTGGGTGAGATCGAGGTTGATGATGATGCGACCTTCAAGGAGTGTCCTAAATAGATCCAAGACTGCCAGGAGAAGATTTTTTAGGGGCATTATATCTCTTTTGTTCATGTATTATGGAGGCCAATTGGTGTGGAGGATATTATATGGAATGTCAGTCACAGATACACACTCAATACCCCAAGCTATTTGATGTTTATCCATTCTCATGTAACGTTGTTAGTTTTATGGTTATATAAATTTCTGGTTGTGAGATGGATATCTCTTATTTCATATTTTGGATTTCTTTATTTTTATATGTATCTCCCTTGGGAGAATTTCTAGGAGATGGTTGTTGTAGTTTCATGGTTTTGTTCTTTTTCCTCTAGTGAGGCAATGAGCTCCTATTGTGACAAGAGCCTTGAGTGGTATCTCACGGGGAAACTGTTCAGATGACCCCATTCTATTTCCTCAATGGGTTGGTTTTGGATTCTCAAGGATCATAAGATTTTGAGAGATATCAAATTTAATGTCTTGGAACCATGTGGATTGAACCATTGCGAGTTTTTGAGGATTTTCGAACTCAGAAAAGGATCAGAGGAAGTCTAGAGGGACTCGGGTGTTGATAAATGGGAGTATGGAACTTCCACATTGGGAAAGTGGGTTTCACACCATGTAGAATAGTTTCAAGATGTTAATTTGATATTCACATCATGTAATATTTTGAGTTTTTAAAAATAAAATAAATGATAAAGGTGATGGTTTTTCGGTAGAAACTAACGTCAAGAAATTACATGACATGAAATGGGATTACACGTCATGTAATATCTCAATGTTGTAATGTTGTAAAAATTCCATCTGATCAGTTTTTCAAACCCTACAGGAACTACATCACTCCCTCTCATCCCATGTGACATGAAAATACCCTCATCAACGCTTTGTATATCCCTTCAACAGGAATTGATCTCGGGCTTCCATCTTAATCTGTATTGACCTGGCTTGATCCAAGGTCTATTTTCCCTCTGTTTTCTAGAAGTTTCTCCCTATTTTGATCTCGTTTTCTCACATATCTTCTCATAATTATAGAAAATTTACTTACCGATTATTCTAATGGGTTTTCTCTCGGGTGTTGTTGGTGTAGTGGTGATTCAACATCCTCAATTGGATGTAGTTCTTGCGAGAGAGGTGATTAGAGATCTATTTTGAGGTTAGTTCTTGTGGGAAGAATGTAGATGACCTTTTGAGGTATGGGATTAATTAATTCTATATGTAATTAATTTCAATCATAGATTTATCATCATTTAACCCCTTGGATCGTAATGAAATAGAACTAATAAAATATTTGAACTGAATTAAAGAATTGATATCGATCACATGGTGATGTTGTTTATTTGAATCGTGATAATGTTTTTCCTCTTGATTTTCTAAATAGTGTGATACATATTTGTTTATTGGTTTATCATGTTGTTCTTGATGGAACTTTGTAAAGAAAGTAAACCCAGAATTAATTAATAATTAATTGGATAAAGGAACATCAGAGGCGTGTTTAATAAATCTGGTTGTTATTGTTGTAATTTTATGTTAAATAAATTGTGTAAAGTATAAATATTTACTTTAATTGGTTAATGAACCTATAGAATGATTATACTTTTTGTAAAAGATTTAATGGAATGTTAAAATATTTTTTTAATTAATATTTATATGTTGAGATAATTTGTTGCTTAGGTTTGTTGTAGTTGGAAATAGTGAATAATGAACTGATTAATTCAAGATGGAATAAAAACATTTTGTGTGGTAAAATATTATGTATTTATAGGGTATGAGTTTCACGTTTTCTTATAAAATCTATGTTCCTTGAGTTTTGGAACCCTGAGAGATATTTTTATATAATGGATGAACGCCTTACTTTGGGGTTAAGAGCTCGTTGCTATGTTTGTTTCCTGCAACTTGTGATGTGATGTCATCCTGGTATGGCTAAGCCTTCATGACTAGTGTGGTATGTTTGGAAATGAGGCATGGATGTGACATGAGCCTGGTATTTCTAATCTTTGATGAGTCTTATGGTATGAGGGGTAAGGAGGACTGGTTTTTATGGTAGTAGTTGATGACAAGGGTGGCGATATGCAACCGTATATGCATGTGGGTGTCAAAAAGGATATCAAAGATGACAGAATGGGTTGATGTTGGGCTTAACAACTGTTATGAAAGTTTCATGCTTGTTGAATTTGTTTTTTTATCTTCTTTCATTTCCCAACTACTTGAGGCAGATATATGTGTTTGGCTACTCTCTTTCCATGGTAGGCAAAGATGTGTGGGGTATTCCACATGATTTCTATGTTTATGTCCTCATGGTTGGATGAGTTTACTCTATTTATATATGTGGAAAATACTCTATGGGTAGTTCATCTACTCCCCATGTTGGGACCCCTGTGTTTGCGAGTTTATAATTTTTTACTAGATAACCTAGTGATATAGAAGGTAATGTTGTTAAATAACTTAATAAATGTTTAACCCATTGGGTTTGGAGCTTTCTAAGATGAAATGTTGAGGTCGAAATTTTGAGAATCCATATACTCAGTTTGTTTATACCTAGAGGGCATGGATCCTTGTTGAAAAGGTTATCATATGTTATGTGGAAATTATATTGGTTAGTTAATTGTTACAAATTAATTAATGTAATGTGAAATAGATAAAATGGGATAATGTATTTTAATTAATCTCTTTAAATGGTTGTGTGATTATAGTATATCTAGTCTTAGTAGTGGCAACTAAGAGTCTGAGAGTCATTAGCTACATTTGAGTCTGGGACTATGTTATTCACATAGTGTGGTTGTGAGCTATATTATATCATGAACTTTTTGTCTTTCTACATGTTAATCCACCACATCACTTTGGAAAACTAATACCCCGGGTATTCGGATCTCTAAGGGGGTGTTTTCCTCAACATCCAGGTGGGAGTATTGATGGCTAAATGCCCCCTTTGTCCCTACTCTCTTCTCTTTGTAGTTCCTTATGCTGGTATGCATGGTGGTTAGTTTTCCCCATATATGGGTGTAACGGGCTATAATGGCTTGTGGTTATCTCACAAACATATATTCTGGATATAGTTTTCTAAGGAATACTATTGGTATAACGTGTACAGGTTGTGATGGCTTGAGGATCCCTACTTAGTGTATGTGTTGCGGTGGCTTGAGGTATAATACCTGACATATGATTCATATAATGAGAGGTATATTGGCTACGCAAAACTACCTGGTTACTTTTGGTTATGTGGACGTGGTGGTCTATTTTATGAGTTTCATGTTGTGGAGATTTATCCAGGTGTGTATGGGATATCCTTTTTGGAGAGAGATTTTAAGGATGTGCGGTGTTGGGGAAAATTGGAAAACTAGTGGGGTCGATATTTTTTATTATCTTATATGATCTTTTATGTGATATTTTATGAGAGTAGCCATGGTGAGGTTGGGAACTTAGTATACATGTTATAGTGATGAGTTAGTTTCACTTATTGTTTACTATGGTTTAGCATGATTTATATAAATTTGCATGAGAGGCTCTGGGGATGATCTTACTGAGTATACTATTACACTCACCCTACATATATATAAATTTTTTTAGGTCAGTTGGAGTAGGTTGAAGATTAGGTTGGTTACTACTAGCTTGGGGGTTGTAGGAGGAGTTTCTACATTGTGTTTGCTGCCCTCTTTACATTCTTTTGGCACTTTAAGTCTTCCTTTTACGTTTTAGTAGTTATTGCATGACATTAAATTTATGTACATGGGTTTTATTCGATATTGTACTCTGAGTATGAGTTGGTTGGTGTCTTTTGTATCTCTCTCTTCTGCATGTGTTTCTCTTAGTGGGTGATTCCTACCATATTCATGTTTATTATACACTCGGTTCTAGTATCCAACTTAAGGCCTACTAGAGGCGAGACTCGGGGGTTCACTATCACTATTATTCTATTTCTATCCAAAGAGGGGTACACATTGTGTGGAAGGGTAATGACATATTTCTTCACAAAATGTAATAAAATCCATTTTTAAATAACATATAATTTTGAGGAATAAAACAACTTTACTAAAAATTGATTTCGTATTTCCTTTGAATTAACCAAAAAATTAGTATTGACTAGGAACATTTACATATATTTAAAAATGCAGTTTTTTAAAAAAATGAGCATAGAGGATCTTATAATGAACAAAAATAAAGAGTTATACAATACTGAAAGATGGAGTTTTATATTTCACCAGGCACATTTTTTAGGATTATTCTATCCACTTCCAAAAAACCTTTTTTTGAAAGTGCATCCTTCATGTAGTTTGCTTCTCGAAAAGTGTTTGTGACAAGGTGATTCAAGGAAGAGATCCTTTTGATTCAATTGATCCATTTACCTTCCAGTTTCCATGCGAGGTGTTTTTGGCCAACCCTTATGGCCAGAGAAACCGAATTTGAGTTAAAATACAGCCATATATTGTTCCAAACTATTTGATAAACAATATACACTTCCTTAATAACTTCCATTATTTCAGCTTCTAGTGTCGTGGTGTGACCACATGAACCATAATTGCCTTCCACCACTTCTCCTTGGTGGTCTCTGAAAATAACTCGGAAGCCCAATGGTCCCAGATTACCCCTAGAGGCACCATCCATTTTTCATTTCATCCATACACTAAAATTTGCAGACTATAATACCTATATCATGCCCCTTGTCTTGGGAAATAGAGCTGCAACTTTCAGGCGCGGAAGAATAATGAAACCCTTAACTGAGTTACTACAAAGTTCCTTGATCCTGGATGCCACTTCCTCGATGGCCATGGTGACATTGAAAAAATCATTTCCTTAATTAAAATTATCCTGAAGATGAATGATGTTTCTGAGTCCATTCCAAATAACATATATAATTTTAGCACAAGCAGTGCGTAGTAGTGCACATAGTTGTTGAGATTGTTGTATTCTAGACAGCAAGTCCAACAAATCTAGGATAGAATCAGTATGAGGAAGTTGTAGCTCGAAGAGGGGAAGAATTCATTTCTATAGGGAGGTATAGTGTTATAAGACAAGAACAAATGATCCAAATCTTCATGATTTTGGTGGCATAACACACAACTTGAACATAGAGATATCCCGACCCTTTGGAGGTTCTTGTCCATTGGTATCTTGTTATGAAAGAGTCTCAATGGCTATGTTATAATGGTAATAAAATAAAAATATTTCTTGGTTTGTTAAATATATTTTTCACGTGTGGTATACAATATCAAAAATTTCTTTCATTTAATATCTAAGGGTGTTACATTCCACACCATTAATAAATCTAATCATCTCTATTTTTATTTATGATCGTAATAATGTGTTTTATTTTTGAAAAATAATTTTTTTAAAAGACACATCCTGAAAAGGGTTTATAGAACATACTCTTGAATATAGTGAAATGGAAATAAAAATTTCACCTAGAATAACTATAAATTTGGTTTCCAAATAGAATAAAATTAGTGGGAAGTGAAAATATAGACACTAATGAAATATTAATGTCCAAATAATGATGGTGAGTAACTGAGAACATTGATCCGAAAAATTTGAATGATCAATGGAATATTAATGATGATAAAAAAATAAAATAATGATGTGTAAAAAATACTATCAATTCATCAAAAATGAATGTAATAGGATAAAATTGTTGTTTCAGTTTCACATTTGTAGAGTTCAGAAAATAATTTACCATTTAGACAATGAACATTAGGGAATATACTTACATTCCATGTAAAATTTCAACCATTAATCAATTTTTAGTGAAATATCATTTTTTCTCTAAATGATGAGTATTCAAGATAAGTTCTTTTAATATTGGACAATTAAAATCAACTTCTAATGTATAACATAATCTACAAGTTATTCTTCTTAGATTTAGGTATTTACTAAAACTATAATTTTTAGTACATGTTTTGATAATATTCCAAATTTATAAACATTATCATGAATAAATTATTCATTTTACTCTAACATTTCTATAATAACACCAAAATTTCAACTTACGTTATTCCATAAAAAATAAACATATTTTCCAAATTACCTCAATAACCTCAACATTAAAGAATGTTTTTATATCAATGGTGATCTCATTCCTTTTAGCTTATATCCCCAAAATTTTCATTTTTCTTCTTCCAAAACAATATTTCATATTAAATCACATGTTAAACCTAAGGTTCATATATAACTCAAACTAGTGAAAAATATCCTAAATTATCATTAATTTTCATTAAAAACACTTAGTAATGTTATATTATATTGAACTTCTCTATAATATCTAGAATAAAATTTAGATACAAACCTAAAAGTTCATACTTAGTGTGACCATAAATATCTCTAAAAAATCACCATATTGAAGAGTCAATTTAAAACCGTCAAGATTATATATATCCATTTATCTAATATATTATAATCAACATAACATCAGCTCATATATTAACCCAATGGATTTTTTAAACCTAAATTGATTATTTTTCTTGAAATATAAAAAAAATTAGGTAACCTCATAATACCATTATATAATACCTCAATGAAAACATAAATTATTTCAAACTTTAAAATATACACTATAAATTAATAAAATCAATAAAATTCACCAAAAACCCATATATCACTTTTTCGTTAAACTACCAATCAATTCCAAGGTCGTCGCTGCTATCCAATTTACTTGACAGTGACTTCATCCCAAATAAAAATAATTATTTCCTCATCAATAATGTATTAAGGGTAATCATTCTCTTAATGAAGTGTCTCCCAAAATATATCTTATAACTAAATATGTTTTCAAAACCTTAATGAAAATTAATTTTGGAATAATCCTTATATTTTTCAATTTTTTAACCAAAATTGCATCAATATAACACTTCTAAAATATAATTATTAAATATCAATACATAAACACTTCAATCATTTCACATAAATTATTAGAATAACATATCTCCTTCCTTGGTCAAGGAGGTTACACTTATATTAATGCATTAACTCATATAATTCCCATGTTATCCTCCCAAAATACATTAAAATATTAATTATACCTTAGAATTAACTTAATACCCCACCATCAAACACGTCATTTTTCTTCCACAATTCCTTGTATGAATGTAAATCTTTTTTCCTCCATGGTATTCCTAAAACACTATCTTTCTATTATAATATATTTTAAAAAACTCAACCAAGTTGATATTGTGAATCTTATAATGAGATATCCAATACGAAATAACCATAAGGTTTTTAGTTCCATATTAGACATAATTTTTTTCAAAATAATTAAAATAATTTAATTGTCTTCTATATTCAATGATTACATGAATCATCCTTGTTACTTCTATTTACTAAAAAAACTTACAGTGTGATCAATAATAGCCACAGTGATAAATAATATAATCATGAGAAATAATTCATTTTTTCTAAATCAAGACACCATCGTGTCTATGTAAGAGAAAATAGGATTATCCTAGTCTATATTTGGTTATCGTCTATTTAAATAATTTATAATGTTTCATTAGGAAAATGCGATTTAACCTAATAATATCCCCACAGAGTGTTAAACAAGGTATAAAATAGGGGTATATTCCCTGTGTACTAGAATGATGGTTGAGATATAATGAACCTACTCATTTTATTGCTATTACCCCTGGATACATCTCTAAAAAACATATCACCATGTAGTATCCTGAGAGTGATGTATTTATAGGAAACCACATCATCTATACCTTACTAAAACATTAGGATGTTATCCTATACTTGGACATATCCATAAGGTTTTAACCAAATATCTCAATTTAAAATTTCCAATGATTGGATAAACCCTAATCCAATACCAACTATATTGACCCATACTCCACATACATAAATATTACATATTATTAGATGAATATTAAAAAAATACATTAAAATACATGCTAGAATCATATTTTTTAGTGTATTTAGAAATTGGTATATATAAAAAATCTCAATAAGATATCAAAATCATCTCCCATTAAGTTATTCACAACTAGAGGCCTTCATAGAAATATTTTTTAATGACCTAATCTTTTTGAATGATAATTGTTTCCTGAAAATGTATGTTATATTATCTTATACTCAATAAAACCATATCCCTTTATTAATAAAGTGAGTATTATTCAAGTGTGATCATTATGTTTAGACCTTTATATTATTTTTGGTCAATTATTACTATTTTCCAACATGACCATTGGAAATAATACTATTCATAATAATTTTAATGTTATAATTATTATTATAAATAGAAATGGTTATGGTAAATTAATGCAGAAAGAAGAGTCGATGGACCCATCCAATAGAGTCATGCCATACGAAGCCCATTCGAAAGAACATGGGTGGGAGGTAAACTCATTTGGATTCATCTTGACCATGCCCAATCTGAGTTTCAACATGTTAAGCTCGAACGAAATAGCCAATGGGAGAATTTCAAGTTATTTGATATTACAACTCAGACAATGTTAACCGATCTTCCCCATGAGTGTATTACTATTTCATACCTCACACTTAAGTCATATGAAGGTATTATAAGGGGTTATGTTTCAAGGACATATTAAATTATTTTATAATACTTTTTCATTAATAAAATTCCAGTTCCGTCAATTCTGTTTGAGTTTAGTTTTTCATAAAATATGATGAATTTGATATATTGATTTTTGGACAAAAATTGTACATTTCAGATAGATAGAAATTATTATATTAAAATAATGATTTATTAAAAATGTTTAATATTATTAAATATTATTATAAAAAATCTTATTTAATTACAAATGATAAAATAATTTTATTTTCTAAAAGTGTCGGAAATATTACTATTCATTTTACTATGACTTTTCTCGCTATTATTATTTTTAATAATTATGTAATTTTTTTGTTAAAAGAAAAATTTATCATATTTATATAATTATTAATATAAAAAATATAATTTTTTAAATCATAATGTCTATATTAGGTTATGGTGAATTTATGAGAATTTTCTAAAAAAATTATTTTCAGTGAATAGTATAGATACAATTTTGAATTTTTGGTAAGTTTAATGACATCATAGTGAAGTCATAATTAATATAAAATTATTCTAGAATAATTTTTATTAAAATATGATAATATGTGTCCTAAGAGACCAATACAGTGGGGAAATACCATGGGTAAACCCATGGTTTTTTAAATACCTCTACAAATGTGTCCAACGAAATTAATAAAAAAACTCCCTCTCTTATGCTATAAATATCCACCCATTTATTTGTTTCCTTTCATTATCAATTCAGTATCCACAAATATATAATAATGTTACCTCACAAGGATTACTTTCAATGTTTCCCAAATCCCCCGGGATCCCAATCATCTAGTTTTAGGAGCTACTCTTCAAGGTAATGGAAATCTCAACTTACCTTTTCATTTCAAGTTACATATTTTTGTGTCTTTCATTTTAAATTTCTATAATATGTTCTTCAAACCATTTTTTTCCTCCCCATTTAATTTATTAATATTGTTTTATGAATGGTATACCCTTTTCCTTTCTCTTTATCATTTGTTCTAAAAAAATTCTTACCTGTTATGCTTCCGAATTTTCTTCTCAAAATTTCTCTTTTTTTCTCAATAAATTGTTATTTTTTATTTAGTGAATACCCAGACCTATTTATTCTCCATGTGTATTCAAATATATTTTAAAATTATATATTTTATTCTTGTATTGATCTAAATAAAACCAATATTCCTTTTCCATGGTTGTGAAATGAAAAAAGGGTCTTATTTTTAAGAACAATCTAAAACACCAATATTTTGATATAAAACTCTTTTATTTTATTCTCCATGGGCTATTTATGAAATTTGTTAATATGATATTTGTGGGAAAAAATAATTAATAAATAGGAAGGGTGTGACCTGAAATTTCTCCTATTAATTGGCTAAATAATTTAATATCTAAAGATGACATGTTTTAAGATACCTTGGTGAATAACCTTAGTAATTTTTATGACACCTTGATGATAAAAACTGGTGAATAGTTAGGAATGACTGAATTAAATGTTGTAGACACATTTATATTTTCTGAATCATGTATTTTTTATTATGATATGTGTCTTTTACCATTGTCCATTCCATTATAATATTCCTCATGTTCTTATCGATAATTCTCATAATCACATGTAAATTGTTTCCCTTACTTTCCCTTATTGGACCTTATAATCACCCTTTCCATTTATGTATGTCCCCAGGTTATGAGATGCAATAATTATATATATTTTGGACCTATGATTAAGTATTTCAAGTGTATTAGAGTAATTATTTTCATATTTTCATGTATAATTTTCCTTATTTCCAATACACCAAACATTAAAATATCCTCTATTTGTAAAATGTAATGAAAGGTTTTTGAAATAAAAATACGGGATTCCATAGTTAGTTTATAAGGATGGTTTAGTTATTTTTTTAAATTATAATTTTTAAACTTTAAGATGAACCTTAGTGATAATTTAAAATATAATAAAACATCCTAGTATCATGGTGAAATATTAATTAAGCGGTTTCCGAGCAAAGAAATCCATGTATGGATAGGAACAAGTTGAGGTGGATCTAGAATATATGTATCTAGGGGTAAACCCCAAAAAAACTACTTTGATCAATACTCAAATTGAAATTTATATAATGAAGTTGTCCTTTTCTCACTCCTAGTTTGTCACTCTTGAGTGATATGTTTGGTTAATCACATGATTTTCATGAACCATTATAAAGGATTTATAGAAAATGTAATTATTTTTAAATAATAACATAATTATGGATGATATTTTAAGAGATTAAATTCATTTATAATTATGAAATTGTTAAATTATATCTGTTTCTCAAAAAAATATTTATAAAATGGTGGGAAATAGTAGAAAACACGTAAATTGTGAGTACAACGAACTAGGTGCCAACGATCATCTGATGGAATTCAGAATGGAAAAATTCATGAGAATGATTAATCTACTGACTCAATATATAGAAAATAACATGAATCAAGAGGATAAACTAGATTCACCTCAATGTGTTCAAATATTAGTTGATTTCTTTTTGCGTCAACAACTGACTTCTTTCAGTGGATCTACTGACCCATTGATAATTTAATAGTTGATAACCTCTATTGAAAATATCCTTTCTATAATCCATTATTCCAAAGAAGAGAAAGTCACCGCGGTTGTCTATCTCATATAGAGAGAAGCTTATTATTGTTGGAAAATGGTTAAAAACAAGAATCCAGTGGGGGAGATTTAGTCTACAGAGTGGGAATTATTTAGAGGGAACTTTTTCAAAAAACATTTCCCCTGCTCAATGCAAATGAAAATGGAGAAGGTATTACTAGAGTTGAAATAAAAGGAAAATGAATTTGTAGTAATATTTGATATGAAATTCGTAATCCTTTCCTATTAAACCTCTATATTTATTCATGGATCCTAAAAGGAAGTTTGATAGATTCTTTGGTAGAGTAAGACCCAATATACTAAAGAATATATCCAATTGATATTATAAAAACAATGAGGATATTTTGAGGTGTGCTATTAATGTTGAACTGGAGTTTGGAGAGGTGTAGTGGTCCCCTTGATTTAATGAAAAGAAAAGATATTTAGATCTATCTTTATGAAGGGACTTTTATGGTGGAAGATGAGGAATGAAAGTGAAACATTCCACATGCAAGAAATATGGGAAGAAACATTTGGGTAACTGCTTACTCAGGATATGGAAATGTTACAATTATAGAAGATATGTACACATCACTTGAAACTATCATATTGAGGTGAAACCAAAACTTCTCAACACAAACCAAAAAGGGAATATGGTGCATTCCCTACTTGAAGTCCAAGGTTTCATTTGTGGACAACATGGGCACTTTTCCAATCATTGTTCAAATAATATGGAATTGGAGTAGAATCACCATCATCCTTAGAAAATGAAATGGAACAAGGTCATTCATTTTAAATCACAATTTCTGAAGTTGAATGTAAAAATGATGTGGTTGTAGGTACTCTCATTATTCTCTCAAACCATGCAATTTTTTATTCTAGTTTTACACAGTTTTTTATTTCCTCAAATTCTGAAAAGAATATAGAATAAATCACTAAACTTCTAGAGGTAGAGTCATTATTCAATACCCCTTTAGGGATTATCCATGCATCATAAGTGAATAGAAACTCCAGTATTTACTTGTGTGAGCATAATATCATCATAAATCTAGTTTTAATTCCAATGATGGAATTAAAAATTATACTAGGGACAGACTGGATCTCAATGTTTAATACTATGATCTTATATAGAAGTAAGGAAGTCTTAGTATTATTGAATGGACAACCTATATTTGTTTTCAATGGAAAAATATCTTAACTTGAGTTTTTTATTGAAGAATCTCATAACCTTATTTACGTAAATGATTAGAAAATATGGAGAAGTAAATGAAAGTATAAAAATATACAATATCCCCATAATTGAAGAATACATTGATATATTTTTTTGAGGAGTTACCTAGACCTCCCCCAAAAATAGTGGTAGATTTCTCTATTGAACTCATGCCTGGATCCAAGCTGTTTTCAAAGACCTTGTATATAATAGAAAATGTGGAGCTGGAGGAATTAAAGAAGCAACATCATGATCTTCTAGAGAAGGGGTTTATCTGACTTAGTATGACTCCATAGGGATCACATGTTCTTTTTGTGAAGAATAATGATGGATCAATGTGGCTATGCATTGATTATAGTGAACTTAATGGGATCATAGTAATGAAAAAGTATCCATATCCAAGAATTGATGTTTTATTTGACCAAATTCATGGGGATCAAGTCTTCCATTAGATTGATCTTCAATTTGGTTGTCATAAATTATCGGTGAAGAAATAAGATACTCCAAATACAACCTTCCATTCATGATATAAGTATTATGAATTTTTGTATTACCTTCAGCTAAACTAATTCTACTTCAATTTTAATGGATTTGATGAATAGAGTCATTAAGGACTACCTTGAAAACTTTGTGGTAGTTTTTGTTGAAGATAATATGATATATTCCAAATTTTCTGAGGAGCATGAGGATAATATAATGGTTATGTTTCAAACTATAAGAAAGTATATTCTATTTGAAAAGTTCTCAAATGTGAATTTTGGTTACAACAAGTTACTTTCTTAGGGCACATTGAAACCAATAAAGGAATATCAATAGACCCTACAAAGACAAATTTTGTAGAGGAGTGGCCTCATCCTACAATAGTTAATAATATTAGTAGTTTCCTTGGTTTATTGGAGTATTAGAGGAGGTTTTTGAAAAAAAACACTAATTACTAATCCAATGACCAAGTTAACTCAAAAAGGGGTCAAGTTCATCTGGAAAAAGGAGTGTGAAAAAAGTTTCTAAGAGCTAAAAAAGAGATTTGTTACCGAACCTACATTAAATATACCTTATATAGTAGATTAATTCATTATATTCAGTTATTTATCTATGAAATGGCTTGGGTGAGTCCACATGAAAAATGATATGGTGGGTGCTTATACATCCTGACAGTTGAACTCTCATGAGCATAACTATCCTACACATGACCTAGAGCTGGTTGCAGTTTATTTTTCATTGAAGATATAAAGGTTTTATCTATATGGGGAGAAATTTTATATATACCTAGACCATAAAAGATAAAAGTATATTTTCATGAAAAATGAATTGAACATGAGATAGATTATATGGTTGGAACTTCTTAAAGACTATGATTTTTTAATTCATTATTATCCTAGAAGAGAAAACAATGTTTCTGATGCATTAAGTAGGAAAGACACTATTGTTTTAATAATGATAAGGATTCAAGGAGATCCTTTGATCAAAGGCCTAGTATAACTAGATATTGGAACCATATGGGAAGGGACATTAGTAATCCTATCCCAAATTATTTATCAACCATCATTACTAGAGAGGATCATGAAATTTCAAAGAGAATGTATTTTATTATAGAAAAAGATAGAGGTTTTGATGGTTGGGAAGTTTCCAATGGAAAATATTGATCAAGAGGGAGTACTAAACTTTTGTACAATAATATGTGTTCCATATATTCTAGAAATAAAGAAGGAGTTAATGGATGAATCCCATAGCTCTATATTCTCAATACATCCTTGAATAAAGGAAATATATAGGGAACTTTGTGGTCATTATTGGTGGGATAACATGAAAATGGATATATATGACTACACTACAAGGTATCTAGTGTCTCGAAAAGTTAAGGTGAAGTGACAACATCCTAAAGGGTTATTACAACAACAACTTATACTTGTCTGGAAGTGTGACAATATCACTATAGACTTTGTCACTGGTCTATCGAGAACATATAATGGAAAAAATGTGATATGAGTTATAATGGACCACCTCACCGAGACTGTCGAGTTTATATCGATTCGATAAAGATTATAACATGATCAAATTTCCATGATTTATATTAAGGATGTGGTGAGATTTCATGGATTTCCAGTTTCTATCATATCATATCACGATCAAAGGTTCACATCAAAATTTCGGAGAAGTATTCAACATGCTCATAGTATCGAATTGAATTTTTGAATGGCCTATCAACCCTAAACTAATGAAAAATCTAAAAGAACTATTAAGACACTCAAGGACATGTTGATATCATTATTGCTGGAATTTAAAGTTGGATGAGACAAACATATCTCATTATTTGTGTTCTCATACAAAAATATCTTCCATTTGAGTATTCAAATGGAACCCTATGAAGATCTATATAGAAAGTGATGTATGACACTTACTTGTTGGGATGAATATGGTGAATGAAATCTTCTTTGTCCTAATCTTGTGCAAGAGATGATAGAAAAGGCTCATGTCATCCAACAACACATAAAGGCAGCTCAGAGTCAACAGATGAGCTATGCTGACAACCATCAAAGGGACTTGTATTTTGATGTTAGAGATAAATTATTTCTTATAATTTCACCTTATAAGAGAGTCATATGGTCTGGGATGAATGGGATGGTCATCCCCAAGTACTTGTCCTGTATGAAATCCTTGATCACATAGGAGAAGTGGCATATCAGCTTGCACTCCATCCAAATCTGGATCAAGTTCATGATGTATTCCAGATATCCCTCTTGAGGAATTACTTACATGGCCCTTCACATGTACAGCATCCTAAGGTGGTACAACTGGAACATGACCACTCTTATGAGGAGCACCCATTAGAGATCATGGACCATATAGACAAGGTTATATGTGATAAGACTATCCACCTCATTAATGTTTTGTGGACGAACCACATTTATGAATAATCCACATGGAATATAGTGTAAAAAAGGAGAAAGAAATACCAAAATATTTTCTCAACTGCGATAAAAAGTTTAAATTTTGGGGACCAAATTTCTTAAGGGGGGAAGAATGTAATAACCCAAACTTTTTGAATGATAATTTTTTCATTAAAATGAATGGTATATTATTTTGTACTTAAAAAAACTATATCCCTTTAATAATGATGTGTGTATAATTGAAATGTAATCATTATGTTTTCACCGTTATATGTCTGTTGGTCAATATTACAGTTGGAAACAATACTATTAATAATAATTTTAACATTATAATCAGTATTATATATAGAAATGATAATATTTAATTAATGTAGAAGGAAAATTTTATAGCCTCATATAGAAGATTCATGTTGTATGAAGCCCATTTTTTAGAACATGGGAGGGAGGTATCGTCTCTGGTCTCCGCTCTTGACCAATCCCAAGTCGAGCTACAACATGTTATGATTGAACAAAATTGCCTACATGAGAAGTTTAACATCTCATTACCTTAATCAGGTTAGTTTCCCATCTTTATAAGTTCTCTTATTGATTCAAATCCTTATAAGATATTTTCCTAACTTTCTGCAGGCTCTAGAGTAGGTACATGTCGTCTACCTGATGTACACATTGTGAACTAACTGCTATGAACTCGTACACATCTTGTACCTATGGTAAACATCGTGTATAGTTTAAATGTTAGTTTTGAACACAAGTTGATGTGTTTTTCATTGTAACATATCTAGTATGGACTACACATCATGACCAAGGGGTACATGTCATGACCCAGCCTGTGCCCAGGTTAAATTCCCATGTTTAGTAGTTTTGATCGTTCTATTCTTTCCAAAACACATGGATCTCAAACTATAACACTCCCTAGGTGATTTTTAGAGGAACCTATACTTCCAGATTGATTTGATGAGCCTAATATCTTCGTTGTTCCGATGGAGAATCTCTATAGAACCATTGTGAGATCTTGTTTTGAAGGAATTTTCCTTCATTGGTTGTGGTGTGGTGGGAATTCTTCCTCATGGTATGTGGGTTTCCTATCTTCTGTCGACCTCTAGGTTTTATATTTGAATCAATCCTAAGATGTATGGGTTTGATTATAGGGCCTTTGTTGTCATCATTAGTTTTCTTTGTTGTTGGATTCCATTGCAGGTGTGTGCGACCCGACCATTGAGGTGGGTGGTTCCATCTCTATCCTATGATAATGAACCTTATTGTTTTTCATTTAAAATTTCTCTATAAATTGATTTATGAAATTTTCTTGATTTTTGTGTATATTAAAAAATGGGTTTGAAAGAAAAATTATTTTACCTAGCTTTCGATAAGTAGACTATAAATGGGGTTGAATGGTTTTAATGGCATTGAAATGGGTTTGTTGAACAGATCACATTGGTTACCATGGGTACTTAGGTGGATGATTTACATTGAGTCCACCATCCATTTATTTGTGATTATCAAATAGGTTTGTCTTGGTGATTTCCTTTATTTCCTAGGTATGTTGTTCTAGTGGACCGATTTTGAAATTTTGGGGGATTTACTCATAGGGGTTTCGACTGCTTCCTAGGACTGTTGTTTGAGGATTGGATTTCGGAACTTGATTCTTATAATACAGGTAGTCTGCTACCCAAACCTGTAGTATTCCAGGGTGTGGGATATTCATGCTTCTATTTTTTATTTCATGGATTTCTAAGATATCCTTGATATGAATGTTTATGCTTATGGAAAAATGTTGAGGAAAATATTCTTTGAAACTATTATACTTGATTTTGTTTAGAACTAATGAAAAGGGAAATTTTTACCATGGTTTCTATAAAACAACATTACTACGTATCATTCCCAATTTTTTTTTAAAAAATGAGCATACATGATTTGTTAAACAGAGACTTTTTAATGAACACCTGGGTTGGATCCTACTGAACCTATTAGCTCACAACCTGTGCACTACTTCGTTGGTGCATTGATGTTATTTTGTCCTCATGTATAGGGAAAGGTATGGTTCCATAGTGAGGAGGGGAGGTTTTTGTTAGCTAGGATGGGTAGCTAGTGGTGAGATGGTTGGAGTTCATCCAGGCCATCATTGGATTAGCTTTTTGGTTTTCAGTCCCTTACAGTCAAACATGTCTTTTGGAGTTTTTGGATAATATTTTAGTTGTTCTATTTCCACTATTTTATTTAGAGTTATGGAATATATTTTGTAAGTCCTCCATTGTTCCTTTATTTCTCTATATATGTATTCCATGTGGTTGTTTAGGTTGGATGAAATTGTTCCCTCGGTTTTTTCATTCTATGCTTGGGTGATTTTTTTCATCCCGTGGGGATTGGGAATTCCCTTCGAGTGTGTGATGGATCTAGTCAGGTTCCGGGTTTGAGGGTAACTCAGTTCAATTAATTATAGTTTGGTTTCGAAGGAGGTCTATCCCAAATAATCTTTTCTTGGGATGTTCTTTTAGACTGAAGATAGGATTTTCATGACATGAGAGGTATGTTGCGATGAGTGTCTGGACATCTCGTGAGGTAGCAAGACTCAAGTTACCATTGGATGTCGGGATATTTTTCTATAGTGTTTGTTTTTTATTTTAAAATCTCAGTTTCTATTTATGGGTTTTTTAGTATGAAATGAGATTTTTTTGGTCTCATCATTCTAATGTTACAATTTATAGAAATATGACCCCGATGCATCTTTCATTGGTTTATTAGGAAGTTGTAACTAATGATCCTCAAGAAAATCCAACTATGGATCGTAATCTCATCAAGAATTTCGTATGGGAAGTATGTGTTGTCGTTCAGGATGTTCTAAGAGTTCAGAATGTCATGGTTGAAGTTAAACCATGTGCTCGAGGAGAAAGAGATTGATCGTGGGAGTTCTTAAGAGAGAAGCCACCATACTTTAAAAGGACAACTGAAGCTCAATAGGCGGGGGATTTATTTCCCAAGATTGATTGATTCATAGTCTTCCAATAGACAACTAAGGATATCAGGGTGAAGTGCATAGAGTTTATACTTGAGGGTTCAAACAAGCGTTGGTTGGACTCTATGGCCTGGGAAAACAAACATGTGGGTTTTGATTGGAAGGGTTTCAAACCCTCATTCTTTTAGTAGTATTTTCAAGAGTCTCAGATGTTGGAAAAATATGTGGAGTTCATATCTTTGTTGTAGGGAGAGAATTTTGTGTCATCCTACACAAACTAGTTTGCTGATCTTTTCCATTTTTCTATGGATGTGGTAAGGAATGTCCCTATGAAGGCAGAGAAGTATATGTAGGGTTTACAGACATACATTAGATCTCATGTGTTCATGTTAAATATTTCTATCTATACAAAGACTCTGTATAGTGAAATTAATGATGATATGATCGAGGAATAAAAATTCTGCTTTACCACCTCTTCTCTTTCACTTTAGATGGATTTTTTAGTGTGCATGGGAAGAAGAGGAAGTGGAAGGACCATCACAATAGTAGTGGAGGTGTTTCATAGTAGTGAGCCTCCTTTGCACCATCCATTATAGCTATCAGTGTGCCTCTAACTTTCTATCAGTGCATAAAGGGGGGTAACACCAGAAG
This sequence comes from Viscum album, assembly GCA_963277665.1. Classification (NCBI taxonomy): domain Eukaryota; kingdom Viridiplantae; phylum Streptophyta; class Magnoliopsida; order Santalales; family Viscaceae; genus Viscum; species Viscum album. Next base: position 1,459,448,259 of record OY728121.1, read on the forward strand.
TTCTTTTACTATGCCCATGAAGACGTGGAATTGTTGTGGACATGTTGGTCATCCACAACATTTTTGATAGGCTATGAATATGCCTCCTTATAGTCAGGGTTCATCAGCTCCAAAGGATTCTATGATGCAATCAAAATAATCCAAGACTATATGTCTCTAGTTACAGGCCTCAAGAGTGAACCATTTATACATAGTAGATGGGTGTCCAATGGAAGTTGATACAGGTTCGGTAATAGTGAGTGATATGCTCCTTATTGCATCTTCAGTAGCTGCTTCTTTGTTTGATATTGGTTCATCCCACTCACTTATATCTGAATTTTTTTTTGATATGCTTAAACATCTAATGGAACTTATTCCCTTTAAAATGGATATAGTGAAACCTCTTTGAAAGAGAAAATAGTAGGGGTTCTGGTGCACATCTTTTTCATTCATGATAGTCGAGATGGATTTGCTCTTGGATTTCCTTGTTATTAATATAGATCTATTTCATGTTTCCATCGATATGAATTGTCTTGCCACTAATCAATATGAGGTTGATTGTTATCATCAGTGTGTTTAATTTCTTATTGTCGATGGGAGCTCTCATGTGTGTTAGGGGGAGTGGGATCTGAGATAAGTTCATGGAGGGCCTTCCCCCCCAGATCTCAAGATTTTGTTGTCTTTTGTTGTGTTTGAGCCCGATGATGTTTCTTCTATTAGTGATATACCTGTTGTGGTCCGAGAAATTCTTGATATTTTCCCAGATGATTTCTCTGGTCTTCCTCAAGAGAGTTAGGTAGAGTTTATGATTGACCTAGTGCCGGGAACACAACCAATATCGATGCATTCTTATCATATGAAACTAGAAGAGTTGAAATAACTCAAGATTTAGTTGGAAAACCTATTAGATAAGGTTTTTCTTCACCCAAGTGTTTCTCCTTGGGTATCCCCTATACTTTTTTCCAAAAAATTAGACGGTTGACTTTGGTTAGGTGTCGAATATCGAAAGTTAAAATGGGTAATAGTTAAGAAAAAATATATTTTACCCATTTGGACGACTTGTTTGATCTTTGTAAGGGAGAAAAGTGGTTTTCAAAGAATGATCTTCGATCAAATTATCATTTTCTTAGAGTTTGGGAGTCTAATATACCAAAGATGGACTTCTGGAGATGGTATATAAATTATGAATAACTCATGATGCCTTTCAGTCAAATAACACTCCATAAGTTTTTATGTACATAATGAATCAGATATTCCAATAATATATTGACACTTTTTTGGTACTATTAATGGATGATATTATGGTTTATTCAATGTCTGAGTGTGCGTAAGAGCACCATATGAGTTTGGTTCTAGAGATTCTGAGAAAACACTGTCACTATGGAAAGATTTCAAAATGCAGTTTATGGATTCGAGAAGTGATGTTACTGGGTAACATAATTTTTGATCATTGAATATCAGTTGATCCAGATAAGGTAAAAGCTATTTTTTCCTATAAGGATCCACGGAATGGCTTCCAGATATGAATCTTACTTGGTCTTGCTAGATACTACTGAAGGTTAATCATGTATTTCCCTAAGATGGCATCACCTTTGACTTCACTTACCCAAAAAGATGTGAAATTATCATGGGATGAAAAGTGTCAATATTCCTTTGATGAACTAAAATGAATTTTGGCATCGACAGCTATTCTAATATTACCGGGTTCGGGTAAGGGGTATGTGTTTTTTTATGAATCCGGTGATGTTTTGAGATGTGTGTTGATGTAGGATGATCATGTGGTAGCTTATAGATCCCGTCAACTCCAAACACTTTAGAATAACAACCCCACGTGTGATTCCGAGCTTGTGGAAGTGATGCATGAACTTAAGTACGGGTGGTAAAGTCTATTTGAGGAGACGTTCATGGTTTTTTTCTAATCATAAGATTCTGAGCTATATATTTTCGAAAAAGGACCTGAATCTCAGATAGTGATGATGGGTGAAATACCTTTAAATGTTTGACATCGACATCACCTACATTCCGATGAAAGGTAATGTAGTTGCAGACAATTTAAGCAGGAAGATACCATCATAGAATGTTTTGAAATCAAAGGAGGAGTGGAATGTTATGGGGATTTTCACTCATTTCAACTTGGATACTCAGGAGGATGTCTTATGTATTGTTCTGACTAGTGTTCAGTTCCCATCATCTCTCCTGGAATCTATCTTGAAATTTCAACAATAAGGTGATGAGTTTTAGAAGATTCGGGAAAACCTATATTGCGGGGAGACAGTTCCTAGTTGGTCTCTTTCTTTATATATGATACTTCACTTCGGGAAGAGAGTTGTCGTCGTAGCAGATGTGAGAAGTTCAGTCTTGTTTTATTTTCATAACTCTTCTTGGGACATTCATCCAAGTGATAAAAAGATATATTATGATATAAGAAAATGATTCTAGTGGTCAAGTATGAATTATGACAATGCAGATTATGTGTCCAAATGTTACACCTACCAACAAATAAAGGAAGAGAACTTGAAACCTTCGGGTATGCATCAACCTCTTCCAGTGCTGGTTTGGAAGTGGGGAGAGGTAACCGTGTATTTTTTTATTTGGTTACCATGGAAACCTCAAGGGAAAAAATCTATCTGGGTGGTTGTTTATTGGTTTAATATGTATTCTTGCTTCATTATGATCAAAGACATCACTAATGTTGAATATTTGGGTAAGATATATGTTCAAGAGATCGGGATGTTACATGGGATTCCTTATTCTATTGTTTTAGATAGAGATCATTGGTTTACCACAAGGTTCTGGAGGGGTCATCAAGAGGAAATGGGGACTCATTTCAAGTTAATCATAACATAACATCCATAGACATATGGCTATTTGGAGTGCGTAATTCATATCCTAAAGGATATGGTTTGTACATGCATCTTGGATTTTTGTGGATCTTTGGATAGCCATTTGGGACTGGTTGAGTTTGTTTATAACAACAGTTACCAGAAATTGGTATGAGTGACTCCTTTTTTGGCACTGTATGGTCACCCATGCAAATCACCTATTTGTTAGGAATAGGTGGGAAAAGTATGTTTTGATGGAAGAAGTCTAGTTTTGGAGATGATGGTAAAGATTCTGATGGTGTGATGACATTTTGTTACAGCCCAGAGTCGAAAAAAATCATATGCAGATCAGCAGCATCATCCTTTGGAGTTTTTCTTTAGTGGCTGGGTTTTCTGGAAAGCATATCCTTGGTCGGGTCATTGTCGACTTGGAAATTATGGAAAGTTTGATTCGATATATGTTAGACCTTTTGATATCCCAGAACAACTTGGGAAAGTTTCTTATTAGTTAGCATTCTCAGCTCATTAGACAGGCATTCATGATGTTTTCCACATATATCATCTCAAGAAGTATCACCCTAATTCCACTCATGTTTTGAGTTGGGAATAAATTGAGTTAAATCCAAATTCTTCTATTTTGGAGAAACCAGTTGAGATTGTTTACTCTAAAGGGAAATTATGACATGTGAAGTCAATTTCGTTGGTCAGAGTGATATGGAAACAGGGATCAGATACTCATGAGACATGGGAACATGAGTCATTTGTAACGTCCCAGTTCCAAAAGCCACCCAGAGGCACCCCGTACCCGGTTGGTCACATGGCCTCAAGTGCATATACCCAAACGCCATATGCAACCGACAAGAAGTGAGGGCCTTTGGTGTGATAGTGGGAAATTATACCCTCATTGGCAGAGTACCTAGTGGAAGAGAAAACAAAAAACAACAATAACAGAAGTAGTAGACATAAATACACGAGTATACGATAAACAACGGAAGACTAACAAATAAACAACTTGAGAAGAAATATATGTAAATGATGCATGATACATATATTTCTGGGAAAACAGAAAAACAAGTCACAATGATGAATACAATACTAAGACAATGTACAAAAGAAAAACAGATGAGAGACTCCTCAGTATCGCAAGCCTCATCTTGGTCCCATGCTCTCCAGCTCCACAGCAATCAAGAACCTGATGTGAAGGGGTTCTTACCCTTATCTATACCTATAAAAATATATTCTGATTGGGCCCAAAAGCATGGCCCAAATAGGGTGTAAGATTCAATCCTAGTAGGCAATCTCCCAAAGATCTGTGCCTAACAGTCAATGATTACAAGGAAAGTAAAAGTGCAGGATGCAGTAAACAGATAAACACACAGCAACTACAATCCATAGTCTAGCATATAAAGTACACAAGTAAAGAACCAACAACAAGTAGAAAACGGGTAACCCTCTGGGTAGCTCTCATATCTTAACCCCTATGGTTCAACCTATGAGTACTAGCAACCCTCTAGTAGGCACACTCAGTCTCACCACTCTGGTTCAGCTAAGAGTAGACTTTATGAGGAAGCACTCACTGTCAAACCCCCCTATAGTCTCATATCATACTAATGGATTTCTAGGGAAGCACTCAATGTATCATTCCCTATGTGGCCCATGTAGAAGAACTACAAACTCTCTGAGGAAGCACTCATCGTCAATTCCTCATGTGGTCTCGCATCGTATTAAAATACAATCTGGAGAAGCCCTTATGTCCATTCTTCCTATGGTCTACTACAGTAGGTTCTCAATGTCCTGTGTGAAATAAACACGCTCAGCATGCATGTATCATCCCAAGGAAACCTCAAGAAATACTTGGATATCATTCTAAGGCACAACATTATAACAGTATAACAGCCCCACTATCCTACAACTAGGCATGGGAACTAGAAAAATGCTAATAAGAAAAACATGCAAGGTGAAGCACAAGAACACAATATAAATTATCCAAATTTACAAAAAATGATCTCTAAACAAGAAATCAAGAAAAGTAGGCAGACAATAGTGGAAAAACAGGAAACCCATAATTCCCCGTTCAAGGGAATTGGTGTAATTTTCTCAAAATATTCACATACATCCTACGGAAAGGCAGAAACAACCCACCTTGATCCTAGGAGAACGAAATACTTGAACCACATCGACTGATTCTCCCTTGAACGTCGTAGATCTTAGAAAACTCCCAAAATGCTAAACCCACGATATCTTGAGAAGGATGAGGAATTGGAAAACTAGGCTCAAGAGGAAGGGAGAACACACTACTAATATTCAAACGCAATCAACAGTGCTCGAATCGGAGAAGAGACGGACGAACGGTGGCTCGTCGAAGATCAGCGGTTTCCCAGTGCTCTCGGAAGAACATGATCTAGAAGAAGACATTTATCGCGATCAGGCACGACCCCGGTCCGTTTAATGAAAAAAAAAGTACAGGCCGTGTACTTTTAGAGTACATGGCGTGTACGAGATCTTTCTGTACTCCGCCAAAAAAGGCCTCCACATCACCCCTACACACCGTGTGTGTGCCCCAGACATGGCTAGAACATGACTTCGAGTAGGAAAAGAGTACATGGCGTGTACTCAGAAAGTACACGGTGTGTACTTCAAAAATTTCCAGAAACCTCATTTTTCGTAAAAACTCCAGAAAAAGGAAAGACATACCTGAAACGAAGATATGGGTTCTTACAAACTTCCCCCTTAAATAAATTAGTCACCGAATATCCCTAAAGAGGCGTAGAAGAAGGAACCTCGAACATCTCTGTCCACTACAATTATACATCGGCCTCCCTCTCCCAGGCCTCGTCCGGTACTCGCCCACTGCCCATCTAGGAAGAGGGTCCTCTCCTGACACACTCTCCTGTAGGACTAAGCCTTCTGAGTCTGATAGCTGCCTCATCCGTACCCGATCCAGTAGTGTAGAGGTAACAGCTACAGAAGATAGAAAATTATGTCTCTGTCTGTTGTGCACCTCCAGATGCATCTCATAGAACAGAGCCATAAGCTGCAACTCACTGCTGGTTTCCTGAACTGCCTGAATCTGAGTTCTCCTGCTCAACACATCTTCCACAGCCTTGCCCTTTCCCGGCGTATAGGCAAGCTCGAAATGAAAAGACTGAAGATACTCGACCCACCCGCGTTGTATCAGATTCAGATCACGCTGAGTGAAGTTGTACTTGAGACTCTTGTGGTCGGTGAAAACCACAAAGTTCTCTCTCAAAAGGTATTGTCTCCAATAGCGTAAGGCATGAACAACAACTGCCAACTCCAAATCATGCGTCGAGTAGTTCCTCTCATGTGGCTTCAACTGCCGAGACCCGTACACAACGACTCCATCTCCCTGCATAAGCACAGCGCCTAGCCCGATACCTGATGCATCACAATAAATAGTGTAGCTCTTTCCTGGATCTAGCAAAACTAGTATTGGTGCTAACGCTAGCCTTCCCTTTAGCTCTTGAAAGGCTGATTTGCAAGAATCAGACCATGAGAACTTCACCCCCTTCTTGGTCAGACCTATCAATAGTGCTGCTAGGCGTGAAAAGTCCTGAATAAAGCGTCTATAGTATCCAGCCAGCCCTAGGAAACTCTGTACCTCAAAAACATTCTTCAGTTTCTCCCAGGAAACTACAGCTCTCACTTTCTCTGGGTCCATAGATTCTTCTGCCTCTGAGATGACGTGACCCAAGAAGTGAATTTGATCCTTCCAAAAGTGGCACTTTGAGAGTTTAGAATAAAGCTGATGATCTCTTAGTGTACTCTGAACGTTATCAAGATGGGTATCATGGTCGTGTCAAGTGTGAGAGTACACCAAGATATCGTCACCAAAGACCACGACAAAGGAGTCCCAGTAAGGATGGAACGCTCAGTTCATCAGTACCATGAAAACTGTTGGCGCATTCGTGAGACCTAATGGCATGACCGTACACTCGTAGAGACCATACCTTCTCTTGAAGGCTATTAAAGTTATATCTAATGGTCTAACGTGAAACTGATGATAACTGAACCTCAAATCGATCTTCGAGAACACCTGGGCTCCTTGAAGCTGATCGAAAATTTCATCAATCCTTGGCAAGGGGTAATGGTTCATGACCGTCAACTGGTTCATCTTCTGATAATCCACACAGAGCCTAAGGGTACCGTCTTCCTTCTTTGCAAACAATACAGGTGATCCCCAAGGCGAAGTACAGGTTCAGATGAAACCCTTTGCCTTCAACTCCTCCAACTGCTTCTTGAGCTTTTACAACTTAGGTGTAGCCATCCTCTAGGGAGGAATGGACCCTGATGCTGCTCCTGGCATGAGCTCAATCGAGAAGTCTACCTCACACTCCGGAGGAAAACCTGAAAAGTCCTCTGGAAATACATCTCTGAAACGATCCACCACTGGAGGAAAGTCCAACTGTGAGGTCCCCAGATCATCTAGATAAAGACTAGAAATCTGGTCCATCCCCCTTCCTAACACATGATGCTCGAGTCCGACTCGACTCTCCCTGACATCCCATTCGCCCCTATGAAGAAACGATTCACCCTCTGGTGATATGAAACTCACCCTGTGGTGATAACAGTCAATGACTACCTGGAAGGGAACCAACCAGTCCATCCCGAGAATGACATCATAGCCTTTCATCTCTAAGACATAGAGATCCCATAGGAAATGATACCCTGCAACCTCGAGAGGGAACTCTCTACACTAACGTACACTAGATTTCCCTGTCCCCAAAGGCATGCCTAGTGTCAACAAGTGGTCAGAAGAAAAGATACAAAGCCCAAGGCTCTCCACGAAAACAACAAAGATAAATCTATGAGTATCACTAGTATCGAAAAGAGCTGAAGATAAAACTAAGGCTACTAAAATCATACCTTGAACTATAGAAGGTCCGAGATCCTGCTCCCGATGGGTCTATTCCACGGTGAATGACTGGCATGCACCGTGACCCTATGACCCTACCTGACCACTTCGAGATGATCCACCCAGCGGATGCTGAAAGACAGGTGGATGACCTCCACGACCTCGACCTCCACCTCGGCTGGAATGGCCAGAAGAACTCCAGTTCCTCGACTGGTGAGAAACTGGTGGTGCGGCTCCTGAACGATGAGTTATAGAAGAACTCCCGTCACCAGCTGCTGGTGAGAAAACTAGGCAGAAACGCTGAAGGTGACCCATCTTACCATAGGATCAGCACTCCAATGGGTCTCTCTGGCACTGCGTCCTTGTGTGCCTTGACCTGCCACACTAGTAGCATATCACCTGGCTGCATGATGATGCATCTCGCTTCCTCGGATCACCACGCATAGACTCCCTATAGTGCTTCTTTCTATCATCTAGAGGAATACTAGCTCTGGAGGCATAACCGTCCTGGCTTGCAGCTTCGGAGACTCTCAGATTACGCTATGCAATCAGTGCCTGGTTGACGATGGTAGTTATGGAAGTCAACTGGAATATATTCACCTGCGAGTGGATCTCTCGCATGAGACCATCCTCAAACTACCTCTCTAAGAACATCCCATCCCCAACCCAAAGGGGTGTGAAACGCAGCAGCTCGGTGAAACGAGAGGAGTACTCCATAACAGAAAGAGTACCCTGCTCTAAACTCCTGAACTCTCGAGATCGATCGGCCCTCGGGTTCTCTGGGTAGAAGTAGTCATAAAAGACGCACTGAAACTCATCCCAAGCCATAACATACAAATGAACTACCTGTGATATCACATCCCACCACCTCTTGGTGGAGTCTCGTAGCATATAGGTTGCGGGCTTGACCCGGCTCTCTGTAGGCATCTCAAGATGCTCAAATATGGTCAACATGGCTTCTAGCCATGACTCTACAGCCTGAGGTCCTCCTTCCCCTGAGAAAGTGGAAGGATGCTGCTGCTGGAAAACCCCCGTCAAGTCTGCCATAGTCGTGGAAGGAGGCGGTGCACCCTGAAAGGTCTACTTCATCCTCATAAAACGTTCCCTGAACTGCGCATCAGTGCCTGTAACTGGTATGATAGCCGGTGCCAAGGCTGGCCCAACTGGAGGATCGACAGGAAGTCCCTGATCAACCATATCTAGCGTCCGATCACTTCATGACAACTGACGTACAACCGTAGGATGTCTCAGAGACATAGCTATGAAAGATCAAATCATACCTTAGATTAGGAAACCAAGTACAGATAACCAAGGAGTACAAAATGAAAATAGGATAAGGAAACACACAAGTTTTAAATAACAAGACTACACGACGTGTATAAAATCTACACGGCGTGTACTGAACTCTATTTCCCTGCCCGTGTCTCCTTGCACAGCTAACCCACAAGGTCTTCTTAAACTGAGACTACACGGCATGTGCCTTGAGGACACAGAGTGTATTAGACAAGGCTTCAACGACCCGTGTTGTTGGATACATGGCCGACTACATGGCTGAGACTACATGACATGTTCAGAACAAACACAGTGTGTACTTGAAGACTTTTCCTGGCCCTTGTTGTTGGCAACACAGCCAAGTACACGGATGAACCTTACATGGAGTGATCTGAACAAACACAGCATGTATGGAAGAAGATAACACTGACCCAAGTTGCTCATGACATGGCCAGGTACCTGGAACAAGACTACACGGTGTGTTGCTATCTAACACGGCGTGTTCTACTCGAGCTTCCTCGGCCCGTGTTGTTAGTTACACGGCCGGGTACACACTCACTACTACACGGAGGGTACCTACTGTACATGGCATGTTCATGGTGATTTACACAACCCATGTTTCTTCTCACACAGTCAAAGACATGGTTTAAAACTACACGATGTGTATATATAATGTACACACTGTGTATTCTGGGTTTTTCCGGGCAGTAGCTCTGAAAATGCACCAAAGCCCAGAAAACACTGAAAAAAAGGCATGATAGTGCCAAATTCCGATCCGTGAGGGCCCATAATCCCCACGAATCAATGTTAGTTATCGTATACTGTCATATACAAAGAAAAATAGATTAATGATCCACCAATTTCCGATTCAAGAGGGCCCATAACACCTCAAGAACCAAAATTTGTCTTTCATTTATTCAAAGTAAAATACAAACAGTCCTCTATCAAGAAGCATAGATTCTATCAAAGCATCTATCACAACAGCATGAAAAATCTACACAAATCTATCATAACAACGGGAAATCGCTAATGCACCCTAGATGGAATGGAAAGAATGCATGACATGTGCTTTCTAACAAGTGTTTATATGATGCATGGGATGGCATACCCTCATCGCATCAGGTTGCGACAGAAATAGAACTGCACTAGCAAAACAACAACAACACAGGACATCTGAATCACTCTAGGTGAAATCATATCAACCGTAAATCTCAAAACCAAAAAACTGCAATAAACAAGGTAGTATGGCTTTTCCCTATATACGGGTTATCTACTCCTGGGCACAACATAACACCAAGTACAGAATATGTCCTATCCCTGGATAAAGGCTCTAAATAGTAAATCAAGAGAATGGAACCCCTCTGATACCACTTGTTAACATCCCGGTTCCGAAATCCTCCCAGAGGCGCCCCATACGTGGTTGGTCACATGGCATCAAGCACATTTCCCCAAACGCCAGAGGCTGCTGACTAGCAGCAAGGGCCTTGGGTGTGATAGTGGGGAAACTATGCCCTCATTGGCAGAGTACCCAACGGAAGAGAAAACAAATAACAACAATAGTAGAAGCAGTAGGAATACATACACGAGTAAATGATAAACAGCGGAAGACTAACAAATAAACAACTGGAGAAGAAATATATGTAAATGATGCATGATACATATATGTCTAGGAAAAAATCCAAACAAGTCACAATACTGAATACATTACTATGACAAAGTACAAAAGAAAAATAGATGAGCGACTCCTCCGCATCACAAGCCTCGACTTGGTCCGATGCTCTCCAGCTCCACAACAATCAAGAACCTAAATTATAGGGGCAGTTTACCTTATCTATACCTGTAACAATATAATCTTCTTGAGCCCAAAAGCATGTCCCAAACAAGGTGTGAGATACAATCCCTGTAGGAAATAACCCAAAGATCTATGCCTAACAGTCAATGAATACATGGAAAGTAAAAGTGCATGAAGGAGTAAATAGAAAAGCACACAGAAGCTATAATCCACAGTTCTAGCATAGAATGTACACAAGAAAAAATCCAACAACAAGTATAAAACAGGTAACCCTTTGGGTAGCTCTCACAGCCTAACCTCTATGGTTCAACCTACAAGTACTAGCAACCCTCTAGGAGGCACACTCAGTCTCACCCCTCTAGTTCAGCTAAGAGTAGACTTTCTGAGGAACCACTCACCGTCAATTCCCCCTATAGTCTCTTATTGTACTAAAGGATCTCTGGGGAAGCACTCAATGTCTCATTCCCCCTATGGCCCGCATAGTGGAACTACAGACTCTCTGAGGAAGCACTCATCATCAATTCCCCCTATGGTCTCGCATCATATTATAAGACACTCTAGAGAAGCCCTTATGTCCAGTCTCCATATGGTCTACTACACTAGGTTCTCACCGTACTATATGAAATAAACATCCTCAGCGTGCGCGTATCATCCCAAGTAAACCTCATGAACTACTTGGCTATCATTCTAAGGCACAACAGCATAACAATATAAAATCCCCACTATACTACAACTAGGCATGGAAACTGGAAAAATGACTAAAATGAAGAACATGCATGGAGAAGCACAAGAACACAGTATAAATTATCCAAATTTACAAACAATGATCTATACCCAAGAAATCAAGAAATTTTGACAAACAACAGGGGAAAAATAGGAAACCCACAATTCCTCGTTTAAGGGAATTGATGTAATTTGCACAAAATATTCAAAGACATCCTACAGAAAGGCACAAAACACCTACCTCGATCCTATGAGATCGATATACTTGTTCCACGTTGACTGATTCTCCCTTGAACATTGTAGATATAAGAAAACACCCAAAAATCACATCCCACGATATCGTGAGAAGGAGGAATTGGAAAACAAAGCTCAAGGAGAAGGGAGAACTCACCGTAGTGATTCCAATGCAATCTACAGTGCTTCAATCGGAGAACGGATGGAGGAACTATGGCTCATCGAAGATCCGCAGATTCTTGGTGCTCTCAGACGAACAGGACCTAGAAGAAGATGTTTATCGCGATCAGGCGCAACCCTGGTCCGTTTAATGAAAAAAAAAAAGAAAGTACACGGCCTATACTTTTAGTGTACACGGCGTGTACTATGACTTTCCGTACTCTGCCAAAATCATCCTTCACATCACCCCTACACACAGTGTGTGTGGTTCGGACATGGACAGAAAACAGCTTCGAGCAGGAAAAGAGTACACGGCGTGTACTCCGAAAGCACACGGTGTGTACTTCAAAAATTTCCAGAAACTTCATTTTTCTCAAAAACTCCATTAAAAGGAAATAAATACCTGAAACAAAGATACGGGTTCTAACATCATTGATGATGGAGAAACGTCCTTATTTATTTCGGAGGTTACATCTTCCACATGACTTCCAAGGTATGTAAATTAGTTATGGTTGTGAGTTTGTAACATCTCGTTACCTCGATTAGGTTAGTTTTCCCTCTTTCTATGTTCCCTTCTTGATTCAAGTCCTTTGAAGATATTTTTTGGACTTTCTATAGGCTTTAGAGAAGCTACATGCCATGTTCCAGAGGTACACGTCATGTACGGAATTCTATGAACTGGTACACATCTTGTACCTAAAGTACACATCATGTAGGTTTTAAATTTCAGTTTTCAACCTGGGGAAACGGTTTTTTCACATAACTTATACAGTATTTACTACACATCATTACCAATCGGTTCATGTCATGACCCAGACCATGTCCAGGTTAAATTCATGTGTTTATAAGTTTCACTCTATTTATTGATTCCATAACTCTTGTCTATCGAACCAGAACTCTCCCTAGGAAATTTTCAGAGGTTCCACTCCCTCCGAATCGATCTGATTAGCTTTGGATCTTCATTGTGTTTGTGGTGAATCTGTCTAGATTTGTAGTAAGATCTCATTCTGATGGCGTTTTCCTTTTTTTTGTGGTGAAATGGGAATTCATCCTTAATGTATGTTTTTTCCTCTACTTTTCCAACCTATTATGTTTGTATTTGAATCAATCCTAATATTTATTGGTTCGATTCTAGGACCTACGTTTTCATTATTGGTTTTTATGTTGGTGGATTCCATTGCTTTTATGTTTGACCCAAAATTTGAGGTAGGTGGTTCCATCTTAAGCCTATGATAATGAATCTAATTTTTCTTCTTTGAAAAATACATTTAAAATTGATTTAAAAAATTTTCATGATTTTTGTGTGTCTTGAAAAAGGGATTTTGAAAGAAAATGGTTGTTCCTGAATTTTGATAAATGGATTACAAATGGTTTTGAATAGTTTTTATTGCCTTGAAATGTGTTTGTGAAAAAGAACACATGGGTTACCTTGGTCAAGTAGGTGGAAGGATTGTCTTGAGGCCATCATACATTTCTTTCTGATTACCAAGGAGGTTCTTATTGGGAATTTACTCTATTTCTTAGGCCTATTGTTATAGGGGGAAGATATTGAAATTCGGGGGGTCTTACTCTTAGGGTATTCCTTTACTTCCTAGGTCGGTTGTTCTAGGATTGGATTTGTGTACTTAATTCGAATGGTACAAATAGTCTGGTGCCTAGACCTATAGTATTTATTTGATGTGTGATACATGTACTTCTATTTTGTATTTGATTGATTTCTAAGTTAGACTTGATATTCATGTTTATGCTTGTGGAAAAATGTAATGTAAAATATGATTGGAAACTATTATACCTTCTTCTATTTAGAACTATGGAAAATTTAAATATTTATCATGTTTTATAAAAAACCGGTTTATAGTTTATCATTCCATATTTTATTATAAAAATGAGCATATAGGATTTTTTACCCAAAGACTGGTTGTGGAAAACTAGGGTGGGATCCTACTGATCCCGTTATCTCACACCCTATACACTGCTTTAGTGGTCTATATACATTTTTTTGTCTTCTAATGTATGGAAATGAAAGGGTCCATAGTGAGGCAGTGAGGTTCGTGACAGCTATGATGGGTAGTTGGTGGTGAGATGGTTGGATTTAGTCTATTTCATCTTTGGAGTAGCTATTTGATTTTTATTCCCTTGCATTCAGACATTTATTTTGTAGTTTTTAGCTACTTTTTCTGTTGTTCTATTTCTGATATTTTCCTTACAATTATGGAATTTATTTTGCAAGTCTTCCATGATTCCTTTCATTCTATTTATTTGTATGCAATGTTGCTGTTCAGGTAGAGAGAAATTATTCCCTCATTTTTGTAGTTTGATGCCTTGGTGATTTTTGCCATCCCATGGGGATTGGGAACTCCCTTTGGGTATGTGAAAAATCAGGTAGGGTTTCGGGTTTGATTGTATCCCAGTTCAGTTCATTACAAGAAGTTCAAGCTAGTAGAGATTACCACTCGAGTGATGTTAACCGAGCCACCCAATGAGTCTATTACTATCTAACACCTCACCTTTATGTCATATACATTTGTTAGAAGGGGTTACGTTTCAGGGCCATAGTTAATTATTGTACTATTCCATTGAATAAACAAAATTTGAGTTTCATCAAATCCATTTTGAGTTTAGTTTTTCTTTAAAATATGATGAATTTGATATATTAATTTTTTAGACATAAATTGTAATTTTTAGAGTGATAAAAATTATTATATTAAACTATTTTTTTATTAATAACGTTTAATATAATTTAATAGTATTATAAAACACAATTTTCTTAATTAAAAATGACAAAATAATTTTATTTCATTCAACTTTAAGAAATTTTACTATGCATTTTCTATCAAGTATTATTTTTAATAAACAATTATTTTTATCCTTAAAAGGTAAATTTATCATATTTATAGAATTATAATGATAAAATTAATTTCATTTCAAAAATTATAATATCGATATTAGGTTAGGTTGAATTTATGATAATTTTTTAAATTGTTATATTTAGGTGGATAGTAAAAATACATATTTGTGTTTTTGGTATTTCTAATGAAATCATAATTATGTAATAATTAAAATAAAATTCTGGTATAGTATTTTATTAAAATATGATAATATTTTCCCAATTATTCAATAACAAGGGAAATCTCTTGGTTTTGAAAATACCACTACTGAGGTGTCCAAGGATATTCATAAAAGCCCGCATCTCTTTTACTATAAATTCCCACCCATTTCATCATTAAAATTCATTCTAAATTAATTCCCAAAGAATATATGATATTTTTACCTCCCAGGGATTCCATCTAGGGTGTGATAAATCTCTCAATATCACAATACTCTATTTTTAGGAGCTACTTTTCAAGGTAACAGAAATGTCAACATCTCTTTTCCTTTCAAGTACACTCTTTTATGGTATGTCTTTAAAATTTTCATACTATGTTATTCTATCCATTTTATTCTCTTCCTTTACTATATTATGAGTATTTTTGAATAGTAAACCCTTATCCCTTATATTTTTAATGTTTTTGAAAACCATGTTTCTTACCTGTTAGGTTGTTGAATTTTCTTCTCAAAATTTCTCTATTTTTCTCAAGAAATGTCCCTATTTTTTTCAAGAAATTATTTTATTTTATTTTTTGAATAACCAAACACATTTATTCCCTATTTTTATTCTAATATATTTCAAAATTATTAATTTTTTTATCGTATTAACATGCATGAAACTGTCATTCTTTTTTTGTGGGTTTAAAATGTAAAAAGGATCTTATTTTTAAGCACTTTGTAAAACTCCATGATTATAATATGAAACATGTTTATTTTATTCTTCATTGGTTATTTATGGAATGTTTTATTATAATATTTCTGGGACACATTAATTATGACATATTAAGGGTGTTCTATGATAGTTCTCTGATTCATTGGGAAAATAATTTAATCTCTAGAGATGACAGGTTTTACCATACTTTGGTGAATAACCTTAGTAATTTTTATGTAACCTATGTGAAAAACCTCGGAGATATTCTTATGAATGACTCTATTAAATTTTTTAGACACATTTAAATTTTATGAATAATTTTATTTTCATTATCTTATTCCTATTTTACCATTTATCATGCCTTTAGGATATTCTTTATGCTCTTATCGATAATTCTCATGATCACATGTAAATTATTTCCATTTCATTCTCTTACTGGGCCTTATACTCACACTTTACTTTGATTTATGTCCCTAGGTTATGAGATATAGTAAATTTAGTTATTATTAACCTATTATGAAGCCTTTCAATTGTATTATTATAATATTTTCAAGTTTTCATTTATCATGTACCTTATTTCCAATACACTAAACATGAAAGGATCCTCTGTTTGTAAAATGTAACAAAATGTTTATGTAATAAAAAGGTGGTATTTCATATATCATAGATAAAAACATTCATAAAAACATAGTAAACTGAAACATAATAATGGGTGAGCATATATTCTCAGTAAGGGTAAACAAGTCAAATACTAATGATCAAAAAATCATTATAAGAGAAGAATTGTATGATAATATGAGAATAATGTTTTATAATCATACCCTACATATATAATATCATATTCATGAGTTATGGAATAAATAATTATAGTTTAGATTAAAATAATTATAAATTAATCTATGAACATTATCCATAAGATAATAACATTTTCATATGGCATAAATTTTTAGTATCTACTTATGCATAGAAAATAATTTCCTATTTCAATGATCACATCTATGACCAACATAGTGGATGAGGTTCACTCCACATTCCATTAATCATATATTCAAGGTTTACTCCCATGACTAAAATTATAGATTGGGCTTACTCTTAATTCCATCATATTTATACTCAAGGTTCAATCCTGAGACTATCATTGTTGGTAGTCTAACTTACTAAACCGGTTGTACACCCCATTTATGTTCTTTTTGTCTAATGAGATATCCATCATTAACCAATGAATTAGAGGGATATATAATTTATAATTTAATTACCAACATTAACATAATGAAATTTATACACATTTGTTCCACAAGATCAAAAAATATTAATCATATCATTATATCATTACCCATGGAAGGGAAATATGTTTTATAAAAATTTTATCATTTTAACATAGCATAATCCATAGAAAATAAATTGGTTTCATAAAATTATCCTCAAATCATCGTCATAAATATTCATATAAAGAAATAAATTGGATGGTATCATTAGATCATATCACTAATAAATCATAACTAACATCAACGATGTTACCATAAATGAAAACATTTTTTAAAAGACCACTAGAACATTTCTTGAGTAAATTACACTTTTTAATTTTAAATCACTTATTAAATATTAAAATTCCTAAATAGAAAGTAAATTTAATGTAATAAATTAAACATGTATGCTTCAATGCATTGATATTTCATGATGGGGATAAATTGTGTTCACATTGTATGTGATAAAATAAATATTCCTTTTACATTTTCATGAAAAAAAATTCAAGACTACCACCTATGGAAAATGGAAAGATGATTTATCTAGAAAAAGTTATAAAATTTCATATAATGGTGAATATTACATTAAAAATAATAGTAAAACTATAATATTCTTCTTGTAAATTGGTTTTTGAATACATAGACATGAAATAAAATGGTTTTTCAACTGATGGAAGAAATAAAGTAATTATTACGTAAAAATATTATTTCAATATATTGATTTGTTAAAGAGATAAAAATTAAAATAAAACATTTAATCTCAATAAATAAACAAGGGAGAATAAAATCATAATATCCTTGAAAAATATATTATAAAATGTAATCTTTTAAAACATAATCATAAATAAACCCTGTAAACATTGAAATTGTAATATAAAACTCTTACCACTATGATAACTAATGAAGAAAAAGAAACACGAAATAAAAACATATATTTATATTTATATCCCCATAATTTTCATTATAATAATTATAAAACACATTCAGGGGTAGTATATACACCACAAAAAATAAAAAAATGGTTAATATGGCAGGAATATAAAAGAAATAAAAGTGATATGAAAACCTATTAACTCAAAATCCACTTTTTTTAAAATCAATATAAACACCAATATATTAAATTTATGTTTATTTTAGTTCTATAATAGTTTCATTTAAATACATATATTTTCATATATTATCCAATTATAACGTTAAAATATAAATTTATTCTGTATTAAAACGTTAAATTTCATGTTGTACATGTTTTGTATTTCATGAGTGTTTCTGTTTTAAAATTTTAAACCTACAATGTTGATCAAGGATCCATCATATCCATAATGTTAACAATTTTATGGATATCATATATATACTTTATAAATATATATATTTATATTCATCAATAAAATCCTGGGATTGAAAAATAAATTACAATATTTATGGAAACGGTAGGCCATACATACCCAGGAACAATGTATACATTTTTCAATGGATTTAATGAAAGAAACGTATCTAATAAATAAAACCTCCCAAAGAATTATTTTATTGTATATATAATAGATATTCGTTAAATCTATCTTTATTTCCACACATGTAAATCATAAATGAAAAATGAATTTCATCAGTTCGTGAAGGTGGTAGTCCCCACGTATGCCAAATTGATGTTATCATTTTCAAAAAGATGGTATGTTAAGAAGATAGATATGAAATTATAATTTTATAATCATAATTATTCCAAAAATATCCTGAATAGAAATTAAATACACTATAATAACAATCCCTGAAATATGGTGGTGGAAAATGAATTGTATTTCGACGTGGATATTGTGGTCCACACGTATATATGAGCGATATTTTCACTTTTAATTTGAGGAAATAGATGTTGAATAATGGGGTTTAAATAATCATAATAAAATTTCAGTATATTTATGATACTAAATTTTTTATTTTATGATTATTACCAAATATTTAGAAGAGTTAAAGGAAGAAATAAATTGAAATAGGCTAGGTAAGATGATTACATCTTATTGGGTGGTCCTCATTTAGATCCATTATTAAGGACTAATGGAATTGTATTTTAAGAATAATTTAAACTCCAAATTATGGATATGAATGTTTAGAAGTTGATTTTTTAGGGGGGTTATTCAACATAGATGGCTCAAATTATCACAAAGAAGAGAAAGGAAGAGTAATTATTATATGTGAGGGGGGGAAATTTGAATTACATAAAGTATTAAATTAATATAAATTAATATTTTGGGGAAATGGATCCAAATTGATTGAATGAAATTATAAGATTAGTATGAGTTGAAATAAAATCATCTAATAATGTTTGGACATGTTTTGGTTATGTTTAATCATTATCTTCAAGTTATAACATGCTAAAAAGAATAGGTGACCAATAAATAGACAATGATTCATATTTTTAACCATATATCATTGATTTGGAAAAATATTTTATTTTTATGAGTTTTAAATATTTAATAAACTATTATTAATAATAAAAATTAATTAATGTTTTCTTTTAAAATATATGAAATATTATAATATAATATGTTTATAACTCATATAAAATGGTTCCAAAATTTTATGGATTTTAAGATAAGAAAAATATGATCATAAAATAATTAAAAAAATCAAAATTTTATAGGTTTAGATATCATAATACATCATATATTTTTAATTAACCACTTTTTTAACCAATTTTAATCTTAAATGTGGTCATGCCATTTTTTATATTGAAGGGTTATAATTTTATATATCATGGGAAAATTATCTCATAAATGGCCAAGGGATGGAATTTTAAATCCTTTCTCATCCTACTTATCATATTTCAATATTTCTATAATATATCATTAATTTGATATAATACCCAAAAACATAGGGAATAACACTTTTTATTAAAATAAAATAAAAACAAAGAGAGGATGAACGAGGTCATACAAGAAACATGCTCTCATTCCAAGCAGAAGAAAAAACATCAAAGATCATAGCCACAGTAGGTGGTATCATAATCATCATCTCAATCAGACTGATAATCAAAAGGACCATGGGACTGGGTAACCATAGTTGGCTTTAGATATGAGTAGTCTTTCCTCGGTCTTGCTTTCTTAGCAGGAACAGGTTGGAACCGTTCATTAATTTGATATTATATATTTAACATAAAATAATGTCAATATATTTTAACAACTATTCACATAATTTGACATTGAATACCACCTGAAAGATACGAATTGAAATATAAACCTTTAACACATCTCTCATATAAAATATTTAAATTAAAAATTAATGGGACACTTTAAATCACCCAAATAATAGTACATTTATATTTATTAATATCATTATTTTTATTTTTTACTACTTTCAAAAGTGTTGTGTCAGCTTTGCATAAGAATTTATGGTAATTATTTTATCAAAAAAAAATTAAAAATATATTACCATGATAAAAATATTGTTCATCATTACAATAGAAAATTATAACTAAACAGATATTTTTTTATCTCTATCCCAAAATATTATATATGTTACATTAATAAAAATTATATTCTTGACTTTATCTTTAACCTAAATTTTATAATGTTCAAAAATACAATTTTAAATAAAAATAGGTATTTTCCACTATTCACAAAAATTTTATCTTTTAAAAAAATCACAAAGATACATTATAATATGATTTATAAATGTTCATTTCAAAAAATATATTATTTTTATAAAAAAACATTTTTAAATGTTTCTAAAATTAATTAAAATATTCCCTCACAAAAGGAAACAAAAATATTTTTTGAAAAAAAAAATTATTTTTGAAGAATCAAATGTATTTAATAGATATTGAGTGCTTGTTTCCAAATAATTAACCAATAAATTATTATTGAATATCCCCTTTAATATATAGTTCAAATTTTAGTTAATTATATTCACACATATCAATTCAATGGAAATTTTATAATGGTCATAAAATAATATAATTTTTTTCTTTGTTATCGCTTGGTGGTGCATGTTGTGTAAACTATAAAACATGAAATGTTATCATTAGTAAAAGTATGTTATGTATTTATAATTTCCTAAGGGAAATATAATACATATGGAAAAATATGTAATGTATTGAATTTCATCTAAATAAAATTGTATTATATATGGAAAATGATCTTATGCATTGATGAATTGGTTATGTAAGAATATTTTTCTAGAAGAAAATATCATATGATGAAAGTATATTATGTAAAATATTTTTCATATAAAAAATATATTTTAAATGATGGATTATGTTATGCATGGATTAAACATACATTACATATTTAAATTTAAAAAAATATCATTTGTAAGAAAAAAATATTACATATGAGAAAATTATGTTACATATTGATTTATACCTATATAAAATATATTACCTATCAGCAAAAAATGTACTATGTATCAAGTAATATCTTAGGTACTGAGTCATATTTAATTATAATATGTTAAGTATATGTAATATATTACACATCGAATGAAATATGTTTTGTATTGAAATGTTTCTTGAGGAAAATGTATTATGAATGGATATTTTTTTAATGAAAATAATGTTACGTATTAGTTATTTTTATAAAAAAAATATAATATCTACAGAAATTATATTTTTTATTTATAATTTTTTTATTGGAGTATTATTTAACAGAACTATTGTATGTATTATTATTATATTATGTAGTTCATGAATTGTATTGTGTATGTTTTTTCCAAATGGAAAACCCATATATGAACAAATATATTACGCAAGACTTAAAATTTTTATATAAAAATATTTTCCTGAGATAAAAACCTGACGTACCAGGGAAATAGCTTGCGTATAAGGATTTTTTAAAGAGAAAACCTTAAATAGATGTTAAAATTGTTGTGTATGAAGATGATGAAATATAAAAACTATACATATGAACTAAAAACATTAAATATGAAGGGATAGACTTTAATTTTGGAAACAAAACCCCAATAATAATATGATATATCATACATATAGGTTCATTAGGGGAGATACTTTTGATAAATTCTTAAATATTTTATATTTTTTGTAATTAGTAAATATAAAATTCTTTTCCAGAAATTATATGATATTAAGTAAATTAATAAAATTATGTTGAAATTGGATGTAACTATTTCCAGGACTTGTAAAACGTAATCATGTTAGAATGTGGATTTATTTTATAATTAATTCTATAATGAGATGTCTCTCGATTCTCAATGGATTTAAGTGTCAATTTTTCAAGAACATGGATCGAGGTATATGAAACAATATATATTGATTTATTCATGATATTTTCACATCTTCATTTTTCTTGAATTTTTTATGTTGGGTGAGGGTTTTTAGTGATGATTACACTAGAACATGGTTGCATCATATCAATATCAAGGGTCTTTTTCCCATCTTAGTTGAAAGAGATCCAAGAAGGATACTCACGCTAGGTTTTGTGTCGATTTGTTGAGGTATATGTCTTACATAATTTAATTTTGGATTTCTTGTAATTTGGACGAAATTGATGAATTTATTTAAAAGATAAATTAGGTATTTTATGTAATAAAGGTCTGGATGGATACTGGTGATGGTTTCTTCCCCCTTGGATTATATATTTAAGGCACACAATATTTTTGCTGAAAAATTTCATGATTTTCACATATAAAATTAGATTATATTCCGTTATGGAATTACTATTTGTTTAATGTCTAAATTACTAATAATTATTTAATTATTGATTTCATATTACTTTGATGTAGTTATATCCTCATGTTGATTGATGAAGGCTGATTGGCCTTGGATAATATTGGGTGGTGGTCATTGAGCTCACACTAACTGATATATCTTTATGAATGAGGTTGGTTTTACCTTGAACCTCACCATTAGTATATGAATTTTCTTATATAGAATTTGATTTTCATTCTCACCACTATTGTGTAATTTAATTTGTTTTTTAAAAAATAAAATGTTTTCTTTAAACAATCACAAATTATATAGAGTCTCATGGGTCTAAGATGGACCCTGGAATAATGGTTGATGCCTCATCCATCATTTGTCAGGGAAATACCCATAAGTGTATGCAATATGATATATGATCAAAAGAATATTTTTAATAAATTTACTGAACATTATGGACCTTTATAATGTTTTCCTTATAACCCTTGATATTGAAAATATTGTATGACAAATATTTATTAGGTGACTGTGTTTTGAAAAAAACATGAGATAACTTATAGAATTTGTTATATATGACTATAGAGTTATGAGAGAGTTACTTTACCTCTATTATATAAGAATTAGGGTGGTTATACCCTAGGTAGGTTTATATTTTTTGTTTGGCCTTCCAGGACTGACCTATGAATTGGAAAGATAGATGGATATTTTGACATCTCGTGAGATTGATTATGATGTGGAATTTCGTTGTGAAGCATGTGAGGATGAAATAAAATCATGGTAATGCTCAGGGGTGTTATTCCATTTGTTTAATTTTATTTTTCCCAATAGCTAGTAATGAGATATATGATAATATGCAGGGTTTCTAGACTGTGACAAGGACTAGGGGACATGAATGGCTCTCTCATCCTTATGATGGCCCTAGGGAGGGTTAGTATAGAGAAGATATCAAATTGATATACTATTATGTTTATAAAGATAAATAGATTTTTTTATAATAATAGTTAAACTTATGAAATGTTTTATGGGTTTAGTCCACCAGAAAACCCAAGAGGGGGTTATTTTTATATATTAGATTCTTCCAAGGAAGGATAATTCTCCCCCAATTTGTTTATGTAAAATGTTTCCTGGGTGTGTTACTTATCCCAATATATTTTTATTTGATATTTTTACTATAAGAAAAACTCTCCCCCAAATAGGTTTACATGATTGGTTATTAGATGAGTTTCTCTCCACCATATGTTATATGAGATTTTTGGTGGGGTTACTTTTCCTCTAAACTATATATATGAGAATCTGGGTCGGGTCCTCTTATCGTGATTGATTATCTGAGATCTGAGTGGGTTCTCTCATTCCTATTACTCAGTTTCATGGGATTATTCATGTAGTCCATTTTCCCATAGTGATCATTTTTATGGGATTATGTTGTACTATCTCCTCCCTCTAATTTCACTATTCCTTATATTTTGTGGTGGGATACTCTTACCCAATAGGGTTTTATATATGATATGACCCAGGTGGGACACAATTCCACATTATTGATCAAAAATATTTATGTGTACATATTCATGAGATTTTGGGACATGATATTAATACCTCTGATACTGATATGGCATGATTAAAGGCACACCATCTACCACAACTCAACCTATTGGGGCACTTCTGACTAGTGAAAGGATGAGTTGTAACTACCCTGAGGCCACCTTCATCTTCCATGGGCTGGATAGTAGCACCAAAAGATATAAATAAAATGGGATAACTTTTCATCAATACCTATACGCATGAACCCAATCGTCCTCATGTATAAGTGAAGCATAATAAAATGAAAAGTATTTAGTATCTTGAGTAATAACCATGCATGTAACAACCTCTATGGAATACCAAATATTAAAAAATCATAATATAAAAAGTAAAGGGGGAAAATACATGTCGACCAGAAAAGATGTCCCAACCTAATAATAACTAGAAATGTAAGTGTTGAGAGAGATAATCTCTAGATCTCTATTCCCCAACCACCATACATGGAAAAATGCACTCTGTTATCCCCTATGCTCCTTCATAATCATCACTGACTAGTCTATCATATTCATAATACATCTCTTGTGTGAAATAATCCCATATATGGGTGAGTCTAAATATACCAAGTCAGAATCCCTAAAAACTAGAGGGGGTGCAACAAGAGACATGTGGTAAATAGACAACTCAATAAATAGAGAGTGAGAAAATAAAAACAATAATTAGAAAATATATATATATGATCATAAAAAGAATCTCATTTGAGAGATAAAGTATAACTCGATCCCATTGCCTGACCTCAGATGATGAGTCTTCCAACAGTTCCAAAAATGTCAACAAGTGATATTTTTCATCTCATAGTCTTGTCCAAAAAGGTATCCAAGAGGAGAAACACATTACTGATATTCCACATAGTCAAGGGGACATAATCTCTTGGTACTAGAAACATACCATGGTACAATATTATTATGACATTAAATAAATAGAGGACCCATTCCCTAACTCCATGATAGGGTTCCACTCAGTAGTTACATGACCCATTACCTAACTCCACATGAGGGTTCCACTCAGTAGGTAGATGATCCAATATTTAACTCAATAGGAGGGTTCCACTCAGTAGGTAGAGGGTCCATTCCTTGACATTAAAGGGGGTATACACTCACTGGGTAGAGGAACTATTCCCTGACTCCACATAACAGTGAAACTTAGTATGTACAGGACACATTCCCTAAATCTAAAGGTTGATGTCACTCATTACATAGAGGAATCGTTCCCTAACTCAGCCCGAGGGTTCCACTCACCAATTTGGGGACTCATTCCCTTACTATATTGAAGGGTTCCACTTAGTAGATAGAGGATCCAGGCCCTGCCCCGGGAGGGATGATCTACTCTTTGATGATCATGTCCAATATTTTTTTTATCGAGCACCACCTAAGGATGTTTTTCTCTCATAAAGTCTCACATCATATCTCAGAATACACTATGAAATGGACCATCATGTTATATTTGGAAAACCACTCGGGATAGTCAATTCAGATTCCCAAATTTTAGTAAAAAAATGGGATATGAGAGGAAGAAGAGTCATAAGGGAGTACACAGCTTGTAAGGGACCCAACTGATATGTGGTCCCACATTCTCACCATGTTGTGTCCTATCCGACACATGACTCACTTTCCATGTAGTACTACATGGAATTTAAGGGTATTACATGGCCTGTCTTGTCCACCTAGGGCCAAGCCATGTTCTCCTGGTCATGCTCATGTCTTTCGTGTTATTTTTTTTGTACACTTTCCATGTTATAGTACACTGAGTGTGCTCATCTGTTTCTATATATGTGTACTTCCAAAGGAAATTCCATGACACCATAACCATGAAACACAAAATGTGAGGGTTACAAATTGTTTTTTATTATTAATTAACTCAAAACCGTAGTCATCATTGCTAGGGGACTAAACACATATTTTTCATCAAACAAGTCATCATGTAGTTAGGTTCTTCACAGAAATCTATATTTGTACCATGAATCATAGATCTACCACGTATTCCATCATTGGTGCTTGAATGATCACCAAAGCTTGTGTTAATCTCCTATATCCTATGATTATGGAACTCCGATGGTTGAAAATACTACTCTTATCCTTCATCATGAAGTCATACATGTCACATGTCACTCATAGATCCTCCCACTGCCTCAACGGATGTCTAATCCATAGTGGAATCTCCCACATAACAAAAAACATCACAGTATATCATCAAATAATTAAAAATTCAATTTCATATGAATTTTCCATGATTTTTTAGTTTTCATCACACTCAAACTCACCCTGAAATGTTGAACTATGGACCAAATGGCCAATGGTGAAGAATGAAAATCACGATGGGGGAAATTACAAAAAAAAGGAAAAAAATAGTTTTCCAAGAATTCTGGGACAAAAAATATAGATTGAGGTTATCCTGGGTGAGAAACATTGAACAAATGGGAAATAATATTTAAACAATGGAAATATAATACATTTTCTCTTGCAAGGGATTTAATCAAAAGAAAATAAAATATTAAGGTTTGATTATGCTCAATATTTTAATCATGAGGTAGGAATCAAAAAATTATGAATCTTGGCTTATTATTAGATCATTAAATGATGAAAAAAATATTCTCCGATGATGGGGAAAGTCTATTAAGGTTACTAGACCTTGATTTACATGATATGGATGTCATTTATCATCTAATAACAATCTACTAATAAAGAATTGTAGGAAATCCTTTGAAAAATCCCAAGGTTATGTAGTTATTCCATAAAATTCACTATAAAATCCTATTTATAATGAAAAAATACTTTCGGTCATTTTCATTAAAACAAATTCATTACTTATATATTTTATGTATATGCACCCACCAATGGCTACCCCTCCCAAACATCATGCACCGATGAACTTTAGGATGCACCTAAGGTAAAACACACAATCCAAATTCAAATATATTCTATAAATTATAATATTGGACACTTTTTAGGAGACATTGAATTATTTTTTAATAACGGTGTGTGTGTGATATAAAATATATTTATTATTATTACAAAATTAATTTTTGGCTCACCGGACATCAAAATGGCACATCTTCTTAGCACTTAGATTTGAAAATATTCCCTGATATGTTATAATGTATTTAATGTAAAAAATTTTCCCTAAATTATTCTATAAAATCATATTTTCTTCCTGAAAAACCAAAAACTAAGAAAAAAAGTTGGGGATATTGATCCCGCATCGGGCTCTCCCTCTCTATGGATATATTCTACATGATCCCATGATACCACATATGTAACATCCTAGGTAAATAAATAATATTACATTCTAATGTTTATCAATATTTGTGAATAAGATGTTCATGCTATTTTAAAGGGAATGCAATGCTCGATGGCGTACCCAATACGCAACAACGAGTTTCTTTGAAATCATACGTTCCACACTAATAAGACAATAATATTATAATAGTTAAGGCCTAGCCGTTATAATGGTGGGAATGAACAGAAATAACTAAAAAATTATTACATATTTTTCTTAAATTTTTTTTCATTTATCCAATAAATGTTAGAGGCTTAAATTGCAAATGAATCCAATTTTAAGCATAAATATTCTAATATTCTTTAAAAGGTCGATTAACCGCCTTTTGATGGAGAACCCTTTATAAATATACTTTTGAAAATTTTATATGTTTTATTTGACAAAATAAAATCCTTCTTTAGAATCTGGACATCAAAATTTACTTTGTTTAAATTTTTGTTATTTTTCCGATAAAGATCATTTTTAGTGAAAATGTTGCATTTTTATTCAAAAACTCCTTTTAATCTGATTTATTTATATGGATATATTATCTTTTTAGTTGATATTAAAGTGTATTTATAATATATTTTTACCATTTAATCCAATGGTGGTCATTGGATTTAATTTCACTTTGAAATTGGACTTAAACTTGTGTCAATTGTTTAATAGATATTGTTTCTTAAAAACAAGCTATTTATTTTGACAGCGGGAATGAATTATTAAATTAATTAATGAAACTTATATATTTTTAATTTTGTAAAATAGACATCATTTTTGAATTCAGAATATCAAATATAGCTTAGGGTGAATTTTTGGTATTTTTCTGAAAAACATCAATTTTTATGAATAATGATACCACTAAGTGGAAGTTACAGAAATTGGTTTTTCATTTAAATGATACTTTACCACTTTTGTGATTTTATTTTCAAAAATCCAACATACATGGTTATCATTAGAAAGTAAAATGTGGTTCAATTAGATGAAAATATTTTTTTGCTGAATAGTAACTTTTATGTTTTATTAATCGCGATTAGAGGTAATTAGTGTAATTTAAGGTAAAGATAATGTTATAATAATATTAAATGACCATGACACATGGCATACCCTTATTGGATGAGTCATTTCCAACTAAGACAATCCATGGGTCAACTTGGGGACCCCATGGAGCCACTTTGGTTGGAAAATGACTTTAATAACTTTTTATTTAATGTTAAAATTAAAATGTTACAAACATGTATTGTTTTACTAATGAAATTTTTACATGGGGTTATACAAGTCGTATTTTTGACAATAAATATTAATTAGAAAGATAAAAATATTTCCTACATCATGATATTGTTTTATAATTTTTAGACATTAAATAAATTATTTTATTTATGAAACTGTGATGATGGAGTGATTTCCTCATAAATGAACGATTTAAATAAAATGAGAAGATATGTTGAAATATAAGTCTTTCATTTGTCACAGACCTATTGGATGGGAGTATTTTGAAACCTCATCACCTTATACTATAAAGATATCCTTTTGGGACCTTTAAAATCCGAAAATCATTTTATAATAAAGTAATATTTTATAACATTCCAAGAGTGCCCCTCCTCTTCTCTTATGAAAGGCCCCCACCTCTACCACCATACCCACACCTCTCAAGCCTTTGGCTCAGCCAAACCCTACCCATTTAATCTTTCCACATCCCTTTATTCATCATTGAAGCATCACCTTTGGCATAATACTCATCAAGAAACCCTTTTGGTTCAAACCAAGAGAAGTTACCCGATTTAAAGGTAATGTCTTCACTTGGGTTCTTTTGTTTTATTTAGCTTCTCCAAACCCCTAAAAACCTTTTATTCCATTCTTTTGTAACGAAAAAAGTATCTTAAATATACTAGGATGTTTTTATGTGAAGTATTGGAGATACAATTACACAAACCTCCATCTAATGGATAAAGAATATACTGTTTCTGTGGATTGTGAATTACTGCCTCACGAAACGATGATAGTTCAATATTCTCTTATCACCTTTCATGGTGGCCATTATGATGTAACTGTATTTTATATATGATATATATGGTATATATGTTTTCCATATGCTTCTGTATTTTATATTTAAAAAATACCTTTATGCTTTTCATGTTGTGCAAATGCGATAATTCCATTCGAGGAAGTGTGGACTACCACCCCCTCAAGTGATGTGACTCGTTCATGAAATACATGGAATGTATAAAGAATCAAATTAATGAAATTATGTGACCTATAAAACATATATATTATACTATAATTACAATATATATATCTCTCAATTATTTTTAATTCCATTAATATGTCAAATAAATGAAAGTGGCGTTCATGTGTACGTACGACCTACCATCTCCATGAACAGTGCATTTCATTTCTTTTTATCTACAAATGTTATGGAATAGTATAAAATGAAAATGTACGGAATATATATGATATTTAAATCATTAATACTATTCTGTAGATGATTTAATTATAACCTCATGGACAATCATTTTCAAACAAGTTCATTTTTGACTAGTGTAACAAACATGGACAAAAATGTCTGATATGAACTCACATTATAAACAAATTATTATAACATTATAATATGTGATATTAACTGAGTAATACTCTTTAAATGATTAAATTAAGCAATTATAAATTGACCAAAGTTTATTATTCATGAATATAATGAAACGAACAAGACAAGTCGGACTTGAGGTAAGGGATCTGACCTCTCTCTTTCTTTTAAAGTACTCTCTTTTATGTCATTTCATTTATGCTCCTTGTTCTTGTGATGGAGGATGTTCTTTTATATTACTCTGGCTGTAACTTTTATTTTAATATGATGATATACACTATTTTATCTCATCATTACATTTTTGGAAGTTCTATGTGGCGCCATTAGGCTGCTGAATTTTCATAAGGGGATTTTCATCACACTTTTTATTCCTATGAGATTCATGCTACATTGGCCACTATTTCATTTTTTGTGGTGTATGTGATGCACATTATTTTAATATTTGTATAATATAATCTCATTTATGGGTATTTACATCTTCATTGTATGACCCTTCTTTCATGGGGTGTACGTTTCGAAGGTTTCCCAAATCGGTAAGGGAACCTTTCACACTCTTCTTTTAAAAGACTAATTTTTTTATGTCTTTTAATTTACATCTTTTTATGTTGGGATATGTTCTTATATATCCTTATAGATTTCAATTTTATGTCCAAGTGATGCGATACCATTTTCTCTCTCAACAACTAATTTTATGAATTCTAAAGTGACGTCATTAGGCTGTCGAATTTTACCAAGGGAACTTCTTAACCCAATTTCGATTTCTTTGGGTTCAACATGTAGTTATTGAATATGTCACCCTATGAATATGTGTGAATGACCTCCGGTTGTTTTACACTTAATATACACTTATATTAGGTGTATTTATACTTTTCACACATCATTACGAGATTTATTTATCTTTAATTTAAGGATACCTTCTTTATAAGGGATTTCATCTCATTTTATATTTCTACTGAGACATCATGGTTGTTATGCACTAATTCACTCTTATATGGTGTATATACTGTCCTTTGGACTATTATATCATGAATACCTTTATTCTCATGATATTATAATGTTCTGATTAAATGTTATTCCTAAATTATTGTATTCAAGTGTCACCCACTTTGTTAAAAATCCTTTAACTAAAATATCGCTTTAAATGTTTTAATGATTTATTATAATAAATATTTCTCATTAATATCCTTTTTTTCAAAATGGTTTTAAGGATTTATTTCTATAGATATTAATGGTTTAAAATGTTAAAAGCTTTAATGTGGTATGGGACAGCTTGATTCAAAAATCTCTTTATTAAATGTTTTAAATGGTTTTGAAAATGGTTTCATAAAGCATTGATTATGTCAATATATTGAAATGATATATTGTGATTGCAATGTCGAAATGTTATGTTTCATTTATCAATGTTTTATGTGATATGACTATGTTATGGTTCTTGGGCATTGTCTATGAAGAAGGGTGGTTTCGTGATAAACTAAGGGCGGGTGATCCCGATATAGATCTGTAATGCATTGGGTAACGCGAAGGGGTTAAACGCTGAGGTTTCTTTGAAGATATGGAGGGAATATACTGTGATGGGTATTCCAAACTTAACCATGATGGTTACTCTCTTTGTAAGTATGTTATGAATTCCTCAAGATACCTTTATGCCTTATGATTTCTATGAGTTATTAATTAATATTATGATTTCATGAGGTATGTTAAATTGCTTATGTTTTATAAGTAAAGTATGATCTCATTGATTCTTATGTATACATGGACTAATGTTTTTCTTTCCATGTTGTTATAACCCTTACTGAGCTTTTAATGCTCATAGCATGTTTTTTTGAAATTTTTTTCACCGGACATAAAGTTGAATAAGGTCAAGGATGGGATTAAGGAAATGTCAGGCTGTCTAAAACAAAGAACTAGACATGACGCTTTTGTTAAAGATTTTTTTTTTTGAAAAAAATGGAAGCTGAGTAGATGTGTCTACTTTGTAATCTTTGAGTTGTAATAGTTATTTCCTTATTCTCTAAAATTCTAAACCTGAAAATATCCTCAATGTGAATTATTCATTTAATTCAATAATAAGTAATGTTTACGGCCGGGTCCTTATAGTTGGTTTCAAAGGATGGTTTAGATAAATTTAAAGGTTAGAGTGTTAAGTGAAAAGTTGTGTATAACCACAATTTTTATTATATTAGATAGAGTCAGTATTATATTTTAAGGTTGGAATGAGTTTGAGATAACATGGATAAGTATATATTACTGTTTATCTTCATCTTTAGTATATAATGATTTTGTTGATATACTCACACTGACATTTCTGGTTTTAGTAAATGGATGGATATAGCAGGCACCAAAGTAACAATGGGTTTAAAGGAAACTATGGTGGTTCTCTGATTAAGAGACTGGATGAAATGGGGGATTCAATGAGAAATATCATGGTTATTCTAAACCAAATATCAGGAGTCATGATCAACCACTTGAACCTTGATGAGTTCTCTAATGCATCATGTACGAGATAAACAACTCGACAAGGATGTTAAGGTAATAATTATAAAGGTAACCATTAGGGTTTATATGATCCTTACTTTTGTGGTAATTATGGGTTACTATACGTTATGATGGAATATGAATGACATGATATAAACATGAGGTTAAATTATTTTATGGTTATTTTTGATGATTTTATCTCGTTTTGAGTAATATTTCAAGAATTATATTGTTTTGGAAAATGGACAACATGCAGACTGTATGACAACCTGTCGCGTCAGAAAAAGCTGTGGGAATCGAACCCACAACCAAAGTGCGACTGGTATTTATCGCCTACCACTGGACTACGTGAAGTCCCTGGTTATTTTGACAAATTATTTTTAGTTAGATGATTTTATGAATGAATATTAAGTTTATTTTGGGTTATATATGGAAATTATTAACCTATCATGGAAGATATGTGATTAGGTTAATTACTTTTCAGTATGATACTTTAAGAGAAACTGATGTTATTTGGAGATAAATGTTAATTTGTACCTTGGGAGACTACATGATTAAATCTTTCAAATATTTGGGTTTCAATCTTAGTTGGGTTTACATTGAAGAATTTTGTGGACAAATTGTTTATTGAATGGTCGTCGTTGAACTTTGGGTTTTGTTTGACAAATTTTGGAGATTAGGAGTAGTTTTTCTTTTTGTAAAAAAAATATCCTTTTTGTGTATTATCTGATCTCGTACTAAACTTTTTGGTTTGGTTTTGGTTGAGATCTAAAGACATGGAAAATATATATTTCTCTTTTGTGGATTAGGTTATTCTCAAGAAGATGATTATAGTACTCTTAATGTGAATAGGTCTTCCTAAATACTCGTCTTTTGGAGAAAATATGAGTTTGATTAAGGAATCTAGTAAAAGTGGAATGTCTCTGTGACAAGTAATTATATTTCATTATGATTTAGTTAGGCTCAAAAATAAATTCCTCAATGAAGAGTAACTTAAAACAAAATTGTTGTTTGTTAACTTTTCCTACTAGGGAATCGAATACCGTTTAACCCATCACAAGATTGTGATTTTCTTGTTGTTAACATTCTCCTAGACATGTTTACTATCACTCTCCATCAGAACATGACCCTTTTTTTCTCCTCCATATCCATATTTTCATACATGTAATCCTAGTATGGGTTATATTGGGTGACCTTTGCACTTCTCTTCCTTTCTTTTAAAGTGATAGTGTTACTGACTCTTGTTCCGATGTGGGACTTTTAATTAAGTTTCCAAGACCAATTTTGAAATTGTGAGGACGTAATTCCCAAAAGGGGGGAAGGATGTTACATCCTAGGTAAATAAATAATATTATATTCTAATGTTTATCAATATTTGTGAATAAAATGTTAATACTACATTAAAGGGAATGCTATGCTCGATGGCGTACCCAATACGCAAAAACGAGTTTCTTTGAAATCATATGTTGCACACTAATAATATAATATTATTATAATAGTTAACGCCTAGCTATTGTAATCACAGGAATGAACAGAAATAACTAAAAATGATTACATATGTTTGTTAGATATTTTTACATTTATCCAACAAATGATAGAGGCTTAAAATGCAAATGAATCCAATTTTAGGCATAAATCTTCTAATATTATTTGAAAGGCCGATTAACCACCTTTTGATGGAGAACCCTTTTTAAATATACTTTTGACAATTTTATATGTTTTATTTGACAAAATAAAATCCTTCTTTATAATATGGACATCAAAATTTACTTTGTGTTAATTTTTGTTATTTTTCCAATAAAGATCATTTTTAGTGAAAATGTTGCATTTTTAATTCAAAACCTCTTTTTAAACTGATTTATATATATGGATATATTATCTTTTTAATTGATATTAAAGTGTATATAGAATATATTTTTACTATTTAATCCAATGGTGGTCATTGGAATTAATTTCAATTTCAAATTGGACTTAAACTAGTGTCAATCTTTTAATAGATATTGTTTCTTAAAAACACGTTATTTTTTGACAACAGGAATGAATTATTAAATTAAATAATGAAACATATATATTTTTAATTTTGTAAAGTAGATATCATTTTTGAATTCAGAATATCAAATATTTCTTAGGGTTAATTTTTGGTATTTTTCTGAAAAACATCAATTTTGATGAATAGTGAAAGCACTAAGTGGTAGTTAAAGAAACTGATTTTTCATTTAAATGAATCATTACCACTTCTGTGATTTTATTTTCAAAAATCTGACACAAATGGTTGTCATTAGGAAGTAAAATTTGGTTCAATGAGATTAAAATAATTTTTGGGTGAATAGTAACTTTTATCTTTTATTAATCGTGATTAGAGGTAATTAGTGAAATTTAAGGTAAAGATAATGTTAAAATAATATGAAATGACCTTGAAACATGTTCTACCAATACAGGATGAGTCATGTCCAACCAAGACAATCCATGGGTCAACATGGGGACCCCATGGAACTATTTTGGTTGGAAAATGACATTAATAACTTTTTATTTAAAGTTGAAATTAAAATGTCACAAACATGTATTGTTTTACTAAAACAATTTTTACATGGGGTTATACAAGTAATATTTTTGACTATAAATATTCATTGGAAATCTAAAAATATTTCATACATTGTGACATTTTGTTATGATTTTTAGACATTAAATAAATTATTTTATTTATTGACATTGTGATGATGCAATGATTATCTCATTAATGAACGATTTAAATAAAATGTGAATATAGGGTGAAATATAAGTCTTAAACTTGTCACAAACCTATTATATGGGTTTATTTCTAAACCTTATCACCTTAGACTATAAATATATCCTTTTGGGTCCTTTAAAATCTGAAAATATTTTTATAATAAATTAATAATTTATAACTTTCCAAGAGTTCCCATCCTCTTCTCTTATAAAAGGCCCCCACCTCAACTATAAGGCACCGGCCTTAAACCTTACTTAATCTTGAGTTATTACAAGATTACACATTGAGGATCTTTTCGGGTTTAGAGTTTTAGAGAATTAGATCATAAAACTAGCATTACATTCCACATATAAACAAAGTGGTTACATAAAGATAGTATTCTTCATTCCCTTCAATGGAAACATATTTAAAATAAAACATGGAATATTTCTTGACACATCCCTGACTCTATCATCTTATCATGTACCTTTCCCGTGACCTGTGAAAAACATTTCAAAAACTTGGGATGAGCATAAAAAATCAGTATGGGTTATAAAAAAACATGGAAAGGAAAAATGAGTTCATATATACATAATAATGAAATCATACTTTACCCATAAAACATAAGCACTTTAACATACCTCGTCAAATCATGAAAAATCATAGAAATCATAAGACATAAAGGTAGCTTGAGGAATTCATAGCATTCTTATGTGGGGGGTAACCCTCTTGGTTACATTTGGAATACCCATCACAGTATATTCCCTAAATCTCTTCGGAGAAACCTTAACGTTTCACTCCTTCACATTACCCAATGCATTGGAGATCTATATCATGCTCACCCGCCCTTAGTTTATCACGGAACCACCCGTCTTCATAATAATGCCCAAGAACCATAACATAATCGTATCACATAAAACATGAATAAAGGAAACATAAAATTTCCACATTTCAATCAAAAGATATCAATACAACACAAAAAACATTGTGAAAACCATTTTCAATTCCAAAATTAAAGAAAAGTAAAACATAGTATTTATTTTTCTTTTAAAAAGAAGGTATGGCTTGTAGAGGAAGCCGAAACTCAAATAACGACTATGACAGCGGAGAAGTCATTGTCGCCGCATACGTACGACAAAAACCTTCCCTTTTTTCGTTTAGTAAACACTTCGTATAAAAAAGATTCTTTTTGAATAAATGTAAAAGTCAAAGGGGTTTATACACCGTATAAAAGAAGGTTGTGTATAAAAAAAAATATGCCTCAATGAAAGGAGATTGAGACGAAGTCCCATACCTCGTATCCGACTTGACCTGACCGTTCTTTAATCTCCTGAATAATAAACTTGAGTTAATCTCTACTTTCTTATGAACCTTTTTCAAGTTCATTATTAATTTTATACCTTGTTATGAACATCATGTAATCATTTAAGTTAATAGTGTTCATTTTGTCGGTATTTGGTTCTTAAGTCAAAAATAGACTTCTTACACTTACATGTTGTTAATTTGGTCAAAGGTTCATTATATCCAAAATGATATCAATTATTTTGATAACATATATATCATATATATTAATCATATAAATGTATTTATAATATTACATCACATTCAGAGGTAAGAAATGAAATGCACCGTTCATGGAGACGGTAAGCCGTACGTACGCATGAACGCTACTTCCATTTCTATTTCGTATTTTCTGGAATGGAAGAATAATGATATAAGAGTATATTATAATTCCAGTATAATAACATATATAATATCATTAACTTTATCCTTTACACATCCCACATATGGTATTAACGAATCAAATCACTTTCAGGGGGCGGTAGTCCGCACTTCCTAAAATGAAGATATCGTGTTTACCCATAATGGAAACCATAAAGGTATGCCCAAAATGAAAAAAACAGAAGCTTAAGGAAAACATAAACATATTATATGTCATATATAAAAATATTGAAATCATAACGGCCACCTTTGAAGGTTTTAAATGAGTATTGAACAATCATCGTTTCGGGAGGCAAAATTTCGCCATCCACGGAAACCGTATGTTCTTTAACCATTTGATGTAGTTGTGTGAGAGTGTAGCTCAAATAAATCTTATAACAACATCCTAGTATATTGAAGATACTGGTGTTGTTACAAAATAAGTAAATAAAAAGTGTTTAGGGGGTTGGAGAAACAAAATAAAACAAATGAACATGAGAGAATGAATTACCTTTAAAAGTGTAACTCCTTTTGATTTGAGCCTAAAGGCTTCCTTTGAAAGGATTATGCCCAAAGGGAATACTCTAGGATGAGGAGAGGGATGTGGAGAGAGTAAATGGGCAGGGTTTGTCCTAGCCAAATGCTTTAGGAGTGTGTGAAATGAGGTAGAGGTGGGGGCCTTTTATAAGAGGAGAGGAGGGGCACTTTTGGAAAGTAAAGAAATATTACTTTATTTGAAAATGTGTTTCGGTTTTAAAAGGTCCTACATTGATATAATTCGTGGATAAGGTGATAAGGGTTCAAAATACACTCATCCAATTGGTTTTGGACATGTGTAGTTCTAGAGATTTTACATTATCTTTCCATTTTATTTAAATCGTCAAATAATGATGTCATCGCTGCATCATTATTATGTCATAAATAATTTAATTTATTTAATGTCTAAAAATTATAAAAAAAATACTATGCTGTAGGAAATATTATTAGCTTTCCAATGAATATTTATAATAAAAAATCTGATCTTTATATCCCCATGTAAAAATTGTTTTCGTAAAACATATTATGTTTGTGTCATTTTTACTTTTACATTAAATAAAAAGTTGTTTATGTCATTTCCCAACCAAAGTGGATACATGGGGTCCCCAAGTTGACACATGGCTTTTCTTGGTCGGCCATGACACAACCAATGAGGGTAGGACATGTTTCAAGCTCATCTTATTTTATTAAAGCATTATTTTTACCTTAAACTACACTAATTAGCACTAATCGCGATTAAGAACTTAATAAGTTACTATTCACCAAAAAATTATTAAAATCTCATTGAACAACATTTTACTTCTTAATGACAACCATGTATGTCGGATTTTTGAAATTCAAAACAAAATGATGGAAAAATTTCATTTAAACGGAAAATCAGTCTTTATAAGTACCACTTAGTGGTTTCACTATTCATCAAAAAATGAAGTTTTTCAGAAAATTACCAAAAATTCACCCTAAGCTATATTTGATATTAAGAATTAAAAAATGAAGTCTATTTTACAAAATAAAAAACATATAAGTCACATTAATTAATTTATTAATTAATTCCCGCTGTCAGAGCAAATAGCGTGTTTTTATGAAACAATAAGTATCAAAACATTGACACTAGTTTAAGTCCAATTTCAAAGTGAAATTGATTCCAATGACCACTATTGGATTAAATGGTAAATATATATTAATATTACACATTAATACCAATTCAAAATATAATCTAATCATATAAATAAATTAGATTAAAAAGCAGTTTTGATGTAAAATGCAGTATTTTTCACTATTCATTAAAAAATGAACATTGTCAGAAAAATACCAAAAATTCACACAAAGTAAATTTTTATATCCCAATCATAAAGAATAAGTTTATTTTGACAAACATAGTTTATAAAATTGTCAAAAGATATATTTAAAAAGGGTTTTCCATCATAAGGCAGTAAAACAATCTTTTAAGGATATTAGTGTATTCTATGCTTAAGTTTGGATTTATTTTCATTTTAAGCCTCTAAAACACTATCTTAATCATTAATAGACATAGATAAAAATATCTATTATTCATTACTTACTTGGGATGTTACATCCTTCCCCCCTTTAGAAAATTGTGTCCCCGTAATTTATTTACTTATCGAATAAATGGGGGTACTTATCCCTCATTGCATTTTCAGATTCCCATGTTGCCTCTTCAATCATGTGGTTTTTCCACAAAACCTTTACCTGGTGAATCACCTTATTCCGTAACACTTGCTCCCTGTGGTCAAGAATCTGGACAGGTTGTTCCTCATAAGATAGGTTCTTTTCCAGCTGAACTACATCTGGACTCAAGACATAAGATGGATCTGTCATATACTTTCTCAAAATCGAAACGTGAAAAACATTGTGTACCTGAGATAAAATCGGAGGTAAAGCCCCTCGGTATGCAACTGATCCAACTCTTTCCAGAATTTCATATGGTCCAACGAACCTTGGACTCAACTTTCCTTTCTTACTAAATCTCATCACACTTTTCCAAGGAGAAACCTTGAGAAAGACATGATCAACTACCTCGAAAGATAGATCCTTCCTCCGGTTATCCGCATAACTCTTCTGCCTGCTCTAAGCTATTCTCATGTGTTTCTGAATCAGCTGAACTATTTCCACCATCTCTTCAACCAATTCTGGTCCCATCAACTTCCTTTCACCCACTTCATCCCAGAAAGCTGGAGTTCAACACCGCTTCCCATATAATTCCTGAAATGGTGCCATCTGTATACTGGAATGAAAACTGTTATTATATGAAAATTCAACCAAAGAAAGATGTGGGTCCCAACTTCCCTGATAATCCATAGAACAAGCTCGTAGCATATCCTCCAATGTCTAAATTGTTCATTCTGACTGCCCATCTGATTGAGGATGAAAAGCTATACTAAAATTTAATTCAGTACCCAACGACTTCTGAAGGCCTTTCCAAAAGTTAGAAGTAAACCTAGCATCACGATCTGATACAATGGAGAGAGGAACTCCATGTAACCTTACTATCTTTAAAAGATACAAACGGGGAAGTTGATCAAGAGAGAAAGTATCGCGTATAGCAAGGAAATGAGCAAATTTGTTCAAGCGATCAACAATAACCCATATTGCATTATTACCTCAAGATGTATTCGGTAATCCGACAACAAAGTCCATGGATATATTCTCTCATTTCCACTCTGGCACTGGTAAAGGTTGAAGCATCCCTTTCGGTAACTACCGCTCTGCTTTAACCTGTTGACATGTCAAACACTTCACAGTAAAATCAGCAATATCTCTTTTCATTCCATCCCACCAGAAATACTCCCGTAGATCTCTGTACATCTTAGTACTGCCAGGATGAACTGAAAAATGAGAACTATGAGCTTCACATAACAACTCTCTCTTCAACTGTGAATCACAATGCACACACAATCTCTTCCAAAATCTCAAAACGCAATCTTTATCAATGTTGAATTCAGGAAACTTACCTTTCTGAACCAGCTCTACCTTTTTCTGCAACTCACTGTCTTGCTTCTGTGCATGCTTGATTCTATCTGATAGAGATGATCTCACTGATACCTGAAACAAAACATAAGGACTTCCTGCACCAACAACTTCTATGCCAAAGTTCATCAAATCCTTAACCAAAGGATCACGTTCCAAACGCAACATTGTTAACGAAGCATTACTTTTTCGACTCAAAGCATCAGCCACTTTATTTGCTTTTCCCGGATGGTAATGAATTGTACAATCATAATCCTTGATTAATTCTAGCCATCTCCTTTGTCTCATGTTCAATTATTTCTGAGTGAATATATACATTAAACTTTTGTGATCGGTATATATTTCACACTTTACTCCATACAAATGATGCCTCCAAATTTTTAAAGCAAAAACAATAGCAGCTAATTCCAAATCATGTGTAGGGTAATTTACCTCATGAGTTTTCAACTGTCATGAAGCATAAGCAATTACCTGATCATTCTGTATTAGGACGCAACCAAGTCCTTTCAATGAAGCATCACTGTATATAACAAACTCTCCATTCCTGGAAGGTAGTGCCAAAACTGGAGCATTCACCAATCTTCGTCTCAATTCCTGAAAACAATCATCACATTCTTTTGTCCAGATAAACTTAACAACCTTCCGAGTTAGCTTAGTCATTGGACTAGATAACCATGAAAAATTTCAATCAAACCTTCGGTAATAGCCCGCCAAACCAAGGAAGCTACGAATCTCGGTTACATTTGTGGGTCTTGGCCATTCTTCCACAACTTTTGTTTTTGCAGGATCAACAGTTATTCCATCTTTAGATACAATGTGACCAAGGAATGAAATTTGTTGCAACAAAAACTCACACTTGTTGAATTTCCCATACAGTTTCTTTTCTTTTATGGTTTGCAAGATAACCCTTAAATGTCTTTCATGCTCCTCTTTAATTTTAGAATACACCAAAATAACATCAATGAAAACCACCACAAACTTATCCAAGAACTCATGGAAAATTCTATTCATTAAGTCCATGAATACAGCATGTGCATTGGTTAGCCCAAAAGGCATTACTACAAATTCATAATGGCCATATCTCGTACGGAACGCGGTCTTCGGAATATCTACCTCCTTTACCTTCAGCTGATGGTACCCCGATCTCAGGTCAATCTTTGAAAAAAACTGAGCTCCCTAGAGCTAATCAAAAAAATCATCGATATGAGGCAAATGATATTTGTTCTTAACAGTGATATTATTCAAGGCTCTATAATCAATGGAAAGTCTCATAGAACCATCTTTCTTTTTAACAAATAAAACAGGAGCACCCCATGGTGATGTGCTAGGTCTAATGAAACCTTTCTCTAATAAATATTGCAATTGCTCCTTCAACTCTAAAAGTTCAATTTGTGCCATTCGATAAGGGGGTTTTGAAATTGTCTTAGCATCAGGAACTAAGTCAACAGTAAACTCAACTTCCTGATCTGGTATTATTCCAGGCAACTCATCAGAAAAAACATCAGGATACTCATTTACCACTGGCACATCATTAATCTGAAAAGTTCCCTTATTTTCAACGATGTGTGCAAGGTAAAATTCATTTCCATCATTTACAAGTTTCTCGGCCTCTTGATATGTTATCAAAAGGAAGGGTTCATTCCCATAATCAAACTGAAAGTCTTTTTGAAAAGAAACTTGTTTAGCTCTACAGTCAATCTTAGCATGGTAAATAGAGATCCAATCCATACCTAGGATAACATCAAACTCTACTAGAGGTAGAACAATAAGGTTTTCAAGTAGGTTCTTTCCACAGATAAGGATAGGAAGATTCTTATAAATTCTTTTTGCCTCCACATTTCCCCCAGGTGTTTTTACCAAAAGTTTAGGAGTCATTTCTTGAGATGGTATTCCCATTTTACTAGAAAAGGTTTCAGAGATGAAAGAATGTGTAGACCCCGAATCAAACAACACACTGGCATAATCTGAAAAAACAAACAAAGTACCTGATACAACTTCATTTGATGGCCCGACATCTGCTGAAGTAGTTGCAAAGGATTTCACCACCCCTTTCGGCTTGTTGTCTAACTGCTTCCCATCACTCAAGATCATTGTCGGACACTCATTTTCATAGTGACCCATCTCATTGCACTTATAACATTTCACTAATTGTAAATCAAATTTGTTCTTACCTTAAACTTGATCCTTTTTAGTGAAATTATGAGCCTTATGTCCCATATTACCACATCGGTAGCACTTTCCAGAATTCAGAAGACATTCCCCATCATGCCTTTTGCCACATTTATCACAAACTGGAAACTTAGTTCTCTTACCATCATACTTTTTTGAAGAATTCTTACCTTTCTCCTGCCACCTCTGTCTCTTCTTCTGCTGGTCGTTATAGACCACTTGGTCATCGGTAAACTCCATTTCCACCTTCTCAGCATATCGAACAAGATTTTCATAACTTTTAAACTCACGTGAAGCTAATTCCCTTCGATATTTTGGCTTTAATCCTGAGTAAAAACGATTGATTTTACTATCATGGTCTCGGATAAAATTTGGAGCATACCTTGCCAATCGAGTGAACCTTTCTTCATAGGCAGCCACTGAGTCTTCCTCTTGCCTCAATTCCAAGAATTGTTTTTCCATCCTAAGTTGAACAGCGTTAGGAAAATACTTCTCAAGAAACATAACTTTGAATTCATCCCAGTCAAGAGAATCAATCTCATCGGCGTCCCTGATATTTTTAACCATAGACCACCACTGATCTGATTCACCCTCCAAACGGTAAATAGCAAGACTAACCTTTTGATTATCTGAACACCCCATGACATCAAAAATCTTCTCCAGTGCTTTAATCCACCCTTCAGCTATCACATGGTCAGATGATCCTCTGAATGATGGTGGATTTTGCCTCATGAAATGTTCCACCACTGACATGTTCCTCTGCGGTTGATCTGGCTAATCTTGTGCATGGATACCACCACCACTTATCGCTTGAGTCAACTATGCCATTACTACAACAAACTGTTCAGTTCCAATTCCGACCATTTCTGGATGCTGATTCGGAAGGTTATTTCCTTCTGTATGCCTTCCTAGCACTGCTTCCCTGTTTCCTCTGCGAAAAACCATTCTGAACAAACATGTCTTAGATGAAGCAACATGGTAATCTTCAAATGCTATATCATTTCAAATTTTTTTTGGATAATCATTTAATAGAATTCTAACTCCTAAAGTTATCTAAACCGACCTTTGATACCAACTATAAGGCCCCATCCTTAAACCTTACTTAATCATGAGTTATTACAAGATTACACATTGAGGATCTTTTCAGGTTTAGAGTTTTAGAGAATTAGATCATAAAACTTGCATTACATTCCACATATAAACAAAGTGGTTACATAAAGATAGTATTCTTCATTCCCATCAATGGAAACATATTTAAAATAAAACATGGATTCTTTCTTGACACATCCCTAACTCTATCATCTTATCATGTACCTTTCTCGTGACCTGTGAAAAACATTTCAAAAACTTGGGATGAGCATAAAAACTCAGTATGGGTTAAAAAAAACATGTAAAGGAAACATGAGTTCATATATACATAAGAATGAAATCATACTTTACCCATAAAACATAAGCAATTTTAAATACCTCATAAAATCTTGAAAAAATCATAGAAATCATAAGACATAAAGGTAACTTGAGGCATTCATAACATTCTTACTTAGGGGGTAACCCTCTTGGTTACGTTTGGAATACCCATCATAGTATATTCCATAAATATCTTCGGAGAAACCTTAACGTTTCACTCCTTCGTGTTACCCAATGCATTGGAGAGAAATATCGGGCTCACCCGCCCTTAGTTTATCACAGAACCACCCGTCTTCATAATAATTCCCAAGAACCATAACATAATCGTATCACATAAAACATGCATAAAAGAAACATAACATTTCCACATTTCAATCACAAGATATCAATACAACACACAAAACATTGTGAAAACCATTTTTAATTCCAAAATAAAAGAAAAGTAAAACATGGTATTTATTTTTCTTTTAAAAAGAAGGTATGGCATGTAGAGGAAGCCGAAACTCAAATAACGGTCACGACGGCGGAGAAGCCGTTGTCGCCGCATACGTACGACAAAAACATTCACTTTTGTCATTTAGTAAATGCTTCGTATAAAAAATATTCCTTTTGAATAAATATAAAAG
Source organism: Viscum album (assembly GCA_963277665.1). Classification (NCBI taxonomy): domain Eukaryota; kingdom Viridiplantae; phylum Streptophyta; class Magnoliopsida; order Santalales; family Viscaceae; genus Viscum; species Viscum album. Next base: position 1,459,492,755 of record OY728121.1, read on the forward strand.
TCAAAGGGGATTATACACTGTATAAAAGAAGGTTGTATATAAAACAAAATATGCCTCAATGAAAGGAGATTGAGACGAAGTCCCATACCTCGTATCCGACTTGACCCGACCGTTATTTAATCTCCTGAATAATAAACTTGATTTAATCTATACTTACTTATGAACATTTTTCAAGTTCATTATTCCTTTTATACCATGTTATGAACATCATGTAATCATTTAATTTAATAGTGTTCATTTTGTCGGTATTTGGTTCTTAAGTCAAAAATAGACTTCTTACTCTTACATGTTGTTAATTTGGTCAAAGGTTCATTATATCCAGAATGATATTAATTATTTGGATAACATATATATCATATATATTCATCATATACATGTATTTATAATATTACATCACATTCAGAGGTAAGAAATGAAATGCACTGTTCATGGAGACGGTAAGCCGTACGTACGCATGAACGCTACTTCCATTTCTATTTCGTATTTTCTGGAATGGAATCATAATTATATAAGAGTATATTATAATTCCAGTATAATAACATATATAATATCATTAACTTTATCCTTTACACATCCCATATATGGTATTAGCGAATCAAATCACTTTCAGGGGGCGGTAGTCCGCACTTCCTAAAATGGAGATATCGTGTTTACCCATAATGGAAACCATAAAGGTATTCCCAAAATGAAAAAAAACAGAAGCTTAAGGAAAACATAAAAATATTATATATCATATATAAAAATATTGACATCATAATGGCCACCAATGAAGGTGTTAAATGAGTATTGAACAATCATCATTTTGGGAGGCAAAATTTCACCATCCACGAAAACCGTATGTTCTTTAACCATTTGATGTAGTTTTGTGAGAGTGTAGCTCAAATAAATCATATAAAAACATCCTAGTATATTGAAGATACTGGTTTTGTTACAAAATAAGTAAATAAAAAAAGTTTAAGGGGTTGGAGAAACAAAATAAAACTAATGAACATGAGAGAATGAATTACCTTTAAAAGTGTAACTCCTTTTGATTTGAGCCTAAAGGCTTCCTTTGAAAGGATTATGACCAAAGGGAATCCTCTAGGATGAGGAGAGGGATGTTTAGAGAGTAAATGGGCATGGGTTGGCAGATCCAAAGGCTTGAGGAGTGTGTGAAATGAGGTAGAGGTGGGGGCCTTTTATAAGAGGAGAGGAGCGGCACTTTTGGAAAGTAAAGAAATATTACTTTATTTGAAAATGTGTTTCGGTTTTAAAAGGTCCCACATTGATATAATTCGTGGATAAGGTGATAAGGGTTCGAAATCCACTCATCCAATTGGTTTGGACATGTTTAGTTCATATATTTTACATTATCTTTCCATTTTATTTAAATCATCAAATAATGATGTCATCGCTGCATCATTATTATGTCATAAATAATTTAATTTATTTAATGTCTAAAAATTATAAAAAAAATACTATGATTTAGGAAATAGTTTTATCTTTCCACTGACTATTTATAATAAAAAATCTGATCTTTATAACCCCATGTAAAAATTGGTTTCGTAAAACATATTATGTTTGTGTCATTTTTACTTTTACATTAAAAAAAGTTGTTTATGTCATTTCCCAACCAAAGTGGATCCATGGGGTCCCCAAGTTGACCCATGGCTTGTCTTGGTCGGGAATGACACAAACAATGAGGGTAGGACATGTTTCAAGCTCATCTTATATTATTAAAGCATTATTTTTACCTTAAACTACACTAATTACCACTAATCGCGATTAAGAACTTAATAAGTTACTATTCACCAAAAATTATTATAATCTCATTGAACCACATTTTACATCGTAATGAAAACCATGTATGTCGGATTTTTGAAATTCAAAACACAATGGTGGAAAAATTTCATTTAAACGGAAAATCAGTCTTTATAAGTACCACTTAGTGGTTTCACTATTCATCAAAAATTGAAGTTTTTCAGAAAATTACAAAAAATTCACCCTAAGCTATATTTTATATTACGAATTCAAAAATGAAGTCTATTTTACAAAATTCAAAACATATAAGTCACATTAATTAATTTAATAATTAATTCCCGCTGTCAGAGCAAATAACGTGTTTTTATGAAACAATAAGTATCAAAAGATTGACACTAGTTTAAGTCCAATTTCAAAGTGAAATTGATTCCAATGACCACCATTGATTTAAATGGTAAAAATATATTCATATTACACATTAATACCAATTAAAAAGATAATATAATCATATAAATAAATTATATTAAAAAGAAGTTTTGATGTAAAATGCAGTATTTTTCACTATTCATTAAAAAAATGAACATTGTCAGAAAAATACCATAAATTCACCCAAAGTAAATTTTGATGTCCAAATCATAAAGAATAAGTTTATTTTGACAAACATTGTTTATAAAATTTTAAAAAGATAGATTTAAAAATGGTTTTCCATCATAAGGAAGTAAAACAATCTTTTAAGGATATTAGTGTATTCCATGCTTAAGATTGGATTTATTTTCATTTTAAGCCTATAAAACACTATCTTAATCATTAATAGACATAGATAAAAATATCTATTATTCATTACTTACTTGGGATGTTACATCTACCACCTTACCCAGACTTCTCAATCCTTTGGATCAGACAAAACCTGCCCATTTCATCTCTCCACATCCCGCTATTCATCATTGAAGACTCACATTTGGCAGAATGCTCTTCAAGAAACCCTTTTGGTTCAAACCAATAGGAGTTACCTGATTTAAAGGTAATGTCTTCACTTGGGCTCTTTTGTTTTATTTAGCTTCTCCAAACCCCTAAACTATTTTTATTCCTTTATTTGGTAAAAAAGCCAGTATATTCAATATACTAGGAAGTTGTTATATGAAGTATTCGAGATACACTTACACACAACTCCATCTAATGGTTAAAGAACATACTGTTTCTGTGGATGGCGAATTACTGCCTCACGAAACGATGATTGTTCAATATTCTCTTAAAACCTTTCATGATGGCCATTATGATATCACTATATTTTATATATGATATATATGGTATTTATGTTTTCCATATGCATCTGTATTTTATATTTAAAACACACCTTTATGCTTTGCAGGTTGTGCAAATGTGATAATTTCATACGAGGAAGTGTGGACTACCGCCCCTCAAGTTATGTGACTCGTTCATGCAATACATGGAATGTATAAAGAATGAAATTAATGAAAATATTAGACATATAAAACATATATATTATACTGGAATTATAATATATATATCTCTCAATTATTTTTAATTCCATTAATATGTCAAAGAAATGAAAGTATCGTTCATGCTTACGTACGGACTACCGTCTCCATGAACGGTGCATTTCATTTATTTTTATCTCCAAATGTTATGGAATAGTATAAAATGAATATGTAATGGATATATATGATATTTAAATCATTAATACTATTCTGGATATGATTTACTTATAACTACATGGACAATCATTTTCAAACATGTTCATTTTTGACTCATGTACCAATAATCGACAAACAAATCTGATATGAACTCACATTGTTAACCAATTATTATAACATTATAATATGTGATATGAACTGAATAATAATATTTAAAGGAGTAACATAAGAAATTATATATTGAAAAAAATTTATTATTCATGAATATAAAGAAACAAACAAGACAAGTCATACTTGAGGTAAGGGATCCGACCTCTCTCTTTCTTTTCAAGTACCCTCTTTTATGTCATATGATTTATGTTCCATGTTCTTATATTGGAGGACGTTATTTTATATTCCTCTTTCTGTATATTTTATGTTAATATGATGAGAGACCCTATTTTATCTCATCAATATATTTTTGGATGTTTTATGTGGCACGGTTAGGCTGCCGAATTTTCATAAGGGGATTTTCATCTCACTTTTTATTCCCATAAGATTCATGCTGCATTGCCCACTATTTCCTTTTATGTGCTGTATTTAATGCCCATTATTTTACTATTTGTATAATATACTCTCATTTATGGGTATTTAAATCTTCATTGTATGACCCTTCTTTCATGGGGTGTACGTTTCGAAAGTTTCCCAAATCTGTAAGGGAACCTTTCACACTCATCTTTTAAAAAGACTTATTTTGTTATGTCTTTTAATTTACATCTTTTTATGTTGGGATATGTTCTTATATATCATTATTGATGTAAATTTTATTTCCATATGATGAGATACCATTTTCTCTCTCATCAACTAAATTTATGAATTATAATGTGACGATGTTAGGCTGTCGAATTTTACCAAGGGAACATCTTAACCCAATTTCGATTTCATTGGGTTCAACTTGTAGTTATTGAATATGTCACCCTATTAATTTGTGTGAATGAGCCATGGTTGTTTTAAAAATAATATACGCTTATATTGGGTGTGTTTATACTTGTCACACATAATTATTAGATTGATTTATCCTTAATTTAAGGATACCTTCTTTATAAGGGATTTCATCTCATTTTACAATTCTATTGAGACTTCATTGTTGTTATGCACCAATTCACTCTTATATGGTGTATATGCTGCCCTTGGGAATATTATATCATGAATCCCTTTATTCTCATGATATTATAAAGTTCTGATTAAATTTTATTCCTCAATTATTGTATTCAAGTGTAACTCACTTTGTTGAAAACCCTTTAACTAAAATATCGTATTAAATGTTCTAATGATTTATTCTTATAAATATTTCTCATTAATATCCATGTTTTCAAAATGGTTTTAAGGATTTATTTATATGGATATTAATGGTTTAAAATGTTAAAATCTTCAAAGGGGTATGTGGCACTTTTATTCAAAAATCTCCTTATTAAATGTTTTAATTGGTTTTGAAAATGGTTTCATAAAGAATTGATTATGTCAATATATTGAAATGATATATTGTGATTGAAATGTGGAAATGTTATGTTTGTTTTATGCATGTTTTATGTGATACGACTATGTTATGGTTCTGGGGAATTGTCTATGAAGACTGGTGGTTCCGTGATAATCTAATGGTGGGTGAGCCCGATATAGCTCTCCAATGCATTGGGTAACGCGATGGGGTTAAACGCTAAGGTTTCTCTGAAATGATTTAGAGAATATAATCTAATGGGTATTCCAAACATAACCATGAGGGTTACGCCCTATGTAAGAATGTTATGAATGCCACAAGTTACCTTTATGTCTTATGATTTCTATGAGTTATTCATAAATCTTATGATTTCATGAGGTATGTTAAATTGCTTATGTTTTATGAGTAAAGTATGATTTCATTGATTCTTATGTATACATAGAATAATGTTTTCTTTACAAATTTTTATAACCCTTACTGAGATTTTTATGCTTATCCCATGTTTTTTTTTGAAATGTTTTTCACATGACATAAAGTTGAATTGGGAGTAGGATGGGATCAAGGAAATGTCAGGCTGTCTAAAACAGGGAAATAGACATGACTCTTTTGTTCAAGAGTTTTTATTTTTGTGAAAAAATGGAAGCTGAGTCGATGTGTCTACTTTGTAATCTTTGAGATGTAACAGTTAAGTCCTAATTACCTAAAAATATAAACCTGAAAAGATCCTCAATTATAATTATTCATTTAATTCAATAATAAGTAATGTTTATGTCCGGGTCCTTATAACGTCACACAAAACAAGGTAATGGTTAATCCATGAAGGATCATTTTCTTCCAATCCTAGATCTCTATCAGGGGTTCCATCAAAGTGTTTCTATACTCTATATACAACTCTCCATAGCCAGTAACATCCATGGGATCATGGGTGTATATTCTCAGATTTGACACACAGAATATTTCATATAGTGTGTCTAAGTGTGGGTGTAAGGAGAGGTGGTAAGAAACCCCTCTAAACCACTTCATGATCTCAAACACCCCATTTAACTTTGGGGATATCATTCCTCCCTAGCTTAATATTCATAATCCTCAGTGTGGGGAGAGTATAAAAAACTTGGTCTTCCTAATCAAACTCTATGGTCCTAAAATGTTGGTTTGAAAAAGATTTATTCCTACTCAAAGTTGTACTCATCCACTCATGGATCACCACATGCTTCTCTAGCATCACCTACAACATCAATGTCCCCACAATAGATGCTTCATTGATATCAATGTAACATAAAGGTAACCTACAGTTTCACCCATAAGGGGATTCAAAAGGTTTCATAGCAATTATAGAGTGACAGATACTATTATAATCAAACACCACTAAGTGTAAGTGGTACTTCCAACTCCGACTGATGTTTATCATGCAAGCCCTCAGCATATCATCCATCACCTGGGGAGTGATCTCAGACTATCCATCTACCTAGGGTAATGGTTATACTCATCCTTATCTAGGTTATTAATTACTCCTACAAGCCTCTCCAGAACCATGATGTGAACTATGCATCATGTTTGGAGACAATCATCAAGGGAAACACATAATGGTGTAAGATCTCCCATATGTAAAGATTCTGTAAAATCTCCACCGAACAATACTCCCAGATATAAATGAAGTTTTCCAACATTGTTTATCGGTAAACTACAACCCAGATGACATTATGACCTCTCTCTTTATACAGAATACATTCTATAATGTCCATGGATATTCCATCCCATTTCCACTCCGGACACCCATGTGGCTAAAAAAACCTCCCAGAATATAGTTCTTAGGCCTCACCTACTGATATGTGAGGCACCGAGAGATGAACTCGGCAATGCTTCCCCTCATTCCATCCCACCAATTCTATCATTGAAGGTCTCAATATATCTTCTTAACACTTTGATGTATAACCAAATAATATGTTGGACACTCCCTCACCACCTTCTATTGTATCATGATTGGGACAACTGTCCATCCTTGGAAAAGAATGATGTGATTCCATCCTTCTTAAAATTCATCTTTTGAATATCCTGAGGATATCTAGTCACTTAATACCTCACAGTCGATATATCAAAAATGATCATCTGTACGCACTAGATAATAAGACGATCCAACACCCCAAACTAAAGAAACCAAACACCCTCTTTGTAACGCCCCGACCCCAGCTACCCAGAGTCGGTGCATTACTTCGTAACATTGGCATGATCACAAAGGATCAAGTCTCGAAAGACCGATTAGTTTAGTAGCCTTGGAAACACTAGATACATTCATAAGTCTTTCATTACATCAAAAAGTGAAAAACTACAATAACAAAGTCTCCATAGTCCACACTCATATCCTCTTCCGACTATCCCTGCAGGTCATTCATAAAATACTTCTTCACATCCTGGAAAATATTAAAACATTGAAAGGGGTGAGCTCAGATGCTCAGTAAGGATAACAATAATGCGGAAGCTTTCATAAATAAACATTAACATTTTAGGCAATGTATAACTAAAACAAAAGCCTTTTAAACATGAACTTCAACATAATATGGCAAAAGTAAAATGAGATAATGCCATTTACTTCTTCACATGGATATTCTACTGGTCGAATAATCACATGCAATATCAATAACCACTTTCATAATGATGGAATGTATAATGCCGGACATTCTGAAACATTTTGTCAAGGCCTCGGCCAAGACATCTAAAATGATTAAGGCCTCGGCCAAAACCATAAATCAAATTGGGAAAGGGCCTCGGCCAATTCCACGTCTAGTTGTCTCATGAGACCTGCCGATGCATCGAGGAGCTATAGCGGGCTCCACCCGTCACTTATTAAGTCCAATACATTCCTCATATGAATAGGTTTAAACATATCATAAACCATAACATAATTGTATCACATAAAACATGCATAATGTAAACATAACATTTCCACATTTCAATCACAAGATATCAATACAACACATTGATATAATAAAAACACTTTCAAAACCATTTTCAATACCAAAATAAAAGAAAGTTAAAACTTTGTATTTATTTTTCGTTAAAAAAATGATGGCTTGTAGAGGAAGCCGAAACTCAAATAATGGTCACGGCGGCGGAGAAGTCGTTGTCGCCGCATAAGTACGGAAAGAAAAACATTCCCTTTTGTCGTTTAGCAAAACGCTTTGTATAAAAAGATTCCTTTTGAATAACCGTAAAAGTCAAAGGGGTTTATACACCGTATAAAAGAAATTTGTGTATAAAACCAAATATGCCTCAATGAAAGGAGATTGAGACGAAGTACTTTAAAAGATAATTTTTAAATAAAATATATCTATTATGTGTATTCACTATAGGTACACATAAATAATGTAAAAATACAAGATAGGACATAATAATATCATGACATAATTTGAAAGTAGGAGATTAACCCAAAGAATGGAAGTTGGGTTAAGAAGTTCCCTTACAAAGTGCATTTTTAAAATAAAATAGATCTATTATGTGTATTCACTACAAGTACACATAAATAATGTACAAATACAGGATATGACATAACAATATCATGACATAATTTGAAAGTAGGAGATTAACCCAAAGAAATGAAGTTGGGTTAAGAAGTTCCCTTACCTTGTGTCCGACTTGACTCAACCGTTCTTTAACCTCCTGAATAATAAACTAGAGTTAATATATACCTTATTAAGAACCATTATCAATTTCATTATCCTTATTATATCACTTATTACAATGATATGATCATTATGTAATTATTTAAGTTAATAACGGTCGTTTTGTCGACCTTTGGTACTTGAGTCAAAAATAAACTTCTTATGATTACAAGTTGTTAATGTGGTGAAATATCCATTATATTCATAATTTAGATGTCATATATATCTTATATATCCAGTATATACATTCATTTATAATATTACGTAACATTTAGAGGTAAGAAATGAAATGCACCGTTCATGGAGACGGTAAGCCGTACGTACGCATGAACGCTACTTTCATTTCAATTTCATATTTAATGGAACTAAATCATAATGATATAAATGTATAATATAATTCCCGTATAATATAGTGTATAATACCATTTACTCCATCCTTTATACATCCCACATATGGCATTTACGATTCAAATCACTTTGAGGGGGCGGTAGTCCGCACTTCCTAAAATGAAATTATCGCGTTTTACCCATAATGGAAATCATAAAGTATGCCATAAATGAGAAATACAGAAGCATAAGTAAAACAAAAACATATTATATATCATATATAAAAATAGTGACATCTTAATGGCCACCTTTGAAGGTGTTATATGAGTGTTGAACAATCATCGCTTCGTGAGGCAGAAATTCGCCATCCACAGAAACCGTATGTTCTTTAACCATTAGATGTAGGTGTGTGTAAGTGTAGCTCGAATCCTTCTTATAACAACATCCTAGTATATTGAGGATACTGGTGTTGTTACAAAAGAAATGAATAAAAAGAGTTTAGGGGGTTGGAGAAGAAAAATAAAACAAAACAACATTATAAAAGACATTACCTCAAAATCGGGTAACTCTTTTTGATTTGAGCCAAAGGCTTCCTTGGGAAGAGTTCTGCCCAAAGTGAGGATTCTAGGAGTAAGAGAGGGATGTTGGGAGAGTATTTGGGCAGAGGTTGGCCGAGCCAATGGCTTGAAGAGTGTGTGAAATGAGGTAGAGGTGGGGGCCTTTTATAAGAGGAGAGGAGGGGCACTTTTGGAAAGTAAAGGAACATTACATTATTTGAAAATGTGTTTCGGTTTTAAAAGGTCCCACATTGATAGAATTCGTGGATAAGGTGATAAGGCATCGAAATCCACTCATCCAATTGGTTTTTGCCATGTGTAGTTCATAGATTTTATATTACCTTTCCATTTTATTTAAATCGTCAAATAATGATGTCATCGCTGCATCATTATTATGTCATAAATAATTAAATTTATTTAATGTCTAAAAATTATAAAAAAAATACTATGATATAGGAAATCTTTTTATCTTTGCAATGACTATTTATAATCAAAATTTGGACTTGTGTAACCCTACTTAAAAATTGTTTTAGTAAAACACTTTATGTTAGTGTCATTTTCACTTTAACATTAAATAAAAAGTAATTTATGTTATTTCCCAACAAAAGTGGATCCATGGGGTCCCCAAGTTAGGCCATGGCTTGTCTTGGTCGGCCATGACACAACCAATGAGGTTGGGACATGTGTCTAGGTCATTTAATATTATTAAAGTATTATTTATACCTTAAACTACCCTAATTACCACTAATCGCGATTAAGAACTTAATAAGTTACTATTCACCAAAAAATTATTTTTATCCCATTGAACCACATTTTACTTCTTAATGACAACCATGTATGTCGGATTTTTGAAAATCAAATCACAGAAGTGGTAATATTTCATTTAAACGAAAAATCAGTTATTTAACAACCACTTAGTGGTTTCACTATTCATCAAAAATTGAAGTTTTTCAGAATAAGGCCAAAATTTCACCCTAAGCTATAATTGATATTCCGAATTCAAAAATGATGTCTATTTTACAAAATTCCAAACATATAAGTTGTATTAATTAATTTCATAATTAATTCCCGCTGTTACAACAAATAGCGTGTTTTTAAGGAACAATTTATATCAAAAGTTTGGCAATTGTTTATGTCCAATTTCAATGTTAAATTAATTCTAATGACCACCATTGGATAAAATGGTAAAAATATTTTCTAATTATACCTTAAAACCACTAAATAGTATAATTTATCTGTATAAATTATTTTGATTAAAAAAGTTGTTTTTATGTATTTTTCACTATTCATAAAAAATTAGAAGTTCTCAAAAAAATACCAAAAATTCAACATAGGCTAATTTCGATATTACGAATACAAAAATGAAGTCCATTTTGAAATATAAAATTTCTATAATTTTAAAAAGTGGTTATTACTATTCATAACGGCTATTTTGATTAGTTGCGGTGTGTTAGAACTCGAACTTGCGTACAATGCAAGCTATTGCATTATTGAATGAGAAGCGTATCGTGGAAGCTCGGGGTGTTACATTCTCCCCTCCTTCAATAAATTGCATCCTCGCAATTTGAAATTTTTCTTTGATAATAAAAGGCTGAAAATAGAAAATACCTTTGTGGAAAACCCACATCGGAAATAAGGTTAATAAATATATAACATTAAAAGAAAGCAGGATAAGTACAAAGGTCACCCGATATAGCCCATTCTAGGATTCTATGAAAATATGGATATGGAAGAAAAACAAACCATCAAGGTCTGATGGAGAGTTATAGAAAACAGGATTAGGAGAAAGTTTAACCATAAGAAAATCACAAACTTGTGATTGGTTAAACGGTCATTGAATCCCCAGTTGGAAAAGTTAACCGACAACATTTTTGTTTTAAGTTACCTTTTATAATGTTGAGGAATTTATTTATGAGATTTACTAAGAACGTAAGGGAATATACATACTTGTTATGTATACTTTCATTCGTTAATAAATTTTTACCACAAACCCAACTTTTACTCCAAATGGTAACAGAACTCAAAAATATTCTATTTATCCTAATTGTATAAGGTTCAAAATGTTAACACATACCATTTAGATTAGTAAAATTATATTGTAATAACCAGGGACTTCCTGTAGGCTAGTGGTAGGAAATAAAGTCCTGTCGCACTTTGACTGTGGGTTCGATTCCTACAGCTTTGTCCGACGCGACGGTTTATGCCCCACCCTACAGGTTGTCCTTTTCCTAAAACTATAGTATTATAATACTCCAAAAATAATCTTCATAATTTTTTTTAACCTTAAACCATACTATCCAAAAATCAACTTAATCCACTCCAACCTTTATAGTTATCCAAAATACCTCTGTCCAGACTTTCTCTAAAAGGTCTCTTAATTCCAAAATCAATTTATCAGATTCCCCATCAAAGTAAAGTTTCTCTTATTGTCACATACTAAAAATATAATTACCTTCATCATATTAAAACCTTACTGAAACCAACAAGTACTGCAGTACAATCCTTATATAGATCACATTATTCTAATAACTAGAATATAATCCATGAGTCCGAAAGCATCAATACATTAGTTATTCTGCTTCAACTGTAGTAATAGCATAAGATTGTCCTTGATCCCTTGGCCTTTTCTGAGGTAAGATTCCTTGACGCATAGGACATTCATTTGCGTAATGACCCATTTCTCTACAATTGTAGCATTCAACTTTGACAGCCTCTTTCTTTCCCTTGCAATCACGTGCCTGGTGACCTTTTTCTCCACATTTATAACAGACTCCCATTCCTTTTAGGCAAGTACCAGGGTGATTCTTCCCACAATTATCACATAATGGAAAATCCTTCTTTCCCTTTTTCCCTTTATCTGTCTCTTGTTCCACCGTTCTCTTCTTCTCTTGCTTTACTTTGTTGTCATAAGACTTAGAGAATTCCTTTTCTGTCTTGATAGCACATGAGACTATATCTTCGTATGATGAGAAGGATTGTGATACTAAAGCTCGTCGGAGAAATGGTTTTAACCCATCAAAGAAACGATCAATCTTACTCCTTGGGTTACGTATATAATCGGCAGCATGCCTCGCTAACCTTGTAAAGTTAGCCTCATACTTTGCGACATTCTCATCCTCCTTCTGCCTCAAACTCAGAAATTGCCTTTCCATATCTTCTCGATGGTCACGAGGAAAATATTTTTCTAAGAAAAGCTCTTTGAACTCCCTCCATTCCATATTCGATACGTCATCATCTTCCTTTGTGTTTTGAATTAGCGACCACCACTGATCGGCATCTCCAGTGAGGCGGTAAACTGCCATGACAACCTTCTCCCTTTCACTACTCCCCAAGGCATGGAATATTTTTTCTAAGGAATTTATCCATTGCTCAGCTACTGTAGGATTTGTACTCCCATTGAAGGTTGGCGGTTGTTGCCTCATGAAACGGTCTAGCATTGATCCTCCACGTTGCGGATCAGGGTGCTCCATACGAGTAAGGTTGTTATTCATAACCCGCCTGAGTTGTCCCAGTATGGTAATAAGTTGATCAGCACCAGTTGTATCTCCAGGTCCACAATAATTATCTTGAGCAGGAGGGCAATCCCTACACGGAGTTCGTGCATTGATACAGTTTCCATTCCTTCTACTAGGCGCCATTTCTAAACAATGGCATAAACTAGATTAGTTTATGAATCAAAATACATAATTCCATACTTGTAAAATACTTAACATATATTGAACTATTTATGGATATAATCCATAATCATAAAAAGGTTTTATTTGAGGAAGTATATACTCATAACCGTTCATAGTGGTTTGTAAGGAAAATGAGAATTATCCTAAGCATATCCCCCGGGAGTGTCGTAACCAAGAGTGCAGCAAGGCCCGTTGTCGTGCACCAGTTCCCGTTCGAGTCTAGCTCAAAGCAGTGTTTTCGGGTATTACCCCTAGGTACATTTGTGCCAGAGCCACCTCTACCTGCTCGTATCCAGACAGGGATGTATTGCTCGGAAAACTCACAAAATCTCTACAATACTAAAATTCTAGGAAGTTCTTCTATACTAATCCTCAAAGTCTATCTTTGGGCTATGTGCTCTAATCAGAGTTTATCTAAATCTAGCTTCCAAGGTTAGTACTAAACTGCCTCTGATACCAACTGTAACGCCCCGACCCCAGCTACCCAGAGTCGGTGCATTACTTCGTAACATTGGCATGATCACAAAGGATCAAGTCTCGAAAGACTGATTAGTTTAGTAGCCTTGGAAACACTAGATACATTCATAAGTCTTTCATTACATCAAAAAGTGAAAAACTACAATAACAAAGTCTCCATAGTCCACACTCATATCCTCTTCCGACTATCCCTGCAGGTCATTCATAAAATACTTCTTCACATCCTGGAAAATATTAAAACATTGAAAGGGGTGAGCTCAGATGCTCAGTAAGGATAACAATAATGCGGAAGCTTTCATAAATAAACATTAACATTTTAGGCAATGTATAACTAAAACAAAAGCCTTTTAAACATGAACTTCAACATAATATGGCAAAAGTAAAATGAGATAATGCCATTTACTTCTTCACATGGATATTCTACTGGTCGAATAATCACATGCAATATCAATAACCACTTTCATAATGATGGAATGTATAATGCCGGACATTCTGAAACATTTTGTCAAGGCCTCGGCCAAGACATCTAAAATGATTAAGGCCTCGGCCGAAACCATAAATCAAATTGGGAAAGGGCCTCGGCCAATTCCACGTCTAGTTGTCTCATGAGACCTGCCGATGCATCGAGGAGCTATAGCGGGCTCCACCCGTCACTTATTAAGTCCAATACATTCCTCATATGAATAGGTTTAAACATATCATAAACCATAACATAATTGTATCACATAAAACATGCATAATGTAAACATAACATTTCCACATTTCAATCACAAGATATCAATACAACACATTGATATAATAAAAACACTTTCAAAACCATTTTCAATACCAAAATAAAAGAAAGTTAAAACTTTGTATTTATTTTTCGTTAAAAAAATGATGGCTTGTAGAGGAAGCCGAAACTCAAATAATGGTCACGGCGGCGGAGAAGTCGTTGTCGCCGCATAAGTACGGAAAGAAAAACATTCCCTTTTTTCGTTTAGCAAAACGCTTTGTATAAAAAGATTCCTTTTGAATAACCGTAAAAGTCAAAGGGGTTTATACACCGTATAAAAGAAATTTGTGTATAAAACCAAATATGCCTCAATGAAAGGAGATTGAGACGAAGTACTTTAAAAGATAATTTTTAAATAAAATATATCTATTATGTGTATTCACTATAGGTACACATAAATAATGTAAAAATACAAGATAGGACATAATAATATCATGACATAATTTGAAAGTAGGAGATTAACCCAAAGAATGGAAGTTGGGTTAAGAAGTTCCCTTACAAAGTGCATTTTTAAAATAAAATAGATCTATTATGTGTATTCACTACAAGTACACATAAATAATGTACAAATACAGGATATGACATAACAATATCATGACATAATTTGAAAGTAGGAGATTAACCCAAAGAAATGAAGTTGGGTTAAGAAGTTCCCTTACCTTGTGTCCGACTTGACTCAACCGTTCTTTAACCTCCTGAATAATAAACTAGAGTTAATATATACCTTATTAAGAACCATTCTCAATTTCATTATCCTTATTATATCACTTATTACAATGATATGATCATTGTGTAATTATTTAAGTTAATAACGGTCGTTTTGTCGACCTTTGGTACTTGAGTCAAAAATAAACTTCTTATGATTACAAGTTGTTAATGTGGTGAAATATCCATTATATTCATAATTTAGATGTCATATATATCTTATATATCCAGTATATACATTCATTTATAATATTACGTAACATTTAGAGGTAAGAAATGAAATGCACCGTTCATGGAGACGGTAAGCCGTACGTACGCATGAACGCTACTTTCATTTCAATTTCATATTTAATGGAACTAAATCATAATGATATAAATGTATAATATAATTCCAGTATAATATAGTGTATAATACCATTTACTCCATCCTTTATACATCCCACATATGGCATTTACGATTCAAATCACTTTGAGGGGGCGGTAGTCCGCACTTCCTAAAATGAAATTATCGCGTTTTACCCATAATGGAAATCATAAAGTATGCCATAAATGAGAAATACAGAAGCATAAGTAAAACAAAAACATATTATATATCATATATAAAAATAGTGACATCTTAATGGCCACCTTTGAAGGTGTTATATGAGTGTTGAACAATCATCGCTTCGTGAGGCAGAAATTCGCCATCCACAGAAACCGTATGTTCTTTAACCATTAGATGTAGGTGTGTGTAAGTGTAGCTCGAATCCTTCTTATAACAACATCCTAGTATATTGAGGATACTGGTGTTGTTACAAAAGAAATGAATAAAAAGAGTTTAGGGGGTTGGAGAAGAAAAATAAAACAAAACAACATTATAAAAGACATTACCTCAAAATCGGGTAACTCTTTTTGATTTGAGCCAAAGGCTTCCTTGGGAAGAGTTCTGCCCAAAGTGAGGATTCTAGGAGTAAGAGAGGGATGTTGGGAGAGTATTTGGGCAGAGGTTGGCCGAGCCAATGGCTTGAAGAGTGTGTGAAATGAGGTAGAGGTGGGGGCCTTTTATAAGAGGAGAGGAGGGGCACTTTTGGAAAGTAAAGGAACATTACATTATTTGAAAATGTGTTTCGGTTTTAAAAGGTCCCACATTGATATAATTCGTGGATAAGGTGATAAGGCATCGAAATCCACTCATCCAATTGGTTTTGGCCATGTGTAGTTCATAGATTTTATATTACCTTTCCATTTTATTTAAATCGTCAAATAATGATGTCATCGCTGCATCATTATTATGTCATAAATAATTAAATTTATTTAATGTCTAAAAATTATAAAAAAAATACTATGATATAGGAAATCTTTTTATCTTTGCAATTACTATTTATAATCAAAATTTGGACTTGTGTAACCCTACTTAAAAATTGTTTTAGTAAAACACTTTATGTTAGTGTCATTTTCACTTTAACATTAAATAAAAAGTAATTTATGTTATTTCCCAACAAAAGTGGATCCATGGGGTCCCCAAGTTAGGCCATGGCTTGTCTTGGTCGGCCATGACACAACCAATGAGGTTGGGACATGTGTCTAGGTCATTTAATATTATTAAAGTATTATTTATACCTTAAACTACCCTAATTACCACTAATCGCGATTAAGAACTTAATAAGTTACTATTCACCAAAAAATTATTTTTATCCCATTGAACCACATTTTACTTCTTAATGACAACCATGTATGTCGGATTTTTGAAAATCAAATCACATAAGTGGTAATATTTCATTTAAACGAAAAATCAGTTATTTAACAACCACTTAGTGGTTTCACTATTCATCAAAAATTGAAGTTTTTCAGAATAAGGCCAAAATTTCACCCTAAGCTATAATTGATATTCCGAATTCAAAAATGATGTCTATTTTACAAAATTCCAAACATATAAGTTGTATTAATTAATTTCATAATTAATTCCCGCTGTTACAACAAATAGCGTGTTTTTAAGAAACAATTTATATCAAAAGTTTGGCAATTGTTTATGTCCAATTTCAATGTTAAATTAATTCTAATGACCACCATTGGATAAAATGGTAAAAATATTTTCTAATTATACCTTAAAACCACTAAATAGTATAATTTATCTGTATAAATTATTTTGATTAAAAAAGTTGTTTTTATGTATTTTTCACTATTCATAAAAAATTAGAAGTTCTCAGAAAAATACCAAAAATTCAACATAGGCTAATTTCGATATTACGAATACAAAAATGAAGTCCATTTTGAAATATAAAATTTCTATAATTTTAAAAAGTGGTTATGACTATTCATAACGGCTATTTTGATTAGTTGCGGTGTGTTAGAACTCGAACTTGCGTACAATGCAAGCTATTGCATTATTGAATGAGAAGCGTATCGTGGAAGCTCGGGGTGTTACACTCTTCTTGTACAATGGTTAACTGCAATGAATTTAACTACTCAGATGACTCCGAAACCAAGATCGAATGGGAGTTATTATTAAGGTAATATTTCACCATGTTTCCCTTCCAAGAAGAATATACTATCTCAAAGTCAAAGTTCATCATGAACTCTAACTAGAACCTCGGCCATATGTTCAGGTTTATTTAAATAAAGACATAACTGAGACTTTGATTGTAACACCCAAACCACAGAAGCCTAGATCCGGTGCATTATTTTAATACATTGGTATGATTATAAGGAATCAAATCCCAAAGGACAAATCAATTTATCAATATTGGAAAATATATTACATACATGAACCTTACATTACAATTCAAAACAAAAAAATGAAACATTGATAATTCTTTGAGAACTCCATCATCCTCCTAATTGAACCCTACATATCAATCATAATACACTTCATGGATTCCTGGGAAATAAATCATAAGAAATGGGTGAGATCATATACTAAGTAAGGGTAAGCATACAATATAATTTATTATGAATAAATAATCATAAACCTTAAGGAAAGATGTATAACTAAAACACAAGATATTTAAACAAAATCTTGATCAAAATATGGAAATAATAAATAATTCCATATCTAGTAAGCATAACCATAAATGTTATATTAGTCAAATAATCACATAGAATATTCATAACTAATATCATAATGAGTTAATTTATAATTCTGGACATCTTCACTATCAAGATATATCCTCAAGATAGCTACTATCATGACCTACCCTCATGAAAGTTTATGTCTATGGGTAGAAACCTGTCTGATTTGTGTCAAGATCTATCTTCCTAACAATTTAAAGTAGGTTGAAAAAAATGAGAAGGGTTTTTCACAAGCTAATTTTATCTCAAGACCTATCAATGCATCAAGGGCTTATAGCAGGTCCCACTCGTTACTTACTAAGTGCAATACATTCCTCATGTGAAAAGTGTGAAACATAACATAAACATTGATATTAAAACTAACATAGTAAATTTTAATAATTTAATCATAAACTATAAATGGTATCAAAATATCATGTCTATAGTCAAACATATCATAAAACCTCCAATAAATCAACCTCAATTATTCATAAAACCCATTGAAGGATGATTACATAGATGAAAATAATCTGACGAAACCATTTAAAACATTTTGTTGAAATATCCCTTTTTACATTGAAATCTTTTAAAAGACATGAAATTTTAAAAGAAAAAATATATTTTGAAAATAAACTTGTATGTTTTTAAGGGAATTTTCAAAATATTAACTTGATATAATAGCAGAAAAATCCACTCACACTGTATATGTTAAAAAACATTCTTTCCTTATTTTTCGAAAAGGTTGCAATGTACCCTTTTTGGAAAAAGACAGAATGATTCCTTTAAAATGTTTTATAAAAACTAAAACATCTCTATAAATGAATTTATAAAATTTTAGAGAAAGAGTAAAAATATTTTTTTTATGAAACATGGACATTTATTATAAATATTCCCCCCGATAATACTTTATATAAACAATCTCAGATAAAAATGAGATTGCGAAATTAACACATACCATGTACTTTTTATTAGTAGAGGGTGTGTTAACACCATTTATAATGGGTAATGTATGTTATTAAATTATACCAGAACCATATATGTTATTTTTGATATCATATATTACCCTCTTTTACCATTTACTTAATAATATTTCAATGTTACCATTATTTTGGGTGTTAACTGCTTCATTTTACCATTCTTGTTTTGTAATGTAAGTCATATTTTTTTATGAATAAGATGTATTTCAGTGATTTCCAGAATGAAATTAGGTTCAAAATTATTATTCATAATCTTCTTATAAGTTTTATAATCATTTTTGAACTGTAATCTTGGAGAATGAATCTCACCGCATCGTGGAGATGGTAGGTCGTACGTATGCATGGGCGACAGTATCATTCCATTGATGGTTAAATGGTATGGAATTGGATGGTATATTAATTAAACAGAATAATTATCATGTTATATTCATTATTTATATCCATTATACTCATAATTATATCCATTAAATTAAAGTAGTGTTGAATAACAAATTACACTACAACGTGGAGATGGTAAGTCGTGCGTACACACGTATAGTGATATTGTAATTCGTATGATAAATAAAATGAGGAATACATTTGTACCATAATTATAATAACACATCACCATGTGTAATATATTGGAGTTATCACTATAATATAGAATAAAGAAATATAATGTAGAATAAGAAAAAAACATTGAAAGTGGTGATAAAACAATTACGTCTTCTTCGTTGGACTTCCTTTGGATCTCCTCTTCGGGACACTAGGGATGGTCTTTTTGAAAAATCCAGACCTCCATATGTTAACTAAAAATATTTATTGGAGAATTTCTTGTGGTTTAGTTGAGATATAATACTCAAGGAGTTGTTAGGAAGTGTGGGAGGAGATGCCTTTTTATAAGAGAGGGGAGGATCACTTTAGGAAACTCTCAAAATATTAAATTATAATAAGACTATTCTAGGTCTAAATAATTACAAATGGACCATAAATGGAAATTATACTACATGATAAACCATATATTATCCCCAAGTGATTATTTAACATTTTCCTGATTTTTAATCATTTTAATAATATATTATTTCAATAAGATATTATTATTACCAAATTTAATACTATTCATCTAATTTGACTTAAAATACAATAATACAAAGTGTTAATAAGAATATAATTCTTTAACAAATCTATAATATATCATATATATCTAAAAAAATTAGACACATTAACTAATTCCAAATATTACAAAATTAATATTATTAAAATCATTTATTCTATTTTTATATTAATTGAATAAAAATTGTTTTAGAATTGAAGAGGATTATAAGGTAATTATATAAATTATAAAAATTAAAAATAAATTTCTATATCAAAAATAATTTTATTTAAATAAAAATATACATGTATATTCGTTTATAGCTTGATTTTGGCCCTATGTGGAAAGAAATGAGATATTAAAATACAAGATAGTGATATTTTGTATCTAACTTTGATTTACATAATATATAATTTATTTTCTTGCACAGGTGTCTATAAAACAACTCAAAATTGATAATAATGTGATAAGGATTTAATATTATTCATACAATAATTTTTTGGTCATTTTTTGGTTTTATTTTAAACCTTATAATTTTGATTTACCCTTAATTAATTCCTTCAACTCTTACCATGGCAAAATTTCTTTTTCTTACTAAGGGCTACTATATTCCCAATAAAATGAAAAAGGAGCCATAAATGAACCATTGGTGACATATTTATATTCAAAACAATTATTTGGACGTGTTTTATATTTTAATTAATTTTATATAATTTAATAAAATAATATTTATTTTTAAATACAAACATTGTCAATTTTGATACTATTTATTAGTTTGCATTTTAAAAATATCACAACATAAGTATATGTTCATAAAAACTCCTTTAAATAGGAATAAAAAGTTAAATTAATCCATTAAATTATTTTATGACATTAATTCCCTCAAATTATATTTATTCTAATTTTTTTAATATCATTTATTTTATATTTCTATTTATAAAATAATTTTTACGCCGTTATTGAATCATCATTAATGATAATTATTTAATTTATAAAAATTATAAATAAATTTCTATGATGTAGGTAATTATATTATATTTATTGATAATATATATAGTCTTTTTACCTCATGGTAATCCCTAAATTTATATTAATATACTTATATAAAATGAGAGTGCGACATTTTGTCACATTCATTGTTTTTTATTATATTCATGCCATATTAATGGTAAAGTGGCCATTAAGTGATTCTATTTAGAAAAATATAAGATAAGAGTATAATTTAATCATTAAATAGGATTTTGATAGGTGTTAGGGTAATTTTATAGTATTATTTTTTACTTTAATTATCTCATTTACCTTTAACCATAGAGAAAATAATAATTTCTAAGGTCACTATTCATAATTCTCAAAAATAAAATTATCCTATTAACATAACATGAAATCACTGATTCCAAATATTAAGTCCATTTTTCATGATTAAAAACACATAATTTTCAGTAATTTATTTAAAATTAATTTTCGTTGACAAAATGAGAAAATAAGTTTTTTTAAAACTAAAAATCATCAAAAGATTAACACGTGTTTATATCAAATTTTAATGTGAAAATAATTAAACTATCCTAAATTACATTAAATGACAAAAACATAATCTAATTATACTTTAAAACTAATTAAATTGATAATCTAATGAAATAATTAAATTTCATTAAAAAGTAGTTTTGAATTACAATGCAGGGTTTTTACTATTCATTAAAATATCAAAGTTATCTGAAAAACACACAATATTTGTCCAAAATTAACTTTTTTCCATATTATAAATAATAATATTATTTTGTGAAATTCAACAAATGAAAGTGTCCAATATTGGATTTAAATAGGGTTCTCCATTAAAAGGGGGCAGAACTGTATTTTTCTCAAAAATACTTCTTTTATTCAAAAAATTTAATTTTTTATTATATCATGTCTAAGAAACACATGAGATGAGTATTAAAATTATATGGAATATAGGAAATTTAAAATGTGGTTAATACTATTCAAAACCACACTTTAAATGGCAATTCGTGGTGCGCTCAAACTTAGTATTGCGTGTAGTGAAAACAATTTGAATTATTTAAAAAGAACCGTACTATAGAAGCTTGGGGTGTTACATTATCCCCTACTTAAAAAAATTTAATCCTCGCAATTTAAACTCAATATTTAAAACTAGGGTTTTGACATTTAAAAATATATTTGTTGAAATCCTACATCAAAAAATGGATTAATGCAACCACCATTTTAAAATAGAAAATGGGAAGTATGGAGGTCACTAGAGATAACACATACTAAGGTTCCATGTATAAAAAATTGACATGAAAGAACATTTAACCATCAAGTTATAATGGATAATGTTATAGAATATTGTTAGGATAATGTTAACAACCATAAAGCTATAAATTTGCAATGATCCAAGGGACCATATGATTCATCGCAAAACAAAATACTAATTTTTTTTTGTTTTATGATCTTTTACCTAGAGTTAAAGAAGTCTTTTACTTCATAGATTAAGAACATAATAAAACATACATACTTACATAACATGTATAGTTTTCCCCTTTAATAAATTTCTACAAAAAACCCACCTTTCTCTCCAAAATATAATAAAATTCAATTTATCTTAATCATATAGGGTTCCCAAAAATGAACTTATACTTCATCTATTATACCATTTTAAAAAATATGTTATTCATACCAAGACATCTCATAACCCAGTTGTTGGTGATGCACCCTTGTCTCCCTTTGGTTGTGGGTTCTTCTCTCGCGGCCTTTTCCGGACATGACGGGTTGTCACCGGTCCTGTGGGTTTTCATTTTCATAAAACTATATTATTATAACATTCCAAAATTTACCTTAAGAAATGATTTATACTTAAACAATATTATCCAATTTTCAAATTAATCCATTTCCACCATTCGGGTTATCCAAAATACTTCTATCCAAACTCACAGGCCAAATATTTATAAGGATGGTCACATAACATAATACAGATCATTTTGTTGTCACATTACAATCATGTTAATACCTTCATCATGTAATATCTTAAAATGTATAAAAATCTGGAATTACACAAAAACAATATTTGTATATGATCATGCTTCCTTATTCCTTATGTAAAACATAGAATATTGGATACACTCTTTAAATCCAAAAATGATGTAAAGTCTCATAATGATGTAATAAATGAACTATTAATTAGTTCCAACGTGGTTAATAATATCCATTATAATTTATCTAAATCAATCATCTCTTTATTACAATATCATTATCTCAGTATCAAAATCATATTACAAGTTATTTTCCCTCAACCAAATATTTTCTAAAAAGTTTAACTTCCAACTGTGTCACTTTTCTTTATACCAAAAAATCTCAAATGCTTAACAAAATAATACAATAATAAAATCCTTATATATATCAGGAATCCTATAACCATAGAACCATTGATGTAATAATTCTTGATTCCAAATACAAAATAACCTTAATCATTCCACTTTACTCTAAAACCAGTAACTACACTTTAACATCTTATTCCTTAATACCTCCTTTATCTCATTTCCATTTTGTATCTTATTCATTATTAGCGGTATAACCTTTAATTGTATAACCTTTCTGATTTTTACCATTTACAACAACTCAAAGAAAAAATTTATAAACACTAATAATAGTGATATAATCATGAAGAATAATTTTTATGATCTATAAATGATGAAATCTTCTTCTCAATCCATTAGTCCATATGATTAACCAAGGTTAACCATTACCAAATCTAAAGGATGATATCCTATACTTAGAGTTGTCCTCAAATTCATCCATAGGGTTATTTTTTCTGATATTTGATTTATTAATATAATTAAAATGGTTTTTTCTAAACATCCTCTGATACAAAATGTAACGCCCCGACCCCAGAAGTACAGATTTAGTACAATAATTTAATACATTGGAATAATTTCAAAGAATAAAATCCCTAAGGACCAATCAATTTATATGTCTTGTAAAATATATTACATATATGAAATTTACATTAAAATTCAAAACATAAAATGCAACATAGATAATTCTTTCATAACACCATTATTCTCCTAGCTTAACCCTGCATATCAGTCACATTACACTTTATGGAATCCTGAAAAGAAAATTAGTGAGCTCAGAAGCTCAGTAAGGATTAACATAAAACATAAGTATTTTAAATAAATAATCATAAATCTTAAGGCAAGATGTATAACTAAAACACAAGCCACTTCAATATAATCTTGGTCAAAATATATCAAGAATAAATAATGCCATATCAAATATGCATAACCATTGATATTATAATAATCAAATGATCACATAGAATATTAGTAACTAATATCATAATGATGTAATGTATAATTCTGGACATCATCACGATCAATATATGTCCTCAAGATAGCTACTTTCTTGATCTATCTCCTGACAGTTTATGTCTGTGGGTAGAAACCCTTCTGATTTTTATCAAGATCTATCCTCCATACAATCTAAAACTTCTTGGAAAAAAACATGTAGGTTTTATCACCAACTAATTTCATCTCATGAGACCTATCAATGAATAGAGAGTCTATAGATAACTTAACTCATCACTTACTAAGTCCAATACATTCTTCATATAAAAATAGTGAAATATAACATAAACCTTCATATTAATACTACAGTAAAAAAAATTTAAAACATTAACACTAAACCATGAATGGTATCAAAACAGAACATCCAAAGTCAAACATATCATAAAACCTTCAATAAATCAATCTCAATTAATTATAAAATCCAACAAAGGATGTTGACATAGATGAAAATAATCTGACAAAACCGTTAAAACATTTTGATATAAATATCAATTTTTTACTTTCAAATATTTTAAAATCCATGAAATTATAAAAGAAAACATTAATTTTTTAAATAAAATTAACGTTTGTAAGGGAAGCATCAAAATTTGAATCTAACATAATGGTGGAAAAATATTCTCATACCAGATAAGGTAAAAAACATTCTTTTGTTAATTTGTCGAAAAGGTCATAAAGTACCCAGTTAGAAAAACGTCAGAAATATTTCGTTATAAACATGTTATAAAAATTACAACATAGGTATAAATGACTTCTAAAAAATTTAGATAAATACTAAAGAGGTTTTAAAATTTATTTTTACAAAACCGGGTCACGGATGATTAATATGACCCATTAGATACTTCGTATAAATAATCTCAGATAAAAATGTGTTCGGAAAATTTAACCTTACCTTCTACTTTTTATTAGTCTAGGGTCTATTAACCTTCGTTATATTGGTAAAAGAATGTTTTTAAATTATACCAGAACCACATATATATTTATGATATCATATATTAACCTCTTTTACTGTTTAGTTAATAATATTTTAGTATTACCATTATTTTGGGTGTCAACTGCTTCATTTTCCTATTCTTGTTTTTTTGTGTATGTCATGTTTGTTATGAATATGATGTATTTTTCTCATATAAAAAATGAAATCAATTTCATAATTATTATTTTTACTCTAGTTATAAATTTTATAATCATTCTTAAAATTTTAACGTGGAGAATAAATCTCACTCTGCCGTGGAGAAGGTAGGTCGTACATACGCACGATCAACGGTATCATTCCCTTGATGGTTAAATAGTATGGAATTAGATGGTATATTAATTATATATAATAATTATCATGTTATAATCATTATTTATATCCATTATACTCATTATTATATCAATCAAATTAAAGTGGTTTTGAATAAAAAATTACACCACGGCACGAAGACGATAAGTTGTATGTACGCACGCATGGTGATATTGTTATTCATATAATGGATAAAATGATGAAAAAGGTTGTAAATTAATTAAAATAACATATAATGTCATATAAAATAATATATTTATCACCCTATTGTGGAATAAACATAGATATAGGATGTATAAGAAGAAGAAAACTTTGAAATAGATGATAAAACAGTTACCTCTTCTCCATTTGACTTCCTTTGGATCTCCTCTTAGGGACACTAGGGATGGTCTTTTTTGAAAAAATAAACTCCAGAAGTAAAATAGTAATGTTTATTGGAGAATATTTTAGGGGTTTTTCAATCAATAATACCAAATGAGGTGTGAATAAGTGTGGGGGGAAATTTTTTTAGAAGAGAGGGGAGGGAGCTTTAGGAAAATCTCAAAATTTAGAAATATAATAAGACTATTCTTGGTATAAATAATTAAAAATGGCCCATAAATGAAAATTATAATACAGGTTCGACAATATATTATACACTTTTTATTATTTAACTTTTTTTGTTATTTAAACAATTTAATAATAAATTAATTCAATAAGATATTATTATTGGCAAATTTAATATTATTCATCTAATTTTACTTAAAATAAAATAAGACAAAGTATTAATTATAATATAATGATTTCAAACATCTATAATATATCATATATATATATATATATATATAATTTTTTAGACATATTAATTGATCCAAAATATAACAAAATTGTTATTATTAAAATCATTTATTCTATTTTTATGTTAATTGAATAAAAAATGTTTTAGAGTTGAAGAGACTTTTAATGTAATTATATAAATTAAAAATAATTAAAAATAATTTTATATAATGAAACTAATTTCATTTATAACAATATAGGCATTTATATTCGTTCATTTGTTGATTTTGGCTCTTTGTGGACATATAAAATAATTTAAAATACAAGATAGGGATATTTTTGTAACTATCTTTGATTAAAATAATATATATTTTATTTTCATGTAAAAGTATCAATTAGACAACTAAAACTATTTCATAATGTGATAATTATTAAATCTTATTCATACAATAATTTTTTAGGACATGAATTTGTTTTATTTTATTACTTATAATTTTTATTTACCATCAATTAATTTCCCAACTCTTACCATGCCAACATGTCTTTTTGTTACTAAGGGATAATATATTCACTCCAAAAAGCCAAAGGAGCAAGAAATGGAAAATTAGTGAAATATTTTACATAATGAAAATTATTTGGTAGATGTTTTTATTTTTATGAATTTTATATAATTTAATAAAATATTATTTATTTTAAAATATCAATAGTGTCAATTTTAACTTCATTCATTAGTTGATTTTTGAAAAATATAATAACATAATTATATACCCAAAAAATCTCACATAAACCATAAATAATATTTCCATTTCATAAATAAAATTAGTGGATGATATTAATTCAGTAAAATTATTTTTATCCTAATATTTTTAATATCATTTATTTCATATTTCCAATAATAAAATAATTTCTGCATTACTATTGAGTCATCGTTAATGGTAATTATTTAATCACTAAAAATTATAAATAAATTTCTATGATATAAGGAATTCCATCACCTATACATATAATACATATAGTATATTTTATATCCTAGTAATCCCAAAATTTAAATTAATATACTTATATAAAATGATATAGTGACATTTTGTCGCATTCATTAATTTTTATTATATTCAGGTCATATTCATGGGCACATGGACATTAAGTGATTCCAGATCTAACCATAGATGTTAAGGGTGGAATTTATTCATCTTATAATATTTTTAATTTGTAAATGTAATTTTATAATATTATATTTACCTATAATTACACTATTTACTTTTAACCATAGTAATAAAAATAATTACTCAAGTTACTATTCATAATGCCCAAAAATCAAAGTAGCTAGTTAAAAAAATTTGGACACACTGATACCAAATATTGAATCCATTTATAAATATTTAAAACAGATAAGTTGCAGTAATTAATTTAAAATTAATTCTCATTGAAAAAATGATAAAACATTTTTTTAAAGAAAAAATAATCAAAAGATTGACATGTGTTTATATCCAATTTGAATATTAACATAATTCCAATGACCTATATTATATTAAATGATCAAAAAAAATATAATTATAATTTAAATAAAATAAATGAATAATATAATGATAAAAATAAATTAGATGAAAAGGTAGATTGGAATTTAAAGGCAGTATATTTCACTATTAATTAAAATATGAATGTTATCCGAAAAGACACCAAAAATTTATCCAAACTACATTTTTATGTCCAACGTCTAATGAATAAGTTAAATTTGTCAAATTTAATATATAAAAGTGTCAAATATTGTATTTAACTATGTTTCTCTAGTAAAAGGTGGTTAAACTACATTTTTTTGAAAAATACTTCTTTATACAAAAAATTGAAATTGAAATTATGTTATATCTAGAAAAAAAGATATGAATATTAAAATTATATGAAATATATAAAATTCAAAATATGGTTAATAATACTCATAAACTCCCTTAAAATGGTTGTTTTTGGTGCGCTTGAACTCAGGGTTTCATGTAGTGCAGACTATTTGAATTATTTAAAATGAAGGATTTCATGGAAGCATGGGGTGTTACACTAATGTATTATATAGTCAAAAAAGTGATCACACATAAGATATTTCCTCCAAATCCTCAGAGAAAATACTATCGCTTAAAACTATAGGGCGTGATTCATGTAGTTATTCTCATGGGGTCTCAACTACCTCGACCCATATGTGATCACTTCCCGCCTCTTGGTCCACACACAATAGAGCCCAACTCTAGAGGAATTTCAGTATAATTTTTACTCCACACCCTCCTCTGATAGTCTCAAAATAATAGTACCCATCATCATTTTCCTAAAGTCCTTGAAGTCTCTCTACCAATTCTCATTCTAGGAAAACATCTACCCTTTCCGCATAAGGGTGTTCAAAGGACCTGCAATCCTGGGGAAGTCCTCACCTAACCTATTATAGTACCCCTCCAATCCATGAAATCTCTACACCTCAATCATGCCCTTGGTGGATCCAAAGAAACAAATGTATCAATATTTGTCAAGTCTATAGATAAACCATTCTTAGAAATGGAATTCCTTTTAAAGTGAACCTCATGGATCCTCAGATGGAACTTTTGGAGTTTACAATAAATTTAGTTCTCTCATAGAATGTATAGGACCATCCTCATCTACTTTGTTTAATCCTACTCTAGTATAGAATATATGAATATGACTTCATTAAAGACAACTAAAAATCAGTCCAAGTATGGATTTAATATCCCATTAATCAAATCCATAAACACTATAGAGTCATTTTTCACTCCAAAAGGAATTATCAGGAATTTATAGTGTCAGTAGTGAAATAGGAATTACAGCTTCAGAATATCATCCAAATGAACCCTCAAATCATGGTATTCGGGCCGAAGATCAATCTTTGGAAACCATATCACACCACAAAATTGATCAAGGAGGTCATCAATCCCTTATAATGGGTACTTTTTCTTTATCTTGGATTGGTTCAGGTGATGAAAATACATTAAAACCTACATCATCCAATATGCATTATTCAAAAACTACTCCAGAGTTTCCTAGGGAGATATAGTGGATCTGTTGAATCCCTTTTCTTGAGGGGCCTCTAATTTCACCCTCATATATTGGAGTTTGGTAGGGTATATTTGATATTCCTCACAAGATATCAGAATGTTCCCAAGAATAAATTTGATGCAAAACTCAATCTCCATCCTCAGAGGTTTTCCTAGAATGTCCTCAAGGAATAATTTCATATAATACTACATGACCGATGGAATATAGATTTCTAGATATCCTAATTAAGCAAGGGATAAACTCACTGACTGATGGGTGATGGGTTGATGTTTCCTGCTCCCATGACCTAGTTGTGCCTCCATGAGACCACCCTCACCGACAAAGTAGAATCTCATACAATCTGTGAAAAGGAAATCGACTCATATGTGGTGATAGTCAATTTGGGATCAAATGATGAAAATATAATATATAGAAAATATTATTTCATAAGGTCTCATCAAGATGACCAATAGGTCCCATGAAAAACACTATAACCAAAGTTAATGCTTGACTACCAGCAGATAAAGGATAATGAATATGCCTTCCACAAAGGAACCTCAAGCCAAAGATATCGGGTTAAAGTCTTAATTGGGAGCTCAAACTCTCACACCCTGAGTAAAGAGAAGTAGGAATGACTCACAACTACGAATACTAGTATTAAATAAAGTGTATCAAAAACACATATCATACCTCTAATAATCTCATGAGCTTTGAGTTCATATGTCTTCATAGACTCTATCTACCTAGTGGACCGACCACCATCTACCTATTCTTAACATGGGAAATCCGATGGTGGTGGTGGAAGGAACTCATATTATCTTCAACCACCACCATTTACTCATAATAGAACCCCACATACTCCTCTTTAATATCCACCACCATGGGGTATTCCCTAGCAATTCCTGGGAGATCCATGATCATAGTTCTTCCTCTACTGTGGTGGTCCATCAGCTATCTTTTTTCACTCCTCATCATATCAGGTTGGTAAATCACGATCCATGTGTCCTCACCCATAACATGCATAAAACCTCCAAATTTTGGGATTCCATGGCCCTCTGCGTAGTACATGTGCTGCAAGACCACATCCTTGAGTCATGTCCTGAGATGTTTTCTTGTATTGAGATCCTACTAATTAGTGCTTGATAGCTAATGAAGATTAACTTACCCTATAATGACAACTACAAGCTCCAACTACATGGATTCCCTCTAATATGAATCTATCTTTCACCAATACCCCCTCTAACACTCCATCATATGTGGGA
This sequence comes from Viscum album, assembly GCA_963277665.1. NCBI lineage: Eukaryota > Viridiplantae > Streptophyta > Magnoliopsida > Santalales > Viscaceae > Viscum > Viscum album. The sequence goes on from OY728121.1 coordinate 1,459,523,535, forward strand.
ATACATAGAGGTACAACACTGGAACAGATGTCTCTGGGGAGACTCTATTGAAATTTTTTCACTTGGATGTATCCATATCGAATAATGATGAGGGTATACCAAGTAAAGCTAGTAAAACTCAGATAATAATCAACAATCAGCATCCCACTATGCATAAAATCCTGAATAAACTTAATCCAGACTAAGCTCAAGCATGAGGGGTAATACTCATCATGAAAAAACATCTATAAGTCATACCACGAAAGTGTCAAATAATTATGAATTTTTATAAATAATATCCACTATTACCCCCACTAATTTTGGGAAAATGATAGATTCCAATTCCACCATCTGATTATTCAGTGTCTAGATTTCCCTAAAAACATGGCTCATTGACTCTAGCTAATCCTCCACTTTCTAGGGATCTGGATAGCCACAGAACCTGAGCAGCCACTAGTGCTTGAACTCATAGAATTTTCTAATTATATTCACATATTCATCAAGATATTCTTGTATAATATACTTCTCAACAGGTGAGTGTTATCCTATCTACCTTCATTGAAAAGAATATCATGTGATGAGTAGAGAACTGAGGCCTCATCACTTATTGGATCATCATCATGATCCTGAATTGGTAACCGGACTAGCAATCCGTATAGTGGTATCCTAAAAATTTAATTAAGATGTACCATGGTCAAATGAGCATACATAGACGGGTAGATTACACAAGATAGATTATCAAAAAAATCAATCCCATATGATTTATATACCAATGTTCCCAGAAACTAATGTCTTGGTATGATGTGTCCAAAAGTGAGTGGAAAAAATCAAGTTGTATAGATATGTCATCCATTGAACCAACACTAGGGTCCTCGACCTAAAAACCGTACTTGAGAGACAATGACATTGTTTCCTTATGTTTGAGAAAAATACTTTTATGTGGAAACTCTTAAAACTATCCAAAAGTATGAACCACCTATGATACCAATCTATCATGACCAGACCCACCAGGGCCTGCCTGGCCGGTGGAAGCCCAAGATACAACAACCCCAATCCCTCCTCTATAAACCATGGTTTGGAAACTTGATTGAAAGTAATAACTAAAATGTGAGGCCTTTACCTATGTATATGTATTTATGCACCCAACTATCTCTATTTAGAAGTGTAGAGGTATAAAAAGAAAATAAAATAACATATAAAGTAATAAACATGCATCCTACAACCTCTAAGGAATACCAAAGAGTATGAAATAATATTATGAAAAGTAAAGGGTGGAAATACATTCCAAACTATAAAAGATATCCCATCCTAAAAATAACTAGAAAATTAAATGTTGAAGGTTCCTACCTCTAGATCTCTAAGCCCAAACCAACATATGCAGTCAAATAAACCCATGAATCCCTTATGATCTTTTGTAATCTCCACTGACATATCTGTCATCTTCATAAGACATGACACATTATTGAAAATACCATATAGTTTTGATTATATACATACCCAATAGGATGCCCAAAAATTTTAGGAGCAATAAGAGACATGCTAGAAATAGATAGCTCAATCCATATCATCTTAGGAACAAAATTCAATAGTTAGATAATACATATATAATCATAAAAATAATCCCCAATTGGAGATAAAGGGGACATCCATATCAAATCCCATCCTAGAATGATGACTATTACCATAGTTCCAAAAGGTCATCCAATAGTGCTTAGAATCTCATGTGTATTTCGGAAGAAGTATCCATGTGAAGACACGCCTTGATTTTATACCATACATATGATGGAAAATAATATTTATGTAAAGGAACCATACAATGGTAAAATAAGAGTGTTCCACTAAAGATATAGCAGACACATTCCCTTACTCCATGTTAGTGTTCCACTCAGTTGGTAGAGAACCCTTGACCTGTCTATGTAGAAGGGTGTCACTATGCAGGTAGAGGACACATGGAATAAGTCTATGGGAGGGTATTATTGTGTAGGTAGAGGACCCATGGCCTGAATTTGTAGGAGGGTGAAACTAATTGGGTAGAGGACTCATGCCCTGATACCATAGGAGGGTATCACTCAGTAAATAGAGGAATCATTCCCTGATTTAGTACAAGGGTTTCACTTATTAGGTAAAGGAACCATGCCATTAATCCACAAGAGGGTGCCACTTAGTAAGTAGACGAACCATTTCATGACTCTTCGAAAGGGTTACACTCAGTATGTAGAGGACCCATGACGTATCCTAGAACAGGGATTTACTCTCTAATGATCCTTTTCTGATCGCTACCATAACCAAGAACTTCATAAGGAAGCATACTACTCAAAACATATCATATCATATCACAAAATCCACTTAAAAGGACACCATCATGTTATACATATAAAACCAATTAAGATAGGATAATCATGGTCCAAAATCCAGTGAAAAAAGGACATCCGATATGAAGAAGACTTATGAGAGAGTACACAATGTGCAAGGGAACCACATGGCATGTGGTCCCAGTATGTCGCCTATCACTGTCCTTTATAGCACACAGATTGATGACCATGTAGTAATACATGGAATGTAAGGGTACCACATGATCTGTCTCAGCCACCCAGGGTCAGGTTGTGTTCTCCCACATATACCCATTTTTCTGGGTCGTGTCTATTCACAGTAGACATGTTTAGTTACACAGCATGTGACGGTACATGTCCATGTTTGTGTACTACCAGAGTACACACTATTCCTCCAACATAGTCAAACAACATTAGGGGGTCCTACATGGAGCTTCATATTTAACTCACACAAAAACCCTAACTACCATATCTAGAGGACTACATGAAGTTGGTTCATTAGACTACATGTTGTGTAGTATCATTTTTCACAGAAATCTAGGTTTTTCCTATAGAACCGAAATCCTTCAATTACTCCACATTTTGTTCTGAAGTGAACACAAAAATTGATGTTAATCTATTATGACTGGCGATTCCATTCCTCTAGTGTCCAAAAATCATATTTTGATCATTCCTCATGAATCTGTATGGATTATCCATTTCTCATAGAGCATTTAACTGCCTCACCAAATGTACTCCCCATGGTGGGATAACCCACATCTCAAAAAACATCCCAATTTATCCTTGGATCATCAAATTGTTCACACACATGAATCAACCATGACTAAAGGTGTTTAATAGCTCTTGATCCCACCCATAAATTTCAAACCATGGCCCCATATGACATCAGTGAATAATTTGAATCATTATGGGGTAAGGGAACAAAATATAATGATCAACAATCACTAGTAAAGTGTTTTTGGAAAATGAATACAAATTAGAGATATCTGAGTTGAGAAACATGGAACAATGGGCGTAAATTGAATAAAAAATTGGAAGCCTACACAGGACATCATACAAGGGATTTAATTAAACATAGATTATTGAATATGGTATAATCATTCTAAATATTTTGATCATAATGGAGGAATCTTCAAGTAAAGATTACTACCTTGATATTGTGTTGTTTATTGGTGATGAAAATGTTCTCCAATGATAGGGAATGTCTATTGAGTTTGTTTCTCCTCAATTCACCTTGATCTAGATATTGATGATCGGCTAATATCAACCCGCCAAGAAATTATTGTAGAAACTCCTCTTAACAATCCCATGTTTATCTAGATAAACCTAGAGAGTCTCCATAATATCCAATTTATAGATGAAAAACATTTTAGGTCATTTAAATTAAAATTTATCATTTATTCATTTAATTTAATTAAACACACTTAACAATGACTACCTCTAATTTACATCCCACATCGACCAACATTAGTTCATGCCCAGTGCAAAACCCATTCTCCAGTTTCAAACATGTTATCAGATTAGTGATCTAGGACACTATTTAGGATATATCCCTTTATTTTTGTAAAATGGTGTGTGCGTGACAAAAAATATATTTATTATTTTTATAAACTTAATTTTAGGCTCACTAGGAATCAAAATCACATTCTATCTCAGCTCCTGGCTTCAAAAATCTTCCTTGATGTATTTCAAAGTCTTGTAATGAAAAAATAGGGTCTCTATAACAAATCTAGAAAAAGTAGGTATGATCAACCTCTAATGTCACTATGGAACCCAAGAATCAATTTTTATTATTTTATAGTGATTTTATATATGTTTATTTATTCTATTCATATCACTTGTTCCTATACTGAGGTATGGGTAAGGTTAGAGGTGTATTTGGGGGCGTCCTACTTTGTTTTACTCACACACTAATCTAGAGTCAATGGAACATTGTGACCCAAGCATGCATCATTTATCACATCCTCAGGTGGGGAAGATGCCCATGATTTCATCATTTGGCTGGGTATCTTGGGTTGGGATTTAGGTCGGCATACTTGAGGCTGAGTAAACCATCAGTTTGTACAATGATGAGTGGTCTCAAGTCTATGTTATACGTCATATATCATATTTAAATTCATATGAACACTTTACCTATTACAATAGAAAAGATCACATTATATTATTACAATAAATTTTAAAAATTATTTTCATGAAATATATTTATATTTTGACTAAAATCACACCTTCTATAATAATATTGGACCTCTCAAAAGTCACAGAGACTTTTTATAAGTAAGTATCACCCAAGTTGATGGAGGTTTAGAATAAGGAAATAATATAGAAAACTAGTATTTATTTCACTAAAAATTTCATAGTTATTTAATAGTTTATTAATAAATAATAATACTTAATATAACCTTTATTATGTTTTAACAAATTATATATAAATATTTCATATTGCATTAATTATATAAATTTTAAATTCTTGTTCATTAAATCAATGATTATTTTTTTAAAAACTATATTATGTTATGTGATATAATTATATTATATACTAGGATATCATTTTTAACTATATGATTGGTTACATGGAACAATGATATCACAAATCATTACACTATCATGAAAAGGGTTGTCTCATATCACCCCCATTGAACAAAATAAATCACTATTGTTTCACTATTATTATCATAAAATTCATGTTATAGTATTATATCCAATGGTATTCTATTCATATATCATTGAATTGGATAGGAAATGAAAATAAATGAATCATTTGAATGTATGCGACATCAATATATCTCATAGAGTGATACAGTTTTTTACTTTTAGAAGTTCTCATAATAGTAACATCACTACATACCATATATTATTCTACCTTGTGATGGACTTATCTAACAGCTAATATCAAGGTACTTCATATCATAACCCAAAATATTATCTCATTATTAAGTGTAATATCATATTTTTGTATTCTATATCCTATATTATTACATGTGATATTTTTGTGCATTGTATAAATTTGAAATTTTCCAAAAAAAACAACTTCATCTAAAACATCAATGAATTTGCGATGATACCGCATATGTATTTTGAAGATATAAAATATATCTAAATATATGTTTAAAATTAATTACTAAATAATATTCCAATAGGATATGATTAAAATAGATATATTATAAATAAAGATAAAAAATAACACTCCTTATTTATAATAATCTAAACAATCACCTTCATGTTGCTTGATGGAAATTCATTTATCAATGAGAAAAGACTACTTACTATATATATTATACAAGAGATAATAAAATCATGGATTTAATTAAAAGGGAAAACCTTATTCTATAACATACCAGTATCTTATGTGAAAAGGGAAGATAATATAAGAGTGATTTGACCTCAAAAGTTTAGCAACATTCATAAAATCATAATCATCTTGATAAGTAAATTTTATCCCCTTTTATAGAGTTATTTAACATTATAAAGGAGGATCAAGGGATATAAATGATTTATTAAAATTGCAAAAAATATATACATATAAATAATGGATTTTCTAATATAAAAATGTTTTATTTAATATATAATGATTATTTGTTTTAAATTTATTTAATAAAATAATTCATTAAATTTATAATCTATCACCCGTTATTATATAATATATTAGTAAATTTAAATATTAAAAATTATGTTGAAGAAAGGGAACTCTCAAAGGAAGATATGAAATATGAATATCTAATTATATGATATATGAATGTCACATATTATTAAATGTATCATGCTATTTGATATCTTTATGGAATAATATCTGATATAAGTGTTTTGGGAATAATTACTTACTATGGTCCATTTTATTTTAAATCAACCTTGTAAATTTAATAGTAGAGCTGCATTTAGTTATTATAATACCCATTTACTCTTTGTTTCTAATAGAAAAAATATTTTTATTATCACTATTGAAGCCTTTAACAGAATATAAGGATAAATATAAAATTGATAAACATTATAATATATATATATATATATAATGATTGAAAAATAAAACATTAATAAGATAAAATTAAATGAAAGTGTCATGAACCATGATAGGTTTCCATTCAACTTAACAACGGATCAGGTCTTAGACAAGACTCAAAGGTTGTTCCTAATCCCCATGAGTTGGAAACTGGTGTCAGGCATCAAAATAATTCAAATGAGAATGATTTATCCCAATTACACAATTATGATCAATAACCAAATTGATCATGTAGGAAAACCAACAATAACTAAATATCCCAAAATACAAAACTAATCAAAATATAGTAACGATTAAACAAAAAAAACTAAAAAAAACTAAAACTGAACCACGCTAACAAAGACTCCTTGTGGACTCTTGGTCACTGACAACCACAAGACAAACCTACTCTAAGGGGAAAACAAACTCAAAACATGAACATAAAAAATAGCTTAGGTCTACCGACATCGAGTGGCACAAGTAGGGTGTCAACATACTTTAGCTCAGTAGGAAATCACCATAGAGTCCATACATTTCCTTTACTAAAGATATATATAAAAACTAGTTTAAAAAATAGAAAATAGTCCTTAATCATTTTAAACAACCAAACACAACTTTTCACAAGTTCCCTATTTAAAAAAACACATGAATCATTCCTTTTGAAAATGCCTTCACAGTTCAAAACCAAGTTCAGAAATTGAATTAAAAATTACCAATACTTTCTAAAAGACAAAAGGTACTATGATAGAAGTAAGAGAAAACACAAGAAATAATGGGATAACAAGGATAATGTCTACATGCAGAAGAAGCAAACAGAAAATATACATTGTCAATCATGGGAATTTCGTAAACATATCTATAATAAATACTTAAACATACTTAGTTCAGACTCACCTTTTTTAATATAGTTTTCTCCAAAGTCAATAACTATATGGATGACCAAAACTATCCAATATAGTGGTACACCCCACCTAGGCTTAGATAATCCATGGGGGTACTAACCTACCTTATCGGTTCAATAAGAATCCATCACTCAACCCCCTATATAACACCCAATAATCCAATGTTAATTGTATGTAGTGAAAGGGGAGATTCTCACACACATGGATCAACTGAAACCCACTTCCACCATCCATTCCTTACCCAAACACTGACACCACCTATTTGATAACCCTCTTCTTAAAGGATAAATCATAGAGGATCTTGTATCACAAAAAACCTTTCACAAGTGCCAACTAGGTCATCACATCACACATGATTTCAACCATTTTTCTACAAAATGAAAAGATTCCAATTGGGACCTATATTTTTCCAAAGCTGAATCCATTTCCAACCACCATTTCAAAAACCATGATTAATGAAAAAATACACTCGAAGGTGCCAAAGAGGATTTTATGTCATTTTAGAAACCATTCCACATCACCAAATTCCAAATAGGGAAAACCTTATAAAACACATTTGAGACCACCTTTGACTTCACATAGAACACCAAGTCCCCATTTTAAAATCAAAGAACTATTTTGAAAATAGCATGAAAGATTGGGAAAAGGGAAAATAATCCTTTGAAAACCCAAGGTTTAAGGGAAGAATCATTATCAAGGGCCATTATCATTAATATTACCATTAAAATATGAACCTCATGCACACATTCATGTGCCAAAATCCAATATCACACTTCATGTATCCATTAAAGTACCCAAAACTCATTTTTAAGAAACACATCTTGTTTTGCCACCAAACACAATAATTTACACATAAGACCCAAACCATAAAAGTCACTAATTCCCACACATAACAAACAATTCCGAACTAAATGGGATTATAAATTTATAATAAATTCTAAAAACATTCTGAAATAACCAAATTCATCATTAATGATGAATTGTAATTTTATAAAACACCTTACATGCATTTATATAGAGTCATAATTAATAAAACGCTTTGAAACCAATTTTACACCAATTCTGCAATGAAAAAATGACATAATAATCTGAACAAACACAACACAAGAATGAAAAAAACATTCATAAATTATTTAAAAATAGAAAAGCATCAAATGGTTTGTGCTAGAACGGAAATGGATGGAAACACCTACCTCAACAAAGTGGGAAAGCAACAAAACCTTCTGTGAAGAAATAACTAAACTCGAGAAGTAATCCTCACAACCTAACATCAATGAAACCAAATCACAAACCAACACTATCCTCTTGGGTTCTACCAAGAGAGAACCCCACTATGAAAATTCCAAGAAACCAAAAGATAAAGGATAGGAGAAGAGGGAATCAACCAAAAATCCAAAGGAAAATTACCTAGGAACCTTAGAGAATCATAAGTGGTTGAAAGGGAGCAAGAGATGAGGGTTTCTATCTGCCCCCTAGAGTTACTAGGTTGATAAATCAGAAAAATGTTGAAATGGGGTTAAAACATGAGAGGGGAAAAATTGGAATTTTATTCTTTTATTGATCCGAGAAAGTCACACGGTTTGGCTGTAGAGTTTGAAAATTGTGTACCAACCTTGTGTACCCTAATGAATAAGAAGTCCACCCCCACACAGTTTAGCTTTAGGGTTCGGGAAACAATTTTCTAACCATGTAAAATTTCAATATCAATGTCGTAGAACCCCTCCCATTCTTACCACATTTTTTCCCCTAACTGTGTGCAAACGGTGAACTATTCCCAAGACACCAACCCTCAAGGCACACAATTTTTCCTTGGGCTTGCATGATTTTCCCCAAACCATTCTCAATCCATAAAATTCAAGCTATTTAAGTAGAATTTGAAATTTAAACACCATATTACTTAATAACTTGCATGTCTAACCCTCAACCCTGCACTCAACTAGTGTACCAGCCAAAAAGACACTCAAAACTCCAAAACTCAAAAATTCAAACCGAGAACATAAAATAAACCTCCACCAAACGATCCAAATCAATGAAAATAATAAAATAATGGAAAATCTATAGTCTAGGTGGGAAAATTCTCCCCAAAAAACAATTTCTTCCCCTAAAAAGTCACTTAGCTAAACAGAAACCAAAACTCAAGCATGGAATTTAATGGATCAAAACAAAATCATAATCTCAATGTGACCTTTCACTCCAAAAATCGCACTCGAATAGTATTAAAGGTAACCACAATACATTAAACCATGGAAAACCGGATAGAGTTCTCCCTACCATAAGAAAATAGTTAGCACTGACCACAAGTATGACTGATAACTCCCCACATGAACTAAAAACCCCGGGAACAAGGGGAATCCCACAGAAGAAACTTTAAACAAACACTGAAAAAAACCACAACTCATCAACTAAAAATTTATAAAACAACTTTAAAGTGATCATGAAGAGAAACCAAAACAAAAAATAAACTATATATGGCGTAACCATTAAAAGATCTATATCCAAAAGGCAATTAAATTTGTATTAAAAAATAAAAAAACCATCAATATTTTTCGTACAATAGCAAACATACAACAACAAAGAGAACTACAATGAAAAACATCAGTTTTATCCAAAAAAATGCCAGAGAAAAAATGTGGGACAATATTTCCTACACCCCAATGATTTAATGAATGTGTGAAAAGCTTCACATGGGGGACTATGGCTGGATCCCTAATGATTTGAAGCATATGATTCCATATAGTCAGGAGTTGGGAAACTACAAATAAGGTTTCTTACTAGGGAAATTATTATTTCTAAACGCCTCTAGATGAACCAAAGGGAAAAAATGATGACATGACATATGAGGGTTGCAACGAGAAAGATTTGAATGCCCAAATTTACCACAATAAAAGCGCACATGCAAATAGTTTAAAAAATGAGGATCTGGAATAAATGAAGGATATTTTTCATAAATTGGTTCCACATGAACACACCTTTCACCAGATGGGGAACATTAATGACAACCATGAAAAACAAGATTTCTAACCATCACAGATTTCACTTTGAGAACCAACTTGGCTTAGAATGCCCCATCTACCATCTTCTCAAAAAAAACATCACCAGATGGAAGAAAGAACACCGTGACCTCTAGTCAAAGACCCAAAATGAAGAGAGTAACTTTTATCTAATCCTTAGATTCTATCACTATAGAAAATGAAACAAGATCCTTTAAATAACCCACATAGTCTTATAACATCTAATGACATTGTTGAACACCCAACAGTTTTGACACCTTCCTCACCTTCACCTCCTCAAGTATAAAACATTGGATGAAATTGGACAAAAAAAATATCCCAGGACATACTATCATTCAATGAGGTTAGGATGATCACATTCCACCATTCCAAAGTTGTTCCTTCAATCAAATCCAAACAATTTTGTATCCTCACGACCTCGGGAGTTCACAACGATTGGATGAATCCTTCAACCTTCTCAAGCCTCTCTGTATCCTCTAACGAACCTCAATCACTATAGAATATAGCTAACAATAAATAAGAATAAATCTCCACTACTCCAACAGGATCCTGGGTAGTTCCAAAAACTAGAAAAGGATAACATGAAACGTAGGGGAACTTTTTCGGTGGCATTCCATGAGAAAAATCAAAGCACAAAATGAAAACCAGCATTCAATTAAATCTAAACCAAAAGGAATGCCTCAAGATAGAAAACCTAGATTATAAAAAATGCATCACAAAACAAGACAAATATACCCTTTCAAAAAAACCCTTTCCATTTTAATTTCAAACTGCCTTCTTCTAAGGACACTTTTTCCAAAATTCCACAATCTTCTTCCAAATCCAATCCAACACCAAAGACCACTTTTTATGTAAAAAAACCCCCAAAAATAATTTTTCTTTTGAAAACCATTTGTGTAAAGCCATATTCATTTTCAAACCACAATTACACATGTGAAAACCAAACCAAACACTTGAAAAACACTAAATTACTAGAATAGGGAACCAGTATCTATGCAGTATCAGGTGGCATGGTTAGTAGACCATTCCCTAATCAGGTACAAACAACTGGGATGATATTAATTCATGCAATCATGCTCCACATGGGTGGTTACTCTATGTAAAACCATCACGTACACCATATCACTTCCATTATCATTCCCCATACAAAAAAACAAAAAAAAATCCAAAATACTAAGATATTGAACTGCCCCTAGAAACTTGAGGCTTAGCACAAAAATGGAATCATGAATTCCTTCTCATTCCTTCCTCTCGAGTCCCGATAGTCATAATCTATAATCTACTTGAAAGCCCAAATAAAAAGGTATTCTATGATACGAGTTTTCAGAGAATAGGTTTGGATTCCATCCAAACCTACAACTAACCCTATCTGAGGTAAAGTTAGAATAGTGTTCCCAATCCCCGTGGGATGGAAACTAGTGTCGGGAATAAAAATAATCCAAATGGGAATGATTTAACCCAAATAAACAACCAGGATAAATAACCAAACTAAACACTCAATAAAAACAATAATAATTAAATGTATATAAATAAAAAATTGATCCAAATACAATAATATTTGAAAAAAACATAACAAATAAAAAAACTAAAATAGAACCATGCTAACACAGTTTCCCCATGAACTCCTAGTCACCACCTTCCACAAGAACAAACTACTTTAAAGCTAAACCAAACTAGAAAACTAAACGTACAATTAACCAAGATCTACCGACATTGAGAGTCCCATGTATGGTGTGAGCATAGAACATCTCAATCAGAGATCGCCATAGATTCCATAATTTTATTTTCCTAAAATAAAAAAAAATAAGAAATAAAATTATAAAATATAAATTAATACTATTAAAAAACCAAACACGCCTTTCTACAAGTTCCCTTTTTAAAATAACACATTCATCTTTCCTTTTCAAAATGGTTTCATATTCCAAAACTGAGTTCCAAAAAAAAAATTAAAAATACATACCTGATGATAAAGGGGAAATTGTTAAATTAACTAGAACAAAAAAATAAATCATAGGATAGCATGGATATTATACACCTACAAAAAATGTAAATAGAACAAATAGACAGTCAATCGTAGTTATTTCCTAAACACCTCTTGAATAAATCCCTAGATATTCTTAGTTTGAAATCACCAATCAGTGTATGTTGTAGCTCTATAGTCAATAACCATCCGTCCTCTCTAAAAAAGACAATCTAGTGGCACATATCACCTGACCTTTGCTAATATAGGGGGTACAATCTCGTCAAATTGTTGTTTACAAGAAGTCACCACTAAATCCTCTAGATAAAACATAGGAATCCCATGATAATAGTATGCAGTGAATGGGTTAGTCCTTACACTAGTGTCTCAAAGAAAACCTACTTCCACTATGCTTTCCTTGCCCAAACACTGACACCACCTATGAAATTACCCTATCCTAAAATGATACACCATAGAGCTTCCCATATCACAATAATCCTTTCACAAGTGCCAACCAGGCCACCATATAACACAATCGTTCAACCATTTTTCAAAAACATGATAAGATGCTAATTGTTCCTTACATTGTCCCAAAACCAAATTCATTTCTAAAAACCATTTCCAAAACCATGATAAAACATGCAATACACTCAAAGTTACCAAGTGGGCCTTTATTTCATTTAATAAAACATGCCACTTACCCAAAATCCAAACCACATAGAACACATTTCAAACCACCTATAACTTTACTTAGAACACTAAGTCACAATTTCAAAAATAAGGAACTATTTTGAAAATAGTCAGAGAAAAGGGGTAAATGGACAGTAAGCCATTGAATAAACCAAGTCTTAAGGGAAGCATCATCATCAAGGGACATTATCATTTGTGTTATCAACCATATATTCACCCTGTGCACATATGGATGTTCCAAAATCCAATGTAACTCTTTGGGTATCCATGAAAGCATCCAATTTTTTTTTAAGAAACACCGCTTATTTTACAACCAAACACAAGAATCCACACATAAAAACCAAATAATAAAAGACAACAATTCCCATACATGACACCCAATTCACAACCCAATAGAAATAAAAAAATATTAAGGAAGGATAAACAACATTTGAAATACCAAAATTCAACTTTAAAGAGCTTGTATACATTTATATATAGATCTAATTAAAGAAACCGTTTGAAAACCATTTTCCACCAATTTCCATAACTGAAAAACTCAAAAATAATACAAACATACACATCCAAAGTATAATAAACACGTACATAAATTATTTAGAAACACACAATCACCAAATGGTGTGTTATAGAAATGAAATGGATAGAAACACATACCTCAACAATGTTTGAATGCATAAATCATTTAGAGAAGGAAGAATTAAGCCTGAGAAGCAATCCACACACCGTAAAATTAAATAAATCCAATAATAAATCAAACGTATATTCCAGGGTTCATCCAAGAGAGAACCCCACTAATAAGACATTAGGAAACCAAGAGAATAAGGAGAGGAGAAGAATAAATTTACCAAAAATCTAAATGGAACTTACCTATGAACCTTAAAGGAGCTTCAATAGTGGGTGGAGAGCAAGAGAAGAGGGTTTCTAGGAGCCCCATAGTGCACTAAGGTCAATACAGATAGAAAAATATTATATTTTGTTAAAACATAAATAGGGGAAAATTGGAATTCCACACTTTTAATGACCTAGGAATTTCACATGATTTGACAAACCATGTGACAACTGTGAACACACTACAGGAGAAGAGGGGAACCCCACATGGTTTGGACAAAATTCTCAATAAATCGTTCACCAAATGTACAAAATTACACTATCTAAACTTTAGAACCCCTCACATGCTTTCCCCATGGTTTCCCTGAATCATGTGAAAGTTGTGTATCATTCCCTATACACCAACCCTCAAGTCACAAAGTATCTCCTTATACTATCATAGTTTTACCCAAACCATTATCACGTCTTACAACATAGACCGTGAAAGAAGAATTTGAACTGGAAACACACTCTTCCCTAATAGGTTGTATGACTAACCCTCAAACCATACACAGAGCAATAATCCACCTAAAATATCCAAAACTCAAAATTCAAACTGAGAACTCAACCTGAACCTTATTCAAAGTATACAAATCGAAGAAAAGAATAAAATTAATGAAAATATTTTTTTCATGGAGAGACTAAAAGATAAAAATATTTGATAAAAAATGTCGGTGAATACAATATATGTAAAATAGTTTTTAAGAAAATATATTTTGAAAGAGTGAGAAAATATATAAAATTTTTGAATTTGTTTTCATAAAAACCTATATAAGTGTTTTGTTGTGTACCAAGAATTTTTTACTCCTTATAAATATTAATAAGTTTATAAAAATTAAATTAACCTATATTTTATCTAATGTATTGTATCTTTGATGAAGAAATATGGTTATTTATTTCAAAATAATATACTGAATGTGTTATCCCATTTTACTAACACTATGTAAAAAATTATTTTAGTTCTTATAATTCCATTCTTATTAGAATGATATATAGAGATTATCCTAAGTAAGTAATATGAATTAAATTTAATTTTTTACAAATAATGTAATATTTTTTTATAGAATAAATTTTAATCACTTATGTTCCCTAGTTAACTTAATTCCCATGATATATACTTCATGATATATATATATTTTAAATTAAATATACCAAAATAAGTTGTTCTTAAGTATCAATATCTTAACCAAAGATTAGATGAGATGATATATTAATTGAATGGGGTTTCATTATAGTTCAAAATTAATCTTTAGAGTGGTTAAATTTAAATTCATACGAATTAATGAAATTATTTGAAAATAAAATTTTAAAAAAATGTATGGAATGCACGAGTGATAAATTATACCATTTAGATTAAATAATAAACTAAGTATTTTCATGGATTTGTTGAATCCTATTTTTCATTAATTCATTCAAAATCTTGGGGTTGTTTTTTTGAAATATATGTATATGTAGAAATGAATTATGTGACCAAATCGGTTATTTTTAATTATGTATTTAGTAATTAATGAGATTAATAAATATATTGATTTTTAGAAGTAATTATTTTTTCGTGTATTCTTTTATAATAATTATTTCATTGTAGCTATTATTAGTTTCCATGTAGAAATAGAACCTATATTAAATTTTTTCCTATTATGTGATAATAAATGGGAGATCAATGATTACATGTGGACACAAGTTTTCAAGGACACACTAGCATAATTATGTGATGCATGAAATAGATTTTGTTGTATTTGAAATATTGGATAAACTACCTGATTTTTAAAATATCTATGGCTTGAAAAATTAAAAAAACATAAGAATATATAGTTACTCCTTGAATTTTAAAATTTATTTTATTTATTTTTTACATTTTGATAAATTGATTAGATTGAATAAATTGACTGGAATGAGGAATTAAATGTATATTTTTAATTAGTAATTTTTTGGATAATTTTTAATGTGTAATATGTCTTAAATTAGATATTATATAATATTTATATAATTGTATATTTGTTAATGCTTATAATCTATTTAAAGGAAGAGTTGAATGTATAAGTAGCCATAGTTACAAGGTTAGTTGAATTGTTTTTTAACATAGTTTTTTTTTCAAAATTGGATTATAGCTTTACATAGTTACCTTTATGGTCTTAAAATATATTGTGAAAATTTCATATAAAAACATTTATTCATGATTCATTTCCATTTTCACCCATTTTTTACCTGCCCTTACTCATGTGTGACCTTAGTGAAGAATCTACTTATTCCATTCATCTCTTAATAATTCATGAATTTTTTATTCTAAAATATATAGTTATAAATCATTAAAATATAAGGGTATCTTATATTTTTCATGTTATTAAATTAAAATGAAATATATGGTATATTTTAATATATATTTTTAGGGTTCTATATACTAATAAGTTGTTTTTGGATTAACATTCATCAGGTTTTTGGGATATGTGGGATCATTTTCTATTAGCTTATATAAGGATATGATGATGTTTCTGAATTGTTTTCTCATCATTTTTAAAAATAAAATATGATGAAACGATGTGTATTTGGGTAAATGGATTCAGTAAAAACATTTTTACACATTTTATCATTTTTAATGTTTTTGGGTTATCTTAGAATTATTCCGTTAACATATGATTTGTTCTCTAGCTTAATAATCATAAAGGATCTTTCCTAATTTTATCATGGAGTTATTTTCAAGGTATAATTATATTTTAGTTAAATTATGATTTCCAAATATTATAAATTGGTTGGTTTGAGACAAATTTTTATTGAGTATTAATTATTTAAGTATTAGGTAAATATGTTTTTTTATAATTTATTGGTTATTATAATTGAGTACTTTAAATATTAATTTTAGGTTGTTTTGAAAATTTAATATGGTTTATTTATATATTTCAGTTATGGAAAATATAAGATAGTATAGGTATCATTTTTTAGTGGTAGAGGTTGTACAAATTTAGAAAAAAAGGTTGAATTAATAGTTAGGAACTTTGGACCTTTCTATAGAACTGTGGTGTACTCTATGTATTAGATAGATGAATCACATTATATATTACTCTTAGCTAATGACCCGAGTTTAGTTTTGGGAATAATTATTATCATCAATTTGGTTTTCCAATATTCAAATAATTTACAATGCCTTTGTGTTCCTCTAGGTTGTTTTTCAAAAATTTATCTAGTATAGATGGATCTTGGTATGGGTATATATGTGTTTAGTTTTACATTTATCTTGTTTATTCCCTTTATTAAAATTAACAAACTGTGTCTTGTGGTCTTGTTGTTAATCAATTTTTTGAAATATTTTTCTAAAATATGTATTTATTTCAATTTTAGTATTATCATTGGTGTCAAAACATCAACTATTAATGACACATTGACAAGAATGGATGGTTTACACTTGTATAAGAATTTATTTGAGTCTCTAAAATATATCATATGAAGTATGTTATACTCACCACCTACAAGTTTACTAAAAAAAGCATGTAAATGTTGTTCCCTTATTGAATTATAATAACAATGAGTTAACATGCACATAGACATTGATGGTAACTTAGACCATGGATAATGAATAATATGGGAGGATCTTATTCCTTACTTGTTTTATATTAATTATAATTATATATATATTATTATTATTGTATATTTTATTATTATACATATTTTTATTTAACTGGTTATTATTTTATAGTGATTCATGTAACAAACCATGTCAATTTATGTTAGAGAGAGTATGAGGAAATTGGAATTTTCCAATTTTGTTCAGGGTGTAGGATTTATATATGTGTTTGGAGTGATTTATTTAATATTTAGAGGATGGTATTATATTATAAGAACATCCATAGTGAGTCCCATTGTGTTACTAGATAACTTTTTTAGGGGTTAGGGAAGAATGACTGGACTATTAAGGGTTATACTATGATGGTGATTCATATGGGATATTTCCCTCTTCCTGGGGGTAGTTGTGTCATGACCAATAACCATCATGAAAATTCATTCCATGAATTAGTGGGGACTTGTTGTAAAATGTCCCAGGTGATGGGATTTATTGTTCAACCATTATGGTCACACCACAACTCAATTATTGCCATGATTTTCAAAAATCCATTTTTCTAATTTTTTGGGGTGACTATTTGGAACTCACCTCATGGTTCCATATCTATAGTTGGTTATGAGAAGTTTTAGCATACTAATTGTATCTCCATTATCCCCAATTTTACTTCTTTAATTTTATGTGTTTTAGAAATTTTTTGTTCCATATATTTTAGTTAAGTTATTCCCCCTTGTACACTTTGTTATTACCCCATGATTATTTCTATGTTTGGTTGTCCAGGTTCGTGTTTTAGGTACTGGATTCCAAAAATGAATTTTTGAAACATCCCTCTTCTTATAGATTTGGTTTGTAGATAATAAAGGAGGTCCTATAAATGGATTCTCAAGTTGAGGCTTACAGTAAATCATGAGGTACATTTCCCATTAAATTATTTATGGTTATTATATAATTTGGGATTAATTAGGTTTTTAATCAGGTGAACTAATTGTTTTTTTCATTCATTTTTAGTCCACATGTATGCTGAAATTGGATTATACCCCTTATCTCATCATTGAAAAATACTATTCGTTCTGGTGAGTTTGGAATCAATTTTTCTGTTATTGGTTTTTGGTTTTATTTTATAAATTTATTAATTTAGTTTTTATTAGGGTTTTAATAGATAATATTGGACCTTTGGGAGGTGGATATGATTTTGGGATTAATTATAGAGAACATTTCAATGTTTCTATATCAATGAATAATTATTTTAAATTTAAATTCATAATTTATTATCTACTTTCAAGCCATGCATTGAATTTATTAAAATGTATTCCATGTTTACATATTGACCTATTTTTAAATGTATTATTTTCTCTCTAGATTTCTAAAATTTTTAAACAATTATTTCATTTGTTTTGATTTAAAAACCTGTTTACATATAATTTTTTCATTATTCATATTGTTATAAAAATTTATTAAATGTTATTTCCAAACCAATTCATTTAAAAAAATAGATTTCTTTGTGGATATTTTAAATTGAGGAACCTTATTCCTTATAAAATTATATTTCAAACTAAGAATGGGATTGGTTTTTATAAGGATATATTACACCTTAATGATTGGCTGGGATGTTTTATTCACACTTTTTTGGCACAAATTTTTGAATGTGGTCAGGTGAAATTTAAAAATTAGTATGGGGTGTTAAAATGATTTTTAATTATAGTTTTTTGGATTTGTTTTCAATGAAATGAATTGATAATTTTCTTTTCATAAATATGTTTACAAATCCAAAGTTTAAATTTGATAAAAATGGATATCATAGTATAATTAATCCTTAGAAGTGATTCTCATCATTTAATTGTTTAAAGTATGATGTATTTGACCCAATCCAATGATTGTTGTCATATTTGTAGTCAATAATTGTATTATATATTATGGCTTGAATTTTGGTAGATATTAAATTCATTTTTAGAGAGGGTGTCGTGTTTATTTTAGGTTAAATTAAAGGATATTTTTAATATATTTATATATATATATATATTGATGGATTTGATATTATTTTTATATTTAGCAGATGAACTAAACATGGTCTAAATATGGTCAGGAATAGGATTGAGGTATAATAAAGATTCAATTTATAATAATAGAAGAATAATTGAATTGTGTATCATCTTTATGTGTTTGAAATATTTTAGATATAAAAATACTATGAAAAAATAATAAATCGTGATATATTTAAATATTTACAAGATCACATAAAGAAGAATGGATCATTTAACCATATAAGTGTGTGAGAGATATGTCAATGTACAATCCAGTATGGGTCATGAAATGTTTTCTTAAGCAGTAAGTTGGGTGACACACATTAGTTTGATAGATTCAAGTGGAAAATTCAAGGAGATCATATCAGTATGAACCAGTCATTAGATAATTATAGGTGGAGAACCTATGCCTGATGAAGTTAGGAATATAATTTAATATTTAATAATTAGTTTATATGAAAAAAGTGAGGCACATTGAAAATAACTGAATGATTTTTTAATTAAAGTATCATGGTGGAGGATATTTCGGATGATGTCATGTGATGAAGTTGGCTGGTGCACGTAATTATGAACATAATAGAAAAATGAATGAGTTTGAATAAATGAGGTCATTTGGTAACATGAATCATTTTAAAAATTTTCCATGAAAATAATGGGGATCTCATGTGAGTGTGGGATTCCTTGATCGGTTGAGTTATAAGATGAATGGAGTATAGTGATAGAGAGGACTTATTAAAAGGGTCATGTGCAGAATTCATCTGATCAAATGAGTTAACTAATGTTACATGATTGAAAGACTACTTGGTTTGGAAAATAATGTATTTTAATGTTTGGTGGAATAGATGGATTTCCATATTTTATATATTTAAGGAAGTGAAATGTTAACAATAAAAAATTATAATCCACATCATTAAAGGCGTATTATGATTAAGTGATTTCATAAAAAGAAATGCAGAAGGGAGGAAGAATGAGACATGAATAGTCATGTGAAGGAGTTAGGATCAAAGAGATACACACTCAGGGTTCTTAAAATCTGTGGTCTCAGGCAAGGAGATACATTCCCTAGGGTCATACAATCAATGGTATTGCATAAGGATTTATGTCCCTATGTTTTATTCCCTAGTAGTATCCCACACGGTTTTATGTGCACTAGAGTCTCTATAATGAATCAGTCTCAATATATATAGATATTACATAATTTTTTGTGGAATACTTAAATTCATTAAAAAAAGACTCACAAAGACCGTATTAGTATAGTACCTTTGAAAACATGAAAGAAAAAATATTCTAAATCATTTAACAATCTTCAATGTGTCCCGCAAAGATCATTCCCCTTAGTAATTATATATATTAAAATTTCTTCATAACTTGTGGAAAGGAAATAAAAGAAATTGGTGGGCTCAAATGGTCGATAAGGGTATATAATGTAAATATGTAAACATAACATGAACATAAGTGTATGATAACATGATCATGTCATTAAAATATCATACTATATATATCAAAGATCATAAAAATTAATCATGGAATAATGATTAGTAGTTAATAAGACATGAATCAAAATATAATCAGTAACATAAGACATGGAAGAATAACATATGAATAATAAAATTTATTAGGGAATACACATCAATGTATAACATCGTGAACATGTATAAGTAGAAACAAGTTCACTCATTAAGTAAAAGAAATGAAATAAGGAACTTATGTAGACATATGGACTATAAATAGGTCCATACATAAGGTTGTTAACTTTCATTCAGGTTCATACATAACATTTGGTATGTGTAATCAGGTTTTAACAAAACTTTTGGACATTCAACTAGGTCAATTATTAACATTTTGAACATATAATTAGGTTCACACATAACATTATGAAACCATAAAAAGTTTCACTCATAACATTATGAACATGAAATCAGGTTCATACCTAACCCTATGTACATAAAACCAGGTACATGCATAACATTATGATTATGTAATTAGGTTCACATATAACATTTATACTCATGGTCCATCAATCATTACCCAATTAATTGGATGGAGATATAGGTCCCCCCTATCACATAATAAACTCATACATACAAGTGACACAAGATAATAAAACACGATTCAAATCATGTCCCATGAATATAAATCATAGAATAACCCATTAAATGATATGGGTATCATAAACATTTAATCATATCCTATCATATAGAAAATAAATAGGTTTCATAATCATTTCATCTTAGAATAACCCTTGAAAAGAAGTGGGTTTAATAAGAATTTATTATAGTATAACATGTTGAAGAGAAATAGGTTTCATAAGTATATATCATGTGTATTAGGAATAGGTTTTATAGACATATAACTCATGGAAGAAGAATGAGTTTCATAGAAATATAACCCATGAATGAGAAATACATTTTCATAAACACCATAACATAAAAACATAAATCATTCGAAGAAAAAATGTGAATGAAAAATTTGGATCATTTAAAATAAAGGCATGATTTACATCAATGGATGTCATATTATATGGAAAAAAAATTTGTGATATCATTTAAATACATTTCTTAAGGAAAACATATTTTCTTCTTTGGAAATTAATTTTAAAACATAAAATCTTTATAAAACCACTTTCAATGAAAATTCTATGAAATCTTAGAAAGAATAATTTAAATAATTTATAAACATTTTTCCCTTGAAAGTTCATAAAATAATCTTGAAAAAAATTTAAAAAAACTTTTCCTCCAAAACATATATAATAATCATGAAAACATATTGAAAACCATTTTCTTTGAAAACTTATAAATGAATATTGAGAAAAATTTGAAACAATTTTTCTTTGAAACAAATTAAAAAATATATAAAATAATCTTTTAGATAATTGAAATCATTTTATTTGGAAAAAATAATTTGAAAACATATAAAAAAATATTTGAAAAACAGTTAAAACATGTTCTGATCATAAAAAAATTTATGAAACCCTTTTAACTTGAAAACGATTTTAAACTAAACAATGTTCAAGAATATTATGAAAATATTTTCGTAAAGAAATAAACTTGTAAAATTATAAATAAATCTTCATGTAAATGTTGGTCATGGTGGAGGGTAGGTCCATACATGTCGAACATTCCTTTTAAATATTAAATGTTCAGAAAAGTGCCTTGATCAGAAACTAACAAGAATATTTATTTTAAAATAATTTATTAAAAAGGTAATACATGGTTAAAAATGACTTTTTTATATCATAAAATACAAGTAAAATGTTTTTAAAACATTTTTATACAACACGGTTTGGAAAGAACACATATTTTGGACCAAAAGCAGAAATAATGTCAAATTTTAATAAAAACTGTTTCTTAATTATCATAAGTACCAAGAGTGTCAAAATGGTACCATCACTTGGTTATAACATTAATATCCATAGATTAAGAAAATTCATGATATTTCATGAGATATTTATCATAACATTTCATAAATGGATGCATAATCATAAACAATCACGATAAACAATGAGATTGATGTTATTAACTGTTACCACTTTGGTAACATTAAATAACAATATGATGGAAATAATAAAATTAAATAAATATTTAAATATCATTAAATAATTATATTAATTATGTAATCATTTAAAAATTATTTTATACACCTCATAGAAAAATATAGGTGTGTAACATGGCATATGTCTCAAAGAAGGAAAATTGAGACAAAATTACTTTACCAATTTGGTAACTTTTGAAACATAAACTTCATGAAATAATGATAATAAAATTGATATTTTAATACCCATAAAATTCATTATAATAATAATATAATAAACCCATGTTAAGTAAACACACCACATATAAGAAATACGTGGTGAACATTGATTGTGTCTCATGGAAAATAAAAGTGAGACGAGAAAACCCTTACTAATTGAGTAACTTTAGAATCATGATACCCATGAGAAAATAGAATAATATATTGGTTTTAATATAATTAATTAATGTAAATTAATTATATATCATGTAATATTTTATTATATACACCAATTAATAGAATCGAGTGGTGAGTGTGTAATGTATCTCATGGAAATAAAAATTGAGATGAAATTATCTTACCTTAAGTCTTGAATCTCTTCATACATGATAAAACCTACTATATAATAAATTAAAGTTTATTATTAATCTATTAAATAACCAAATAATTATATATAATACCATATAATATTTTTTTTACTTTATATTACCCTTTAATAAACAACTCCATGTTAATGTTACGTTTTTTGTAATATCATGTTTTATTTTTTGTATTTGTTTTGACTTGTTATTCTCAATCCTATTACTTAGAACATGGTTAAATTATTTAAAGAATGTAAAACATAGTATAAAAATAATATATATTTATTATATATATATATTTATAATAACCCATATAATATATAAATATTTAAGGAAATATAGTGTTCATGGAAATAGTAGGTCGTATGTACGCATGGATGATGCTTCTATTTAATTATAATATTGAAAGAATGAATTTAATTGAAAAATGTGTATATATATATAATATCATAATAGTATAATTATTATTTAATATATATCATATAAATTTACTAAATTCATCTTCAATACTTCTCATGCAACGTGTGAATGAATCACATTGCTTAGAGGAGGTGATAGTACATACTTCCATAAACGGTGTTATCGTAGTTACACAAAATGGAAACCATAAATTTATGTTATATATAAAAATTAAATCAGAATAGGTACATTATAAATAAAAAATATAACATATTTAAATAGTTTTTTCATCATAATTCCCAACCATTAAAGGCATAAAAATAAAACCAACATTGTTTCGTGAGGTGGTAGTTCTCTATACACAAGAAAGTTTAGTTCACTTCCCATTTGAATGAAGTGTATCTAAGTGATTGTAGAAGCATTAGAATAAAAAATATATGTATATTGAGGATATTGGAGTTATTATATAAGCATTTAATATGAATAATATAGGTGGTTTAAAATGAAAATTAAACTATAGAGCTTGTGGAAGGATGTTACAACTTATTCAGGTACCTCCTTTTGGTTTGCACCAAAGGGATTTTTTATTGATTTCTTCCCAATGTGAGGCTTATTTGTTGAGGGGATGTATTTTTAGGATATATTTGGGAAGATAATGGATAATCCAAAGTGTCTAGAGAGGCATGAGGAAGTGGGATATGTGGTGTAACTATATAAGGGAGGGAGGAGACACACTTTTTATTTTTTAAAACAAGTTAGGTGTGTCCATGTTTTTAACTATAAAATGTTATATAAAACCCAAGAATCTCAAACTTGTAAGGTTTTTGGATGATATATTTCCACAAAATGGGGTTTGGACATGTTTATAGGTTATTTGGACCCTTACGTTCAATGTTTATTCCCTTATTAAGATTAATTTTACCTTAATTGTTGTAATTAATATTAATCACATTCACTAATTTTTTTGGTCAAAAAATAAGTTGATCTTATTAGACGATAAATATCATAATATTTAAAAAAATTATTTATTTTTTAGAAAATTAAATTCACATAAGTGGGTAAATTATTCTTAATCCAAATCACATAATCGTGGAAAGAAAGTGTGTTTTTCAAGCGAAAATGTTAAAAAGTTCATTAAACTTTTATATTTAAATTATTTATAAAAATGATTCCAATTAACTAAATTGGATTAATATATTTATAATTGATATATTATAACTTTAAAACCAACATAAAATACAATTTAACTATATAAATATATTATATGAAAAATTAGTTTTGAATTAAAATTCACTATTTTTCACTATTCATCCAAAAACGAAGTTTATCCGAAAAATCCCCAAACATCACCCCAAGAAATTTTTTTCATTATATATTATAAATAATTTTTATTTTATCAAATTAAATATCTAATAGTGTGAAAGTTTATTTTTAATTTCATTCATAGAAGAACATAAAAAAATAGTTCATCTGAGAAAATAGTATTTTCAAACATATTATGACTTTATCAATATTTCATGAATGATTATAAATATGTTTTATTTATATAAAATGATTATAAATAATATTAAAAATTATTTATTTATATTCTTATTACTAATTTTAATGGTTATTTTATATTTATATTCTTTAAATAATTATAACAACAAAATTACGTTTTGTAGGAACATAGTGTTGCATGTAACACAAGACAAGTAGGTGTTGCATGTAGAAAAAGAAAATACAAGCCTTGAATGTAATGAAATTTTTTTTAGTGATTTAATATAAAAAAATATATTCATTATTTCATAAAATGATTAATATCAGAAATATAAAATTAATTTGAAAAATTATATTTCATGAAATCTCAGTGTGTTATATCCTACACCCCTTAAAATAAATTTTTCCCCCAAAATTTGTCTATGTTATCAATGTTTTAATACTTTAAAGTTTCATCAATAGAAACCCACATTGTAAAAATGAACACTAAAACTTCCTTTGAAAACTAAATTTGGAACCATAATGGTTTCCCAAAGAAACGCATAACTAGGTTTCCTTGTAAGAGAACATAGGTGGAAAGTGAAAACATGAACATGTAAAAGAAATATTATAAAAAATTTATAATGGAGAGTGATATAAAACATGGTTAAGAGAATGTTAACAATAACAAAGTCATAAATTGGGGATGTTCTATGATGCTATTATATTCATTGTAAATGAAGGTACTATGAAAACATTTTTGGTTCCAAGATTATTTTTCCTAAAGTTGAACAATTTTAATGAAAATATATACTAACAGTATTTTAAGACAACCTTACCCTCTGTTTTTCCTTGTTCGAATTTCAATTCATCCTTCATTACAAGAAATGAAGGTCAATTTTACATTATTGAAGCATTAACATATCATGATATCCATGTTAAGCCATCCCATCTCTCTTCATCTAGTATCCACACAAAGATTTTAGAATAGGTCATCAAATATACATGAATCCTCATGTAGTGAGATAAAACATTAATCTCTAAAACATCATCCAAATATTAACTAATACTTTCAATAAACGGCTATCCTTATAACCCCTCCAAAAGATTCAAATCCAAAACATTATAAATAATATCAGGAAATTAGATTAACATTGATCCCCAATATATCACAAAGTAGCTTTTAGTTATCGCATTCAAAACATGTGAAACCCTCATCGTATATTATATTGAAACATGGTAAAAACATGAATTACTATAAATAATTTTCTAAAACATTTATGACTCCTTACTCAAAATATTATTGGATATATTACTTGATTATCAGAAGCTGTAAACTTCACCCATGATAACATAGACCACTTTTTCAATAAATCATTTTTTAGTTATGATCTCATTAATACTATCCAATTTACTTTATCCAAATCAATAATATATTTTCTCCATGATAAACACAATTTTATCAACATCTAGAAAACATTACAGGCTACCTTACCTTATTTAAAAATATCACCTTTCTATTAAATAACATTTCTATGTTTTAATCACCATTCAAGATATCCATTTCAATCCTTAATGAAAATATTAAATTGAAAATACTTATATATTTCATGATTCATAATATTTTAATTCCAAAACATATAAACATCAATCATCCTACTGTTTTCTTAAACCATTACTCAGTCTTCATCAACTTATTCCTTAATACCTCATTCATAAAATATTAATAATCTCTTAAGGTTCCTCACCCTAAATCTAATCATATTTCTATCATTTAATATAAAAAATGATGGAATAACATCTCATACCTTTCATATATCATTTTCAGTCTCTTTATATTAAACTATATAACCAATACTCATGAAACTTTCTAACTCTCCTCATGAGATTCCCTCTTAGGAAATCGATTTTATAATCCCCATACTTTCAACATTTGAAACATTCAATGTTAACCTAGTTCCTTCTAGTTCCTAGAATTGACCAAGGCTAGAAATCATGGTGTGAGAACCACTTATCAAAGCATAAAACCACATTATCGTAATAAAATTCTAATAGGATATCTAAATAATGACACCTTATTATTTAATCTATCAAACCTATGTTTTATCCTAGGTTTTTAATAGTCAAATACAACTTAAATCTTTCATGATGGCTCATAAAGTGTTTGTGAATTCCCAAAGAATATCCCATGGGATTGTCAATCCTATTATGCAGTAAGGCTCATTGATGTGTACTAGGATGTGCTCATGTTAGGCCGTACATGCCTTTTCAGTGGTGTTACCCCTAGATGCATCTATTCTAGACCCAAATCCACTTGTAGTATCCAGGCATCAATGTAATGCTTGGAAACAATTCACTATATCCTTTACCAAAATTCTAGGACATTTTCCAAAACCTTAACGTGTCCTTAGACTTATCCTTAGAGACACCCCTAGACATATCCTTTAAAATATCCCTAGGGATCTCACTAAAAATTTATCATCGTAGTTTCCAAATGAAGAACAAACCTTCCCTCTAATACCAACTATAAGGACCCAATATTAATCAAAAGATCCATTATATCATTTTTTTAATAATTAAATACATTTAAAAACAGATGCCCAAATACCATATTAGTTTAGTGACGTTGGAATGGTTGAACAAAAACACTTATAACTCAGTGAAATATCTTCAATGTGTCCCACAAAGATATCCCCCTTAGTAATTCTACTTAAAAATATTTCTACATTACCTGGGGAAAGTAAACATAAGAAAAGCGTGATCTTGAATGCTTAGTAGGGGTAAATAATGGAAATATTTAAGAATAACAAGAACATAATGGTAAGATAACGTGATCCTGTCATTTGATGATCATACCCTACATATCAAACATCGTAAACATGATTCATGGAATAAATATTGGCAGTTCATGAGACGTGAATCCTAACTAAATTAGAAACCTAACCCATTAAAGAATAATATATGAATAAAATATGATATTTTGGTATACACATCAATGTATAACATCAGGAACATTTATAAGTAGAAACATACTCACTCATTATGTTACGGACATGAAATCATGACCTTACATATACTTATGGGCATGAAACCAGGTCCACACATATTATTGTGAACATGAAAATCAGGTTCATTCATAACATTGGGAACATGTAATCAGGTTCATTTAAAACATATCGAAATGAAACCAGGTCCATGTATAACATTGTGAACATGTAATCAGGTCCACACATATCATTATAAACACATAATAAGGTTCCCTCAAAACATTGTGAACATTTACTCATTTTCACACATAATCTTATGGACATGCAACTAGGTCCTTGCCTCATATTGTTATCATGTAATTACGTTCACGCATAACATTTATACTCATGAGTCATCCATCGTTACACAATTCATTGTAGGGAGATATAGGTCCCACTTTTCATATAGTAAACCCATAAATACATGTTATACATGAAAATGAAACTTTCATCATATCATCACACATAAAAAGAGATCAAATCATAACTCATGAAATGAAATGGGTATCATAAATATTTAATCATATCATAAGCTATGGAAAATATATAGGTTTTATAATCATCTCTTCCTAGGATAACCCATTAAAGGAAGTGGGTTTCATAATAATTCAGCATGGTATAACCCATTAAAGAGAAATGGGATTCAAAGGAATTCATCCTGTGGATGAGGAACATGTTTCATAAATATATAACCCATAGAAGAGAAATTGGTTTCATAGACATATAACTCGTGAAAGAAAAATGTGTTTTCATAAACAAAATTCCATCAAAGCATAAACCATTCAATTAAATAATATGAATAGAGCCTTTATATAATTTACTATAAATTCATGAGTAACATCAATGGATGCCATCTTAGATAGAAAATAATTTTGAGATGTCTTTTAAACACATTTTTTCAGGAAAATAAATTTTATTCTTTGAAAAGGATTTTTAAAACCTAAAAACTTTAGAAAACCATTTTATTTGAAAATTAATTAAAATAATATAAATAATTCTTTGAATCATTTTGAAAACCTTTTTCACCTCAAAACATATAAAATAATATTGAAAACATTTTGAATATTGTATTCCTTAAAATATTTTTAAATAATCTTCATAACTTTTTGAAACATTTTTTCCATTAAAATAATTTGAAAAAATATAAAATAATATTTTATATCATTTAAATCCTTTTCATTTAAAATGATCTTTATAAAACATATAAAGGATGCTTTTAAAATAAATTTAAACACCTTTTGATCAAAAAACATTTTTGAAAAACTTCATATTTTAAAACCACGTCAAATTAAACAAATTTTCTGGATATTAGGAAAAACTTTTCATTAAAAAATAAACTTGTAAACATATAAATTAATATTTAAGAAAATTTGGATCATGATGGTATATAGGTCTCTACATGCCAAATATTTTTTGGCACATTTAATGTTGAGAAAAGTGACTTAATCGTAAAACGATAAGAAAATTATTTTTAAAACCATTTAAAAAAGAGGAAATAAATTTTTAAAATTTCTTTTTAACATCATATTATAATATATAAAAAAAATTACAACCTTTTTTGAAAATATGGGATTAAAATAACATCGATTTATGACTGAAAGGAGAAATAAATTTAAATTTTCATAAAAACAATTCTTAAGGATCTTAAGTACGAAAGACTGAAAAATAGTTCCATTAAATGGATATAACATTCATATACAATGTTTAAGAAACTTCAAGAGAGTTCTTGATATATGGATCATAATATTTCATCAATTTAAGTATAGTCATAAACAATCTTGATAAACAATGAGATTGGTGTCATAAACTATTACCACTTTGGTAACATTAAATAACAATATAGTGGAAATAATAACATTAAATAAATACTTAAATATAATAAAAATAATTATATTCATTATATAATGACATAAAAAAACTTATATACACCTCATAGAAAAACATATATTCATAACATGGCATATGTCTCAAAGAAGTCAAATTGGTAAAAAATTACTTTGCCGATTTGGTAACTATTAAATCATAAATATCATGAAAGAAAGATCATAAAATGGATATGTGAATACCCATAGATTTAATTATAATAATAATATAATACATACATGGGTATTAAACACACCAAATATAATATATAGGTGGTGAACATGTCTTATGTCTCACAAGGAATAAAAGTGATATGAGAAAACCCTGACTACTTGTGTAACTTTAGAATCGTGATTCCCATGAGATAATAACAAAATTTAAGTCTTTTAAAATCATTAAATAGAGTAAAATAACGATATAACATTTCATAGGTCAGTATATACACTACACAATATAATTGAGTGGTGAATATGGCATATATCTAACAGATATAAAAAAAGTGAGATGAAATTACCTTACCCAATGTATTGAATTTTTTCATACACATGAAAATCTCCTGTGTAATGAATATAATTTTATTATACATATATTAAATAAATATATTATTATATCTAATACCGTATAATATTTTTTATGACTTTATTTTACCCATTTATTAACAACTCCGGGTTAATGTTACGTTTTGGGTAATATCCCGCACTGTTTTTCATATATATTTTACTTATTATTCTAATTCTCTTACTTAGATCAGGATTAACTTATTTAAATAATGTAATACATGTTATAAATATCATATATATTCATTATATATGTATTTATAATAATCTATATAATATTTAAATATTAACAAAATACATCGTGTAGGGAGACGGTATGTCATACAAATGTATAAATGCTGGTTATGTTTTATTATCATATTGAATGAAAAAAGAAAAAGAAATGTATATATATATATATATGAAATTATTCCAGTATATTTATTATTTAATATATATCATATATTATTACTAAACACATCCTTAATATATCTCAAGCAATCTGTGAAGGAATCACATCGCTTAAAAGCGGCGGTGGTCCACACTTCCCCAAACATAGTTATCATAGTTACAAAAACAGAAAGCGTAATGGTATGTTTAAAATAACAATTAAAGAAGAATAAATAAATTATAATTATCACATATATATTATATAAATATTTTTTATATCATAATTCTCGACCATGAAGGGTTGTAAATGAAAAACGAACAATATCGTTTCGTGAGGCGGTAGTTCACCGTATACAAGAACGATAAGTTAGAAGCGTATTAGAAGGAAGTGTGTTTAAGTTCAGGTAAAACCTTTATAAAAACAAAATATAAGTATATTTAGGATAATATTTTTTATTATATAGAAATGGAATAATAATAATGGAGGTTGTGGAGAATGAAAAAAACAAAAGAGCCTAAGGAAGGAATTATCTCTTATTTGCGTAACTCCTTTTGGTTTGCACCAAAGGTATTCCTTGGATTTATTTCATCCCAAAATGAGTCCTACAAGTTTAGGAGATGTATTTTAATTTGTTATGTGGGTATATCATGGTTGATCCAAAGTATCTTGAGAGGTTTGTGGAAGTGGGAGAGGTGGTGGCCTTTTATAAGGGAGGGAGGAGACACACGTGGAATTTTTGAACAAAAGTTAGGTGTACCCACATTCTTACCAAATAAAAGTCATAAAAAATAATCCAAAATCAATAAAATAAGTTTTATATTATAAATATGGTCATAAAATTGTGTTTTTACAAGTTTCTATGTTATTTTCCCCTTAATTTTAATGTTTATTACCAAATTAAACTTATTTTTACCTTAATCGATTTAATTAATTTTTTCAATTTCACTAATATTTTTGGTTAAAAATTAAGTTGATATTGTTAGAATAAAAATATCATACATATTAAAACCAAGTATTTATATTTTTCTAAAGTCAACTTACAGAAGTGGAAAAAAAAATTTTAATGCTAATCTCGCAAACGTGGCGAGAAAGCATGTTTTTAAATTGTGAATGATCAAAAGTTCATTAAACTTTTATATATAAATTCCATATAAAAATCATTCATATGACCTATATTGGAATAATATATTTATAATTGAAATATTTTATCTTTAAAATCAGCTTAAAATAAAAATTAACTATATTAATATATTAGACGAAAAATCATTTTTGAATAAAAAATCAGTAGTTTTCACTATTCATCCAAAAATGATGTTTATCATAAAATTCCATAAAATTCCCCATAAGTTAATTTTGAAATTATTAATACATATATTATGTTTATTTTATCAAATTAAAATTCTATGTTTGTCTAAATTTAAATTTATTATCATTCATAAGAGGACATAAAAATTATATCATTTGAGAAAATAGTATTTTCAAACATATAAAGTCTTTAAAAATATTCCATGTTTTATTATAAACATGTTTTATTTATATAAAACCATTATATATAATTTTAAATAGTATTTATTTATATTCATATTTATATGTTTAATATCTAGGTTATAACTATCCTGTTTAAATAAGTATAACAATAAAATGATGTTTCATAGAAACTCAGAGTTACATGTAACTCAATCCATGTAGGTGTTTCATATAGTGAAAGAAAATATAATTATTCAATTTTTTGTATGAAAACAAAATTTGGTGCTTTAATGTAAAAAATAAATATTTATTATTTCATGAAATTAAAAATATCAAAAGTTTAAATTAATTTGAAAAAATATATCTCCCAAAATATTGGGGTGTTATAGTCTCACTCCTAGAGGACATGCATCAATAGTCTTCTTCCTTGAGTTACACATCAACGGTTTACTCTGGGATTCTTAAATAAATTGTTTATGAATTCATGTTCTCATTGTTGGGATTATGTAGCAAATTTTATGAGATATGATTTATGCAATGGAGGGTATGTGACATAGTTTTTTTTGAAAAATTCTCAATTAGGATATAGTTATACAATGTAGTTTTAAGAGATCATGAAGCATTTAACATATTAATATATTTAATAAAGAATATTTACTATATATTTTTTATTGTTATAATGTATTTTAAAATGTATGATTATACTGACGCATCTGTTTGGTGAATTAGATGAAAGATATAAGGTAATTTCAATTTGTTATCACACTCATCTGGTGAGGAATTATTGTAAAGAATTTGTTTTATATGAAAAATACTTAACACATTCATTAAGAAGATAATATTATATAATATATAAGAACACAATAGTGGAGAATAAGCGAAGCATATAATACAATTAGGAGGTAGAATTCTTGTAGGGTCTCCCATTGAACAATGATAGACCTTCATGTTCCTTATCTATTTAACCGGCCTTCAAGTATATAAAATATGGAAGATCCTTCATACAAGTAGTGTATAGAATACAAGAAGATGAAATGTTCATTTATTAAGGACTAACTAAACCATAAACATTTAAATGTTATTGTGTCATACATGGAGTTACTAAGTCCAAAAAATTATATCCGTAGTATTAGTAAAGATTAGTGAATTCTAATACATTGAAACAACAATGGTATGTTCTCTTTATAAGTATCCTTTTATGGGGAAAAATGAATTTTTTTGGTCTTCTAAATATTCTTTTATTTATATATTATTTGTGTTTTTTAGGTTATTGTTCATAAACAGGTAATAGGTTGAATAAAATTCCTACTATATTGAAAGATAAATAGGTTAAATAAATTGTTTAATTTTATCATCACCCTAAGTCAATCCCCCTCTTATGGTGACACTAGGTTTAACAATTATTATTAATGGCTAGTTCAGAATTGGTGTTAAACCTCAAAATTAGGGTTTGGATTTGAACAAATAGATTCAATGATGAAACCACCATTTTTTGATTAAATTTAATTTAATGGATGGATGAAGTAAATGATCGTGTTTCTATAATCTTGTGGTGTAATGGATATATAGTTTATCTAAAAAAAAGTTTACTTGGAAAACTACTCTGATAAAATAGGTAATACCTTAATTGAGAAGACTCTAAAAAAATCTTTTTATGATGTTGTTTATAATAAAACTAATCTTTATACTACTACTTATTAAATTTGAAAGAATTTGAAAGCTATTTTTTAAAATTCTATAGATGAAAATCCTATTTTTCTGTTAACCCCAAGATAATGATTCATAATTGGAAAATATAAAATTCCAGTGAGCATGATTGGTGAAGAGAAACTTATGGTAAAATTAAAGAAGAATATAATGACCAAGATAAAGACTCGTGATAGTTCATGTATGTAAATCTAGGTAAATGATTTAAAAAATATTATTTTATCTTATTATAACCATGTTTTTTAAATATCTCATAAATCAATAAATTATGATTTCTCTCTAGAGAATAATGAACCAAAGGTTCTTGTTGACCATTGAGTGGATTTTAATGGTTATATTTTATAATTATATATTCAATTGAATAAATAAGATTTAATGGGGGTCTATTATAAGAAATTTAAAGAATGTGTGGATGAGCTTAATAATAGATGAACAAAATTTAGAAACATTTAATTTTTCAACATATTAATCGACTGAACTCTAAAAAAGTAGTGAGTCATAAGATGATGAATAAAGTGATATCCAAGGTGAATGAAAATTTGAAATATTATATTAAAGAATAAGGTAAAAATATTGAGTCACTTGAGGATGAAATTATTGAAATTATAAATATTAAATATATGATTGAATATGGTTTTAAAAAGAAACTTTTTAGATGATTTAGTGTTGAAGATGAACAAAAAACATATGATGTGAATACCAACATGGTAGAAGTGGTTAAGATATATAGTTCTCAATTTAGTTTCAATTTTTGTAGATATTAATAAAAGATGAACACTTTACAGGAGATGGTGGGTTAGTGGGAGATCATATAAAAATATATAAATCAAATAATCCATTATATGTTCATATATAACAAGAGTATAAAAAGAACATGAGTATACCTAATTGTTGACATATATAATATGGTTTCTTAATTGAAATAACTTAGTGTTATTCTTTATGAAATGAAAAATTAAATATAAAAAAATGTAAATGGTAAAAGAATTGAATTTAAATATCATCCCTCTCAAGATACTTCTTAAAGAGAGGAGAAAATATATAAATTATGTTAGTTACATGTTAAAATAGATCTATGACAAACTAAATTATATAGAGAAAAATACTATGGAGATCAAGGTAAATATCAATTAGTATAAGGTAATGGAGAAGGTGGATTTTACCTTTAAAAATTCATCTAACAGTTTAGTATGAAGGGCTCTAAATATCAAATCCACAGATCAAAGAAATATTATTTCTAAAACAAAAAATTTATAGAAGCAAAAACAATTAGAACTCAAATTGAAACTGTATGAGAAATATAAAATAAGTGGAGACACTAAAAATAAGGTATCCATGAGATGATACTGTTGTGGAATAATGTATAACACTATGTATGTGTTTCAAGATTCATGAATTCAAAATAGTGGAAGTATAATAGAAGGATCAACATATAAACCAGGAAAAGATGATACAAGGTACGTGTTTAGTGTATGATGTTTTATTTATACTCACTGTAACATCCCAGGTAAATAAATAATATGACATTTTAGTATTTATTAATATTTTTGAATAAAATGTTAATATTACTTTAAAGGGAATCCTATGTTCAATGGCGTACCCAATACGCAACAATGGGTTTCTTTAAAATCATACGTTACACACTAATAATATAATAATATTATTTTAAATCGTAGTTAACGCATAGCCATTATAATGGTAGTAATGAAAATAACTAACTACCAAATGATTATATATTCTTGTAAAATATTTTTTAATTTATCCAAATAAATGTTAGAGGCTTAAAATTTAAATGAATCAAAATTTAAGAATAAATAATTTAATATTTTTAAAAGATTCTTTAACCTCCTTTTGATGGAAAACCCTTTTTAAATATACTTTTGAAAATTTTATATGTTATATTTGACAAAATAAAATCCTTATTTAAAATCTGGATATCAAAATTTACTTTGGGTAAATTTTCTTTTTGTTTCCGATAAAGATCGTTTTTAGTGAATATGTTGTATTTTGATTCAAAACCTCATTTTAATCTAATTTATTTATATGGATAGATTATATTTTTAATTGGGTTTAAATAGTATTTAAAACATATTTTTACCATTTAATCCAATTTTTTCATTTTAATTAATTTCACTTTGAAAATCGACATAAACAAGTGTCAATCATTTGATAGATATTGTTTCTTAAAAACACGCTATTTGTTTTGACAGCAAGAATTAACTATAAGATTTATTCATGAAACATATATGTTTTTAATTTGGTGAAATGGACATAATTTCTGAATATGGAATATCAAATATATCTTAGGGTTAATTTTTGGTATTTTTCTGATAATGTCTTTTTTTAATGAATAGTGAAAAATACCACTTTTTAATTCAAAACAGCATTTTCATCCAATTTATTTATATATTTATATTTCCATATTAATTTTTTTTAAGTATAATTTAATTCTATTTCTTTCACTTAATACAATTTTGTTCCTTGTAAGTAATTTCACTTTTCAAGTGGATGTAAAAACAAGTCAATCTTTTGATAAATTTTACTTCTTAAAAACTCGTCTTTGTTTTGACAACAGAATTTACTTTTAAATTAATTAAAAACATTTTCTGTGTTTTGAATTTGATAAAATGGATTACATATTTTGAATAATACTTTGCAAATTAAGTAATTAAGACTCTTTGGTTTTTGGACATTATGAATAGTAACGACGATAATTATCTTTAATTATCTGATTAATTAGTAATCGGATAGTTAAAGGTAATAAAATAATATCATAATAGTAAAAAATGACCCCAAAATGTGTCCTAATTATACTTTTTTTGTCATTTCCTACCATGGTATTCCTTGTGCAAATCATTTTAACCCCATGGAATCACTTTTGGGGTGATAGGGACACTTTTTAATTTTATGTTTTTATAAGGAAAGTATAACCAATGTATGTATCAACCAAGTAAAACAATTTTAGATTTGTCTGTATAAATGATCTATTGGAAAATAAATATTAATTTGAAATCTGAAACTATTTTATACATCATATAATTTTTTTATAATTTTTATACATTAAATAAATTTATTTATTTATGACACCATGATGATGCAGCGATTATCTCATTAATGAACGATTTAAATAAAATGAAAATATAATGTAAAATATAATACTTAAACTTGTCTAAAACCTATTTTATTAGTATATTTCTAACCCTTAAAAACTTATCCTCGAAATATTTCAATGTGGGGCCTTTAAAAACCGAAACTCATTTTAATATAAAGTAACATTTCTTTACATTCCAAGAGTGCCACTCCTCCCTCTTATAAAAGGCCCCAACCTATACCTCCTTACCCCACCTCTCAAGCCATTGGCTCGGCAAAAATCTAATCCGTTTATCTCTCCACATCCATCTCTTCATCCTAGAAGCCTTCCCTTAGGCATAAAACTCTTCAAGAAACCCTTTTGGTTCAAACCAAGGGGAGTTACCCAATTTAATGGTAAAGTTTTCCCTAATGTTCTTTTGTTTTGTTTCACATCTACAACCCCCTAAACTCTTTTTATTCAGTGATATTGTAACACCACCTACATATTAAACATACTAAGATGTTGTTATGAGAATTATTTGAGATAAAATTACACTCACCTCCTTCTAATGGTTAAAGAACATACTGTTTCTGTGGACGGCGAATTACTACCTCACGAAACAATGATTGTTATATCCTCTCCTACCATCTCTCATGGTGGAAATTATGATGGAACTATTTTTATATATGATATATATTATATTTATTTCCTCTATATGCTTCTGTATTTGATATTTAAAACATACCTTTATTCATTTCATGTTGCGCAAATGCGATAATTTCATTTGAGAAAGAGTGGACTACCGCCCCCTCAAGTGATGTGACTCATTCAAGAAATACTTGGAATGTATAAATAATGAAATTAATGAACTTATGTGACCCATATAACATATATATTATACTTTAATTATAATATATATATATATATCGATCATCTAGTTTTAATTCCATTAATGTGCCAAAGTAATGAAAGTAGCGGTCATGTGTACGTACGGCCTACCGTCTCCATGAACAGTGCATTTAATTTCTTTTTTTCTCCAAATATTATGTAAAAAGTATAAAACGAATATATATTGGATATATATGATATTTACATCATTAATACGATTCTGGATATGATGTACTTACAACTACATTGACAATGCTTTTCAAACAAGAACATTTTGACTCATGTACCGAACATCGACAAAACGTATGATATGAACTCACATAATTAACTTATTATTATAACATGATAATATATGATATTAATTTAATAATAAAAATTAATGTATGTCCTTATGAAATTATAAATTGACCAACGTTTATTATTCAGGAATATAAAGAAATTAACAAGACAAATCAGACTTTCGGTAAAAGATCCTCCCTCTCTCTTTCTTTTTATGTACTCTCTTTTATGTCATTCATTTTAAGCTCATCTTTATTATTTTTGGGGATCTTATTTTATATTCCTAATTCTGTAATTTTTATGTACATATTATGAGATACCCTATTTGGTCCCATAAATCCATTTTTGTATGTTTTATGTGGCGCCGTTAGGCTGCCGAGTTTTCGTAAGGGGTTTTTCATCTCACTTTTATTCCCGTCAGATTTATGCTACATTTTCCACCATTTCCTTTGAGTGGTGTACGTAGTTCCTATTATTATACTCTATGTATAATATACTTTTTTTATGAGTATTTATATCAATGTTGTATAGTCCTTCTTTCATGGTGTGTACGTTTCGATAGTTACCAATGTCGGTAAAGGAACCTTTCACCCTCCAATTTTTAAAAGACTTCTTTTTGTTTTGTCTTTTAAATTACATATTCTTATGTTGGAATATGTTCTTATATATCCTTATTGCTGTAAATTGTATGTCCATGTGATGATATACCCTTTATCTCTCTCATAAACTCTTTTTCTAAAAATTTGATGTGACGCTGTTAGGCTATCGAATTTTTTCAAGGGAACTTCATAACACAATTCCAATTCTATGAGTTAAACCTATAATTCATGATTATGTCGTACTATGAATATGTTTGGATGACATCTGATTATTTTACACTGAGTATCCACTTATATTTAGTGTATTTATATTTGTCACACATAATTATGTGATTTCTTTATCCTTGCTCTAATGGCTTGATCCTTGATTGGGATTACATCTCAATTTCTTCTCATTAAGACATTTCTTAATGATATGCACTTTTATTCTTTTATAAAGTTTATATACATCACCTCTGAATATCCATATACATATTATGTCTATACTAAAGTAATTTCAATGTTTTCTAAATGGTTTACTTTCATGTGGCTTATAATTTAAATGTTCAAAATGAAAAAGGACTCTTTTATTAAAACATTGTTTTAAATGGTTTTAAGGATTTATTCTTTTAAACATTTATCATCCATGTACATGTTTTAAAAATGGTTTTAAGGATTTATTTATATGTACATGAATTTTTTAAAACCCTTTCAATAGTTTCGAAGTGGTATGGGACACGTTGATTCTAAAATATCTTTTAAATTTATTCTTTTAATATTTTCAAAGTATAAAGGAATTTTTCTCTCATAGAGTTTTAATGATTTTATAAGATGTTTTTATTTATGAAAATATCATTACGAGATCTCTTGTGATTGAAATTTAGATATTTTCTATTTCTTTTATGCATGTTTTAATTGTTATGATTATGTTATGGTTCATGGGGAATGTTTATGAAATCGGGTGGTTTCGTGATAAACTAAGGGCGGGGGGCCCGAGATAGCTCTCCAATGCATTGGGTAATATGAAGGAGTTAAACGGAATGGTTTCTCCAATGAGATTTATGGAATATACTATGATGGTTATTCCAAACGTAACCATGAGGGTTACTCCCAACATAAGAATGTTATGAATGCCTTAAGTTACCTTTACGTCTTATGATTTCTATGTGTTATTCATAAATCTTATGATTTCATGAGGTATGTTAAAGTGATTATGTTTTATGAGTAAAGTGTGTTTTTATTGATTTTTATGTATACATGGACTAATGTTTTCTTTCCGTAATGTTATAACCCTTACTGAGCTTTTTATGCTCATACCATGTTTTTGAAATGTTTTTCACAGAACATAAAGTGGAATAGGGTCAAGTATGGGATCAAGGAAATGTCAAGCTGTCTAAAACAAGGAACTAGACATGACCCTTTTGTTCAAGAGTTTTTATTTTGTGAAAAAAATGGAAACTGTGTAGATGTGCCTGCTTTGTAATCATTGAGATGTAATAGTTATGTCCTAATTCTATAAAAACGTAAACCTGAAAAGATCCTCAATGTGAATTATTCTATTTAATTTAATATTATGTAATGTTTTAAGGTTGGGGCCTTACAGTTGGTATCAATGGTCAGTTTAGATAACTTTAGAGGTTAGAGTGTTGTTTAAACATAAGTGACAAGTCATGTATTACCACACTGGTCATTATATCAGATAGAGTCATTGTAATTTATGGAAGTTGGAATGAGTTTGAGATAACCTATATAAGTATATCTTAGTGTTTATCTTCCTATTTAGTACATGATTATTATTTTTTTATACTCTCAGTGACAATTTTTGATTTTAGTAAATGGATGGATCTAGCAGGAAGCAAAGTGAAAAAGGGATTGAAGGAAACTGTGGTTGTTCTATGATTAAGAGATTAGATGAAATGGGGGATTCGATGTCAAATCATGTGGTTATTCTAAACCAACTATTAGGAGTCATGATCAACCACTTTAACCTTGGTGAGTCCTCTAATGCATCAGGTACGAGAGAACCAACTCGATGTGGAAGTTCCGGTAATAATAATAAAGGTAACCATTAGGGTTTATATGATCCTTACTTTTGAGGTAATTATGGGTTACTACATGATATGATGGAATATGAAAGGCATGAGATAAACTTGAGGTTAAATTATGGCTTTTGGGAATGTTATATGAATTATGTAGTTTTTGAAAAAGGACAACACGTAGACCATGTGACAACCTGTCGCGTCAGACAAAGCTGCGGGAATCGAACCGACAACCAAAGTGCGACTGGTATTTATCGCCTACCAGTAGACTATGTGAAGTCCCTGGTTAGTTTGAATAATTATTTTTACTTATATGATCTTATGAATCTATAATATGTTGAATATGGGTTATCTATATAAATTATTAACCTATCATGGGGGATATGTGATTAGGTTAATTACTTTTCAGTATGAGACTTTAAGAGTAACTGATGTTATTTGGAGATAAATGATAATATTTACCTTGGAAGACTATGTGATTAAATCCTTCAATGATTTGGGTTTCAATCTTAGTTTTGTTTATAGTCAATTGTTTATAGAATGGTCATTGTTGAACTTTGGGTTTTGTTGGACAAATTTTGGATATTAAGAATAGATTTTCTTTTTATAAATGATTATCCTTTTTGGGTATTATGTGATCTCGTACTAACGGTTTTTGTTTTGGTTTTGGTCTAAATACATGGGAAATATATAGTTCTCATTTTTGGATTAGGTGATTCTCTAGAAGTTGATTATAGCACTCTTAATGTGAACAAGTCATCCTAAACACTCATCTTTTGGTGAAAATATGAGTTTGTGTTAGAAATATAGTAAAAGTTGAAAGTCTACATGAAAAGTAAGTATGTTTCCTTATGATTTAGTTAATCAAATAAATAAATTCCTCAATGAAAAGTAACTTTAAACAAAAATTTGTCTGTAAACGTTTCCTACTTGGGAATCAAATACCGTTTAACCCATCATTAGTTTGTGATTTTCTTGGGGTTAACTTTCACCTAATCATGTTTTATATCACTCTCCATCAGAAAATGACCCTTTTTTTCTCCTCCATATCCATGTTTTCGTGGGATCCTAGTATGGGTTAACTCGGGAGACCTTTGTACTTCTCTTTCTGCCTTTTAAAGTGATAGTTTAATTGACTCCTTTTCCAATGTGGGGATTTCAATGAAATTTACAAGCCCAATTTTAAAATTGCGAGGATGCAATTCCCCAAAGGGGGGAAGGATGTAACATCCCAGGTAAATAAAGAATATGACATTTTCGTGTTTATTAATATTTCCGAATAAAATATTATTATTACTTAAGAGGGAATGTTATGTTCAATGGCGTACCCAATACGCAACAATGAGTTTCTTTGAAATCTTACGTTACACACTAATAATATAATATTATTATTTTAAATCATAGTTAACGGATAGCCATTTTAATGGCAGGAATGGAAAGAACTAACTACCAAATTATTATATATGCTTGTCAAATATTATTTCATTGATCCAAATAAATGTTAGAGGCTTAAAATGAAAATGAATCCAATTTTAAGAATAAATACTCTAATATTTTTAAAATATTGTTTAACCGAATTTTGATGGAGAACCCTTTTTAAATATACTATTGAAAATTTTATATATTATATTTTACAAAATAAAATCCTTCTTTAGAATTTGGACATCAAAATTTACTTTGTGTAAATAATTTTTTTTCAATAAAGATCATTTTTATTGAAAATGATGTATTTTGATTCGAAAACTCTTGTTAATCTAATTTATTTATATGGATAGATTATCTTTCTAATTGGGTTTAAAGTGTAGTTAAAATATATATTTTCCATTTAATCCAATTTTGGTCGTTTGAATTAATTTGACTTTGAAAATTGACATAAACAAGTGTAAATATTTTGATAGATATTGTTTCTTAAAAACATGCTATTTGTTTTGATAGCGGGAATTAACTATATGATTTATTAATGAAACTTATATGTTTTGAATTTGGTAAAATTGACATCATTTCTGAATTTGGAATATTAAATATTTCTTAGGGTTAATTTTTGGTATTTTTCTGATAATGTCTTTTTTAATGAATAGTGAAAAATACAGCTTTTTAATTCCAAACTGCCTTCTGATCCAATTTATTTAAATATTTAGATTGTAATTTTAATTGTTTTTAAAGAATAATTGAATTGTTTTTTTTATCACATAATAAAATTATGTTCATGGGAAGTAATTTCACTTTTCAATTGGATGTAAAAACAAGTCACTCTTTTGATAAATTTTACTTCTAAAACTCGTCTTTTGTTTTGAAAACGGGATTTACTTTTAAATTAATTACAAAAATTAATGTGTTTTGAATTTGATAAAATGGATTCCATATTTGGAATCAGAAGTTCCAAATTAAGTAATTAAGACTCTTTGTTTTTTGACATTCTGAATAGTAACGACGGTAATTATCTTTAATTAATTAGTAATCAGGTAGTTATGGGTAATAAAATAATATCATAATAATAAAAAATGACCCCAACATGTTTCCTAATTATACTGGTTGTGTCATAGCCAACCATGGGATGCCCTGTGCCAATATTTGGGACCCCATGGAATCACTTTTGGGGAGATAGTGACACTTTTTAATTTTATGTTTTTAAAAGGATAGTATAACCAAAGTATGTATAACCCAAATAAAAAAATTTTAGATATGTTTGTGTAAATGATATCTTGGACTATAAATAGTAATCAGAAAGCTAAAAAGATTTTCTACATCATAGTATTTTTTTATAATTTTTAGACATTAAATAAAGTAATTTATTTATGACACCATGATGATGGAGCGATTATCTCATTAATGAACGATTTAAATAAAATGAAAAGATAATGTAAAATCTAAGACATAAACTTGCCTAAAACTGATTGAATGAGTATATTTAGAACCCTGACTACCTTATCCTCTAAATATATTAATGTGGGACCTTTAAAATCCGAAACTTGTTTTAATATAAAGTAACATTTCTTTACTTTCCAAGAGTGCCCCTCCTCCCACTTATAAAAGGCCCCCAGCTCTACCTCCTTACCCACACCTATCAAGCCATTGGCTCGGCCAAAATCTAATAATTTTATCTCTCCACATCCCTCTATTCATCCTAGAAGCCTTCCCTTAGGCATAAAGCTCTTCAAGAAACCCT
The DNA here is from genome assembly GCA_963277665.1 of Viscum album. Classification (NCBI taxonomy): domain Eukaryota; kingdom Viridiplantae; phylum Streptophyta; class Magnoliopsida; order Santalales; family Viscaceae; genus Viscum; species Viscum album. Next base: position 1,459,567,779 of record OY728121.1, read on the forward strand.
TTTGGTCCAAACCAAGGGGAGTTACCAGATTTAAAGGTAATGTCTTCCCTAATGTTATTTTGTTTTATTTTTCTTCTCCAATACCCCAAACTCTTTTTATTACTTGATTTTGTAACAACACCAGTATCTTAAACATACTAGGATGTTGTTATGAGATTTATTCGAGCTAAACTTACACACACCTCTGTCGAATGGTTAAAGAACATACTGTTTCCGTGGATGGTGAATTACTGCCTCATGAAATGAGGATTGTTATATCCACTCCTACCACCTCTCATGGTGACCATTATTATGGAAATATTTTTATATATGATATATATTATATTTATGTCCTCTCTATTCTTTTTTATTTGATATTTAAAACGTACCTTTATGCTTTTCATGTTGTGCAAATGCGATAATTTCATTTGAGAACGTGTGGACTACCGCCCCCTCAAGTGATGTGACTCATTCATGCAATACATGGAATGTATAAAGTATGAAATTAATGAACATATGTGACCCATATAACATATATATTATAATTTTATTATAAAATATATATATATATATCGCTCATCTAGTTTTAATTCCATTAATATGCCAAAGCAATGAAAGTAGCGTTCATGCGTACGTACGGCCTACCGTCTCCATGAACGATGCATTTTATTTATTTTTATCTCCAAATATTATGGAATAAATATAAAAAGAATATATACTGGATATATATGATATTTACATCATCAATACTGTTCTGTATATGATGTACTTACAACTACATTGACAATGCTTTTCAAACAAGATCATTTTTGACTCATGAACCGAACATCGACAAAACGTATGATATGAACTCACATGATTAAATAATTATTATAAAATTATAATATATTATATTAATTGAATAAAAAACTTTAAATTATATCCTTAAGCAATTATAAATTGACCAAAGTTTATTATTTACTAATATAAATAAATGAACAAGACAAGTCGGACTTGAGATAAGGGATCCTACCTCTCTCTTTCTTTTTAAGTACTGTCTTTTATGTCATTCCTTTTATGATCATATTTCTTATGTTTGATGATGTTCATTTATATTCCTCATTCTGTAATTTTTATGTTAATATTATGAGATACCCTATTTGATCTCATAAATCCATTTTTTTAAGTTTTATATGGCGTCGTTATGCTGTCGAGTTTTCGTAAGGGATTTTTCATCTCACTTTTATTCCCATGAGATTTATGCTACATTTTCCCCCATTTCCTTTGATTGGTGTATGTAATTCCAATTATTAAACTCTTTGTGTAATATAATTTCGTTTATTAGTATTTACATAAATGTTGTATAGTACTTCTTTCATGGGGTGTACGTTTCAAAAGTTACCCATGTCAGTAAGGGAACCTTTCACCATCCTATTTTAAAAAGACTTCTATTTTTTCTGTCTGTCAAATTATATCTTCTTATGTTCTGATATGTTCTTATATATACTTATTGATGTAAATTTTATATCCATGTGATTAGATACCCTTTATCTCTCTCATAAACTCTTTTTCTAAAAATTTTATGCGACGTCGTTTGGCTATCATATTTTTGCAAGGGAACATCTTAACCAAATTCCAATTCTTTGGGTTAAACCTCTACTTCTTTATTATGTCATGTTATGAATATGTGTCGATGAAATATGATTGTTTTACACTGATTATCCACTTATATTTAGTGTATTTATATTTTTCACACATAATTATGTCATTTATTTATCCTTTCTCTAATGGCATGATCCTTGATTGGGATTACATCTCAATTTCTTATCATTAAGAAATTTCATAATGATATACACTTTTATTCTTTTATAAAGTGTATATACAGCCCCTTTTACTTTCCATATCCATATTATCTCTATACTAAAGTCATTTAAATGTTTTGAAAATGGTCTACCTTCATGTGGCTTATAATTTAAATGTTAAAAATGGAAAAGGACTCTTTTATTAAAACATTGTTTTAAATGGTTATAATGATTTATTCTTTTAAACATTTATCATCCATGTCCATGTTTTAAAAATGTTTTTAAGGATTTATCTATATGGACATGAATGTATTAAAACCCTTTCAAAAGTTTCGAAGTGGTATGGGACACTTTGATTCTAAAATCTCTTTTAAATGTCTTATTTTAATATTTTCAAAGTATAAAGGGATTTTTCTCTCATAGAGTTTTAATGATTTTACTAGATGTTTTTATTTATGAAAATATCATGATGAGATCTCTTGTGATTGAAATGTGGAAATTTTATGTTTCTTTTATGCATGTTTTAAGTGTTATGATTATGTTATGGTTCTTGGGCAATGTTTATGAAATTGGGTGGTTCCGTGATAAACTAACGGCGGGTGAGGCTGAGATAGCTCTCCAATGCATTGGGTAACGTGAAGGAGTTAAACGGCAATGTTTCTCCGAAGAGATTTAGTGAATATATTGTGATGGGAATTCCAAACGTAACCATGAGGGTTACTCCCTACGTAATAACGTTATGAATGTCTCATGTTTCCTTTGTGTCTTATGATTTCTATGAGTTATTCATAAATCTTATGATTTGATGAGGTATGTTAAAGTGATTATGTTTTATTAGTAAAGTGTTTTTTCATTGATTCTTATGTATACATGGGCTAATGTTTTCTTTCCATGTTGTTATAACCCTTACTGATCTTTTTATGCTCATACCATGTTTTTGAAATGTTTTTCACAGGACATAAATTGGAATAGGGTCAAGGATGGGATGAAGGAAATGTCAGGCTGTCTAAAACCAGAAACTAGACATGACTCTTTTTTTCAAGAGTTTTTATTTTGGGAAAAAATGGAAACTGAGTAGATGTGTCTACTTTGTAATCTTGGAGATGTAATAGTTATGTCCTAATTCTCTAAAACTCTAAACATGAAAAGATACTCAATGTGAATTATTCAATTTAATTCAATATTAAGTAATGTTTTAAGGTCGGGGCCTTACCATTTGTTATCAAACGTCGGCTTAGACAACTTTAGAGGTTAGAGTGTTGTTTAAACATAAGTGAAAAGTTGTGTATAACCACACTAGTTATTATATTAGATAGATTCATTTTTATTTATGAAATTTGGAATGAGTTTGAGATAACTTGTTTAAGTATAACGTAGTTTTTATCTTCCTCTTTAGTGAAAGATGTCTTTTTTTTATACTCTCACTAACATTTTTTGGTTTTAGTAAATGGATGGATCTAGCAGGCATCAAATTGACAATGGGTTTGAAGGAAACTGTGGTGGTTCTATGATGAAGAGATTGGTTGAAATGTGGGATTCAATGGGAAATCTAGTTGTTATTCTAAACCAACTATCAGGAGTCATGACAAACCACTTGAACCGTGGTGAGTCCTCTAATGCATCAGGAATGAGAGAACCAACTCAATGTGGAAGTTCTTGTAATAATTATAAAGGTAACCATTAGGGTTTATATGATCCTTACTTCTGAGGTAATTATGGGTTACTACCTGATATGATGGAATATGAAAGGCATGAGATAAACTTGAGGTTAGATTTTGTCTTTTTGGTAATGTTATATGAATTATGTATTTTTTGAAAAAGGACAACATGTAGACCGTGTGACAACCTATCGCGTCGGACGAAGCTGCGGAAATCGAACCCACAACTAAAGTGCGACTGGTATTTATCGCCTACCACTAGACTACGTGAAGTCCTTGGTTAGTTTGACTAATTCTTTTTAGTTAGATGATCTTATGAATCTAGAATAAATTTATTTTGGTTTGACTATGGAAATTATTAACCTATCAAGGAGGATATGTGATTAGGGTAATTACTTTTCAGTATGAGACTTTAAGAGTAACTGTTGTTATTTAGAGATAAATGTTAATATTTACCTTGGAAGAATATGTGATTAAATCCTTAAATGATTTGGGTTTCAATATTAGTTTGGTTTACAGAAAATTGTTTACAGGATGGTCATTGTTGACCTTTGGGTTTTGTTGGAAATTTTTTGGAGATTAAGAATAGATTTTCTTTTTATAAAGTATTATCCTTTTTGGGTATTACGTGATCTCGTACTAACAATTTTGGTTTTGGTTTTGGTCTAAATACATGGTAAATATATAGTTCTCAATTGTGGATTAGGTGATTCTCTAGAAGTTGAATATAGCACTCTTAATGTGAACAAGTCATCCTAAACACTCATATTTTGGTGAAAATATGAGTTTGTGTTAGAAATATAGTAAAAGTTGAAAGTCTACATGACAAGTAAGTATGTTTCCCTATGATTTAGTTATGATAATAAATAAATTCCTCAATGAAAAGTAACTTTAAACTGAAATGTTGTCTGTAAACTTTTCCTACTGGGGAATCAAATTCCGTTTAACCCATCATTAGTTTGTGATTTTCTTGGGGTTAACTTTCTCTTAATCCTGTTTTCTATCACTCTCCATCAGAACATGACCCTTTGTTTTCTCCTCCATATCATTGTTTTCATGTAATCCTAGTATCGGTTAACTCGGGTGACCTTTATACTTCCCTTTCTTTCTTTTAAAGTGATAGTTTAATTGACACCTTTTTCGATGTGCGGCTATCAATGAAATGTACAAGCCCAATTTTAAAATTGTGAGGACACAATTCCCCAAAGGGGGGAAGGGTGTAACATCCCAGGTAAATAAACAATATGACATTTTCGTATTTATTAATATTTGTGAATAAAATTTTAACATTTCTTTAAAGGGAATGATGTGTTCAATGGCGTTCCAAATACGCAACAATGAGTTTCTTTGAAATATTACGTTACACACTAATAATATAATAATATTATTTTAAATCATATTTAATGCATAGCCATTGTAATGGATGGAATGAAAAGAACTAACTACCAAATGATTATATATTCTTGTCAAATATTTTTTCATTTATCCAAATAAATGTTATAGGAGTAAGATGAAAATGAATCCAATTTGAAGAATAAATACTCTAATATTTTTAAAAGATTTTTAACCAACTTTTGATGGAGAACCCTTTTTAAATATAATTTTAAAAATTTTATATGTTATATTTGAAAAAATAAAATCCTTCCTTAGAATCTGGACATCAACATTTACTTTGTGTAAATTTTTGTTTTTTTCTAAAAAAGATCATTTTTAGTGAAAATGTTTTCTTTTGATTCAAAACCTCCTTTCAATATAATTTATTTATATGGTTAGATTATCTTTTTAAATGGGTTTAAAGTGTAGTTAAAATATATTTTTTCCATTTACTCCAATTTTGGTCATTTGAATTAATTTCACTTTGAAAATGGACATAAACAAGTGTCAATCTTTTGATAGATATTGTTTCTTAAAAATACGCTATTTGTTTTGACAGCGGGAATTAACTATATGATTTATTGATGAATCTTATATGTTCTGAATTCGGTAAAATGGACATAATTTCTGAATTTATAATATCAAATATAGCTTAGGGTTAATTTTTGGTTTTTTTGATAATGTCTTTTTTTAATGAATAGTAAAAAATACAGCTTTTTAATTCAAAACTGCCTTTTCATCCAATTTATTAATATATATAGATTGTAATTTTAATTGTTTTTAATGTATAATTTAATTATTTTTTTATCATTTAATATAATTTTGTTCATGTGAAGTAATTTCATTTTTCAATTGGATGTAAAAACAAGTCAATCTTTTGATAAACTTTACTTCTTAAAAACTCGTCTTTTGTTTTGACAACAAGATTTACTTTCAAATTAATTAAAAAAATTTCTGTGTTTTGAATTTGATAAAATGGATTCCATATTTGGAATCATAAGGTCCAAATTAAGTAATTAAGACTCTTTTGTTTTGGGACATTATGAATAGTAACGACGGTAATTATCATTAATTATCGTGATTAATTAGTAACCAGGTAGTTAAGGGTAATAAACTAAAAGCATAATAATAAAAAATAACCCCAAAATGTGTCCTAATTATAATTTTTGTGTCATGGCCAACCCTGGGATGCCTTGTGCCAATCTTTGGGACCCCATGGAATCACTTTTGGGGTGATAGTGACAATTTTTAATTTTATGTTTTTAAAAGTATAACCAAAGTATGTATCACCCAAGTAAACCAATTTTAGTTTTTACTGTGTAAATGATATATTGGAATATAAATAGTGATATAAAATCTAAAAATATTTTCTACATCATAGTATTTTTTTTATAATTTTTAGACAGTAAATAAATTAATTTATTTATGACACCATGATGATGCAGCGATTATCTCATTAATGAATGACTTAAATAAAATGAATAGATAATGTAAAATCTAAGACATACACATTTATAAAACCTATTGGATTATTATATTTAGAACCCTTAACACCTTTTCCTCTAAATATATCAATGTGGGTTCTTTAAAATCTGAAACCCATTTTAATATAAAGTAACATTTCTTTACTTTCCAAGAGTGCCCCTCCTCCCTCTTATAAAAGGCCCCCACCTCTAGCTCCTTACTCACATCTCTCAAGCCACTGGCTCGGCCAAAATCTGATCATTTTATCTCTCCACATCCCTATCTTAATCATAGAAGCCTTCATTTAGGCAGAAAGCTCTTCAAGAAACCCTTTTGGTTCAAACCAAAGGGAGTTACCCGATTTAAAGGAAAAGTCTTCCTTAATGTTCTTTTGTTTTATTTTGCTTCTCCAACCCCCTAAACATGGTTTATTCCTTGATTTTGTAACAAAAACAGTATCTTCATAATACAAGGATTTTTTTATGAGAAGTATTCGAGCTACACTTACACACACCTCCGTCTAATGGTTAAAGAACATACTATTTTCGGGGATGGAGAATTACTGCATCGCGAAATGATGATTGTTATATCCTCTCCTACCACCTCTCATGGTGTCCATTGTGACTGAACTATTTTTATATATGATATATATTATATTTATGTCCTCTATATGTTTCTTTATTTGATATTTAAAACATACCTTTATGCTTTACGTGTTGTGAAAATGCGATAATTTCATTTGAGAAAGTGTGGGCTACCGACCCCTCAAGTGATGTGACTCCTTCATGCAATACATGGAATGTATAAAGAATGAAATTAATGAAATTATGTGACCCATATAACATATATATTATACTTTAATTATAATATATATATATATCTCATCTAGTTTTAATTCCATTAATGTGCCAATGCAATGAAAGTAGCGTTCATGCGTACGTACGGCCTACCGTCTCCATGAACGGTGCATTTCATTTTTTTATCTCCAAATATTATGGAATAAGTATAAAACTAATATATAATGTATATATATGATATTTAAATCATTAATACTATTCTGGATATGATGTACTTACAAATACATTGACAATCTTTTTCAAACAAGATCATTTTTGACTCATGTACCGAACATCGACAAAACGTATGATATGAACTCACATAATTAACTAATTATTATAACATGATAATATATGATTCTAATTGAATAATAAACTTTAATTTATGTCCTTAAGAAATTATGAAATGAACAAAATTTATTATTCAGGAATATAAAGAAATGAACAAGACAAGTCAGACTTGAGGTAGGGGATCCTACCTCTCTCTTTCTTTTTAAGTACTCTCTTTTATGTCATTCATTTTAATCTCATCATTATTTTGTTTGGGGATGTTCTTTTATATTCATAATTATATACTTTTTATGTTAATATTATTAGATACCCTATTTGATCTCATAAATCCATTTTTTAAAATTTTATGTGGCACCGTTAGGCTGCCATGTTTTCATAAGGGATTTTTCATCTCACTTTTATTCCCGTGAGATTTATGCAACATTTTCCACCATTTCATTTGAGTGGTGTATTTACTTCCCATTATTATACTCTTTCTGTAATATAATTTCTTTTATGAGTATTTACACCAATGTTGTATAGTCCTTCTTTCATTGGATGTACGTTTCGAAAGTTACTCAAGTCAGTAAGGAAACCTTTCACCCTACTATTTTTAAAAGACTTATTTTTATTTTGTATTTTAGATAACATATTATTAAGTTGGTATATGTTCTTATATATCCTTATTTCTGTAAATTTTATTTCCAAGTGATGATATGCTTTTTATCTCTCTAATCAACTCTTTTTTCAAAAATTTGATGTGATGCCGTTAGGCTATCGAATTTTTTCAAGGGAACTTCTTAACCCAATTCAAATTATTTGGGTTAAACCTCTATTTCTTGATTATTTCGTGCCATGAATATGTGTGGATGACATATGATTGTTTTACACTGATTATTCACTTATATTTAGTGTATTTATATTTTTCACACATAATTATGTCATTTCATTATCCTTTCTCTAAGGGCATGATCCTTGATTGGGATTCCTTGTCAATTTCTTCTCATTAAGACATTTCTTAATGATATGTACTTTTATAATGTGTATATGCATCCCCTTTGACTTTCCATATCCATATTATGTCTATATAAAATTCATTTAAATGTTTTTAAAATGGTATACTTTCATGTGTCTTATAATTTAAATGTTCAAAATGGAAAAGGACTCTTTTATTAAAACATTGTTTTAAGTGGTTTGAATGATTTATTCTTGTAAACATTTATCATCTATGTCCATGTTTTAAAAATGGTTTTAAGGATTTATTTATATGGATATGAATTTTTTAAAACCCTTTCAAATGTTTTGAAGTGGTATGGGACACTTTGATTCTAAAATCTCTTTTAAATATATTATTTTAATATTTTCAAAGTATAGAGGGATTTTTCTCTCATAGAGTTTTAATGATTTTATTATATGTTTTTATTTATGAAAATATCATGATTAGATCTCTTGTGATTAAAATGTGGAAATTTTATGTTTCTATTATGCATGTTTTAAGTGTTATGATTATGTTATGGTTCTTGGAAATGTTTATGAAATCGTGTGGTTCCATGGTAAACTAAGGGCGGGTGAGCCCGAGATAGCTCTCCAATGTATTGGGTAACGTGAAGGAGTTAAACGGTAAGGTTTCTCCGAAGAGATTTAGGGAATATACTGTGATGGGTAATCCAAACGTAACCATGAGGGTTACTCCCTACGTAAGAATGTTATGAATTCCTCAAGTTACCATTACATCTTATGATTTCTATGATTTATTCATAAAACTTATGATTTCATGAGGTATGTTAAAGTGCTTATGTTTTATGAGTAAAGTTTGTTTTCATTGATTTTTATGTATACATGGACTAATGTTTTCTTTCCGTATTATTATAACTTTTACTAAGCTTTTTATGCTCATCCCATGTTTTTGAAAAGTTTTTCACAGGACATAATGTGGAATAGGGTCAAGGATGGGATCAAGGAAATTTCAGGCTGTCTAAAACAAGGAACTAGACATGACTCTTTTGTTCAAGAGTTTTTATTTTGTGAAAAAATGGAAACTGAGTAGATGTGACTACTTGGAAATCTTTGAGATGCAATAGTTATGTCCTAATTCTCTAAAACTCTAAACCTGAAAAGATCCCCAATGTGAATTATTCAATTTAATTAAATATTAAGTAATGTTTTAAGGTCTGGGCCATATACTCACCCTAGTAAGATTGAAAGTAAATCCATCTAAAAAAATGAATAAAAGGAAAACAATATATATAAGGAGGTCCTCAACATCTATGATATATAAAGAGATATTATTTTATTGTATAAAAATAGTTAATCTAGAATAAAGGTTTATAGTTTTTTTTGGAAAATTAAGGATGTCAATGTAATTTTTTCCATGAAAATACTAAGCTACACTCATAAAAACCCATTAGGAGAGAACATCAACAAATCTTAAATAAAATGGGAAAATATGATATAGTTGTGACATAGATGGGTTTTTATGTGAAGAGATTATCACCAAGGCATGAAATATATTAGGTGGATGTTATAGATGTATGAAAGGAGAGACATAAAGTAAGACTTAGTGGTTTTATAAACCATGTCATGAGGTGAAAAGATAAAACAAGATTACGATACCACTAGTATAGGAATATCTGTAAGTAGAAGATTGTTGTTGTATCAATGAAAAAAATTCCTCATGGGTATAATACCGCCACTTTAAAGAAGAATAAACATATGGAACCTAAAAAAAATAATATTGGGAATGTGAAGAAATAATGATTAATTATATGATCAAATCAGTGGAATTGCACAGGAAGGTGGAAAGGGAAAAGATAGATGAATTCACATTAAATGAAAATTTGATGAACCTGTAGCTATGAATGGTGAGTTTCAAAGAAGGAATATTAATATAAGTAAGTGTTTCCTTATAAATAGTCACTATAATAAATGTTTTTAAGAAAACCATATTCAAAGGTTTTCACTTTCAAGACCAATGAAAATCCTCTGTTTGAGGATTCTAGTGGAACCGATATCCCCCCTTATTTTAAAATGATTCTAACATATATTAAATTTTGTACATTATTAAGGGATATATATGATCCATAGGGTGTGTGTGTGGTGAAAGGTAACTAATTCATAAGATTTATAAAGATAAATGTAGTGAGTACATAAATAATTTTTGAAATTCACATTTGGAATTAGACTCAAAAAGTAGTGTCAGAAAAACACTCTTGTTTTCACAACTATATATAAAACTTGTGTGTTATGGAAAAGAAAAGATAATACAATGAAGATCTGTTTATTAATATAATGATTTTTTAAAAAGCTACATGTGGTTTATCTATTGGTTTAAAGCCAGATTGTATATTCAACTATTATTATCCAGCCTCATTTAAAGTAGTATTGAATCACCATGAGAAGAAATATTTGTGTATAATAAGAAGTAATAATTTCTTTCATGTATATCTATTTTTTATAATAATGTGGTATTGTATTACTTTTTTAGGATATTCTATTATAAAATTAATATTATTCCAAATATTGTGTCTCCCTATTCAAAAGTGTAATTCAACATATGGATTTAGTTCAATAAATTATATCGATAATCTATATCAATCAAAAGCTAGTGATTTTTCTTGGACATTTTTGTGATAAGAACACTAAGATAATTAGCCTCATATGACAAGTGATTCTACTGAAAATTTGAATAACCTTTATAAAAATTGGTTCTATAAAGTTATCTTTATCATGTGGTGTTAGTTGTATTAACATTTGGCATGTCTCACACACTTTTTCTAAATTTATCATTCAGTTATTATTTGGTGTTATTTTGAATGAGATCATCTTAATTTTTAAAAAAAATAAAGGATGTTATGCATCCATAATTTATTTAAATAAGAGAGTAACATAGATAGTGTTGTATTTTGGTATATTAAACTCATTTTTCTAACAATTAGTTCCTTCTCATTAGTTTTATGGGATCAAACATTGACTCAATGCCAAGATATAATTTCAATCAATAAAAAATTTCAATAATGTATTGAAATAATGAAGAAGGTGACCTGAAACGTGAATGGTGGTAAAAGATAGATATCGGTAGTTTTTAGAGAACTATGTTCCACCACTTATTTTACTCAGTATAATTGAACATATATTACATGATATTATTTATTGAGTGGGATTAGAGTCAAAGATAATGTATTCCTCTATTGAATTCTATGAGATAAGGGGTTTTAATTTAAAAATCTGATTTGTAAATACACTAAGGGGAAGAAAACAAGAAGATTAAATGTAGTTTTATATGGCCCTTTTCATTTTAATGTCACAGGGGGGGGAGGGGGGTGGGTGGGGGGAGAAAAGTCATCAGAATGAAAATATGTAATCATGAATACATAGCCATGGAATATTAGAGAAACATTGTGTATCTAGAGAAGAATCCAATTATGACAATATTTACAACAAAATACAAAGGGGGAGAATTTTTGATCTAGACCTATGTTTTCTGTTAGATTTATTATCAATCACTATATCTTAAAATTTGGCTGGAGTTTTAGTATATATTGAAATGATTTCTAGAGGTTCTATAGGCCATGAGGATTTTTTGGCAGATAAATTCAATGACATTATTTATATCTTTATATATATTATTAAGGCTAATAAATTCATTAGAGGTTATGAATATGAACCAAATAATTTATAAATATTATCTAGAAAAGGACCACTATAGTACAATGAAACAAATCCGAAGAATGTATGAATAATTAAAATAGGTGGCATTACACGGTGTTTTATTAATTTTATAGAATAAAATCCATAGTAAAAGAATTAAAATCACATAAAATATATGGATTTATGCTATCACATAATCTAGAAACAATTATGTGACTCTTTAAGTGTGTAGGAGACATGAAATCACATAAACCCTTATGGGTCATGCAGTATCATCATAAGAGGATTGTTTAGTGATGCCCTTTAGCTTGATGGTATGAATTGTAAAAGGAAATTAGACTATGTGAGTATCAATACTCCTTGATAAAATGATAGGTGGGACACCTATTCCTGATGATTAAAGGCACATCATGTTATCATTATGAATTAAGATAATTTCATAAAGGGAGTTATGTTGGTAATAAAGGAAATATTTAATAAAATAAGTTTTTTAATGGAGGATATCAACAATGATCTATTGAGATGAAATAATGAGGTGTGTATAGTCATGAAAAAGTCATAAAACCACATGATTTTTAATAAATCATGAAATAAGGTTATGAAAATCACATAAAAAAGATATTCTCATAATATACTTGATCTTTTTCCACCAACAGATACCATGCTCAGCAATGTTTTAGGATGATGGGATTCTTGTGACAAGGCGGTCTTGTGACATAGGACTTTCATAGTGGACATGAGATCATATTATTAGGATAATTTTACATGATTGGCATGTGTATAGGTTTTTAAAGAATAAATTTCTGAAGTAGGTGGAATGGATGATTCCTTTAATATTAGAGAGTTATGTTTGTGGAATTTTTTTATAAATACCATTGGATCGCATCATTAAATGTGGTTTGTGCTTAAGTGATTTCATATATATCAAGGGATAATGTAGGATAAAGTAGGTGTGCATGGTTATAAGAATGAGTTAGGTGCATGGATATCTACACTCAAGGGTCTAGTTCTGAGTGGTCTCGCATAAGGAGATATAGGACCAAGGGTCTTGGGATTAGTGGTATTATGCATGGAAATACATGACTAGGTTTTATACATAACCATTCTCACAAAAAAATATTTCATACACTAGATTCTCACATCCATGGGATTGGTGCAAGGGGTCTTGTACAAGTAGTTTCTTATCATGGAGACACTCTAGTAATTTTTCACCCAAGGTTATGCAACCAATGTCATATGCTTGGGATTTTGCATTCAAGGTTATGCAATAAAGTTTATGTAATTTCCCTGAAATTAGGTATTTTTTTAATTACATGGAATTATTTCGAGACTGTGAAATCTGACGGCACACGATTCTATGGCCTAGAGTGCCCGGAAAAATTCGTCAATGTTTTGTAAGCTTTAAGTAGCATGAGTAAGTAGTTTTCCTGAAAAATTGGAATAGCTCTTAAATGGTTACTCGGATCAGAAATTTGAGGGCACCATTACACTCAGGATGGCGAGTTTACCCTAAGCGCGACATAAGTTTACTCAATTCGGGCCTCCTATGAGAAAACCCGAAAATGGCATAACCGTAAATAAAATAATTAAATAAAGTCATTTTATTTTTTTCGAATGCTTATAACTGAAAAATTGTAACTCATATTAAAAATATGAGACCACCGCTGAACTTGTGAGTGTATTCTTTCTTTAGAAAGATACTAACATTGGATGGCGCATGCCACTAGCGAAAATTAGTTTTTGGACGTAAACAAAAAAAATTCAGTGACAATTATTTTATTGTAAAATTCATCAGTTTTAAAAAGTAACTCAGATTGGAAATCTGAGAGTACCATTGGGAACATTGGGGCATGTTTCACTTTGGCAAAGCCTAACCTCGACTGGTGCGGGTCGAGGGTGATGGTTAATAATTTTCTGAACTTTTTTTTCGGGTACATTCAGTAAATGCACAAGTGATGTTTTGTAACTTTTGAACGGGTGCTCAGAATTGAAATCTGAGAACATTGTTGAACTCACAACACTGATATTATCTTAAAGAGACCTTCACCTCAACCATAGTAGATCGAGGATGGAAATTAGTTTTGCAACTTTTTTTGGGAGAAAATAAAATAAACATTCTTAATTTTTTTTAAAATTGAAACCTCCCATTTGAATCATGATGGTGGGGACCACATGAGGGTGGTCAGGCATTTAATGCTGGGCATTAAATGCCCTGTTATAAAAAATGTGTAACCAAATTATTCATTAATTTATATGACACATTAATTCATAATTAATGAATCAACTTTAACACTTGGCTTTCTCCAAATTTAATGTAACAACATAATTTAACTAATGTACAAACTTTAATTAAACTATTGGTTAATATTATTTATTTTGGCACCTCACCTATCGCGGGAAAAGGGATTGCAAAAGGAAGGGAGTTCTTTAGAGGGTTGGGAAGATCTTTCTCCAACAAAGAAGATCCTACAACGAAGAACGTCTTTTAGAATCGAAGAACAAGGATCCCACCATGGAGTGTCTTGTGGGAGTGACGAACGCCGATGTCAATCTTTAACGACTTAATCTTCTTCCTCGTGCCAAATCCAATGGAAAATCGCGGTAGGGGTTTTTTTATATATGATTGAATTTATCAATATAATATTCATATTCTAGTTTCATAACGATAATGGTCAAACTAACATGGCCATCATCCCGCGCATATACCTTGCCTTTTATCTTCTGATTCTCTGTGTGTTTCTCATGCATTCTTCAATGACAAATATTTATTAATGCTAGAAAAAAAATATTTTGTTGAGTTCCACATATGGACATGGAGCCCACGACCCAAGGATCGTGATTATTCAATTGTTTTAATTTTCTAGATAGGAATGGAGATGAAGTTACCAAGCCACTGGGAGGAGGACTGGCCAGAGCACTAGCCGGCCATAGCGGTTCGACGGGACCTGCTTGGGTCTTGTAGTGACATTGCAGCGCCAGGGTCACTCCCCATTGCGGTTCCAAATGGAACGGGTATATTCCCCCTTCGGCCCCAGCTTGGGCAGAGCGCACCTTGCGGGCTGCACCAGTGGGTCGAGCCGAACTCGGGTTAGCCCAGGCTGGGTCGGGCTGAGTCCGTCCGACTGGGTCGGACTGGACTCAGGCCCCGCCGGACCCAATTTCATCTTTCTTACCGTAACACGAGAATCAGGCATCTGTTTAACGAACCGTCTATGGCATCAGAATACTTGGATTGAGATGGTCCTTTTAGTATAATCAACATGAGTTTTGGATAAGGATAGAGTATGGCCATGTTGGATCGAACCCCGAATCCAACTGGGCCCTCGGAGAGAAAATGATAATAACTTATAGACGGGGCATCTGATTGACGCTCCATTTATTGCATTGTGTCCTTTATGACTTGACAGACCCTTGGGATACTTCTTAGTGGGACTTCTTGCGGTTGAGGTATGACCGATGTCCTGTGGAGCAGTTCTCCAAGCATGCTATGTACGGAACCCTGTGACTGGCTGAGACATGATGACTGCTGACCATTTCGACTCGGAGTGACTCGACAGGCCCAGTGGGGAGTGCCTCTGTGTGACGCAGAAGATCCATGGTGGGGAGCATCTCTATGTGATGCGACAAACCCATGGTACTCAATAGGAGGAGTACCTCAGTAGGCCAAAAGGGGGAGCGCCTCTGTGTGACGCGGCAGACCCACGGTGGGGAGCGCCTCTGTGTGATGCAGCAGACCCACAATACTCGACAGGGGGAGTACCTAAGTAGTCCAAGGTTTGTGGGAAGTGCCTTTGTATGAGGCGGTTGGCCCACTTTACTTAATAGAGGAATATTTCTCCAGCATCTGAGGTGTTCAACATTGTGACTGGGAATGGTACTTGTTCCTAGGCCAAGTGGAATCTGTGGCTGGCTATCGGCATTCATAGAGATCCTATGTGGGTCAGCCTCATAATCATGTTTCTCAAAGTTTTCTACCTAGTTTGAACTGAGACTCTGTTTGAACTAAGTATTTTACCTTCATGGTATTATTTTCATGGTGATACCTTTGGGGTACTTTAAACTTCATGGTACTATCTTCGTGGTGTTACCTGTGTGGTACTTTTACCTTCGTGGTGTAACCTTCGTGGTGTTACCTGTGTGGTACTTTTACCTATGGGGTGTTACCTTCATGTTGTTAACTTTGTGGGATTCTTCCCTCATGTATGAGATGTGTATATCTTGATAACTTAGGTGTATGTATGGGCATATACCAAATTAGAGTTTATGTATTTCTTTCTGGTTTTCCTTTGTGGAACTTTTGGAGACCTACAAGGTCTTAGGGTCCCTACTGGGTATCATTATACTCACCCCTGAACTGTCTTTTCCCACACCTTGTTATGTATTGTGAATACGATGTCCAACATTGGTCGAGGCTGAGGGAGCCAGTACTAAACGGTGCACAGAGGTGTACCATTCGGCATGACGTGACACATACAAGATGGATGGACGTGGAGTGCTAAGTAGGCGACTTGTACCTACCCTTCATGTAGGAACCTCAGAGAATGACCAAGTAGTTGTTTTATTTTTTTCATTCAGTTGTACTTGTACCTTTACAGTAGGGTTTGTATTCTGGCCCCTTTTACTTTCAACACTCTTTTAGAACAGTAGTTTACTTCATAGTTGCTTCTTATTGTGTTCTTGGACTGCTTGTTTATTCAGGATTAAAGGCAATGGCTTCCAGTTTTAGGGAGTATGTTTTTTCGTTCTAGTCTCCAGCCCCTGGCTTATGGAAGGTGAGATTGGGGTAGTCACGACACGGGCCCCGGGGGATGGGTCGTGAAAAATTGGTATCCGAGGAGTTCGGTTCTACCAAAGAACTAGGACTCTGGTCTTTTCTATGTGTATCAATAGTGTGAAGTGTTTTGAGTGTGGTTTTCAGTTCGGGGAGTCTAGTGTTGCTGCAGCAGCCGACGTATCCATACTCTTGGACCCTGACTTCTGATTTCCGACTGAGTACATGAAAACACTGATTGCGTGTGTTTTTGAAATGTTTTCTTTTGATTTATTTGGATTCAGCTCACCAGGTATAACATAATTACTATGTCGAACCAGTTCCTTTTTTGGATGCCTCCTTGTATACAGCTAGCTAGGAATCCTGAGAGAGAACACGATGATGGCCCACTGAGCGATGAGGCTCTGGTTTAGGGCCCTCTTACGGCGTTATCACCTTTGGGTGGTGTACCAGTAGCACCACTACCCATTGGATGACCATTTCCCCCATCACTAACAACAGAGGGTGCGTGACGACTGAGCACATTGCATGAGTTTCAGCGACCGAGGCATCTGAGGTTCTGAGGCGAGACAGAATCCTAGGCATCTTAGGACTAGCTAGAGGCTGTGGGTATAGTTTTCCACCTATTTGAGACATCGGTAGAGTAGATTGTGATGTTTACTTCTTGTATTTTCCGATGAGTGACCTTGAGGATGGTCCGCATAGTGATGATCCTTTGGTATGTGGACCATTTCCCGAGGTAGTACCTTTGGGTAGTGTGTCAGCTATATCACTGCTCGTTGGTCAGCAGTTACAACTGGCAGTACCGGTAGAGGACACATGTAGACTTAGTGCCTTACATGTGTTTCAGCATTAGATACCCCTCAGGTTTCTAGGAGATCCTGACTCACAGGCGGCTAAGTGATGGATTGAGGAGGTGGCTGAGAGTTCCCTAGAGCTTCTACAACTTCGGCAGGATGACATGTCGGTAGGTGAGTATTCATTGATGTGTACCGACTAACCTAGGCACTCAATGAATACATTATGATCAGTGCTTCAGGGATCAGACCTCCGAGTGAGGTGTTTTTAGGGACATCCACGAAAGAACTAATCCTCTATGCATTCCTAATTATGTTAGGGTCCTAGAGAGAATTTTTTTGGTTGAATGTTCTTTGGATGAGTGAATACAACCAGTGAATGTTAGTAGTGGGAAATCACAAAACTGGTGCCAGTCTCAGAGACTTGGGCATACAAAAATGATCCTGGAAGAAGAAGTGTTAGGGACAAGTGAACTTGCAGGGATGTAGATGTGGAAGCAGAGTTAGGAGAGAAGCATGAGGTGGTGTACATTTCGACATGTTACAACCACCACCTTTGTGGTCACCACCAGGATCAATAAGATTGAAGACAGGGGAAGGGAGTAGTTACATAAGGAGAAGGAGTGTGACCCAAGGGATCTAGGAATTATTCGATGAACGGTTTGTGTCTACTACTAGATGCCGTATTAAAATACATAGGTACCAATCATTCCTTCCTTCCATGAATCTTGTCCAAGAACTAGAGTTTCTGGTTAAGTCATTGATTTGACCCTCACATCTGGAGATACCTTTGGGAGGAGACTCAATAATCACACTAATGCCGATGGTGTGATCTGACCCTTGAGGTGAGAGTTTCGGTTGGAACCTCTTGGTGGAAGTGTCGAGGCCTTACGATGTCAGTTTGGGTATGAACTGGACATCCATGGTTCATACTCAGATTGATTGTATTAGGAAAAAGGTTTATGGTTTACCTAAAATGTTGGAATGGTATTTTTCTATGGTCGATGAAAAAGGTAACCCAATCAGCATAGGATAAACTCATCCATAGGAGGGTGCATCCAATCACTCTTGAGTCCGAAAGACTTACCCTCGTGGCAGCAATAGTTTTTTGTTTTCAGTTCAAAAAAGTAGTGGCTAGAGTTCCTCCAGGACTATGGCTTTGGGATTGTCTATACTCCTGGGAAGGGTAACTTGGTAGCAGACATACTCCATAGATGGTCTGGTCTATAGCTACTGAGTGAGGCGTCTGAGTATCTAGTCGCTCTATAGATATCCTTCATGAATATAGATGAAGCTTCTTACTTCCAGTCTACGATTGTCACTCCCCCACTCCTTCAGTAAGCTAGGGAGGTGAAACTTGTGGTAATTGACTACGAGGATTGACGTGCCTCAGGGTAGGCACCTAATGGATTTTATGAAGGTCGGGAGCACGTCGTCGTCTTCATAGGATGTACCATCATACCAATAGCGCTACTGGAGGAAGCATTGAGGGAGTTCCAAACTACCCCTCTGGAGGTACATCCTGGTGTGGTGAAGATGTCCCAGGACCTTCGGCGTCAGTACTGGTTACCAGGGATGATGAAAGTAGTGGAAGATTTTGTATCACGATGCCTCAATTATTAGGAAGTGAAGACTGCATAGAGTTGGAATAAGTCTTATTCCAACATGATATGGGGATCGTTGGAGTTACAGGAAGGGGACCACGTATACTTGCGAGTCTCTCCTCGATAGTGACTATGAATATTTGGTGATGTGGCATACTGATTGGCACTACCACCATGGTTGGAGTGGGTGCATGACGTCATCAATGTATCCCAGCTGAGGTGATATGTGCATGACCCTTATCAAGTCATCGACCATGGTGAGCTAAAATTTGACGATGGGGTGATGTTTACGGATGTTCCAGTAGTGATTGAGGATTGACAGGAGTAGGTCCTTCGTGGGAGGTTGATACCCCTGGTGCACATTCACTAGTAGCATGGGAACCTTCAGGAGAGTGTGAGCAGGAGGCTCAGATCCTTGTTCAGTACCCCAATTTGTTTTCCTTAGTCTATGTTTTGGATTTTGGAGACGTAAATCCCTAAGGTGGGGATAATGTAATTTCATAGATATTCCGTATAATTTATTTATTTATATAGAATTATTTTGAGACTGAAAAATCTGACAGCACACAAATTCGGAGGCCTAGAGTGCCCGGAATGATCCGTTAAAGTTTTGTTAATATTTAATTACCACGCATAAGCAGTTTTCCTAATAAAGTGTAATAACATTTATACAGTTACTCGGATGAGAAATACAAGGGAATCATTGAACTCATGATGGAGGGTTTACCCTAGGCACGACTTAAGTTTAGTTGGCATGGGCCTCCTGTGAGAAAACCCAAAAATTACATAACCATCAAGAAAATAATTAAATAAAGATATTTTATTTTTCTCGAATGACTATAACTCACAAACGGTAACTCGGATTAAAAATACGATACCAGTTCTGAACACATGAGGTTATTCTTTCTTTAGGTAGATACTAACATTGGCTGGAACATTCCACTAATGAAAGTTACTTATGGGCTATAAATAAAATAATTAAGTGATAATTATTTTATTGTAAAATTCATAACTTTTAAATAGTAACTCGGATTATAAATCTGAGAGTACCATTGGGTTCATTAGGGGGTTTTTCAATTAGAAATAACCTAACCTCAACCGCCACGGGTCAAGGGTGACTTTTAATAATTTTCCAAACTTTTTTTAGGTACCTTTAGTAAACACGTGAGCGGTGTTTTGTAACTTTTTATTTGGTGCTCAGAATTGAGATCCGAGGACACAGTTTAACTCACAGCACCGATAATCTCTTATGGATACCTTCACCTCGACTATATTAGGTCAAGGTTAGAAATTATATTTTATAATTTTCATGGGATAAAATAAAATAAACATGCTTTATTTTATTTTTGAACATGAACCCTCTAATTTAAAACATGAAGTTGGGGACCACATGAGGGTGGTAGGTCATTTAATTTTGGGAATTAAATTCCCATTTACACAAAAATGTGTAACCAAATTCCTCTTCAATTAATAGGATTCATTAATTCGGAATTAATGAATCAAATTTAACTCTTGACTCTCTCCAAATTAAATGTTCCAACATAATTTAATTAATGTACAAACATTAATTAAATTATTTCTTAAGAATATTTATTTTGGCACCTAACATCTCATGGGAAAAAAGATTGGAAAATGGAGGTAGATATTTGGAGATTTGGAAGGATATTTCTCCAACAAAGGAGATCCTCCAAAGAAGAACAACTTCTGGAATCAAAGAATGAGGAACCGACCTTGGAGAGTCTTGAGAGAGTGAAGAATGACTATTTCAATCTTCAATGACTTCGTCTTCTTCCTCAAGTCACCTCCATTGGAAAATCGAGTTATGGGTTTTATTTTATTTATATATGATTGAATTTATTTATTGATTATTCATATTCTGGTTTCACAACAACGATGGCCAAACCAACATGGTCATCGTCTTGCGCATATACCATTCCTCTTATCTTTGGATTCTCCACATGTTATTCATTTTTTATTCAACGTAAAATATTTAATTATGATGGAAACACAATATTTTGTTGGGTGCAACATATGGATGTGGAGCCCTCGACCCAGGGATCAGGAATATGCGATCGTTTTAATTTTCGGGCTAAGAACGGAGATGAAGAGACCACGCCACTGGGAGAAGGACCGACCAGAGAACTGGCCGGTTTTAGCAGTTCGGTGGGACCCACCCGGGTCCCATAGTGACATGTTAATTCTTTAGGTGCTGCACATTGCGGTTCCGAATAGAATGGGATTCATTCCCCCTTCGGCTATAGCTCGGGCGGACCACACCGAGTGGGCCGGGTCGGGTGTCCCCTTCGCGGTCGAGGCCAGACCACGACCCAATGGGACAAGCCCGCTGCAGCCCAAGCCCTCCGAGCCAAACTCGGGTCGGCCCATGCCAGGTCAGGCCGGGTCGGTCCGACTGGGTCGGAAGGGACTCTGGCCCAGCTGGACCAATTTCACCTTTTTGGTCGTAACTTGAGAACCGGATATCCCATTGACGAACTGTATACGGCACTAGAATACTTGTATTGGGACGGTCCTTTTAGTATACTACACTTGAGTTTTGGATAAGGTTGGAGTAAAAATGGGTTGAATTGAACCTCGAATCCAATTGGGCCCTCAGAGCGAAAACATTATTAACTTACAAACCAGGCGTCTGATTGATGTGTCGTCTATTGCATTGGGTCCCTTATGACATGACCAGAATTTTGGATACTTATTATTGGTACTTCAGGGTGGTTAAGGTATGACCAATGTCTTGGGGAGAGGTTCTCCCAAGAGTGCTAGGTAGAGAACCATACGACTAGCTGAGACTTGATGACAACTTACCATTTCGACTCGGAGTGCCTCGACATGCCCAGTGGGGAGAGCCTCTATTTGATGCGGAAGACCCATGGTGGGGAGTGCCTCTGTGTGATTCGAAAGACCCACAGTACTCGATCAGAATATTACCTCAACATACCACGAGGGGGTGACCCTCTGTGTGACGCGGCAGACCCACGGTGGTGAGTGCCTCTGTGTGACGCGGCAGACCCCTGGTACTCGACCGGAGGAGTACCCCAGCAACCCAAGTTTATATGGAAGAACATCTGTGTGACATGGAAGGACCATTGTACTCGTTAGATGAGGATTTATCTATCATGCGAAGTGTTCGATGTTGTTACTGGGACTATTTGTTGTTCCTAGGCCTAGAGCAATCTGTGGCTGGCTATCAGCATTCAGAACGATCCTTTGTGGGTTAACATCATAATCCTATTTCTCATATTTGTATACCTAGTTTGAACTAAGATTCTATTTGAACTAATATTTTTACCTTTATGGTACTATCTTTTTGGTGATACCTATGTTGTACTTTTACCTCTGTGGTACTATCTTCATGGTGTTACCTGTGTGCTACTTTTACCTTCATGGTGTAACCTTCGTGGTGTTTCCTGTGTGGTACTTTTACCTTTGTGGGGTCACCATCATTTTTTTACCTTTGTGGTATTCTTCCCTCATGTATGAGATGGGTATATCTTGAAAAAGTAGGTGTATGTATGTGCATATACCTAATTATAATTGATGTCTCGCTTTGTGGTTTTTCATTGTGGAACTATAGGAGACCTACGTGGTATCGGGGTCCCTAATGGGTATTGTTATACTCACGCCTGCACCGGATTCACCCACACCTTATTGTGTCTTGTGCAGATGATGTGCAACATTGATCGAGACAGGGGGAGCTAGGACACGACGGTGCACCGAGGTGGACCATTCGACGTGATGTGATGCGGAGGAGACGGACAAACATGGAGTGCTAATGAGGTGATCTGTACTTATCCTTTATGTAGGAATATCTGAGGATGACCTAGTAGATTTTTTCCTTTTTATTTAAATTGTACTTGTACCGTATAGTTGGGCTTATATTCCATCCCCTTTAACTTTCAGCACTCTTTTACTACAGTAGTTTACTTCACAATTGCTTCTTCTTGTGTTCTTGGACAGTGTGTTTATTCCAGATTAAAGGCAATGTCTTTTCAATTTAGGGAGTATTCCTTTTGGTTCTAGTCTCCATCCCATGGACTATAGAAGGCGGGCATGGGGTAGTCACGACATGGGCCCCAGGGGACGGGTCATGATTGTTTATGCAATGGGGCATATGTGACATACCTTTTCAAAAACAATTTTGAATCAGAATATTATTGTACAAGGAAATTTTACATTATTATGAATCATTTAATCTTTGAATACAGTAAATAGGGTATCTTATATCTTCTCTAAAGAAATAAGGGGAACCAAATAAGATTAATTGTAGTGACACATCTGGTTATCGATGGGGATGAAAAAAAAATATGATACTTTTAGTATTGGATTGTCCTCATCTGGCGAGGAAGTGTTGTAGAGATTTTTTTATGAAAGATAAAGACTCCATTATCTCATTAAAGAGTTAATATCATCTAGAATAGAAAAAGAGAGGAATGAAAAATAATACCAATAGATTAAAAAATGATGAATTATAATGTAATAATATTTTTGTGTTGAATAGAGAAAAATATATGTTTTTATTCTCTTTTGAAGTGACGTAAAATTCTATAAACAATAGAAATCCATTTCTATAAGTAGGGCATA
This sequence comes from Viscum album, assembly GCA_963277665.1. Taxonomy (NCBI): domain Eukaryota; kingdom Viridiplantae; phylum Streptophyta; class Magnoliopsida; order Santalales; family Viscaceae; genus Viscum; species Viscum album. Next base: position 1,459,591,556 of record OY728121.1, read on the forward strand.
GAAGTGAAGAAGACATAATGTGCCATTGGTGAGGAGTAAAATAACCCCAAACTTTTTAAAGGGAGTTCAACTAAAGAAGAGTGACCATGGGAAAAAATTATATCTACATAACTATTCATGATTGTGGATTTTGGAACATTGACACATCATTCATTTTTAATCCTTGGGTATAACCCTATGTCTTGAATCAATTAAGATCTATGTGTCAAATACTTTCTATAATTTCCTAAATATTTTTGTCTGTTTCTTGGATTGTGTTTATAGTAATAATAGGTAGAATATAGTTCATACCAATTTAGTAAAAAGATCGTAATTAAAAGATTAACTACTTTGATGCTATGTTAAATTTGATCAGCACCCAAATCAACTCCCCCCCCCCTTCAGGGTGTCTTTAAGTGCAACACAATGTGATTGTCAATATTATTTGGGTTTGTGGAATTATCATGGGAAGGGTATGTGTTTCCTATATATTATTCTTGGTGATAAATGGGATTCTTCTATAAATAGTGTTCGAAGGTGATGGAAGATTAAAATTATCTACTTCTATATGTTTTGTTATGTCACTCATATTTTATATTCTTGATTTAATGGTTGTTATTTATCACCTCCATTTGGTTGATTGTGTGAACCTTGGGTACTTCACTAAAGAACTAGAACCAATATTATTGTCCATCAGATATTCTCTACCAAAACATGGATTATACAAATGGCTAACTAAAAATTTCTATAATATAGCTCTGGTTCAATTATATGGGTTTTACGATACCATTATGCGAATATGAAGGTCATGTTAAATTCCTATATGTAACTGGATATGATGGGTTCTGCTCAGGAGAAAGGAGGAGGATCATAGGGGTTCCTTGACCATAGTTACATAGGGTTAATATAGAACCCTACAAATTTATATTATAATAATACTATTATAGAGACTCCAACCATAGAAGCCTAGAGTTGGTGAATGCTTTATTACATTGGAATAATATTTAATGAATCTATTCCCAAATGACTGAATAGTTTTGTATTACTGGTAAAATAGATACATACATGAGTCTTACATTATATTTTAATGCACAAATTACAATGTAATTTTATTTTTGAGAATAATATTATTCCCTATAGAATATCTTTTCTTATCAATCATGGTACACTTCACCGATTCCTGGGGAAGGAATCAAAATAATGGTGATCTTAAATTCTACAAAAGGGTTGAGTATAGTGGAAGATATCCAAAATAATAAATAATAATCAATACAAAATTTTAAATAACAGAACTCAGATTACATTTAGTCAATAACTACACTATCATAATTATGTAAGTCATAAACAATACCAAAAGGTTAACAATTTAAAAACATATTATTTAATTGATAAACTAATAATGGAATACATTGAGATATGATATCATTCTGAAAATATAATGGATATTAATAGTTAAATTATTAATGATGGAAAATCTTTATTATTGGATTCCACAATCATAGGCATAATGATACCTCTACCATCGAGACCATTCATAAAATAGTTTAAACCATTTGTTAAAACATTTTTTAATACTAGATTACTGATTTGCCTTATTATACCTATTGATGCATCAAGGGGATATATAATACTAGTTTCTACCTACCACTTTAGGTCCAAATCATTCCACATATATCGAATAGTTGATTTAATTAATTAATCAATATGTCTTATCATAAAATATATATAATGAGTTTTAGATAGGGATTTATCAATATTTCTTCCATTAATTCAATAAGTTTTAAAGTAAATATCATATGTAAAAATGTTATATGATTTAGGAAATAAACATATCCTTGATAAATAATATGGATATTTAGCGGAATTTTAATTTCTAATTATCATATGAAATTGAATATTTCAATGGAATGTTAATGACTATAAAAAATATTAAATAAAGTTAAGTTCAATTCTTTCCCGGAAAAAAGTGATCATAAACTGTAAATCGAAAGAAAACAGATGGTATCAAGAGAATATATTCCCATTAGATTAAGAACAAAGTGTGGTAGTTTTTATGAATGGTAATACAATAAATATATCATTAAATTAATTATTTAGGAAAATATATTTTTCTATGAAAATAGATTTTATAAACAAAGGATTTATTGAATATTAGGGGAAAAGGTTTCTTTAAAAATTACCTTGTAAAATGAAATTGAAACTTCAATGGCATGAAATTGATGTAAATAGGTAATTATATACATTATTTTCCAGTTAAAAAGAATATTTATTATGTATAATAAAATGGTTACAAAAGTTCCATATATGGAAAAAGAGAAAAATATTCATTTGAAAACATTTTATAAAAACAAAAAATATGCAAAACTAAATACGAAAAAATCATTTGGAAAATGTTAAAACACATTTGATTTTTTTTGAAAACACGGTTTTGTAGGAAAATATATTTAGGACTGAAGATAGAGAGATGAAGTCCGATTTTCATAAAAACATTTTAAAAAACATTTTAAGTAAAAAAAGTGAAAAATGGAAATATTACATTAAAATATCATGAATAAATAGAGTATAATAATATTAAATGTTTTTATTAGACAATGATCAAATAATTTCATTTAAATAAAATTCAATAAGGATCAATCTCTATTAGAATGAGATTGTGAAACAAACCCTAAAAATGATAACAATATTGAAGTGATAATTAATCAATAAATCGAATATGTGTATCCAAAATAAATAAAAATATAAAATATAAATTAATATAATAAAAATTATTTATAAAAATAGTCTTAGAATAACAATTATAAAAAATATATAACCCAACAAAAAGAAACTGAGTTATAAAATTATTTAGTAGTTGGTAGTTTTCAAATAAAATCCCCAATAATGAAATAATTAAAATTGAAACTTTATATACAATAAATAAAGAATTAATAATGATATTACATGTCTAATTAACATTATATACCCTATATAAAATAAATTAGGTGAATAACACTATAATATTCCTTAATGAAGGGAAATTGAGACCATGTCCATTACCTCACGCATCGTTTTGGTTGAACATTCCTCAAATTCATGTGTAGGTTATTTAAAAATGTTATTAACTTATTAAATAACCATATTAGTATTTATAATATCATATACGATAACATATTATTACTTATTCATTAATAATATTTCCTTATTTTCATTGTTTTAGGAGTTAATTCATTTGTTTTTGCATGTGTGTTTTGTTATGAATTTTCCATTTCTTGAACAAATTATATAGTTATATCAACTAAATAATAATAATAAAGAAATAATTATCATATTTAATATCAATTATAATTTTAAAAAAAATCATGAAATATTGTTATAAAAAATTGACAATGTTACAATCATGATGATGGTAGGTCGTACGTACGTATGAGTAAGGTTTCCATTTTTCAATGATCATTTTAGATGTGGTTAAGAGATATTTTATATTCAAATAATTATAATATTATAATATATATATATATATTATTTCTTTAAATATAATTATATATACCATCCGTGTGGTGTGGTGATGAAAATATAGTCACATCACATCAGGAAGGAAGTAGTCCACACGTACCCAAATGATGTTATAATTTTTTAGTCTAAGAAAAGGAAAATGATATATTATCATTTAAAAAATTAAAATATTTATTTAATATAATAATAATGAAATTTATATCACATATATTAATTATGTTTATTCTTATCACCATCCTTGTAAAGAGTTGGTGAAAAATGAATCACATCACCCTGTAAAGTGGTAGTCCGTTATACACATAAAAGACGTTATCGTATCTCTTACAGAATGGAAAGTGAAAAAATTATATGTTATATAATTATTACATAGGTATAATAATTTTATAAATATAATATATATATATATAATTTATATCCATCATCATACCCAACTATGAGAAGTGATAATGGGAAAACGAATAACATTAGTTTGTGAGGCAGTAGTTCTCCATACAAATGAATGATGATTTCGTAATATATTTAATAGAAGTGGATATTGATATATTTAATTACCTTATTATAAAAAAATATAGGTATATATAATATAATTTGGTTAATATATCATAATGGTTTAAAAAATCGAAGGATGTGGAGGAATAATTAAAATGAAAACGCTTGTTGAATAATGTTACCACGTCTTCGGGTATCCTCCTTAGTTTTTTACCAAAATCCTTCCAAACATGACTTCATTCCCAATATAAGGCTTCTAGGATTAGGGTATAAAATTTTTTAAGTGATTTTGGAAGTTATTTTCTTATTAAAAATGTTTTTATGTTGTGAAGAATAGAGGATTTGTGTAGCCTTTCATAAGTGAGGTGAGTGGCACACCTGTAATGTTTTGAAAACATTCAATCATACCATCATTTTTACATTGAAAAAAGATTAAAAATTATTCTATTATTGAACCTATAGGATAATAGGTCTCAATATGGAATTATTATGGGTGTTTTTATAAGTTTTTAGTTCATTTTTGTAGTTATATTTATAGTTTATCGCTTAGTAAATCCATTTCTACCTTAACAGTAGTAATTTGTTTTTACAATTTTCATTATTAATTTTGGTCAAAAAATAATTTGTTCTTACTAGATAATATAAATTATGATTATTTCAAATATGGGATATATTTTTAAAAATACCATTATTATAAGTGAAAAATATTTAATTTAAAATAAATCTCACAGACACAATGAAAGAGAAGGCTTCTAAAGAGAAAATGTTCAAACGTTTTCAAAGACTTTATTTATAAATTCAATATGATCATTATTAAAATGTGATAAATTGGATTAATTGAAATATAATTGAATTAATTTAACAAAAAAAATAATAAAAATATAATTTATAATTATAAATTATTTAAACAAAATGCTAGTTTTCAATTAAAATTCAGTATTTTAACTATTCAACGTAAAATGAACTATTTTTTGAAAACCCAAAAAAAATCACCCTAATATAATTTTGATATTATTATCTCAGAAATTAAGTTTACTCTTTAAAATAATGTTTCTAAAATTGTTTAAAATTATTTTTAAATTATGTGTTCAAAGCACGATTAAACTGGCTTTTAGAAAAACATAGTTTTTCAGAAAACATTTCTTTTCCTTCTAAATGTTTCATATTTTATTTATATTAAAATATAACCATAATTTTTATAATTTATTTATTACTATTCATATTATGCATTAAAATGGTTAGTTTATAACTTTAATATTAATGAATTATATTTAATAATATTTCACTTATCGTTTAAACTCGTTGTTGCATGCACTACAAGATAAACTCAGTGTTGCATATAATGAAAGATAAACACAGTGTTTCAGGTAACATAATCTAAAATTAGTGTTTCATGTGATGGATTTTATTTAATTGATTGAATATATTTAAAAATAAATATAGTGTACAGTCTTGGGGTGTAATATTTTCATCTCTGCTTGGTGTTACGTGTCACATATGCTATCAAATTAAATGTTATTATTTTTCAAATTGGAAGTTGTTAAAACTATTCCCCATATTATTCCTAACATCAAACACAAATATTTTAGTGAAATAATATATACTATAAATATTTTATTTTATCAATTATGCCCATTATAACCTAGATAGTAAATTATTGGTAGTGATAGAAATAATCACATTTTGAAAAATATCTATAAAGGTTTTATAAAATTAAAACGTATTTAATAATTCAAAAAATATATATATATTTAATTTAATTAAACTCATTTTATGATTCAAAAATTTGTTTTATTCAAAAATTGTTTTTATTATATTTTGTATGGAGAATTTATAATTAATGTATACAATTTTTAGAAATTTTTTTATTTAAGGTGATGAATATTTTTTTTAAATTATCATGTCAATATTATATTATGGTGAATTTTTTGGATTTTGTCAAAAAATATTTATTTTTCAGTGAATACTGAAAATACCATTTTTTAAAAAATGTCATTTGTTTTATTTAAATCAAGTAATTTAAAAGTCACAGAACATTTTAGATTTTATTTTAATGAAACACAAGATAAATTTTATTAAACCTAATGTAAATAATTCTATCATAATCAACATTATATTTGATTTTGGTAAAAGTTCATTTTTATGCTTAAAAATTCATTTTTTGAAAACTTGTTTTTCATAAGATTTTGTGCGTTTATATTGAAATTAATTTCTGGAAAATATATTATTTTAATCCAAAAAAACTTATTCCTTATTTGAAAAAATTAATTTATTATTTTATAAATATTTCCCTTTTATTTTAACTCATTAAAAATATTAATCGTCGTAAATATTTTCCACATCGGTAAGGGTAAAATGTGTAAAATGAGGTTAAAATTTTGAGATGAGTCCTAAAATTTCACTAACACATTCCATTATCCAATTTTATTATTTTTAATATAAAAAATTCTAATATATATATATATATATTAATATATCATTTTCATTACACTTTCCTTTGATTATAACATTTGTATGATATTAAAAAAATGATAAGTAAAAAATGTCAGTTTATTCATTTTAATTTATATTATATGTTTTTAATATGGATAAAAAGTAGTTACTAATGTATATAAAAATTTATTTTTAACATAAATAAAATATTTTTTAGAATTTATTTTATTTTTTATTTTCGTGGATATATATTTACCCTATGTTCATACGCAATGCTGATATAATGTTAATACTAGTAGTATAAAAATTAATGAAAATGATTTAAAAAAAATAAAATTAAATAAAATTTGTTTAATTCTGTAATTACATTGATTTCATAGGTAATTATAATTTTTAATGGATGGTATATGTGTTTATATAAAAATTATATTGATATCTTGATGAATCTGATGACAAATTAAATGAAAGTCTCGAGAAATAACATTAATAATATTTTATGAAAAATAAAATTTCATTTATTGATTTAAAAATAAAAAATAAATATTAAATCGATAAATTTGGATTGAAAATATACTAAAATATTATCTATGTGGCATTTTTGAGCCACTTGTCACATTAGAAGTAATTTTATAACCCTTTAATGCTAAAAAATGTGTTCCCATAGTAAAGGATAAAGGGTTTCAAAAGGAGGTTAGACCAAAATATAATGTTTAAAATATAAAAGAAAAAATTATTAATATTATTAGTTGAAGTTATTTTGACATTATATTGTCAAAAATTCTAAATAATTTTCATTTGGTTCCACTTAACCAGGTTATGATCTATATTATATTTAAATTTTTTATGTAATTCCAAGTTTGTTATTTCCATCGATTATAAAAGGGAACCAAGTACTCTCCATTATTTACAATGTTTGAGAAACCAATACAGTAAAATACCTACCCCAATTCATTCCTATATCCCTTCCCTTTTTCTTTTATCATTTGGTATTCCACTAACACTATCCTATGAATGATTAATGTGTAATCCAAATGAGGTCACTCAAAGAAGAGGTAATCATATTACCTAACACTTACAATTTTTATTTATTATTATACATTTGGTAAATATATTATATAAATTTCAAAAATATAACTCTATTATCATAAATATACTGGTATGTTATTATGATTATGTTACGACCATTTTTTTACTTCATTCAATTCAATGTTAAATGAATGTATCACCCCTTAGTACATGTGGACTACCATATCCACATTGTGATATGATTTATTTTACATAAACCCTTCCATGGTTTTTTGTTATATTGTAGTTAATTTTTATAAATTATATTTGAGAAATAATTATAATTATATAATTTTAAAATCAAATCTAGCTTCTTACCATCCCATCGAGTAGAAAATGATATCGTCACTCATGTATACATGTGGACTACCAACTCTAAATAGTGAGGTGAATCATTTTTATTTTCATATTTAAATTCATTATAATAAGTATACATTTATTTAATATATATGATATTTTAAATATAATAATGATTATTTAACATCGAATTATTTTTTACCTTTCTCTCTTTCATCTATCGAAGAGTGGTGACATCACTCGTGTGTGAAAACAGATTATTGTCTCCATGAAGTGATGTATGTCATTTTTTATCGCCAGTTTATATTAATAGTTATGAAAATTTTTATAATGATAAAATATGATAAATATTAATAATTAAAAATTATAGATATAGTGGAACCATTATCAACGTATAATTACTGGAACTGTTGAACTAAAACATGCACGAAAAACAAAACAATGATCTTAATAAATAATTATTAGTAAAATACTGATAAAATTTTATATGTAAATCAAATATTGTGTAATATTTTTTAATATGGATCTATAATGTATGTGGATTAAATCAATATTTACTGTATACATGTATTGACCCCATACAAAATAAGACAAGACATGATGTAAGGGTTTCTCGTATCACAATTTTTTCTTGAAGACATATTCCATATTCACCACTTTTTTATTTTTTGTGATGTATATAATAAAAAAGAATATATTTTAATATTATAATAATGAATATTTTGTGTATATTTAAAATTAATCTATGGTTTTATCTTTCATGAATTTTTGATCCATAGATTAGCAAGGAAGTATAAGTTTCTGATACAATCTCATTTTTTGGAGATTATCTATAATAAATTTCCATTGAGGGAAATTATATTGATATTATCTTTTAAAAATAATATATTTCATATCCTATAGTTATTCATATAATTATTATTTATTTTTTCCTATTTATTCTATTTGTTACTAAAAATGATAAGTAAAATCTTTTAAAAGAAAATCCATCCTTATTTTTACTTTTATTGATAAATGCTTTCTTCCTTGTCCATGCCCTTGAAAATTATTTTAATTTATTATTTCACCTACAATATAAATGTTTTTAAAATTAAATTTATATTAAATATTACTTTATTTATAATGTTATAAAATGAATCCTTTTAAAAAAATTCTGAACGATTTGTTTCTGACTATTTACAAAGGAAGGAAAAGAATGTCATATTTTAATGTATATGGTTTCATTGTATTTTCTAGATATCATGTACATTATTTTATTTAATTTTTCTTTAAAAAACATAGGTTTATTTAATATAAATTTATTTTGTTAATTTTTTTTTGAAATTTTTATATTTTAAATCTACGACTTCAAAATGAAAAGGGTGTTTTATTTAAGAAATATTTCATTGGTTTTTTAAAATAATTTTTTTATCTATGATAACATCCATTGATGAAACTTATTATTCTCTTGGGGGTATAATATAATTATACCAACATTATTATTTCTCTAGATGGTTTATGATTATGATGATGAGATGTTTAGAAAACCAATTTATTTTCAATATTTTATGTTATGAATATATGAATAATTCTTTATGATATTTTGGCCCACATATTTATAGTATTTGTTATAATATGGGTTGTTACATTATAAACCAATCATGGTTTCTTATGTTATTAAACAAGAATGGGTGATTCCATTATAAATCCAAGATGGGTAATTATGTTATAAAAAAAGAGATATGTGGGTCAGTTAATACCCTCCAATTCATTGGGTAAAGAATGATATCTCATTAGTTAATAAGGACTATAATGGGGTGTGAACAAAGTTTTTTTAGGTATTATGTACTCTATGTCATAATTTTGACTGAACTATGATATTGAAAAATAATTTAATTGGGAGTGAAACCAATCCACTATTATAGCTTTAGTAGTTATCCTTGACTGTGAAAATGATTTTATATTCTTATGTGTGTGATATAAAATTATGTATTATTTTAATGATATATTATCATGAATCAAGGTTTATTATTGATGATTACACTCTCTTGGGTCTCATGTGTTTTATGAAAAAACCTTATTTGATGATTTTTGGATTAATGATGTTTGATTCATTGGGTCTGACTTTCTGAGGTAATGATCATGTTCTCAAATCTTTAGACTTGTTCTCACTTATCGTAATTGATTGATATCTTCTATGTTTACCATTAATACGAATATGATCAAACCCTTTAGTACATTTAACATTCCTCAAGATACCCACAAGGGATCTATAAGTGATTCCATGGATATACTAGAATAAATAATAATGTTCTCATGAGAATTTTATATTATATTTCATGATTTCAAATATAATATGAGAATATTGTATATATCTAGTATCCCAATAATGAAAAACTATTTTATCCTTAAGGATGTGATATCTTTTATGTTTTCATAAATTTATATGATAACCAACTAGAAAATACAACATGTATGAATGATTTTTTGAATTTTGAATTATTTCAATTTTTTAATTAGCAGACATGTCATATTTTGAATCATGATTCAGATGAGAGTTATGATAGTTATAAAGATAAATATGGACGTTTTGGATGAGGGATGATAGATATGATATGTATAAATTACATCAGAGGACACCATGATGGTGAAACCTTGGCTACAATAGGCCACCAACTAGGTGGTGCTATAGATAGAGTGCCACCTAGCTACTATCACCACTGACTAGTTTGTGGTGATTTCTGGATAGTTAGTGACATTTTAAATGGGGGAAAACACATTTTTTCCTTAGTTTTTTAAGAATAAATCCCATCATTCCCTCATTTTACCACATAGACCAGGGGATCTTCCCTTTTACCTCTTTAGTTCCCCTTACATTAGTTCATTTTATATAATGATTTATAGCAGTCTAAGGTGATCCACTACATTTTTTGGTATGTATTTTATTTATCATTTATTATTTATTATTTTTTGTTTCTATATTTTAGAATTAGGTGTTTATTACCTAAGATGATGGTGTAATTAATATATTGTCATTGGTATTTCATGTATCCTAGGATTATGGAATCCAGAGATGCTTTCTACACATAGTTGCATAATGATTTGATAATGTGTCCCATCATGGTGAATTTTCAATTTTTTCTGATAAAAATAAATTTACATTATGATGGTATCGGTGATTCAAATTTTTTGTTTTTATAGGAATATGGTTGGGGGTATCCTAGGTCATGATCATGGATCTAGTTTTAATTATGGTATCGTAATAGCACCCAGTTATTGTCTAAGATTTGTGACTATTTTTTAAAATTAATTAAATAGTTATTGATTGTTGGAAGAATTTAGTGGTTGATTATAAATGTTAAATAATTAATTGTTTTGGTTTTTTTCCTAAGTTAGGACCTTGGGTTAATTTCAAATATTAGATCAATAATGTATGATCATGAGTATTGATTTCTCATGCTAATAATTAATAGTAAATGTTTCAGAAGAGGTAGGTGGTCTCTATCACTATCACTAGGGATTGTGCATGATGTTTATATTTTTATGTGGGTGTACATACTCACCTAATAGATGATTACCTCTATTATTTTTAAATTTAATAGTTTACATTAATTTTTTTTTAATTTTTGTTACTTGGTTATATTGTATGAACACCAAACATAGAATACACAAGGTTCCATGGCCACTGGGGACCTTAGGCACCAGCTTAATGCCTCAACCCCGAAAGGTCCTAGCATGGACTAGATATGGACCCTTGAAAATAGACACCTCCAAGAGGGTGTGTTATGAGACATGATATAGACTACACTAGTAGGCTAGGTGAGGATCCTTTGGATGAGTATTTTTATGTGGATATACTTTAGGTAGAATAGGCATGGGTTGGGTTGGGTTGATCCATCTGGACTGACCTAAGACATAAATTTGGTCTGTGATTCATCTCTCGATATAGTTATTATTGTTGAATACCCTTGAGGGTTGTGAAGAAGTGAGATGACTTGGATGAGGTTAAAGGATATGATTTCCTCATAGAGTCAAGTATAGGCTGACTAACTTGTTTTTATAGAGGATATTGAGTTGGATTCCTCTTCTTACTGGTTTAGGGCATAACAGAAGCATAGGACGTGTCATGCGCAAAATTTATTTTTTTCATCAACGATGATTAATATGAGTTATATGTGACAATGAATGTCACGATAAATTGAATTGAATAAAATAATATAGGAATTGGATAAACACCAGAACCAAAGTGCAATATCATCACATATTAATTATAATTAATTTAATCAATTGAATAATTACATTGTGAGAAATTATTTCTTCATTGTCGGATATAAAAACTAATATACGTCATACCATCATTAAATTGTATGAATCCAGAGTACAATACATCTACCAGTGATCCACACATATTCCACGAATCTCTGAACATCATCATATGAATATTTGGGTTTTATCATAGTACATCAAAGGGCTTTTATAATTCATCAATGTTCACCATAAGAATCAATTCCAAAGGATTATAATTTATCTCTATATAATATATAGTGGAAGGTGGAGGAACATCTCTCTCTATTATTGGGAGAATTATCGGATATGGATTTATCTATGTATTCAAAAGATTCTCTATAGATATCATTGTGTAGAATAAAAAATGAATTTCCTCTCCTAAGAAAATAATATAATTGTTTTTATATACCACTACGGTTAGAAAATAATAATTATATAGGCATTCTTTATTATTTCTTTAATACTCATGGAACCCCATGAGCATAATAATAATATTAGTATTTTTCATTATGTGCTCTAAAATCACGAATTAAAATAAATATTATTTATTCAAGTAATATTCAACACATATTATTTCTCATTGGACCATTAAATATGGTTTTCCATTCCACCATAATATTTATAGCGCATTGAATAAAGAATATTTATTTAATAAGTAAATATAACTTCTTTACTTAATAATAAATGAAATAAATACTATACTCACTAAATAGAAGATAAATGTTTATTAAATATTATTATCACATAATATTCTATCAAATAACCACTAATGGAATATATGAGATCAATATAACATGAATAATTATTAAACAACAAGTAAGAATAATATTTTTATTCAACTTATTAAATAATAAATTATAATAAATTATTTAACATAGATTCTATATAAAATTCGTGTATGAAACTCTAGGCCTCTTTCTTAGTGTCATTATGCAAAAAAATCCTAAATTCTTAGGATATAATCTAGAAACATTAAAATGATCCAATAAAAAAACTTCAAATCTGAAATAATGTAGTATATCATAATTATTCTTTCTCTATAATACAATCCATTTATCATGATATCTCTAATCAAGAAGGTTTCATTTTATTCCATCAACCTAGGTGATCAATGTCTCTCTCTCTATTTTTTTTAAATCAAATATTCTTATTGAACACCCTATTCACGGATTTATTTATTCTACATCATTTTCATCAAAGAGATTGAGATATAAACATCCATTAAATAATAGAAGCGAAAAATTCTTTCTCAAATAATTCATTAATGATTTATTACCCATGACTCACCAAACATATCCTACCTAACGTGAAACATAATTCATCTTGGTTTTCATTAAAACATTAAAGTATTAATCTTATAATACTCATAAATAATAATATTAAAGTCAAATAATCAATACATATATCAAAATATTATAACATCCAATGTCACATATTAATTTGGATATCCTACTGGAAGGTCTCGTTCTCATTATATCATACAATAGATATTACCAAGGGCGTACGCCATTATAATGTTCCTCATGGTCCTATGAGTATCCATCCTTGAGAGCATAAATATTTTTCCCCTAAAATGAATTCAACCAGTAATATAAGAAATATTTTATGAATAATATCAAGTCACTTCTAGGTTCTCATCATAGTGGGGAACTGTTATGAACTATTAGTTTGACAGCTATTCTTAGGACATTATGACGTGCTATTTTTCACATAAGAACAATCATTATATGATAAAGACATTATTAATATTCAAAATATTGAATAAATGCTATCATTGAGTACACATAAGTTGATTCTATGGAACCAACTACAATAAACTCCCACTTTCACTAAAGCCAACAACTAAAAAACATTAGTCCACTAGCTCTCAAATGATACCCATACTTATTCGGAGATATTTATTTAGTCAAGGGGTCCATCGTGATCTCTTCTATACAAAATCTTATTACAAGAACTTCACACCTCTATGAAAAATACCTCAAGAGGTGAAACTTCTTTTGTATATTATTTTTTCATTGGTATGGCCTTGGTTATTTTACAAGATCCACTATTGCAGTATTATCATAACACATGGTGGTAGGTTCATTACATATAGGTACCATATCAAGATTATAGATAATTTTTTGTATCCAAATGTCTTACTTTGCTATATTATAAGTTTTTATATACTCATAATCCATAATAGAATCTATGAAAGCAGGGCGATTTGAACTCTTACACCTCACAACACCTCCATTAAGACAAAAAATATTTCTTGATTGGGACATAGGATCATTTTGATCTGTTTGAAAACTAGAATCAGTATAACCCTTGATGACCAGTACCTCATCTCCTCCAAGAATCAGGAATATATCCTTTGTTCTTCTCAGATAATTAAGGTTAGCCTTAGCAGCTGTCCAATGTTGTTCACCTGGATTATATTTATATCTACCTACCATTATGAATGCATATGAAACATCAAGTCTCGTACATAACATGGAATACAGGATTGATACTATCACTGAATCGTATGATATATTACTCAATATATCTTTCTCTTATTATGTTTGAGGAAATATTTTCATATAAATATGTATATTATGTGACATTGGAACAAATCACCTCTTAGGTAGTTCCATACTAAATCTATTTATTATCATGTCATTTTATATACTTTTACATAGTAAAAAATCCACCTGGATCAACCATGAAGGATATTGATTCAAAAATATAAGACTCTTCACCTATTTACATCATTGAAAAACACTTGTTTAAGCAGTCCTTAATAGACTATAAGACAGGTAATCCATTTTCAATAAATTACATTTCATCAACATATAATACTAAGATAACAACAACATTCTAATTAAACATTTTTTAAACACATATCTCACATTTGTTATTAATGAAACAAAATTATTTTATAGCTTTATAAAATCAAATTATTCATAACCTAAATGGTTGTATCAATCCATAAATGGATCTTTACAACTTGAAAAAAAAGGTAGAATCACCTAAAGCTAAAAACCCTTGTAGTTGTGTCATGTACACATCTTGTTAAAGGTTCTAATTAATGAAAACTATATTTACATGCATCTTCCAAATTTTATAGTCCTGGTAAGATACCATTTCTTGTATAATTATGATGGAATTAAACATGGAAACTAGTGAAATTTTTATAATCATCATCAATTCCTTGATGTAGTTTAAACCCTTAACCCACTAGACTTATTTTATAGGTGTTTACATTACCTTCCTTGTTTAGTTTTCTATTGAATACCCATTTTCACACTATAAAAATTACATCAACTAGAACATTGACCCGAATCCAAACATGGTTCTGATACATGGAATTCATTTTAGAATTCATGGATTCTATCTATATTATTACTTCTGATCACTCTACTTCTTCTTTGTTGGAGATACATTCATCATTGTCAACAAATAATTAGTCACCATATTCGTTGATTATAGAACCATAAATCTAGAGTTATCTTACCTATATAGTCTTATACATAATAATTATGTTTCATGAACTACTTATTCCATAGGGATCTATGGAATCTATTCCTCTACCAAATCTAGTGTATCATCAGAATCAACTTCATCAAATTTAATCATTATCTGGATACCGTTTTTTAGGCTATGAACCCTCTCAAGAAATATGGATTTCCTAGAGACATTTACATTCTTGTCTAAGGGGTTGTATAGATACAATCCATTTTTCTATATGATACCCTATAATGATACATGTTTTTCCCTATGCTGCTAGTTTGTTTCCTGAGAAGGGCTTAACAAATTCCTCGCAACCCAAAATATGTTTATGCAACCAAATGGGCTTCTTCCTACACCATACTCGAAGGGAATTTTGTTTTTCTATTTAGTTGGTACTTAATTTATTGTGTTATTTTTTAGTTGGTAATTTATATCCAGAAAAGGGTAATAGAAGATATGCATGACTCATCATCAGACTTACCATATCAAACAAGGTATGTTTCCTCTTTTCACTAACACTGTTACACATTTTGTGTATAAGGGGGAGTGAGTTAATATAAAATCTAAAAACTCCCATATAATGTTAATGAACTATTAGTTAAGATATTTACTACTTTGATCTGATCGAAGCATCTTTATCTTATTTCCATGTTGATTCTCTACTACATTATTGAATTCATTGAATTTTTCAAATAACTCAAACTTATTCCTCCTCTTGTAGACATACCCATATCTACTCAATTCATCAGTAAAAGTTATGATGTGAAAATAGAAACCTCTAACATCTAAAGTAAATGGTCCACACACATCAGAGTTTACCAATATTAAAAGAATTGTTCCCCTTTCACCCAATCCACTGAATAGAGATTTGGTCATTTTCCCTTGTAAACAAGCATGATAACTTTCAAGTGATTTTATATTAAAAGAGTCCAAATAACTATCTTGGAAGTTCTTTTTCAAACTCTTCTAAATTACATGACCTAGAGGTCGATGCCATAACTAGGTGTTATATGAGTCGTGTGAACAAGATTCTTTATCTATCTCCAATACATGGTTTTCATAATTTTGTACTTATATAACATTATTTAAATGTTCCATGCCATATAATATGTAGTCTTTAAAAAAGAAACAAATTTTATTTAAAATTTTCAAAAAAATCCACCAATGATCTTGAAATATATTAGAATCTATGTGGTTCCTGTATATTGATACATATGTGATCACTATAGGCTTTATTTAATACCCAATGTCTAGATATTGGAAGGTTACCCTCATTAACGAATGCACCTTTAACCTCCCCTTACTTATGGGTGCAGTTCATCATCCACTTCTCTTTCTTTCCACATAAGAAACATATTGTATCTATTTCCTTATTCTACCTCTATGTATTCCTCTTCTTGATAGGATAGTGATTGGGATCTTTAACCTTGTTATGAGTATTGAAACTTTTATTATTGTTCTTCCTTTTTTTATTCACCATAAGGACTATGGGTTTGTTATGACCCACGTCATTATCCACTTGGTTAATCAGAGTAAGTAGTTCTGAAAGACTCTTCTCAATATTTCTCAAGTTATAAATAATAATAAAACTAGAGAAGGTATTTGGTAGTGAGTAATGTATGATATCTATGGGAAACTCATCTAGGAATTTAATCTCTAAGATTCCTAAGCATTCTATGTATCAAATAATCTTGACTACACGAGTCCAAGATGGATCTGAATCTCCATGTTTAGTTTTACACATTGAATTATAAGTATCATATCACTCTTGTCTCACCTTTTATTGATAGAGATGAAAAATGTGAGATAACATGTTATATGCAGTCATATCCTCATGTTTGTTCAAAATGTCAATGGTCATGGATGATATCGAGAAACTCCAATCATATGTATCTTCGTCTGAATGTTTCTCATAGAGTGTATTCTCTTCCTCGCGGGCCTCATTGTCAGGTGCATTAGGAATACGTTCTTCTAGCACATTAAATTTCCATTCATGGAGTAATATAATGTCTAATATCCTTTTTCACTCTTGGATGTTTATTTTTGGTATAAGGTTATCATTATCATTTTTGGATCACAGTGATATGTTTGAAATCATTTTTTTAAATAATACAAGAAAAGTTTTAGATTATCTAATAAAATTTTAAAAAATAAATAAATATTATATTTATTAATCTCCATCTATATTATCAAAACCCAATATCTCACACCATTGTCTTATAATATCTTATTTTTCAAATATTATAGTGGAAAGGATCTATATTTTTCTTCTCATCAGCATGAATTTGGCCAGTCAATCAATTTGAATATTTTTAGGCAGGCATTGCAAATTACAACTACATTAACACACATTTCCTTGATATATTGAGTGGACCACCCATTCCTGGAAACCATAAATAAGATTTTCTCAAAAATTTCCCCTCAGTTATTCCTAATTATTCTATATTAGTTAACACTTGATGTGAACTATGTTATGTTAACCTAAAACATCAAGTTATAATTCCCCAATAATTGAAATAACCCCAAATTTAGCTGGTCAAGAAATTTGAGATGTGGTTCAATTCTAAGTGAAGTAGTGGAAGGCTATAACTACTTAATATATATAATTGAGGTATTTTATCTTTTATGTGTAAACATACAAATATTATCTTCATTACATTCTTGTTAATATTATGTGTATTTAATTAAGTTATTAACCATTTAATAGATAATATTTATTCATAAGATGGTTTATAATAGTTCTATATTTAATTCTTGTTTCTTCATTAGTTCATATTATAATGAAAAAAATTTAATGATCATGAGATCTTACTAACGGTTATTTTTTCTAGTTGATGATAAACTAAATGCCGACCTATGGGAAAACACATTAATCTATTTATGTTTTGTGTTACATATTTCCACATTTCTACCTATGTATCTCACTTCTATTGGTTTCACCTCGGCTCCATATTTGAACCACCCCAAACATCAGAAGAGTTTCATCCCTTACACATTCCTTAAATCACATGTAGTTGAGGGGAACCAAAGGATTGGTTAAGGGATTTATATAAAAGAAACCATAGACTCATATACCCTTATTTTATAAGAGGATAGATGATAGGTAGGGAAAAAACATAACTTAATAATAAATTAATTGAAACTAGTCACATATAATGGTTTTGTCTAGGATAATGATCATCTATATGCATGAAATTAATTATGAATTTAATAAAATTATCATTCATTCTAATCATTCTTATTTTAGATAAATCGCAATTGAATCAATTAATTATCTTCTTTAGTAATCCAAAAAAATTTAAATTAATTTTCATCTAAATTTCCTTGAGACTCTCATCAATCATAATTTAAAAAAAAATTAAAAAAATTTATTTAAAATTAACTGTGTAAAAAAAGTACCTTAGAGGAAACATGGTGAGTACCTATCCAAACAACCCAATGTGTATTATACTTGTATAATGTTTACTCTTGAGGCATGTTGAAAACATAACTTATCATGTAATTTAATGGAATATACTATATTCTTAATAACCACATGAAACTAGTGGTATTTATGTCCCATGTCAGGCTTTAATGCACATATATTAATAGCTATAATATGAATTATACATTATATACAGATCTGAAAATTACACAGAAATTAATTAAACATATATCTATATATATGTTGTCTCATTGCATGTACTATAAACTAAATGACCACACAGAACACATGTTGATAAGTTTTTCATAGTATAATAAATTACTTTTAAATTATTCATAATTTAGGAAAGGTACATGTAATATACATTAATGTTACATAGTGTATTCTCTGGATGATTGTGTGCTATGATGTCCCAGTCAACACATAAGGTAAAATTTAATTCACCGCATTAAACAAATTCCCATGAATTGAATTATTTTTAAATTTTTTCATGGTGAATTAAGAACTATTACACAACATGTACCTCAAGGTTACATGGTCAGCACTCTTGTGTTATCAGGCTAGACTCTATGGCACCTCCATATGAGATCATTGAATTTATTTCATTTTTAAAATTAATCAATTTGATAACATTTATGAAAAATGAAAAATGAAAAATGTAAATCTCATAATTTTCATTAAATAATTATTAAAATGTAATTGAAAACCAATAAAAATGCATAAATATATCAATTAACTTTAAATAATTATATATAATTATGTAACCATATGATGCTACTTATAGGTTTGGGGTATAATGGAAGCATTAGATGGGTTGTTACCGACTTTTCCTTTTCCATGATCTATGATTAATCAGATATTCATAAGATGATTAAAATTTTGATTAATGGATTTGAATCAATTAATATAGACAATGGATAAATTCAGGAACTAAAGTACATGATCAACACATATTAATTATAATTAATTTAAGCAATTAAATAATTACCTTACGAAAAATTCTTTCTCCATTGAAGGATTTGATAACATCGCTATTTCATACCATCGTTTTTTTGTAATAGTTATGAGTATATTATCCCTTATAATTGATCCACATGTGTTCCATTAATCTTTTAATATTGGCATTGTAATCTCTTGGTGCTACCATAGTAGATCATATCTCTTGTGTCATTCTCCTTTTATCTCCCTAAGAATCACTTGTAAATGATTCTTTGTGATCTCTATTCACTCAAGAGTGGAAGGTGGAGGAATATATCTCTACATTCATAGGAGTGTTCTGGGGGAGATAAATCTCCAGGGATTGAGAAGATTCTCTCTGGATCATGTTATTCACAACAGAAAATGGATTGGATATCTTAATAACATAATATAATTGGGTTTATATTATTATAGGGTTAGAAAATAATAATCTCACATGCATCATTTATTATGTCCTTAGTACCTGTAGATCCTCATGTCTTTAATAATAATATTATTATTATTTCTTGACATGTTCTAAACTAATGAATTAAATTAAATAATATTTGTTCAAATAATATTCAATTTATATTATTTCTCACCAGATTTTTAAACTCGATCTACCATTTCTCCATAGTATTTGTCACACCTATAATAATGACTATGTATTTAATAAATAAATATCATTACATTATTCTCCAATAAATTAAATTGATATTATATTCATAAAATAGAAAATAAATATTTATTAAATATACTATAGACATAATATTCTATTGAATAACTGGTAATAGAATATATGAAATCAAGAAATCATGAATAATTACTTAACCATATCTAGAAATAAAATTTATTCATATTTTTAAATAATAAATAATAATATATTATTTGACTGAGATTCTAGATATACTTAATGTGTGACACTTTAGGCCTATTTCTCAGCAACCTTAGGTGAAGTACCCTAAATCCCAAGGTTGGTGTCTAGAAACATAACAAGGCACCCATAGAGAAAAGAGTTATATAATTAATAGAATAATAGCTCATAATGATTCTTATTATGTAATATGATGTCTCAAATCAAGAACATTTCATTCTCGTTCCATCAATCTATATGCTCAATGTCTCTTTCATTGACTTTCTGAAAATCAAACATGCATATAGAACAACATGGCCCTGGATTTATTTAGGAAATATGATATCCATCAATGGTCTTAAGATATCAAGTTATGTTAAAGAACAAATGGGGCAAATCCATTATCAAATTATTCAATAATGAGATATTACTCATGATGCACCCAACATATCAAACATCTCCGGGAACATATTTCTATACATTTTTAATAAATACATCAATGTAAACTACCTATAATACTCATTATTAAAAATATTAAATTATAAGGTTCAATACGAGCATCCACATATTGAAACATCCAATGACACATATAAATGGGGATTTCCTACTAGTGGGTATCATTCACGTAATATCCTACATTTTATATTACCAAGGTCATACACAATGAGAAGGTGCCTCAAAGTCATTTTAGTCTCCACGCCTAATATCTTTAACCATTCGTGTCCGAAAATTATTTTATCCATATATAGAACATATATTTTAAAAATACTATCACAGAACATATAACTTTTTATTATAGAGGGGGAATTTTTTTGACTTTTCATTGTGACATCTACTCTTAAGACATTATCACATACTATGTAATGTAGAATAAAAATAATGATGTGATAAAGACTTTATTAATTTTAAAAAAACTGAATAAAATTTATCATAATGAACACATAAGTTGGTTATGTGGCACAAAATCTAACACCTCTATAGTGATAACCATGTGGGGAATTGGGAACCCCATAATGAGATGAAATGAAGAAGGTGTATGTATCACTTTTTAGAGATGGTATTGTGTGTTACTGAGAACCTAAACCAAACATGTAAACCAACGGGGTGGTGGAGAAAAGTAATGTGTTTACCCATTCAGATAGCCCCTGTTATGTTATATATTATTTTGATTCGTTATGTGATTTCCCAAAACACCTAAGAATTGACCATTTTGAATTTAACCAATGTGGTCTCCTGGTATTCCATGGAACAACCTATCGACACGTATAAGACCATGGGATATTTGAGACATCTTGGATCCAGTATCATGGTGTTTTGGCAATGGATTCTTATCTCATCTTTCATCCAATGATTTTCTTGATTAGTAGTGGATTTCATGAGGTGGTATATATGGTCCATCATCAGTGTGTGTGCCCATGTGTATATGAAATTTCAAGATGGTATGGGTTTCATTTATTTAGTGATACCATCTTCAATTTCAAAATTTTAGGATTCAAATAGACATATAATTAGACCATTGTGAAATTATGTGATGCCAATTATTTTAATTGTGTCATGATGTTTCATATGGGAATATATCCCCAAGAACAGGATTCCAAAAATACTAAGGGTGATAATTGGATCCCAATAATCAATTCATGGGACACCCTGATAGGATCAAGTGGACACATCGATGATGGTTTGGCAGACAATCAGTGATATATTGGAAGCCCTTGATATTAACCATAGGATCCACGGATAGTATTCCATTCGATTTCCTATGTCTCCTACAAATCATTCATGACTATACATATAGGATCTCCTAGGAATTCCACTTCCATGGAATCAGTCATCATCCAGTAATTGAGAATTCACAGGTACTAACATGGGCTTAAGCTTAAGTGATTAATGATGAAGGAACCCAGGTGGCACCCCAAGTTCCACTACTCGTCATAATATAGATGTGAGAATGGGATTCATAGAGATATTACAAAGATTCCATGGAGGTGATTCTAATTCCCAGAGACACACTAGTGTTTCCTGTAATAGGTATGGTCAATTATGGTCTTGGAACTGAGGTTTGATGATGTTTATTAGGCTATCTATAGGATACATCTTCATTCCCATTGGAATATTGTGATATGGTGGTTGGAATGGTCATCGTGAAATGCCCATATACATTCTATCGTTAGGATGAAACATTATTTATGGATTTTTTTGTTCTAAGAATTTCGCATGAAAATATCACTGCATTTTTTGTATAATATGAGACTGTAGTGGTGGATTCTTACTAAATTATGTACTCACATATTTATTTATCCACAATTGTGTTAGGGTACCTGAGTAACCTTCATTTTGTTATAGGTTCAGGGGGAATGAGGCCCAATTATTCCTAGTTGAGTAGGGTTTATCATATAGTAATAAGATTGGGATGAGGTATTTAGATAGCCTTATTTCGATTGCATTTATATGAGAATAACCATTGAATTTTTTCTAATGCATTTCATTTTGTTATACAATGATTTTATTTATTATTGTTCCCTATGTAATATATTATTTTATTTATTATTTATTTTAGTGTTCACTCTAATATAGAGTGTACAGTCTCCACACAATATATTAATAGTCTACTACTAAAAGTCAGTAGCCTCTAAAAATGGGGAGGTGCATGTGATCTCATGTGTCTATCCAGTCTGGCTATTGTATGGAGTAAGTCAAGGAATGTGTTACAAAGTGGTATCAAAGACGTTTTTAGTTTTCTTACTATTTGGTATATGGTATCCATGAGATATTGGAATGTGTCTGAGCCTATGATGTATACCAATCTAATGATCCATGAGAAACTTATCTGGTAGTTAGTCTAAGATTCCTAGGATAGGATTGATGTTATCGGTTTGAGATACTGTGATTGATATGATTTCACATCAAGTGATACATATGGTGTTTCTATATTAGATTTATCTTTCATTATTAAATACTAAATGGTTTTAAAGAAGCCATTTATTAGATTTGACTCTTGCACTATCAAAGAAAGATTTGTATTATGCCCCATGAATTGGAACATAGGATTCATATGACATATAGGTACCTTCAAGTGTAATTTTATTAGAAATTATTGTTTTACGTTTTAAAACTATCAAAACATCTCATATGATATTTTCCAATATAAGTACTTGGTGGTATTCTACTATTCTAGAAAAAAAATAAATTTATATATATTCTTCTGATGGTATATCATGTGGATCAATGGTGAGATGCTTGTTTATGATGATAGTATTTTCCATTTTTGTGTGGAAAATGATATTCTCCAAGTAGGTTAGTGAGGCTCATGGATCATTAATAGAATAATCTAATGGGATTTTCTTGCCCATATTTGGTTACATCATGTTTCTGTAACAACCTATATAGTGTTTTCCCACATATCTTGTAATGACACTCTACATAACCAAACAAAGTGATGATGGTTCTCTAGATATGGATCACCATATGGTGATGATGATTGAATGTAACATGTAAATTTAGTCATTTAATGTTCTAGTAACAACCAATATGGTGTTCCCACATATAACCTGGGATGACATTCTATCTAATTGAAACACATGTTCATGTTTTTCAGAATAGATCATTAGAGGATGATGTCGATAAAGTGAGTATTTTTGTTTAATGTGATCATATGATCAAATATATAAATTGAAAGAAAAAACATATATATTGTTTTACTATATAGCGTTGAATGAAATTATACTTAACAAAAACACATAATATGGGTTCCCTTTGTAGGAATAATTTAGGATGATTTTGTTAGTAGTGATGGCAGGGAATGATAAGATGGGATCCCTGAAGGTGTAGTCCTATAGGTGGATGCTCAGTGAGAATCAGTGCTTTTATAGGATGAGAATATGGGAATGACATGTGTAACATCCTGGGTCCGGGTGCCACGCAATAGGTGCCACGAACCTGGTTCGCCACGTGACCTCAAGCGCATTTCCCCAAATGCCAGAGGTTGCCGACTAGCAGCGTGGACCCATGTTTGATAGTGGGGAAACTATGCCCTCATTTGTCAAAGTGTAGCGTAGCAGAATGTAATAAAACATACAAAAAAAGTGGAAGCATCAAGAGTATATATAACCAAAATGGATAACTGATAACAAAAATGGAAACCAGCAGTCATATACATATGATGATGCAGCATGTCACTATTCTATAAAACAGCTAGAACATGTTACATGATCAATACAATACAACTAAATTATAGGTACAGAAAATCCAAACAGAACAGCCAGGGACATCACGAGCCAATGCTCGGTCCCATGCTCTCCTACACCCCAGCACCAATCAAGTACCTGTATAGGGACTCATTCCCCTATCCACACCTGCAAAAATGTAATCTTCTTGGGCCTAAAAGCATGACCCAAACAGGGTGTGAGAAATAAATTCCCAGTAGGCACCCACCAAAGGCATGTGCCAAACTGTGTGAAATCATGCAACAATAGTGTGCAGTAATAAAATGCAATAAAGTAAGAAGTACTGAAAGTAACTCACTAACCAGTTATATTGCCATTTTAATATCCATTTAATCATTTATTTAAAATATCACCACAATGAATATTCTATGTAAACAACCAATGTCCTCAGACATGTACAACTCCTAACCTCGGGTAAAGAGAAACCAAACACAAGAATCTGCCAATAAGCATATGGATTTTTCCCACAGGCCTAAGATGTTTCGCCCACAGGCACAGAAGAAGTTTCCCACAGGATAAGTAGTACAATTCCAACAGGCTAATCACAACACTTCCCTTAGGCTAAACAGGTAACCGGGCCATGCCCAACACGTAACCAAACAGTACACAAGAAATTCCTCTCAAGGAAATTCTACAATCATCACTTTAAAGGAATAATATAAACAAGGCATACCCTCAGGCATCCTGGACAAATGGATAAACAGAGGAACGCACCCCCGGGGTGTTCCGGGATCTAAGCAGTGATCCCAAACATCATTTTAATTTCACATTAAATTACCTATAAAATTTTAGGTATTTAAAATAGACCCAGCCTCATCCACACGACACCCCAAATATGGGTTTTTAGGTCAAAAACACACAAAAACGCATGACAGTTTGAAAATAAACACAAAGACACCTAACTTAAATGCCCCTGATCAGTATACTCGAATGACGTTCCACGAATTGTCCTAGAACGAGGTAGATCTGAGGTAAAAGGATTCTTGCTTAAATGCAAATTACTCCCATTATAGTAAGAATTGGAAAGAATGATTAAAGAATAGTGGAGGGATTACTCGTTCGGTTCCAACGAGATCGTTTGAGGCGGAAACGGATTCCCAACGAACGCTCGGCGGATCTCCAATGCTCCAGTCTTCCCCTCCCGATCCCTCTTCCCATTCTAAGCCATCCCTGTGAACAGGGGAGGATACTGCCCATTTTAAGCGAAAAAAACAAAGTACAGGGTGTGTACTTCTGATCACACGCCATGTACTTTCCATTTTTTAACTTTTCCCCTGACGGCTTCCCGCCAGCGCGGCACTGCTCACCTGCCGACATGACCACACGGCGTGTCTTCATGCGTACATGGCGTGTTCTTCCCAACAGCTGGCCACCGCCTTACTATTTGCATGCCAATTGACTACACAGCGTGTAAGGGACCACTACATGGAGTGTATTTGGTTCCTACACCCTTCATCGCCGACATGGCCACATGCCCTATGTACTCATCCCACACGGCCAAAAGTACAAGGCGTGTGGAAAATTACACGGTGTGTACTTTCAAAATTTGGGATTTTTCACCATTTTCCATATTTTCTCTACAATAGTTAAGGAAACGAGTAAATAAGAAACCCATACCTCAAAAGTAAGAACCGGTTTCTTAAAAACTTCCCCCATTAATGAAATTCGTCCCCGAATTTCCCTTCCAAGGGTGGCGAAGATAAAGGTGAGAATAACTCTGGACACTGAGCATGTACGTGGGTCTCCCACTCCTAGGTTTCGTCCTGCACTCAGCTATGATGCCATAGAACCCGTACGAGAGGAACAGTCTACCTCGGAGAACCTTCATGCTCCTATCCACGATACGAATCGGTTGCTCCTCAAAGGATGCATCAATCTGAATCTCAACCTCCTCGGGCTGAAAGACATGAGATGGGTCTGAATGATAGCGGTGCAACTGAGATACATGGCGGACATTGTGCATGGATCGGTACCTCTGTGGTAACTACAACTGATAGGCAACCGGCCCGCCTCTCTCTAGAATCTCAAATGGCCCCACATACCTCGGTGAAAGTTTACCCTGTCTTCTAATCCGCTTGTGTCCCAACCTCGGTGAAACACGCAAGAAAACCTGATCCCCGACCACGAACTCAAAAGTTCGTATGCGGCGATCAGCATAAGATTTCTGACAATACTGTGTGGTATCCATCCGCTTCTTAATCAACTGGACCTTCTCAAAAGTCTCTTACATGAGACGTGGTCCCAGTAAAGCTACATCACCTTCCTCTAACCAGCACAAGGGTGATCGGCATAGCCTGCCATATAATGCCTCGTACGGTGCCATCTTAATAGTTTCTTAGAAACTATTGTTATAGGAAAACTCGACTAGGGGTATATGCTTTTCCGAAGAGCCCCCAATGTCTAGGATGCATGCACGCAGCATGTCCTCAAGCACCTGTATCGTACGCTCTGACTGGCCATCTATCTGAGGGTGGTATGTTGTGCTCAGAAGCACCTATGTACCCAGTTCCCTCTGAAAACTCTGCTAGAAACGAGTTGTAAAACGGGAATCCCTATCTGAAATGATAGAACGAGGGACCCCATGAAGATGTAAGAACTATATGATATACAACCTTCCGAGCTCTCCAACAACGAAAGTCTCCTTGACCGGCAAAAAGTGAGATACCTTTGTGAGTCTGTCCACAACAACCCGCATAGCAATATTGCCTCGAGGTGACCTCGGTAACCCCATCATGAAGTCCATCGTGACATCATACCATTTCCACTCTGAAATGGGTAGCTGTTGTAACAGTCTGGCTGGCCTCTGATGCTCCGCCTTCACCTGCTGACAGTTGGAACATCTCGTTACATAACTAGCCACATCTCTCTTCATGGCCGGACACCAGTACTAACGTCTCAAGTCATGGTACATCTTGGTAACCCCGGGATGAACTGCCCAGGCTGAAGCATGAAACTCTCACATCAGCTCCTCGCGTATATCTCCTGGAACCCATACTCATCCATGGAAATGTAGAACTTCATCATCACCTATCATCCAACAAGGAGGAGGGTCCACACTTGTCACCAACTCTCGTAGAAATAGGCCTTCTGGATTAGATAGTTGTCGCATCCTCACTCTATCTAGGAGGGTAAAAGTCACAGCTAAAGATGAAAGATAGGTCTGCCCCTGACTGTCGTGCACCTCCAAATGCATCTCGGAGAACAATTTCATAAGCTGCCACTCGCCACTGGCCTCTTGCACAGCCTATATCTGAGTCTTCTTGCTCAGTGCATCAGCTACTGAATTACCTTTACCAGGTGTATAGGAAAGCTCAAAGTCGAAGGACTGAAGATATTAAACACACATTTGCTGCCTCAGATTCAAGTCACACTAAGTAAAGATATACTTGAGACTTTTGTGGTTGGGGAAAACCACAAAATGTTCTCCCAATCGATAGTGTCTCCAACAGCGCAACACAAGAACAACTGTAGCCAACTCGAGATCATGCGTCAGGTAATTTCTCTCATGTGGCCTCAACTGCTGAGACCTGTACGCAACTACTCGATCTCTATGAATCAACACTGCTCCCAGCCCAATACCCGATGCATCACTGTAAAGTGTATAACTCTTCCCCTGCTCTGGGAGTATCAGGATCGGTGCTGATGTCAACCTCCCCTTCAGATCTTGAAAGGATGTCTCACAAGCTTCTGTCCAAACAAACTTCACACCCTTCTTATTCAAACCCATCAATGGCATTGTTAAGCTGGAGAATTCCTGGATGAAGTGACTATAGTAACCAGCCATCCCCAAGAAACACTGTATCTCAAACACATTCTTAGGATTCTCCCAAGAAACTACTGCTCTTACCTTCTCCGGGTCCACGACAACTCCTGCCTCTGAGATGATATGACCCAGGAAGTGAATCTGGTCCATCCAAAAGTGGCACTTTGAGAGCATAGCATATAGCTGATTCTCTATCAGTGTACTCAATACGATCTCAAGATGGGTGGCATGGTCATGTCAAGTGTGAGAGTAAACCTATATATCATCCACGAATACTACCACAAAAGAATCCATATAAGGATGGAATACACGATTCATCAGAGACATGAAAACGGCTGGCCCGTTTGCGAGTCCGAACGGCATAACCAAGTACTCATATAGATCATACCTACTCCTGAAGTTTGTAAGAGGTATATCCAATGCTCTCATGCACAGCTGGTGATATCCTGATATCATGTCAATCTTCGAGAACACTCATTCTCCTCGAAGTTGATCAAAAAGATAATCAATCGTTGTCAAAGGATATCAGTTTTTAATCGTCAACTGGTTCAGCTTCCGATAATCCACACAGAGTGTGAGGGAACCGTTCTCCTTCTTTTCAAAAAGGACCGGAGAACCCCGATGAGAAGTACTTGGTCGTATAAAACCCTTTTCCTGTAACTCCTCTAATTGCCTCTTGATCTCCTGCAAATCGGGCATAGCCATCCTATAAGGAGGAATGGACACCGGTGCTGCTCCTGGCATGAGCTCAATAGAGAAGTCCACCTCACGCTCTGGAAAAATACCTGGAATGTCGTCTGGGAAGACATCCCTAAAATGTTCAACCACTGGAGGGAAATCCATCTGACAAGTCCCCTGGTCGTCCAGATATAAACTTGCAATCTGGGATGTGACTCCACATCGCCCATGATGCTCTAGTCCAGCTCGACTCACCTGAACATTCCATTCGCCCTTGTATGGAAACTCTCTGCCCTTTGGTGACGTGAAACACACCCTGCGACGATAGCAGTCTACAAAGGCTAAAAAGGGAACCAACCAGTCCATCTCGAGAATGACGTCGTAAGCTGTCATCACTAAGACCTTTAGGTCCCAAAGAAAGTGACAACCACCAACATCAAGGAGGCACTCCTTGCACTGACGCAAACCAGCCGTTCCAGTCCCCAACGGAGTGTCTAGAGTCATGATTTCATAAGAAGTAGAAACACAGAGCCCAAGGCTCTCCACAGTTGGTACAGATATTAAACTATGTGTAGCACCCGTATCCAAAAGTACTGAATATAAAACAGAAACAACTAGAATAGTACCTCTGACTGTAGAAGCTATGGGATCCTACTCTTGCTGGGTCTATTGCACTGCATATTCCTGCCCAGTGTCACGGCCCTACGACACAGCCTGGCTAGCCGGAGCTGTCCCGCCCTGCTGCCGATGAGATCCTAGTGTCTGGCTACCATGGCCATGACCACCATCTCTGCCTGCACACCCTGATCTATTCCAGTTCATTAACTGGAAAGAATCCACTGGTCCTGCTCCCACACGTGGAGTCTGCACAGAACCCCTCTCACTAGCCACTAGTGGAAACGCCCTGCAAAAGCGCTGCAGATGACCCATCTTGCCGCAAGATCGGCACTCCACTGGGTCTCATGGACACTGAGGTCTCTTTTGCCCCTCCTTACCACACAGGAAGCAAATAACCTGTCCACCTGAAACATTCTTATGGCTGGTACTGCCACCCTGAGAGAAGTCCATATGTCTCTTACTCTTACCAGTAGAAATAGTACCAGAAACTGGTGCTGAACCGCCCTGGCCCACACCCCTAGCTTCCCGCAGGTTCCTCTCTGTAATCAGCGCCTGGTTCAAAATAGCATGTACAGTAGGAAACCTGAAAACATTCACCAGCGCCCGGATGTCATACTGAATACCATCCTCTATGTGCCTAGCCCTCAACATCTCATCACCCACCAGAATGGGTGAAAACGCTGAAGCTTGGTAAAGCGCGCAGAATAATCCAACACTGACATAGTGCCCTGCTGCAGATTCATGAACTCTCAAGCTCTATATGCCCTCAGCATCTTTGGAAAGAATAATTAATAGAATACTACCTAAAAATCATCCCACTCCATGTCTCTGTGATGTTCTGACTGGGTGGTAACATCCCACCACCTCTTGGCGGAATCACGCAGCATATAAGTCACGAGCTTGACCCTCCGCCCTAGAGGCGTCTCAAGATGCTCAAAAATAGTCTGAATCCATTATATCCAATACTCCACAGCCTGAGGTCTTACATCACCTAAACACATAGGGGTATTTAGCTACTGAATGATACTAGTCAACTTAGCCATATATATTGGAGCCGACGGTGCTCCCTGAAAGTCTGCATAAACTGCATAAATCCTTCACGGAACTGCACCTTCGTGCCTTTGTCTAGTATAACGGTTGGCACCACATCTGGATCTGCTGTAGGATCTACTGGTAGCCCATGCCCCACCATCTCTAGAGTATAGTCACGGCCACTCTCCTAGCGAACAACGTGTGGTCGTCTAGGCGGCATGACACTACAAGGTCAAAAACACGCCTTAGATTCAATATTATCAAGACCGAAAACAAAAAAACCCAAAAGGTAATAGGAGGAAGAAGGCATTCAAAATTTTAAAAACAATAATGCACAGCATGTATACTGACTAAATGACATATACTTGACTTCCCTTCCCCTTCCCGGGTCTTTCTGCATGGCTGAGCCACACGACTCCCGTTGAACAAAAACTACACGGCGTGTATATTATCTAAACATCATGTATGGTGTTATTTCCAACTGCATGTGTCATCTATGACATGGCCGACTACTCTTCTTGACACTATACAGTGTGTTACACCCACACACGGCGTGTCAACAACCATGTTTTTCTCTGCCACACAGCTAAGTCCACAAGGTCTATCCTCGGACAAGACTACATGACGTGCCCCCCAGGTACACGGCGTGTTCTAGACGAGCTACACTGACCCGTGTTTGTTAGTTACATGTTCGGACACATGGCTCACCCTACACGGTGTTTTCAATATACACACGGCGTGTACTCAAATGGATTACACTGACCCATGTTGTTAGTTACACGGCCGGTTCCCTAAGTCAGACTTCACTGCATGTTCCATAATTGACACAACATTTATGTCTTAAGGTTTCCTCTTCCCGTGTTTTTAGTTACACGGCGGACACCGGGTCAACACTACACGACATGTACATAAGATACACGGCATGTTTTCCCCAAGCTCTTCCCTTCCCCGTGTCGCAGCCCACACGGTTTGTGACATGGGAAGAGACTACATGGTGTGTACTCAAAAAGTTTATTTTTTTCCCAAACAGAAGACCATACACAGCATGTAGAATGTACTACACATTGTGTATACTGGGAATTCCAGACAGTATGCCTTAGAAACTACTCCGGTGCCCAGAAAACACCGCAAGACAACTCCTAAGTGCCAAATTACAACCCATGAGGGGCCATACTCCCCACGAATCAAAGTTTGGCATCTTATCTGTGTTTTCACAAAATGGACAGTCAATGATCAACCAAATTCTAGTAAATGGGGGCCCATACTCCCCAAAAACCAAAATTTGGCTTCCATTCTATAAACAGGCACACCCAATAATACCCTATCACATAGCAGGTATTTATCATGCCGTTATCACAACAGTAGTCTTTTCTAGCGCAACAACTATCACAACAACATGAAAATTCTAATGCCCTTACATTGCATTGAACTATTCATGACATGTGATTTCTAGAATGTGCCTAAATGATGAACGAGATGGAATACCCTCATCTCATTGGGTTTCAACTAAATAGAACCCATGGATAAAATATAAATAGCACAATACAAGTGCGTCACCGATTGGTGAAAATCAATTCATCTATAAATTGCAAAGTCAGTAAATTTGCAATACGAGGTAGACTGGATTTTCCCTATACATGGGTTAGCTACTCCGGGCACAGCTTAGTACCAACTACCGTTCCCATCCTATCCATGACTAAGGCTCCAAATAGTAAGTCAAAGAATAAAACCCCCTTTGATACCACTTTGTAACGTCTCGGGTCCGGGTGCCATGCAATGGGTGCCCCAAACCCAGTTCACCACATGACCTCAAGCGTATTTCCCCAAATTCCAGAGGCTGCCAACTAGTAGCGAGGGCCCAGGTGTAATAGTAGGGAAACTATTCCCTCATTTGTCAAAGTTTAGTTCAGCGGAATTTAATAAAACATACAACAACAGAAGAAGTAACAACAGTATATATAACCGAAATGGATAACTGATAACAAAAAGGGAAACCAGCAGTCATATACATATGATGATGCAGTATATCACTATTCTATAACACAACCAGAACATGTTACATGATCAATACAATACAACAGATGTACAGGTACGGAAAATCAAAACAGAACAGCCAGCGGCATCACGCGCCAATGCTCGGTCCTATGCACTCCTACACCCCAGCAGCAATCATGTTCCTGTATACGGACCCTTTCCCCTATCCACACCTACAGAAACTTAATCTGTTTGAGCCAAAAATCATGACCCAAACATGGTGTGAGAAATAAATTCCTAGTAGGCACCCACAAAAGGCCCATTCCCAATGGTGTGAAATCATGCAACAATAGTGTGTAGTAATAAAATGCAATAAAGTACGCAGTGCTGAATGTAACTAACTTAACCAGTTATATTTCCATTTTAATATCCATTTAATAATTTATTTAAAATAACACCACAGTGAATATTCTATGTAAATAGCCAATGTCCTCAAACACGTACAACTCTTACACTCAGGTAAAGAGAAACCAAACACAAGAATATTCCCACAGGCATACGGATTTTTCCCACAGGCATAAGAAGTGTCGCCCACAGGCACATAATCAGCTGCCCACAGGAATAGAAATATTTTCCCACATGCTAAGTAGTACAATGCCCATAGGCTAATAACAACACTGCCCTCAGGCTAAACAGGTAACCAGTCCATGCCCAACATGTAACCAAACAGTACACAAGAAATTCCTCTCAAGGAAATTCTACAATCATCACTTTAAAGGCATTATATAAACTTGGAATACCCTTAGGAATCCTGGCCAAATAGCTAAACAGAGGAACGCACCCCTGGGGTGGTCCTGGATCTAAGAAGCAATCCCAAACAACATTTTAATATCACATTTAATTACCTATAAAATTCTAGGTATTTAAAATAGATTCGGCCTCATCCACACGACACCCCAAATATGGGTTCGTAGCTCAAAAACACGAAAAAATGCATGAAAGTTAGAAAATAAATACCAAGACACCTACCTTAAACGCCCCTGATAAGTATAATCGAACAACGTTACACGAATCGTCCTAGAACAAGGTAGATCTGAGGTAAACATATTCTCACTTAAATTAAAATAACTCCCATTAGAGGAAGAATTGCCAAGAATGATTAAAGAAGTGTTGAGGGATTGCTAGTGTGGTTCTAATGAGATTGTCCGAGGATGAAACGGATTCCCAACGAACGCTCGGCAGATCTCCAAAGCTCCGGCCTTCCTCTCCTGAGCCCTCTTTCCGTTCTATGCATTCCCTATGAACAGGGGAGGCTACTGCCCATTTTAAGGAAAAAAAGTACAGACGTGTACTTCCGAGTACATGGCATGTACATCCCATTTATTAACTATTCCCCTAACATCATCCCGCCAGCGCGGCATTGTTCACCTACCGACATGACTACACAGCGTGTCTTTATGCGTACACGGTGAGTTCTGCCCCACAACTGGACACTACCATAATATTTTCATTCCAACTAACTACACGGCGTGTAAGGGACCACTACACGGTGTGTATTTGGTTCCTACACCCTTCATCACCGACATGGCCACACGCCCTGTGTACTCATCCGACATGGCCAAAAGTACACGGCGTGTGGAAAAGTACACGGCGTGTACTTCCAAAATTTTGTATTTTTCCCCATTATCCATATTTTCTCAAAAACACTTAAAGAAAGAAGAAAAGAAGAAACTCGTACCACAAAATTTAGAACCGGGTTCTTACAATATGTTGGTTTTATATATATGATACCCTATAGAGGGCATTTGGAATGGTGATGTTGATATTGTATGTTGGGAAAAAACAAGATGTTACATATGGGTTATGACATTCCCGTAGACTTGACTTGTTATGTCGTGGTGATAGACTAGGACACCGTTACTCACAACTCATGTTTCAGTGAGTAAAAGCTTTGTGATGATTGAGGTAAACTTGTGAGAGATTTTTAACTAGGTTTTCATGTTCTATTTATGTTTTTATCATCGGTACATTCCATGTTTTGAGATTGATTCACAAAAGGTTTTATTATATTTAAAATGGAGGCATGGATTTACCTTTGTTTTCTCTAGGATCGAGCACATTTTATACTAGGGTCATAGTATCATGTTTTTCATAAATGGATGGTCAATTCGCATTCCTAGAGATTTTAACTTTGGATACACTTATAAGTATGAAGAGATAATTGATAAATGTTGACGACTTGCAATATTTCCTGATAGTAGATAAATATATGGTTAGATAGATGATTTTACATGACATGTAGCATGTTCTGCCTAGTTCTTTGGGTATTCAAATCATGGAAGAATGTTTAATGCTTTTGTTTTCAGCGAGGTACTAGAGTGTATTCCCATCATGTTGCATATGAGATAGATATAACACACGTTGTTCACACATGGATCCTATTGAATTAAAATCAGAAATGGAAGTGAGTGTTTCAGAGATAGATGGGGTATAGTGGATGTGTTGGGCCTAGTGGCCTAAGAGTACGATTATTGTGGCTCTAGGGGAGTGACACATACACTATGATGGAACCTATTGAGGTGGTGTTTGAGAAGATGTTTTATAAAAACCCCTCTCTTTATTACACACATAAACATGATTTATTATATAAATTTTTCACTTGTTACAACATAGAAGATCAATAGGTATAGTTTCTTTGGGGCTTAGGAACATTACATAACAACTTAAAAAATTAAATTCACATCTTTATTGAAAACCTCTTTTGCATGACCACAAAATTCCTTCGTACTTAGCAATGCATGGGATAACATGGGGACATGAAAGAGAAAAGGGTGAGATATAAAGCTCAGTAAGGGAGTAAATAAGGCATAACATGAATAATATATTACATGTTAGAAAATAGGCATATCAATGGAGCATAAGAGAAACATGAACATAAAGGCATGATATAGCATGATTATCATAACATGGAAATGTGGAATCAACATTTAACATGATATTAGCAAGTGCCACAGCTCATTGCACATGGAGCATGAGTAAACCCTCATTAAACATGAATTATCTTGTGTAAAAACTCATTGCACTTGAAGTATCATGATGTTAATATTTACTCAATTCATTGGAGTGCTATCAGGGTGCACCCTTCTTAATCATTTCATTTCATGCATAAGTGTGCCACATAGATCATACAACATGGATTAATTAAACATCGTCACATATTCCAAGATAAAGGAATGTGCAATTAATAAAATAAACTCTATAATAAATAAGTAAATTTCCATAATGTTGAATACCATTGACAGATAAATCGGCATGGTATTCACTACACAATGACTTTGGCTTGGAAAACCGTGGT
Organism: Viscum album; assembly: GCA_963277665.1. Classification (NCBI taxonomy): domain Eukaryota; kingdom Viridiplantae; phylum Streptophyta; class Magnoliopsida; order Santalales; family Viscaceae; genus Viscum; species Viscum album. The sequence continues at coordinate 1,459,627,928 of OY728121.1, forward strand.
GCAATTTCAGCAGCATAATGGTGTGAAATGTGAATTAATAAAAATATTTGATGAGAGATAAAGGGGTATATCATCAAATTTAAATGAAATGGACTGCAATGGGGTCATATAGATACATTTACCAACATATGTAATGTAATTTAGATGCATAATTTAAAATAATTTCTTGAATGTAAATGAGAAGAGATAAATCCTTACCGAATTTCAGTATGGTAACAGGTGTGAATGGGAGGTGTTGATGAGAGATAAAGTGGTATCTCATCATTCAAACATAATGAGAGAAGTAAGGGGGAGGTGATAAATCATTATAAGACATTTTTAATTGAAAACAAAATAGTATAAGATTATAAAGAATCATGGACAAAAATGAGAGAGGAAGAAATATGTTACGGAATTTTGGCATGGTAACGGGTGTACATGGGAGGAATTAATGAGAGAGAAAGGGGTATCTCATTATTCCAAAATATGGGTGTAAGTATGGGGGAGGTGAGAAATCATACCCCCAACATTTTTAATTAAAAAAAATGGTATAACAACAAAATATAATTTGGAAAAAATGAGAAAGGAAGAAATCCCTTACTTAGAAGTGTGATCTCAACGCTTGGGAGAGGCTTGAGAGAGACTTATTGAGAGTTTGGGGAGTCTTATAAGGATTATAGAGAGATATAGTTAGTGGTTGGTCGAGATCCAATGGTTTTGAAGGAGGAAAAGTGGGATCTTGGGTGGGTGTGTATAGGAAAAGAAATAAAATTCTTTATTATTTAGTTTTTGGACACTACACATTAAACTACTCGAAAACACAAAAAACACATGGTTTTTTCCCATGGTTTTTTAAAAATGGGAGTGGAAAAAATTATTTTATAATTCCAATATCCATAATTTTTATGATATTAATCTTTCTTATATGGAGGTGATTCCACTCTCAAGGAAATCATTTTAAAAAGTTTAAAATTTTTATAAGTGACGGAGGGTCCAATAATGCTTTTTAAAATTAATAAAACAAACCTAGAATCACATTATTTTAAAGGTAAAACATATATTTTTCCAAAATACAATTTATATTATTTTATTACATCACTATTGGGTCATTATGATTTCATAAAACACAATATATATTTAAACCTTATTTAATTTTTACCAAAAAATATGAATGTCTGAGAAAATTATGAAAAATTCATCGTTGGATAATTTAGATGTCATGATTCCAAAAATAATATTCATTTTATCTAAATAATTGTTTTAAATATTTGAATTTTTACTTTTAAAATAAAAACATACATTTATCAAAAATTCATGGGTTTTGCCAAAAACAGCTTTCAAAAATTAAAAAAAATTACAATTGTATTCATAAAAATTATACGATCATTTTAATATTAAAATTTAATTTATTAATAATATTTTATTAATATATTATTTATTTCAAAAATCCATTCATTCCTCAAAATAGATTTTTTAATTGAATATTATCTAAAAATACTATTTGTGATTTAAAACCCATTTTCAAAGTAATAATAATAAAATAAATGTATATTCTTTATTCTATATAAAAAAATGCCCATAATCATAGTGCTAAGGTCTTGTTACATAATCCCTTATAAAACCCACAAAAGACCTAAGGGTAAGGTGTGTGATGGTGACAAATTCTTGGGGTGGATCAAATAACATTGCTCGAGTGGTAATCTCTATAAACTTCTACATCTCCAGTAGGTGGTTCCGTTTTAGCTTAACGTATTGAAGCTCAGATTGGGCTTGGTCCAGAGTGAAGCCCAGTGATGCCACCTACTTTCTGAGCTCTGAAAAATGGGCTTCATATGGGGAAGTTCTTCTAGATGATTCCATCACTTCCTTTTTTCTAAGTAAATTGGATTTGTTAAAGCCCTATATTTATACTAATCATGTGGCCACTGTTCAATGGCTATATTTTCAAAGGTAAAAATTATTAACATTATTTTGAAATCCTAAAACATAAAACTATGTAAGTGCATATGTTATATAACCATTTTACATAACAATTCATTTAATTAGATCAAGAGGAATTTTCATTAATAAAAGTTTGGGTTGTTACATGTTTGAGATAATTCATTCATTAGGGAGTAAAACTTTTTATATGAGTGATTGACCCTCATTGTGACTATAATATTGGTGGTTTCCAAGGATTATATTTATATGGTATTTGGAAGGGAATTGTTTTGTGTTTTGGGATGTCCCTTAAGAGTGATGGGGTTGGGAAACATTAGTGTTTATGTTCAATGAATTATGAGGGGTGGGCTATGCTGATGGGTTTATCAACCCAATGATGTGAAGAAAATATATCTCCCATAGTGGGGTGAATTATTTTGATCATGGTTATATAACCCTCATTTTTTAAGATAATTTTTTCAAAAACATTAAATTAAAAAGGAATTATTAATTTTTTGTGTCTATATGAAAATGGATATGAATTCAACCAAATTATTCAGTGAATTCCATGTTTGATTTCATAAATGATATTAGATAGAGTATGATAGTTGGGATTTGGAATTCTATAATTCTGAGATGGTATAAATATGATCATATTGATGATGCATTGATACTCATTTTTATACACTGATGGTGTAATTTTTTGAATAAGGATTCGATCGTGGAATCACACAAAATGTCAGGTTGAGACTTCAATGGTATTATCAAGACAATATTGGGGTGCCTCTAGGATTTAAGGAACCGTGGTCTAGTATTGTAATATCTTATTTGTGGGTGAATCAGATCATTTTGAGGCTGGTCATCTAGTGGAGGTTTGACCTAGTTCTTTTGTATGCTTTTAAAAGTGGTGATCTATAGGCCACATTGTATGCATTTTTGTTATATGAATTTTTATGAAATTGATTGGACCATTTTTATTAATGGTTGTGTTTAACTTTTCATGCATTGATAGTGGTGGTATGTCGATGCTGGCATAAATTATCAAATGTGAATGTTACCTGTTTTTCAAAAATGTTCTCATGTATGTTCTGGCAGGGAAAGATGAGACCTATTTCAAGAATGATGGTGGTCCATTGAAAGTATGTTTCTATATTAAATTCTAGCAGTGATGAGTGTGAAGGTAGTCTAATTGGACATAGTGAGATAAATTCTATAGTGGGGATTACCACATGCTAGAATTTGATTAGGGAGATGAAATCTTATGTATCTCTAAATAGATGGGTGCTATGGAGTTTCATCTCTGTGTTTCGATGATCGTTTCGAGAAATGACCCATGTTTCAATGGTTTGAAAAAAAAATTAGGTGGCAGTATTGAGGAGTGGATGGGAATTCAAGGACAGAACGTTCTTTTTGAATAATAATTAGAGACATGATTATTTTTGGGTATATCGATAGGAATATCATTACGAATTATCATATATAATATGTTCTATAGTGGTGATATTATAAAACACTATAATGACCCAGGTATTTATAGAATAATATTTTTTCTATTAATACTTATGAATAAAATATTAATTTTACATTAAAGGGGATTCTTCGTCTGATAGTGTACTTTACATGCAACAATGAGTTTCTTTGAAATCTTATATTGCACACAACATTGAGTTATACCGAAATATAATACAATAATATTATTATTATTTTAAATGGTATTCAATTCCTAGCCATTAGAATGTTAGTAATGAATAGTATAAAATTAATTTAGAAATATGGTTTACACATGTTTAAATAACCATTCATTTGTTACCAAATTTATTAGAAATGGAAATAAAAACCCATTCAACATAAATGATGTGTTTTTAGGAAAACCTATTTAAAAGTAAATAAATATGTTTTCATATCACTCATTATGGATTTTTATTTAATGAAAAATATATGATATTTATTCAATTTAATTTTTTAAATTCATCTTATGTTTTATAGATGTGATATTAGAGCAAATTCAATTTTTTCAGATAAAAGAAGCATTTTTCTAAAAATGTAGTTTTACCTCCTTTAGATTGAGAACCATTTTTAAATCTATTTTTTGTCACTATTATATATTCTATATTAAAAAATAAAATTCTTTTATATAAGTAGGACATAAAAATTTACTTTTGATGAAATTTTGGTTTTTTCTAATAAAGTTCATTCATTTTAATGAATAATGAAAATACTTCATTTTAAGTCAAAAACTGCCATTTCATCTAATTTATTTATATAGTTAGAATATCTTTTTAATTGGTTTTAATGTGTAATTATATTATGTTTTTATCATTTAATCCAATTTTGGTAATTGTAAGTAATTTCAATTTTTAATTAGACATAAAAATATGTCAATCTTTTGATAGTTATTACTTCTTAAAAACTCTCTTTTTGGTTTCAACAATAGGAATTAATTTTAAATTAATTACTAAAAATTTCGTCTTTTGAATTTGTAAAAATAGATTCCATATTTAGAATCAATAGTTAATTTTTTTAAATAAGTACCTTTTATTTTTATACATTATTTATAGTATATTTAGTAATTATTTTATTTACCATAGTTAACGGTTAAATCTTGCATGTAAAGCTAAAAAATAATATTATAATAATATAAAACTACACAAATAAATATATTACTTCTAATTTATGATATAGTTATGACCATTAAAATCCTTCGGTCAATTTTGGGACACCATGGATCCACTTTTATGTGAAAATGAAAATTTATATGAATTAACTCTATGTAAAGAAAAATCTAACATCAACATGCATCATTTAGTAAAAAACATTATATGGGGTTATATAAGTGTTATTTTAAACTATAAATAGTAATTAGAAATATAAAAATATTTCCTACGTCATTATATTTTATTTATAATTTTTAGACATCAAATAAATAAATATATTTATGGCACAATGATGATGTAGTGATTACCTTATTTAAAGAATGTTTTAAATAAATGAGATTATAAATATTGAAATAAATTTATTTTGAAACTTTTTATGCCATCAACAAATTTTAGGAATGATAATGACTTGTTATATTTTAATTAATTAGGTTTTTTAGAAATAATCAAGTTGTAATGTATTTTTTTAAAATTCATTATATGAATAGTATAAAAATTGACATAAATGGGTTTTAAAAAAATACTATTTTATTAAATGATATAATTGTCCTAAAAATATAATATTCAGAAAAATGAGGTATATAATGCTGAAAATGACATTAATTTACTACTTTATGTTTGATTCGAATTTTATAGTAACTATATTAACCATATAGTATGAATATATAAGAATACATGGTAAGAGTCAAATTAGTTAACTGAAGGTTAATGTTGAATGATAAGGTTACATTTGTAACCTAGACTTATCTAAAACCTATTTTTTTATATTATTTAGAAAAATTATAATCTTATCCTAAAATTAAATGAATTTTGGACCTTTTTAAAATAGAAATTAAGATTATAATAAAATAACATTTCAATACATTCCTAAAGTGACCCTCCTCTGTATTATAAAAGGGCATCACCTCTAACCCTTACTCACACCTCTCAAGCCCCTTGGCTCATCCAAACTATAACCAAATAAGTTCCCAACATCCCTCTATTCCTTTTAGAAGCTTAACCTTGGTCATAAGTGAATTAAATAAATCCTTTTAGCTAAAATAAAAATTAGTTACCTGATTTGAGGAAGAATAAGGAACATATATGACGAATTGGACCTAAGGCAAGGTATTTTATCTCAATCTCCTTTAATTGAGGAATATCTTATTTTAATGAACAATTTTTAACCTATAATGTGTATATACATCCCATTTGACTCTTTATATCATGAATTAGTATATTCTCATGATATCTAAATTCCTTTTTGATTTTATTTCTAAAAGATTTGTATTAAAGGGTTTCTCAAGTGGTAAGAGAGTCTTTAACTAAAATATTATTTTAAATGGTTTAAAGATTTATTCTTATAAATATTTCTGATTAATTTTCAGGTTTTAAAAATGTTTCTGTGTATTTATTTATATGGGCATGAGTTTTTTAAAGTGTAAATTCTATTCAAAAGATTCATAGTGGTATGAGACACTTTGATTCAAAACTCTTATTTTTGAATGTTTTAAATGAACTGATTATATCAATATCTTGAAATGATATCTTATGATTGTAATTTGGAAATGTTATTTTCCCCATTATCTTTGTTTTATTTTTTTATGATTATGTTATGGTACTTGAACATTTAACAGATGGTTACAAGATAAACCAATGATGGGTGGTTGTGTGATAAACCAAATGACGGGTGGTTTCGTGAGAAACCAAGGATGGTTGGTTACGTTATAACCTCTAGTTAATTGGTTATGGAAGTTAGACATATGGATTTTTTAATTAGTGATATGTTTGGAAGTTGACCATATGGTTATTTCATTGATGTATGTTTATTTCATAAGTTACCTTTATAAGTTATATGTTTCTTTATATGAGCTTGTGGTAGTCTTTTGGTTATAGAAAGTGTAATCAATGAGCTTATATTATATGAATTATATTTAACACTTCTTAAAGGTGAAAAGTATTAATTAATAATAATGTATTCATAGTTTTCCTGTTATCCCAAGACTAACAATTTTCCTTCTTTATGTATCCCTTACTAAGATTTTAATGATCATACCATGTTTTGAAATGTTGTTCACATGGCATAATGAAAAATAAATTAAAAGATGGGATCAATAAAAAGTTATGTTTTCAAAACATGAAATGATGTCATATTTCTTTTTAAAGAGTTTTGTTTTATGAAAAAAAGGATAGTGAGTAGAAGTGTCTATTTATAATATTCAAGATGTTTTGTATAAGTTATGATCTAATTCTATAAAGCTCTAAACCTGAAAAGATCCTCAATGTGAATTAAATTAAAATTATCGACATATCTCAAGTTTATGTTATGTTTGAGGCTAGGGAATTATAGTTTGTATCATAGTTCAGTTTAAATAACTTTAGATTTTTGGGTGTTATTTAAGCATAAGGGTCATGTTTTATATAACCACAATGGTTATCATATTAGGAAGTGTCATAGTTATTTTAGATAAACTAAATGAGTTTAAGATAACATGAATAAGAGGTTCAATGAGAAATCTTGTGGTTATTCTCAAAAAACTATCTGGAGTCATGATTGACCACATGAACCTTGGTGATTTCTCTAAGGAATCATATATGTGAGAAACAAAACCCTATTGAAGTTCAGGTAATAATCATAATGCTATATATATTAAAAAATCTATGTGTCTATGATATCGAAAGAAACACCTAGGAATATTCTTCAATGGTATGGAAATATTATATATATGTGGTAATTAAGTTCATAAAGCAATAACCTTCCATGTAAAAAAAGAACGGTCCAGTTGACTCCGGTAAAGGGAAACAACTTCGTTCTAAAGGATCAATTTAATGTTTTAAATGTGGTGTGCATGGTCATTATATGAATAAACGTACTAAGAAGAAGGTTCAGGAATGGGATCAGTAGGATCATCAAAATATATTTTTACCAATTAATAATGCAATTCTAATTGAAGAAGATAAAGTGAAAATGACCTATGATTGTTATGGATTATTTCTTATCTAATGTTTTAAAAATTTTAAAATATTAGGAAAGTATGCATGATTTTGTTTGTAGGAAATAATTATAAAAGAATAATTTGTAAAACCATGGATAAAGGATCATGAATAATGTTCTATTATTAAGATGAATGAATTTTATAAATTTGAGAGTTATGTTTGATATCTGGGTGATGAAATTTATAAAAGTATTAATGCTCTTTTGTTGATGGGATTACTTTAGAAGACTTTTCTGTTGAATGTGTAACGCTAAAGTTTGTTACGTAAAAATTCTATTTGAGAAAGAATTGTATTTTATTTTGTGGATATAGTTATAAAAAACCATCTGGATTTATCTGATCCTTGAATTTTAGGCAATTACAGGTTATTACTTTTTTGGATGAAAATGTGAGGTACGAGATAAAATTTGAGGTTAAAAAATGTTCTTGTTATTTTTAAGTATTTTATATCATTTTGTTAATTTTATTATAATTATATAGTTTTTGGAAAAAGGAAAACACGTAGACTATGTGACAACCCGTCATTTCAGAAAAAATCTATGGGAATCAAACCCACAACCAAAGTGTGATGAGGATTTATCGCCTACCACTATACTACTTGAATTCTCTAGTTAGTATGACTAATTATTTTTAGACAACTGATTTTATAGATCAAGAATAAGTTGATTTTTGGAACTTATGTTTTATCAAATAGATATCCTTGGTATAGGAAAATGATTTGGTGATTAAGTGATAAAGGTTATTTTGGAAGATGTTCTCTCTTTTCGAAACACTATATGCCTAAGGAAAATATAATACTAGGGGATTTCATTTGTGGAGTAATGGTAGAAATTTTATTTTGGAAGAATCATTATTTTTATTGTAGACATATGATGATTTGGGTTATTTATGGAAATGATTACCCTATCATAGAAAATATGTGCTTAGGTTAATTAATTCACCGTATGGGATTTTAAGGGTATTTAATGTTATTTGGAGATAAATGTTAGGATTTATTGTGGAAGACTATATTATCAAATCCTTTAGGATTTTGGGTTCAAACTTAGTTTGGATTATATTGAAGAATTTTGATTACAATTTTGTATCAAATGGTATTTGTTGAACTTTGGTAATGTTTATTGAATTTTGGTGATTAAGAGTAGTATATCTGTTTATAAAGGATTATCCTTTTTGAGGATTATCTGATTTTGGGCTAACCTTTTTGGTTTTGGTTAATGTCTAACGATAAGAGAAATATATATAGTTCATACTTTTTGAATTATGTGATTCTCTAAATGTTTGTTCTAGAACATAATTTGTGACCAATTCATCTTGAATACTCATTGTTTGGATAAAATATGAGTTTGTGGAACACGTTTTTTTGAGGATGAAACTCTACTTGAAAGGTATGTGAATTTCCGTATGTTATTATTATAAGTTTAAAAATAATTCCTCAAATTTATAAAAATTAACATAAAATAAAAACATTTTCCATTTACTTTTCCTACGGGGAAATCAAAGACCGTTTAACTAATAACAAGTCTATGGTTTTCTTGTTGTTAGCTTTCTCATAATCATGTTTTCTATCACTCTCTATTAGAACATGATGGTTAGTGTTCTCTTCTATATCCAGGTTTTCATCGAATCATAGTAATTTTTTTCTCGGGTTACCTTTTTTACTTTTCCTTATTTCTTTTAAAGTTATAGTTTTATTGACACTTTTTACAATGTGGGACTTTAAATGATGTTTCTGATCCCAATTTTAAAATTGTGAGGACGCAATTTCCCAAAGGGGGGAAGGATTTAACGACCTGGGTATTTATAGAATAATAATTTTTGATTTCTATTAATATTTATTAATAATATATTAATTTTATGTTAAATTGGATGTGTATTTCTATAGAGTACTTTACATGTAACAATGGGTTTCTATGAAATCTTACATTGCACACAACTTTGAGTTATACCAAAATATAATACAATAATAATATTATTATTTTAAATGATAGTTAATGGTTACACATTAGAATGGAGGGAATGAATATTATAAACTGAATTTTAAAATATGGTTCACACTTGTTTAAATAATTATTCATTGGTTTCCAAATTAATTAGAAATGGAAATAAAACCCAATTGAATATAACAGATGTGTTTTTATGAAGACCTATATAAAAGAGAATAATTTTGTTTTCATATCACTATGTATGGATTTTTATTTAATTAAAAATATAAGATATATATTAAATGTAATTTTTTAAATTCATCATATATTTTTTCTATATATGATATAAGAAAAAAATCAATTTTTTGGATAAAAGAAGTATTTTTTAAAAAAGGCAGTTTTACCACCTTTTGATGGAGAACCCTTTTTATATATAGTATTTTTCACTTTTATATGTTCTATTTTAAAAAAACTTCTTTTATAGAATTAGGGCATTAAAATTTACTTTGGTTGAAATTTTGGTATTTTTATGATAAAGTTTATTTTTTAATGAATAATGAAAAATACTGCATTTTAAGTCAAAACTATATATTCATCTAATTTATTTATATGGTTATATTATATTTTTAGTTGGTTTTAAATTTTAATTAGATTATGTTTTAATCATTTAATCCAATTTTGTTCATTACAGGTAAATTCACTTTTTAATTATGCATTAACACGTGTCGATCTGTTGAGAGTTATTACTTCTTAAAAACCCTCTTTTTTGTTTTGACAATTAGAATTATTTTGAAATTTATTACTAAAAACTATGTGTTTTGAATTTGGAAAAATGGATTCCATATTTGGAATCAAGAGATCCAAATTGTTTAAATAGGTACCTTTTATTTTTAGATATTATGAATAGTAACTTCAGTAATAATTTTATTTCTAGGGTTAAAGGGTAAATCTGGTAAGTAAGGGTAAAAAATAATATTATAATAATATAAAACTACACTAAAATGTGTCCTACTCCTATTTGATGATATATTTCTGACCATAGGAATCCTTGGGTCGATTTTGTGACCCTATGGAGCATCTTTGATGTGCAAATGACATTTAGTAAGAATTAATTTAAAGTAAAGAAGAATATAACATAAACATGTATCTTTTAGTAAATAAATTTTTATATGGGGCTATATAAGTGATATTTTTCAACTAAAAATAATAATTATAAATATAAAAATATTTCATACATGATTTTATATTATTTATAATTTTTTGATATCAAATAAATAAATATATTTATGACACAATGATGATGTAGTGATTATCTTATTAAAGAATGATTTAAATAAATGAGATTATAAATATTAAAATAATTTTATTGTGAAACTGTTTTTTCCATCCAAAAATTTTAGGGATGATTATGACTTGTTAAATTTGAATTAATGATGTTTGTTATTAATTATCAAGTTGTAATGGATTTTTAAAAAATACATGATATAAATAGTATAAAAATTTACATAAATGAGTTTTTAAAAAAAATACTTTTTTATTAAATGATAAAATAGTCCTAAAAATATAATATTTGGCCAAATGAATTAGATAATGTTTAAAATTTCATTAATAAACCACATTAGGTTCTTTTGGAAATTTATAGTAACTATATTAATCATATAGTATGAATATATAAGAATACATGGTAAGAGTCACATTAGTTAAGTAAGGGTTAAAGCTAAAATATATGGTCAAATTTGTGACCGAGACTTATATAAAACCTATTAGTTGAGAGTATTTCAAAAAATACTCATATTATCTTCGAATTAAATTATATTTGGACCTTTTGAAAATTGAAATTCAGTTTATAATAAAATAATATTTTAATACCTTCCTAAAGTGCCCCTCCTCCTTATAAAAGGGAATCACCTCTAACCCTTACTCACACCTCTCAAGACCCTTGGCTAATCAAACCTCTGAACAAATAAGCTACCAACTTCCCTCTATTCCTTCTAAAATCCCTACCTTTGGCTGAATGAAATTCAATAAATCCTTTTAGTTAAAATAAAAAGGATTTACCCTATTTGAGGAAGAACGAGGAACATACATGATGAATCAGACTCAAGGTATGAGATTTCATCTCAATATCATTTCATTGAGACATATATTTTTTTCATGCACACTTGTTATCCTATAATGTGTATACACAACACTTTTGTCTCATTTTATCTTGAATTATTATATTTTCATGATATCTAAATTCCTTTTTTATTTTATTCATTAATGATTTGTATTCAACTGTTTATCAAGTGGAAAGGGACTCTTTAACTAAAACATTATTTTATAATTTTTAAATATTTTTTCTTATAAATATTTTTGATTAATTTAAATTTTTTAAAAATGGATTTATTTATTTATTTATATGTACATGAGTCTTTTTTTAAAGTTTAAATTCCATTCAAAATATTCTGAGTGGTACGAGACACTTTGATTCAAAACACTTCTTTTTGAATGTTTTAAAAGAATTGATTATATTAATATCTTGAAATGATATCTTGTGATTGCAATGTGTAAATTTTATTTTTCATTTATGCTTTATTTTTCATTATGATTATGTTATGGTACTTGGACATTTTATGGGTTGTTACGTGATAAACGAATACAAGTTGATTACGTGATAAACCAAATGATGGGTGGTTCCATGATAAACCATGGATGGGTGGTTACGTTATAACCTCTAATGAATTGATATAGAAGTTAGCCATATGGATATTCCATTTAGTGATATATGTTTAAGTAGATTATATGGTTATTCTATTAATGTATATTTATGTACCAAGTTACATTTATATGTTATATGTTTCTTTCTATGAGGTTGTAGTAATCTTTTTGTTATAAAAAGGGTATGAAATTATCCTATATTGAGAGATTTATGTTTAACACTTCTTAAAAGTGAAACGTATTACCTTATAATAAAGTATTCATTGCTTTAATTTTATCCCAAGACTAACAATTTTCTTTCATTACGTATCCCTTACTGAGAAATTTATGCTCATCCCATGTTTTGAAATGTTTTTAATAGGACATAAAGAAGAATAAAGTCAAGGATGGGATCAAGGAATATTTATGCTGTAAAACATTAGATTATGTCATATTTTATTTTAAGTCGTTTTTGTTTTATGAAAAAAGGATAGTGAGTAGAAGTTTCTACTTCTAATAGTCAAGATGTTATGTATATTTTATGACCTAATTCTCTAAAGATATAAACCTAAAAAATCCTTAATGTGAATTAAAGTCAAATTATCAACTTATCTCAAGATTAAGTAATGTTTAAGGTTGGGGCCTTATAAACCCCATCTGTATGGATGGGTATTGGAAATAAAATTAATTTTTAATTTTTGAATTGGAGGCAGGGACAAATATTAAACCATGATTTATATTAGAGTTATGATGTTTGGAACATCTTAAGATGATTATTTTTGAAGGGGATAGGGTTAGGATATGATCCAAGGGATTGGGAGGAACCCAAGAGGTTCGAGGGTAGCTAGTGTAGCCTTATCTATAGTTTTCCACTCCACAATAGTTGGTGTATTTAAAGGGGGGAAAAATTTCCCCTCTTAGGTTTTTTAGGTGATATAACCTCCTTCCACACATTTGTTTATGTGGAACAGGGCTATATTCCCATATCTATATTTGGCCCCCCTTATTTTGAGGTGTTTTTGGTGGAATATTATAGTCATATAATCCAAGTTTCCATATTTTTTATAGTTTATTTTCATTATCATTAAATAATTCAATATGTTTTAAAAAATTATGGATTTTTTGCTAATTCTATTGGAGTATCAGGGAATCGGGTGATCACAACTATTTTTTGTTTATCCAAGGAAGAGGGATTCCTAAAACATCATCTCCACATGGTTTCATGATGATTTAATAATGTTTCTCTTAGTGTTAAATTTTATAATTTTCATTATTTAAAATTAAATAAAACATTTTACGGTATTGGGGATGTACATTAGTGGGTTTTATAGGAATAATGTTTGGAGTACACATCCAGTCATGGGAATGGGTTTGGTTTTAGTTTCAGTATCATGGTTACACTTATTGAGTGTTTATTCTTTAAGCATAGTTAATTTAAATTAATTAAATAATAATTAATTTTCTGAAGAATTAGGTAGTTGACTGTAAATGTTTTATAATTGACCATTTGGGTAGTTTGGCTTAATTTAGGGATTTGGGTGAGTTATTAATGGTTTGTTCAGTATGTATGGGCCTTGGTGGTGAGTTTTCATGTTGTGGATTAAAGTGAGATTCTTAAAAAGAGGGAAGTGTTCCTTCATACTAACAAAATAGAATATGTATGATTTTTATATATGAATGTGGATGTGTGGACTCCCCTATAGGGAAATATCCATAGTTATTATTAAATTTTTTAATTTCATTTAAAGAGTTAAATATTAATTTATTTATATTGTTTCTTGAGCACCAAAAATTGAAGAGACAAGGTGTCAAGGCCACCTAAGACCCTCAGAACTAGCTTGATTCCTTGTCTACTGATGGTGAGTCTTAGACAAGGGACGGACCCTGACACTTGGATGCCTCTATGAGGGGATGTAATGAGACATGACATGGATGACCCATGTAGGTTGGGTGAGTACCCTTTAGAGGAGTAAATCCTTGTTTGATATAAATTTTGTAAAATAGGCATCGGTTGGGACAAGTTGATCTGTTTGGAGTGACCTAAGTCATAGATGCAGTACTTGATCTATTTCATGATAATATCACTTATTTGGAACAAACCTAAGGAATGTGAGGCTATTAAATGACTTGGATGATGCCAATGGATGGGATGTCCTCCAATAGTTGGGCAGAGGTTGACCGAATATTTGTGATCAAGGATCTCGAGTGGTCTGCCTCGTCTATGGTGATAACCTAGGGGACACCCATGGGTTCCCCGTTATGTGATGACACAGAGATATTGAATGAATCTATGGGTAGAAATTTTATTATTTGTCACCTAGAACTTCTGTAAAACATGTATGTAATAGGGGAAGTAGATAAATGCAATGGATTTTATTAATATGGCCAAACCCTGTTAAATTTTATTTTATTTTGATATGTAATGTGATTTCCTAAGATTCCTATAGTTGTTGGAATTGGATCCAATTTGATTTCATGGGATGATCAAGAATCACTTGTTGACATGTATGAGACACTCCAATGCATGAGATATCAGAGATATGATCTCATGGAATTTTGGTGGTGGATTACCAAATCTAATAGCATTCAGTGATTTTAATGATGTAGGAGTGGATACCTACTGGTGGCACCAAGGATCCTACAAAGAGCATTGGTGGGCACATATATAGGGATTATTAATATAGTAAGGTGTTACTCTAGTTTTTTCAAACCATTATGAATGTCCATATGCAAATATTTGAATGGGGATTCCAGTATACCATTGTGAATTCTCTTGATTCCCAGAATTTTAATTGTAGTATATGGTTATGGGTTGGTGTATATCACTGAGAATAGGATATTAGACATCCTGAGGGTGATAGTTGGATCCAGTAAATTGAGGATTAGGATACGCCAATTGGATTGTGTGGATGCACTAGTGATGGTTTGGGTGAGGATTTGTGAGATTTTGGATTTAAAATATATTGATCGTGGGATCCAAGTATTATACTAACATTGGATTCTTAGGTTTACCATGAATCAGTCACACATGGACATATATAATTACCTAGGTCTTCCACCTCCTTAGAATCAATCATCAAATTAACATCAAGAACACAAAGGTAATACCATGGGGTTTAGCATGAGCGATTTAGGGTGATGGATTCTTGGTGGCACCTTAGGGTCTTTTACTCATAGTGATGGAGGGATGATCATGGGATCCCCAAATATAGCACATAGTTTCCCCTTAGTTGATTTTCATGATTATATACACTTATAAAATAGATGAGACGTGTATTTTTTATTGGGATCTCAGACTTGGGGATGGATAATGATTATTGGGCTTAGTGTGGGTTACATGGTCATGATCAATGGTTTTTTTAAACGGTTGTTTTTATGTACATCATGACATCTTCATAGATATGTTGACATCATTCCATAATAGAAAATACAGTTGATTTCAGTTAATTTTTTAGTCCTTTATTTATTTGTTCTGAGCATGTCACATGCACATATCACTATATTATTTGTATAGTGAGGGACTACAATGGTGTTGCCCTACTGAGTTATATAATCACACACTTCTTTGGTATCCATTTCATTGGTGTTTCAAGTTAGCCTCAATCTGGTAGAAGGATTATGTTGGGCCAAGTCCTTGTTTTGAATGGTCAAGAAGGATGGCTCAAATAGTCAAAAGATTGAGGAGATGTAATTATATAACCTTAGTAGATATAAATTTATATAATAATGACCATTAAATTTTTTTACTTAATTTAAATTCATTATATCATGCATTTACTTATTTATGTTTCTTGCATACTCAATTATTTTTTTTATTATATTATTTTTCACTCTGATATAAGAGTATAATATTACCACAATATTCCTATATAACCCAAATATTTTTTTCTTTCATTGGAGTATAAAGAGTTTCCCCTGAGTAAATGTGGTGGTCTGGTTTAGCTACCATATAGAGTGAGCTAGGGAGGGGAATTACACAACCAGATCTAGTTTACTATAGTCAGGTTTTTACTATTAGTAGCATATGGTGTTTAGTAGGACCCTTGGGAACAAAATTTAGGATAAAATATATTAGATAATATAAAACTATGATAGATTCATGTAATTAGTCTATATATATGGTAATATCATGAGGATTAGCTTTTCTTAGAAAATATATCCATGTTCAGATACTAATATGTGCATGCAGTAGTGTCACAATTAACTAAGGGGTAAAAACTATGAATGGGACAGATTATGTATTAACTCGATCATCACCAGTGCACGATGTGTGGGCCTAAGAGAGAACAATTGTCTGATCACTTCTAAGGGATATGATCTGGCTGATTACCATTTTCATTATATACCATTATGGTTAATAGAGGATGTAAAAAACGAGAATATATGATATTCCACAGTGATATGGAATAAACCTAAAGTGTCATGGTTTGATAATTCTATCATTTATCATATATCTAAAGTCATATATACCCATTTTCATGTTTAATGAGATGGGAGTTTAAGAAGATGAATCATTTTTTAGGAGACATTTATGGTAATAAAACCCTTTAATTTAGTATGAGTTTTAGTGAAAAAGATATTTAAGGAAGAAAGATATTATATTATGTCAAAATAATATGAATTTTAAGGATAAACTTTAGGTTAAATATGATCTTTGATATTAATATAGTTAATTTGGGTAAAAGAGTACTCATATTTTGGGCACATATGTGTTATCGTATAGATAACCATGGTATTAAAAAAATATTTGGTGACTATTTGATTAATGTTACTTTTAAAAAAGTAAACTATATTGGGAACACTATATTATTTGGGTAAACATAAATTTAGGAATTTAGATTGAGATAAATAATGGAAGAAAAAATATTTTTTTTTTCAAGCGATACTTGTTATTTTGGGAATGGATTTTTATGTTTTAAGAGAATATTTGATCATGGAAGTCATATGTCTATTTTCTGAAATCATGTGTTACAATATATTGTTTGAGGATAAATTTTACTATTAGTGTTGGAAAACAAATATGTGTCAAATCACTAATATTTTTGGGTTTTGAATTTTTCCAGACATTTTTTAGAGAATTATTAATTTTAAGTTATTATAGAATGGTTTAATTTCATCATTAGGTTATATTATTGAGGTTTTTGAGATTAATTTATTATTTCTTCATATGATTATTTTTCCATAATGGTTAAATTTTGAAAATAATTTTGAATTTGGAAAATATAAAGAGATAGATGGAATGAATTTGCAATATTTTATGGAATTATGATCTATAAGAAGTTATATTTTTTTTTAAGAATCAAAAATTATTCTTGGATAATAATTAATTTGAGTAAAAAATTAGATATAAATTTAAATTGATCAAAGTAAAACCAAAGGATGAAATAGTTCTTGTAAAATAGAATGAAATCAACTACTTATTTTTTGTTCTATATCTTGATATTAAATTAATACCATAAGTATATGGAAAAAATATTTTAAAAAATATCCTTTTACATTTATTTCTGATGAATTGTTGGTCTTATTTATCGATTACCAATTTACATTTTTTGGTTATTAACATTCCCATGCTTAGGTTCTCAATCACACTCCCTTATTCTGATAGTGTTATTTTTCTCATTCATGTCTATATTTTCACTTCCAATTAATTTAATCCTTATCTAGGAACTCAATTATGTGTTATTTTAGGTAACCATATAGTTTACCACTTCCCATTTTTCTAGGAAACATTATTATCCCTTTTTAAAATATCATTTTTAATTAATGGAATTTTAAAATATTGATCATTTTATTACTGAGATAATGTTTTTAAGGGTGTAATATATTTAATAAGGATAATTTCGCACGATTTAAATTATGTTTAAAAGGATACTATGATCGATAACTTTTTTATCATGCAGCATATATATTTAAATGAACTACAATATACTAAAAAATATTCATATTGAAATTTGACCTTTATAAACTAGTCATTAAATTTGAAAAATGAATAGAAACAAATGATTTATGAAAAAAGGTATAAATATATTCTATACCTAAAAATTATTTATTAATTCATAATAGATATATACTTAAATTTTAGTAATGTCATTTTATGCTTCAAAAAAATGATTTGAATGAAAATTGTTTTTATTGTATTTTTACTATGATACTATTATTAATTTCCAAAAAAAAGTAAATTTTATTTGAAATAATGAATATATTTTTTGAATTAATCATATAAAAATTATCTTAGGGTAAATTTTTGGAATAATTTTAAAAGATTTATTTTCTAGTAAATAGTGAAAATACAGATTTTTGTAAAACTGCAATTTCTTTTCATTAAATCATGTAATTTAAAAGTTCAATTATATTTTATATTTTTTAAGAATAAAATTAAATAAATTTTATTTAAAATTACCTAAATAATTTCATAAGACCCAATATTATATTTTGTTTTCTTATAAGTTCATTTTTATGTGTAAAAATGCAATTTTCTAAAAATTGTTTTTCATTGTGAGTTACGCATTTATATTAAAATAGATTTTTGAAACCCCTAAAAATTTAATCCTGAAAAATGGATTCCATAATTAAAATAATTACATATAAATTTTTTAAATAGGACTTTTTTATATTTATTCCTTAGGAATTGTAATCTTGGAAAATATGTGTCACCTCGGTAAGGGTAAAACATCTAAAACTAGGTAACAACTATGCGATGTGAAGTAAAAATATCCCCAAAACATTTTTTATCCTATTATATGAGTGTTTTTTATCTAATAAATTATTTAAATAAAAATATAGTAATATATTTCAACGTTTATTTTATTATAACATTTACATTATTATAAGAAAAAGAAAAATACAAAATTTCACTTTCTTGATTTTAATTACTATTATATATTGGAATCGGGAGAAAAAATAAGTTATGAATTAATATAAATGGTTATGTTAAACAAAAGAAAATTATTTTCATGATTTTATTTTATTTTTAATTTTCAGTGATCATATAATTAACTTAAATTCTTTTGAAACATCAATACAATTCTATTACATGTAGTAGAATAATCAAGGTAAATTATTTTAAAAAGAATAAAATTATTATTATTTTGATGAATTGTGGTATTAAATTAATTTAATAAGTAATTATAAATTATAATGGATATAAAATTTGTTTATATTATAATTCCATTGATTTCTTGATGACTTTGATATCAAATTAAATGAATATTCTCAAAACTACATTAATAATATTTTAGGGTAAACAATATTTTATTAAAATATTGAAAAAATAATTAAAGAGTAGCGGGATGTAAAATAGTCTATGATTTCATCCATGGCCCATTTTTAAGACACTTTTGACCTTATAATTAAATTTAAGTCCCTAAAGTCTATAAAATGTGTTACACATTTAAGGTTAAAAAATGTATACATGGGAGTAAAACAAAAATATAAGGTCTAAAATATAAAATAAACATGTCTAAATTGTATATTATGAATATATTATGACCAAAAAATTAGAAAATTTTAAATTATATCTATTTTTTCACCACATTACATCAATATGATATATATTATATTTAAATATTTTATGAAATTACATGTTTTTCCATTCCCTTACTTATAAAAGTGAACCTCTACTTTTCATTCATTCAAAAGGATTGGGAAATATAGTTAAGAAAAACCGTAAATTCATTCTTTCTTATGTTTCATAACTTAATCTAGAATATTTTTTGTCTTACGCTATGATCATCTTATGAAGCATTAAGTTTTATTCCAAAGGAGTTCTCTCAAAGAATATTTAATCATATTACCCAACTCTTTCAATGTTTATTTATTATTCTACTTATTCCAAATATTTGGTAACCGTCCAAACATGATGGATGCAATTTCATTATTATAAATTGATATTATTATGATTATGGTATAACCATTTTTCACCTTCATTGCATCAAATTGGGAATAAAAGTATCCCACATGCATATGAGTGGATTATCGCCTCTACAAAGCAATGTGATTTTTTCCCATAACCATATTTCTTGGTTGTCTATTATTATGTATATAATGTATATTTGTGATATTTATGACATAACCATGCTTAAATAATTATAATATATTGTATACCCACTTTTTCCCTATTCGTTGAAAAATGATAACGATGCATGTGCTTACATGTGGACTACCACCTCTATAAACTAATGTGACAAATTTTTCATTTAAACATTACATGGTTTGTAAAATGGATAGTTTTAATGAATATATATGATATTTAATATATCATAATCATTATTAAAAGGTGAATTATTGTTTAACTTTATCTCATTATATCCATCGAGAAGTTGAAACATCACTCATGTGTATATACAGATTACCATCTCCACGAAGTGATGTAACATGTTTTTCATAAAAATATTATATGAATAGATTTAAAAGTGTTTATAGTGGTTAAATATGATAATTATTACATGATTAAAATTTTTATGTTAATGGAAACATGATCTAAGTAAAATTACCAAAACTGTTAGACAAAAATATGCATAGAAAATAGTCATCACTCGGAACAATGGTTTTAATAATGAATTATTAATAAATTAGTGATAAAATGTTATAAGAAATTCATATATTTAATTATATATAAATACGAATATTTATTTTTAATATAATTAAAATTAAACTATATTTATTATAATTGATTTTTCAATATGTATGATTTAAGGAAATACTTAAGGTATGGGTTTCTCATCTCACTTTTATTTCTATGAGACATATGAAATATCCTCAACCTGTTTCTTTCATGTGGTTTATATAATTATCATGAATCTATATTTTTAGTTTTATCATTAAATTTATTGGGATTTAAAATTAATTTATAGTTACTCACTTTCATGTGTTTTTTATTCTAATATTACCAAGGCGTAAGTGTTTATATTACAATCTCATTTCTTTTCATGTTTGTTTATGAAAAATTTCCATTAAGGGAAATTATATGGATCTCATCATTTAATCCTTATATTTCCTATAATCCTTTTTTTATTCATACAATTTTTATTTATTCATACCATTTTCCTCTCATTATTAATTTGAATGGATGAGAAAACTATTTTAAAGAAAATTAAATCATATTTCCTCTTTAGTTGATGAATTTTGTCTTCCATGTCCATGATCATTAAAATTTGTTTAAAATATTTTTTTAGTATACTAAAAATTACTTTAAAATATAATTTTCATTAAATTTTACTTTATTTAAAATTACCTAGTAGGAATATTTTGAAACAAATTTTTATGAACACGTTCTTTTGTCTTTTTACAAAAGTGTGAAAATAATTTTCTCAGTTAACATATAAATTATTAATGTATTTTTCTGATTTCATTTCAATTATTTTCATTGAATGTGACATTATAATTTACATAGATCTTTTCAAATAAATTATTTACCTATAATTTTATAATTTTTTGGATTTGAAATAATTTATTTCAAATTTAAAAGGGTATTTTTTTAAGAAATATCATGGTGATCTTTTAAATAAAATTTTAATCTATGATAATATCCTTTTATAATACTTATTATTTACTAGTGATATGATCTAGTGATACTATTTTTATTCCTTCTCTAGATATTTTTTATTATGATTATGTGATTATTAAGAAGCCCATTTCTTTTAAATGGGTTATACTATTAAGATATTAAAAAAAATATGTTCCTGTAGAACACACATGTTTGGTTTTCATTACTTTATGGGTGGTAACAATATACATCATGGATGGGTGGTAACATTTAAAACTAACGATTATTGGATCTAAATATAACGCAGGGTGATTGGTTACATTATAAACTAAAGAGGGATGGGTATGTTATATCCCTCTAATAAATTCGGTGAAAAATGATATCTCATTAGATAATAAGATCCAAAATGGGGAGTGAGTATGTTTTTAATAAGGGAATATGTCATCTATGGTTGTCTTGGGAGTGAACCTTGTCTATGTAAATGATGTAACAGGTAGTGACCCAAATCCTATATGATTTTTTTAAATGAGACAGTAATAAAGAAATTATTTTATATACTTATTTGTATTCCAAAAAAGTATTCATTATGTTTCTAATATGGTCTCATAGCTGAGGATTGATTATTCATGATTCCCCACTCTTATATCCTATATATATTCTAACATAACCTTATTTCATGATTCATGAATAATGATCATTAACTGAATGGGTATGACTTTCGCATTCCATAATTCATATGCTTACTTATGATCATTAATTAATATCAATTATGTTTTATCCTTAATGAGCATCAGATCATACCATTTATTGTTTTCTTCTTTCCCTGATATACCAAAAAGGGATATATGAATGATTCTAGGGATATACTAGAATAAATAATATTGTTATAACTATAATTTTATGTTTCGTTTCACGTATTCATATTTAATTTGATAATAATGTGAGTATCTCGTCTCCCAATGTATAAAAACTATATAATCCATTAGGATATGATCTCTTGTATCTTCTGCCAATGTAGCAAGACAGCCACATGATCATGGTTAATCAAGTTGAGGTGTTACAGTTAATCACCTATTTTCATTTATTTATTTTAGTTTATCTAATTTATATTATTAGATTCTATATTTGGATTAATTTAATTTAATTTTTTGGATGATATTTCAGTTTTCACCTTTCTCCATGTAGTGTTTTATCCCTCCTTAGGTATATTTTTCTACTCAATGGTTTTAAATTTTTATATAAGTTTTCATTATATTCAGAAATTACCTTTATTTTAAATGTGTACTTTTATATCTATAGTTAATTTTTCCTATTATTTAAATAGGATAATGAAGGTGGGTTTATTTTTCAATAATTTTAAATTTTTTTTTATTTTTAAAAGTGGAGTTTTAAAACTATTTCATTTAATTAAAATTTCATCCCTTCTTAAAATGTTTCAAATTTTGAATATATTTAAATTGGTGAATTTTTTACATTGGAGAAAATGCAATTGATTGTTTGTATCATGATACTCAATTTAATTAAAATAAAAATCTAATCTTTATTAGTATATTATCAAACTAGCATTAAAGAGATTTATATTTAAAGGATTTTCGTTGGTTTTGGAAATGATACTTACTGGGAAATTTTCTCAGGCCTATATATATTTCAGGTTTAATATGAGTCCCATTTGAATATAGTAGTTGATAATGGTATTTTGTTTGATTATATTAGTGGTTCTTAATAGGTGTACATTTTATTTAATGAAGAGATAGGTAATTGTAGAATGGTTTTTATTTTTGGTGATTTATTAATCTTAATTATGATCCCATGTATTTATTTTTTTCTTGTTTCTTTTTGTTATATTGGTTCTTACATTGATGTTAAATTTTATAAATATTTATATGCTTGTTTATTTTTATTAGGTTTTAGTTTTACTTCATGAGATATTCCATATGTTGTTCCTTATTTAGTTTTGGTTATTTTTCTAAGTACTCATCTTTTATGAGTTATAATATGAATTACCGAGTGGTCATGAAAAACTCTCGAGTTTAGGTATTTTATTATTATGGTTTCATTTAGAAATATTGTTCCCACTTAAGTATATTTGTTGTCTCGAAACTAGCTTCAATCTTTTGGGGATTAATACACCCTTCAAGACATTCCATGAGTTGAATTGGGTTCCCAAATTAAGGGTGTCCGAATTTGGTTTATGGAAAAATGGTATCATAGCCAGGTTTTAATTTATGTTATTTGGGGATTCAAGTTTGACAAGATATATGACTATTAAATATTATGAGGATTGTATGAGGTTGTTTCTCTCATATAATTTCTGCACAAAATCCATGAGATTGAGGGAGAGCTTTGGAATTTTTAATTCTATATTTTGGTTTTATCTTCACTTATTTATGGGTAAAATTCCATATTTTAGGGAATTTATAAGGGAAACCAATTAGTTTCATGGATAGGGAGGATGGTTTGTTTACTTTGTACATATGACATGTATCTTATAATAGTGTTATTTTTTCCCTTTTTTAATTTTATTTATTAATCTCATGAATTTATTATTATTTATGTTGATGATTTTTATATTACTTAAAGTCACTTATCCTATGTTTTATTCAATGTGTGACATGAATTTAGGTGATTTACTTGAGTAATTTTTTTGTTATATTATGTTGTGTCACATTTATTTTGTTATGAACCTTGATTTTTATTTTTAGTTCTATTCTTCTTTGAAATGAAATTTTATAAAAAGTTCATTTTCTACTTATATGAATTAATTTTTAAAATTTAATGGTAATTTTTTAAAGAAAGAGTTTCCCCTCATATTATGTATTGGTGTTAAATTATTGGATTCCTTAATTTAAATGTTTTTTTATGTATAAAATGTTTTAATGGTGGATTTGAATGTGTTGATTTAAATATTGTAAGACGTGTAATATGATTTGGTGGGTTTTCATGTTTTGGGATTTAAAATTTTATAATGTTGTGTAAATTGTTTTCAATAATCATAGAAAAAATCCTTATATGTATGCCTTTTGATTTCTAAATTGTCTTTCTTACATATAGCCATTTTTATTTAAAAATAATTTCCCTATTATTTGGGTTTGAGAACATGAATCATTGGTTTGTGGTAGGATGCTATAAAATGTATTATGATGTATTCCAATTTAATCATCACCAAATTAGTTTCATATCTCTAGCCAAATAAATTATTCTAGTACTAAACAAAATTATATGGGGTACTTGTTCATTTTATGGACCAGGGTGTTTTAAATCATGCGGTTTGTAACACCCCAAGCTTCCATAGTACTATTCTCTTTGAATAATACAATCGATTGCGTTGTACGTAGCTCCGAGTACTAGTATACCACGACAAATAAAACCATCCATTTATAAAGCAGTTGCAAATAGTAATACCCACATTTTGATATTTTTTAAATTTTATTTTTCAAAATTTACTTCATTTCTGGATTTGTAATATAAAAATTATTTGAGGGTGAATTTTTTATATTTTTCTAAACACTTTAAATTTTTAATTAATACTGAAAACATTGTGTTATTATTTAAAACATGCTTTTTATTTAAATAATAATTATTTTTCTTTAAATTTATTTTAAAGTATATATATATATACATAATACATTTATTAGTCCAATGTAATTCATCAGAGTTATTTTATAATAAGAATAGATATATAAAATATTATTGAACTATTCAACGTCATTTACCCACCATTTAAGCACATTTGAAAATTTACTTAAAACGTAATTTTACCAATTATGTGAATTTAATTTAAAAAATCTGTCAGAAATGGTTGTCATTAGTAAGTAAAATGTGGTCCAATATGATTAAAATAATTTTTTTAATAATAAATTTTTAATTTATTTACCACGATTAAAAGAAAATAGGGTAATTAAAGGTAAGCATAATATTGTAATAATATAAAATTACCCCAACATGTGTCCTAATTCTATTGGATAAGTGTATTTCAGAAAAAAAAATAAACCTTAGGAAAAAAATATTATCCTTTTTTATCCACATGGATTAGATTAGGACATTTATTATATTTTATTAAAAGATTAGTTAAAAGTGTTAAATTCAAATTTTAATAACTAAACCATTTCTAATATAGGGTTATACCTAAGATAAATTTTACTATAAATAATCTATTAGAATGATAAATATATTTCATACATCATAGTATTTATTTATTATTTTTTGACATTAAATAATTAAATTTATTTATGACACATTGTATAACGACCCATACTTTACATACATTTTTAGTACTTCAAAATCGAAGTACACTTATTACAACATATAACAAAACCATGAAGGGACCGTATAGGTCTAGTTTCATTAGAAACTGGGAATCATAAACAACTGGTTCATAAAGCGTCTACACTATCTCGAATTTATTTCATCATATCTATGGTCCCTTTTGGCATATCTTACTAAATAACCTTCTTCCTGACCTGGGGAAAGAAAAATACAAAACAGTGAGCTCAAATGCTCAGTAAGGGTAAACAAAAGAAATATCAATCACATCATAATCATAAGAATATAACATTTTGGAAATCTTACCCTGCAAAAGAGATCATAATTTCATAACATGGGATAAATTATGGTAGTGAAATGTAATCACAATAATCATAACATCAAACATGAAGCTTTGTGGAATAAACACATAATAATAGAAAATCATTTCGAGTTAGTCAAGACTCATTTCCAAGACTATCGTAGTGGACAGTGTCCTTTTCTGAACCAAGTTCATTTCTCGTTTCAGTCCTGTTTCACTGAACCGGTTTAACCTGCCGTTCTAGCCATGTCTATATCATGAGATATAAAATCTTTACCCAATGCATTGGAGGGAGATATAGGTCTCACCCATCTCATAATTATACCATTCTTATGTGTGCCACAAAATCATAAACCATACATCATAGCATAACCCACGTAATAAAAATGGGATTCCTAAACATCATGACATCCTAAAACAATTCATATAAGATAAAGAAATTCATTAAAATAATTCCATGACAAAATAATCAAAGAAATGTAATTATAGGGATAGGAACAGAACCCTTTATTATCTTAGATGGAAAAATAATTTTGATAAAACACTTGAACTCCATTCTTGAGGAAAATATCTTTTCTACTTCAAAAACACTTTTCATTTCTTAACATGTCATACAATTCTAAACTAAAAAAGTTGATTAAAAATAAACATGAAAATTTTTAAAGGAAGCTTCTTGGGAATAATGTTTTAAAAATCCATTCATGTCGTATAAGTTAAAAAACATTATTCTCGTGCTTTTGTCGGAAAAGTCAAAAAGTACCACGTATGAAAAACGACAAAAGATTCCTTTCATATATTTTACTAAAATCTCACCAAAGGGTAAAATTGGATATAAACTATTGTATAAGTATATAAATATTACATATTGAGGAAACATGGATGTGGATGATAAAATACACCAAGTAAATTCCAAACTATAAACAATCTCGGATAAAAATGAGATTGTGATATTTCCCTTACCTTAGGTCCGATTTTCTTTGTAAGTGTCAGAAACTCCTATATAATGATTTAAATAATGTCATTGACTTATTCCAGAATCATACTCATTGTTATGATATCATATATTTTCATATTCTTACCTTATTATTAGTAATATTTCATTGCTACTTGTTATTCGGGTGTTTATTACTTTTTATTCTTATGCGTGTTTTGTCGAATAAATTCTTATTATTATTTTTAGGTTATAGGTATCTTATTTATAGAATGGTATTAGTGTAATATATATCATATTTATTCACTCAATACATTTATGTAATCATTATGCAATGAAAATCATGTAGAACGAGTCGTGTCACATCATGGAGACGGTATTCCGTACGTACGCACGAGCGATGATATCATTCCCATGATTGTGGAATTGTATTGGAGTGTATGTATATTATTTCAGAATCATTATCACTTTAAAATAATCATATATAGTTATTATTTACACCATTATACCCATCCAAGTAAGGTGGTGGTGGAAAAAAGATTACACCACGGTGTGGAGACGGTATTCCGTACGTACGCACGCGTGGTGATTTCATTTTCCGTAGGATGGGTAGATGATGAAATAGGGTTGTTTCAAACTTATAATAAAATATCCGTATATTAGTGATACTGATGTTATTATTTCACAATGAAACAACTAAAGAAGAAGAAGTGGAAGAATAAATAAAGTTGAAATAAATTGTAACAGACATTACCTCTTCTTTGAAGCCCTTCTTTGAGACCACCTTTTAGTGCACTAAGATTGGTCTTTGAATAAGACCAGGACCTCTAGGATGTTTCTAGGGAAATGGATAGGAGAAATTGGCAGGGTTTGGCCAAGCATGAAGGCTCAAAGTGGTGTGAGGAAGAGAGGTAGGAGGTGCCCTTTTATAAAGGAGGAGAGGGGCACCTTTGGAAAAACTTAAAATATTATTATATTATAAATACATATTAGGTTTTAAATAGATCCAAACTGATTTATTTCTAAGATAAGGTGGGTATGGGTCGAAATCAGCTCATAAAATATAATTTTGACAAGTTTAGTTTACTATTTTAACCTTATCATTTAGATTTAACTTTAAGTTAGATAATTTTACTTTTACCGTGTCTTTTTTTGTTCTTACACTATAAGGTTAATTAACATACAATAACAAGCCAAACGGACCCTAATTTGTTTATTATTAATATATATAACCTTAGCTAAGTCATTTGGCCGATCCTTAGATATTTAGGAATAAAATAACAATTAATAATATAATATTGTTTTTAAAAACTATTTTATGTCAATTTTGATACTATTTAGTAATTGATTTTTGTGAAAATCATAACAGAATTATTAGGTTTCAAACAGTTAATTAAATCAATACTAACATGTCATATTAAACTAGAAAATTAGTTTAATGCATAAAATGTATCAAATTAAATTTATTTGGGTATTTATAACATCAAATATGTCAATATTCCATTAATAAGTTAATTACTGGATCATCATTGTGTCATAAATAAATTAAATTATTTAATGTCTAAAAATTATAAATAAAATACCATTATATAGGAAATCTTTTGCGCTTTCTAATGAATATTTTTAGTCGGATATATCTTATGTATAACCTAATATTAAAAATTATTTACTTATTAAACTTTGGTTTTAACTATTTTAACCCTTCTCTAAATAAATTAATAATAAATGTCCTAATCTAATCCAAGTGGGCCTAAATGGTCATATTTTATTCCTAAGGTTGTTTATGGTCGAATTACATATACCCAATAGAATTATAACATGTGTTACGGTAACAATAATATCATTTTTACCCTTAATTACCCAATTTACATTTAAACGTGACAAAAAAACAAAAAAGTTAATATTCACCAAAAATTATTTTCATCTCATTGAACCACATTTTACTTACTGACATCAACCGTGTCTCTCGGATTTTGGAAATTCCACTCACAGAATTGGTAAAATTATGTTTTATGAATATTTGAAAATTCTCTTAGGAGGTGTGTAAAAGACGGTGAAAGGTTCGATAAATTTTTTATATATCTAAAATTATTATAAAATGACATCAATGAATTGAATTGAACTTATATATTTATTATGTATCAATTTTTACCTAAAATAAATTTAAATAAAATAAATAATTATTTAAATAAAAATTCGGTTTTTAAACAGTAACCGAGTGTTTTCACTATTCATCAAAAATTGAATGTTTCCAGAAAAATACCCAAATTTCACTTGAGGCTAATTTCGATATTCTGAATCCGAAAACGAAGTCCAGTTTGAAAAATAAAATATAAAAAATTTCAAAAAGTGGTTATTACTATTCATCACGGCTAGTTTTAATAATATTTTAATAGCATATTGTTGTTTAGTGAAACTCGGTATTACGTACGATGCAAGCTATCAAAGAAGGTCGTGATTGCGTGTAAAGAAAGCCAAGATAGTGTTGTGTGTAGTGAATGATTCTTTTGATGATTTACATAAAATAAAAACAAAATATTTCTTATAAAAGTCTCGGGTGTTACATTATACCCCCCTTAAAATGAATTTCGCCCTCGAAATTCATCACTTGTAACAAACAGATGAGGATACCTCTCCCTCATCATATCCTCAAGCTCCCATGTAGATTATTCTAATTGGTGGTTCCTCCATAATACTTTCACCAAGTGAGTGGTCTTATTTTGTAGGAATTTTTCACTACGATCGAGAATCTCTATCGGTTGTTCTTCATAAGAAAGATCTTGTTCCAGTAGTATAACTTTTGAGCTGAGTACATGTGACGGATCAGGTATATACTTTCTCAGGAGAGATACATGGAACACATCGTGAACTTGAGAGATATTTGGTGGAAGCGCAAATTGGTAAGATACCTTCCCAACATGATCCAGTATTTCAAAAGGACCGATATACCTAGGGCTCAGCTTTCCCTTCTTTCCAAATCTCATTACTCTATTCCAAGGAGATATTCGTAAGAACACTTTATCACCCACTTCAAACTCTAAGTCTTTTCTTCGGTTGTTGGAATAACTTTTTTGTCGACTCTGAGCTTCTCTTATGTGTTGTTGAATAGATCGGACCTCTTCTGCCATCTCTTCAACAAGATCAGGTCCTAATATCTTTCATTCCCCAACTTTATCCCAGCAAGTTGGAGTCCTACATTTCTTTCCATAAAGAGCTTCATAAGAAGCCATCTGAATACTGGAGTGAAAGCTATTATTATAATAAAATTCCACCAAAGGTAGGTGTTGATCCCAACCACCTTTGAAATCCATAGAGCAAGCTCTCAACATATCTTCTAGAGTTTGAATTGTCCTCTCAGACTGACCGTCTGTCTGAGGATGATAAGCAGTGCTGAAACTCAACATTGTATCCAGAGTATGCTGAAGACTTCGCCAGAACATTGAGGTAAACCTTGGATCCTGATCAGATATAATAGAAAGTGGTACTCCATGAAATCTTACCACTTCTTTTACATATATCCTGGAAAGATAATCCAGAGAGAAATCCTCTCTAATAGCAATGAAGTGTGCAGACTTTGTAAGACGATCAACTATGACCCAGATAGCATTATTTCCTTTGGATCTTTTAGGAAGTCCTGTGAATAAGTCCATAGTGTTGTTTTCCGATTTCCATTCGGGTATGGGTAATGGTTGTAACATCCCCTTAGACTTCTATCTCTCAGCTTTAACTTGCAGCCAAACCAAGCATCGAGGGATATATTCACCAACATCTCTTTTCATGGCATCCCACCAGAAGTACTCTTTTAGGTCCCTATACATCTTCGTGCTTCCGAAATGAATAGAGAATGAAGAACTATGAGCCTCATCCAGAAGCTCCTTCGTTAACTCAGGGATGGGAGGAACAAAAACCTGATTCATGAACATTATTATCCCATCACAATCAAGGTTGAATTCAGGAACATTTCTCACCTTCTATTGTAACTCTACATCTTCTTTTTGTGCCTCTTTAATCTTCACATGTATAGATGGTTAAACATTCATTTGAGAAAGATACAATTTTTCCCCTTTCATTATAATTCCAAGATCAATCCTTTATAAATCCATAAATATTGGATCTTTTTTTATCCTCATCATGGATAAATTGGCATGGTCTTGTCGACTTAATGTATATGCCACCTTGTTTTCTTTCCCAGGGTGGTAATGAATTGGGCAGTCATAATCCTTAATCAGCTCCAACTATCTTCTTTGGCGCATATTCAGCTCCTTTTTTGTGAAAATATACTTTAAACTTTTATGATCAGTATAAATGTCACACCTTTGTCCATAAAGATAATGCCTCCAAATCATTAATGCAAAGATTACCGCAGCTAACTCCAAATCATGAGTTGGGTAATTTTGCTCATGGATTTTCAACTGTTGTGAGGCATAAGCTATCACCATATAAATTTGCATAAGAACACACCCCAATCCCTTCTTGGATGCGTCACTGTAGATCACAAACATTTCTCCACTACAAGGCAGTGTGAGCACAGGTGCACTAGATAAACTTCTTTTCAACTCTTTGAAATTCTCTTCACATTCCTCCATCCAAACAATCTTAACTCCTTTCCGAGTCAACCTGGTGAGTGGATTAGATAATCATGAAAAATCATTCACAAAAAGTCAATAATATCCAGCCAAAACAAGATAACTTTGGATCTCAGTTAATGTTGTTGGTCTTGACCATCTTTCGATAACCTCTGTTTTTGCTGGATCCACAGATAACCCCTCTTTTGAGATTATGTGACCCAAAAATGACACTTTTTGAAGCCAAAATTCACACATGGTAAATTTGGCATAAAGCTTCTTCTTTCTGAGGGTCTTCAATATAATTCTCAAGTGATATTCATGTTCTTACTTTCGATTTGAATATACAAGAATATCATCTATAAAGACTACCACAAACTGATCAAGATAGTCTCTAAATACTCTATTCATCAGATCCATGAAGATAGTAGCAGCATTAGTAAAACCAAATGGCATCACTATAAATTCATAGTGTTCATACCTTGTATGGAAAGTCGTCTTTGGTATATCCTACCTTTTGACCCTTAATTGATGATACCCTAAACGAAAATCAATATTGGAAAAGTATTGAGCTCCGCGTAGTTGGTCAAATAAGTCATCAATGCATGGGAGAGGATATTTGTTCTTGATAGTGATCTCGTTAAGATCTCGATAATCAATGCAGAGTCTCATTGATCCATCTTTCATCTTAACAAACAGAACAGGTGCTCCCCAAGGTGACGCACTAGGGAGTATGAACCCCTTATCAAGATTCTCTTGGAGTTGCTTCTTTAATTCTTGTAACTCAATTGGCGACATTCTATAAGGTGTCATTGAAATAGGTAAAGTACCCAGTACGAGTTCTATTGAAAACTCAACTTCACGATTTTGTGGAAGACCCGGCAATTCCTCCGGAAAGACATCATCAAAATCCATTACAATGGTCATATTATTAATCGTGAGTTTCTCACCAACCATTTGAGATAAATAACCTTCATTTAGTGGAATCAAGACCCATAAGATGGAATAAATTTCCACTCAAAGGTTATGTTCATCCTTGCATTGATAGACGATCAAAGATTGATCTGGAATATGAAATGTGGCCTCCCTTCTTTGGAAATTGATATGAGCTCCATATATAGAAAGCCAATCAATGCCCAGAATTATATCAAATTACACTATAGGGAGTATCACAAAATTTTCAGGAAGCACTTTCCCACGAACTTTAAATGGAGAAGACTTATAAACTTTTGATGCGACTGTTGTGCCATTAGGGGTTTTCACAGCTAACTCAACGTTTAATTGTTGAGGTAATACGGTGATACCCTTAGGATATTCTTCAGAAATAAAAGAGTGGGTGTATCCAGAATCAAATAAAACATTTTCTACTTTAGAGGGGATGGTAAATGTACCTTTCACCACTTCGTTATCGTACTCCACATCGCTGATAGAAATTTCATGTGACTTTCCTTTATCTTTATCCTTAAAAGTTTGTTGACATTGATCATCATCAACAACCCTTGGATTAGGTCATTTATTGGCATAATGCCCCATTTCTTTGCACTTGTAACATTTAAGTATAGGAGGTGCACTCTGTGTAGCCTTTTCGTTGTTCTCATTACTAAACATCTTCTTCCCATCATTTCGGTATTCAAATGCCTGATGAACTTCCTTTCCACATTTGAAACATTTACTTGTCCCTTTAAGACAACTCCCTCCATGTTTCTTTCCACTCATTGAGCATAAGGGAAAACTCATTTTCTTTTCAGTGTGCTCTTTAGATTTTCCTTTGAATTCCATTATCCTCTTCTTATCAAACCCATATGACTGATGGGTTACTCTAATCTCCATCTCAACTTTTAGAGCACATCGAACAATTTCCTCGTATCTATTGAAGTCCCTTATTGATAACTCCCTTCGAAGACTTGGTTTTAAGCCACTAAAGAATCGATCGATCTTACTCTCAGGTTGGATAATAATACCAGAAGCGTACCTTGAAAGTCTTGTAAAATTTGCTTCACAGGTACCAACAGTTTCCTCATCCTTTTGCTTTAGTTCAAGAAACTCCTTATCCATCTTTTTTCGGAGAATACGAGGGAAATACTTATTGAAAAATAAGTTCTTGAACTCGTCCCATTCCATGGACTCAATTTCATCTCTTGGCCTCATATTCTTGATGAGATTCCACCATTGATCAGCATAACCTTCCAAACGATACACTGCTAAGATGAATTTATCATGTTCCAGACATTGAATAACTGAAAATGTATGTTCAGTAGTACTGATCTATTGTTCATCAACTAATGGATCAGTAGACCCGCTGAATGAAGGTGGACGCTGTCTCATGAAGGATTCAATAGAATATTGCTCCTTCCATTGCTCGTTTGGAAGTCCTGCGTTATTCATAGCTTGAGAAAGTTGGGTGAGCATGGCTACAATATTTTTCATTCCATCTCCCATAACGTTTGGTTTCTCAGGGGGACAATCATTGCATTGCCCGACGTATTCCGCATTAACACGGTTTCTTCGGGTTCCAGCCATTAACTAAAACCAAGAAGAATAGTGTGAGAAACACTAATTATAATAGGAAAACCACATAATCATGAATAAAATTTCACACTTAAGGTCTTATCCTAGATTATTCATGGACATTTCTAAAACACTAAGATTGTGTTCTATGCTTAGACTTATCCTTAGGATTCTTACTAAGGCTTTCACATCCTAGTTTCCAAAGGTTGACTGTACCATTCCTCTGATACCAACTATAACGACCCCTACTTTACATACATTGTTAGTACTTCAAAATTGAATTACACTTATTACAACATATAACAAAACCATGAAAGGGCCGTATAGGTATAGTGTCTTTAAAAACTGGTAAACATAAACAACTGGTTCATAAAGCGTCTACACTATCTCCCATTTATTTCATCATATCTATAGTCCCTTTTGGCATATCATACGTAATAACCTTCTTCCTGGCCTGGGGAAAGAAAAAATACAAAAGGGTGAGCTCAAATGCTCAGTAAGGGCAAACAAAAGAAAAATCAATCACAACATATTCATAAGAACATAGCATTTTGGAAATCTTACCCTGCAAAAGAGATCATAATTTCATAACATGGGATAAATAATGGTAGTGAAATGTAATCACAATAATCATAACTTAAACCATGAAGCTTTGTGGAATACACACATAATCATAGAGAATCATTTCTTATTTGTCAAGACTCATTTCCCGGACTATCTTAGTGGACCAAGTCCATTTCTGAACTGAGTTCATTCCTCGTTTCTGTCTGGTTTCACTGAACCGGTTTAACCTTCCGTTCCTGCCATGTCTGTCTCATGAGATATAAAATCTTTACCCAATGCATTGGAGGTAGATATAGGTCCCACCATCTCAAAATGATACCAATCTTATGTGTTCCACAAAATCATAAACCATACATAATAGCATAAACCATGTAATAAAAATGGGATTCTTAAACATCGTGACATCATAAAACAATTCATATAAGTTAAAGGAATTCATAAAAATAATTCCATCACAAAATAATCAAAGAAATGTAATAATAGGGATAGAAATAGAACCCTTTATTATCTTATATGGAAAAATAATTTTGATAAAACACTTGAACTCCATTCTTGAGGAAAATATCATTTGTACTTCAAGCACACTTTTCCTTTTTTAACATGTCATACAATTCTAAACTAAAAGAAGTTGATTAAAAATAAACATGAAAACTTGTAATGGAAGCTTCTTGGAAATAATGTTTTAAAAATCCATTCATGCTGTATAAGTTAAAAAAACATTCTTCTCGTACTTTTGTCGGAAAAGTCAAAAAGTGCCTCGTACGAAAAACGACAAAAGATTCCTTTTATATCTTTTACTAAAAACTCACCAAAGGGTAAAATTGGATATAGACTATTGTAGAAGAATATAAATATTACATATTGAGCAAACATGGATGTGGATGATAAAATATACCCCAGTAAATTCCAAAGTATAAACAATCTCGGATAAAAATTAGATTTTGATATTTCCCTTACCTTAGGTCTGATTTGCTTCGTAAGTGTCTGAACCTCCTGTATAATGATTTAAATAATGTCATTGAATTATTACAGAATCATAATCATTGTTATGATATCATATATGGTCAAATTCGTAGCTTATTATTAGTAATATTTCATTGCTGCTTATTATTCGGGTGTTTATTACTTTTTGTACTTATGCGTGTTTTGTCGAATAAATTCTTATTCTTCTTTTTAGGTTATATATAACTTATTTACAGAATGGTATTAGTGTAGTATATATCATATTTATTCCCTCAATTCATTTATGTAATCATTATGCAATTAAAATCATGTATAACGAGTCGTGTCACATTGTGGAGACGGTATTCCGTACGTACGCTCGAGCGATGATATAGTTCCAATGATCATGGAATTGTATTGGAGTGTATGTATACTATTTCAGAATCAATATCACATTACAATAATTATATATAGTTATTATTTACACCATTATACCCATCCAAGTAAGGTGGTGGTGGAAAATAGATTACACCACGACGTGGAGATGGTATTCCGTACGTACGCACGCGTGGTGATTTCGTTTTCCGTATGATGGATAGATGGTGAAATTGGGTTGTTTCATACTTATAATTACATATAAGTTTATTATTGATACTTATGTTATTAATTCATAATGAAATAAATAAATAAGAAGGATTGGAAGAAAAAATAATTTTGAAAGAATCGGTAACGGACATTACCTCTTCTGTGAAGCGCTTCTTTGAGACCTCCTTTTAGGGCACTAAAATTGGTCTTTGAAGAAGACCAAGTCCTCTAGGATGTTTCTAGGGAAGTGTAGAGGATAAATTGGTAGAGTTTTTCTGAGCATGAAGGCTCAATATGCTGTGAGGAAGAGTGGGAGGAGGTCCCATTTTATAAGGGAGGAGAGGGTCACCTTTGGAAAAACTAAAAATATTATTTTATTATAAAGCCATATTCGGTTTTAAATAGCTCCAAATTTATTTATTTCGATGATAAGGTGGGGATGGGTCTCAATCCTCTCATCTAATAGAATTCGGACATGTCTAGTTTTCTATTTTAACCTTATCATTTATATTTAACTTTAAGATAGATATTTTTACTTTTACCGTTAATTTTTGTGTTCTTACACTATAAGGTTAATAAACTTACTATAACAAGCCAAACGAACCCCAAGTTGTTTATTATAGATATATATAACCATATATAAGTCATTTGTCCGAACCTTAGATTTTTAGGAATAAAATAACAATTGATAATATAATATTTGTTTTAAAAACTATTTTATGTCAATTTTGACACTATTTAGTAATTGATTTTTGTGAAAATAATAACAGAATGATTAGTTCAAATAAAGTTAATTACATCAATACTAACATGTCATATTAACCTAGAAAATTAGGTTAATTAAGAAAAAGTCTCAAATTACATTTATTTGGATATTTATAATATCAATTATGTCAATATTTCATTAATAAGATAATTACTGCATCATCTTTGTGTCATAAATAAATTAAATTATTTAATGTTTAAAAATTACAAATAAAATTCCATTATGTAGGAAATCTTTTTATCTTTATATGGAATATTTATAGTCGAATATATCTTATGTATATCCCTATATTAAAAATTATTTACTTATTAAACGTTGGTTTTTACTATTTTAACCCTTTTCTAAATAAACTATTAATAAATGTCCTAATCTAATCCATGTGGGCCTAAATGGTCATATTTTATTCCTAAGGTTTTTTTGGCCGAATTACACTTACCCAATAGAATTAGGACAAGTGTTAGGGTAATAATAATATCATTTTTACCCTTAATTACCCTATTTACTTTTAATTGTGGTAAAAAAAGTAAAACGTTACTATTCACCAAAAATTATTTTCATCTCATTGAACCTCATTTTACTTACTGAAATCAACCGTGTCTCTTGTATTTTTCAAACTCCACTCACAGAAGCGGTAAAATTAAGTTTTATGTAAATTTTCAAATTATCCTAGGAGGTGGGTAAAAGACTGTGAAAAGTTTGATAAAATTTTTATATATCTAAAATTATTATAAAATGACTTCAATGAATTACATTGAACTTATATATGTATTATGTATCAATTTTGACCTAAAATAAATTTAAATAAAATAAATAATTATTTAAATAAAAATTTGGTTTTTAAATAGTAACCCAGGGTTTTCACTATTCATCGAAAATTGAAAATTTCCAGAAAAATACAAAAATTTCACCCAAGGCTAATTTCGATATTCCAAATCCAAAAACGAAGTCCATTTTGAAAAATAAAATATAAAAAATTTCAAAAAGTTGTTATTACTATTCATAACGACTAGTTTTAATAATATTTTAATAGTACATCGTTGTTTAGTGAAACTCGGTATTGCGTACGACGCAAGCTATCAAGGAAGGTCGCGATTTTGTGTAAAGCAAGCCAAGATAGTGTTGTTTGTAGTGAAAGATTCCTTTGATGATTTATATAAAATAAAAACAAAATATTTATTATAAAAGTCTCGAGTGTTACATTCTACCCCCCTTAAAATGAATTTCGCCCTCGAAATTTGTCACTTGTAACTAATAGATGAGGATACCTCTCCCTCATCATATCCTCAAGCTCCCATGTAGCTTCTTCTAATTGGTGGTTCCTCCATAAAACGTTCACCAAGCAAGTGGTCTTGTTCCGAAGGACTTTTTCACTACGATCGAGAATCTCTATCAGCTGTTCTTCATAAGAAAGATCTTGTTCCAGCGGTATAACTTCTGAGTTGAGTACATGTGAAGGATCAGGTATGTACTTTATCAGGAGAGATACATGGAACACATCGTGAACTTGAGAGAGATTCGGTGGAAGTGCCAAATGGTAATCTACCTTCCCAACACGATCCAATATTTCTAAAGGACCGATATACCTAGGGCTCAGATTTCCCTTCTTTC
This sequence comes from Viscum album, assembly GCA_963277665.1. NCBI lineage: Eukaryota > Viridiplantae > Streptophyta > Magnoliopsida > Santalales > Viscaceae > Viscum > Viscum album. Next base: position 1,459,666,574 of record OY728121.1, read on the forward strand.
CAAATCTCATTACTCTTTTCCAAGGAGATATTCGTAAGAACACTTTATCACCCACTTCAAACTCTAAGTGTTTTCTTCGGTTGTTAGCATAACTTTTTTGTCGAATCTGAGCTGCCCTTATGTGTTGTTGAATAGATCAGACCTTTTCTTCCATCTCATCAACAAGACCAGGTCCTAATAGCTTTCATTCCCCAACATCATCCCTGCAAGTTGGAGTCCTACATTTCTTTACATAGAGAACTTCATAAGGATCCATCTGATTACTGGAGTGAAAGCTATTATTATAAGAAAATTCCACCAAAGGTAGGTGTTGATCCCAACCACCGTTGAAATACATAGAGCAAGCTCTCAACATATCTTCTAGAGTTTTAATTTTCCTCTTAGACTGACCATCTGTTTGAGGATGATAAGCAGTGCTGAAACTCAACTCTGTATCCAGAGTATGCTGAAGACTTCGCCAGATCATTGAGGTAAACCTCGGATCCCGATCAGATATAATTGATAGTGGTACTCCATGCAATCTTACCACTTCCTTTACATATATCCTGGCAATCTGATCCAGAGAGAAATACTCTCTAATAGCAATGAAGTGTGCAGACTTTGTAAGACGATCAACTATGACCCAGATAGCATTATTTCCTTTGGATGTTTTAGGAAGTCATGTGACAATGTCCATAGTGATGTTTTCCCATTTCCATTCGGGTATGGGTAATGGTTGTAACATCCCCTTAGACTTCTGTCTCCCAGCTTTAACTTGCTGACAAACCAAGCATCGAGAGACATATTCAGCAACATCTCTTTTCATTTCATCCCACCAAAAGTAATCATTCAGGTCCCTATACATCTTCGTGCTTCAAGGATGAATAGAGAATGAATAACTTTGAGCCTCATCCAGCATCTGCTTCTTTAATTCGGGGATGGGAGGAACACAAACCCGATTCCTGAACTTTATTATACCATCACAATCAAGGTTGAATTCAGGAACATTTCTCACCTTCTTTTGTAACTCTACATCTTCTTTTTGTGCCTCTTTAATCTTCACATGTATAGATGGTTTAACATTCATTTGAGAAAGATACAATTTTTCCCCTTTCATTATAATTCCAAGATCCATCCTTTGTAAATCCATAAATATTGGATCTTTTGTGATCCTCATCATGGATAAACTAGCATGGTCTTGTCGACATAATGCATCTGCCACCTTGTTTTCTTTCCCAGGGTGGTAATGAATTGAGCAGTCGTAATCCGTATTCAGCTCCAACCATCTTCTATGGCGCATATTCACCTCCTTTTATGTGAAAATATACTTTAAGCTTTTATGATCAGTATAAATGTCACACCTTTCTACATAAAGATAATGCCTCCAAATATTTAATGCAAAGATTACCGCAACTAACTCCAAATCATGAGTTGGGTAATTTTGCTCATGGATTTTCAACTGTCATGGGGCATAAGCTATCACCATATAATTTTCCATAAGAACACACCCCATTCCCTTCATGGATGCATCACTGTAGATCACAAACATGTCTCCAATACAAGGCAGTGTGACCATAGGTGAACTAGATAAACTTATTTTCAACTCCTTGAAATTCTCTTCACATTCCTCCGTCCAAATAAACATAACTCCTTTCTGAGTCAACCCGGTGAGTGGATTATATAATCATGAAAAATCATTCACAAAGAGTTGATAATATCCAGCCAAACCTAGAAAACTTCGGATCTCAGTTACTATTGTTGGTCTCAACCATCTTTCAATAACCTCTGTTTTTGCTGGATCCACAGATATCCCCTATTTTGAGATTATGTGACCCAAAAATGAAACATTTTGAACCCAAAATTCACACATGGTAAATTTTTCATAAAACTTATACTTTATGAGGATCTTCAATATAATTCTCAATTGATCTTCATGTTTTTCCTTGCTCGTTGAATATACAAGAATATCGTCTATAAAGACTACCAAAAACTGATCAAGATAGTCTCTAAAGACTCTATTCATCATATCCATGAAGATAGAAGGGGCATTAGTAAGACCAAATGGCATCACTATAAATTCATAGTGTTCATTCCCTGTACGGAAAGTCGTCTTTGGTATATCCTCACTTTTGACCCTTAATTGATGATATCCTGAATGAAGATCAATCTTGGAAAAGTATTGAGCTCCGCGTAGTTGGTCAAATAAGTCATCAATGCGTTGGAGAGGATATTTGTTCTTGATAGTGATCTTGTTAAGTTCTCGATAATCATTGAAGAGTCTCATTGATCCATCTTTCTTCTTAACAAATAGAAAAGGTGCTCCCCAAGGTGACACACTAGGGCGTATGAACCCCTTATCAAGATTCTCTTGGATTTGCTTCTTCAATTCCTATAACTCAATTGGGGCCATTATATAAGGTGTCTTTGAAATAGGTAAAGCACCCGGTACAAGTTCTATTGAAAACTCAACTTCAATATTTGGTGGAAGACCTGGAAATTCCTCCGGAAAGGAATCATCAAACTCTCTTACAATGGTCATATTCTTAATCATGAGTTTCTCACCAACCATTTAAGGTAAATAACCTTCATTTAGTGGAATCAAGACCCATAAGATGGAAGAAATTTCCACTGGAAGGTTATGTTTCTCCTTACATCGATAGACGATCAAAGAATGATCTGGAATATGAAATGTAACTTCCCTTCTTTAGAAAGTAATATGAGCTCCATATAGAGAAAGCCAATCCATGCCAAGAATTACATCAAATTCCACTATTGGGATGATCACAAGATTTTCAGGAAGCACTTTCCCACAAACATCAATCGGAGAAGACTTATAAACTTTTGATGTGACTGTTGTGCCATTAGGGGTTGTCACAGCTAACTCAACATTTAATTGTTGAGGTAATATGGTGATACCCTTAGAAAATTCTTCAGAAATAAAAGAGTGGGTGGATCCAAAATCAAATAAAGCATTTCCTACTTTTGAGATGATGGTAAATGTACCTTTCACCACTTCGTTATCATACTTCACATCGCTGATAGAAATTGCATGTGACTTTCCTTTGTCTTTAGCCTTAAGAGTTTGTTGACGTCGATCATCATCAACAACCCTTGGATTAGGGCATTGATTGGCATAATGCCCAATTTCCTTGTACTTGTAACATTGAAGTGTAGGAGGTGCACTCTGTGTAGCCTTTTCATTGTTCTCATCACTAGACATCTTCTTCCCATCATTGCAGCATTCAACTTCCAGATGAACTTCCTTTCCACATTTGAAACATTTACTTATCCGTTTAAGACAACTCCGTCTATGTTTCATTCCACACTTTGAGCATAAGGAAAAACTCATCTTCTTTTCAGTGTGCTCTATAGATTTTCCTTTGAATTCCATTTTCCTCTTCTTATCAAACCCATATGACTGATGGGTTACTCCAATATCTATCTCAACTTTGACAGAACATCGAACGATTTCCTCGTAGCTATTGAAGTCCCTTATGGCTAACACCCTTTGATGACTTGGTTTTAAGCCACTAAAGAATCGATCGATCTTACTCATAGGTTGGATAATAATACCAGAAGCGTACCTTGAAAGTCTTGTAATATTTGCTTCATAGGTACCAACAGATTCATCATCCTTTTGGTTTAGTTCAAGAAACTCCTTCTCGATCTTTGTTCGGAGAATATGAGGGAAGTACTTATTGAAAAATAAGTTCTTAAACTCGTCCCATTCAATGGACTCAATTTCATCTCTTGGCCTCATATTCTTGATAAGATTCCACCATTGATCAGCATCACCATCCAAACGATACACTGCTAAGATGACTTTATCATGTTCAGAACATTGAAGAACTGAAAATATATATTCAGTAGTACTGATCCATTGTTCAGCAACTAATGGATCAGTAGACCCGCTGAATGAAGGTGGACGCTGTCTCATGAAGGATTAAACAGAATGTTGCTCCTTCCATTGCTCATTTGGATGTCATGCATTATTCATAACTTGAGAAAGTTAGGTGAGAATGGCTACAAGATTTTTCATTCCATATCCCATAACGTTTGGTTTCTCAAGGGTACAATATTGCATTTCCCGTCACATTCTGCATTAACACGGATCCTTCGGGTTCCAGCCATTGACTAAAACCAAGAAGAATAGTGTGAGAAACACTAATTATAATAGGAAAACCACATAATCAAGAATAAAATTTCACACTAAAGGTCTTATCCTAGGTTATTCATGGCAATTTCAAAAACACTAAGATTGTGTTCTATTCTTAGACTTATCCATGGGATTCTTACTAAGGATTTCACATCCTAGTTTCCAAAGGATAACTATACCTTTCCTCTGATACCAAATATAACGACCCATACTTTACATACATTGTTATTACTTCAAAATTGAACTACACTTATTACAACATATAACAAAACCATGAATGGACCGTATAGGTATAGTGTCTTTACAAACTGGTAAACATAAACAACTAGTTCATAAAGCATCTACACTGTCTCCCATTTATTTCATCATATCTATAGTCCCTTTTGGAATATCTTACATAATAACCTTCTTCCTGAACTAGGGAAAGAAAACATAAAAAAGGGTGAGCTCAAATGATCAGTAAGGGTAAACAAAAGAAATATCAATCGCATCATATTCATAAGAACATAACATTTTTGAAATCTTACCCTGCAAAAGAGATCATAATTTCATAACATGGGATAAATAATGGTAGTGAAATTTAATCACAATAATCATAACATAAAACATGAAGCTTTGTGTCATACACACATAATCATGGAGAATAATTTTTTATTAGTCAAGACACATTGGCAAGACTATCTTAGTGGACAAAGTACATTTCTGAACCGAGTTCATTCCTCGTTTCAGTCCTGTTTCACTGAATCGGTTTAACCTACTATTCCATCCATGTCTATCTCATGAGATATAAAATCTTTACCCAATGCATTAGAGGGACATATAGGTCCCACCCATCCCATAATGATACCAATCTTATGTGTGCCACAAAATCATAAACCATACATCATAGCATAACCCATATAATAAAAATGGGATTCTTAAACATCGTGACATCATAAAACAATTCATATAAGATAAAGGAATTCATAAAAATTATTCCATCACAAAATAATCAAAGAAATGTAATAATAGGGACAGAAACATAACCCTTTATTATCTTATATGGAAAAATACTTTTGATAAAACACTTGAACTCCATTCTTGAGGAAAATATCCTTTCTACTTCAAAAACACATTTCCTTTAATAACATGTCATAAAATTCTAAACTAAAAGAAGTTCATTAAAAATAAACTTGAAAACTTGTAAAGTTAGCTTCTTGGAAATAATGTTTAAAAAATCCATTCATGTTGTATAAGTTAAAAAAAACATTCTTCTCATACTTTTGTCAGAAAAGTCAAAAAGTACCTCGTACGAAAAATTTTAAAAGATTCCTTTCATATCTATTACTAAAAACTCACCGAAGGGTATAACATGATATAAAATATTGAAGAAGGATATAAATATTACATATTGAGGAAACATGGATGTGGATGATAAAATACACCCCAGTAAATTCCAAAGTATAAACAATCTCATATAAAAATGAGATTGTGATATTTCTCATACCTTAGGTCCGATTTGCTTCGTATGTGTCTGAACCTCCTGTATAATGATTTAAATAATTTCATTGACTTATTCCAGAATCATACTCATTGATATTATATCATATATGTTCTTTTCTTAGCTTATTATTAGTAATATTTCACTGCTACTTGTTATTCGGGTGTTTATTACTTTTTGTACTTATGCGTGTTTTGTCGAATAAATTCTTATTTTTCTTTTTAGGTTATAGATAACTTTTTTCCAGAATGGTATTAGTGTAATATATATCATATTTATTCACTCAATTCATTTATGTAATCATTATGCAATGAAAATCATGTATAACGAGTCGCGTCACATCGTGGAGACGGTATTCCGTACGTATGCACGAGCGATGATATCGTTCCCATGATCGTGGAATTGTATTGGAGTGTATGTATAATATTTCAGAATCAATATCACATTACAATAATCATATATAGTTATTATTTACACCATTATACCCATCCATGTAAGGTGGTGGTGGAAAATAGATTACACCACGGCGTGGAGACGGTATTCCGTATGTATGCACGCGCGGTGATTTCGTTTTCCGTAGGATGGATAAATGGTGAAAAAGGGTTGTTTAATAATTATAATAACATATCAGTATATTATTGATACTAATGTTATTAATTCATACTGTATCAACTAAATAAGAAGGAGTGGAAGAAGAAATAAAGTTGAAAGAATCGGTAACGGACATTACCTCTTCTATGAAGCGCTTCTTTGAGACCTCCTTTTAGGGCACTAAAATTGGTCTTTGAAGAAGACCAGGACCACTAGGATGTTTCTATGGAAGTGTAGAGGATAAATTGGCAGAGGTTGGCCGAGCATGAAGGCTCAAAGTGGTTTGAGGAAGAGAGGGAAGAGGTCCCCTTTTATAAGGGAGGAGAGGGGAACCATTGGAAAAACTGTAAATATTATTTTATTATAAAGCCATATTCGGTTTTAAGTAGCTCTATATTGAATTATTTCGAAGCTAAGGTGGGGATGGGTCGAAATCCTCTCATCTAATATAATTTGGACAAGTTTAGTTTACTATTTTAACCATGTCATTTAGATTTAACTTTAAGTTAGATAATTTTACTTTTACCGTGTATTTTTGTGTTCTTACACTATAAGGTTAATAAACTTACTATTACAAAAAAAAGAACCCCAAGTTGTTTATTATAGATATATATAACCTTATCTAAGTCATTTGGCCGAACCTTATATTTTTAGAAATAAAATAACAATTAATAATATAATATTTGTTTTAAAAAATATTTTATGTCAATTTTCACACTATTTAGTAATTGATTTTTGTGAAAATCATAACAGAATGAATAGTTCGAAAAACGTTAATTAAATAAACACTAACATTCCATATTAGCCTAGAAAATTAGTTTAATTCATAAAAAGTCTCAAATTACATTTATTTGGGTATTTATAATATCAATTTTGTCAATATTTCATTAATAAGTCAATTACTGTATCATCTTTGTGTCATAAATAAATTAAATTATTTAATGTTTAAAAATTACAAATAAAATACCATTATGTAGGAAATCTTTTTATATTTCTATGGAATATTTATAGTTGAATATATCTTATGTATAAACCTATATTAAAAATTATTTACTTATTAAACGTTGGTTTTAACTATTTTAACCCTTCTCTATATAAATTAATAATAAATGTCCTAATCTAATCCAAGTGGGCCTAAATGGTCATATTTTATTTCTAAGGTTTTTTTGGTAGAATTACACTTACCAAATAGAATTATGAAATGTGTTAGGGTAATAATAATATCAGTTTTACCCTTAATTACCCTATTTACTTTTAATCGTGGTAAAAAAAAGTAAAAAGTTACTATTCACCAAAAATTATTTTCTACTCATTGAACCACATTTTACTTACTGACATCAACCGTTTCTCTCGGATTTTTGAAATTCCACTCACAGAAGCGTTAAAATTAAGTTTTATGTGAATTTGCAAATTCTCCTAGGAGGTGGGTAAAAGATGGTGAAAAGTTCGATAAAATTTTTATATATCTAAAATTATTATAAAATGACTTCAATGAATTGAATTTAACTTATATAGGTATTATGTATCAATTTTGACCTAAAATAAATTTAAATAAAATAAATAATTATTTAAATAAAAAGTCGGTTTTTAAATAGTAACCCAGTGTTTTCACAATTCATCAAAAATTGAATGTTTCCAGAAAAATACCAAAATTTCACCCTAGGATAATTTCGATATTCCAAATCCAAAAACGAAGTCCATTTTGAAAATAAAATATACAAAATTTAAAAAAGTGGTTATTACTATTCATAATGGCTAGTTTTAATAATATTTTAATAGCATGTCGTTGTTTACTGAAACTCGGTATTGCGTACGACGCAAACTATCAAGGAAGGTCGCGATTGCGTGTAAAGAAAGCCAAGATAGTGTTGTGTGTAGTGAAATATTCCTTTGATGATTTATATAAAATAAAAACAAAATATTTCTTATAAAAGTCTCAGGTGTTACAGAGTGATTATGCAGAAATTACCTTATTAATGAAAGATTAAAATAATTGAGATTATAAATGTAAAAATAAATGTAAATTGAAAATTTTTATGCCATAAAAGAATTTTATAGTTTAATATAAAATTTTATAGTTCATTAAATGTATTTTTTTAAGGAATCAAGTTTTTATGAATTTCACAAAAAAAAAATACTAAATGGTGTCAAAATTGACATAAATGAGTTTTTAAAACAAATACTATTTTATTAAATTATATAATAGTCCTAAAAATATAATATTGTTACAAATTAATTATATAATGTTAAATATGTGATTAATGAACCACTTGAGGTTCTCATATCATTTTATTGTAACTATATTAACCATAAAGTATAAAAATACAAGAAGACATGGTAAAAGTTAAACTATTTAACATATGGTTAAATCTAAGTGATATGGTTAATATGATGAACTAAAATTTTATAAAACCTATTGGTTGATAGTATTTCTACCCATACCCATTTTATCCTCCAAATATATTAATTTTATAAAATTATAAACTGTAAATAAATTTATAATAAATTATTATTTCAAGTTTTTCCTAATGTTCGTGTCACCTCTCTTATAAAAGGGTACTTACCCTTATTTTAAATTCACACATCCAAATCCATTTGGATCAACCAATACTGCTCAAATATCCTCCCAAATAACCTATATTAAACATATATCCCTTAATTTGATCATAAATCCAACCTAATGAGCCCTTTTGTTCAAATCAAAAGGAATCACATGAATAAGAGGTAATTATTTTATCTCATCTTTCAATGTTCTTGTCTTCTCCTACATTCTCGTTCTATGTTGTTTCCATACTAAAATAATTACTATAGTACCTCATAAATACTAATATGATATTTTAAATATTGTACAACCATATTCATTATTCTATCCATCCTATGAATTACAATGTCACCATACGTGCGTACGTACAACTTACCATCTCCACATCATGGTGCAGTTTGTTATTAAAAAATTAATTATTTGGATGGATATAATAATGAGTATAATTGATTTAAATAATAAATATAACATGTTAATTATTATGTTTATATAATATACCATCAAGTTACATATTATTTCACAGTCAATAGAATTATATTGTAACTGGTGCGTACGTACGGCTTACCGTCTCCACAACACGATGAGATTTCTTTCCCCATCATGACCATTCAAAAATAATTTTCATTTGATGATTATAAAATAATTTTTAAGAACTTAATATTATTCTTGATATGAATCAAATACATCTTATCCATAACAAACATGACTTATGTAACAAAACATATAGAGGAAAATGAATGAGTTAACACCCGAAACAATGATACTACTGAAATATTATTAACAAAGTAATATTAGAGGATTGTATATAATATTATATTAATGTATAAAATTCATATATAATTTAATAAAAATTATTTAACTATTATATACATGGTTAATGTACCCTATACTATGGAAAAGTACATGTTAGGGGTTAATTTTACAATCTCTTTACTATTTGAGGTTGTTTTTTCGTAAGTATCTACTGGGACTTCTTCATCCAATACATCCGTGTTACTTAAAAATATATTTCAAAACAGTTTTGATATTTACTAGACTATCAGTTAAATTCATTTAAACCTTTTTTTTTTGACATTTTATAAAATGTCTTGAAATGAATCATTCCATCATTTTCCAAACAAGATACATTATGACCTTTTCAAAAAAATTAAGGAAAAAATGTTTTTTAAATTATATGGAGGGTGACACTATTTTTCAAAATTATAAAAACTTTAAAGATTACCTTAAAATATTATAAGAATATTTTCAAATAAATTTTTTATTTTATAATTTTGCCCCTTTTAAATGATTTCAGTATTGAATGTTATATTTCTCTCAAATAATTTTTTGATTGATTTCATCAATATCATCTTCTATTATTGGATTTTATGTTTAATTGAAGTTGATTTATTATGATAAAATATTCCATATTTTATTGATAGTTATATGATATTTTTGATAGTATATGTACTATTTTTATGTCATTCACAGTTTATGGTTAAAGTATTAACATTTCCTATGCTAGTTTAATATTAATGATTATGTTATCTTTCACCCTATTCATATGGGGAATGAATTGGATGTAGTAAGTGATGTTTGGGGCCAAATATAGCTCCTCGATGCATCAGTCGGTCTCATGAGACAAACTAGTTTCTTGATATAAGTCCTTGACAAAAATTTTATTTGTATTCTTGGCATGAGGCCTTGACTATGTGGTTATGATGTTCAGCATTATGGATTCCCTCATTATGAAATTTGCTATTGATATTACATGTGATTATTTGACTTGTAGAATATATCTGTGAATATTTAAATGGAATTATTTGATTTATCATTGCCATATTATGCTAATTTTTAAGTTTAAAAAGGCTTGTTTTTTAGTATTATACAATTCCGTATATGTTTAAGCTTATTTATGATAGTTTCTGCAATATTGTTATCCTTACTGAGCATCTGAGCTCACCCCTTTCTTATGTTTTATTATTCCATGGATGAAAAGAATTATATTGTGATTGGATTGTAGGGATAGTAAGGGATTTTAGTGTGTTCAAAGGAGACATAATTTTTTTCCATTTCATAATGTAATGAAAAACTTATGTATGTATTTAGTACGTCCAAGGCTACTAAACGGATTGGTCTTTTGGGACATGATCTCTTATGATCATGTCGATGCTATGTAATAATGCACTGACTCTGGGTAACTGGGTTTAGGGCTTTAGAGTTGCTATCAGAGAATGTTAAGTACAAACCATGGTAACTAGATTTATAAAAACATCGATTAGAGAACATTACCACAAGATATGCATTGAGGATTAGTATATAAGAACATCCAAAAAATGTGGTAATGTGAATATTATGTGGGTTTTCCATGAAATGCATCCCTTTATGGATACTACAAGTGGACATATTTCGGGAAAATATGTACCTTGGAGTTAAAACTGCTACAAGAAGTTTGAGGCTTGACCTGGGGTATCCTGGTACACAACAAAGGGCCTTACTGCGCACATGGTTTTACAATCCTGGGGGATATGTTTAGGATAATTCACATTTTCTATACAAACCATTACAAAGGAATTATAAATAAATGATTCCCCAAAGAAAATATTTTTAGGATTATGGATTACATGCATAAACTATTCAATTTACGTTAAGTACTTTACATGTTTGGAATTATGCATTTCGATTCATGGACTAATCTTGTGTTGTAAATTGTTTAGAAATGGTTCATAGTGGAAGGAATGGAAATCATATCAACTCACATAATCCATGTAGGGATTACCCTCCAATTTAAGATAATTATAGTGGATCTGGTGATGCAAGCGGTACTGAACTGCTTATAACCATACTAGGACAACTCAATTAGGTTACAAATAATAACGTTACCCATATGGAGAACCCTGATGCACAATTTGGTGGATCAATGTTAGACCTTTTCATGATTCAAAAACCACCAACATTTAATTGGACTACAAATCCATTTGTATATGTTCAATGGATAAGTTCCTTATAGAAAATATTTCATGCTTTGGGGAGTAGCTAAAGGGAAAAAGTTTTCATGGTATTTTATCACCTATTAGGAGATACATATCAATGGTGGTCATTAATTCAATACACAAAGGAGGGTGAAGAAGTATAAAATATAGAATGGATTAAGTTTAAAGAGATTTTCTTAGAAATATATGTTCCTCGTGAATATCAAGCGGATATGGAAAGGCAATTTCTGAGTCTGAGGAAAAAGGAGGATGAGAATGTCACAAAGTATGAGGATAACTATACAAGTTTATAAAGGCATGATGTAGATTATATAAGTAACACAAGAAGTAAAATTGATCTATTATTTGAGAGTTTAAAACCATTTCTCTATTGAGAATTAGTCTTACAATCATTCTCATCATACGAATATATAGTCTCATGTGTTATCAAGACAGAAAAAGGAAATCTCTAAGTCTTATGACTTTAAAGTGAAGAATGAGAAGAAGAGTTATGTTGAACACTCTGGAAAAGGAAATAAAGCAAAGAAGGGAAAAGTTTAATTTCCATCCTATATTAATTGTTGGAAGAAACAACCTAGTGAATGCCTAACGGGGATGAGATTTTGTTACAATTTTGGATAAAAAGGCTACCAAGATCATGATTGCAAGGGGGATAAAGAGGCTACAAATGTTAAATGCTATGATTGTAATGAAATGGGGAATTATGAAAATGAATGTCCTAAACATCATGTAAAATTACCTCAGAAATAGTCATGGGAGAAAGTCCAAGATTTTATGATCAGAACTGCTGAGGTTGATGCTCTAAATGACATGGTGGCAGGTACTTTAATCATTTCCTCAAAATTAGTGAATTCTTTATTTGATTTTGGATCAACACATTCTTTCATATCATCCCATTTTTTCAAGAAAATTAGATATTTATAATTTGAATTAATAAAGTAGTTTTTAGTCTAAAATCTTAAGGGAAGTATCATGGAAAAAAAGTTTTGTCAATCAGTTACCATTATGGAATATAAATGTTCTGTAACTACTGATTTTATCTTCATACCCATGAATTAATTTGATATAATCCTTGGTATATATTGGATTGTGGACGATGATGTGAAAATTTACTATAATAAAAAGGGGGTTACAATTTTTTATGATGACAAGGAATTTCATATCTTTAGAGTAGAAACATCACCATCTAATTCTCATCTAGATACATCCCCAATAGCTCCACTATATTCAATTATTTTTAAGGAATGGAGTGAAATAATTATTGGTGAGGAAATGAAATTACAAATAGAGTAAGTACCTATTGTTCAATAATATGTTGATGTGTTTCTAGAGGATTACCTGGACATCCTCCAGAATGGAAAATTGAGTTTTCCATTGACTTAATCCCTAGTTTAAGGCACATACCAAAGACCCCTAATAGAATGTCCACTGTGGAATTAGTGTAACTAAATAAACAACTAGAGGAATTTAGTAATAAAGGATTCATTCTCCCTATTGTTTATCTATGGGTAGCCCTTGTACTTTTTGTTAAGAATAAAGATGGGTCTATGAGGTTTTGCATCGACTACAGGGACATCAATGATATAACAATAAAGAAAAAGTGTCCCCTACTTATCATTGATGATTTATTCGATCAAATTCATGGGGATAAGTATTTTTTAAATATTGGCCTTCGATCTGGATATTATCAGTTGTGTGTGAGGAAGGAAGACATTCCAAAGACAAAATTTCGAACTAGGAATGGTCATTACGAGTTTATAGTAATGCCTTCTGGACTGACTAATGCACCCTCTGTTTTGATGGATCCAATGAATCGAGTTTTTAAGGAATATCTTGCTGAATTTTTAGTAGTATTTATTTATAATAACTTGTTATACTCCAAAAGCTACTAAGATCATTAAAATAATTTGCGCACTATTCTAAAAACTCTTAGAAGAAATGAATTATATGGGAAGTTTAGTAAGTATGAATTCTAGCTTCCAGATATTTCTTTTCTTGGACATATTTTCTCTAAGGATATAATCTATTCTGATCCTTAAAAGACAAGGGAAATCTAATAATGGAAAACACCAATGAGTATAACAGAGGTACACCGTTTTATTAGTTTAGCAGGTTACTATAGACACTTCATCCATAATTTTTCTTGATTAGATAACCCATTAATTATGCTTACACATAAAGGGGTTAAGTTTGTTTGGACAAAAGAGTGTGAAGAATGTTTTGAAGAATTTAATAGAATATTATTCAATGATCTTGTCTTGACTCTACCATCAGGGAATGATGGATTTGTTATTTATAGTGATGCATCAAAGAAATGACTTGGTTGTGTCCTTATATAGAATGATAGAGTTATTTCTTATGCATCATGATAGGTAAAAATTCAAGAACAAAATTATATTACTCCTGATATTGAGTTGGAAACTGTAATCTTTGTTATGAATATATGGAGACACTATCTCTATGGTGAAAAATGAGATATATATACTGATCACAAGAGTTTTAAGTATATTTTCTCAAAGAATGAAATCGACATGAGGCAAAGGAGATGAGTCAAAATACACAAGGATTATGATTTCACTATACACTAAAACATCGGAAAGGAAAATATGGTCGAAGATTCTTTGAGAAGAAAGGATCATAAAGTACTAAAAAAGATGAGAGTTGAATGGGATCCTATGTTCATGGATCTAGTAAATATGGATATATGAATAATCATGGAAGTTGAAACATTGATACTTTTTCATATGGTGGCCAAACCATCTTTACTAGAAAGGATAAAAAAATTATACTGATGATGAGGATTTTCAAAAGAAAAGTAAATATATAAATGAAGGGATATTGATTGAAATCATATATAAAGATGGAATTTTGAAATTTTGGAGGAGGATTTATCATCTCGACCTACCAAATCTAAAAATGGAATTTTTGGATAACGCCCATACCTCCAATTTCTCTATAAACCCTTGTAGCACTAATATGTACAATGATTTGAAGGAATGTTTTTTGTGGGAAAAAATTAAGAGGGATATTGGTGATTATGTGTTAAGATGTATGGTTTTTCAATAGGTGAAGGTTGGAAGACTACATCCTAGAGGATTCATGCAACCTCTTCTCATACCTGAGTGGGAATGGGATGATATTATGATTTTATTTTTCATGGGGCTACCAAAGAATCCTAGAAGGAATGATGAAATATGGGTCATTGTTGATTTTCTTACCTAGTCATCATAATTTCATGTTATAAGAGAAGATTTTCCACTTGAACATTTATCAAATACTATATATTAATGAAGTTTTAAGACTTCATGTTGTACCCCAATCGATTGTTTCTGCTCGTGATCCCCATTTTACATCCAGATTTTGGAAAATTCTTCAGAAATCCCCGGATACTGAACTTCGTTTGAGCACTGTCTACCACCATCAAACTGATGGAAAAACATAATGGACTATTAAAACCATAGAAGACATGTTGAGAACTTAATCACTTGACTTTCAGGGTATGTGGGATCATTATTTACCTATAGTATAATTTTTTTTTATAATAATAGATTCCATTAAAATATTCATATGGCACTATATGAAGTGTTATATGGAAATAGATGTCGCGCACCAACTTTTTGGGATTATGTTGGTGAAAGAAAACTTGTAGGCCCAGAACTTGTTGAGGAAACAATGGAAAAGGTTAATATTATCCAAACCCACAACAAATCAGCTCAATGTTGGCAGAAGAGTTATGCCGATAACAAAAGGAATGATTTGGAATTTCAAGTAGGTGATCATGTTTTCTTGAAGGTATCTCCATGGAAGGGTGTTATAAGATTTTGTAATAAGGGTAAATTATGTCCCAGGTAAATTAGACCTTTCAAAACTCCAGAAAAATTTCATGTTTTATCTTACAATTTGTAAATGCCTCCAAGTCTCTCCAAAGTTCATGATTTGTTCCACATGTCATTTTTGAAAAAATACATGTTAGAACCAATGCATGTACTCACTTATGAAGAAATAAAACTAGAACATAATCTATCTTACTATGAATAGCCTATCAAAATTAATGATACAACAGAATAAGTGTTGAGAAACTATATGACTTGTCTAGTAAAATTTATTTGGAGAAACCATAAAATGGAAGATGCAATGTGGGAACCTGAGGAACATATGATGAAGAACCACCTGATTATTTTTAAGCATTAATATTCTAGAAATTTTGAAGAAAAATTTATTTCAGGGAGGGAAGAATGTAACATCCCATACTTCTATGGTATGCTTCTCTTTGAATAATAAAATAGCTTGCGTTGTATGCAGCTCCGAGTACTAGCACACCACGACCAATCAAACTAGCCATTTAAAAAGCAATTATGAATAGTAATATCCACCTTATGATATTTTATAAATTTTATTTTTCAAAATGGACTTCAATTTTGTATTTGTAATATCAAAATTATCTTGGAGTGAATTATTTTCATTTTTTGGAAAACTTTCAATTTTTGATAAATACTGAAAAACACTGCATTATTGTTCAAAAACAATTTTCCTTTAAATATTTATTTTTCTATTTAAATTTATTTTAAATTTAAAATATATACATAATAAATATATTATTCCAATTTAATTCATTAGGGTTATTTCATAATAATATTAGATATATAAACTTTTATTGAACTATTTAACTTCTTTTACCCACCTTCTACGAACATTTTCAAATTTTCATAAAATATAATTTTACTGCTTCTGTGAATTTAATTTCAAAAATAAAATAGAAATGTATTTCATTATTATGTAAAATGTGGTTCAATAGGATTAAAATAATTTTTGGTGAATAGTATCTTTTAAATTTTTTTACCACAGTTAAAAGTAAATAGGGTAATTAGTGGTACACATAATATTATAATAATATAAAATTACCAGAACACATGTCCTAATTCTATTGGATAAGTGTATTTTGACCAAAATAAACCTTAGGATAAAAATATGATCCTTTTTTATACACTTATATTATATTATAACCTTTATTATATTTTATTTAAAGAAGAATTAAAAGTGTTAAATTCAAATTTTAATAACCAAACCTATTTTAATATAGAGTTATAAATAAGATTAATTATACTATAAATATTCATTAGAAATATAAAAATATTTCCTAAATCATATTATTTTATTTATAATTTTTAATAATTAAATAATTAAATTTATTTATGACATAATGATGAAGCATAAATTACCTTATTAATGAATGATTAAAATAATTTATATTATAAATATTAAAATAAATGTATATTGAAACATTTGATTTTATAAATAAATTATAGGTTAATATGACATGTTAGGTTCGATTCAATGTATTTTTTTCTAAGGAATCAAGTTTTTATGACTTTCACAAAAACAAATACTAAATAGTACCAAAAATTAATAAATGTGTTTTTAAAACAAAAACTAGTTTATTAAATTGTAAAATAGTCCTAAAAATATATGATTCAAAAATATTACTTAGATAATGTTACATATTAGATTAATGAACCACTTGGGGTTCTCTTTTCATTTTATAGTAACTATATTAACCATGAAGTATAAAAATACAAGAAGATATGATAAAAGTTAAACTATTTAACTAAGAATTAAATCTAAAAGTAAGGTTAATATGGTGATTTAAACTTGTCTAAAACCTATTTATTGAAAATATTTATACCTATACCCACCTTATCCTAGAAATAAATTAATTTTTAGCTATTATTAACCTAAACATTTATAATAAATTAGTATTTCAATATTTTTTCTAAAGTGCCCCTCACCTCTTTTATAAAAGGGAACATCTCCTTATCTTAAATTCACACCTCCAAATCCATATGGATTGGCCCAAACCAACTAAAATTTCTTTAAAACTACCCTAATTTTATCCTATATGCCTTACTTTGATCATAAATCCATTATATGGATCCCTTTTGTTCAAATCAAAAGGAAGCACACGAAGAAGAGTAATTACATTGTCACCTCTTTCAAAGTTCATTTCTTCTTCTACTTCATCCTTCTGTGTTGTTCCCATAACAAAATAATAACACCAGTACCTTATACATAATGAGATGTTATTATAAATATGGTACAACCATATTCATTATTCACTCCATCCTATGAATGACATAGTCACCATATGTACGTATGTACGGCTTACCGTCTCCACGTCGTGGTGTTGTTTGTTATTCAACGCTTCATTATTTGGATGGGTATAAAAAAGAGTATAATTGAATTAAATAATAAATATAACATTATTATGATTCTTTATATATAATATACCATCCATCTACATAATATTTCCCAATCAATAGAATGATATTGTTGCTCATGCGTACGTACGGCTTACCGTCACCACGACGCGATTATATTTCATTCCCCATCGTAACCATTCAAGAATAATTTTTATTTTATGATTAAAAATAATTTTAAATAACGTAATATCATTTTGGATATGAATAAAATGCATCTTATCCATAAAAAACATAACTTATGTAACAAAACATACAATGGAAAATGAATCAGTTAACACCCGAAATAATAATACTACTGAAATATTATTAATAATGCAATATTAGAGGATCATATATGATATCATATTTATGTATATGGCTCCTGTATAATGTAATAAAAATTATTTAACTATTATAAATGTGGTTTAAGTACCCATGACTATGGAAAAGTACATGTTAAGGGTTAATTTTATAATCACTTTATTATTCGAGGTTGTTTATACGTAAGTATCTACTGGGACTTCTTTATTATCTACATCCATGTTTCTTAAAAATGTATTTCAAATTATTTTTACTATTTCATATAATATTGGTTAAAGTCATTTATACCCTTGTTTTACTTTTTATAAAATGTTTTGAGAGGAATATTTCTATTGTTTTCCAAATAATGTACTTTATAACCTTTTTGAAAACTTATTTAAATAATGTTTTTTAACTTAGACGGTGGGTGAAGCTATTTTCCACCATTATAACAACTTCAAAGATTCCCTTACAATATTATAAGAATATTATCAAAATAAATTTTTTCTTTTATAATTATTCTTATTTTAATTGACTTCAAATTAGAAATAGATATTTATCTCAAATAGTTTTTTCATTGATTTAATCTGTGTCAACGCCTATTGTTGGATCTTATGTTTAATTGAAGTTGATTTATTATGATACAATATTCCATATTGTATTTATAGTTTTAGGATATTTTTGAGTATGTATGTTCTATTTTTATGTCATTCATAGTTTTTGGTTAAATTATTCACATTTCGTATTCTACTGTAATACGATTGATTAGGTTATGCTTCATCCTTTTCATATGAGGAATGCATTGGATTTAGTAAGTGATAGGCAGGGCCCATTATATCCCCTTGATGCATCAGTAGGTCTCATGAGACAAAATAGTGTCTTGGCACAGGGTCTTTAAAAATATTTTTATTTGCAGTCTTGGCACGGGGCCTTGACTGTGACATTAATATGTCGGGCATTATGGATTCCATCATTATGAGATTAGCTACTGATATTATATGTGATTATTCGACTAGTATAATATCCATGTGAATATGTAAATTGAATTATTTTATTTATCTTTACCATATTATGATTAATTTTAAGTTTAAAAGGCTTGGGTTTTTTTATTTTAGAATGGCTTAAATGTTTAAGCTTATTTATGATTATTTCCACTATATTTTTGTCCTTACTGAGCATCTGAGCTCACCCATTTATTATGTTTTTTTAGGATGCAAAGAATTATATTATGACTGGCCTGTAGGGATAGGATAAGGGATATTATTTTTTTGATGAATAAATAATATTGTTTTTATAATTCACAATGTAATTTAAAACTTTTGTATGTATCAAGTACTTAAAAGACCACTAAACTTATTTTTCCTTCTGGACTTGATCTCTTGTGATCATTCCAATGATATGTAATAATTCACCAACTCTGGGTAACTATGGTCAGGGCTTTATATGTGTATAATTTTTATAGTCTATATATTATTGATATGATTACATTAATTTTTTGTTTCCATATTAATGTTTTCATTAAACAAAGAAGGAAAATAGTGTGTTTAGTTATAGATAAGAAAATTTTCGAGTCTATGAATTTCATAAATCAATTTTTCTATATTTATAATAAACAAAAAAGTGAATAAAAATATATTCATTTTAATTAACATTATAAATAAAATGAATGTTGAGAATTAAAATTGGATTTTGTACATATCATTTGAGATTTTATTTGTTTATGGTAGGTGCTATATAATATGGATTGAAGTCTTGTTTTGTTATCTATTACATTCTTGGTGTCAAAATTAGTAAAAAATATCATTTCAACGGATATGAATCCAGTTTTATGATCTTATAATATCATTTGTGTTGAAAAAAAGTATACATATATAATTTTTTATTATTTAAAGGCTTTTTTACTTTTATGATGCATTGGGATCAAAATAATTTGATTGTTTTAATTGATTCCATTATAATTGGATGCTTCTCCATTGATGAATCCCCATTTGTTTAGCTAAAAATTTGATGATTTTTTTTAAGTAAGGGAAAAAATTTAAGCTGGTGAAAACCCCACCCACATATAAGGGTTTTCTGAATTTTTTTATGTATATTGTAATGATATATACTATATTAAAGTATCCCTTATTGTGTGGGTGATCTACTCCAAATGAGATCCATGGTAATTTATACGAATTCAATTTTTTTGTGGAGTTTGTTAATAAACCTATCATTAAAGGTTGGTTAGAGTTTGTAGATATTTTATTTTTAGGTTTTATATTGAGTTGAAGGAGTTTTGATCATGGTTTGATTGTTTTTTGGAATGTTTTGGGAATAGTATTATTGTGAAGGAACACCTGTAGAAAATCTCATGGTGCGTGTGGATTCATTCTATAGGAGGAAGGGAATCATGGAGTAACTATTACGAGTTATACCATAATTTTGTTTCCCCAAGGATCTATCCCTTTTCCATAGGGTTGTTACTCTATAACCTAGAGGGGTCACACAATGATGATGGTTAACTAGGGGTCAACCCCATTTTCTAGTAGAAGTATCATTACAACCTAGAGGGTAGATTTCAAAACATGGTCCAGGTGAGGAGTCTTCACTTTGGTACCATCATAGTCACATTGTGACTTATCTAGTGGTTTATATTTTTAACAACTAATTTATAGGATTTTTATTGGAGCCTATAAGAACCCCCACACCCACCCCCTCCTGATATTCCTTTCCTATAGTTTTTCATTAGTGGGTGGAGTTCCCACTTTATCTAACTATTCTCCTCCCTTTGACTCCTTTTGAGTTAGGTTGTTTAGAATGATTTTATTTCCATGATTTATTGTGAGTAATTCCCTATTATATTATCATCTCTTACCCTTTATTCCATTCTAATTTTTTCTAAGGGTTTTGGGGAGATGATTCCATAGATCCATGGAAGAATCATCCCACTACTTGGGGATTTGGTATGTGACATGTATATAATGATTTAGGTGGTAATCTCCGAACCTCTATTCATAGGTTATCATTAGGTATGTTTCCCTATGATTTAATTTTGGTTTTATTCCATTGTGTTTTAATTATACCTTTTTACGGTTAATTAATTGGTTTATTAATGTTTCCTAGGAAAATTTGTGTGTTGAGCGTGGACGGTGCCCCATTTTTCCTAGGTTGACACCACTATATGAACTACTGAGTTTTTTATTTATTGTATCATTATGGGATTTTTTTAGTTTAATAGTTTATTAATATAGTTGTGTTCGTATTTCCATAGGTTCTCGTAGTCATAAATGCGTTCAGTAAATTATTAAGACCAATTATAGACCACAGGTTGAGGAAGGTTTCTCTATGTATGACTCTTAAATTTTATTTTTTGATTTCTTATCTACTTTTAAAAGTTGCATAAAATTTTATAAAATTTCTTTAATGTGTGCATGTTGATCATTACCAAAATGTATTAGTTCCTTTATGTGTTTTCATTTAATTTAAAAAGGGATTTGTTATGTTTTAATGCTCAAAACATATTTTCTTATATATTTTTCACAATTTGAGTGGTTTTTAAAATTCCTTAAATGATATTTCAAAAGTATTTTAGTTATTAATTTCTTTTAATTCAACATTATGTTAAATGGAGGAAACTTATTTTTTTATAAATAATTTCTATAAGATAAGTATTGGAATTATTTTAATAAATTTTTCTTATACTTGAATGATTTATTAAGATGATT
Organism: Viscum album; assembly: GCA_963277665.1. NCBI lineage: Eukaryota > Viridiplantae > Streptophyta > Magnoliopsida > Santalales > Viscaceae > Viscum > Viscum album. Next base: position 1,459,688,534 of record OY728121.1, read on the forward strand.
TATTGATATTTTTTTATATTTTGATTTGAATGTCAATAGGTAGAACTTATAAAATATTTTTGTGTATTTAATATATTTTAATGTTTCCTTTTGTGTTTTTTTCAAGGAATGTAAATTATAATATAGTTTTCCTAAATGATTTTTCAATGTCCTAGTTACTAGATAACTAAAAAATGAATTTCTAGATATGGGTATACCCAAGAAGTGATCCCATTAATGTTTTTATGTAAAATCAAAAGTCATGTGCTTATATAATGTGATTTGTTGGAATTACCCCAGATAACTGATGATTTTACTATATTTTAATATTTATGAGAATAATGATTCTTCATTAAATGTATTTTATAGGTGATGGAGAATTAAAATTATTTATTTATTAATGTTTCTGTATTTCACTATGATGTTATATTCTATAAATCATGGTTGATATTATTCAACTCTATTTTTTTAATCCTAGGGTCCTCAGGTTATTATGTTTTGACATATGATAAGTATTTTTACACATTACATATCTTATACACGACCTTGGCTTAAATGAATAATAATCTAAAAATTTATATAAAATGGTTGTGGTTCTATTAGATGGATATCACTGTGCTATGTGGCCATGATGAACCCCTCCTTAACAGTCAATGAATAGTTCGATATGCTTATTTTTTATCATGAGAAAGTATGAGGACCTTAGTGGTGTGTAAAACATAGTTTCATAGTGTTATCACATGATTTCATTTATTTAATTTTATTTATATTAATGGTTCTATTACAATTTATATTTAATAAATTTTCATTTACATTTGTGGATATTATTTTTCACATTAGATTTCATGTCCTAGTTTATCCTCACTCAATTTTTTTTAATACTGTAGAAAACATAAGCCCCGACTTATGGGGGATGGAAATTATGTATCCCTATAAAATCATCACTTATAATGAGATAACTACCATTGATAAGGACAGTTTGCAATAATACCCCATAATACCTCATTTTGGGTACCCTATGATGGATAAAATATCATCCATATAATATCCTTACCTCCAAATGTGGAAAACATTGATACCAAGATTAATTAGCTTTCTACGGTTTATAACCAAATATTTTAGGTCCCAAGGGAATCTATAATTTCCCTGATAATGCCAAACTAGCACACTTGAGTCAAAATCCACCTCCACAATATTAATTATATAAATCCTATAGACAGACAAATCGGTGGACATCTCTCTAAAAATATGTCACTGATGTATATTTTTATTATTTTATTTTTTGCGATTTTTTTAGTGATCATTATCTTTGTGGATTTCCTATATTTTTAAAGTATAATTTATCTCTTTTGTAAACTACTCATATGATTTGAATGGAATAATAATGATTGGTTATTTTCCATTAATTTTGAAATTTTATTATTCATAATAGAATAGTTTTGAAACTATTCAATTTATGTTAAATTATATCCCGTTATAAAATGTTTCAATATTTTATTATGTTTAAATTGTTGAAATTTTTACCATGAATAAAATGAACATCTATGATGGTTAAAATTGAATCTTTTTAATTAATATTGAAATCATACCATTATAGTTGTTGGTTAAAAGTAGAATGGAAGGGCTTTATGAGAAAATTTTATGCATAGGGTGTGGGGAGGATATGTTTGACTATGTGAAATAGGGTATTTTTTTTCTTTAATGGAATCTCTAAATAAAACATATGAACCACCTCTCTTTTCAAAAAATTTTCCAAATATAATTCATGTGGGGTATTTCTTTCATATCTTGGTTTCCCTTAAGGTTCTCATGTCTACATTTCTAACTATGATGGAATCATGTTATTTTCTATCCCAAACTCTCAAATTTTCAGTTCCACACATATCTTATGGTGGTCCTTCATTTTTGTATTTCTTAAAACAAGATATATTCCCTCTATTATTTCTTATTCATCCCATCCTATTGATAAATCCTTTAAAATAGTTGTTTCAAGTTAACATCCTCCCCATATGCGTCTTCTTCTAACTATCATTCCCTGGGTGGCTTAGGACCCACATGTTCATGAGTTTTGGAAAAATACATTCTATTGATTGAGAGCACTAGGGCTGTGAGGATTCAAAATGATATAGATCTAAGTGTCCCCTTCCCTATAAGATATTCATCTCTGATGGCCAAGACCTTTCCTTTATGAAAAATATCCTCTTATCAAGATCCCCTAGTTTTTGTTACTCATGTAATATTCAAGGTAAATAATATACAATCGATAGGTTTCCATAATATCCCCTTCCTACCTATCCCATAGTTTGTGATTCTAGTCTGGTGAAGGAATCTAATCCTTGATTAGGATCTAGTGGTCATTGTTATACTCTTTAATACTAATGCATGGGCATCTAGAAGGTATCACTGAATTCAAAGGACCCTTATCCCCATAAACTAGGATTATCTCCCACCCTTTGTTGGTTTCTGATGAGGTCATTTTGGAAATATCTAAAGATGATCACTCTCCTCCAGTGGTTGTTTTTTTCAATCTACCTATGTGATTGTTATGGGCCCTCTAAGGATTTTATTTCCACTTTACCACTATAACCAACCATTCTATTAGTCTCGATGATAGAATCAGATGGGGCGGTACCATAGTTCCCTAATAATGCATCATCATCAATGGATAATTTGATAATCTATCATCGGTTATGTCCTCCCTCTTCCCTAGTTCCAAATTATTTTAAAGGTATGTCATATGTGTGGATGTTCTCTTACCATAATCCCAATTAGGATCATTTTATTTTTTTAATTAATCTATTATCCATGAATTAGTGGATTAATGACTCCATAAAACACTTGTAGTATACTCAAATAATAAGAAAACCAAATCTCCACCTCACTCTCCCAAAAGTATGATCAGTTAATGAAATAACAATACCAATAATAATGGATCCTCTTTATATAATGATAAATTAGGTGATCATGTCGTTCATCAAAATTCTTCATGATATCCTTCATGATATGGAATGAAAGGGGAATCAAATACCCAACAATACTAACATAAATTCTCAAGTTCATTAGTGGTAATCACATTTATCTCTATGAAATCATGGAATCCAAGTATATGGGTTAGAATATTTTAAATTCATCTCAAAAACACCATTTCATCCATTGTTTTTCATGGACATCCATACAATTTTCACCTGTGAATTTTGGCGATGATCATGATCATGGGGACCTCATTCATGTTTCTAATCAACACATCATTTTCATGGTTATAAAAAATAAAATATATTTATTTTATCCCATCTTATATAAATTTGAGGAGGGAGAATGACAAGGAATGTGTAAAACATTTTCTTCCCATAATCATGGGTTTGTACCATGGTTCTTAGTGGTTTATTTTAGTAATATTCTCAAACAATGAGATAATAAGGGATGGTATATTTACTAAAATAATAACATGTGATATTTTTGGACATTCTATTCACCTAGTATCTTACTTATTATAGGCTTCACTGGAGAAATTTTTAAATATTACAACAATAATATAGGAAGTAGTGTGATATGGAGTATCTTGAATATATGGATGGTCAATCTCTAAACTATTCTCATATTCTATAGTTTTTAATCAGGAACATACCATGATATATTTCTAACAACTCTAATTCCCTCATAAAAATAAAATTCATTGTAATTTATGAAAAAAATTATTCTCCTCCAAAAGATACATAGATTCTAGTGTCTTTAAATATATTGTTCAGAGTACCTAGTTATAACACATGAAAGGACATCCTTTGGTGTTTCTATAGAAAAAAATTGATATTTAAAGGAGACATGTAACGAACCGACCCCGGTTTCTCTAAAACCCGAGACCTGACACGATCCATCACATACCTGAAGGGAGTTCCCGATCCCCACGAGCTAGTGATAATAACCCATGCATCGAGTAACAAAACTGAATGAACAATTTCTCCCAACCTTAATAACCGCATGGCATAAATTTATAGGGAAATAAAGGGATAGTAGAATACTAACAAGTATATATGCTATAACTATAAGGAAAACAGTGGAAATAGAACAATATAAACTGTAACTAAAACCTCAAAAGGAAAGTTCGACTACAGGGGTCTCAAAACCAAATAGTTACTCAAAAAATGGCATGTATGAACTCCAGCCATATCACCACCAGATAAACATCCTAGTAGACATGAACCTCACCACCTCACTACGGTGCCTTTCCTTTCCCTACACTGGAATACAATCAACGGTCTACACACCACAACATCAGTTCACATGGTGTCATCAAATAGGATATGTAAGATCCCACCTAGGTGTTCTATAACAACTCTCTCTATAAAAAATATTATATGCTCATTTTTAAAATAAAACATGGCCTGATAAGCAGTAATGTAGTTTTATAGAAAACATGGTAAACATTTCCTTTTCTACAATTCTAAAAAAGATGGTATATTAGTTTCAAAGAACTTTCTTCATATAATTTTCCACAAGAAAAAACATGCATACCAAAGCTAAATTAGAAAACTAATAAATACAAAACAGAAGCACATGTATCACCGAACTGAGGAATACTATAGGTCTAGGAATCAGACTACTCGTACCATAAGAATCAAGTGCACAAAAACTGAACCCAGAACAACGAGCATATGAAGTAGAGGAATACCCCGTGATTAAACCCCCAAAATGTCAATATTGTATACTTCGAATAATTAGACTAGGAAATAGTGGAAATAACCAAGACAAACCTCATTGATAATAACCAATAAATGGACTATAGTCTCAAGAGAAACCTTCCCCATAAGTACCCATTGTACTCCATGGGATATTTTTCACAAACACATTTCAATTCCATGAAAACCATTCCAAACTATTCATAATACATTTATCAAAATCAAGGTAAAATCTATTTTTCTTTCAAAACCCTTTTTCAACACAAACAATCAATCATGCCAACTTCATAACTCAATTTATAAAGCAATAGTAATTAGGATCATTATCATAGGCTAGAGACGGAATGACCTACCTCAATGTTCTGGTTCCACATGCCCACAATAGGATCCAAAAGTAATGAAACCAGATATTTCCATCAATGAAGGCCCTAGAATCAAACTCACGCCTCAAAGAATTGATTCAAAATAGAAGGAAAGTGGTTGGAAGATATAAGAAGCCCCATGTAACTCAATAATGAACTCTAATTTCACCGCAACTATCCAAGTAATAAACTCTGAGATAAGATTTCACAACTGATCTAGATGAGGATAAGAAGAAACATACAACTTGGATCAACTAATCTGATAACGTAAGGCTACAGTGATATTGGGAGAAATCATAAGAAATAGAGAGAACACTTACCCATAGGGACATGCCATAGAATAAATGATGAAATGGAGTAGATCATATCACTTCATAATTTGAGATGCCTCTAAAAACTTCCTAGGAGTATTTTAGGGTTGAGATCCATGAGTTTTTCGAGGAAAAGGGATGAGAAAAACCAAAAAATGTGGGACACAAACTTCAGTCTGGTCCAGGTCACAACGTGTACCCCTTGGTAACGATGATTTTTCCACACTGGATATGTTACACCAAAAAACATGTCACCTCGGGTTTAAAATCCTTTATTTAACCCCTACATGATCTGTACATTAAGTACATGATGTGTACCAGCTCACGACATGATCTCCCTATTCACGACAAGATCTCCATGTCCATGACATGCATCAAGCACCAAGTACATGATGTGTACTTCAGTTACACAATGTGTACCTATTCAATAGTCTATAGTAAACATAGAAAAAACACATAAAAGGATTTTTAAAACTATAAGGGAACATAGAAAAAGGTAACACATACCTGATCAAGGTAACATGATGTTACAATCTCCCCACCATAATGACTTTCTATCCCTGGGAAGTCATGTGGAAGATGTGCTCCCTATGAAAATATGAGGCCAATTCTCTCTCATAAATGACTCACATTCCCAAATATCATGAGAATCAGATCCTTATGTCCATATAACTCTGACCAATAGAATCGACTTCCCATGCCAGACTTTTTCTTGAGAGTCATAGATCTCCATTGGTTTCTCCAAAACATAAGCATTTGGTTCTAACTCAACTTCTTACCAACTCAGATCATGAGTGTGATTAGGGTGATACTTCCTAAGCTGAGATATTTTGTAAATGTCATGAATGCCCACCAACTGAGCCAGAAATGATAATAAATAAGAAACCTTCCCAAGTCGTTCAGTGATTTCAAATGGTCCAACATATCTCAGATCTAACATTCCTAGTTTTTTGAGCTGACGGTGACCCAAATGAAGAGAATCATTTAAGAAAACCCATTCACTAATGGAAAAATCCAAAGGATGATGTGGTCAATCTGAATACTATTTATATTTACTCTGGGATGTAACCAGATGTTGTCGCGCCTCTTGAATCTTTCTTGATGTCTCCTAAACTAGACATGATCCAACCAAAGCTACTTCTCCCACCTCTGTCTAACAAAGATTTGATATGTAGAGGCGACCATACAAGGCCTCAAAAGGACCCATTTTTATCAATGAATGGTAACTGTTGTTGTAACATAAACCAACCCATCCATGGTGGATATCCCATGATCCCCCGAAATCCAAGACACAAGCCTAGAGCATATCCTCCAGGATCTAAATTACACATTTTTCAAGCCATCATATTGTGGAAGGAATGTTGTGGTCAACTTGATCCAAGTCCCCATTTCATCTTGACGACTCCTCTAGAACCTTGAGGTAATCCTAGGATTTCTAGTTGAAATAATAGTATAAGGACTCTCGTGTAACCTCACGATCAGCTACACATACAAATTAACCATATCATCAACTTTAGTGGTTTCTCTAATTAGAATGAAATGAGAATACTTGATCAACCGATCAACAACCACCTAGATAGAATTTTTCCGTTGGGGGGTCCTTGGTAACCCAACAAAAAAATCCATTGACATCTCGTCTCACTTCCAAACCATCACTAGAAGTCATTGAAGCAATATAGAAGGTTTTAATTTCTCTTCCATTATCCATTGGTAGGTGTAACAATGGGAAACATAATATGCAATGCCACGCTTCATAACCGGACACCCAAATTGTCTTCTTATTTCATAATACAACATTGTAGAGCCTGGATGAATAGACCATGAAGATCTATGACAATCAAACAAGACAAAATTTCTCATAAGTGTTGGGATGAAAAATCAGTTCCCAAAGTGAAGTATGAAATCTAAAGAAAGAGACTAACCAGGAACTGTCTCCCCACCATAATGGGCTTCCCAAATCTACTAAAACTCAAACTCTTGTTGTTGACTTTCCAAGATAGACAACCTTTCTCCCCACTATAATGGGTTTCCCTAATCTACTGAAACCCATCATCTTGTTGTTGATTTGCAAGATAGAAAACAAGAGAGATGACAACAACTGAGCATTGGTCAAAACCCTACCCGATACATCCTTCTGGGCATCAACGAGAAAATGAGAAAAAATCCCCATAAGATTCCACTCCTCCTTCAATTCAAGAATAGCCTGTGATGGTACCTTCCTGCTTAAAGTGTCTGTAATTCCCTTTCCCCAGAGTGTAGGAGGTTTCAAAGTCAAATGTATAATCGTATCTTACACATCATCTCTGTCTAATATTCAATTCCTTTTGGGAATAGATATATCATGGACTCTTATGTTCAAAGAAACCCATAAAATTCTCCCCAAAGAGATAGTGTTTCCAACATTTAATCACATGCATCACTGTAGAAAGCTCTAAATCATGAGTGGAGTAGTTATTATCAGTTGTTCGGAGATGAAGAGATCCATAAGCTAACACATGATCATCCTATATAAGAACATATCCCAAACCAACACCTGATGTATCACAAAACACCATGTACCCCTTTCCAAGCTCAGGTAATATCAGAACAAGTTTGGATGTCATAAGTCATTTCAGTTCATCAAAGGAAGACTAACACTTCAGCCCATGAAAATTTAATTTCCTTCTTTGTAAGAGAAGTCAATTGTGGTTCTACCTTAATGTAATCCTTAAAGAACCGTCAGTAGTATCCAGAAAGACCTGGGAAGTTCAGAATTCCAAAGACATTATGTGGTTCCTTCCTGGACAAAACAAGTTTACCTTCTCTAGATCTACTGATAATTCATTCTTAGAAATTCTGTGACCCAATAATTTCACTTCTCAAATCCAGAAACCAAATTTTGAAATATTTCTATACAGATAGTGATTTCTTAGAATCTCTAGAACCAATCTCAGATAGTGATCATGCGCATGCTAATATTTAGAATAAACCAGAATATCATCCACAAAAACTACCAAAAAAGTGTCATGATATGGATGGAATATCTTATTCATAAAATCCATAAAAATTACATGTGGATTAGTAATAACGAAAAGCATCACAAGATATTAATAATGTCCATACCTACTCTTGAAGGCTGTCTTTAGTATATCCAACTCCCGCACTCTGAGTTGATGATAACCCAACCAAAGATCAATCTTCTATAACTACTTTTACCCATTTAACTAATCAAACAAATCATCCACCCGAGGAAAAGGGTATCTTTTATTAACTATTACCTAGTTCAACTTATGATAGTCCACAAAAAACTGAAGTGAACCATCCACTTTCTTGGTAAAAAGAACAGGGGATTCGTAAGGAAAAACGCTAGGTTGAAAAAATCTCTTCTCTAACAGATCATCCAACTGAATCTTGTGTTCTTTCAACTCTGTTGGTATCATATAGTAAGAAGGAATTGATATCGGTTGTGTTCCTAGAACCAAGTCAGTTGTGAACTCTACCTCCCTATATGGAGGAATACTAGTGAATTCATCTAGGAAAATGTCACGAAAGTCTCGAAAAACAATAGGAAGACCCTCAATAGAAGAAACATCATTGGGATCAAATGAAACAGTAACAAAAAAACTCCTAATCTCGGGGTGGGGTGGTCTTACAAGACCTGACCTTAGGTCCGACTCTCACTGAAACACAAGAGATCTCCCATCAGTAGCAAGAAGAAAAATGCACTAATGATAATAATCAACCTCATCTCAATAAGGTAAAATCCCATACATACCAATGATGATGTCAAACATATCTAGATTTAGAACAAGAAAATATCTAACCAACTTTGTGTCATCTATCATGAACAAACAAGGACACCAGAACCCCTGATCGATCCTATTACCAACAGGCGTCACTAAATCCATTTTAAAGGGCATATGTTCCTTTGGATGTTTAAGTGTATCAATAAAATGTGCAGATATAAACAATTGTGAGGAACTAGTATCAAAGAAATCAGTAGATACTAAAGAATAAATAAGGGGTGTACCTTTCACCTTTTTCGTACATGCATCAACTTCCATTGGAAACTCATCTACTGCATGTAAATGCTTCACTCCTGAGGCCAGTGGCTAGAACCCTATACTCTTTGAAGATTCTGAATGCATCGCTCTAGCCTTTGGAGTCGACGAACCCAAACCATAACAGGGTGTATTCATAACCTGAAAGAAACATTGTAGATGACCAACACATGCATATCTATTTCACGTCTTTGTAAGAATGGGACAAGAAAATATGATTTGAACCCCCATGCCACACAGGTAGCAAGTTATAGGCACACTGTCATCGATAACGGATGGTGGAGAGGATGCTCGTTGCTGAGACCCACCTCCAACACTCTTACGATGGTCCTGCAACTTCTTTTTCTTCTCATGGACACCACAAAAGCTATCACCAGTTGAATGAGATGAGGTTTTAAAGAGGACATTTTCTACCATATCCATCAATTCCATAATTTATCTATCTACTATCTATTCATATGTATAAATCTTCAACATGAAACTTGAAATATAATGTCTGGTCGCAAACCCTGTAGGTACTTATGCACCTTCAGCTGGTCATTCCTTACCACGTTCAAAGCAAAATAGATAAGCATAGAAAACCGGTTAGTGTAGGCTGACCTTGAATTCTCTCCCTACTACAATGATAGTAACTCTATAGTTTTTTCCAACATTAGAGATATTTGAAGAAACTAATAAAAGAATATGGTTTTGAAACCCTTCCAATCCAAGCCCACATGTCTGTCTGCCTGGACCATAGAGTCCCACCAATGCTTTTTGGAACCCTTGAGTCTGAACGCTATGCACTTTACCCTAATATTCTCAGGTGTCTCCAAGAATTAAAATATTTTATCGATTTCCCCATCCAATCCTCTTCCTCTTGAGTTTCATCCATCCCTTTAAAGGATAGTGGCTCCTCACGCAAGAAATCCCATGATCAATATCTTTCCCCTCTAACTCCTCATTGTACATCATCCACTGCGTTATAAACTCGAGGAAGATCTTCATCAACAGCACGAAATACTAGAACAATCGCCACAATGATATTTTTATCCATAGTCGGATTCCCATGAGGAGCATTAGTTGGACCTTCTAGAGGAACCTATGGACTATGTCTTAGAGGCATACAGCAGCACCCCGAAACATATGAATGATCAAACATAGAATAAATATCAGTTCAAACTACAAAACCAATAAGTAGAAACCGAGATTTTAAAATAAAAAATCAACACTAGAGACACATTTCCCAGCATACCATGGTATCTTGAGTGTTGTTCCAACATGATCTGGCCGTGAACTCATCACAACATACCTCTCAAGTTGTGATAATCATATCTCATGTCTAACCGACATCCAAAGAAATTATTATGGAGGGAAAACAACCCTATAATACCAAAATGTAACGAACTAACCCAAATTTCCCTCAAACCTGGAACCCTACCCAATCTATTACATACCTGAAGGGCATTCCCAATCCCCACAAGCTAGTGACAATCACAACGGAATCAAGTGAAAAAACTGGGGAAATGATTCATCTCAACCAGAACAACCACATGTAATACATATATAGAAAAATAAAGTAATAGAGTAATACTCAAAAGTATATCTTCCATAACTGTAAGGAAAATAGATGAAACAGAATAATGGAAACAATAGATAAAAACTCTAAAAGAAAAGTCTGACCACAAGGGACTCAAAACCAAAAAGCTACTCCAATGACGGAATGAACATACTCCAAAAATATCACAATTATGTACCCATCCCATTCGATAAGAACCTCACTCCCTCACTACCTCACTATGGAAACTTTCATTTCTCTGTAATGGAAGATAAACAAAGGTTTACGCACCACTGAAGTAGTGTGTAGGGTGTGAGCTAACATGCTCAGTAGGATCCCACATAGATGTTCCATAACAAGTCTCTAAATAAAAAATCATATATGCACATTTTTGAAATAAAACATGGCATGATATATAGTAAAGAAATTTTATATAAATCATGGTAAACATTCCATTTTCCATAGTTTTAAACAAAAGCACGTATATCAGTTTCAAATAACATATTCTATATGATTTTCAACATGCATAAACAAACATATCAAGACTAACTCAGAAATACAATAAATAATAAATAGAAGCACAAGTATCACAATGCTAAGGAATACTATATTTATATGAGGAAGACTACTCATACCATAAGAATCAAGTGCACAAAAATTGATCTTAGAATAACAGGCCTAGTAAATATAGGAATATCCCATGAGGAACCCCCCCAAAATATTAATTTTAGTCCCATTGAACAGTAGAACTATGAAACAGAGAAAATCCTCAATACAAACCTCCTTGATAATAAAAAAGAAATAGATGATGGCCTCAAACTAAACCTTCCTCATAATTAACCAATATAACCCATGTGTTCTTTTATATAAACCTATTTCAATGCCTTGAAAACCATTCCAAATCATTTATAATCCATTTATCAAAAGCCAGGTAAAAACCATTTTTCTTTCAAGGAACTTTTTAAACACAAAAAAACAATCATGCCAATTTCATAAATAAATTTATAATGAAACAGAAATAAGGATCATTAGCATAAGCTAGATACAAAACCACTTACCAAAAAAAATTTTTCACACACACCCAAAATGAAATCCAAAAGCAATGAAACCCAACTACACCATCAATAAATTCCTTGGAATTAAACATGCACCTCAAATGGTTGATTAAAAATATAATACAAGGGGTTGGAAGAAAGAAGTAATCCCATATACCTTAAGAATGAACATCTGCATCAACACAACTAGCTAAGGAACAGCCTTCGAGACAAGATATATAAGTGGATCTAGATGAGGACAATAAGAAACATCCCATATGGATCATTGGTTCCAATAATGCATGGCTAGGGTGTTATCGCAATCAATCTAAAGAAAGCATCTAAGAGAAAACATACCCAGAGAGATACACCATATAAGTAACGATGAACAAGATCTGATTGGATTGATCTAGAACATGAGACGCCTCGGAAAAATGCCTAGGAGAAATTCAGGGTCGAGATCCATGATTTTCGGGAGAAACAATGCCAAGAAAAATAGAAAAATGCATGACTTAAACCTGTTTGTGGGCCGGGACATGACATTTACCCCTTGGTAATGACTTGAAGTCCATGTTGGATAAGTTACAATGAAAACCCCATATCCTAGGGTTTAAAATCCATTATTTGACCCATACATGATGTGTACCAGCTCATGGCATGATCTCCCCGTTTAGGACGTGATCTCCCAGTACATGACATGCAACCAACACCAAGTACATGATTTATACATCAGGTACATGGTGTGTACCTATTCTGTAGTCTGTAGTAAACCTAGAAAAATCACATAAAAGGATTTTTAAAACAATAAGGGATCTTATAAAAAGGTAAAACATAATTGATCAAGGTAATGAGATGTTACAAGACTTCAAAAAATAGAAAACAACAAATATTTTACTAACATTATGATTGATGGGATACACAGTAAATTATTTATCCTGATAACTAGCTATAAGAGAAATCTAATGATGAAATATTTATTATTCAAATATTAAAGTGCATTCAATAACATTATATTTTTTCATGAATAAGAACATGTGTCTAGAGAAATGTATTAAACCATATGGATAAGGGAGGGTGATAGAAATATGACCTATTTCCATTAATTTCAAGGGGATAAAAAATACGTTTCAAATATTAATATGACCCTTAAATATGTGACACATTCCCATGATGTTAATTTAATTGGACATATTACTATTTCTTATTTCTATCTTTTTCATACAAGACCAAGTAAGGTGTTGAGAGTCGGTTCCAGCTTACCAAATTCTACTGATGATTTTTACCAACATATTGAGGGTAATTATATCCCAAGACAATGATAACATGGGATTCAACCTTAGTTAAGCAGAAATCAATGGGGGAATTAAATATCATAACCCTAAGAGTTCCTTAGTCCTTTATTTTTTTCTTATATCGTTCTTCTCTATTTTATAATATCTTGTTAAAAGTGATATCATTAAATAAATTCAAGTATTCATTAACATTAGTCCCCTTATAAGTGTTTATTCATCCTTTATCCTTATTATCATACCAAAATTACATAACCCAAATTCTTTTAAAAAGTATCCTTCATTAGATGTTGTGCTTTTTCATACAAAATCATTACAAATATTCTGACCAAAATACTATCACGGAACTTGGGACTTCATATTTGGAATGAAAAACCTAGTATTATCAAAGGATAAAATAGTCAATGAGGTGTTGCGATAGGCCAAGAAATAATCTTTAAAATCAAAATACATGTTAATTTATTTGACATTATAATAAATATTAAAATTTAAAAGTCCTATGATAAAATTTGGTGGAGTATTATTCCCAATGTTTTGAGGCGGTGTGGTTTTTATTGAATGGGTTTGTAACCTTTTATTTCATTGGTTCTCATCTCCATGTTTCACAACATCAATTTTGGTAAGGTTTTTTATCTTTTTAGATATTTTAGGGGTATTGGGAAAGGATATTCTCTTTCTCTGAGACTTTCTATTCTTAATTGAGTTGTTCTTAGTGGGAATCAAAACCATGGAATCTATAAGGGTATGATTCTCCCTGATAGAGGGATGTATGGTTTCAATGTAATATATCAAATATTGTTTATGGATGATGTGAACTTATTTATCAATGGAAACATACATTTCATTCAAAATTTCTAGGTTATTTTTAATTCTTATAGTGGTAGGAGTGTACAGTTCACAAATGTTAACAAAAGTAGCTTCTACATGTCCATATATTCAACTAATAGTTATGTTAGGTGTATATGGGAGGGGTGTCTAATTTCTAGGAATAAATTCCCTATATACAATATGGTTACTCCAATATATATTGGAGGTATTCACATTCATTAATTTGAAGGTATTTATAATAAAATAATTGGAAGAATTTGTAATTGTAAAAGTACATTTCTTTACTGTGGGGGATAGATCACTCTAGTTTTAGTTTTCTATCTTACAGCCCTATTCATGTTATCATGGTTTATAGGGATCCAAAAACTAATATATGGAATAATTAAAAAAAATACATAATAGTTTCATTTTTATTTCACACTAGAATAGGATATATGACTAGACTAGTTGGTCTGCAATTTCTAGGCTCATTGGTGAAGAAGGATTCAATCTTACAAGAATCAATGAAACAATCACCTATATAGGAGACCGATATTCTTGGGAGGATATCTCTAGGAAATATCATTGATACATGTTTATATGGTAAAGATGTGGTAATTCAAAAATATACTCATCTAAAAAACATAGAGGATCTAACCTATTGAATTGACTTTAATGTCATGTAACCTTGATTAATGATATGTCTTCATGGATCATAGGTGGGAGTGATGTTTTTTATATTATGAAAACTTCACTAGACCTACCCACTTCCTCTCTAGATTTCCAAATATATAACTATGCTTCATATAAGTTTTTTAAAACCTTCGTTTCCTGGAGGTAGTTGTTAATGGAGATTAGAATGACATGGTAAGAAATATTCAATTAATTAATGCTCCAGATTATTTTATTTTCAATACATGAAATTTTGGATCCTTCAATTGATCTTAATTTAGAAATATATTTCCTGAGAAATAGATCTTTCACTCCTAAGGTTGAATTTTTTTTCAAATATCTCCCAATAATGTTCAATTTCATGGATTAATGACTCTGGAATTGGGCAGTTCTAGTATATGTTGAAGTTTAAATAAAGTACATCCAACTTGTATCTAAATTCATGTATTGTTGTAATTATAGTTTTGAATCATTATATCATTTTTTTCATGGATAATATGCATACAATATTTTATTCTTAATCAGATATTCATATAATTATTATGATTATATTGAACACTTACATGAATCTAGTCTCAATGTTCATGTAGCTGACAAGATAAATGGACAAGGTTTATGTAGTATTATAACAATTAGATGTGAAGTGACATGGGTAACATGAAAACCTTTCTGACTCCAAATCCTACCTTATAATGAGGATTAATTCAAATCCATGGACCTTTTATAAGTATCTTACCTTATATATTTGTAGAAGATGGTGGATCTTCCACTTAACCTCTTGTCTCAATTTTCACATGTAGTCGAAGTGACCATTAACACTTCAAAGAACAGTGAAACTTGGGTGCGTTAAAATACACTAAACTAGGGTCATAAAATTAATACTAATGGTTCATATAATCTTGGGTTCATACGTGGAGGAGGCCTTGCCTATGATTTATTTGTTCATTCATCCTTTCCTTCTCTACATTCTATAGGGAGGGATCCACCATCCAATATAAAGCACCTAGTTTTTATTGGTTTAAATATTATCAAATAAAATAACATCTTTTTATCTTTTTGAAATAATATTCATCCATATTGGTTAAATTTTTAAAGTATAAACTATTATAATTCATTGAATCATTATTTATATATTTCGGAACTCTTAGATAACTATTTAATCAGAAGTGGAAATATTCCATACTTTTAATGAGGGTGGTATGGAAGATGATCTTCTTTATTAAATAAAAATATCATGATAATCCACTTATTACCTATTGGATATTTTTACCCCTCCATATAGACTATAATAATATCATACAAGGGGTTTCCCTTGATCTCCATTTCATTCATCCTCTAATATCTCTTGTATTTCCCTTTTCTTCCTGTCAAATTTAAAAATAACAATAAAATAAAATTGTTAGTCAATCAAGGGAGGATATGTACGAACCATTTTTTTCACATCTATACACATTTCACATTCAATATCGGTTCTAGTGGGATGTAGTGGTTATTCATGGTGTTTTTTGGGCATGGTGGTGGTGCTAAGGAGGGGGGAATTTTATTGACATTTTGATATGTGTTGTTTTGGTTGGTTATTTATTTTTTGTTTTATTTATCTCATGTATAATGTAATTAAAATATTTTAATCTAGTACTTTTTGGATTTTTTATGTTCCTAAATAAATTTATGGTTTTATTCTTAATTTTATTCTTGTTTACATTGTTTAAGTTTTATTTTTTCACAAGTTATGTCATATATTAAGGATCATTTGGTGTTAGTAAATTTTAAAGCATATTATCCAGTATACATGATCATCTTTCTTTTGTAGTGGTCATCTCAGAATCCCATGTGGAATTACTTTCTTATTATATTTTCATAAAGAACAAATTTTCCCACCTACAAAATTGTGATGCCCATAAACTAATTATTTTCTTTTGTAGATCAAGAACACCGTTCGGGTCTTTTTACGGGATAGATCATGTTCAAATACCATGGGTTGTTCAGTTTGGTATGTGAAATTTCATGACATACATCATATATCATAAATTATTTGTTGTGTTTAATTTCAATTATTAAGGTTTGTATACTCTGTAAAAATTAGAGAGTTCTTATTTCAAATATTTATTTGGATAAATATGATATATAGACACCCTTAGGTGAATTTTTTAAAAAAATCAATGGTATGATGCAATATGGTATCCATTAAGGGAAACTAGAAACTGATATTTTTATTTACACAATTTAAGTAGGTTACTAAACTATGATGATCATGGGATGTTCCCCATAATATATTCCACCCTCAACATGGGTATCATTTTATAATCTAGATTGGGGTGTTACAAAATGGAAAACTAGAGAGTGTTTGTAAAGATATTTTTAGGGTATTAGTGAGGATAGGTGGGTCAATACTTTGGATTTAAACTTTAATAATGATTATAAAAAATATTTATCATAAGTTACAATTTACCATTGGATTCCACATAATATGAGTTTTTAAGTAATCCAAAATGGATCTCCTTATTTTACATTTTTTTCCTATTTGTGTTCTTTTTTCTATAACGTTATTTTTTCCATGATTTGGGAGTATTTTAACTTAGTGGAAATATATGTATTTAATTTCATGTATCATTAATCAACATAAAATAATAATATTGGTATATGAATGCATTTATGTATTATTTTTTTACATTGTCACATATAAATTATTTTTATCATTTTTTCAAAATAAAATATTTATATCGATTTTCATAAATAATGAAATGGTATTATTTAATATTTTCATTATCTCGGTTAAATAGATGTAAACATAGCCTAAATAAGTAAACATGCCTTTTTTTTAAATTTAGGTTTATTATTAACAACACTTATTAAATGAAAATAGTATATTAAATTAAAGTCCCCATAATTACTCATTAAAAATCATTTTATGATAACACTTTTGTGTATTCAATTGGTTTATCAAAATTGAAATAATGGGAAAAAATAAAAGATAGAATTATTTGTGAGAATAATGTTTAAAAAATATATGATTTTATAGAAAACTAATTTAGAAGGATTTGGAAATTCTGTGTCATCCGAATTAAATATTAAATCTTGGGATTTTTTAGATTGATTTTTATAAGATATTACTTATTGAATTTGATTATTTCTAGTGTTATGATTTTAAAAAAAATCACCATATAATGATAGTTTACCTAATTTAATAGATTTATTTACTTACATAAGTGATATTTCAATTCAGTTTTATACACATTTTTTTATGACGAGATATAATATTTTCGGTAAAGAATGAAGGGATTAATTTTGTTGGTAAGAAAGGAATTTTAAAATCGTTTTACTAAGGTGTTCTTGGATTTATGGATTTATTTCAACAAAAAATAATTTACATTATTCTTTTATAGAATTAATTTTTAATATACATGGATTTTGGATGTGATTAATTAAATTAAAATTTCCTTATAATGGATTAAAAATTCAATTTGCGGATCAATGTGTTTACTTCAATGGATGAAATTAGTAATTTAAATTTTTTTGTAAATTTTATTTAAAAAAATAAAATAAAAAATGTCATCATATCTGTAAAACCCAATAATTTTTTTTATTTTCATCCAATATGGTTTAGAAATAAATGGATTGATCATGTATTATTTAATTTTTGGGTTTTTTCACTAGTTCTTAATTTTTTTTTCAAATAATGGAGTTGGACTCTTTTATTTAAATTTATAAGACTTATAAAACAAAATTTTAATTTTATGTTAGAAATAATAGGAACCATGTGTTTTTGATAAGCCAAATATAATATTATTAAATATATAAAATTAAATAAAATTCATGGAATGGGTCTGGTTTGATGGGAATTGGAGCTTCAATAATTATTGAAATGGTTAAATTTTGGAAATAGTTTTAACATGAACTAATGCTATAGGAATTGATATGAAATTTTTATGTTCAAAAAATTATGTTTATAAATATATTATTTATAAATTGGTTTCGATGGATATGATTTCAATCTCTCTGTATACTTTTTTTATATTTTGGAATTATTTTAATATGTAAATATTATAAAATTGGATGTGATATTGAATATCTTATTTAAATTATGATATAAAATTATTTTTATTAAATTGTGATAAAAATTATAATTATTAGTTAAATAGGAGTATCGAAATTTAATTGAAAATGGTATTTAAATTATGGTATGGGTAAAGTTAATATGCTTGTAGTGTCATGGAATTTTTGGAAAATTATTTCAAGATATATAAGTTTTTTGTGTGAGTTATTATTTTGGGGCATCTAATAAGTTTTATAGTGAATTGGAAAATATAATTTATAGTATTTGTTTCAAAATTCATTAAAATTAGTTACATATTTCTTCAATTTTATTTTCATAATGATAAAAAATTAGGTAAATTAAAACGTGCTAAATTTCAATGTAATAAAATAGAAATGGTTCATCATCGGATGAGATAAATATTTATGTAATTAATTGATGATCATGTTGGATGGTTTGTGGTTAATGGGTATTTAATAAATTTCTATATATTTTAAATTTAATTTATAATATAATTTAATATTTTAAAAAATGTATAAATGGACATATATTTTGAAATGGGTTTTTTAAGATTAAATTTTTTGAATAAAAAGGGACAATTTTGGTTTTTTTAATGCCTCATCCAGGGATATCAAATCTAGGTTAGAGAACATACTTACCTTATGAATGAATCCCCATATCACAGAGGATATTACTGTTTGTAGAAGACTAAGTATATATTAAAGAGAAAATATTACCTCATTATCTTGAAAAATAATAAATATATATATGACAATCATAAAACCAATAACTATAAAAATGGTATCATATCTACATGTAAACTATAAAAATAATATCACATTTTACAAATAAATAATAAATCATTGTAGAAAAATATCCACACTCAAAAGAGTGAAAATCACATGAGTTTGATTTGATATAAAATGATAGTGAAAAAATATAATAATACCAGAGGCTCTACTCTAAAACATCCTCAAAATTTTCCTCACATCCACCTCTATCACCATTCCAAGAATACCAATCATAGTAAACTAAAATCCAGAATTTCCACTCACTAAGTTCACTAGCACTGAAATTTGTACCCCCATCACGGTGAAGATGTACATTGTGATTATGAAACTCAATATGGAACCACTAAAAATAACATAATTTAAATTCAAAAAAACATGTGAGTAAAATTACAAAATAATAATGAATATATTCATATAATTAGTATACACAACACATGTAATAAATTTTTTTTGTGTATTTAATGAAGTTGATATTTACATTTATATAATTATTAATGTGTGTTTGTAATAGAGTTATGAATTAAAGTGGATGTTCTAAATTATTAAATTTTGAAATCATGTGATTTATGGAGTTATTGTTTTTGGTTTCAATAATTAATTGGTGTAAAGTAATTTAATAAATATATGTTCTCACATACGAATTAGGGGATTATTATGGGAATTAAAGAATTAATTTGGAGAAAATTAAATTGGATTGTACATTTTAATTATGAAATGGAAATGTTATGGATTAAATATCGTAATTACTTTTAGATATTTATTATGTTCAATTAAGTTAATTTAAAAGATACATTTTTTAAATGACAAGGCTAATGTTTTTGATATTTCAAGATAAATTTTTTATTTCAATATTATTATAGATCAAGAAATATAATCCATTTTACAAATGGGAGATATTGGCCAAATTTAATTTTATAGTTAATTATCCCACCACCAGAAGTTTGAATTACTATAAATAATGGGGAATAACCAAAACAAAATTGTTAATTAAATGTATCCATTTAAAGGATACATTCAATTTCTTGTGTGACCAATCATGGAAGTTAATTTTTATTGATAAATAGGCCTATAGGTTTAACTACCAATAATAAATTAATCATATATCTCTCACAAATTTTATAATGGATCTCAATGAGTATAAATATATGGCTAATACACAGAATGAAAACATTATTTATTTAACTGAATTTATTTTATATTATTCAATCACTTATAATTTTTTAGAAATATAGAAAACTTATTTCAGTTTAATCACAAAATCAAGTTTAAAAAAGATGGAAGAATAATATTTTATATGATAAATTTTCAAGATTTGGAGTTATATTATGTCAAACAAGAATACTAATTCATTAAATTTATGAAATTAATGATAGATTTAATTTATTTTGGGAATAATGGAATTAATTTTGGTTAACTAAATTAGGAGAACACATTTGAAATGTAAAATGAGATATAAATATATTAATATTTATATGGGTAGTTAAATATTATTAAAAAAATTATGTAATTAATAATAATAATGTAATTTAGGGAATAATACTGGATTCAATGTATCAGGTAAATAGTTATTATTTTCCTTTAATAAGATTTTTCATATGGGTTATAGTAGAGAGAGTTTGGTAATATTTTAATTTAATAATTTAGAGGGGTGGAATTAATTGGGGTATTTTATGGAGAATATAGGATATTAATGGATAGAATTTGACTTATTTAATGAATTATCCATGCATTATTAATACATGTTTGGTGGAAATGGAAATAAAAATGTTGGTATGGGAATTCCACTGTATCATTTCATGAGACCTCTTGAGAGATAGAGAAAATAGTGTAACTTCGATGGAGTGGTTAGAGGAAGATGATTGGAAGTTTGAGAAGTTTTATAGAAAATTATGGACATTGAACATCACCATAGCAGATCATCAAATTCAAGGACTATGTGGGATTCTTGAAGGCTCGTCTGGGTAGGTGTATTTTATAATTTCTGTATGATGACTAACTAATTTTTTCATTGTTGATAGAATATAATTGTAATATTATTTTGTTAACTATAAAAATTTTAATAAACCATAACCTTTTCTATAAAGTTTTTTGTTCCAAACTGTTTGTAAATTTATAATGATTTTTTCATAAATCATGATCTTCTTTATAATGGTATTTTTGAAATTTTTTTTGTAAAATTAGTTGAAAAATTATTTATTCTTTTAAATGTTTTAAATGTAGTTTATGTTATATTATCTCATGGTTTCGGTGTGTGGGTGATTTTTTTTATAATACCGATATTTAAAATCTTTAAGATGCTTTCATGGTGTTTGATGGGGAAATTATATTGGGAATGTTAATGTGAGATGTGGTAAAAAGGTGAAAAATAATTTTATATCATTTAAAATTAAGGGTCTAGAGTTATGAATTACTGGGTTATGACATTTTTCAAAATTTAAAACCATAAAGGGATAATTTAAATTTAATATATATATATTTTTTAATTCCTAAACATGAGTGATTTATTAGGAGACAATGATTTTTTTTAATGATTGAGAAATTATGGATGTTTTTCTATTAATTTTTCAAAGTGTGATTTTTTCCAAATGTCATAAGAAATGGGAAATTTATAAATGAATGGATTTTGAAAAGATATAAGTCCTTGAATTGAATAATATCTATATTTTGGCAATTTAGTTTGTATTTATTTTGGTAAATCACTCTGTTGGAAAAAAAAGTCAATGATTTAATAAAATTTATTTGAATTAAACTACTAGATTTGTTCGTATGGATGTTTATTGGGGTCATTGGGATAACTTACTAAATTTTATATTCACCTATATATGAACACTTTGGAAGAGATGTATAAATGATTATTCATGATATTGGTAAAAGAATTGTCTCATAATTTTTTAGTGTTGTTCCATAGATCGACATTAGATACATGAATAGAGGATCCAATAGAGTCAGTGTATTAGAGATAATTCCCTTTTATATATCTACTTTGAAGCATAATATTTTTTCAACATAGTTTTGGAAATTGTAAAATATAATTTTTTTAACCATGTTAAATTTTTAAAAGTTTTTTTACAAAAAAAATTTTTGTTAAAAATGCCGGATTTTCTATTTTGGTTTAGCTGTTTTTATGGAAAATAATTACCTAATGGTGTATGACATCCCTCGACATTATTTTCTATCCTATGAAGATTAGGGGGAACACTTCATGCCATGTGTCCATATAGTTCAGGTTCCTATGATATTTTATTTAAAAACTCTATTGGATCATAGTCCCTCTTTTGAGTCTTGGGGGGGTTGGTATGCATAGATAAAAGAATGGTTTAAAATCTAAATGTTTGATTAAAAAAGATATTCCTAAACTATTAATCGAAAACCTAAAATTATAGGGATGTTATGGGTAAATGGATTATTGATTATAACCTTTTTGGATATTTCTATTTGTGGCACTAAACCCACATTGGGTCAAAACAATAAAGATTTCATGAATTAAGATAATTATGGTAATGAATTACAACACATGTATATGGTTTTGGAAGAAAAAATTATCATTTTATTGAAAGTATTTCCAAACATGTAGTCTTTTTCAATATTTAAAAATTTGTTTTAAAAAAATATATATGTAAATTTTTAAATTTATTATAAATAACAATTTGGAAATGATATTATCCAAAATAAAATTATAAGAAGGCTCCTTTATGGATTGTTAAATAAAATTTTTATGATGGTGATACATAAAGGGTTGTGTATTATTGATAATATATTTTTTATTATATTAAATTATACCACCTAGAAAATACAAAACTAAATGTTAGTAGGGATCAACATAGAATTTATTTTCATTCCAAAATTACTAAACCCAGTAATTAATGGTGTCAAGGATATTAGAGTAAGTGATAATCCAGATAAGTTGATTGAGGTGGATTAATATTAAAATTTTATAAATTAGTATCATGCGTTATGAGATGTTCTTAGACCTAAGAAAAATGAATGGACATTAAATATAACCCATAAATTTAAATTATATTGGTCACATGATACCTTAAATGTTGAATTTAGTTCTTCATTATAGGAGGGACCACCTAGAATATTGTGGGAAATAGTTCAAGAAATTGAGGGAGAAAAATATATTCCCTATAAATTCTTCCATAAGATTTTTAATGATTAATATTTTTTAGATGAAATGATGTTGGATATATCTTATAAGTTCTTATATCTTTCGTAAGGTAACAAGTATTCAATCAAATATGAATTTAAATTAACTAATCTTGTGAATTATTTCATAAAGATAATAATATAAATAAATCTCAATGATTAGAGGTTCAAGATCAAATTGTGATTAGAAATATGGTCAAGGATTTTACTTATAAAACAACCCACTTTCGGGGTGTTGTCCAGTAAGGAATATTAAATCTAGGTAGACAATGGGATAACTTATTAGATAATTATTTTATTACAAATTGCAATGAAGAAAGAAATATATTTAGTGGTTAGAAGTGGATGAAAAGATAATTTTAAAGGAATCCAATAGAATCTGTTTATTACTTCACTAAAGGAATGATTCCATTTGAGTTATTCCAATTTGTAAAAATATGATATTTGAATTCCAATTTTCTGTAACTACCTTTTCCATGTTTTAAATTTTGAATTTTGGAACAATGAAAAAGGTTTATGGGAGGTTCTAAATATAAATCAATATGGGAGAATCAAACTAGGTATCAGTGTTAAATATGCAGGTTAACGAACGAGCTTTTATTGAGTCAGGTACTCATGGTGTATTTGAGAGACCACAAAAAAAATAAAGGTAAACACCAAAAAATATTCAAGTAAATTTCATTGTAACTGAAGAGACAAAAAAGGATATTTTTGTTTTTAGATAACTGACTATGGTGACTAGAACCATTTATATTACTTCTATGATTATTTCTTCTTTGATTCATATGGTATTATCACAATCATTTTTCTCTAAAAGTATGGTTGATCTCTAGAGATTATAATAGTAGATGATACTTTGTACTATGATGATTGATACCCCACTTGGAGAAAGGGTTTAGAATTTTTTTATTCGTCCTGTCTGATAATGGTAGATTATGTTGAAACCTCTTGGGTATTTTTTGTATGTGGGATGAAAACATATGTCCTGATAATTGGGATGAATTATACGAGTATATTTACATCTCAAATTTAATTCTATAGTTGATGAGTTAGTTTTAGGGAACTAGATAGCACTATCCAAAACATCAATAAAGGGTGGGATATTTGAGCATGTGTGGAAATCTCAATGATAAGATTGGTTGCATTTATATATTTTACTTTATAAGTATTAGTTCATGGATCAATGTTGAGTACATTAAAATATCTACTTCTTACTGTGGTGGACCAATATTAAAACGTTTTCATAGAGTATTTTTCTTGATTGACACCAAGAAGGTTAGTGCATTTTACTATTCACCACATACCAAAAATAATAAATATTTCCTATCCATAATATCTCATGAAATTAGTATATTTGAATGAATTAAATGTCTAGAAATATAATCTTGAGAGGAAGGGATCCTTTTGAATGAGTTATTCTCAACGGGAAACATCATTTATGTTTTCCAATAAATATTATGCTCTATTAAAAGAATATATTGAATACTAAAATATAAACCAATAATAAATACCCATTACCTCCAATTGATGATCTATTTTACTAACTAAATATATCTTATTAGTTTTATAACCTTTTAGTTTGTTATAAATTGCTATTACTAAAGGAATAACACATTATGAAAATATAATTCAAATGACTTATGCACACTATAAATTTTTGGTTATTCAATTTAGAGTCACCAATGCGTCAGTTGTGTAATTGGAATTAATAAACTAATTCATCCAAAAATTTATGGGTTTCTAATTGGTGTTTTTTCTGGATGATAATCTCATTTACTCAAGGATAGAAGTTGACCATGGATAGAAATTGAAGATTGTATCAGGATCTCTATGTGAACATAAAAAATTATACTATGTTCGGAAAATTCCTCTTATTTATTTAATAAGAGAAATTTATTAGTTTGTTTTTTTTCAAAAATACGTATTTCAGTTTAATCTAGAATATTCAAAAATATGGTGTATTTTGAAAAAATTCACAAGAACACAGTTAAGATTAAATTTTTAATTTTTTTGTATTGATATTATTGAAAATGTATTCAGGAATTTTCAATATCGGTGGTTCCCATGATTACCTTTAACTAGATGCGAGAAACATTTTATTTGAATGGGCAATGTTAGGATTTATTTATTTATTTGAATAATAGGCTTATTTTAAAACTCAATTTAATTATTCTTGCTCTATGAGTTTCCAATGAGTTGTATTTTGATGTATCCAAATTATTTTTAGGATGAATATGGTTCTAAGAATTTAATATCCCATGAGAATAATTGTCCTATGCATGACCTATAATTAGTTGTTTTCATTCAATCCATGAAAGATTTAATTTGTTTCCCATTTTGTTAAAAAATCATAAATATAGATAATAAGAGTAGAGATATATTACCTCACAGAATGATATCAATATAACGAAATGAATGTTCCTAATATGTCTTCAAACATTTAATTTTGAACTAATGTATACACAATTAATGGGGAATGTGGTGGAAAATTATTTGAGTGGAGAAAAAACTAGCCAAGTGAAAATAGATTTCAGCAAGTAGTTAAATTTAATGGAATTATTAGAAAACATTCAAAAATATATAGAATAATCCTTGAAATATGTGTTCATTTATATTATTAATCAAACTATTATTATTTTTAGAGTCGGTGAAAGAGAAAAAGTTATCAAATGACGAATGTAAGAGTATTTGGGAAGCAACATATTGTAATTATATAACTAGTGAATAGAATTTGTCTTAAAATACGATGTTTTTATTCAAAGTAAATATAGTAGTTCTTAAAGAACTGAAAAATAATTTTCTATAATAATTTTATCATCCATGTGTGGAAATGAATCTTGAATCTATTGATATGTATCATGACATCAGACACTATTTTTTATGGCCTCGTATGAAGAATTATATTATAGAGTATATCACTCTTTGTTTTATATGTAAATGGATAAAGGAATAGAATTGAAAAGTGGAAAGGTTGATAAGGCCTTCTCATATCCCTACATGACATTGGGAAGACATATCTATGTATTTTTTAATATGGTTACTAAGGCTATAGAAAAAATATAATGGTGTATTTATGGTTGTAGATGAACTAATTAAAGGTAGAAAATATCCTAAACATTGAAGAAACATATTTATTTGATGATTTTGGAAATATTTACTTGAAATTGGTCATTATAATTCTATGTTTAAAAAATACCATCATCTCAAATAAGGATATATGATCAATGTGCAGATTTTTTAGGGTGTTTATATCTATTTGGTTATGAAATCCGGGATAATTGTAGCTTATCATTCATAAATGGATACAAAAATAGAGTGGGTTATTGGAATTTTAGAGGAAATTATTCATGCTTGTGTAATTGACCTTGGAATTTATAAGGAGAATCACCTATCATTAGTCACGTTTTTTTAAATAATATATACCAATAATTTATTTTTATTTCACCTTTTTAATAATTATATATATATATATCCATTTTATTCCTTGTTATGCTGTGTTAGTTCCAATGAAAAAACAATTTTTAGACATAAGTTTGCATTAAATTAATACATAAGCATTTGTTCTCAAATCAGAATAAAAAATTAATCATTGATGAAAAACCTTGAAGTTTGATGTCTGGGATAGTTTATTCTTGAGAGTTTCACAAAATTTATGATGTAAAAGGTTGGGAAATCATGGGTTGTTTAAATCAAAGTATATTTATAAGGCCCTAGCCTTAAACCTTACTTAATATTGAATTAAATGAATAATTCACGTTGAGGATCTTTTCAGGTTTAGATTTTTAGAGAATTAGAACATAACTATTACATCTTAAAAGATTACAAAGTAGACACTTCTACTAAGTCTCCATAAAATAAAAACTCTTAAAAAGAAATATGTCTAGATTCCATGTTTTAGATAGCATGAAATTCCCTTGATCCCATCCTTGACCTTATTCCACTTTAAGTCCTGTGAAAAACATTTCGAAAAACTTGGGGTGAGCATAAAAAGCTCAGTAAGGGATACAAAAATAATGAAAACTGTTTGTTTTTCAAACATCTAGTAGACCATGTATACTATATCAAAGTAATACCTTCACCTTCATGAAGTAGTAAAAAAAATCTTCACTGAATAAAGTATCATTACATACTTTTTGTAACCAAAGGAATTACCATAAAACCCATATAAAGAGAACATAGAATATATAAAGGTAACTTGGGACATAAACATACTTATGTGGAATAACCATACGGTTGACTTCCACACATATCACTTAATGGAATAGCCATACGGCCAATTTCCATAAATACTTAATGGAATAGCCATACGGCCGACTTCCATACCCAATGCATTGGAGGTTATAACGTAACCACCCATCCTGGTATTCACGGCACCACCCGTCATATGGTTTATAACGTAACCACCCGTTAAAATGTCCAAGTACCAATATAAAATCATAAAACATAAAACCAATATAAAGGAATGATAAAATTTCCACATTTCAATCACAATATATCATAAATATATTGACATAATAGAATCCTTTTTCAAAACCATTTTCAATACCAAAATACATAAAAGAGTATATGGTATTTATATTATTCTAAAAACATTACGGCTTGTTGAGAAAGCCAAAGATCAAATAATACTCGCGGCGGTGGAAAAGGTCGTTGTCACCACGTACGTTAAAAAAACATTCCTTTTTGTCATTTAGTAAAACGATTCGTAGAAAAAGATTCCTTTTATATAAAAGTAAAAGTCAAAGGAGTTTATACACAGTATAAAAGAATGTTGTGTATAAAACGAAATATGTTTCAATGAAAGGAGATTGAGACGAAGTCCCTTACCTTGGGTCCGACTTGACTCGATCGTTCTTTAACGTCCTGAATAATAAACTTGAGTTAATTTATACTTGATTAAGAACCTTTTTAAAGTTCATTATTCTTTTTATATCACTTATTTCCATGTTATAAACATTATGTAACCATTTAAGTTAATAATGTTTGTTTTGTCAATATTTGGTTCTTAAGTCAAAAGTTGACTTCTTACAATTACATGTTGTTCATGTGGTCAAAAGTTCTTTATATCCAGAATGAAATTCCCGATTTGGATATAATATGTATCATATATATCCAGCATATACATGTATTTATAATATTACATAATCATTTAGAGGTAAGAAATGAAATGCACCGTTCATGGAGACAGTAAGACGTTCGTACGCATGAACGCTACTTTCATTTCTTTGTCATATTAGTGGAATTAAAATTAATGATAGGTATGTATATTTTAATTCCAGAATTATATTCATCATTTAGATATATCATTAATTATATATATACATTATATACATGTAATTTTAATAGTACATTACATTTGGGGATAAGAAATGAAATGCACCGTTCATGGAGACGGTAAGCCGTACGTACGCATGAACGCTACTTTCATTTCTATCTCATACTTTAATGTAAAGAAATAATAATGATATAGAGGTATATTATAATTCTAGTATAACATCATATATAATAACTTTAAATCCATCCATTACACGTCCCACATATGGCATTAACGAATCACATCACTTTGAGGGGGCGGTAGTCCGCACTTCCTTAAATGAAGATATCGTGTTTACCCATAATGGAAACCATAAAGGTATGCCAAAAATGAAAAATACAGAAGCCTAAAGAAAACATAAACATATTATATATCATATATAAAAATAGTGACATCATAATGGCCACCCTTGAAGGTGTTAAATGAGTATTGAACAATCATCGTTTCGGGAGGCAGAATTTCGCCATCCACGGAAACCGTATGTTCTTTAACCATTTGATGTAGTTGTGTGAGAGTGTAGCTCAAATAAATATTATAACAACATCCTAGTATATTTACGATACTGGTGTTGTTACAAAAGAAGTAAATAAAAAGAGTTTAGAGGGTTGGAGAAGCAAAATAAAACAAATGAACAAGAGAGAATGAATTACCTTTAAAAGTGTAACTCCTTTTTGATTTGAGCCTAAAGGCTTCCTTTGAAAGGATTATACCCAAAGGGAATCCTCTAGGATGAGGAGAGGTATGTGGAGAGAGTAATTGGGCAGGGGTTGGCCGAGCCAAAGGCTTGAGAAGTGTGTGAAATGAGGTAGAGGTGGGGGCCTTTTATAAGAGGAGAGGAGGGGCACTTTTGAAAAGTAAAGAAATATTACTTTATTTGAAAATGTGTTTAGGTTTTAAAAGGTCCCACATTGAAATAATTCGTTGATAAGGTGATAAGGGTTATAAATACACTCATCCAATTGGTGTTTTACATGTGTAGGTTTTAGATTTTTCATTATCTTTCCATTTTATTTAAATCGCCAAATAATGATGTCATCACTGCATCATTATTATGTCATAACTAATTTAATTTATTTAATGTCTAAAAATCCTAAAACAAATACTATGATGTAGGAAATCTGTTTAGCTTTCCAATGACTATTTATAATCAAAATTTGGACTTTTATAACCCCACTCAAAAATTATTTTAGTAAAACAATTTATGTTAGTGTCATTTTCACTTTAACATTAAATAAAAATATATTAATGTCATTTTCCAACTAAAGTGGCTCCATGGGGTCCCCAAGTTGTCCCATGGCTTCTCTTGGTCGGCCATGACTCACCCAATAGGTGTAGGACAAGTGTCATGGTGTTTTCACATTCTTATAATACCATTTTTACCTTAAACTACACTAATTACCTCTAATCGCGATTAATGAAAAAAAATTACTATTCACCAAAAAATTATTTTAATCTCATTGAACCACATTTTACTTCTTAATGACAACCATGTATGTCGGATTTTCAAAATTCAATACACATTAGTGGTAAACATTCATTTAACTGAAAAATCAGTTTGCTTGATTACCACTTAGTGGTTTCACTATTCATCAAAAATTGATGTTTTTCAGAAAATTACCAAAAATTCACCCTAAGCTATATTTGATATTCCGAATTCAAAAATGAAGTCCATTTTAAAAAATTCAAAACATATAAGTCAAATTAATTAATTTAATAATTAATTCCCGCTGTCATGACAAATAGCGTGTTTTTGTGAAACAATAAGTATCAAAAGATTGACACCAGTTTAAGTCCAATTTCAAAGTGAAATTGATTCCAATGACCACCATTGGATTAAATGGTAAAAATATTTTCTAATTTCACTTTAAAACTAATTAAAATAATAATCTAATCATATAAATAATTTAGATTAAAAAGAGGTTTTGAATTAAAATACAACATTTTACACTATTCATAAAAAATGAACTTTATCAAAAAGGTACCAAAAATTTACACAAAGTAAATTTTGATGTCCTGATTATAAAGAAGAGTTATATTTGGTCCAAAATAAAGTATAAGAGTGATCAAAACTATATTTAATGACGGTTCACCATTAAAAGGTAATAAGTGGACCTTTAGTGAAATTAGAGTATATATGCCCTAAAATTGAACTCTTTCCGTATTTTAAGCCTTTATCTTTTATTGGGTAAATGTATAAACATTTAAAAACATATCTAATCATATTTTAGTTATTTCTATCCATTCTCTCCAGTACAACGACTACTTGTTAACTAACATTTAAAATAATATTATTTTATTACTAGTGTGCTACATAAGTTTCAAAGAAACTCATCGTTGCGTATCGGGTATGATATCGAACATAGCAACCCCTTTAAAATAAAATTAATATTTAATTCGTAAATATTAATAAATATGAAAATTATTTATTCTTTATTTACCTAGGATGTTACATCCTTCCCCCCTTTTGGGAATTGCGTCCTCGCAATTTTATTCACTTATCAAAATAAGTGGGGTATTTATCCCTCATAGCATTTTCAGATTCCCACGTTGCCTCTTCAATCACATGGTTTTCCACAAAACATTTACCTGATGAATCACCTTATTCCGTAACACTTGCTCCCTGTGGTCAAGAATCTGGACCGGTTGTTTCTCATAAGATAGGTTCTCTTCCAGCTAAACTACCTCTGGACTCAAAACATGAGATGGATCTGGCATATACTTTCTCAACATCGAAACGTGAAAAACATTGTGTTCCTGAGATAAACTCGGAGGTAAAGCCACTTGGTATGCAACTGATCCAACTCTCTCCAGAATTTTATATGGTCCAATGAACCTTAGACTCAACTTTCCTTTCTTACCAAATCTCATCACACTTTTCCATGGAGAAACCTTGAGAAAAACATGATCACCTACCTCGAAAGATAGATCCTTCCTCCGGTTATCCGAATAACTCTTCTACCTGCTCTGAGCTGTTCTCATGTGCTTCTGAATCAACTGAACTTTTTCTGCCAACTCTTCTACCAATTCTGGTCCCATCAACTTCCTTTCACCCACTTCATCCTAGAAAGCTGGAGTTCGACACCGCTTCCCATATAATACCTAAAATGGTGCCATCTGTATACTGTAATGAAAACTGTTATTATAAGAAAATTCAACCAAAGAAAGATGTTGGTCCCAACATCCCTGATAATCCATCAAACAAGCTCGTAGCATATCCTCCAATGTCTGAATTGTTTGTTCTGACTTCCCATCTGATTGAGGATGAAAAGCTGTACTAAAATTTAATTCAGTACCCAACGACTTCTGAAGGCCTTTCCAAAAGTTAGAAGTAAACCTGGGATCACGATCCGATACAATGGAGAGAGGAACTCCATGTAACCTGACTATCTTTTTAAGATACAAATGGGAAAGTTGATCAAGAGAGAAAGTATCTCGTATAGCAAAGAAATGAGCAGCTTTGGTCAGGCGATCAACAATAACCCAGATTGCATTATTACCACGAGATGTCCTCGGTAATCCCACAACAAAGTCCATGGATATGTTTTCCCATTTCCACTCTGGCACTGGTAAAGGCTGAAGCATCCCTTTCGGTAACTGCCGCTCTGCTTTAACCTGTTGACATGTCAAACACTTCACAGTAAAATCATCATTGTCTCTTTTCATTCCATCCCACCAGTAATACTCCCGCAGACCTCTGAACATCTTAGTACTGCCAGGATGAAAAAACAACTCATTCTTCAACTGTGAATCACAAGGCACACATAACCTCTTCAAAAACCTCAAAACACAAACACAAACTTATCCAAGAACTCATGGAAAATTTTATTCATAAGGTCCATGAATACAGCAGGTACATTGGTTAACCCAAAAGGCATAACTAAAAATTCATAATGGCCATAACTAGTATGGAACGCAGTCTTCGGAACGTCTGCTTCTTTTACTTTCAACTGATGGTATCCCGACCTCAAGTCAATCTTCGAAAAATACTGAGCTCCCTGGAGCTGATACCACTTCATTCGATGGCCCAACATCTGCTGAAGTTGTTGCAAATGATTTTACCACCCCTTTCTGCTTGTAGTCTAACTGCTTCCCATCACTCAAGCTCCTTGTCGAACACACATCTGCATAATGACCCATTTCATTACACTTAAAACATCTTACCGTTGGCTTTTCATTTCCTGCTTGATCATCTTCCTTACAGTTACGAGCAATATGACCAGACTTACCACACCTAAAGCACTTACCAGACTTGGATAAACATTCTCCAGGATGCATTTTACCACACTTCTCACAGGATGGATATTTGGTTTTCTTACCTCCTTGCTTCTTTGATGAATTCTTCCCCTTTTCATGCCAACTAGATCTCTTATTCTGTTGTCTGTCATAGAACACCTGATCATCGGCAAACTCCATTTCCACCTTCTCCGTACATCGAACAAGTTTTTCATAACTTTTGAATTCACGAGAAGCTAAAGCCCTTCGATACTTTGGCTTTAACCCTGAGTAAAAATGGTTTATTTTACTATCAAGATCTCGTATGAAGTTTGGAGCATACCTTGCCAATCGAGTGAACTTTTCTTCATAAGTAGCCACTGAATCATCCTCCTGCCTCAATTCTAGGAACTGTTTTTCCATCCTAAGACGAACCACCTTAGGAAAATATTTCTCAAGAAACATACCTTTGAATTCGTCCCAGTGAAGATCCTCAATCTCATCACTATCCCTTATATTTTTCACCATCGACCACCACTGATCAGATTCACCTTCAAAACGGTAAACAGCAAGACTAACCTTTTGATGTTCTGAACACCCCATGACATCAAAAATCTTCTCCAGTGCTTTAATCCACCCTTCAGCTTGCACAGGGTCAGATGATCCTCTGAATGATGGGGGGTGTTGCCTCATGAAATGTTCCACCACTGACATGTTCCTCTACGGTTGATCTGGCTGATCTCGTGCATGGATACCACCACCATTTATAGCCTGAGTCAACTGTTCCATCACTGCAACAAACTGTTCAGTTCCGATTCCGACCATCTCAGGTTGCTGATTTGGAAGTTTATCTTCCTCCTGATGTCGTCCCAACATAACTGCTTTGTTTCCTCTGCGGAAAACCATTCTGAACACATAAATATATTAGGCGAAGCAACATGGTAATCCGTAAATGCTATATCATTTCAATCATATTTTAATATAACACTTTTCTAACTCCTAAAGTTGTCTAAACCGACCTCTGATACCAACTATAAGGCCCCAGCCTTAAACCTTACTTAATATTGAATTAAATGAATAATTCACGTTGAGGATCTTTTCAGGTTTAGAGTTTTAGAGAATTAGAACATAACTATTACATCTTAAAAGATTACAAAGTAGACACTTCTACTAAGTCTCCATAAAATAAAAACTCTTAAAAATAAAGATGTCCAGATTCCATGTTTTAGATAGCATGAAATTCCCTTGATCCCATCCTTGACCTTATTCCACTTTAAGTCCTGTGAAAAACATTTCGAAAAACTTGGGGTGAGCATAAAAAGCTCAGTAAGGGATACAAAAAGAATGAAAACTGTTAGTTTTTCAAACATCAAGTAAACCATGTATACTATATCAAAGTAATACCTTCACCTTCATGAAGTAGTAAAAAAATCTTCACTTAATAAAGTATCATTACTTACCTTTTTGTAACCAAAGGAATTACCATAAAACCCATATAAAGAACACATAGAATATATAAAGGTAACTTGGGACATAAACATACTTAAGTGGAATAACCATACGGTTGACTTCCACACATATCACTTAATGGAATAGCCATACGGACAATTTCCATACATACTAAATGGAATAGCCATACTGCCGACTTCCATACCCAATGCATTGGAGGTTATAACGTAACCACCCGTCCTGTTATTCACGGCACCACCCGTCATATGGTTTATAACGTAACCACCCTTTAAAATGTCCAAGTACCAATATAAAATCATAAAACATAAAACCAATATAAAGGAATGATAACATTTCCACATTTCAATCACAATATATCATAAATATATTGACATAATAGAATCCTTTTTCAAAACCATTTTCAATACCAAAATACATAAAAGAGTATATGGTATTTATGTTATTCTAAAAACATTACGTCTTGTTGAGAAAGCCAAAGATCAAATAATACTCGCGGCGGTGGAAATGGTCGTTGTCACCGCGTACGTTAAAAAAAACATTCCTTTTTGTCGTTTAGTAAAACGCTTCGTAGAAAAAGATTCCTTTTGTATAAAAGTAAAAGTAAAAGGAGTATATACACCGTATAAAATAAAGTTGTGTATAAAACGAAATATGCCTCAATGAAAGGAGATTGAGACGAAGTCCCATACCATGGGTCCGACTTGACTCGATCGTTCTTTAACGTCCTGAATAATAAACTTGAGTTAATTTATACTTGATTAAGAACCTCTTTAAAGTTCATTATTCTTTTTATATCACTTATTTCCATGTTATAAACATTATGTAACCATTTAAGTTAATAATGTTTGTTTTGTCAATATTTGGTTCTTAAGTCGAAAGTTGACTTCTTACAATTACATGTTGTTCATGTGGTCAAAAGTTCATTATATCCAGAATGAAATTCCCGATTTGGATATAATATGTATCATATATATCCAGAATATATATGTATTTATAATATTACATAATCATTTAGAGGTAAGAAATGAAATACACCGTTCATGGAGACGGTAAGCCGTACGTACGCATGAACGCTACTTTCATTTCTTTGTCATATTAGTGGAATTAAAACTAAATGAGAGGTATGTATATTTTAATTCCAGAATTATCTTCATCATTTAGATATATCATTAATTATATATATACATTATATACATGTAATTTTAATAGTACATTACATTTGGGGATAAGAAATGAAATGCACCGCTTATGGAGACGGTAAGTCGTACGTACGCATGAACGCTACTTTCATTTATATCTCATACTTTAATGGAAATAAATAATAATGATATAGAGGTATATTATAATTCTAGTATAACATCATATATAATAACTTTAAATCCATCCTTTACACGACCCACATATGGCATTAACGAATCACATCACTTTTAGGGGGCGGTAGTCCGCACTTCCTTAAATGAAGATATCGTGTTTACCCATAATGGAAACCATAAAGGTATGCCAAAAATGAAAAATACAGAAGCCTAAAGAAAACATAAACATATTATATATCATATATAAAAATAGTGACATCATAATGGCCACCCTTGAAGGTGTTAAATGAGTATTGAGCAATCATCGTTTCGGGAGGCAGAATTTCACCATCCACGGAAACCGTATGTTCTTTAACCATTTGATGTAGTTGTGTGAGAGTGTAGCTCAAATAAATATTATAACAACATCCGGTTATATTGAAGATACTGTTGTTGTTACAAAAGAAGTAAATAAAAAGAGTTTAGAGGGTTGGAGAAGAAAAATAAAACAAATGAACAAGAGAGAATGAATTACCTTTAAAAGTGTAACTCCCTTTTGATTTGAGCCTAAAGGCTTCCTTTGAAAGGATT
This sequence comes from Viscum album, assembly GCA_963277665.1. NCBI lineage: Eukaryota > Viridiplantae > Streptophyta > Magnoliopsida > Santalales > Viscaceae > Viscum > Viscum album. The sequence continues at coordinate 1,459,725,090 of OY728121.1, forward strand.
ATACCCAAAGGGAATCCTCTAGGATGAGGAGAGGGATGTGGGGAGAGTAATTGTGCAGGGGTTGGCCGAGACAAAGGCTTGAGAAGTGTGTGAAATGAGGTAGAGGTGGGGGCCTTTTATAAGAGGAGAGGAGGGGCACTTTTGGAAAGTAAAGAAATATTACTTTATATGAAAATGTGTTTCGGTTTTAAAAGGTCCCACATTGCAATAATTCGTGTATAAGGTGAAAAGGGTTCGAAATCCACTCATCCAATTGGTTTTGGACATGTGTAGGTTTTAGATTTTTCATTATCTTTCCATTTTATTTAAATCGCCAAATAATGATGTCATCACTGCATCATTATTATGTCATAACTAATTTAATATATTTAATATCTAAAAAGCATAAAAAAACTACTATGATGTAGGAAATTTTTTTAGCTTTCCAATGACAACTTATAATCAAAATTTGGACTTGTATAACCCCACTCAAAAATTATTTTAGTAAAACAATTTATGTTAGTGTCATTTTCACTTTAACATTAAATAAAAATATATTAATGTCATTTTCCAACTAAAGTGGCTCCATGGGGTCCCCAAGTTTGCACATGGCTTGTCTTGGTCGGCCATGACTCACCCAATAGGTGTAGGACAAGTGTCATGGTGTTTTCACATTCTTATAATACCATTTTTACCTTAAACTACACTAATAACCTCTAATCGCGATTAATGAAAAAAAGTTACTATTCACCAAAAAATTATTTTAATATCATTGAACCACATTTTAATTCTTAATGACAACCATGTATGTCGGATTTTCAAAATTCTATACACATTAGTGGTAAACTTTCATTTAACTGAAAAATCTGTTTTCTTGATTACCACTTAGTGGTTTCACTATTCATCAAAAATTGAAGTTTTTCAAAAAATTACCAAAAATTCACCCTAATCTATATTTGATATTCCGAATTCAAAAATGAAGTCCATTTTAAAAAATTCAAAACATATAAGTCAAATTAATTAATTTAATAATTAATTCCCGCTGTCATGACAAATAGCGTGTTTTTGTGAAACAATAAGTATCAAAAGATTGACACCAGTTTAAGTCCAATTTCAAAGTGAAATTGATTCCAATGACCACCATTGGATTAACTGGTAAAAATACTTTCTAATTTCACTTTAAAACCAATTAAAATAATAATCTAATCATATAAATAATTTAGATTAAAAAGAGGTTTTGAATTAAAATACAACATTTTACACTATTCATAAAAAAAATGAACTTTATCAGAAAGGTACCAAAAATTTACACAAAGTAAATTTTGATGTCCCGATTCTAAAGAAGAGTTATATTTGGTCCAAAATAAAGTATAAGAGTGATCAAAACTATATTTAATTACGGTTCACCATTAAAAGGTGATAAGTGGACCTTTAGTGAAAATTAGAGTATATATGCCCTAAAATTGAACTCTTTCCGTATTTTAAGCCTTTATATTTTATTGGGAAAATGTATAAACATTTAAAAACATATCTAATCATATTTTAGTTATTTCTATCCATTCCCGCCAGTACAACGGCTACTTGTTAACTAACATTTAAAATAATATTATTTTATTACTAGTGTGCTATGTAAGTTTCAAAGAAACTCATCGTTGCGTATCGGGTATGCTATCGAACATAGAAACCCCTTTAAAATAACATTAATATTTAATTCGTAAATATTAATAAATATGAAAATTATTTATTCTTTCTTTACCTGGGATGTTACAATATTTCCCCATTGAGATCATATATTATACTAGTTAAATTTTTTATTCATTGGAATTTAAACAAAATTATTTGATAATTCATAAATTATTCCATGTATCTTAATAAAATAAATACATTCCTAATGAGTTTCATTTCTTTAAATGGGAAATAGATTCAATATATCCCTATATTTTATACATGGAAGGACTGGTTTGAATTGAGTAATAAATATAAAAGACTAATAGTATATATATTATCCCTTTGGTCAGTGATAAATGGAAATTTTTTTAAATTCAAGAAGATATTTCATAGGGATAAGCTTTCATGTAGTAGGATTTGGTGGAACTTTTCGATGGTAAATCCACCAATTGAATTTTAAGGGAGGAAAAAACCAATGGTATAGAGATTTTTAAATCTCATATTTTTATTTTTCTTTATAACATCCATATTTACATCATTTTATTTATTAAATTTCAGTTAAAGTTGTCTTCTTAGTTAAATTGTTTATTTAAAATTATGAATATTGAAGGTTTGAATTAATTAGGATATTATACAAAATATAGAAGAAATTAATTGGTATAATTCAACTCATTAAATTAATTATCCAATAAATATTAAAAATATTTTGGGGAAAAGGAATATAAATATGAAGGGTGGGATAATTTGATTTTATCATTATAAGATACCTATCAAGATATTATTAAAATGGTGGAACATTGAAGGTGTGGTGTGTAGAATTTGATAAGAAGTTGGAGAAGTTGGATGATAAATGAAGTCTCATATGTTTACCCTAGGATATAACCCCTGGAGTAAATATAGATATTTTTTGTTGGTACATCTTAGAAGGTGTCTTCAATATTATTTATATGATGAATAAATAATTTTATCTTTTTTGATAGATTATGATCTTAGAAGGGTTTTTCTATCCAGGATTTTTTGTGATTAACCATGACTTTGTTTAGTAATTCATTTGTGATAAATTATGTTTCCATATAAGAATAATTTTTTGTAGAACGTGTTCTTATTTATGAAAGGATTTAGGATAAACTAATTTGTGAAATTTTCCAGTCTCGGGTTTTATTTTTAAATATTTTAGGTTTATTATTATTGATATTCTCACAAGGTGTGGGTGTTTGGGTGAAAATGGTTTTATATAGACTAGCTTTGAAAATCACTAATATTATACCATGATAGAGTAAGAAAAACATAGATAGAGTGACTTAAGGCTAACTACCGATGAAAGGATAGGTCTCATACTTCTTATAACAAAGTGGAAGGTCTGGTGTTATCTGTGAATGGGTAGTTAGTTAGTTTACACAAAATAATTCAAGGTAGTAAGTATTTAATTTAAATATTTAATCCCATTGATTCCTTAACATGAGTGATATATTAGCATATGGAGTGCTTCTGGTGGACTGAAAAAATGTGGTACTTTTATTAATTTTTAATTAAATAGACATTTTCCAGATAACATGTGAAATCGGAAATTTCTACATGAACAATTATTTAAAGTAGATCATGATTTATAATTGAATATAAATATATATTTTGATACTTTTATTTTGGAGTGTTTTTTTAGGAATCAATTTTTACATAAAACAATTTATATTTTATCATTATTTATTATAATTTTATAATTTAATTTGTTAATGCCTTGATTTTTTTGGATCTTTATAATGTCCTTTATTATTTTATACATTCCATCAACATGTACACCTAGATAGGAATGCATAAATGGCTGGTCATGATGTTGATAAAGGAAAATTATCATATATTATCAGTGGATGTCCATAGATCCACATCAAATAAATGGTTATAAGAGTTAGAAGAATCAGTGATGTGTATATGACTCACATCTATATATCTACACTGAGTCAAAAAAAATTAAACTTTGGGTTAGATTTTGTAAATAATAATTTGATCCTGCTGAATATTTTCAATGGTTCTTTGTAAAAGAGTTTTACATTACACATGTATAGTTTACCATTTTAGTTTTTTTCTTTTGAGGTGAAATCATTCCTCGATGGTATATTTTATCTCTTAGTACTAGTTGTCAGATTTTAGAGATTAAGTGAATATTCCTAAGCCTATATGGTGATCCTACTTGGTTTCTCAATCCAGTTTAATACAATTCAATTCATTATGCATAAACCAGGCTAACTCGGACATTACCTACTTCACTAATGTTTATTCTAGGCATCATTATATAGCAAAGGAATACTCCATACATTATAACAAGAATATAATATGTACTCCAACATCCTAAGAACAACGTTAGCTCCAAAATAATGGGAAACCTAATATAACCTAATCCTGATAAAGGAATAATAAACATGGTAATAAATGACTCTCAAGAAAAACCCTATAATTTGAATGAATATAAAGATGAATCCAAATTATATGGAAGAATTTTTATATTCTACCTCTTAGGAAAACTATTCATAGTAGGGAAACATGATCCTTTTTCAAAATTACCTTGTATATTTTGTAATAATATATTCAAAAAAATTTAGGGAGATAATAATACATCCCCTTTCCTAATAATAGACAAACTTACGAGTCAAACATTCCACCCACTCCTCAAAAACACAAGGAACTCAAGGTCCAACCATTTCCTAAAGAAGAACACAGATGCATCGTAAGAAAACATGGAGTCCAACATCACCCAAGATCACTTAATCAAATATGTTAATCCACTCATTGTAAATATTTCTCTTATAACATAATTTTATCTCTATAACTCTTAATTTTTTTAGATAAAAAAATTGATACAACATAACACAGTTCAAAAGAAACAAACTATCATTTAACACCAAATACGTTCTTTTTTAAATGGGTTTATAACCATACCCAAGTAATCCTGAAATATCCCTTTGGAAAAATTCTTCTGATTTATAAACTTCACCTTGTTCTTAAATAACCAAGTAAGATAACCGAAATGAAAACTCTCTTTATCACTTTACATCAATTCCGATAAGTTAAAGCATCCTCTACCCATATTATAAAGTAAATTACCATAATATAGAGTCTACATTGACTCCTTATAATATTTGGTATAAATATAACACATTCCTATAAAACCCCTAAGTATATTAGTGTATGAAGACCCATATAAATGTTTAATAACAATAAGGATGACATATATTAAACCTTTAGGAGAAATCATTCCAAAATTCATTGATTAAATCACTATCAGTGCACAAGATCACAAAAACTTTTCAAAACCTCTAGATTTATATATTTCTTATGGAGGAGAAGGAAACAATAGAATAAAACTTATATTATAGCTTTATAAGGATATGTATTACCAAAATTTAAAGAAGACACTTTACAATGCTTGAATATTACTTGAATCGAGGTGTTGGTATCCCAATAATGTAATAAGGAATCACAAGCTAGAGTCATTCCATTGTTATAGTTTATAGGTGATTTGAAAAAAATATAAATTAAATTTATAATTTAATTAAAAAATAGACTTTATAAATTTTAATACACATACCAGCTAGTATCCAATTATGTTTTATTGTGAACTTGGTTCCTTACTGGCCATATGGTTTATGACTACTATCTAGTTGTTAAGAATATATGGTTAATATCCTCTTGAAGTTAATAGTAGGAATATAGTACCCCTAAATCATGTATGTAGTAGATTATACTATAAAATTTTAGTAGTAGGGCCCCCATACCCAACCATTTATCCATCACTAACTATAAATAATTCTCAAACCCACTATGAATTAAAAATTATAATTTAATAAAATACTAAAAATAGAATTTGGATTATACATAAAAATTAGAGTGCCATTATAAATGTCTCCCCACTGGGCTTCTTATCCTAGAGAATAATCAATTAGGTTCATTTATAAAAAATATCATCCACTACAATCTCATATAAAGTTCATGGTGAAACATATATAGTTGTATGCATCCATGAATATTCAATAAACAAATTAGAGGAATTTCCTCCTACCAAGGTGATTTCTCACAAAAATTCAGAAGATATATTGTTCATTTCATAAATAATGCATCTTCCCAAAACCCATCATTCAGAATACCAATTATGTGTGAGGGATCTAGTTTAATCCTCTATAAGTTTGATGCATGAAATATTCCGCGCATATCTTGATGTCCCATAGGAGGAGTGAGCTAGTGAACTATCATGAAAATCCACCCTAAATTATCAAATTATCTAATAAACTATGTTTTGATAGTCCCCTATATCCACAGTCAATGATTTTTTGACAATGTAAATTATCATAAGAATAGAATGCCACCAATGTTGAACTATAAAATTTATCACATTAATTTATCATCTGAGTGTCTCATTCTCTAATAATTGGCTAGAAACTTTTGAAAAAACTATACAATTTATAAGGAATTCTGCATCTAAATCATCTTGATGATTACTAACACACTGGCCTCTAACTAACATATAGTTTAGTGGTATGGTTGACTATAAAAAAAACCTCATTGGAATCCATATGTATCAAATCATAATAGTCATTATTGTATTTAATATTTTCAAAGGATTTATAATTCTATTAATATCCCCTAAAATATAACACCTAATCATAGATTATATCCTCATGTTCCTAGATCATAATCTATGATTACTCATTTGTCTTTTACAGATTTGTTATACTCAACTTCAATTAAATCCCCATGGCCTTCTATTACCCCTTTTAGAATCAATACATAAGACTTTTATCTCTATCAAATATGATTCTTATAAGAAATACTTGTAGATAATCAGTATCTCATATATATAACATTTCTAGATCTTCTACTGATTAGGTTTCTTGAATAGGAACTAAATGATATACCTTTATAATTTTTTCTATGATAACCCACACTATATCCCAGCCAAATGGTATCCTTAGAAGTCCGGTGAAAAAGTCAATGGTCACCTCATCCCACATTAAAGTGTGCACAAAAATTGGTTGAAGTAATACTACCAATCTCTTGTGCTCTTCCTTCACACATTTATTAGTGAGGTATCGAGACCTATATCCTAGATTTTCTATCGTCATGCATGTTCACTAGGAATTGTTCAAATATATTCTTCTTTCATGATTAACTTCCTATCAAGGCGTGTGGGACTACCTCATAAACTCCTCACTCATAGTAGTAAGTAAAACCTCCCTATATTGAATGAATAATACCATATCTTTATCTTCATTACAGTTTATAAATATCTCACAATCAAAGAGACTAACTCATATCATGAAACAATATGAATACGATTTCTGATTTTACATTTCGAATCAAATAATGATGAAGTGAAATGAAGAAGAAAAAAACTGTTTATTTTTAGGACCTCCATAATATCTCAGTTCCATTCTTAGAAAACACTTATCAAATTTGGATCCTCATGATATTTCCATAAAATCTACTCTTAGGTCTTCCAATAATGTAAATATACTACAATGTTCCATTCCCTTGGGAATATTTTATCTAGAAATCAAAGGTGAAGTGGAATGGAACATAGTTCCTCTATTAGAGCTTTAGATATTTCTGTGAAAATATGAATCTCACACTCATATGGATTCTGTATACCATAAATATCTATCCAAAAAAATGGATGCACCATCTATTCATAGCATAGACAATTATACTATCTATAGATCATGAGATAAGTAGTTCATCTTAGGTATTTTTAACTGATGAGTGAAATATGTTTCTACCCTATACTACTATATTAGCATGTCTCCCTATAATAACCCCTAATTGTCACTGTAGATGATATATACCTTAACTATATGAGTTAACATCAAAATTATATTTGGGATATAAATCAACTATCTGTATAAGTGGCTTCCAATTTTTCACTATAACCTCATTAAACTTATTATAATATATATTAAACATAAAAATTTCATTTAATTCATAAAAGAGAATAATAGAGTACCCAAAAGAAGGGTACTAAAAAATATTAATCCCATACACTAAAGGTCCTTGAGAAAAATTTGAATATCCCTTAACTCATTTGATTCCCTAAAATATAAGGGCATAAATATGGGTGAAACATAAGGTATGACATAACTAGTGAACTCAATCTCCCTCTAAAAAGGAAATCATGAGAATTAATCGTAGAAAATATCCTATAAATGGACCATTGCTGTTGGAAATTTGATGGGATAATCCTCTGGTGAACTTAGATGAACATTAAATCATTTTGGGATGTGATACCAACAAACTACCTAAGGTTATATCTATATAGTCCTACATAAAAATCACATTTTCATATATATATGTGTTAATATACTATGATATAAGTAAATTATTCTATCCATTAGTATAAATTGGTATGAGCTATAAATAACATCATCTATTATATATTAATGATGATATTTAATATAGAAATATATGTGATAAATAATTCCCTTAGATGACCATATTCTATAGCCATTATTTCACACCCATGGATTTTTATATACATATCCAACCTCCACCCAAAAGGTGGGTTCAATGTAAGAATCCTTGTTAAATAATCAAATAAATACCCCCACCTTTACTTTATATTTGTTAAAATAAAATAACGGGGCTCCCCTATATAGAAAAAATCATTCGATAATGTATAAGTAATAATAACTATGCCTCTAACTATCATGGTCATCATTACCCCATAAACTAAAACTAGATACAAAAAAAATGTTGTGAAACATTTGATTCTTCAATCATCCCATGAAATTGCTAAATAAATTAAGGTACCAGAACCTATAGTACATACTACTATATTTCATGGAGTCCTTTTATACTCAAATGTCACGACCCAATCTGTATCAGTGTTCGACCCGCAACTACCACAAACCCACCTCCATAGGCTAGGGGATAGCGACTAGGGTCTAAGGCACAACAAACTCAGGGAGGGATTTTCCTAAGAACCTATACATGCACACACAACCCACTCAATGAAAAAGTGCATTGGAACAGAAAGCAAGGTGCCACAAAGCTATAAAAATGAAACCAAACATATATGCATCGAACTATAAATAGTAAAAGTACCAAAAAGTGAAGCTAAAAGGAAAAGGGGAAAAAATAAAGACCCAACTAGAGAAGTGCCACAACCCGGCAACAGTTTAAAAAAAGTAAAAAAATCTGGAGAGTCTCACTCTTGAATCCCAAGCTACGACTGTCTAATCACTTTATATCCCTATGATCCTCTGATATCACGATCAACTTATCTTTCTTCTATAAGGGAACACCAAATTCAGGAAAATCCCAAGCAAGGGTGAGTATAAGAATACTCAGTAGGATGCCCCAAAGTCTCGAGGGAGTAGCAAGAGAGGTACTCAAGAGGGGGTCGTAAGAGAGAAGAAGGAATAAAAAGAGTGAACATAAAGATTATAGCTCCACCCAATAGTAGATCTGCTCTCTCAAGGGAACCCAAACAAGAGAGTAATGGGATCTCTATCTCACTGCTCAAACCATGTATAACATAAAGAACATGAATTATGATTTTTATCCATAAAGATAAATCATATTATTCCATTAAGAAGTTTTACTTTTGAACCAAGAAGAAGTCGTTCTATTTCCGACCCATACAGATTAGTATGTCTCCGATCCACTTAGGGTCATAAGTCGTTGATCCACGACAGGATTCTCTAATGTTTTTTCACATTGGATCGTGGTACTTCTGATCCACATAGGTTCATAAGTCATCAATCCAAATAAGGTCGTAAGTCGCTAATACACAATGGGATTCTCTAAGGGTGGTCTTCTTTGGGGTGCGCTACTGCGGATACACATAGGGTCATAATTCGTCGATCCACAGTGGGTCGTAAGTTTCTGATCCCTGATGGGCCACTCTAGGTCTGCTCCTCGTTGGTTCATGATATTTCTGATTCACACATGGTCGTAATTCGTTGATTCAAATAGGGTCCTAATTCTCTGATCCAAGATAGCCATCTCTAAAGCTGGTCCATGTCAGGTTGTGCCACTTCTAATCCATACAGGGTCTCTCTTATGCCAATCCACAAATAGTCTCTCTTCATTTGATAGTCAACCACAAGATTCACGCACTTTATGCACATGAGTTCTATAGATTATTCTTCTCAGGACATCTTTCATACATCAACTTCCATGAAGTATCATGAAGAAGTAACCCAAAGGATAGCCTTTTCGAAAAGGTTCCAACATAGCAGACGACATGCCGATCGAACGGTTGGTTCCTTTCTATACATCGGTACTAAACTAAAAATCAAGTACCCCTAGGAGTGCTAGTGTACTCCCAGAGAACATGATATCTCTATCCAAAAAGCTGAAAAATGTAATTTTTTTATTAAACCAAAGGGGAAAAATGCACTTTTACTTGCAGGCCTCCTCAAAAGGCACCAGATAACCAGACGAATCACACCACTGCGATTCTTAGAGAAAAACACACAAGATCAGCTATTCATTCACCCTGAATGGAAATTCGATGGAAAATTCATATATCTCCACCTTTCTCTTGAATGATGTCACATGGTAACCATTCCTTGGTCCCAAAACCAATTATACGGATCACTTCATTGTGATCCTCACTGAATAACACACGAGACAGACTACCTAGCTGTCCAAAATGGATACCCGGTGAGAATGTTACATTTCACCGAAACATGTGTGAACTGGTCTCATGGGGACTATGCCTCATCCTTGAATTAAATATCCAAAATTGGTCATGAAACATTCGTCTTAGTTTCAGGGTCGTAGCATCACAGATGGTTCGTCATTCTGACACAGTATGAGGGAGATATGTAAGATAGAAGATCCCGCAATATTATTATTATTATTATTATTATTATTATTATTATTATTATTATTATTTGGTGTTTCATGGACCCGAGCTATGAACCATTATTTAATATTCAACATTGGACATAAATCCGCCATCTTAAAGACAAAATCATGTTGTCACTGACGGTTCGTCAAACCGAGGTTGCACGGAGGAGTTGCAGACCAAATAGTTTTTTATCATCAAAAGTAATAATAAAAATATTTTATTATTAGTATTAGTTACTTATTTATTTATTTTTCCTCAACCCCATACTCAATCAACATGTGGGGGCATTCCTTTTCTATACGCAGCTTCCACATGGAGACTCCCCTTTACTCCTCTCTATTTATTTTGTTTTTATTTTATATCCTTTTAACTTTATATTCTCTATCCAATTAACATTCATTCATGGTTTTCTTCTTGAAACCCTAACTACCAGACCTTAACGTGGCCGATTCCTCCATCCCTTCACACGACAACCTCTTCATTCGGATTTTCTACCGCTATAGATGGTTGCTCGTCGCACTATCTCCGGCCGCCTCGCACCTGACTCCCGCCGCACCGCCTGGCCCCCAGTCTACTCACCTCGCCAACCTCACTTCGTTGAACCACCCTGCTCATGCCATCCCAGACTTCCACACTACCCCAAACCATTAGAGCTTTCTCACATGCCACCAGAGCTGCCTCACCCAGCCACTGCGGTGTCCTGCTCACCTCACAGGAACCGCCGCCTTGAACCACCAGAACTCTCACCATACCTACATCGCTTAATCGTTCCACATTCCATTATGGATTCAATATAACTCAGAATGAAGTGAAAAATGCAGATCCATGATCCTTATGTTGACATATCCACATCCATATTTCATCCTCAACAAAACATCGAGTTTTTGACACGCTTAATTATTTGGCGATGATCAACGTGCAGAGAACGTGTGAAGAATGAAAAGGAAAAGGGAATGTAATATGTGTGGATTGGTGGCCGTGTTTTTTTGGCCATCATCATTGATAATCGAGAACCTGAGGAATTGGAAAATAAATATTTATTATACTTCAAAAATTTCAATTTCAAGGTAAACAAGAGGAAATTGATTCAACTAATTGTTTTTCGATCTGCGAATTAATTCATTTAATTCACGTTCATAATGAAAATTCAATTGGGGTAAGGAGTCCAGAAAGTTATATCCTACTTGGATTGGATCTGTTTTCATTTATGAAGATCACAATTTTGCAATGATCGGAAGAAGTTGTTCTGTTTTTCAGGCTTCTATTCACCTGGATCGAAGGCTTCATTGTTCTTCATTCATCATTCGTCAATGGCAATAGGAGGATAGGAGAGGAAGTGCGGGTTTGTCGTCATTGTCCAAACTGAATTATGAGGACAACCCCCTAAAAAATTTACAACCTCTCATTAGGTTAAAATAAATTAATCAAATAATTAAATAAAAAATTATTTAATTATTTAATTAATCGTCCACGCAGGCACATATTCCAACCTCCTATAATTTACAAAGGTTATACACTAAAAAGTGTAAAAAATATGTTCTGTGCTCATTGGTGGTCTCAGATTTCTCATCCAAGCCCTTTTCCATGAGTTATTTGGGTTTGAGATACTAAATGAATAAATTAATGATTTAATTTATCCATTTAACACACCTCCAATGAGAGAGGGGTCTAAATGTCCAGTGCTGACTCATTTTATGTAATACCTAAGAGAAACACTGTGTTTTGGACCTAACTGTGTTCCTGGATTTTCGATCTAATCAACTTTTTAATAGATATCCATTTTTCTTTAGTTAAATGTGTGTGCATAATACAAAAAAAACATAACATTTTTATAAAATCAATTCCTGGAACATGAGGCCTCAAAATTTCACATCGTCTCTATGCCCAACTCTATAATTATACTTTTAAATATTTCAATGTATTATTAGGCAACAATTGGGTCTCTGCATTATTAATTCCTTCAATCATTTCTTCCTCAAAAAGAAAAACCAGGGAAACCCCTTGGGATACCGAGCCCACAATTAACTCTCCCACTCCTAGGGAAACCTATACGTTTTCGTACTACCAAATAATGTGGAAAAAATCGATGGTCCACCCTCATAAATATTTTTTCAATTTATTATGTGTGTAGGAAAACAAACATATCTCCTCAGTTGCGACACACATAAGACATCGTGTACCAACTCCAACTATTTTGTGGTAAGGTAAGGTGCTGTGCAACATCACCATCACCTTGAATAGTATTTAATGACCTGATAGAACTCAAGGGGGATAGTTTTCCTCCTTGTCTGTACTTATACATCCCATGTCACAACTCAAATCACAGTTTTTCAGTAGAACAAGGTCTCATGATTCCCTACTTCAGAATATCCATATGGTGAAACACCGAATGATATTTGGTCATGCAATATTTAACAGTCAGTACATCACAACTGAGACTACCTTATATGCTAGAGAAGAAAATGATCTAATATAGTCAGCTGAACAAAAATTGTACCCTACTGCTCCATAAGGTTCAGCCGCAAGGAAGTTAACTACTCTGAACCTTCAAGCACTAGGTGAGCCACGGACTACCCGCACTTCCTACTAAGGGAATCTACTACACAACCATGCCTTGAGTGCACAAGTCAGAGAGAATCTTTCACCATGATTCTATTGTCGAATATAGGCATCATATAACCACATTCATGAGACTGGTCATGGTAAGATCCCCTCTGCTGATATCTCATCACCTGGTGTTTGCTAGCTACAGCAGATGTCTCAACTCTATTGCGCTCAGTACTACAACTAGCTGTATAGAGTTATTTTTACAAAAATCTCTCTATCACCAATGCCATCTCCAGCACACCAAAATAGGTGTGGGTGCACAAGGGTACAATGATAGCACAAATCTTTATATGTAGTTCCAAATAAAACTTATGTTCTCATAAATTACCATTATAGATTATTTCCAGAGAGTAGTATGAAAGGTCTGTGAACTTAGTTGCATACTCAGTCCCCACCATCCCTCCCTGCCGTAACTGAAGGAGCTCCTGAAGTCGAATGGAGGGCAAGCAAGAGGGGTTGAAATCCTCACAAAACAGATACTGGATTTTTTCCTATGATAGTTCCAACTCATTGTGTATCTGAGTAACTAATATCCACCAATGCCCATCTAATTTGTGGGTGTCTGTACAAGCCTAGAGAGGTGGACCATCAACCCTATCCAAACCTCCGTTGTCTGAGGGTCTGGCTCACCATGGAACCTTAGTGGTATCTTGTGCAGGAACTCAACAAGTTATCTCAACTTGCGTAAGTCCTCATCCAGCTCTATAGGGGATTTCTACTATTCAATAGTAATGGGTTCTACTACTTACCTACCTAGAGAAAGTGGCTTGCATGATGGGTCCTGAACTGAGGTCTCGTTGGTCACAAAATCATCATCACAAACCATATCTAGTATCTTGTCTGGATATCTCCATGAATACATATTGAATTTTTTCAAAGATTATCGTGGTCAGATGATCATATATATATACATCAATTGAAGTGGGGAGCTGACTCAAGAGAGAAATTCAAAGACTCATTCCTATATGATGCATGTACCATTACTCTCTACAACAAGTGTCTTAGGGTGCCAAGTTTTCAAGTGGGTAATCAAGGTCCGGGTGAATGGATATTTCAGCCGCTTGTACTATCATTGGAATCCCTAGCTGGAGAGCCAATCTCGAGACACTTCAACACTATAGCCCTAAACCCAACCAAGTCCTTTTTAGGGAAACATCCGAAAAATGTCCCAAGGGTCGAACCATACTCTGATTCCACTTTTTCACAACCTGACCCATACTGGGGCTTGATCCACGACTACCCCAAAACCACCTCCATAGGCTAGAGGCTAGAGACTATCAACGAAGTTACAAAAAAACTTAGGGAGTCCTTTTCCTAAGAACCTGTACACACATGCACAGCCGACACAATTCAAAAGTACAGAGGAAAAGAAATAAAGGTACCACAATGCTATAAAAAGGGAACCAAACCTATATGCGTTGACCTCTAAATAGTAAAAGTACAAAAAATTGAAGCTAAAAGGGAATGGGGAAAAAATATACACCCAACTAGAAAAGTTCCACAATTAGACAATAGGTGAAAAAAGTAAAATAGTTGGGAGTGTCCCACTCCTGAATCCCAGGCGAAGACCACTACACATGGTCGAAGAACCCTATATCCCTAAGCTCCATTGATATCATTATCAACATGTCTTTTGTCTGCAAGGTCACACCAAATATGGGAAAAGGACAAGAAGGGTGAGTATTAGAATACTGGGCAGGATACCCCGATGGCTCGAGGGAGCATAAAGAGATGTACTCAAGTGGGGATTGGTAAGAGAGAACAAGGTAAAAAAAGAGTGAACAGGAAGAGTATAGATCCACCCAATAGTAGATATGCTCGCTCAAGGAAACACAAACAAGAGAGTAAGGGGATCTCCATATCATAACTCACACCAAGTATAACTTAAAGAAAAAGAATTAGGATGTTTAGTCGTAAATCTAAATAATCATATTCCCTTGAGAAGATTAGATTTTGAACCACAATAAATTTGTTCTATTAACTATCCAAAGAGGATCCTATGTCACTAATCAACATAGGTTCATAATTCGCTGATCCACGACAGGCCATTCTAAGGATGGTCCTTATCAGGTCGCACTGCTACTGATCCATACGGGGTCATAAGTTTCCCATCCACATAGGTTCATAAGGCTTTGATCCACGATGGGCCTCTCTAAGGCTGGTCCTTATCGGGTCATGCTACTGTTGATCCACATAGGGTCGTAAGACATTGTTCCATATGTGGTCATAACTCGATAATCCATGGTGGGCCGCTCTATGGATGTTTCTCATTGGGTCGCACTACTGTTGATCTAAACATGGTTGAAAGTTGCCGATCCACACAGGGTCATACATCACTGATCAACTATGGGTTACTCTAAGGCTGGTCCTTGATGGGTTGTGGCACTACTGATCCATGAAGGTTCACTCTGTTGTCGATCCATAAATGGTCTCTCTTCACTGGATAACCATCCATGGGATTACCGCACTTTGTGCTCTTGAGTTCTATAGATTATTCTCTTCATGCCATCAGTCATACTTCCACTAAAACAAACTACCAAGAAGAAGTAACCTAATAGACTGCCTTGTCATAAGGGTTTTAACATGACAGAAGACACATCAATTAGATGCCCAGTACACTTTAATACTCAGGTACTAAACTGAAAATCATGTACCCCTAGTTGTTCTAGTGTACTCCCAGAGTTCAGGATATCTCTAGCCAAAAATCTGATTATCTTGCAACGTTTATTGTTAAACAAATGGGAATAACTCACTTTTACTGGTGGGCCTCCTCAAATATCACCAGATAACTAAACGGGTCACACTATTATGATCCTTGGAGAAAAATGCACAAGGTCAACTATTCATTTTCCCTGAACATCCATCAAATTTAAAATTCATATATCGCCACATTCTACTTGAATGGCGTCACATGGGGCCCACATCTTGGTCCCGAAACAAATTGTATGGATCACAGCATTGCGATCCTCACATAAAAACACACGAGTTGGACTACCCATGTGTCTAAATTGGATACCCGATGAAAAGGTTTCATTTCACCACAACATATGTTAACCGGCCTCGTGGGGCTCGTGACTCAACCTTGACCTAAATATTCAATATTGGTCTTGAAACATCTATTTTAATTTCAGGTTTTTAGCGTCCCAGATGTTTCAATACCACAGAACATGGCAAGGGAAGTGATGCCCTTTATCAGCGCTAAACAGAAAGCGCCGATAAAGGGGTGTACCTTTATCGGTGCTAGATAAAATCGCTAATAAAGAAAACATTTATCAGCACTAAAATAAGCGCTGATAAAGGTGTACGCTTTATGAGATCTTTTTTAGCACTGATAAAGGTGTACCCTTTATGAGCGCTTTTTTAGCGCTGATAAAGGTGTACCCTTTATGAGCGCTTTTTTTAGCGTTGATAAACGTTTTGATTCTTAATTTATATAAAATTATAATATTTATAAACAAAAATAACGTTTTTTGTATAGGTTAAAAATTATATACCAACATTTATAAATATACACTATTTATTGTTATAATTATTCATAAATATATATATATTTATCTTATAAGTGTTTTTAAATATATATATAAGAATATAAATAAATAATTAAATAAAAATTGTTGAAACCTTTATCAGCGCTTGTTAAAAGTGCTGATAAAGGTATGTTTTATCAGCGTTAAAATAAAAAGTGTTGATAAAACATACCTTTATCAGTAATTTTTTAGTGCTTATAAAGAGATAACTTTATCAGTGCTTTTATTTTAGCACTGATAAAACATACCTTTATCAGTGCTTTTAACGAGCAATGATAAAGGTACCATTGGTTTTTATTTAAGAACCCTAACATGCCCCTCCTCTTTCGCATGCATTCAAGATTTCACGGAAGATGAACTCGACCACTTTTCTGCCATGACCTCTCCTCCTCCTCCTCCTCCTCTACCACCACCACCGCTAGGTTTTCATCCTCCACCACGACCATCATCCTCCTCAGCTTCCACTGCCTCTGGCGCCACTACCTCTAGTGCCACTGCCTCCGGCGCCACTGCCTCCTCCATGTCTCCCTCCATCGCTGCGTCCTCCTCCGCCACTGCCTCCTCCGCCACTGCATCCTCCGCTGCAACCTCCGTCGTGGCTTCCTCCTTCACGTCTGCCTCTACCGTGTGCCGAATGACACATTAGTAGTGAGTTTTCTCCGGTTACTCATTGTTTTCCACTTGTTATCATGTTATTACTATTTGATATTGATGGTTATAATGTGAAATGTATGGGCTAAACACCCAACTGAAAATCTTGGTCGTTGGTGGTCCTTTTTTGCACAGTAAATGAATTACATGTTGGTTGGTTCATGTTGAACATTTGAATATAAAATTTAGTAATTTATTTATACTTGACTTATAAATGAATGCCCTAGGATGATAACACTTCTGGGATAACTCCTGAGTTAACAAACAAAATTGAATAAGTGATGCTTTCTAAAATCAGAAATTGTTATTGTTTGGTTTGTATAGTGTTATGATTATGACCAAGATTGTTTTTTTGTGTGGTCTTATGGTTGTTGGCATGATTGATATGCCGTTTTTTCCATGTTGTAGTTCTTCCACCATTTAATATCAATCCTAACATCACCCATTTCAATGGAACCACCACTTTGTCACTAGTGCAATTCCACTAAATCCTAGAAAACCACTTCACTAGAGGACTCTATGCGACACTTTATAGACACCCTAGTAAAAAATGGATTTTACCTAATTCCATTTTGTGTGGGAAAAACTATTGGAGAATAAAAACTAACATGACTCTAAATTTATAGAAAAAATAATTCTTTATGTTTGTTATCTTCAATGCAGTGGTGTAGACAAAAAAATTGGGTAATGTGATGTGATCATCGAGCATTAGGGAAATTCCAATGAGATATGATTTTATTATTTATGTGTTGGACTCATTCTCCACAAACCTAGAATTCACTTCTTCTTAAAAAAAATTCAATGACGACCATTTTTTATGATAAAATGATTATAGTGAGAAAATAATGAAAATGAATAAAAATTAAATAAATTATTTTTCTTTTCATAAGGTATACATAATTAAATACTTCATGATAGTTTAATTATTTTAATTTAATTAATTTTTAACTATGTTCATGCCAGTTTAATTATTTTAATGTTTAATTTCTAGCTTGGGATGAACATGAGGATGAAGCTTTCACATGTTTTTTAAAATTTTATTTCATGGATTTTTCCTTGTATTTTTTTATAATGTGGGTTTTTTTTGTATTGGTGATTATTTAAACTAAAAATTATCCTCAATAATATTATTATTTGGTGATTTATTTCATTGTGGAATAAATTTTAGTTCAAATAATTGTAATATATTAAGAAAATTTTCCCCCATGAATAGAGAATTATAATATCTTATAATACTAATGTTCTTTGATGAACCTAAACATGAGCTCACCCATGGGTGGTTGAGTATTTTTCCCGCCATAATCATCAAAAATATTCATATGTAAAACCCAGTTGAGTTTGATGGTTATTCTACTATGTCACAATAGAGTAAAATCAGGTAAATGTTGTCCATACACGATGTTCACCCTAATGGACACACCATGCATATGGATTTCACATGAGTTTTGAAATGGTAGTATACAACCAACCTTGAATGAGAACCCTACACATTGTGTACCCATTGAAAAAATTGTCTGCTATGTTATTTTAATTATTATTATATATTTTCACTTAGATGGTAGTATTTAAGGTATGAGTAGACCATTATAAATATATTCTCATGTAGATCACAATAGTATGATTCCCTCAATCATTGGAAATTTCACACGATGTGGTTTGGATATTTTAATTATCTTCACTCTACTGGAGAGTTGACAAGTGAAAAGTGATATGTTTGGAGAAAATATAGAGTACGGTACCCCCCCCATGTTTTAGTGAAGATTCCACCATGTTTAGGTTTTAGGTACTCTATGGAGATATACAAAATACATGTCACAATCCCCCATATATAGATAGAGTTCAAGTAATTTCACGTTTTTTGGGGTAGGTTTCTCAATATCATCCAAGTCAGTACTCTATCATGTATCGATGGGGGGTCCTCTGTTAGTGGATTTAGTACTCCCCCATGTGTCGAGGTAGGTCCTCCAAAAGGGTTAGGTACTCCCTTGGTAGAAACACATATAAATCAATGGTGTGTAATCAATAACTATAGTTCTAGAGATATAACATGGAAGTTATAAATGAATTTTAGATCAAGAGTCTCAAAAATAATAAAATATTAACATATAGATTTCATTGGGATATCATCATCCTTTTGAGCTTTTTTATTTCCTTAAAGTTATGAACTACAGTAGGATTGTAGACTATGGGTTATGTGGGACTTACAATACCCAAGGTATCACTAATTTCTTGTATGATACGATCCTTCATGGGAATGCGCTATGATGACTGGTTTCTTCCTTATACATGGTTTTCTTGACATTCGATTATGTCTAGTTCCTTTATGATACATTATATTACCCCTTTTTCATAGTTTCCCTTATATGTGGGTGGGTGTGTCCAGGAGAGAGGGGGTGTCCAGGAGTGGGGGGTGTCCAGGAGGGGTGTGTCTATGAGGGGGTGTGTCTAGGAGGGAGGGGGGCTATCCAGGGGTGTCTAGAAGTGAGGTTGTCCAAAAGGGAGGGGGGTGTCCAGGGGGTGTCCATGAGTGGGGTTTCTAGGAGGGGAGGGAGGGGTGTGTCCAAAGGGGGGGGGGGTTTCCAGACAAAGATCCATTCAATTTCATTCAATACTGATAATATACAATGTGTAGATCACTTCTTGAGTAGCCTGAAGTGGGTCTGCAGTGAGGCATCAAAAGTTCCAACCAACCAAACTAATTCCATGCCAATTTAAAGGCCCAATAATTATATTATAGTTCAATTTGAGGCCCAATATATCTTATTTAATGTCATACAGACCCAAAATATGCATCATTTACCTTTCTCACATTAGATTTATGTGAAATTTCGTTCATATTCCTCCAATATATTTTTTAGTGTTTTTCCTTGATTTGTTGAACTGTATCTCTACAAAATATACATGATTTTATAATTCATCTCAGAGAATGATGGTGTATGAATAATATTTATTCCATTATAAAATAGATGATGAAAATATAGTTGGATAAAGAATGTTATTAATGGGTATACACTAAAGAACTATGAGGGAGGGGTGTTAAGGAGGGAGGGGTTTCTAGGTGGGAGTGTTCGTGGGGGTGTCTAGAAGTGGAGGGGGGTGTCCAGGAGGGGAGGGGGCTGTCAAGGGGGTGGTAAGGGGGTTTTCCATGAGTGCAGGGGAGGGAGGGGTTGTCTAGGAAGGAGGGAGTGTCCATGAGTGGAGGGGGTGTCCGGGAGGGGAGGGGGCTTTCCAGGAGGGGAGGTGGATGTCCAGGGGGTGGGAAGGGGGTTGTCTAGTGAAAGGGGCTGCAAGGGGAGGGAGGGGGTTGTCCAGGACCAGGGAGGGGGGCCACAGGTGGAGTGGTGGGAGGGGGTGCTGCCCAGGGGTAGGGAGGAGGGCATTGATGTTAACTGGAGCGTCGAGGTAGATTAGAAAACATGATAAAAAACTGTTTCGATCCTTTAACAAGATCACCATGTTTCCTTTAAATATACTTTATTATATTCATTTATTACATCAATGACATGAATAAAATCCAAAAATATAAAGATGAAAATCACTCAAAACGTGTCAGTCCCCACCATATCCAACATCAAACGAACGTTTTCTTTTGCATGTGTCTCAGTCATTCTCTTCGCCAATGTAAGTCGATCCCCCTCTTACTGTGGATATTTATCTATACTGCACAGCATGTTAGTGGCATGTTTTTAGTATTCATATTGATCCATCAATTCATGTTTCCACCTTTTCTACTCTTTATCCCACCACTGTTGGTGCAACATGAGAGCTTCCATTTTAGATACACTGGCTTAATTCTGAAAGTTTCAAGGGTTTCTTCTTCTTTTTGTAACAGAAAAGTTTTTTATGACAATATGTTCATTTGGTCATATCCACTAAAATCTATTATTATTATTGTTACTATTTTCATTGATATATTTTCAGTTGATTTTCTTTCATTTTCTAAAGATTTTATTTGGTTTTTGCGGGTTCAAGTTCACTATAGATTTGTATAACAATATGTTTTTGTTCTGTCCAGGGGGAATATCTCGGTGAGGGGATAGAGGGGGGTTGTCCCGGATGTAGGGGGTGTCCGGGAGTGGAGGGGGTGTCTAGGAGGGGATGGGTAATTTTCCAGAAGGGGAGGGGGTTGTCCAGGGGGTGGGAAGGGTGTTGTCCACGGAATGGGAGGGGTTACAAGGGAAGGGAGGGGGTTGTTCGGGAGGAGGGAGGGGGGATGCAGGTTGAGTGGTGGGAGGGGGGTTGTCTAGGGGTAGAGAGGGTGTTGTATAAGGGGGTTGTATAAGGGAGGGGAGTGAGAGGATTTCCCAGGAAGAAGGGGGTGTCCATTATGGGAGGGGGGTTGTCCAGGAGAGGGGGGGTTGTCCAGGATGTGGGAAGGGGGTTGTCCAGGGAAAGGGAGGGGGGATGAAAGGGGAGGTAGGTGGTTTCTGGGAGGAGGGGGGTTGCAGGTGGGTGGTGGGAGGTGGATGCAAGGGTAGGGGGTTGTTCAAGAGGAGGGAGGGGCTATAGGTGGAGTGGTGGGAGGGGGGATGTTTAGGGGGGCTGTCTCAGGGAGTGGAGGGAGGGGTTTTTCTAGGAGTGAGGGGGTGTCTAGGAGGGGAGGGGGGATATCCAGGAGAGGAGGGGGTTGTATAAGAGGTGGGAAGGGGGCTGTCCAGGGAAAGGGAGGGGACTGCAAGGGGAGGGAGGGGGTTTTCCAGGAGGAGGGAGGGGGGATGCAGGTGGAGTGGTGGGAGGGGGCATGGGGGTTGTCCAGGAGGAAGGAGGGGGATGCAGGTGGAGTGGTGGGAGGGGGGATGTCCAGGGGTAGAGAGGGGGTTGTCTAAGGGGTTGTCTCGGGGAGGGGGAGGGAGGGGTTTTTCTTAGAGATGGGAAGGGGGTTGTCCATGGAAAGGGAGGGGGCTGCAAGGGGGGAGGGGTTGTCCAGGATAAGGGAGGGGGGCTTCAGGTGGAGTGGTGGGAGGGGGTTTTCCAATAGGAGGGAGGGGTTTACAGGTGGATGGTTGGAGGGGGTTATACAGGGGTAGGGAGGGATTTCAAGGGGAGGGGGTTGTCCAGAAGGAGGGAGGGGGCCGTAGGTGGAGTGGTGGGAGGGGGGCTATCCAGGGGGTTTGTCTCGGGGAGGGGAGAGAGGGGGATACAGGTGGAGTAGTGGGAGGGTGGATGTCTCGGGGAGGGGAGGGAGGGGGGTTTGACTAATCACAATAAAGAACTAGGAGATCAAGAGAAAATTGAACCAGTATGATGATGGCCTATCTAATATTGTAGGTTATCATCAGAATATCTCTAAAACTGAGAAATACATTCTTTCCATACCTTCGAAGGGACCTTAGATATTGTATGGGTTCCTTAGAGAGGCATACATAGTCAGGGTCCAAGTAGGGTTGGACCC
This sequence comes from Viscum album, assembly GCA_963277665.1. NCBI lineage: Eukaryota > Viridiplantae > Streptophyta > Magnoliopsida > Santalales > Viscaceae > Viscum > Viscum album. The sequence continues at coordinate 1,459,747,756 of OY728121.1, forward strand.
AATGTCTGATGCGGACGTGCTAGCACTCATTTTATGTGACCTGGCATGGGAGAGTGCACTCTTAGAGGCTCCTGATATATGTAACTATTAGGTTTATAACCTATCTAGGATGGTGTCATCACTATGAAAATGTTATAATTTATTCTAAAATTGAATTATCATAGGAAATTTAATACACCATAATTTATATGTCATATTGTATAACCTATGGAGATTCCTCCCTTTTTTATTGTCAATAAATGAATCCTTTTGGATTACATGTTGTTGTTGAAATTTATTCCTATTCTTTTCTCATGTATGTAATCTTAACAAAACAATTTCTATAATTCAATGGATCATGTTGAGCCTCTTCTAAAATATTAATTCAGTCCAAGGAAATATGGACATGTAAAGGTTGTAATAGGTAACAATTGACATGTTATTAATGTATTCTTTCATATTAATGATTAATTTATTTCATTATTTTATTATTAACATAATATTTGTTTTATTATATAGGTGAAATCTTTATCATGAGTTCGAATGCTTTTTTCGGAAACTAATACCATGGATGACAATTTTTTAGAGCGGGTCATGGATGCAAAAAGGAAGAAACATCAATGTTTTTAACTGTTTTTTGGATAATTGAAATTATAATCAAATTAAACATTGTTTGAAATGTACATAGTAGTTTTTTGTTTTGTATTCATAATTTCAGGTAAATGTATATAGAATTTTTTCCTTTTCTGCTTTGTGTGCAGGTGTTGTTTGGCTGTGTGTGTAGGTGATGTCTCAGGTGTGCTGGAGTTGTGAAAGTGTCGGGTTTGCATAGGCTATTTGGCCTTTATCAGTGCTAATTAAGCACTGATAAATGTATCATATGTAAATGCTCAAAATAGTGCTGATAAAGGAGGTATTTATCATAGCTATTTTTAGAGCTGATATATTTTCCATTTATCAGCGCTAAAAATAGCATTGATAAAGGGGACCCCCCCTATCTTCTCCATGATTAAAAAATCTTTTTTATCTCTGTAAAAGGTGTTTTTTAGCGCTATTAAAATCCTTCTTTGTAGTAGTGGTATGTCATCCCGAAACTGTATCAGGGGGATATTTTAGATTAAAGTTCCTGCATTATTATTATTATTATTATTATTATTAGGTGTTTTTTGGACTCGGGATACTCACCAGAATTTAATATTCAACATTGGACTTAAAACAACCATCTTAATGACAAGATCATGTCATCGAAAACGATTTGTCAAACTGAGGTCACATAGAGGAGTTGCAAACTAAATAGTGTTTTATCATAAAAAATAATAATAACAATATTTTATAATTATTATTAATTAGTTATTTATATTTTTTCTATAACTCCAAACTCAATCAACGCATGGGGGTATTCCTTTTCTATATGTGGCTTCTACATAGTGCCTCCCCTTTACTCTTTTCTATTTATTTTGTTTTTATCTTATATCCTTTAAACTTCAACTTCTCTATCAAATTAACTTTCATTCAATGTTTTCTTCTTGCAACCCTAACTGAAATACCTTCACGCAGCCAAATCCACCAGCCCTTCACGTGGTCGCCTCTTCAGTCAGATCTACTACCACCATAGCTGGTCGCTCGCCACACTGTCTCTAACTCCCTTGCACCCGACTCCCGTCACACTGTCTGGCCCCAGTTCACTCCTCATGCCGACCTCACTCCACCAAACCACCCTGATCATCTCATCCCTATCTTCCACACCATACCAAAGCAGTAGAGCCACATCTCATTCCACCAAAGCCACCTCGCCCAGCCATCATGGTCACCTACTCGCCTCACTGGAACTGCCGCCTTGAACTGCCTGATCCCTCATTGGAGTCGCACCGTGGAATCATTCCGCATTCCATTCCGGATTCGATCTAACTCTGAATGATGATACAAATGTGGATCTATGATCCTTGGGTTGATATCTCCTTTTCATTATGCCTCTCTCTACAAAACATCGAGTTTTTTATGTTCTTAATTTTTTGGCATTGAAGAACGCACAAAGAACTAATGAAGAATGAAATAGAAAAGGGTATAGACTATGTGTGGATTGATGTCCGTGTTTGATTGGCCATTGTGGTTTAGAATTTAGAACACGTGTAGTTGGAAAATAAAAATTTATCAAACTTCAAGAATTTCAATTTCAAGGTAAATAAGAAGAAATTGATTCAACTATTTGTTTTTCGATCGGTTAATTAATTTATTTAATTTGTGTTCATCATGAAAATTCACCTGGGGTATGGAATCAACAATGATATATCCTACCTAGATTAGATCGGTTTTCATTGATGAGGATCACAATTCTGGAACAATTGGAAGAAGTTTTTGTGTTTTTCACACTTATATTTTCCTGGATCTAAGGCTTCATTGTTCTTCGTTCATCGTTCATCAATGAGAAGAGGAGGAGGGGAGAGGAAGGGAGGGTTTTCTGTCATTGGACAAACTGAATTATGAGGCCATCCCCCTCTAAAAAAATAATTTATAACCTCTCATTATGTTAAAATAAATTAATTGAATAATTAAATAAACAATTATTTAATTATTTAATTATTCGTCCACGTCGTCAAATAAGCCAACCTCCTAACACCGACAATGGTTATACCCTAGCTTGGGTAAAACCTACGTTATGTGCTCCTTGGTGGTCTCAGATTTCTCATTCGAGCCACTTTCCATGAGTTATTTGGGTTTGATATATAAAATGAATAAATTAATAATTTAATTTACCCATTTAACACATTGCCAAAGAGCAAGGGGTCGGATCGTCTTATGCTGACTCATTTTATGTCGCACCTAGGGGAAACACCATGTTTTAGACCCAACCGTAGTCTCATATTTCCAATACGATCAACCATTTAAGAGATATCCAATTTTATTTAGTTAACCACACATGCATAATATAAAAAAACTTAACATTTTTATAAAATCATTTCAGGCACACTCAACCTCAAAATTGCATACCGTCTCTACGCCCAGCTCTGGAAATATTCATAGAAGTATTTAAAAGTCTTATTAGGGAAAACCAGATCTCTACATCCACACCATAAACATCATGATAATTCCATTTTTTTATATAGTGATCATGCTAACCAAGCTACGGAATTCTGAGTCTATCTTGATTCTTTCTCTATACCCTCATGTGTAATCCTCTAATAAATTCACTACAAATACACCATCCTTCAATAAGAATATAACTCCATCGATACACTATGATTAGATCATCACATATAAACTAACTTCACACACTACAATCATTTAATAGGATATCCCCTTAAATAAGGAAGTAAATTTCCTCATCCATGACCCATATATCACCCACCACCCTATTGAACCTCGCTGGCTCTTCTCCTCCTTTCACTATAAGTGTCACCACAAAATCTACTAGAAGATTGAAACATACTACTTTTTTTACACATAATAAGTTCCTTATCTAGATTAATGTCTAGAAAATTTACCTTTAAATTGGATATCAAATTAAATATCCTCACAAGGTTGTTGAGTTTTTTTGCAGGATTATCTCAAAACTATGATATATTGTAGCCTATTCCCTACAATCAATTAAATGAATCATAATATCTCTAAAAAGTGGGTAGAATAATCTATCATGCAAATTCCACCTTAATGGAGTTCTATAAAATCATATTCCTTGTTTAACTTACATGTATCCAAAACAAAATTTTATATATATATATATATCTCTCTCTCTCAAAATGAATCTCATGTTAGTTCCTTATACTTTCTAACATGAACCATCACCCCCCCCAAATCATCTATTAATCCCATAAATGTAAAAAGTGTCAATATTTTATCATATATCTCTATGTATCTCAAACAATTATTATATATTATATATCGTATTGATCTAAAAATTTGTGTCTTTTTTTCCTTTATTATACTTGAAGTTAATAGGTTACAACAACAACATTTCTAAAGTGAAGTCCAATATAGTGGTCACACATCATTCATCTACTCGACCTTGAATTGATACTAGTTGAAATAATATATCCCAAACTGTCTCACAAGCCTAAAATAGTACTTCATCCAAAGAATCATAACATCCACTCCCTCTTGAATATTTATAGGTACTTTAGGTGTGTCCTTAGCCCTATACCACTACTCTCTATGGGACATTTTCAAGGTTGAATATTATTTTTTAAAATTAAAAATTTATTAATTTATAATATTTCAACACAATTATTATTTTTAGAATATATAAATAGAGGTATTAATATGGTCTAAAAATATATATTTGGATATTTTCATTTTATAACAACATTATTAGGACCAAAAGGGTCTTATGTGAGAGAGATCCTGAGAGGGTGTGAATCATGGTATTTAATTTATTTACAAATTACTCACATTTACTTAAACATCTCACATTCCCACTTATATTGACCACATAGTTATTAGGTTCACTATTTTTTTATTTTACTTTAAATATTGAATATATTATTATCTTTACCAGACCATAAATTTCCTGATATAATTTAGTTTCTTTATCCCACTTCATGTCTTGTAGAAAAAAAAATAAACATGTACACAAACACACATATGTTACATGATTCACCCATACTAGGCTAATCAAAGGATAATTTAATGGAAGTGTGTTTTACACCAAAAAAACTAACCTCACATATTAATCTTGGGTTTAGGTTCAGCCACTCATGCATGGGGTCACTCCCTTTAAAATGGTTTGGTTTGGCACACTACCACTAAAGGAACACGTCCCTCAATTTCTCCCACATTTATCACTACAACATAATAGGATTCCTATATTATATGGACATATGTTCTTTTAAATCAATAAAAACAATTTTTAAGATTTATTTATTCTATAATATTTGGAAATTCAGTGTTGAAATCCTTGGATACACTTTCATAGAACAATTTTGAAACCCACCTTGAACATCTTGAGCTTCTACTTCCGAGCATTGATCCAAAATCCTTTTCTATAGTCCATAGGTGTTATTCCTTCTTACCTCTCTGCTTTACTAAAAAGATCCAATAACCTTAATATTCTATTTGAAACTCAGTTATGTCGGATGGTATAAGTTCCATCTTCTTCGATTTATAGTGTTCAATAATATTTGTCTACTAAATCTCTATCTTTTTATATGTGCGTTGGGTATATGTAACAGAATATCTCACCTATATTTATATATTTTTTCATTGATATATAGTAAATTTGTTGAGAAACATTCTCTTATTTTTATTCAATTATTTTATTTTTAGAAAAAATATGTTCATGTGAAAACTATTAGAAAAAGAAATCTTTCATTTCCATTACATGCCTCTATCACTTTACACTAAATAACAAGAATTTATCCTATTGAAAATTAAATTAAAAATTCTTGAGATATTATAGTGAACACCCAAACTAAATATCGGTTATAAGGACTTTTTAAAAATATAATCCATCTATGATGTTGAAACCTCTATATCACCACATCCCTTTACTCTTTAGGGTGTTGCATGGAAAAATTATATCCATAATATGGGTGATCCAAAAATCATTATTCGTTCAAAAATATAATTTATATACCTATAAAATAACATAATGGATTGATATTTCCTTGTGAGATATTCATTCATGGTTCACTTTACATTGTGATATTTTATTCACAAAAATATCCCCAAAATATGACTACAACATCATCATTCAATATTGTCTTTAAAAATGGATCTAATTGAATCCTATGATGTTTGAGTTATCTAAGATTACATCAGGCATCATATGAATTTAAAAAATATAACTCAAGGTATATTACATTTTTTCACTTATTAATTTAGAATTTCAATTCCTCGACTTGAATATTCAATAAAAACTCTAAAGTCTTGAAAAACACACACACAATATGGGATTGAATCATATAGAGTCCTCATATGGCACGTACAAAGCTTGGAAATTACACAAACACATACTAATGACTCATAGATAGGTTTAAAATCATGTATATGCAACCAAGTATGATACATTAGTAAACAATAGTTCACTTGTATGTATCCTATTAATGAATCATACATAGTTATAGATTGACTCGTACAAAAATCCAAAATATAAATTTTTCAAAAATGGAACATTCAAAAATGATTCCCATGGTGGATGATTCATATATAACCCTGGAGACTAAATCATATTTACTTACTTTCCCATGAAAAATATACCTCATAGATAAAATGGAATTAACAAATTTCATTTCATTCTCCTCCATTCATATGTTCAGAAATATTCTTAACATGTTGCTCTAAAATAAATTTTCACAAATACTTTAACACTCCTCCATACTTAATGGGATATTCCTTGAACATAATTAACTTCTTTCATATTACCTTGTGAATATGTATGAGAAATATGATATCCACCACACATATATTTCAATTTTAAATAAATCAAATAATATAAACAAGAAAGATCTATTCTTAAATAACTTCAAATCATCCTTGATATATGTTACCCATGTAATTTATTCAAGGATGACCACAGAACAATACTCTAAGAATCACCTTGGCCGACATCCACAAGTATTATTAACAAATACATTTTTCAATATTTCTAATGTATTTACATCAATTCAAAATAAATCCATAAGGTTTCCAAAAATATCTCTCTTTGTATTTTGATAAAAACATGAAACATTTTCCTTCCAAAATGTTTCCACCTATATCAAAAAGCAAATAAGGAATAGTAAATATATGTATCATTTCTTTATCTTCCCCAATATGGTTTTATTATAATATATTACCCCCTCATGATAAGGATATCCCTTTTTAGTTCAGAATTTCCCAATGAATGTGGCCAACTACTCAACTCACCCTTTTTCATTAGAAAATAATAGGGTTTTCTCCAAGGTTTTCCACTATTACTCTTTGAGAAACATATTCATTTTAAAAAATCCCCATTGATTGGGGGGAAATACTTCTCCACCATTGGGGATATTTAATAGGTTCACATTTATACTCATTCATCCACATTTTTGATTGGATTAATTCATCCTCATTGGATTAAACCACATACTGACTAGACAATATCTCTTTTTTTGACTGATAAAATATTTTTGGTTGGACAACCTAATTCGTGAAAAATATATCCTTCCTATTTCAAAAACACTTTCTTAAAATTATCATCATCCACTAAAATTTTACATGTGGATGTAATTAACACATGTAATTTGGATTTTCAATGAATTCCCTAAGCCTATTGAGCTTCAAGTCCTCGTAATAAGTAGAATTTTATGCTAACTCCATTGATGTTTTCCATGACATATAACGTTTTTCAATTAAAACACTTACATCAAAAAACATATCATTTTTAAACAAAAACTAAATTATTATCTCACCAAAAATTCATAAAAACTCATTAGTATATAAGTAATAAAAAATTATGAGAGAATACCACGTGCTAAATCAGGGTACACCAATTGTTGAAAATGAACTAGTCATAGCACCTGAATATAAAGCTCCACCATACAACATAGGATTTTTTATTTTCTAAATAAGGTGGAAAATCCATGAAATGTTATACCCAAATGCCTCAAATAATTATTTCTCAATTTGGGGAAACCATTTGATGGAAATGAAACATCAATCTCTTCATATGTTAGTATCCTGAGATTGTATATAGATGATACACACTGCTAAACCATATAAATAAAAACATTAAAATACCTTTATGTTACTTCTTCTTCTCATAGTCTATCCACCTTCTTTTACTGGTATGATTCCACTAATGTCTTGGTATGATCACGATTATTTTAAACATGTTTCATCATGATGCTACTAGTTGTTTCTAACTAGGTATTGGAATATTCTTTTCCTTCAGTTTGGGATTATTTTAATCTTGTTTTCATTTTTAGTAGTAAATGTTACAGTATATATTTTACAAGCATGGTATCATGTCTTAATAATCCTTGAAAATCTTTTTATGTATTGATAATAATGAGATATAGATTTCCATTGTCTTTATATATTTCATGAATAATTATATGTGCAACATATTTGTATATAGCATTAAAAAATATGTTATTTTCCAACCAAACTACCTTTTGGATTATATCAACCCCTAATTTTTGAACCTCTTAACAAATGGTTAGAATAATATAAAGAATATAGGGAGAGGGGTGCCTTATATTTCCTTAGGTTGAGGAATTTGAATGGTCAGTTTGAACTAACATTTTATCTTCATGCATTATTTTTCTTATTATACGAATTAAGGAAAGGAGTGTCACTGCATCATTAACTTCGTTTTATAATTGACTATCATCCATTATTGTACTCTTCAATTTGGGATCCACATTTTTATTTGAATTTATTTTATTAGGAATTGTCTCATTCTTAAATTATTGAGCCTTATTCATTTCTATACAACCCATAATAATATCTTCTCCTCCTTGGATATTTTATTCATAAAATGTTTTTTATTTCCATATTCGGTATGTATTTCTGTCTCCAAGCCTTATCACTCATTTTATTGGAATTACAAGAATTATTATAGAATTAAATTTATATATTTATATGGTACATATATTTCACATGATATCTTCAAATTTTTTCAACATGAAAATCAATGTCTTAATTCCCACTATTTTTCATGTATTTCTAAGAAAACCTAGGTTCACCAGAAAATTTAGACTCCTCATCACACTCAATTAAATATAGAATTTTTATTTGGATTTCCATTGAAATATATTTATCCCAGGCATAAATTTTTCATTGGTTACAAGAAAGTCCCCTTCATTCCATTAGATAAAAATATTTTAAAATCTCCACATGAAACCCGGTAAGTATGGTATGAGTTATTGGAATAGTACCCATACCTCTATATTTCTAGGTAACCTAGTCTTTCATATCCTTCCATATTCAAAATAGATAATGTATTCCAATGCGTCAAAATTAACTAGAGATGTTTCTATTGATTCAAAAAAAAAATAACACATGTATCCATACCTTCTTTGTGTTCTCAAATGATTATCCTTAACCATTGTAAGATATTTTTTCAGTGGTGGGTTATGGCTTTGTATCTGGTTGGATTTGTGTTGGTTTCACACTCATCCTATAAAAGTGTGACTTGAAAATACAAAAATATGAATTGGATGGATGGATGGATCTTTTGCAGGAAATTTATTGAATCTATTTCTAGATCAGGTAGTGATTTATCATTTCTTATAAATATATATAGCACTATTCTTATCATTCATTAAAGAAGTTCCATTATATCCAAAACCAATTTTTCTTATTAAGTAAGGACTATATGACAAGATAATTTTTTTGAAATGGATGTTTTTTCTAACTTATCACTTCTCTCTTTTATCATGGATTAAATCTGAGAAATAGAGTTTTTAATGTATAAATTTTCATGTTCTAGTCAAGAGTTACCATTGAATTTCTTTAGTATTTTAGCATATAGTTATTCCCTCCTAGAATTCAACTTTTGAATTTGTTTTTTATCAATTCCATTTTCTTTAGATTAAATTTTGAAATATTTAAATTTGGATGTAATTACATTGGGTTTCATGGATTGAGATTCATTATTATCCCTTCAATCAATGAACACCTCAACTCATCTCTTATTAAGGATTTTCAATTCCTTATCTTCGATATTCATCTACTTGTAATGAATTACTTGAGATTTATTATCCTTATTCAATTTTTTGATTTATTGTTGAATTTTATTATCATGTTCCTTTCATAAGTGGAAAGATTCTCTATATAGACTTCTTGGGATCTCTATATATTTAGTATTTCTATATTAAATAGATTACTAGAATCCACATTCATCCATATAGTATCATTGAATGATTAATAATATTCACAGTCCAAATTTACCATACCTTCCTCCACATTGATACTGAAATCTTTCATCTAAATTATACTTTTTCAATAAATTGCTACAAATAATGGGTTATCCTTTAAGTTCTCGTTCTTATTCATATTTCATCTATTTTATAGTTTTGTAATATTTTAATAGAAAATTAATAAATTAGTTTCAATTGAAAATTAGATAAACATAAGGAAATAAAAAATCCCAAAAAAGATTACTTATGCTCTTATACCACCTGTTAAACCCAAAAGGGGATTAAGTGAGATATTCCTGGATAGGGAAGGTGGATTAGGGTATGAATATTCTTTACAATTTAAATAAATTTTCTTAAGATTTTCATGAACTTATGGATATTGACCATATAGTTAATGGGATTACTTAATTTTCCCCTTATTTCATTTTTGATCAAATTATCACCTTTATATGACTATATTTTTCCTTGTATTATTTTGTTTCAGTATCCCGTATTATTATTTACAAAAATTTAAATTAGTATTCAAAAGGAAATGAGGATTTTACTTGGTTCACCAGCACTAGTAAAATCTATAAATCACACAATGATAATGTATCAGGAATCAGAATACACTAGACTCAATAATTAATTGTTATTTTAGGCTATTTCATACCAACCTAGGGTCAATACCTTTCCAATTATTCATATATGTCTCATAGCCACCAAAGGAACACTTCCCTAACTTTCATACTCATTTCTTACTAAATCAAAAGAGGATTAAAAAAATTTATAAACATTTAGGTTTTTTCATGAAAAAAATATTTAAGATGAGTGCATCCTAAAATATGTGTATATAAATTGTCGATCATAGTGTCTTCTCCATTGTAGGCTAACTGTAAACTTTTTCTTGAACAGTTTCACCATCTTCTTTCTAGAACTGGACTAGAATCATTTTATTCAATACAAAACTGTGATATATTCTTCCTTCTTTACTTTCCTGCAATGAATCCATCTCTTTATTATTATCTTTGAAACTTTTATCATTAGTATGGTATAAGTTTATTTTTCCTAAACATATAAGTCTTCAATAATATCACATGAGTTCCTCTCATTCTTCCTACAAGTGTGTCAAGTATGTTTAGAAAAATATATTAGCTATGTTTTTCTCTTATTTGATAGATTTGTAGTGAATATATTGAGAGGATATCTTTTCATATTATTATCTTCTTCTCCATTTATATCACTTAACTATATGAAAAAACCCACTTTTCCATATTCAATATGTAAATAAATTATTATTTTCCCTCATTTGTGATTAAAAATATCCTATTTCCGTGTGATGTATTTTGTTCTTCACACTCAACAACAAATATTTATCATCTATTAAATTCTAAAATAAATGTAAAATTTTTCAAAAAATTCCACAATAACATTAAATCAAAATTTTTAATTAAAATACCCTCTCTCTTTATGTTGTTGTAACATCCCAATAGCTACATCCTTTTTCTATTTTCTGTGTTTCATTGAAAAATTAAATCCATAGTATTTTTGATACCCAAATAATACATCCTCTATAAATATACGATTTAATAATTTAAAACAACTATATATCCTAATATTTCCATTCCAACTACTACTTTAGGGTTCACTTTATAGTGTGATATTTTATTCGCATAAATATCTGAAAGATATAACAGAGACATCCTCTTTTACCATCATTAAAAATCTTGTATCTAGAAGAAGAACATGTTTCATGGGTTATTGAATAATATTCTATATATCATTTGAGTTTATAAATTATATCTCTAGATATATCACACTTTAATCATCCATGAATTTTTTATTTTAAATCCACATCATGAATCATCAATAAAATTCACAAATTTTTAGATGAAAAATATGAAATCTAGGAATGATTCATATGATGTCTTTAGACGAAACATACATATCTTATTAATCATACATATAGAGACTAATGAAACATATGAATTCATAAAATTAATCATATGTAGCTAATAATGAAACATAGAAACATTAGCTCGCTCATATATGGCCCAAAAATGACTCATACATAGATCTAGAAAATTAATTATATGCACTTATTTCTCCCTATATGAGATTACTCATATACGATAAGGATATATCCAATTTCATCAGATGTTACTCCAACTAGATTTTTATAGACACTCCAAATATTTTACTCTAAATATATTATTAAAAATACAATGAAGTACTTACTTATTTTATGGGTTTTCCATAAATTTCTACAATTGATATCATATTCCCATATTTATATGTATGGATATATTGAACTCTATTTCACCATCTCTTTCCTTTGTCAAAAAATATAACAATGTAAAAAATAAATCCCAATTTGTAAACTAATTCAGATCACCCTTGTCATATATCACCATTTTAAGTCATATAAGAATGAGCCTATAACAATACTCTTAGAACAACCTCATACACCTTCGATGTGTCTTGTCAATAAATATATATGTCTATCTTCCTTGTGTATTGTCTATAAATTTAACACAAAATAAATGATTTTATAGCATAAACACATTACAAAACTCAATATATAATATATTAACCACTCATCCTATACAAACCAAACTTACCACAAAAATAATGCACAAATTTTTACCCTAAAAACAATAGTTCATAAAAAAATAAATTAAATTTGTCTTTCTAGTGAGTATAACATATACTAGAATATAGTGCAGTTATATCAATGTAGTGATCAACAAAAAAATTATCACAAGAATTTTGAATTAATTTGAATGAAATTAACAATTTATTCAAGTAAATATTTATTAAATACATATTAAAAATTATTTAATTAAATCAATTTAAAAAATATTATATAACCACATATAGTAATGCACACTTTATGTGAAACTAAATTTAATATCTGATACTTATACTCAATCCCTATCACCATTTAGGTCTGAGAGTAAATAAATAAATAATATAATTTAAACCATTGTTTTTATTATATAAATCAAAATATTATCATTTAAACAAATAAAAAATCCCCCGAACTAGGTAACCCAATATTAAATTATACATATTTCGTTCAAACAAAATCATATCTTATAACCTAAGATCTTACTATTCCACCACTATTAAATTGATAACCATATTTATAAGTTAATAAAATAATGGCTTTGATAATATTTTCAATTACACTATCCCATATTATCATGTTAAAAATAAATCATATATGTCCTCAAGCATGTGTCCACATATGTTAGATCTTCAAGACTAGTAGTTAGGGCATGTCCATAGAGTAGGGAGACTATGTCCTCATTATCAGGCCAAACCATAACTAAAGAGATAAAAATCATAAAATAACTCATTATAAAATAAGAATCAGAGCTAAATTCTATCCATATAAATAATATAATATGTAATAACTATATGGTATTCTATTTTATTCACACATAAATAGATAAAAGATTGATCACCATAGGTGGTTAATCACTTATAAAATGATAAAAAAAAATACAAAGTTTGAACTACTATAAAAAGTACCCAGAATATATCATGGAAATTCATCCATCCCCATGTTAAGAATGCCACGTTCAACCAACTTTTGTTTATTATTTACCCTTTTTAATCCCAAATAGTTATATATGTATGTCCTCGATGGTGTACGAGAGAGGTGTGCATTTGAAACTCAGTAGGACACCACCAACATTCCTTAAAATATATCAAAAAATATATGTGATTGAACATGTTCAATAATAAAGAGTAAATAGGCACAAAATATTCTCAAAATTTGGGTCATCATGTACTAACCATATTTCCATGAGGCTCAACCACACCTATTTTTTTCCAATGTCAATGTAAGGAGTCATCTTACCCTAAAAGAATATTACATAAATCATAAAATTATTATATCACACATTCTTGTTTCCCAAGAAGAAGGCTAGAATTAATATTTTTCTTATTTGAAAATATATAAAATAATTTGGGTAATAAAAACACAAATCATGTAAAAAACTCTCATGATAAACCCAAGATTCTGAAAAAAATACAAACATATTCCTATGAATTATGAGGATATACTATCATTTCTAACCTCTGAAGAAAAGTAGACACAATTGGGAAACATGATCTACTATCCCATTACCAGGTTTCCATTATAATTTGAGATAAATATAAATACCAAGTAGAGAATAACATATCAACCTTATCAATAACAAAGAAGAATATAATCCATACAATCCATCCTCTCCTCAACAATTCAAGGTCTGTAAAGCATAACCATTTCCTAAGGAAAATATATTATCAAATCATTAGAATCTATATGATACTACATCACCAAAGATTTTTAACTCACAAAATTTTGGCCACTCATTGATAAGAATTCACTTGTAATATAATTCTACTCTCTAAGGATTTATTCTAATTGGAAAATTCGTATATCACAACACAACTCAGTTGAAACCAAACATGTAATAATGTTATCCCTGCCACCTTATCCATTAAAGGGGGTTATTTGAATACAAAATTTATTAAGAAATCACTATTTTAAAATATTACCATGATTTAAAAAAATCAATTATTATATAAATGAAAAATTTTGATATGCCATTTGAAATATCTCTCACACTCCATACATCAGTTCTAACATACTAGAAAATTCTCTACCCATATCTTTTTTTCTGTCCATATTCTATTAATATTAATAAAACTCCTAAAAACATTAATATTAAATACAATAGTAACACAAAAAACTCATACACATAGAAGTTCATGCACATCCATATAAATGATTCTGAATGTTATGTACCACCTACCTTAAGGCATAGGGGGAAATTATTCTGAAATGAATTATCTAAATTATATTTAATCCATTTCATTTGGAAAACCTGACATAAACCTCCACCAGTAGGGATTTCATATGGTGGAATAATAATGAATGTGAGAAATATTATATTACATATCTTTTATGATTATTTTTAATAAGAGATGAAGAGAATATTATAATATGCTTGAATCTAACTTGAATCAATGTGTCTGAATCTATAGAAATTTTAGATGGAGCACTAAGAAATATTCAATCATGGTTAGAGTGGTTTGAAGAAGAGTAAAACATAAAAATTTAATTTTTAATGGATTTAAAAAAAATAAATTAAGGTATTTTACCACAAAGAAAATCAGGTACCTATTGAACATCTTCTAGGTACATGGTTCTTACAAACCACCTAGTATAACCCCACTATCCATCTGGTGGGAATATTGGAGCAATAGTCCCTCTGAAATTGTCATTACGAACCCATTAATCCTATATCGAGTACCTATTATCTTTTGTTTATATATATTAGTAGAACTTATTTTATTTTTTATAGGATTTGGGTTGTATTCATAATAGGGTCACGATGAATAAATCGATTAAAGAAGAAATAATTAAAGTGAAAATTGTTGGTGTTAATGATTATATTGATTCTTGAGTTGGTTATATTTTATTCATATTGGTTTATGAAATATCAATATTTTAATATCTGATAATTATTCTGGTGGTGATGATTTTGAGTGATAAAATAATTGAGTTAATGTTAGAAAACTACAAGTATATTATCCTAATTTTAATATTTAATTATCTATATAATTCATGGGTAAATTGATATATTTGGGTATCTAATGTTTTTTTTGAGTTTTTTTATTGAATTAACCAATTATTTAGGATCCAAAAGGATGGGGAATCATTTATTAGATTTTTTAATAGGTCTTTTCAACATATAATATGTTTATTTATGTTAATCCATAATTCACATGTTTATTTAATATAACTAATAATTATTGGTTATAATTCATTAAAATTGTTTTAACTAGTCTAAAATAATTATATTTGGATATAGAAATATTATTGAACGTGTTATGGGTGAAAATTTTAGAAATTTTACATTAATTTATGATTTCAATATAAAACATTGTTTATAGTATAAAGTAATGGTTAGATTTAATATTTAATAAAGTATAGAGTGGATAAATATAAAAAATTAATTATAAATTATTGGGTTAATATTTAGTGTCTTAGTTATAAAATTTTGTTAAGTGCTATAGGGAATGGGTTGTATTAGCAATGTGATTAGTAATTTTTATTTCCTAAAAATTATATTCGTTATTTATATTTTTTTTAAATATATTTTATATTTAATATCATTTTAGATTATGTATATAATTCTATGGTCATTAGAAAATACATTTAAAAGGGTTTAATGACCATAGAATAGTTTACGGTTTTAAAAATTGTATATTATTCATTTATTAACTATATTGATGGATCTTTGTACTCTATATTTTTTCAAAAAAATTTTATATAAATGGTTGTGAATTAATAAATTATGAAGGTTGTAATTATACTCAGGTAGGAAATATGCCACACTATAATCTGGACATCCACCATCCATGTGGTAGTTAAATGCCGCCCCACTTTCCACATGGAAAGTAATATCCCCTTCTATCTAGGATTTTTATTCATCCTCTCCCATAACTTGAACTAGATATATATATCATAACATCCCATTGGGTATAATTATTATTACCATTCGGCTAACATATTTATGGGACTCGGATGCTTCTCAGTGCGATCTAATGCTAGAGGTAAGGAGTTCAAGTTATAGGTGGGGTGCTATAAAAATCCCATATGGAAGGGGACAATACCTACCACATGGGAAGTGGGGAGGCATTTGGATACCAATTTTTTTTGGTTTATGTGGATAATTACGGCATGTAGTATGGCTTATCGAGGATTTTTATATAAAAATGAGTCTTTTATGTAACGATAATCAATATCCCATATGTCACACCATAGTCAGACATGTCAATCATCCAAGTTGTATCAACACACATCCCCGCATTCCAAATGGTAGGTATTATCCCCTACCGCACGATGTTTTTATTCCACCTTCCCCATAACAATAACTCAATACCATTGGCATAACATCCCATTGAGGATCATTATGAATACCACTCAGAAGTACTAGTAATCCTCCTTAGTGGGATGTTTTGTCTGAGGTACCGTGTTATGGGAGTGGGGGAATAAAAACACTAGATTATAGGGGATGGTACCTACCATGTGGAATGTGGGGAGGTGTTCGAATATCACTTGGATGGTTGACATTGCTTGTTACACTGTGGATTATATACAACTGAGGATAGCTTCAAAGGTTGAAAAGTCATTCATTTAAATATTGGTTCAAAACTATAGCATTGATTAAAAATTCCCCAAAGTAAAGAATTAAATTTTTTTTTAGGAAATTTAAATTTATAACCTAATAAATAGTATTATTTGGTTAGGTAGAATATGGTTTTGATCTATACAGATTTTGTTATGTGAAATCAAAAACAATTAAAGTGGTCTCATATCTAACATTATAAGAGTGTCAGCGAGTTATAATTTAAGTGTAAGACCCAAATTTCTTATTAGGGATTAAATCTAATGATTACCATAAAATAATCTAAAATATGATTAATAAAATAAATTAGTAACTAAAATTTTGTTATTTCTGTGCAAAAAGGTATTTAGGGTCATTCTTAAGAGAGTGAATGGAATCTTAATAATTTTATTTTGAGTGTTTATTTGGGGTGATATCTATAATTTTAATGGTCATGTAGAATTTAGGAAAATTGATATGGATAATAGGTATTGTTTTAATGAGAGTCTTATCATTCATCATTTATAATTAATAGTAGAAACTCTACAAAATGGGTTAAATTTTAAAATTGATCGATGAATTTTTAAAATGAATGATAAATTTAAATTGTTGGTTGAATTCATGTTTTTATTATGAGAATTTGTTGATGGTGGAGAGTATAACTAGAGATAATCTTTTTAATTAATGATGCTATTTGAATGGATTAAAATCCATATATTGTTAAATTATGGAGTTCTATATCGATAGAAATTATTTTAGAATGAATTAATTAAATTTCAGATTTTAATTAATAGAGTGTACAATATTTATTATGTTTTTTTAGTGATTGATATATTTATTGTGCATTTTGATTTAGAGAATTAGTTATGTTTTGAATGTTTAATTATGGAGGGAGTGGAGTGTTGGGAGTAAAAATTTGAACTCAGATAGGTATGGGAGAATGTAACTACACTAATTTGTTAACATACCTTTGTTTATTTTTGTGTTTTGAATGTTTTATGGTGTTGGGAATTTTAACAAACCCAAATCTATAATTTTTTAAAGATTTTATTGTATTTGACATATAATTATTAAAGATTATTATGGGTAGAATTACTCAGTTAGTGTTAATTTTAATAATTATTTTATAAATTTTTTATGAATTATAATGTATAAAATTATTCAATTATTAAAGTTTTAGGTAGTAGGAAACTTTTAAGGATATTTAGAATGAAAAAGAAAAAAAATAGTATAGTATATAAGAACCCTTAGTTTCATGGTTTTCTAATCATAGATTCCTTTAAAATATTATTTTATATAAACCTAGTTTTTGTGATATGTTTTATCAATTTTTACCAACCGTATCATAATTAAATGAAATATTCATTAATTTTTTTCCATTTTCATCTGTTTTATTTATTATTGATATCTTACATAACCTTATAGATAAATACCATTTATTTAATATCTATTTTATCTATGTATCTAGTTTCACAAAATATACGGTGACGGTAACACAGAACCCTTCCCTTACCTCTTATTTATCTTCACTGTTAATTCAAATTAAATCCATAAGGAACATAGTTATATTTAATTAGTATTTTTAAATAGGAATTTTGGACTTTGGGTTTTTTTATTGGGTGTATAGGTGATGTTATATCATCATTGATATAGAAATATAAGTCCAAATTGGTATAATTGAGGTAGTTATATTCACTTTATTTTCATTAAGTTGTAAAACTATGTGGTTTTGATAAGTAGATTTTCCAAAAACAATTAGCACCTTCAATCATTTTTATAATTATTATTTGGATATATTATATTTATTCCATATATAAACAATTTATTTTGGGTTCTAATAATTATTAGGAATACTTATTTTAGTTTCTTGGGAGGGTTTTAATTTGTTATTAAATTGCGATTTAAAAATATTTTTTCCCTTAAGATTTAGAAATGAACTGGCTCTGGCTCAATCATGCCAAACACAAACAATGTTTATATTTCAACACAAAGTTATTAAAATCTATTTTCCAGCAGAGGAAGGAGGGGCACAAACAACTGTTTGGTGTGACCAATTGTCTCAAAACTCACACTCCTTTTTAGTTTCAATGGTCATGGCTAAGTGGTACTGATGTTTTCAATCCACACTAGGAATTGAAAGTTATCAAATCTTGGCCTTGATTTTAATTTAGCTATTTTTTGGGGGCATGGAACCTTTGGGTGGTTTGAATCTAGGGTTTTAATTTAGGAGTGTGATCTCATGTGGACCTTTGAGGGACTCTAGTTTGTTGAAGAGAGAACATGGTCATATCAGGATATTGGTTTACATAATATGATGTTTTCACTTGTAGTTTTAAAATACCATAGGAGGATGCCATAAAAGGGAATGGAAATCATCCATAAAAAATATTTAATAATAAGGGTGGGCCCATGTAGTGTATGAGGACCTTATATTTGTACTTATAGTATTATTTGCTATGGGGACTCCAGGTGGCTCTACATCATGGTCTAATGATGATATAATTTCTTATTTAGTGTGTTAGACAACCAAAATCCACAACTTTATGTCGGGTGATGGTGATGAAAATGGGGTTTCACTTAGAGGCTCGATAATAGGGGTCCTTCTAGATAGCAAGGGAGACGATGACATCAGGGGGCCACGATGATGTAAGCGACACTTTAGTGAAGAATGTAACATCCCAATACCATTATATATAGTATGTTCTAAAAAAATTGTGTTTTTTGTTTTTCATTATCTTTCTAGGGTCAAGAAGGTATTGGGAGGATACCTATAATGGTGAATTCATAGATTGGTTAGATTTTCAGCTTTAACCAGTCAATTATAGATCCTCATCGCGATTTGCATGTCGTGTAATATAGTTACATATTGTGAAAATCCTAAAATTAAAATAATTTCTTTTTAGAAACGGGTGATGGGTTTCTCAATGTATATGATAATTACCAATTAAAAAATATGTAGCTGGTTTACATGCCATATAAAACCCTAATCCATGTTTTTTTTATATACATAGCTGATAGATTTCTCTTTTGTTCTTCCTCCAGACTTCCTTTCTCTTGACCTATACACTTCCCCATGATATTTTAAGAGACTCTAACCCCTCTTGGCCCTTTGTTAGGGATTTATCATTGTTGTGATCCTTCCGTGTCTTTCCAGTTTGAGTTCCTATATCGTATGTGCCTTAGTTCTTATTCTCAGGTTTCATTGTGGGTGTTGTGTTTTTGTAAGGAGGTAGGTGGTTTTGTCTTTGGTTGTTAATTTAATTAACCTTTAATTTCTTGATTAAAATTCAGTTTGACTTAAAATTTTTATTTCTTAAAACGAATAAATTTCATTGAATCATTTTATTAAAAACCTAATTCCAATGAAATAGCATTTTAGTTCACTTTGGAAAGAAATAGAGAAAACTCACAATTCATGTGAATTAGGGCATTTTTGTTAAATGGATAGAAATTTTTTGAAAAAATTAATTTTTTAATTTAATTGAGGAAAGTTGATTTGATAGAAAATGGTAAAAACCCAATTCTAATGAATTGGGTGTTTGTTAAGAAATTAATGGAATTTGTTTTCAAATTAAATTGTTAAATTTAAATATAAAATTGGATTGTGAAATTTCTAGGTGAATTTATTTAAAATCCCTTTTTTGGTGAAAATGGATTAAAAATGGTTTTGAAGGAAACATTGTGGTTTCATCATAAAAAGTCATTTTTTATTAAAAATACATTATGGATTTTAATGATAAAATTAGAATATTTTAAATGAGGGGGTGGTATTTAATTTTTTTAAGGAGTCTTGAAATAAATTTCCCATCATTTTTGTACTTTAGAACATGAAATAATTAAGTAGTTAGTGTGTTATTTGGACAAAAATTCCTGATTTATATTGTTCTAAAACATTATATCATCGCATCTCATTCCTTAGGTGATGGTTATGAGTCACCTTTTCCTTAGTCCCAAAAGTGCATATGTACATTCTTTCTATTTCACAGTGTTGGACCCCTATATCCTGGAACTTCTGTACCTATTAAGAACATGATCATGTTCCTCTCGTGTTTTTATTTCAAATGTATATTCCATTATTATAAACTAGTTTACATGCCTTTTAAATCTGTATAAACTATTTTATATAAATGTTTCTATTTAATCCATTTTGTGAAAAATTCCATTTGTAAAAAGCACCCATTTTGTAAAGACAAATTTCATCATGTGAAATGTATTTCCATTATCTGAAATGTGACGCATGAATTTCTAATGTATGTAAATATTTTAAATTGTAAAGAATGATTTTCCTAAATATGGTTTTGTGAATTAGAAACCTATATTTTATAAACTGAAATCACTTTATTGGTTAATTTGATATTTTCATCTTATTATAGAATCCTTGAGTGAAATCATATTGGGATTTGTCCCCCATCCTACTTATGCCTTCAGGTGATTATAGATTATCTCCTTCCAGGTTTGAGAAATTGAAAGGGGTATCTTGGAGGTGAATCTAGTTGTTTGACCTTGGACATATTGAGTTTTATCATTTAGTACTTGGGATATTTTCCCTATTTTGGTCCTTTTTGTTAGTACTTTGGGATTTATTTCCTAATTGACTTCTTTTACATTACTCCCAATGGAGTTTTTTTATATGCATATTTTCTTGTTTCTTTTAATTCTAAAATCGTTAGTATAAAAATCATTCCCTCTTCCAATTTTTTATGATGTAGGGTGCTAGTCTTCGACCCTTGAGGATCAAAAATTCCCTTTGGGTTATACCAGGACTAGCTCAATTATCGGGTTACTAGGGTACTCAGGATAATTTTTGACAACATGGTATCAGTATAGGAAGAGATTTTTTCTAAATTTCTATATGAATTTGTGAAATCTTGTCGGGACTTAAGAGGTAGTTACGATGGAGTTCTAGTCTAGCTCTCACCACAATGAACCTTATGTTGCTATAGGTGGTTAGGGAAATGAATATTAAGGATTAGTTCTAGTATTTTCCTTATTTTTATTTTGATAGAGTAAAATCCAAATGTTTTTTGTTCAATCTATTGGGATTAATTTCCCTTATCCCTCTATTTGATTATTAAATCTGATGTCTTCATTGTTTTCTGCTGATGTTGTACATCATCATGCCTCCATAAAGATGTGTGAATAAAATCTAGGAGGAAGCTTCTACTAATCCTCAGGGAGAGAATCCTATTATATTTACTAACCATTAAGATGTTATGTTTTGCACTGTCCAAGCTCTGGGATAAGAACCACCTCCATTTTCTATTTAGGTTCCGGCTATGGAACCATAGAGGGACGTTATCAAGATTTTTTCTCTAGAGTACCTTCTCAAGAATCCAAAACTATTCAAAGGCTCAAATGATCCTGAAGAGGCTGAGGAGTGGTTTATAAGGATGGAATTATTATTTGGGCTCTTGGATACACCTGAATAAATAAAAGTGAAGTGTTCCCCCTTCATGTTGTAAGGACCGAGCTAGAGATGGTGGGACACTATGGTCACGATGAAAAACCATGAGGGCTTAGATTGGAAAGACATAAAATTTATTTTCACTGACTATATCTATCTATAGTTGATATTATTATCAAAGCCTATAGTGTTTTTTAAAATTGAGCAGGAATATAGGACCGTGATAGAGTATGCAAACCATTTTGTTAAGCTCATACATTTCACACCTCTTATAGTATTTAGCGAGAGGATAAAGGATCTAAGTTTCTATTTGGGACTTCATAAATATATTCTTTCTTAGGTTTTCTTGATGAAGAAACCTTATTTTGCAGATGGGTTTGATAGAGCACTTATAATTGAAATAGACTTTGATGGAAAGTCAAGGTTATTAAGAGTTTCTTTCTCTCCAAGTGGCAGTTTGAGTTCCTTTCCGAGAAAGCATAATAATGATGATTCTCATAAAATTTCTTGATGGAAGGGTCATTCTAGACCACTTATAGTGCCTTTCATAGTTCATCAAGATTTTTACCAGTGTGGAAAGTTGGGTCATTCAAAAGGGCTTGCATTGAGACACCTAAGAAATTTGGCTCCGGAAAATGCTCATGGAACTTGTAATGATTCTTCCATATTTATTACAATATTCATAGTGGATCACGTTCATCAGCTTCTCAAAAAACATTAGGGAAATAAGATGATTCACATGAGAAATGGTTCCAGCCATGGGAATCCAGAATGAATCTCCTTCACATTGTGGAAGAGTATCATGTTGAAGTGTATATGGGTCCAGCAACTATGAGAGGTACCATTACTATAGATTCTTCAATATTGACTACTCTATTTGATACTGGTGCATCTCATTCATTTATTTCAACTCATATTGATAATATACTAAATATTTCAATGGATATTTTATCTTTTTCAATGGATATTACTACACCCCTTAGTATGAAGATATAGTAGGGTTTTTATCATCTTGCATGTGTTTTCACTCTATTAGATGTTTATCTTACTTGGATTTTTTTGGTTCTTGATAGAAAAGTGCTTGATGTCATTTTTGTATGGATTAGCTCATTTCCAATAAATCCTAGATTGATTTTTGTCTTTGAAGGGTCTCCTTTAAATGACTTAGTGTTGTGTGATGTTTCTTTCAAGGATAACAGGACCCCATGTTAATGAGAGTCAGATCTTCTTTTCTGGAGTTTGGGAAAGTAATATTACTGTTTTCCATTTATCTAAAGTGGGAATCTTTGAACGTTGATTTTCCTCTAGTGGTCATCGAGTATCCGGATGTTTTTCCTTCTAACTTATCTGTTTTACCACCAGTAAGGGTGTTTAGTTTTTCAATTGACTTAATGCCCAGTACTCAACAAGTATTTAAACCCCCTAGTTGTATGGAATTAATTGAAACGAAAAATCTGAAGTCCCAGTTGGATGATATTATAGAGAATGGATTTATACACCCGAGCGTGTCACCTTGGGTGGTTCCTTTTTTCTTTTCTATGAAATATTATGGTTCACTCCATAGTTTCATTGATTAAAGAAATATTAATCAAGTGATCATAAAATAAAACTATCTATTACCACAAATTGGTGATCGGTTTGATCAGTTAAAGTGGGTGAACTGTTTCTTGAAGATTGATCATTACTCTGGTTACCATCAATTAGGTATAAAAGAGTCTAACATTTATAAGACCACCTTTTAGAGTAGGTATGGCCACTCTTAGTACCTTATTAGGCCCTTTGTTCTAACCAATTTTCTTAAGGTTTTCATGGATTTAATGAACTGGATTTTCAATTAGTACCTTGATACCTTCATGTTAGTATTTTTGGATGATGTTCTTGTTTACTCTAATATTGAGGAGGATCATTTTCATAATATGAAAATGGTTCTGAGATTGCAATGAAATTACTAAATCTATTCCAAGATTTTTAAATGTGATTTATAGATTCCAAAATTGAAATTATTGGGGAATGTTGTGTTAGAACATGGTATATCAATTGATACTAAGAAGTAAAAGGTTGTTATGACATGGTAACATCCATGGAACTTCTTCAAGATTCATATATTCTTAGGCTTACTCGGATATTATCACTGGTTAATGAAGGACTTCTCAAAGTAGGCTTCTTTAGAGACTGCACTAATTCTAAAGGAAATAAAGTTCACTTTGGATGAGTAATGTTAGAGTTAATTTTTGAGCTAAAATTTATTTTGACAAATACAATGTTTTAGACTCTTCCAATGGCTAGGTAGGGATATATGGTATTTTCTTATTCATCAGGTTTAGGCATGGATTTTATTCTTATGCAATGCAATCAAATAGTTTCTCATGGCTCTCATCAAATTATGCCACACAAGAAGAATTATCCATCCCATGAACTTGAACTAGTAGTTAGGATTCCCACATTTAAAATTTAGTGTCATTACCTTTATGAAGAAAAGTTTACCATGTATCCTAACCACAAGATATTGAGTTATATATTCACTCAAAAATATTTGAATCCCTACTGGAGGAATTGGGTGGAATACATAGAGTCTTTCGATTTTGACATCGCCTCTACCCTAGGGAAAGGGAATGTCATTGAAGATTAATTAAGTAGGAAAATTCTATCCCAGAAAGTAAAATAATCATCAAAAGATTGTAATGCGATGACACTCTTTTCATAGTTTCATATTGGAGTTCAAGAGAAATGGGATGAAGTTTCTTTGGCTAGTTTTCAATTGACATATTCTCTTATTTTATTAATTCTTAAAGATAAGTAGCTTGATGATGATTTTTGTAGCTTTAGAATCTCTCTTTATGGTGAGGAGATATTTTCCCAGTGGTCGTTCTCTAAATATGGAATTCTATTCTATCAGAATCTATTTTTGGTACCGTATTTGGAAAGGAAGGCTATCAGGAGTGATTTTCATAGTTCCCAGTGGGTAGTGCACCTAGGATCCAAAAATATTTTCTATGACATGCAGTGGAAGTCCTGGGGACCAAGTATGAGGTAGGGCATTGTATAGTTTGTTTCTCATTGTCATACATGCTAGTAGGTTAAGGCCAAGCACTAGAAACCTTTGTGTTTTCTTTATACACATCTATTTACTACATGGAAGTGGGGATCGATCTCTTTGGACTATGTAGTTGGTTTTACATGTACCTGAAGAAATAATAATGTGATATGGGTTATGATCTATAGGCTAATGAAATCAGATCACTTTATACCCATTCGTGGTATAGCTAAATTGAGGAGTTGGTAAATCTCTATGTGAAATAGATTATTATTTTTCAGGGCGATATATCTGATGTAGTCTTTGATAGGGATCCCTAGTTCACTTCATTCATTTGAGAGGCCTTCATGAGGAATTGGGATCTCACATCTGTTTGATTACTGAATAGAATCAACAATCAGATGGCTAGATTGAATGAGCTATACAGATTCATGAGGATATTCTTCGTTCTTGGGTTCTTGATTTGGTGGAGCATGGGAGGATCATTTGGGGATGGCTGAGTTTTCCTATTATAATAGTTAGTAGTCTATGATAATAATGGATACTTTTGAGGCCCTATATGGATAGCATTTTAAATCTATGTTGTGTTGGTTTGAGATTGGTGATGTTCCTTGGATGGACTGAGCTTGGTCCAAGAGATGATATAAAATATTCGGTTGTTTCGTTAGAGTATGTTGATGGCATAGATACAATATTAATCTTATGTCGATCATCGGTGTAGACCTTTGGAGTTATCAGTTGGTGACTTGGTGTTCTTGAAGGTTTCACCCTGGTTGGGTCATCGATGGATTGGGAGGAAAAGAAAGCTTTCCCATCCTTTTGTTGGGCCTTTTGAGGTTGTTGAGTAAGTGTGGAAAGTTTCATATAATTTGGAACTACCACCACAACTGACATCAATACGTAATTGTTTCCATGTATCTCATCTTTGAAAGAATCTTTATAATCCATATCACATTTTGAGCTGGAGTGATCTTGATATTGAACATGATTTATCTTTGACAGAATGGCTAGTCAGGATAGATGACTCTAAAACCATAGTACTTCCTGGGAAGATGATACCTTTAGTTCAAGTGCAATGGTAGCACAATTCTAATTTCTATGATATATGGGAAATCAAGTTACTAATAATAGAGTACTGGCCTCATCATTTTGGCATGGAATCCTCTTTGTAGGGTTTCTAGGGATAGAACAAATTTATAGTGGGGAGGTTGTAACATCCCATTACCATTATAATAGTTATGTTCTAAAACATGTTGTTTTTTATTTTTCATTATCTAGGTTGGGTTGAGATAGTATTGGGAGGATACATATAACATTGAAGTTATAGATTTGTTGGATTCGTAGCTTTAACTGGTCATTTCTGTAGCCAGATGAAGAATTACAAGCTGTATAATATTGTTACATTCCATGTAAATCAAAAAATGAAACTAATTAGTTTTTAGAAAGAGGAGATAGGTTTTTCGGTAGATATGATAATTACCAATTACATGACATGTAACTGGGTTAAAAGCCAGGTAAAACAATGAGTCATGTTTTTCTAAATAGGTATCTAACTGGTTTCTCTTTTTTTTCTTCCTCAAGACTTCCTTGATCTCCACCTAGAGTCTTCCCCGTGAGATATTGGGAGTCTTCAACCCCTCCAAACCCTTTTTTCAGTGATTGATCGTTGTGGAGATCATGGTGGGTATTTTGAGGTTGAGTTCCTAGATCTTTTGTTCCTTTATTCTTGTTGGAAGGTTTCATTATGGGAGTTTTGATTCTGTGAGGAAGGTAGGTGGTTGCATATTTTTTTCAATTTATTTAGATTTTAATTTCTTTATTTCAATTCAATTTTATTTAAAAATAAATTGCTTAAATTGAAAAAATTATTTTTATTCATTTTATTAGAAACCAAATTATAGTAAATTGGGCGATTGGTTTGCTTTGGAATGAAATTGGGAAAACCCACAATTCTAGTGAATTGGGGTGAGTTTGTGGAATGGATGGAATATTTTTGAAAAATTAAATTTTTTTAATTTAATTTTAAATTTTGATTTCCTGGAATGTGGTGAAACCTCCCAATTCTAGTAAATTGGGGGGTTTGTTAAGAAATTGATGGAATTTTTTTAGAAATATAATTGTTAAATTTAATTTTAAAATTGGACTTTGAAATTTCATAGTTAATTTATTTCAAATCCATATTTTGTGAAAATTGATTAAAATGGTTTTGAAGGAAACCTAGTGGTTTTATCATAAATAGTCATTTTTTTAATAAAACCGAGTAATAGTTTTTAAAGAGAGAATTGGCATATTGGAAATTTGCAGTATGGAATTTAATTTTATATTAAAATGTTTTTTTAATAAATTTCCCTTTATTTATTGTACTTGATAAGATACAAGCCTTAGGTAGTTAGTGTGTTATTTGGAAAAAACATTACAATTTAAAACATTCTAAAAATTTATATCAGCACATCCCATTCCTTAATTTGTGATGAGTACCTGTTTCCTTAGGCCCAAAGGGGTGTATATACATACTTATTGTTTCATAGTGTTGGGTCCATATATCCTATATCTTTCATACCAATTTATCACATGAAAATATTTCTCGGTTTTTTTTATTTCAGATGTATATTCCATTATTAAAAAATTCTTTACAAGACTTCAAAATTTGTATAAAATATTTTATATATAAGTGTTTATTTAATCCAATTTGTGAAAAGTTTCATTCGTATAAAGCACACTTTTTTAAAGGAAAATGTTATCATGTGAAATGTATTTCCATCATCTAAAATGTGAAGCATGGATTTATAATGTATTTTAAGATTTTAAATTTTAAATTTTTATTTGTATAAATATGGTTTTGTGAATTCCAAACCTATTTGTTTTGAAATTGAAAAAATGTTCTTGGTAATTTTTTATCAGCATCATGTTATAGAATCATTGGCTGAAATCCTACTGGGCTTTGAATCACACACAACTTTTTTCTTTAATTTTTTGTATATTATCTCCTTCCAGGATTTCAAAAGGTAAAGGGATCCCTTAGAGGTATGTCTAGTTGTTGAACCTTGGACTTGGTGAGTTGTGTAATTTGGGACTTGGTCTATTTTCTCAATTTTGGTACTTTGGATTTATTAATTTTGGATTTATTTCCATGTTGAATGTCAATACATTACTCCCAATAGATATTCTTTTGATATGAATATTGTCTTACTTATTTTAAATCTGCAATAATTAGTGGAAAAATAGTTCCAACTTTAATTTTTTTATGATCTCAGGGGATCAGGAACACCCTTTGTGCTATGTAAGGACTGGATTAGATATCAGGTTACTAGGTTACCTGGGATGTTTCATGATAAGAAAGGTGACTGGAAGCCAATAATTGATGGTGAGTTTTAGTGATGAAACTGGGTCTGCACTAATCAGCTCATCAACAAGGTCCACATTCTACAAAGGGGAAGGAAAGGATTATTATGTCGCACCATTGTAGCTGATGATTGTCCATCACCTTCTTTCTTGGTTAGTGAGGTATTGGACCCCCACACAATCGTGGGTGGTGGTTTTAGACTAATTTGTTTCGCACATGGAAATTTGAAGCGGGTTACCCCCTCAATTTTGGGTGGGTATTATAGAAAATGGTGTGATATATCAATAGTGGACCTATCAGGGATGTTCGGTGGGTGTGTGACATTGGTTTGAGGGAAGGCCCTATGAGCTAGATTAAAAAAATACCTATAGGATAGTTGTGGTTATCCCTTATGGAAATATATTGTGGGCCATGAAGGTCCATTAATATTGGGAATATATTCCAAAATAATATATATATATATAAGTTTCTTATAATGGGTTTTCATCCCTTTTGATGTTCAATGGGACACTTGGTATAAGGACAGGTATGTTTTTATGGGTCATTTAGTTGTAATCGTACAACCATTTTCTAATATATATATTGTTTATCAAGGATTTATTATTTAAATACAGTAAAAATATTTCGTCAATTATTAATAGTTCCATCTAATTAAATGGCATAAACCATTATTGTTTTTTATAAAAATTTAATATCATTCATTTCCATTTTTATTTCCAATATAATGATGGGAAGGTATAATCCTAAGAGTTTTTTAGGTTTTAGAAATTTATTAATGGGTTTTGAGGTTATTGGTAAGATATTATATATTTACCACATATGTTTAGTTTACTTCTTATATTGTAAGGATAGTGAACACAATATGACCTTACATCATAAGTGTGGTATCCTTAATGTATAACATGGAGGTTATATATTACATATTCCCATCGAGTGATGATTTATGTTTGGGTTATGGAAGATTTATTATCACTCATTAGGGTTTCCCCTATTCTAATGCTTTGGTTTTACAATCTATTAATATCTACTGGTTTTTAGAAATAATATCGGTATGGGTAAAACTCATTGTGGGTTAGTGAACATTTGGTTTTAGAAAATTTTCCATTTATTTTAATATGGTTGCATATACCTGAAAAACTATAGTTTAATTTCATATGGTGTTTGGATACTCATTTTTTTTATTTTCCATTACTTTATTAAAACAAGGGAACATTTTTATTTAGTTTTTATCATTAGGGTTGAATCATTCATTATTTATGAAACATACAAAGTAATACCTGGAATACATATGCATGAGAAACCATTATGGTATTTTATCATCATACATTTCATTTTCACTTCGAAAAACATGAATATTTATTTGGAACCTAATTTGTAAGTGTAGTAATCTCACTTCCATAGAGGCATGTATGTAAATGTATGATAAATGGAGACTAAAGGAGGAATCAATTTTTATCTTAATTTTATTGTAAATTATTTTCAATATTTTATATTATTATTGTGTTTTCTTTAATTAATTGTATATTTTTATTTTTGTTTTTGGTTTTTTAATGTAAATACGCATGAATTTTATATAATTCATTATAACTTTTTATTAATATCGAATACTAAAATTTATGTTATTATGAAAAAATAGTATATTTTTTATTATGGTGACTAGGTATTATGAGAAGTATTTTAAATGGACCCTATATGACACATTTTTTAAAAAAAAATGATTATTGGAGGGAATGTTGGGTTCTTGATGGAAAATCATCCTCCAATGGTTTTATATAATCTCTTAGAACATGATGGAAACCTCTGATGATTATGGGATGTGCCTAAGGTAATATTTAACCCTTGGATTAGGTATCGAGTTAATATTTGGGTAAATGTATTTTATATTTTTTTCATGTTTGTTTCAATATAAGGACTATATGATTAGTCTATTGCATAAAGTTTTCTATTTAGTGATTTTATATTCCTCGGGGAAGGGGAATATGATCACAAATAAATTTAGAAGTAAAAATAAAGGAATGTTTTCTTAAGTGGAATAAAAAATGTCATTTTATGATGAAGAAACTAGTATGTAACACAACATGTGTAGCTGTTTCCTTTAATAATATTTAATAATAGTCTATTCTTGAATATTGAGAGTTTTGAGTTTAAATTTTGTAATTTCTAGAAATTTTCCTCTATTTCATGGTTAGTTCACGCAACTACCACGAAATGGTGTAGAAAGTATTATACAGGGGTCTATCTAGTTCAATTTGTTATTACATAGTTAGTGTGTTTAGGTATCACATTGCTTATTCTATGATGTGTAGTGTTTTCTATAAAACATTAATGTACTTATATGTTTGGAGTACTGACACATGGCCTGCATGTAATTATGGGAGACTGTGTGAGGAAACAATGCACAGTGCTACGATTTTAGCAATTGGATTTGAATTCTTGGTGCATGGTTTGGTAAAAAATGTGTCCAAACTAAGAAATTAGTGAAGCTTCTATCTAGTGGAGATTAGATTGTTTGTGCATGGTTGGGAAAAATATGTAACCAAATCGTATGGCCTACCCAGTTTCACTTCAAATGGGATATGTCAATTATGACCCTCATTGTTTTTAGGTATTTTATTCCACCTTACCCTCCAATATCATTCGGAAGACCCACCTAATATCTGAAAGGAGATATCAACAACCTTTACCCTCGGTTCTCATGTACCTCTTAATGATTTACAAGATGATTCAATAGGTGATCTCTCTTCTCATACTCTTTTCCATTATTCTGTCTTCCGTCTTCCATTTCTCCTAGATGTTGATTTCTCCTGAGAACCACAATCATTATACAATTGATATTTGGGGTTTTTTTGTTATAACCAAGAATTTTGGTCATCTAGGGACTATGTAGGTTTCTTGTATTATTGTTTGTTTGATTTACATGGAAGGTGACATTTTTATGACTTGATTCAACTTGAATTGTGGTGGGAGTTTCTATGTGATTCCTTTATTTTAAAATTCCTTAAATTATTTGGAATTAGGGATTCATTCCAAATTAAATTACAATTATATATGATGTTTACGATGGGTTTTAAAATTCTTTTCATTGAATAATGGATGGCATAAAGGGGTTTCTTATGAAATTTAAGTGTATCTTTGAAATAATTAATCAAGCATGTGAAGCCCGATATAAAAATTATTATGTGTGTTATTAAAATGTTTTATATGGAAAATGTTGGCCTTATTCCCTATTTTGGTTCCTAAAATATAAAAACCATGTGTTAATAGATGATTTGTTATTTAAATAGGTGTTGAATTTTAAATTACTTATAATGAATGTATACAATAAAAATAGTTGTTATATTAATATAAAACTACTTGGAATCGTAATTTGTGTTTATTTTAATGGAAAAAATGGAAATTTATAGAATAATTGGTTTGATTATTGTGTGACACTCATTGATTACCCTCATACTTGCCTTCCAACTTTATTGGTTTTTCATTATTATGGTATTATTATATGACAAGTAAAGGGTTTGTTTTGTGCAATGGTGTCACTAGTGATGTGATATTTATTGCTTATTACTCAATAATGAATTTTATTATAATTTTATGACTGTTTACTAACCTTTAAATTAGTGAGGACATGGTAACCTGGGTATCTAAGTGGGAGAACATGATTTATTATACACTAGTTCAGAGCTAATATGGTCCAGTGTCCATATATTTGTGTGATACACAATGGAAAGGGGGGTATCCCCCAATAAGGATGTTGTGGGATAGTCGGGTGGCATGTTGATTTTTTCCACAAAACATAGGAAAAAGTTGGTCTCATATTGTTAGTTAATAAAATTTGCATCTGGCATTATGACCAATTAAGTTTCCTAGGAAACCTATTCCTTTATGGGTGGTTTTATTTAGAAGATTACATCATTTATATTCATCCCCTTGTTCTTGTTTTACTTTTGGAAACTCTCACCTTTCCATTTATTTTTCATGATAGTTGTAAGGCCCTAGGATATATTAGGTTTCACTAAGAGGGGGTGAATTAGTGGAACCATTGTTTTATGAATTTTTTTCTATTTAAATTCAACCTCTTGAACTTGTTAAGGTTATCGATCTGGTCAATATTTTTTCTAAAACTAAACACTTTCATAGTAGTAAAATAATATAGGAAATCACACCATATTTACAAGGTTTGACAATGAAATACCTACTCCTTTCCATGTTGGTTAGACGCCACAAAGTAGATCCTCTTTGAAATCTCCACAGGTGAATAAAATCTATTTGGCTCCAACCGAGAGACTCTATTTTCTTTTGGATCCAACCAAAATACTTCTTCCTCTGGCTCTAAACAAGATACTCCTTCTACTTTGGGCACCGACCAGAATACTTCAACAACTCCATAGACCAACCCAAAGGCTTAATCATTGTTAAAGGATTTGATCCCTTGTAAGTTTATCATTGATCTTCCTCGATGATATTTTAAGATCTAAATTTCTTGTGTACTTCCTCAAGAACTTCAGATATTCTAGTCTCAAGACTACTACCATATTTGGTGCAATTTAGATTCACATTCTTCAAATTCATGTGCACATTTAATCACTTTATACAATAATTACCCACATTTGGCTCACCCTAAAAATTCCTCTTACATGATGTATGAAAGGTTTCTCAAAATTATCTTAAGATTTTGTAAAAAATTATCATTAACTGCATGAAAATATTTCTACCAATAATATTGTACATGTAAATATCAATTAAATTCCTTGATTTAAATTCTCATTTAAAACCTAGATGAGGATTGATAATAATTAAACACTTATAATTTCCATTCTTATTCAAATATTAATAGCCCAATATTTTTGGTATGTATTTCTCATCATGAATACATCATAGATGTTGGCATTCAATTTATCATTTGAAATAATTGAATAGGTATTGACATCATGCATCATTTGAATACCATAGGGGGTATCATCTTTTCATGTGGCATTGGTGAGTGTCAATGGATTACCTAGAAGTCATTCATGCTCTTGTTTTATTCATGAAAATCATCTCATTTTCATGAAAATCTAAATCACCTGAGGGTGCTGATTTCATTCTCCTTATAATATTATTTCCATTTTTTGGGCAATATATTATATATTTAAACACCTGAAAGACTCGGTTTTTTTCTCTTTATTCACACTCACTGACACCCCATAATCATGCATGTAATTCATGAATCTCAAACACCTGAAGGACTTAGTTTTATTATTTCTTCTCATACAAAAATAAAATATATAAAATATATAAAAAAATTTAGATGACTCTGCGGTTCCTATTTTATCTTGACGATAACAATCATTGTAGGTTAGTTGTATGCTAACATGCATGCATCTCAAATTGTCAAAGATTTCGTCTTGACTTTTCTTCATAAAAGGTATTCATTTTGAATATATTCGGATTATAATCATTTTTATTCTTTATTTATTACATATATTTTTATACATGAAATGTGGAGTTTCATGCATGATCCATTTTGATCGAATCTCTGTGAAAATATCGATAAAAACATCACCCAGCTGCTTCGACTTCGTCAGGAAACCATCACACCTAGGGTTCCCTATTTTCATGCATACCCATGCATAGATATCATGTGCAATGTTCTTGTTTTAGATTATTGGAAATATATAAAATTATCATTGAAATTAGTTAAATCTAGTGGATGAGGCCATGATTTTCATGGCCTCAAAAATGGTGAAAGACTTGTTTTAAGACACCCTCAAATGTGGCTAGAGGAATATGATCGCCCATTGAGATTTGATGGATCAAATGAATTGTATCAGTTGGTCTGAGAAATGTTCATATTTTTAAGATTGATGAATAGTGAAAGTAATAACTGCTTCCCACATCAAATCTTTGCTTGGTTTTCCACATCCATTTAACATAAAACGCTCCAGAATCATCTCAAAATTCTATCCTGCTCTCCTAGTAGCTCTTTGTAATGGGTCTCCCTTCCACCGTTCCACTGGTGGTTCTATCTCACTCTTTTACACTCTCTACGTGAGCGCCATATTGAAAAGATATGAACCTCTATACAACTTTTTTGCAAGCTCTAGATAGCCTCCCTTTGGCATATTCAACCCATCTATCCCACATGAGTCCTTGGATGAGGCTGGCTAATCATCTTGGTGAGCTGGATATTTTTTGATAAAGTAAAAATTTTACATTTAGAAAAATCTAAGAATCATATGAATAAAATTTAAAGCCTCTATCAAAGATGATGTCAAGACAACTTCTTATCAATTATTTCACCTCATCTCAAATTTATTCTTCATGCCAAATATTCTCTTTAAAATAACTTCCCATTTCTTTTTTCACATCCACTCTTCACATGAATTAAAAAACAATGCATGGGATTCGCCAATTCTTCTTTATGTAATTACTTTTTTTCGTGGACTTCACTTGTGGTAAAAAATG
This sequence comes from Viscum album, assembly GCA_963277665.1. Taxonomy (NCBI): domain Eukaryota; kingdom Viridiplantae; phylum Streptophyta; class Magnoliopsida; order Santalales; family Viscaceae; genus Viscum; species Viscum album. The sequence goes on from OY728121.1 coordinate 1,459,782,923, forward strand.
TGAAAACACTTTTTCATATGTAATTTATTTTTGATATCACTTTAATAATAATAAGAGTTTATAACATAGAGAATTTTCCAAGCATGATATCCAATGCTATGAAATGGTTCCATAACAATTCTCTAGGAATCACTACTTCATCATCACATACATATTGACCCCTTAGCAAAAAATAAACACATGGTCACAAAAATCCCCCCCTTTGTCTTTTCTTTCCAATATCTCTTCACATAAAAAAAATTTAATATATGGAAAATACAATTATTCTCCCCCTTGTTGACAATAAAATGAAAAGGAAAGTTAGGGTTTCTTCTCATATCATCTTTCTTTCCCAAAATATATTCTCATATTTTAAATGAAATAGATGACATCACATGATAATTAGAAAATATAATTTACCCAATCAAATATAAGTATAAATTTGAATACCCATTATAGAAAAAAAGAGTGAAATAACCACAAAAATCTGAGCTATCAATAACACATACTCACATGTGATATGAAACTCATAGTTTCTCAATTCTATATAAGTCGTTTCCAATTTCCAGATTTTTTAATGAAATTAAAAATCCTTCACATATCAATAAAAACATTATATATTTCAGGTTCATGAGAATAAATCCACCTTTTTCACATTTTCCCATCAAATGAGAACATCCTCTTCATAAATAAAATTAACAAATAAGTATTAGAGTGTGATTATAATACCTCTTGTCTCCTAAAATATCCCCAAAAAGGGACGTACTCTCATTTATCAACCTGGAAATTAATTAACTCCATGAAGAATAACACATCTCCTTCAATTACAAGCATGTTATTTCATAACACATAAAAAATGGGAATAAGGCAGAACCTCTTATTTCATTAGAAGAAACATTAAAGGTGAGAGATTTCTCTCATCCTTTCTTTCCTATTTTTTCCAAGATCATCATGGGAAGTGATTTATTTATTATTGAAATGATTCAAATATTGTGCACATATTTTGTTCCCATAGAATTTTTCTTTTTTTGGAATAGCAATTTCCACCCCCTTCACAAATAGCACAATGCCTTTCAAATTTTTTTTATTTTTTCACGAAGAGTGTTGATGTGAGTGGTTGGATATTGGTTCTTGATAAACCCTATGTTGTGGTTGTTTTTCATTCTCCAAAATAGTAATCCAATTTTCCATCTTAATAGTACTTTATACAATATAATTTTCAACCAAGTAAGTACTATGAGTGGAGTGCATCCTAAGGGATTATTTACCCTTCCATAAATTCGTCCAAGTGAAACTCTTTTCCATGTGATCAATTTTAGAACAGATGAAACATTTTCCAAAAAATTCATACCTCATTTATTCTATTCCATATTGAGATGATGAAACTAATAGATTTCGTATAACATGTTTTGGTTTTTGATTTCAAAACATTTACACATGATGAGCCCAAAACTGTCACAATAAAAACACTTGGGTTCTTTCCTTTCTTATGGAATCACATTTCTAGATTTTTCATGGGTCAAAACATTACATACAAATCCCATATTTTGGTTTCTCTTTATTTCTACATGTATTGAGATTTATTTTAGAGGAATCATCATTTATGCTTTGGAGGTGTTCATATTCTTCTCAAAATCTCTAATTTCTATATCTTTATTATTAATCTGATTTTCAATGGTCATTTGTTTTAGAATCTTTTAGGAAATATTTTTTACTATATCACTTTTCTCCATTATATTAGTTCCCATTTTCATTTAGTTGAGACTCAAGGACACTTATTCTCTCCTAAATATTTTATATTCCAAATTCAAATCTTTCACCATTGAATAATAAATATCATTCAAGATTCTTCATGGATCTTCTTTTTCATTGCAAGGTAATTCCATGGAACAACATTTTGATGTTGTTTTCTCTTCATCACCAGAATCAGATTTCTTTTTCAGATTTATGTGAGGGTCTGAAAGAGTGTATATTTTTCTTCACAAGAGGGTTAGAATATTAAATAACTCTAGGTTTATATTATACCTTGATTGTATAGAACAACATCTGGGATAGATTCTTCTTATTCTTCTTGTGAAAGGAAAGGGGGTTGATTTCACCTCCACTCAATGGATTATTCTTAGGAAGATATTATTATTCCCTATTCATTTAACCAATTTGGAAAAAATTAAATAAAAGGAAATTAGCTCATTTTAATCTTCATCAAATTGCACTCCAAAAAATTATTGTATTTTTACATGTGACCTATACATTAATACCACTTGTAAAGCCCCATCCCAAATTAGGTTCCACAAAGAGGGGGAGTGAATAATTGGTACTATTATTTTATGAATTTTTATCCTTTTAAATATAACGTCTTGAAATTTTTGTGGTTCTATATCCACTCAATAGTTTCTCTCAAACTCACCTCCTGTGCAGTAGTAATATAATAGAGGGAAACACATGTTATTTTTAAGGTTTGACAATAAAAGGCCTAATCCTTGCCATATTGGATAGACACCCCAATATGGATTCTCTTGAATATATCCACAAGTGAATACAATTGCTCCATCTCAAACCAAGATAATACATTTTCTTTTGGATCCAACCAAAATACTTCTTGTTTCGACTCCAACTGAGAGACAACCTCTACTCCTGGAACCATCTATAAGTCTTAATGTTCTCTTGGAACTAAATGTGAGACTTCACCTGTATTTATGGATTTGATCCACTATAGTTTGATCTTTTATATTACTTCATGATCTTGTAGGATCTGACATGATCATGTACATCGTCATGACATTTAGCTATGTTGGTCTCAATACTTATCCTAGATTTGGTGCAATCAGTATTCTCCTTCTTCAAATTCTTGGGTACATATAATCACATTCTTCAAGAATTATCCAACATTGGATCACCCTAAAAATTATTCCTTCACAATGGATGAAATGTGTCTCAAAATGATCTTAAAATTTAGTATATAATGTACATCACCTACAAGCACGTATTTATACAACAATATTATGCATGTAAATCTAAAATAAATACCATGATTTAAATTCTCAGTTAAACTTTAATAAAATGTGGTAAGATTTAAATATATTTAATTTCCATTCTTCTTAAAATAATAATACCCCAATATTTGTGAGTATTTATTTCTCATCGTGAATTCCCCATAAATATGGGTATTATATTTATCATTTGAAATATCTGAATGGGTGTTAAATTCATGCATCATTTGAATACCTAAGGGGTTCTCATCTTCTCATGTGGAATTTTTGAGTGGCCATAGCTTACCTATAATTAATTCATGCGTGCATGATCATGCTGTATTCATGTAAATAATCTCATTTTCATGAAAATATGAATCACTCGAGAGACTCAATTTTATTCTCCTTCCATCAGGATTTCCATTATTTGGGAAATGGCATCCATTTTTAAACACCTAGAAGACTCGAGTGTTCATTGTCTATGTTCACACTCACCACCACCCTACATTTAGGAATGAAATTCATGAACCTAAAAACCTTTAAGACTTAGGTTATTTATTTCATCTCAAATTTAAGTCAAATACACCACATATCCTTAAAATTATCAAAGACTCGGGGCTTTCTTTTTTATTATGTGGATAACAATATCCATGGATCACCTGTAAAATAACATGAAAGCATCTCAAAATCCCAAAGATTTTGGGTTCTCTATTATTCAAAATGGATATTCATTTTGAATAACCATGGATTCTCATAATGTGGATTCTTTATTTAATCCACATATTTTCATGTATGAAATATGGAGCCGTATTTATACAATATTTCAATAGATTCTTTGTGATAATCTTAGCATAAAAATCCTCCATTTGATTTGGATTCATCAGGAGGCCATCATGATTTAGGTTCCCTCATTTCATGAAATTTATTTATGGATAACATGTGAAACACGAATCTCAAACTAACTCAAAAGTAGGGAGATCTTTGTGGCCATTATTTCAGTATAGTGGATGAGGACGTGATCTTCTTGTCCTAAAAAATGATGGAAGATTTACTATAAACCACCCTCAAACATTGCTATAGGAAGGAGACGGTCGTGTGATATCTGATGTCTCATATGAGACAGATCGTGTGGTGTGGGAAATGATCAATGTTTTATGATGGATGAACCTTACATGAAATAGCTATGCCCCAAAATGAATCAACACTTGGTATGATCTTCCATATAACAAAATGTTCTCCAGAATTATCTTCCCCCTCTCTCAGTACTACCCTATACCAATTCCCCCTACCATCGTGCAACCCACATTGTGGCTCTATTGCACTCAATTATGCTCTATGCATGAGCACCATCCTGTGGGCCTTTGCACCTCTATGCCTCTTACTGGTTGGCCCTGGATGGCCTCCCTTAGGCCCGGTTAACTCATCTGTACTACATGATCCCTTGGTTGATATTGTCTAGTCATCTTAGAGAGATGGATAATTTTTTTGATAAAGGTAAAATGTATAATTAGAAAAAACTAAGTTTCATATGAATTAAATTCAAATCCTCCCACAAAGATGATGTCAAGAAACCTTCTTCTCAATTCCTTCTTCTAAATTCCTTCTTCTCTTCCTAAATTTATTCTTTATTAAAAATACTCACATAAAAGATGGATATTTTTGTGTTTGTAAAAATATTTATTACATTTTAGGAAGTTCTATTAATATATATGGCCATAAGTATTCAAATTCATCCATAAATATTATATAATATATGAATTAAAGTTATATCTAGATACCTTTATTTATTTTATTTTCATGGTCAATGATGGGACATTATATATTATATATAGCGATCAACTGAGTATTAAAATTAACACCTTTCATACATATTCAAGATTTAATATCAATAGAGGTCCTCTAAAATTTATATGTCTATGATATTATTCAATTTCAAGGTGTTCTATCATTTATCACAATATATAAATATATTTGGTTTAACTAATATCTATATTGAAATATATAATCTTTTTTAGGATGAAATTTCAACTAGTTTTTTAGAATTTTATAGATTCTAAATTTTAATAGAAAATTAAAATATTTTATTATAATTAGATTGTGAGTCCAATATTTTTTTTAGAGTTTATATTGATAATATACAGTTCGTGGAGTTTTTTTAACAAGAACTATTATTACAAAATTATTATAGATTTTATACCATAATTTTACCTCTAAGTTAACCCTTTTCATGGGTTTTTTTACTGATTATCTTTAACACTCTCCCTTTATAAGGTATATATAATGACCTATACCTATACATGTCAGGGAAATTAGAGAAAAATATGTTCAGGTTAATTTAGATTTGGAATAGTTTTTCAATTTGAGCTTCAAAATTTTATGAATCCATGGAATTGAACCAACAATGGGAATATAGATGTTTCTAGAATTTAATAGTTTGTTTATGTTTGGGTAATGGTCGGGACTAGTATCCATGTGTTGTATAAGACTACAGTAGCTACAAAGCGCTAGTTGGAGAAACACCAGGTACCTAATGAGGTGCTCAATGATAGGGGTGGTATCATGTGGGATACTAGGTATCAAGTGGAGGGGTATTGGGTACCCAGTTACCCTAGGATGGTTTTTCCAGAAAAATATTATAATAAATAGTTTATTTGAAAAAAACATTCTAACCACCTCTCATTTGTCAGTCAACATAACCTGGAGCTTCACAACTCCCTCCCTCTCTTCCCCTCTTAAATTCTCTTACTATATATCCATCCTCAATCATGTGATTAATGTTTTTTCTGAGAAAATAGACTCAAAGCCATTTTTTTCCTTGTGTTCCAATTATTTCTTAGATTCACTAATTATTTACATTTCCTCATTTAAAATATCAATTATTATAGGCTGGTTTCTTACTTCTACAATTTTAGAAGTTTGAGGGAGATTATATTTAATACTGCGCATTGGATTAATGTAACTAGAATATTTTAGGTTTTACCTTTAATTTTACATTAATATTTATGTGTTTTCATGTATAGTAGTACTAAGATTTGCTAAATTTGTGTGTGTGGAATGAAAGTATACCAATAGGGATTGGAGTGTCTGTATGAATGCGAGTGAGGTTCCTAAGAGTCTTTTTAAACATACTGTATGTAGTGTAAGTCAGTTTTAATGGTTTTTTCTTGAATTTATGGTCATGTATTCATTATTCTATTTTAATAATGTTCATTTAAGAAAAAAATATAACCCATTATAGGCACTCAACCTTGAACTGATTCTAGTATAACCTGGGTATATTTTTTGGAGTAGTGTTCAACATTACACTGAGAAAGGTGTATCCTTATTGAGTGGTGGAAATGTTTAGGTTCATTATTTTGATTAAAATGAGAAAATTTTGGCATGTGACTCATAGACTTTTAGGAATACTTCAAATTAGGTATACCATTTTTCTTTCATTATAATTATTATCACCCTAGTCTTATTAGATCATATTTTTTGTTGGTGGGTGGTAAGGTCATTATTACACTTGATGTGGTATCCTGGGAAGACAAGGGTTTATTGGTTATGCCTCAATAATGAATGTGATTATAATTTCATGATTTTTTACTAACCATTACATTAGTGAGGACATGGTAACTTAGGTAGCTAAGTGGGAGACCTTGATTTATTATACACTAGTTCAGAGCTAATTTAGGCTAGTGTTGCTCTAGTTTTGTGAAGCACAAGGGAAAGAGGGGGGATCCCCCGATAAGGCTAGTATGGGATAGTCGGGTTGGATGTTGATTATTTCCACACAACATAGGAAAACAATTCCTCCAATATTGTTACTTAATACTATTTTAATGAGACATTAAAACCAATGAAGTATCCCATGAAACCTATTCCTTGATTGGTAGTTTTTTATAGAATATTTCATCATTTATATGTATCCCATTGTTTTTTTGTCACTTGTGGAACCACTAAATTTTTCATTCATTGTTCATGATATTTGTAAGGCCCTAGTATAAATTAGGTTCTACTAGGAGGGGCTAAATCAGTGGAACCATTTTTTTATGAATTTTTTTCCATTTAAATTCAACTACTTGAACTTGTTAAGGCTATCGAGATAGTCAATAGTTTATCTCAAACTAAACTTTTGTGCAGTAGTAAATTAATAGAGGGAAGAACACCATATTTAGAAGGTTTGACAGTGAAAGGCCCACACCTTTCCATGTTGGTTAGACACCCTAATGTGGATTCTTTTAAAAATCTCTACATGTGAATACAATTTTTTTTGGCTCCAACCAAGTGACTCAATTTTATTTGGGATCCAACAAAAATAATTATTTCTCCGGATCCAACTAAGAGACTTCTTCTGCATCAGTATCCAACCAGAATACTTCAACTACTCCTAGTACCAACCCAAAGGATTCACCATTGTTAAAGGATTTGATCCACTATAGGTTAATATTTGATATTCCTATATGAGATTTTAGGATCTCAATTTTTCATGTACTTCCTCAAGAACTTTAGATATGATAGTCGCAAGAATACTACCATATTTAGTGAAATATGGATTAACTTTATTTAAATTCTTGTGTACATTTAATCACCCTCTATAAGAATTACCCATATTTGGCTCAACCTCAAAATTCCTCTTACATGATGTATGAATGGTTTCTCAAAATTTTCTTAAATTATTTTTAAATAACTCTCCTCAACATTAAGGAAATATTTATACAATAGTATTGTGCATTTAAATCTAAATTAAATTCAATGATTTAAATTCTCATTTAAAACCTCAAATAAATTTGTTAAGAATTAAACAATTATAATTTCCATTCCTATTCAAATAATAATAACCGAAAATTTGTGGGTATTTATTAATCATCATCAATACCTCATAAATATCAGTATTCCATTTCTCATTTTAAATACTTGAATGGTTATTAACTTCATGCATCATTTGAATACCATAGGGGGTCTCATCTACTCATGTGGAATTTTTGAGTGGCCCCAGATTCCCTATAATGCATCTGTGATCATGTTTTATTCATGTAAATCATCTCATTTTCATGAAAATATCAATAACCTGGGGGTCCTATATTTCATTCTTATTATAATGAAATTTTTATTATTTTGGAAATAGCTTCCATATTTAATCCCCTGAAGACTCAGTTGTTCTTTCTCTCTATTCACACTCACTACCACCCTATAATCATGCATGCAATTCATGAACCATAAAAACCCAAAGGACTTGGGTTTATTATTTCTTCTCTCACAAAAATAAAATAAATCAAAGCTCTTAAAAATTTTTGAAGACTCAAGGATTCCAATTTTATCATGCAGATAATAATCTTTGTAGGTCAGTTGTATGCTAATATGCATGCATCTCAAATTCTGGAAGAGTTCGTGTCATCTGTTCTTCATAAAAGGTATTAATTTTGAATATCTTAGGCTTATAACCATGTGCATTCTATATTTATTCTATATATTTTTATATATGTAATTTGGAGTTTCATGCATGATCCATTTTGATCGAATCTATGTGACACTCAGAATAAACATCACCCAGCTAGTTCAGATTTGTTAGGAAACCATCACGCCTTGGGTTCCCTCTTTTCATCCATACCCATGCAAGGATATCATGTGAAATGTATATCTTGGACAATCTTGTAAATCTAGAAGATTATCGTGGACATCAGTTAAATCTATTGGATGATGACATGATCTTCATGACCTCAAAAATGGGTAAAGACCTACTGTAAACCACCCTAAAATGTAGTAGGAGGAAGACAATCACGCAGGGTGATTGGAAGGCTCAAATGAACTATATCAGGCAGTGTGGGAAATGTTCATATTTTAAGATGGATGAATAGTGAAATAAATAGTTTCATCCCACATTGAATCCTCACTTGGTTTTCTACTTCCATATAACATAACATGCTCTAGAATCATCTCAAAATTCTATTCCAGCTCCCCTCGTACCTCCTTGTATGGGTTCTCCCTACCAATATTTCACTGATGGTTCTATCTCACTATCTTACACTATATACATAAGTGCTATCTTGAAATCCTCTTTACCTATGTACCACTTATTGTCTATATCTAGATAGCCTCCCTTGGGCATAGTTAACAAGTCTATCCCACATAGTCCTTTGATGAGGATGGCTAGTCATCTTAGTGAGTTGGATACTTTTTTGATAAATGCCAAATTTTATACTTAGAAAAATCTAAGTATCATATGAATAAAATTTAAATCCTCTCTCAAAGTCATATTAATAAAACTTCTTATCAATTCATTATTATCATATAAAACTTCTTATTCATTCCAAATATTCTATTTAAAATAATATTCCATTTCTTTTTTCATAGATACTCTTCACATGAATTACAACACAATGCATGGGATTCATCAATTCTTCTTCATGTAATTAATTTTTTAATAGACTTCATTTATGGTAAAAAATGTGAAAAATATTTTTCATATGTAATTTATATTTTATATCCCATTAATAATAATTATAGTTGATAACATGGAGAATTTTCTAAGTGTGACATCCAACGCTATGAAATGGTTCCATAATAATTCTATAGGCATCACCACTTTATCTTCACTTACATATGGACTCCTTGACAAAAAATGAAACAAATGGTCACAAAAATCTCCCCCTTTGTATTTTCTTTCAATATATCCTCACAAAATAAAATTTAATATATTGAAAATCCAATTATTCTCCCCCTTATTGACAGTCAAATCCAAAAAAAATTAGGGTTTCTTATCATATCATCCTTCTTCCCCAAAATATATTCTCATATTTTAAATGAAACAAATGATATAACATGATAATTAGAAAATATTCTTTACCTAGTTAAATCTAAGTATACATTGGAAAAACCATTACAGAAAAGAAGAGTGAAATAATCACAAAAATCTAATCTATCAATAACACATAATCACATGGGATATCAAACTCATATTTTCTCAATTATAAAAAATAATTTTTCTATTTAAAATTTTTTTAATGGTTTGAAAAATCCATCACACATCAATAAACACATTATAGATTTCAAGTTCACGAGAATAAATCCTCCTTTTTCACATTTTCCCTTTAACATAGAACATCCTATTAATAAATAAAATTAATAAATAAGGATGACAGTGTGATTAGAATACCACATGTCTCTTAAAATCCCCCCCCCCTCAAGGGATGTAATCTCATTTTTCATCTGTTAAATTAATGAAATCCACGATGAATAAAAAATATCCTTTAATTCAATGCATGTTATTTCATAACACATAACAAATTTGGAATAAGGAAGAAACTATTATTTCTTTAGAGGAAACATTCAAGGTGAGAGATTTTTCCCATCCTTTATTTCCTATTTTTTCAAATATCATCCTGGGATGTGGTTTATTTATTTTTGAAATGCTTCAAATATTGTGCACATATTTTCTTCCCATGGAATTTTTCCTTTTTCGGAATAGCATTTTCCACCCCCTTCACAAATTTCACTATTACTTTCCAAATTTTTATCCACCAAGAGTGTTGATGTGAGTTTTTGAATCTTAGTTCTTGATACACACTTTCTTGTGGATATTTTTCATTATCCAAAATTGTAATCCAATTTTACATATTAATAAGACATTTTACTTGATAATTGTCTTCCAAGTAAGTCCAATGAGTGGAGTGTATCCTAATTGATTATTTACCCTTCCATAAATTCTTCCAAGTGAAATTCTTTTCCATGTGAAAAATTTTAGAACAGATGAAATATTTTCCAATAGATTAATACCTCATTTGTTCTATTCCATATTGAGATGATGTAAATAATAGAGTTTTTATAACATATTTTGGTTTTGGATTTAAAAACCTTAACTCATTATGATCCCAAAAAGTTCACAATAAAAACACTTGGGTTCTATCATTTCTTATGGAATCACATTTCTTGATTTGGAACAGGTCAAATTTTTACTTAAAAATCTCATATTTGGGTTTCTATTTATTACTATGTATGGTGAGATTTTTTTTAGAGGAATTATCATATATTCTTTGGAGTTTTTAATCTTCTTCTCAAGATATCTTGTTTTTATATCTTTATTATTAATCTCATTTTCAATGGTCATTTGTTTTATAATCTTTTAGGAAAGATTTTATACCATATCACTTTTCTCATTTATCTTAGTTCCCATTTCTGTTGAGTTGAGATTCCAGGTCACTTATTCTCTCCTTAATATTTTATTTTACATAGTCATATATTTCACCCATTATTAATAAATATCATTCATGATTCTCCATGGGTATTCTTTTTAATTGTATGGTAATTCTATAGAATAAATATTTGATGTTGTTTTATCTTCCTCGCCAAAATCACATTTCTTTTTCAGCTTTATGTGAGAGTCTAAAATAGTATATTCTTTCTCCACAAGAGGGTTATAATAATAAATATCTTCAGGTGTATATTTTACCTTGATTGGAGAGAACAACATCTAGGATGTCTTCTTCTTCTTTCTCTCATGAAAGGAAAGGAGATTGCCTTCATATCCACTCATTGGATTATTCTTAGTAAGGTATTTTTCTTCCCTATTCATTTAACCACTTTTGAAATATATTAAATAAAGGTAAATACGATCCTTGTAATCTTCATAAGATTCCATTCTAAAAAATTCATTGATTTTTGGAGGTGACTTATTCTTTAATACAACTTTTAAGGATCCATGCCAAATTAAGTTCCACTAAGAGGGGGATTGAATCAGTGGTACTCTTATTTTATGAATTTTTATCCTTTTAAATTTAACCTCTTGAAATTTTCACGGTTCTCATTACACTCAATAGTTTCTCTCAAACTCACCTCATGTGCATTAGTAAAATAATAGAGGGCATCACATGGTATTTTCAAGGTATGACAATAAAAGGACTACTCCCTGCCATATTTGTTAGACACCCCAACATGGATTCTCATTAATATGTCCACAATTGAATACAATTTCTCCAGCTAGAATCGAGAGACTATGTTTTATTTTGGATCCAACCAGAAGACTTCCTACATCGACTCCAACTGAGAGACAACCCCTACTCCTGGAACCATCTACATGTCTTCAAATTCTCTTGGAACTAAACGAGCGAATTCACATCTATTTAAGGAATTCATCCACTATAGTTTGATCTTTGATATTACTCCATGATCTTATAGTAACTGACGTGATCATGTAGTTCCCCAAGAAATTTAGCTATGTCAGTCCCAATACTTCTTCCAGGTTTGGTGAAATCTGGATTCTCCTTCTTTATATTCTTGGGTATATATAATCACATTCTTCAATAATTACCCAAAATTGGATCACCTTCAAAATTATTCCCTCACAATGAATGCATGGTGTCTCAAAATGATCTTAAAATTTAGTACATAATTATCGTCACCTTCATGCACATATTTATACAACAATATTATGAACGTAAATCTCAATTATGTTCCATGCTTTAAATTATCAGTTAAAACTTCAATAAAATGTTATAAGATTTAAATATATCTAATTTACATTATTCTTACAATAATAATACCCCAATATTTGTGGGTATTTATTTGTCATCATGAATTCCCCATAAATATGGGTATTATATTTCTCATTTAAGAGACCTAAATGGGTATTAAATTCATGCCTCATTTGAATACCCATGGGGTACTCATCTTCCAATGTGGAATTCTTGAGTGCCCACGACATTCCTATAATTCATGCAGGCATTAATGATCATTCTGTGCTCATGTTAAACATATCATTTTCATGAAAATATGAATCACTCAAGAGACTCAATTTTATTCTCCTACCTTCAGTCTTGCCATTATTCGGGCAATAGCTTCCATTTTTAAGCACCTGGAATACTCATGTGTTCATTCTATATGTTTACACTCACCTCCCCCCTACATTCATGAATGAAATTCATGAACATAAAACACATTAAAGACTTAGGTTATTTATTTATTCTCAAACAGAAATAAAATACACCATGGAACCTTAAAATTATCAAAGACTTGTGGCTATCTTTTTAATCATGTGGATAACAATCTACATGGATCGCCTATAAAATAACATGCAAGCATATTGAAATCCCAAAGAGTTTGGGTTCTATATTCTTCACACATGGTATTAATTTTGAATACCAATGTATTCTCATCATGTGGCTTTTTTATTTCTTTCATAGATTTAAATGCATGAAATACGGAGTTGTATTCATTATATATTTCAATAGATTTTGTGTGATAGTCTCAGAATAAACATCATCCATTCGGTTTGGATGCATAAAGTGGACATCATGCTTTATCTTCCCTCTTTTCATGAAATACATGTATGGATGCCATGTGAAACATGAATCTCAAACTAACTCAAAAATCAAGAGATCTTTGTGGCCATCAGTTAAATCTAGTGGATGATGACATGATCTTCATGGACTCAAAAATGCTGGACGATTTACTTTATACCACCCTCAAACACGGCTCGAGGAAGTATACTTTCATGTGTGATAAGATGGATCATATGATACATATAATGTGGTGTGGGAAATGTTCATATTTTTTAGGATGGATGAACCTTACATGAAACATCCATTCCCCATAATGAAACCTCTATTGGTATGCTCTTCCATATAACACAATGTGCTTCATAATTTTCTTCCCCCTCTTTGAGTACTACCCCATACCAATTCCCCCTACCATCATGCGACCCACACAATGTATCTATTGTACTCAGTTATGCTTTCTACCTGAGTAGCATCTTGTGGGCCTTTTCCCCTCTCTACCTCTTAATGGTTGGCCCTGGCTGGCCTCCCTTGGGCTCGGCTAACCCATTTGTCCTGCATGAGCCCATGGTTGACATTGGCTGGTCATCTGGTAGAGTTAGATAATTATTTGTTAAAGGAAAAATTGTATACTTAGAAAAAACTATGTATTATATGAATTAACTTAAAATCCTCATTCAAAGATGATTTCAAGAAAAGTTCTTCTCAATTCCTTATTCTCTTCACAAATATATTCTTTATTAAAAATATTCACTTCAAAGATGGATAATTTTTTGAGTTTGTAGAAATATTTATTACATTTTAGGAAGTCTGTAAATATATATGGTCATAAGTAGTCTGATTCATCCCGAAATATTGTAAAATATATGAATTGAGATTATATCTTGGTACCTTTATTTATTTGATTTTCATGGTCAGTGAAGGGACATTATATATATTATATATAATCATAAACTAAGTATTAGTGGTAAGAACCCCTTAATTGTACATGGAAAATAGGGGTTCAAATCCCATTGGGCGTAGGTACTGTAGCAGTAATGTAGTGTACTGTACCGGCGGAGGCACTGTAGCAATGGAGGGCACTGTAGCGGTGGCAGGTCACTGTAGCGGTGGCAGAGTACTGTAGCAGTGGTGGGTACTGTGCAGTAATGTAGCAGTGCGGGTACTATAGTAGTACTATTCATAGAATGGGCTTTGGGCAAAAAAAATGGGCCTACTGGTCATGTAATGGGCTAAATGCCCACTAGGCCTTCGGGCTATGTAATGGGTCTCCCACTACCCAGTTAAAGAGGTTGTTTCTTTGATTTAATAATAAATGAGGCTTCAGCCCCAAACATTTAAAAAAATCAACACGTTTCATACACATTCAATAGTTTATATCAATAGAGATCCTCTAAAATTTATATTTTTATAATATTATTCAATTGGATGGTGTTATATAAATGATCATATTATATCAATATATTTGGTTTAACTGATATGTACATCGAAATATATAATCTTTTTTTAGGATGAAATTTTAACTAGGATTTTTAGAATTTTATAGATTCTAAATTTAAATAGATAATTAAAATATTTTATGATAATTAGTTTTTTAGTCCAATATATTTTTTTGGAGTTTATATAGAGAATATATTGATCTTGTATTTTGTGTTTAACAATAACTGTTATTCCAAAAAATTTATAGATTTTATACTATAATTTTTCCTTTGGGTTAACCCTTTTCACAGGTTGTATTTTTTACTGATTATCTTTCACCCTATCCCTTTATATGGTTTATGTAATGACCTATACCTATAAATTTTAAGTAAATTATTGAAAAATGAGTGAAAGATAATTTATATTTGGAATGGTTTTTCAATTTGAGCTTCCAAATTTTAAGAATCCATGCAATTGAACCAAAAATGGGTTTATAGAAGTTTACAAAATTTGATAGTTTTTTATGTTTGGGTAAAGGTCGGGACTATGACGTATGTGTATTAGAAGACTACATTATCTACAAAGTACTGGTTAGAGGAACACCGGGTACCTAATGAGGTTCTCAATGATAGTAGTGGTCCTAGGTGGGCCACTAGGTATGTAGTGGAAGGGTATTGGGTACTCAGTGACCCTAGGATGGTTTTTCAAAAAAACTTATAATAAATAGTTTCTTTGAAAAAAATCGCATTCTAACCACCTCTCATTTCTCATTTAACACAACCAAGAGCTTTACAAATCCCTCCCTCTCTTCTCCTCTTCAATTATCTTTCACTATCTCCATCCTCAATCATGTGATTAATGTTTTTTCAAAGAAAAGAGACTCAAAGCCATTTTTTTACATTGTGTTCCCATTTTTCTCAGATTCACTAATTATTTACATTTCCTCATTTCAAATATCAAATATTATAGGTTGGCTTCTTACTACTATAATTTTAGATGTTTGAGGGAGATTATATTTATAATTGTGTATGGGTTTAATGTAACTACAATATATTAGGTTTTACCTTTCATTTTACATTAATCTATATGTTTTTTATTGTATAGTGGTACTAAGATTTGGTAAATTTGTGTGTATGGAAAGTAAGTCGACCAATAGGGTTCTGAGTATCTCTATGAATGTGATTGAGGTTCCTTAGAGTCTTTATAAACATATTGTATGTAGTGTAAGTCAATTTTAATAATTTGTTCTTGACTTCATGGTAATGTATTCATTATTACATTTTAATATTTTCCATTTAAGAAAAAAATATAACCCATTAGAGGAACTCAGCCTTGAAATGATTCTAGTATAATCTGAGTATAATTTCTGGAGAATTTTTCAACATTATACTGAGAAAGGTGTGACATTATTGGGTTGTTAGAATTTTTAGGTTCATTATTTTGATTAAAATAAAAAATTTAGGAAGATGAATCATAGGTTTTTAAGAAGACTTCCAATTAGGTGTCCCATATTTCGTTTTTTAAAATTATTATGAGCCTAGTCGTATTAGATCGTATTATTTATTTGTGTGTGGTAATGTACATATTACACTTGATATGGTATCTTTTGGAGATAAGGGTTCATTATTTTCTAAAATAAGTACTACTCTCGAACTTTAGTGAGGGGTAACCTAACAAGAAAGGGTGATCCCATCTCTCTTGTTTACTCTCCCTGGTGCATATGTGGATAGATTTTTGTGTTAGTTTGATACATATGTGAGAAATTTATTTATCATTAAAATTTAATTTTTTATAATTTTTTGGTTTAAATAAATTAATGAATTGCGGTTCTTTGTTGAATATGTGATTTATAATCTAATTTATATCTTTTATGTCTATATAATGTGTTTTTATTGGTACAACATATTATTTACTATTTTATATTCATTTGTAATTATTATTCATTTCTTATACATGGTTTTCATGTATGTATACAATGTAGTCATTGTTATAGAATTCATATGTAGGTACCACAATCCCCTGATGAGGGTGCCTAGGGTATTATAGGTATATTCATATTGTTTATTATTATAAATATTATGTTTATGATTTATATTATTCTAATGATGTGTAATGGGATTTATATATTACAAAAAATATTATTACATGTCCTTTAATGAATGGGCCTTTAATGAATAGACCATTAACAAAAAGGTCCTATATTATTTTGGCAGCAGTTTGGTATGTGTACAACAACTAAACATAGATATACAATGGTACCAAGGTACTCAATATTTATAAACACTGGTGACTAAGTACTTGATATTTTAACCTTCAATATTATTTTTATCTTTTACGCTTCAAATAAAAGTTTACATATTGACACACAATTCCCTTATATAAGTATTATGGAAGTATATAGAGATATCCTTTTCTTATATAAAGGTTCTAATGGAACTCAATCAGAGTTAATGAATGATTACCAATAAGGATTTTTAATGATGCTTGAATCATGTATGGTTAGTTCAAAATCATGGATTGATGTTCCTAAATAATTTTCACCCTAATTTGGAAATAGATTTGAAAACCAACATTGAGGGTTTGTATTTATTTTTTCCCTGGTGGTATTTTATAAAGATTAATGAATATTTAAGTTGATTACCTATTTTGGATATCATTACATATCATGTCATACTACAGATTAACTCTTATTTATAAAGGATAATTATACAGAAACCATTGGTTGATACCTACTGAGTTTTTTTCTGACACCCTTCATATCCATCTCTTGGAATATGTTATTTTACATGTAACATTTTTTCTATAAGGATTTATGAGAGGATAGATAATATTTTTTTAATAGATTAATATTACGATATTCAGTAGGTTATGAACCAATCAAGATGTTCAATTATGGTGGAAAAAGTCGGTAAGCGGAGTCTCTATAATATCATTATTTTTATGATCACTTTTATTTTCAGTTTTTTCATTGTATCATTTTATATTTTTGTTGTTAAGACTTTGTATATTTATTTTGTAAATATAGATGGTGAATTTATATTATTATACTTGTATAAATGGAAATAAAAAGTGTTCATGTTATCTTTTTTATTTTATTAATTGTATTATATACAAATGGGCCATGTTTATTTATTGAAAAAATATAGAAATGTCCTAAAAACTCACTAAAAGTGGGTAAATCATTCACCAAAGATAAATATTATCCTTCAATTGTAGTATCCATCCCCATGATATTGGGGATCATTATTAGGTAATATATAAATTAAGTTTTGGATCAATAAAATATTTACAATAGGTGTAATAACTAGATACTTTTAAAAAAACTATGTTTGGTAGTGTAAACAACACACAACACCAACCCTAAACAAAAAATAAGATTTTATTATTTTAAAATGACTATTATAAACTAGTTAATAAATTATGGGTTATGAATAGGATTAAATAAATTATGAAATATATTTAAATTTTATAATAAATAAAAAGGAATTGATATAGTCTATTTAAATAATCACTCAATTGTTTAGTAATGTTATTTTATTCTTAAAAAATATGTTTTCTTCAAAAATGATTTTTATTGATTTTTGTGAGTGGATAATATAAATAATATAAATAGATATTTTAATTGGTATATTTTAAAAAGGTTATAATATTTTAAACATTAATGTAAAAATTATCTTAAAGTATTTTATCAAAATATCTCTGAAAAAGTTGCATTTTTTAATTCAATAGTGAAAAATTAATGATTTTTTTTAAAACTTGTATTTTATTTTAAAATGTTAACAGTGTAATATTTTATATTTGATTGTTTTTAAAACATAATTAGTTAATTTTTATTAAATAAAATCAAATTTTATTCCTTTAAATGAATAATATCGTTCAATTTGCTATAATAATTTTTTTATACTTAAAAAGATATTTTTCTAAAAACCCATTTTTCGTCACACTTTTTAGGATTAATTTTATATTAAATTCTGCCACTTAAGTGTTTTAAATCATGAAAATAGATTCAATATTTGGAATCAAGAGGCCCTAATATTTTAAATATTTTCCCTTTATTTTTATTCATTATGTATTGTAACCATAATAAATATTTCCCACCTCGGTAAAGGAGAAATTAGTAAATTAACAGTAAAAATAATGTGATAAGGATTAAAAAGTTACACTAAAAAATTTAATAATTTTATTGGATGATTATATTTCTTCCAATTTCATCCTAAATTCAAATATATGACTTTTATTGGTCATGTGGCCATGAATTTATCTTTATAATATTTTATTTACAAAAAACCCAAAAATGTCACTTTATTGCTTTAAATATTGATAATATTTTGTGAAAAATATAAAAATAGCTTATTTTTAGTTATACATAATTAATGGAAAAAATTATCATGAAAATTTATATATAATTTTTAATAAATAAATAATTACCTTCAATCCTTACGCAATGATGACATGGAATTTATTTAAATTAATGGAAAATTAAAAAAGTGATATTAAAAATATAAAAATTAATATAATTTGATTGATTTACTGTGATCAAAAAAATTTATAGAAAATTATAAAATATTTGTGTATTTTTAAAGGTTTATATTTGAATTTCATATTTTTTATGATTTTTTAAAGTTATATTAAATTAATAGACTCAAAATTGACAGTAAATATATTTTATAATAAATAATAACTTATTAGATGATATAAGATTCCTAAAAATATTATTTGAGATCACTTAAATAAGATATAGTCTCCATTATCAATCATTTTCCATTTAAATTCCATTTTTCCTTTCATATTAACATTATTGACCACTAAATAGTAAAAACATTAACATTATTGTAACTATAAAAAAGGGTTAACACTGGTTAAAAAATGTTAAGGGTAAAAGTATCAACTAAAATTGTCCAGATTTTATTTTATGATTTTATTTGGACTCATAATCATCTTATATTATAATCCTATAAATTTTGGGACATTTAAATATGAAAATTAAATTAATTTAATTTAATACTTGATAAATTCTAAGAGTGCCCCTCCCACTCATATAAATGGGAGTCTCTTTTACTCTTTTCTTAAAACATAAAGAGCCATTTTTTTTGGAAAATACCTACCAAAATACCATCCTAAAATTCATCCTCAAGTTATAGAGGCCCTTTTTCTCTTAAATTTATGATAGGAATGCATTTGGTGTAAACCTTAATAGGTTGTTTGAGGAAGAGATATAGCTCTTAACCAAGAGTTTTCATTTGTTTCTTCTTATACCTCATTCAAATATTATTTAACCACGATGAAATATTAAAACCAATATATTACATACACTTAGTAGTTATTATGATAGTTTTATGACCTGTATCCACCCCATTATTCCATTAAATGGGAAACAAAACAATTGTTTGTGTGTACGGAGGACAACCACATCACAAACTGATAGAATTAATTTCTTATCACCACATATCACTATTGTATATAATAATTTATTTAATTTATATATTTTATATTAATAAAATATTTTTCATTATTTATAGATAACATACCATATACCTTCTTACCTTTCCATTCATTAAAAAATGATAATGTTGTATGTGTGAACGAGTGGACTACCACCTCCACGAAGTGATGTGAATCATTTTTCATCACCACATCATATGGATGATATAATTAAGTTTATATAAAGATTAAATATTATACATGTGATATAATTATAATGATATAAATATGAAATAACACATACCATATTTCCATCATTATTGTTGAAAAATGGAAGTGTTACTCATGTGTACATAAGGCCTATCATCACCATGATTGTAACATAGTTCATTTTCATAACCATATTGTATGGTTGATTTTAAAATTTTAATTTTTGTATAAATATAATATGTATATAGTGATTATTATTCTGTAGATGGTGTAATAATTACCTCTTTAACCCGATTCTACCTACCAAATCCATTTTGGAGATGTGATCAGAATATCGTCAAAACATCCTACCCGGATTTAATTGAATAAGAAATTGCACATGACATGATAATAAGTATTATAAAAGTAATAATATACTTGAAAATGTTATTAATAAAGTGAATATTTAATATCATTTTATTATTCAGGGTTATAAGTAACATACATGATGAGTCATGCATGAGGTAAGGGTCATTTTTTAAATCCTCTTTTAATATTTCCCTTGAAACCCTATTTCTTCCATGGCCATGTTCTTATAAAATTTTGAATAAAATTATTATTTATTCTTAAATGGATGATATAGGTAATTTTTTTACCATATTTTACCTTAGTTACATGGTTTCTTAAAAAATTGATCTTTTATAATTTTATGTAAGGGACACATTATATTAAAAACCACATTTTAAAATCTTTCAAGATTTATTTTATAAATATTTTCTTCCATGTATATATTCTTAAATTTATTTTATTGATATTTTTATATGGAAATTAAATAATAATGAATTTAATTTTATGTCTCCTTTTACATTCCTTCAATAATTTTTATAATGTAATATTTTTACATAGTTTACATGGGATTTTTTTATATTCATCACAAAAGGAAAAAATGGAATGATTTATTTTTACGTATGTGGATATAGAAAAATTATTCCCATGACCATAACCATTATTGGATGTTTGGATTCATTTATAATGATCTACTATTTTTAAATTAATAACCCAACTTATCTTTTTTTGGGTATTTTGGTAATGAAAATGGGTTTTCAAAAGGATAGGGTATTTTGATATCCAAAAGCATTTTTCATACAAGTTTAAAAGAGGATTTAAAGGTTTTATGATGAAAATATGGAAGATTAAATTGTTTTATTCATTATATAGTACTTTTAAATTATTTATGATGATCTTTTAGCCTAATATATCTCATGGTTATAGGCGATCCTAATATATCTCATATAATGGGTGTGTCTAGATAGCACTCCATTACTTTGGGTAATGATTATATTCCAAAGGGAATTATTTTGGAAGTCTATCATATGGTTATTCAAATTGTAAGGGTTACAATAAGGTTTCTATGAATATTATGTACCTAGGCACCTAAATGAGTTTTCTTTTCTTTATTTTCAGTTTTTTTAAGAAATAATTTAATTTCAAAAGGTATGTTAAGGTTATTTTTTAAAAAATTTGATTATATAGTTCCACATGATGGATTGAACACTAATAGGGATGAATCTATGGTTTATTTTTAGAAAATCATACATTTTAATTAAACCTCTTTAAATTTAAAATTTTCTTCATACACTCAGTGATATATTTGAGTATCACTTCATATGAAGTAAAAATAAGAGAGAGAATAGTAAATGTTATTTACAAGGTTTTGTATAAGGAACTACTACATTCCATGTTAGTTATTCCCCCCAATATGGATTCTCCACTATAATATTATTATAAACTACAAGGGTTGATACAAAATCACATTGAATATCTCTTGAATCCACAGAGGATGTTCTTTATACTACAACCCAATGTTTTACTAAAATCCACATTGGCTTTCTCTGGAATCCACACCAGATACTTTTACTCTAGAGTCACAAAAGAAACTTATCTTCATTCCAAATATAAAATAGATACCTCCACCTTTAATTAAGGATTTTTTTACAAAAAAAAGGATAATTTTTTTATCTTATTCCATGATATATCTAAATCATACATTCATTTGAACCTTTTCAATTAACATTCCAGTCCACTAGTATTGCTCAATTAAATTTGATCACCTGTATCTGATCTGTTTCTGTAGTGAAAATATTCTTAGGATGATTCTTCCTTCTACTAAAGTCTTGGCCTCATATTAAATTTTGAGAACGTTGTTTTCACAACTTATTTGATAAAATTATTCTCAAGAAATATCTTACACAATAATAATATATTGTATTCTTGAATTCTTGACTATGTATATGCATGTATGTGATAATGAATTTTCCCTGAAAATTACATATAAATATTTTTCATTCTCATTATTTTATTTAAAATTTGAAATTTATTATTTAATATAAAAATATCTCAATTCCATTTTAATATTATTCTTTGTATTTAATTCAAAACCAAATAATTTTTTTAGTGGTGTTAGGAATGGTGCATTCTATGCATGGGTTTCATGAAACTTCCCCATTCACATATATAAAAAAGTTTCACACAATTTTTTCACTAGATTAATGTAACCTGAATGTGGCGCAAATATTCTACAACTTACTTCATGTTAATAGATCACATTATCAATAATAATTCTCTTAAAGATACATTTATATAATCAAATATTTTTCATGCGAGTTCCTTCATGTGACAAGAGTATGTCTGAAGGGTGTCTTCCCATGATTCTTTATGTAATAAAATGTTTTTCCATGTGTTCCTTTATATCAAAGAAGGTTTTTATGTGAGTTACCTCATGTGAAACTAGTTTTCTAGGGGTATATAATCAAATTCCTTCACGTAATCAAGAGGTTTTTTAAAATATTTCATTCATGTAACAATTGATTTTCCTCAGTTTATCTTTCTTTCCTTCGCATAAACAAGGAAGTTCATGAGTTTTCATTCACATGAAGAGGTTCAAACAAGAATACTTCCTTTTCATGAATGAATCATGTGAAGGAATTTCTATTTTTCATTATTATACCACATAGATGATCTCTATCCATTATGTGATCAAGGAATGTGTATACTCTTTTCCATGGAGAAATAAGAACTATTTTGAAGTCCAAAACTACATCCACCCTTGATCCATTACTATGTTTATATAGGAAGTCCTCGCTACCTATCCTCGGAATTTTAAATTGTGTTAATGACTCGTTATGACTCTCAAGAATCTTGGGATATTAGGAATTCTAAAACAATAAGATTCATCAAACCTCATTCAATGTCGAGTTGATCACACATTTTTTGACTGTTTTTCATGATCACTTTATCTATCATAGAAAACCCTTGTTGGTTATCAATTTCTCATCAGAGGTCTTGCCTATGGTCAGCGCCTTGAAAATAAAATAATTTTGATGAAAATATATATATAATATCGGATGTTCATGTAATCAAATATATGTTCTTCTTCATGTGATGGAATCATACAGTCACTTATTTACCTCATGTAATTAAATGAATATCACATGATGCCATAGATATATGTAATATCCTCTTATGTTGAATATGATTAAGTCATGTGTTGGGAAGCCTCAATGCATACACATAACCCTCGAGTGGCTGAGGATGATGTGGAATCCATAATAATCAAACAACTCATATCAATCTAAATCGACAACCCATGTTCTTTCCATATCATTAAATTGTGGAGTAAAATTACACTACATATCTAAGTACCACACCAAAACTTCCATTGTGTTTTTATTTTATTTGTTAGAAATTTCATGTATACTCATTCGAGCCGGCTATAAGGGATCAACACTAATCACACATTGCACCATACATCACATGGGTCGTGCCTCACCTACATAGGTCCACCAAAAATCCTTGAGGCCCAATCCATCCTACCATTGCACATTAAACATGGGCACCCTCCTATGGGTCTATAAATGACCCACCCATTTCTTACCCAACATGAAACCTCCTTTGGCACTCTCTCCTATGGGGTTGCCCTCTGGTCTCCCAAGTGTGGTTGAGCACTAGCCTTTTTGGGATTCAATGGTTGGCACAATATTTTTATTAAAATCCCATTCATATAAAATAATTATAACTTCAAAGTATAGAATATATATTTTCAATGAAAATATCATCATGTTTTAACCCAAAATACCCAATATTCTCTAGATCGTATTCATGTAAAATATATATATATTTCATGTCCTTCATAATTCCCTTTCGTGAAAACAGTTGTTTTTTTATGGAAACTCTTAAACCATTATTCAGTTATATTTTAATTACATGGTCATATTCATATATTTCTTTTAGTAAAAAAAATCATAAATGACACAAGTCTTGGAACATAAGATCACTTCAACAATCATCACATTTTCTAACATAGATAATTTCTCAAGAATTAAATCCAATGTCATAAAGTGAGTCCATAACTATTTTCAAATAATCAACACATCATCCACCAACACATATTGACTTATTGATAATAAATGAAACTTAGGCTGGATAATATCCACCTTTGTATTTTGTTTTCAATATCAACACATATCATTCAAGTCAGTATATTGTAAAAAAATTCACCCCCTTATAAGAAATCAAATGAAAATGGTATGTGGTATCTTATCATATCATATTTTATTCTAAAAAATATGTTATCCTTCCTTTTAAGATTATATGCATGAACACTTCTAATAAAGGGATGATGACACTTGGTTTTCTTAGTAACAAGCCTTTAGTTAATAAAATATAAATCTAATTGAGATAACCCTATATATAAAAAAATATAAATACAACCACGTTTCCAATTTTTTCCATAAGAAACCATGAATGAGAAATCATTCTTAAAAATTCTCAGTTTTAAAGTTAGGGGTTTAGAGTAATCATAATTAACAATGAAATTACAAATCCTACACACACTTAGACCAACACATTAAAAATATCAAGTCAAAAATAGAGAGCTCTACATTTTTTTTGATCTTTTCATTAACTATGTACTCCCACTTAATTAACATGATAAATAAAATTAATAATTGGTGATGAAATATTGTTTGGATTACCTCCTATTTCAATTTAATAAATCATTTTATAAGTTCCATATTCACTATGTAGTTAGGATTTAATTAATTAATCTCAAAGATCCTCCCCCTAATGGTATGTATTTATATCCTTCAATTCCCTACATATTATATATATATATAGGGAATAAGGAGGGGCCTTCTTGTTCTTAGTGAGTAACATTCAGGATTAGATCTAGATCTCAACATGAGACCCTATTTTATCCCAATCTTAGTATTTATTTTGTTTTAAGCATACTTATCCATATTATTCATTTGAGTACATGTTTTATCATGTTATTTCATTTTAATTTTAAACTAATCCCATTTATTAGGGAGAATCTCTAAAAAAATCATAGTATGTCCAGATTTAGCACATTATACACACAAGTCACCATATATGTGTGGAATAAATTTTTACACATAAATTTATATAAACACATTCTTTCCTTAATATTGGAAACTTTTTCTATCTTCCTCTATTTTATTATAAAATATTAGTTGATTTAACCAAATAACTAGGAAATATTTTCAGAAATTCCCTATCTTCTTCGAATGTCAACAAGGCATACCACTATTTTTTCATTGTATATTATTCCGTTTCATAGAATAGGGAATGTATCTGGGTATTCATGTTGTGCATTTATCATATTTTTTTCCATTATAATTACATCTACCGCAAAAATCATTTAAGAATTCGTGTCTATTTTTAATAGACAACTTAGATGAATTTTTGTTGACAATATTCTTTCTCTGAAAAATCAATTCTCATTTTCTAATCATGACACCACCTTGATTAATTCTTGTTTCCTAGATATGAAATGTTATACCAACAACAATAGGATTTGTGCCAAAATATTCAACAACACCATCAGAGACCAAAAAACATATACTTTTCACCTTGATATGCAATCTTTCTAGACATTTGTTATTGTTTAAATTCTTCATATTGAGAATTATTATACCTATGGGGAAACGATTTTATTGGATCATTACTTTATCTCATTAATATAGGAGAGTATTTATCACTTATCTTCATAGTAGTAGTCCTTTTATAGAATTATTTTTCTATTCATATACCAAGTATGACTTATCAACTTCTTTTGTCATATGCCTCCCTTTTTCTTGTCGTCTTCTCTTAATATTATCAGGTGATTCATGCATGATTGGTACATACCTAGACTTATCATAATAGATACCACTTCTGATTTAGTAATCTCAAAAATATTCAAATCATTCAAATATATTCTTTTCAAATAGTTTCATTTTCTATTAGTTTTTATTCTCTAGTGAAGGTCTTCTCTAATATTGAGCATCCCCCCTAAACGTAGTCCTTTTATTATTTTCATTAATTTTGATGTTATGGAAACATTATAGATATTTATTCCCGTAATTCTATCAACAAAAAAATAGCCTATGATACTTCACTAATTCTTTTATAGTGTAGTCTTTCTAGATTTAACAGATATTGAAACATTCTATTTATGAGTGGGACCAGTAATCATTTGGATATTTCATGCGGAATAGAACATTATGTTTATTTTCTCATACACTATTTATGTAATGGGTTCATCATCATTTTTCACTATCCATGCATTCATATAGTTTTCACTGAAACCAATACCAGTACATGAAACATCATTAGTACATAAGATATTTTCTAGGTTATGGGATACCTTATTCTTAGAGGATGATTCAAATTGACTGGATTGTGATATCATACTTATTTTGGAATCATGATCATCAATAAAAATATTATCTGTGTCATCTCTTGTTTTAGTAAATTGGTAAGTTCCAACTTATGGTGGTTCATGTTTCCTCATTATCACAAAAAGTACTAACCACTTCATGTTGAGGGAATTATTATCATCTTGAACTGATATCGTCTTGTCTTCATAATTATATTTTAGTTTCTATATTTTTTCATCATGAATGTTTCTTGATTATTACAAAGAATTTTCCAGATTCTTTAACCTGATAGCTTTATCCTCTAGTGAATCATCTTTGAAAATCACAAAATCATTGTTCAAATTTTCAAATTCATGGAAATATTCTATAAATACAATACCAATGTAATATTTCTCAAAAAAAATTCTTTTCAATTATTCAATAGCTTTAACATATATTTTATTTAAAAGAGAAATTTTTTATCCCTTTTCTTTCCCTTGTTTTTTGAAAGTGTCAAATATGCCAACCCTTTTAACCGATGCCTCTTCCATAAAATTAGCCTCTTATTCCAGATATATTTTTTGATCTTGAATACCCATGTTTTCTCCAGAAATATGTTTTACTAATACTTTGATAATGTTGTATACATGTTCCTTGAATGAAAAATAAAGATCACTAAGTGATACATAATTATCACAATTTGAACAAGATTCATCATAATAATCATAATAAAAAGTATTATTACAATATATACCAATTTTATTACCTTCACATAGAGTTGTCACATAATATACTGAAATATTATTCTTTATCTTTCTGGCATGTTTCTTCTTTCTATTCTTCTGAGTCTTGGTAGAAATTTCCAGATTAGTATACTCATATGTAAATTCATTTTTCTACATCTAAGGTAGCTCACTCATTTCCTAAAACATTCACTTCATAAAAAAAAGTTAGTTCATTAGAGGTGGCCTACCCTCTAATAAAACATGTATTTTCCTTGGCCAGACTGACCATAGAGGGGTGAGTGAATCAATGGTTTACCTTTTTCAAATAATTTATTTTTATTTAAACATCTAGAACTTATTAAGGTTTCCAATCCACTTAGTGATATTTTATGGTCTCTCTTTTTGTGAATAAATAATATGATAGAGAACAAAAAATGATATTTATGTTGTTTGGTATAAATTCATACTTCTTAACTTATTGGTTATTCCCCTAAAATGGATTCCAAAGTATAACATTATTATACATTATAATGGTTGATTTGAATCATACTATATCTCCATTAAATCCACACAGGAGGTTCTTTATACAGAATCCCATAGTATTACCAAAATCCACACTATCCTGCACTAGAATACACACCAGATACTTCTACTCTTCAATCACACAAGATATCTCCTACTCCAATATCCAAATAAGAGGATTACTCTGTTATTAAAGGATTGATCAACTATTGGATGATATTTTGATCTTTCTCCATGATCTCACTGAATCACACTATCTCATGTACATGTTTACCTTTATAGTCTGTTGGTCTTACTAAATAAAATCAGATCACCTGTATTTGATTAATTTCCATATTTTGACTATGCTTAGGTTGATTATCCATTTTACTCAAGTCTTAGAGTAATTGTAATTTTTTTTCAAGTGATGAACCAAAATTATTCGATAATATTATATGCAGGAAATATTTTTCACACCATTAATTCACTATCTTATGTAATTATCAACCTTATTCAAGCATCCATGTGATAATACATGATGCATGATTATTGAACACAAATATTTTACATTCTCACTATTGTATGATCCCTCCACAATTTATTATTTACTATTATAATATTTTAACAACCCTTTTAATATGTTTCTAGGTTTTTTATTCTAAAACACGTGATCTTTTTAACAATGGTATGTAGGGTGCATGTCATACATGGGTTGCATGAAACATCCTCCTTCACATGTTCAATAAAGGATCATGTGATCTATTCACTGTCTTCACATAACCCAAATATTTCTAACAGGTTCTAATCATTCATTTTCATAAAGAGATCATATTATCAATAAAAAGTCTCTTCAAAAAGAATTTTCATGTTCAGATGTTGGTCCATGAGTCCCTTCATGTGATAAAAGTCTATCTATGAGGTGTCTTCTCAATTTACTTTGTGTAATATAGTGCTTATATGTTAGTTCCTTTGCATGATAAGAGGTGTTTCTACATTTTCCATCACATGAAACTAGTTTTCCATGGATTGATTTTCAAATGCCTTAAAATTAGTAATAGGTTCTTCATGATATTTCCTTCATGTTAAAAGGTCAGGTATGTAGTGTATCCTCCTTTAATTCCTACAACCAGATAATCTCATGAGTTTTCCTTCTGGTGAATAAGTTCACAAGAGATTACAATCACCTTGTGAATGAATCTCTAAAATGGATTCTTCCTTCACATAAATGGATTACACGTACACTCATTTTCCTTAAAAAGATTAAGGTATGAGTGTATATATTTCAAGGAGAAACGCTGGCTCTTTTAAAGTACCAAACTATAGATACCCATGATATGTATCTCTAGTTATATAGTTAGTTCTTACTATATATCCTCTGAATTTAATGTTTTATTAATAACTCATTGAAACTCTTGAGGATCTTGGGATCTCATGAATGTTAGAATTATTAGCTCATTTAAACCTCAATAAACGCTGATTTGATCATTTATTTTAAATGGCTTCTTTTAATAATCACTTTGTTAATCATGTTAAACCCTGTTTGTTTTTAATTGTTCATGAGATATCTTCATGGTGGAAAATAAATTGAAAATTAAAAATTTCATGTGAAAATATATGTAAAATACCAAAAGTTCATTTGATCTAATATAGGTTCCTATTCATGTGATGGCATCACATGATTTATTTTTTTCTCCATATTAATAAAAGAATATCACGTGATTCCATGGAGATATATGATTTCCTATTTTAGTGATGATGCTTCATTCATGAAATGTAAAACCTTGATGCATATAGAAAACCCTCGAGTGGATGAGGTTAAGGACTAAATCCATAATAATAAAAAATCCAATATCGTTCCCATCCAACATCAGAAGTTATATATCATTAAATGAAGGGGGACTAGTACACCATGTTCATTAGTTCCACATCGAAAATCCCATCATGATTCTATCTGATTTATTATCAATCATGTTCACTCTCACCATTCAAGATGAATATGGGGGATCTTTGTAGAGACCCGTATCTTGACGTACATGAACATTACATTACTTTTGCGGAATACTTAGTACATAACAAAAACACACACACAAGGATCGTAATAGTTTAGTGTCTTTGGAAACTCGGAATATAATCTTCTAATCATGGTGAAAGATCTTCAACATATCCCATAAAGATCTTCCTTTTTTTTACCTAAAACCTTTCTTTATATCCTGGGGAAATGAAAACATAAAAGGGTGAGCTCAAATGCTCAGTAAGGGTAAACAAAAGAAATATCAATCACATCATATTCATAAGAACATAATATTTTGGAAATCATAACCTGCAAAAGAGAGCATAATTTCATAACATGGGATAAATCATGGCAGTGAAATGTAATCACAATAATCATAACTTAAAACATGAAACTTTGTGGCATTCACACATAATCATAGATAATCATTTCTTGTTAGTCAAGACTCATTGCCAAGACTATCTTAGTGGACAAAGTCCCTTTCTGAATCGAGTAACCCTCATTTCAGTCCTGTTTCACTGAACCGGTATAACCTACCTTTCCAGCCCTGTCTATCTCATGAGATATAAAATCTTTACCCAATGCATTAGAGGGAGATATAGGTCCCACCCATCTCATAATGATACCATTCTTATGTGTGCCACAAAATCATAAACCATACATCATAGCGTAACCCATGTAATAAAAATGGGATTCTTAAACAACATGAAATCATAAAACAATTCGTATAAGATAAAGGAATTCATAAAAATAATTCCATCACAACATAATCAAATCAATGTAATAATAGGGATAAAAACAGAACCCTTTATTATCTTATATGGAAAATAATTTTGATTAAAAACTTGAACTCCATTCTTGAGGAAAATATCCTTTCTTCTTCAAAAACATTTTTCCTTTCTTAACATGTCATACAACTTTAAACTAAAATATTTTGATTAAAAATAAACTTGAAAACTTGTAAAGGATGCTTCTTAGAAATAATGTTTTAAAAATCCATTCATGCCGTATAAGTTAAAAAATACATTCTTTGTACTTTTGTCAGAAAAGTCAAAAAGTACCTCGTATGAAAAACGACAAAAGATTCCTTTCATATTCTTTACTAAAAACTCACCGAAGGGTAAAATTGGATTTAAACAATTGTAGGTGGATGGAAATAATATTAAATATTCAGGAAACATGGATGTGGATGATAAAATACATCCCAGTAAATACTTACGAATAAACAATCTCGGATAAAAATGAGATTGTGATATTTCCCTTACCTTAGGTCCGATTTGCTTTGTACGTGTCTGAAGCTCCTGTATAATGGTTTAAATAATGTCATTGACTTATTACAGAATCATATTCATTGTTATGATATCATATATGGTTCACTTATGACATTATATTACCCGTTCTTTTGTAAATTCCATGTTAAAGAAGCGTTTTGGGTAAAATCGTTTCATTTATCGTAGGTGTTTTGACTTGTTGTTCTTGAAATTATTATTACTTATATCATGATTTACTTACTTACAGAATATAAAATATTATTTATATATCATATATATTCAGTATATATATATATATATATAATAGATAGATAAATGAAATGAAAAACACCGTTCATGGAGACGGTAGTCTGTACGTACGCATGAAAGCTGTTTTCCTTTCCTTATTGTCTTGAATGGAAGTAAGTAGATGACATACATATATATATATATACATAAATACAGTAGCTTTATAATGTCATATATTTCATTATTATTTCTTATATATACTTTATAATCATTCTTTAATGGTTAACATGGAGAATGAATATCATCGCGTCGTGGAGACGGTAGTCCGTACGTACGCACGAGCGATGATATCGTTCCAATGGTCGTGGAATTGTGTTGAAGTTTATGTATACTATTTCAGTATCAATATAACTTTATAATAATCATGTATAGTTACTCATTACATCATTATACCCATCCAATTAAGGTGGTGATGGAAAATAGATTACACCACGGCGTGGAGACGGTATTCCGTACGTACGCACGCGCGGTGATTTCGTTTCTCCGTAGGATGGATAGAAGGTTAATTAGAGTTGTTTAATATTTATAATAACATATCAGTATGTAAGTAATACTGATGTTATTACTTTATAATGAAACAACTAAAGAAGAAGAAGTTGAAGAAGACATAAATTGAAAAGATCGGTAATGGATATTACCTCTTCTTTGGAACGCCTCTTTGAATCCTCCACTTAGGGAACTAAGATTGGTCTTTGAAGAAGACCAGGACCTCTAGGATTATTCTAGGGAAGTGGAGAGGAGAAAATGGCAGGGGTTGGCCGAGCTTGAGTGCTCAATTTTGTGTGAGGAGGAGGGGGAGGAGGTGCCCTTTTATAAGGGATGAGAGGGGCACCTTAGGAATATCTCAAAATATTATTTTATATTAAAGTCAAAATCGGTTTATAATGGTTCCAAAGGGTATTATTTAGAAGATAAAGTGGGGATGGGT
Source organism: Viscum album (assembly GCA_963277665.1). Taxonomy (NCBI): domain Eukaryota; kingdom Viridiplantae; phylum Streptophyta; class Magnoliopsida; order Santalales; family Viscaceae; genus Viscum; species Viscum album. Next base: position 1,459,815,575 of record OY728121.1, read on the forward strand.
CGAAATACTATCAACCAATAGGATTTAGACAAGTTTAGGGTATTATTTTAACCTTATCAATTAGATTTAACTCTAAGTTAATTAATTTAACTTTTACCGTGTCTTTTTGTTTTCTTTCACTATATGGTTAATATACTTACTATAACATGCCAAAAGAACCCAAAATTGTTTATTATTAATATATATATCCTTATCTAAGTTATTTGGCCGAACCATAGTTTTTTAGGAATAAAATAACAATTAATAATATAATATTTGATTTAAAACTATTTTGTGTCAATTTTGACACTATTTGATATATGATTTTTGCGAAAGTCATAACAGAATTATATGTTCGAACCAAGTTGATTAAATCAACACTAATATATCATAGTAACCTATAAAATTAGTGGAATTCATAAAAAGTCTCAAATTACATTTATTTTGGTGTTTATAACATCAATTATGTCAATATTTCATTAATAAGATAATTACTGCATCATCATTGTGTCATAAATAAATTAAATTATTTAATGTCCAAAAATTACAAATAAAATACCATTATGTATGAAATATTTTTAGATTTATAATGAATATTTATAGTCGAATTTATCTTATGTATAGCCCCATATTAAAAATGATTTACTTATTAAACTTTGATTTTAACTATTTTAACCCTTCTTTAAATAAATTAATAATAAATGTCCTAATCTAATCCAAGTGGGCCTAAATGGTCATATTTTATTCCTAAGTTTGTTTTTGGTCGAATTACACTTGTACAATAGATTTAGGACATGTGTTAGGGTAATAGTAATATCATATTTACCCTTAGTTACCCTATTTACTATTAACCGTGGTAAAAAAAAGTATAAAGTTACTATTCACCAAAAATTATTTTCATCTCATTGAACCACATTTTAGTCCTTGATATTAACCGTGTCTGTCGGATTTTCGAAATTCCATTCACAGAAGCGGTAAAATTAAGTTTTATGCAAAATTCAGTTTTTAACCTACCACTTAGTGGTTTCACTATTCATCAAAAATTGAAAGTTTTCAGAAAAATGCCAAAATTTCATCCTAAGCTATATTTCATATTCCGTATTCAAAAATGAAGTCTATTTTACCAAATTCATAACATAGAAATTGCATTAATTAATTTTATAATTAAATACCGCTGTTAAAACAAATAGCGTGTTTTTTAGAAACAATATCTATCAAAAGATTGACACTTGATTATGTCTGGTTTAAATGTGAAATTACATCCAATGACCAACATTGTATTAAATTGTAAAAATATATTCTAAATATACTTTAAAACCACTCAAATTAATGACTTATCAATATTAATTATTTCGATTAAAAAAGTTGTTTTTAATTATAATTTAGTAATTTTCACTATTCATCAGAATATGAAAGTTATCCGAAAAGTACCAAAATTTCACCTTAGGCTAAATTCGATACTCCGAATCCAAAAATGAAGTCCATTTTGAGAGCTAAAATTTCTAAAATTTAAAAAGTGGTTATTACTATTCATAACGGCTAGTTTTAATAATATATTAATAGCATATCGTTGTTTCGTGAAACTCAGTATTACGTACTACACACGCAATCGAGGAAGGTTGTGATTGCGTGCAAGGAAAGTCAAGGATGCGTGTTGTGCAAGCTCCTTTTTGTGTTGTGTACAACCAAGACATTAGTGAAATTAAAAGGAATATTTTTCATAAAATCTTGGGTTGTTACATTCTACCCCCCTTAAAATGAATTTCGCCCTTGAAATTCGTCGGGGTTATAAATGGTTTACTATTCTAAAGTTTCTTTAATAGAAACCCACATCTTAAAAAGGAATACCAAAACCAATATTTTAAAACAAAAGTATGAAACTTAACGGTTACCCAAAAAAACTAATCACTGGGTTTCCACATAGGTGAAAATATGGATATGGAAGAAAAATCTAACCATCATGTTCTGATGGAGAGTGGTAGAGAACATGGCTATGGAAAAGCCAACAATCACAAATCCATAAATTTGTGACGATCTAAGGTACCATCCGATTCATCAGGTATAAGATCACTAGGACAACATTTTTTGTTTTCAAGATCATTTCCCTAAAGTTGAAAATTTGAATTAGAATAAATACTTTCTTTATTTTGGTACAATCTCACTGTTGTTCATGCCTTGAACAATTTCCACTTCATATCTTAAATAAATGAAGTTGAATTTGTTATTCGTGAAGTGTTAGCAGATCATGTGATAGAACGACGGGTCATTCCATCTGTCTCAAACAAAAGGTTAGCAAAAATTATATACATAAGTCGATCTATAGTAAGATTAATCACATATGGTTCCTAAAATGGACTTATACTTCATATATCATACTGCTTAATATAATAAAACTAGTTTCTACTAAACAGGGACTTCCTGTAGTCCAGTGGTAGGCGATAAAGGCCAGTCGCACTTCGGTTGTGGGTTCGATTCCCACAGCCTTGTCCGAAGCGATGGGTTGTCGCCCGTCCTGCAGGTTGTCCTTTTTCTAAAACTACATTACTATAACATCCCATCAATAATATCGAATAAAAAAAACTTCTATCCTTAAACAATACTCACTTATGTCCAACATAATCCATTTCAATCTTTAGGCTTATCCATAATACTGCAGTCCACTCTCATAACATAGTGAAAACGATTAACAGAGATTTAATACCATCGTTGATCCCCATATATCATAAGATATGTTTTGTTGGTCACATTCCAAACATTCGAAGTCCTTAATCATGTATTCTCTTGAATACCTTAGTGAAAACATGAATGCAGTTTAAAGTTAACACTTTCCACATACCAAAATCTTCAAAATTCTATATACTCAAACCATGATATCACTTAGTCCTTATATCAATCATGAGCTCATGAATACTATTAAACATTTCATTTTCTCGCATATCCTCTTATTTCCAAAAAAAATGTCTCAATCACTTTGAATACCACGTCAATAAATATTGCAATACTCAATGATACAACATTATTTTGGAATCCCATTACATAAACACTTAATCATTCCACCACAACGTTGTCATATTCAACATCGCCAATAGTGATCGCATGTGACTTCCCTTTATCCTTTGCCTTAAGTGGTTGCTCATGTCGATCATTACTAACCCTTGGATTAGGGCATTTATTAGCATAATGCCCCATTTCCTTGCACTTGAATCATTGAAGTGTTGGTGGTGCGTTCTCTGCAGTGTTTGCTTTATTCATATCATTAGAAACCCTTTTTCCATTACTTCGACACTCAGCTGCTCGATGACCTTCTTTTCCACACTTAAAACATTTTCTAGTCCCATTAAGACAATCTCCACCATGTTTCTTTCCACACTTTGTGCATAAGGAAACATTCATCTTCTTTTCACCATTATTCTGAGATTTCTCCTTTAACTCCATCTTTCGTTTCTTGTCAAAACCATGAGATGGATATGTAACATCAACTTCCATTTCTACCTTGATAGCACAACGCACAATTTCTTCATAGCTACTGAAGTCTCTTATAGCTAATGCCCTTCGAAGACTTGGTTTTAAGCCACTGAAAAATCGATCAACTTTACTTTCAGGTTGGATGATAATGCCAGATGCATACCTTGCAGGTCTTGTAAAATTCGATTCGTATATACCGACAGATTCATCATCCTTTTGCTTTAGTTCAAGAAACTCCTTATCCATCTTCGTTCGAAGAATATGAGGGAAGTACTTACTGAAAAACAAGTTCTTGAACTCGTCCCATTCCATGGATTCAATTTCATCTCTTGGCCTCGTATTCTTGATAAGATTCCCCCATTGATCAGCTTCACCTTCCAAACGATATACTGCTAAGATGACTTTATCATGCTCAGAACATTGAAGAACTGAAAATATCTTTTCAGTGGTACTGATCCATTGTTCAGCAACAAGTGGATCGGAAGACCCATTGAAAGAAGGTGGACGTTGCCTCATGAAGGACTCAACAGAATATTGTTCCCTTCTCTGTTCATTTGGACGTCCAGAATGATTCATAGATTGTGGAAGTATAGCAATAAGATTTTGCACTCCATCTCCCATAACATTTGTTTGTTCAGGAGGGCAATCATTGCATTGTCCATTGCATTGATCAACACGGTTCCTTCGGGTTCCAGCCATCGTCTAAAACCCAAAAAGAATAGTGTGAGAGGAAAAAATCATGCTCGGGAAAACAACATAATAAAGGTGGAGTATCCTCAATATCTAACATCTTAGGTTAAATTATATGATCGTTACCGTAGTTCTAGGACTGTATCCTATACGTATACTTATCCTTAGGGACATCCCTAGACAAACCTTATAAATATCTCTAGGGATCTCACTAAAGTTCTCACATCCTAGTTTCCAAAGGTTGACTAAACCTTTCCTCTGATACCAACTGTAGAGACCTGTATCTTGACGTACATGAACATTACATTACTTTTGCAGAATACTTTGTACATAACAAAAACACACACACAAGGATCGTAATAGTTTAGTGTCTTTGGAAACTCGGAATATAATCTTCTAATCGTGGTGAAAGATCTTCAACATCTCCCATAAAGATCTTCCTTTTTTTTACCTAAAAACTTTCTTTATATCCTGGGGAAAAGAAAAATAAAAGGGTGAGCTCAAATGCTCAGTAAGGGTAAACAAAAGAAATATCAATCACATCATATTCATAAGAACATAACATTTTGGAAATCATAACCTGCAAAAGAGAGCATAATTTCATAACATGGGACAAATCATGGCAGTGAAATGTAATCACAATAATCATAACTTAAAACATGAAACTTTGTGGCATTCACACATAATCATAGAGAATCATTTCTTGTTAGTCAAGACTCATTGCCAAGACTATCTTAGTGGACAAAGTCCCTTTCTGAATTGAGTGACCCTCGTTTCAGTCCTGTTTCACTGAACCGGTATAACCTACCGTTCCAGCCCTGTCTATCTCATGAGATATAAAATCTTTACCCAATGCATTGGAGGGAGATATAGGTCCCACCCATCTCATAATGATACCATTCTTATTGTGCCACAAAATCATAAACCATACATCATAGCGTAACCCATGTAATAAAAATGGGATTCTTAAACAACATGACATCATAAAACAATTCGTATAAGATAAAGGAATTCATAAAAATAATTCCATCACAACATAATCAAATCAATGTAATAATATAGATAAAAACAGAAACCTTTATTATCTTAGATGGAAAATAATTTTGATTAAAAACTTGAACTCCATTCTTGAGGAAAATATCCTTTCTTCTTCAAATTTTTTTTTCCTTTCTTAACATGTCATACAACTTTAAACTAATATATGTTGATTAAAAATAAACTTGAAAACTTGTAAAGGATGCTTCTTAGAAATAATTTTTTAAAAATCCATTCATGCCGTATAAGTTAAAAAAACATTCTTTGTACTTTTGTCGGAAAAGTCAAAAAGTACCTCGTACGAAAAACGACAAAATATTCCTTTCATATTCTTTACTAAAAACTCAACGAAGGGTAAAATTGGATTTAAACAATTGTAGGTGGATGGAAATAATATTAAATATTCAGGAAACATGGATGTGGATGATAAAATACACCCCAGTAAATACTTACGAATAAACAATCTCGGATAAAAATGAGATTGTGATATTTCCCTTACCTTAGGTCTGATTTGCTTTGTACGTGTCCGAAGCTCCTGTATAATGGTATAAATAATGTCATTTACTTATTAAAGAATCATATTCATTGTTATGATATCATATATGGTTCACTTATGACATTATATTACCCGTTCTTTTGTAAATTCCATGTTAAAGAAGCGTTTTGGGTAAAATCGTTTCATTTATCGTAGGTGTTTTGACTTGTTGTTCTTGAAATTATTATTAATTATATCATGATTTACTTACTTCCAGAATATAAAATATGATTTATATATCATATATATTCAGTATATATATATATATATATATAATAGATAGATAAATGAAATGAAAAACACCGTTCATGGAGACGGTAGTCCGTACGTACGCATGAACGATGTTTTCCTTTCCTTATTGTCTTGAATGGAAGTAAGTAGATGAAATACATATATATATATACATAAATCCAGTAGCTTTATAATTTCATATATTTCATTATTATTTCTTATATATACTTTATAATCATTCTTAAATGGTTAACATGGAGAATGAATTTCATCGCGTCGTGGAGACGGTAGTCCGTACGTACGCACGAGCGATGATATCGTTCCCATGGTCGTGGAATTGTGTTTATGTGTATGTATACTATTTCAGTATCAATATACCTTTATAATAATCATGTATAGTTACTCATTACATCATTATACCCATCCAATTAAGGTGGTGACGGAAAATAGATTACACCACGGCGTGGAGACGGTATTCCGTACGTACGCACGCGCGGTGATTTCCTTTCTCCGTAGGATGGATAGAAGGTTAATTAGAGTTGTTTCATATTTATAATAACATATCAGTATGTAAGTAATACTGATGTTATTACTTTATAATGAAACAACTAAAGAAGAAGAAGTTGAAGAAGAAAGAAATTGAAAAGATCGGTAATGGATATTACCTCTTCTTTGGAACGCCTCTTTGAATCCTCCACTTAGGGAACTAAGATTGGTCTTTGAAGAAGACCAGGACCTCTAGGATTATTCTAGGGAAGTGGAGAGGAGAAAATGGCAGGGGTTGGCCGAGCTTGAGTGCTCAATTTTGTGTGAGGAGGAGGGGGAGGAGGTGCCCTTTTATAAGGGAGGAGAGGGGCACCTTAGGAATATCTCAAAATATTATTTTTTATTAAAGTGAAAATCGGTTTATAATGGTTCCAAAGGGTATTATTTAGAAGATAAAGTGGGGATGGGTCGAAATACTATCAACCAATAGGATTTATACAAGCTTAGGGAATTATTTTAACCTTATCTATTAGATTTAACTCTAAGTTAATTAATTTATCTTTTACCGTGTCTTTTTGTTTTCTTTCACTATATGGTTAATACACTTACTATAACGTGCCAAACGAACCCCAAATTGTTTATTATTAATATATATATCCTTATCTAAGTTATTTGGCCGAAACTTAGATTTTTAGGAATAAAATAACAATTAATAATATAATATTTGATTTAAAAACTATTTTGTGTCAATTTTGACACTATTTGATATATGATTTTTGTGAAAGTCATAACAGAATTATATGTTCGAACCAAGTTGATTAAATAAACACTAAGATATCATAGTAACCTAGAAAATTAGTGGTATTCATAAAAAGTCTCAAATTACATTTATTGTCGTGTTTATAACATCAATTATGTCAATATTTCATTAATAAGATAATTACTGCATCATCATTGTGTCATAAATAAATTACATTATATAATGTCCAAAAATTACAAATAAAATACCATTATGTATGAAATCGTTTTATCTTTCTAATGAATATTTATAGTCGAATTTATCTTATGTATAACCCCATATTAAAAATGATTTACTTATTAAACTTTGATTTTAACTATTTTAACCCTTCTTTAAATAAATTAATAATAAATGTCCTAATCTAATCCAAGTGGGCCTAAATGGTCATATTTTATTCCTAAGTTTGTTTTTGGTCGAATTACACTTGTCCAATAGAATTAGGACATGTGTTAGGGTAATAGTAATATCATATTTACCCTTAGTTACCCTATTTACTATTAACCGTGGTAAAAAAAAGTAAAAAGTTACTATTCACCAAAAAAATTCATCTCATTTAACCACATTTTAGTCCTTGATATTAACCGTGTCTGTCGGATTTTCGAAATTCCATTCACAGAAGCGGTAAAATTAAGTTTTATGCAAAATTCAGTTTTTAACCTACCACTTAGTGGTTTCACTATTCATCAAAAATTGAAAGTTTTCAGAAAAATGCCAAAATTTCATCCTAAGCTATATTTCATATTCCGTATTCAAAAATGAATTCTATTTTACCAAATTCATAACATAGAAATTGCATTAATTAATTTTATAATTAAATACCGCTGTTAAAACAAATAGCGTGTTTTTTAGAAACAATATCTATCAAAAGATTGACACTTGATTATGTCTGGTTTAAATGTGAAATTACATCCAATGACCAACATTGTATTAAATTGTAAAAATATATTCTAAATATACTTTAAAACCACTCAAATTAATGATTTATCAATATTAATTATTTCGATTAAAAAAGTTGTTTTTAATTATAATTTAGTAATTTTCACTATTCATCAGAATATGAAAGTTATCCGAAAAGTACCAAAATTTCACCTTAGGCTAAATTCGATACTCCGAATCCAAAAATGAAGTCCATTTTGAGAGCTAAAATTTCTAAAATTTAAAAAGTGGTTATTACTATTCATAACGGCTAGTTTTAATAATATATTAATAGCATATCGTTGTTTCGTGAAACTCAGTATTACGTACTACACACGCAATCGAGGAAGGTTGTGATTGCGTGCAAGGCAAGTCAAGGATGCGTGTTGTGCAAGCTCCTTTTTGTGTTGTGTACAACCAAGACATTAGTGAAATTAAAAAGAATATTTTTCATAAAATCTTAGGTTGTTACATTCTACCCCCCTTAAAATGAATTTCGCCCTTGAAATTCGTCGGGGTTATAAATGGTTTACTATTCTAAAGTTTCTTTAATAGAAACCCACATCTTAAAAAGGAATACCAAAACCAATATTTTTAAAAAAAAGTATGAAACTTAACGGTTACCCAAAAAAACTAATCACTGGGTTTCCACATAGGTGAAAATATGGATATGGAAGAAAAATCTAACCATCATGTTCTGATGGAGAGTGGTAGAGAACATGGCTATGGAAAAGCCAACAATCACAAATCCATAAATTTGTGACGATCTAAGGTACCATCCGATTCATCAGGTATAAGATCACTAGGACAACATTTTTTGTTTTCAAGATCATTTCCCTAAAGTTGAAAATTTGAATTAGAATAAATACTTTCTTTATTTTGGTACAATCTCACTGTTTTTCATGCCTTGAACAATTTCCACTTCATCTCTTAAATAAATGAAGTTGAATTTGTTATTCGTGAAGTGTTAGCAGATCATGTGACAGAATGATGGGTCATTCCATCTGTCTCAAACAAAAGGTTAGCAAAAATTATATACATAAGTCGATCTATAGTAAGATTAATCACATATGGTTCCTAAAATGGACTTATACTTCATATATCATACTGCTTAATATAATAAAACTAGTTTCTACTAAACAGGGACTTCCTGTAGGCCAGTGGTAGGCGATAAAGGCCAGTCGCACTTCGGTTGTGGGTTCGATTCCCACAGCCTTGTCCGAAGCGATGGGCTGTCGCCCGTCCTGCAGGTTGTCCTTTTTCTAAAACTACATTACTATAACATCCCATCAATAATATCGAATAAAAAAAACTTCTATCCTTAAACAATACTCACTTATGTCCAACATAATCCATTTCAATCTTTAGGATTATCCATAATACTGCAGTCCACTCTCATAACATAGTGAAAACGATTAACAGAGATTTAATACCATCGTTGATCCCCATATATCATAAGATATGTTTTGTTGGTCACATTCCAAACATTCGAAGTCCTTAATCATGTATTCTCTTGAATACCTTAGTGAAAACATGAATGCAGTTTAAAGTTAACACTTTCCACATACCAAAATCTTCAAAATTCTATATACTCAAACCATGATATCACTTAGTCCTTATATCAATCATGAGCTCATGAATACTATTAAAAATTTCATTTTCTCGCATATCCTCTTATTTCCAAAAAAAAATGTCTCAATCACTTTGAATACCACATCAATAAATATTGCAATACTCAATGATACAACATTATTTTCGAATCCCATTACATAAACACTTAATCATTCCACCACATCGTTGTCATATTCAACATCGCCAATAGTGATCGCATGTGACTTCCCTTTATCCTTCGCCTTAATTGGTTGCTCATGTCGATCATTACTAACCCTTGGATTAGGGCATTTATTAGCATAATGCCCCATTTCCTTGCACTTGAAGCATTGAAGTGTTGGTGGTGCGTTCTCTGCAGTGTTTGCTTTATTCATATCATTAGAAACCCTTTTTCCATTACTTCGACACTCAGCTGCTCAATGACCTTCTTTTCCACACTAAAAAAATTTTCTAGTCCCTTTAAGACAATCTCCACCATGTTTCTTTCCACACTTTGTGCATAATGAAACATTCATCTTCTTTTCAACATTATTCTGAGATTTCTCCTTGAACTCCATCTTTCGTTTCTTGTCAAAACCATGAGATGGATATGTAACATCAACTTCCATTTCAACCTTGATAGCACAACGCACAATTTCTTCATAGCTACTGAAGTCTCTTATAGCTAATGCCCTTCGAAGACTTGGTTTTAAGCCACTGAAAAATCGATCAACTTTACTTTCTGGTTGGATGATAATGCCAGATGCATACCTTGCAAGTCTTGTAAAATTCGCTTCGTATATACCGACAGATTCATCATCCTTTTGCTTTAGTTGAAGAAACTCCTTATCCATCTTCGTTCGAAGAATATGAGGGAAGTACTTACTGAAAAACAAGTTCTTGAACTCGTCCCATTCCATGGATTCAATTTCATCTCTTGGCCTCGTATTCTTGATAAGATTCCACCATTGATCAACTTCACCTTCCAAATGATATACTGCTAAGATGACTTTATCATGCTCAGAACATTGAATAACTGAAAATATCTTTTCAGTGGTACTGATCCATTGTTCAGCAACAAGTGGATCGGAAGACCCATTGAAAGAAGGTGGACGTTGCCTCATGAAGGACTCAACAGAATATTGTTCCCTTCTCTATTCATTTGGAAGTCCAGAATGATTCATAGCTTGTGTAAGTATAGCAATAATATTTTCCACTCCATCTCCCATAACATTTGTTAGTTCAGGAGGGAAATCATTGCATTGTCCATTGCATTGATCAACACGGTTCCTTCGGGTTCCAGCCATCGTCTAAAACCCAAAAAGAATAGTGTGAGAGGAAAAAATCATGCTCGGGAAAACAACATAATAAAGGTGGAGTATCCTCAATATCTAACATCTTAGGTTAAATTATATGATCGTTACCGTAGTTCTAGGACTGTATCCTATACGTATACTTATCCTTAGGGACATCCCTAGACAAACCTTATAAATATCTCTAGGGATCTCACTAAAGTTCTCACATCCTAGTTTCCAAAGGTTGACTAAACCTTTCCTCTGATACCAACTGTAGAGACCCGTATCTTGACTTACATGAACATTACATTACTTTTGCGGAATACTTTGTACATAACAAAAACACACACACAAGGATCGTAATAGTTTAGTGTCTTTGGAAACTCGGAATATAATCTTCTAATCGTGGTGAAATATCTTCAACATCTCCCATAAAGATTTTCCTTTTTTTACCTAAAAACTTTCTTTATATCCTGGGGAAAAGAAAACATAAAAGGGTGAGCTCAAATGCTCAGTAAGGGTAAACAAAAGAAATATCAATCACATCATATTCATAAGAACATAACATTTTGGAAATCATAACCTGCAAAAGAGAGCATAATTTCATAACATGGGATAAATCATGGCAGTGAAATGTAATCACAATAATCATAACTTAAAACATGAAACTTTGTGGCATTCACACATAATCATAGAGAATCATTTCTTGTTAGTCAAGACTCATTGCCAAGAATATCTTAGTGGACAAAGTCCCTTTCTGAATCGAGTAACCCTCGTTTCAGTCCTGTTTCACTGAACCGGTATAACCTACCGTTCCAGCCCTGTCTATCTCATGAGATATAAAATCTTTACCCAATGCATTGGAGGGAGATATAGGTCCCACCCATCTCATAATGATACCATTCTTATGTGTGCCACAAAATCATAAACCATACATCATAGCGTAACCCATGTAATAAAAATGGGATTCTTAAACAACATGACATCATAAAACAATTCGTATAAGATAAAGGAATTCATAAAAATAATTCCATCACAACATAATCAAATCAATGTAATAATAGAGATAAAAACAGAAACCTTTATTATCTTAGATGGAAAATAATTTTGATTAAAAACTTGAACTCCATTCTTGAGGAAAATATCTTTTCTTCTTCAAAAACATTTTTCCTTTCTTAACATGTCATACAACTTTAAACTAATATATGTTGATTAAAAATAAACTTGAAAACTTGTAAAGGATGGTTCTTAGAAATAATGTTTTAAAAATCCATTCATGCCGTATAAGTTAAAAAAACATTCTTTGTACTTTTGTCGGAAAAGTCAAAAAGTACCTCGTACGAAAAACGACAAAAGATTCCTTTCATATTCTTTACTAAAAACTCACCGAAGGGTAAAATTAGATTTAAAAAATTTTAGGTTGATGGAAATAATATTAAATATTCAGGAAACATAAATGTGGATGATAAAATACACCCCAGTAAATACTTACGAATAAACAATCTCGGATAAAAATGATATTGTGATATTTCCCTTACCTTAGGTCTGATTTGCTTTGTACGTGTCCGAAGCTCCTGTATAATGGTATAAATAATTTCATTTACTTATTAAAGAATCATATTCATTGTTATGATATCATATATGGTTCACTTATGACATTATATTACCCGTTCTTTTGTAAATTCCATGTTAAAGAAGCGTTTTGGGTAAAATCGTTTCATTTATCGTAGGTGTTTTGACTTGTTGTTCTTGAAATTATTATTACTTATATCATGATTTACTTACTTCCAGAATATAAAATATGATTTATATATCATATATATTCAGTATATATATATATATAATAGATAGATAAATGAAATGAAAAACACCGTTCATGGAGACGGTAGTCCGTACGTACGCATGAACGATGTTTTCCTTTCCTTATTGTCTTGAATGGAAGTAAGTAGATGACATACATATATATATATATATATACATAAATCCAGTAGCTTTATAATGTCATATATTTCATTATTATTTCTTATATATACTTTATAATCATTCTTAAATGGTTAACATGGAGAATGAATTTCATCGCGTCGTGGAGACGGTAGTCCGTACGTACGCACGAGCGATGATATCGTTCCCATGGTCGTGGAATTGTGTTGAAGTGTATGTATACTATTTCAGTATCAATATACCTTTATAATAATCATGTATAGTTACTCATTACATCATTATACCCATCCAATTAAGGTGGTGACGGAAAATAGATTACACCACGGCGTGGAGACGGTATTCCGTACGTACGCACGCGCGGTGATTTCCTTTCTCTGTAGGATGGATAGAAGGTTAATTAGAGTTGTTTCATATTTATAATAACATATCAGTATGTAAGTAATACTGATGTTATTACTTTATAATGAAACAACTAAAGAAGAAGAAGTTGAAGAAGAAAGAAATTGAAAAGATCGGTAATGGATATTACCTCTTCTTTGGAACGCCTCTTTGAATCCTCCACTTAGGGAACTAAGATTGGTCTTTGAAGAAGACCAGGACCTCTTGGATTATTCTAGGGAAGTGGAGAGGAGAAAATGGCAGGGGTTGGCCGATCTTGAGTGCTCAATTTTGTGTGAGGAGGAGGGGGAGGAGGTGCCCTTTTATAAGGGAGGAGAGGGGCACCTTAGGAATATCTCAAAATATTATTTTATATTAAAGTCAACATCAGTTTATAATGGTTCCAAAGGGTATTATTTAGAAGATAAAGTGGGGATGGGTCGAAATACTATCAACCAATAGGATTTAGACAAGTTTAGGGTATTATTTTAACCTTATCAATTAGATTTAACTCTAAGTTAATTAATTTAACTTTTACCGTGTCTTTTTGTTTTCTTTCACTATATGGTTAATACACTTACTATAACATGCCAAACGAACCCCAAATTGTTTATTATTAATATATATATCCTTATCTAAGTTATTTGGCTGAACCTTAGATTTTTAGGAATAAAATAACAATTAATAATATAATATTTGATTTAAAAACTATTTTGTGTCAATTTTGACACTATTTGATATATGATTTTTTTGAAAGTCATAACAGAATTATATGTTCAAACCAAGTTGATTAAATAAACACTACGATATCATAGTAACCTAGAAAATTAGTGGTATTCATAAAAAGTCTCAAATTACATTTATTGTCGTGTTTATAACATCAATTATGTCAATATTTCATTAATAAGATAATTACTGCATCATCATTGTGTCATAAATAAATTACATTATATAATGTCCAAAAATTACAAATAAAATACCATTATGTATGAAATCTTTTTATCTTTCTAATGAATATTTATAGTCGAATTTATCTTATGTATAACCCCATATTAAAAATGATTTACTTATTAAACTTTGATTTTAACTATTTTAACCCTTCTTTAAATAAATTAATAATAAATGTCCTAATCTAATCCAAGTGGGCCTAAATGGTCATATTTTATTCCTAAGTTTGTTTTTGGTCGAATTAAACTTGTCCAATAGAATTAGGACATGGGTTAGGGTAATAGTAATATCATATTTACCCTTAGTTACCCTATTTACTATTAACCGTGGTAAAAAAAAGTAAAAAGTTACTATTCACCAAAAAAAATTTCATCTCATTGAACCACATTTTAGTCCTTGATATTAACCCTGTCTGTCGGATTTTCGAAATTCCATTCACAGAAGCGGTAAAATTAAGTTTTATGCAAAATTCAGTTTTTAACCTACCACTTAGTGGTTTCACTATTCATCAAAAATTGAATGTTTTCAGAAAAATGCCAAAATTTCATCCTAAGCTATATTTCGTATTCCGTATTCAAAAATGAAGTCTATTTTACCAAATTCATAACATATAAATTGCATTAATTAATTTTATAATTAAATCCCGCTGTTAAAACAAATATCGTGTTTTTAATAAACAATATCTATCAAAAGATTGACACTTGATTATGTCTGGTTTAAATGTGAAATTACATCCAATGACCAACATTGTATTAAATTGTAAAAATATATTCTAAATATACATTAAAACCACTCAAATTAATGATTTATCAATATTAATTATTTCGATTAAAAAAGTTGTTTTTAATTATAATTTAGTAATTTTCACTATTCATCAGAATATGAAAGTTATCCGAAAAGTACCAAAATTTCACCTTAGGCTAAATTCGATACTTCGAATCCAAAAATGAAGTCCATTTTGAGAGCTAAAATTTCTAAAATTTAAAAAGTGGTTATTACTATTCATAACGGCTAGTTTTAATAATATTTTAATAGCATATCGTTGTTTCGTGAAACTCAGTATTGCGTACTACACACGCTATCGAGGAAGGTTGCGATTGCGTGCAAGGCAAGTCAAGGATGCGTGTTGTGCAAGCTCCTTTTTGTGTTGCGTTCAACCAAGACATTAGTGAAATTAAAAAGAATATTTTTCATAAAATCTTGGGTTGTTACAATCTTCACCCATCACACCTTACACCACATGCCATATTGGTTGTGCCTCACCTTTGAAGGACCACCGACACTCTTTTGAGAACACTGCATCCTACCCAAGAACCTAACACATTGTCATACTCCTATGAGACTATATAAATCCCACCCACTGAATTTCTTCCATGCGACCTCTTTTGGAATGCTCTCCCATGGGGATGACCCCTTGGGTTCCCTAAGTATGGTTGTTGGAAATCCATTGGGGCTTGTCTAGTTGGCCAAATATTTTAATTAAAGTCCCATTCATATAAAATAATTATAATTTAAAAGTATAGAATATATATTATCAATCCAAATATCATCAAGTGTCATCCAAAAATACTCAAGATTATCCATATCTTCTTCATAAAAAATCAATATTTCAAGGACTTCATAATAATCCTTAATTAATTCACTTTTAAATTTCATAAAAAACATTAAGTCATCGTGCGGTAATATTTTAATTGCATTGTCATTCTATTTTTCATTTTATAGTAAAAAAAGTGTTATCAATGACATAAGTATTAGAATATAAGATCACTTCAACAGTCATCACATTGTATAACATGAATAATTTATCAAGAATGACATCCAATGTCATGAAGTGAGTCCATGAAATTTTTCCAAGCATCACCACTTCATCCACCAACAGATATTTACTTATTGAAAACAATTACAACAAAATATGAATAGATTATATATAATTATGATAATTATATCATTATTATTATTAAATTTATGGTGGAACAATTACCTATATACCCACTGTCTACCTACCAATGTCATTTTGGTCATCTCAACTGAATATCATCAAAACATTCGATGTGAACTGAATTGATTAATTTATTTATATCAGAGGATAATAAGTGAAATAAAAGGAATGATAAATCATAAAATGTTATTAATCATGTATAAAATTAACATAAGTTTATTATTCATCAATATGAGTAACATGTGTGATGAGTCGGGCTTGAGGTAAGAGACTTTCTTTTAAAAATCCTCTTTTAAAATTTCCCTTCAAACTCTTTTTCTTTCATGTCCATGTATATATAAATGTTTCAAGATAATTATTATTTATCCTAAAATTGATCCTAAAGTTAATTTTTTATCATATATTACCTTCTATAAAAAAATAAAAAAATAAATATTTTTATAGTCTTATGTAAGGGACACTTTACTTTAAAAACCTTGTATTAAATATTTTCAAGATTTATTTTATAATTATTTTAAACCATGTCTATATTATCAAAATTATTTTATCTATGCATTTATATAAACATAAAATAATTATAAGGTGAATTTTATGACTCCTTTTACTTTCCTTAAAAATATTTTTGAAAGGAATCTTTTTATATATTTTATATAGAATATTTTAACATTATTTACAAAAGTAAAAAAATATAATGTTATATTTTAAGGTATATGGAGACAAATAATTTTTTCTTACCACTATAACTATTATTTCATATTTTTATTGCTTTATAATAATCCATGTTTTCTTTAAATAAAACCCCTACTTCCCTTTGTTATGGGATTTTTGTATTGAAAATTCCTTTTTTCAAAGGAAAGTGTATTTTGATATCCAAAAGTGGTTTTCATAAGATTTTAAATGATTTAATAAAAGGTTTATAATGAAATGTTCCAAGATTAAAAAATTATTCATGAAATGTTCCTTAAAAATTGATTATTCAGATGGGTGAACCTAATATAGCTCATGATGACTGGTGATCCCAATATTGCTTGTGCAATGGATACAACCAGAGAGCGCAATAATTAATTGAATAATGAGTATGTTCTCTAGATAATTATTTTGGAAGTTCACCATACAGTTATTCCAATTATAATGGTTATGATAAGGGTTCTATGAAGATTATCTTCAAAGGACTCTACATAACGTTTTTTTATATATTTCTTAGTTTTTACATAAATCATTTGATTTCAAAAGTTAAGTTAAGGATATTTTATTTTAAAGAAATTATTGTATCCTTTTTGGTTAAAAATGTATGTTTATAAGAAAAAAAAATTCATGGGTTCTTGTTTTTTCTAATAAACCCTATTGGTTATGATTTTTAGTTTATTATTTGTTATAATGCGTTTTATGAAATCCAATGAGTTGTAATGCTGATTTCATAAGTAATGATTATTTGATCTTAGATATTATTATGTTAAAGGAAAACTCTATTTTATGATCTAATTCTTTTAAAATTACTAAGGGGTGTATTTAGTTGTTTCATACACCCCTTACTCATATTTTCTTCTCATACAATGTTTTTAAATTATTTTCATAGGTTTTAAGTATTATTATAAATAAATAATAAGTGGATTTAAAAGTCACAAATAATTTCCATGAAAACAAAACAAGTTTCATTTTAACAGTTTTTTTTGGAAAAAACTGATACTTAGAATAAGTGGCCATATTTTAATTTATAGGTTTTATTATATATATTTTCTACATAAAACTCTAAAAAAAAGATATTTGATAATTAAAAGAATAAATTCTAATCTAAGGATTCAATTTAGGGATTTCTTATTATTGGTTCCTTATAATAGATATTTTTTGTTTAGGAATTCTATGTTTTTTATTTTTAAACAGAATCCTGTAATTTATAAAATTTTAGTAAAGTTATAATTCATGGTTCCAAATTTTATGGCATGATATGAAGAAAACTATTGGAGGACCTAAATGACCCATTTATTTTAGATAGAGTTTATGGATATTTAAATTATTGAACCATAGTTGGAACATCAATCCAAAATTGAGGTATGGGTAATTTGACAATATAAAAAAAATTAAAAGTTAATATATGTATTATGTCAATAATAGAAGAATTAAATTAACGTTATAAGTGGGAGACAATATTTTTCTACATATATCTCATAAATATGTGAAATATTTGTTTCTTAAGGAGGTAATATCTCCCTAACACTCATTGTGTCATTTATGTTCATCATTATGATTGGAAATATTTTGCATATTTTGGAATTATATCCATCACTTTATAAAGTTAATACAATGTTATTAGTTTATAAAGTATATTCATAAATCAAAACACATCATTAATTAATGTATAAAATATATTTTTTAAGATAAAATATTAATCAAGTAAGAAGTGTAGATCCAAGATTAGTAAGAAAAAGTTATTTAAGGTAGTTTGACAGCACTACTATATACACTTCATTAATATATATATGATTTGGTTAGAAAAATTGAGAGAATGAGTCTCTCATGAGTGATTGATATCATGATTTGTTTTAAGGTACTGATATTAAGGTGTGTTTATATCCATTATAAATTTGAATTTGAATTTTTAAATCTTATGTTGTTGTATTTGAATTATTAAATGTGAGGTTTCTACTAAACCTTAAAGTTGGTTTTTGAAAATACCAAAAAAATGGATTTGGAAGAAACAAATACAAAAATTAAGAATCCAATACATAATATTTTTTCAATTAGATAAAAGTTCTTTATAGTAATATTTTTGAATTAATATTTTTTGGGATATAATAAACCTAGTGAGATTATGTTCTGGAAACTAAATTCATTATCCATAAAAAATTGTCATCTAAAATTTAGGCATATCAAAAAATTTATATGTGAACACTATTTAAAGTTATGTCAAACTATATATGTAACAATAGAAGATGGGTATTGTTTATGCCTTTATTTATGGTATAAATTATGTCTCCTCTATTATTTGGGTAAATGATGACACACATATAGTATCATAGTGTTTCACCATTATCACATTATTTGTGTAAAGACCCGGAAATTTCAAGGAAATTTTTTTCTTAAATACTTTGGAATTTTACGAGTTGGCGGTTTCTGACGACACTTGATTCCGAGGCCAGGAGTGCCCGTAATTAAGTTCTGATGTTTTATTTGGGTACGTTCAGTGAACGTACGAGTTGGTTAATCTATCTTTTGAACCGGTGGTCAGAATTGAAATCCAAGGGAACCGATCAACTCGTAGCGCCGGTATTCACTTAAGGGGACCTTTACCGCAGTTGTGTTTTAAGCAGGTTGAAAGTTAATTTTGGGAATTTAGAATAAAAAAAATAAAATTTGTAGAACACAATTTTATTTATGGAAGTTGGTTAATTCCTCTCAAGGAGAGTTAGAGGTGGGGCCCACACCCACATAACCTCCCATGAGAGGATATTTCTGAGGTGGGGCCCACATGAGCCTAACCTTTACATATCCCCATAACTCCCCCTAAACTCCCTTAACACTCCCCTTCACTAATTTCTGACAACTCCCCCTAATTTATTGTGATCTCTCCACCTTCCCCTCTCCCTTAAATTTTATGACAACTCTTTTAATTAATGAATTGAACTAAAATTAATTAATTAATGTGTTTTGAATTTTTAATTACATGTTTAAATAAAATATTAGCCTTAGCTATTATTTTATTCTGGGCACTTGTTTTGTTGAGAGGATTTTTGGGAGAACACTTAAGAAATTGAAGAGGAGAGTTCCTCTTCTGTTGAAGAACACCGTCCTTCCATCGAAGAACCGCCGAAAAATGATGATTGTCTCCTTCGATCTTCGTCCAAGACAAAGGAGAAGGAGTCACCTGTAAGGAATGCTGACGACACACCATCGTCAACTCCTTCTTCCCCGACGTCACGGAGTTGACGTCGTCTCCCCGCAAAGCCGTCTTCCGCGACGCCTGACTACCACGAACCTTATTTTGAGGTAGGGGTTTGTTCAGTTTGAAGTGTTTGTTTTGTACACTGTTCTTCGTTGAAAATCATAGTTTGTATTCGTCCAACTGCTACTAACTAACATGGAGGGCGCTGGCCAAATGCACATGGTTCGGCGACTCTCCTTAGTCTCTTTTGCTTGCGATGGAGACCATGATAGAAAGGTGGCAACGAGCGAAGGCGGCGGCCACGTGCGGAAGAACCGCAGCCTGCAACTACGGGCCACTCGGCCATGGAAGAACCGACCGGCCATAGTCGGCCTGACTGAAGAGACCGCGGCGCCACAAACGGGGCCGCACTGCAGAGGACCGCGGCCCGCGCTCCGCGGGCCGCTTCGATGGGTGAACCGGCCGGCTCGTCGGCCAGCCGAGAGGATGAAGGTCACAGCACCCATGGTGCCGTGTAGGGAGACCACAGCCTGCCCATGCGGGCCTCTTGCACTGGGAATACCGGTCGTCTTTTTCCGGTTGGATTGGAGGGGTGGCGCCGCTCGGCATCGCCGATTCGGGAGACCGGGGGGTCGCGCCCCCCACAGCGCTCGGCCACCCGGGTCGAGCTGCGGCTAGCCAGGCCGGGCCGCGCCGTGCCAGGCCGGGTCGCACCAGGCCGGGCCAGGCCGTGTGCTTCACTGGGCTGGTCCGACCCGCCAGCCCATTGGGCTTAACGGGTCGGACCCGTTTTCACTTAAATGTGAATAAATTAAAGATCGTGTGTCATATCGAGGCGCCGTTTGCGGAATTGGATCCCTCGTGATGAAGTAGTACTTTTGAGAAACTCTAGGTGAGTTTTTAACATGTTTGGAAAACGGATGGGTTTTGGAACGAGCCTATTTTCAACCTTGCCCTTGGAACAGAAAAGCCAATATCTCTCAAATCGGGCTACCAATTGATGCATTGTCTATCACGTTGGGTTCATTTTTACAAGACAGAACTTCATGATACATCAACTCTAGATTTTGTTATATTTGATGTATCGACCCCTTGGCTCGAGGAGTGGACCCTCCCGTAATTGAGCGTGCTGTGTGCGAGAACCCTAGAACTGGATGCTACTGCAACGACTACCATACTGAAATCCTCCTTGGGTTCAACGATGATGGCTACTATACTGGAATCCTCTATGGATTCGGCAGTGACAACAACTGTACTGGAATCCTCTGTGAGTTCGACAGGGATGACAACTGTACTGGAATCCTCCGTGGGTTCGGCAGCGAGGACAACTGTACTGGAATCCTCTGTGGGTTCGGAAGCGACGAAAACTGTATCAGAATCCTCCATGGGTTCGGTAGTGACGAAAACTATACTGGAATACTCTGTGGGTTCAGAAGCGACGACAACTGTACTGGAATCCTTCGTGGGTTCTACAGCGATGAAAACTGTATTGAAATCTTCTGTGGATTCAGCATAGACGACAATTGTACTAGAATCCTCCATTGGTTCGATAGCTATGATGAATCAGTGACTACATCTGATCATCTATATCTCTATAGGAAAGATGTATACATGTGTGTGATGATTCTTGAAATTCAAACATTATCATCGTTGTGATTGACTTTACTTCCTGTGTCGACTGGGTTGTGATTGGGCTCGAGAGTTGGAGCCGAAATGGGATTGATGACTAAGGTATATGAATGGGAATATACCTAAGTAGTGTTGGTTGATACTTCGTGATTTTCCTTTCCTTTGTGTTTTAACATTCATGGATTCTGGGAGACCTTTGGGGGTCACGGGGTCCCTACTGAGTATTTTTATACTCACCCATGCACGGGCTATGCCTGCACTACGTTGTGTTGGATTCAGTCGACGGACAGCACTGATCGAGGTGGAGGCTTGTGGAGCTGGACGGTACTCGAAGGTGGACCACTTGGAGAGACGTACAAGAGCATACGGCCAGACCCGAGGTGCTGAGAAGGCCATCTATACCCACCCATCAGGTGGGATTCCCAGAGGAAGACTCATTGGTTTCTGTTTTACTTTACATTTGGGTTTGTATACTGGCCCATTTACTTTTCATCACATACTTTTGTATTCAGTATTACTTATTTCTTTCATCGGTTGCATACTCTATTGTGTCTGTTTACTATATTAAGCAATGTATTCCCTTTTATAGGGATTTATGCCTTTGGTGCTAGTCTCCAGCCCTTTGCCTATGGAAGGCGGGCTTGGGGTAATCCTAGCACAGGCCCCGAAGATGGGTCGTGACAAATTTGTATCAGAGGAGTTGGTTCTACCACAGAACTCAGGTCTCTGATCATACTTAAATATTTTCATTGGTATAAATGGGTTATGTTCTTTTGAAACAAAAAAACTACATTTCTCCAAATAGGTTAGGATCATGTTAACCCTTTTATTTAAATGTGGAAAAGTATTGTTGTATCATATATTGTCTTTCAAATATGCATGATTATTGGAATGGTGATAATTCTATGTTTAACCATCCACATTCTCTCTCATGATGGGTTATGATTATGAAATACCTTTATTAAAATGGGTAAAATTAATTAAATTCTTGATGATTATTTAATGATAATGTACGTTGATCATGTTTTTATTTTGCATATTCCTTATTGCTTTTATATCCATGTTTTTATTCAATAATGGGTTCCTTAGGGAATGGTATGAAAGGTCTTGTTTAATCTTTTGGTTAATGTATTATAATTAATCAAGTGAATAGTGGGGATTATAATTATATAGCCTCTTAATGAATTGGTAGGTATAATGAGAAACAAACGGTTGGGGTTTGTTGTAATACCTCTTCCTATAATAGTATAGTTTCTTAGTATAAGGCCTTGGTCGCATGATTTTGCGGCCTATCCTTTTGAATTCCCTTGGAAGGAGTTTTGGATTTCTAATATCCATTTTTTCATTAATTTTCATGGATATATAATGATCTCAGTTTTATTTTGTTATGGATTCACATTTTTTAATAATTGTTTTTATAATATTTATGCCAGGTATATATCATGATTACATCAATTGTATATTTTACCTTCCTGATCATTTGATCTCATCCATTATTATATTTATATTACCACAAGTTATAAATGAATTTATTAAACATGATATAACTATCAAGATAAAATATGTTGAAAATTTCACGGTAGATGTTGACGGCATGTTATTGACTAAGTAGTTTTTTATATAGTAGAAAAAATTATAAATTATTTGAGAAACACAAGGGTTTTTCGAGTTTATGTTTTATTTTTATTCTCTAAAACTCTAAACCAAAAATTTATTATAAATGTGTGGAATTTCTTATTTTCTTTAAGATGTGTAATTATAGGATAGTTATGACCAAAAATAAACATTTAGTATCGAATATGGTATGTAAAGTATGTATTTATGACATCGGATCTGGGAGTGTGGGTCTAGGGAATCCCATGAAACTCCACCTCTTTCAATTTCTCTTTTATTAGTCTAGTTCCAAGTGTGATACAATGGAAACCAAGATAAGTTTATTCCTCATCCATTACTTATGTTTTTTCCTCAATCATTATAATTTTTTGTTTTTAAATGGTATGTGGTTCAACAAAAATTCTCCAAAATAATTTTATAATAGTTTATTTATAAATAGTATTTTTTCTTAGCCCAACTTAATGCGAACCTAAGACATTGTCTGTATTTCATCATAAATTATTTCAACAATGGTACATTAACCATTGATTTTATTTATTTTATTTTCCTAAATATGAAAAATTAGCTATTGGATTGGTGATTTAAGTTATTTCTTTTGTGTGGTGTAGTTACGGGTGAATATTAGGAGTGGATAGCACCCTATTATTGGTGCTCTCATTAGTACGATATATCTTGATGAAACATTAGTAAAGATTAATAATTAAGTAAATTAGATAATTTATATGTAAATATTTTTAATTAAGTATAAATTGATTATTATTAGTTAACGTTGATGTCTTCGTGTGAGTCAGGGGTCTGGGTGGTTGGATGGAGGGAGGTTTTATCATGGGATGAGATCAGGTGAAATTTATCTAGCTATTCATAAAAGGGAAACACCTCAGATTTGAGGTAGGTGGTTTTGGAATATATTGTATGAATTAATGCCTCCTTAGTTTTGATTTTTCTTTCAGCATGTGTTCTTTCCACCCAATGATAGGACCCGTGTAATTAATTCAATGTCTTAAAGTAAATTGAGAAATTTAATTATTGAAATTTTTTATTTATTTAAAAGAGAACCCTCTGATTCTATGGAGATCGAAGCATCATAAATCTCCCCTCTATTCTAGCTAAATTCCTCGATCACTGGTGGCTGAGGTTGTGACCAACGATTATTTTTCCATAATAACAACACCCCAAGTGAGTTTCTTCGATTTAATTTGGAATTGGAATGGATTGGGTAAGTATACCAAAAAAATATTAACCTTGACAAAAAAAAGATTGGCCACATCCCATCTCTATGATTGTCACCTTTGGGGATAACCATTTTTGGATAGAGAGAATGTGTTATCCAGATGATCATACAATGGAATGTGGTGTCCCTAGGTTGTCAAGTGCTGACTTGAGACCTAGCTAAGAATGGCATCCCATGTGAAGTTTACTATTATGTGCAGTGATCAAGGGGAACCGAGTGGGTTCCCCATTAATAGGCCAACACAATGTAGGTGATCATGGACAAGGGAAATTATGGTTTTGGTTGTCACCATAGAACCTAAACTGACATATAATCCCTATAGGGAAAAGATTATGATGAAGTCCATTGGTTTTTTTCTGACCATTGTTATATATTAATTTTGATAAATAACTAAACATGATAACATGTGATTTCTATGGATGTTTGGAAATAGGTCATTGGGCCTTTCATTGATATCATGTATCGGGATGTCTAGGAATCAGTTATTGAGATGGATGTGGCAATGGGATTCCTAATAATCTTGGGACCTAGTCTCATAGTATATTAGTGGTGGATTCCTAGCCTATCTGGTACCATAATATCAAGTTGATTCAAAAGTTGGTTCCTATAGGCGGTGCCTATGATCCATCATTTTGGATATGTGATTGTTTTTATACATGAATAATCTGGATGTTAGAGATTCCTTTGATATAGTGATACCATTGTGAATTACTGAGTTTTGGGATTCAAATGGTGAAGCGATTAGACCATTAGGAATTACCACTATTCCTAGGATCTAAATGGTGGTATGTTCCACTAGGGGGAATATATCATATGGCATAGATTTTGTAAATTAATAAGGTGAATTTCTAATCCCAATGACGGATGCAAAGGTGGCCCCTAAGGATCAGGTGGAAACACCAGAGATGGTTTATCTATTGGAATTAAAGATATTGGATTCCAAATATATTAACTATGGGAACCTGGTAGGTTATTCCCTTTTATTTCTTGGGTATTCCAAGAATTATTCATTATTATATGTATAATAATGCCTTGGTCCTCCCACTCCTAGGAATCATTTGTTGTCCTGGCATAGTGAATTCCTAGGTACTACCATGGGGTTTATCCTGAGGTCTTGAGGAAAATAGATTCCCAGTTATATTAAAGGATCTGATACTCATTATTGGATATGTGAAAACAAGAACCCTAGTGACAAGATGTGGGTTCCCTTAAGGTGACACTCGTGCTCAAAGGTGATCTGGCATTGGTTGATGTAGGTATGGTCGATCAGGGTACTGAAATTGAGGATCAAAAATGATTATCAGTCATATAATAGGTTATATATGTACACTATTGGTATATAATCATATATTAGAGGTGATACATCATGAAAATCTCCAAGACACAACAACAACTGGCTGAAGAAGGAATTAAGGAGTTGTATTCATTTATTTTATTTTATTATTACATTTATTTATTTATTATAGTCAAGCATGTAAAATGAACATATCAAATCATATTTTTGTCAGTATGGTTCCATGATGGTGGTTAACAAGTGATTTTTTTACTCACACCATACTCAGGCAGCAATTACACATGGGTACCCAAGCATTTTTCATGTGGTTTTTGCAGTAACATATTGGGATATAGTTCAGGATTTATATTTAGCTTAATTGAGTGGGATAGCTCAGACGATATCCGTAGATCTGTAAATTGAGTGTCTCGGATTGTTAGTAGATTCATGTTTTTAATTTTCCTTAATTCTGGTCATTATATGTAATCAACCTTGTGGTTAGTTAGTTGTATGTATGGTATGTCATTTTAGGCTTTTACTATATTTTATTTTTGGTAATCATTTTTATATTTATCTAATCCCTCATTCTATTTATTTCTAATATATGATATTTAGTTACTATGATATATTTCATACTCTGATGTTAGGGGTATATTCTCCCCATTATACATCTTTAGACCCTTACTGCTAGTTGTCTTCCTCTGGTGTTTAAGGAGGTTCAATTGAGGTAACATAGAGAACAAGTCTAGGTACTCTTAATAGATTGAGCTATGTCAGAGCTTTATAAAGTGGAATTATAGAATTTTTTTATTTTTTTATCTTACTATTTCAGGATTTAGTGTGTGGGAGCTATATGAAAATTTTTGAGCTTTTGATGGAACCTGAATAATTGCATTATGAAAAAAATTAGGTGGATTTCCATGTTTCCATGGGTATGGGATTAATATTTTTTCAGTTCGATGTAATATTTATATATGAATTCTTCTCGGGAGACACCTGGGGTGTTTGAGAGTGATGATTTATCAAGGATTTTGGATATTGTATCTTTAGTGAGATGATGATTATTGGACTTTTTACCCTTTGCCTATCGGGTAGGAGGAGTCTCATATATCATATTGCAAATATAGGATTCACATGATGTATATTCATGTTAGAGTGATCGTTTACACTAAAAAATTAGGCTTGGATGTTTAAATTTTTAGCAATATCTCATATAGTTTTTTTCAAATAAGTACTTGGTGGATGTATAATAATTTGGGATGAATTGTGTAAAAATATTTTATTTTTTCAGTAAATCTAATGGATCATATGGAAATGATAGAGATATATTATCTCCATAAGGGTATGATTATATACTATAAGGGGTTAGTAAGGAAACTTAAATCCATAGTGATGATCCTCATAGGGTTAAGTGGTGTGTATGTTCAGTTACATAGAGTGATAGTAATGGCCTATAAAGTGTTTTCCTATATATCATGAAATTGTATTCTACTAAACTAAGATTGTGGTTATAGTTTTCCCAAGATAAGGATCATATTTGGTAAATTCTTGTTGGATGTATATAATTTTGTGGTGTGACTAGATCCTATAGGTATCAATCTTATGTGCATATTCTTGAATAGGGTGGGTTCCCTATGTCTAGTTATTTAATGTACCAGTAAAGACATATATTTATTTTTCCCATATAACTTGGAATGAAATTTGTTTAAATAAATATCATTACAAATTTTCTTTTAAAGAGATTATCCAAGATGATACCATGGGGTATTATCTAATGATTGTGATTATAGAGGCATAATTCATATTGGAATATGCTCAATGAGAGTTGGTGCCTTAGTAGGATTTTGGGTTGGCATGTGATGTTATTATGTTGCGAAATCCTTAAGAGGGTGTTGGGATGTGAGGTTCCATATGGATTTATATGAGAACCATGTGATGATTCCTTTGATCTTGAACATTATAGATATCTTTTATTGGGCTAGGTTTGTATATTTAGAGACCCTAGACTATGACTCGGGTATTATTGTGTCATTTATTGTTAGTATTCAATGGAAACCCTTGAGAGTGGTAGGTCATGGTTTACTAGTTTCATTGAGGTTAAAATCATGGTTATGTTCTTCGGGTTATTTTACAGATGTACTAAAAGTTTTATCAACTATTAATGATTTGGAATTGAGGCTAGTTTTGGAGGACAAGATTGATTGGATGTGTAGACCTAAGATTATTGGGTTCACTTTCAGGGGAAGAGTGAATGTGGGTAAATTCCTAAGGATTTTGGATGGCTAGGGATAGTGTATATATGTGTGGTTACCTTCATATGATGAAATTTTGTAGTTCATGTTTAGTTATATTTTCATGTTATCCAAGATTTGATGGTGTGAAACTCAAGGGAATGTCAATCGGGTTCTTTGATAGGTCATGCAGGAGGGTATGTTGTTACATTAGGTGAATTTTTAGGTGGCATGCATTAGTTGTATGTGGTTTTGTTGAATCATGGATTGACACAAGGTCATATGTGAGCTGGGGACCAAGGAATTTTGATTTTAAGCTTACAGCCATAATGTACTAAGGATATTATGAGGCTTCTGAAATATCTCTTCAGAAGAAGAGACATTAGAAATGAATCAGGTTTGGTGATATGGTCGATCCAAGAGTTGGGTGGAGAAATAATTTCCCTTAGATAAGGGGAGCATGGATTGGGAGGAGTGGTTCACTTGTTTGCAAATGGAAAATATTTAAGGGATGATCCATAGTTTACTAGAATTTTTGTGTGGTGAATTAGGTGATGAAAAATAGTGAAGGAGGCTGATGAGACAAAAATATTGGGTAAAAGAAGGTAGAATAGTACCATGATTTATTCAAGTCATTTGTGGTATAATATGAGTCCTCATAGGTTTGTATGGGACCTTTTGAGGAAGGACCAATGTATGTGGGCCCTATGTATAGGTAGTTAATGCTCCTATTATTTGACATGATGTCATAGAAAATATGTAATACCAACTTTTGGTG
Source organism: Viscum album (assembly GCA_963277665.1). Lineage (NCBI taxonomy): Eukaryota > Viridiplantae > Streptophyta > Magnoliopsida > Santalales > Viscaceae > Viscum > Viscum album. The sequence continues at coordinate 1,459,844,437 of OY728121.1, forward strand.
GGTGTTTGGTTCATTTTTTGATGTAATAATACGGAAAAAACATCAATCGGGTGATTGGATAGCTAAGAATATGTTTTTATATTTAGTTTTTATGGTGATCAATGTCATGGGTGAAGATCAAAAATAATGAGTTAAGTTCTATAGTGGGGAGAACCATGAACCAAATGATGAGGTTAATTAAAAAATGGTGTCCCATGATAGATAGGATTCATTGAGATTCATATGGATATTCTAGTAGTAGTGGAATATAATTCCCTGATATTTTATGAAATATTTTTCTTTTGAATAAATTTATATCGTTGATTGATTATATAATAAGCAACATCAAGTCTAAATGAACCACCATATTCTATTAGAATACTATTATTATATATTATCACCTAGTTATTGGATTGGAGGGTATGAATAGGACTAGCTAAATTATGAAAATTTATGGTTTATATATTTATAAAATTAATTCATTGGTTATGAATTAATTAGAAATTAGAATGAATATCATATGAAAAAAGGAGATGTTTTTTCTAAAAAACTATTTTTATGAACGATATGTATTTTTTTCCTAATAAATTAAAATTACTACCACTAGTGAATTATTTTAGTTAAATTTACATATTATATATTCAATCAAATTTTTTAAAATTTGTTCTGAAATTTTTCTTGGTATGGAATAAAAATAAATGTGGTTTTATGCCTAAAAACAATATTTTTCTAAAAGGTGGTTTTTTTCATCACTTATGACCATAAATTAAAATTAATTTAAACCAATTTTAGGTATTGAATATAATAAAATTAATTCCACAATTAGAATTAGGAATCTCAAATTTTTTAAAGTGTTCCATTTTATTTTTTGTCAATATGAATAGTAACTGTGGTAAAATTTATCACCTCAGAAAAGGGTAAACCGTGTTGATCAAGGTTAAAACTAAGTGATAAGGACATAATTTTTCATCTTAATTATTATTATATGAATTTAATCCTAACCTTATCTCATTGGTCTTGAAATTAATTTTTTTAATGTAAACTACCCCATGAAAATAAAATTTATCATATTTAAAATAAAGAAAGTAAAAAAGTGTCACTCTCTTAGTTTTAAATATCTATTATGTATTCAGATATGGAAAAAACTAGTTATGAATCAATATTGATAGTAATTTTTAGAGTAATAAAAAAACTTCATGATATAAATTTATTTTAAATTTTTTTGTTATATAGTTACCTTAAATTCCCATACAACACAAATTCAGTATTTCCTCAATTAAAAAATATATAATAAATGATTTAAAAAATATTATAAGTAATATAATTTGATTTATTTAATGAGTTTGATGGATTTTTTTAGATGAGCATAACATACTAGTGTTATGTTATGAAATTATATTCGAATTAAAACTTTTTTTTATCTTTTTAGTCAAATTAAATGAATAGTGTCAAAATTGACATTAATGATATTTTATCAGATTCATATATTATTGAATTATATATCAATCATAAAAATCATAAAAGATGAAAATGGGTTAATATATGGTCAAATATTTCATCGCCTGTCCATTTATAGTCCGTTTAGAACCATTTGTTTTAAATGACGTTATTATAATTTTATATTTTAAGATATTCCAAGTGTGCCTACTCTGTCCCTTATAAAAGAAAACCCCTTCTTTATATTCTTCACACCATATTCAGCCATCATTCTCAACCATCCCCTACAAGATTTTATTCTCAATATCCCTATCTAATTTTTGGATGTTTTAATCTCCCAAAAAGACAAACCTGTCGTTCCTTAATAAAGAATCAAGAGGATTTATCCCAAAAGAGATGTGGTTGGAATGCTTTCGATACTGGTGGAACTCAAGGTAAGGGATTCTCACCCAATTTTTATTTCTATGTGATATGAATATTACACCAGAGGTTTCTTTTTTTTAGTGTTTATAATTCTTATCAATATATCTTATGATTATTATCATTAAAATTATGGGATATATGTAAATTTAAATTTATTTCTTTCATATTGATTGTGATTCCAAAGTTTCCGAATTTATAAAGGTTTTAAGTTATAATTTCATTTTTTATCAAGATTTTTTTAGTATGTTTTTTATGATGAAATCATATGAATACATATAATGAAAATTATTTTTTCTTCTACTCTATTTATCTATTTAAAATAAATTTTTTCCTATCATTTTCCTCATCTTAAGGGCTCAAAAGATGAAAAATATGTTTTTATGGAAAATAAACTATATTTCTCACTTTGGTCAAAAAAAAATTTAATCCATATCCATGATTTATAAAAAAAATTAAATAAGGTTTTTAATATTATCCAATTATTGTGTAAAGTCATTTTTACCTATGTTTTACTTTTTAAAAAAATGTTCAAAATGAATCTTCTTGCCATTTTATGAATGAGTTACTTTATATTTTTTAAAAAAAAGTGTGAAAAGAATATTTTCTTTTAACTTATATAAATTTAATATAATTCCTTTACATCGTGGCCTCTTAATAAGTTGAAGTTTCCTTTAAAAATTTCCATGGTTATTTTAAAATAAAATATTTTCCCAATTTTTTGTAATTTTTTTATTTTTAAGAAGTGATTTAAAAATAGAAAGGTTATTTTCCTCAATAAATGTTATATGTTATCTTTCAAAATAATTTTCCGTATATGTTTACATATTTTGATGTTACATAGGAATTATTAGGTTTATGTTCCTATGATACTATCATTATTATTTTCTTTTATGGATTATGTTTATGATGGCAAGATGTTTATGAAACTCATTTATTTTCCATAAATTAAGATATAATTAAATGATTATGAAACTCATTTTTCATGGGTTCTGATATGAACAATATTTTATAATCTTGTGGAAAACATATATATTATTTTAATTATGTGATTGGTGGGATCAATATCACCCTCTAATGCATTGTGTAATTATTAATGTTCCATGATCCCAAAGGGTATATGGGAGGTTATCACAATCCCAATGTAGGTACACAGGTGTTTAGCCCGGGATTATCATGTTATAAATGTATTCCTGGGTATCATTGATATATGGTTTTAAATGCATATGTGTATTCCAAAATTCAATATCTTATTCCAATTTTATTCTATCATGGATCATGTTCTTTGATTCATTTAGGATTTGTTCCTTATTAACCATTATGATTTATTCAATGACTCAAGACTATGATCTATAATATAAAATGGAAGGATTTCAAATGTTAAAATCATGTTCTCATACACTTATTCTCATTTTATTCATATGTGATCAAAAATATCTTCTTTGTTTACCCTTACTAAGCATTAGAGATCACCATTTTCATATGTTTCTTTTTTCTAGGATGAAAATAAAATTTTTATGTTTGATATATCTAAGAAGAGTTCTATTTATGAAGAACTAAGTGGGATATTATGTAGTTCACTTATGAATTTTTTTATGTATTCACGTTTCCAAAGGCTCTAAGCCTATACAATTTTAGTTTGGATCACCAGGTAATGTAAATAATATTCATCTAATAAGATTTGATATTAATGAATGAAAGTTATAGGTCACTATATTTGGTATCAAGTAAGGTTTAATTAACCTTTGGAAACTAGGATGATAAAACTTTGTGGATAATGCTAAGGATATGTCCATGTATGGGATAAAATCCTATTGTTTTTGTAAGGATCATGAATATATTAGGTTAAAACTATTGTGACACTGATTTAAATGAAGGATTCATGATTTAGAAATATTTTATATTATTTTTAATGATTATGTGGTTTCCCTATATGATTAATGTCTCTCACACTATGATTTTTTGTTTTATTCAAGTCTATAACCCAAATAAATTGTGTTAATACTGAATAAAATGAAAAATGATATGATTTTACTCCTCAGTAACCTCACATTATGGGATCTATAATTAAAAACCTCATTATAATTCTCACACAAATTTCTCAAGAAATGAATCGAGTTGATCTTATAAATGAGAAAAGGATAGAAAATGTTATGTTGATTCCTTAGTGAGTAAACATCTGTAAGAGTTGGTGTCATAGAACCAACTAGTTTTACTTTTATTACATGGATATTGAATGTATTATTACATACTGTTCATTATTCTTCATGATTATGGTGTAATAATGTCCTAGACTATTTGTTGCATTGATAAGGTCATGACAGTTCCCCGCTGTGATGAAAACCTTGAAATGATATAACAATATTCTTAAATATAGTTTTGGGGTCAAATGACATGCTATGATGGGACACATAGCATGAATAATGTCAGGTGCGAGTACTTGTAAGCAGATGATACTTACCCTGATGAAGTTCTCACTTGGTAATCTCTAAGATAGATGATTATGAGAATAGACCCGCTAGTATGGATTCCTCATGTTTTGGTGTCATCGGATATTTCTATTTAAGAATGTGTGTAATGATCCTTAGACATTAAGATTATCATTAATACATGTCACGACTTATGCACTTCGATTTACTAATGAAAACCATCACGTAGATAGTTGGTGGGATGTAGGGTACGTTGGGTGCGTCACGAGTGTCATGTTATTAATAGATAAGTCGAGGAAGTATTTTTCCATTCCATTTATAGAATCTGATATCTCAGCCCTTTAATAGAAATAGAACTATCACAAGAAATTCCATGGCCATGGTGTAACGATGAGTTTATCTCAGGTAGTCAAAGAAAGGCGTTTCGAGCATAAAATTTGATGACATAGTCATTAAACCAGCTTGATGAGATATTGTGACAAAGGGATTATATTACACATTGAGAATTCTTATCTAGATGTCATTGTTTCGACTTTACGTTCTTTATCATAGGTTTCTTGATCCATTTTCTAGATAGTACTCATGAACTTTAGGCAAGCCCACCTAATGCCAATTAGAAAGAATCCTATAGGGTCACACACTAAGTGTTTTTTCGGTCTCAGTTAAATTATATTTTAATTTAATTAATGAAATAAATATTATTCTTGAGACTATGGAAAATTTTTATTCAAGATAAAATGATCGTATAAATTAAAAAAAATATTTATTTATTTTATTGAAAATTTAATAAATATTTATTTACAAGTTTTAAATAAAATATTTTTTTAAGAGAATAAATTATTTATTTATTTATTCGGGTGTTCAATAAATAGAATTGGAGTCCGAGTGGACCAAGGTCAGTCCGGTAGTAAAATAATTATTTGCAAGATAGTAAATAAATATTTAACTATTTGGCACAAATTAGAATAACACTACTATTATTTTGTGACATGCTATTTTATTTGTAATTTCATTTTGCGCAAGTTGGAACACCATAAATAATGAGGCAGTATTATTATTAAATGGAAGGGTTTTCTATAATTTCATGAATGTATTTAATTGTTACAATGCAATTAAAAATTGTAACTGAAATTCCAGTTATATAAAGAGGAAAGTACACCAATTGTGTCATACACCACACCACACACCTGGTGAGTTGAGAATTTTTGAGCCAAGAAATTTCACTCTCGAATCCTCTTCTCTCCCCTCTCAAGAATGAGATAAGTTCTTCAAGGCCAAAAAATAGGCGACCAAGAACAACCGACACAAGACACTCGATTCGCCGCACTAGCACCCGGAGAATGATCAGTGTCGATCGGAGGCCATCGGAGCACGTGTGGATCATGGCTAGAGGGATTATAGTTTGAAACATTACATGAAAAATGAGATAATCTGGATGGGTCATTCCATACGATCAACATCATCAACTAAGAAAAATACCAAATATCCTGGTATTATTTTTCTTTATGAAATTAATTAAATTAATTATAAACATGATGTGAAATATCCTCTCTAATGGTTTTGGGCATCTTTCTTATTTATCTAAATCCTTAATTATATTCTATGGAAATTATCATTCAACGTCGTATTGATCCTACAATAATCATTGATCAGGGTAAAAAACAAATTGGGTCACGTACCAACCACACTTCCGCTATGCCCGGAACCTTCAAGTAGTATCAAAGCAGTTACATTAGAGTTTATAATAATTTAAATATTTCATTGATGAATTATGAATATAATAATTTCGTTGTATCAATTAATGTTAATCATTCTTCAAATCTGAATATCGAGATCTATTTTTCTCTTTTGTTTCTCGTTCTCCTTACAGAAATGTTCTTTTATTTTAATTTTGATTAAAATAAAATAGAGGATCTCATCCCGTGGTGCCAAAGCTTCATAGTCGTAAAACACTAGAACACACAGCATGTATTCAGCAGTACAAGCCATGTAGTCAAGATTCAATGCATTGGATTGGTCCTCCAAACCAAGCTGTGTGTCAGAGTCTTTCTAAGTCTTAAATGAATCTGTATGTTGACCAGGAATATGTGGCACATGGTTTCCATATTACACCCTATGTGGCCTAATGGACACAATGTGTAGTCCCTTTGGGTTAGGGTTAGACTGTGTACCCCATACACGGCTTGCCCAGCTGGAGACCGTGTAACGAAGAACTACATGGGGTGTGGCCCACTAGACACATCATGTACTCTGAATATTTCCTAAGTATACTCACACATCGTTTCCCCGGGCGTGTACTTCGGATAGATGGTGAAAAATAATAAGCGATGTGTAGTTGGAACTACACGTCGTGTACTCATACAAATTGTGCAGATTTCTTAAAATTTATTATTATATTGTACAAACCCTTGATACAAGTACCATCATGTGGGTATAAAACTAAGGCACAACACGTGATAGGTGTTTTATTTATGTGTGTTTAATTTAACATCTGTGTGATGTTTATTTCTACTCATTGGGTAGTTATGAATATGAATTCACTAGGTTTCCTCCAAGGTAAAAGTTAGATACAAAGATAAATTTAAATGAATTTATTTTTATAAAATTATTATGGATAATAATCTCAAGGAAATTCAAAAAAGAGTTTAAGATAAAAGAAATGATTAATTAAATATGATAATTAATTAATTCAATGTGATTTATCTTAAACAAGAATGATTAAAGAATTGTTTTATAGTTTTATTTATGTGTAAATATCATTGCATGTATGGATGATCATGATCTAGACCAAGACCTTTGTATGTGGTTGGTTTCTTTAATTTATTTATTTGAATTAAATTTATTGGCATGCGAGCCTTCTCCTCATTAATATATAGGGCCTGTGTGCCCTAGGTTTCGTTTATATAAAACCCCTTTTTACCCCTAACCTATACATTAGTTAAAAAAGGAATATGTTATGGATAGAACTACCAAGCTAGTGGAGGTGGTTTAAGCTAGAGCCGAGACAAAACCAATCCCAATAGATACAGAGGTGGATAGGTGGAAGCTGTAAACATGAACCCAAAAGTTTCAAGGTGTTTCTCCCTTAGGTTAGGGTTTATTTACCACTAGATAGACTAACCATTAAAAAATATCATGATCATAAAATTTACTTTATTTTATTTATGTCAATTTCATGGTTTATCATTATGGATGTGTTGTCACGATCACATAATTAATGAATTAAACAAGCATGAAATATGGAACTAAAATAAAATATATTTTGTGTAAATATTATCAAGACATGGTTAATCACTTAAGTAAGTTCCACTTAATATTAACAAGTGTGTTATAATGATAATAATCAATTAATGAATAAGAGATAAAAAATCCATCAAATAAAATATTAAGTCAGATTAAGCCTTTCGTTACGTGATTAAGGGAAAAACTCAATAAAACTATGTGTTTAACCAACCCCTGTTGGGACACTTACTTTTATACAAGAATCCCTTATGAAAGGTTCAAGGTTGACTTAACCATATTACATCAAGAGGAGCGTCCCTTTCTAGAATTGGTGTAATATTGGAGGAAAGAATTGAGAAAATCCAAAGTCATGATTTTAGGATTGGGGAGTCCACTCAACATATCAAGGAGATGCAAGACTAAAGTTGGAAAAGACCTGCCTACCTAAATACCATCTAATATCTTGACCAACCCTTGTTGGGTTTATGGGAAGGGGAATATGGATCCTTTCCACAAGAATTTTATAGAAACTGGACATTCTGAGTTAAATGGTGAGGGCTATTAGGACTTGATAAAATAGTGGGAGACTTAATAAAAATTATTATTCCTTACAAAAATGTAATCAAGAAAGTACTAATGATCTAATATTTTAATTGTAGAATAAAAATGAAAAACTCCTCAGCCACACTATCCCTAAAAACAATTTTTGATAAAGATAACATCCTCACTGGTAGTAACTTCCAAAATTTGTTTAGACGCCTTTAGGTTATCCTACGCCATGAACAGAAGTCTTACATACAGGAGTTAGCATTACCTGATTCTCTTGCCAAATAGGCGAGTGAGGAGGATTTCATGGACTACGAGAAACATATGAACGACGCGGTCGAAATTCAATGTTTTATGATATCGTCAATGTCTAGTGAACTCATTAGTCTCATGAAACCATGGACGCTTATATCATGCTTGAGCACCTTCGTGGTCTTTACCATGAGAGAGCAAGATAGGAAATGCTTGAGATACTTAAGGAACTCTTTAAAAGTACTCTTGGAGAAGGTTCCCCAACTGGGCCTCATGTAGTCAAGCTCATTGGCTACATTAAGTGCAAGGAGGTTCTAGGGTTTAAACTCCCTGAAGAACTGGGCACCGATCGTATTCTCATATCACTCCCTCAGAGATTCTCTAACTTTGTTGTCAATTTCAATATGAACAACATTGAGAAGTATCTATAGGATCTTCTTATCCTTATTTTCCAAGTGGACAAAGATATGAAGCACAAAAATCCTTTTGTCCTTATGGTGAATAAGAGGAAAGAGAAGGAAAAGAGATTTAACACCAAAGATTCTTCACATCCTTCCAAGAAAAGGGATATCAAAGGGGAGGTAAGGAAACATGAGGTTTTTTGTTTCTAATTTGGAAAGAAGGGCCACTGGAAGAATAACCGCACACAGCCTAAGAAGTAAGGAGAAGCTTCCGGGGCATTTGTTATCGAATACAATCTACCTGTTTCCACAAATTGGGTATTAGATACATCTTTTGGTGATCACATATGTATCCAAATACAAGAACCAAGTAGATTCATGAATATTGATTGAGGGGATGTAGATCTACGGGCATCCAACGGATCCAGACTTGCTATTGTAGCTATCAGGGGCTACCACCTCACACTGCCAACTGGGATGATCATGGTATTAATGGGTTGTTATTATGTGCCTTCTGTTACTATAAACATTATTTTTGTATCCATATTTGATACAAATGGATTTGTTTTCAAGTTTGGAAATGAATGTTTCTTATTTTACAAAAATATCATTTGTTTTGGTAGGGCACATTTATACAATGGACATTACATGTTGGATTACCCAAACCAAGTAATGGAAATCGATAACAAGGATACTTCACATAACTCATACCACACCCAACATTGCCATCACCGTCTCGGTCATGTAAATGAGAAATGCCTGACAAAGTTACTTCAAGATGGATATTTAGATCCTTTAAAACTAAAATCACTTGGTGTATGTCATGCATGTTTATAAGGAAAAATGACCAAATCCCTATTTAGTGGGAAAGGTGAAAGGGATAAACAACTTCTTGAATTGGTTCATACCGATGTTTTTGGAGCATTTCCAGTTGAAGCAAGGGGAGGGTACTCATACTTCTTAAATTTTACTGATGATTTTATTAGATATGGATATATCTACTTAATAGGGTATAAGTTGGATTCTTTTGATAAGTTCAAGAATACAAGAATGAAGTTGAGAACCAGATTGGTAAAAATATTGAGAAACTACACTCAGACTGAGGTGGAGAATATCTTAATCATGACTTCATTGATTACTTATGGGAGTTTGGGATACTATCCCAACTCACTCCTCCAAACACTCATTAGAGGAATGGTGTGAGCAAAAGGAGAAACCTCACCCTGTTGGACATGGTGAGATCAATGATGAGTCATGCGAGTCTTCCATTATCTTTTTGGAGATATGTGTTATAAATAGTGGCACACGTACTAAACCAAGTACCAACTAAATCAATAAATGGTATTCTATATGAGTTATAGAGTGGAAGAAAATCCATGTTATCAATTTTACATGTGTGGGGTAGCAAAACGTTTTTTAAGGCCTCTTCAGGTAACAAACTCGCACCCTGAGGCACAAAGTGTACCTTTATAGGATACCCTAAGGAAAAAAGTGGATATTACCTGTACAACCCCTTGAACAAAACTTTTATAGGTGCAAGGCATTCTATATTCTATAAGAGGGAGAACATCTCCAAAAGAGATAGTGGGAGCAGGATATGCTTCGATGAAGTCGAGGCTCATGGTGCACAAGAGTTGGTACAAGAAAAAATTCCACAAAGCACCGTGGAATAAGAATCTATTCTAGAGACACAAGTACTCTGTTGGAGTACAAGAGTGGTTAGAGAACTGTAATGGTACGGTTTTATGGTTAACGAGGATGGTGACTCCATTTATTTGATAATAATGATCCTCTAACCTACAAAGAAGCAGTAAGTGGAACTGATGTTTCCAAGTGGAAAGAAGCTATGAATTCTAAAATAGATTCCATGTACCAAATCCAAATCCGGATTTTGGTAGATCCTCCAGTTGATGTAAAGCATGTTGGTTAGAAATGGGTATTCAAGAAGAAACTAGACAAGGAAGGACAAGTCAGTACCTATAAGGCATGACTTGTTGCAAAAGGTTTTAAACAGCATCAAGTAATTGACTATGATGAAACCTTTCCACCATTTGCAATGCTGAAATCCATCAGAATCCAACATTCCATTGCGGTTTACCATGATTATGAGATTTGGAAAATGGATGTAAAAACAACATTCATTAATGGGAACCTTTATAAAGATGTCTACATGACATAACCTGAAGGGTTTGTGACTCCAAAGGATGCCAATAAGGTATGATTGTTGTATATATCCATTTATGGATTAAAGAAAGCAACCAGGTCATAGAACATTCATTTGGACGAAGCCATAAAATAATTTGGTTTTATAAAAAATGAATGTGAGACTTTTGACTAAAAATGGTTTAGTGGGATTGCAGTAATTTTCCTAATAGTATATGTTGATGACATATTACTTATTGGAAACAAGATACCAGTCTTAGAGTCTGTTAAGGCATGGTTGAATCAACGGTTCCCCATGAAAGACATGGAAAAGGTAGCCTATATTCTCTGGATCAAGATACATCGTGATAGATCGAAGATATTGTTGGGCTAAAGTCAAAGTACGTACATCGATAAGATACTGAAGAGATTTAGTATGGAACAATCCAAGAGGGGATTGTTTCCTACATCAGATGGAAATCATCTTTCCAAGAAAATGTGTCTTAAGAAACATGAGGAAAGAAAGATAATTTCAAGGACTCCATACGCATTAGTGATCAGGTCAGTCATGTATGACATTCTATGTAATATGATAGATGTCGCCTACGTATTTAGTGTTGTAGGCTGATATCAAGCTGTCCCATGTAAACGACATTGGATGGTAGTCATGACTATCCTAAAGTATCTGAGGCATACTAAAGATATGTTCCTGGTTTATGGAGGAGATGAGGAACTAGTCATCAGAGGATATTCTGATTCTAGTTTCCATACTGATCAAGATGACATGAATTCGGAAATGGGATTCATCTTCACTTTGAATGTAGGTGCTGTGAGCTAGAAGAGCTCCAAGAAGAGTGTGGTCATAGATTCTACAATAGATTCTGAGTTTATCATAGTTTCTGAGGTAGCTAAAGAAGAATTTTGGATGCGAAGCATCATCTAGGAGCTAGATGTGAAACCTAGCAATAAAGATCACATCACACTGTACTATGACAATACTACAGTGGTGGCTCTGGCAAAAGAGTCAAGGTCACATCAGCAGACGAAGCACATACTTCGGAAGTATTATATCTTGAGGTATTTTTCTCATTGATTTGATGTTTTAGTGAGTAGTATTTCCACAGAAGACAACTTGGTAGACCCCTTGATTAAATCCATAACTCAGAAGCAACATAATCATCATGTGAGGTCTAGTGAACTAAAAGTCATAGGTAGTTGGCTCTAGTCCAAGTGGGAGTTTGGAAGAGTTGGTTTCCTAGAACTGACTACTTTTACTTTTATTACATGGATATCTAATATATTATTACATATTTTTCATTATTCTACATGATTATGATGTAATAATGACCAAGAGTATTTGTTGTATTGATAAGGTCATGGTAGTTCCCCACTATCATGAGAACCTTGAAATGCTATAACAATATTCTTAAATATAGTTCTACGGTTGGATGACATGCTATGATGGGACACATAGCATGTAGACTGTTAGGTGTGAGTACTCGTAAGCAGATGAGACTTCCTCTCATGAAGTTCACACCTGGTAATCCCTATGATAGGAGATTATGATAACAGACCCGCTAGTAGGAATTCCGCATGTTTTGGTGTCATCGGATATTTCTATCTGTGAGTGTGTGTAATGATCCTTATACTTTAATATTATCATTAATATGTGTCATGACTTACACACTTTGATTTACTGAAGAAAACCAGCATGCAGACAGTTGGCAGGAGGTTGGGTATGTTGGGTGTGTCATGAGTGGCGTGTAATTAATGGATAAGACAAGGAAGGATTTGTCCCTTCCATTTATGGAAGTTTATATCTTGTCCCTTTTATTGAAATAAAACTGTCACGCAAAATTCCATGTCCATGGTGTAACGATGAGTTTATTTCAGGTAGTCAAAGAACGACGTATCAAGCATAAAAGTTGATGACACAGTCATGAAACCTGCTTGATGAGATATTGAGACAAAGGGATTGTATTACACAGTGAGCATTCATATGTGGATGTTGTTGTTGCAAATTTATGCACTTTATCTTGGGTGCCTTGACACGTTTCTAGATAGTACTCTTGGACTTTAGGCAAGCACACCTAATTCCAACGAGAAAGAATCATAGAGGGTCACACACTAAGTAATTTTGGTTGTCTTGGATTAATTTTTTTTAAATTTAATTAATGAAATAAATATTATTCTCAAGACTGGGGAAAATTTTTATTCAAGTTAAAATGATCGCATAAATTAAATTAAATATATTTATTTATTTTATTGAACATTTAATTAATATTTATTTACTATTTTGTAAATAAAATATTTATTTAAGAGAATAAATTATTTATTTATTTATTTAGGTGTTCAATAAATGTATGTTGAGATCGAGTGAACCATGTTCGGTCTAGTAGTAAAATAATTATTTTCAAGATGGTAAATAATTATTTAACCAGTTAAAAAAAATTAAAATAATGTTGTTATTATTTTGTGACGCGGAATTTTATTTATAATTCCATTTTTTGCAAGTTGTCGCACCATAAATAATGACGCAGTTTTATTATTAAATGCATGGGTTTTCTATAAGTTCATGAATGTATTTAATTGTTTTTGTGAAATTAAATATTGTAACTGAAATTCTATGTATATAAATATCCAAGTACGCCTATTGTGCCATAAAACACACCATACGCCTGGTGAATTGATAATTGTTGATCCAAACAATTTCTCTCTAGAATCCTCTATTGTCCCCTCTCATGAATGAGATACGTTCTTCAAGGCCGAAGACCCAGAAACTGAGAACGACTGACACAAGACACTCAATTTTTCATGCTAGCACCAGGAGAACGAGCGGTGTCGATCGGAGGCCATTGGAGCACGTGTGGATAACCACTAGAGGGATTATAGTTTGGATCATTACAAGCGCAATGAGATAATCCTTAAGGGTCGTTTCGGATGATCAACATCATCAATGAAGAAAAATACCAAAGATCCAGGTATTATTTTTCTTTATTAAATTAGTTAAATTAATTATAAACATGATGTGCAAGATCCCCTATAAAGGTTCCAGTCCTCTTTCTTTTTTATCTAAATCTTTGATTATATTCCGTGGAGACTGGTGTTCGTCATTGTATTGATCCCAAAATAATCATTGATCATGGTAAAAATCAAATTGGGTCTTGTCCCTACCATGCTTCCACTACGCTCAGAACCTTGAACATCCACCTTCTTTTAGAAATTATATTGATCTACATATTTGTAAGAAATAGATCAGTACCATTGAAAATATATTTTCCTTTCTCCATTGTTCAAATCATGAAAAATTTATTTTGGTTTTTTATCATTTAGAAGTTTAATCATTTAAATAGTGGACTCTTGTCAAGAATACGATGTAATAAAATGAGATTGACACCATTGGGTGGGATGTCTTATGAAATTATATCCCGATACATAATTTCTTCAAATTCTTCAAACAAAAATGGAGAAGGAATTCCTTGAGATAAATTAAAGGGATGATTAATCTATTGGCACTTATGATGAAAATTATACAAGAAATTTGAAGTAATCTTCTAGAATTTTCAGTTAACTAGAAAGTAAAGTTGATTGACCCTTCAATGGATTAAAACCAACTCTATAAAGGGTGTTAGGAATGCGGGACATAAGTAGATATGAATAAATCATGTGATGTGCTGCCAAGGTGGAAATAGAGACTGATGTTACCAATTTATCTCATGGTTTTGATAATAAAAAACTATTGAATTCAAATAAAATTATAAAAACCATTTATTGAAGAAGATGTTACTACCTTTATGCTCAATGTGTGGAAGGAAACATTGATGAAATTTTTGTAATGGGACTAATAAATACTTTACGTTTGCATAGAAATTCCATTAAGGGATAAAATAAAAAAGTGATTAGAATAAGTTATATAATGATGTGAATAAATATAAATATCGAAATAATGAACCACCAACAATCCAGCTTTTCAAATTCTAGAAGTATGATCATTATGTTAATCAGCGTCCAATTATGAATGTTAATGATGATAATAATCGATTAAAACCTATTAATAATAGAGGAAAAGGGAAATATCATGCAATAACTATTCCTGATGAAGTTTATGATGACAATGTGGTGAATGTTTCACTTATCATCTACTCTAGAACTGCTAATTTCTTATTTGATTTTGGATCTACATGCTCTTCTATTTCGCGGGAATTTTTTAAGGTTATTATAGTAACACCTCAATGAATTTATATTAAATTATTAGTTAAAACCCTTTATTCTATAATTATCACTTCTCAAGTCTAATATTCTTCTCTGGTTGAATTTTTTTAGAATGTACTTCCAATAAATCTTTTTATCCTCCGTCTTGTTTAGTTCAATTTTATGTTGGGTGTGTATTGTTTTTCATTACAAAAATCCAACGTCAATTTAAAAGGATGTAAAGTCATGTTTGATATTACAAACCAACCTAATATCATCTATTGGTGTGAGGATTAATATTATCCTATGATATAAATCATATCCATTGTATGGGTCTTGATTCCTATTCAAAAGAACTCATGTGTGGTTCTACTCCTATTTCAAAGACTCTATATAGAATGGACCTAATTGAGTTATAAGAATTAGAAAAGAAACTCTAGGATAATATTGAAAATGGATTAATTCACCCAAGTGTGTCACCTTTAGGTGAACCTATTATTTTTTAATAAGAGTGATGGAATAATGAGACACTACATTGAATATTGGGAAGGATAAAAATACACTATCATGATAAAATATCCATTACCCCATATTATAGAATTGTTTTATCAACTATACCATGATAAATACTTTTACATGATTTTCCTAAATTTTTATATCATTAATTGATGGTCAATATGGAGGATAAACCCAATATAGTATTCCGAACAAGGTACAGACACTATGAATATATAGTGATGTCTTTTGTTCTTACTAATTCACCAACTATCTTCATTGATTTATTGAATAGAGTCATTAGAGATTACTTTTATTACTTTATATATGATATTATTATTCAAATAGCATGTAAGGACATGAATATCCCATGAGGATTTTACTAAAGGCCCTAAGGAAGGATAAATTATATGAAAAATTTAAAAAGTGTGAATTTTGGATAAAGAAAGTTCCATTTTTTGGGTCATATAATCTCAAGAGAGGGTATATATTTGGATCCATAAAAGTTGGAAGATATTAATTTTTGCTCAAACCAACCACGATTACTGATATCCATAGTTTCCTTGGTTTTTATAGATATTATAAGTGGTTTTTGGAGATTTATTCAGGGATGTCCAATCCACTCACCAAGCTAACATGGAAGGGACTCATGTACCATTAAATAAATGAATGTGAGTAATATCTCAATAAAGAAAATATAAGGCTAGTTAGTTCACATATGCTTACATTAAGCCATAATATATTGGGGATTGTAAACAATAGTGATTCATCAATGAATTGATTAGGACTTTACTTGTGAAAAATGATGTGGTTATAGCATATGCCTCACAATAATTGAATGTTCATGAAAAAAATTACCTAAATCACGATTTGGTGTTAGATGTGGTAATGTTTTCATTAAACATTTAGAGGAGTTATCTTTATGGAGAAAGGTGTGATATATATAATGATCATAAATTTTGAAATTATATATTCACTAAAATATATATTATTATACAGTAGATGATATAGTTAGAGATGATTAAATATTATTACCAGTAAATACATCACCACTATATGAAATCAAATTAGGTGGATGATGATATAAGAAGAAAAGAAAATTATAGATTATGTACAATGAGGATAAAAAAAGATCCAATATTCATATATATGCAAAGGATAGAGCTAGAAATATTAAAGGATGGGGAAAAATTTTATTAGGATCAAATTAGTGGCCAACCATATATCCATTAATGATTAAAGAGGAGTAAATGGAAGATGTAGAGCTATAAAAGAAGGTGAGAAATGTTCCAGATTTCAACCTTGATTCTGATGGAGTGATAAGGTTGGCAAATCATTTTCATGTCCCCTTCACACCAATTTTAAAGACGGATCTTTTGTATGAAGCTCATAGTTATTCGCTATCTATTCATCCTAGATGTAAAAATATGTATAAATATTGGAAAGAGTATTTCTAATGGGATGGTATGAAGAGAGGCATTGAAAATTTTTTATCTCAATGCTTCGTATGATAACAAGTTAAGGTTGGGAGACAAAATTATAAGGGGATGTTACAAAAATTACCCATAAAAGAATGGAAATTGGAAAACATCACCATGAATTTTTATCATTGGTCTCATAAAATGACTCAAGGTAAAAATGTAACATGGGTTATAGTCAATATCCTTAAAATTAATCACACTTCATTACCATTTCAGAAGATTTCTATATGGATCAACTTACAAGGATATATATTAAATAAGTGGTAAGTTTTTATTAAGTACCACATTCCATTATATCTAGATGGGATATAAGGATTTCCTTGAAGTTGGAGAAGTCTTTAGTTGGGTCTAGATATATAATTGAGTTTCGGTATATTTTATCATCCTCACATAGAATGTTATTCTAAGAGAACTACTAAAAATATATAAGATATGTTGAGATATTACTTTATGGAATTCAAAGGTGGTTAGGGTCAACACCTTCCAATGGTGGAATTCGAATACAACAATAGCTTTCACTCCATCATTTAGATGAATCCTTATAAATCCCACTATAGTAAAAAGTAAAAAACTCCAATGTGATGAAATTAAGTTCGATAAATGAAGATATTGGGACCCAAAATAGCTGCAAAAATAGAAGAGAAGTTTATATCCATCAGCATATAAGGGAATCTCAAAGTTGGAAAAAGATTTATGCTGATAATCATCTAAAATATTTGGAGTTTTAAGTTAATGAAAAGATGATCCGAAAGATATATCCTTACAAGAGGGTGATTATATTATGAAAGAAGGTAAATCTAAGCACTAGGTACATCGGTCCCTTCAAAATTATAGATAATTTTTGGATAGTATATTATCGATTGGATCTTCCACTAAATGATTCTTAAGGTCAAGATGAGTCCCATGTATCTCTATTGGGGAAGTAAATACCTAAACCTTCACGTATACTGAAATAAGAGGTCATATTGATGGACCAAGATCTCTCTTATGTGTAACATCCATTGGGGATCCTAGATGGTCGAGGGAGAGTTCTGTGAAACAAGACTGCTCACCTTCTCAAGGTTATGTGAAAAAAAAAACCAATAGGAAGCTATGTAGGATCCCTAGGGAAAAATAAAATAGAGATATCTTCATATATAATATTTATGAATTTTGGGGGTAAAATTAATTTAATGCGGGTAGAATGTAACACCCTGAGTTTTTATGAAATACTTTTTCTCTAATAAATTTATTTCTTTGATATCTTGTGTTACACACAATAGTATATCTAAAGAAACCATGATATAGACTTAGAATATTATTGTTATATGTTATCACCTAGTCAATGGATTTGTGGTTATGAATATGAATAACTAAATTATGAAAATATATGGGTTACACATTTTTAAAATTAATTCACTGTTTATTAATTAATTATAAATAAAAATAAAAATCATTTCAGAATAAAGGATCTATTTTTCTAAAAAATATTTTAATGCACGTAATGTATTTTTAACCTAATAAATTAAATTTTTCATAATTGGTGAATGATTCTAATAATATTTATTTATATTATAGTATATTAAAAAAATTCAACATTCATCAAATGTTTTTCTAGAAATGGAATAAAAATAAATTTGATTTTATGCTTAAAAACTATATTTTCCAAAAAAAGTGTTTTTTCATTCCTTGTGAACTTATATGAAAATAACTTTCTTCCACTAATAGGTATTTAGTTTGATAAAATTAATTCTATACTTATAATAATGAATTTCAAAAAAAATTATTAGTTCCCTTTTATTTCTTGGTCAATATGAATAGTCACTATGGTAAAATTTATCGCCTCGGTAGAGGGTAAAATCGAGTTAATATAGATTAAAACTAAGTGATATGCCCATAATTTTTCATCCAAATTTTCATTGGATGAATTTAACTTAACCCTAGTCACGTTTTTTATAAATTTATGTGTTTAATTAACATTATTCCATGGAAATGTCATTTTTAAAATATAAAATAATGAAATTTACAAAGTGTCGCTCTTAGTTTTAAATATATTTTATGTATTAACGTAGGAACATAAATAGGTTATGAATGAATATTGATAGTAATTTTAAGATTAATGAAATTATTTCCATGATAGAAATTTTTTTATAATTTTTATTAATTATATAATGACCTTAAATGCTGATGAAACACTGATGAAGCATTTCTCCAATTACTCAAAAACTATAGTAAATGTTGTTAAAAATAATAAAATTAATATATTTTAAGTGAGTTAATGTGTTCCACAAATTTTATAGACTAATATGATATACTATATATATTTTAATGAAATATATTCTAATTAAAAAATTTCCTTAATTTATTTTAATTCAAAATAAATTAATAGTGTAAAAATTAACATTAATGATATTTTACCAAAATAATATTTTATTAAATTACATAAAAATAATAAAAATATAAGAAGAGGAAAATGAGATAAAATTTGTTCATGATTTTCAACCCCTAATAATTTATCATTTATTTTGAACCATTTGGATTGATAATCACTTTATGATAATTTAATATTTAAAGAAATTACAAATGATTCCTCTCCAACCCATATAAAAGGACACCCCTTCTCTCTAATCTTCACAACACTTTTACTCATATAGCTTGACCATACCCTAAAACATTGTTTTCTATACATCCTTAGACATATTTTGGAGGTCCTGATCTATGCTAATTACTAACCCTATGTTTTTTAATAAATGATCTATAGTGGTCTCCCAAAATAGAGGAGGTTAGAACACATTCGAAGTAGGTGGAAATCAAGGTAATATATTTTCATCTCACTTTTATCTCTATAAAAAACATGACTTATAAACCACTGGTTTATTTTTTTTAGTGTATATACTAACCATTAATGTATTTTTTTTATTAATACTATTAATATTATGGGATATACCTGACCATATAATGTTATTTCATTCATGGGACTTAAGACTCAAA
Source organism: Viscum album (assembly GCA_963277665.1). Lineage (NCBI taxonomy): Eukaryota > Viridiplantae > Streptophyta > Magnoliopsida > Santalales > Viscaceae > Viscum > Viscum album. The sequence goes on from OY728121.1 coordinate 1,459,864,402, forward strand.
AGTTACCAAATTATTAATAGTTTAATGTTATAATCTCATTATTTATCATGATTATTAATGATTATGTATCTGATGAAAAAATAATATGATAAAAATATCAATAAAATTATGAATTTTTTTATCCTCTAGATATTTTATTAAAATACATGTTTTCTATTCATTTTTCTCACCTTAAGTGTTCGAAAGACCAAAAATATATTTTTAAGGGAAATCTACTATATTTATCTCATCTATTGAAAAACATTTTTCTTATATAAACATGATTTCTAATAATGTTTCAAATATTATTTTTACTATTCTCATATTATTTTTTAAATCCATTTTTACCCATGTTTTAATTTTCAAAAAATAGATCAAAAGGAATCTTCTTGTCATTTTCTAAATGATGTACATTATGATTTTTTTTACCAGTGTAAACAGAATTATTTATTTTAACTTTTATGGAATGATAGGAATTTCATTCCATCATAACCAAAAAATTCATCGAATCATCCATAAAACGTTTCCACATTTATTTTAAAAGAAAAAAAATTCATAATATTTTTGAAATTTTTAGATTCCAAAGAAGTGATTTTAAAATGGAATGCTTATTTTTTCAATAAAATTTTATAAATTATCTTTCAATATAATTTTCAATCTTAGATTACATCATTTTATGTAACTTAAGCCTTATTGGGGTTATAATAAAATAGTATTATCCTTATTATTTCTCTAGATGGTTTATGTTTATAATGATAATATATTTATGAAACCCATTTTAGATTTATGGGTTATGCAATAATGAAATGTTTATGAAATATGTTTCCTTTCATGGGTTTTGGTATAAATATTGTTTTATGATCTTTTGGAACATATATATATATATATAATTTTAATTGTTTGATAGGTGTTACCTATATCTCCATCCAATACATTGGGTAATGACTAATGTTCTATTATCTCAATGGTTACATAAGAGGCTATCCCAATCCAAAAAATAGGGTAAACAAGAGTTTATCCCAAACCATAAGTCGGTACGTGGTTGGTTTTCCCAAGCCTAAAATTTCATGAATGTCTTATTGGGTATCCTTGACATAAGTTTTTCTATGATTATGTGTATTCCACAAACTTTTGTCTTATGCCAATGATATGCTCTCATAGATCATGTTATTTTCTTCCTTTATGATTCATATATTATAAACATCCATGATTTATTCCACGACTCAAGACTATGATCCATGACATGTAGGAAATGGATTTCACACATTAAAATCATGTTCAAATACACTTATAATCATGTTATTCTTATGTAATCCTAGATATATCCTCTGTTTAACCTTACTAATAATTAGAGATAAATATTTTATTATTTTTCCTTTTTTCAATTAATGATGAATGGTTTTATGTGTAATATGTAAAATAAGAGTCCTTGCTATTAAGAACTTAGTGGGAGATGATATAGTTCACTTATGAACTAGTTGTTAATGTATCCATATTTAAATAGGCTCTAGGACTATATGATTTTGTAATGGATTAAAAATTTATTTAATTAATATTCATTAAATAATAATTCAAGTTTATGTATAAAAGTTATGGGTATCTAAATTATGAGTAGTGGCTTATTTTTTTCAATAAAATATGCACTTTATTCTTGTAGTCATGCGGTGGAAGCTCGTTCGATGTTGTACAGTAGAGCATGGTGAAATGAGTTTTTATCATTGACCTGATTATTATGGGTGTATTGATTTAAATATTGATGAGACTTATTAGGGATGATATTTTTAAATTTGGAGCTTGTAATACACCATCCCCATATGGGTTGAAAAATTCAGAAAAAAATTGAATTTTTCTAGATGATTCACTGTGAGATTAGTGAATCAAAACAAGGTTCTGGTAATTCTAATACCCAAAATCATTTTTTTGGAAATAATTTAAGGTTTAATGGACATCATGGGGGCTTGTGGTTGATGAAATAAGCATTTATAAATGAAACTCCCTTTTCTAAAAATATAAATTCCGTATCAAGTAATATAGTAATAGAGAACACATGCACTAATTTGGTTATTGTTAAATGTTATAAATTATATACTATTGAATTTAAAAGATTTCTAAAAATAATAAACATTCATAATATATCTATTACACATTGACTCTATTATTATTATTATATATTGAGGGTTATGATAAATCCAGTTAAATTTGAAGTAGTGATGACCTCGACTAGAAGGATTATACCATTTGAAACCCATTTGTTAGAGAATTTAAGGGGGTAACATCATTGGTATTTTCCCTTGAATAATCGATATATGATATTCAACAACTAATACATGATTGAAACTATTTACGGGATAATTTATAGCTCATCGAGATCACGGCCCAAACCATGTATATCGAACCACCCTAAAAAAATATCACTATTACACAACTTACCCTTAAGGAATTTGCTGGTGTAATAAAAGGATATGTATATAGACCCTGACAGTATGAATGTTAATATTTTTAGTTTTTAAGGATTGTATTTATCTTATTTATTAGTACTTTTTTATAATTTAAACTATAAATTTGATAAAAATTACAATTTGATATGATAAAACACAAAAATTTTTTTCGTAAATATATAGTATAAAACAAGACACTCTTTTTGATGAATTTAATAATTTTGATTTAAATATTATTTTATTAAAATATTACTATTAAATAATAATTTATTAAATATAAAATGATAATACAATTTTACAAATCCAAAAATAATTTTAATAAGGGTTAGAAAACTATTATTGTAAAAACCCCGTATTTTTTAATAAATGGGGATTTTTTATTTACAAGTTTAAATTCACATAAATATATTATTTCCAAGATAAAATAAATATTATTTTTTAAATCGTCATGTCAAAATTATCCAATGGTTAATTTTTTTAATTTTTACAGGATAGTATAATTTTTTTAGCAAAAAATTAAATATGATATAAATCCACAGTATATGTGGTAAAATCATAATTTCCCAAAGTGATGTAATAAATAGTATAAAGGGAATATGGGTCCAAAATTATTTTTACCCTTAAAAATAATCTATTTATTAAGTTATTTTATTAATTTTCTAATCCCTTAATAAGTCCTTCAATTCATATACTTTATTTTATGTTTTTAAAATTAATTATCTATAAACAAGACTCACATTCACATCACTAATGGCGTTATTTTAATGATTTATATTATTAAATTTGTAGAAAATGTAATCCAATACACTTAGGTAGAAACCATGGTAAAACCCCATAGAATGGTTTGTGTTTTTGATTAATTTATTATATCAAGTTAAAAACATAACTTTTAAAATTATTAAATAATTTACCTCTCTTTTTCTATAAATCCTCACCCATCCTCATTTATCTCCACTAAAAATTCATAATCCATGAATTTATTGGCATCTTTTCACCCAAAGAGTCCCTTAACGGTGTCCTTAATTACTCATGTTTTCATTATCATGTTTTAGAAAGAAAAAATTTGTGGTATGTGAATTCTCGCTTCCTCTTTTCCATATAAGTATCTCTTTTGTGGAATGCCTTGTAAATTTTGGGGGAAAATCTTTTCATAACTTATTTTATTAATCCATTACAAACAAAATAGTTTATTATTAAAGGAAGACCTCATTATCCTCCCATTATTCCATTTCCTTAATCCATATTTATATTTTTTATGTTTCTGAATTCATTTATTGAATTTTTCTTTTTCACATAAATAGTTTTTTATTATAAATACCCAAATTATTTTCTTATCCGTGGTTATTCACCAAGATGTATGTATAATTTATTGATTTAGGGATTTAAATGTACAAAACCCACATTCTATTTTGTTGGGTTAAAAATTATTTAATTTTAAAGTCTTTAAGAACTTATGTACTCAATGTTTTTATATGAAACTCATTCTTTACTCTCCTCATCTTATTAAAGAAATCATTTATTTTGGTAGATGTTTCTCCCATGAATTAATTATTACAAAGGGTGTTTCTATATGTCACTATAATGTATTTGGAAAGAAATTAATCTCTATAGATTACATTTTTTATGATATTTGGGTGAATAACCTTAGTAATTATGATTTATAACACCTTAGTGATAATCCTTTATGATATGATTGTGAATGTCACATTTTCATGATGTAGCAACATTTCCATGTTAGGATTCATGATTTTTATTTTATTATATGAATAATTTTATGTTGATCATTTCATATTTATATGCCTTATGGTCACATAATTGATGTCTCCTTGTATATTCACTTATTTGGCTTTATGGTCACCCCTGTATTTTTATTTATTTCCCCAGGATATGAGATATAGTGAAAGTGAATTAATATAGACCTATTATGATTCCCTTCAAGTGAAATAGAACAATTTTTATGTTTATTTTTATATATTATGTTTCTAATTTTTGAGACACTAAACTTTAAAAGATCCTCTATATTGTTAAATGTTGTACAACGTTATGAAATTTTTATGTATTAATAAAGTGGGATTCCATAGTTGTTTTAAAATGTAGGATTATTTATTTGTGGAAATTAGGATTAGAAAACACTACTATGAACCCTAGGGGTGAGTCTAAATATAATAAAAAATCAGGGACTTTTTTAAGTGTTAAGAGAGTGTCTTATGAGAAATAAAGTTTCTTTCTAGATACTACAAGTGGATATGTATCTTCCAAAGAGGTACCTATGGTAATAATAAAAAATAGTTCACATTGAGCTAGAATTGATCATCACCTGGTGTATGAAAATAGACCTTACTGAACACCTTTTTTTAAACTCCAATGGGATATGTTTGGTTAATCACATTATATTGATGATCTATTATGAAGGATACAAAGAAAATGTAATTGTTATTATAGGAGATTAAATAATAATGTCTGTAAACATGTTTTCCTTTGACGTATACTACCTTTATAGTTACAATATTCCTAAATGTAACATGTTTCTCACTAAGGTTTTATTATTTTAGAAAAGTTTAAGGAAGTATAAGGAACATCATAAATGATGAGAGAAATAGATGATGCACTGATGACCTTCTGAGTGTGATAGAACCAGAATAAAAAAATTCACGAGAATGATAAATTAATTTTCTTGGTTTAGGAATAATAATACAAATCATATTGAGGGTCCAATTTCACCATAAAGGGAATAACTTGTAGTTTTAGTCCTTTAAGCATCAACTACCTCCTTCCATTAATAGATTTAATGATCTATTAAATGTGAAAAAATGGATTAACTCTATAGAGAATATATATTATGTACTCTTTTATTCATAGTTAGAGTAAATATCCTTTAAAGTATACCTCTTATAAGTTGAAGTAGATCAGTGGTGGACACTGATTATGAACATGAATCCTAAAGGAGAGATTGATGCTATATAGTGGGAAGAGATCATGAGATTCATTCTCATAAAATATTTACCCCATTTGGTGAGAACAAAAATGAATAAAGTATTATTGGATCTAAAGAAAACAGAAAATTAATTAAAGGGAATCTATGAAATTAACTTTACAAGACTTTCTTGTTACACCTTAAGATTTTTTATGGATCCTAAGGGGGTAATGGGTTATTTGGCGAATTAAAACCCTATATTCTGAAGAACCTACAAAATCGAGACTATTAAAGCTATGAGGAGATTTTGTGGAGTGATATAAATCTTGAAATGAAGTTTCAAGAAACCTAGTGGTCACATAGGCCTAATGAAAATAAGGTAACAATTGAGGAAAACTTAGGGATTAGTTTTTATCACAAAAGATATGGGATGAAACTCTAATTTTATGTGTACAAAAAATTTGGGAATAAACATTTGGGGAACTGCTTACTTGGGGGTATAAAGTCATACATGTGAATAAGAGATGGAAATAATTATCAGAATTTTTGTAGTGAGGTGAATACTCAATTTCTCAATGAAAAAGGTAAAGGGAAGATAGTGAAAGTACAACATTGAGATAAATTCTACAAGTATGGATAGTTTGGGTAATTTAAAAATAAATTCCAAAATCAGAAGATAATGGTTGAAAACCACCATCAACAACATCATATTTCCAGAGAAAAAAGGTCATGTTTTCACAATCATGATGGATTAAGTCGAGTCTCCTAATGATATTGTTGAAGGGTCACTCATTATGCTCTAAAATCTAGAAATTAATTTGTTTTACTCTATTTCTATTCATTCCTTTGATTCACTAATGTTTTCAAAGTATATCGAATCTAACTCAAAACTAATATAAGAAGGGATATCAGTTAATACTCCTTAAAGGATTATCTATGTATCAAAGGTGTGTAAAAACACTAGTATCAACTTTGTTGATTATAATATGATCATAAATCTAGTAGTCATTATTATGGTGTAATTAAGACTATACTAGGGATGGATAGGATCTTAATTTATAATTCAATGATTGACTATAAAATGAAGGAATTTTCAGTGGTCTTGGATACAAAAACTATATTTATTTTCAAAGGAGGGGTATCACATCTTTTTCATTTTCTATAATCGCCTCCTATATCCTTATATATAGAGATTATTGGGGAAGAATAAGGATAAAATGAAAGAGTACATATAGAAAATTTTATGATAATTTAGGAATAAATTGATGTATTTCCTAAACAGGTTCCTAAACCTCCCCAAAAATAGAGGTAGTTTTCTCAATTTATATCATACCTAGATCCAAGACAATATAAAAGATCCTATATATAATAGAATATGTAGAGTTAAATAAATTAAATAAGCAACTTCATGATCTTTTTGAAAAAAAATTATTCCAAAAAGTGTCTCTATGTGGAGATAATGTTCTTTTTGTAAAGATAAAGGATGTATTGATGTAGTTGTTCATTAACTATAGATAACTTAATAGGATCATAGTGAATAAAAAAACCATATTATAGGTATTAATGATTTACTTGAACATATATAGGGATTTTTATTATTTTATAAGACTTATCATTGATCTGGGTATCATCAGTTAAGTTTAATGAAATAATATATCCCAAATACTACCTTCCAAACAAGATATGGGAATTAAGATTTTCTTGTTATTACATTCAGCACAAGTAATTCTCCTATTGTATTTATGGATTAGATGAATAGAGTCTTTAACGATTAACTTGATAAGATTTTTGTAGTCTTTATTAATAATATTATGATATTTTCAAAAAGGAAAATGAAACATGATGACCATATAATTTACATTTTACAACTCTGAGTATAGAGAATGTTTTTGGTAAATTCAAAAAATGTTAATTCTAGATATAATAACTTTCATTATTGGGGAACATCATGACCAATGAAATAATATCAGCTGATACTACCCAAAAAACTTTCATAGAGGAGTGTCCACATCCTACTAATGTAACTAGTATTTGAATTTTCCTTGGTCAATCAAGATACAATATAATATTTTTGAAAATAATTTCACAGAGCTTGAATCCACAAACCAAGGTAACTCAAAAGAGAGTTAAGTTTATATATATATAAAGGATTGTGAATAATATTTCAATCAACTGAAAAAAAGTTTGGTTGGTGAAACCATGCCAGAATTAACCTATAATGGGGAGGGATTTATCATTTATTATGATTCATACTTAATAGGTAATGGATGACTACTCATGAAAAAGGACAAATTTATTGCTTATGAATCATGACAGTTAAAGACTCATGATCAAAATTATAAAACTCATGATCTGGAGTTAGTTGTTTTCATCATTACTCTGAATGTATAGAGACTGTAAATTTATGGTGTAAAATGTTATATATACATAGACCACTAAATTTTGATGTATATGTTCACAAAAAAGGATCTAAACATGAATCGGTGAATATGGTTACGACTAATCAAGGATAATGATTGATATACTCACTACCATCCAAGAATGGTGAATATGGTAGTTGATACTCTTATTATAAAATAACCAATTACTCTATCTATGATGTGGATTGAAAATACCCTATACTAATGAATATTAAAAGTATAGATCTATAAATATTAATTTAGAGTAATATATCTTATCATGCCTAATTGATTTCCTAACCATTTATCCAACAGAGGATCAAGGAAGCACAAAAAGATGATTTGCATCTTTAAAAGAATGTGAATGCAGTAAATGAAAGGAAGCTACATGATTTCCACATTGATGAATTTTTTGTGTTTTAGTGTGTAACTAAACTTTGTGTGCCTTAGTCTCCTGAGATAAATAAATAACTATTGGATAATGCACATAGATCATATTTTTCCATCCATCCAAGAAGTATCATGATATGCTAGGATCTTCATATCACTTCTGGTGGAACAACACGAAGAAGGATATCACTAAGTATAGTTAAAATGTCACTTTTATGTCAGAAAGGTATATTATAGTGACATAAGTACAAAGGGATGATGAAACCATTTCCCATACCCATATGGAAATGGGATAACATCACCATGAACCTTATAACTAGTCTACAGAAAACATACAAAGGAAACAATATTATATAGACAATGGTAGATTGACATGCCAAGACTTCCCATGTCATCACTATTCAAGAATATTTATCTCTTGACCAACATTCCAACATGTAATTAAAATAATTGGTGAGTCTATATGGGGTAACACTTTTAATAATTTATGATCATGATATAAGATTCACTTATAAGTTCTAGTCAATTATTCAACATGATCTAAGTACTCTATTGAAATTTTTTATGGAATATCACCCCCAAACTATTATCCATTATGAAATTACCATTTATACACTCAAAAACATGCTAAGATATTTTTCAATGTAATTTAAATGAGGATAGTATCATCACATCTTATTAGTTAAGTTCTTTTACAACAACAACTTCCACTTGATTTTTCAAATGGCTCCATATGAAGTTCAGTATGGGAAGAAATGTATAACTCCAAATTTTTGGGATGAAGATGGTGAAGTAAATAGACTTAAAAATAATCTTGTGCAAGAGATGATAGAAAAGGTTCAATCCATCCAAAAACATATAAAGGATAGTATTATTCATAAAATGTTTTATACTGACAAGCATTGAAGGGTGTTTGAGTTTGACGTTAGAGATGAATTATTCCTTCAAACATCACCATGGAAGAAAGTTGTGTGATTTTTAATTAAAGGAAATCTTATACTTCGGTACAGTGGTACCTTTTAGATCCTTCTTCTTATAGGATAATTTTTATTTCTACTATCACTTCCACCAAACATGTCTCATGTTCATGATATATTCCATGTATCTATCTTAAGGATATACATACATAATCCCTCACATTTTCAAAATCTAGAGGTGGTACCACTAGAAAATGATCTTTCATAAGAGGTGAAGCTGCTGAAGATATTGGACCATAGAGACAAATTTCTACAAAATAAGATAACCCACCTCATAAATGTGTTTTGGTTTAATCACAAGTTTAAAGAAGAAACATCAGAACCATAAGAGGTGCTGAAACATATGCAACATCCTCTATTTAGTGTATTAAAATTTCAAGGGTTAAATTTATAAATTATGGAATAACTTAAAAAAACAAAATTTTATAAATTAAAAATCCATTTTTAAAATGAATATATGTATTATATATTAACATAGTAATAGAAAAAACATTCACTACTTTGGTTATTCTAGACCGTTACAAGTTATATCATTATGGATTTAAAATACTACTAAACATCGATACCCTTAAAACTATATCTGCTATACAGGGATTTTGTTATTAATATATATTAATTTTTATGATAAATATAATTGACATAGAAGTAAGGAGATATGGACTCAACTAATAGGATAACGCACATTGAATCAAATTTATCAGAGCTTTGGAGGGAGTTAGAATTAGGTGGATTTTCCCTTGACCAATCCCAAGTTGAGATTCAACAACTAAGGCATGATTAATATTATTTATGGTAGAAGTTCAAGCCTGTTGATATCACTACCCAAACCAAGTATGTCAAGCCACACCAAGAAAATACCACTATCTCACATCATACCGTTAATTCATTTTTTGGTGTAATAAAGGGATTTATATATAAACCCCAACAATATGAATTCTTTTATTTATAATTCTTAATGATTATATTTATCCTTATTGTCATTCAATTTATAATTATTAAACAATAATTTTGATAAAAATCAGATTCCGATATAATGAAGCACAAATATTATTATTAATAAATATATAGTTTCATTCAATACACACTTTTTGATCAATTAAATAATTTTCAAAATAAATGATATTTTTTAAAAAAATTATCAAATAATATTTATTAAATATAAAATGAAAATATAATTTAAAGAAGTAAAAAATAATATTTATAAGGTTCAAAAAACTATTATCGTCAGAAAGCCAATATGTTTTTTTTTAAAATGTTGATTTTTTATTTAAAAGTGTAAATTCAGATACATAGAGAATTTTATAGATAAAATAAATATTATTTTTGAAATAAACACATCAAAATTATACAATGTTGAATTTTTTATAATTTTTTGTAACAGAAGATTGTTTTATCTAAAAATTGAATTTGGTATAAACATGAAGAATGTATTATAACATCATAATTTCCCAAAGTGATGTAATAAATTGTAGAAGGGGAATAAACATCAAAAAATATGTTTTCCGTTTAAAATAATTTATTTATGAGGTTATTTAATTAATCTCATAATCCCTTAATGAATCCTTGAAAACATATATTATATTTTAAGGATTCAAAATTAATTCACTATTAACATGACTCAGATCCACATCACCAAGGGTATTATATTAATGAGTTCATTTATTAAACAAATAAAATAAATAAATCCACTCCACTGGTATAAATAATGGGGAAAACTATGGGATTGTTTTTGGTATTGATTAATTTTTTATTTAGAGTCCAAAACCTAAATTTAGAAATTATTAAATAATTTCCCTCACTTTTGCTATAAATATCCACCCATACTCAATAATCACCACTAAAAATTCAAAATACATTATTTAATGGTCATTTATCCTCAAATAGTTCCCCTAAAATTTTTCTGTATGCCCTCAAGGTGTAATAATCATGTTTTAGGATGCAACACTTCAACGTAAGGGAATTATCCACTTCCTCATTTCTATAAAAGTACCTCTTTTGTAGAATATATTCAAAAATTTTAGTTATAATATTTTCTTACCCTTTAATATTGTCCCATTACTACAAAAATAGTTTTTTATTAGTGTTATACCTCCATCCCCTCCCATTATTAAATTTCCTAAATCCAAATCCATACCATCATACTATCGAATTCATTTGTTAAATGTCTTTGTTTCTCATGAAAAAAAATTATATTATAAAAAACCCAAACCATTTACTTATACATGGTTATTCTCCTAGAATAAAGTATAATTTACTTATTTGGTGAATTAAATATATGAAACCAACACTTCATTTTCATGGGTTAAAAATGATTTAATGTTCAATTCTTTAACAACTTATGTACACAATATTTCTATATGGAACTTGTTCTTTTCTCTCCTCAGGATATTGATGAAATGATTTATTTTCATAATTATGGATCACATTAATTAAGAAATATGAAGGGTGTTCCCTTATAGTGCTATGATGTGTTGGGTAATGAATTAATCTATAAATATGACATGTTTTATGATACAGTGGTGAATAACCATGGTAATTATGATTTATGACACATTGGTGATTAACCTTGGTTATATTATTATGAATGTATCATTTTTATGATTTAGCCACATTTCCGAGTTATGATTCATGATTTTTATTTTGTGATATGTGTCATGTTCTTGTGATCATTTCTTATTCATTTTCCTCTTGTTTAAATACATGATATCTCATTTAATTATTCCCTAAATGAGATTTATGTACACCATTTTATTTTGATGTATGTCCCCAAGATATGAGATGAATTAAATGTAACCTAATATGAACCTATGATATCCTTTTAATTGGATAATAATAATGTACATGTTTCTTTTTATATATTATTTTCCTAATTTCTAAGGCACTAAACCTTAAATGATCCACTTTATTGTTAAATTATGTACTATTGAAGAATATTTTATGTATTAAAAAGGTTGTATGACATATTGGGTAAATTATGGTGGTGTTTCTTTGGGTCAGGATGCTAAAAATGGTATTTTTAGGTGATTTGTGGTGTGATTAGGTCACTCGCACTGTGAATTTGGTTCATGGGGTGTGTCAAGGACCTTCATTCCGTGAAACAGAAATGGTTGGGGACTCTATGGTAAAAAACCAAAAATTAAATGGGTGACCATATATGTCCTACCATGACATATATACGTCCACTTTTATTAATTTTAATAGGGGATTGTCCCTCCTTTATGCTTCGAATAAATAGGACACATGGGGAGGGTCTCAGCTGGAGCACCCCCTATTGATTTCCATTTGATTTAGGGTGTACTATGTGATTTTTGATATTTATGGAGGTAATTTTCCCCATTATCCTCCCTTATCTTAGTTTTCCCTAAATTTTTATATGTTTTTAGAATAAACCAATTTAGGGGTTGGTGCTCATTTTTATAGATCATGGTGCAATCAGTTGTTTCTGAAATTCCCTTTACTCAACCTAGCTATAGGGGAACCCATAAAATGGTCTAAATGTTTCCACACATATTTTTAAAAATTCTATTCCACTCAGTGATTTTATATAGGTTTTTTTACTAATGATGCCTAATTTTTTATTATATTGTTCATATCAATTAGTTTTTTCTCATGGTGTAGGATCGGGTGCATGTGGGGAGTGGACCGCACCCCGTTATTAGTGGTTTCAACATGGAAGGATGACCTAGTGATATTTTAATATTTATTCATAATTATATTCTACTATAAATTTATTTTTAAATTTTTAAATTAATTATAAATTATTTATAATGAATTAAAGTGGATGTTTTGTTTTTAGATAGGTCCTATGTTGGTTGAATGGTGATCAATTTCTCATGGGATGAACATTGGAAAGGATTTCCATGTTTTTATTAAAATTTAAAATACTTAGGTTTGAGGTATGTGGTCCTAGTATACACATTATGTAATAATTCTTGTTTAGTTTTGATATTTTTGAAATATGGTCTCATTATTAAGGGTGAATACCTAGGAAATTAAGTCAATTGCATAAGGTAAATAGATAATTTTAATTAATTAAATTGTTTAATTTTTTAAATGAGATAACTTGGAATAATATATATATAAGGGCCATAACTATCCCTTTCAATCTATATAGAGGCCTCAACCGCTGATGGATGAGGTCCTGATTATTGGTTATTTTTCCCATGATACTAGTAACCCAAGGGGTGCTTATTGTTTTAATTTTTAATGGACATGGTTGGGTGAGTGGATCTTCCAAGAGTGTCCTTGAAATCCAAGATGTTTTATCACTCATATCTTTTGATATTTCATTTATGAAGGACACAATGTGTCTAGTAAAAAAATTATTAGATAATAATACCGTGGGAGGTGGAATTCCTAGGGAGTCGGGTGTTTTTCTAAGACCCAACTGAGAACAAGGACCCATGTGAGGGTGCCTCTATTGTGAAGTGACCAAGGGGACATAATTGGTTTCCCCATTGATATATTGAACCTATGTGGGTGAATATGTAAAAGTGTAGTGATCATTACCGGAGTCACCATAGAACCTAAACTGATGTGTAGGCCTAATGGGGATGGGATGATGATGATGGGCAAGGGAGTTCAACCACCCCTTATTGTATATTTAAATTGATTTATATTAATTTATAATGAAATTTGATTAATAAAACACCTTTAGATTAGAATATTTATATGGAACTAATTTGATTTATTTGGATGCTAAGGAATCACTTATTGATATGGAGGAGAACCTAGGATGCTCGACTTGTTTTGGATCTAGACTGATGGTATATCAGGGAAAATGAAAAGCCCAACTAGAATCAAGGGATATGGTTGATATATTATTGGACACCTATAGGTGTTAAATTGGATCTAGAATTAGATATACAGTATTTTTTACATATAGAAACACTTATTAATGTAGGGATTCCTTCAATACATTGATACCATTATGAATGATTGAGTTACAAAATTTGAATGGAGAAAATAGTAGAATATAGAGAATGATCATGATTCCTATGATTAAAATATAATTAGGAGGTTCTAATTATGATTATATCCTTGAGAAAGGATTTTCTAGACCTCTAGGGTGACTATTAGATACCATCGATTGATTCCTAGGATACCCCCTACGATCGAGTGGATGCACCAAAGATGGTTTGGATAAGGTGGTGTGAGATATTTGATGTCTATGATATTTTCCGTGGGTTATAATGAGGTTATTACATTTTATTTCCTGGTTTTCCCAAGAATCAATCATTCCTATACATATAAGATTGTATAGGGCCTCCCCGTCCTCGTATTCAGACATCAACCTAGCATTGAGAATTTATGGGTGCTATTGTGTAGTTTAGCCTATGGGATTTAGGATGAGGGATTTTAGGTGACACCCTAGGATCCACTACACATTAGTGGATGTGTGATCAAATGATACCTAGTGATAGGATACAGTTTTCCCTATAGTGATGTTCATGATCATATATGTACTAGAATTAGTTGATGAAGGTATCGTCAATTTGGTTCATGGACATATGGATTGGAAATAGTTATAAGAAATGGCCAGGATTATATGTGAATATTTTGGGGAGATGGTGATATATTGAAGGAAAAATAATCATGGTGTCCTCGGATTCACTCTTTCATTAAGATGAAGTATGTGTTAAGGTTTTTTAATTATTTATTTAATCAGGTTTTGTAGATTATTTATTTCCTTCATATGAGAATGTCACATTAAAATATCACATCATATACCAGTTAATGTGAGGCTACATGAGTTATTCCATACATATTTTTGAACTCACAACCAACAATATCTACCACTACAAATAGGTACCTCAGAATCCCCCACATTGTTATTATAGGCATAGGTTCGACTAAGGCCCAAGATTCGGGATTAGTTTGGACTAGTGAGACAGTTTGGATGATGTCTAGATATTAGGGTATGGTTTTTCTTGGATTATTATCAAAAAAATGATTTTATTCTCCATTTAGCATTGTTTATAAATTTAATGGTACCAATGGGTGGTCAATTTTTCATATGGAATGGTTGTTTGGGACTTTAATACATTTCATTTAGTTTAATCCTATTTATATTTATCTAAATCTACTTTTATTTTATTTGTTATAGAATATATTTAGTTATTTTTATTCTATTTTAAACACTGATATAGGGGGTATATCCCCCAATTATACCTCCTTAAACCCTCACTAATAGTCATCATCCACTTTATTCTAGGGAGGCACACCAGATACATGAGGAAAATAGGTCTGGTTACTGTTTATAGAGTGATTCAGGTTGGTTAATTACACCTAAACTCTAGAGGATCCTATTTTCCAAAGAATAATAAAACTAAATGATACATTAATATTATATAGAAATCAATAATCAAATAAGTACTTAATTTAAATAAACTAATATAATGTTATGATTGATTTTATAAATTATAATGTTGTTTATATATAATGGGTAATATCATAATTAAAAGGTTAAGATGGCCATTTAAAAAATTACATTGTAAAATGGATATTGGTACAGTAATGTGACTATTATATATAACATAAAAGTGTCCAATAAATTATTGTAACACCCTTCGAACATCATGATGTGTGTTGTGGTTTTTATTTTATATTGTACAAGTATTTCATGGTCATTTTTGGCTATTGGAGGTGTTGGGATAGTTTAAGAATGAATTTTGGAGGAAAGGTGTGGACACGTAGTTGTTATGGAGTTATAGGCATACATTCATGACATTACATAATGTGTCACACCATGAAAAATAGTTTTAATTCCACTAAGTTGTGTTAGCCTAATCATTCATGGGGTAAAACATACATTCAGATTGTAAATCACTCATGGGTGATGTTTCCAATTTTTTAAAATAGATAAATTTGTAGGGACACCTCAAACTCAACCCCCTCGACTCCCTTATGCAATTTTGGATGGAAGTGGAGGGTTTTATATTACAATATATCCTCCAATATCTTTTATTTATAAATTTATGATTAGTTCACTATGATTGATTCTTCTCGATAACTCTAATCCTCATTATTCATAAGATAGTTATCTCCTTCCATTTTACTTGTCTCACTTATCCATAACCCTAATATGTTATTTTTGGGGGATATTTCTAGGTATTGGTCTATCGATCTCATTTGGGTAATGATTCTTGATGATTAAGCATCATTATTCCTGTGGTAGGTTGTTTATTATTTTTCTCATAAGTATTGATTTATTTATTTATTCTTAATCTATATGGCCATGCCGGATTATAAAGATTTAAAACTAAAATTAAATTTCATAATTTAAATCATGAAAGTTACACTATGTGGTGACACCTTAAGCCATATATGATCCCTAATTTGAAATAATCCAAAGAGGATTACTAGAAATGGATTTTTAGTATATAATGTGATATAAAAAATGATAAAATTGTAATTTTTTGTCATGAGTTATAAATGGAAAATAATGATTTATGAAATGGTTATTTTGATAATAGAAAGGGGTGATGAGTGATTTAATTTGGTTAGCCTTAAGTTATGGTTGAGGAGTTGGTGTTTACCTTGTGTTTTTTCTATCTAATTGTAATGATAGTCTTCCCTCTTATTATGATCTTCTATTCTGGGATACATATATTTCCTTGGGTTTTACTTTTTTTAGGGATGATTATGTTTCCGTAGTTGTGTCTATTTTTAAAGGATGGGTATATTTTTTAATGTGTGCCATTTATTTTTGATATGGCTATATTTCCCCAGGTGTGACATTTTATTTCCTGGATGTTTATATTTCCTTGGGTGTTATTTTGATCATGGGTATGTGTATATTTCCTCTGTTTGGATGACTGTAATTCAGATACACCTAATACTAGCCAAGGAAGGTATGGTTGTTCTCAAGTGGTACCATAGAACTTTAGGATCAAAAATATTTATTTATTTATTTTCTTCCGTATATTTACTTATGTGTATGCATTTTTAACTTTACCATGAACTTACTCTAGTTCTATATGATTATAGATGTTATTTGTAGTGGGATACTAAGTCATACACACACCCAGATCAGACCTCCATTATGATAACCCATAACTTCAATTCACCTTAATTATTGATTTATTACATAAATATACACATAATTTAAACCAAAAAAATCAATAGGCATAGTGTATTTGGGAAATTAGGTATATCACAAAATAAATTCAAATGTGGATACAATAATATTATTTTAAATCTCCAAAAAAATACCTTCTAAATCCATTAATCCTCTAAAACATTATGAGATAACCTAGGGATGTACATAAAAAGGGTGATCTATAAAGACCATTAAATAAATAACTAAAGAATACCATGCAGTAAAGTAGTAAATTTGATTCGATAGGCATACCATTATGACATATAAATTTGATAATCATAATCATGAAGATAGATATGCATAGTATAAGATAAAAACATTTTGTAAAAATAAATAATATTTAAAAAATATGGAATAATAAGCACATGTGAAGACTAATCAAAGAGATATCATGACATAGTGTTATTAGGATAACCTCTTGTGCACCATAAATTTCATACCATGAGATACAAATATTACCCAATTTATTGTAGTGCTATAAAATTCTAGTCTCACCCATCATTTTCATATCATCTACATGTATTTGTGTGCAACATGGATCAAACAAAATAAGAATGTATTTTATCACTTTTTATCCTAAGAATATGGAGTGTGGTTTTGATGGATGGATGTAGATAATAAATTATAGATAGTTAAATCATGTTTAATACCATTGAGTGTAAATGGGGATGGATATTCGCAATAAAAGAGATTAGCATGGAAGATCATAGGATTATTTTTGTAGCATAATAGGTTTACATAAAGGTTTATGGAAGGGTTAAATGAGAGTGAAAAGTGTTCTATCATTACATGAAAAATATATGGACAGTAAAAGTGATGTGTAAAAACACATTACAAAACGAACAATTGAAAATAATAAAGCTTATTACAAATAAAGTACTCGAAAAAAATGGAATATGAGGGGATCCCTTTCCTTGAGATGGAGATTGTAAAAGATTCAGAGGAGATTACTGAGAGCATAAAAAACATTGGGAGGTATTTAGGGAGGTAGTGGGAGATTAAATTTATTTCAATGTTTTTTTAGTGAAGAGGAGTGGGAGGATTCATGGTTATTTATAGAAAAAGTTGGGGGAATTCATTATTAATTTCTATACATTGGATTTTTACTTTATATGATAAAATAATCAAAACAAAAAACCTTCCATGGTTTTATCATATTATTTATATAAAATAGTTGTGGTTTAAAATATTTTATAAGAAAAATAAATGATCTTATTAAAATAATATCATTGGGGATGTCAAAGTGATTCCTCTTCATAAATAATTTGTTTTAAAACATTAAAATGTAATATTGGTTTTGAAGGATTATTAAAGGATTATAAAATTAATAAAATAACTTCAAAAATTCATTATTTAAATTGTAATACATAATTTTTATCATGTATACTTATTATATAATTAGTTACATAACTTTTGAGTTACTATGATTTCATAATAAAGACCCTATATTTATACTTTACTTAATTTTTAACAAAAAATTCACCAGTCGCAAAAAATTATGAAAAAAATACCCATTAGATAATTTTTCAAATTATACTTTCAAAAATAATATCCATTTTATCAACATAATTTAGAAAATATGAGAATTTTCACTTTTAAATAAAAACATTATTTATAGAAAAATACTATTTTTTATGATATTAAAAACATTCTAACCATTATAAAAATTAAATTAGACTTAATTAAATTATATTATCATTAAAATTTACATAAATATTACATAAGAGAATATTTTATTAAAATAACATTTATATTAACATTCTTGAAATTTTCAAAAGAGTGACTTAATTGATATTATAGGTTTCCCAAAAATATAATTTTGATTTAATCATATTAAAATCCAATTTTTATTAAACTTATTATATAATAATTTATGATGAAATAATAAAATGTTTTAAACATAATAATTATTTTTATAAAAAATAAAATATAAAAATTCATATTATTAGGGTGTACATACATAATCCCTTCTTACAACAGCATACACCCTATGGGTAAGGTGTGTGATGGTGGTACTTTCTTAGGGTATTTTGGAAAACATTGTTTGGGTCGTGATCACAATATGCTTGAACTTATCTTATAAATATATTTTCATGAGCTTTAGTTAGTGGATATTGACTTGGGATTGGTCAGGGTAAAATCTTAATGATTCCATGTCTCTCATAAGCTCAGTTAAATGGGCTTTATAATGTGTGATCATACTAGTTGAGGTCGATGCTTCTTTCGTCTATGTAATTTGGATTTTATCATAACCCTTGACATACTAATCTTAATGGTCACACTACAATAACTATATTATCAATGGTTAGGATGTATAATGGTATTTTAAATATGAAAAGAATATTTCGAGACAGACTAAAAAAAATTAGAGAATGTTTTTTCTATAAAAAAATTAATTAATAAATAATTTATTCAATAAAAAAATGAATTTCATTTATAAGAGTTAGGGTCATTAAATTATTACCCCTTCATAAATTTCAACATAAAAATTCATTTTATACACTAAAATAGTTTAGTGTACTTCTATCACGTCGCATATTCTATATTATTTCCAAAAAACTTGTGGTTGTCCCGCAACACTTTAACCAGGTGAGTTGTTTTGTTTCAAGGAACTTTGCCTCTATGATCTAATGTCTTTATTGGATTATACTCATATGAAATATCATTATCTAATTGTACCAAATTTGGATTTAGTAAAAGGGATTATTCTGGTATATAATTCCTTAATAAGGATACATTGAACACATCATATACATGGAATAGGTTATTTGGGAGTGCTAGATGATATGTCACCACTCTTATACGATTAAAGATCTTAAAGGGACTATGTATCTTGAACTGAGCTTTCCCTTATTTTGAAAAATCATGACTTTCTTCCAATGATATATACAAAGGAATATTATTTCTCCAACCTTAAATTATGTGTCTCATTAATGATTGTTTCATTTCTTTTCTATCAACTTTGTATGGATTTCATATTAATTATAATGGTACTAACTCGCTTTATGATTTCTTAGATAAGATTAGGTCCCATGAGCTTCCCATATCCAACTTCATCCTTATATGTTGGAATCTAAAACTGCATCCCATAAATTTCCTCATAATGTGCCATCTGGATTCTAAAATTGAAACTCTTTTTATATGATAACTCCATTATGGGAAGGTTTTTATCCCAAAATCCTTGGAAATACATTGAACAATAATTCATAATATCCTATATATTTTGAAAGGTTCTCTCAAAATAGCCATCTATTTTATGGTGATAAATAGTACTGAAATACAAATATATTTCCAACACTTACTAAAGGATTATCCAGATCATCTAGGTAAACCTCATATCTCAATCAGATATATTGGAGACTGGAACTCCAAGAATTCTTACCACTTCCCTTAAAAATATTTCATATGGTTGGTAAAGGGAGAAATATTCATTTATATCAATGAAATGTGATGACTTGGTAAGCTGATAAACTACCACCAAGATGGGGTTATTCCATTTAGGTGTCATGGGGAGTCTTACGATGAAATAAATGGTTATGTTTTCCCATTTCTATACAACATCCCTCTTCATGTTTTCCCACCAATATTTTTTCTTCAAATCTCTATACAACTTACTAATTCCCATATGAATATATAATTATGAGCTATGTGTATCACCCATAATATCCCACTTCAACTCTAGTTTTGATGGGACATATATAGACCCTAACCCTAGTACCCTAAATCCAGTGGATACATTACTATATTTTCACTAGATATAAGGAATCACACAAGGAAAAAAATATTGTAGTATTCTTAGTAATATAGATACATACTCGAATCTAATGTTAAATAAAATAAAAAACATTGTGAAAGTAAATATTCCACATCCTTGAACTCATTCAAAGATTAATTCTTTACACACTATGGAAAGGAAACTAAATATGGGTGATCATATGTACTCATTATTGATTACATATAGTGGAATCGATCATAATTATATACGTAAAAACAATATGGAAATTTAAATAGATTTAAAAAATTCCATTTAATCAATAACTTTATCATGAAGATTAATTTGATGGGATTAAATAAAGAGCAAACGATGACAAACGAATAATCACCTGATATTGAAAACTATTTATTGATATTATTTCAAATAATAAAAATTAAAATAATAACTATTGTTTAATGATAGAATGAATAATTCCAGTCATCAAAAACATTAAATTGAGGCCTTCTATCAAGATAGTATAATCTAAGGGTAGGATTACACTAAAAACCCATTTAGCAATGATAACTAACTGGTTTGTGTAATGATATCTATAGATGCATCAAGGGTATATGAAATTATGAACCCCACCAGTCAATTAATAATTCTAGTGAATTCATCATATGAATAAACAATAAAACTTAATAAACATACCTTATTCAAAAATTGAACATATATAAAGAACTATCATTTGGAATTTTAATAATTTACCTAGTTAAAATGATTATAAACCATCCATATAAAGAATAATAATGGGGTCTTTACAACATATTCCCAATTATTTATGAATATAAATACAACAAAATGTTAATTAATAACATTCATGTGGAAAATTCCATTTTCACTTTGAAGTTCAATTTAAAAAAAATTAATTTCCAAAATATTAGGGAAAACATTTTCATTGAAAATAGCCATCTAAATTGGTAAATAAAGCTTAAATTCATATACCAATCAAGATGGTGGAAAATTTTATTCATGTTGAGTATGTTAAAAAATTATTTCATTCGCATTTTGGGTAAAAGGCAAATAATCACATTTTTTATAAAACAAAAAAATATTCCTTTTAAAAAAATTGTAAAAAATTAATCATGAAAATAAATGACTATAAAAAATTATACAGGAAAATTAAAAACATTCTTGAAAACATTTTTAGAAACCATGGACATTGATGAAAAATATTCCTAACTTAAGAGGAAATGAAGTCTATTTTTCATTAAAACACTTTCTTGAATTTTTTGAGTACTTGAATGATGAGAATTAAAGGAAAACACATAATTTTAAAAAATCACCATAGTATAATAAAATATATTATGATTAAGATATAAATATCATATCTTTACCCTAGTAGATACTTATACATAAAAATCTTGAATAATGATGAGATTATGGAAAAAAATATTACTACTTTGGTATCTTTTGAATCATAATCACCATTAAAGAAATAAATTTATGTAAATATATAAATACCATGATTATAAAGTTAATTATGATATATCATATCAAATGTCTAGTAGATACACCACATAAAATAATTTTTGTGTAAAACATAACATATGTTCCAAAAGAGACAATTTGATATTAAGAACCATTACAATGATCGTACATTCAACTGAGAATTAATAAAAGAAGTGATGATTTGTAAAACATTAAATGATTAAAAAACAAGTCCAAATAAAACATAAATAAAACAATGAACATTTCACATATAACATAATCCATGAATAATAGATATAACCTAATGAAAGAAAATTGAGTTATGAAACACTTACCACTTGGTATCTTTCATGTCAAATCACCTTAGATGAAATATTTTTTATTTGAAACTTAAAATACCATGAATTATAAGAGATTAATGATATAAGAATTATATTGGGAAACATGGACACCATATAAAATAAATTAGGTTCATAAATATTCCTCAAAGAAAGGAAATTTAGATGACAACCCTTACATCTGGTATGACTCATCACATATGTTATTTATCTTCCTGATTAATAAACTTGTGTTGAATATTTACATTATTAAGAACAAAATCTTGTTTATTAATACATTTTTTTATTTAATACCATGTTATATTGGATAACTTAATCAATTTGTTTCACATCATATGTTTTGATGATATTTGGTTAATATGTCAAAAATGAAATCAGTAGGGTAATTATAGAAAAATAGGTCATTTTTCCATCATCTATAGAATAATAATCATAAAATAATTATCATTTTTATACATAAATTATAAATTTTAAACCTACCATGAAATATGGTTATGAAAAATGAACTACTCTACAATCATGGAGATGGTAAGTTGTACGTATGCACAAGTAATGTTTTAATTTTTCAATGATCATAATAGAAAGAATTTATGTATTATTTTTTAATTTTAGAAATATAATTTTAACATAAATATCATATTATTTAATTAAATATAGTTATATATAGTTGTCATGTGATTTGGTTATGAGAAAAGAATCACATCGCTTCATTGAGGTGGTAGTCCAAATGTATGCATGATATGGATACTAATGTACCATATATTATAATTTTACAAATATATAAATAAATTTTATGAATATAGGATTTTTAGGATTTTTAAATCATTTTACAAAATATTATTTATTAAAAAATAACATTAATGTGATTTTTGACACTATTCATTTACTTTAACATTAAATAAACAAAAACGGGGGAACTAGAATATAAATTTAAAAAAACAATAATATAATATATTAACCTATAAAAATAGTAGAACAATAGAACTCACTTAAATTATATTACATTTAATATTTCCAAAATCAGTTTTTTTTATTTAATGATATATTTTGTTATTATAGTGTAAGAATTTAAAGTAAATATATAATCACTAAAAATTATAAATAAATTAACATAATGAAAAAAAATTAATTATTCTCTAAATAATAATTAATATTCATTCACAAGTTCCTTTATTCCCTATTTCAACCCATAAGATATATTTAAAAGTAAGAAAGTGGCATTTTATATTTTTTACTTAATATATTATATAAGTCAATTTCATGGAAAAGTATCCCATAAACATATAAATATTGTGTCTAAGGAGATAAGTATTGAAATCTATTAATTAAATAATATTTAAGACGAAAAATGATGACCATATCAGTTAGTTTTAAACTAGGTTAGTCTGATTTACCATTTTACCATGGTGATGAATTTTCATTATTTTTATTATTCATTTTAACCTAAAACTAATTTCACCTTATTAAATTATATTAATTTATTTTTTCTCCAATTATGAAATATATTTTAATAAATTTAATCACTATAATTATTTGAAATTAATTTGGTAAGTATCCAACAAAGCACGATGAAAAATGGGTTTTTTGGAAAAACAAATGCCTTTTTAAGTCTAAAAGTATTTTATTCGAAGATGAAATTTAATGTTATTAAATATATAATTAATTAGATTACATATATATAAAATATTATTATTTTAATTTAGTATCAAATTCAGAATATTATGGTTCTTTTTCAATGAATGTAAATGATAGTTCTACAAAATCAATATTTTTCACTATTCACTAAAAATTAATATTTTTCGAAAAATCCTAAAATATCAACTTAAGATCATTTTGAAATTATTATTTAAAATATTAAGTTAACTTTTTATAATAAAATATATTAATTATTAATATATTAATTATTTTATTTTCTCATAAAGAGAAATAAAAAACATTTTTGACCAAAAATAAATTTTTGAAGCCTACAATGACATTACTACAAATTGAGTAATTACATACCAACATATTATAATTATCTAAAATATTTATACACAATTTTCATGAATCAGTTAATTTTATTCAAACCACCAATTTTAATAGGTAGTCTATGTAAGATATTATGTTTCTCCGAGATGGAAATTTCTAGAAGAATTTGAATTTTCAGTTTACTGGATGGGATGACTCTTGATCATAGATTTAGAATGGGATTATGACGGCTTTAATTCCTATAAAAGATTATTTATATATATAATGTGGCTTGTTTTGTATCTTGGTGGTTTCAAGAGTTTCTCGGGGTGTTGGTACCAAAAATCATAGTTTTGGGAAAAGTGTAGTAGAGGGCGCACGAGTGGTGCATGGTTAGTGTTAATCATGTGACCAAATCGTAAGACCCGGTTTTTATAGGCACATGGTTTGGGGAGACCATGTGATATTAAATTTAAACCCATATGGGTTTCTATAATTTTTTTTAAACATGTTACATTAATAGTAAACAATTTGTTAAACTATGTGTTATGCTCGTGCATGGGGTTGGTACTTGGATAGTTCCAACCGCACGGTTACTACATGGATTGTCCAAACACATGGGCAAACTATGAATACCATTAAAAAGTTTTCAAATGATATTTTTCCCCTACATTATTTAAGAGTTGAGACCCTATTTTATCTCTTCTCCTCCCTTGCACACACACCTTCTTCTCACCCCCTTCCCTTGGGTAATTCTCCCCCATTCTTAGTCTGTTTTGACCATCGTCAGGTGCGATGAGATCCTTGGGGTAATTATTAAACATTATTAGCCTATATTATTTTATTTTATTTCTCCCTATAAACTAGGTTTCTTAGGTTATGTATTTTTCTCTTGATTCCACCAGATCATGGTAGAATTAGATACCAATTTTGGGTTTTTCACTCTTCCTAAGAAGAAGATAACCCTAGAGGTCATCTTCACTTCATTGTGTATCGTTTTATAGAGTTACGTCATTAAAGTGAATTTATAAATCATAAATGATTTTAATTTAAAAAATTAAATGGTTATTTTTATGTCATTTTTTTGGTCTTTTACCTGATTTGATGTTGGTTGGGTACCACTTTTTGTTGGTGAGTGTTAGGTTACCGTTAAAGTGCAACAAGATTGGATGGTGAGATTTTGAGCTTTATGAAATTTTAGAATATAGTGGTTATCCTTTATTTATAGTTTTTTTATTAATTAATCATAATATTGTTATATTTTATTAATTTTGATGTTATGTTTTTTGTATAGGTTTAGTGCAACTCAATTGATCTTGGATATGCCTTGGAAGCAGCTGGCAGCCTTTAGAAAATAAATAGAAAGATACCTAAAGGTAGTTAGTCTATCATTACTACCCCTTTAATATTTATGAATATTTATGATATTATATAAATACCTAGTCTCTTCCTTGAGGGAAAATCCCCCTATTATAAATTTATTTTAATGAATTATTAAATTAAATGAAATAGGTAAATGGTATTGGATGAATTCCTAGGGTCCCTAACATCCCAGTGTGCTAGCTTCATACCAGAACTTGAGGTTGTGAATTTTATTATTCCTTTATAATGTCCCAAAATTTATTCCTTGAATATATAATAACATAGAGTTCCCCATGATAGACTCCTTGGTTTATCATAGATCTCGAGTATCCCAAGTAGGGTGCCTTTATAGTGTTTTGACTTAGGGGACCCAGTGGGTTCCCGGTGCATTTACAACCCTGAGCTAGTGATTTATGGTTTTGGGTATAGATGGTTTCAGGTGTTACATTAGAACCCATACCAAAATTTTAATTTGTGATGATAAGGATGTAGTGGTGGTTTAGGTGTTTTCCTAACCTCAATATTTCAATTATTTATTATCCTATGTATTGATGATGCAGAAATTATTAACAGATATTCTCTTGGTTGGTAGATGATGAGCTGACGTGTTGTGTTATTTGATAGGTATTCCAAGATGTGCTTGTGAGGATTTTCATTGTGAGCCTTATTTTATTTTTATTTCTAAAGGTAATTCCAAGAATCCATCTTTTGATCATTTTTATTATTATCAGGGATGCCAAAATGAGCTTCTTGTGATCTAGCTATTGAGCCTATATCTTTGATTGTTACATTGTTAGGGATGAATGGAGGTGCTTCCTATGATTTGGATTTTGAGCCTTGCATGATCAGATTTTGTACATGGATCTCCTAATTGTTCATTGGGATGGTGGGACATGACACTCCTCCCCCTTTTTATATATACTCAATAGAAGATTATTATCTCCTATAGCGACGACTAGGAAGATCCCTAGGGTCAGGTGGAAACAACAATACTACATATCCTGGAGGTAATTCCTATGGATGGAAATGTTTAGCCATTTATGTGAATAGATGTTGGGAATGTACTTAGATTCAAAGAGAATTCCTTAGAGTTTGCCTAAGGGTGATCCCCTTAAGGTTTTCCATGATGCAATTTCATGATAACCTATGGACCGAGACCTAGGAATTAGACATCTTGATGGATAACTCAATGATTGAGTTGTATTAAATATAGATCAATTCCACATTTATATTGTTTTCCATCACTATATAGTATCATTTATTATACTGATTGGAGGTGAGTATGGGTGAACCCAAGGTTAGGAAAAGTATCCCCCTACAATGGTGTAGCTTTCTCAGAGTAATTTATGGCACTGGATGAAATAGGTATTGTTAATTTGGATTACAGACCTAGATATCAACTTAATTATACATGAATTTAAGGGTAAAAATCAAATTTGGTTCCCTTCTCATAGGATGTCCAGACGATTAGGACTACAGACCCAAAGATCAACTGTTGTTGTTTATTTTATTTTCACCTTACTCATGTATATACATATTTATGTATGTATATATATAATTATGAGTATATATATATATAAACATGCATATAAATATATATGTGTGTGTGTGTGTGATGGAAAATTTCCCAGTAGACACGGATTAGGGACCTAGGGATCGACTGTGGTTTCATGTTATTTAATTTATTTATTTTTTAAGTTGTGTCTCATCTAGTTTGAGAAATTTTCTTAATAATTTATTGTATGAATTTTATGATAGTTTATTTTAAGTATTTATCATTATTATTATCATTATATTTATGACTGTATCACTTTTACAAACCCTTGATATCACTGGCTATGTATAGGGGTGTGTTGGTGGTTCCCTACTTTGTTTTTTACTCACCCCATGCTCGAGACACAATTTCACTAGGTTACCCCAAAACATGATCACATGGTTGTAGTTACAGGTAGTTTCATAGCCTAATACTGATTGACCAAGATGGATTCAATATGTAAATGGTGATTGAGTATGTGGTCTAGCTCAAAGTTTGTATTAGATATATGTACTTTATTTCAATTTCATTTATGTAATATTACTTATATGGTCAAACTAGTGGGTGAATGGTGTTGTATGTATGAGATGAATATTCAATATTTCATATAATTTCATTTATTATTAAATCATTCTCCTGGTTTAGTTTATTTATTACTTCCTCCATCTATTTATTTAGAACCTCAGATGATATCTAGTAATTTCTGTTGTGTTTACTCAAACATGAGGTCATAACCCCACCATGTACACACCCTATCCCCTCACTACTAGTTGGAATCGTATGGTTTGTGGAGAGGTATTCTTGAGGAATTTTCATGAAACATCTTGAAGCACAAGTTTAGTGGAATCCAGGTCAAGATGTTACAATGTAGTATTTGAGGTGATTATTTTCCCATTGTATTGTTATTTAGGATATGGTAGATAAGAGTATTATGAATGTATTGAAACCTGTAATAGATATTGGACGGGTGAATTGATCATAACTATTATGGTGATAATTCCTAATTTTTAGGTGTATGGGTTTTCTATTCTGATTTGTGATATTATAGTAATATATGATTTTTTTTCTTTGAACTATCCACATGTTTTGTGGATGTTATGAGTTATTATGGATTTCTAGATCTTGGACCATTATAAAGAGGCCATGGAATTATTTTTATTATTGGATGGAAAATTAAACTGGTATATCATGCACCATATTTGGCACATATGATTCACATGTCATAGGCTTTCTAGTGTGTGATTATTACTAATGAAAGAGTAAAATTGTTTAAAGTGTCAACAAAAACCTAAATAGTGTTTTCTAGTGTATTTTTTTGGTGGAATTATACTCAATTGGGATTACATGAATATATATATATATATATTTATCATTTTTATATAATGTAAGATGGATCTATGTTGTGATGTTTGATGGTGAGGCTGATGACTCGGTTCACATGTGTGGGAGGTGTAGTAACCCTAGTAGGGTGATAGGGCACATGATGACCATGTTTTGGATCCCTTTTAGGGTTTTATTTCATAATTTCAGATATTTTTAAGTTCTATAAATAGCCTATATAATGTTATCCTACATATCATGGATTGGTATTCTACTTAACTGACCTTTTTTTGTGTATATCTAGTAAGGTCACTTAGTATAATGATGATCAGTACTTTTTCATTTCTAGTGAACTAGACCTCGAGGGGGTATTACCGTATGTGAATTCCTAATGAGTGTCAATTATGTATCTATTTTACATTTTATTCATGACCCCTAAGAACCCGTTCTTTATGAGGATGCTCAAAGAGTATCAATCCAATGTGGTGCATGATGAAATTTTTTACCCTCATAGGTTTTTATTGTCCATAAATCCTTTGGAGAATTTTAACAGTGGGATGGGTTATTATACCCAGTTCCTCAATTATGATACTTGATATGTAGGGATAGGTGGGAAACCTAGAGTCCCTTAGTTTTGACTTAGAACATTGTAGGATAATGGTTCCTTATTTGAGGAAAACCTATGAGTGAGTTTATATGAGGTTTATGGGTGCCTATTTAGGTAGTGATCTTAGTGGTACACCCATTTGAGACTAGTTCGTGGTTGGTGATTAGCTATTTTCAATATAGGAATGATAATTACATTGGTTTTTTAAAAACCACCTAGGATGATTGTGTTTCAATACTGGTTTAGATAGGAACAAATGTTTAGGTACCTATCCATGTTAACCAGTAGTTGTGCATTTGATTCTTAGATATCTGAAAACAATGTTTTTTGACTAGTGTTAATGGAAAAAATCATGGAACTAGTAAGGTGATCAATTATGAAAAGGACTTCCAAGGTTGTTTCAGGATTAATGAGACTGACATTCCATGTAGCATGATCATCTTAGCCTTATGATGGAAAACTCACTGAAGTATGAGTTGAGTGATAATGGTACATTTGGGTTACCCATGGTACCATTGAAATCATAAAGTGGAGAGAATCCATGTTTGATTCCGGGACCAACGGTTTAAAATAACGGATTCATGAGACATCTAGAGTAATTAGGTGATGGGAGGCATTTGACCTGTGGTTAGACCTATACACATGTTATCGAGAGACATGGTATCATCAGTTGGTTAAAGGAAAGTATATCACATTTTATGTGAGAATGTATCAGGATAGAGATACATTCCTATCAATAATATCTTAGTGTTGTCTTATTTAGAAATGGTCATTATCAATATTGAAATCATCTTGAGTACACTAGGAGAGAGTCATCTCTACGTTGAGCTTATTCTATTTTAAAATGAATTTCATGGTCGATGATAAAACCTATTAAGGTTTCACTTGAGGAGAGGCATAATCCTTATAGAGGAGAGATCATCATTGGTCGTTTGAGGGTTGTGTTCCTCATGACGATTTGAAATTTATTGGTTTATGTGGAACCAAATCTCAATAAGTGGGAATGGGGGATTATTTGATGTCACATGATGATGCTCATGGATGATCAGGATTTTATCCACGACGATTGTTATGTCTAGAAGTGTACATGTCATGGGATGCATTGATCATAGGTTGGTTTCATTTATTTGAGGACTAGGATCCTCCAATGGTAAGGAGTGGTACATTGGCCGTTGGAGGGAGACCTGCATGTGGGAAGGGTTGTGGGTCTTTGAGACCAATAATATGATTGTGTTTTGGGAACTCATATGCCATTTGATAAATGAAACATGTACGGATGGAAGTCTTTGTAAATTCTAGGTAATTTTTTTATTATGGGTTGGTGAAATCCAAACATGGGCATTAAGACCAGTATAGCTTGATGATCCATGGATTTAGGATCAAGTTTCCATAAGTGATAGTGTTATAGAATGACTATTGTTTTGATCAGAATATAGGGTTTTCCGGATACATCACCCAAATCTGGGTAAAGGATTCGGTGAGTTTTATCAAAATAGTCTCAATACACCTTGAGATAAGGCTGTGGAAGTCTTTTTTTAAGATACATTGGATGTGGAAGCCTGTCATTCTTGGGAGTAGTAAAATGGAGGCATTTTGACTCGAAATTCCAAAAATGGTTTGATATGGCTATTGGATCCCATATTTAGAGCTTCATCACGGTGTTATGAGTATAGTTTGAGGGTCATCTAGGAATTTTCAAGGAAAAGACAGTGTGATTAGGTTGACCTTAGTTGATGGGAGTTCGACCATTATGATCAAATTGAGGACGGAGGGTAGTCCCCTCTCATATAATTTGATAAATGAATAAAAAAGTGTCACTAATACACCTAGAATATGTTCCATTGAGAAACTTTAATAGTGTAAAAATTGTTGCTCATGTTTTTATGGCTTAGGTACCATATGTTTGAAATGAATCATGCAGGTGTGTTGGGTATTTGGAAATGCAATGTATCCATTTGAACAAAAAATATCTGATCCAAGTGGGAATGGTGGTGTTTTCATTGCCCACTAGGGATTCTCATGTATAAGAAGTTCTATTTTGGGGAGACTATAATATCCCATGTTTATGTAAGATGGTAATCATAGAAAGAATTTGAGTTCTTGGTTTACTGGACAGGTTAAATATTGATCAGAGATTTGGAATGGAGTTATAAAGGTTAAAATTATTATAAATAGTATTTTTAGATGTGTAATAAGTCTTGGTTTGTATCTTGGAGTTTTTGGGAGCATACTAGAGGTTAGGGACCCAAAACCAGAGCTTTGGGAAAAGTTCAACAGAGGCTGCATGATTAGTGTTAACTGTGAAACCAGATAGTGTGACATGGTTTGTAAAGTCACACGAGCATGGGATACTATTCGATAGGATAGGAAAAACCATATGGGTTTTTAAAATTGGTTGCATTCATGTTGCATGACTGGAACATGGTCTGTTAAGTCATGCACCATGCACCTGTGTAGAGTTGTTTCTTGGACAGTGCCAACAGTGCGGCAAAATTTTGTATCCTCATAAAAAATTGGAAATTACCTTTTCCCCTTAATTATTTAATAGGTAAGCCACGTTATTTCTTCCTTGTCCTCCTCCATGAATGAACCTTCCTCTTCTCCCATTGGTGATTCTTCCCCATTCATAGTCTATTTTGATCATTATTAGGTGCCTTGGAATACTTGAGGTAATTATTCACCTATGTTATCCCCTGTTGTGTTCTTTTATTTCTTTTTATAAGCTATCTTTCTCTAGTTAGGTATTTTCATTCTGATTCCATAAAATCATGATATAATCATATACCAATGTTGGTATTTTTTCTCTTACTAGGAAGTGGATAACAAAAGAGGTCTTCTGCATTTTATCGCATGTTGTTTCACCGAGGTACGTCACAACAAAGAATTTTTAAATATTAAGGGTTTTTAATTAAAATTAATAAATTTTTATTTTGATGAAGTTTCTTATGTATTTTACCAAATTTGAGGTTGGTTCTGTACAGATTGTTTTTTGTGAGAGTTAGGTTGTTGATCTGGTGTGACGATATTAGCCAGTGAGCTTTTGATACTTATTCCCTTTTAGAATAAAGTAATTTTCCTTTATTCATAGTTTTTTTATTAATTAATTATAATATTTTTTTAATTAATTGTTATTGATCGTTTTTTTCTAAGATAAGTATAGTATGACTCGGCTGAGCTTGGATAGTCCTTGGTAGCTGTTGTTAGCCTTTTAAAAATAAATATAAAGCTACATAAAGTTAAAATTTATGTCATACCTTCCCCTTTTGTATTTATTAATATTTACAGTATTATATAGAAGATGAATCTCATCAATAAGGTTGATTTTCCCCATGAGTAAATTCATTTTGATGAATTTTTTTATTAAATGAAATGGTAATGTGGTATTGGATTAACTCATGGGGTCACTAACAACCTTAGTGTGCTAGCTTCATCCTATGACATGAGGTTTTGATCTTAATCGAGGATCCCCTATGGGATTCCTCTGTTTATTACTTTTTAGGATCCCATGAGGGATGTACTAATTATATAATGACTTATAGGACCTCTATAGGAATTATTATATTTACCATGGACCACTAGGATCCCATGTATGATTCCTCTATAGTGTTGTGATTTAGGGGACCTAGTGGGTGCCCAGTATTAGACCTACCCTGAGCTAGTGCAATATAGGTTTGGGTGGAGATTGTAGTGGTTTTCACCTAAGAACCTATACCAAACTTGTAAGCAATAAGTCTATTGTTTTAGTGGTCAGTTAAACATTCATCTACCCTCACATATTCAATTATTCATTGACCTATTTACTACTTATGAATTAATGATTACCAAATATTCTTCCTAGTAAGTGGTTGATGAGACTAACACAATGCATAGTTTGATATGGATTCTTGATGTCTTTATTAGGATCAAGATTTTGAGGTATATTATATTGGTATTGTTAAAGGTACTTCCTAGAATCTGTCTTTTTATTCTTTCGATTATTATAAAAGATGCCCATTTGCGCTTCCTAGGATCTAACTATTGAGCATACATGTTTAACTATTAAATTATCATTGATTTTCAGGTGTACTTTCTAGGATATAGAATTTGAGACTTACATTATCAAATGCTGGTCATGGTGCTCTTCATTATTCATTTTGGTGGATGGACATGACATTCCACACCCTTTTTGAGATAATACTCGATGTATGATTGTTCTATCCCTGAGAAATACCTTGGATGGTCTATAGGGTCAGGTGGACACACCATTACTACATCACCCAGAGTTACTTCCTGGGGATGGGTTTGTTGATCTATTTATATTAATGGATTCTAGTAATATTCTTAGATCTAGAGAGCATTCCTTGTAGATCACATAAGTG
The DNA here is from genome assembly GCA_963277665.1 of Viscum album. Lineage (NCBI taxonomy): Eukaryota > Viridiplantae > Streptophyta > Magnoliopsida > Santalales > Viscaceae > Viscum > Viscum album. Next base: position 1,459,898,251 of record OY728121.1, read on the forward strand.
TGATACCCTTTGGGGTTATCTATGTTGCAATGTTGTGATTGCCTATAGACCAGGACATAGGAATAAAACATTGGATTGTATTACATTTGGATTGAGTACCATGAAATATAGATTAATTTCACCATTAAAATATTGTCCATATATATGTGGTATACTTTATTATAGTGATTGGAGGTTAGTACAATTGAACCTAGGGTTAGAAAATTTGTCCCCCAATGGTGACGTAGCTTTATCAGAGATATTTTTGGCACAAAAAAAGAAGGTATTGTATATTTGGATTACAAATCCAAATGTCAACTAAATTATACATGACCCAAGTGGTATGATGTCTGGCTTAATTCCCTTTTCACAGGATGTCCAGATGATCGGGATTATGGACCCAAGGATCGAATGATGTTGTTTATGTTATTTTCACCATACTCATTTATATACATATTTAGGTATATATATATATTATATATATATATATTTACACACATATATATATACACATGAAGGAACATTATCCAGTTGACTGGGATTACAGATATAGGGATCGATTATGGTTTCATGTTATTTTTTATTTATTTTTTCAGTTCCATCTCAGGATGAGTACTTTCCTTGAGAATATCTTGAAAAAATTGTATAATTGTTAATTTCTATAATATATCATTATTATTATCATTATCCTACTTATTTGATCACTTTTAAATACTATACATATTATTGGACAAGTATGGGACCATGTTGGTGGTTCCCTACTGAGTTTTTTACTCCCACCCTCCTCAGGCTTTCATTACACTGGGGTACCTAAGAATACATTCACTTGGATTTAGGAATAGGTTGGGCCATTTCCTAAGAATGATCAAGTGGTATAGATCATATATGTATGGGGAGATTAGGTTTGAGTTTTAGATGATAGTTAGTAGTAGATACCTACACTTTATTTTTGTTTATTTTATGTACTCTTGCTTGTATGGTTGGATCAGTGGGTGACAAATGTCGTATGTATATCATGACTCCTCATACTTTCATATAATTTCATTTATTATTATATAATTCTTCTATTTCGGTTTATTTACTTCTTCCTCCCTTTATTTATTTACTTCCTTGGATGATATCTAGTTATTTACATTTTGTTTACTCTAATATGAGGGAATATTCTCTCCATAAAGACATCATAGGCCCATGAAACTAGTAAGAATCCTCTATTACATGAAGATTAATTCTTGAGACCTTGTGAAAAAACCATCTCAGAGTACCGGTTTAGTGGAATCCAGGTTAGGATGTTACATGTTATAATTTCACATTTAAAAAAATTCATAGTATATTGTGGTTTGTTTAAACTCAATGTTTCATGTAACATAATCTATCTAGGAACTAAAATTTATTTAAAAATATATATTATAAAATATATTATTGTTACATTATACCCCCTTAAAAAAATTGTTCCCTCACAATTCAATTTTAGTCATCAAAGATCTAGCCTTTATTGGAAACCCACATCATATATAGGGATAATAAAACTTCTTTTAAAAAGATAATTTATAAATCATAAATGTTTACTAAAATATTATATATTTGGGTTCCTAGATAAGGAAAACATTATTAGGAAGTTAAAATATATACATAGATGATAATACTAACATCCAAGGACTAATATAGGCCGATAGATAACATTTTCAAGAGAAATTTAATGACTAGAAAACTATAAGTCAATGATAGTTCAAAATATCATCGATTCCTATTAAATGATTCTCACATTACATAAAATAAAAAACATTATGAAATTAAATATCATGCATCCTTAAACTCATTCAAATAGTCTATCTTCATAACCTAGGTAAAGGAAACAAAAAATAGTGAGCTCATTTTCTCAGCAAGGGTTACATATGTGGATGATATCATGAGTAAATAAGGCATAATAAATATGGCATGGTAAATAGATTAAAATACATACCATTTAATCAATAACATAATAATGATGAATAATATGTAATGAGTAAATGGAGATCAAATGATGCCATATAAATAATCACATAAGATTGAAACTTATCCATGGGTATTATTCAAAAAACCCATATTGGCAATAATAACTAATTTCATAACGATAGAATGAAAAATTATAGATATCTGAAAATTACCATCAAGGAATTATACCAAGATAGTATAAACTATTGCTAGGATTATACTAAAAACCCATTTAATAAGTCTAGCTAGCTAGTTTTTCTTATGATACCTACCAATTTATTGAGGGGATATGTAATTTTAGGCTCCACCAATCACTTAATAAGTCCAATTCATTCATCATATGAATAAAAAATATTACTTAACCAATGGGTATTATTCAAAACCTATCCATATAAAAAAGAAGTATAAAAAGAAATCTCAATAATATCCATAGTAAAACTAATCATAAACCATCTAGATAGAGAATATAAATTTAATCACTAAACATATTCACAGTTTAGAATAAACTTTTTGTTTTTATTTATCAATAGAAATACCATAAAAATTTAATTAAAAACATTTTTGAGTAAAATAACCTTTTCACATTGAAATTCACATTTAAAAATCATATTTTCCCGACTATTTGGAAAAACATCTTCTTTAAAAAGAACCGTGGAAACATTTAATGGAATATTAAAATCATTGAGTATTAATTAGGGTGATAAATGTTTTTCATGTTTTGTATGTTAAAATAAATATTACTTTCACATTTTTGGTAAAACTTTATTAAGTATCTTATTTGGAAGATGAAAAAAATATTTCGTTTAAAAAACTCATAAAATTAGATCATGTGTAAAAATTATTTTTTATAATAAAGGTAAGATCTTTCCCAAGAAGAAAAAAACACTTTTATTAATAAAAAAATATAAAATAATTTTATTGATGGTATTTTATAAAAATACATTTGAAAAAGGGTCACGAACTCATTAGGTAAGTGACCAATAATAATGAGATTATCACTAATTATTCCTTTGATTTAAATTCCACCAGCTAAGAAATTGGATTCTCAGTATTCATGTGTGATGAAGTAACTCATGGTTAAGAGAATCTATAAGCATCCAATACACTAGGCAGTAAATTTCCATGAATGATGTTGTTCTGTATTTTTAACATCATGAATAAGTATGGTAGAATCACACTCAAACAAAAGTGTTTTAGAGACTTTTTTTCATATTATCCACGTTAATCAGCCACAACATATTAGCCTCCAAATATGAGGATATACCACAGGGGATAAAAAAACATTCCTTGATGGAACCATTATGATCATTGAAGGCAACTCCAAATCCTAATAGACTTGGGTTACCTCTATATGCTCGATCCAAATTACATTTAATACAACCAATGATTGTCTAATTCCAAGTTAATTCATCAGTACCATGAATTAGAGGAAAATATCCTAAAATTCCATGTCATTTAAGCACAATGAGTTCATTTTCAGAGTTACTACACCAACCATTCGGTAGAGGGTTATTATTTATCGTTGTATTAATAATTTAAACCTAAGAATATTAAATATTAAAATTTTTTGTCTCCTAAAGGCCTCAATTCCAAATCCTCCAGACGATGTGTCGTAATTTAGTATAATGCACTTAGAATAGATTTAAGATTTACAGTGAAAGTGAAATCTAAATTTAGTTAGTAATAAATACTTATACAGAAATTGTTAAGTGAAGACACACTTCAAATGTGTCAAATATGAATACAAAGGGAATATACGGTGTAGAATCTCAAAAGTAGGTAATTGAGATCCTCCCTATGGCGATGATATAAAATACAATTAGAATAGAGTGACATACCAAAATATTTCATACAATAATCAACAGGATGTTTGGAGTGGGAAATTTTCCATATCAATAGAAATATTGAAGGTGAAATCTAGGATTTGTTCATATTTAAAATCCATCCATGATAATTCCCCTCCATTTCATTGAGATAAAAATTCTTTTATGTGATAATTCCTATGACTTCTAGATCCCAGATTATGTCATCTTAATTAATAAAATTATAATTGTCGATCACCACTTTAACATCGTTTGAGAGATAAGAATACAAGGTATCCACCTAATCTTTAATGGTGTCATTTATGGTCATCCTAAAACCCTCAAAATAAAAAAGATACAATAAGGGTTTTCATGTATAATTATCAAACCAAAACTTTGTGGATGATATTTTGTTAGCAAGCTAGTGGGACTGGAATGTGATGTTGGAAAAATGCAACTTTAAGAGCTGACCAAATATAAAAGTCTATGTAATTGAGGTTTCTAACCTTAATCCTATTTTAAAACCCTAGTCTAGAAAATCTAAGATTCACTTATTTATCATTTACCATCCTTCATATAAAATGTTCTTGAAGATCTTGATTAAATTTTCTAACATTCTTTATTCAAATGCCTCCAAGAGAAATAGGTCAATTAAATTTTTCTAGGGCACAATAATATTTCTCCTCTCAATGATTTTTCCACTCTAGATAAATTTTTTAATATAGGTGTTGAGAGTATTATAAATTTATATGGGAATTTATATACTATAAATTAGTATAAAATCTTGTGGAAAATAATTTTTTTCACAATAAATACCCTCCTAGTTATCAAAAGTGATTTAACTTTCCAGTAATCCCAGTTTATTCTACTATAACCCATAATATGATTGAAGTGTGAATCATTAGGTCTACCCAAAAACAACATGGGTACTCTAAGGTATGTGATAGGGGGAACACCTAGTTTAATACCCAGCTTGTGGATAATATCAATATTCTTAGTACCTGATATGTTATTCCCAAAATAAACCAATGATTTGTTCCATTTAATTTCCTAATCTAAAATGATTTAATAATTTAAGAAGGCATGTTTGATGTTCCTAACAAAATTTATCTTGTTGTGTAAATAGAATAATATCAACTTCATACAACAAATGGGATTGAGAAGGATGACCTCTAGTAGCCCTAATGGTCTTGATTTTTCCATTTTCAACCAAGTTAAAAAGAATCATGCTTTAAATAATACTCTATAATGGAGAAAATAATGGCTGAGAGGGGATCTCCATTCCTCACGTATCTTTAGAAAGTGAAGTATCCCTCTAGGGATAAATTAATACAAATAGAAATATGAGTATAGTTCTAAATACATTTGACCCAATTAATGAATGTATAATCAAAGGTAATTTTGGAAAGAACCTTACAAATAAAACCATTTTCCAATGTGCTGAATTCCTTTATAATGTAAATATTGAGGGAAATATTTCCACCTATAGTGGATCTTTTCAAAATATTTACACATTTAGAATCCATAATGAAAAAATCTTGTATGGTCCTCCCTTTAATGAAACCATATTGATTTTAAGGGTGATATTATTAGATATTATAGATAGAATATAAGAAATAATTTCTCTACTAATTTTGTAGACATTATTGACTAGGGAAATGGGACTATAAATGTGGATGTAATTTTCATTACATACCATTGGATTTATTGAAATGAATTAATCATTAATTACATGGTACTAGGAAAATTTCATAAGAATTGGTAAAACTACCTAGAAACATCATGGTGTATAATATACTAGAAGGATTGGAAGATATTACTGGTGAAACCATCTGGACCTGGGTAACTCCTAGTGTTAAGATTAAAAACAACCTCCTTAATCACAAACCCCAGAGTAAAAGGGGTGAGCATCTCGTTATCATCATTACTTACAAGGGTAGGAATAATCACTTATAGAAAATATAAAGCAGTTCCAGGACCATTAAAAATATTCATACAAAAAGAGACAACATGATTAGTAATGGTATGCCTATTATCAAATAAATTGTCACCATCCTTGAGTAAGGACATGGGTTTTCTTACCTTTCAATCATTTTGTAGAGAATTGAAAAATATTGAATTTATATCACCATATTTGGCTCATTTAGATTTGAAATATTCTTTTTGAATAATCTATTTAATGGCTAAGAGTGTAGAAATATCAATAAATGCCTTAGCTTCATGATTTCAATCACCATATAAATCATGTTGTGTGATGACTTCTTGGGTAACTTGAAGCGATGACTTAAAAAAAGAATAGTATTTATCAGTAGAGATGATGTGGACCTTTCTCTAATACTTAATTTTCATCTTAATAAACTTAATCATGAGAAAAAAAGACAAGGGAATCAAGATAAATCATATAAAATGTATAATAAATAAACCTCATAAAATAATATAGGTGTATAATATAACATATGTCCCAAAGGAGGCAATTTGAAGAAAATAACACTCATGATGATCATAAAATTGAAGTACGAATTAATCAATGAAGTGATAATGTGTAAAAATTAAAAAACACAAAAATAACATGAAATACAACATAAATTAAAAAATTACATTTCAAAAAAATATATAACATAATATAATCAATGAATAAGTGATATAAAATAATGAAACATAATTGATTTGTGAATCACTTGCCACATGGTAACATTCAATTCAAATACCCTAGGATGAAATAATAATAATTGAAACTTTAAAATAATTGATTATGAATGATTCATGATATAGAATGTCAAATGGGAAATGTATAAACTGTATAAAATACATTAGGTTCATAAAATAAAAATATTCCACAATGTAATGAAATTGTGATGAAATCTCTTACCTCAGGTCTGAATCATTACATATATTATTTATCTTCCAAAATAATAAACTTTTGTTAATTATGTATATTAATAAGAACCTTTTATAATGTTTATTTAACCATTTATTTTATTTAATACCATTTTATATTTATTTACTTAATCAATTAAGTCCACATCATATGTTTTGATAGAATTCAGTTCATATTTCCAAAATGACTTCGATAGGGTGAATATGGTAAAAGTGGTCATTATTCCATTATATGAAGAATAATAAACATGAAATAACTATCCCTTTCATATATAAATTATAATTTTTAAACCAACTATGAAATATGGTTATAAAAAATATACTACATTACAATCATGGTGACGGTATGTCGTATGTACACATTAGTAAAGCTTCCATTTTTCAACGATCATGGTGGAAAGAACATAAGTATTATTTTGTCTTTTAATAATTTTAATTATAACCTTAATATCATATTATTTATTTATATACACTTATATATAGTATTCATGTGATGTGGTTGTGGAAAATTATTCACAACGCTTCGTAGATTTGGTAATCCACATGTACACATGAATGACATTATTATTTTTAAATGAATGGAAAGGAAATAAATTATATGATACATTATATTTATTAAGTGATAAATATTTAATTAATTTATATATATATATACATATGTTAAATATGTCATTAAAACCATCTATGAGAAGTGATGATGGAAAAAGAATTATGTCGGTTCACAGTGCGGTAGTTCTCCATACACACAAATAAAGGTTTTGTTCCTAATTTTATGGAAGAGCAGATAAATTTTGATTATTAAATTAAAATAATAACACATAATTATATGGGGTATAATAATGTTGTTATATTATCATGGTTGAAAATGTTTTTTAGGATGTATAAAAAGAAATAAAACAAAAATGCTCAGTTAAGAATGATGACTCCTCTTTGGAAAAACTCATTATTTTTACACCATTAGTCTCCCTAAAAGGGATTTATAATAAGAAAATATCTCTAGTAAATTTTAATTTAATTTAAGAAGGGATTTTTTAGGGCTTTTCAGAATAAAAAAATCTTTTTAAGTGTGAAGAAGAAAAGATTGAAGGTGCCCTTTTCTAAGTGATGGGAGAGGCACTTTTTAATTTTTCTTATAATATTAAATTAATATAAATTAATTTTCATGTCAAAATGGATCCAAAGTGATATAATTAAAATATAGGATTATTATAGTTCTAAATAATATCATATAATAAAATTTTAAAATTTTTTGATGAGATTTGTACCCCTATCCCTTTGTTTTAACCCACATCAACCCTTTTTGACAATTACCCTGATAACGATGTTTTCACTGTTTAGGGGTCAAGATAGTTACTCTAAAAGAACAATTAGGCCATAAATAGACCATAAATGATAATTTTTAATCATATACCAATCAATTGGATGAAGATAGGTTTTTATGATTTTTAAATCATTTAATAAAATATTATTTATTATAAAATAACATTAATGTCAGTTTTTGATAATAATCATTTAATTTAAATTTAAATACATCAAGATAACAATGTAATTAAAATATAGACATTTAAAACATAAATAATATTATATATTCATCTATTAAAATTCTATAACACTATAACTCACTCAAATTATATTAGTTTATTATTTTCAAAATCATTTATTTTATTATTCTATTAATTAATGAAACATTGTGTCCACATTTCATAATCATTTAACCTAATTATATAATAACAAAAAATTATAAATAAATTAACATCATGAATATAATTTCATTAATCTAAAAATAATAATTAACATAAGTTCACAACTTTCTTTTGTCCCTCTCTAAACACATGTTATATATTTAAAAGTAAGAAAGTGACATTTTATATTTTTCTTTGCTTAAAATTTTATATACGTCAATTTCATGGGATAGTGTCCCATAAAAAATAAATATTGTTTTTTGGGTGATAATTTTAAGAATACCTACATCCAATAAGGTTTAAGATAAAAAATGGTGGAATTATTACTCAGTTTTAAACTAGGTTATCGTGATTTACACTTTTAGCATAGAGATGAATTTTTAACATTTCTACTATTAATTAGGAACAAGAAATAATTCAGACATATTAAATAATATTTATTGTGTTTCTTACAAATATGGAATCTATTTTAACAACGTAAATATCTATAAGTGGGGTAAATTTATTTCATAAGTACCCTGAAAAGCATGACAAAAATCAGTTTTCCAAAAAAATGGCTTTTAAGTCTAAAAGTTTTTATCTCAATATCTTGTATAATATTGATTGATATGATAATAAATATATTATTTATAAATAAAGTTCAATTATATTAATTTAGGATTAAATTTAAAATATTATGGATCTTTTCAATGAAATGAAATGAAAGTTTTACAAAAATTAGTATTTTCACCATTCCCCAAAAAATCCATATTTTTAAGAAAAATCAAAATTTCACCCTAAGTTAATTTTGAAAAGTTGATTCCAAAAACGAATTTCACATAGTATAATAAAATTTCTAAAATTGGAATATATTATAGATATTATTTTCTCAGAAAAATAAATAAAAACATTTCTAATGAAAAATATATTTCTAAAGCATGGAAAGACTTTACTAAAAATTGAATACTTATTTACAAATATATTTGATTTATCTAAAATATTTATAAATAGTTTTCAAAAGGTGTTTATTTCAATTATTAACACAAATCTTATTTTATATGATATAACATTCATGTTTAAATAGTTTAATAGTATATTGATATTTATTTAAATTCAGTGATGTGTGTAACACAAACCATTAAAGAAATAAAATTTATATAAAGAGAAATATATTCTACAATATTGAGGTGTTATAAGACACATACCCAAGTTCCAAACCTTATAACTCTATCTGGATCAATGTTGTACTTTGGAATATTCACTTCCATTTTGTGTAGCATCTCATCAACTTTTTGGGGCTCCATGATCCTTTCAATAATGGATAGTTACTAAATTATTAGAGGAAGGTGGGATAGATATCCTTTTATTATTCCCATGTATGTCAATTTCATGTCCATGATGATTGGATCCATTACCATACTCATAATGGATAGGGTTAAGAGATAAATTTTTTTCTCTAAAGCATCTACCACTTTTTTCGTTATCCCATGATGGTAATGGACTAATCAATCATAATCTTTAATTAGCTCTAACCGCCTTTATTGGTGTATATTGATCTCATTTTTTTGAATTTATATACATATATAAGTTTCATTTCTCCCCACACTAATACAAAACCATCCATGAACAATGATAGAATTGGCATTTATCATCGCTAAAAAAGCATTAACTATAGATGTGCAATTAAAATCCCTACGCTTTTACCAGTGCTAACAGTGGGGTCCATTATCAGTGATAAAAAATTACTAATAAAGGATTCCTTTATCAGTTCTTTTAGAAGATCTAAAGAATACATGTTTATCACTACTTTATTTAGCACTGATAAAGTTCCCCTTTATCAGCGCTAATAAAGGTTTGATAAAGGGCCCCTTTATGAGTGCTAATAAATGATCTAATAAAGGAATCCTTTATCTGTGCTTATAAATGCTATGATAAAATAATACTTTATCAGTTCTTCCAAATATGTTGGTAAAGTAATCATTTATTGGTGCTTCCAAATTCCCTGATAAAGGCTACCTTTATAAGAAAATTTATTAGCACTAGTAATAGGGCATACTATAGTGTGTTGTAACACCACACTGTAGAACCATAATGTAGAAAAATCATGTAAAAATAGATAATTTAAATTAAATAAAATTTGTAACACAAATATATGAAAAAACCCCTATATTATAAACATTTAAAACATTTTTTTTATACAATTACATGAGTAAGTAAAAATTATCACATACATTCAAAAACATCAATATTCCTTTATCTTTTTTTCCTAGCCCTGACTCATGAAATTTTCGAACAAAAAACCCCTGCTCAAGAAAAATAATGAACCTATATAAGAAAAAAATTATTATGTTTGTATTAATATAAAACAAATAGATTGTGATAATTTAAAAAAAACATTGAGTCATACTAGGAACATTGTGTATCAAATTAGGTAACAGTTGATTCTTGCACATCACACCATTCATTTTTTATCGTCAAGAAATATCTTTATGAAAATTGATTAAATAATTATAAGATAAAAATTATAATCAAATTAATTAAGTAATAACATATATAATTATGAGAAGGGAATGTAGGATCATTTGCTCATTTTTGGCGATGCGATGCTTGTTTTAAACTAAAATGACACTTATATGTTGAAAAGACACACTTAGAGTCATACCAGTCACACTGTGCATTATATTTAGGTTTATATATTTCCCACACATCCCAAATGACTTATGTATTGTTTTCATTAAGTGTAAAACCAATACAAATGGTTTTTATTAGTTTTGAGTACGTCACTTTTTTTAATAAAATTTCATTTTAATCAGGAAACATTCACTTTGAGTCATACATGTCACATAATGTATCATTTTGATGTGAGAAAGATTTATAAACAGAAAAAAATATTTATTATTAATTTTTGTAAATTATCAATACAATCTGAGTGTGTTTTCTCAGTTTTTGGCGAGTGATACTTTTTAAACTAAAATAAACATTTTTAAATGAGAATGAACACATTGAGTCATACTGGGAACATCATGTATCATACTTAGGTTTTAATAACTCTTACACATAATATATAACATATGTGTCAATTTCCTAAAGTATTAAAAAATATGAATCTGTTTTTTCAATTTTGAGTTTGTCAGTTGTCTTTTTTATGAAAATTAATGTCAATTTTAAATAAAAACATATACTTAGAGTCATACCGGTCACACCGGGAAATGGATACAGGAGAGGATGATTACTAAATGTCCAAAATGTCATATGTATCAATTTATTAAAGTATCAAAACAAAATAAAGGTGTTTTATTCATTTTGAGAAAGTCAGTTTTTTTCAATGAAATGTCATTTTAAACTTAAAACATGCAGAATGATTTATATTGGTCACATCATATGTCAGTTTGATGTGTGAATCATTAATAAACATCACTAATCCTTTATGATTAATTTTACTAAATTATAAAAATAATCTGATTGGGTTTTATTGGTTTTTAGTGAGTTTCACTTTTTGAACTAAAATGTCGATTTTAAACTAAAAATAGACACTTTGAGTCTTACCGGGAACATCATGTATAGGATTGATGTTTAAATGATTCTTACATATCACATATGACTTATGGATTATTTTTATAAAGTATAAAAACAATATTAATGGTTTTTCTTAGTTTTGAGTATTTCAGTTGTCTTTTTTACTAAAATTAATGTCAATTATAAATAAAAAGATGTGCATGAAGTCATAATGGTCACACTGTGAATTGGATTGGGGTAAAATTGATTCCTACAGGTCCCAAATTAATTATGGATATTTTAAATAAATTATAAAATGAATAATAATGTATTTTATTGTTTTTTATTATGTCTCTTATGTATTTTACTAAAATGTCATCTTGAACTGGAAACATGCACTTTGAGTCATACCAGTCACATCATGTGTCAATTTTATGTAAGATTAAAACCTACACATAAAAAATTTCTTAAGAATAATTTTAATAAATTATCAAGAAAATCCGAGTGTGATATATTTCTTTTCGTTGAGTGAATCTTTTTGAACTAAAATGTCAATTTTAAACTGATAATGGAAACTTTTAGTCATATCAGCACATCGTGTATCAGATTGAGGTTTGATTGATTCCTACATGTCACAAATTACATATGGATTGTTTTTAAAAATTATCAAAACAATACGAATGTGTTTTCTCGATTTTTATCATTCTAGTGGTATTTTTTTAAAAAATGTCAATTTTATATAAAAATACACACATGGAGTCATACCAGCCACACCATGCATCTAATTGAGGTTTGGATGATTCCTACATGTCCCAAAAGACTTATGGATCATTTTCCAAAATTATAAAAACAATAAGAATGCATTTTCTTACTATTGAGTACATCATTTGTGTTTTTTACTAAAATATCATTTTGCACTAGAAACATGCATTTTGAGTCATGCTGGTCACATTGTGGATCGGATTAACATGAGACTGATTCATACATGACATAAATGACTTGTGAATAATTATTATAAATTATAAATACAATCTAAGTGTTTTTTCTTAGTTTTATGTATGTCACTTTTCCTTTTTACTAAAATTAATTTAAATTTTAAATAAAAAGACACAGTTAGAGTCATACAGGGCACGTCAGGCAACATATTGAGGTTCATATTATTCTTAATTGTCACAAATGACTTATGTATTGTTTTTATAAAGTATAAAAAACAATATTAATGATTTTTATCAATTTATACTATGTGATGTGTGTTTTGAACTAATATGTAGATCATAAACTAAAAACATATAGCCTGATTCATACCGAGAACACTGTGTATTAAATTTATGTGCAGTCCATTGAGTATGAAATATGTTTTTTGATTTAAACTATATATAAAATACATAAAATAGAGGAAATGTTTTATTATAATGGAAGATAAAATACATGCTCCATAAAATACTTCTGGTTTTAGGCAGCGTGGGGTTTCTAATTCCATCATAAAGGAACATGTTCTCCCTTTTTGGATTATTGTGATACTTGAAATCAAAATATGATTTCCCAAAATATCTGTGAAAAAAACTAAATATTTATTAGATAAAAATGATATTTATATTAACATAAAAATTATAGATAAAATGATGAAAATTTTAATTGAATGTGTTCTAGGAATTCACATTTTCATGATGTTTATATACATTCGTGACCCATTTCCGTGTTTTCATTATCTCAGTTGTAGCCTTAATGTCTAATCTCTCAAGATCATGATAAACCTCGAACAAACCATCCCAACATGAGAAAAATAATCCAAATATATAATAAAAACAATTCTTATGTTATTAATACTAAAATGAAAGATATTAAACATAAATATGAAACTATACATTACTCCTATAGACCATGATTTTACTGTGAAAACAATAAGATAATAAAGTATGTAAAATAGGAGAAGTTTTTAAAATATTTATAAAGAACCAACCAACTATGTTGTATTTTGAATCACTAAAATTATTTGATAAAATTTAGATACAGGTTAATTTAGTTTGGATATGGGTGAATTTGTTTGATTAGTTTTGATTATGTGATGTTTTTTAACTAAAATGTAAATTATAATCTAAAAACATACAGTTCGAGTCCTGTCGAACACACTATGTAATATATTGAGGTGTCGATAATAGATTATGTAATGTGTTTTTTTCTTTCAACTTTCTACACCAAGACAAAAAAGAAATAAATGTTCCATTTGTATGGAAGAGGAAACCCCATAATTCCAGAAACACCTCATCCAAAAGCAACAGTTCTCTCATTTTTGGTTTATTGTAGATAGCTGAAGGAAAAATATTACCTCCCTACATATTTGTGAAAAAAATAAATAATTATTACATAAAAAATGTAAATAAACTTATAAATAGTAGATAAAATGGTGAAAAATTAACTAAAAATGTAGAAGTAATTCACCTTTTCATGATCATAGTAAAGGAGTGAATCATCCTTGTTAATGAAGTCATTTCTTCATGGTCTCTATGAAAATTTTCAAAATAATTATCAGATAAAATTTATGAATAATTTAACAAAAAATATATATATAATGACAAGAAAATCAACTAAAAGGAAATCTATTCTAGTTATATATCATTAAACTATATTATAATTATTATTGATCATATGAAACTAAAATAAAATGAATTTTTCCAATCATTCATGGCCTTAAAGAAAATATTTTATAATCTCAATCCAAAAAACATGATATATTTAACTACTTTACAATAACATAACATTCATGTATTACAAAAAAATCCCATAAAAACTTTTACCTTTCTAGGTTGGTGTAAAAGTAATATATAAACATTTTCATTCTTATATTTTATAAAAAACTATCATAACACATTATATATTCTTGGATTATACTAAACATTAGAGTATCCCTTTATTTATTCCTATAAAACATTATCCATTAGTGTAAACCTATTAGAGTTCATTGATTGAACTGAAATAAATATTTAAATTTTAGTTTTTATGGAACATAATAACATATATCTTTTCCTTTCACCATAATAGAGAGTAAAACTCCATTATAAACCACTAAATTCTTATTGGATTATACTATAGATTAGTATATCTGTTTCAATATTCTAGGTGTTGAAAAACTCTAAAATAACATCATCATTATTATTTTATCAAAATGGTAATATCCCTATTTTTATGTATTTTTTATTGAGAATGACGATGAGTTTTTTATTAATGAGTTGTGAACATTGATATTTTTACAGGATTAATGTGCATATGCATATTAGTAAAGAACCCGTGGAAAAACATTTCTGGTGAGTCAATGAACAAGTATCTATATGAATAGTAAGGTTAGATTAAAAAACTCTACTCATGTAAAAATTGTGAGATTTTATGTGATAAATGGTGGGATGATTTAATTTCACATCATGTGAATTCAAAAGAATTAGTTTTAGTCAATCCATCTCACTAATCTAAACATAATGTGTTACTTGTGTAGATTTACTCAGCATTTTTTATTGTAAAGACCCATAAAATTCTAGGGAATTTTTTTTCTTAATTTTCGTTGAGATTTTACAAGAATTTAGTTTCTGAAGGCACCTGATTCCGAGGCCCAGTGTGCCCAGAATCATTTTCCGAAGTTTAGCTCGGGTACGTTCAGTGAAAGAATGAGTGGGTTTTCTTATATTTCGAACTGGTGCTCGGAATCTAAATCTGAGGGCACCGATGAAACCACAGCTCCGGTAATTTCTTAAGAACACCTTTTCGGGAGTTGCGTTTGCTCAGGTGCGGCTTTTAATTAAATGGGTTAACTAAAGAATAAAATAAACTATTGTGCTACGAATTTTATTTCTATTCTAGGTAGTTTAAACCTATGCATGGTGGTTTGAGTGGGACCCACTAATATCCTAACTCCACTATGTAGGATATTAGTGAGGTGGGGCCCGCAGGAGCCCTCCCCCTTTATTTCCTTTCAACCTCCCTCTCTTGAAATTAATATATAACTCACCCGCACCCCTTTTAAATACCAAGTCTTTATTCAATGTAATCATTTCGTGAATTCATTTTGAATTTCGAATTGAATGTTGGCTTCTGTGTGTTAATTAAATACGAAAAAGTCTTATTTCTTTAAGGGTCTTTTTGTTGTGCGGGAAGTTGGAGAGGAATTGCTCAAGCCTGGGTATCTTCATCTTCTTCCTTGGAGAACGCGAAGAACACACTGTAACCGACGCCGAACGCCGACCTCCGACGAAGGACGACGAATAACGCTGATTCCTCGGAGATCGATGATGCGACGCCTTGTATAGTGACGCTGACGATCCTCCATCCCTGACGCCGTCTTCCACGACGTCCCTTTCTCGCGACAAACCTTGTTCAACGACTTCATCGAGGTAGGGGGTTTGATTTAGTTCACGAATATTCTTTGCCATCCAAATGTCTTTTTTTTCTTTAGCCACTTGATATCGGATTAATGGGAGGAGTTCGGACCGCACGAACACGGTCGACCATCCTCCCCTGTTGATTTTCTATTTGTTGCGGCACGATCAAAGGCAGCGCGGTGCAACAGAACTGCGCGGAAGCAAGAGGAACGGGCGAAGACGCGCAGCACCGTCATGCCGCACCGTTGAGGGCGAACGAAGCCGCGGCCGGAGTCGGGCCGCGGCGAAGGGACGTGGCTCCCACTCGTCGTGCCAGAAAACCACGAAGGGTCGCGGCGGGGGCGGGCCGCGGCGGAGCAGGAGAGGGCGGCCGGAGCCTCCTGCCACCGGTGCACAGGGGGTGGCACTAGCTGGTCCCGCAGTAACTCACAGGCCGGTCAAACCGGCCGGTTTCCGAGAAGCCCGGGGGTCGTAACCCCCGGCTGGAAAAAGGGAGAGGGCCCCATGTGGGGCTCGCAGTTTCAATCAAGGGGGGCAGCCCCCACCCTTTCCGCCCGGCTTGGCCAGCGTCGAGCTGGCCACACCGGGTCGCGCCTACGTCAGGCCAACCGGCAGCCCAGGCCGGACCGCCCGCAACTGGCCGGGCCACCCAGGCCAGGCCGGGCCGCGCCTGCCAGGATGGGCCGCGCCCACCAGGCCGGGCCACGCCCTGATGGGCCAGACCTGGACCCGGTTCGGGTCTACCCGGTTCGGGCCGACCTAGGGGTTCTCGGGACGGGTCGGTCCGGGCCCAAAACCTCCTATAATAGGACAGGTTCGTTCTTTTGCACATATCATGGGCTACGGACCTCCGATCGACGTACCGTCAGTTGAGATGAGATCCTTGGATCAAGGTGGTCGTATAGATATATTACACTCAAGGTTTTGGAGAACTTTGAGTATGGCCGGATTGGTTCGAACACGAAACCAACCGGGCCCTCAGAGCGGAAACGCTTATAACATCAGCTTCGGACGTCCGATTGACGTACCGTCGACTTTGCTGGATTTCTCTTAGTGAGATGGACCTTTTGGATTACACCGCTCGAGTTTTGGATACAGTTGGAGTACAGTAGGGTTGGTTTTTACTAAAAAACTAACTGGGCCCCTGGAACGAAAAAGCCAATAACTCTCAGACCGGGCGTCCGATTGACGCGTCGTTTGTCGCATTGAGTTCCTTTTGCTGAGACGGAACTTTGGGATACATCAACTCCGGACTACGTGTCAGTTGTTGTATCGACCCCCCTTAGGCTCGTGGAGTGGACCCTCCCGGAAACGAGCATGCTGTGTGCGGGAACCCTAGATCTGGCTGCGAATACGACGATGATGATGACTGCACTAAAATCCTCAGTGTGTTTGGCAGCGATGAAGACTGCACTGAAATCCTCCATGGGTTTGGCAGCGATGAAGACCGTACTGAAAGCCTCTATGGGTTTGATGGCAATGATGACTGCACTGAAATCCTCTGTGGGTTTGGCAGCGATGAAGACTGCACTGAAATCCTCCGTGGGTTCGGCAGGGATGAAGACCGTACTGAAATCCTTTGTGTGTTTGACTGCGATGAAGACTGCACTGAAATCCTCCATGGGTTCGGCAGCGATGAAGACCATACTAAAATATTCCGTGGGTTCGACGGCGATGACTACTGTTCTTGTATCCTACGTGGGTCTGGCAGTGTTTGACTCTGTTCTTGCTATCCTACGTGGGTCTGGCAGAGTAGCAGGTCTGTATCCTATGTGGGTCTGATAGCTTAGCTGGTTTAGTATCCTACGTGGGTCCCAGCTTAGATGAATCAGTTTCTATATCTGATCATCCCTATCGCCTTACGAAGAAGTATACCTGTGTGAGCTGAGTCTTGACTTCCAATCAATATCTTCAATATGATTGACTTGCTTTCCTATGTGGATTCGGTTGTGTTTTCATGTGTGGATTGGGTTGTACTCCTATGTGGACGTGATGGAACTTGGGCTCGTATATTGGAGCCTAACAGGAATTGATGACTTAGGTATATATATGGGCATATACCTAAGTAGTGTTGGTTGTAACTTTGTGATTGTATCTTTCCTTTGTGGATTATCCTATGTGGATTCTGGGAGTCCTCTGGGGGTCTCGGGGTCCCTACTGAGTAGCGTATACTCACCCTTGCAAGGGCTATGCCCGCACTACATTGTGTTGGATGCAGAAGACGGACAGCGCTGATCATGGTTGAGGCTTGTGGAGCAAGTCGGTACCTGGAGGTGGACCACTGGGCGGGACGTACACGGAGCGGACAACTGGAGCCGAGGAGCTGAGGAGGCTATCTGTACCCACCCTTCAGGTAGGACTTCCAGTAGACAGCTCGACGTTGCTGATTTACTTTCAATTGATGTACTTTCTTTCTAGTTGTACTTTACATTCATTATGGGTTTGTATTCTGGCCCATTTACTTTCCTCGCTTACTATTGTACCCAATTTTGCATAGTGTTTACTTCTGCTTACTTACTCTGTGGTGTTTGTTTACTTTATTAAGGAAATGCATTCACCTTTTTGTCAGGATTTATGCCTTTGTGCTAGTCGCCAGCCCCTGGCCTATGGGAGGCGGGCTTGGGGTACTCACGGCACGGGTCCCAAGGATGGGTCGTGACAAATTGGTATCAGAGGAGTTCAGATCTACCGCAGAACTCAGGACTCTGATCTTTCTTCTATGTGAAGCAATAGTGTTATGGGTATTCAGTGTGGTTATCAGTCCAGGGAGTTCAGTGTTGGTGCGGCGGCCGACGTATCCTTACACCAGGACCCTGACTTCTGATTTCCAACTCAATACACGAAAACATTGATTGCATGTGTGTTTCAAGGTTTTCTTTGTGATTACATTGTGTCAGCTCACCAGGTATACTGTTTTGACCATGGTGCACCTGTTTCTTTTCATGAGGGTTCCACGACGGCTTCCAGCTAGGGTTCCGATATTTGTGCGAGACGACAACCCATCGAGCGATGAGGCCTCAGTGCAGGACCCTTTTTCAGCGGAGGCACCGGCGGTACCACTACCTGCCGAGCCACCGATACCACCAGCCCCAGCCGCTGAGAGTGCACGTCACCTTAGTGAAATGCAGGTGTTTCAGTGTCAGATACTTCCCAGGTTCCATAGGGAGATGGACCCTCAGGCAGCCAAGGATTGGCTGGAGGTGGTTGTGCGAGTTTTCAGGTTAGTGGGGACACTAGCTGACCTCATAGTGATCCTCGCAGCGATCCCCCTACACGTGGCAACATGCAGATGGTGGAGCTTGATGCTCCAGGTGCACAACGAGGTATCTCTCCTCTGGATGGACTTTTAGAGCCTCTACCGCTCAGAGTTCGTCCCAGCCACCCTCCATGCGATGCACATCCTGGAGCTTCTACAGCTGTGGCAGGGCAGCATGACAGTCGCCCAGTACTCGACGAGATTTACCGATCTCTTGTGCTATTCGACCGACCTGGTACGGGACCCATTCTTCCGAGCCCGGACCTTCGATTAGGGACTAAGGAATGAGATCAGGGCATTGATGATCTCCCTCAGCATTCGAACAAAGGCAGGATTACTAGAGTGATCTCTTCTCATAGAGAGATTTCTTGGTGAGTCTACACCAGTAGCGAGCCCTACTACAGGGCGGCACGTAGCATAGTCTTCTGTAGCTGGCAGTTGAACGATGTCACAGGGGTCCAGGCGGACCAGACCATCAGGAATACGGCCTCAGGACACTGGCTCTAAGGTGCGGGGTACTTGGCGCAGAGCCAGCCTTCCGAGGACCAGGCAATGCTACGCATGCGGCGGGCCAGGCCACATGGCACGTGACTGCCCGACCTGCTGTGTAGAGGAGCAGCAGACAGTTGAGGGGCCACCCAGGCAGAGGTAGAGGGTCGATCCTGTCAGTCCGCTGAGAGCAGGCGGATGAGGCAGGGGAGATGGCCGAGCAGCAGGTGGTGGGCGATGCTTTGAGGCTTTACCACCACCACCACCAGGAGGTCCACCCTGACCACAGGGAGCTGGCGGGCAGAGATAGGCTCAGCTTCAGGCAGCGGAGGCATACGATTACAGCGCGCCAGAGATGATTCGAGGTACTATCTGTGTCTACTCCACCCTTGTTACAGTTCTTATAGACACAGGAGCGAGTCATTATTTTATTGCCGCTGCCCTTGTTCGGAGATCAGATATTCCAATGGAGTCGTTGGCTCGATCCTTACAGCTAAAGACTCCTATGGGAGCAGACTTGACGATTACGCACTGGTTCCGGCAGTGTGAGCTTACTCTAGGAGGCGAGATCTTCGGCTGGGATCTTCATTTAGCGGCGTCAAGGCCTTACGACGTCATCTTGGGCAGGGATGGGTTATCCAAATTCCATGCTCATATCGACTGTATTAGGCGCAAGTTGCGGTGTGTTCTCACCGATGGAAGTAGTTTCACCTTCACTAGTGAGAAGGGATCCTTTGCAGCACAAGATGGACTCACGCAGAAGAGAGGACAGCCCATCACTCATCAGTTGGCTAGCCTCATCCTAGGAGCAGTTGATGTGCGGAGTCCGAGTTTTCCTGTAGTGGTGGATCAGTATGCAGAAGTTTTCCCAGACGACATTCCCGGACTACCTCCTCGCAGAGAGGTAGAATTTTATATTGACCTATACCCTGGGACCACCCCAATATCCACTCCAGCATATCATATGGCTCCTGCAGAGCTTCGAGAGCTACAGGTACAACTGGAGGACTTGCAGGGCAAGGGATTAATCTGACCCAGTGTTTCACCCTGGGCTTCCCTGATATTGTTCGCCAAGAAGGCAGAATGGAGCTTGTGACTGTGTTTCGACTATCGTCGGTTGAACCAGGTGACCGTGAGGAACAAGTATCCCCTACCGAGGATTGACGACCTCTTCGATCAGCTCAAGGGGGCACGGTGGTTCTCAAAGATATATCTCAGATCAGGATATCATCAGCTCAGAGTTCGAGATGAAGATGTGCAGAAGACGGCCTTTAGATGTCGGTATGGCCACTATGAATTCTTGGTTATTCCATTTGGCCTAAACAATGGTCCAGCGGTGTTCATGAGTCTCATGAATAGGATATTTCAGCCATACCTCAATCGATTTGTCGTGGTCTTCATCAATGACATATTGATATACTCGACCACTGAGGAGGAGCCCGCCCACCACATGCGGGTTGTACTAGACACACTCAGAGAGCACTATATTTATGGCAAGCTCTCGAAGTGTCAGTTCTGGTTATGTGAGGTCCACTTCTTGGGACACGTCATCTCTAAGGCAGAAGTTGCGGTGGATCCTACGAAGATCAAGGTAGTGCTAGCTTGGGATCCACCCAGGAGTGTGACAGAGGTGTGGAGTTTCTTGGGTCTAGCTGGGTACTAATGGATATTTTTTCCAGACTTTTCTAGAGTTGTGAAACCACTCTCAGCTTTGAAGAAGTAGGGTAAACCATTCGTGTGGTCAGAAAGATGTCAGCAGAGCTTCTAGGAGCTGAGACAGAGATTGACCAGCACACTTATCTTGAGGCTATCAGAGGAGGGAGTAGGGTATGTAGTCTACTGCGATGCATCAAGGACTGGACTCGGAAGTGTCCTGATGTAGGAGCAGGTCATGATCTCCTAGGGATCACGTCATTTGAAGTAGCATGAGTAGAACTACGCTACCCATGACCTGGAGTTAGCTGCAGTGGTCTTCGCTCTGAAGGTGTGGTGACACTACCTGATGGGCGATCATTTTACAGTCTACTCTAACCACCAGAGTCTCAGGTTCATCTTCTCGCAGAAGGACCTGAATCTAAGACAACGGTGATGGCTCGAGTTCCTCCAGGACTATGACTTTGAGATAGTCTATACTTCATGAAAGGGGAACGTAGTAGCTCATTCCCTCAGCTGGAGGATGGGCATTCAGCTACTCGGGGAGGCAATAAAGCAGCTAGCCACTTTGCAGATATCCTTCATGGATAGAGATGGAGCAGCCTTTCTTCAGTCACTCACAGTCACTCCTCCACTACTGCAGCGGGTCAGAGAGGCACATCGTGGGGACGCTGACTATAAGACGTGACGTGCACAGATATCCTCAGGACAGGCACCTAATGGATTCTCTATAGGAGGAGAGCACGACATCCTTTTCAGAGGACGTACCATGGTACCAGCTGCTTTACAGGTGGAGTTGCTGAGGGAGTTTCACACTTCCCCTTTAGCGGTACATCTAGGAGTGGCGAAGATGTACCAGGATCTCAAACGATAGCACTGGTGGCCTGGTATGAAGAAGGTTGTAGCTGAGTTCATTTCTCGATGACTCACCTGTCAGTAGGTGAAGGTGGACCACTAGGTACCAGCCGGCTTAGTACATCCCTTGGAGGACCCGGAGTGGAAGTGGGACGGGATATCTATGGATTTCGTGACTGGACTTCCATGCACTTCCAGAAGTCACGACTTCATTTGGGTGATTGTCGGCCGACTCACCAAGTCGGCCCACTTCTTACCCATCAGAGAGCAAGGCTCAATGGAGAGCATGGTATGCCTCTACATTCAGGAGATCGTATAGCTTCATGGTGTGTCATCATCTATTGTCTCTGATCGAGATGATCGCTTTACTTCCTGGCTTTGGAAGGGGTTTTAGGAGGCATTCGAGACGCAACTACGTCTGAGCACCACCTTTCACCCTCAGACGGATGGTCAGACGGAGATGACCATTCATAATCTCGAGGAAATGCTCCGTGCATGTTTCCTCAACTTTGGTCGCAGCTGGGAGGACCACCTACCATTGTTGGGGTTCACGTACAACAACAGCTGCCACTCCACCATCGGGATGGCACCATACGAGGCATTGTACGACCGGACATGCAGATCACCTCTGTGCTGGACAGACCCTGGGTAGTCAGCACTTGTTGGACCAGAGATGGTCTAGGCCACGACAGAGAAGGTCCAGGTCAACCAAGAGCGGATGAGGACATCTCTGAGACGGAAGAAGTCTTATGCTAACAGGAGGCGGAGGCCACTAGAGTTCGAGGATGGCGACCACGTTTTCTTGCGGGTCTCACCTCGACGTGGATTACGAAGATCTAGCCGGGATGGCAAGTTATCTCTACGGTTCATCGGATCATTCCAGGTTCTCAACAGGATAGGCGAGGTGGCTTATCGCATGTCTCTACCACCTCACTTGCACTGGGTGCACGATGTCTTCCACGTATCTTAGCTGAGGAGACACGTGCATGACCCGACGCATATCATCGACCATGGGGAGTTGGACCTTGATGATGGGGCGACCTTTGCGGAGGTCCTGGTGGAGATCGAGGATCGACAAGAGCAGGTCCTATTTGGGAGGTCGATTCCTCTAGTTTACATTAGATGGCAGCACGAGAACCTCCAGGAGATCACTTGGGAGCGGGAGGCTCAGATGCGTTCTTAGTACCCACATTTTTTCCCCTAGTTTGTGATGTATCTTTACAGGGACGTAAATCCCTGAGGTGGGAGTAATGTAAAGACCTGTAAAATTGAAGGGAAATATTTTTCATAATTTTGTTAGGGATTTTACAAGAATTCAGTTTCGGACGGCACATGATTCCAAGGCCCGGTGTGCCCGGAATCATTTTCCGAAGTTTAGCTCAGGTACGTTCAGTGAACGAACGAGCGGGTTTTCCTAACTTTTGAACCGGTGCTTGGAATCGAAATCTGAGGGCACCAATGAAACTGCAGTGCCGATAATTTCTTAATAACTCCTTTTCCGAAGTTGCGTTTTCTTGGGTGAGGTTTTTAGTTAAATGGGTTAACTAATGAATAAAATAAAATATTGTGCTACAAATTTTATTTCTATTCTAGGTAGTTTAAACCTTGGCATAGTGGTTGGAGTGGGACCCAATTATATCCTAACTCCACCAGGTAGGATATTAGTGAGGTGGGTCCCACACGAGCCCCACCCCTTTATTTACTTTTAACCTCCCTCTCGTGCAATTAATATATAACTCACCAGCACCCCTTTTAAATACCATGTCAACTCTCTTAATTAATGAATTGAATTAAGTTATTTAATGTAATCAATTCATGAATTCATTTTGAATATCGAATTGAATGTTGGATTGTGTGTGTTAATTAAATACGAGAAAGTCTTATTTCTTTAAGGGTCTTTTTATTGTGCGAGAAGGTTGGATAGGAATTGCTCAAACCTGGGTATCTTTATCTTCCTCCTTGAAGAATGTGAAGAACACACCATCACCGATGAAGAACACCGACCTCCAACGAAGGACGAAGAATAACGCTGATTCCTCAGAGATCGATGACGCGACGTCGTGTACCGTGACGCCAATGATCCTCCTTCCGCGTCACCGTCTTCCGTGACGTCCCTTTCCCGTGAAAAACCTCGTTCGAAAACTTCATCAAGGTAGGGGGTTCGATTTAGTTCACGAATATTCTTTACTGTCCAAATGTATTTTTTTCTTTATCCTCTTGATATCGGATTAACAGGAGGAGGTCGGACCGCAAAAACACGGCCGACCCTCCTCCCCCTTTGATTTTGTGTCTGTTGTGGCATGAGAAAAGGTAGTGCGGTGCAACGGCACCGCGCAGAAGCAAGAGGAACGGGCGAAGAAGGGCGGGGCCGTTGAGGCCAAACGAAGCCGCGACCGGAGTCGGGTCGCGGCGAAGGGGCGTGGCGTCGTTGCGTTGTGCCGGAAAACCACGAAGGGACGCGGCCAGGGCGGGTCGCGGCGGAGTAGGAGAGGGCGGCTAGAGCCGCTGGTCGCCGGTGCACAGGGGGTGAGACCGGATGGTCCCACGGTGAATCACCGGCTGGTCAAACTGGCCAGTTTTCGAGAAGCCTGGGGTTCGTAACCCCTGGCTAGAAAAAGGGAGCGGCCCCCACGTGGGGTCATGGTTTTAATGAAGGGGGGAAGCCCCCCCCCCCTTTCCGCTCGGCTCGTCCAGCGCCAAGCTAGCCACACTGGGTCGCGCCCACACCCGGCCCACCGGCTGCCTCAGCTGGACCGGCCGCAGCGGGCCGAGTCGCCCCGGTCTGGCCGGGCCGCGCCGGCCGCACCGGCAGGGCTGGGCCACGCCCACCGGGCCGGGCCGCGCCCTAATGGCCCGTACCTAGACCCCATTCGGGTTGATCCGGTTCGAGCCGACCCAGGGGGTCTCGGGCCGGGTCTGTCCGAGCCTGAAACACCCTAAAAATGGACTGGTTCGTTCTTTTACCCATATCTTGGGCTACGGACCTCTGATCGATGCACTGTTAGTTGCGATGTGATACTTGGATCGAGACGGTCATATTGGTAAATTGAACTCATGTTTTCGGAGAACTTTGAGTATGACAGGTTGGATCGAACACGAAACAAACCGGGCCCTCGGAGCGGAAACACATATAACTTATGCTCCAGACGTCTGATTGACGTGTCATCGACTTTCTTGGATTTCTCTTAGTGAGACGGACCTTTTGACTTAATCCGATCGAGTTTTGGACTCATTTGGAGTGCATTCGCGTTGGTTTTGACATAAAAACCAACCGAGCCCCTGGAATGAAAAAATCCATTAACTCTCAGACCAGGTGTCCAATTGGCATGTTGTCTGTCGCGTTGAGTTCCTTTTGTTGAATTGAACTTTGGGATACATCAACTCCGTACTACATGTCAGTTGATGTATCGACCCCCATTGGGCTCTTGGAGTGGACACTCCCGGAAACGAGCATGTTGTGTGTGGGAACCCTAGAGCTAGCTGAGACTGCGACGATGATGATGACTGCACTGAAATCTTCCGGGGGTTCAGCAGTGATTAAGACTGCACTGAAATCCTCTGTGGGTTTGGCAGTGATGAAGATCGTACTGAAATCCTTCGTGGGTTCGGCGGTGATGAAGACTGCACATAAATCCTCCGTGGGTTCGACAACGATGAAGACTTCACTGAAATCCTCCGTGGGTTCGGCAGTGATGAAGACCATACTGAAATCCTCCGTGGGTTCAACGACGATGAAGACTGCATTGAAATCCTCCGTGGGTTCGGCAGAGATGAAGACCATACTGAAATCCTCGGTGGGTTTGACGGCGATGAATACTGTTCTTGTATCCTATGTGGGTCTAGAAGTGTTTGACTTTGTTCTTGCTATCCTACGTGGGTCTGGCAGAGTAGCTAGTCTGTATCCCATGTGGGTCCGACATCTTAGCTGGTTTAGTATCCTACGTGGGTCCCAGCATAGATGAATCAGTGGCTATATCTGATTATATCTATCACCTAACAAAGAAGTATACCTATGTGAGTTGAGTCTTGACTTCCAATCAATATCTTCAATATTAATGACTTTCTTTCCTATGTGGATTGGGTTGTGATATCCTGTGTGGATTGGGTTTTACTCCTATGTGGACGTGATCGAACTTGGGATCGGATGTTGGAGCCTAACGGGAATTGATGACTTAGGTATATGTATGGGCATATACCTAAGTGGTGTTGGTTGTTACTTGGTCATTGTATATTTCCTTTTTGGATTATCCTTTGTGGATTCTGGGAGACCTTCGGGGGTCTCGGGGTCCCTACTGAGTAGCGTATACTCACCCCTACACGGGCTATGCCCGCACTACGTTGTGTTGGATGCAGACGACGGACAACATTGATCGTGGTTGAGGCTTGTGGAGCAAGTCGGTACCTGGAGGTGGACCACTGGGCGGGATGTACACGGAGTGGACAGTTGGACCCGAGGAGCTGAAGAGGCTATCTGTACCCACCCTTCAGGTGGGACTTCTAGTAGATGGCTCGATGTTACTGAATTACTTTCAGTTGTTGTACTTTCTTTCTAGTTTTACCTTACATTCAACTTGGGTTTGTATTCTGGCCCATTTACTTTCCACACTTACTTTTGTATGCAGATTTACTCAGTGTTTACTTCTGCTTGCTTACTCTATGGTGTTTGTATACATTATAAAGGCAATTTCTTCCCATTTTTGTCATGATTTATGCCTTGGTGCTAGTCACCAGCCCCTGGCCAACGGGAGGCGGGCTTGGGGTAGTCACGACACAAGTCCCGAGGACGGGTCGTGAAATTTATATTATATCATGCAACTAATTGATTGTCAAATAGCCCAAATAATTCCCCCACCAACCAAAGTGAAAATATTGTAATTTTATTTTCTGGAAATTCATGATTTAGTTGATGAAATTTTTTTTTATTTATTTTTTTAGAGGTTTTGGAACAAGCTACTAGATTCTTTTTCAAATCTATTATTTTTTATTTTTGGTGCTTTAGGATTTCATTTGAAGTGGGTTTTTAATTTTCAAGGATTTCTTCATAAAGTGGTTTCTTTTTATTTGATGTCATGTTTTCTTTATCACCAGTAATCCTCAATGACCGCAATCTATTAATGCTAGTTATCCCCCAATATTTCTATAAAACACCTTCTAGATTTAGTTGTTCATTACAACCAATTTTATTCAGACATTTGATTTGGATTATATACTTTTTTTATGATTACTAAGACCCTTTATTTGCAGTGTAGATAAGCCATGGGCAAGCAACTGCATATAATTTTTTATTATTTTTCAGTTTTTTCTTAGTTATGGGTTGCTTTCACAGTTAAGTAATATTTTATATTACATGGAATGTTCTAATGGAAATTGTATCCAATTATAATCAGTTCGAAAAAAAGTTGTGTTTGATTTGTTTCTAAAAAATCCTCCACTTAAATTCCTGTAAAAAACACTTAAACAGGTGGTGAAAAACATTTTTTTCAATAATCATCTAGAATCACTTGTACAACGGATCTTATCATAAGCAACAAGTGTTTTGCGCACTTTTCAATAATTTTTCTCAAACACATCCTTGGTATGATACCCACTCTACCCTATTTCCTAATAATTTTATTGGATTCAGGCTAGTGATTCATCTCCTACACCTCCATAGTCTCTGCCTCTTCCTCCTCCTCTGCCTCAGTCTCCACCTCCCACTACTCCTCCTCCTCTTCCTTCACTTATGTATCCACCTTTTCCTCCTACAATGCAGATAAATTTTATTATTTGCGGGCTAGCACTTCTAAAAAAAATTACTCTATTATACTTATCCTTGAGAAACTGATAAAAAAAATAATATATAATCATTTTAAAACTAATTCTTCACACCCCAAATATATTTTTATGGTCATATATTTTACTAGATCAAAAACATAACAAGTAATCACCTAATTTTTTTTGGAAAAAATTCGGACACTATGTACACTTCCCAATCATCTCTAAAAAATTACTTTTACATTTTACTATAAAGGTTGTCAACAATATTAGTAGTACTAAGAAAATATGGACAAAAAAACAGATTATGAAATATTTTTAATGAAATTGTAATTACATTTGAAAAATTCATGATTGGGGATGCTAGTATTTTTATTGTTTATGATCTCTCTCATAAATGTTTAAACATAATATCCATTATCGTTGGCAGTATATTTCACCAGACACTATAGAAACATTGACCCAAATATTATATTGTTTTGAAATATGTTTTTATAGTTAAATATTTCTATATATACATTAATCTATTTTCATTTGAATAAATCCATAGGATTTTTATGTTTAGTCTCCGAATTCATTCCATGATTTAAAATATACTTAGCAACCACCCTATCATAACAAAATTCTTGTTAAAACACTCATTAAAAACATATAATTTGAATTTTATCTATAAAATTTTGATTAACTGTATTAAAAATTCACAATTCACATCATGTGTGAAAGTTTTAGTGGATATCTATGCACTGTATCTAAGAAATAAATATTTGGGGTATCAAGATTGACTGCCATCATCATCCAGTATGGTATAAAAAACAAAAACATATAAGTAATGAAAAAATAAAAATATATCTTATGTGATTAGATTGTAGATTTTTTTATGTATTATAGGAATCAAGAAGATTTCATCTTATGTTATTTGTTTCTCAAACGCATCATATTGATAATATTTTCTCTTCTCAATTTCTTCCTTCTACAAAGTAGTTTTTTTATAGAAATGAAATTGGGATTAATGAATCCAAATCATGATTCACATGGTTTTACCTTTATATAGAAATAATATAAATTCCTAAAGAAATTAATAATAGTTATTAACATTAATGAATATATTATATCACTATTTTGACAGACCTATTAAGAAAATGTTCCTTATGTATATATTCACTACTAAGACTCCCAGTCATTCACTAGTAGAAATCCCACCTATACCAACTCTTCT
Organism: Viscum album; assembly: GCA_963277665.1. Lineage (NCBI taxonomy): Eukaryota > Viridiplantae > Streptophyta > Magnoliopsida > Santalales > Viscaceae > Viscum > Viscum album. Next base: position 1,459,927,626 of record OY728121.1, read on the forward strand.
TTCCCAATGGTTTTAGAACCCCATTAAGATATAAAACATATTACAATGGTTATATGAAACTATTGGTATAGTCTAGTATAAGTTGGATTTTGCCAACAGTTTATTGAAATTGTTGGTATAGGCTGATATAACATGTGTTTTCCAACGGTTTACTTAGCTGTTGGAAAATAAGACCTGATTACCAACAGTTCTTGAGAACAGTTGGGACAAACCTTCTTAAAACATTGAATTCTCCTCACACCCCACCGCAACCGCACTGCTCCACTCCTATCCTCCTCATGGTTGCCCCCATCCCAAGTCCCCCTTGTTTCCTCTCTCATCCCCCTCACGCCCCCTTCTCCCATCCTGACTCCCCCCTCACCACTTGTCACTCGGCACTCTCTACTCTGCGCTCACCACTCACTGCTCGCTGCTCCCCGCTCGCTGCTCTCCATTCACCACTCCCTGCTCCCCGCTCCCCACTCCTCGCTCTCCACTCCCCGCTCACCGCTCCCCACTCCCTGCTCCCTACTCGCCTCTAGTCGACATGCATCCCCCCTCCTGATCCTCCTCTAGTTGAGAATCCCATTCTAGCTCTTGCATCCCCCTCCTCATCCTCCTCTAGTCGAGCATCTCCTCCTAGGTCGCACATCCCCCAAGGTTAAGTTTTCCCTCACCCGACACGAATCACCCCAAGGTCAAGCATTTCCTCACCCAATGAGAATCCCCCCTAAGTCTAGAAGGTCAAGCATCCCCTCTGGTCGAGCATCCCTCCTAGGTTGAGGATCCCCTATGGTCAAGTATCCCCTTCTATGTTTTTCTGATTCGGGTATTCTTTTACAGTGAGTCCCAAATATTTTTCTAGCATTGTTAATTGATTCATTGTTTAGTTTGAGTTTCATTGATTCAATTTTTTTCATTTCATATTTTTTTCATTTATCTTTGATATATGATTGATTTTGGTTTTCTCAAAACATAGAAATAGTTGTCATTTTGGTGTTCTTATATATAAATCATTGGAAGATCACATAGAAGATACCTTGAGAACATGCCCTCATCATATCTTCTAGAGTTTGAATCGCCCTTTCAGACTGTCCATCTGTTTGGGGGTGATAAGCAGTACTCATATGAAGCTCAGTATTCAAAGCCTTCTAGAGAATTTTCCAGAATTTTGATGTAAACCGGTGATATCTATCAGACACAATCGATAGAAGTGCACCAAGAAGTCTTACAAAAACATTAATATAAAGTCTTACCTGGTGATCAAGTGGTAAATCCTCTCTTATAGTAAGGAAATGTGTTGATTTTGTGAGACGGTCAACAATTACCCATATTACATCATTCCTTCTAGGTGTCCTCGGTAGTCCGGTGAAAAAATCCATCGTAATGTTATCCCACTTCCACATAGGAATAGGTAGAGGTTTCATCACTCCTCTATGATGTTGTCTCTCAGCCTTCACATGTTGAAAAACTAGACACCTTGACACGTAATCACCAATTTCCCACTTCATATTATCCCACCAAAAATATTCCTTCAGATCAATATATATCTTTGTGTTATCAGGGTGTATATAGAAATTTGACCTATGAGCATCATCTAATAGTTCCATTTTTAGCTCAGGTACTGATGGATCACATAACATCTTCGCAAACATCAGAACTCCTTCCTCATACACGAAGTCTTCCAATCTCCCATCCCTAACCGCAATTATTTTCTTGTGTAGATTTTCATCATCAGATTTAGTGATTTTTATCTTCTCTAGAAAATATGGTTTAGCAATCATTTTAAATAATAAATGTTTTTCCCTTCCTTGAAAATTCCCATATCAATCTTTAGTAGATCCATGAATATAGGATTTCTCTCAATCCTCATTTGAGTTAGAAGTCCATGATCTTTCCTTCTTTATGCATCTACCACATTATTTTCCTTTCTTGGGTGGTAGTGTATTGAACTATCATAATCTTTGAGTAACTCAAGCCATCTCCTTTGCCTCATGTTGAGTTCTTTTTGTGTGAAAATGTATTTCAAAATCTTTTGATTTGTGTATATCTCACATTTTTCACCGTAAAGATAATGTCTCCATATTTTCATAGCAAAGATTATTGATACTAACTCACATCGTGAGTTGGATAATTTTTCTCATGAGTCTTCAACTGCCTTGATTCATATGTAATAACTTTACCATTTTTCATTAGGATGCAACCCATCTCATTCTTTGAAGCATCAATGTATATTGCAAATCCATCACTTCTAAATGGAAGATTCAATATTGGAGCATTGACCAATTGTATTTTCAATTCTTCAAATAATTATATAAATTCTTTAGTCCACACAAACTTAACTCCTTTACGTGTGAGCTTGGTTAGCGAGTTATCCAGTCGGGTGAAATTATAAAAGAATTGCCGATAGTAACCTTCTAAGCCAATAAAACTGCATACCTCGGTTATTTTTGTTGGCATGGTCCAATCTTGGATTGCCTTTGTCTTTGTAGGATCAACTAGGATTCCATCATTAGAGACAATATTTCCTAGAAAATAAACTGATTTAAGCCAGAATTCATATTTTCTAAACATCCCATATAATTTATTTCCTCTAAGAGTTTTCAGAATAATCCACATGTGATCCTCATGGTCTTCATATCTTTTTGAGTATACCAGGATATCATCAACGAATACTACAACAAATTTATTAATATATTCCTTGAAAACTCTATTCATTAAATCCATGAAAATAAAGGGTGCATTAGTCAGTCCAAAAGGTATCACGGTAAACATGTAATTTCCATACCTGGTTCAAAATGCTATCTTAAGAATATCTTCCTTCCTCACTCATAGCTGATGATACCTGGATCGAAGGTTAATCTTTGAAAATTATTGAGCTCCATGAAGTTGATCAAATAAATCATCAATATGAGGCAGTGGATATTTTTTTATTGTAATATCATTTATTTCCCTATAATCAATGCATAGCCTCATGGATCCATCTTTCTTCTTGACAAACAAGACCGGGGCTCCCCATGGAGAAACACTAGGGTGAATAAATCCGTTTTCACTCAACTCCTCTAGTTGTTTCCTTAGCTCCACTAACTCCACAGTGGCCATTCTATAGGGTGTCATTGATATAGGTCATACACCAAGAATTAAGTAAATGGAAAACTCAATTTCCCGCTCTAGTGGATGTACAGGTAAATCCTCTTGAAATACATCAATGTATTATTGCACTCTATAAACATCTTCAATTTGAATATTTCTTTCCTCACCCAAAGATATTGGCTTCTCTTCCTCTCAATGAATTTCATTCAATAAGGCTACTGGGGGTGGGTCTAGATAAGAAAAATATGGTGAGGTCTCTTCTCTATAGATAATAGAATCTACACCATTCTCAAAAATTGTAACTTCCTTTTTCTTATAATAAATCTTCGCATCATAGTTTGATATCCAATTAATAATGAGAATTATATCAAAGTCAGTCATTGGTATGATGTTAAGGTTAACAACTAAATCACTTTTATGTGTCATGATGGAGAATAGTTGTCATGCCTTTGTTGCAATGATGAATCCCCTATGATTTTTGACTAATAAATCATTTATTAAATCAAATTGGAAATGTCTAATTTTTTTGGAAAACTAGGAAGATATAAATGAATGTGATTATCCAGAATCAAATAAAGTGGTGGATATGTTTTGGGTAACAATTAAAGTACCTTCCACCACATCATTAAGAACTTCAACTTCCGTAGTTGTAATCGCATAAGCTCTCCCTTTCTCTCTTGGATTTTTCGGTGGCATGTTTTCTTGGAGATTAGTGTCCCATCTCTCTAAAATTATAACATTGAACATCATAAAATTGTTTCTTCCCCTTACATTCATGAGATAGATGACCCTTTTCTCTACACTTATAGTACACTCTCTTGCCTTTCAAGGATTTCCCAAGTTGATTATTTCCACAGTTCTCGCATAATTGAAATTTCTCCGTTCCCTTGTTCTTCTTTGGGGCTTCACCTTTACCTTGGTTATCAAAGTACTTCTTCTTATCTTGGTTTCCCTTGAACAAATTTGATCTAGAAAATTCTTTTTCTATTTTTATGGCACTTGATACAATTTCATCATATGATGAAAATGTTTGAGAAGCCAGTTCACTTTGTATACGTGGCATAAGACCTTCAAAGAAATGATCAATCTTGTATGTCAAGCCACGTATGTAATCTATGGCATACCTGGCTTTCCTTGTGATGTTAACCTAATACTCTGCAACACTGTCTTCTTCCCTTTGTTTTAAGACAAGGAATTTCCTCTTCATTTCGGTTCATTGCTCACAAGGGGAATATTTTTCAAAGAATATTTCCTTAAAGGTCCTCCATTTAATATCTTATATTTCTTCTTCCTCCATGGTATTCAAAATCAAGGACCACCATTGATCAGCATCACCCTTAAGACAATATACCGCCAGTATTACGTTTTCATTTTCATTGTATCTTAATGCCATGAATATCTTTTCAAGGGACTTGATCCATTTCTCAGTAACCACTAGATTAGTATTACCAATTCAATATGGGGGATTCTGCTACATGAAGCGATCCAACACAGGTTTGGAATGGTTATTTGTTACAACCTAAGTAAGTAATCCCAAAATTGTCATGATAGGATCTGCTCAAACATTGACGATATTGACATGATCAATGGGGATATCCCTACGTTTCTCATGAGTATTGATTCCCCTTCTTTCATTAGATACAATTTCTAAATAATGGAACACACTATATTAGGGTATGAATCACAATGTATAATCATAACTTAACAAAATACTTTGCATAAATTGAGATCTTACGCATGGATAATCCCGTAATCAGAAAAATGGTTTCTTTGAGGAATAATTTAAATTTCAATCCTTCAAAATGGATTTTAAATTAAATATAAATTATCCTAAACATATAACCTATGAGTTTTATAACCAATAGTGCATCAAGGCCTATCGTCGTGTACCAGGATACCCCAGGTCAAGCATAAAACTCCTTGTCAGAGCTTTCACTCCTAGGTACATCTGTGCCAGAGCCACCTCTACATGCTAATATCCAGACAGGTATGTATTTGATATAAGGATTCAAATAATCTATTCCTTACCAAAATACTATGACGTTCTTGTACGTTTATGCTCAAATACTACCTTAGGGATTTGTTCCATACTATACATTTCCTACTCTAGTTTCCATGTTTTCTACTTAAATTACTCTGATACCAACTGTAACACCCCAACCCCTCTAGAACAGAGTCGGTGCATTACTTGTTATATTGGTATGGTTATAAGGAATGAAAATTTCGAAGGAATGATCAGTTTAGTAGTCTTGAAGAAACTAGATACATAAATGTAACTCAAATTACATTGGAAAAGGTTACAAAATACAATACATAACACAAACTAAAAAGTACATCCACAGGAACTCAATAAATGATCTCTTCTTCATCACCTATTGAAGGTAAAAAAATGAAAGGGGTGATCTAAAATTCTCAGTAAGAGTTACAAATGTTGGAATCATGAATCAATAATAACTGAATTGTAAACAAATCAACATGGCATGGTGAAGAAATGAAAACTCACACCATTAATAAACTGAGAATGAAACTCCATCAATAGATTTTGTCATAGTGAAAACCTCATAGATAGTAATAAATGATAGTGAATAAAGATAATTATTGATAATTGGATGTCATATATTTATGACATGATACCATAATACCATTAAAATGGTTTATTTCTATGGGTAGAAACCAATATGATTTTTGGAAACAAACTCGAAGGGTTTGTCGCCAACTGATTTGTCTCGTGAGACCTGTTGATGCACCAAGGGGCTATATTAGGCCCCACCCACCACATCATGTCCAAATAATTCTTTATATGTTGATTCAATATAAGAGAAATATGCCTTTTCAATATCCTTATAGAGTAGAGTATACAGATTCATCAATATTTCTATAGTTAAATTAACCTTCCAAATAAACACCATATGTAAAATAGTATACGGTTTAGACAACAAACATATAAATGATATGAGATTATGGATATTTAATATAAATATAATTTCAAATGAAAAGTTATCTAAAATGGTCATTAGGTATACCACATAAGGATTATTAGGTGCACAATACAAAGTTAGTCACAACAAAATCGTAGTTGAGATAAAGTCTATTACCACAATGTAATCGATCGTATCATATGACCATAACTTAATAACCCTAGAATGAGTCATTTAATACCATGAATATATATATAATTATGTTATTATATATCAAATGGAAGTACACATAAACCATATACAATAAATAATTGGTGAACAATGGAAATCTCACGGAAATGAAAGTGAGATGAGAAACCACTTTCCTTATGCTCGAGTGCGTTCTTCATTTGTTTTAATGACCTAAATAATAAAATTTAGCTTAATTAATTAATAATTAAATAACCTCATTTTAATGTAATTTATTTATTATAACCTTATTAGGTTCATTAATGGCCCTTTTTATGGGTTTAATAGGTTCAATTTTATTGTTTTGGGAGCATTTTCTATCATGGTTTTCATGATTCGTTTACTTGTATTCGTGAATGAAAGTTCATTTGAAATGTGGTTAAACATCCAGAATTGTTAATATATATAATTACTGATATTAAAGATATATTAATTATCTTATAATGATTCTGGGTTATATACTTGAGGATGAATCATTAGTTAAAAGTTATTGATAAACGCTTGGATTAAGCTTGTCGGCTTTGTGCACGGTGAACAAGTTTTGTATTGTTATTCCATATTATGAGTGTTTTGGGATTCCAGAACATTAATGAGATGAAATACATATATTATGATATATTTAAACCATAGAAATGGTTTCATGACCATAATTGAAGATGGTAATGAAAATTAAGAACTCGTCATCCTTGAATGTGATTAATTAACACATCTCGGACGATGTTTTCATTTTTAGTATAAGAGGAGGGGGAAAGAGAAATGATGATGAAATATTGAATTAGCATAATATAATTCCAGTTTATGTAAGGTAATTCAATTATCATATAATTTGGATTAATTGATGTGAGGAAATAAGTATAAAATAAAGTAACTCAAAATAGAATAAAAATTGAGAAATTTCTTACAAAAATTTGGCAGCCGAACGGCGTCACATAAAATTTAATAAAACAGTTTGATGAGAGAACGGGTATCTCATCACTCATAAATAATATGTTAAGTAAGGGGAATATGGAATGGAATATCCCAACACAATCCAATTGAAAATAAAAGATAAAACATAAATGAAAGATTTATGAAAAGAGAAGGGTGGTTGATTCTCTTACCTTGTAGAGTAACTCCCAAAACTTGAAGGTTGGGACCATGGGGGTTTGATGAAACCATGGGAGGACTCCTAGGGAGTTAATACCACCATATAATCTAGTATAATGAGATTGAAATTAAATAAAACTAAAGGGGTGAGTGGGTATTTATAGTAATTAAAAGGGAGTTTTTTATTAATTTAAAGGGACACCTCATTAGTGATTTTGGCAAAACCATAGGTCTTCCCATGGTATTTTCCCATTTTTTTCCACTTGGGACACCTCATGTCATAATATACTTTAAAAAATTCTACCATCCTTTTATATTTAATTATTACAGCATTATTATGTCATTAAACTACCGAAAACTCAAAACATTATTTTTACTATTCACAAAAAATTCATGTATTTTAGAAAAATCCCAAAAAATCACCCTAAGCATTTTTTGATGTGTAGAGTTCAAAAATGAACTCCATATTTTGAAAATAATTTTCTATGTATTTTTAATTTATTTTTTAAATAAAATCATTGTTAATTTGAAAAATAACAATTTTAAATATATAATTAGTTCTATATCACATTGAAAATTTAATAAAAATCTCATTATATTATTACATTAAGAAAATAAAAGATTCTCATTATTTAATATTTATAAGGGTTATATTACTATTCATAGGGGTATGTTACTATTCATTAGAAAAATCACGTTGGTTCTATCAGACTCCAAATGACTTACTGGTCACAACTCTAGATGACAGTTTTTTGAAATTCAAAACATAAAAGTGGAAAATTTATGTTTAATGAATATGTATTGACTATATATAAAATAACAAAGTGTTGTTTCAAAGGAGAACAATGCTTTAGGAAATATAAGCTATAAATAGAATGTATTTAAGAGAAGAATACCATAAAATGTTTGGGGTGTTATATGAACAGTATAAGATTTGTTTATAGTTTCATAAAGAATATCATATTCTATGTAAAATCATTTCGAGATCATAAAAATGTTAAGAATATATTATGTGTAGAATTATTCATACCATTGATTCTTTGTAGATATATTTTTCATGTGAATGGAGTTTTATAATTTGAAAATGAAAATGTTGTCTAATGCATACTTTTTTAATATGTACATGCTGTATGTGAAGGGAAATTGGTTTATGGATAAATGTGTTGTTCTTTTTGGATTCACATATAGTTGAATGAGTGACCATATTTTTTTAAATTATTATGTGTTATCTCGATTCAAAATTTCCTAAAAATATGGCATTAACTCATGGGAAAGGTGTTGAAAATTTTTTAGAGATGTGATTTACAAGAATCTATTTCTATATTTTCCCCATGTTAATTTTTTCAATGGAATAACAACACTATATGAAGGATTCATTTTTCAAAATTATTTTCCTTCACACAAAAACAATATTTATGTGAAGTGTGTGTTATATGATATTTCCATTTGAGTGTTGTTTTATATCAACATGTATGGTAATAAGGTTGGTTTATCAACAACTATGTTATAACACGGACTGGGGATTTTTTTGAACATCGAAGAACTTTTCTTTGAAGCTCAATAGTGTATTATTTTCTTTGTGCTTTAATATTTCTCAAATTATAAACATTTTTATGTAGATGAAACAAGGTTTTCTCTTCTTTCACATGTTTAATATTGATTGAAAATTTCATATTCACATGAGAAATTAGAGAACTCTCATTTTTTTTCGTTTTCTTAGTTTATCCTTTTATAAATCATCAGACTATATGATCAAAAATTATTTCTTATCGTGCTCAACATTCATCATAGGTGTGGATCCATTCATAGCAACTAATTTAGAACTTGATAACATTGGATATTTTCCTACACAACTAATAAAATTATTTTGACTAGGAATCAATGTCATACATATTATAGCTCAATGAACAACATAATTACACCTTAAAAGTCATACAAAAGATAGCTCCATGACCAACATTATTAACATATGCCTCATTTTGAGTTTCTATATTCCAAAATTACCCATAACAGTGACCATATACATTTCAATATTAACATAAATTATCAAGGCTATCAAATATTTTTCTAGGAGATAAATTCCTCTTCATATGTGAAAACTAATTTTGAACAATAGTTTTGTTCTTAGTTTTAACTATGATCTCATTTTCTTATTCTAGTATACCACTTGTATGAGTATATATATTATACCAACAATCAATGTCAATGTGCACAAACTTCCAGAAACACTAATATTTTACAAAAAATCTTGTTTCTTTCTCAATTGAGGTAGTTTTTCTATATTTATTTCATCGATGTCTTTGGATAGATTCACTATAATTTTGGGATTAGTTGGGGGAACTAATCTTCTTACATATTCTCACATCCACCCTTAATGTATTGGTGAGTTTTGTTATATTATATATCACTGGGTTTTTCATATTCTTTGATCTTTTTACAATACTTATAAATAAAAAGGACCTAGAAATTATAAATTTATTAGGGTAGTGGGATACATTATTCCATGAGGATGAAGTGTAGACTATCCAAATGTTCTAAATACTTTAATCCTTGTTCATCACTTATAGCATATATTATTTCTCTTATTATTTATTTTTCTAGGTATTCTAGAATAACAACAGTAATTTCCTAATGTTTATACATACATTGACTCCACTTAAATCTATATCTTGCTTGAAATATTGCCTTTTAATTCATTGCAGTTCCATTCCTACAGATTTTTGAAAGCATGGAGGTTTGATATTGAGATATCCAAATAGAAGAGTGTGGTTTGTTCTTGTTGTTTGGTTTTATGCCACATTATATGTTAGTTATAGTTTTTCTTTTCCATATAATTTTACATCACCCTATTGTATTCTATTTAGGGTTTCAATAGATTTACAATGTCTGCACGGGAACTCATTTTGTGGCTACAAAATATTGACTAAGACAACTATTCTGAGGTATATTGATGAATATGTATAAAGTTACTGGTGTCGGTGAAGATTTATGTTTAAAAATAATGATAAGTTCAAAATTTGAACATTACTAATCTAAATAGAATTAAAATGTACTAAATAAAATTATGGGATATCGATTCAAAAAAATCACAAAAGATAAAAAATAACCGACCATGAAATTGACTATAAATTTATAAAAGAATTAAAATATAATTAACCACATCTATAGAGAATCACCTTGAAGTATAAAAAATAAATCTCACCCAACTTTCCCTAGCATTAACTGATCTAATAGAAATTGACTATAATAAATGGATTGTAAATAATGAAAATTTGATGTATTGTGAAAAAATTAATAGTAAATTAAAATAATGTGCAGTAACCATATTATGATTCACATAATTAAAAATAAAAAATAACAAAACAATTCTTAATTGATCAATGTGAATTTAATACATTGTTTGTTTCCATTATATTTTTTAGAAATGAAACACTGATACGCTATATAAGTTTCATGCCAAAACAATTCTATACCATTAATAGGAAGAGTAATTTTAAATTAATTAGAATTTACTATTTGATAGTAACATTTTGAAACATGTATTTGCTTCCCCTTACTTGTAGGAACATGATTTGACCTATTGGGTGTTGTGGTTCTTATATGTTGGGAGGTGACATGTATAGTCACGGGAGACCGGTATGTTGTAGTTTAATTTTTATTTTATATTCTTCATCACATCAGACTCTTAGTCCTTTTACCATTTTCTATGGATACAGGGTTGTTATTTTTTGTAAAGGGGTCCAGAAGGGCACTGAAGGTGGCTACGCAGTTTTCTTTATAGGGGAGGGAGATTGGGGTAGTGGATAGATTGATTACTGTGTTTCATTTTTGTCTGCCTTTATAAAGGAAGCCCCCCCTTTTTATATGCATCACTCATTTCTCTAGGAAATTAGTGATAATGCTAGTGCATGAATCTAGATGACACTACATATCTACATTTCACTTGGACACCACTTTTCATCTACTACCAAAAAAAATCTATCATCAACATGCTCCATTCACAGAATACTCCAAGATTTATACTGATAAGGCATAAAGAATATTTTTCATGTTCTTTACATCGACATCTAATTGTGGTGTCATCCCCTTAATCAATTTGAAATTTATATCCAAGGGTATAGTCATACATTTCACCTCTCTCGGGATAAATCACTCCACTACAATCAAAATGTAATCCAATTGAGTCTGGAACAAATTTTTTGAACTTTATCCTCTCCCTACCTGCATCCCAAAGACCAATTTATCTTGGTCAAGATCCTTCATCTCAAATATTTTATACATTTTAATCTTCAATTCATTAACCCTTTTCTTCATCAAATCGAAAATAAGCATATCATCATCATATAGAGGAAATATGTTGAAAATATAATCACCAAACACCTTTAAGTAATATAAATGATCAAAATTACTCCAGATGAACTTCTATTTCATCATAAGGTCGTTAAACATAAACTTCCACTTCCACTACCTTGGATCATGTTACAAACCTTAAAGGATTCACATTGGCTTGAAAAAATATCCTATTTCCCATTATCCATAAAACAATCTGAATGATCTATGTAAATTACCTCATCTAAGTCCCTATGAAGCGATCTTATCATCATATTCAACTATTTCAGATGAAATCCCTCAATGAAAACCATAATCAATATCATTATAATAGTTATATATTTAATTTCAAGTGAAAATATCTAAGAGAAATACACACATTTTATTTATTGGCACCCCTTTATGAATAGATATTCCATATACCTTTCTTTACCATCCACTCCCTCCTTCAAGTGATTAACCCATTTATTATAAAAAAATTTCTTCCTAGTTGACTTTTTTATCAGATCCCATGCTCTATATACATGGAGGGAATAATTATTTTCGCTCATGGATAATTCCCATTGATTTTATTATTTTATATCTCTAGCCTCTTTGAGGATCTCTCGAAATCCATCTTCCATAAGTGATTGATAATGAAGATAACTCCCATATCTTTTCATTTAGTTCCTTAATTTAGCAGACCTTCACAACTCCCTTAGTGGCTCACCTCCTTATAATATTTTAACTTATGTAGATATATATTTCGTAGTTCTTTCTTTCAGAAGTTGACCCCAACATTTTATAGGCTTAGGGATTTATGATACTTATTGTTTTGGAAACACCATTGTAACTTAAATATCATCCATTGAAACTTCTAGACAGTCTGGTGTTTTTGGTACCATTTTTATTCTCGAATTTATTGGAACATTCATAACTTATGGATGCCTATCCATTTGAACATCAGCCTTTGAATATTCTTTTCTCTCATTAACGTTTTCATCTAAGTTTCAATCCTTCCACATTATCTATTCATTGAAGGAAAAATTTCAACTTATGAAAATACCTTAAGAATTGTTATCCAAGAGTTAAAAAATAAGACTCTCCATTTACATATCGTATAAACTAATATCCTTTTTTCACTAGGTATCTCCATAAAAAAAAGGTTACAAACACCTCAGACGTGTTCTTGAGAAAGAACACCCACACTTTATGTGTTTCATTATTGATGAATTTTATATGGAACAATGATCCTATAATAGAATGAACTAGAGCTATCCCCTATACATCTATATAAACCAACTCTAGATTTTGTAACTTCAATACCAAACCTTCATTTTGGAAGGAAACCTTAAACTTCTTTATAAAGATTCTACCTTCACACTTCCCACACTCCATAATTCTAATTTTTAACATACCATTAATGGTGAGGATATTTATTCCCTTCTCACTCAAGTGATCCATATGGCTATGCCATAACATTGAAAAAGTAACTTATCTAGCATGAATTGAGACTTTCTATACACTAATGAGGTAAAAATTCCGATCCTTAACTTTTTTAGCCACAACCATGGAATGTTGTGAAATTTTCCATGCACCGTCTATGAATGTTCTATAAAAACATACATCACATATCCAATGAAAATTAAGTCTTCTTTAATCCTAGTATACACCACACACCCCTTAACTCAAACATATATATATATATATCCCATCTCCAAGGATATGTCACCTTTTTCTATAATTTTTAGAGTAAAATGATTATTAAAATGAAACTTTCCATATATTTTGGAAGTATAGTTCTTAAAACTTCCCCTACTACATGTTAAGTGAAATGAATCTCAATAGTCTATAGCTAAGACTCAAGATAATTAGAGACACTCAACAAAATACCACTCTTATATTCTAATATAAGATTAATAAATACAAATTCAAAAGTGTATATTCCATAATTCATTCTCCACTCATTGAAATTTTTTTAGGCGTCCTTTATTCCTATAATTCCAACACATGCGACCATCTTCCTTTGAGCTAATCCCACTCCAACATATTTTGATTAACCTTCTCTCTAAAATTTTTGTGTTGTGGAACTCTCCCTTCCTTCCACACTATATTTATTTCCTTAAGATTCCTCTTTTTGATGAAGTTATTCATTATATATTAGGTCATTAATTTTTGCAAAGACCTAGTCAGTTTTTCTGCTGGAATTATTCACTATGGTTGTCATCATGTCCCAAGACTTAGGGAGTGATGAAACTAACAAAACCCACTAAAATTCTCCAAACTTCGTCTATATAGAATCTAAATTACTCCAAATCTTGTTGAATTCATTGATATGATTTATCACGGGTTTACCATTTGATACCTTCATGACAAAAAACCTCACAAAAAGGAATACCTTATTCATTATAGTCGACTTCTCATACATGTCAACAATGTTATCCATAAGTTTTAATTTAATTTTCAATTCTGGAATATTATAATCGAGGTTCCTAGATAATTACATATGAATAAAATATAACACCTCCTTTTTGAGCCCTTCAAAATCTGGAAAATTTTTCCACATTAAACCACAAATATGAATCTCATAACATGAGTCCCATTCCTAGAAAATAAAAAAAGGAAGAGTTTCAGTTGTGATTAGAAATTACCCGGAATCACCTTAGAGAAGGTCTGAATTGAGAGACAAATAGAATGGAGGAATAAATAGGGGTTTTTTTGAGATTAATTGATTCCAAGACTCATTAATAAATTCCCTAAAATGATAACTTGTTGTTAACCATAAAGGTGTAAAATTTCCCCCAAAATTTAGTGGCTAAATCAGCCATTTAAAAACTATAATGAATGTAACCACTCCTTAGACCACGACATGGTGTGTTCTCCCAATATGTTTTAGATAGCCTACCAAAACATGTTTTACCATGTGCCAATACAACAACAAAATAAGTCCACTAAATTGTAAGTACATCCCCATGGTCATTTTTCTGGGACCAAAACTTCCACCATGGAGTGTTGAATCCGTACTCCCTATTTCCAACTGACCCACCCAACTCGCCCTTCTTTCACTGTTGTTAAGCCCAGGTTCTACCACAACCATCCCTATAGTCATGGTTTTGTTTCCATTTTTCATTAGAAGAATCCTAGTACACTACACCTAAAGCCACGCCAAGTGTTATGGCATGGTGGTACCTTTCAACCCAACCAGTTCACCATACCCATACCCCAACATGACCAACTCCACGTCGAGCACTATTTCCTCCCCCACCCCAACCACTATGGCATGGTAAATCCCAGATTAACCCATCCTCAATTTCTAACCACACACCCATCCAATACTCAACAAAACCAATATAATATACTGATAAATCATAATAAAGAAGATAATTCCATATATTGGGGGTGTCACATTATTGACAGAGTCTCATAAGTCATTGGGATGAATAAGGTTACTTGTGATGATATATAAGAGTCACTCTTAGTGTCTGAGACACATGTAAGAGTACCTATGAAATTACACTAGACATGTAAGGGTTGTTAAGACCCTGAAGTCTAGAAATTTTAAAATTCCTTAGTCACACTTTGTTTCATCACGGTAGGTTATTAAATATGGAAGGTTTATAATAGTTTTCAAAGGGATGTGTAAAGGTACTCTATAGGTAGAATGAAATTTTAAAAAACTACTCGATTAATAGTGATATGTTAGATTCATATACTTTATATATAAGGTTTATCAAATTTATTCAAAGGAAATACATAAGGGTAATCATATGACAATGCATAGGGGTACTCAAAAGGTACTGAGATTTTTGATAATTAATTGGGATTATTGGGATGATTATAATTCCAATTATCATAGAATTTCTATATTCAAAATATAGATATAATATTGGGAAGATTAAGTGTGGTGAATAGGGGAGATCTTAATAGTACAATACTCCTAGAGATTATGTGTATCAAAGTATAAGACATGAAGGAAGTTGATGAGATACTACAACTATATTCCCTGTTATCTTCTAAGACATAAGAGAAGAAAAAAGATAAATAATGAATAAAAAGAAGAATAAGATGGTTAAGGTTGATTCTACTACTACTAGTTATTGATTTATGAGTTGAGGTTGTGAAGAAGGACAATAAGATTTAGTTAGTAAGACTAGAAATCCTAGTATTGTGTAAGTTATGTATATTGAATATCATGAAGAAGTTTGAATTGAGATGAAGTTACCATTATACATGTGACTGGAGCATGTTATCCATTGGTTATCATAGACATTGATTAAGGAATAATATATTTTTATGGTTATTTAGTGACATCCTCAAGTATCTTGAAAATAGTGTTCAAGAGTTTTTAGGAAGGATCCATTATAAACTGGATATATCCAGTATAAAGAGCACAATTGAGAGACTGTAAATTAATCAGGATACTGTAAAACTATCTGGAGATAGTAAAGTATTTTTGGGATATAACCTAAATGTATTCACCTATGTTATATAGTGGATATATTAGTCCTATACATTACCCAAACAAACCAAGTATTAAATTCCCACATTGGGATCAAACCATGTAAAAATATTATATACTTATTCTCAGACTTTATTATTTTTCATGTGGTAATTGTGCATTGGGAATTCATAAGTAGATACATATATCTTAACTGATATTCTGGTAAAAATGAATTTTTTAGGGTTACATATAGATACATATATTATTGGGGTATATATTGGTTGTATTTTGAAATCGGGGGTGTATTTACTATGGAAATTGCACAGGGATGCAGACTGTTGTGGTGTATTGGCAGTAATTGCATAGGGTTGCAGGCAGGCTACTGGGAGGGATGCAAGAAAGCTACTGGGAGGGATGCAGGTAGGCTACTAGGAGGGATGCAGGTGGATGCAGGCTTCTAGGAGGGATATAGGCTACTGAGATCTTTGAGTGGCAGCAACTATATACCAACGATTTCCAAGAACTGTTTGTAAAGATTTTCAGTGTGGTCTATACCAACGGTTCATAAGAACCGTTGGTATAGATGTGAGTATATACCAAAGGTTGGTGTGAAACTATTGGTAAAAGAATGTACCAACGGTTGGAAAACTATTGGAACAGATTCATTTACCAACAATATAAACCGTTGGTAAAAAGATATCCCAACGGTTGTCACAAACTGTTGGGATAAGGTGATTTTAAATGCTTCAGTCCAACAGTTATCATGTAACCATAGGTATATATCTATCCCCATTACTCATTGGCCAATGATTTGGAAAACCATTGGTATAGGGTATACCCATGGTTTTCTAGCCTATACCAATTGTTTAAAACCATTGTTATGCGGTAAATTTCAAATAGTGATTCATACTTGATAATCTCATTTATACTCTCGAGACCAACTACATCTATCATGAAAGTTCCATTTATTTTTTCTTTATATGTAATGTAAGACATATTTTACTCTTTAAAATTGGTCTTTGTGTGGATTTTTAATGATAATAAATGTTTCTCAAGAATTGGTGGGGAGAAGGTACTCTCGGAAGGTCCTTTAGATTTCGGGGTCAATTCACTTGATTGTATTCTTCCAACCTTCTGTTTCCCCATTGCTTTATCTATTTATACTATCATACCTCACTTCATACCCTTTTTCATAAATTGTTTCAGTTTTTTCATAGAAAAAAATTTGTTAAATACATACCTCATGTATCTTTATAAGATTAGACATCCATGATATGAATTTTTCAATAGCATCATTGACCATTGTAATATATGAATCATCAAGTGGAATATGAAACTCATCATTTTTCTCATGAGATACCTCAATATAAACTATCATGTGATATTTTGGGTGTTATGTATGTTTTAACTTGTGTCCTGATATATTAAACACCATAACCCTCACAACAAGGTTTTGTGTGGTTTTTGATAGAGAGAAATCACATACGACTATACCCAGTAGAATCATAGTAATGTAAAGTTATCAGATGTTTTTTTATTCACTTTTAGGAGAAAGAGTAATGAAAAAATTGATTACCTTGGGTAAGTTATGCTGTTTTGGGGGAATTATTATCCTCAAATATAGAAGGGTTGTTTGGTTCTTCATATGTAGATCTTTATTCCACTAATAGTTCACTTTGATCATTTCTCATACATTGGACTTCCAAACCAGAACAGACAATAATATCTTACAAAGAATATATTTTTCCTAAAATAATTTCATAATCTTATATGTATCTTCATGTGATTTTATATTCTCAAAATATTTTCTAGGAGACACTCCAAAACCTACTCCTCTAATGTGACCATATTGTTTCAGATGATTCAAATACACTAAACATAAGTTTTATTTCAGTATAGTCATTGATGATTCTTGTGTCTAAACAATACAAAAAATATGAAAACAAATAGATATTTTTATATAATACTATTATAAATCATAATAAAATACTATTATTCTATGCTTACAAATATTTCCCAAACTACATTTGTGTTTTCATCAACTAGTTTATCCCCCTTATTTATGACAGCCTCCTCCCGTAGCACATGATGTGGGATGGAAGTTTCTTTAGATTTTGATTCATAAATATATATATAAATAAATGAATATATGTTGTTTAATACCACAAAAAACATTCATTATTGATTTAAAATACATAACAATTTCTTCTCTAGTGAATCATACCCCCATCCTTAATTTGTGATAGGGGTACATTGGTTTTGATGAATGTTCTTTATTTTCATAACTATTTTTATATTTCATAAACTAAAAATTTTGAATCAATTTTGATAAAATAAATAATTTAAAATAATATATTTTTTTACTATAATGCACCTGAAGTGATTTCTTATCATGATTACTGGTGAAATCATTCCATGTTTTCTTCTTTATAACGTCTAAATAACTAACTAGTGGGTGGGGAATTAATTTCCCCTCAACATCCCTTATATGTAACTTGGTAAGAAGAGTCTGTAAGACTCTATTGGATTTTCTAGAGACCATTAATGAAAATTTATTATAGAAATATTCTAAAATAAATTATATCTATATGGAATAATGAAAATTAAATCAACAATTCATTATATAATTTTTTGGTAAAATAGAGAGTATATCGTAATGTTACCTTTACATATTCCTAAACTGTTTCCTTTTTTACAGGCTAGATATGGCACCAAGAAATAATATCAATAGGCTCATTCATCATCATTGTGACACCAACATAACTAATGAACATTAAATTCTTGGGGCCAATAATTTGGCTGTATTGATTCCAACCAACCATGAATTGTATACCCTTACTTATTTCGGTGATAATTTTATTCAACAAATTGATGTTGTGTCGTTCCGATTTTTTTCATCATCATGTTGTTGATCCACTTATAATTTTTTAGTTTCAACATCAACACATTTTTCTTCCACAATATTTCTAACATCATTATGTGAAGAAGATGTTATATTCATGAGTAGTCAAACACTTAATTTAGATTATGTTAATTTATACTGTTATTCATATCAAATAATCCATAAATCACAGTATCAACCCAATCAGTGTGCATGTTCTGTTTTTCTCCATGTTTAGTCCAAAATTTAAATCTATGATCTATTCTGTGACAAATTAAATGTTCTTCTAACTCTTCTGGACTGATTTTTATTGAATAAAAATAATGCGAACATGGAAAAAATTTAGATGGGTCATATGCATGCTCTATTGAAAACATTATAAACTCTTTATATCCATATTCAAAATATTTTTTTAAACTATTTTTATGTGTCAATTTTCAATTCATATAAATCCTATTAGGTTAATAAAATATTCATTTTTTATAATAAATAAATAAATACACATAGGATATTAATTATCAAAGGTGAAAGTTATAGATAATTCTAATAAGGGTAACCCAGCATTTGATCATTTCAAATAATTTCAGTATGATTTGAAGGAAATGGGTATTTGAATTTAAAAAAATAATTACTCCACTATGGTAGGTTTTATCCTCTAAATTGATCCAAAGGTTAAAGTTATAGAAAAAATTCATCCTTGTAAACTTCATCTCCCAAATAGTTATAATTTCATTTTGTTTGTTGAGACTCATCCCCCGTCTTTTATAGACTTGAACCTATGTTTCTTGAACTAATTTGAGCAGTATTCATACCAAACAGGGTATCGGTGATCATTTTGGATGACTACGTCTTATAGTAGTTCATGCAACATAGAAGATATGGGGTTGAGTCTCCATAAACAAAATACAATAATAACTAGTTGGGAGATGAAGGTGATGAAGATTACAGTGGTCTCCTTAAAACTTTTAAAATTACCACATCTTAATTTAAAACATAAAATCTCATATCAAAATTATAAAAGGACCATGACACTACCATGAGAACATAAACTCATCCCCACTTAGCTACACCAACTCTAATATATGTTACTAGTTGTTTTCCCCCACCTGTATCTAAAATATAAGATCTCTATGTCCAGTAAGGTTAATGTGTAGTGTGTGTGTATAAAATTCCAAAGAAAATACTAACAGGGCCCCTAAAATTTACAAAAAATTAATATATTTGACTACATGTTCAAATAATTAACACTAAAAATACACATGCAATTCAAGTAATTTTATACTAACTAAGAAACCATGATAATAAAATGTACCTACTTAATTTCATAATAGTGAATTTCTCTAATCATTCCATAATTTTATGTCATGGTTTCCCCCTAACATTAAAATAATTTCACAAATAATAGGTTAACATTTGAATCATTGGACCATAAAAAATTATTTATCACCCACTAGAAATAACCACATCATAGGTAAGATGAGATTCGACATCAGACCCCTAGCATCCAAGATTATCCCTTACGGATATCCATCACATGTACTTATTGGATCAAAATCATGAAATGGGTATAACATAGCCATTTTTCTGAGGAAGTGAATTTGAAATATGGGGAAGTCATAATATAATTGGTTTCCTTAGGAAATAACCACACAATGGTTTACATAATACATTATTTAAACCTAACTTATAGAAAACCATAAATAAGAACAAAAAACAACACAACTATCACATCACCCTCACCCTATCCCTCGATGAATCCCTAAAATATCTAAAGTAACTCAAATTCTAAAATACCATACCTAGACCTAACATAATATCCATCATATTCAAATATTTGATACTTAAAGATTTGTTATCTTAGGCATTGATCGTATTTATCAATGGTCACTCATTAGATAATATCATAGTTTGTAGGCCATAATTCGTTACTCACACGCCTCAAATATCAAGATGAAGTAAGCTATATAATCAACTAATCCATTATACCCTTTATATGTTATCCCACTAGGTTTTAAGGGACTATACTCAATTTTATAACACATATATAATCCCTACTAATGTGATAATAAAATCCTTCTGAGCACATCACTACCCTAAGAAAAACATTCATAGGGAAATTCATACATTGTTCTGCCTTTATGAGCTACTTACATTAGCCATGATTATCCTCACTAAGCCTCTCATAATCTAACTTATATACTACTAGAAAATAACTTCTATGGTGATCTCATTTTTCCTAATTCCATGTATCACATTCCTCATGAACTATGGACCACAAGAAAACCATTTAAAACCATTAATAACCCAATCCACTCTCAAAGGTCCCTCTCACAAAATCATACAACAATATCTTTGATTCACCCCCTTCATTTTATATTTTAATATCCCTTAGGATATTCACAACTAACCAACCTAGGGATAATAATGTGATGAAACCACCAAGTGAGACTATAATCATTCCACACAGTATGGAATGAATATTTTATTCCAAATCATTGTTTCATATTATACATCATGATCATAAGCCCATATCAGAACTCACTATGGTCTCCTTTCCCTGATTAGTTATTCCAACATATCATATTTCACACTAAAACACATATAAACACATTTCTTGATAATTTTGGAACCAACCACCTATTTTATGAAGTTAACCATTTGGAAATTTACCAATGTCCCAAGAATAACACGCAAATACATTTACCAATTCCCCAAATAGAACAATTTAATGATGATGCAGATGCCTTCTAAGTATTATCTCTACTTTGAATAGTAGGTCTCTCACTTGGGGAGGGATTTTCCAATATATTCTTTTTCATTGTATAAATGAAGAAATACATTATACATCCTTTTAGTGGTGGGGATTTTACCTTGTATATAAATATCATAGGATTTTATTCTTAACTCTCTATGTGTTAAAATAAAGGTGTTTATTCCTAAACACAAACATCAAAACATATCTGTGAGAATCTTAGATGATCAATAACTCAAAAACTAGAAGATCCATACATCCCCGTAAAGGTAATATACTAAAAAAATCAGTGAAATCAACACAACTTTGATGCACCCAAAAATCCCAGGCTCATCAAAAAGACCACCCCCTCAGTAAAAATCACCTTACATGCAACCCAAACAAGCAATCAAAGACTGAGGAGGAGGAGAAAATAACATAACTTGGATTAAATCTTATATTGGTCCAAGAGAAAGTATAGATATCATGCATGGAAGCGTGGATTCCTTCAATCCTTGGATATGTTTGAGACTTGATTCATTCGAGTATTGGATTCGAGCCTTGGATGCATTTGAGACTTGATTCAAGCCATGATTCGAGCCTGGATTCAAGGAGGAGGAGTGTCGACAATAGGTGTCTTTTGTAGAAATCATTATATATTAAAACTAAAATAGGTGCGGTTAGGGTTCATTAAAAAGATTAGGAGACTTTTATCAGCACTTCCAAAAAATACTGATAATGATACCTTTTATCGTCACTAAATTAATAAGCACGGATAAAATCTATCTTTATCTGCACTAAAAAAGCACTGATAAAAGTCATAATTATCAGTGCTAAAACCATATCACTAATAAAGATGAGTTTTACTAATGATTTTTTAGCACTAATAAAAGCTCTATCTTTATCAGTGTTAAATAAATGCTAATAAAAGTCACCTAAAACTTCATCACTGAAAAATTATTAATAATTTTATTATAAATAGAAAAATTAGGAAATATATTTATATAATTATATATTTATTTATTATACTTTTATAATCATTTAAATATATAATTAATTATTTGAAATTATTTATATATGTTTTAAACATATATTTTTTATTTATAATTATAAATATATAATTTTATAAATATAGTAAATATATATTAACTAATACATTTATAAATATATTTATAAATATATTTATAATTATATTGATATTTATATCACTATATATATATATATTACAATAAATATAAATAAATAGAAATATAGTAAATAAATTTATTATAATTTCATAATTATTTTTATATTTATATCATTGTATATATTTATATAATTATATTGATATATTTAATAAATATATTTAAATATAAATATAAAAATAGTAAATATATTCACTATTTAAATATATTTATTATAATTTTATAATTATTTAAATATATTTATTATAATTTTATAATTATTTAAATATATAATTATTTATTTATAATTATATAAATAACTTTAAAAAATAATATTTTTATATTTATATCAATATATATATATATAATTATATATATATTTAATATATATATATATATATCTAAATATAAATATAAATTTAAATATTCAAATACATGTAAATATAGTAAATATATTCATTATTTAAATAAATTATTATTAATTTTAAATTTTTAAAATATATATAATTATATATTTATAATTATATAAATATTTTTAAAAAAATTATATTTATTTATTTATAATTATAAATTTATAAATTTATAAATATAGTAAATATCCATTTATAAATATGTTTATTTATAAATATTTTTTTATAAATATTTATTTATAAATATTTTTTGAACATTATTAATGAATATATAATCTTAAATGCATGCATGTTAGAAATGAGTGAAATTGAATAATTAAAAATAAGTACACCTTAAAAATATTGAAAAATAAATATATTTTATTAATTAAATATAAATTATTTTAAAAAAATATAAATATATATTTAACTAATTATGAATACATGTTGAAAAAATAAAAACATAGTAAATAAATAAAAAAAATAAATAATAGAAATTATTAAATTCTTAAAAAACAAAAAAATATTTAAAATAAATTCATACCTAACTGTAATATTATTAAAAATAAATAAATAAAATTTATTAGTTAAAGACATAATATATTAAATGTATCATTTTATAATGAAATTATATAATGAGTAATAAAATTTGAATAAATTGCATAAATATTAGGTGTATGTGTTATATATATATATATATATATATGATTTCATTAATTACCAAAATATTTTTGTGTGTGCTTCATATATAAAAATTAATTAATTAAGTGTTTATATATATGAAATAAATTTAACACGTGTTAGATATATGTTAAATTAAAAAATCAAACGATATTCAATTATGTCCTTTACTCGATACAATTAGTTATTATTTTTAGTTAATATTATTTTTTAATTATAAACAATTATTCACTAAATATATGACTTATTTAATATGTAATCATAAATATTTTTTTATATAAATCATATTTTTGGAAATACTATACATTCATATATATG
This sequence comes from Viscum album, assembly GCA_963277665.1. Classification (NCBI taxonomy): domain Eukaryota; kingdom Viridiplantae; phylum Streptophyta; class Magnoliopsida; order Santalales; family Viscaceae; genus Viscum; species Viscum album. The sequence continues at coordinate 1,459,951,842 of OY728121.1, forward strand.
TGTGTGTGTGTGTGTGAATATACTTCTATATTAAATGAATAAGACATTAATATGTTTTTCATTACTACATTTTATTCATTTTATATATTTATATTTAATATGTATTATTTATTAATATTTATATTTAATATATATATATATATATATTAAACTTATTGATTTTTATTAATAATTTTTTCATTAATAAAATCTTCAATAATTTTTTAATATATTCATTTTTTATTTTTTGTTTAATTATTATTATTTTATCCATATTATATTAATATATACTATTTATTAATATTTATAAACTATATTTATGGATTTTAAATTTATATATTTTTATTAATAATTATTTATTTAATAAAATGTTTAATATTTTTTTTTAATTTACTCATTTTTAATTTTTATTTGTTTAATTATTTCATTTTATTCATTATGTATATCTATATATTTAATATATATTATTTATTAATATTTATATTTTATATATATATACATATTAAATTTATTCATTTTTATCAACAATTGTTTAATTAATAAAAGGGATAATATTTTTTTAATTTACTCATTTCTAATATTTATTTGTTTAACTATTTCATTTTATTCGGGACCTGCATCCTTGGTAAAAAACACTGATAAAGGATACCCTTTATCAATGCCAAAAATAAAGTGTTGATTAAGGGTACCCTTTATAAATGCTAAAAATAAAACGTTGATAATGTGTACCTTTGATCAGTGCTACAGAAAAGCAGTGATAAAGGTCACCCATTATCAATGCTTTTTTTAGTGCTCATAAAGGGCACCTTTATCATCACTTTTTACTAGCATTGTTAATGGTCTATTTTGTAGTAGTTTTGTATAGATTTTGTCACCAAGTCTTCAACATCAAGATCACTACAGCTAATTCCATATCATGTGTTGGGTAGTTATTCTCATATATATTTAATTAGATGGAGGCACAGTCTATAACTTTTTTATCTTTCATGAGTACACAACCAAATACCTTTTTTTGTATGTTTGTAGATCATAAATCCTTCCCCACTATTGGGTAATGTTAGCATAGGTTCAGTGAGTAGCCTATTTTTTAAGTCATTAATGATCTACTCACATTCACCATTCCATACAAACTTCACTCCCTTCTATGGTAGCATAGTTAGTGAGGTTATAATCATGAGAAGTTTCTCAAAATTCAATTATAGTACCCAACTAGTCCAAGGAATCTACAGATATCTATCAATGATTTTGTTCTTGGACATCCCTTAATTTTATATTTTTTCAAAATACTCTCATATATCCCATTTTCGGTGATCAAATTCCCTAGGAATGTTACTTGCTCCATCAAAAACTCACATTTACTATACTCTCCATAAAGGTTTTCCTTTTCATAGTCTTTAGTATAACATTCAAATGATCACCATGTTCCTTCTTAATTTTAGAGTAGATAATAATATAGTCTATAAAGACTAACATTAATTTATCATGGTTATCCCTAATGACTCAATTCATTAATTCCATGAAAATAGTTGGATAATTAGTGTGTCCAAATGGAATCACTGTGAACTCATAGTGCCCATACCTTCTATGAAAAGTAGTCTTGGGGATATCCTCATTCTTTTAATTTATTTGATAATATCCCGATGTTATATCATTTGTAGAAAAGTATTGGGTTCTATGTATCTAATAGAATAATCCATCAATCCATGTAAGTGGATACTTGTTCTTTATCATGATCTTATTGAGATCATGATAATAAAGGCAGAGGCCCATTGACCCATCCTTCTTCTAATTTAATAGGACTGGTCTTCCCCATGGTGAAGCAATGGGTGTATAATCCCTTTGTCTATATTTTTCAATAGATTCTTCTTTAGCTCCTCAAAGTCAATAGTATAATTCTATATGGAGTCTTGTATATTTTTATTTCTTCAGGTATAATATCGATTGATAATTCAACATCACAACTTGGAAAAAGATCATACAATTCTTTGGGAAACACATCTTTATATTCCCTCACAATGGGAATGTCATCAAGAATGATCTTTTTCTTAGTCTCAATAATTTTATCTAGATACTCTTTCTCATAATTAAACAATATCCATGATTTATATGACCATACCAAATGAGATTCATCCTCCTCCTTGAACTTTTATAGAATAAAAGGGTGTTTCATGATACAGAATATGATTTCCTTCTCTTGGAAATTTATGTTTGCTTAATATAAGTAAATTCAATACATACCTAGAGTTCCATTGAATTTTAATAAAGGGGGCATCAAACGTTTTTCTTGGAATTTCATCCAACAAATATGGATGGGTGATTAGTTATATGCTCAGGATGTAATAATTGACCCATTTTCTATCTTCACTAATAACTCAGCTTCCATGTTTTGAGGTGGTGTTTGAATATTTATACTAAACTTGTGTGATATGATATAATGCATATAAACAAAATAAAATAGTATATTAACTACACTTGAATTAATAACTAGAATATCTATCACCACTTCATTATTGGGATCCACTTCAGTTGTTATAATGGCATAAGAATAACCTTTATCTCCAACTGTTAAAGATTTATGTCATCGGTTATCATCAAAAACTCTTTTCGTGGTGAATTGATTTTCAGAGTTTCATTGTTTCTTACAGTTGAAACAATGGATATCAGGCTAACAGTTGACTGGAGCATTACTTTCTTCCATTACATTAGAGGGTTTCTATCATAAACATTCTATATATGGGGACATTCCTTTCTAGTCCTAAATCATTTCCATGTCCCCTTAATGAAATTATTGGGATGCTTCTTCCCAGACTTTTGAGAAGTGTGGTGTTAAACATTCATACCCCCGTGAGATTTTTACATCGCACCACCAGAATTAAAAAAATATTTTCATCATATCTCTACACCCATGAAACCCATGAGATTCACTAATCTTTAATTATACTTTTAGGGAATATAAGACAATTTACTCATAGCTATAAAAGTATCAAATCACCAAAGACTTTTTTATATTCAACTTTATACCACAATATAATCTGTTAACTTTAATTTCTAGTTCAATTAAAAAAATAGAGTAATATCATGCCTATATTTTGATGTTCACCTCGTATTCCCAGATGTATTATTTGTACTTTTACTAGAGTAAAAGTAATTCCCTCTCCATTTTAATGAGAGAGTGTGGGGAAAATATTTATTGAAAAAAAATTCGAGAATTCTTTCCACTACATCCCTTAAATATCAGATTTAGTCTTCTTGTTTTTTATAAATATCCACAATTGATTAGTTTCTCCCTTCATTTGATAAGAATCAATCATGATATTCTCTTTCTAAGAGAATTAATGGAAATAGAATATATTTTAAATTGAATTGACCATTGTTTCGTGATTAAGGGATTGGAAGGTCTATAAAAATTTATAGATATTTTTCACATAAAGTTATCAATTATAATTTTATATTTCTTAAGGTGGTGTGGATTTTAATATTTATTCCTATTTTTGTTAAAAACTTGAGTTAATTGGGAAACTATCATCATGAATATCATAATTCCTAATCCCATTGGGTTGGTAATCTCATCTGGACAGCCATCTCATTGCCCCTTGCATAGGTTGTTTACTTGGTTCCTCCTATTTCCATCCATAGACTGAAACAATGGGGGAAAAGAGGGATGAAAATTTCAAAAATTATAAACATATAAAATGGAAACTATGAACATTGAAGGGATAACTAATAAATGATATTAATTTCTTAACCAATGAATTTATAGGCTTCAATATAAGTTATACATGGTCTATTTCCTAATATAAAATTTTATTTGTTTTTTGTCTTCATAATTGTTAATAAAGATATTTTGAATTTACAAAATAATATCCCCTAGGATTTTCAATCTAGGTGGTCAACAATGCCTTTTTTATTCACCAGTTGATGATTGAATCAAGGCCTGGTGCTCCTTTGTCATGGTTATTACCCCTAGGTACAAATATGCCAGATCCACATCTAATTACAGTATCCAGATAGGTATTTTTTACCTAGAAACAAAATAATATTTAATTTTATATAATTTAGGGATATTATCTTATGTTTACTATTATCCCTAAGGCTTTAACTAAAGGATTCTAATGTTAATTTCCAAAAATAACTAGACTTTTTTCTAATACCAACTATTTCAAACCATAACATTAATACACCATAATTCATGATTTATTACATAAAGATACAGAAAATTAAATCCAAAAAGATGCTCAGTTTATTTTAAAATAAGTTACATAACATAATGACATGAAACATTAATTCAACAATATTATTTAAAATCTCCAAAACATTCCCTTTAATTCAATTGATCTTCTTAAATTTCATGGGATAACCTTGGGAGGTACATATGAATGGTGTGAGCTATAAAGCCCTGTAAGGGAATAATAAAATAATAATAATAAGATTTAAAGTTTTGAATTTGATTCAGGAGGCATAACATGTTGACATATAAAGGTGGTGATCATAATCATGAACATAGATTCATGCTATAAGATTATAACGTCAAGGCAACATAAGTAATGTGGAAAGAATACAAAACATGACTTCATAAGAATATATTAAGGATAAACATCAAAAAAACATAACATAGTGTGCTTAGGATAACCTCCCATTCACTATAAATGGAATATCATGAGATAAGAACATTACATAATACATTGGAGTGATATATAATTCGGATCCCACCCATCACATTCATATCATGTACATACATTTGTGTTCCACATATATCGTACAACATAAGAACATATTTAATAAATTTTAATCCCATGATTAAGTGGTGTGGGATAAATACAAAAATTTTCCAAATAAAATAAGGATATGTTAATATTGGTGAATTTCCTTGATTGGAAATGGGGATGGGTGTTCAAAATAAAAAATTGTGGCATAGAAAATTGTGGGACAATTTCATAAGCATAACAAGTATACATAAATTTTCATGTAAGGGATTAATGAGAGTTAAATGTGTCATCTAATTACATGGGAATCATATGTAAATTAATAATTATGTGTAAAAAACATTACAAAATAAAAAAATGAAAATCAAAAGGCTTAGTACAAATAAAGTACTTGAAATAAAAAGAAAGATGAGAGGATATGATTCCTTAAGAGGGAGGTTCTAAAAGCTTGATAGAGTATTATTAAGATATTTTAAAACACTTTGGTAGGGATTTAGTAAGGGGAAGAGTAGAATTCCATACTCAATGTATTTTTAGTGAAGATGAGTTAGAGTATTGGTGGGTATTAATAGCAAAATAGAGGAGAATTATTTATTAATTTCAAAACATAGGTTTCTAACTCTATAAGATAAAATAATCAAAACAAAATCATTCCCATGGTTTTTTACCATGGTTTTTGAAAAATATTATTTTCTTTAAATATTTTGTAACACTAATAATTTAATTTATTAAAATGATACCATTGTTGATGTTGAAGTGACTAACGTTCATAAAACAAATATTTTGAACATTAAAATATTATATAGTTTTTGGATAATTCATTAAAGGATTATAAAATTAATCAAATAACTTTTGAAAAAATAATATTAAGTGTAAAACATTATTTTTTTTCATGGATAATCCTTATATAATTTATTACATCACATTTGGTCTCTTATGATGTCGTAATACATGTCATGTATTTTAATGTATTTAATTTTTTCCCAAAAAATCACATGTCTCGGAAAATTTTTAAAAAATAAATATTGGATAATATTTATTTTATAATTTCAAAAAAAAAATATTTATTTTATCAAAATATTTTCCTAAATATGATAATTTTTACTTTTATAAAAAAAAATTATTTACTAAATAATACTTTTTTTTATGACACTAGAAATGTTTTAACCCTTATAAAACTATATTAGACTTAATTAAACTGTATAATCATTTATATTAAAATAAATATTATTTAATAATAAAATATTATTAAAATAACATTTATTTCAAAAATTATTGAAAATTTCCATAGAGTTTCTTCATTAAGATTATATATTTTCCAAAAATATAATTTTGATTTTCTTGTATAAATTTTTTTTTATCAAACTCATTATATAATAATTTATAAAGTACTAATGAAAATAGGTAAATATAATCATTATATTATTAAAAAGTAAAATATAGAAATTAATATTACTATGTCCAAGATATATAACCCCCTATTACACCAGTATACTCCCTAAGGGTATATTGTGTGATGGTAGTTATTTCTTAGGACGGTTCAGTGAATATTGTTCAGGTCGTGATCTCGATAATCTTCAAATCCTCCTATAAATTATTTTTCCCAGTCCTTAGCTATTGGACCTGATCTTGGGATTGGTCAAGGGAAAAGACCAATGATACCATCTCCCTCATAACCCTTAATAAATTGTTAATTGCATCGCTTTTTTCATCTATTTCAGTTGGATTTTATCATTACCCTTAATATACTAATCTTAATGGTCATTATAAAATTAATATATTATCAATGGTTATGATTCATAATTGTATTTTAAATTTTATAGGATATAGTTTATGATAGTTCAAAATAACCAAAGTAGTAAATGTGTTTTATATAACAAAAATTAATTAATTAACCATTAATTCATTTAATAAAAGAATTTCATTTATAAGAGTCCAGGTCATTACATGATTTTTTACTCAAGCCAACTTTATAGATGAATAACTTGAAATGGGAAACTCCATATGAATGATACATGGTTTGGAAATTAAGGTTATAGGATGGTAGATTGGGACCTATTGAAGACTCGAGACCATTTGGGGGAGTATTTTAGTTATTTTAATTTCTTATTCTTGGGAAGTTTGTGGATATTTTTTAATGTTTTGTGACTATTTTACATGTATACAGTTCATTTTGATATATAATGGGTTGTGATTATTTATTTTAAACTTACCTTGATGTCTTTATACTAATTATTTCTGGATTCCAAAACAATTGACTTTATTTTTTTATTGTTTTTCTCTAATATGACGTTATAATATCCCTACCATACCACCATAGACATGCTCTAATTGTTAGTGGTCTCTAGTATATTGGTACGTACCCTTGAGGTCATGTATCAATCTTTGGTCAGTTGATGATTATTTGTTGTGGACCAAATTACATTATAAAGGGAACTGATTAGTTATCATAGCCTGAGGGATGTTACAAAATGGTATCATATCTCTTTATTTTTTCTAAATATTTGGGTATGGTGGATAGAAGATAGGGTATTTTTTATACATAGTATGGAACTCATACTTGGGATTTATAGACCATATTATGTAGGAAAAACTGAGTTACTTGGGATAATATTTATGTTATGGATTTTTTTATTATTATTGATCTATTTCCACCTTGAGTGATGCACATGATTTGGGATTTATGATTTAGGGAGTTTTATCACATGGCTATAATGGTAAGATGTTCGGTGTTCATGCATCATTTAAGGAATGTATTATTTTCATATAATAATGTTATTTCTTATGGTTGTTTATTCTAACTATGATATGGGTAAGTTTTTGAAATAAAATGGAATTTACAACTTATAAACCCCTATAAATTTTAATTTTAAAACATGTAATTTGACATATTATTTAACTGGGTCTATTTTTATAAGAAACCTATTTAGATTACAATTTTAAAGTGTAATAACATGGATTCTATGTGTATTATGAATACCTTTTACATGTTATGATAACTCTATGTATGGGTAGTTGGAGATATAGAGAGTGCATATGCTTTGAGATTCCTATCATAGTAGATATGGAGGATAACTGAACATTATGAATGTTATTTCTTTTATAAATTATAATGATTGGGGAATTTTAAAAAATTTGTTCTAATATGGTTCTTTCTTCATCATGACCTATTATATAGAATGGGTAAATCGGGATAAAGAGAGATCCTCTGGATGTGAGATATTTATAACGTGGTGTGTATAGGGTAGTGGGATGTTATGACTCTTAGGACATGCTTTTAAATTTTTATATTGGGAACTATTACATTCCATAATTACCTATGAAAATTTTATATATTTAAAACATTTGTGAGTGATATGAGTATATCAATCTCGAGAATGGAGGTGAGAATATTATATTATAGGGATTGAGTAGAGTGGATAGACATGTTTTCTTACACTATTTTCCACTATTGTATAGAAAACTGATTTGTGGGTAACCCTGGAGTGGGTAGTTCAAATTAAAATAGAGTGTTTTATTTATGAGTGTGTGAATAACCCTAGATAGGTTTTACTGTCTGGTGTTTTTCTTTTTGTTTTTGAGATGTGACTTAGAATATTGGAAAGACAAAATCTATGACTGAGTAGTAGGAAATTTTCTAACTATTGGAGGGATAAATGTTGTATATTATGGTAACCCAATATAGAGTTTACCCCTATATTATAAATTCATTAGATTTGATAAGTATAGTACATGAATTATTTGAGATTGATGAATGAAAGTGTAAAAAAATATTTTAAATTGGTGTATTTATCTATAATGTGTAATGGATGTTAGTGTCAAACCTTGAGGTGATGGGTTGTGTCTATAATTTGAAGTGCCTAATCATTTGATATAAAGAAATTCTCGATCAGTGAACTTATGTGGTTGTAACTTGATTATGTGTGCCATGTGAAGATGCTCTAGGTTTATCATCTTATAGTTCACCTTAGAATGAGTGAAGTTCCATGTTCTTGTTGGAAACAAAGTATTATTTGAGATGATATTAGGTAGATGAGATCAACATAGAGTGATTATGGTTAGTTGGGTTTTTGGGTTCTTTACCCTAGGGTTTTGTGGATATGAGTCAAGGTAGTTGATTGAAATATTTTAGTAGAGTAACATTGTAATGTATTCTTACAGAGTATTCCATGTTGGTAGAATGTGATATTGGGCACCATTATAAGAGTTAAAATGGGAAACACCTCACTATTTATTAAGTGAGTGTTTTTTAACCTAAAAGGGAAGTGAGTTGATGAAACCTATAGTTATAATTATGAAATAAATCTTCATGTTCAGTCTATGTGAATGGTTTTGATTAGAATTAGAGTCATTTCAATGGATAGATTTTGAGAAATATCCAATATATATAGTTTGAGTTTGGTTGGTCACTTGATACCTATGGTTTGGTCATGAAAATGGATGAGATTCTTGGAAGTGGTAGTTTATAACATCTTAGTTCATGGATAGGTCATTCTTGGATGTATGAGTTTGGTCACTATAGATCCGTTGTGGTTAGAACCTAATAAGGTGGTAGTGTGTTTTGTTTGTGGAGATTTCATGAATTACTGATGGGATCAGTGGATGATTTTATATATAATAATAGTGGAAAGGTATAATACACAATTTTTTAGAAAAAAAGAGGAATATGATATAGACCCTTGATGTTTTGATGTGTGATTTACATACTATGAGCTATTATGGGTGTGATTAGGGGTAAATTATCATGGGATTGCATACATCAAAGTTTGAGTGATACATGAAACAATAGAAAATGACGGATTAACCATGGGGATATGAGAACTTAGTGATGTAGAGATGGTAAACTCATATCGAGTATGATATGTGAACTTTTTTGAGAAGTGAGTTTCAATGTGGTGACCCAGGGAAATTTTCAAATATTGTGGGGTTGAGTTATTCAGTTTAATGACTATGGGATACTGCAATTTCCATATCTATGAGGAGCTGAGTGTTTTCAAGAATGTGGGTTTCTAGAGGGTCTAGGTGTGTCCCATAATGGTATAGAATGTGATAGTTATGTGATGGAGATAATGTTCACAAACCTTTAGTTAGATCAGTCAAAACCGATTATATTGTGGTGGTTTAATGATAAATATGGGATGTTAATGAGGAATAGAGTATGACTTGAAAAGATAAATCAATCATGTATCATGGAATGTTCTCACGAAAGCTAGTTTTTGAATGATTTTGGATACTAAGGAGTATTGTGCTCTTAGATTGAAAATAAGGAGTCCTTAAAATGGGGATTGTACCATTGATATATTGAGTATGTGACAATTATTCAGAGTAATATTATGTAAATGTGTGAAGTGATGTAGAGACCCAAAGCTTGACGTACATGGACAATACATTACTTTTGCGGAATATATAACACATAACAAAAACAGACACACAAGGATCGAAATAGTTTAGTGTCTTTGGAAACTCGGAATAAAATCTTCTAATCGTGGTGAAAGATCTTCAGCATCTCCCAATAAAGATCTTCTCCTTGTTTTTTCTTACCTAAAACCATTCTTTATATCCTGGGGAAAAGAAAACATAAAATGGGTGAGCTCAAATTCCCAGTAAGGGTAAACATAGAGAACATAAAACAATCCATAAACATTTGAATGGAAAAACATGAACATAAAATCTAAACATCAAAATATTGAACAAAGACATGAATCATGGAAGTACGTAAGGCGTATATCATAAGGGAACATCAATCATGATAAAATATCACGGGAATAAAACATGTAATTGTGGAAACCATTAATCACATGATATGATTTCCATAGTAGCCGAGGCATTGCTGCCAAGACCATCTTAGTGGACAAAGTTCCTTTCTGAATCGAGTTCACTCCTCGTTCCTGTCCTGTATTACTGAACTGGTTTAACTTGTCATTACAGCCATGTCTATCTCATGAGATATAAATCTTTACCCAATTCATTTTGGGGATATATAGGTCTCACCCATCACATAATGAAATCATTCTTACTTGTGCCACAAAATAAACTTACATCATTCATAATTACCCAATAAATAAAATGGGTTTCATAAACATCATCACATCATTACATAATCCATATAAAAGAAATGGATATCATTTCATAATAAGGAAAGTGAAACCATGTAAATCGTAGAGACATTATACTTAAAGCATACACATATGAAATAATTTCATCTTAGATGAAAAATGGTTTTGATAAAACAGTTGAAATGAATTCTTGAAGAAAATATCCTTTCTTCTTCAAAAATCATTTTCTTTTCACAAAATGTCATGCAATTTTAAAAGAAAAGGATTTTGTTGAAAATAGGCATGAATGTTTTTGGAGGAAGCTTCATGAAAATAAGGCTTTATAAAACCGTAAAAATCTTTTCATGCCGTATACGATAAAAAAACATTCTTCTCGTACTTTTGTCGGAAAAGTCAAAAAAGTACCTTGTAGGGTAAATAAAAGAAAGATTCCTTCCATACCAAGGGGTATAAGTAAAAATGGGTAAAAATGACTTTAAACAAACATGAATACATTTTTATAAAACATGGACATGTATGATAGCAATAACCCCAGTAAATACTTACGAATATGCAATCTCGGATAAAAATGAGATTTGCAAAATTATCCCTTACCATAGGTCCGATATGCTTCGTACGTATCCGAACCTCATGTATAATGATTTAAATAATGTCATTGACTTATTACAGAATCATATTCATTGTTATGATATCATATATGTTTCACTTATGACTTTATATTACCCGTTCTTTTGTAAATTCCTTGTTAAAGCAGCGTTTTGGGTAAAATCATTTCATTTATCGTATGTGTTTTCACTTGTCATTCTTGATATTATTACTTATATCCTGATTTACATAATTACAGAATGTAAAACATGATTTATATATAATATATATTCATTATATACATATATATATTATAGATCGATAAAAGAAATGAAATACACCATTCATGGAGACAGTAGGTCGTACGTACGCATGAACGTTGTTTTCATTTCCTTATTGAATTGACTGAAAATAAATAGAAGACATAAATATATATATACATAAATCCAGTAGCATTATTATTTCATATATTTCATTATTATTCATTATATAAACTTTATGATCATTCATGTATGGTTAACATGGAGAATGAATCTCATCGCGATGTGGAGATGGTAGTCCGTACGTATGCACGAGCGATGATATCGTTCCCATAATTATTGAAGAGAATTGGATTGGATGGTATAATATATCAGAATCCGTATGTTGTTATAATAACCATATTTAGTTATTATTTACACCATTATACCCATCCATGTAAGGTGTTGGTGGAAAAATAGATTTTAACACGGTGTGGAGATGATATTTCGTACGTACGCATGCGTGGTGATTTCGTTTTCCATAGGATGGATAGATGGTGAAATAGGGTAGTTTCATACTTATAATAACATATCAGTATATGATTTATACTGATGTTAATACTTCATAATGAATCAACTAAAGAAGAAGAAGTGTAAGAATAAATAGAGCTGAAAGAATCGGTAATGGACATTACCTCTTCTTTGAAACGCCTCTTTGCGAACTCCTCTTAGGGCACTAAAATTGGTCTTTGAAGAAGACCAGAACCTATAAGATGTTTCTATGGAAGTGGAGAAGAGAATTTGTCAGGGGTTGTCCGAGCTTGAAGGCTCAATGTGGTGTGAGGAAGAGAGGGAGGGCGTGCCCTTTTATAAGGGAGGAGAGGGGCACCTTTAGAAAAACCTAAAATATTATTTTATTATAAAGTCATATTCAGTTTTTAATAGCTCCAAATTGATTTATTTAAAGGATAAGGTGGGGATGGGTCTAAATACTCTCATCCAATAGAATTTAGACATGTTTAGGTCATTATATTAACCTTATCGTTCAGTTTTAACTCTTAGTTAATTAGATTGACATTTACCATGTCACATTGTATTTTTATATTATATAGTTACTAAACATACCATATACATCCAAGAGACCCTCAAGTGGTCCATTAATGATAAACCTATCAGGATATAAGTATCTTGGCTGAACCTTAGATTTTTAGGAATATAATAACAATTAATAATATAATATTTTTTTAAAAAACTATTTTATGTCATTTTAGACACTATTTGGTAATTGATTTTTGGGAAAATTATAACAGAATGATTAGTTCGAAAAAAGTTAATTAAATCAATAATAACATGTCATATTAACATATAAAATTATTTTAATTCATAAAAAGTCTCAAATTACATTTATTGGGGTATTTATAACATCAATTATATCAATATTTCATTAATAAGATAATTGTTGCATCATCATTGTGTCATAAATAAATTAAATTATTTAACGTCTAAAAATTACAAATAAAATACCATTATGTAGGAAATATATTTAGCTTTCTACTTAATATGTATAGTCGAATTTAACTTATGTATAACCCTATATTAAAAATGATTTAGTTATTATACATTGATTTTAACTATTTTAACCCTTCTTTTAATAAATTAATAATTAATGTCCTAATCTAATCCAAATGGGCCTAAATGGTCATATTTTATTCCTAAGGTTGTTTTTAGTCGAATTACACTTATCTAATTGAATTAGAACATGTTTTAGGGTAATAATAATATCACTTTTACCCTTAATTATCCTATTTACTTTTAACCGTGGTAAAAAAAAGTAAAAAGTTACTATTCACCAAAAATTATTTTCATAATATTGAACCACATTTTAGTCCTCGATATTAACTGTGTATCTCAGATTTTCAAAATTCCACTCACAGAAGCCGTAAAATTAAGTTTTATGAAAAATTCAGTTTTTTTAACTACCACTTAGTGGTTTCTCTATTCATCAAAAAATGAAAGTTACCAGAAAAATACCAAAAATTAGGCCTAAGCTATATTTGATATTATGAATTAAAAAATGATGTCTATTTTACCAAATTTAAAACATATCAGTTACACTAACTAATTTAAAAATTAATTCCCATCGTCAAAACAAATAGCGTGTTTTTAAGAGACAATAACTATCAAAAGATTGACACTTGTTTATGTCTGGTTTAAATGTGAAATTACATCTAATGACCAACATTGTATTAAATAGTAAAAATATATTCTAAATATACTTTAAAAACACTCAAATTATTAATTTATCACTATCAATTATTTCTATTAAAAAAGTTGTTTTTAATTAAAATTTAGTAATTTTCACTATTCATCAGAATATGAAAGTTATCTGAAAAGTACCGAAATTTCACCCTAAGCTAATTTTGATGTTCCGATTCAAAAATTAAAGTCCATTTTGAATGATAAAATTTATAAAATTTCAAAAAGTGGTTATTACTATTCATAACAGCTAGTTCATAATAATATTATAATAATATCTCGTTTAGTGAAACTCGGTATTGCGTACACGCTATCGAGGAAGGTCGCGATTGCGTGTAATGCAAGGAAAGTCTGGGATGTGTGTTGTGCAAGATCCTTTTGGTGTAGCATAAAACACAAGACATTAGTGAAATGAAAAAGAATATTTTTCATAAAATCTCGGGGTGTTACATTCTACCCCCCTTAAAATGAATTTCACCCTCGAAATTCATCGGGGTTATAAATGGTTTACTACTCGAAAGTTTCATTAATAGAAACCCACATCGTAAAAAGGAATTCCAAAACTTGGCTTTTAAAAACTAAAGTATGAAACGTAATGGTTACCCAAATTAACTCATCACTGGGTTTCCACATAGGAGAACATATGTGAAAATATGGATACAGAAGAAAAATCTATCCATCAAGTTCTGATGGAAAGTGGTAGAGAACATGGCTATGAAAAAGCCAACAATCACAAAGCCATAAATTTGTGATGATCTAAGGTATCATCTGATTCATCGGATATAAGAGCACTAGGACAACATTTTTGGTTTTCAAGATCATTTCCTTAAAGTTGATGAAATTGGAATTAGAAGAAATACATTCGTGAATTTGGTACAGTCTCACCGTTGGTCATTCTTTAGACAATTTCCACTTCATCTCACAAATAAATGAAGTTGAATTTGTCATTCGTGATGTGTTAGCAGATCATGTGATAGAATGATGGGTCATTCCATCTGTCTCAAACAAAAGGATAGAAATGTTATCAAAAAATACATAAGTCCATCTATAGTGAGATTAATCATATATGGTTCCTAAAATGGACTTATACTTCATATATCATACTTCTTAATATAAAAAAACTAGTTTATACTAAACAGGGACTTCCTATAGGCCAATGGTAGGCAATAAAGGCCAGTTGCACTTCAGTTGCGTGTTCGATTCGCACAGCCTTGTCCGATGCGATGGGCCGTCTCCCATCGTGTAGGTTGTCCTTTTTCTAAAACTACATTACTATAACATCCCATCAATAATATCGAAAAAACTTCTATCCTTAAACAGTACTATCTTATGTCCAACACAATCCATTCAAATCATTAGGCTTATCTAAAATACTTCGGTCCAAGATCATAGTATAAAGAAAACGATTACTTGAAATGTCATCAACCAAACATGTGAATACCGTCATTTATCCCCCATATATCTTGTTTGTCACATTCCAATCATGTGAATACCTTAATCATGTATTGTCTTGAAAAATTAATACCCATTAAACCTTAGTGAAAACATCAATGCAGTCAAAAGTTAACTCTTTCCACATACCAAAATCCAAAAATTATATATACTCAAACCATGATATAACCTTCTCCTTATATCAGTAATGATCTCATGAATACTATCAAACATATAATTCTCCCTTTATCCCCTCATTATGAGCATATCATATACTTTCCAAAAATATCTGAATAACCATTCATGGTTACTGGTACCATTAATCATACAGTTTTAAAACATAAGGAAAGACAACAGTATAACAATCCTTAGATGTCTCTTTATTCCATAGTACCAGGAGATTACATATACAAAATTACATTTGATAAACATGTAATCATTCCACTACCTTATTAAACCATTGACCGAGCTTCAAAAATTCTTAAATCTCACATATAATTTGTAGTCTCTTCATCATCATCAACATAAATATTACCCATACGACCATACTGATTCTCTTCATGAGACTTTCCCTTAGGGAATTGGTTTGTATAATGCTCGTACATCCACATTTAAAACATTTAACCATTGTTGATTTCGTATAAATACCATTATCCTCATCCATTGTGTTAACTAAACCTTTTCCATTGCACTTACTGGCTTAATTTCCTTCTCTTCCACACCCAAAGCATCTTCCAGTTCCTTTGAAACATTCTCCTTGATGCCTCTTCCCACATGATTTACATAAGGGAAATTGAACTTTCTTTCCTCTATGATCATCATGAAACTTCAACTTTCTCTTATTAGCCAAGTCAGGAAACTTACCAAATTTGAGTTTATTGATCATATTATGAGATTGCTGATTCAGCATAATAATGATGTTTGGACTTCCAAATCCCATTTCATTTGGTTTCTCATGAAGAATATCATTCCATTTTCCATCATATCCTCCATTATCATGAATTATCTTGTTTCCATCCATTTTCTAAAACCCAAAAAGAATAGTGTGAGAGGAAAAATCATAATAAAGGGGGAGTAACTTCAATATCTAATATCTTAGTATTAATCTAATATCGTTACCATAATTCTAGGACTATAACCTATACTTATATTTAACCTTAGGGACATCCCTAGACATACCTTAGAAATATCTCTATGGATCTCACTAAAATTCTCGCATCCCAGTTTCCAAAGGTTGACTAAACCTTTCCTGTGATACCAATTGAAAAGACCCGAAGCGTGACGTACATGTACAATAAATTATTTTTGCGGAATACATAATACATAACAAAAATAGACACACAAGGATCATAATTGTTTAGTGTCTTTGGAAATTCGGAATAAAATCTTATAATCATGGTGAAAGATCTTCAACATCTCCCAATAAAGATCTTCCCCTTGTTTTTTCTTACCTAAAACCTTTCTTTATATCCTGGTGAAAAGAAAAAATAAAAGGGGTGAGCTCAAATTCCCAATAAGGGTAAACATAGAGAACATAAACAATCCATAAACATTTGAATGCAAAAAACTTGAACATAAAATCTAAACATCAAAATCTTGAGCAAAGACATGAATCATGGAAGTACGTAAGGCATATATCATAAGGTAACATCAATCATGATAAAATAGTATGGGAATAAAACATGTAATTGTGGAAACCATTAAACACATGATATGATTTCCATAGTAGCCGAGGCATTGCTGCCAAGACCATCTTAGTGGACAAAGTCCCTTTCTGAATCGAGTTCACTCCTCATTCCAGTCTTGTATTACTGAACCGGTTTAACTTGTCGTTCCAGCCATGTCTATCTCATGAGATATAAATCTTTACCCAATGCATTGGAGGGAGATATAGGTCCCACCCATCTCATAATTATATCATTCTTACTTGTGCCAGAAAATAAACATACATCATTTATAATTACCCAATAAATAAAATGGGTTTCATAAACATCATCCCGTCATTACGTAATCCATATAAAAGAAATGGATATCATTTCATAATAAGGAAAGTGAAACCATGTAAATCATAGAGACATTATACTTGAGGCATACACATATGAAATAATTTCATCTTAGTTGAAAAATGGTTTTGATAAAACACTTGAAATGAATTCTCGAGGAAAATATGCTTTCTTCTTCAAAAATCATTTTCCTTTCACAAATGTCATGCAATTTTAAAAGAAAATGATTTTTTTGAAAATATTCATGAAATATTTTGGAGGAAGCTTCATGAAAATAAGGCTTTATAAATCCGTAAAAATCTTTTCATGCCGTATACGTTAAAAAAACATTCTTCTAGTACTTTTGTCGGAAAAGTCAAAAAAGTACCTTGTAGGGTAAATAAAAGAAATATTCCTTCCATAAAAAGGGGTAAAAGTAAAAATGGGTAAAAAGGACTTTAAACATACATGAATACATTTTTATAAATCAAGGACATGGATGATAGCAATAACCCCAGTAAATACTTACCAATAAGCAATCTCAGATAAAAATGAGATTTGCAAAATTATCCCTTACCTTAGGTCTGATATGCTTCATACATATCCAAACCTCATGTATAATGATTTAAATAATGTCATTTACTTATTACAGAATCATATTCATTGTTATTATATCATATATGTTTTACTTATGACTATATATTACCCGTTCTTTTGTAAATTCTTTGTTAAAGCAGTGTTTTGGGTAAAATCATTTCATTTATCGTATGTGTTTCGACTTGTCGTTCTTGATATTATTACTTATATACCGATTTAAATAATTATATAATGTAAAACATGAGTTATATATAAAATATATTCATTTTATACATATATATATTATAGATCGATAAAAGTAATGAAATACACCATTCATGGAGACGGTATGTCGTACGTACGCATGAACGTTGTTTTAGTTTCCTTATTTAATTGAATGAAACTAAATAGATGACATAAATATATATATATACATAAATCTAGTATCATTATTATTTCATATATTTCATTATTATTCATTATATAAACTTTATGATCATTAATGTATGGTTTACATGGAGAATGAATCTCATCGCGATGTGGAGACTGTAGTCCGTACGTACGCACGAGTGATGATATCGTTCCCAAAATTATTGAATAGAATTGGAGTGGAAGGTATAATATATCAGAATCAGTATGTTGTTATAATAACCATATATAGTTATTCTTTACACCATTATACCCATCCATGTAAGGTGTTGGTGGAAAAACAGATTTCAACACGGTGTGGAGACGGTATTCATTACGTACGCACGCGTGGTGATTTCATTTTCCGTAGTATGGATAGATGGTGAAATAGGGTTGTTTTAAAATTATAATAACATATCATTATATGAGTTATACTGATGTTATTACTTCATAATTAAACAACTAAAGAAGAAGAAGTGTAAGAAGAAATAGAGTTGAAAGTGTCTGTAACAGACATTACCTCTTCTTTGAAGCGCCTCTTTGAGAACTCCACTTAGGGCACTAAAATTTGTCTTTGAAAAAGACCAAAACCTATAGGATGTTTCTATGGAAGTGGAGAAGAGAATTTTTCAGGGGTTGGCCGAGCATGAAAGCTCAAAGTGGTGTGAGGAAGAGAGGGAGGAGATGCCCTTTTATAAGGGAGGAGAGGGGCACCTTTGGAAAAACTAAAAATATTATTTTATTAAAAAGTCATATTCGGTTTTTAATTTCTCCAAATTGATTTATTTATAAGATAAGGTGGGGATGGGTCGAAAGCCTCTCATCCAATATAATTTAGACAATTTTAGGTCATTATATTAACCTTATATTTTAGTTTTAACTCTCGGTTAATTAGATTGACATTTACCATGTCACTTTGTATTTTTATATTATATAGTTACTAAACTTACCATATACATCCAAGAGACCCCCAAGTGGCCCATTTATGATACAAATATCAGGATATAATTATCTTGGCCGAACTTCATATTTTTATGAATATAATAACTATTAATAATATAATATTTGTTTTAAAAACTATTTTATGTCAATTTAGACACTATTTGGTAATTGATTTTTGTGAAAATCATAACAGAATGATTAGTTCAAAATAAGTTAAATAAATCAATAATAACATGTCATATTAACATAAAAAATTATTTTAATTCATAAAAAGTCTCAAATTACATTTATTGGGGTATTTATAACATCAATCATGTCAATATTTCATTAATAAGATAATTGCTGCATCATCATTGTGTCATATATAATATAAATTATTTAATGTCTAAAAATTACAAATAAAATACCATTATGTATGAAATCTTTTTATCTTTATAATGAATATTTATAGTCGAATTTAACTTATGTATAACCCTATATTAAAAATGATTTAGTTATTAAACATTGATTTTAACTATTTTAACCTTTTTTTAAATAAGTTAATAATAAATGTCCTAATCTAATCCATGTGGGCCTAAATGGTCATATTTTATTACTAATGCTGTTTTTTGTCGAATTAAACTTATCCAATAGAATTAGTACATGTTTTAGGGTAATAATAATAACACTTTTACCCTTAATTACCCTATTTAAGTTTAACCGTAGTAAAAAAAAGTAAAAAGTTACTATTAACCAAAAATTATTTTCATCTTATTGAACCACATTTTAGTCCTTGCTATTAACCGTGTCTCTCGGATTTTCAAAATTCCACTCAAAGAAGTGGTAAAATTATGTTTTATGAAAAATTCAGTTTTTTTAACTACCACTTTGTGGTTTCTCTATTAATCAAAAAATGAAAGTTTCGAGAAAAATACCAAAAATTAGGCCTAAGATATATTTGATATTATGAATTCAAAAATGATGTCGATTTTACCAAATTCAAAACATATCAGTCACATTAAATAATTTAAAAATTAATTCCTGTCGTCAAAACAAATAGCGTGTTTTTAAGAGATAATAACTATCAAAAGATTGACACTTGTTTATGTCTGGTTTAAATGCAAAATTGCATCCAATGACCAACATTGTATTAAATAGTAAAAATATATTCATAACATACTTTAAAACCACTCAAATTATTAATTTATCACTATCAATTATTTCGATTAAAAAGTTTTTTTAATTAAAATTTTGTAATTTTCCCTATTCATCAGAATATGAAAGTTATCCGAAAAGTACCAAAACTTCACCCTAAGATAATTTCGATATTCAGATTCCAAAAATGAAGTCCATTTTGAATGATAAAATTTATAAAATTTCAAAAAGTGGTTATTACTATTCATAACGGCTAGTTCATAATAATATTATAATAATATCTTGTTTAGTGAAACTCGGTATTGCGTACACGCTATCGAGGAAGGTCACGATTGCGTGTAATGCAAGGCAAGTCAAGGATGCGTTTTGTGCAAGCTCCTTTTGGTGTAGCGTACAACAGAAGACATTAGTGAAATTAAAAAGAATATTTTTCATAAAATCTCGGGGTGTTACAAGTGATGTGTTGATAAACCAATCTCAACCCTAAGGATGTTTTAATTTATGATGTCATTGGGATACATGTGATTAATATCAAAGAAGAAAATGGAACGTACCCAAGTATGAGTGTCAGTCAATAAATGTTGGGTAGAGTTGGTACGATCTGTATTTGAAAACCACTTGATATAGGATAACAGACAATAGGTATAACCAAGGGTGAATATTAGGAAGAATAATGGTGGATTTATTGGCTTTATGATACTTTTGGGTTTAGGTATTATGTGCCACTGTGGATAATGATGAAAGACATTGTGCTGTAAATAGTCTTATTAGTCAAACTGTTGTTTTTTATAAGATATTCTTCTGTAAAACGGACTAATATATGAATTTTTCATCAACCATTGAGGTGTAATGTTGGTAAATTTTGGATTTCATGAATGCCTCTATAAGTGGGGAATTGTTTTGGAGAAGGTTGAAATAATTAGCGTTGTGATGTGTGGGCTGGTGAGGTTTTGAGTAGTAAAGTGGGTTGGATGTAGTTTTTCCATGACCATAACTAGTAGGTAGAATATAGTTAGTCCATTTATCAGGATCCGAGTAATTGTGATGGTTCATTATACAAGTGGTAAGATTATTCATTCATGTGTTTTAGAATTTCCTTAGTACATTAGTGTATTTTAGGGCTTCCTATCAGCCCTTAACTAATGGAAAGTTCAAGCTGGGAATTTGGATTCTCTCTTTGAGGATAATTTGAGAGCATGAATTCTAGGTATTGATGGCTTTTGGGATAACCAATTGAATTTTTTAATGTCTTCCTAAAATAATAGTAACAATATTAATATAAATATAGTTCCTTAGTATGCTCCATATAGTGGATTTTTTAGTCCACCTCTATCTTCGTTGAAGGCTAGTGAGGCAATCACGTTTTGGCTATGTCTCATACATGATACCTCATAGAATTTTTATTTAATCTATAGGAATATTGAGACTACCTATAGTAATAAAATATATTATATATGATATTAATGCTAAAAATTGTAGAGTATAATGTGTCTTTAGGAATAATTTCATTGGTATACAGAGAATTCTATTCATGTGGTGGACCATGATTTGGGACATGATTCATGGGGGTAACCATGATTACTTGTGCGTTTCATGGGTTGAACCATGATTCATGATGTGATTAATGGGGTAAAACATGATTATTCATATGTTTAAATAGTTAAGTATGATTAATTCCATGATTCATATGGTAAATCATGTGACAAATCGTAGTATATGAGTCAATTTGGGGCATCATCCCTTGGGAAGTAAGGTGTGTTGGAGTTGTGGCTTGTTGGTATGAGTGTAACCTTTTGTATGGGGTTGTTAGTGAGAATGATAGATTCTAAGGTAGGGGAATTTATATATGGTATTATGAGTTTAATTTTTCTATTAGATAGGGTCATTCTAGCTATTCAATGGTTAGCTCTTACACATAGCTACAGCGTTACACGTAATGATTTCCATCAATCACATTTGAGACGACACCATCCATATCCATCTCAAATGTCTGATGTTGATGATATTTATATTGACACCAATTATTCTTAGAGTATAATATAGTTTTTATGGTGAATAAATATGAAAATACACTGTATGGAAAGATAGTTCTATTGGTATGGGCATAGTGGAAGCATGACCATGTCCAAGAGGAGACATGGGATAAAAAATCAAAAATGAGGGATCATTGGCTGGATTTTTCTATAAATGAGGCTCAATGAAATTATTGGATAATGATATAGGGTAAATTATTATAATTTAGAAAGTTTCTAAACGTAACAAACATAAAATTTAGCTTAAAATAATTCTATGTTTGATCATTTTCTCAACACACAACAACGAGCTTTAAGAGAATTTAGATATACTATAAAACTATTTTTATTTAAATGTGAACATTATATCCTAATTGTTAAATTCGTGTTTATGAATTGGAGTAACATAACTATGAAATATATGTATAATTTTCATACTTAATAGAAATATATTGATTAATAAATAGTAAATATGAACTTGATTATTATTGGAGTCATTTTATGCTTAAAAAATACTTTTTATTTAAAAATGGATTTATAGCATTTTATGAATGGAAATTATAATTAATTCAGACCATTTATAGAAATTTTATTTTATTAAATTGGTAAATTTTTTGAAATAAACATGTCAATATTATCTTATGGTAAATTTTTAGAATCTTTTTATAAAGATTTATTTTTCAATGAATAGTGAAAAAAATGTTCTTTTTCGTAACACAGAGATTTATTTTCATTAAATGAATTAATTTGATTTAAAATTTATTTTTTTAATTTGATATTAAATTAATATAAGATTAATTTAATTAAAAAAAACTAATTAATTAATTAGGAATCATTATTATATATGATTTCGGTATAAATTTTTTTGTAGTCTTAAAATATTTTTTTTATTAAACTTATTTTATGTGAGCAATGTTTTTTCATATCAAAAAAATATATTGATATATATTTTTTAATTTATTTAATTAAATTTATATATTATATATTCTAAAATTTATTTTAACATTAATCTGATGGTTTTTACTTTCCAAGGAATGAATGTAAATTTAGTTTTATGCATAAAAATTCAATTTTTTAAATAAGGTTTGCATAGGTTTTGCATGCTTATTTAAAATTAATATCTACTAATTATATAAATAAAATTTTGTAAAAAGGATTATATATATTAAATAAACTTTTATAAATTTATTAATGAGTCAAATTTCATTTTTGGTCACTATAAATAGTAACATCGGTAAAAAAATGTATTGCCATGGTAAAAGGGTAAATCGGGTTAACCTTGGTCTTGGTTAAAACTATGTGATAAAGAAAAAAATTTAACATTAATTATTATTTAATAAATTTATTTTTAAAATTATCACTATAGGCTAGAAATTTATTTTTTATGGGACCCTTATTCATGAAAATGACTTAATAATATTTTAATATTTTGAAAAAAATCACTTGTGTCCTCTCCCACACTTATAAATGGACACATCCTACACTATCTTATCCATACTTAAAGTTCATATTATCTCAAAAAATACTTGAAAAAAATCACTTTATAACATCCCTCCCCATATCCTAGAGGGCTTGGATTAAAAATAATATCCACCATATAAGGATAAAACTATTAACATATGGATGTTTTTTGAATAAGAGGTAAAACACACACATATACTTGTGTGTGTGTGTGTTTTAATATTATTTATTCTTTTATCTCCTTCAAACCTATATTAATCATTCCAATATAAAAATTCAATATCTACCATATACTAAGTTGTTATTTTGTTGATAGCATAACGTTTACCCATTTCCTCTTCCATCAAATGGGAAATTAAACTATTGTCCATGTGTGTGGAGGACTACTCCCTTGCAAATCGATATAATTAATTTTTCATATTAGCCTCTCAAAGATGGTTAAAATTTGGTACTAATGTACATATATGATGTTCATGACATAATTATACATATATAAATATAAATTATCATCTATTTTCTAATCCTTCCATCCATTGAAAAATGATTATGTCATTCGTGAAAACATGTGGATTACCACCTCCATGAAGCGAGGTGATTCATTTTTCATCACTGCCTCACATGACTAGTATATATAACTATATTTATATAGTTAGTATTATATTAACAATATATACATCATTCTATAAATATAAAATTATACCCACCTTATTTTATGCATGTTGATTAAAAAACGGAAATGTTACTCATGTGTACATATAGACTACCATCTCTATGTTTTAACGTAATTCAATTTTCATAACCAACATACGTAGTTGGTTAAAAAATAATAATTAATCTATAAATATGATAAATATTTCATGATTATTATTCTTTAGGTAAGGGGTTTCTTAACTCAATTTTTTTCATTGGGTTATATCACATCTTCAATAACTTTTTTATGCCAAAATTATGTGTGAATTGATCACTAAATTTTTTTATAATGTATTTAAAATAGTTTTATTTGGATTTATCTATGTTCACATAATCACTTCATGTATTAATTTTCACTCAAATTTCATTATCTTTGTATGGGTTTTCTTCCCCTCGATTTCATTTTCTTGAGACATGTTTCATGTCGTGCACCTATATTTCTTTGTATGGTTTAATTAATTATCTAAGAATGATTTTTGATATATATATTCATTTAATTAATTTTTTTTATATTTACCTATCCTATTATTTCCTTCAATGACTTTTTATTTGGAAGAGAACAAATAGGTAATGGATTTATGTTACAATCTCATTTCATTTAAATATTGTTTATATTCAAGGTTTATTTGGGTAAATTATATGATCATAATCTATATTATTATCCTTGTTTAATTTTTAGTTTTACATGATTTCAATTATTTTTTATCTGTTTGGTACATAAATTTATTGAGATAATGGTTTTAAAGAAAATTTGACCTATTCTCTCTTCGTTCGATGAATTTTTTCTATCATATCTATACTCTTAAAAATTTATTTATGAAAGTTAAAAACTATACATGAAATGTTTTAAAATATTTATTTTCACTACTTTTTATATTATTTACAAAGGCTTAAAATGGAATCATTATAAAAATTATCTAAAAAAATCATTTTTAACTTTTTATAAAAGCGTGAAACAAATGTTTTTTGTTAATGTATAGAAATGAACATATTTTTACACAAGCATAATAATTTTTTTAATGATTCCTTTACAGGTTTTCATGGTTACATTCAAAAAAAAAATTTATAAATATTTTATGATTTTTTATTTTTTAAATGTACACCAAGAAAAGTTTATTTTCCCTTATTTTCAAAAAAATGTCTTAAATATTATTTTATGTTAATTTTCCTTTAAATAAACATACTTTAATGGTTTTTATACTTCACTAGGAATATAAATTTATGATTTCATCAATTTCTTTCTCTGGGAGGATTTATGATGATTATTTTAAATTCATTATCATGAAACCCATTTCTTTTCTTAGGGTGAATTATGTTATAATGGAATGAAAACAATTGTTAAAATATTAATGATGAAAATGCATGATTTTCTGTGTTACATTAATGTTTGATACTTATAAATTGTTGTTGATGATTAGTGAACCTGATATAGCTTATATGATGGGTGATCCCGATATATCTCTCCAATTAATTGAGTAATTTTCATTATATTTAATGAAAAAAGGATGGAGATAACTAGGGAGGTTTCTCTAATAGATTTAACTAGGCTCTAATTATTTTTGGGATGAATGAACAGGAGTGATAAAGATAATATTACAAGATACAAACACATTTTCTCTATGATTTCTATGTATTTTTAATGGTTCCTTTGATAAAACTTTATATCATGTAGCTCAAGATTTTTTTACATTTATGATTCTAGTCTTATGTTAAAGATTTATTCCATGTCTCATGATTTATGATAGATGTTTTTATGGGTATGTATTCTTATATTTGGTGATCATGAACGTTGATTATGTCATCATGCCATTATACTCATCTTATTATTACTAATGGAATTCAAAAATTAATGCTTATATTAACCCTTATTAACCATTTGATACCACCCATTTATGATTTCCATTTCCCAATTTTTTGATGAATTATGTAAAATTAATAATGTCTTGAAAGGTTTAATGTGTGAATAATTAATGGGAAATGTTGAAAACATAATGTCGAGTAACAGAAGTTGGGTATAGTGGAAAAAAACTCACATGAAGACATGGTGGAAAGACCTGTATTTTATAGGTATTTTTTTTAATTATATGGAATTATTATGAGTCTGAAAAAATAGACGGTGTGAGAATCCGTGACCCGGTGTGCCCGGAATAAATTTCTGAACTTTTTTTAAGGTACGTTTAGTAAATAGGTGAGAGGCATTTTCTAACTTTTGAACCAGTGCTCGGATTGAAAATCTGAGGGCACTGTTGAATCCGCGGCGCTGGGATTCACTTAAGTAAGGCTTCACTGCAACTGCAATAGCTTGGGAGAAAAAGTTAGATTTTGGACATTTAAAAGAATAATAAAATTACTTTGTTATTTTATTTTTCTCTTTCTTTTTCCTCCAACGGACAAACAACGGTGGTGGGACCAATGATGTGCCAAGCCATTAAATGGCTTGACTCATCAATTCTTTTTAACAACACCATTGCAATTAGGAAGGTTTCTTAATTAATTGAAACCCATTAATTCCATGAGTATTACTCCCCCTCCCCCTCTTATATTTATATGGATATTGGGGAGGATTATTGGCACGGATTCACCACGAGATGAAGCTCTACCAAAGTAATGTGACACCAATCACTTTGAGGACAGAACCGGTTCCAACGGGCGGTGACGAGCACCACCGAATGACGAACACTGACTCCTACTCAAGCGCGGACGTTCTTCAATGAATCTTGAGCTAGGGGTTTATCTTGTTTTAATTTCAAGAGGTTGTTGAATAATATTCTACTATCTTGATATCAAGCTAACACAGAGTGTGTGGGCCAAACAAACAAGGCCCAAACCCTCTGTTACTTGTTTTACCAACATGTTTTCCACGAAATTTTGTTTGGATTGGATGGATTTAGGAATAGAGAGACAAGTGGAAAAGAGGATATTCTGAGAGGTCTGTTGGAACCTTCGTATGGAAAGACGGGCCACCGGAGCTCACCTGGTGACCCATGAAAGACCACCGGCAACCAGTGTCGATGGGGGGGAGGTGATGGTGGCAGCAGCCACCGTCCGGTGGTGGCGGAGGTGGCACACCGTCAAGTTTCTCAAGAGGAGGAGGTCGAGGTTTTTCAGTCACGGCAGTCGAGCAGGGTGGCTAGCACCAACAGGTCGCGGAGGTGGAGCGGCACATCATCGTGTGTCACTAGAGGTCATCGTGGTTAGAAGCCGCAATGGGGGAGGGACTTTCCTCTTATAGGTCCCACAACAACCGGGCAGTGCCACATGGTGCCACTACTTCACAAACTGAATGGCTACGGCAGTTTCGAAAAACTGGGGGGAGCCCCCCCCCCCCCCCCCCACCACTCCAGATAGGGTAGACGCCAGCTAGCAGGTCATGCCCTCCATGGGTCATTCCGTACGAGCCAAGTGGACCATGCCCCAATGCGGGCTAGGCTACGCGAGCCTAGCAGACCGCACCCCACAGCGGGTCGGGCCACGCGAGCCCAGCGGGTCGTGCCCCTTTATGGGTTGGGCCGCACCAGCCCATCGGGTCGCGCCCTATGTGGGCCGCACCGCACCGCCCAGGAGGGTTGGCCCAGTTCGCGGCCCAGCGGGCCAAGCCCACTGCGACCCAGCCCATCCGGGTCAGACCCAAATTAGATCGGGTAGACCCGAACTGGGTTAGGTCGGCCCAGGCTAGGTCAGACCAAACCCGGACCCCACTAGGCCCAATTTCAACTAAAGGAACATAACTAGAAATCCAACCGTCTGTTTGACGAACCGTCTATGGAACTGGGACCTTTGGAGTGAGATGGTCCTTTCGGTATACCCCACTTGAGTTTTAAAGAAAGTTGGAGTATGGTCAGGTTGGATCAAACATGAATCCAACTGGGCCTTCGGTACTAAAACGCTTATAAGTCACAGATGGGGTGTCCGATTGATGCACCGTTTATCGCGTTGGAACCCTTACGACATTCTAGTCCTTAGGAAATCTTCTTCATGGATGTTTGTGGAGGTTTATGTATGACCTAAATCTTGAGGAGAGGATCCTCCTGGAATCAAGAGTGCTTAGTGCGGGAATCTCATGGATGGTTGTAACGTGAAGAAAGAACATTGATCCTTTGTGGTTCAGTATCTATAGATCTTGTGTGGTTCAATGCTTATCAATCTTGTATGGGTCAATATCTACCGATCTGGTGTGGGTCAGCGCCTAAAGATCCTATGTGGGTCATTATCTTTCGATCCTATGTGATTCAGCAGCAGAGAGAATAATATTATCCAACGATACGCCTAATCATCTGTACTTCTGTACTTGAGTTATATACTTGGTGTGAGCTGAGTATTTACCTTTTTCATACTTTTACCTTCGTGGTGTTACCTTTTTGGTACTCTAACCTTCTTGGTGTTACCTTTTTGGTACTCTCACCTTCATGGTGTTACCTTCATGGGTTTCCATTGTGGTATTCTTCCTTTGTGGATCATTTGTGCTAAAGGCTTAAAAGTTGGATCCATACATTTCCTCATGTATGAGATGAGTAAATCTTGATAAATTAGGTATATGTATGGGCATATAACTAATTAGAGTTGATGACTGCCTCGAGCATTGTGATTGAAGTCTTGCTTTGTGGTATTTTCCTTTATGGAAATCTAGGAGACCTTCAGGGGTCTCAGGGTCCCTACTGAGTATTGTTATACTCAACCCTGCATGGGCTATGCTCTCACCTTTTTGTGTCTTGTGTAGATGGTAGACAGTTTTGATTGAGGCTGAGGGAGCCAGGACTGGATGGTGCTCAGAGGAGGACCATTTGATGTGACGTGTTATAGTGACTACTAATCGTGAGTTGTATCAACCATTCAGGTAGGATCCTCAGTGGACAATCCAAGAATTGTTTTATCTTTTCAGTTGTAATTTTACTTTTCAGTTGGGATTGTATTCCGGACCCTTTACTTTCAGTACTCTTTTACTACAGCAGTTTACTTCGTGGTTTCTCCATGTTGTCTTCTTAGATTGTGTGTTTGTATAGGTTTAAAGGAAATTCATTCCCATTATAGTGATACACCTTTCCGGTGCTAGTTGATAGCCCCTGGCATATTGAAGGCAGGCTTTGGGTACTCACAACATGGGCCTCAGGGGACGGGTTGTGACAAAGTGGTATCAGGGGATTCGGTTCTAAATAAGAACTAGTACTCTAATCTTTTCAATATGGAAATAGTGTTAAGTGTTATGAGTATGGTTTTTAGTTTGGGGAATCCGGTGTTGGTGCAGCAGCTGACTTATCCATACACCAGGACCCTAAATTCTGATTTCCAACTCGGTGCACGAAAACATTGATTGTGTGTGTTTTGGAAGTTTCTTTCTTTTGATCTCTTGATCCATCTCACCAATTATAACTTATTGAATGTGGTGCACCTGTTTTATTTTAGGATTTCTCCACATAGACATCTAGCCAGGATTCTTGAGAGGGTACACAATGACGACCCACCAAGCGATGAGGCTTCAATGCAGTGCCCTCTTATATCGATAGAACCATTGAGTGGTGCACCAGTAGCAACACCACCTATTGGGAAATGGATTCCCCCAGCCCCACCAGTTGAGGGTTCATGTCGACCAAGCGTGTTGAATGAGTTTCAATAGTAGAGGCCTCTATGTTTTCGATTTAAGATGGATCTACAGGAGTTTGAGGATTGGCTAGAGTCTGTGGACAGAGTTTTTCACTTAGTTTGGACACCAGCTGATCTGATGGTGATCCTAGATGCCAGTTTCTTCTAGAGAGCAGCTGTGATATGGTGGAGTTTGACACTCTTGTTACACGATGAGGCAACTCTCATCTGGTGGAATTTTAGGGCTTTTAAGGGTATATTTTTTCCCAGAAACTCTACACTCAGTGCGTATACAAGAGCTTCTGCACTTATAGCAGGGCAGCATGACTATGGCCCTGTACTCGTCAAGGTTCACTGATCTCTCCCGCTACTCCACCGACATGGTAAATGAACCTTTCATTAGGGCCCGGACATTTGATAAAGGTCTCTGATGGGAGATTAGAGCATCGATGATATCTCTCAACATTCAGACGTAGGCTGGGGTGCTAGAGCAAGCACTTTTGGTGGAGAGATTCCTAGCTGAGCAGGCATCGACAAAGAGAGCCACCATTGGACGACAGGTAGTAGATTCATCCGAAGAAGGTAGTAGACGAATGACACAGGGGCCCAAGTGGGCTAGACCTTTTGGTGGATGTCCTCAGGATACAAGGTTGGTGGTATGGGGCTCACGGGCCATAGGAGGACATTTGAGTATCAGGCAGTGCTACTCATGCAGCGGGCAGGGTCACATGGCTCGCGACTGCCTAACCCACCATAAGAATGAACAAAAGATTGTTTAGGGACCGTTGAGGAAGAGGCAGAGGTTTGATCAAGGAGGTTCATAGGTTTTAGGTGGATGTGGCCGAGGATATGGTCCTGTAGTAGGCGGTGGGTGGCGATTCAAGGTACTACCGTCACCACCTCTAAGTGGTCCACCCCGACCATAGGGAGCATGAGGATAGGTATAAGCCCAGCTCTAGGTAGCTGAGGCCTATGATCACAGTGCTCCGGATATTATTAGAGGTATGATCTATGTCTACTTCACCCTAGCTGCAATTCATATAGAAAAAGGTTCGAGTCACTCTTTTATTTCTACGGCCCTCATTCGATGCTCGGAGATTCCGATGGAGCCATTGGCTCGAGCCTTACGGCTAGAGACTCCTACGAGAGAAGATTAGAGGATTAAACACTAGTTTTGGAAGTGTAAGATTACTCATGGAGGTGAGATCTTTGGTTGGGATCTTCTAGTAGCGGCATCGAGTCCTTACAATGTCATCTTGGGTATGGACTGGTTATCCACAGTCCATGCTTAGATTGACTATATTAGGCGTAATGTGAGGTGTGTCTGTGAGGATGGGACCAGGTTTTCCTTCATCGGTGAGAATGGAACCTTTGCAGCACATTATGGATTTACCCGGAGGAGGGTGTAGCCGATCACACATTAGTTGACTAGCCTTACCCTTGGAATAGTTGATGTTGAGAGTCTGTGCTATCCTGTAGTGGTGGACTTGTATGAGGATGTATTCCCTAATGATGTTCTGGGACTACCTCCATGAAGAGACATTGAATTTTTCATCGACATGTACCCTAGGACAACACCGATATCTACACCATTATATCGAATGGCTCCTGTGGAGCTTCGTGAGTTACAGGTATAGCTGGAGGACTTCCAAAGGAAGGGGTTCATAAGGCCTACTTTTTCCCCATGGGTAGCCTCAATATTGTTCTCCAAGAAGGCATACAGGAGCTTGAGACTCTGTGTGGACTATCATCACCTGAACCAGGTGACCGTGAAGAACATGTATCCACTTTCGAGGATTGATGATATCTTTGATCAGTTGAAAGGATCTCAATGGTTTTCGAAGATAGACCTCAGATTAGGCTATCATCAGCTTAGGGTACGAGATGAGGATGTTCAGAAGACATCCTTCAGATGTCGGTATGGCTACTATGAGTTCTTCATTATGCCATTTGGTGTGACCAATGCCCCTAAAGTGTTCATGGGAGTCATGAATAGGATCTTACATCCATACCTCGATCACTTTGTAGTGGTCTTCATCTATGATATCTTGATATACTAAGTGTCGAAGGAAGAGCATGCCTATCATCTGCAGAAAGTTCTGGATACACCCAAAAAGAACTAGCTTTATGGTAAGATCTCGAAGTGATAGTTCTGGATATGGGAGGTCCAATTTCTTGGAAATGTTATCTCGGAGGCTAGAGTTATGGTAGATCCAGCGAATATAGAGTCAGTTCTTTATTAGGATCCACCCAAGAGTGTGACTGAGGTGAAAATATTCATGGGATTGGCTAGGTAGTAGAAGATATTTGTACCTGAATTTTCCAGAGTTGTGGCACCCTTTTCAGCATTGAAAAATAAGGGACGGACCTTCGTATGGAAGGATAGATTCCAGCAGATTTTTCCAGAGCTGAGATAGAGACTGACGAGTGCCCCCATCTTGAGGCTACCAGAAGAGGGCGTTGGGTATGTAGTCTACTGCGACACATCAGGAACCAGATTAGATGTGTCCTGATGCAGGAGGGAGAAGTGATCGTATATAGTTATCGACAGCTGAGACAACATGAGAATAACTACACTACCCATGAACTGGAGTTTGTAGTAGTGGTCTTAACCATGAAGATGTGGCGGCATTACTTGATGGGAGAATATTTTATAGTCTACGATGATCACAAGAGTATTAGGTATATCTTCTCATAGAAGGACTTGAACCAGATACAACAACGTTGGCTAGTGTTCCTCCAGGACTATGAATTCGAGATAGTCTACACTCATGTGAAGGTAAATGTAGTTGTAGACACACTCAGTAGGAGGTCTGGTTTATAGCTACTGATTATGGTGACAAAGCAGCTATCTGCATTACAGATATCCATTGTGGAAATTGATTGAGTAGCTTACCTCATGTCTATGACTGTGACTCCACCACTTCTTCAGATATTTCAGGAGGCACATCTTGGGGACATTGACTATGAGGCTCGATGTGCTCAGATATCCTCAGGATAGGCACCTTATAGATTGTTTGAAGGAGAAGAGCACGCCATCCTCTTCAGAGGGCGCACCATGGTAGCATTGGCGCTACGAGAGGAGATGTTGAGGGAATTCCATACGTCCCCTCTGGCGGTACATCCTAGTGTGGTGAAGATGTACCATGACCTCCGACATCAGCATTGGTGGCCAGGGATAAAGATGGCAATGGTAGGGTTTGTTTCACGATGCCTCACTTGTCAACAAGTGAAGTCCGTGCATCAGGTTCCAGCAGGCTTAGCGCAACCACTAGAGCTGCCGAAGTGGAAGTGGGATGGTATCTCCATGTAATTTGTGACAGGGCTTCCACATACATCAAAGGAACATGATTCCATCTGGGTGATCATTGGCCATCTCACCAAGTCAACCCGCTTTCTACCCATCCGAGAGTAGGGATCCGTAGAGGGAATGGGATGCCTTTACGTATATGAGATTGTAAGGCTTCATGGGGTGTCATCGACGATCATCTCTGATCGTGACGCACATTTTACATCCTGATTGTTGAAGGGATTATAGGAGGATTTTTGGACTCACCTTCGTTTGAGCACTGCCTTTCATCCACAGATGGAAGGTCAGATAGATCAGACCATTCAGATATAGTAGGACAGGTTTCGTGCTTGTTTCCTTGATTTTTTCTGCAGTTGGGAGGATCACTTGCCCTTGGTGGAGTTCACATAAAACAACATTTATCACTCCACCATCGGTATAGAACCATTTGAGGCCTTGTATAGTCGACCATGCAGGTCTTCTCACTGCTGTACAGACCAAGGGGAGTTAGCACTTATGGGTCCAAAGTTTGTATGGGATACCACTGAGAAGTTAAAGGTCATCTGGGAGTGAATGAAGACAACACAAAGCAGACATAAGTCTTATGCTGACAAGAGATGGAGACCATTAGAGTTCGAGGAGGGAGACCATGTCTTCCTACGGGTCTCACCTCAATGAGGTTTGCAGATATTTGGCTAGGGTGACAAGCTATCTTTGTGTTTCATCAGACCCTTTCAGGTTCTCAGTAGAGTTGGCGAGGTGGCATATCGCCTAGCTCTTCCCCCACAGATGCAATGGGTTCATGATATTTTCCATGTGTCATAGTTGAGGAGGTATGTACATGACCCATCACACATCATCGACTGAGGAGAGCTAAAAATCGAAGATGGGGTGACGTTTACAGAGGTTTCAGTGGATATTGAAGATCGATAGGAGTGGGACCTTCATGGATGATCGATACCTCTGGTGCACGTTCACTGGAAGCATGGGACCCCCCTGTGAACTGGATTTTCTATGTAATTTTTTTTAATTATATGGAACTATTAAGAGTCTGAAAAAATTGACAGCGCGTTAATCCATGTCCCGGTGTGCCTGGAATGAATTTCTAAACTTTTTTTAAGGTACGTTCAGTAAATTCACAAGTAGCGTTTTCTAACATTTGAACTGGTGCTCGGATTAAAAATCTGTGGGCACCATTGAACCTACAACGCTGGGATTCACATAAATAATGCTTCACTGTAACAGTTATAGGATGAGAGAAAGCTTATATTTTGGACATTTAAAAGAATAATAAAATAGCTTTGTTATTTTATTTTTCTTTTTCTTTCTTCTCCAACGGACAAACGACGGTGGCGGGACCAACGACATGTCAAGCCATTAAATGGCTTGACTCCTCAATTTTTGTAACAGCACCATTTGAATTAGGAAGGTTCCTTAATTAATTGAACCCCATTAATTCCACGGGAATTACTGACCCTCCCCCTCTCCTATTTATATGGATCTGGGGGAGGAGTATTGGCATGGCTCCACCAAGAGATGAAGCTCTAGCAAAGTATCATGATGCCAATCACATAGAGAATTGAACTGGTTCCAGTGGGTGCTGATGAGAAACACCTAACAACGAACACCGAATCCTCCTCAATCTCTAACATTCTTCAACAAATCTTATGGTAGGTATTTATCTTGTTTTTATTTCAAGATATTGTTGAATCTTATTCTACCCTCTTTATATCAAGCTAACGTGGAGGGCGCAGGCCAAAAAACCAAGTCCCAAACACTCCACTACTTATTTTACCAACATGTTCTTTGTGTGTTTTTGTTTGGATTGGATGGATTTTGGGTCATCCCAGGCCTCGTCAAACCGGACCCAAACCCAACTAGGCCCAGTTTCACTTAAAGGACCGTTACTAGAAATCAGAGCGTCTATTTGATGAAACGTCTATGGTGATTTGACCGTTGGAGTGAGATTTTACCACCCCGAGATTTTATGAAAAATATTCTTTTAATTTCATTAATGTCTTGTGTTGTATGCTAAACCAGGGTTACCTTGCGCTATACGCAACACGGTATTAGCTTGCAGTATACGCAACACTATTCTTGGATCGTGTTACACACAATTTTGATAATAGTTATTCTACGCAACATTGAGTATATATATATATATATATATATATTCAATGTATAAATGAAATATGGTTGGATTCTATTATACGAAACAACGAAGGATTCTTGCACAACACACAACCCTGACTTGGCTTGCATTACACGCAATTGCGACCTTCCTCAATAGCGTGTGTTGTACGCAATACCGGGTTTTACTAAACAATGATATATTATTATAATATTGTTATGAACTAGCCCTTATGAATAGTATTAACTAAATTTTGAATTTTATAACATTATTATTCATCTTACACAATTTCTAGAACATGGTATAAGAAAAAAATAAATTTTTCGGGTAAAATAAGTATTTTTAAAAAAATGCAGTTTTGCCGCCTTTTGATGGCACACCCACTTTAAATATAGTTTCTGACATGTTTATAAGTTAATTTTGACAAAATAAAATTCTTATTTGGAATCAAGAAATAAAAATTTACTTTGGATAAATTTTTCATATTATTCTGGTAACTTTCATATTTTGATGAATAGTAAAAACACGCTATATTTTAATTAAAAACAACTTTTTTCATCCCAAAAATTTATATTGTTAAATTATAATATTGTATGGTTTTAAAGTATAAATATAATATATTTTACCATTTAATATAATGTATGTCATTAGCATTGATTTTACATTAAATTCGTAGGTCAAATCAATTCAATCTTTTGCAATATTTTAAAGAAAAACTCGTTTTCTTTCGACAACGGGATTAATTTTAATTTAATTTCTGCAAATTTTGTGTATTGAATTTGGAAAAATGGATTCCATATTTGGAATTACTGGTTCCAAATTATGTTAATAAGATACCTTTAATTTTTGGGAATTATGAATAGTAACAACGGTAAATTTCATTTACCATAGTTAAAGGTAAATCGGGTAATTAAGGGTAAATATAATATCATAAAATTACCCTAACACATGACAAAATTATATTGGATGGCTAAAAGTGGACTCATATAACCTAAGGGTCAGATTAGATTCATTTTATGGACTTTTGACCACGAAAATAATTAAATTATTATTAAAACTAAAGAAAGTGACAACATGTGACTCTCTTAAATATTATAAGTAAAATAATTTTTATTTAGTGATAAATATCATAAAACATCGAACATTAATAGTCTTCAGAAATCTAATAATACTATCTACATCATGATAATTTATTTAAAATTTTTATGGATTAAATAATTGTCATTAATGGTGATACATTAATGATACATAAATTATTTATTAAGTGAAAAATAAGTAAAATATTTTTATTGAAATAATAATACCCATTAAAATGCCCAAAAACCGGACCAAAACATTTTCGTAGTGTATATATACACCTTAATCATCCAATTACTTAATATATTACCGTTTGGAGCCTTATAAAAGTGATTATGACACTTATATTATTTTATTTTAAATGATGTCAAAGTTGTCACCTTCATAATTTAATAAATATAAAAATTTAAATATTGCGATTTTAAGATTATAAATTCGATTAAAAGTATTATTGTGAAAGGTAATATATTTATCTTCATCATAGGATTTTATTTTTCATTTCTATGCAACAGACCAGTATATTAAATAATTATACAAAAATGTTGTAGTAATTATTTTATTAAGAGATAAACCAAATAAATGGTTTTAAAAATAATAAAATAAATATTATATGAACTATTTAATGTGGTCCACAAATTTTATAGATACATATGACCTTTTATGAATCTATTAAAGCTTTTAGTTCGAACATATATTCTATATATATTTTATTTAAATTTAAATAAATGAATAGTGTCAAAAATGACACTATTGTTATTTTATAAAAATAACATATTATAAAATTGTTTAAAAATCAAAAATATATTTAAAAATTATAAATTTAAATTTATATGGTCTATAACGTTATAAAGTAAACAATTATGGAAAATTCACAACAAATAGGTAATTATTTGTTATAATTTAAAATTTAGAATTTTATTACCACAAATAAACTTAAATAGATTAAATAAGGATAAATCAAAATGATACGGTTTAAAATAAGATCCAAACATGTCTAAATTTTATTTTTTGATGATATTACAACCCTATATCATATAATATTCTAATATGAGTCATTTTAGGAGGTTTTTAAGTGGGGTTAGATTTATTATAAATTAATATTTTTAAGAATTCCAAAGGTGCCCCTCTCCTCCCTTATAAAAGGGAACCTCCTCCCTCTCTTCCACACACCACTTTGAGCCTTAAATCTCAGAAAACCCCTGCCCAATTATCTTCTCCACTTCCGTAGAAACATCCTAGAGGTTCTGGTATTCTTCGAAGACCAATTGTAGTGCCCTAAGAGGAGGTCTCAATGAGGCGCTTCAAAGAAGAGGTAATGTTCGTTACCGATTCTTTCAACTTTATTTCTTCTTATACTTCTTGTTATTTAGTTGTTTCATTATGAAGTAATAAAATCAGTATCACTAATATAATGATATTTTATTATAAGTATGAAACAACCCATTTCACCATCTATCCATCCTACGAAAAACCAAATCATCGTGCGTGCGTACGTACGGAATACCGTCTCCACGCCGTGGTGTAATCTATTTTCCACCATCACCTCACTTGGATGGGTATAATGGTGTAAATAATGACTATATATGATTATTGTAAATTGATATTGATTCTGAAATAGTATACATACACTCCAATACAATTCCATGATCATGGGAATGATATCATCGCTCGTGTGTACGTACGTACTACCGTCTCCACGAACGCGATGAGATTCATTTTCCATGATTAACCATTCAAGAATGATTATAACGTATATATAATGAATAATAATGAAATATATGGGATAATAATGCTACTGGATTTATGTATGTCATCTATTTAATTTCATTCAACTCAATAAGGAAACGAAAACAGCGTTCATGCGTACGTACGGCCTACCGTCTCCATGAACGGTGTATTTCTTTCCATTTATCGATCTATTATATATATGTATATTCTGAATATATATTATATATAAATCATGTTTTATATTCTGGAATTAAGTAATCATTATCTAAGTAATCATATAATTATTACAAGTCAAAACACGGACGACAAATGAAACGATTTTAACAAAAACACTCTTTAACATGGAATTTACAAAAGAACGGGTAATATAATGTCATAAGTGAACCATATATGATATCATAATAATGAATATGATTATTTAATAAGTCAGTAGCATTATTTAAATAATTATACAGGAGTTTCAGACACTTACGAAACAAATCGGACCTAAGGTAAGGGATAATTTTTCAAATCTCATTTTTATCTGAGATTGCTTATTCATAAGTATTTACTGGGGTTATTTCTATCATCCACGTCCATGTTTTATAAAACTGTTTTCATGTATGTTTATAGTCCTTTTTACCCATTTTTGACTTTTACTACATGGTATGTAAGGAATCTTTATTTTTTTTACGTTATGAGGAACCTTTTTTACTTTTCCTGCAAAAGTACAAGAAGAATGTTTTTTAACTTATACGGCATGAAAGGATTTTTACGGTTTTATACAGACATATTTTCATGAAGCTTCATCCAAAATATTTCATGACTATTTACAAAAAAATCTCTTTCTTTTAAAATTTCATGGCATTTTGTGAAAAGAAAATGATTTTCAAAAAGAAAGGATATTTTCCTCAAGAATTCATTTCGAGTGCATTATCAAAACCATTTTCCATCTAAGATGAAATTATTTCATATGTGTATGGTTCAAGTATAATGTCTCTATGATTTAAATGGTTTCACTTTTATTATGATGAAATGATATCCATTTGTTTTATATGGATTATGTTATTATGAGATGATGTTTATGAAACCCATTTTTATTCTTTGGGTTATGATGAATGATTTATGTTTATGTAGTGGAACAAGTAAGAATAATTTCATTATGAGATGTGTGGGACCTATATCTCCCTCCAATGCATTGGGTAAAGATTTATATCTCATGAGATAGACATGGCTGGAACGGCAAGTTAAACCGGTTCAGTAATACAGGACTAGAAAGAGGAGTGAAATCGATTCAGAAAGGGACTTTGTCTATTAAGATTGTCTTGGCAGAAATTCCTTGGCTACTATGGAAATCATATAATGTGCTTAATGGTTTCCACAATTACATGTTTTATTCCCATGCTATTTTATCATTCTTAATGTTTCTTTATGATATATGCCATACGTACTGCCATGTTTTACGTCATTGCTCAAGCTTTTGATGTTTAAACATTATGTTCATGTTTTTAAGTTCAAATGTATATGGTATGTTTTATTTTATCCATGCTTACCCTTACTGAGCATTTGAGCTCACCCTTTTTATGTTTTCTTTTCCCCAGGTTATAAAGAATGGTTTTAGGTAAGAAAAAAAAGTGGAAGATCTTTATGGGAGATGTTGAAGATCTTTCACCATGATTAGAAGATTACGTTCCAAGTTTCCAAAGACACTAAACTATTACGGTCCCTTGTGTGTATGTTTTTGTTATATATTAAGTATTCCGCTAAAGTAATCTAATGTCCATGTACGTCATGATTCGGGTCTCTACAGTTGGTATCAGAGGAATGGTTTAGTCAACCTTTGGAAACTAGGATGTGAAAACGTTAGTGAGATCCCTAGAGATATTTCTAAGGTATGTCTAGAGATGTCCCTATGGATAAGTATACGTATAGGATATAGTCCTAGAACTATGGTAATGATCATATAATTTATCCTAAGATGTTAGATATTGAGGATACTCCCCCTTTAATATGTTGTTTTCCCTAGCATGATTTTTTCCTCTCACACTATTCTTTTGGGTTTTAGAAAATGGCTGGAAACAGGAAGATTCACGATAATGGAGGATATGATAGATAATGGAATGATTTTCTTCATGAGAAAACAAATTAAACGGGATCCGGAAGTCCAAACATCGTTATTATGCCTAATCATCAATCTCATAATATGATCAATAATCTCAACTTTGGTAAGTTTCCCAACTCAGATAATTAGAGAAAGATGGAGTTTCATGATGATCATAGAGGAAATAAAGTTCAATTTCCCTCATGTAAATCATGTGGGAAGAGGCATCAGGGAGATTGTTTCAAAGGAACTGGAAGATGCTTTGGGTGTGGAAAAGAAGGACACAAATCCAGTAAGTGGAAAGTAAAAGGTTCAGTTAACACCATGGACAAGGATAATGGTATTGCTATGACATCAACAATGATTAGATGTTTTAAATGTGGAATGTACGGGCGTTATGCAAACCAATTCCCTAATGGAAAATCTCATGAAGTGAATCAACATGGTCATATGGGTAGTATTTATATGGATAATAATGGGGAGACTACAAATGATATATGACCTGAAAGAAGTGTTGAATCTCATTCAGTTATTTTAGAAGGTAGTGGAATGATTGTATGTTTATCGAGAGTTATGTTGTATAGTTAATGGTACTATGGAATAAAGAATCATCTAAGTATTGTTACACTATTGTTTTTCCTAAAAGTATTTTAAAGTATATGTTGAATGGTACCAGTAACCATGGAAGGTTATTCAGATATTTTTGTAAAGTAGATGATATGCGCATAATAAAGGAATAAGAAGATAATGAGATTTTTGATTGTATTCATGAGCTCATGATTGATATAAGGACTAAGTGATATCATGGTTTGAGTATATAGAATTTTGAGGATTTTGGTATGTGGAAAGTGTTAACTTTTAACTGCATTCATGTCTTCACTAAGGTTTAATGGGTATTTATTTTCAAGAGAATACATGATTAAGGCCTTCGAATGTTTGGAATGTGACCAGCAAGACATATCTTATGATATATGGGGATCAACGATGGTATTAAATCTCTGGTAATCCTTTTCACTATAATATGAGAGTGGACTACAGTATTATGGATAAGCCTAAAGATTGGAATGGATTATGTTGTACATAAGTTAGTATTGTTTAATGATAGAATTTTTTTCGATATTATTGATGGGATGTTATAGTAATATAGTTTTAGAAAAAGGACAACCTGTAGGACGGGCGACAACCCATCACGTTGGACAAGGCAGTGGGAATCGAACCCACAACCGAAGTGCGACTAGCCTTTATCGCCTACCACTGGCCTACAGGAAGTCCCTGGTTAGTAGAAACTAGTTTTATTTTATTAAGCGGTATGATATATGAAGTATATGTTCATTTTTGGAACCATATACGATTAATCTAACCATAATATGGACTTATAACTTTTTCTAACCTTTTGTTTGAAAGAGATATAATGACACATAATTCTATCACATGATCTGCTAACACATCACGAATAACAAATTCAACTTCATTTCTTTAAGGTATGAAGTGGAAATTGTTCAATTCACGAAAAACAGTGAGATTGTTCCAAAATCATGTAAGTATTTCTTTTAATTCATCAACATTAAGGAAATGATCTTGAAAACCAAAAATGATTTCCTAGTTCCCTTATATCCGATGAATTAGATGGTACCTTAGATCATCACAAATCTATAGCTTTGTGATTGTTAGCTTTTTCATAGCCATGTTCTCTACCACTCTCGATCAGAACTTGATGGTTAGATTTTTCTTCCATATCCATATTTTTACCTATGTTCTCATACGTGGAAACC
Source organism: Viscum album (assembly GCA_963277665.1). Taxonomy (NCBI): domain Eukaryota; kingdom Viridiplantae; phylum Streptophyta; class Magnoliopsida; order Santalales; family Viscaceae; genus Viscum; species Viscum album. The sequence continues at coordinate 1,459,993,950 of OY728121.1, forward strand.
TAGTGATGAGTTAATTTGGGTAACAATTACATTTTATACTTTAGTTTTTAAATACATGTTTTGGTATTCTGTTTACGATGTGGGTTTCTATTAAACAACCTTTAGAGTAGTAAACCATTTATAACCCCGACGAATTTCGAGGGAGAAATTAATTTTAAGGGGGGTAGAATTTAACACCCCGAGATTTTATGAAAAATATTCCTTTAATTTCATTAATGTCTTGGGTTTTATGCTACAACAAGATTACCTTGTGCTATACGCAACACCGTATTAGCTTGCAGTATACGCAACACTATTTTTGGATCGTGTTACACACAATTTTGATAATAGTTATTCTACGCAACATTGAGTATATATATATATATATTCAATGTATAAATGAAATATGGTTGGATTCTGTTATAAAAAACAACGAAGGATTCATGCACTACACGCAACCCTGACCTGGCTTGCATTACACGCAATCGCGACCTTCCTCGATAGCGTGTGTTGTACGCAATACCGGGTTTCACTAAACAATGATATATTATTATAATATTATTATGAACTAGCCGTTATGAATAGTATAACTAAAATTTTGAATTTTATAACATTATTATTCATCTTACACATTTTCTAGAACATGGTATAAGAACAAAATAAATTTTTCGGGTAAAAAAAGTATTTTTCAAAAAATGCAGTTTTGCCGCCTTTTGATGGCGCACCCACATTAAATCTAGTTTTTGACATGTTTATAAGTTAAATTTGACAAAATAAAATTCTTCTTTTGAATAACGAAATAATAATTTACTTTGGGTAAATTTTTCATATTATTCTGGTAGCTTTCATATTTTGATGAATAGTAAAAACACGCAATATTTTAATTAAAAAAAATATTCATCACAAAAATTTATATGGTTAAATTATAATATTGAATGGTTTTAAAATATAAATAGAATATATTTTTACCATTTAATATAATTTATGTCATTATCATTGATTTTACATTAAATTCGTAGGTTAAATCAATTCAATCTTTTGTAATGTTTTAAAGAAAACCCTGTTTTCTTTCGACAACGGGAATAATTTTAATTTAATTTTTGGAACATTTGTGTATTGAATTTGGAAAAATGGATTCCATATTTGGAATAAGTGGGTCCAAATTATGTTAAGAAGCTACTTTTTATTTTTGGGAATTATGAATAGTAACTACGGTAAATTTTATTTACCATAGTTAAAGGTAAATTGGGTAATTAAAGGTAAATATAATATTATAAAATTATCCTAACACATTCCAAAATTCTATTGGATCTATAAAAGTAGACCCATATAACCTAAGGGTCAGATTAGATTTATTTTATGGACTTTTGACCATGAAAATAATTTAATTATTATTAAAACCAAAGAAAGTGACAACATGTCACTCTCTTAAATCTTATAAGTAATATAATTTTAATTTACTGATAAATATCATAAAACATCTAACATGAATAGTCTCCAGAAAGATAATAAAATTATATACATCATGATAATTTATTTAGAATTTTTAGGGAATAAATATTGTCATTAATGGTGATACATTAATGATACATAAATTATTTATTAAGTGAAAAATAAGTAATACAGTTTTTATTGAAATAATAATACCAATTAATAGGCCCACAAACCTGACCAAAACTTATTGGTAGTGTATATCTACACATTAAGCGTCCAATTACCTAATATATAACCGTTTGGAGCCTTATAAAAGTGATTATGACACTTATATTATATTATTTTAAATGATGCCAAAGTTGTCACCTTCATAATTTAATAAATATAACAATTTAAATATTGTGATTTTAAGATGATGAAGTCGAGTAAAAGTATTATTGTGAAATTTAATAGATTTATCTTTATCATAGGATTTTATTTTTAATTTATATGCAACAAATCAGTATATTAAATAATTATACAAAAATGTTGTAGTAATTATTTTATTAAGATATAAACCAAATAAATTGTTTTAAATATAATAAAATAAGTAATATATGAACTATTTAATGTGATCGACTAATTTTATAGACACATATGACCTTTTATAAATCTATTAAAGCTTTTAGTTAGAACATATCTTCTGTATATATTTTATTTAAATTCAAATAAATGAATATTGTCAAAATTGACACTATTGTTATTTTTTAAAAATAAAATATTATAAAATTGTTTAAAAATCACAAAAAATTTTAAAAATTAAAAATTTAAATTTATATGGTATATAATGTTATAAAGTAAACAATTATGGAAAATTCATAACAAATAGGTAATTATTTGGCATAATTTAAAATTTAGAATTTTATTACCACAAATAAACTTAAATAGATAAAATATGGATAAATCAAAATGATACGGTTTAAAATAAGATCCAAACATGTCTAAATTTGATTGGTTGATGAGATTAAAACCCTATATAATCTAATATTTAATTATGAGTCATTTTGGGATGTTTTTAAGTTGGTTTAGATTTATTATAAATTAATATTTTTAAGAATTCCAAAGGTGCCCCTCTCCTCCCTTATAAAAGGGCATCTCCTCCCTCTCTTCCACACACCACTTTGAGCCTTCAAGCTCGGCCATCCCCTGCCCAATTCTCTTCTCCAATTACCTATAAACATCCTAGAGGTCCTGGTATTCTTAAAAGAACAATTTTAGTGCCCTAAGAGGAGGTCTCAAAGAGGCGCTTCAAAGAAGAGGTAATGTTCGTTACCGATTCATTCAACTTTATTTCTTCTTCTACTTCTTCTTATTTAGTTGTTTCATTATGAAGTAATAAAATATGTATCACTAATATACTAATATGTTATTATAAGTATGAAAAAACCCTATTTCACCATTTATCCATCCTACGGAAAACAAAATCTCCGCTCGTGCGTACGTACGGAATACCGTCTCCGCGCCATGGTGTAATCTATTTTCCACCATCACCTTACTTGGATGGGTATAATGGTGTAAATAATGACTATATATGATTATTGTAAAGATATATTGATTCTGAAATAGTATACATACACTCCAATACAATTCCACGATCACGGGAATGATATCATCGCTCGTGCGTACGTATGGACTACCGTCTCCACAAACGCGATGAGATTCATTTTCCATGATTAACCATTCAAGACTGATTATAAAGTATATATAAAGAATAATAATGAAATATATGGGATAATAATGCTACTGTATTTATGTATGTCATCTATTTAATTTCATTCAACTCAATAAGGAAACGAAAACAACGTTTATGCGTATGTACGGCCTACCGTCTCCATGAACGGTGTATTTCATTCCATTTATCGATCTATTATATATATGTATATTCTGAATATATATTATATATAAATCATGTTTTATATTCTGGAATTAAGTAATCATGATCTATGTAATCATATGAATGATTACAAGTCAAAACACGGACGACAAATGAAACGATTTTAACCAAAACACTCTTTAACATGGAATTTACAAAAGAACGGGTAATATAAAGACATAAGTGAACCATATATGATATAATAACAATGAATATGATTATGAAATAAGTCAGTAACATTATTTAAATCATTATACAGGAGTTTCAGACACTTACGAATCAAATCGGACCTATGGTAAGGGATAATTTTGCAAATCTCATTTTTATCAGAGATTGCTTATTCGTAAGTATTTACTGGGGTTATTTATATCATCCATGTCCATGTTTTATAAAAAAAAATTCATGTATATTTAAATTCCTTTTTACCCATTTTTGACTTTTACTAAATGGTATGTAAGGAATCTTTCTTTTTTTTATGTTACGAGGTACTTTTTTTACTTTTCCGGTAAAAGTATGAGAATAATGTTTTTTAACTTATACGACATGAAATGATTTTTACGGTTTTATAAAGCCTTATTTTCATGAAGCTTACTCCAAAATATTTCATGACTATTTACAAAAAATATATATTTCTTTTAAAATTGTGTGGCATTTTGTGAAAAGAAAATGATTTTCAAGAAGAAAGGATATTTTCCTCAAGAATTAATTTCAAGTGCTTTATCAAAACCATTTTCCATCTAAGATGACATTATTTCATATGTGTATGGTTCAAGTATAATGTCTCTATGATTTACATGGTTTAACTTTTCTTATGATGAAAAGATATCCATTTTTTTATATGGATTATGTTATGATGGGATGATGTTTATGATACCCATTTTTATTCATTGGGTTATGAAGAATGATTTATGTTTATGTTGTGGCACAAGTAAGAAGGATTTCATTAGGAGATGGGTGGGACCTATATCTTCCTCCAATGCATTGGGTAAAGATTTATATCTAATGAGATAGACATGGTTGAAACGACAAGTTAAACCGGTTCAGTAATACAGGACTGGAACGAGGAGTGAACTCGATTCAGAAAGGAACTTTGTCCACTAAGATGGTCTTGGCAGCAATGCCTTGGCTACTATGGAAATCATATCGTGTGCTTAATGGTTTCCACAATTACATGTTTTATTCCCATGATATTTTATCATTCTTAATGTTTCTTTAGGATCTATGCCTTGCGTACTTCCATGAGTTATGTCATTTCTCAAGCTTTTGATGTTTAAACAATATGTTCGTGTTTTTATGTTCAAATGTATATGGTATGTTTTATTTTATCCATTATTACCCTTACTGAGCATTTGAGCTCACCCTTTTTATGTTTTGTTTTCCCCAGGATATAAATAAAGGTTTTACGTAAGAAAAAAAAGGGGAAAATCTTTATGGGAGATGTTGAAGATCTTTCACCACGATTAGAAAATTACGTTCCAAGTTTCCAAAGACACTAAACTATTATGGTCCCTTGTGTGTCTGTTTTTGTTATGTATTAAGTATTCCACTAAAGTAATGTAATTTCCATGTAATTTAGGCTGCGGGACTCTACAGAGATGGTCCGTTTGGTATACTCCACATGAGTTTTGGAGAATGATAGAGTACGGCCAGGTTGGATCGAACCTGAATCCAACCGGGCCTTCAGTACTAAAACGATTATAAGTCACAGATAGGGCATCTGATTGACGTGTCGTCTGTCACGTTGGAACCATTATGATATGGCGGTACTTTGGGATACTTCTTCATGGAACATCATGGATGTTTATGTACGACTAGTGGCTTGAGTATTGGATCCTCCCCGAATCAAGCATGCTTAGTACGGGAATCTCGTGGCTGGTTGTAACGTGATGAAAAAACATTGATCATGTGTGGGTCAGCATCTATAGATCCTGTGTGGGTCAGTGCTTAGAGATTCTGTGTGGGCCAGTATCTACCGATCCAGTGTGGGTCAGCACCTAAAGATCTTGTGTGGGTCATCTTCTATCGATCCTATGTGGGTCAGTAGCAGAGCCTCTCGATAGAATAAGATGATCCAGAAATACATCTAATCATCTCTAATTTTGTACTTGTGTTATATAAATGGTTTGAGATGAGTCTTTACCTTTTTGGTACTCTTACCTTCATTGTGTTACCTTCGTGGTGTTACCTTTGTGGTATTCTCACCTTTGTGGTGTTACCTTTGCGGTATTCATCATTTGTGGATTAGTTGTGCTAAAGGTTTAAAAGTTGGAGCATTATGTTTCCTCATGTATCAGATGAGTAAATCTTGATAACTTAGGTATATTTATGGGAATTTACCTAAGTAGACTTGATGACTGCTTCAAGTATTGTTATTGAAGTCTTGATTTGTGTTATTTTCTTTTGTGGAACTCTGGGAGAACTTTGGCGGTCTTAGGATCCGTACTGAGTATTGTTATACTCACCCATGCATGGGCTACGACTGCACCTTGTTGTGTCTTGTGCAGACAACAGAATACATTGATTGAGGTTGAGGCTGCAAGGACTAGACGGTGCTCATAGTTGTACCATTTGACGTGATGTGCTGCAGTGATTATTGATCATGAGCTATACCTATCCTTCAGGTAGGATCCTCGGTGGACGATCCAGGATCCATTTTCTCTTTTCATTTTTACTTTTAATTTTCAGTTGGGCTTGTATTCCGACCCCTTTCCATTCAGTACTCTTTTACTATAGCAGTTTACTTCGTGGTTTCTCCAAGTTGTGTTCTTTGATTGTATGTTTGTACAATTTTAAAGGCATTTCATTACCATTATAGGGATACGAATTTCCGGTTCTAGTCTCCATCCCTTGACCTATGGAAGGTGGGCTTGGGTTAGTCATGACATGGCCCCCGAGGGACGGGTCGTGACACATGGGTATTATTATGTAAGCATTTTTCATAATTTTTTAAAACAATAATCCTGAAATATCATGGGAATTAAAGTGATCCATTATTTTCCTTTTGATATTTATGTTTTTGGTGTCTTATATTGGATCACATTTATTGTTATCAAATCCATAAATTTTGTTTTCACACTAGATTCTAGATTATGGGGTTGGTTCCATTATAGTTGGTATTAGAGTAGGGTTTAGATAACATTGGGTATTATTATATTTTTATATTTAGTTGACTTAAGAGTAATTTATACAATCATAGAATTATAATTTTATGTTTTATTATAAGTTCAACGGCATAGACACCCCTTTGAGGTTATAAGTGATGATATTTTTAGGTGATTAATGAAATTTTGGGAGAAATTTTATGGGGTTGAGGTATATGTAACCCCTTGGTTTAATGTGAAGGATTATTTGGGAATAATGCTATTACATTTTTGGGTATGTAAGCCAAAGGGTATGAGATAACATTTGATGTTAACATGTTATTTAATGTTTATGTTAGTGAGGTTATTTGTGATGTAGGGTTATTTATTTAAATAATGATCTAAGTTGAATCTTTGATATTATTTTTAAAATTTTAGAGATAAATTTAATATTTATTCATATGAAGTTTGATACATTCTTGATATTATCTTAACATGTTATAACCATTTCAATTTTTGTTAATATCTAAATATTGGAGTATTACTTTTTTATACTTTTTTGGATTATGTGAACTGTTAGATGTTTATTTTAGGGAGTCGTGCATGAATTATTCATCTTGAATTGTCATTTCTTGGTGTATGATATGATATCAAGGTGGTAATTGATCAAAACAGAACCAAAGGATGAAATGTTTCTTATGAAATGGAAGTAAATCAAGTAATTATATTTTCTCATATTCTCTATCATTATAGTAAAATAATCCCTCAACTATAGGAAAAGGATATTGAAGTTAAAATGTTATCCTATTGTATTTATTTGTGATGAATTGATTTAATTCTTTATTAATTTTGGATTTTTGGTTTTTTGGCCATTAACTTTCTCATGACCATGTTTAGAATCACTCTCAACTATTATGTGGGTGTATTTTCGCCTCTATGTCAAAATTTTCACTTCCTGCCAATGTCAAGGAAACTGATTATGTATTGATCAATTTGAACATAATGTTTTACACTTTCCCCTTCCATAAATATCTTTTATTATCCCCTTTTACAATGTGGTTTTTTAAAATATATATTTTTAAATATTAAAAAGTTTTTTCTTTTCTTGAGTGTATGTTTTATCTTCCATAACCTAGTATTATTTTAAAAAATTTAAACACTTTTTATAAGTAATGAGATAAACATTTTATGATGAAATTTATTTAAGGTGCAATAATGTAACATCTTGAAAATTTAATTTAAAATAATACAATTCTACATATCTTTCATAACATTCAATACAGATATTAATGTGAATTGTGATGTACTATAAAAAAATTATTATTTATATGTGATCAGAATAGCATATTCATTGAATTGGATTCTATGAATTGGAGTAATTATATTACTTAATAAATTTATAATAGTCCTACATGATATAATTTTATTTATTAATTCTTATTAAATTAGCACTCAATTTTTAGTGAAGTAAATTTAGGATTTCAAAATAATTTTTCATTAAGAAAGGATTTCATCACATTTTATGTCCGAATATTAAAAATAAATTCTACCATTTTTTAGAAATTATATTTAATGAAATTAATATAAATTTTTAAATTATAATTTCAATAATATCTTAGGGGTAAATATTTGGGATTTTTCTAAAATAAATGATTATTCAGTGCCAAGAGAGAAATACTACTTTTTAGTAAATCTTGCATATATTTTTATTAAATAAAGTAATTTAAAAGGATCGTTATGTTTTTAATTTAATCTAAAATTAAAATTAATATCCACTAATTATAAATAATCTAATTAATTTCAATTTAATTTTCATTGTACTTTATTTTGGTATAAGGTTATTTATGGGCTTCAAAACACATTTTTTTTAAAACTATTTTTATGAGAGAAATGTGTTTCTACCAAAATAAATTATATTAATTGATATTAATTAATAATTTTAATTAAATTTTAATATTATATATTTAAAATATATATTTTAAAATTCATTTTATGGTTTTTACTAGGTAATTAATGAAAGTAAATTCAATTTTATGCTTAATAATGCATTTTTATAAAAAACGAGTTTTCATTGCATTTTGAGAACTTATTAAAAATAAATTTTCTACCCTTATAGAAATTGAATTAGATAAAATGGATTCTATATTTTGAACCATCTATTATGAATTTATTAATTATGTAAATTTCATTTTTTTCATTATGAATAATAACTTCCGTAAGAAAAATGGGTCCCCATTGTAAAAGGGTAAATTGGATTAACCTTGGTTAAAACTAAGTGATAAAGCCAAACAAAATTAATATTAATTCGTATTATATGAATTTTTTTATACCTTTACCACAGTATTCTTTAAATTTATTGTTTACGGGACACATTTCCATGAAAATAGCTTATTAATATTTAAATATTTTTAAAAAATCCATGTTTTTCCTCTCCCTCACTTATTAAATGAAACCCCCGATCCACTTTCATCCACAATTAATGAGCCTATTATATTGAAACATACCTACCCAAATAACTTAATTACATACTCCCCATGTCCTATATGACCTTGTTTGATCAAAATAACAACTTTGGAAGGCCAAAGCTGAAAACCTAAGGAGGTTCTCTGAAGAATAGGTAACGCACTTTACTTTTTTTATTTTATGTCCTATTTTATCTCCTTCAGGACTCACATAAGCATTAAAATATAATTACACTAGTATCTTGAAAATAATATGATGTTATTATGATTTTTTAATAACTTTTTTTCCATATCTTCTTCCATCAAAAGGGAAATGATTCCATCTTTCCTGTGTATGGAAGTCTATCGCCTCATGAACTGATGTAATTCATTTTCCATCACTACCTATCAAGAATGGTTATAATGATTAATTTTATATATATATCATATTCATGAAATAATTATCATTATTTATAGATAATATATAATTTATTTTCTAACCTTTCCATCCATTGAAAAATGAAAATGTCTTTCATGCGTACGTATGGATTACCACCACCATGAAGCAATGTGATTTATTTTTCATCAAATACTCACATGAATTATATATATAAGTGTATTTAATGATATAATATGATATTTATGATGTTAATTTAATTATAAAAATTCAAAATGATACTTACCTTATTTTCCTCATTTTTTTAGAAAAAGGGAAATATTACTCATGTGTATGTACGAACTACCATCTTCATGTCGTAACGTAATTAATTTTTCATAACTACCTTATATAGTTTGTTGTAATATAAAAATTAAATTATAAATGTAGACATCCAATTTTTTTCTTATAAGAATTTAAAATATTTCTATATATTTTTCCAGAGCTAGGTGTTGAGGCGGTATGCGATTCAGATGCCCAGTGTACCTAGAATTAATTTTATAAAAATAATAAATATCTTTTATATTGCTCGAGTATGGTTCCTTAACGAAAATGGGATAAATCTTAGAAGGATTATCATATCAGAAATATGAGACCATGGTTGAGTTCAAAAAGGCATTTTTTACCCTAGGCATGACATAAAATAGGTTAGAATGGCGTGTTCAGACACTTTGCTCATTGGCAGTACGTTCAGTGGATTAATTGATTGATTGATTCATTAATTAATTCTTTTCAACACAATGAAATGTTTTATAAATATACTTCCATGTATATTGTCTCTGGGTAATCCTCATAATCAAGGGATCTATTAATGGTTTCTCTTTCCTCCTTCCAATGGAGAATAACATAGGATGATGACAAAATGTCGGATCCGAGAAGATCGGGATTCAGCAAATGCAGTAACTTACTTCAATTGTTACAGAGGATGTTATTTTATTATGAATAACCCAATATCTATGTAGGACTCATAAATTTGGTGATTTATTCACTTTTTATTATATATATCTTTTGGATTGATCCCTTCTATCAATTTGCGCCAATTGCAACCTTTGCATTCACCCCAGGTATCGATTAATTTGATTTATTTCAAATTTTTCCTAACCCTTGTTTCCTTATTCTTGATCGATTGGCCAAGAATACTTGGCATCGATACTTATAATTTTTTTCTTGCACTTTTATCCCTCATTTACTCCATTTTCTTCACTATTTGGACCCCACGGTCCCAGTTTGATGTTTTCAGACGGTACTAAGCCCAATCAAACCCCTAGAACTGTGGAAAAACAATAATCGAGGCTTGTATTGATGAAATTAGAATATATCTAGAATCTTTGCATGTAATATATTATTGATTAAGTGATTAAAGATCATTAAGTCATTTAAAAAATTTGTGGTTCATGCGAATCGAGTGACAAAACCATCGAGGAACACTTGTATCTTATTTCTAGCAAGATACGGTTGGAAAGCACAAACCATGTCCAGATCCAATGCTTTCAGGAAAAATCAAGGTAGGATCTAATGTTAAATTTATTGGATCAAGGTGTAGGAAGTGGATATGGGATTATATGGAAACCCTAACTACACATCATGTATAAGGATGAACACACAACATGTATCCCCTTGAGTATGATGGCTATGGTTTTTGGAAATATATAATGATGGAACATTCTATAGACCACTTACACGCCATGTACCTTATCCTCAGGTGGATGATATATGTGATGGATCACATGGGTGAGACTCTATATGGGAGTACACTTCCAGGCACATGGACATGTACCAAAGTACATAGACATGGCCAGAAGGACACAGCTTTGTCCCAGTTAGCTTGGACATGTTGAGTAGCCACCTGTATGGCATGTAATGCTACATGATTTGGGATCCATATACATCCAAGGACACAACCAGGTGTTGGATTGAGACAACACGCCATGTGGGTCCCCTCACACACTATGTACCCTTTGGCTCCTTTAGAGGAAACTTCAAACTTCCATATCACCTTTGTTTGGACTCATATTTTGGCATGTGAGTAGCCTTTCCTAAGTGTTTTTTCATGTAGAACGCAATGGTTCCCTCCATATTGGATTTTGAGATATAATGTAAAATGTTCTGGTAATGGTGCGTATTTGAGTTGATGCTCGATGATGTTAGTTATCGGGCATAGAATCATCAGAGAGAGCGGATTGTAACCCCCCCCCCCATCGGCATGGGTACGAATCCTCTACATCTTCTTCCGATTGTAACACCCTATCAGATAGGGTGTGGGTCCTCGATGACTAAATTTTAACCCCCCCCCCTTTCACACCATGGAGCGGGTCCTTGACCACTAGAGTTCCCCCCCCCCCCATCAACATGGGTGTGGTTCCTCTACAGCTTCTTCTAAGTGTAACCCCCATATCGAATAGGGCACGGGTCCTCGATGACTAGAGTAGACCCCCCCCCCCCCCCCCCCCGTCACACCAGGTTTCGGTTACATGACCTATAGAGTGGAACCCTCCATCGTATTGGGTGAGGGTCCTCTATCTACTGAGTGGGATCCCCCAATCGAATAGGGAGTGGGTCCTCGTGGCACTATATTGGAACCCCCATGATGCACTAGGGTGCGGGTCCTCTATTGATATTATCAGAGTGTCCCCCCCCCCCCAAATGTAATAGGTTATGGATCCTCTACTATGAGTTTTGAGGGCCCTCGACTGTGCAGCATAGTAATGAGATGTGGTATGACTTGGACTGATACTTCTAAGAAGATGTGTGATATGTTTGGAATCTTTGATAGACTTTTGTAACTGCTGGATACTCTTCTTATCGGGTCGATCTATGAGATAGAGATACCCTTACTCTCTCATTTGAGTTTCTTTTAACTGATTATATATATATTCTTTTGTATCCACACCATGGATTTGGTTACTCTTTTTCTATGGTGGGTGAAGACACATGGGGTATTCCATGTGATTTTCGTGTTTATCTTCTCAAGGTTGGATGAGTTTACGCACCTGTTATGGGTGGAAAATAATCAATGTGTAGTTCATCTACTCACTATGTTAAGCCTCCCATGCTTGTATAAAGATACTATTCCACTTTTTTGGGTTTAGATATTCTCTTTCACTATATCTTGTATCTTGTGTACTATTATATTGTCTTTTTACTCCTGTTCTATCTCTTAATTCTCCTCCTTCATCTTTTGGGGTGTCCAACTAGGTATTTATATACTCACCCCTACATAGGATTTTCTCAAACATGTCATGTCTTATGAAGATGATGGGAAAGTTTCTGGTGAATTTAGAGGAGCTTATGGATACCTATTACGTTGTACCATATACGGTGATCGCAGATTGGGATTCAGGAGTTGGGCTCTCTCAATATTTTTACTTTCTAGTTTTGTTAGGTTTGGGCCTATTTCTGGTTGGGTATTTATTTTTTCCATTTAATTTTCATTTTTCACTATCGTAATCTTGTACACCCTATAGGTTATGCATTGTTGGTTTACTTTCTAGCTGTGTTGCATCTTTTACTCTTTCCCTATGCACTTCTTCATCGAAATTTCTATTTTTGTGCATAAAAGGACTTGGGGAGAGGCCTCCCATTTTAGTTATTTTTTGTAGCACTTGTCACCACACCTAGCCTATGGAATTAGGCTTGGGGTATTTGTGGCTTGAGCACTGTCTTGGGTCAGGTTGTGAAACATTTGGTATCAGATAAAGTTCATTCCTTAGGATGTTATTCGAACTAATCCCCTTATGATGATTTGGATGGGATTATAGAAATAGTTTCAAAGTGTATCAAGTGAGGCTCTAGGGCTAGGGAGTTTAGTGATGGTGTGGGCAGCCAATGTATCCATTTACCAAGACCTTGACTACCTACTTGTAGACTCAAAAAACTGAGACATTAGTTTCAGGGTTCAATAGTACAAGCATCATATAGGATTGAGTCTTTTACTAACCTTCTTGATTCATCTCCCAATTTTTGTTATATATATATATATATAATCTCATAAAACTGTGGAACGTCATGATATATCTCTGGATGCATCCATAATGATAGCCATCCAGGATACCAGTTATAGATTATAATGATTATATAATGAGTGATGAGGCCTCAGTTCAAGGTCTATCCTGTGATCTTATTCCTCCAGGTGGGTGGGTAGAAACATATCCACCTGTTGAACAATAGATCATTCTAGTATAGTAGTCTTAGGATATATTCCACCTTAGCATGCTCCACAGTTTCCAGCTCCAGAGGCCATTGAGATTTCATGACGATCCAGATCTTCAAGCATCATGGAATTAGCTAGATTTGATGGTCTGTGTCTTTAGGTTCATCTAGGCACTGACAAATCATGTGTTTTCCTTAGAATATATCCTCTTACATTGATCATTTGGGTGTTATTGTATCATTTTTATGTAAATGCATGATCAGTAGACACTCTCGTGGCCCAAATTAGGGCATCTATTTCATGAGGAGTCTGACCCCATGTGTTTTCATGCTCGGTTCAAATTCAAGAAATTGTGGAGCTATATCAGGGAGGGATTATGGTCTCTAAGTGTGAAATTAGGCGCATAGACGTTACATGGTACTCCCTTGACATTATTTAGGATGGTTACTTCCAATCATGGACGTTTGAGCAAGGAATCCGTTGAGAGATCTGGGCCAGCATTGTGCCCTTGTTCACCCCCCTACCATGTCAGGGTGCTAGAGAGGGAACTAGTGACAGAAAAATTTCTATCTGAGGGATGCCGGAAAGCTGCAGCTGTCATTGTTAGTCACATTTCTGTGTTATCTAAAGTATCTATTAGATTCTAGGAACTAAGATCTCTGCACATGAGACCTCTCTATGATCAGACTTAGGCATGTGTTCAAGGGAATCTTGGTGAATAAGGAAATACTATAGTGGAGTGGTGATTTTATTGTGATGAGAAATGTCACATAGCCCAAGACTTCCCAACCAAACATGCTAAGTAATGAAGACAGATAGCTAATGGACCACCATGGAATATGAAAAACCATGATTAAGGACCTCTCGGGGGAGGTCAGGGTGGTCCCTATAGAGGTAGTTCTAGAATAGGTTAAGGAGGAGCTATGGGCGGTGGAAGATTCTATGAGATCATTCCCCCACCACCACCAAGCATCTCGCTTCAGGCTCAGGGAGCTAGTGGTTGGGGCCACTAATAGCTTTAGGATTTGGAGGTTTAAGATCACGTAGTGAATGAGATGATTAGAGGTATGATATATGTTTATAACACTCTTTATTTAGTATTAGTAGAAAAAGGTTATAGTTACTCTATAATCTCTATACTCTTGGTGTGAGAACAGTATCTCCCAGTTGAGGTGCTATCCCAGCAACTTCATCTTGAATTTCCTATAGGGAACACTTCTTATGAATCTTTTATCTGATGGTAGTGTGAGTTATCTCTTTGTGGAGAGAGGTTCATGTGGGACCTTTTAGTCTTCAATATGGAACCATATGATGTCATGTTGGTTATGGATTTTCTTTATATAGTCTGGGACCAAATTGACCATCACCATAGATGATTCATATGCCTACATACTAATGGGATAAGATTCATCTTTACATGTGAGAGATATCTCATGGAAGGACAAGTGGGTTCTGTGAGCAGGAGGATAAAATCAGTTAGTGAGTATATCCCTTGGTGTAGTAGGCTCTCCAGGGATTTGGATTCTTTCAATTGTGAAGAATTATATAGACGTATTCCCGGAGGATGTTCCAGGACTACATCCAAGGAAGGATATAGAGTTTTTCGTTGACTTGTATCTCAACACTACTATGATATCTTATTTGGCATATTGGATAGACCCCATAGAGATCCAGGAGCTATGGTTATAGTTGTAGGACCTTCGAGAGAAGGGTTTCATTAGGCACAATGTGCCCCCCCTGGGAAACTCCAGTGTTTTTGGTGAAAAGGTGGATAGAATATTATGGATTTACATGGATTATTGTCACCTAAACTAGACTATGGTAAATAAAAATTACGTCTTTTAGAGGATTTACTACCTATTTGACCAGTTTTGAGGTGTGATATGGTTCTCAAAGATCTATCTCAGGTCTAGATACCACCAGTTGAGGGTTTGTGAGGATGATATTCCAAATTTGGCATTCTAATGTCGCTATGGACATTATGAGTTTTTTGTGATTCCCTTTGGTGTGAAAAAATTACCAGTTGTGTTTATGGATTTGATGAAACATGTCTTCAAATCCTACTTGGAGTAGTTTTTGGTTGTCTTTATCAGTTACATACTCATCTAATTTACATCAGATGATGTGTTTGTAGAGAACTTTATGATGGTTCTATATTTTCTTCGAGAGCACCAAATTTATAAGAAACTCTCAAAGAGCTAGTTCTTAATACATGTGGTTCACTTTCTAGTTCATTTCATTTCTAATCATAGTTTATTCATGGACCTAGAGAATATTGATGTAGTTCTAGATTGGGAACCACCTAAGAGAATGTTAGAGGCATGAAGCTTTCTTGGTTTGGTAGGGTACTATGGGAAATTTTTGGTAGCCTTCTCTATGATCAAGCACCTTTGACCATACTAGCATGAAAAGGGAGATCATTTAATTATTATAAGTAGTTCCAGAAGGCCATTTAGGAGTTTAGGGTAGTTCTGAAAAGTGATCTAGTATTCATTCTACTAGAGGAGGGTGTGGAGTATGTAGTGTACTGTGATGCCTTAGGAGATGGAATATACTACCCGTTGATGTAGTGGTAGGCGATTATCGTGTACAAGTTGAGGCAGTTGAGATCCCATGAGTAAAAATACATGACTCATGACTTAGATTTAGAATTGGTAGTCTTTTACATGAGGATGTGGAGGAACTACCTTCTGGGGGAGTTCTTTGTTGTTTACTCGGACCATCAAAGTCTCAGATAATAATTCACTCAGAGAGACATGAACTTGAGATAGTGATGATGGTTGGAGTTCATGCAAGACTATGACTTCGAGATAGTTTATACCCCAAGGAAGGAAAATTTCATAGAATATGACCTTAGCAGGAGGTCTCAGGCTCGCTTGGTGTAGGAGGATTCAGAGCATTTGTCTTCCTTGAAACTAACCCTGGTGGAGTAGGAGGGTAAAACTTTTCTGTAGTTGATGGTTTTGACTCCTCTGATTCTTGGATGTGTGAGGGAGTCTAAGCTAGGATACATAAATTGTGAGGTTTTTCATGACCAAATATCCATGGGGTATTCACCCAATGGGTATTATGAAGGAGGTAATCATGTTATCTTATTTTAGGTGCGGATAGTGGTTCCTATCATGATGTGGGAGGAGGTGATGTGAGGTTACATACTTCTCCCCTATCTATACATTATGGTGTGGGAAATATGTAAAGATACCTTTAGCGGATGTTTTGTTGGGTTTTCATTAGACAAATCATAGCTAAGTTCGTCTCTTGGTGCCTCACTTGTCAGGAGGTGAAGGATGAGAACCAAGTCTAAGTAGGTTTTTTTCACCCCCATATGATCTCAAAGTGGAAGTGTGATGGCATATATATGGACTTCATGATAGGGATTCCACAAATAGTAAATAGCCACAATGAAAACTGGTTGATAGTCAATCGACTCGTGATGTCGAAACACTTTACTAATAGGGAGCAGTATTCGATACAATTTTTGGGGTAGTTGTACATGCAGGAGATCGTTCACCTTCATGGGGTTCCCTCGATGATTGTCTCTATTTGTGACAAATAATTTATGTCATGATTATGAAGAGTCATGCAAGAGGTATTCGATACCCAGATGAGGATGAGTAAAACCTTTCACCCCCAGATTGGTGGGCATATTGAGCATAATATCTTTGTGTTGGAGGATTTTTTGAGGGATTGCGTGTTATACATTGTCCTAATTTAGGTGGATCACTTTCTCATGGTAGAGTTTTCACACAAAAAAAGCTACCACACTACCATTGTCATGGAACCTTTTGAGGCCCTATATGAGAGACCCTGTAGATAACACTTGTGTTGGATAGAGATTGGTGAGACATCTCTTGTGGGCCTAGAGATAGTGTAGTTGACAATGGATAAGGTCCAGGACATCTATGAGTAGATGATGATAGCCCATAGTAGATATAAATCTTATGTAGATCGTCTTCATAGGCCCTTGGATTTTGAGTATGGAGACCACATTTTTCATAGAGTCTTCTCATGGTAAGGATTGTAGAGATTCAGCCTGAGAGGAAAGCTATCCCCAAGGTTCATCAGGTCATTAGAGATCATACAGAGGGTTGGTAGGATTTCTTACCACCTCTATTTACCCCCAAATATGGAGTGAGTTCCCGATGACTTTCACATTTTATAGTTGAGGAGATACATTCATGAACCCACACAAATCATCTACTGGGGAAAAAATAGACATCGAGGACGGAGACACCTTTATGGAGAACCCATTGTTGATTGAGGACTGATAGGAGAGGACCCTTCATGGATGGACCATCCCCTCAGTTTATGTGTTCTGGCAACATGGGGACATGTAGGAGAGTTCCTAGGAGTGGGAGAGTCAAGTGCAGGCTTAGTATCCTGAGTTTTTTGTCTACATTCACTTTTTAGGGATGAAAATGTTGAAGGATTGAATGATTTTAAGACCTGTTTTTTCCTTTAAAGGATTTGAAATATCTTTATATATATTTTTAGAGCTAGGTGTTGAGACAACATGAGATTCCAAGACCCAGTGTGCCCAAAATTAATTTTATAAAATAATAAATATATTTTATATTATGCATATGTAGTTTCCTAAATAAAATGGGATAAATATTAAACAGAAGCTCTGATCAAAAAACTGAGACCACTATTGATTCTCGAATGTCTTTTTTAACCTAGGTGTGACCTAAAATAGGTCGGCATGGGGTGTTTGGAAACATTACTTTTTTGCAGTACGTTCATGGATAAATTAATTAATTATTTAATTTATTAATTAATTTAAATGCCATGAATTTTTTTATAAATATACTACCTTGTATATTCACCTAGGGTTAGCCTCATAATCCTATTATCTTACAAGTGCTTCTCCTTCCTCCTTTCATTAGCAAATCACCTCAAATGACGACGAAATTTCGGATCAGAGTAGATCAGGATGCAGCGAAGGTAATAACTTCCTTCAATCATTATTGATTGAATTATTCGATGATTAATGATCCAATATCTAGGTAGGACTCATAAATTTGGTGATTTACTCACTTTTTATTAAATAAATTGAGTTGATCTATCCCTTCTATAGATATGTGCCAATTGCATCCTTTTCATGCACCCTGATGCTGATTAATTTGATTTATATAAATTATATCCTAAACATGGTTTCCCTATTCATGATCGATTGAAGAATAAATCTTGGAATAAATACTTGACAATTTATTCTTGTACTTTTCTTCCTCATTTTATTCACATTATTTTTCGGTTAGACCCCACAGTCATTGTTTTATATTGTCGGGCAGTATCGAGTCCGATCAGACCCTCAAAACCATGATGAAACAATGATTAAGGATTGGATTGATGAAATAAGGGTAAATATGGAATCATTGAGAGGAATGTATTATCATTGCGAAAATTTAACATCCATAAATTGTTGACATAAGGTTCATTGTGTGCATATCAAGTGATGAAACGATCAAGGACCACCGGAATCTTATTTCCGACGAGCGACGGCCAAAAACCACAAACCACGGACAAATCCAATGTTTTTGGATTAGAATAATGTTAGGATCTATGGTGGAATGTATTGTACTAAGATAGTGGAATTGGATTTTATTTTCTATGAAAAACTCGACTACACGTAGTTTAAAAGGATGAACACACAGAGTGTAGCCCCTTGATTGTGGTAGGTAGAGTTTTGGGAAATCTATAAGGATGGAATGGCATATATCCCTCATACACGTCGTGTACCTCTTATATTGGTGGAAAAACCATATGATGGACCACATGGTTGATACTTCATGTATGATTACACGACTAATCACATGACCATGTACCGAAGTACATGGACACGACTAAAAGGACACGGACTGGTCTCAGTTAGCTTGGATACATCGTGTAGTTCACCTACACAGCGTGTAATGATACATTGTTGGGATTCATGTGCCTATAGGGACACAACCAAGTGGTGGAGTAGTACCACACACCATGTGGGTCCCCTCACACACTGTGTACCCCTTATCTCTTTTTGAGGAAACTTCAAAGTTATGTATCTCTTTTGTTTGGACTTGTATTTTGGATCGCAAGTAGACTATCCTGAGTATTTTTTCATGTAGAATGTGATAGTTCCCTTAATTTTTTATTTTAAGATATTATGTGAAATTTTATGTTCATGCACTTATTTTAGGCAACGCTCGACGACGGTAGTGATCAGGTGGATAATCACCAAAGAGACTAGATTGGAACCCCCCCCCCATCAGCATGGGCATCGGTCCTATATGGATTGTTTTGAGTGGAAACCCCTATAAGATAGGTAGAGGGTCATCAATGAAAATATTTAAACCCCCCCCCCCCATCACACCAGGGTGAAATTCCTTGACCACTAGATTGGAACCCCCCATTGGTATGGGCGCGGGTCCTCTACAACTTCTTCAGAGTGGAACCCCCCCCCCCATCGGATAAGGAGTGGGTCCTTGATGACTAGAGTGGAACCCCCTGTCATACCAGGGATTGGGTCCTTGTCCTATAGAGTGGACCCCCCCCCCCCCACCCCCACCAAATTGGGTGTTGGTCCAATATCTACCATGTGTAACCCCCTATCATATAGGGTGTGAGTCCTTGTGAAACCAAAGTGGAACCCCCCTGATGCACTAGGGTGAGGATCCTCTATGGATACTATCAGAGTAGAACCCCCTAGCGTAATAGGGTGTGGGTTCTCTAAATCAAGTTTTTCGGGCCCTAGACTATGCAACATAGTGATGTGGTGTGGTTTTACTTGGAAGTATACTTCTTAGAAGACACATGAGATTATGGGCATCAATGAAGGACTTTTGGAACTATTGGATACTCTTATTCTTAGGATGAGCTATGAGATGGAGATCCCCTTACTCTCTCATTTGGGCTTATTTTGACTAGAAATATATATATATTTATATATATATATATATTCTTCTGTATCAACACCTTGGATTTGGTTACACTTTTTACATCAGAGGAGAATACATGTTTGTTATGCCACGTGCTTTCCTTATTTAGATTCCAATTGTTGGATGATTTTACTCTCCTATTAGGGGTGGAAAAGAATAGATGTTTAGTTAATATACACACCATGATGATCCCTATATGCTTGCATGAGGTTACTCTTTCTCTTTTTTGGGTAAATTTATTCTCTTTCATTATATATTTTATCTTTTGTAATATTTTATAGTCTTTCTATTCCTATTATTTCTCTTAATGCTCCCCCTTCTACTTTCTAGGAATCCTACTGGGTATGTATATACTCGCCCCTATATAGGATTTTTCTACATGTGTCATGTCTTATGTAGACAATGGATAGGTAAACGGTTAATTTAGAGGATCTAAGGGATACCTGGTACTTTAGACCGCATATGGTGCTTGTATCTTGGGATTCAGGAGGTGATCTCTCTCATCAGTTTTACTTTCCAGCTTCTTTAGGTTAAGACCTATTTTTGGTTGTATGTGAATTTTTTTCCATTACTTTCTAGTTTTAACTACCATACTCTCATACACCCTAGAGTTTATGCATACTTGGTATACTTTCAAGATGTTTTTTATCTTTTACACTTTCCCTTTTCACTTCCACATCGAGATGGATGTGTTTGTGCGTACAGATACTTAAGCAAAGGACTCCCATTTAGGTTATGCCTTTTGGAATTGGTCACCACCCCTGGCCTATGGAGGTGGGATTGGGGTAGTTGTGGCTCAAGCCCCTCTTTGGGTGGGGTCTTGAAAATAAAAATGATAATTATTTCAGGATTATTATTATAATTATTATTTAATTATGACCACTTTGACCGTGTTCAACATACCAAAGTTGTTTTGCAATTTTGAACAAAACATCCTCAAAACTCATGATGCGAAATTAACCAATTATGTAATTAAATATGTAATAAACTGATAAAAGGTTCTCAAAAAAGTAAATAAATTATTTTATTTTATTATTCAAAATTTAAATGATATACATAGAAATTTGGGACTCGAGGTAATGGGTTTCATAACTCAATTTTATTTCATTGGCTTATATCACTTCTTTATTGAATTTTTTACACCATGATTATGTATGAATTGATCTCGAAATTGTTTTATTTTTTTCCACTTTTTTATGTGTATTTACATATTTTTATATAATCACTTCATGTATTTATTATTACTTCATATGTAATGATATTTTTAAGGGTTTCATTTATATCAATCTCATTTTATTGAGGCATCTTTTTTGGGTTTAAAGAAGTTTCTTCAGGTTCATAAAATATATTTTTTTAGAAGAATATGATTAGATGAAGATCATCATATAGACCAAGTGGATGATTCCTATTGTGATTTTTTTCAGAAATTGTGGGTAGAAGGTTTTACTGCCATAAAAAACTTTCATTGGAATAAATAGACTAGAGACAGAGTCATCGGACTGAGGTTTTCTATAGTGAGACTTCGATGATCAGACAGATATCATTGGATGGATATCTCACTATTGATGTTCATTATGTTGGTTACAAGCATAGTAGAAGCACATTGGTGGGTATACCAAACTTTAATTTTTTCATTAACAATGATCAATCCAACATCCGTCACAATAATAAAACATCGGATCTTCGAAATAGAACAAAGAACGAAAGAAAGAAAGGGAGTCCTTGAACCATAGATAGGATAATCATATGTTGGTTATAATTAGTTTGATTAAAAGATAGGATTTACCTTTTTAGAATTATCTCTTAGTTGATTTTTCTAGTCACGATTTGATATGATCTATCGTTGCGTCATATAATCCAAGTCTAGGATTCCACTAGTGGTGATCCAAATGTGTTCCACATATCTTTGGACATCTCCAAAGGGATATCCAGGTGATACCACATAAGATCCTTCACTTGCGATGTCTGCCTTTGATCAGCTTTAGATCCTCTTGCAAATCGCTCTCCTTGATCCGGTGGAGGAAGATCTCTCTTGTAGCTTGAGAGAATTCATAGAAGAAAAGCATTCTCTCCTAGCTTGAGAGATTTCCCTAGATTAGTTGTACACAACACACAGAAATGGCTAGGTTAATGAGAATTATATAATTGGGATTTTAATTACTTATAATAATAAAATTAATTAATTACCTGAAAGCATTTATTCATTTCATTTTTTTCTTAGTAATACATCGTGTCTAATAATAACAGTTGACTATTATTATTAATTGACATGCGCCCAGTGAATTACATCTAATATTATTTAATGAAATAAATAATATTATTTCTCACAAATCCAAAGAAAAACTACATAGCATGTATATTAATATACATAGTGTGTACTTTTGTTTTTCCATTTTTCTTTATTTCCTCCTCCACATTTATTAGACATTAAAAAATGGCTATTTATTTCTCAAATAAAAATCACTGCATTACTTGATAATAAATATATTATTTCACCTATAATATATTCTCTCAAATAACTAGTGTTTAAATAAATGTGATTAGGCATCCTTGAATAATTATTAAACCACAATCACAAATAATCTTTATTCATCTTTTTAAATTAATATTTTACTGAGGTACTTTTACAAACTTAGTTTGTGACCCTCTAGGCCTCTTTCTTAGTGGCATTAGGCAGATCCTACCTAATGTCCAAGGTTAGCATCTAACAACACACCAAGGAACCCATAGAGAAAGGATTTAACACCACAATGACGTGTCACCTCCTATGAACACATACCGTGTAATGTAATCTCTTTCTCTCGATATCCCGAATCAAGTGGGTTACATGCTAGTGCCATCAACCATGTGCTCAGTTATTCATTCTTTGAATTTCCAGAATTGAACTTGCCCATTCCTTACCATGGACATGGATTTATTTAGGCTATATCAATTCCATCAAAGGGAATGATATATATACTTCAGTTATAAAAACAGAAGGGAAAATACTTTCTCACATTATCTATTAATGTTATATTACTCAGGACGCACCCAAAATATCCTACCTCATTGTGAATAGTGTGTCATCATAGTTTTTGTCAATACATATAAGTGTGCAAGTTGTAATACCCATTAATAATAATATTAAAGTATAAGGACCAATACACACGTCTATAGATAAGAACATCCAATGACACTATGAAATGTGGATTTCCCGCTGGCGGGTCTTGTTCTCATAATATCTTCCTAGATATTACCAAGTGTGCACACCATGAGAAGGTGCCTCATTGTTTTATGATTCCTTTCCCCTAATTGAATGTATTATTTGTGTCCCTCAAAAAAAATTATCCATCTATAGAACATATATTCAAAAATAGTGCTATGGAACTTCCATGTTCTCATCATAGTAGGGATCTGTTACAGCCCTTTAATGCAACAGCTATCCATAGGACATTATCACAAGAATTTTCATGCAAAAGAAAAATCAAGATGTGATAAGGTATTTATTAATGAATAAGTTGGTTCTAGGCCACCAACTCCAACAGACTTCTACTTAGACTAGATACAACTTCTAACAACCTTTAACCAGATAGCGCTCACATGATATTCTTGATTCTACTATGATAGGCCTTTAGTCATGGGGTCTTCCACGTTCTCTTCCGTAGCCACTCTTCTCACTACAACTTCCCCCCCTTTGATATAGATCCCTCAATAGGTGATACTTTCAGAGTATGTTCTTTGTCCGTTGATGTGGACCTTGGTTCTTTTTCAAAAGCCAATATTGTAGTATTATCGCAAAACAATGTGATAGGATCTTTACTGTTAGGCACCACATCAAGATCCTGGACAAAGTTCTGAATCCAAATGGCTTCCATGGCTACATAAAAAGTCGCTATATATTCATAATATTCTATAAAATCATCAATAACTAGTTTCTTTGAACACTTCCAACTCATAGCTCCTCCCGTGAGACAGAAAACATATCCAGATTTTGATTTCAGATCATTTTGATCTATATGAAAACCAGCATCAGCATACCCTCAGATGAAAAAATCCATGTCTCCTCTATAAACCAAGAACATATCCTTAGTTCTTATCAGATAGTTAAGGATAGTCTTAACAACAGTCCTATGTTGTTCTACTGGATTTACTTGATATCTCCCTACTATGCTCAACGCATATGAAACATCAAGCCAAATACAAAACATCGCATACATGATAGATCCTATAGCCGAAGCATATGGGATCTTACTCATTCTATCTTTCTCATGTTGTGTCTAAGGACACATTTTCTTAGAAAGATGTAGGCAATGTGACACTGGAACTAATACCCTCTTGGATTATTCTATACTAAATCTATTTAGTATCTAGTCAATGTATGTACCCTGACTTAGTCTAAGTAGCCTCTTGGATCTATCATGAATGATCTTGATCCCTAAAATGCAGGTTGCTTAAACTAAGTCCTTCATAGAGAAACACTTGTTCAACCAGTCTTTAATAGACTATTAGACTAGTAAATTATTTCTGATAAATAATATTTCGTCAACATATACTACTATGATAACGACCACATTCCCATTAAACCTCTTATAAACAAATGGATCACATTCTTTCTTAATGAAAAAAAATTATTTTCTGGATTCATCAAATCGAATGTTCCATGACCTAGATGCTTGCTTTAATCCATAAATGGATTTCTGTAACTTTCAAACCCATTTGGCTTCACCTGGTGTCACAAACCCTTCTGGTTATGTCATATAGACGTCTTCCTGAAGGTTCCCATTAAGGAATGCTATTTTGAAATCCATCTGAAAAATCTCATAGTCATGGTAAGCTGTAATGGAAAGAATGATTCTTATAGATTTAAACATGGAAACCGGTGAGAAGGTTTCATCATAGTCAATTCCTTGATGATTCCTAAATCCTTTATCCACTATCCTTGATTTGAAGGTTCTAATTTGACCTTCCATGTCTAGATTTCTCTTGAATTCTCATTTGAATCCAATAGGATTTACATCAACTAGATCATCGAACAGAACCCAGACTTGGATTTGATACATGAAATCCATCTCAGAATTCATAGCCTCTAGCCATCTTGTAGCTTCTGAGCTTTCTAATACTTCATTTTAGGAGATATGTTCATCATTTTCCAACAATAATGATTCACCATGCTCAGTTACTAGGAAACAAAATCTCTCTGGTTCCCTCACCTCTCTTGAGCTCCAATGCAGTAGATCTATTTCTAGAACCTCTTCCATGGGGACATGTGGAACTTTTTCTTGTACCAACTCTTGTGTATCTTGGGAATCAACTTCTTTTAAGTCAATCATTCTCCCACTATCCTTTTTGAGGATGTGATCCCTCTCAGGAAAGAAGGCTTGTTGGGAGACAATAACTTTCTTGTATGAAAGGTTATATAAGTAATATCCTTTAGTTTCCTTGGGATATCCTATAAAGATACACCTTGTGCTCCGGGGTGCTTGTTTGTTGACTGAGAAGGCCTTAAAAATGCCCCACATCCCCATACACATGTGTGTGAAAAAATGGGTTTCTTTCCATTCCATAACTCATAGGGAATTCAATTTTCCACCTTAGTTGGTACTCGGTTTAATGAATATGATAGAGTTTGTAATGTATATCCCAAAAAGGATAATGGAAGATCAGAATGACTCGTCATCAACCACACCATGTCCAACAAGATGTGGTTTTTCCTTTCACTAACACCATTACACTATGGTGTACAAGGAGGAGTGAGATGAGACAGAATCTCAGACTCCTGTAGAATATTGATGAACTCTTGGTTCAGATATTCTCCACCTCTATCGGATTGAAGTTTCTTTATCTTTTTACCAATCATATTCTCTACTTAATTTTTGAATTCTGTAAATTTCTCTAAGGACTCTAACTTATACCTCATTAATTAGACATGTCCATATCTACTCAAATCATCAGTAAAAGTAATCAAGTAAGAATATCCACCTCAATCTTATACTGGAAATGGTCCACACACATCTGTGTGCACCAATCTTAGAAGCTCTATAGCCCTTTCATCCTGTCCACTGAATGGAGGATTTTTCATTTTACATTGTAAATAATCATGACATCTATCAAGTGGTTTTAGCTCAATAAAATCTAAATAACCATATTTTAAGAGCTTTGTAAAGTTATTCTCATTTACATGACCAAGATGGTGATACAACAACTGGATGATATATGAGTCATGTCAGTTTGTTTCATTATCAATTGCAAACACTTGGTTTTCATAATTTAATACATACAAACTGTTATTTAAATGCACCATACCATAACATATGTTGTTCTTATAAAAGAAAAAACCCTTATTTCCAAACTTGAAAATAAATCCATACATATCCAAACAAGATACAGAAATTATGTTCTTGGTAACATTAGGTACATAATAATAGTTACGTAAAACCAAAATCATTCTAGTAGGCAATGAAGGATGGAAATCTCCAATGGCCAGCACAGCCAGCCTCATTCCATTGGTATCTCAAATATCCACCTCTCCTCTAAAAATATTTCTAAATCTAATTGGTTCCTACATTTGAATACAGACCTGATCCCCACAAGTTTTATCTAATATCCAATGTGTAGAAATTGAATTACTACACTCGATAATGAACGCACCTTTAGTATCCCCATACTTCTAGGTTTAGTTCCTCTTTCAGTGGCCTAGATTTCTACATGAAAAACATACCACCTCACATTCCTTTCCCAACCTCTAGATCTTCCACTTCTTGGAGGGATGGTTCTCTGGGGATTCAGATCGTTTATAAATCCTTGGCCCCTTTTCCTTGTCCTTCCTTTTCTTATTCACCATAAGGAATGCCAGTTTTGCATGCCCTATGTCCTTATCTACCTGGTGAATTAAGTTTAGATGTTCTGATAGAATCATATCATTTTTTCTCATGTTTTAGTTGACAATAAAGCTAGATAAGGTCTTGGGCAGTGATGATAGTATGAGATCTGCATGCAACTCATCCGATAACTTAATCCCTAAGATGTCCAGGTGTTCAATGCAGCCAATAAGCTTGACTACATGAGTCCTAGCTAGCGCAAACTCTCCAAGCTTAGTTGTGAACAAAGCATTGGAGATCTCACATCTCTCTTGTCTTTCCTTCTCTTGATAGAGATCCTTAAGTTGAGACATCATGATATACACGTTCATGTTTTCATGTTGCTTCAAGAGATCATTAGACATGGTCGATAGCACAAAACATTGGAAATATGTGGAATCATCCATATATTTCATATAGAGAGATAGTTCCTCATCACTGGCCTCTTTTCTAGGCGAAACTAGAACAGAATCTTCCAGCACATACAATTTCCTCTCATTGTGAAGGATGACATGTAAACTCCTCTTCCATTCCTGGAAATTGGTGTCGGTGAGAAGTTTTTCCTTCTTGGTTATGGTTCAAAATGATATTTTTGAAGTCATTTTTCTTATTGTTTCTAAAAATTAAAATGATAAAATGTTTATTACTTTATCATGATAAAACTGGGACAAAAAAATAAATTAATACTTATTATTCTCCCACTATTTTATCGAAATACAATAGCACTCACCATTGACTTTGGAATATTATGTTTCCTGAATATTCTAGTGGCAAGGATCCATATTTCCCTTCAAATTACCCCAACTGGGGTTGGTCAAGCAACATTAAGGGTTTTTGGTAGGCATTCAAATGTCAAATGTATTAACTCGCAGCTTCTTGATCTACTGAGTGGACTCCCCAATCTTGAAATCATTTTATTTTAGATTTCCTCAACATTTGACTCTTGGTCTTACCAATTCCTATTGTGGTAGTAAACCCTTGATGTGAACCAAGTAAATTAAACCCAAATCCATGAATTAGAATTACCCAATAATTGAAAGCACCCCAACTAGGGTTGGTGAAACACTTTGAACTATAGTTCGATTCAAACCAAGATTATGGAAGGCTATACTGACTTAATATTTTCTTTAAGGGATATTATCCTTATACATTAATTGACATTTTATTATCTTTATTACATTCTTGTTAATATTAATTTGGATATAATTAATTGATTAACCATGTCTAAGATAATATTTATGTATAAGTCGGACTTATTTTAGTTCCATTTTGCATGTTTTTTTAATTCATTAATTATGTGATCGTGACAACACACCCACAATAACTAAACCATGAAAAAGAAAAAAATTAAAATAAATAGTATGATCTTGAGCGTGTTCTATTGGTTAGTTTATCTAGTAGTTGATAAACTAACCCAAGACCTAGGGGAGAAACACCTTGAACCTTTTTGGGATTGTGTTTACAGCTTTCCACCTGTCCACATTTGTATCTCCTTGGATTGGTTTCACCTTGGCTCCTAACTTGATCTGCCTCCAATAGCTTTGGAACTCCATCCATTACATATGCTTTTATCCCACTCGTAGGTGAGGTGTTAAATGGAGTTTTACATAAAAGAAACCTTTGGTATGTAGTCCCAACATGTTAATGAAGAGAAGGCTCACAGGCCAACAAATTTAATTTAAATAAATAAATTAAAATAAATCATTCACATACAAAGGTCTTCATCTGGCTCATTATCATCCATACATGAAATGATATTTACGCATAAATAAAACTATCATTCAATTATTTAATTGTTATTTTTTAGGATAAATCATGCTTGAATAAATTAATTATCTTTAATTAATCAATCATTTTATTTTAAACCCTTTTTCTGAATTTCCTTGATATTCTCATCCATCGTAATTTTAAACAAATAAATTCATTTAAAATTATCTTTGTATGTAACTTGTACCTTGGAGGAAACCCAATGAATTATAGTTCATAAATACCCAATGAGTAGAAATGAACATTATATAGATGTTAAATTTAACACATATATATATAACACCTATCATGTATTGTGCCTAAGCTTTATGCATCCACTATGGAACATGTCTCAAGGGTTTGTATAATATAATAATAAATTTAAATAAATCTGCATAATTTGGATGAGTACACGGTGTGTAGTTTAGACTACACGGCATGTACTTTTGTTCAACATCCATCTAAAGTACATGCATGGGGACATGGTGTGTAGATGTACTTCAGAAATCTTCCAATTACATGGCGTGTTTAGTGGGACACATTCCATGTAGTATCTACATTAAACAATTTCCAACTGGGAAAGCCATGTACAAGGTACACGGTCCTACCCAAACCCAAAGGTACTACACAACGTGTTCAATGGGCAACATGGCGTGTAATCCAAACACTGTGTCCCACCTATTCCTGGTTAACACACGAAGTCTTAAAGACTTAGATAGGATCCATTGACATGACCTAGTTTGGTGGAACAGTCCAATGCATTTAACCTAGACTACACAACATGTATTTCCAAATACTTGTTGTGTGTTCTAGTGTTGTACAACCCGAAATGTTTGGCACCTCTAGATGATATCCTATGTTTTATTTTAATAAAAATTAAATTAAAAAATCATTTCTGTAAGGTGAACAAGAAACGAGAGAGGATGAACAGGTCTCGAGATTAGGATTTGAAAAATGATTAATTTGAATTGAAATAACTAAATTATTAAATGTGTAAATCATAAATGAAAAACAATATTATTATAATCAATATTATGACCGCTCCGATACCACTTTTTGGTTACGGGCGCAGCGAAAGTCCGTTTGTGTGTGGACCCAACTTCAATTTTTTTATTAAAAATGATCAATCTGAGATCCACCACGATAATAAAACGATGGATATTCGGAATAGAATGAAGAATGAAATAAAGGAAGGGAGTCGTAGAACCATAGAGAGGATCATCATATGTTGGTTATAATTAGATTAATTAAAAGATAACAATTACCTTGATGGAATTCTCTCTTTGTTGTTGTTTTTGGTCATGAACTGATGTGATCCATCATTGCGTCGTAGAATACAAGTATAGGATTCCTCTAGCGGTGACCCACATGTGTTCCACATATCTCTGGATATCACCGAAGCGATCTTTGGGTACTAGGGTTGAAGAGCCTTCGCTTACGATGTCTGCCTTTGATCGCCTTAGGTGCCGCTTGCAAAGTGCTCTCCTTGATCCGGTGGAGGAGGATCTCTCTCATAGCTTGAGAGCATTCTTGGAAGAAAATAATTCTCTCTTGGCTTGAGTGCTTTCTCTAGATCCATTGTATATAACACACAAAAATGGATAGGCTAATGAGAATTATATAATTGGGATTTTAATTACTAAGAATAATAAAATCTATTAATTACCTGAAAAATTTTATTCATTTCATTTAATTATTATTAATAACCCATGTCTAATAATAACAGTTTATTATTATTATTACTTGACATGTGCCTAGTTAATTACACCTAATATTATTTAATGAAATAAATAATATTATTTCTCACAAATCCCCAGAAAAACTACACGATGTGTATATTAATATACACGGCATGTACTTTTGTTTTTCCATTTTTCTTTATTTCCTTCACCACAGTTATTTGACCTTGAATAATGGATATTTATTTCTCAAATAAATATCACTGGATTACTCACTAATAAATATAATATTTCATCAATAATATATTATCTCAAATAACTAGTGTCGAAATAAATATGATCATGCATCCTTGAATAATAATTAAACAAAAATCGAGAATAATATTTATTCAACTTGTTAAATTAATATTTAACTGAGATACTTGGACACACATAGTGTGTGACTGTAAAGACTCGTAAATTTCAAGGAAATTTTTTTTATTTTCTTTGGAATTTTAAAAGAACGCAGTTTCTGACGGCACCTGATTACGAGGCCCGGTGTGCCCGGAATCATGTTCCGAAGTTTGGCTCAGGTACGATCAGTGAACGGACGAGCGGGTTTTTCTAACTTTTGAACCGGTGCTCGGAATCGAATTCTGAAGGCACCGATGGAATCGCAGCGTCGGTAATTTCTTAGAAACGCCTCTTCCGGAGTTGCATTTCCTCTGTTGTGGTTTTTAATTTTTGGGCTTAAAGTTACGAAATAAAATAAAGTGTACGACAAATCTTATTTTATTTCACTTAAGCCGCTTGGAAGCCACTTGAAGCCACTTAAAGCAGCCTAAGCTGAGTTTATGCGGATAGGGTGCTATCTAGAAATATCCTACCCTCTTGGTAGGATATTTGTGAGGTGGGTCCCGCACGAGCCCCACCATTTCATTCCGCTAAGTAACGAACCTGCGAAAACCCGTCATTATGAAAGTCAACTGACGCGTTTCCTTAATTTCTTAAAGCACCAATTAATTGGGAGGTTTTATTCGTTGAATTAATTGGGTGGTTTTATTTGTTAAATTAATTCGATGAATTAATTTAATCGTTTCTTAACCTGTTTTCAATCCGTTGGCGTAATAATAAAATAAGACCAACGCATGACTTCTGGAAAAATGCTCGTTGAGAGGTTTTGACGACTTTGTGCCTTCATCCTCCTTCGCGAAGAACGCAAAGAACGCGAAGAACGCGAAGAACGCCGTCACCCTTGGAGATTGACGATGCTTCTTCCAAGACGTTCTTCCCCGTAATGATCTCTGATCACCAACTGCTTGAGGTAGGAGATTTCGGGTTTCTTTTAAATCATCTTTGTGGTTTATAACAACACATGGATTTAATCGATATAATTAAATCTTCATGTTCTTGAACCTCGGAGTTCGTCAACGCATCACCGTATTCCGCGATGATGCGACGCCTTTCCACGACGATGTGATGCCTTTCCGTGACGACGAGACGCCCTTCCGCGACGCGACGATCGCCTCCTTCCGCGGCGATCAAATTCGCGAAGAACGTGTGTGCAACGACTTGACGAGGTAGGGGTTGTTGTGAAATAAATTATATTCCCGTGATCGTTCTTTTAAAATGAAGAACCCAGTTCATAAGAACAATTTTAATTCATTAAAATTGATTTTGGTTATGTTTTCTATGTGTTGATTAATCCTCCCGATTGAAACTGCCTAACGCGGAGGGTGTGGGCCAAACAAACACGGCCCGACAATCCTTCGCAGTTCTTCGTTGTTGTGCGGATTTGGCAGGAGACGATAAAACGTGACGCAAGGGCGATTTGATGTTTCCGCAGTGAAGAACGGGACTTAGGAGGAGCAGCGGCGTAGATGGGAAGGAAAACGGACCACCAGAGCATCTCCGGTGGCCCGCGGAAGCCTTCGGTGGCGCCGGCCGGCGGACCTGTGGTCTCGCGGGTCCGGCTCACACGCACGGGATGCGGCCTTCGCCGCATCCGTTGACTCCAGCACGACCCCTCGAGGGTCGCGACTTCTTCATCCCGCGGGGGCAGCGC
Source organism: Viscum album (assembly GCA_963277665.1). Lineage (NCBI taxonomy): Eukaryota > Viridiplantae > Streptophyta > Magnoliopsida > Santalales > Viscaceae > Viscum > Viscum album. The sequence continues at coordinate 1,460,026,601 of OY728121.1, forward strand.
CCCGCGGCTCCCTCGGTCGACCCCTCGGCCGAGCCGGGCCGGGCCGGTCCGACCGGCCAGGCCGCGCCCTGGCCGGACCGGACCGGGTCCAGCCGGGTCGGACCGGTTCGGGTCGACCCAGTTTGGCCGACCCAAGGGGTTCGGGTCGGTTCGTGTAACACCCAAGACTTTTATGTTATATAAATCATCAAAGGAATCTTTTTCTACACAACACTTTCTTGGCTTTCTTTACACGCAATCGCGACCTTCCTCGATAGCTTGCGTCATACGCAATACCGAGTTTTACTAAACAACAATATGCTATTAAAACTAGCCGTTATGAATAGTAATAACCACTTTTTGAAATTTTATAAATTTTATTTTTCAAAATGGACTTCATTTTTGGACTCAGAATATCTAAATTAGCCTAGGGTGAAATTTTGGTATTTTTCTGAAAACTTTCAATTTTTGATGAATAGTGAAACCACGAAGTGGTAGGTTAAAAACTGAATTTTGCATAAAACATAATTTTACCGCTTCTGTGAATATAATTTCAAAAATCCGACAGACACGGCTGATATCAGTAAGTAAAATTTGGTTCAATGAGATAAAAATAATTTTTTGGTGAATAGTAACTTTTTACTATTTTTACTGCAGTTAATAGTAAATAGGGTAACTAAGGGTAAATATGATATTAATATTACCCTAACACATGTCCTAATTCTATTGGACATGTGTAATTCGACCAAAAACAAACTTAGGAATAAAATATGACCATTTAGGCCCACTTGGGTTAGATTAGGACATTTATTATTAATTTATTTAAAGAAGGGTTAAAATAGTTAAAATCAAAGTTTAATAAGTAAATCATTTTTAATATGGGGTTATACATAAGATAAATTCTACTATAAATATTCTTTAGAAAACTAAAAAGATTTCCTACATAATGGTATTTTATTTTTAATTGTTAGACATTAAATAATTTAATTTATTTATGACACAATGATGATGCAGTAATTATCTTATTAATGAAATATTGACATAATTGATGTTATAAACACCAAAATAAATGTAATTTGAGACTTTTTATGAATTCCACTAATTTTCTAGGTTACTATGATATATTAGTGTTGATTTAATCAACTTGGTTCGAACATATAATTATGTTATGACTTTCACAAAAATCATATATCAATTAGTGTCAAAATTGACACAAAATAGTTTTTAAATCAAATATTATATTAGTAATTGTTATTTTATTCCTAAAAATATAAGGTTCGGCCAAATGACTTACATAAGGATATATATATTAATAATAAACAATTTGGGGTTCGTTTGGCATGTTATAGTAACTGTATTAACCATATAGTTAAAGAAAACAAAAAGACATGGTAAAAGTTAAATTATTTAACTTAGAGATAAATCTAATTGATAAGATTAAAATAATACCCTAAACTTGTTTAAATCCTATTGGTTGATAGGATTTCGACCCTTCCCCACTTTAGCTTCGAAATAAGACCCTTTGGAACCATTATAAACCGATTTTGACTTTAATATAAAATAATATTTTGAGATATTCTTAAGGTGCCCCTCTCCACCCTTATAAAAGGGAACCTCCTCCCCCTCCTCCTCACACCAAATTGAGCACTCAAGCTCGGCCAACCCCTGCCATTTTTTCCTCTCCACTTCCCTAGAATAATCCTAGAGGTACTGGTCTTCTTCAAAGACCAATCTTAGTTCCCTAAGTGGAGGATTCAAAGAGGCGTTCCAAAGAAGAGGTAATATCCATTACCGATCTTTTCAATTTCTTTCTTCTTCAACTTCTTCTTCTTTAGTTGTTTCACGATAAAGTAATAACATAAGTATTACTTACATACTGATATGTTATTATAATTATTAAACAACCCTAATTCACCTTCTATCCATCCTACGGAAAAATGAAATCACCGCGCGTGCGTACGTACGGAATACCGTCTTCACGCCGTGGTGTAATCTATTTTCCACCATCACTTTACAAGGATGGGTATAATGGTGTAATGAGTAACTATTTATGATTATTATAAAGTAATATTGATACTGAAATAATATATATATACTCCAATACAGTTCCACGATCATAGGAACGATATCATCACTCGTGCGTACGTACGGAATACCGTCTCCACGATGTGATGCGACTCGTTATACATGATCATCATTACATAGTAATTATATAAATGAATTGAATGAATAAATATGATATATGTTACACTAATACCATTATGGATATAAGGTATCTATAACCTTAAAATAAGAATAAGAATTTATTCGGCAAAACACGCATAAGAACAAAAGGCAATAAAGACCCGAATAACAAGTAACAATGAAATATTACTAACAAGAAGCTAAGAATATGACCATATATGATATCATATCGATATGTATGATTCTGGAATTAGTCAATAACATTATTTAAACCATTATACAGGAGCTTCAGACACATACAAAGCAAATCGGACCTAAGGTAAGGGAAAATATCACAATCTCATTTTTATCCGAGATTGTTTATTCGTAAGTATTTACTGGGGTGTATTTTATCATCCACATACATGTTTCGTCAATATGTAATATTATTTCCATCCACCTACAATTGTTTAAATCCATTTTTACCCTTCGGTGAGTTTTTAGTAATATGTATAAAAGGAATCTTTTGTCGTTTTTCGTACGAGGTACTTTTTTACTTTTCCGGAAAAAGTACGAAGAATGTTTTTTTTATACGGCATGAATGGATTTTTAAGAAACTTACTTTACAAGTTTTCAAGTTTATTTTTAATCAACTTCTTTTAGTTTATAATTGTACGACATGTTAAGAAAAGAAAAGTGTTTTTGAAGTAGAAAGGATATTTTCCTCAAGAATGGAGTTCAAGTATTTTATCAAAATTATTTTCCATCTAAGATAATAAAAGGGTTCTATTTTTATCCCTATTATTACATGGATTTGATTATGTTGTGATGGAAATATTTTTATGAATTCCTTTATCTTATATGAACTGTTTTATGATGTCATGTTGTTTAAGAATCCCATTTTTATTACATGGGTTACGCTATGATGTATGGTTTATGATTATGTGGCACACATAAGAAAGGATTCATTATAAGATGGGTGGGACCTATATCTCCCTCCAATGCATTGGGTAAAGATTTTATATCTCATGAGATAGACATGGCTTGAACGGAAGGTTATTTCGGTTCAGTGATACAGGACTGAAACGAGGAGTGAACTCAGTTCAGAAAGAGACTTTGTCCACTAAGATAGTCTTGGCAATGAGTCATGACTAACAAGAAATTATTTTCCATGATTATGTGTGCATGGCACAAAGTTTCAAGTTTCATGTTATGATTATGGGGATCTCATTTTCACTTCTATGATTTATTCCATGTTAAGATATTATGATCTCTTTTGCAGGTTATGATTTTCAAAAAGATATGATATGATTTTTATTTCTTTTATTTGCCCTTGCTGAGAATTTGAGCTCACCCTTTTATGTTTTCTTTTCCCCAGGTCAGGAAGATGGATATTAAGTAGAATATGCTAAAAGGGACCCTAGATATGATGAAATAAATTGGAGACACAGTAGAAGATTTATGAACCAGTTGTTTATGTTTCCCAGTTTCTAAAGACACTATACCTATACGGTCCTTTGTGGTTTTGTCATATGTTGTAATAAGTGTGCTTCAATTTTGAAGTATTAACATTGTATGTAAAGTATGGGTCGTTATAGTTGGTATCAGAGGGAAGGTATAGTCAACCTTTGGAAACTAGGATGTGAAATCCTTAGTAAGAACCCTAAGGATAAGTCTAAGCATAGAACACAATCATAGTGTTTTAGAAATGGCCTTGAATAACCTAGGATATGACCTTAAGCATGAAAATTTTATTCTGGAATTATGTGGTTTTCCTATTATAATTGGTGTTGCTCACACTATTCTTCTTGGTTTTAGTCAATGGTTGTAACCCGAAGGAACCGTGTTAATGCGGAATTCGATGGGAAATGCAATGATTGTCCCCCTGAGCAACCAAACGATATGGGAGCTGGAATGGAAAATCTTGTAGCCATGCTCACACAACATTCTCAAGCTATGAATCATACAGGACTTCCAAACAAGCAAAGGAAGGAGAAACATTCTGTTGAATCCTTCATGAGGCAGCGTCCACCTTCTTTCAGTGGGTCTATTGATCCATTAGTTGCTGAACAATGGATTAGTACTACTGAAAAGATATTTTCAGTTCTTCAATGTTCTGAACATGATAAAGTCATCCTAGCAGTGTATCGTTTGGAAGGAGATGCTGATCAATGGTGGAATCTTATTAAGAATACGAGGCAAAGGGATGAAATTGAGTCTATGGAATGGGACGAGTTCAAGAACTTATTTTTCAATAAGTACTTCCCTCGTATTCTCCGAACAAAGATGGAGAAAGAGTTTCTTGAACTGAAGCAAAGGGATGATGAATCTGTTAGTACCTATGAAGCAAATTTTACAAGACTTGCAAGGTACGCTTCTGGTATTATTATCCAACCTGAGAGTAAGATCGATCGATTCTTTAGTGGCTTAAAACCAAGTCTTCGAAGGGCGTTAGCCATAAGGGACTTCAATAGCTACGAGGAAATCGTTCGATGTGCTCTCAAAGTTGAGATGGAGATTGGAGTAACCCATCTGTCACATGGGTTTGATAAGAAGAGGAAGATGGAATTCAAAGAAAAATCTAAAGAGCACACGGAAAAGAAGATGAGCTTTCCCTTATGCTCAAAGTGTGGAAAGAAACATGGAGGGAGTTGTCTTAAAGGGACAAGTAAATGTTTTAAATGTGGAAAGGAAGGTCATCGGGCATTTGAATGCCGCGATAATGGGAAGAAGATGTCTAATGATGCAAACAAAGGAAGGGATACACAGAATGAACCTACTACACTTCAATGTTTCAAGTGCAAGGAGATGGGGCATTATGCCAATCAATGCCCAAATCCAAGGGTTGATAATGATGGTCGACGTCAACAAAATCTTAAGGCTAAAGACAAAGGAAAGTCACATGCAATTTCTATCAGTGATGTAGAGTACGATAACGAAGTGGTGAAAGGTACACTTACCATCCACTCTAAAGTAGCAAATGTTTTATTTGATTCTGGATCCACCCACTCTTTTATTTCTAAAGAATTTTCTAAGGGTATCACCGTATTACCTCAACAATTAGATGTTGAGTTAGCTGTGACAACACCTAATGGCACAACAGTCGCATCAAAAGATTATAATTCTTCTCCGATCTAAGTTTGTGGGAAAGTGCTTCCTGAAAATCTTGTGATCCTTCCTTTAGTGGAATTTGATGTGATTCTTGGCATGGATTGGCTTTCTCTACATGGAGCTCATATCAATTGCCAAATAAGGGAAGTCACATTTCATATTCCAGATCAATCTACGATCGTATATCAATGCAAGGATGAACATAATCTTCCAGTGGAAATTTCTTCCATCTTATGGGTATTGATTCCACTAAATGAAGGTTATTTATCTCAAATGGTTGGTGAGAAACTCACGATTAAGAATATTCCCATTGTATGGGAGTTTGATGATGTCTTTCCGGAGGAATTACTGGGTCTTCCACCAAATCGTGAAGTTGAGTTTTCAATAGAACTCGTACCGGGTGCTTTGCCTATTTCAAAGACACCTTATAGAATGGCCCCAATTGAGTTGCAGGAATTGAAGAAACAACTCCAAGAGAATCTTGATAAGGGATTCATACGCCCTAGTGCGTCACCTTGGGGAGCACCTATTCTATTTGTTAAGAAGAAAGATGGATCAATGAGACTCTGCATTGATTATCGAGAACTTAACAAGATCACTATCAAGAACAAATATCCTCTCCCACGCATTGATGACTTAATTGACCAACTACGCGGAGCTCAATACTTTTACATGATTGATCTTCGTTCAGGGTATCATCAATTAAGGGTCAAAAGGGAGGATATACCAAAGACGGCTTTCCGTACAAGGTATGGACACTATGAATTTATAGTGATGCCATTTGGTCTTACTAATGCCCCTGCTATCTTCATGGATCTAATGAATAGAGTCTTTAGAGACTATCTTGATCAATTTGTGGTAGTCTTTATAGATGATATTCTTGTCCATTCAAAGAGCAAGGAAGAGCATGAAGATCACTTGAGAATTATATTGAAGAACTTGAGAAAGGAGAAGCTTTATGCCAAATTTACCAAGTGTGAATTTTGGCTTCAAAAAGTTGCATTTTTGGGTCACATAATCTCAAAAGAGGGGATATCTGTGGATCCAGCAAAAACAGAGGTTATCGAAAGATGGTCGAGACCAACAATAGTAACTGAGATCCAAAGTTTTCTTGGTTTGGCTGGATATTATCGACGTTTTGTAAAAGATTTTTCACGATTATCTAATCCACTCACCAAGTTGACTCGGAAAGGAGTTTGGTTTGTCTGGACAGAGGAATGTGAAGAGAATTTCAAGGAGTTGAAAAGAACGTTATCCAGTGCACCTGTTCTCACACTGCCTTGTAGTGGAGAAAGGTTTGTGATCTACAGTGATGCATCCAAGAAGGGATTGGGGTGTGTTCTTATGCAAAATGATATAGTGATAGCTTATGCCTCACGACAGTTGAAAATCCATGAGAAAAATTACCCAACACATGATTTGGAGTTGGCTGCGGTAATCTTTGCATTAAATATTTGGAGGCATTACCTTTATGGTGAAAGGTGTGATATTTATACTGATCATAAAAGTTTAAAGTATATTTTCACACAAAAGGAGTTGAATATGCGTCAAAGAAGATGGTTGGAGCTGATTAAGGATTATGACTGCTAAATCCATTACCACCCTGGGAAAGCAAACAAGGTGGCAGATGCATTAAGTCGACAAGACCATGCTAGTTTATCCATGATGAGGATCACAAAAGATCCAATATTTATGGATTTACAAAGGATGGATCTTGGAATTACAATGGAAGGGGAAAAATCTTATCTTTCTCAAATGAATGTTCAACCATCTATACATGCGAAGATTAAGGAGGCACAAAAAGAAGATGTCGAGTTACAAAAGAAGGTGAGAAATGTTCCTGAATTCAACCTTGATTGTGATGGGATAATAAAGTTCAGGAATCGGGTTTGTGTTCCTCCCATCCCCGAATTAAAGAAGGAGCTGCTGGATGAGGCTCATAATTCTTCATTCTCTATTCATCCTGGAAGCACGAAGATGTATAGGGACCTGAAAGAGTACTTCTGGTGGGATGGCATGAAAAGAGATGTTGCTGAATATGTCTCTCGATGCTTGGTTTGTCAACAAGTTAAAGCTGAGAGACAAAAGTCTAAGGGGATGTTACAACCATTACCCATACCCGAATGGAAATGGGAAAACATCACTATGGACTTTGTCACAGGACTTCCTAAAACATCCAAAGGCAATAATGCTATCTGGGTCATAGTTGATCGTCTTACAAAGTCTGCACACTTCATTCCTATTAGAGAGGATTTCTCTCTAGATCAGCTTGCCAGGATATATGTAAAGGAAGTGGTAAGATTGCATGGAGTACCACTTTCTATTATATCTGATCGGGATCCGAGATTTACCTCGAAGTTCTGGCGAAGTCTTCAGCATACTCTGGATACAGAGTTGAGTTTCAGCACTGCTTATCATCCCCAGACAGACGGTCAGTCTGAGAGAACAATTCAAACCCTAGAAGATATGTTGGGAGCTTGCTCTATGGATTTCAAAGGAGGTTGGGATCAACACCTACCTTTGGTGGAATTTTCTTATAATAATAGCTTTCACTCCAGTATTCAGATGGCTCCTTAGGAAGCTCTCTCTGGAAAGAAATGCAGGACTCCAACTTGCTGGGATGAAGTTGGGGAAAGAAAGCTATTAGGACCTGATCTCATTGATGAAATGGCAGAAAAGGTCAGATCTATTCAACAACACATAAGCGCAGCTCAGAGTCGACAGAAAAGTTATGCCGACAACCGAAGAAAAGACCTAGAGTTTGAAGTGGGTGATAAAGTGTTCTTACGAATATCTCCCTGGAAGAGGGTTATGAGATTTGGAAAGAAGGGGATGTTGAGACCTAGATATATCGGTCCTTTCGAAATACTGGATCGTGTTGGGAAGGTAGCTTACCGATTGGCACTTCCACCGAATCTCTCTCAAGTTCAGGATGTGTTCCATGTATCTCTCCTGAGAAATTACATACCAGATCCTTCACATGTACTCAGCTCAGAAGTTGTACTGCTGGAGCAAGATCTTTCTTATGAAGAACAGCCGATAGAGATTCTGGATCGTAGCGAAAAAGTCCTACGAAACAAGACCACTCGATTGGTGAAAGTTTTATGGTGGAACCACCAACTTGAAGAAACTACATGGGAGCTTGAGGATATGATGAGGGAGAAGTATCCTCATCTGTTTGTTACAAAGTGACGAATTTCGAGGGCGAAATTCTTTTTAAGGGGGGTAGAATGTAACACCCGAGACTTTTATGTTATATAAATCATCAAAGGAATCTTTTTCTACACAACACTTTCTTGGCTTGCTTTACACGCAATCGCGACCTTCCTCGATAGCTTGCGTCGTACGCAATACCGAGTTTCACTATACAACAATATGCTATTAAAACTAGCCGTTATGAATAGTAATAACCACTTTTTGAAATTTTATAAATTTTATTTTTCAAAATGGACTTCATTTTTGGACTCAGAATATCGAAATTAGCCTAGGGTGAAATTTTGGTATTTTTCTGAAAACTTTCAATTTTTGATGAATAGTGAAACCACTAAGTGGTAGGTTAAAAACTGAATTTTGCATAAAACTTAATTTTACCGATTCTGTGAATGGAATTTCAAAAATCCGACAGACACGCTTGATATCAGTAAGTAAAATGTGGTTCAATGAGATAAAAATAATTTTTTTGTGAATAGTAACTTTTTACTATTTTTACCGCAGTTAATAGTAAATAGGGTAACTAAGGGTAAATATGATATTAATATTACCCTAACACATGTCCTAATTCTATTGGACAAATGTAATTCGACCAAAAACAAACATAGGAATAAAATATGACCATTTAGGCCCACTTGGGTTAGATTAGGACATTTATTATTAATTTATTTAAAGAAGGGTTAAAATATTTAAAATCAATGTTTAATAAGTAAATCATTTTTAATATGGGGTTATACATAAGATAAATTCGACTATAAATATTCTTTAGAAATATAAAAAGATTTCCTACATAATGGTATTTTATTTGTAATTGTTAGACATTATATAATTTAATTTATTTATGACACAATGATGATGCAGTAATTATCTTATTAATGAAATATTGATATAATTGATGTTATAAACAAAAAAATAAATGTAATTTGAGACTTTTTTTGAATTCCACTAATTTTATAGGTTACTATGATATATTAGTGTTGATTTAATCAACTTGGTTCGAACATATAATTCTGTTATGACTTTCACAAAAATCATATATAAAATAGTGTCAAAATTGACACAAAATAGTTTTTAAATAAAATATTATATTAGTAATTGTTATTTTATTCCTAAAAAATCTAAGGTTCGGCCAAATGACTTAGATAAGGATATATATATTAATAATAAACAATTTGGGGTTCGTTTGGCATGTTATAATAAGTGTATTAACCATATAGTTAAAGAAAACAAAAAGACATGGTAAAAGTTAAATTATTTAACTTAGAGTTAAATCTAATTGATAAGATTAAAATAATACCCTAAACTTGTCTAAATCCTATTGGTTGATAGGATTTCGACCCTTACCCACTTTAGCTTCGAAATAAGACCCTTTGGAACCATTATAAACCGATTTTGACTTTAATATAAAATAATATTTTGAGATATTCCTAAGGTGCCCCTCTCCTCCCTTATAAAAGGGCACCTCCTCCCCCTCCTCCTCACACCAAATTGAGCACTCATGCTCGGCCAACCCCTGCCATTTTTTCCTCTCCACTTCCCTAGAATAATCCTAGAGGTCCTGGTCTTCTTCAAAGACCAATATTAGTTCCCTAAGTGGAGGATTCAAAGAGGCGTTCCAAAGAAGAGGTAATATCCATTACCGATGTTTTCAATTTCTTTCTTCTTCAACTTCTTCTTCTTTAGTTGTTTCACGATAAAGTAATAACATCAGTATTACTTACATACTGATATGTTATTATAATTATGAAACAACCCTAATTCACCTTCTATCCATCCTACGGAAAAATGAAATCACAGCGCGTGCGTACGTACGGAATACCGTCTCCACGCCGTGGTGTAATCTATTTTCCACCATCACTTTACAAGGATGGGTATAATGGTGTAATGAGTAACTATTTATGATTATTATAAAGTAATATTGATACTGAAATAATATATATATACTCCAATACAGTTCCACGATCATAGGAACGATATCATCACTCGTGCGTACGTACGGAATACCGTCTCCACGATGTGATGCGACTTGTTCTACATGATCATCATTACATAGTAATTATATAAATGAATTGAATGAATAAATATGATATATGTTACACTAATACCATTCTGGATATAAGAAATCTATATCCTTAAAAGAAGAATAAGAATTTATTCGGAAAAACACGCATAAGAACAAAAGGCAATAAAGACCCGAATAACAAGTAACAATGAAATATTACTAACAAGAAGCTAAGAATATGACCATATATGATATCATATCAATATGTATGATTCTGGAATAAGTCAATAACATTATTTAAACCATTATACAGAAGCTTCGGACACGTACAAAGCAAATCGGACCTAAGGTAAGGGAAAATATCACAATCTCATTTTTATCTGAGATTATTTATTCGTAAGTATTTACTAGGGTGTATTTTATCATCCACATCCATGTTTCATCAATATTCAATATTATTTCCATCCACCTACAATTGTTTAAATCCATTTTTACCCTTCGGTGAGTTTTTAGTGATATGTATAAAAGGAATCTTTTGTCGTTTTTCGTACGAGGTACTTTTTTACTTTTCCGACAAAAGTACGAAGAATGTTTTTTTTATACGGCATGAATGGATTTTTAAGAAACTTACTTTACAAGTTTTCAAGTTTATTTTTAATCAACTTATTTTAGTTTAAAATTGTACGACATGTTAAGAAAAGAAAAGTGTTTTTTAAGTAGAAAGGATATTTTCCTCAAGAAAGGAGTTCAAGTATTTTATCAAAATTATTTTCCATCTAAGATAATAAAAGGGTTCTGTTTTTATCCCTATTATTACATGGACTTGATTATGTTGTGATGGAAATATTTTTATGAATTCCTTTATCTTATATGAATTGTTTTATGATGTCATGTTGTTTAAGAATCCTATTTTTATTACATGGGTTACGCTATGATGTATGGTTTATGATTATGTGGCACACATAAGAAAGGATTCATTATAAGATGGGTGGGACCTATATCTCCCTCCAATGCATTGGGTAAAGATTTTATATCTCATGAGATAGACATGGCTGGAACGGAAGGTTATTTCGGTTCAGTGATACAGGAGTGAAACGAGGAGTGAACTCGGTTCAGAAAGGGACTTTGTCCACTAAGATAGTCTTGGCAATGAGTCATGACTAACAAGAAATGATTTTCCATGATTATGTGTGCATGCCACAAAGTTTCAAGTTTCATGTTATGATTATGGGGATCTCATTTTCACTTCTATGATTTATTCCATGTTAAGATATTATGATCTCTTTTGCAGGTTATGATTTTCAAAAAGATATGATATGATTTTTATTTCCTTTATTTTCCCTTGCTGAGCATTTGAGCTCACCCTTTTATGTTTTCTTTTCCCCATGTCAGGAAGATGGATATTAAGTAGAATATGCTAAAAGGGACCCTAGATATGATGAAATAAATGGGAGACACTGTAGAAGATTTATGAACCAGTTGTTTATGTTTCCCAGTTTCTAAAGACACTATACCTATACGGTCCTTTGTGGGTTTGTCATATGTTGTAATAAGTGTGCTTAAATTTTGAATTATTAACAATGTTTGTAAAGTGTGGGTCGTTATAGGTCGGCCCGGGCCCAGACCCCCCCGTCTTCGGACCGTTTCGTTCTTTTACCCATAACTTGAGCTACTGGCCTCCGAACGATGCACCGTCAGCGGTGATGCGATCCTTGGATCGAGACGGTCGTTTTGGTATCACACTCAAGGTTTCGGAATACTTTGAGTTCGGCCGGGTTGGTTCGTACACGAAACCAACCGGGCCCTCAGAGTGGAAACACTCATATCTTGAGCTTCAGACGTCCGATTGACGTGTCGTCGATTTCATTGAATTCCTCTAAGTGGGAAGGATATTTTGGCATACTCCACCCGAGGTTTGGATGCAGGTAGAGTACGGTCGGGTCGGTTTTGCCTTAAAAACCAACCGGGCCCCTGGGACGAAAAAGCCAATATCTCTCAGACCCGGCGTCCAATTGACGTGTTGTCTACGACGTTGAGTTCCTGTTGGAGATACGAAACTTTTGGATACATCAACATCGGACTGTGTGTCAGTTGATGTATCAGCCTCTCAGCTCGTGGAGCGGACCCTCCCGAACGAGCTTGCTGTGTGCAGGAACCCTAGAGATGGCTGCGACTGCTACTGTGACTACGACGACGGCTGTGCAGAGATCCTCAGTGGACTGCGACAACGGCTGTGCAGAGATCCTCAGTGGACTGCGACGACTAAAACACTCAGCGATTCTTTGTGAATCAGTGCTACAGGTCCTGTGTGGGCCCGATCCTGTGTGGGTCTAATCCTGTGTGGGTCAGCGCTCAGCGGTTCTGTGTGAGCCAGCACCTACAGGACCTGTGTGGGCCCGATCCTATGTGGGTCTTTGCGGGGGTTAGTTACCTATCGATCCTTTGTGGGTCAGATCCTTTTTGGGTCGTTGCAGGGGTTAGTACCTATCGATCCTTCATGGGTCTGACGACTTAGATGGATTAGTGATCATCTCTATCGTCATTTGAAGAAATATACCTGTGTGAGATGAAACTCTGTTTTACTTTCCTTTGTGGATTGTGTTGAGATATCCTGTGTGGATTTTACGTTTGGATTTCCTGTGTTGACTGGGTTGTACTTGAGCTCGGATGTTGGAGCCTAGCGAGTAATAATGACTTAGGTATATGTATGGGCATATACCTAAGCCGTTTCGGATGTTACTTCGTGATTGTATCTTTCCATTGTGGATTTCAGGAGACCATCAGGGGTCTCGGGGTCCCTACTGAGTAGCTTATACTCACCCCTGCATAGGCTATGCCTGCACTTCGTTGTGTTGGATGCAGACGACAGACAACGCTGATCGTGGTAGAGGCTTGCGAAGAAGGACGGTGCCTGGAGGTGGACCACTGGGCGGGATGCACTCGGAGCGATCGACTGGACCCGAGGAGCAGTGGAGGCTTTCTGTACCCACCCTTGAGGTGGTACTTCCAGAGGATGGCTCAACGTTGTATCTTTACTTTTCAGTTGTTGTTTTTCCCCTTTCAGTTGTACTTTACAGTTGGGCTTGTATTTCCGGCTCCCTTTACTTTTCCACACTTACTGTTGTACCAGCTTTTACTTAGTGTTTACCTTTCCGCTTTCTTACTCTGTAGTGCTTGTTTACTTTAAAAAGGCAATGCCTTCCCTTTTTACCGGTATTTACGCCTTGGTGCTAGTCGCCAGCCCCTGGCCTATGGAAGGAGGGCTTGGGGTAGTCACGGTACGGGTCCCGAGGACGGGTCATGACAAATTGGTATCAGAGGTGGTCGGTTCTACCGTAGACTCTGATATTTCTTCTATGTGAAGCAATCGTGTTTAGTGTATTAGGTGTGGTTATCAGTCCAGGGAGTCCAGTGTTGGTGCAGTGGCCGACATATCCGTACACCAGGACCCTGACTTCTGATTTCCGATTTAATGCACGAAAACATTGATTGCATTTGTGTTTCATGTTTTCTTTGTGATTACTTCATATCATCTCACCAGGTATACTGTTCTGACCGTGGCGCACCTATTTCCTTTTCAGGATGGCCCCACGACGGTAGCTAGCTAGGGTTCCGAGAGTGGTACGTGATGACAGCCCGCCGAGCGACGAGCCCTCAGTACAGGGCCCTTTAACGGCAGAGGCACTAGCGGTACCTCTACCCGTCGAGCCATCGATGCTTCCAGCACCAGCCGCTGATGATGCACTTCGCCTCAGTTCACTGCATGAGTTCCAGCGCCAGCGACCACCTAGGTTTTTGAGGGGAGACGGACCCCCATGCATCTGAGGACTGGCTGGAGGCGGTCGTACGAGTTTTCAGGCTAGTGAGGACACCAGCAGACCTCATGGTGATCATCACGGCGAGCCTACTGCACGCAGAAGCGGGCCGATGGTGGAGCTTGATGCTCCAGTTGCACGATGAGGCATCTCTTCTCTGGATGGACTTCGAGGGACTCTTCCGCTCAGAGTTCGTCCCATCCACCCTCCGTGCGGTGCGCATCGAGGATCTTCTTCAGCTACGGCAGGGTAGATTGACGGTCGCCCAGTACGCGGCGAGGTTTAACGATCATTCTTGCTACTCGATAGATATGGTATGGGACCCCTTCTTCTGGGCCCGTACCTATGAGTAGGGTTTGAGACACGAGATCAGGGCATCGCTGATCTCCCTCAGCATCCCGACCTAGGCATGATTACTAGAGTGAGCCCTTCTGATCGAGAGCTTTCTGGCTGAGTCCACAGCAAGACCTACCGCAGGGCGGCAGGTAGAAGAGTCTTCGGGAGCAGGCAGCCGACAGATGACTCATGGGTCTAGGCAGACCAGACCTCCCCGCAGACGGCCTCAGGACACTGGATCAGCAGTGCGGGGCACACAACGCGGATCCAATCTTTCGAGAGGCAGACAGTGCTACACTTGCGGCGGGTAGGGCCACATGGCTCGTGACTGCCCGACACGCCGTGCCGAGGAGCAGAAGACGGTGGAGGGGCCACCCAGGCAGAGGCAGAGGGTCGACCGTGGCGGTCCGAAGGGAGGAGGCGGACGAGGCAAAGGAGCTGGCCGAGCAGCAGGTAGTGGGCAACGCTTTGAGGCTCTGCCACCACCACCACCAGGAGGGCCACCCCAACCACCGGGAGCTGGCGGGCAGAGACAGGCACAGCTCCAGGCAGCGGAGGCCTACGACCACGTCGCGCCAGAGATGATTCGAGGTACGATCTGTGTCTATTCCACCCTTGCCGTAGTTCTTATAGACACAGGAGCGAGTCACTCTTTCATAGCCATTGCCCTTGTTCGGAGCTCGGAGATTCTGACAGAGTCGTTGGCTCGATCCTTACGGCTAGAGACTCCTATGAGAGTAGACTCGACGATTATGCACTAGTGCCGGCATTGTGAGCTTACTCTAGGAGGTGAGAGCTTCGGCTGGGATCTTCCTGTAGCAGCGTCGAGGCTTTACGACGTCATCTTGGGCATGGATTGGTTATCTACGGTCCATGCTCAGAATGACTGTATTAGGCGCAAGGTGCGATGTGTGTGCACCGACGGGAGCAGGTTCACCTTCACCGGCGAGAAGGGAGCCTTTGCAGCACAGGAGGGACTCTCGCAGAGGAGGCGACAACACATCACTCATCATTTGGCTAGCCTCGTTCTTGGAGCAGTTAACGTGTGGAGTCCTAGTTTTCTTACAGTGGTGGATCAGTACGCGGACGTCTTTCCCAACGACGTTCCAGAGCTACCTTCTCGCAGAGAGGTAGACTTTAATATTGACCTGTACCCCGGGACATCCCCGACATCGACTCCAGCGTATCGGATGGCCCCTGCTGAGCTTCGAGAGCTATGGGTACAGTTTGAGGACTTGCAGGGCAAGGGTTTCATCTGACCCAGTGTTTCACCATGGGTTTCGCCGATATTGTTCTCCAAGAAGGTGGATGGGAGCTTGCGACCATTCATCGATTATCGTCGCCTGAACCAGGTGACAGTGAGGAACAAGTATCTGCTGCCAAGGATTGATGACCTCTTCGATCAGCTCAAGGGAGCACAGTGGTGCTCGAAGATAGACCTCAGGTCAGGCTATCATCAGCTCAGAGTTCGAGATGAGGACATGTAGAAGACGTCCTTCAGATGTCAGTATGGCCACTATGAGTTCTTGGTTATGCCATTCGGCGTGACCCATGCTCCAGCGGTGTTCATGGGCCTCATGAAAAGGGTCTTTCAGCCATACCTTGATCGATTTGTCGTGGTCTTCATCGACGACATTTTGATTTACTCGACGACTGAGGAGGAGCACGCCTACCACTTGCGTGTTGTACTAGACACACTCTGAGAGCACCAACTTTATGGCAAGCTCTCGGAGTGTCAGTTCTGGATACATGAGGTCCACTTCTTGGGGCACATCATTTCGGAGGCGTGAGTTGCAGTGGATCCTGCGAAGAATGAGGTGGTGCTAGCTTGGGAGCCACCCAGAAGCGTGACAGAGGTGCTGAGTTTCTTGGGACTAGCTGGATACTATCGGAGGTTTGTGCCAGACTTCTCCAAAGTTGTGGCACCACTCTCCACTTTGGAAAAGAAGGGGGAACCCTTTGTTTGGTCAGAAATATGTCAGCAGATCTTCCAGGAGCTGAGACAGAGATTGACTAGCGCACCTATCCTGAGGTTGCCTGAGGAGGGAGTTGGATACGTAGTCTACTGCGATGCATCAGGGACCGGACTCGGATGTGTCCTGATGCGGAAGCGGGCCGTGATTGCCTATGGATCACATCAGTTGAGGCCGCATGAGCAGAACTACGCCACACATGACCTGGAGTTAGCAGCAGTGGTCTTCACATTGAAGACTTGGCGGCACTATCTGATGGGCGAGCGCTTTACAGTCTTTTCTGACCACCAGAGTCTCAGGTACATCTTCTCTCAGAAGGACCTGAACCTGAGACAGCGGCGATGGCTCGAGTTCCTCCAGGACTACAACTCTGAGATAGTCTATACTCCTGGGAAGGGGAACATAGTAGCCGATGCCCTCAGCAGGAGGACGGGCATTCAGCTACTTGAGGAGGCGACAGAGAAGCTAGCCGCATTACAGATATCCTTCATGGATAGAGATGGAGCAGCCTTCCTTCAGTCTCTCACAGTCACTTCTCCACTACTGCAGTGGGTCAGAGAGGCACAGCGTGGGGACGCCGACTGTGAGACGCGGCGTGCACAGTTATCCTCAGGACAGGCACCTGATGGCTTCTCCTTTGGATCAGAGCACGACATCCTTTTCAGAGGATGTACCTTGGTATCAGTTGCTTTACGGGAGGAGGTGATGAGAGAGTTTCACACTTCTCATTTGGCGGTACATCCTGGAGTGGCGAAGATGTACCAGGACCTCAGACGACAGCACTGGTGGCCGGGCATGAAGAAGGCTGTGGAAGAGTTCGTTTCTCGATGCCTCACCTGCCAGCAGGTGAAGGTAAAGCATCAGGTACAAGCAGGCTTGGTACATCCCTTGGAGGTCCCGGAGTGGAAGTGGGATGGGATATATATGGACTTCATGACTGGACTTCCAAGCACTTCCAGAGGTCACGACTCTATCTGGGTGATTGTCAACCGACTCACCAAGTTGGCTCACTTCTTACCCATCAGAGAGCAGGGCTCGGTGGAGAGCTTGGGGAGTCTCTACGTTCATGAGATTGTACGGCTTCACGGTGTGCCATCATCTATTGTATCTGATCGAGATGCTCGCTTTACTTCCCGGCATTGGAAGGGATTGCAGGAGGCATTCGGGACGCAGCTACGTCTGAGCACAGCCTTTCACCCTCAGACGGATGGTCAGACAGAGAGGACCATTCAGACTCTCGAGGACATGCTCCGTGCATGCGTCCTCGACATTGGTCGCAGCTGGGAGGACCACCTACCCTTGGTGGAGTTCGCGTACAAAAACAGCTACAACTCCACCATCGGGATAGAACCGTACGAGGCGTTGTACGGTCGACATTGCAGATCTCCTTTGTGCTGGACAGACCCTGGGGAGTCAGCACTTGTGGGACTGGAGATGGTCCAGGCCACGACAGAAAAGGTCCAGGTCATCCAGGAGCGGATTAGGAAAGCTCAGAGCCAGCAGAAGTCTTATGCTGACAGGAGGTGGAGGCCACTAGAGTTCGAGGATGGCGACCACGTCTTCTTGCGTGTCTCACCTCGACGTGGATTACAGAGATTTGGCCGAGGTGTCAAGTTGTCTCCAGGCTTCATCGGGCCTTTCCAGGTCATCAGCAGGATTGGCAAGGTGGCGTATCACCTGGCTCTACAACCTCAGTTGCACCAGGTGCACGACGTCTTCTACGTATCTCAGCTGAGGAGATACGTGCACGACCCGACGCAAATCATTTACCATGAGAAGCTAGATGTGGATGATGGGGCGACTTTTGTGGAGGTTCCGGTGGAGATCGAGGATCGACAGGAGCGGGTCCTACGTGGACGATCGATTCCTCTTGTGCGCATTAGATGGTAGCATGGAAACCACCAGGAGGGCACTTGGGGGCAGGAGGCTCAGATGCGTGCTCAGTACCCACATTTGTTTCCCTAGTTTATGATGTATCTTTACGGGGACATAAAGCCCTGAGGTGGGAGTGATGTAAAGACCCGTAAATTTCAAGGAAATCTTTTTTTCTTAATTTTCTTTGGAATTTTACAAGAACACAATTTTTGACGGCACCTGATTCTAAGGCCCAGTGTGCCCGGAATCATGTTCTGAAGTTTGGATCGGGTACGTTCTGTGAACGGACGAGCGGGTTTTTCTAACTTTTGAACCAGTGCTCGGAATCAAATTCTGAGGGCACCGATGGAATCACAGTGCCGGTAATTGCTTAGAAATGCCTCTTCCGGAGTTGCGTTTTCTCGGGTGTGGTTTTTAATTTTTGGTCTTAAAGTTAAGAAATAAAAAAAATTGTATGACAAACTTTATTTTATTTCACTTAAGCCGCTTGGAAGCCACTTGAAGACACTTAAAGCAGGTTAAGCTGAGTTGATGCGGATATGGTGCTATCCAGAAATATCCTACCCTCTTGGTATTATATTTGTGAGGTGGGGCCCACACGAGCCCCACCGTTTCTTTCCACTAAGTAACGCACCCACGAAAACCCGTCATTATGAAAGTCAACTGACACGTTTCCTTAATTTCTTAACGAACCAATTAATTGGGCGGTTTTATTCGTTGAATTAATTGGGTGGTTTTATTCGTTGAATTAATTCGATGAATTAATTTAATTGTTTCTTGACCTGTTTTCAATCCGTTGGCGTAATAATAAAATAAGACCAACGCACGAATTCTGGAAAAATGCTCGTTGAGAGGTTTTGATGACTTCGTGCCTTCATCCTCCTTCGCGAAGAATGCGAAGAACGCGAAGAACGCCGTCACCCTCGGAGATTGACGACTCTTCTTCCGAGACGTTCTTCCCCGCAACGATCTCCGATCACCAACTGCTTGAGGTAGGAGATTTCGGGTTTCTTTTAATTCTTCTTTGTGGTTTATAACAACACATGGATTTAATCGATATAATTAAATCTTCATGTTCTTGAACCTCGGAGTTCGTCGACGCGTCACCGTATTCTGCGATGACGCGACGCCTTTCCGCGACGACACGATGCATTTCCACGACAACGCGACGCCCTTCCGCGACGCGACGATCGCCTCCTTCCTCGGCGATCAAATCCGCAAAGAACGTGTGTGCGAAGACTTGACGAGGTAGGGGTTGTTATGAAATAAATTATATTCCCGTGATCGTTCTTTTAAAATGAAGAACCTGGTTCTTAAGAACAATTTTAATTCATTAAAATTGTTTTTGGTTATGTTTTCTATGTGTTGATTAATCCTCCCGATTGATACCGCCTAACGGGGAGGGTGCGGGCCAAACAAACACGGCCCGACAACCCTCTGCAGTTCTTCATTGTTGTGCGGATTTGGTGGGTGATGATAAAACATGACGCAAGGGAGATTTGATGTTTCCGCAGTGAAGAATGGGACCTGGGAGGAGCAGTGGCGCAGACGGGGAGGAAAACGGACCACCGGAGCAACTCCGGTGGCCCGCGGAAGCCTCCGGCGGTCGGAGACGGCGGTGCCCCGGCGTAGCGCCGGATAGGGCCGTCGCGGCTGAAGCCGCGGCGGCGGCTGCCAGCAGAACCGCGGGCGCGCGGGTCCGGCTCACACGGACGGGACACGGCCTTTGCCACGTCCGTTGACTCCAGCGCGACCCCTCGAGGGCCGCGGCTCCCTCGGTCGGCCGCTTGGCCGAGCCGAGCCGGGCCGGTCTGACCGGTCGGGCCACGCCTTGGCCGGACCGGACCGGGTCTAGCCAGGTCGGACCGGTTCGGGTCGACCCGGTTCGGCCGACCCAGGGGGGGTCGGGCCTGGCCCAGACCCCCCCGTCTTCGGACTATTTCGATCTTCTGCCCGTAACGTGAGATACAGGCCTCCGAACAACGCGCCGTCAGCGGCGATGTGATCCTTGGATCGAGACGTTCGTTTCGGTATCGCACTCAAGGTTTCGGAATACTTTGAGTTCGGCAGGGATGGTTCGTACACGAAACCAACCGGGCCCTCGGAACGGAAAGGCTCATATCTTGAGCTTCAGATGTCTGATTGATGTGCCATCGACTTCGTTGAATTCCTCTAAGTGAGACGGATCTTTTGGCATACTCCGCCCATGTTTTGGCCGCAGGTGGAGTACGGTCGGGTTGGTTTTTCCTTAAAAACCAATCGGGCCCTTGAGACGAAAAGGCCAATATCTCTCAGACCAGGCGTCTGATTGACGCGCCGTCTGCGACGTTGAGTTCCTGTTGGCGATACGGAACTTTTGGATACAACAACATCAGAATTTGTGTCAGTTGATGTATCAGCCTCTCGGCTCGTGGAGCGGACCCTCCCGAATGAGCTTGCTGTGTGCGGGAAACATAGAGCTGGCTGCGACTGCTACTGTGATTGCGACGGCGGGTGTGCAGAGATCCTCAGTGGACTGCGACGACGACTGTGCAGAGATCCTCAGTGGACTGTGACGACTAAAGCACTCAGCGATCCTTTGTAGATCAGTGCTACAGGTCCTGTGTGGGCCCGATCCTGTGTGGGTCCGATCCTGTGTGGGTCAGCGCTCATCGGTTCTGTGTGAGCCAGCGCCTACAGGTCCTGTGTGGGCCCGATCCTGTGTGGGTCTTTGCGGGGGTTAGTTACATATCGATCCTTTGTGGGTCAGATCCTTTGTGGGTCCTTGCAGGGGTTAGTACCTATCGATCCTTCGTGGGTCCGACGACTTAGATGGATCAGTGATCATCTTAATCGTCATTTGAAGAAATATACCTGTGTGTGATGAAACTCTGTTTTACATTCCTTTATGGATTGTGTTGAGCGATCCTGTGTGGATTTACGTTTTACTTTCCTTTGTGGATTGTGTTGAGCTATCCTGTATGGATTTTACGTTTGGATTTCCTGTGTGGAATGGGTTGTACTTGAGCTCGGATGTTGGAGCCGAGCAAGTATTGATGACTTAGGTATATGTATGGGCATATACCTAAGCCGTGTCGGATGTTACTTCGTGATTGTATCTTTCCTTTGTGGATTATCCTTTATGGATTTCGGGAGACCTTCGGGCATCTCGGGGTCCCTACTGAGTAGCTTATACTCACCCCTGCACGGGCTATGCCCGCACTTCGTTGTCTTGGATGCAGACGATGGAAAACGCTGATCGTGGTGGAGGCTTGCGGTGTAGGACGATACCTGGAGGTGGACCACTGGGTGGGATGCACTTGGAGCGGTCGGCTGGACCCGAGGAGTAGTGGAGGCTTTTTGTACCCACCCTTCAGGTGGTACTTCCAGAGGATGGCTCGACGTTGCGGCTTTACTTTTCAGTTGCTGTTTTTCCCCTTTCATTTGTACTTTACAGTTCGGCTTGTATTTTCGGCCCCCTTTACTTTTCCGCACTTACTGTTGTACCTGCTTTTACTTAGTGTTTATCTTTCCACTTTCTTACTCTATAGTGCTTGTTTACTTTACAAAGTCAATGCCTTCCCTTTTTACCGGGATTTACGCCTTGGTGCTAGTCGCCAGCCCCTGGACTATGGAAGGCGGGCTTGGGGTAGTCACAGAACGGGTCCCGAGGACGGGTCATGACAGTGACCCTATAGGCCACTTTATTAGTGGCATTAGGCAGAGCTTACCTAAATTCCAAGGTTAGCATCTAGCAACATGCCAAGACACCCATAGAGAAATAATGTAACACTGCAATGACGTGTCACCTTCAATGAATGTTTACCATGTAATGTAATCCCTTTGTCTCGATATCCCGAATCAAGTATGCTGCATACTAGTACCATCAACCCTTGTGCTCAATTATTCTTTCTTTGACTTTCTAGAATTGAACATTCCCATTCCTTACCATGGACATGGATTTATTTAGGATATATCAATTCTATCAAAGGGCTGGAGATATCTACTTATGTTATGAAAATGGAAGGGATAAAACCTTAACCTCATTATCTATTAATGTTGTATTACTCGTGATGCAGCCAACATTTTCTACCTCACTACGAATAGTGTGTCATCATATTATTCTTCAATACATCTAAGTGTGCGTGTTGTAATACCCATTAATAATAATCATAAAGTCTAAGGACCAATACACACGTCTGCATATAAGAACATACAATGACACTATGAAATGAGGATTTCCTATTGGTGGGTATCATTCTCATAATATCCTCCTGGATATTACCAAGGGTACACGCCATGAGGAGTTGCCTTAAAGTTTTATAATTTCTCACCCCTAATGGCCTATATTATTTGTGTCCCTCAAATAACATCATCCAGCTATATAACATATATTCAAGAATAGTGTTATTGCACATCTAGGTTCTCATCATAGTAGGGATCCGCTATGACCCTTTAATGAAATAGTTATCTTTAGGATATTATCACATGAATTGTCACATATAAGAGCAATAAAGATGTGATAAGGTATTTATTAATGAATAAAGTACAAAGTAGTTGGTTCTAGGCCACCAAATCCAACACAATGGGGGTGGAAACTCCTTACAATGAAAATTTCATGGTAAACAACTATTTGTGTTTTCGTCAGGTGATTCAACGGTATATCACTAGTTACTGAATTCAATAGAAGGTTTACCTTGAAACATGATGTTTGTTACAACTTGGTTGACAAGACAGAGCCCTCTATAAAAAAGTGTAGTGGCCTAGATCTATGAATAGTGATAACTATTTGTATGAATAATGGGTTTTTATAAATTAATTTTCTAAGACCCAAAAGTATATAGTAATTGAGTGATATTTTTGAACTCATTTTTATCTCCCATTATGAAAACTTTTTGTAGTGTTCTCTCATGGATATTAAAAAAATTGTAACATATTAAATTTATTTTTTCCCAAGATATTTTTTTTAAGTTAGATCTAATATATTTTTGTGGTGATTGGGCTAGTTTTACACTTCATAGTTTCAGTGAACATTAATCAAGGGGTGAAGATAATATAAAAATCTTTATATCCAATGTTATTGTGAATCCTTTTTTCTTTCCATATTAAACTGATTAGATGAACACATATTTCTAGGGAATGTTGTCTCTCCAGGTTTTTCTAATGGATAGAATGGATAAAGTTTTTATTACATAACAATTTAAATTTTCCACACAAAAATTGGTATCATAGGTGGTTATGTATTGGTTATACATCACTCACATCATTGAGGTGATTTTATCCATTTTTCTTCCAATTTATTTGATTTTAGTTGATTTATTGTTATCAAAATAATGAATTAAAAGGAAGGAAAATTTTATATCAATAATTACGATGGAAAGATCTTTTCCATTTATATAATTTGGTTGGTAGATATTTTTATGAAAAAATATATTGATTCCCCTTTGTCTATAAACTATCCTAAAACAATGGAAAAAAAGATTGGGGAAGTTGGATATGAAGGATTTATCCTTAATCAAGATGTATCTTTCTTGACATATTTCATTCAATATTAGTGAGAAGAAAACTATTATAGAGGATAACAAATAATTGGATGAAATTTATTTGAATATATAATCTCTTAAATTTTTTTTTTATGATATGAAGATTTTTGAACATAATGTTATCAGATGGAATACCCACTTAGGATCATGTGAATGAACTTAATATGATTTGAGTGAATATTATATTTTTAATGTATCATTAGGAGATGATGTTTATGATTTTCATATACTTTCCTCACTTCCAACGATATAAGATTCCATGGTAAAAATGGTGGGAAACTTTAGTGGGAAGACATATCATGCATTTGATGATATTCAAAACATGATCTTGAATGACGAGTTGAGGTGGAAGGACATTCAGACTCTATTTGGAAGTGATCTTGATACTACTAGATAAGGATGGTCAATTCATCAAATAGACCATCGTAAGAAGTAATATTTAGAGCATATGTCCTAGAGAATTATTTAAAGTAAATTGATGATTCCTATATGTTGGATCTCAGAGAATAAGGTATATATCAAACAATATTATAGTAATAAGTCAAAGGATTCTATTTCTATATAAGAAACACAACTAGTATAATGGAAGGAGGGCCTAACTTGATAATGAGCATGATCACTCTAAAATATTCATGTGTTATTGACTCATGGTCATCATTATATTCAATTTGTGATCTAGGGTTCATGGTTAATTATGTAATAGGAATCTTGGTATGAGTACATCTAGTAGATAATGAATCTATAGATGTATTTTTTAAATTTGATGTAAACATTTTAATGAGAAGTGGAAATATCAGGAAATAGAATAATTTTGAACATATTCTAAATATCAAGAAGAACCTCATATTAGTGGGATAGTTTGATGATTTATATTTTGGGGAAAAAAATTTCTAGATTTTGTAAGATTAGTAGAGGTTCCATGGTGATTTCTCATGAAGTAAATAATCGTACCTTGTATCTCACCATAAACGATGAAGAAGTTGAAACTATTGGAATGACTTTATTGGATGGTATAAAAAAGTGTCACTGTAGATCTGTTCACCTCAATGAGAAAAATAATTAATTTTTTGGTCAAATGGAATATTCAAATTCAATCATATGGAATTTGGAATATGTGAGCATTGTATGTTTGAAAAAAAATAGAGTTTAACATGGAAGGAAAAAAATCCATGTAATCGAATGTTAAAAAAAAATTATTCTGATGTTTCGGGACTATATATTGTTTACACATATATAGGATCATTGTACTTTGTGAACTTCATTCATGATGTCACCCATAAGTTCTCAGTTTAATTCCCAATGAATAAATCTAATGTGTTTCAGGAATTTATTCCATGGGATGTTTTGGATGAGAGAGAGTGTAAAAGAATTTTGTATTGTCTCAGGATAGACAATGGTATAAATCAGACACAACATCCATAACTTCTATAAAAATAATGAATCATACATGAGATCATTGTTCTAGGTAATCCATAAAATATTAGAATATATAAAAGGATGAATCATAGTCTGACAGAAAAAGATCATAGTATGAGGCTTCACTTAAGAATACCTTAGGGAATTTGGGTAGGGGTCATAAATATAGAATCTTACTTGGTGAAAATAATCTGGGATCTAGCTATGGGATAGGAACTTCAAAAGGAATTTTTTTTTGGTAAAAGACCAAAGATCAACCATATCAAGGAATTTGTAAGCATCACATATGTTCATATTGACTCTAAATATAGAAACATGTTGGAGGCCAAATCTAAAGTGCATTTTCGTAATGGATATAGTGATGTGAACAATGGTTATCACATATGGGATAATGAAAATAAATAGGTCATCTGAAGCCAAGATGTTGTTTTTAATGACTAACCTATGTGAAATGATTAGTTCAAATTGAGCAGGATGTTTAGAATAGTCCAAATATCAAATTTTTGGGTTATCATAAAGAAGATACTAGAAAAACAATCAATCCAAAAATTTTAAGAGAATCATTAGAGGATAGTACTCCATTAGTCAGGGTAATAGATATAGGAAGATCAAAAAAAATTGGTGATAAATGGTGAACAATTGGATAGACCATTACTAGAAAGAAGAATACCAACTAGATACGTTTGTATGGACAAACCAGAGGTTGTGTTAAGGAGATATACTTATATTAGAAAACCTTTTGGAGGATTTGAGATGATTTGATCTTTTTACATCTAACATACATAGGAAAACTAGACGTTACAGAGGAAGAAACTGCTATCATAAACTCAAAAGAGTGGGATTCATCCATGGAGGATGAAATAATTCCTTATATATAAACAACACCAAGGATTTGGCTGAGGTATTGGAAGGAGATAAAGAACTAAAAAACAAATGGGTTTTTTTTAATGGAATCTATTGAATGTAATAGATAAAAATCAAGGTTAGAGATGAAATATTTTCCGGAAAAGGAAGTAATTTAATTTTCTAAAATTTTCTCACTAGTGGTGAAACATGTAACCATTAAAATAGTTATTAGTATGGTTTCGTATGATTAACTAAAATTAGTTTAGGTGGATGTCAAAATAAAATTTCTTCATGGGGACATGCAGGAAGAAATTTACATTATTCAACCCAAGGGTTATAATGTTCATGGGAAGGAGGATTTGGTTTATTAGTTGAAAAAAAGACTTTATAGATTGAATTAAGACCCCAGATTTTGTAATAGTATGTTCAACACTTTCATGATTGAAGAATGTTTTAGACGAAGTGATTATGGTCAATATTTTCATGAAAATAAATGGGAAGATGGAAAATATCACATACTATTATTTTTTTGGGAATGTTGTTTTGATTATTGATTTATACATCCAATGGGTTTAGTAACTTAAGAGGAATATATCAATATTTTTCAAGATGAAGAATCTTCAGCAAGATAACATGATATTGGGGATGATAATTGAGAGGGATAGTAATGTAAAGTTGTTAGTTTTATCCCATAATGAATACATTAGGAAAGTTATTGAAATATTTTTAATGACTATTTATAAACCTATGAATACCCCCCTCATTGAACACTTCAAAATTAATAAAAAACAAGAATCATCACTGGATGGAGAACTTCATGACGTGGATAAGGTTTCTTATGATTCAAATGTAAAAAATTTTATGTAAATAATGGTTTATACTTGATCTAGTATTGTTTTTTCAAAGGAATTTGTTAGCCAATTTATGCCAAATCCTAGAAGAAAACATTGGGAATCTTGTAAATGGATCTTAAGATACATGAAAGTGTCAAAGTATGTAGCATTATGTTTTTTTGATGATGATTGTTTGAAAGATATTTTAGATGTAGATTTTGTTTGGGACATGGAATCGTGGAAATTTACTAAAGGATTTGTATTTACTTTTGGTGGAACAACATTATGTTAGATTTATTGGTTATAAGCAATGGTCACATTATCTACAATATAATCTGAGTACATTACTACTATTTATGTCGAAAGAAGAGCTAATATGGTTGATGTAATTTATAAAGAAACTCAAAAAAAAGATCATATAGTGGAATGTTATTCTATTATAGTCATAGTTCCATTCTTCTTGCTTGAAACCTATAGATTCATAAAATAATGAAACACATTGACCTGAAGTATCACTTTATGTAAAGTTTTCTATAGGATAGAGAGTTGTATCTTCATAAGGTTGTTGGGAATACAAATACTATAGATATGTTTATTAAGGTAATATTCCAAGATATTCTATGAAAATATTGTGCCTCAGTGGGACTCTATTAATCAAAAAAAGTGGAGTACACTACAAGAATTAGATAGTGGAATGAATCTGGTGGATGAACAAAAAAGGAGGATAAAATCCAAAAGTAATTTCCATGTGGGAGATTATTAGTTTTGTTGAAGTTTATTAAAGTTCATAGGATAATGTTTTATAGATAATGATAATCATACACTAATAATTAGATAGAACATATAGATGTTTCTTTCTATGATGATTCATAGAATTTTTAGGCAGAAGGTTTTTTTACTGGACAGAACTTCCATCAAAGTGGGTAGAGAGGATGACGATTTATTAGACTAAGGTTTTCTAAAGTGATGCCTAAATTATTGGATGTAGATAATTGGATAGATCTCCTATATTTTATGTTTACCAAGAGTGGAAACTCTTTACCTAGGTTGTTTAATGGTGACCGGTTATTGGCGATTTAATTAGGTGTTGCAATGATGTATCAATGGTTTCTCAAGTCAATAGAATTTTGGCCATGAATATTGGAGGTATGTGTAACTTGGATAATTGTAAAGAGGCCTATATAAATATTTTTGGTGGTTCATATTTCTAATTTAATATAACTATATGTGTTACTAGTGGGTGTTTCTGACTTAATTTTATGAGACCTAGTAGTGGAGAGGTTATGATATAGTGTTTTTTATTTCGTTGTATCTATCATAATGAATGATTATTATAGTGGTCTCCCATGGATGTGATACTTTTTCAAAACCATGTTAAATGTTGTTTTTTCATTTTTTTCCTATCTTATTTTGTGATGTGTGATCTAAGAGTTTTTTGTGGTGATTAGGTTGGTTTTACTCTTACTAGTTTTAGTGAACATAACTCACGAGGTGGAGATTATCAAACAAAATTTCTATCTGATAATATTTTGAAGTATTTCAATTGTGAAAGTTGAAGAGATCTGACGTACATCACTATCTTATAAGCATTGTCTCACTAGGTTTTTCTATTGGATTAAACAGATGAAGTTTTTATTTCTTGTTAAAATAGCTTTCACCTCCCCAAAATGTTTCTTATCATGCACCATGATTTATTTTGATGGTATATTTACTACCCTATGAATTAATTTGGACATAATAATTTATATAATTCATGGTTTTTATATAACAATAAATTATTCTTTCCTTCAATTACTTTTAAATCAAAAGTTACCAAAGTAATAAAAGCTTTAAGTTACAATCTCATTTCCTTTCATCATTTTGTATGTTCAAGGTTCCATTATAGGAAATTTTATGATCCTAAACTCTATTATTATCCTATGTTTTTTTTTATTTTACATGATTTAATTATATTTTTCTCCCTTTTATTCTTAAATTTATTAAAAAAATTAAAGAAAATTGGACTTATTTCCTCTTTGGTCCCAAAACATTTTGTTCCATGTTTATACTCTTCAAAACTATTTTATGAAAGATCTTATAAATACTTGAAATGTAATAAAAAGTTGTTTTTTACTAACTCTAACATTTTTTTAAAATTTATAAAATCGAATCATTCTAAAAAAATTTGTACAAGTCATTTTGGTATTTTTAAAAGACAGTGAAAGGAATTTTTTTCTTTTAATGTATATGGCATCAAAGCATTTTCCAGGAATCATGACCATTTTTTTATTTGAATATTATTTACAAGTTTTTATGCTTATATTCAATGAAAATACTTTTCCTCAATATTTTGGGAATTTTTATATTTAAATGTTATAAAGAAAATGGTATTTCCCCTTTTTTCAAAGAAGCTTCCCAAATGTTATTAAAATGTATTTTTCTCTATTTCAATATCATTTAATGATTCTATTAATTCATAGAGAATATAACCTTATGATACCTTCTATATTCTTTCTATGGATGGATGTCAATGATTTTTTCAAATATATTAGTATGAAACCCATTTATTTTATATGTTAAAATCAAGTGATTAATGTAACACCCAAATATTTTTTTGAATTTTTTTTTTCAAATGAATTTGATCTTTTCAATATTTTTTATTAAATGTAACACTATGTTTAAACAAAATTTGTTATATTATTAAAATATTATTATATCATAGTTATCACCTAGCTATTGGAATAGAGGGTATGGATAAGATTAACTAAATTATGAAAATATATGGTTTACAAATATACATAAAATGAATTCGTTCATGGCCAATTCATTAAAAATAAAAATAAAAACTATTTTAATATAAAGTAAATATTTTTTGGAAAAACTATTTTTTTGAAAACAAACAAGTTTTACTACAATAAATTAAACAAACCCATTTTAGTGATTTATTTTAATGAAATTAAAGTATTATATATTAAATAAACTATTTCACATTCATATTATGTGTTTTCTATAAAAGATATAAGAATAAATCCAAATTTATGCTTAAAAAAGTATTTTTCTAAAAAATTGTTTTGTATTCATTTTGACACATGTATTTTAAAAATATTTTTCGAAAATTTTAAAAAATTTATTTGAATAAATAAATAATATTTTTTAAAACAGAATGTTAAAATTATCTTGTGGTGAATTTTTGGGAAATTTCTGAAAAGATTAATGTTTTGATGAATAGTGTAAAATACTGAATTTTAATTGAAAACTACCTTTTAGATTAAATTATTTATAATGATAAATTGTATTTTGAATTGGTTTTAAATAAAAAATAGTTCATTTAAATTTATATTAATATAATTTAGGTCATTTGAGTCATTTTCATGTTGAATTTTGATACAAAAACCATGTAAACTTCTGAAATTTTTCTCTTTGAAACCCTGCTTTCTCATCGTGTATGTGAGATTAATTTTAAATTAAAAGTTTCCACTATGGTGAATGGAATTTGTAAAAATGGATTAAATATTTGGAATCAGAATAATTTATACTATATAATAAGATTGAATTAATTTTTTACCATAATAAATATTAGATATAGTAAAAAATTAATTACCACTTCTAATGTTAAAATGGGTTTATCGAGGGTTAAACTAAGAATATCAGGGTCAAAATGACCTAAAACTTATCTAAAATATATTTTTTGGTCATATTTAGACACTATAATGTCTGATTATTTATAATACACAATTTTGGATACTTTTCCATGTGAAAAACATGGTACACCTCTTTATTTTCAAAACATTCCATGTGTTCCACTCACCTCAATTTTTAAAGGTCACCCCATCTAATCTCATATTCACACTATCAAAAAAAATTGGTTCGGATAATACCTTAAAATATCTCTTCCCAACTTCCATAATATAATCCTATAATCATTATTTTTGGTACAAATCCAACCTTGTAAGTATTTTTTTGAAAGCCTAAGGAGGATTCCCGAAGAAGAGGTAAAGTTCTTCAACGATTGTTTTTATTTTATTTCTTAAAAAACTTATTAAATTATTATTAAACCATGATGATATAATAAATTCAGTATATTAAATATACAAATAGGTTTTTATGCTAATTTCATGACATAAAAACATCCCCACTTTCATTAAATGGGTTATGAAATCAGAATTCCGGTGTACGGTGGACTACCACCTCACAAACCAAAATCATTCGTTTTTCCATTACCACCTATCATGATTAGGTATGATGATGTATATAAGGTATATATGTGATATTTATAAAATAATTATACCTTTGGAGTCATTATATAATATTTATATTTTTTACATTCTATTCTATAGGGGATATGATAACATCGCTCGAGTGTATGGAGGACTACCGCCTCACGAAGCGATGTGATTCATTTCTCATTAATGTTTTAAAAGGAAGAAAAAAATGATAATATTAGTGAATATATGTGATATAAATGATATTAATGCTATATTTATCATTATTAAAAGATAATATATCATTTTATTTCTTACCTTTTCACTCATAGAATGATGGTAACATTGTTTGTGTACGTATGGAAAACAACCATCATGAAGCGATGTGACACTCTCTTTTCATCAGAAAACCACATGGATGATATGTATATGTAAATTTAATGGAATAATATTTTATTTATGATATTATGGTCATTCTTGAATGATAATATATTACTACCCTCTTTTCCATAATGGTCGTTGAAAATTTGAAATGTTACTCATCCGTGTGTATGTCTTACTGTCCCCATGATCAGAACATACTACACTTCTCAAAAAAAATATTTCATGATTAGTATTAAAAGTATAATTAATTTATAAATATGATAATTATTTAATTATTATTATGTATGTAACATCTTGATCTGGATTCCACATATTGGGGCCCCAAGCTGGTTGGTTACGTGACCTCAAGCATTCCTCCTCGTACACCTGTGGTTTCCGACTAGTAGCGAGGGTATAATATATATCATGGGGAGAATATAACCTATTTATAAAAGAAAAATAATATAATAAATCAATAAATGATAGAAAAATGACAACAAATAATAAATAGGCTGATGCCATAATACTAAATACTAACAAAACATGATAAACCCAAAATAGGAAAACAATATCCAAACCAAAGTAGTAAATATGTCATGCCATATTAAGTTTCATGTTTCAAATCAAAACCAAAAAATAAATACAGGCTAAAAAATCCCAGCGGGTCCCGACATCATGTTTAGTTCCCTCATCCATGCTTCATCCCAAATCTCAATTTAGTCATCTAACATGGGGCATTTTCCCTTATCTTGTCCTGGAAACATGAAGTATATTTGGGTACCGATCAGGAATCCCGAGTATGGTTCAAGTACCACTAATTAGGAACCACCAAGGAAGTCTAAAACAATATCTAGTCTATAACAGTGTATACAATTTTATAAATAATAATTTAAGAATACAAGGCAAACAATTTTCATATTAAATTATTTTTTAATTAACCACATAAATCCTCGAGTTCACAATGACATTTAGACGAACAATACAATATTTATCCCATGCCAGATTCTGAACCATCCACCAAGGGATAACCCATTTCATTCCATCATGGGTTTGAATTGTTAATTTAATCTCAATTTCACAATCAATCAATTGGGGCCTCATGTAGTAGTCTGGCACCCCATGGGTATTTGGAGAATTGGTCCATGTCCTACAACTTAGTGATCACATGAAATACATATATATATTTAGGTCCCAGAGTGTTAGTATGGCACCCAATGCATATTTAGAATAGTATTTCATATCCCATAACTCATTCACAAATATTAAATCTCATGGTTCCACATTCTCAATCATTATCCAACCCATTCAATAATTTATTTTATCAACATTCATAATTTATACATCATCATTTCAACCATATTGATACACCCCATGGGTTGCTATCAGTTTTATAATTCCATTAATCAAACAATTTCAAAAATCTAATTACCAACCATTTTAATGATGTCATGGGAAATCAATTAATCAATTCAATTAGAATATAGTTTCCCAATGTGGAAATTGAAATTTCATAATTACAAACATGCAATTATAATCTAGACTATGGTATTTTTTTAGTTACACCACATACCTCAAGATCATTGTTGAGAGTTTTCCAAAATGAAATCACCAAATTGATGTAGAATAATCAGAATAATAATGGCGTGGAATATATAGGACCCACACCTATGATAAAGATTCAAAGGAGTTGGATCCATTAAAACACAAATCTAAACCATCTCCAATGGAGAAAAATCATTAAAATTCCTAGAAAAAGAGGGATAAGAGAGAGAGGAAACCAAACAGGGAAGAAATCACATACTGTAGAGAAGATTATCTTTCAATAAGATCATAGATTCATCAAGAAATTTGTTTGAGGAGCCTTATAATATTCTCAGGATCCTTTAAAATCCAAGGAAATAGGTTTAGTCCAAGTGGGAGAAAATGGGGATAAAAACCCAAGGGTTGGGAATTTTTTTCTAAAAAATTTGGAGGAATTAAATTTCATTCACATGATTTCCTAGGCAGGGTTATACGGATTTACAAACCGTGCATCTTATTTATGCACCTATACTTATGGGATTCACAGTTTCTCCTAAGTGACACACTGTTTGACAAACCATGAGTTAACTATGAAAATCACCTCTATTGGAGGGTACATGGTTTGGGGAGAGGTTACATGGTTTAGCCAAACCATTCATCAACTGTGTTCCACCTTCTATCTCTCCAAAATAGGGTGTATGGTTTTGTAGGTAAAACTGCACGATTTTTTCTAACTATGCACAACCCCATAGGATTCTAAACTTTTCCAATTTCACCCAATACAAACCCAAAACAAAACTGAACCAAGTTATAACCAAACAAAGGTAAATAAGATCCGGAAAATGATCACAAGGAATCTCCAGAAAGGTCAATATCTTATAATATCCCCACCTTATAATAGATCATCCCTGAGCTATACTCCAAAGTATCTCTAAGATTGCATGGTGAAAAAGTCAGGCCACTAAGCCCGCATACCTGCTTCTCTCTCCCATGTTTCCTCCTAAATACGACTAGGTCTCTAAAACTCTCAAACTATCAATATGGCCTTTCCCCGCAACACTCTCTCACTGTGATCTATAACATGAATCAGATGATCCTCAAAGGATGCATCTACCTCAAGCTCAACCTCATCAACATAGATAACATGAGAAGGTTTGGGGTAATACTTCCAAAACTGTGACACATAGAAAACATAATGAATTACATTATACCTCTGTGGATGATCCAATTGATATTCCATGAGCCCGATTGTTTCCACAATCTCAAACAGTCCAATGAACTTGGGCACCAACTTTACCTGAATCTATATTCTACAATGACCCAATCTAGGTGACACCTAAAGGAATACATGATCACCCTCTACAAACTCTAAGGTTCATCAATGTCGATCAGAATGTGACTTTTATCTACTCTAACTCATATCCATATTTTTCTGAATCAACTAAACCTTATAACATCTCTTACAAAATAATCATTCCTAAAAACATAGACTCACCAACCTCCATCCAGCATAGTGGTGATCTATATGGCCTATGATAAAGTTCCTCATATAGTGTCATCTAAATAGTCTTCTGATTACTATTATTATAGGTGAGCTAAATGAGCACTAAGTGCTTCTCCCAATACACAACAAAGTTTAATATTCACACCTGTATTATATCCCCCAACACCTTTATAGTATATTCTGACTACCCATGTGTGTGTGGGTGGAAATCCATACTCAAAAACCCTTGCATACCAAAAGGCTTCTGCAAGCCTTTACAGAATCACAAAGTGAAACATGAGTCATGATATGAAATTATATTCCATGGAACCCCATGATGATGGACTATCTCTCAAACATACAAGTCCCCCAACTGATCCACTAAGAAATTCTCCTTGATATGAAAGAAATGGGCTACTTTCATCAATCAATCCAAAACCACACATATTACATCATTCTTCTGAGGCATCCTCAAATGTCCCACCATGATGATCATGGTAACATCATCCCACTTCCATTTCATAATGGTAAATTACTTTAGTAAACCACCAAGCCATTGATGCTCATCATTCACCTACAGACTAGCATAGTATCATGTCATGAACCCTCAAATATCCCTTTTCATACCCAGCCACTAATACTACCGATGTAGTTTACAATACATTTTGGTCAAACCAGGATTCACCACCCACTTAAAGGAATAAAACACACACATTAGCTCCTCACACATGCATGTAGGCACAACAACATGGTTTTATACATGGATAATCTCATCCTTATCTATAGTCCAATCAGAAGGTGAATCCACACCTTTAAGGATTTCCCTCAAGGAAAAAACACTCCAGATCCTCATACTACCTCTCCCTAATTCAACTTAAAAGTGTGGACCCAATAGTTATCTATTTGAGGTTCATCTTCTCCTAGCCCTCCCATGCCACAGTATGCATCTCATCTAGCAAGGTCAACATCTTCCACTCAACATTGGACTCTTGAATTTCCTAATACTATATCTTATTACTGAAGTCATTAGTAACAATGTTTCCCTTTACAGTCATATATACTAGATCAAAATCAAAAAACTTTATATACTATACCCACCACTGCTACTAGTGATTCAAATATCACTACTAAAATATATACTTTAAACTCTTCTAGCCGGTATACAAAATAAACTTTTCACCCAAAAGATAACTCCACCAACACTATAAGGAATAAACCACTGTAGAAAACTCAAGGTCGTGTGTAGGGTAATTCTATTCATGTTTCCTTAACTAATGTGACCCACATGCCACAACACAATCTCCCTACATCAAAAATGGTCCAACATTGATCCCAGATGCATCAGAAAACATGGTATACTCCTCACCCAACTCATGTAGGATCAAAAGTGGGGTGGTAGTCGAAAGCTTCTTCAACTATTGGAAATAGTTCTGACAAGCTCTAAACCATTAAAACATAATCACATTATTGGTTAAGCTCGAAAGTGGTTCTTCCACGTGGAAAAATTGCTGGTTGAATCTCCAATAATAACAAGCCAAATCCAGAAAGCTTCAAATATCAAAAACATTCATGGGATGCTCCTATGAAACCACATCCTTAACATTCTCTGGGTCCATAGAAACACCTTCCTTATAGATTATGCGAACCAATAAATGTACCCTTTTGATTTGGAATTGAATCTTAGATATCTTTTTGTGTAGATAAAGCACTCTCAGTGTACTCAGGACACTACAAGAAAATGGCATTTTAGCGGCGGTTTTTTCACGATAGTTTTCAAAACCACCACTAAATATTTCATCAAAAAAAATTAGCAGCGGTTTTGAAAATCGCAGCGAAAAAACCACCGCTAAATGTTTTTAAAATGTTTTTTAAGAATTATTCTAAAAAAATTTACAATTTTTTAGCGATGGTTTTTTTAAAAAACCACCCCGAAATAGAGGCAGTTTTTTCAAAACTGCTGCAAAATTTAAGAACAAAAAATTTAAAAATTATTTATTTATTAATTATTTATTTTTTATTTATTTTTTATTTATTTTTTATTAAGTATTTAAAATAAAATATATTTTTTATTTATAATTTAAATTATTTATAATGTTTTAATTATTAAATATTTATAATTATTAGTTAATAATATTTTTAAACTGAAAACAAATCTTAAATAAGAGGAAAAACAAACTTTGACATCAAATGACCGTAACTTCTGATCCGGGAGTCCATTTCAACTCCACAACTAGTCAAATAGAATCTAATAAAATGAGATAAACCCAAGTTAGATTTAAATCATGTGTTAATGAAAGGAAAAAAATATATTTAAATTTTAAAAGTTGAAAATCAAACTCAAACTTCAAACGACCATAACATTTAATCTCAGTGTCTGTTTGGGATCTACCACATATCAAATTGAAGGTTGTGATGAGCTCTAAGATGTTTAGGTCTGGTACCAACTGTTTGAATATTTTACCTCTTTTTATTCTGCCATAAAGCCACATAAGGCCTCCGAAATAGAGGTTTTAGTTGCAGACCCCGATTTCTTAAAATTCAAACAGTTTAACATTCACTACAAGTGTCTGTTTGGCATGTACCACATATCATATTGAATCTCATTTCATGATCTTTGATTTGAATGGTTGTGGCGTAGAAAAAGGAGTCCCATATCAGAATTTATGGTCATTTCATTATTTTTAGGGTTTTTAGAAGTTCGCAACGTTTTATGATTTATATAATTAAATATTTATTTATTTGTTATTAATTAATTAATTAGTTGATTATTATTTATTTATCTATTATTTATTTGTCTATTATTTATTTATTTATTTTTATTTATTTATTATTTATTATTTATTTATAAATTTATTTATTGATAAATTTATTTATTTATTTATTTATTTTTTTAATATTTAATATGTATTTATTTACATATTTATTATTTAGTTATTATGTACACATTAATTATGAATTTATTTTTAATTTATTAATTAATTATTAATAAATTTATAATTTACTAATTATTTATTATTTATTTATTAATTAATTATTTATTATTAGTTTATTATTCATATATTAATTTTTTATTTATTTATTGTTTATTTATTCTTGATTCTTTATTAATTAATTGTTTATTTATTTTTCAATTATTTATTATTTATTATTTATTTATTATTTATTAATTATTTATTTATTATTTATTAATTTTTTATTAATTATTATTTATAAATTAATTCTTAAATTTTAATTTTTACTTTTTAAATTTTAAATATTAAATTTTAATTATTAATTAATAATTATTAATTATTAATTAGTAATTATTAAATATCACTTATTAGTTATTAATTATTATTAATAATTATTTATTATTTATTATTTATTAATTAATTAATTAATTAATTATTATATATTTTCTATTCTTTATTCTCTATTCATTATTAGTTATTATTTATTTATTCAATATTAATTACTTATTAATTATTAATTATTAATTTATTAATAATTTTGTAATAATGATATTAATTATTTATAAATTTTTAAATATTAATTATGAATTATGAAATATTAATTTATATTGATCAATTGTTAATTATGAGTTATTATTAATTATTAATTATTAAATATGTATTATTTATTATTTATTATTTATTATTTACTATATATTATTTTATTAATTTATTATTTATTATTTATTATTTATTATTTATTATTTATTATTTATTATTTATTATTTATTATTTATTATTTATTATTTATTATTTATTATTTATTATTTATTATTTATTATTTATTATTTACTATTTATTTATTTATTTTTCTATTATTTATTAATTTATTATTTATTTGTTATTTATTTATCGTTTATTAAATAATTTTTTAATTGATTTATTATTTATATATTACTTATATATTATATATTATATATTATATACTATATACTGTATATTATATATTATGTATTATGTATTATGTATTATATATTATATATTGTATATTATGTATTATCTATTATATATTTTATTTTTTATATCATATACTATATATTATGAATTATCTATTATCAATTATATATTATATATTATATATATTATGTATTATGTATTATATCTTATATCTTATATATTATATATTATATATTATATATTATATATTATATATTATATATTATATATTATATATTATATATTATATGTTATATGTTATATGTTATATATTATATATTACATATTATATATAATATATTATTTAGTATTTAGTATTTAGTATTTAGTATTTAGTATTTAGTATTTAGTATTTAATATTTATAATATACTATTTACTATTTACTATTTATTATTTACCATTTATTTTCATCTTATATATTTATTTATTTATTATTCATTAATATTCTATTTAATAATTATTAATTAGTAATGATTAATGATTAATTATTAATTATTGATTAATCATTATTGATTAATAATTATTTAGTGTATATCTATTTGGTATGTTTTATTGGTTTTTCAAATATATATATATATATATATATAAGTATATTAAATTCGACTTACTAACCACATGAAGAGTCTGCCGTAGTGGTAAAGTCTTTGTAGAATAAGCAAGAGGAAAGGGGTTCAAATCTAACCCAACGTAGAATTTCTATATATTTCATGGGCATGTGCATGGACATGGACTTGTGCATGGACAAGGACTTGTGCATGGAGATGGGCATTAACATGGTAATAATAAATAATAAATGATAAATAAATTGCAAAAATAAATAAATAAATAAATAAATAATGAGAATATATAAATATATTACGAAAATAAAAAAAATTAAAAATGATTTAGCGATGGTTTAAACTACCGCTAAAAAACCGTCGTTAAATCGTTCTACGACGGTTTTAAAAAACTACTGTTAATTATTTCCCGAAACACGATTTAGCGACGGTTTTCCAAAACCGCTACTAAAAACAAATTTTGGCATAGTGGGATGATATCAAGAAGTTGGGAATGGTCTTCATGAGTCTTAGAGTACACCAATATTTCATCCAAAAAAACAACCACAAACTGATCCAGATACAAGAGGAAGATCTGGTTCATTAAGGCTATAAACACAACCTGTGAATTTTTTAGCCTAAATAGTATCACAAAGAATTCATATATTTCATACCTTCTTCTGAAAGAAGTATGTCATATATCATAAGTTCTCACTCTAAATTGATGATGCTCCAATCTCAATTTAATCTTGGATAAAACACAGGCTCCTCTCAACTGTTCAAAGAGATCTTTGATATGCAGAAGAGGATATCAGTTCTTTACTGTCTTTCAGTTCAAATAATGGTAATCATCACATAAGCACAAGGTCCCATAATCCTTCTTAGAAAACAAGATTGGAGAACCCCAAGGTGACATATTTAGATGAATAAATCACTTATCTATCAATTCTTATAGTTGAGTCTCAATCTCCTGAAGCTTTGTTGGTTCTATTCTATAAGTTGGAATATAAACTAGTTCATCTCTATACATGAGCTCAATTGTAAACTCAACATCCCTCTCAGCTGCCATCCCTGATAAGTCTATAGGAAACATATACTAAAATCAGACCACTATGTGTGGAAATACATCATGTTTCACACCCCCTATCAACTAGAAAAAAGACATGAAACCTATGTTGTGACCTCCCCTAGTTTCTGATGAACTAGCCCTACACGACCTTCCTAGATATCCCATTCTCCTCAATGAACATAATCGTTACACTCACAAAATATAAAGGTCACTCTCCTATGGTAACTATCAATATAGGCTCAATATGATACCAACTAGTCCATAGCCAAAGTAAATTCAAATCCTGACATGTCAAATATGTAAAGATCCTGATAGAAATGATTCTCCCCAACCTCGAGAGAACACCCCTTACAAAAACAAATGTCCCTCAATGGCACTCCCTATGGTATGTCTATCATCATAACCCCACACACAAACTCCACCACTAGAATAAAACCATTAACAAGTTGTGTTGATATAAAATAATGAGAGGATCATGTTTCAAATAAGGTACTATAAATAATAGAATCCATATAAATAGTACCTTTGACTATCATTGTCCCAGGATCACTATCCACAACTATAGGTTGAACTGTATGCAACATCCATGACCCTCTTCCCTGTGTTGTAATCTGAGTCCCCTGATATGCACCACCCTACTGATATAGGTGCTCTTAGTCTGATATACCACATCCACTACCTCAACCACCACATCCAGGATAACTCTAGTTTCCATACTGAGATGGGGTAGAAGACACCCTTCCATCACTCTATGTCTTCTTAGCTCCTGTATAACCACCCATAGATTGAGGGTTTCTACAATACCTATACAAGTGCCCCATCATTTCACAAGCATTCCATTCCACTGGTAGATGGGGACAGTAGCTGTGAGTTTAGACCAACCTACCACACTGATGGTAGTACATTCAGCTGCTACTTTGAGTAACTGATCATTCTCCCTAGACACTTTGTATTACATCTCCTTGGTTAATTTTCTCAAAGATATTCTTCCTACTCTCAGAAGACATACCACCTGGTCATCCAAAATAAACCACCTACATTCCACTGGAATCCTCCTTTAGGTTCTCCTTATAAATGAGACCTTGATTCACCACCTCAAAAAACTTATTCAGGCTAAAGATGTTAACATGTATAGAGA
The DNA here is from genome assembly GCA_963277665.1 of Viscum album. Taxonomy (NCBI): domain Eukaryota; kingdom Viridiplantae; phylum Streptophyta; class Magnoliopsida; order Santalales; family Viscaceae; genus Viscum; species Viscum album. Next base: position 1,460,067,900 of record OY728121.1, read on the forward strand.
CCCTAAACTTGACGTACATGGACATTACATTAATTTTGTGGAATACTTAATACATAACAAAAAAAGACACACAAGGACCGTAATATTTTAGTGTCTTTGGAAACTTGGAACAAAATATTCTAATCGTGGTTAAATATCTTCAACATCTCCCAAAAAGATCTTCCACTTTCTGTTTCTTTACCTAAAACCTTTATTTTGATCCTGGGGGAAAATAAAAAATAAAAAGGGTGAGCTCAAATGCTCAGTAAGGGTATGCATGGATAAAATAAAACATACCATATACATTTTAACTTAAAAACATGAACATAATGTTTAAACATCAAAATCTTGAGCGACATAAAACATGGAAGTAAATAAGGCATAGATCATAATGGAACATAAATCATGATAAAATAGAATGGGAATAAAACATGTAATTGTGGAATCCATTAAGAACATGTAATGATTTCCATTGTAGCCAAGGAATTGCTTCCAAGACCATCTTAGTGGACAAAGTCCCATTCTGAATTGAGTTCACTCCTCGTTTCAGGCCTGTAACACTGAACTGGATTAAATTACCGTTCCAGCCATGTCTATCTCATGAGATATAAAATTTTTACCCAATGAATTGGAGGGAGATATAGGTCCCACCCATCTCATAATGAAATCATTCTTACTTGTGCCACAAAATAAACATACATCATTCATAATAACCCAACAAATAAAATGGGTTTCACAAACATCATCCCATTATCACATAATCCATATAAAAGGAATGGATATCATTTCATAATAAGAAAAGTGAAACCATTTAAATCATAGAGACATGATACTTGGAACATACACATGTGAAATAATGTCATCTTAGATAAAAATGGTTTTGATAAAACACATGAAATGAATTCTTGAGGAAAATATCCTTTTTTTCTTCAAAATCATTTTCTTTTCACAAAATGTCATTCAATTTTATAATAAAAGGGTTTTGTTGAAAATATTCATGAAATATTTTGGAGGAAGCTTCATGAAAATAAGTCTTTATAAAACCGTAAAAATCTTTTCATGCCGTATATGTAAAAAAACATTCTTCTCGTACTTTTGTCGGAAAAGTCAAAAAGTACCTTGTATGGTAAAAAACGATTCCTTTCATAACATGTTGTAAAATTAAAAAATGGGTAAAAAGGACTTTAAACATACATGAATAAATTTTTATAAACCATGGTCATGGATGATAGCAATAACCCTATTAAATACTTACGAATAAGAAATCTCAGATAAAAATGAGATTTGCACAATTATCCCTTACCTTAGGTCCGATATGCTTCATACGTATCAGAACCTCCTGTATAATGATTTAAATAATGTCATTGACTTATTAAAGAATCATATTCATTGTTATGATATCATATATGGTTCACTTATGACTTTATATTACCTGTTCTTTTGTAAATTCCATGTTAAATAGCGTTTTGGGTAAAATCGTGTCATTTTTCGTCCGTGTTTTGACATGTAATTATTCATATGATTACTTAGATCATGATTACTTAATTATAGAATATAAAACCTGATTTATATATAATATATGTTATGAATATACATATATATAATAGATCGATGGAAAGAAATACACCGTTCATGGAGACGGTAGGCCGTACGTACGCATCAACGTTGTTTTCGTTTCCTCATTGAATTGAATGGAATTAATTGGATTACATGCATATATATATACATAAATCCAGTATAATTATTATTTCATATATTTCATGATTACTTATTATATATACTTTATAATCATTTATGTATGGTTAATCATTGAGAATGAATCTCATCGCGTCATGGAGACGGTATTCCGTACGTACGCACAAGTGATGATATCGTTCCCATGATCATGGAATTTTATTGGACTGTATGTATACTAGTACATAATAAATATCACTTTAAAATAATCATATATAGTTATTATTTACACTATTATACCCATCAAAGTAAGGTGGTGGTGGAAAATAGATTACACCACCGCGTGGAGACGGTATTCTGTACGTACGCACGCGCAGTGATTTTGTTTTCCGTAGGATGGATAGATGGTGAAATAGGGTTGTTTCATACATATAATAACATATCAGTATATTAGTGATACTTATGTTATTACTTCATAATAAAAAAACTAAAGAAGAATAAGTAGAAGAAGAAATAAAGTTGAAATAATCGGTAACAAACATTACCTCTTCTTTGGAGCGCCTCTTTGAGACCTCTTCTTAGGGCACTAAAACTGGTCTTTGAAGAAGACCAAGAACTCTAGGATGTTTCTAGGGAAGTGGAGAAGATAATTGGGCAGGGGTTGGACGAGATTGAATTCTAAAAGTGGTGTGTGGAAGAGAGGGAGGAGGTGCCCTTTTATAATGGAGAAGAGGGGCACCTTTGGAATTCTTAAAAATATGAATTTATAATAAATCTAACCCACTTAAAAACCTCAAAAAATGACTCATATTAGAAGTTTAAATGGGATAGGGTTGTAATATCATAAACCAATCAAATTTAGACATGTTTGGATCTTATTTTAAACCTTATCATTTTAATTTATCCTTATTTAATCTATTTAAGTTTATTTGTGGTAATAAAATTCTAAATTTTAAATTATAACAAATAATTACTTATTTGTTGTGAATTTTCCATAATTGGTTACTTTATAACATTATAGACCATATTAATTTAAATTTATAATTTTTAAATATTTTTGTGATTTTTAATCAATTTTATAATATGTTATTTTTATAAAATAGCAATAGTGTCAATTTTGACACTATTCATTTATTTGAATTTAAATAAAATATATACAGAAGATATGTTCGAACTAAAAGCTTTAATAGATTTATAAAAGGTCATATGTGTCTATAAAATTAGTGGATCAAATTAAATAGTTCATATAATATTTATTTTATTATTTTTTAAACCACTCATTTGGATTATCTCTTAATAAAATAATTACTACAACATTTTTGTATAGTTATTTAATATACTGATTATTGTATAAAAATTAAAAATAAAATCCTAAGATGAATATAAGTTTATTAAATTTCACAATAACACGTTTACTCGAATTTATCATCTTAAAATCACAATATATAAATTGTTATATTTATTAAATTATGAAGGTGACAACATTGACATCATTTAAAATAAAATAATATAAGTGTCATAATCACTTTTAAAAGACTCCAAACGGTTATATATTTGGTCATTGGATGATTAAGGTGTATATATACACTAAAAATAAGTTTTTGTCAGGTTTTTGGGCCTTTTAATGGGTATTATTATTTCAATAAAAACTATATTTCTTATTTTTCACTTAATAAATAATTTTTGTATCATTAATGTATCATCATTAATGACAATTATTTAATCCATAAAAATTCTAAATAAATTGTCATGATGTATAAAAGTTTATTATATTTCTTTAGACTATTCAGGATCGAAGTTTTATGATGTTTATAACTAAATTAAAATTATTATACTTATAAGATTTAAGAGAGTAACATGTTGTCACTTTCTTTGGTTTTAATAATAATTAAATTATTTTCATGGTCAAAAGTCCATAAAATGAATCTAATACTACCCTTAGGTTTTATGGGTCTTCTTTTAGCCATCCAATAAAATTTTGGCATGTGTTAGGGTAATTTTATAATATTATATTTACCCTTAATTACCCGATTTACCTTTAACTATGGTAAATAAAATTTACCGTAGTTACTATTCATAATTCCCAAAAATAAAAAGTAGTTTATTAACATAATTTGGACTCACTAATTCCAAATATGGAATCCATTTTTCCAAATTCAATACACAAAAGTTTCAGAAATTAAATTAAAATTAATCCCGTTGTCGAACGAAAACGGTTTTTTCTTTAAAACATTGCAAAAGATTGAATTGATTTAATCTATGAATTTATTGTAAAATAAATGCTAATGACATACATTATATTAAATGGTAAAAATATATTCTATTTATACTTTAAAACCATTCAATATTATAATTTAACCATATAAATTATTGCGATGAAAAAAGTTGTTTTTAATTAAAATATAGCGTGTTTTTACTATTCATCAAAATATGAAAGTTACCAGAATAATATGAAAATTTTATCCAAAGTAAATTTATATTTCTTGATTCCAAAGAAGAATTTTATTTTTTGAAATTGAAATTATAAACATGTCAAAAACTAGATTTAATGTGTGTGCACCATCAAAAGGCGGCAAAACTGCATTTTTTTAAAAATACTTATTTTACCCGAAAATTTTATTTTGTTCTTATACCATGTTCTTGAAAATGTGTAAGATAATAATGTTATAAAATTAAAAATTTAGTTAATACTATTCATAATGGCTAGTTCATAATAATATTATAATAATATATCGTTGTTTAGTAAAACCCGGTATTGCGTACAACACACGCTATCGAGGAAGGTCGTGATTGCGTGTAATGCAAGCCAAGTTAGGGTTGTGTGTTGTGCAAGAATACTCCATTGTTTTGTATAACAGAATCCAACCATATTTCATTTATACATTGAATATATATATATATATATATATATATATATACTCAATGTTGCATAGAATAAATATTATCAAAATTGTGTGTAACACGATCCAAGAATAGTGTTGCGTATACTGCAAGCTAATATAGTCCTGCGTAGAGCATAAGGTAATCTTGGTGTAGCATACAACACAAGACATTAATGACATTAAAAGAATATTTTTCATAAAATCTTGGGGTGTTACATTCGACCCCCCTTAAAATTAATTTCTCCCTCGAAATTTGTCGGGGTTATAAATGGTTTACTACTTGAAATTTGTTTAATAGAAACCCACATCGTAAAAAGGAGTACCCAAACATGGCTTTAAAAACTAAAGTATGAAATGTAACGGTTACCCAAATTAACTCATCACTAGGTTTCCACAGAGGAGAACATAGGTGAAAATATGGATATGGAATAAAAATTTAACCATCAAGTTCTGATGGAGAGTGGTAGAGAACATGGTTATGAAAAAGCCAACAATCACAAAGTTATAGATTTGTGATGATCTAAGGTACAATCTGATTCATCGGATATAAGGAAACTAGGACAACATTTTTGGTTTTCAAGATCATTTCCATAGAGTTGATTAATTAAAAGAAATACTTACATGATTTTGGTACAATCTCACTGTTGTTCGTGAATTGAAAAATTTACACTTCATCCCTTAAAGAAATGAAGTTGAATTTGTTATTCATGATGTATTAGCAGATCATGTGATAGAATGACGGTTCATTCCATCTCTTTCAAATAAAAGGTTAGCAAATGTTATAAGTCCATCTTATGGTTAGATTAATCGTATATGGTTCCAAAAATTAACTTATACTTCATATATCATACCGCTTAATAAAATAAAACTAGTTTCTACTAACCAGGGACTTCTTGTAGGCCAGTGGTAGGCGATAGAGGCCATTCGCACTTCGGTTGTGGGTTCGATTCCCATAGCCTTGTCCGACGCGATGGGCTGTCGCCCGTCCTGCAGGTTGTCCTTTTTCTAAAACTATATTACTATAACATCCCATCAATAATATCGAAAAAACTTCTATCCTTAAACAATACTAACTTATGTCCAACATAATCAATTCCAATCTTTAGGCTTATCCATAATACTGCAGTCCACTCTCAATATATAGTGAAAATGATTACCGGAGATTTAATACCATCGTTGATCCCAAATATCATAAGATATGTCTTGTTGGTCACATTCCAAATATTTGAAGGCCTTAATCATGTATTCTCTTGAAAAATGAATACCCATTGAACCTTAGTGAAAACATAAATGCAGTTAAAAGTTTACACTTTCCACATACCAAAATCCTCAAAATTCTATACACTCAAACCATGATATCACTTAGTCCTTATATCAATCATGAGCTCATGAATACAATCAAACATCTCGTTATCTTCTTATTCCTTCATTATGCGCATATCATCTACTTTACAAAAATATCTGAATAACCTTCCATGGTTATTGGTACCATTCAACATATAATTTCAAATAATTTTAGGAAAAACAATAGTGTAACAATCCTTAGATGATTCTTTATTCCATAGTACCATTAACTATACAACATAACTCTCGATAAACATACACTCATTCCACTACCTTCTAAAACAACTGACTAAGCTTCAACACTTCTTTCAGCTCATATATCATTTGTAGTCTCCTCATCATCATCCACATAAATACTACCCATATGACCATGCTGATTCTCTTCATGAGATTTTCCATTAGGGCATTGGTTTGCATAATGCCCGTACATTCCACATTTAAAACATCTAATCATTGTTGATGTCGTAGCAATACAATTATCCTTGTCCATGGTGTTAACTGAACCTTTTCCTTTGCACTTACTGGCTTTGTGTCCTTCTTTTCCACACCCAAAGCATCTTCCAGTTCCTTTGAAATAATCTCCCTGATGCCTCTTCCCACATGATTTACATGAGAGAAATTGATCTTTCTTTCCACTATGATCATCATGAAACTCCATCTTTCTCTTATTATCTGAGTCGGGAAACTTACCAAAGTTGAGATTATTGATCATACTATGAGATTGCTGATTAGGCATAATAACGATGTTTGGACTTCTAGATCCCGTTTCATTTGGTTTCTCAGGAATAAAATCATTCCATTGTCTATCATATCCTCCGTTATCGTGAATCTTCCTGTTTCCAGCCATTTTCTAAAACCTAAAAAGAATAGTGTGAGAGGAAAAAATCATGCTAGGGGAAACAAAAAAGTAAAGGGGGAGTATCCTCAATATCTTACATCTTAGGTTAAATTCAATGATTGTTACCATAGTTCTAGGACTATACCCTATACGTATTCTTATCCCTAGGGACATCCCTAGACATTCCATAAGAATATCTCTAGGGATCTCACTAACATTTTCGCATCCTAGTTTTCAAAGGTTGACTAAACCTTTCCTCTGATACCAACTGTAGAGACCCTAAGCTTGACGTACATGGACATTACATTACTTTTGCGGAATACTTAATACATAACAAAAAAAGACACACAAGGACTGTAATAGTTTAGTGTCTTTGGAAACTCAGAACGTAATCTTCTAATCTTGGTGAAAGATCTTCGACATCTCCCAAAAATATCGTCCACTTTTTGTTTCTTTACCTAAAACCTTTTTTTTGATCCTGGGGGAAAATAAAACATAAAAATGGTGAGCTCAAATGCTCAGTAAGGGCATGCCTGGATAAAATAAAACATACCATATACATTTGTACTTAAAAACCTGAACATAATGTTTAAACATCAAAATCTTGAGCAACGACATAAAACATGGAATTAAATAAGGCGTAGATCACAATGGAACATAAACCATGATACAATAGAATGGGAATAAAACATGTAATTGTGGCATCCATTAAGCACATTTAATGATTTCTATAGTAGCCAAGCCATTAGTTCCAAGAACATCTTTGTGGGCAAAGTTCCATTCTAAATCGAGTTCACTCATCATTTCAGTCCTGTAACACTGAACCGGATTAACTTACCATTCCAGCCATGTCTATCTCATGTGTAATAAAATCTTTACCCAATGCATTGGAGGGAGGTATGGGTCCCACCCATCTCATAATGAAATCATTCTTACTTATGCCACAAAATAAACATACATCATTCATAATAACCCAACAAATAAAATGGGTTTCATAAACATCATCCCATCATCACATAATCCATATAAAAGAAATTGATATCATTTCATAATAATAAAAGTTAAACCATGTAAATAATAGATACATGATACTTGAAACATAGACATGTGAAATAATGTAATCTTAGAAAAAAATGGTTCTGATAAAACACTTGAAATGAATTCATGAGGAAAATATCCTTTTTTTCTTCAAAATCATTTTCTTTTCACAAAATTTCATTCAATTTTAAATGTAATGGGTTTTGTTGAAAATAGTCATGAAATATTTTGTAGGAAGCTTCATGAAAATAAGGCTTTATAAAACCGTAAAAATCTTTTCATGCCGTATACGTAAAAAAAACATTCTTCTCGTACTTTTGTCGGAAAAGTCAAAAAGTACCTTGTATGGTAAAAAAAGATTCCTTTCATAACCTGTGGTAAAATTAAAAAATGGGTAAAAAGGACTTTAAACATACATGAAAACACTTTTATAAAACGTGGACATGGATGATAGCAATAACCCCAGTAAATACTTACGAATAAGCAATCTCGGATAAAAATGAGATTTGCACAATTATCCCTTACCTTAGGTCTGATATGCTTCATACGTATCCAAACCTCCTGTATAATGATTTAAATAATGTTATTGACTTATTAAAGAATCATATTCATTGTTATGATATCATATATGGTTCACTTATGACATTATATTACCCATTCTTTTGTAAATTCCATGTTAAAGAGAGTTTTGGGTAAAATCGTTTCATTTGTCGTCCGTGTTTTGGATTGTAATTATTCATATGATTACTTAGGTCATGATTACTTAACTCCAAAATATAAAACAGGATTTATATATAATATATATTATGAATATACATATATATAATAGATCTATGGAAATAAATACACCGTTCATGGAGACGGTAAGCCGTACATACGCATGAACGTTGTTTTCATTTCCTCATTGAATTGAATGGAATTAATAGGATGACATACATATATATATATATACATAAATCCAGTATCATTATTATGTCATATATTTCATGATTACTTATTATATATACTTTATAATCATTTATGAATGGTTAATAATTGAGAATAAATTTCATCGCTTCGTGGAGACGGTATTCCGTACGTACGCACGAGCGATGATATCATTCCCATGATCGTGGAATTTTATTGGAGTGTATGTATACTAGTACAGAATCAATATCACTTTAAAATAATCATATATATTTATTATTTACACCACTATACCCATCCAAGTAAGTTGGTGGTGGAAAATAGATTACGCCACGGCGTGGAGACGGTATTCCGTACGTACTCACGCGCGGTGATTTCATTTTCTGTAGGATGGATAGATGGTGAAATAGGGTTGTTTCATAATTATAATAACATATCAGTATATGAGTGATACTTTTGTTATTACTTCATAATGAAACAACTAAAGAAGAAGAAGTAGAAGAAGAAATAAAGTTGAAAGAATCGGTAACGAACATTAGCTCTTCATTGAAGCGCCTCTTTGAGACCTCCTCTTAGGGCAATAAAATTGGTCTTTGAAGAAGACCAGGCCCTCTAGGATATTTCTAGGGAAGTGTGGACTATAATTGGGCAGGGTGTTTCCGAGCTTGAAGGCTCAATGTGTTGTGTGGAAGAGAGGGAGGAGGTTCCATTTTATAAGGGAGAAGAGGGGCACCTTTGGAATTCTTAAAAATATGAATTTATAATAAATCTAACCCCACTTAAAAACCTCCAAAAATGACTCATATTTGGAGATTATATGAGATAGGGTTGTAATCTCATCATCCAATTACATTTAGACATGTTTTGATCATAATTTAAACCTTATCATTTTGATTTATCCTTATTTAATCTATTTAAGTTTATTTGTGGTAATAAAATTCTAAATTTTAAATTATAACAAATAAATACTTATTTGTTTTCAATTGTCCATAATTGTTTACTTTATAACATTATAGACCATATAAATTTAAATTTATAATTTTTAAATATTTTTGTGATTTTTAAACAATTTTATAATATGTTATTTTTATAAAATAACAATAGTGTCAATTTTGACACTATTCATTTATTTGAATTTAAATAAAATATATACAGAAGATATGTTCAAACTAAAAGCTTTAATAGATTCATAAAAGGTCATATGTATCTATGAAATTAGTGGATGACATTAAATAGTTCATATAAAATTTATTTTATTATTTTTAAAACCATTCATTTGGTTTATCTCTTAATAAAATAATTACTACAACATTTTTGTATAATTATTTAATATACTTATTTTTGCATAAAAATTAAAAATAAAATCCTATGATGAAGATATATTTATTACCTTTAACAATAATACTTTTAATCGAATTTATGATCTTAAAATCAAAATATTTAAATTGTTATATTTATTAAATTAAGAAGGTGACAACTTTGGCATCATTTAAAATAATGAAATATAAGTGTCTTAATCACTTTTATAAGACTCCAAACGGTTATATATTAGGTCATTGGATGATTAAGGTGTATATATACACTACCAATAAGTATTGGTCAGGTTTTTGGGCCTTTTAATGGGTATTATTATTTCAATAAAAACTATATTACTTATTTTTCACTTAATAAATAATTTTTGAATCATTAATGTATCACCATTAATGACAATTATTTAATCCCTAAAAATTATAAATAAATTATAATGATGTAGATAATTTTATTATATTTCTTTAGAATATTAATGTTCTATGTTTTATGATGTTTATCACTAAATTAAAATTATTATACTTATAAGATTTAAGAGAGTGACATGTTGTCACATTCTTTGGTTTTAATAATAATTAAATTATTTTCATGATCAAAATTCCATAAAATGAATCTAATCCGACCCTTAGGTTATATGGGTCTACTTTTAGCCATCCAATAGAATTTTGTTATGTGTTAGGGTAATTTTATAATTTTATATTTACCCTTAATTACCCGATTTACCTTTAACTATGGTAAATAAAATTTACCGTAGTTACTATTCATAATTTCCAAAAATAAAAAGTATCTTATGAACATAATTTGGACCCACTAATTCCAAATATGGAATCCATTTTTCCAAATTCAATACAAAAAAGTTGTAGAAATTAAATTAAAATTAATTCAGTTGTCGAAAAAAACGGGGTTTTCTTTAAAACATTGCAAAAGATTGAATTGATTTAACCTACGAATTTAATGTAAAATCAATGCTAATGACATAAATTATATTAAATGGTAAAAATATATTCTATTTATACTTTAAAACCATTCAATATTATAATTTAACCATATAAATTATTGCGATGAAAAAAGTTGTTTTTAATTAAAATATAGTGTGTTTTTACTATTCATCAAAATATGAAAGTTACCAGAATAATATGAAAATTTTATCCAAAGAAAATTTTTATTTCTTGATTCCAAAGAAGAATTTTATTGTTTCAAATTTAAATTATAAAAATGTCAAAAACTAGATTTAATGTGGGTGTGCTATCAAAAGGCGGCAAAACTGCATTTTTTGACAAAATACTTATTTTACCCGAAAAAATTATTTTGTTCATATACCATGTTCTAGAAAATTTGTAAGATAATTATGTTATAAAATTCATAATTTATTTAATACTATTCATAATGGCTAGTTCATAACAATATTATAATAATATATCGTTGTTTAGTAAAACCCGGTATTGTGTACAACACACCCTATCGAGGAAGGTCGCGATTGCGTGTAATGCAAGCCAAGTCAGGGTTGCGTGTTGTGCAAAATCCTTCATTGTATCGTATAACAGAATCCAACCATATTTCATTTATACATTAAATATATATATATATATATATACTCAATGTTGCGTAGAATAACTATTATCAAAATTGTGTGTAACACGATCCAAGAATAGTGCTGCGTATACTGCAAGTTAATACGGTGTTGCGTATAGCGCAATGAAATCTTGGTGTAGCATACAACACAAGACATTAATGAAATTAAATGAATATTTTTCATAAAATCTCGGGGTGTTACAACATGATATTTAATCTCACATTTAAGGCCATCTTGAAAACCTTTTTCCACATTTGCCTTATCTCCTACCTGTGCTGCAATAAATAATTCAAATCAGCGATATGACCAGTATATTCCTTCATGGATATACTCCTCAGGGTCAACCACCTAAAATCAGTTTCCCTATCCTTCCTAAGCGTCTTAGGGTAAAAGTGTTCCTGAAACGTTTTTTGGAAGTATTTCCATACCATGTTCTCTAGCTTCCAATATCCAGTATGAATGTACCACTAGTTATTCACTGTTCCTAAAAAAATATAAGCATCCAACTTAACTCTCCTCTCCACAAGAGTCTTAAAATGGTCAAGGATCATCTAGATTGACTCAATCCATAACTCAATTGCCTCAGGACCACCCTCTCTAGTGAAAGTTGGGGGTGTTACAACAGTAACTCTCATTTTAATTTAGACATATTCCACACAACCCACTTTGGGTCACTCTCCATAAACTACATAAATCAAAAAAAAATCTCATAGAGCTTCTCTCATAACCCTTCACTCAGAACAATCAGGGCCTCAGGTTCCACTATTGGGGGAACATTTCCAGCCATGTCCTCCTACCATCCTATCATAAGTGTCATCATGTAGGCATATCTCTATAATTTAAAACACACATCTTAGGACACATAACACATTATTATCACATTTATATAATAGGTATTAACATAAATATATAACAAGTCATCCCCCATACCCCATCGTGTAGTCAGAACTGATTCAATAACTCTACCCTCAACTATCCCTCGCAAGGTTCATGGCTATCATAGTGTAAAACATTTCCATATTTCAAGGTTTCCCATTTCATGCCTATTTATACATTTAAATTACCATATTTTCGAATCATTTAAAATTGTCAATATCATATTAGGAACCTTTATATCTTAAATTACTCAAAAAAAGAAAATAATTTCATTTTAACAACTCACCAAAAACCTACTTTTTCATGTGTGCCTAAATGACGCATGCCACAATAAACCCTATGTTCCTAGAATGATGAATACTACATGACTCATGTGTCATACTAGGCCATGATAGAAAATCATAGAAAAATAATAACATCACACAATAAGTGCATCACTTAAGGTTAAATAACATTCAACTGTAACAACAACATCAACAACAACAATTCCACCATGGGTACTTGGGTTATCCCCCATACATGGGTTAGCTACTCCCATGAATGAGATTATGAACAAGTCCAAACTCATACTGGTCTCATTTCTACCATTCCCAGATAGTAATAAAACTAAAAAGAAAATAAAACTACTCTGATATCACTTTGTAACATCCCGAACAAGATGCCACATACAATTCCCTAATTCATTTGGTTACACGATCTCATGTGGGCCTCCCCATAATCTAGAGGCCACTAACTAGTAGTGATGGTCTAATATATATTATGGGGAGACAATACCCTATTTATCAAATATGAAAAAACAGCAGAAATCAATAAATGATATCCAAATGATAACAAATAATAACCAGGATGATACCATGACACTAAATACTCACATCACATGATAAACCAAAAATAAGAAAATAATATCCAAACCAAATAATTAAATATTTCATGCCATAATAAGTTTCAAGTATCAAATGAAAACCTAAAAATAATGACACGCTGATAAATCACAGCGGGTCTGAACATCATTTTTAGTTCCCTAATCCATGCTTTATCCCGAATCCCGAGTCATCCATCTAAAATATGGATTTTTTCCTTATCTTTCCTAGAAAACATGAAGTCTATTAGAGAAACAATGAGGTATCCCTAGTAGGGTGTGAGTAAAACACAGTAGGCCACTACTAATGGTGTCTAAAATAATATCCATTCTATAATAGTGTATGTAGTTGTATAAAGAATAAAGGACAAAGGTAAGGTAAACAGTTTTCTCTTTAAATTATTCTTTAATTAACCACATAAATCCTCAGGTTGATGATTACACCCCAACTAAAAATACCTACTTCAGCTTGTGACGGAGTCCGAACCATTCACTAAGGGATAACACATTTCATTCCATCATGGGTTTCCATTATTCATTTATCTCGATTTCACATTCAATTAATGGGAACCTAGAGTAAAAATCTAGCACCCCATGGGTATTTGTAGCAGCATTACTTATCCCACAACTCAATGATCACATACAATATATATATATATATATTTATTTATTTATATTTGGGGAGAGAAGTATTAGTCTAGAACCCCATGGGTTTTTGGAGTAGCAGTCTCTATCCCACAACTCATTCACAAATATGACATCTCATGGTTCCACATTCTAAATCATTTATCAACAATTTCCATATATCATTATTCTAACAATTTCATAAATTATTTTATCAAGATTCATAATTTAGACAACATTATTTCAACCATTTTGACACACCCCATGGATCGATATCAATTTCATAATTCTGTTAATCAATCATTTTCATAAATTCAATTATCAACCAATTTCATAATCACATGGAAAATAAATTAATCAATTTAATTAGAATGCATTTTTCCAATGTGGTAATTATAATTGTACAATTAAATACATGAAATTATAATCAAGACTATGGAATTTATCAATTAGACCACCTACCTAAAGATCGTTAATAAGAGTTCGCCAAACCGAAATCCCCAAATCGATACAGAATGATCAAAAAAAAGGAGTGGAATATCCAGGAAAAATACCTATTATCAAGATACAAAGGATTATGATCCATTAAATCCAAGATATAAACCATCACCAATGGAGGAAAAATAATTCTACTTCATTGGGAAAAAGATATGGGTGATATGGGAAACCAAACGGGGAAGAAATCACATAACACAGAAGATATGATCATTCATTCGGGTATTAAGTTCATCAATAAAGGTGTTTTATGAGCCTTGTAATCCTCTTAGGAGCCTCCAAAATTGATGTAAATAGGTTTACTCTGAGTGGAGTGAATGGGGTTAAAAACTGGGTGGTCAGGATTTTGTTTACAATTTTCAGAGGAATTAAATCTCACATTCATGGTTTCCTAACTAGGAACACATAGTTTTCAAAACTGTGCACCTTAACCATGCACCACTACTTATGGGTCGCATAGTTTCTCCTATGTGTTGAAAGGTTTGACAAATATTATTCCAACCATGAAAATCCCCTATTAAAGGGTGCACATTTTGGGAGGGAGGTCATATGGTTTGGCCAAGCCAGGCACAATCATTGTTCCACCTTATGTATCTAAAACCAAGGGTGTACAATTTCTTGGGGAAAAAAACACGGTTTTTCCCTAATTGTGTGACAACTGTGCATAGGCCAATAGGATTCCAAACTTTTCCAAATTCACCTAAAACATCCCCATCCCAAAACCCAACCAAGGTATAACCAAACAAACGAAAAATTGTATCGAAAAAGGAGTGAAAGGAATATACAAAAAATTTCATGATCATAAAATGGATAATTTGGAACCATGATCAATGTTATAGGACTAAAAATAAAAAATCAAAACATATATTAAAAACAATGTGGTTATTACCCAAAACATGACATTAATAAGGAATTGTTAATAAGAGGTTAATGAATGGTCATAAGTAAATAATATATGGTATAATATATATAATTATGGTTCTATAATAGATGTATAATAAACTTATATATATTATATAGGAGGTTTGAATGTGTACAAAGGAATTCAAGACTTAAGGTGATGGATTTCTAGTCTCTATTTTATTTCGGGGTGACATATACAAATTCACCGCTTGTTTATTTTATATAGTGTATATAATTACCCATTAAGAAGTTATATCATGAATCACATTATTTTTAGGATATTTAATGTTTTATTTTATATCATTACCTATTGGGGCCTATGATTCAAAATATTACTAAAGGAGTAAGGGATTACAGTGTCAATTTTTACTTTTGTGAGATGCATGTTATATTCACCACTTCTTTCTTTTATGTGGTGTATATACATCCCATGAATGTATTTTATTAGGATTATCCTGAAAATTATGGGGATTATATATCAATTTTAATATTTATATTTTTTGGGGATTATGTTTCAAATGTTAAAAAAGTGTTTATGGTTTTATGTTACAGTCTCATCATTTATTAGGATTGTTTATGATTAAGTCTCCAATGTGGAAATATTATGATACACCTCTCGATAATTCTGATTAATTTTATTATACTATGGTAAATCATTATTTTTTCATATAATAGTTCCATTTTTATACTATTTTTTACAAAAAATAATTAGGAAGATGTTTTAATAAAATCTGGCTTTATTTCTCTATTTTTTTTCAGAAATTTGTTTCTTACAAATCCATGATTTCTAGAAAAAAATAAAGAATGTTTTACTATTCTCCTATGATTTTTAAAGTAAATTTTTAACCATGTTTTAATTTTTACCATGTTTAAAAAAAACCATCATGTCACTTTCTAAATTATTCCTACTTCGATTTTACCAAAAATGTGAAAGGGTTATTTGTTTTAACATGTATTATGTGAATGGAATTTCCCATCACCATAACATATATTTTCATTGACTCTTACTTTATATTTTTTCAAGTTTTTTTTAAAATAAAATGATTTTGAAAAAAAACTATACCTTGAAAACTGTTTTTCAAATTGAAAAGGATATTTTCCACCAAATAATGATTTAAATTATTTTTAAATCTTTATTTATAAGTTTAAATTTTTTATTTTATATGTGAATTATTTCCAAAATGTTTTATGAATTTTTAGTTCTAAAATGGTATTTTCAAAAAATAAGTTATTTTACTCAAGAAATGTTCCATGAAATTTATATTTCAAAATAATTTCCCATTTTTCATGGAAAACATTGATTTAGCATATGATTTACTAGGTATATCAACCGAGGATACCATTCTAATTATTTATCTAAATGGTTTATGATGACAAGATGTTTATGAATCATGTTTCTCTTAAAAAGGTAATTTCATGATAAAAAATTATGAAACCCACTTCTTTTTTTATGGGTTTTCTATTATGAAAAGATGAAATAATTATAAAACTTGTCTCTTTTACACATTTTATGATATGATGAAATGTTTATGAAACCCATTTCATTTCATGGATTATGATAAGATGAATTTTCAATGATCTTAGGACACAAATATGTGTGATTTTCATTATGTGGTGATGGTTATATAATAACCAATGATGGGTGGGACCTCTAACTTTCTCCAATTAATTATGTAAATATTTATATATCATGAGATAGAAAAGACTAGATTAGGGAGTGAACTTGATTCAGTAAGGGTCTCTATCCACTATTATGGTCATGGGAGTGAACTGTGACTACTATGGTAGTCTGGGTAGTGAACCCATTCCACTATAATAGTTTTTCAAGTGATAATTAAATATTATTTAAATGATTTTAAATACTTGTTTATATTCCACAATTCCATATCTTATGAATATTTTATGCTATCATGGATTATATTCTTTTATTTCCTTATGATTTATTTCTTATGAACTGCAAATCTTTATGACATGACTCAAGATTCTGATCTTTGATATGAAAGATATGGTTTTCATATGATATGATCATGTTCTCATACCCTTATGTTAATGTTATACTTATGTATCTCCTTTGTTTACCCTCTATGAGAATCTGAGATCACCATGTCTTATGTTCCCTTTCCCCAGGTTATGAATAAAGGTTTTAAGTATGGTATGTTTTTAAAGAATACTAAAGGAGAAGATATTTAGAGGAGATATTCAATATATTTCACCAAATTAGAAGGAATTGTACCTAGTCTCTAAATACACTAAACTATTATGATCCTTTTGCATATATTTGTGTGATGTGTGGAATATTAATCTAAAAATATGTAATATCCATGTATGAAAAAACTAGTTCACTATTGTTGGTATCATAGGTAAGGTTTAGTTATCCTTTGAAAACTAGGATGAGAAAACATTAGCAATATCCCAAGGGATATTTATAAGGATATTTATATGGAGGTCTCTAAGGATAAGTCTAAGGATGAGTCAAAGTATAAGAAAATGTCCTAGAATTTTGGTAAATGATAGAGAAAGTAGCTTCCAATAAATTACATCCATGTAAATATAATACAAGTGGATGTGGCTTTGGCACAGAGGTATTTATGGGTAATAACTCTAAAAAGGTTGCATTGATCTTGACTCAATCATCACTTGGTTCACGACAATGGGTCTTTCTACAAACCTAGTTTTACACTCTCGAGGGTGATTCTTTGTTAATTCACAAACTATTTATAAACCATATTGAGGGATTTAAGTATATGATGACTGTAAATAACCTAGGAAAAACCTAAGGTATCATAGATTGAAACTAAGGTTTCATGATTAGTCATCCTTTTTCATAATTATGTGCTTTTCCAATATGATTAAATTTTCTGACACTATGATTATTTGGTTTTTTGAAGTGGTTGGAACTAGAATTAATTGGATTAACATTGAATGGGATGGAAAATTTTCTGAAGAGAATCTAAATGGAATGATGACCGGAGTGAAGGATATTATAATTATTCATAATAAATTATCATGGAACATTATTAACAATATGCACCTTAACCAAATATTATAATCACCAAAGAAGATAATGATGTATTTATCTGGGAGTTTTGGTAGTGGAGATCAAAGAGTAAAGAATATTTAGTTTCCTATATGTTGAGAATGTTAAAATAATCACTCCAGGGAATGTCTCAGAGGGATGAGAGTATGTTTTGGTGTGGAAAAGAAGAAAACTAATGAAAAATGAAATGTTTGGTTAATTTAATGGATGAGAGTAATCATCTCCCTATGTTATTATCGACTGTTGAATGTTTTAAATGTGGAAAGTATGGGCATTATGCAAATTGATGTCCTATGGGAAATGCTCGTGAAGAGAATCAGCAAGGTTGTATGAGTAATGGTTTTTATGTTTCTAATTAAGAGAATAAGAATGACATAAGAAAGGAAATAGGAATTAAGGAAAATGTTAATGAATCCTAGTTAATGGTTTGAGAATAAAGTGGGATGACTTAAGTATTAATGTATTTGAGTTATATTATTATTTTATATGAATCATAAAATATATAAGTAATTTTCAGTATATGTTTTTTTATTAAATATTAGAAAAAATATTTTAAATGGTACTGATGGACTAGAAAATTGATTTAATGGAAAGGTGGTATTTTTATTAAGGAAAGATATGCCTTAATATATTACGAATGTTGAGATGATGATATTGGGATAAAGAGATGTTGGACATGAATAAGTAAATTGGATAGTAATGATTACCTTGAAACTGATTAATTATTTTTTGGAAAAGTGTTTTATGCTATCATTAGTTGAGTTTACATATTTTTTTATTTAATTAATATATCCAATAATTTTTGTTTTAAATAAGGAATGGGGAAGTATGTATGTTTTCAATAAGGGTTTATGGTAATTCATGTTATTAACATGTTTCAAGAGGATACATGATGAATGTATTCACATGTTTTGTATGTGACAATAAATAGCCACATTATGATATATAGTGGATTAATTTTATGTTTATTTTTATGAATATAGTGACCTTATTTATAAATTTTTTATTTTTTAAGGGTTGTAATGTTAACCATTTATTGAACTATTTAAGTATAACTTTGGATGAGGTTTTTGAGATTATTTTATTACTTCACAATACCAAGATTTATACATATTGGATAACCAATGTTAACCTTTCTTTATAATACATATAAGTAATGAGTTATAATAATTTTTTGGATCTTATTTTATTATTTAGACGTGAAGCATTAATATCTTAGAGTGAGAGATGAATTAGAAATTGATCAAGGAACAACTAAAGAATGAAATTATGCCAATGAAATAAAAAGATATCAAGTACATATTCATATGTTATTAGTATAAATGGAAAAATTAATTCCCCAACATTATTAAAATGATCATGAAATAAAATCATATCCTCTTATTATCATTTATGATGATATTAATAAACTTTTACAAACCACTTTGGATTATTTCATTGTGGTTATTAACTTTCTCCAGTCCATTTTCTCTATCACTCTCCATTAATATTTCAGTGTTAATCTTCTCTACTATGTCCATGTTTACACTTACCACCTATGATATCATATTTGGAAACCAAGTATGTGTTATCATAAATTAATTTTTCACACCCCTTTCTCTTTTTCAAGAGGTTTTTTATTAACCATTTTTACAATGTGGGTTTCTATGAAGTAATTTTAAAATGTTAAAACTTTGATGACTGAGACGAATTTAAAGGGCGAAATTCATTTTTAGGGGATATAATGTAATAACATGAGATTTTTTGAAATATATTTTTTTTAAATGAATTTGATCTTTTTGATATTTTGTGTTACATATAACATTAAGTTTAACCGAAACATGTTATATTTTTAAAATATTGTTATATGATAGTTATCCCCTAGTCATTAGAATTGTGGGTTTGAATGGAATTTACTAAATTAAAAAAAATATGGACTAAAAAAGTAAAAAATGAATTATTTAGACACGAATTAATTAAAAATGAAAGTAAAAACTATTTAAAATAAGGGGAATATTATTTTTGAAAAACTATTTTCATGCAAACAGTCATGTTTTACCTCAATAAATTAAAAGAAACTACTTTTGGTGATTTATTTTAATTAAATTTATATTGTATATATTAAAATATTTAATATTCATCCTATTTTATTTCTAGATAAGTGATAATAATAAATCCAATTTTACACATAAAATTGTATTTTTATAAATATCAATTTTGTCAACTTTTTAGCCCACTTATTTCAAAAAAATTGAATCTTTTAGAAATTTATTTGAAAAATTAATTTTTATTTTTAAAATCAACATGTCAAATTTATCATATGGTAAAGTTTTGTGAATTTTCTGAAAAAAACTATAATTTTTAGAGGAATTGTGAAAATACTAAATTTTAATTGAAAACTGCCTTTTAGTTTAAATTATTTATAAAGTGAATTTATATTTTAAATTGGTATTAAATAAAAATTAATTTAATTATATATATATATATTAATCCTATTTAGAACATTTTAATCATTTTTATATTGAATTTTTATACAAAATCCTTGTAAACTTTAGAACTTTTACTCTTTGGAAACCCATTTTCTCATCACGTCTGTATGATTAATTTTAAATTAACTGTTTCCACTTATATAAATGGAATTTATAAAAATGGATTAAATATTTGGGAAAATAATAATTTATATTATATAATAAGTTTATATTATTTTTTTACCATAATTATTAGTAAAATTAGTAAAATTTATTTACTACGGTTGAGGTAAAAATGGGTTTACCTAAGGCTTAAACAAAAAAGATAAGGGTTAAAATGACATAAAAACATTTCTAAAATATTTTCAATGACTTTATTTAGAACATATAATTTCTAATTATTGATAATAATCCATTTTTTACTCTTTTAGCATGTGAAAATGTGGGTACACATTTTTCTTTTCGAAAATATTACAAATATACCTCTCACCTCACTTACAAATGGTCACCCCCTCTCCCCTCCTATTCACAACTTCAAACCAATTTGGTGTGTAAAATACCTACCAAAATCCATTAAAAACTTACATTCTATAATATTAATGTCTTTTCTTCGAATAAATCTATCCTAGGAAGTATTTTCGTGTAAACATTGTGAGGATACCCAAAGAAGAGGTAACATTCTTCAATGAGCACTTTTATTTTATTTCCACCTCCACATCATTAAATTGTTATTAAACTATAATGATATAATAACATTAGTATCTTTTGTATTTTTATATATTGTAATTTTAATTTCATTACCGACAAAAATCCTCACTTCTATCAAATGTTTTAAGAAATCATCATTCATGTATATAAAGGACTACCACCCCACGAACCAATGCCATTCATTTTTTCATTACCACCACTCACGGTTGGGTATGATGATGGATATAAAGTATATATATATATATATAATATTTATAATATAATTAAATCTATGTTTTCATTATATCATATATATACCTTTTTACATTCCATTCTGTAGGGGATATGATAACATCGCTTGTGTGTATGGAGGACTACTACCCTGTAAAGTGATGTAATTCATTTTTCATTAATGCTTTAAATGGAAGATAATAAGGATAAATATAGTGAATATATGTGATATAAATCACATAATAATTATATTTACTATATACTTATTATTATTAAAATATTATATATCATTTTCATTCTTAAATTTTCACTTACTGAAAGATAATAATGTTGTTCATGTACGAGTGGAATATCGCCTTCATAAAATGATGTAACTCACTCTATTCATCACCACAACACATGTTTGACATATATAATAATATTTAAATGAATAATATTTTATTTATGATATTATTATAATTCTTTAATTATATAATTTTACTTAATTTCTTTCTATAATGATCATTGAAAAATGGAAACACTACTTTTGGGTACATACGACATAACATCTCCATGATCGTATCGTACTTTATATCTCAAAACCATCATTCATGATTAGTATTAAAAGTATAATTGATGTATAAATATGATAATTATTTTAGGATTATTATTATTTAGATTATATAACCATGATCAAAATAATAGGACTGAAAATAACAAATCAGAACAAAAATGAAAAACAAAGCGGTTATTACCCAAAATGTGATTTTAATAAGAAATTGGTAATAAAAAAGTAATGAATGGTCATAAGTAAATAATATATCGTATAATATATATATATATATATTTCTTTATGGTTATATAATAGATTTATAATAAATATATATTTATTATACATGCAGTTCTAATGTGTATAAAGGAAGTCAATACTTAAGGTATGGTATTTATAGTCTCTTTTATTTTTGGGAGACATATGAAAATTGACCACTAATTTCTTTTGTGGGGTGTATATATTACTCGTTTGAAAAAAAATCATGAATATAATTATTTTCATGATATTTAATGTTTTATTTTATATCATACTTTATAGTTTCTTATGATTCAAAAGACTATTAAAGTTGTAAGGGATTATCGTCTCACTTTTTGCTTTTGTGAGACACATGCTATATTCACCACCCCTTTATTTTATTTGGTGTATATAATAACTAGGAATATATTATATTATTTTTATGTTGAAAATTATGGGGATTTCAAATCCATTTGTGGATATTTATTTCATGGGGGTTATGTTTCAAATTTTACCAAAGTGGTAATGTTTTTAGGTTACAATATCATCATTTATCGGGACTGTTTATGATTAAGTATCTGAATTCAAAATATTATGATCTACCCCTCAATAATTCTAATTAATTTTATTCACCTCTGGTTATTCATGATATTTTAAAATAATAATTCCATTTTTCCACTCCTTGGTACTAAAAATAATTGGTATTTTTTTATAAAATCCAACATTATTTCTCTCTTCGGTCGGAAATCCATTTTCTTACAAAATCACATTTTCTAAAAAAAAATTACTATTCTCCTTTGATTTTTAAAATAAATTTTTAATGATTTTTTATTTTTTAATAATTTTTTTAAAAGGTTCATTCATTTCACCTTCCCAACTATGCTCATTTTTCTTTTACCAAAAATGTTAAAGGAATATTTGTTTTAACATGTACAGCGTAAATGGAATTTTCTAGAATTTTGAATATTATTTGATTATTAGATTCCTTTATAAGTTTTAAAGGTTATTTTCAAATAAAAGGATTTTAAAAATCTTTTATATTTTAAAAAAAATATTTCCAATTGAAAATGATATTTTCCTCATGAAATGATTTAAAATATTTTTAAAGCGTCCTTTATAAGTTTCAAAATTTATTTTCAAATAAAATAATTTCCAAAAAAATTATGAATTCTTAGTTTTAAAAAGGGGGTTTAATGAAAATTTATTTTCCATGTGAATTTTTCCAAGTGTTTTATCTTTCAAAATAATTTTCCATCTAAGATGCCATCCTTTAATGTAACTTATGATTTGCTGAGGATATCAACCAAGGATACCATTCTTATTCTTTATCTGAATGGTTTATAATGAAATTATGTTTATGAAATGTGTTTATGTGATGGTGGTTACATTATAACAAAATATGGGTGAGTCTTATATCTCCCTCCAATTAATTGGGTAAATATTTAAATCTCAAGATATAGATGGGACTAGAATGGGGAGTGAACCCAGTTCACTAAGATAATTTGTATGATATAATGGTATTGGGAGTTATCCTTTACTACTATAATGGTTTGGGGGGGTGATCCCATTCCACTATGATAGCCTTGGAAGTGATCCTTGACTATTATGGAAATTATTTTCAATTTTTATATGTATGCCAAAATTATATGTTTTATGAAAATGTTTTGCTCTCATGGATCATTTCCATTGATTTCCTTATGATTCATGTCTTATGAATGGTTAATATTTATTCCATGACTCAAGATTATGATCTATGGTTTGAAGGGTATGGTTTTCATATGTTATTCTCATGTTCTGATGCCATTATTTTTATGTTATACTTATGCATCTCTCTTTTTTACCCTTACTGAGCATCTGAGATCACTCTTTCTTATGTTTCCTTTCCCTAGGATGTGAATAATGGTTTTAAGTAGGGTATTTTTGTGAATAGTCCTAAAGGAGGAGATATTTATGTGATATGCTTAAGATTTTTCACCTAATTATAAAACTATATAATTAGTCTCTAAAGACACTAAAATATGATGGTCCTTGGTCTTGTGTTTGGTTAATGTATTGAATATTCATATAAAAAGATGTAATATCCATGTATTAAAAGCCTGTATCTATATAATAAAGTAATTTAAGCCATTTTTAAAATATTTATAATGAAAATTAATGCTCACATGTTGTATATTCATGTATGGTACATGGACATTATTTATGACTATGTATCCACCAAATAAAGATTATATGATGGGTGATCCCAATATAGATTATATGATGGGTGATCATGATATATATTATATTATGAGTGAGACTGATATATCTTATTTTATATTGAGCCCAATATAGCTCCCTTATGAATTGGGTAATGTTCCTTATCTTCAAAGGAAAGAAGGATGGAATTAACCTGAGAGGTTTCTCTTATGGATTGAACTGGGAATTGGTTATTTATGATGCCAGTTAACCTGGGTGGGGATGACAATGTTCCATGATTCCAACACATTTTCTATATGTTTTCTAAAAGTTTTTAATCGTGCCTTTGATCAATATTGACATCACATGGATACTGGTCATTCGCTTATATGACTCTAGTTTTATATTAATGCTTTTTGACTTTTTCTTATATTATATGATCCATGTTTTAATAGGTATGTATTATCTTATTTTACACTTCTAAACTTTTATAATGTCTTCATAATATTATACTCATCTTATGATCGCTAATTTCATTCAATTGTTAATACTTATGTCTACCCTTGAGGAATTTTTGAGATCACCATTCCTATGTTTTCTATTTCCCAAGGTTTTGAAAAATGATGTTAAATGAATTATGTCTAGAAAGGATTCATGTGTAATGAATTTATGGGAAATATTTTAGACTTAATATGGAATATGTAAAATGAGTTATTATGGGAAAAATACTCACATGATGACCTGGGTATTGTTATGTATGATTTTTCCTTGTTCTTGAAAACTATAAACCTAAAATATTATGGGAATGTAGTAATATAATATTTTAATTTTGATTGTGAATGTTTTATATGGATTAAATTGGGTCCATTTATAGATATAAAATCTATAAATGTATAGATTATTTTTTTTGCATCGGATTCAGGAGTGTAGGTTCAGGTATATTATAGTAAATATCCTAATATTATTACATGGTATGGACTTGTTTAAATTATCCGGAACCAGATTTATTTTTCATCGTTATAAAGATCATGGGGTATGGGAGTTATTTGCTACATGATTTAGGGGTGATTCATGTGATAATTCATGGCATGTAATCTCACTCAAGTGTTGTGGTTGCATGCATATTTCCAAGAATGGGCATTAAGAGTAGAAGCCAAGTATTTGCGACTAGAGTCCATGTTGTTTAGGGGATTTGGATGTTTGGCCCAAGAGTCCAGGTTTTTCAGGAGAGACCAATATAGATACTTCTTAGGGATAAGAATTCCTTATAGGGTTAGTATGTTAATCAATTTATATATTTAAAGGTGTGTTGTTATTTATATTTTTTTATATGAATGTGTATCATGGTTTTTTTATAGTTTGATGTTTCAAGACCATTCGGGAGAAATTTCAATAGGTATATGATGGAACTACATCCATTTGAGAGTTTTATGAAGACATTCACTATGTTACACAGTGTGTCACACCATCCCAATTCGTGGCCAAGCTAATGATATGTGCTAGCCAAAACTTTCATTACATGAAAGTAGGTTTTATGACATTAATTAACCCTATGTATTTTTTGATATATTTTAAAATGGTGGGATCTCTTAGGATCCCTCATACTCAACCCCTTACCCTCCATTACATGATTATAGATGATAGTATAAGGGTTTTTATTTTGGGATCACCTATTACATATTTTCATTCCATATTGAAGTTGAATTCATTATGATTGATTCCTCTTGGTATGTATAGGCCTCTTTATTCCCTAGATAGACATATTTTCCCCATTTCTCGTCTCACTTATCTAAATAATTAATATGTTTTTGTTGGGGTAGCATTATGGATTGATTATTTTATCTCATTTGGGTTATGTTTCTTGATGATTGAGCATATTATTCTTGAGGTGGATGGTCGATAAGTTTTACTAAAAGTCTTACCTTGTTTTTTAGTTCTTATATTGTGTGGTTACATCAGATTACCATGTGCATAACCTAGAATTAATTTACCTAATTTAAATAATGAAATTTATACTATGTGATGAACCCTTGAGTCATATTTAATCCCTTATTTTATGTCAACCTATGAATATGGATTGAAATGGGTTTTTGTAAAATAAGGTGAAATATAGATATATGAAACTCGAATTGATTATATTTTATTATAGAAGGAAAATATTTAATTATAAAATTGTTAATAGTGGTAACGAAAAAGAGTAAAGGGTGGTTTAATTTTTTTGTCTTATAAAATGGTTTTTAGGTTGGTGTATCCCTTAGGTATTTTCTATATGGTTCAAAAGATAGTATTACCTCTGGGTATCATCATTTTTTTAGGGATTAGAATTTTTATTCGAGTGAGCTTGTATTTATAGGGTGATTATATTACCCTAGGTGTGAATTTTATTTCCAAGACAAGTATATTTCCCCAGGTGTAAAATCTTATTTTTGAGACATGTATATTTCCCCATGGGGAATTCTGATCACAATGATGGGTATATATCCCCCAGAAAGATGCTTATTATTCATAGACATCTGACATTGGATGTGGTAGGTATGGTCAGTCTCAATTTCCACCTTGGAACCTAAAGATCAATGGTAACTATTTATTTACTTTATACCTGATATGTACATATATATATTGTTTTGTCACTTCATCATGCACTTAATCATACTAGATATGTTTATAGATGTCTTTGGAATTGGCATGTTGTGTCATACTCGCACCTTACTCAAGCCACCATTAGTACATGAGTGGACTTCATTGATGCAATACTGGCTAGGGGAATGGCCCAATGATGGATGTGTGGTTTGGAAAGATAAGTTTGAGTATAGGAAATTGGGATAAGTTTAGGTGTCATTAACACTTTTAGGATTCTTTAAATTATTTTAGTTCTTTCTTATTAGAATATTTTTGGATATGGTATGCTACCATGTGGCTATTTTACATGTATATAAGTCATTTTGATACAACATAGGTTGTGATTTTTTATTTGGAACTTGGTGTGGAGTCTATTTACTACTTATTTTTGGATTCTTATATTATTACATTTATTTATATAGTTATTTCACTCAGGATGAATACTAAAGAAGATATGACTATTTTTGTTTAAAAATATTCAATGATAATTTTAAAGAATCAAATCATGGTTTATATAGAAAATTATTTAATTTTTATTGTTAATTTAATAAAAAAATTATCATGACACATACTTCATGTCATAGTGAAGTTAAAATAATAATAAATAGGTGTTTTATGGAATTGGTAATGTAACATTAATTTTAGTGACATTTTGGGAATATTTACCATTATTTTTATTAAATTTTTAACAAATTTATCATAGGATATTCTTTATATTTAACGGGTATAAAAATTTTAAATACATTGATGTGATGTATCAATTTAATTGGTGTTTATAATTTCTAAAAATAAAAGGATTTTAGCATATCAAAAGGAATCAACAAAAAAGTGTGCATTAATCGAAGAAAAGTACCAAATATAATGAAAACACCCATAGAGGGAAGTGAGTTTTGGTGTCTGATATTTTTTAAATTCATCTTATTATAATTTTTTATGTTAGAAGGAAACATATATTTTTCATTGCTATAAAACTTATGTAGAAACCATATAATGAAAATTAAATCACATGAACATGGTTATTTTTACTTGGTGTTACCTTTATAATAGAAGGGATCGTCCAGTAAGTATATACCCATTATTGTGTAAGTGTACTTGAATTACTAATTTCACACTCAATAATTAAAAATATTTTAGTTTCTCTCACTACAAAGATAATGGGTCACTCTATCATCCTCTCTCATTACTCATTGATTAAATTAAGGGCTCTTGATATGATTGGAACTTATGTTGTAACATGATGTTATTAAATTTAATTTAACATAAATTCACTAATGTTGTGTTAGCTTAACTTTATATCAAATTAAAAAACTTCTTCATCTACAGAAATAGATATACCTTCATTTAGTTCCCTAATATAATTAACTCTTTAGTTATCTATAATAATATTTTTTTCAATACAAGTCTATTAAATGCCTCTCTTTTATAATCCTCTATTTCACATCACATTTTCATTTATCAGTCATAACTATATATATATGTCATTTTTACCTAATATTACTAACCTAGAATTAATATATAGTATTTATCCATGACTATTAGTTTTCACTATCTTTCTCTATAAAGAATACCCCTTAATGGGTATTAAAACCCATCTAGATATTTCAAATTAAATATACTCAAAATATGCCAATGTTTTTATAAACTAATGAGATATAAAAACTCTAATTTAAATTTATAAGCATAAAATCATGGAGTTTATAACTCTTATATGGAATAGAATTTAGTTCAATTGGATTATCACATACCGTGATTTAAATCATGATCGCATCTCCTGATTCTCATTCATTTCCAAATCTTTAAAAGTTTCCAAATATACACAAAATTGTCACTTTTCTCTTGACCATGATATTATTAAGATCGACTGACCTTGATATTTTTATTTATATTAATGATATATGAAATTTTAATACTTCATACATGTGAGTGTAGGAAACATTTTGATCTATCAATACCCCTTAAATTTGAAAATTTGAGATGATATATTTTTCATGTTCAGTCATTTTTTTCTCTATGTTTTATCATTTCAATATGATCCTAATAATTAATGTTTTTTTACATTTCATTATCACAATGTAATGGTTTATTTATGTTATTTAATTTCACTTAAATTCCAATTATATATCATCTTAAACATTAAAAAATTCCAATGAAAATATTATATCAAAATTATATTCTTCCACTTCAATTCAATTTTTCTATATGTTTTTTCCCAATCTAAAAAAAGAATTTAAAAATGTGATAGAAATTTAAAAACTTCATGAATAGATACCCCTAAACCATGATAAGTTTATATTATATCTAATTTATATGTTTTGTATGATTATCATATGATCTATGTATTAGAAGAAATCTATTTAATTTTCTTAATATATCATAAAAATAGCCAATATGTAAAACAAAGAACAAAAATAAATAGGTATACCTTGATCGAAGGTAGATCTATCACTATAAAACATGATGAAGTAAACTTTATTGGTATCATTGAGTAATATTTCTCAACTACATAGGTGCTACACTGGTTTATAGGATCCTCATAATCTATAAGAGGACCCATGAACACCAATGTTGTGTTAGTGCCTTATACATGGAGAAAATGGTGAATATGGGTAAAGAGATCATCAATTATTTATTGTAAGTATTGTGTTACCACCAAAAAGGGGATCTCATACCTTAAATATTTTCTCATTCTTAAATGAAGAGAGTCTAACATTGGTTCTCCAATATGGTAGCCATCATTCATTATTATAATGAATTTTTGTTGGAGTATAAATAATTATTGAAAATTTAAATGATTATATAATGCATTTATATCCACCAATGAATTAGTTCCATTGATTCATAATTGATGAAAACTATATGGGAAATTGTCGAATAATGCAAGAATGTGAGGTCACATATAGAATGTTTAACATACACTATGATTGCTAATGATATCCTATTCTATGATAGAGGAATAAATATTCCATATCATAACATATGAATAAGGGTATATCATGATATATGATATCTCTATTTTAGTTCATTTCTAACATTCTCCAACTTTTACTAAAACCCCATGAAGACTTAACGAAACACTTTAAAACTATTTGGAAATCCTTCCAAACGCATTGAAATATGGTTTATCAAAAATCTCTTCATTTTAGAATAAAAACTTTATCCAAAATTTAATCCTTTCCCAGATGCCCAACTATATGACTTTGCATGCCATTATATCATTGATAACAAATATAAAATCTAGATTTTATATATTTAATCCAAGAGCACCCTCTAAAAAATCATCACTAGTAGTCAATCTATAAACAGGACTAGTGTGATCTCAATCAAACATACTGATATTTTTTATGACCATGTCTGTCATGAGATGTTTCATATATGTATAGATATATAATCTGTTTTTCTATGACATTGACTTACCAGTATAAATGGAACATGTCAATATAGGAAGTGTTATCTCATACATCCATGATTCTACAAAAAATACTTACCAGGTTAATGAATCCATCATGTATAATTCATCTAGAAGATAAAAACATAACATGTCCCTCATCCAAGTATTTAGGCACATCAAATGTCACTCATCTAAACATACTCATGAATTTCCTCGATCCAATTCAATCATGGTCCAAATTACTTTTATCATCATATGATTGGAAAAATACCATAGTGATTGTGCTCTAATGAATTTCATGATAAGAAGCATACCCAACCACCCTCGATCAGCTAAGCCTTTGCGATTTCATATGGAATGTATCAAAGTATAAATTTCTCAATATAGGTATCTCACTAACCATAGTAAAAGGGGATTTATAATTAGTATACAACCCTATGTATAATTATGACTCTATAAAATTCAATGAGATAAACATTGTAAGATCACTCTAATTAATAATTATCTTCTTATTATCTCATGATTTCTCCACTCACACTAATCTTATCATATCATCTCAATCCACAATACTATGTGATGATCATCAATTAGGAATTACTCAAATTCATACTTTGATGGGATATTATTATTCCAAGATTTATTTAATATATATTTCAATTAATATGATTGAATGATAAATAGAGATTGTATTTATTATAAAATATTTTTAAATTATATGACAATTACATCTAATCTATCCTTTATCTTGTACTAAGAGATTCAACATTACCCTTATGATTTTGTTGTAGTGATGGCTTCATCAATGGGTCAAATACATTCTCCACTATATCCACTCAATGTATTTTTACATCACCCCTCTTAATGATCTCTTAAATGAGATGGTAATCATGGAGGATGTGTTTGAACTTTTGGTGAGACCAGGGTTCCTTGACCTGATCAATAAATCAATTATTTTCATAGTAAAAAATGATAACACCCTTGATGTAAGGAATCACCCCAAGTTCAATTACGAACAAAGTAATCTAAAACTTTTCCTTCATAACATCATATGTAATGATTTACTCTAACTCTTTTATTGATTCTTATATGATGATTTTGTTGGATCTATTCTAATACACAACACCACCTTTTATGGAAAACAAGAAACTATATTGTGATCTCATATCATATTTATAATATTGGAAACGCCGATCTGGTTAACCCCTTAGACAGAGATCATTAATCCACTAAACACTAATAAAATATCCTTTTTTCTTCTCTATGCTAAAACAATTTTTAAATTTACCAGTATATATATTCTGACTCAGTCTAAGAAACTCCATTGATCTATCTCTATATATCTTCTTAAACAGTATGTAGGCTTCTTAACCCACATATTTCATTGAGAATAATTTTCTAAACCATGTATTTGTTGAGCAAAGTATTGTTTTCAACAATACATAATAATGTTATTTAAAGGGGGAGATTATTGAAAATAATACTCTGTCTCTTTATGATAATTTTGATGCACACAAATACCATTAATTATTTTTTAATGATTTTATTTACTATTTTGTAGGAATTTATTAATTTATTTTACTCTTGAAATAACAAGAATTTATTACTCATTCGGGAACTGTTTTATCGGGTTCTAGAATCATTGTTCATAACTTACTTATTCAGGATCTGTTTTAGCATGTTCTGGAAACACTGTTCTTACCCTACGTGGATAAACATAGCGTAAGGATGAAACGCGTGTATACTTTTTGTGATAAGAGAAAAGTATGGTTAATCAAACATACGTTATCAGAAAAGTATGGAAGAAGAACCATACATTTGGAAGGAACCTTACATTTGGGTTATCAAAAAAGTATGGAAGGAGAACCGTATGTTAGTACTAAACGTTATATTTGTTTCTCAAAAGTATGATTCATCAACCTTACTTTTGTAAACAACCATATGTTATTTGAATGGATCTTTTATCTTTCGTATGAGAGTTGATGAAAAAGTATGGATGATAAACCCTACATTTATGATCAAACTTATGTTTAAAGAATGTAACATGAACCCTACGTTTATGTTCAACCTTATGTTTTCAACCTTACGTTTGGAGGCCACGTCATCAGCCTTCTGTTTGGCATCAGAATGTTTGAAAGACGATATTTTTATGCAACGGTCAGAAAGATGATTGTTAGGTGGATTTCAATCCGGATTTAAAGTCGATTTTAAAATACGACTTTGACTGATTCAAAGCCATTTTATCAATGGATTAATGATCGAATTAAAAGGAGCTTTTTATGCTGAGTCTTCAGGGAAGTTACGACTACTCTGTAAATTCAAATTTTTGAATATTGCGAATCAAAAGGCGACTTTTATGGATCTGAATGTGCATGGGATATGATCAGCTTTATTATATTTGTTTTCTCTAAAACACCAGGCACAATAATATGGTGATCAATCAATTATTCAAAAAATGTGGAAAACAGAGACTGCTAAAAGCACTCAGTTCTACGGATTCAAAAGGTGCGTCAAAGATCTGTTTATTTAAGAAGAAGGAACTAGATAGAAGATTCACTTGTTCTATATAAAATATCTATTTTGGATCTACTACTGCTAAAGTTGTGAATTATGTCTTTATATCTTCTGCAACCGGATCGACTCAGAACTGCTTCGACTTGAAAATCAATATTTCTATAGATGACGATCCATCTGTTGTCAATTGTATTCTGTTGCAATTGTGAAGATCAACTGGAAAAGTTCTTTCTAAAATTATTTTTATCTTGAGTAACCAGTTTCTCGTACTAAGCTGATTAGGTTTGTGTTTGAACTAGAAGGCTTTGTTAGCCTGAAAATTGTATAGGTGTCAACTGCCTGTTTTTCAGTTGTTAGAAGGTCTGTGGAAAAGACGACCAGATAGTGAAAATCACCAAGCTCGTGAAGTAGAGAGTTGGTGGAGTGGACTAGGGGAATTCTATTCCCCAAAACACGATACATCTATGTGTCCCTGCTTTTACTTATTCTGATGTATGATCAAATCTGATAAATCATAGAGGAAAGAACTCTTTCAATCGAAGATTTAACGAAAAATATGAAAGACACAATTCACCCCCTATTGTTTATAATCTATATATTCAAGATCCAACAATTGGTATCAGAGGTGGAGCTTCTGATAGAGCCTTATCAAGATATAATCATTTAAATATTATACAACAAAGCATCATGACTAATACAAGAGAAGGGATTTCAATGGTCAGAGCACCATATTTTAATGGAGACAACTATGGCTGCTGGAAATCCTGCATGATGATATATCTAAAAAACCATGGATATAAAATCTATTCAAAGATTCTGACTCCTTATGAAATTCTTGAAAAACCTGAGACATGGAGTGCTTCTACAGAGGCAGAGTGTGATATGAATTTGAAGGCTATGAATGCAATCATCTGTGATCTAGTACCAGATGAATTTAACAGAGTATCTCAGTGCCCGACAACATATGAGATGTGGCAAACAATAGTTGTGGCGTATGAAAGAACATAAAATGTGGTACAAATGAGTTATTCAATTTCCAAATTGAAATTTGATACTTTGAGAATGTTTGAAGGTGAAAGCATTACCCAAATTAATGGGAGATTGACAGAAATTGTCAACAATATAACAGCTCTAGGAGAACCTATCAAGCAGGCTGATCAAGCATTAAAAGTACTGAGGGTACTTCCTACTCGATGGAATGGTATATCTGCTGCAATCAGACAATCAACACCTGTCAGAAATCTAACCATGAGAGAGTTGATTTGTGCACTGATGATGTACGAAGCTGAAATGCAAGTTGAGGCAAATGAACATAAAGTCTACATCAAAAAGGATGATACTTCCTTGAAGGTATCTTCACAATAAAAGAATAGAAAGATGAAGAACATATAATTCAAAGCTAAATAAGAGAGCTCTGACTCATCAAACTCAGATGAAGAACTGGCTCAGCTATCCCGAAAATTTAGAAAAATCTACAGTAAGAAAAGAGACTTCAAAAAATCCTCTAAGAGAGATGATAAGGAAGTAAGATTCTATGTATGCAAGAATATGGGATATATCAAACCAGATTTCCCACAATTAAAAGATCCAAAGAAGAATAAATTCTTCATAATAAATGACTATGAGCAGAAAGACAAGAAAGCTATGAAAGCCACTTGGAGTGTATCTGAAGACTCCAGTAGCTCTCCTGAATCAAGATCAGAGAAAGAAGAAGTAAATCTAAAATCAAACATGTGTTTCATGGCAGAAACTGATAAGGTAAACTCATATTACTCCTCTGACTCTAATAATGAATCAAGTTCTGAATCAAGCTACACAAATGGAAAACTTACAGCCTACTGCAATATGCTTGAAGAAAGATATGACTCACTATTTAAGAAACATAAGTTACTAAAGAACATACATAAATCTGTTTCAGATGAAAGAGATACAATGATAAAAAAACATAAGGTATTAACCGATAAATACAATTCTATTAACACTAACTATATTAATTTTGAATCAAGAATAAAAAATCTGCAGGATGATGTAGAATCTTACAAATAGGTTGCATTGGTTTTTACAAAAGGAGAGAATTCATTAAATTAAATTCTTGGAAAAACTGTCATTAAAAAGGAGATATTTGGAATTGGCAGTAAAGGAGAAAAACCTAACCTATATAAAAATTATTTTGTTCCTAGCCTTAAAAGTGTTAATTGTAACTTTTGTTACACAAAGGGAAATATAGCTAAAAACTGTTTCTTAAGACAACCTCAAATTTGTGGTATTAAGAAATCATACGTTTCAAAAGACTTATATGATTCAGCTGATTTTAAAAGGACAATGCAAATCTGGATACCCAGATCATTGCTAGCTAACAACCCTGGACCCAACAGAATATGGGTTCCAAAGTAATTTTTTTGAATGACTTTGCAGGTAGTAGGCCACTAGAGTAGAAAAGATATATGGTACATGGATAGTGGATGCTCAAGACATATGAGTGGAAACTCATTAAATTTTTCTTCACTCACTCAAAAGGAAGGAGGACCTATCACATTTGGTGACAATGCCAAAGGAAAAATCATTGGCATTGGAACTGTTAGAGATCCAAAAACAGTCTCAATCAACAAAGTACTTTATGTACAAGGATTAAAACACAACCTGATAAGTATCTCTAAACATTGTGATGAGGGATATACTGTTGATTTTACTAACAATTGTTTTAGTGTTTCTAAATATAAACTGTTTAAATTTAAGGCACCAAGAACTGATAATGTCTATACTTTGGATTTAAATTCCTTGTGTAAACAACATGTAAATTGCTTCACTACTAAAGTAAGTGAATCTTGGATCTGGAATAGGAGACTTAGACATTTCAATGTATATGTTTTACAAAAATTATCTAAGAAACATCTAGTTTCTGATTTTCCTAATCCCAAATTTGAAAGTGATAGATTATGGGATGCATGCCAACTTGGAAAGCAACACAAATCATCATTCAAATCTGTTAATAATGTTTCCACAACTAAACCTCTAGAAATTATCCATATGGATTTGTTTGGACCTTCCATAGTAGCAAGCTCAGCTGGTAAATTATATGTTTAGGTATTAGTAGATGATTATTCTAGATTTACTTCGATTTTCTTTTTGAAATTTAAAAATGAAGCTTTTACTTTATTTGAATGTTTCTGAAAATATGTTCAAAATGAAAAAGGTTTTAATATAATCTCATTGAGAAGTGATCATGGTGGAGAATTTGAGAATTAGGAATTTAATTCATTTTACTCAAACATGGGTATTAAACATACCTTCTCTGCACTAAGAACACATCAACAGAATGGGATTATAGAAAGAATAAATAGAACAATTCATGAAATGGCTAAAACTATGTTAAATGAATATAGCCTACCTATATATTTTGGGTAAGAAGATTTAAATACAGCTTTCTATATAATTAATAGAGTTTTAATTAGGCCTATTTTGAAAAAGACACCCTATGAACTATGGAATAACAAAAAACCTAAATTAAATTACTTTAAAGTTTTTGGATGCAAGGTCTACATCTTGAACACCAAAGATAATCTTGGTAAGTTTGATCCAAAATCTGATGAAGGTATTTTCTTAGGATATTCTGCTACCTCCAATGCTTATAGTGTCTATAATAAAAAGTCAAATATTTTTGAAGAATCAGTTCTTGTGAAATTTGATGAATCTGATCCCTTTGAGAAATGGACATATCAAATGGATGAACCTGACTCTAATGATAACATGAGACTTGAGAACTTAATGAATAATTTTGAAAATGATATAAAATAAATTCAGTCCAGTTCAGAGGAACATGATACTGAAGAACCTTTTTTTGTATTTCCTAGACAGTCTATAACCCTAAATAAGTTCCCTTTAGAAATTGTGATAGGGGACAAAGATACTGGTATTCAAACTAGAAGAAACTTTGGAAACCTAGTGGAATTATCTACATTCATATCCCAACAAGAACCCAAGACTATAGAAGAAGCTTTAGATGATGAAAGATGGGTAATAGAAATGCAAGATGAATTAAACCAGTTTAAACAAAATGAAGTTTGGGAATTAGTGGAAAGACCTAAGAATTATCCAATAATAGGAACCAAATGGGTCATTAGAAATAAACAGGATGACCAAGGCACAATAACTAGAAATAAATCAAGATTAGTAGCTAAAGGATATAATCAAGAAGAAAGAATAGATTATGATGAGATTTTTTCACCTGTATCTAGGTTAGAAGTCATTATAATCCTTTTAGACTATGCATCTTATATGAATTTTAAATTATTTCAAATGGATGTTAAATTTTCCTTTTTAAATGATTATTTAATGGAGGAAGTTTATGTTGAGAAACCTCCTCATTTTGAAAACTCTCAAAAACCTGATTCTGGTTTTAAACATACTAATGATCTTTATTGCCTTAAATAAGCACCTAGAGCTTGGTATGAAAGATTAAGTTCTTTTATATTGAAAAATGACTTTACAGTTGGATTGGCAGATCCAAAACTCTTTAAGAAAACTGTGAAAAATAATTTTTTATTGGTTCAAATTTATGTTGATGATGTAATTTTTGGGTCAACTGATAAAACCATTTGTCATGAGTTTTCAAAGTTAATGAAAAAGAATTTGAAATGAGTATGATGGGAGAACTAAATTTCTTTTTAGGACTTCAAATTTATCAAAAATATTTTGGAAATGTTTTGAATCAAAGAAAATACATTATTGATTTGTTGAAGAAATTTGGACTTGAAAACAGCAAGACATATACAACTCCTATGTGTACTAATATAAAACTTCATTTGGATGAAACTGGGAAATCAGTAGGCAACACATTATATAGAGGTATGATTGGTATTTTGTTATATATTACTGCTAGCATGCCAGATATAATGTATTCAGTATGTCTTTGTACTAAATTTCAATCAAATCCCAAAGAATCTCATTTAACTCTTGTCAAAAGAATTTTAAGATATTTAAAAGGAACTATTTTTCAATCTCTACTTTATCCTAAAACTTCTGATTTTAATTTGATTTCATATTCAAATGCTGACTTTGGATGTTGTAGATTAGATAGAAAAATCACATCGGGAACATGTCACTTTTTAGGAAAATCTTTAGTGTCATGGTCTAGTAAGAAAGAACATTCAGTTGCCCTATCAACAGCCGAGGCAGAATATGTTTCTGCTGGCAGTTGTTGTGCACAAGTGTTGTGGATGAAAAACTCTCTTATGGACTTTGGATTGAATTTTAATAATACACCTATTTTATGTGATAATACAAGTGCAATTAATATTACAAAAAATCGTATTAGTCATTATAGAACTATGAACATTGATATAAGGCTTCACTTTTTAAGAGATCATGTTATTAAAAAGGATATATTTTTAGAATTTATAAATACAAAAAATCAATTAGCAGATATTTTCACTAAACCACTCCCACTGCAAGGTTTGATTTTATTAAGGGGGAGCTTGGTTTATTTGATTTTAAATAAAATTTTATTTTACAATGCTAGTTCTTTATTTTTAATTCTGCTTAAAATAATTTTTCTATTTTTGTTTTTCAAATAGAATAAGTTTCTTTCCCCCGCATAATCTATTTTATTTATTTTTAAAAATATATAATTATTATTAAAAACACGGGAATCAAGGTTGTCAGAAACCCTTTCGACTTCTAAACCGTTTCATTTCTATCAAAACCTTTTCGAACCCACAAATCGCACCTCTGCTCGTGAACCCTAGTCTTCGAACCTCTGAAATCCTAACCTTCAAACCATCAGATATTCTCGCTGAGATGGTATGTAATAAAATATCCAGTAAATCCGATACAAGAAATTCCAAGAGACAACTCTCTGATGGATGAAAAATCTTATAGGGCAAGGTAATCGATCTCGACTAGTTATTTCAGACAAATCTACTGTTGAAACAAGCTCTGTCATTTCAGAACCTCGAACAGACGTTAAATGGTGAAAATACAGAATTTCTGTATGAGGTAGAACTTAGATACTTCTTCAAATCTGTGCAGTTTAGTCTGGGAGATACTGAGGACAGTATGATGGCTAAGATAGAGGATAGGGATTTCTCAATATCGTCAGTAGAAATTGGTCAGATTCTCAACTGCCCTCATGAGGGAGTTTTTCATTTCGATTTGAAAAGTATTGGAGATTTTGTGCATAAATCTGAGGACATAATGTCGTTTCTTTTTTGTACTAAGACTATAAAGAAAATTTTAATCAAGGATTTGGAGCTTGATCAGAAAATTTTGGTCAAATTTGTGCAAACAGGAATTGCACCAAGGATGTTTGAGATGGAAAAAAATATTATATCCTAATATGTATATAATGTATCTTTTGCTCAGTGATTTCAAACTCAATTTTCCTATGTATATGGTTAGATACTTAAGATATTCTGGTCAGAGTGATGCCTAAATGAACTTTTACCCTTTTGGTCGATTCATTTCCAAGTTGTTTCTTAAGAAGGACATGGTGAGATTAGTGGATTCCCGAGTACACTGTCATCAGAGTAATGTGTTTAATGCTGGAACATTAAGAAAAATAGGCTATTTATAGAGAACCATTAAAGGAAAACTTTTTCTAGTAGGAGAAGATGATGAATCAGAGAGTGCTCGGGCTCAACCTGCTAAGTCCAAGGAGGGAAAAGCTGAATCAAGAGTCATTAAGGTAGCATGAAGGATCCGATTTGAAGTGGAGGATGCTGAGGAAGAAAGAAGTCATGAGGGACTTCAATATCGAAGAAATAGACCTGTTAATGAGGAAATTACTTCCCCTGCATTGGAATCAACAGATGCTTTATTTTCTTATACTTTTGAAAGAGAAGCTACTATTGATAAGTCCGTGGAAGATGTTAGTGAAAGGACAACACCAGTAGAGGGACTAGGAGTTCAAGAAGAAGCTCAAAGGGGGACTCAGGAATATATTGTAGCTGATGTTGAAGTTACACATCAACAGGAACAAGATAAGGAGGTAGAGCCTGGTGATGAATTGGCCAGACCTTAGGAAACTCCTGAAAATATTGTTCTCGAAATTCCAGTGGAAGACAAAGATGCTGATATTTGTGATGAACATCTCCCTGATGCTCCAACAGAGGTACATCAAGAGGATTTTTTTGTGTAGGAGTCTGAAGACTCTATGGAAAAATCTATGGACCAACCCACTCAGGACAAAGAGAAAGAACAATCTAAGGCGGACTCATTACCTTTAGTACTACTGCATCATCCACAGCCTGAGAATGTGAATCAAGCATAGGGTGCCTCTGATTTAAGGAAGAAAGAAGTTGAATAATTGTAAAAAAGGTGTGTCAGTTGGAATCTGAGAATGTCACTATGAGAAATGCATTAGACTTAGAACAATTGAGATTTCAAAATCTGAAGGAGAGTATAGTCTCAATGTAAGAAGTTGAAATGTTTAAAGAGGATATACTGAATGCAGTTGTCAAGATGAAATCTGAAATGGTTATGAGGACATATTTATCAGATCTAAAATCGATTATGGAGAACCAATTTTCATCAGTTGCAAATAGTGTTGCTAGTGGATCAGGTACTTCACCTGATTTAATCAAAAAATTTAAAGCGATCACAGCCGCTATGAGCAACATGAATGATAGGTTGGGAGATCTTCAATGTAATAATGCTCCATTATCAGTCTTGTTGGACAATAAAAAAATTTTAGTGGATCAACTGACATCTAGTGAGCCACCAATTAGAACATTGTTAAATCAGATGTTAGAGAATCTTTCAGTGTTTATAGAAAAAGAGGAAAGGAAGCATGAGTTTTTCAGGGTCAATTTAATCGAGGATATTCATATGACTCAGGAGAGTAGAGAGCTCATTATCAAACTTTGAGATGCGATGATGAAGAGACTCAGGGAAGAGTTTACAGAAATCAAGTGTGAAATCCAAAGGAGATAGAACCTATTTTCTACCTTAACCAAACCTTGATTCTTGTGTATATCATTGTCATGTATATACTGTTGTTTTTGAATGAAAATTGCCTCCATTGTTTATTTTTTTCTTTCTCTATTTGTTTATAACTGTTTTACATTACCATATGCCAGTATATCAGATTACCTTACTATTAAACAGTTAATTATAACATTTACCTACAGTTCAGTGCAACATTAAATGTGTTAAAATCCATGATTTATCATTCTTTTTTATATCACAAAAGAGGGAGAAATTGGATAAACAAAATATTTTATTTTTAAAAAACCATATTTAAATGATTTCCTGTATATTTAATGTTTTGTATTTATACATATTTATACTTATATAAAAAATTATTTTATGTTATTAATAGTTGTTTATTATAAAGGGAAATTTTCTTTTACTTTTATTTTTAATGAAGAATTATTTTATTTTCATGAAGGGGGAGAAATTTTTATTTATTGAAACGATTTTATTAAAATTAAAAATTGTTTTATCCTATCAAAATTCTAAAACATTATGTAACTAATTTTGAAATTTAATTTCATTTAATTAGTCATATTATTTTATGGGTTTTTTGTTCATCAAAAAGGGGGAGATTGTTGAGCAAAGTATTGTTTTCAACAACACAAAATAATTTTATTTAAAAGGGTAGATTATTGAAAATACTACTCTGTCTCTTTATGATAATTTTGATGCTCACAAATACCCTTAATTATTTTCTAATGATTTTATTTAGTATTTTGTAGGAATTTATTAATTTATTTTAATCTTGAAATAATGAGAATTTATTACTTATTCGGGAACTATTTTAGAACGTTCTGGAATCACTGTTCATACCTTACTTAATCGGGAACTGTTTTAGAGTGCTCGGGAAAAAATGTTCATAACCTACGTGGATAAATGTAGCGTAAGGATGAAAAGCGTGTATACTTTTTGAGATAGGAGAAAAGTATAGTTAGTCGACCATACGTTATCAGCAAAGAATGGAAGAAGAACCTTATGTTAGGAAGGAACCATACGTTTGGGTTATCAACAAAGTATGGAAGGAGAACCGTACGTAATTACTAAACGTTATGTTTGTTTCTAAAAAGTGAGGTTCATCAACCTTAATTTTGGAAACAACCATACGTTCTTTGAATGGATATTTTATCTTTCATCTGAGGGTTGATGAAAATGTATGGATGATCAACCCTATGTTTATGATCAACCTTATGTTTGAAAAAGTAACATGAACCCTACGTTTATGTTCATCCTTACGTTTTCAACCCTATGTTCGGAGGCCACGTCATCAACCTTACATTTGGCATCGGAAAGATTGAAAGATGATATTTTTATGCAACGGTCAGCAAGCTGACTGTTAGGCAGATTTCAAGCCAGATTTAAAGTTGATTTTAAAATACAACATTGACCAATTCAAA
The DNA here is from genome assembly GCA_963277665.1 of Viscum album. Taxonomy (NCBI): domain Eukaryota; kingdom Viridiplantae; phylum Streptophyta; class Magnoliopsida; order Santalales; family Viscaceae; genus Viscum; species Viscum album. The sequence continues at coordinate 1,460,110,425 of OY728121.1, forward strand.
TCTGTTTTATCAATGGATTAAGGATCAAATTAAAAGGATCTTTTTATGATGAGTCTTTAGGGAAGTTACGACTACTCTGTAAATTCAAAGTTTTGAATATCACGAATCAAAAGGCGACTTTTATGGATCTAAATGTGCAGGGGAAATGCTCGGCTTTATTATATATGTTTTCTCTGAAACACTAGGAACAGGAATATAGTGATCAATCTATTATTCAAAAAACGTGGAAAAAAAGACTGCTAAAAGCACTCAGTTCTGCTGATTCAAAAGGAGCATCAAAGCTCTATTTATTTAAGAAGAAGGATCTAGATATAAGATTCACTTTTTCTACATCAAATATCTAATGTGGATCAACTAATATTGATGTTGTGAATTATAAATCTATATCTACTGCAAACGGATCGACTCAGAACTACTTCGACTTGAAAATCAATATTTCTAGAGACGACGATCCATCTGTTGTCAATTGCATTCTGTTGCAATTGTGAAGATCAACTGGAAAATTTCTTTCTAAAATTCTTTTTATCTTGAGTAACCAGCCTCTCTTACTAAGATGAGTAGGTTTGTGTTTGAACCAGAAGGATTTGTTAGCCTGAAAATTGTAAAGGTGTCAACTGCCTGTTTATCAGTTGTTGGAGGGTCTGTGGAAAAGGGGACCAGATAGTGAAAATCACCAAGCTCTTGGAGTAGAGCATTGGTGGAGTGGACTAGGGGAATTCTTTTCCCCGAACCACTATACATCTATGTGTCCCTAATTTTACTTATTCCGCTACATGATCAACTCTGATAAATCATAGAGGACAGAACTCGTTCAATCGAAGAGTTAACGAAAAATTTGAAAGACACAATTCACCCCCCTCTTGTGTATAATCTGTATATTCAATATCCAACAGTATTTATTGCATAAATTTAGGTTATCATTTATGATAAGTATTATAGACTCCACATAAAATATTAAAAATAAAACCACATTCCAACCAGTGCACTTATATACACAAGGATAATCTATGTTTTTTTATTAATCTACACTTTTTTATTTCATTATAAAAATATATATTCCAACACTGTGATGATTGATTTAATCCATAAATGGAATATTATAGCTTATAAATCTTATTAAAATCATTTTTAATTTAAATACCATTAGGATATATCACATAAAATTTCATTGGCTAAATTTCAATTGAGTAAACAAGTTTTGATATCCTTTTAATATATCTCATTGTAAAAATAATCTTTTATGGAAATAAATATTTGAATATAATTTATCATCATAGAGGGTTAAATGGTCTCTTCAAAGTCAATGCCATGAATTTTTATAACATTTTATTCTTGAAGATCATTACTAGTATAAATTCTACCATCTGTGTTAATATTATTTTGAAAAACCAAATTTCACACTATGGGTATCACCCCTTCAGGTGTACACATCAAGTTATAAACATGGTTAGTTTCAATAATGATCATTTTAGATTCCATTGATTTTAATAATTTCTTGTAATTTGAACATTCAATGGAATCTTGGTAGGTTGTAGATTCATATCCTATAATAATTACATTATTTTTATTTTTTACAAGATATTCATATCTCTAAGGATCTTAATGAATCCCACCATACCATCGAGGCTCTTGTGTAACTTGAGTAAGTTCTTATTCCACAACTCTTTATAGAACCTGATCAATTTTCATCTCATGAACACTTAATTTTTATTAGTCTTAAACTTCTATATGTTCAAATTTATTCTCATAGAATCCATGACAGGTATATTCCTTCTCATAGAACATAGAAAATCCATCTAAAAATAATTTGTTATCAATAGGATTATAAAAATAATAAAACTTAGTTTCCTTGGGTTAACCAAAAAATAAGAAATAAATTTCATTAAGATCTCTCACTAATAGTGATTAATTTAATTTATTAATATAAAATGTCATTATGTTCATAAAATAGTTTTTTATATATAAAAAACTTCCTTTATGTTTAATTAGATTTTATTTTCATTTTTAATTAATTGGTAATCAATGAATTCATTTTATAACCATGTTTAAACTATATTTTCATAATTTAGTTAATATCATTCATTCTCTCCATTTCTACAACTAGGTGATAAATATCATAATTAAATAATAATATTTTAACAGTTTTTTATGTGCGGTGTTATATGTAATGTATGATATCAATGAAATTGAATTTATTTAAAAAGTACATACCTTAAAATATTTGGGTGTCGCATTATCTACCCCCCCCCCAATAAATTGCATCCTTTCAATTATAAATTTAACATCAAATATAAAAGTATGATGCTTAAAAATTCCTTTGTGGGAACCCCACATTGTAAATAGGGTTAATAAAGCATCCCCTTAATAAGAGGAAAAGAGAAACATGAAGCTCACTACAATATTTGGATTTTGAATAGGATAAAATTAGTGGAAAGTGAAAATGGGACATAGAAGAGAAATAAAACTATTAATTTCTAAGGGTGGGTGATAGAGAACATGGTCATCAAAACGTATACCGTAACAAACTTGTAAATTTTTTATGGGTTAAAGAGGCCATTGATTTCTCAGTAAAAAAACTAAACAAATAATGTTTTTGTTCCAAAATAATTTTCCAACAGTTGAGGTATTATTTTACTTTCTAGATAAACACTTGAGACAATAAACTTACTTGATTTATTTTCATGTCATAAGCATAATTCCAGCCATTGGTTGTGCTTCGATCTATACTCACTTAATTTCATATCCTAATAGATAGATATTCAAGATGAATTTTTCATTATTGAAGCACTTTTCTGAATCATATGATCCAAAAGTCATTCATTTATCCTCTAAATATTTACTCAATCCAAAATGGTTAGCACATGTTACCAAAAAACAATAATATCCAAATTTCATCTTAATCCATTACAAATGTAGTTAATATTAAGACTCATCCAAAACATGTATATCCAAATTCAACAACCAAAAATTTAGAAGGTCACTAAATTTAAAAAATCATCATATTTTCAACATAATTTAGATATTATTGTCACATTACAAATATACGAATACCATGATCACATTTAAACCTTAATGAAATCAATTATACTTTCAAAAATAATATCTCATGTTGTTGAATATATTCCTTAAATCCAAAAATGATGTAAACCCAAAAAAGATAAAATAAACCATCAAATAACTAACCACTTTCATGGTCACCAATACTATACCATAATTATATCTTTATCATCTCAACATCAATAACATGTTAAGGGTTATATTTCCTTCAAATCTATATTTTCAAAAAAATCAACTTTCCACTAAATCACTTTTCCTGGTCAATAGTACCATTCAACATGTGCTCTCAAATCCTTAAAGAATAAGTATTGCGGTACAATACTTATATATCTATTGATTTTTAAAAATAAATCATAATTTATAAAATAATTCTTGAATCCAAATAAATAATAACTTTAATCATTCTACTACAATTTTAAACCATTAACTACGCCTCACCATCTTATTCCTTAATAACTCATTTCTTTCATTTTCCATTTACAGTATCTTCATCATTGGAAGTATAAAAAATTCTTGTATAACCATTATGATTATCTTCATGATTTTTAATCCTAGTAAATAGACATTTGAAACATTCAACCATCCATAATACCATAGGGAGACTATTATTTTAAACATTTCATTTTTCCTTCAAAATCACTTAATTTATATCCTTCTTTCCACTCCCAAAACATCTTCCTATTCACATTATCAACATACAGGAAACTAAATCTTCTTTTATATATGATTTTCACTACTTTATCTCTCATTTAATTTTTATCCTTCTATTATTTGATGAGTTTGGGAGTTTTTAAAGGTGCAAGTTTTTAATAATATATCATGATAACTGATTAGGCATAAACACGATATACTTTACTCAACTCATCATCCCATTTGTTTTCTCAATTATCCATGGTCATTACTAAATCTCTAGGATATTATACTATACATAGACTTATCATCAAAATAATTCATAGGGTTATATTCCCTAATCTATGTTTTCATAAATCTAGTTCCTAAGGTTTCTACTAAACTTTCTCTAATACCAACTATAATGACCCCGACCCCAGTAGCCCAGAGCTAGTGCCTTACTTTATTAAATTGGAATAAGATACAGGAAATATAATCCAAAATAAATAAATATTTATTGGTCTTGGTAAACTAGATAAATACATGAAACCCATTTTACATTTGTAATAGAAAATAAAACATGACAACAGAAAGTAATTTTCATTTTAGAACTCATTCAAGTTATCTTCATCATAAACTTGGGAAAGGAAAAAGAATAAGGGAGATATAGAACGATTAGTAAGGTTTAAATGAAACAGAATATATAATTAATCAATTAGAATAATCAATATTTCATGGTAAATAACTGTAAACACATTCCATTTAATCAATAAACTAATAATGAAATGCATCCACAAATTATTTCATAGTGAAAATATCTTGGAAAATAATAATTGAATGTTGAATGAAAGAAATGATTAATTATTGGACATCACATATCTAAAACATGAACCATTATACCATCAAGACCTATTCTCAATACAGTTTATGTTTGTGGGTAGAAACCCATATGATTCTGCTTAAAACAAACGTGAAGGGTTTTTCACCAACTGATTTGTCTCGTGAGACCTTTCAATGCATAAAGGGTATGTCTATAACTAGTTCCCACATATTTATTTCATTATATATTATTCCTCATATATTAAATAATTTATTTAATTCATGAATTTTTTTTATTATCATCAAATATCCATATAGAATAAAATATACGGATTTATCAAACTTTCCCCAGTTAATAAAATAACTTTCAAATTAAACACCATATGTAAAAATGTAATAGGGTTTAGGAAATAATCATATATATCATACAATAATTTGGATATTTAAGATAAATGTAATTTACAATGAAAAAATATTATAATAAATTTATTGTTTCAAGAGAAAGTTTACAATCACAAAAGAAAGTGAGATTTTTCAATAACTTTTACCACTTGGTAATTTTCAAGTAAAATCCCCTTGGATGAAATAATTCAAAGTGAAAGTTAAAATATTATGAAGAATGAATGAATCATTATATCACATGTCAAAGGTATAGTATATACACCACATAGGAGGGAATAGGTGCATAATGAAAAATAAGGCTCAATGGAATTTAAATTGTGACTAAATCCCTTACCACTTTGTAATTAGTCAAATATCTTCCCCATGAAATAATAACATTTAAAAAAACTTTAAATACAAAGAAAATCAATATATTCATGATATAATAAGAAAAATAGAAGTATATATACACTACACAAGTGAAATAAGTGGTAAATAAGGTGCATACCTCACATAAGTAAAAGTAATATGAGAAAATCTCTTACCTCACAGTTCCCTTTAGTGTATCATTATTTAACCTCCTCTTGAATATCACCTCCTTGGAGGACCCCTTGACGACCTTTTATTTGATCTTTTGGTGAGACTAGTAGCACTTAGACATAAGGAGAGTGAGGAGGAGAGATTTTAGAACATATATGAGGAGATTTATGGATTTTTGGGTTAAAACGGGGTGGTGATGGGTGGTATTTATACATGAGGAGAGATAGGTTTAAGTGATTAAAATAATGAATATTTTATATTTAAAGCCAACCACATTGAGGTGGAATTAATTTACATGATTTTTTATGACAATTAATATTATAGAGGCTAGTTGGGCTTAAGAAATACCTAAAGCAACCATTAAATGTTGTAGATTTTAGGTATTTTAAGCCTTTACCCTTTTAACTTTAACCCGTTTCATTTTTTACCTACAACATGGTTTATAATTTTTTTACTATTTTAAATTTTTTATGATTAAGATTTAAATTGAAATTAAATAATAATTTTTACCATAGGATTCTAAATATGGGATCCATTTTAATTGATTTAATTCATATAATATGAAAAATTAGATTTCAAATTAATCCCATAAATAAAATGAAAAATATTTTTTTTAAAGTGAAGGGTTCAAATGTTTAAAATATTTTTATATCCAATTTCAATGTGGAATTTCTTCCAATGACCTAAATTGGTTTTATTTTTGTATAATTGAACTAATTATACTTTAAAATCAATTTAAAATATAATTTAAATATATAAATAAATTAGAAGAAAAAATTGTTTCCAATTAAAATTCAATATTTTTAACTATTCATAAAAAATGAAACTTATCAAAAAATACAAAAAAAACATCCTAAGATAATTTTGATATTTCAATTTCGAAAATAAAGTTTATTTTTCAAATATAACTTATAAAGCTGTCAAAATTTAATTTTAAAATAAGTTCACCATTAAGAGGAAAAATTAACTTTTATAAAAATATAGCTTTTATGCTTAAAACTGTATTTATTCTTATATTAAGGCTATAAAACATATTTAATGAATTTAAAAAAATTAATGAATATGTAATATATATACATTTTATTAATATCTCTCACTAATAGTGATTAATTTAATTTATTAATATAAAATGTCATTATGGGCATAAAATAGTTTTTTATATAAAAAATAATTCCTTTATGTTTAATTGGATTTTATTTTCATTTATAATTAGTTGGTAGTCAATGAATTCATTTTATAAATATGTTTAAACTGTATTTTCTTAATTTAGTGAATCTCATTCATTCCCTCCATTCAAAAGGCTGGGTGATAACTATCATAATTAAATAATAATATTTTAATAGTTTTTTTTAAATTTCTATTATGTGTAACATATGCTATTGAAAAAATTGAATTTATTTAAAATGAGTTATAATATAAAATCTTGGGGTCTTACAGGAAGATGAAACACTATGTTTTGGAGAAGATGATGATTGAAGGTTCCATGGATTCAGACTTTTTCAGAGACTCAGATACTTGGAAGAGCATGAATGGATTTTTGTTTAATTTTGGTAGAACGATGGTTAGTTAGATGTATCAGTTGTAGACTTTCATTACATTATCTATAATGGAAACAAGATGAATAGAATCTATAACATCTATATAGGAGTTGGTTTTTTTAATATGATTACTGAAGGAACTCTGAAATACTTGGGAAGGAAGAATGTTATTCTATGATAGTCAAAGTGAAATTAAACTTACCTAGAATTAGGTGATTCATGAAAGAACAAAACATATTGACCTAACATTTAATTTTATCTAGAATCTACTAGAATAAAAGGTGTTAGAGTTACAACAGATAACAAGGAAACAAAATCTGGATGACATGTCACAGAATGTTTATTCCAAAAAAAATTTAAGGCGGTATTATGTCTCAATGGGACTTGGGTGAATGAAAGGTGATGGAGAACAGTTCGTGAATGATGTAGAAGGTCAGATGCCCAAAATTTCCCCCAAGTGTTGGAGGTTTCCTTAAAAAATTCTTCAAGGGGAAGATTTTTGGGAAATGAATTCAGTTTCAAACATAAGATAAATCCACCAAAAGGAGAGATTATTGGCAGATAAGAAGGCTTGATGTTTCAGCTACCAATAGGAGAGGAAATCCAACCAAAGAGGCAGTCTGATTGATTGTTTTGAAATTTTGATAATTGTACGGTGATTTCTGGTGGATTTTTATTGAGTGTAGCAAGCAGATATGTAAAATTTGATATTTTTGATCTTTGGGTAGGGTTACAAACTTCAAATGGAGGTGCAACTAGTTCATCCAATTGGGCACTTTTATAAAAGTGTGGTGGGGTTATATACAGTATTTAAATCTTGTACTTGAAATGTTTCTGATATCAGTAATTACTTATTGAAGAAGTGTAATCCATATATATTCTGAGTAATCAACATTGGCATTGTTTTCCGAAGGACGTAAGACTAAAATTATGAACCATGTAATCTTTGTGTGTCTACATTACATTCCTTTTATTTCCATTGGATGAATGTTGTGTGTGAGTTATTCATAAGTGTGTGCATGAATTTTGACTTGGTGTGGTTAGAGGGATGCACCATCCTCTCATATTTTGATACACTAAGATCATATGAAGTTCTTGAGGTTTGACTCCACTACATAGAACTTCTGGTGGGTGTGATCTTTTGGTGGACTGATGTTCCTAGTCTCAGTGATCGCACAGTCGGCCCTTATCAACTTCTCATTGATTCACAACTGAAAGGAACTAATCAAAAAACATGGAAGAATGCATGCATGTGATATCGCATATCACATGCCCATTATACACTATGATAGAAACCAATCTTAGGCTACGACAGATTCATCCATATGCCTATGTTTTTAGAAATGATCAAGGGATATTATAAAATAATATATCTTTATTTTTAGTTCATTTCCAATAAGTTTGATAGGGTTCCCATTTTCTTATAGCATGCTCATGTTTATTTGATATTTTTGGTTAACACTTAGCTGTGATTATACACGTTTACTCTGATATTTTATGATTATTATATTATTTATACATTTTTGTATGTGATGTTATTAATAGTATGGTCATTTCATGTTGGTTATAGACTCTTGTCACTAGTTGACAGTCTTTGGTATATAGAAAGGCATGTATGGGGTCATTTATCTCCCTTAAATTGAGCTGGTGGATGGTTTTCCAAGGAGGGGCATTACACTCTGAGCTAAGCCTAACAGATTATCATCATGGAAAGTCATAGTTTGTGATGATATGTTATGATTAGTGTAATAAGGGGTTCACATAGGGATAAAAAATTCACTCATGATGAAAAATATGATGACATGATCTGATCATTATGACTCGTGGAAATTGAAATTATAAACTAACCCATTTCACTAGACCTATAGTAATGAAAGGTCAAGCCACAGATAAAGATGATGTATTCTCTAGATTTTATTAGAATCAAAAATAAAGAAAAATAAAACATTTCAAATATTATAATTGATTTTTTATAACTATTATGAAATCTGGAATATGATGATAACCATCAATATGAATGATTATAATAGTATATGGAAATATGAGAACAAATCTGAATCTCATATGGGTAATAGATAAGAAAATGGAAATTAGACTAATGTCATTTGATATCTTTTTTTATTTTTTAAAAATTATTTTTCATGATTTACTAAACAAATATTTGAATAAGATAATAATCACTATCAAGATATATTTTTCGTTAATCAAATAAATTCTTTATGAATATTTGAGTTTGAGAATCAATTAAAGTTGGAGAATGGGAGATTTAAAGTTGCCTATGAAATTAAAATGTCATTTAATTAAGTAGACATTCATTTTACAATTTCTTATCAAGTAATAGTATGTTGATTGGTCATAATTGATTAGAACTATTATTTTTCATGTTAAATTTTATTTAATAAATTCAAAAAAAAATTATAGAATAATTATGGAAATTTTAAATGAAAAGAAAAATATTGGAATGAAATTAAAAAAAATGAGAGATTTAATCAAACAATATCAATCTTATTCCCCTTAAAAAAGTATCCAACAAGGTATCCCATGGAGAACAATAAAAGTAAACCGGATGAGAAAATTTAAATAAGAGAATAATAAGGTTATCAATAATCTTACTACTTGGGCCTCAAGCTTTGGTTTGGGCACCCCTTGGTGGAGTGAGTAGAATCTTCTCTCTTTATTCAGTTCTCTACCTGAAGATCACAACCTCAATATAAGAGATTATATTTTTTTGAATATAGAATGAATCCAAAAAATAACCATCATCCGACTCTCAGTGAGTTCGCCTAAGTAATCTCTCTTAGTCCCTCTGGATCATCTTTCATAGTCCCATCTCTCTCAGTCCAGTTGGTTAGATGGTTTTTCTCTTAGATAGCTCTCTCTATTTTGAGAAAAAAAAACAGGATTTTTTAATTTTTTTAAAAAATTGGATAGGTTTTTGAATATTTAAAAAATGGTTCTAGAGAAGTGTGAACCTCGTTCACGCTTCTGCCTTTTTTAGGAAAAGTGAATAAGGTTCATGATTCCTATGTAGAATTTCTTAAGAGTAAACATAGTTCACAATTCCTAAATGATTTTAAATATAAATAAATATTACTTAAATATTAAATAAATGTTAATAAAAATCAAATAAATATTCATAAATAATAATAAATATTAATCAAATATCAATAAATATCAATAACTGTTAAAAAATATTAATTAAAAATTGGTCAATATAAATCTTAAGTAAATATTAATAAATATTAATAAATATTAAGAAACATTAAATAAATATTCACAAATATAACAAATATTAAAATAATTTGATTAAATATTAATAAATATTAATTAAATATTAATAAATATAAATAAATATTAATGAATATTAATAAATATTAGTTAAACAATAATTAAATATTAATAAATATTAATTAAACATTCTTATGTGTTAATTAAATAATCCTAAATATTCATAAATATTCTTAAATACCAAAAAATATTAATAAATATTAATAAATGTAAATTAAATAGTAAATAAATATTCATAAATATTAATAAATAATAAATAATATTACTAAATATCTAATAAATATTAATAAATATCAATATATATTGAATAAATATTCATAAATATTAATTAAATATTAATGGATATTAGTAATTAATTATTAAATATTAAAAAATATTGATACTTTTTTGTATTTATGAATATTTATTAATATTTATTTAATATTTATGAATAAATATCAATTAAATTATAATAAAATATAAATAAATATTAATTAAATATTCATATATATTTATTAAATATTCATGAATATCCATAAATAGTCATAAATATTCTTAAATATTAAAAAAATATTAAATTAATATTAAATGAATATTAATAAGTAATAAATGAATGATGATAAATGTTAATAAATAATCATAAATATTACTAAATATTAATAAATATTAATAAATATTAACAAATATTACTCAATATTTATTAAATTTTAATAAATAATAATGAATATTAATAAGTATTGATAAATATTCATAAATATTAATTAAATTTTAATAATTTTTTTAAAAATTATAATTATTAATAATTATATATTGCATATGTATTAATAAATATTTTACTAATGGGGTGCAGGTCAATTGGTGCCCTTCTTCTCCTGGCGTCATGATGTCATGGGATCAAATCTTGGGTGAATCCCCTTTTTGGGGGTGTTATGTTATAAACCACGTAACCTTGTTGAATTTTGTGTGGATTTGTCCAAATTTGTAGGCTAATGGTGAGGGAAAATAATTTCTGAAGGGCATCGGTGAGCACGACTCAACTGTATGTGGTCGGGCGCCGGCTGAGTGAGCATTGGATAAATGAAAGATGGCCCTTTCTCTATGGTGAGGGTGATGTGTATATGCAAATTCCTGAACCAATGCAGATGATCCACCAATGGTGTTCTATGGTGACCGCTCGAGCACACAAGACCAGAATAGGAAGTGTCTTTCGGTTGGATCAGCTGTCGATGATATTCGAGGGCGAGGTGGTTGGTCGGATCATCTCGACGTGACAGTTTGGTGGGGGACTGACACTGATGATAGTGATGTGGTGGTTTCCTCTATTTTTGGTGACGAGCATTTGTGATGGTGAGGTGAGTATAACATCCAAAGATTTTATGGTATGTCTGTTTTAAAATGTGATCTCTTTGATCTCTTATTTGCACACAACACCTAGTTGAACCGTACAATGAAATATCATTATAACATGGTCGTTAAATTCATGTGGAGGAATAGTATTAACCAAATTTTTATATTTATATATATTCAAAAAAATTACATTCAACCAATAGATTTGATAGGCATAAGATAAGAATAAATCCAATTTTAAGCATAAAAACTATATTTTTCTAAAGGAAATTTTGTCTCCTTTTAATGGTGAACTTGTTTTAAAAATAATTTTTGAAAATTTTATAAATTAAATTTAACAAAATAAAAAATATTTTCAAAATTTTAATATCAAAATTTACTTTGGTTGAATTTTTGGTATTTTTCTGATATGTTTCATTTTTTTATTAATAGTAAAATATACTACATTTTAATTGAAAACTGCATTTTTGTTTAATTATTTTTTATAGTTAAATTATATTTTAAAATTGTTTTAAAGTATAAATAGTTCAATTATACATCAATAAATAAAATTTGTTTCATTATAATCAATTTCACATTGAAATTGAATATAAAAACTTTTTAATCTTTTGAACATTTTTACTTTATAAACTTATTGTTTCATCTCGTCTGCATGATTAATTTAAAATTAATTTATACAAATTTTTTGAATTCAATTATGAAAAATTTATTCCATATTTGGAATCATAATTTCAAAATTTAGTAAATGGTCACTTTTTATTTTCTTGACCAATATGAATAGTAAACTTGGATGTTTTAATTGTCACGGTTTAGGGTAAATCAATCAATTAAGGGTAAAAATAATATTATAAATATTATTAAATTATCCTAAAACTTGTTCTAATTTTATTTTATGAGTGATTTTCAACCAAAATAATATTTGGGACGATTTTATGGCCTCTTTGAGCCACTTGGTTGATTTTAATCCTTTATAGTATTTTATTCTATGAAAAGTCGAATATGTCATACTCATGTTTTTAATAAATATTACATTTTTAATATGTGGTTATTCAAAAAATGAATTTCAATATAAATAGTTATTTAAAATCTAAAAATTTTATATTCATAATGATAATTTATTTTTAATTTTTAGGAAATAAATAATTACCTTAAATGCTTACATAATGATGATGCAGTGATTCTTTAAATAATGGTAATATCAAATAAATAATATTAAAAATGTTAAGATAAATATAATTCAAGATTATTAAAGTCATCCACGAATCTTATTGATGAAATATACATATTAGAGATGTATTAAAGGTTTTGTTTAGAAGTTATCTTGTGTATTGATATTTTTTAAAAGTCAAAGTAATGAATAATGTCAAAATTGACATTAAGGATATTTTAAAATAAATGATATTTTATTAAATTATATAAAATTTATAAAAATATAAAGTTTTTCCAAGAGATTTATATAAGATTTAAAATTTCATCCATGATTTAATTATGGTTAGTTTTTCATTTTTTAGTAATTATACAGACCCTCAAAGAGTAAAAATCCATGTTGTGGCGCAAAGAGTTAAAGGGATTAAATAAAGGTTAAAACAAAAGATAAGCATAAGAATGTGACCTAAACTTGTATAAAAATTATTTTATGAGATTAATTCAACCCTTAATCATATTATCTTCTAAATTACTCACTTTTTATCCATTTTTAATTTGAATTTTATTTACATTAACTAATATTTTGAGAGTTTTCAAAAGTGCCCCTCACCACAGTTATAAAAGGGAACCTCCTCCCTCACTTATTCATAAAACATTGAGCTTTATATATCTACCAAAACCTAACCATTTACCCTCCTAAAAAACTTATACAAGTTTTGGAGATCCTAGTCTTCCAAAAAGACAATCCCAAGATCCCTTAAGAAGAGATCTCAAGGAATTCTTCCGAAGAAGAGGTAATCATTTTTACCAACTCATCCAAGTTCATTTCTTCTTCTACATCCACTTCATGTTTTCTTTCCATGATAAATTAATAAGTATAATATAATATATATTTTTATATGTTATTATTATTATGTTACAACCATATTCTACTTTTTAACCATCCTATGAAAAATGAAAACACTGTGTGTGCGTACGTACGGTTTACCGTCTCCACGTCATAGTGTAATCTATTTTTCATCACCAATTTACTTGGATGGGTATAATGATGTAAATAATGGATATATATAATAATTATGATGTGATATTTATTCTTTAAAAATTAATATACCATCCAATTCATTACCCTTTCACCATTAAGGGAATGATATCGCTGCTCGTGCGTACTTATGACCTACCGTCTCCACGATGCGATGCGATTCATTTTCCATGTTAACCATTCAAGAGTTATTATAAAAAAGTATATAATGAATATATATGATATTTATGAAATTAATATCATTCTATATATGAAATAAATATATACTATGCATAAGAAATGTGACTTACATGACAAAACAAGCATAGGAAAATGAAACATTTGACACCCAAAACAAGGGTAATCACGAAATATTAAGAACAAAACGATATAAGACGATCATATATGATATCATAAATATTTATATGGTTCTATTTTAATTTAATAGCATGCTTTAAAACATTATAAAAGAGTTTAAAACATGTTAAAATTCAAAAATATTTTTACTATTAACCTACGAATGTTTAAAGTATTTTTACGCAAGATTTAATTTTTTATAAAATGGTTTGAAAGGAATATTTTTTTTTCATTTTACAACCGAGGTACTTTATGACTGTTTTGACAAAAAATACTGAAGGAATGTTTTTTTAACTTATGCAGCATGGGGGGATTTTTCTGCCATCATGAAAACGTAATGTTTTGAAGCTTAATTTACAAGTTTATAAAGTTCTATTCAATGAAATTTTCTTCTTTTATAAATGCACGAATTTTTAAATAAATTATTTCAATGTAAAAAGGGGGTATTTCTCTCAAGAATTTTTTATGATTTTATTAGAGTATTTTCATTTATTTAAACACACTTTTTTGAATTGTATGCTTAATTGAGATTGATCTATTATGATATCATTTACCAAATTTTATTAAATGGTTTTTGATCAGTTTGAATATGGATGTGCTATTTTTATACAATTCACTGTATTACTTAGAATGATTTGTGATTTTGTTTACTGATTGGTGAAATTTATTTAAATTTTTTGTGTATATGTTGTTTATGTTTCACCCCATTCATATGAGGAATGAATTGGACTTAATAAGTGATTGGTGAGGTCTACAATATCTCATTGATGCATCAGTAGATCTCATGAGACAAACTAGATTGGATTTTGGACATAGCCTTACCCATTTATTAGATTCTGGGTACTAAGCCTTGATAATTTTAGATTCTTAGCACGAATCATTGATAGTATTATATTCATGGTACGAATCCTTGATAGTATTTTTCAGATATTTTCCATTATTTATTCCGTCATTATGAATTCAGTTATTGATATTCAATATGATTATTAGATTAGTTATAATATCCATGGTTAAGTTTCTTTTTCATGTGATTATTTATATAGAATTATTTGATCATATTTATTCTTAACAGATTATGCTCAAGTTATTCATTAAATGGCATGTGTTTCAGTTATTTACCTTTAAATATTTTTATACCTTATTTACTCGTAGCTTTCATTATACACATACCCTTACTGGGCATTTGAACTCACCCCTTTCATATGTTTAATTTTTCACTAGGATTCCAAAAAGTATATTATGACTGATATGAATCTAAGAGAATAATGGTGTTCTAAAAGAAAATACTTTTTATATTTTATGTTTAAAATATAATTTTAATTTCAAATATCTATCAACTTTATCTAGACTACTAAACTATTTGGTCCTTTGGAATGTGATTCTTGTATCTTATTCCAATTTAATAAAGTAACCACCGACTCTAAGAAACTGGGGTCAAGGTATTTACAGTTTGTATCATAGGAATTTTAGTAGAAATCTTGAGAAATATATTTATGAAAACATATATTAGATAACAAATCCCCATGAAAGAATTTGGAAATATATCCAAATAAACTTATCTTGTGATTTAAAGATTAGTTATACCTAAATTTTCAATTTAGGTTATGTTATTCACTAGTTCTTAGATTAAACATTATGTTTTACAATGTTATGATATAATATAGTATATGTAATCATTTATAAATGGTTCCTAATATAAGGAATTAGAACTGCATCAATGCACATAATCCAAAGAGTAAGAATGGTCTTTTCTGTAATGGGTTTAAGCTAATATTTTGAAGGGAACTAATCTCCCAAAAATTCTAGTCATATAAGGACATAGTATCATGTTCTATTGATGTAAATAAATAATTATCTAATTATTATGGATTTGTATGGAAGCATGAAAATAAGAGTACAGTAGGGGGGGAATATAGATAAATGAAAAAAGATAAATAAATATTTTCCCTCATGTGATAATTGTGGAAATAAATACCATGGTACTTGATTAAAGTGAATGGGAGTTTTATAAAAGTGTTGAGAGAAATCCCACTATTCTTTTGATTTAAAGAGTAAAAAAATCTTTCCAATATACAATGCTTCAAATGAAAGGATATGGGACACTATAAAAATCAATGTCTCAAGCATCAAATGAATATACCCCAAAAGAGGATAATGGATTGTGGTCAATCATATGTTACTAACACAGATGAATATGAGGGATTAATATTCCTATGTTTGGATTCACGAATTATGTTTTAATATTATTTTATCAAGGATATTCAATATATAATAATAATGAGATATACAAATATTGTATTGTAGTACTTCTTCCTTGTAGATTTGGAAGCATGCATGTTTCTATTTAAGGTGATCAAGGAATTCATATATTTGATATGTGAAAATAAGATATACATTACATTTTTTGTTGAATATAATGTTAAGATTTATTTTTGAAATTTAATGCCCTTTTTGGTCTTTGAATTTGGATTGATGTATTTTGGATGAGTCTTAAGATAACTACTTATGGAATGTATTAAGTTGAACTTTGGATATTATTGTTTGAGGTTAAAGTATGATTTATTATATTGGATAACTTGTCTTAACCATTTTTTGTTTCAGTAATCATTTAAAATCCTAATAAATGACTTGTTGATCTTATAATTCATAAAATTACTTCAGGTGTGAAAAAATCATCTTGAATATTCATTTCTAGGTGTAAGGGATGAAGTGAAAATAGATCGAAGCACAACCAAATGATGATATTATTCTTATGACATGGAAACAAATCAATTATGTTCTTATATGTATAGTAAAATAATCCCTAAACTCTAGGAAAAGGATTTTGGAATAAAAATGTTGTATCTTTACTTTTCTTTTTGATAAATCAATGGTATTTTAACTGATCACAACATTATAGTTTTGTGATGGTTAACTTTTTAATGACCATGTTATATATCACTCTCCATTGGAACTTGATATTTATATTTATCTTATTTTTAAAGGTTTTCACTTACCACTAATGTTTTCCTATTAAAAATTCCAATTTTGTGGTGACCATTGCATTTCTCTATCCCTCTTATTAAGAGGATGTTTTATTAACCATATTTCTGATGTGGGCTTCCCATGAAATAATTTTGTAGTATCAACCATTGATTTTTGATGTTCAATTTAAAATTCATAGGAAATAGTTTATTGAATACGGATAGAATGTAACACCCCAATATTTTATGGTATGTATCTTTTTAAATTTAATCTCTTCGGTAGCTTACATTGCACGCAACACCCAGCTTAACCATATAATGAAATATCATTATAAACTAGCTATTAAATTGGTGGGAATCAATAGTATTAAACACATTATGAAATTTATATATATTAAAATATTTTTAAATTAAACCAATATATTTTTAGGCATAAGATAAGAATAAATCCAATTTTAATCATTAAAAGCTATATTTTTTTAATGGAAGTTTTTTCACCTTTAAATGGGGCACTTGTTTTAAAAATAAATTTTTAAAATTTTATAAATTCTATTTGAGAAAATAAACTTTATTTTTTATAGTGTAATATAAAATTTACTTTTCTTCAATTTTTGGTATTTTTCTGATATGTTTCTTTTTTTAATGAATAGTAACAAAAGTTGTCTTTTAATATAAAATTGCAATTTCATTTAATTTATTTATATAGTTAAACTATATTTAAATTTATTTTAAAGTATAAAAAGTTAAATTATACATAAATAAATCCAATTTACTTTATTAGAATAAATTTCACCCTGAAATTGGATATAAAAACATTTCATCTTTTGAACAATTTTACTTTAAAAACTCATTGTTTCATCTCGTCTGCTTGATTAATTTTAAATTAATTTCAGAAAATTCTATGAATTGAATTATTAAAAATAGATGCCATATTTTGAATCAAAATTTTCTAATTTAGTAAGTAGTTCCCTTTTATTTTGTTGACCAATACAAATAGTAAACTTAGTAATGTTAATTACCATGGTTAAAGATGAATCAGGTAATTAATGGTAAAATTAATATTATCAATATTATAAAATCACCCTAAAACATGTCTTAATTTTATTGTATGAGTGAGTTTCAAATAAAATAATATTTGTTCTGATTTTATTTCCTCTTGAATACCTCCAGAAGAAGAAGAATTGTACGAGGTGATCTAGACCTTCACCCGGATAGTGCACTAGATCCAGACAGCATTCCAGGTTATTTTTACTGGGAAACTAGGGAAACTGCAAAGGGGGATATCGTGAGAGCAGTAAAAGACTACTTCTAAGGGGGGAACTTTCTGCGTATTGGATGTGAAACTAAAATTACTTTAATCCCAAAGGTGTGTAATCCCCAATACATTAAGCAGTATCGTACTATAATTATGTGCAAATTTCCATATAATGTTCTCTATAATATTCATAACAAAAGGCTGGATCCCTACTTGATATCTTGGATGGCACCAGAGCAACATGGTTTTATTAAGGGGCGGACAATACAAGGGGTGATTGGAATAGTGCAGGAGATGGTGAATGACATCAATAACAAAGTCTTTAGGTGTAATCTGGTGATTAAATTAGACATGATAAAGGAATATGATAGGATGGAATGGGGATTTATTCTAAGGGTTTTGTCCTACATGGGGTTTTCCTACTAGACCAGGGACCTTATGTTTCGGTGCTTCATCTCGGCGTGGGTCTCAACTTCTTTTATGGGAAATAAATTTGGTTTCTTCAAGGATTGTAGAGGGCTCAGGCAAGGGGATCCTCTCTCTCCCACTATTTTCATCCTATCTAAAAATGCTCTTAGCCACTCCATTAACTGGGGGCTTCGCATTGGGAAAATACTTTCGTATAGAAACTGGAATGCTTCAGGGGGCACCTTGCACTTGATGTTTGCGGATGACATGATTCTATTCATAAATGGTAGTAGGAGATCAGTGCTTGGGATGAATCAGATCCTTGGTGATTACTGTAAGTGGAGCAGGCAAGTGGCTAATAGGGAGAAAAGCCTTTATTTCACTACAAATAAGATCTCAGGTGGGAGGAAAAGGATCCTCGATGCCAATCTGAATATGAGAAGAGGGATTTTTCTTATGGAGTATCTCATAACGCTGGTTATTCCTTACTCTCTCTGTCTGCATCACTTTGATAAAATCATTAGTAAGATCATAGGGTGCATCTATAATTTGATGAATAGGTTTCTATATTTTGGTGCTGCATAAAACTCATCAACAGTATCCTAGTGTCTATCCCCATGAAAATTCTTTCCACCCTGAAGGTTCCCAAAAGTGTCATTTCTAACATGGAGAGGATTTTTGTGGAATTTATATGTGATGGATATATGGAAGGTAGACACCTTTGGTCTTCGGGGGAGCACCTGGAAAGATCAATTTCGAAAGGGGCATCAATTTGAGGAGCTTTGCTTTGACTATACAAGGGTTGCACGTGAAACTCACATGGGAGGATATGGAAGGCAAGACCCTTTGGGGAATGATCATGAAAGATATATATTGTTAGGATGTGAACATACAGAGATCAAACCCTTTTAAGATATGGAAGATGATCCATCAATATATTGAGACCCTGAGACCTCTATCTCAATGGCTGGTTGGAAAAGGTGATATTAATTTTTGGGAGCATAACTGGGGGTGGAAGGTTGTGGTTTCCGGGCTTCCCCACACCTTTCATTTCCTTCAGGGATTCATCTGATCATACTGGTTTTATTGAGGACATAATTTATGAGGACCATCATATTTTTTTCAACAAAATTGTGCTTAGTGATGATCTGGACAAATTCATTTTTTTAGGTTCCACATCGGGAGAGTTCTCAATCAATGATTTTTTTCATGTGAGGACGGTTCCAATTAATGTCAACCCATGGGGGGAGATGCTGTGGTGCAAGGAGGTTCCATCTAAATTTTATTTCCTATTGTGGAGAGTGAGACATAATACTCTACCCACGGAAGATAGAATTCTACGAATGGGGGTTAGCCTGGATTCCAAGTGCTACTGTTGTAGGGATCCTAAAGAGGAAATGGTGGGGAACCTCTTTGTGGATAGTGACAGGGAAATATGGGTGTGGTAGGTGCATGGGGCCTTCACCGGCTGGGAGAATCAAGGAGGAAAGCTGGATTATTTCTTCATTTTTTTGTTTCTAGGGGGAGGGTGGTAAGGGTCCCGAGAGGAAAGGTTGGGTCATTATCCTCATGGTGGGCTGCTGGATCATTTGGAAGGCTCGAAACGATTCTTTCCACAACAAGACAACAGGTTCTCATACCAGTATGAACATTAAAATGAGAAATACACTAATGGACCTGGCCAGCTTGTGCACTAATTGTCAAGTTGGTCCATCAGTAAGCCCTTCTCTTCTAATTCATGTTGTATCTAACAAGGACAGCAGGTAGGGGTAGGGGAATTGGGTCTGTTGGCACCATCCCAGCTGTGGTTTCAAACTAAACTCTAACGGATCTCTTCTCAATGGGGAGATGCATGGTGGAGGCATAATCAGGGATAGGGAGGGGTTGGTCATTGCTGCATTCTCATCATGGTATGGGAGGGGTGATGTTGTGCAGGCAAAGGCCATGGCCATGGTTATCTGGCTGGAGTTATACAAACAAAGGCATATCAACCTTAAGGTAGTGGATACAAACTCAATGATCCTCTATAATGAATTATCTGGCATGCATAAGTACCCTTGTAACATTTCTTACATGATTTGGAAGTGTAAACAGCTCATGGGAGTCCACACAGAGATCAATCATACTTGGTGGGAAGGCAACATGGCAGCTGACTTCTTGGCATCCACAACTCATTCGAACCAAAGTATATCCTACTTCCTTCACATGGGATCCTTTCCCACTGAGGAAATCAATTTTATTGTTAATAATGATTTGGGACTTCACTACTTTAGACCCCCTTGATTCATCTTTTTTGTGGCATGCTTTCTACAAAATCAATAAAAATGTTTGTATTCAGTCAGTTAGGAGGCATGGCATAATGATATCCAAAGCATGGAATATATGAAATCATAAAATATAAGCATGGGATCATATAAACATGGAATCATATAAATGTATAATAATCATAAAAGATGTCTTTAGTACGGTTCAAGGCTAACTACCAATCATGTTTCCCATTTTAGTATGGGTCAAGGCTAACTACCAATCTCGATTCCCATTTTAATACGGGTCAAGGCTAATTGCCAATCCTGTTTCACATCATATCTCATGTGACATAACATTACCCAATGCATTGGAGTGCTATCTGAGAGAACTCATCTCAGAATTTTCATGAATATTATTGTCACATAACTAATCATACATAATCAACCATACATAAACATAAGGGTAATCATGGAAAGAATTGGGTACCACAATCATGACATAAAGCATAACCAATGGACGTATCATGAAAGTGTCCATCAAAGAAAGGGATTAGAACATAAATGGATGTTGATAGGGTAAAATAGGCCTATAACATGGTAAGTTATGTCAAACAAAAGTGACAACGTATAAGAAATGTATTTTAGAAACATTAGCATTTAAACATTTTTGTGTGGTTTTAAGGTAAATACTATAGAGATTTTAAAATAGAAAAGAGGAAAATATTTTATATAAATCCATAATTGAACCAAGAAGGATTTCATGATAAAAAGACTAATTTTATAAAGAAACTTTTGTCTTAAAAAAAGGATAAAGTGCACCTGAAATTGGGTAAAAATTTGGGATGTTCCCTTAAAACAAGTTTTCTTATCAGAAAGTTCTAAGGAGGGAATCATTTTAAAACATGTATATCCCCAAAAGAGAGTGGTGAAAGGGTATTCATAAATAAATTTTTTAAAACCACACAATATTTATAATATGTACATAAATAGATAAGATAACTCCATTTTGATCTAAATAAAGATAAGGCAACCCGAAAGAACAAAGAAGGTTTAGGTAGAATTCATCACGGTTTATTGGCACGGTGTTGGGTGTACCTAATAAGGATTTATGAGAGATAAAATCGGTTTCTCATCACTTATACATCATGAGGTAAGTATGGGGGAGGTGCTTAATCATACCCCATCATTAGGGATTTCACAAAAAAGGCATATCATAGAGTACAATCTTGATTAAGAGTGAAATGGAGAGGGTCCCTTACCTTAAATCCAGTGGTGTTATCCACTTGTTATTAATGACCTAAATAAATAAATTCGGTTTATTAATTTACAATTCAATAACCCCTTATATATTTAATTGATTTATTATAACCATTTTTGGTTCATTCAAGACCTTTTTGATTGGTTATAAGGTTCAATTTCATTGTTCAGGCTCGTTTGCTTACTTGGTTTTAATGACCAGTTTGCTTATATTCATGTTTGGATAAACATGAAAGATGGAAGTGGTTGTCTAGAATTGAAGTTATATTTTATTAGTGAAAATTCAGGAGATTACATGGTTATAAAAATTCATTCGATTTTTGGGAGTGAAGATGAGTTATTATATAAAACCTTAGTGATAACTATTTTGGTTAATCGGTGGGTTTGATTACAAAGAACATGTTTTGCTTTATAACTTAATATCATTTGTAGAAAAGGATTATAGAAAAAAAAATAGGATATATTACATATATAATAATCTGTTTCAATAATAACACAAATTTTTTCATGACCAGAATTAAAGATGACAAAATAAATTCATAAATTGTTGTCCTTAAATGTGTTAAATTTACACATCTCAAACTGTGTTTTCATTTTTTTTCAAATAAAAGATGGGGAAAGAAGAGATGAAAATGAAATATCTCATTAGAATAAAAACAATTCAGTACATGTATGTTACCGGAGTGATCATACTATTTGGGTGAAGGTATGTGAGGAAAGAAACAAGAAAATAAAAGAACTTAAAAGAAATAAAATAATTTGAATGAGGAATTTACCTCTTGAGTTTATCTCCATTGAGAACCTCTTAAAGAGAAGGGTTTTGGTATTTTGAAGAGGCTAGGGGTTGTTGGACGTGGTGAAGGAACTTGGAGAGATATTTGGGCAGAATATTAGCAAGGTACAAGGCTTGAGAGTAGTGAAGAGAAGAGGGAGTGAGGGGGGTTTATAGTGGAGGAGAGGATGGTTTTCATAATTTTTTAATCATTAGTTTATTAATTTACATCAAGACTATAAATAGTGATGATTTCATGACCAAGAATAGTAATAAATGCATGTGACTTCAAACCAATTGGGATTACATTAGCATATCATCATCAATGACTCAATAAATCCATTATTTATCATTTATCGTAATTTGTCGTATTTTACTATTCATAAAAAATTCAAGTATTTTAGGAAAATCCCAGAAATTCACCCTAACCATTTTTTGATGTGTATAATCCAAAAATGAAATCCATTTTTCAAAAATAATTTTCTAAATATAATTATTTTAATATTTAATTAAACTAATAATTTATTAAAATACTAGTTTTAAAACATTTATTTACTTATTCAAAAATATAGGTAAATCATACTTTCACTTTAATATTATTTTTATACTATCATAAATAAGATTACTATTCATTAGGTATGCTACTATTCATAAGGGTATGTTACTATTCATAAGGGTATGTTACTATTCCCCAAAAATTATTTTTTTCTTAATGGACACCAAATAACTTACTAATTGCAACCGTGTATGTTGGATTTTTGAAATTCAAATCACAGAAGTGAAAAAATTATGTTTAAATGTCACATAGCACTTAGTAGTTCATTTTTTTGTGATTTAATGACATATTTATAAGAAAGGAATTTACATTTATAAATCACTGGGTCGTTACAAGATAAGGTTAAAAATTTCATCCATGATTCATTCAGGGTTAGTTTTTTGTTTTATAACAACAATATTGACCCTCAAAGAGTAAAAATCTATGTTGTCGTGGTAAGAGTTAAAAAAATTATAAGAGGGTTAAAACGAAAAGATAAGGGTACTAATGTTACATATAATTATCTAAAAATTATTGGATGAGAGTATTTCAACCCATCCTCATCTTATCTTAAAAATAACTCACTTTGGAGCTATTTGGAATTGAAAATTAATTTATATTAATTTAATATTTTGAGAGTTTCCAAAAGTACCCCTCACCTCAATTATAAAAGGGTACCTCCTCCCTCACTTCCTCACAAAACCCTGAGCCATTTATATCAACCAAACCATGCCAATTTGTCCTCCCAACATCCTTATATAAGTTATGGAGATCCAGGTTTTTCAGAAAGGCCATCCCTGGACCCCTTAAGAAGAGATCTAAAGGAAATCTTCCAAAGGATATGTAATCGTTATTACAAACTCATCCATGTTTATTTCATCTTCTACTTCCTCTTCATGTGTTATTTCCACGATAAAGTAATAACTCTAGTATCATCTATGTGCTGATATTTTATTATGATTATGGAACAACCATATTCCTCCTTTTAACCATCCTATGAAAAACAAAAACATTATATGTGTGTGTGTATGGATTACCGTCTTCACGCCATGGTGTAATCTATTCTCGATCACCACTTTACTTGGATGGGTATAATTATGGAAATAATATGTGTGTGTGTGTGTGTGATAATTATGAGATGATATTAATTATTTAAAAATTAATATACCATCCACTTCATTACCCTTACATCATTAATGGAATAATATCGTTGATCATGCGTACATACGGTCTACCGTCTTCATGACGTGATGTGATTCATTTTTCATGTTAACCATTCAAGAATGATTATAAAAATTTATATAATGAATAAATATGATATCTATGAAATTAATATCATTATTTAGATGAAATAAATATATCAAATTTATAAGAAACGAGACTTACATGACAAAGCATGCCTAGGATAATGAAGTAGTTATCACCCGAAACAAGGGTAATAACAAAATATTATTAACAAAATGATATAAGAGGATAATATATGATATCATAAATATGTATATAGTTCTAGTATAAATTAATAACATTATTTAAACCATTATACAGGAAGTTAAAACATGTTCATCTTACAAAAAGTGCAAGGTAAGGGTCATTTCACAATCTCATTATTATTCGAGATTGTATATAGTTAAGTCTCCATTGGGAAATATTTTCTTCTGTGTCCATGTTTTCTAAAAATGTTTTCAAAAAGATTTTTACTATTATCCTATGAATTTTTAAATTCATTTTACCCATGTTTTTCCTTTTGAATGGAATCTTTTTTCCATTTTTCAAACGCTGTACTTTATGAGTTTTTGACAAAAAATACAGAAAGAATCTTTTTTTATCTTATGCGGCCTGAGCAGGTTTTTTTGTCGTAATTACACCTTAATGTTTTGAATCTTCCATTACAAGTTTAAAAGGTTCTTTTCAAAGAAAATTTTTTCTTTTATAAATGTGCATCTTTCTAAATAAATGATTTCAAAGAAAAAAAAGGGTATTTCTCTCAAAAAAAATTAATGATTTTATTAGATTATTTTCATCTAAATTATCAACTTTTATTAAATCTTATTCTTCATTGAGATTGATCTATTATGATATCATCTTCCATATTTTATTGAATGGTTTATGAACAGTTTGATTGTGGATGCGCTATTTTTATACCATTAAATATATTTATTCGAATGGTTTGTGATTATGTTTACTGATTGGGGAATGTTATTTACATTTTATATGTATATGTTGTTTATGTTTCACCACATTCATATTAGTAATGAATTGGACTTATTAAGTGGTGGGAGGGGCCTGCTATATCCCCTCGATGCATCAGAAGGTCTCATGAGAAAACAAGACTTAGTGTTGGCCAAGACCTTACCCAATTATTAGATTCTTGGTATGAAGCATTGATATTTTTAGATTCTTGGCATGAAGCATTAACAATATTAGATTCTTTGTATGAAGCCTTGATTATATGTTTCAGATGTTTGGTATTATGCATTCCATCATTATGAATTCAATTATTGATGTTTCATGTGATTATTCGATTAGTTATAATATATATGGTTAAGTTTCATTTTCATGTGATTATTTATATGAAAATATTTGATCATATTTTATTCCTGTCAGATTATGTTCGAGTTATTGATTAAATGACATGTGTTTTTGTTATTTACATTACCATCTTGTTTATGTATTATTTTCTCATAGATTCTATTTTAGCTTCTTGTTTCATATGTTTTATTTTTTCCCAAAATTCCAAGAAGTATATTATAACTCATATACAGGGTTAACCTAAGAGAATAATGGTGTTCTCCAAGAAAATATTTTTTTGTATTTTATTTTTAAAATGTAATTTGAATTTCAAATGTGTATCTAGTTTACCATGATTACTAAACTACTCGGTCCTTTTGGATGTGATTCCTTATATCTTATGTCAATGTAATAAAGTAAGGATCGACTCTGGGTAACTAGGGCCAGAGTCATTATAGTGAGAGAAATGTCGGGGGGTGGGGTGAAAACTACCGAATAAAAAAAGTGGGGGAGGTGGAGGTCTTCACTGGTGACAGGAGTAGGCCTTTTGGGAGAGTAAAAAAATTGGGACTTTGGGCATTTATATGTAATAGGGCATGTGGGCCTTTAAATATAAATAAATATGACTGAATAGCCCGAAAACCTTCATTTTTATTGATTTCTGATAACCCCCCTTTCAAGGGATGAGGGGGAACTCATACAAGGCTTGTAGGATTAGTGATTACATGGCCCATAGGCTTAAGAGATATTACATGACCTGAATGTCTTAGGGAATTCAACCAGACTATAACTACAAGGAACTGCCCCTCCCTAGCATATGCATCATGATGGTAGCTCTCCATCGTCACATGGTTTTCTGGCTAAGCTTCCTGCGTAAGCACAGGCTGGTCTCGATGGCGTAGCCATACCCTCTCATTCTTTAAAATTCATTGGTTCTACTTTGGTGAGTGTGTGTGCTCTGAATCCTCCTATAGGGCTGCTCCTTTCTTGTAGAGTTTTTTTGGGGCAATTTCATGTGGCCCAAAGGCCTTGAGGTAGCTCAAAGGCCATAAAGGTAGCCCGAAATCCCTACTGACCCGAAGGCCTCGGTGGCTCGAAGGCCTTATGGACTCCAAGTCCAAACTGGTGGCCTAAGGTGAATAGTTTCGGCAGCTACATACCGAACATTACCTGCTACAGTACTGCTATAGTAGCCTAGGAAATATGTCTTCGCTTGGTTTTGAACCTGGGTCTTGTGGATGCACTCAAGGATACCTCACTAACTGGGCTGAGGCTCATGTCACTACGGCAAAATCATGATTTAGAGGCGGTTTTTTGTCGTTTCGCAGTAGTTTAAACCGCCGCTAAATAGATTGCCGGCGATTTTGAAAAATCGCCGCGAAATCGTGCGTCGGGAAACTATTCGCGGTGGTTTTTAAAACTGTCGCAGAACGTTTCGCGGCGGTTTTTTAATTTTTTTTTTAATTTTTTTTTAATTTTTTTTTATTTTTTTTTTAATTTTTTTGTTTTATTTTATTTTTTATTTTATTCTATTTATTTTATTTATTTCATATTTATTTTATTTATTTCGTATTTATTTATTTACATTATTTATCCATGCATGCACATCCCATGCACATGCCCATGCCCATGCAATATAATGAAATACTGTATTTGGTGAGATTTGAACCCCTAACTTCTTGGATATTTTCCAAAGACTTTACCACTCCAGCAAGCTCGTCAGGTGGTTAATAAACAGAATTTAATATACTTATATATATTAATTGAAAAAACAAATAATACATAAATAATAGATATAAACTCAATATTAATAAATAACAAATAATGAATAATAAATAATAAATAATAAATAATAAATAATAAACAAATATAAATAATAAATAATAAATAAATATAAATAATAAATAATTAATAAATATAAATAATTAATAAATATAAATAATAAATAATAAATAATAAATAATAAATAATAAATAATAAATAATAAATAATAAATAATAAATAATAAATAATAAATAATAAATAATAAATAATAAATAATAGATAATAAATAATAAATAATAAATAATAAATAATAAATAGATATCAATAATAAATAAATATAAAAAATAAATAAAAAAATAAAAAATAAAAAATAATAAATAAAAAATAAATATAAATAATATATAATATATAATAAATATTAAATATTAAATAGTAAATAATAAATATTAAATAATAAATAATTATAAATAATTAATAATTAATAATTAATAAATATAAATAATTAATAAATATAAATAATTAATAATTAATAAATATAAATAATAAATAATAAATAATAAATAATAAGTAATAAATAATAAGTAATAAATAATAAATAAATAATAAATAATAAATAATAAATAATAAATAAATATAAATAATAAATAAATATAAATAATTAATAATTAATAATTAATAATTAATAATTAATAATTAATAATTAATAATTAATAATTAATAATTAATAATAAATAATAAATAATAAATAAATTTAAATAATAAATAATTAGTAATAAATAATAAATAATAAATAATAAATAATAAATAAATATAAATAATAAATAATAAATAAATATAAATAATAAATAATAAATAATAAATAATAAATAATAAATAATAAATAATAAATAATAAATAATAAATAATAAATAAATATAAATACTAAATAATAAATAAATATAAATAATAAATAATAAATAAATATAAATAATAAACAAATATAAATAATAAATAAATATAAATAATAAATAGTAAATAATAAATAAATATAAATAATAAATAATAAATAAATATAAATAATAAATAATAAATAAATATAAATAATAAATAATAAGTAAAGATAAATAATAAATAATAAATAATGAATAATAAATAAATATAAATAATAAATAAATATAAATAATAAATAGTAAATAATAATTAATAAATAATAAATAATAAATAACAAATAAATATAAATAATTAATAATTAATAGTTAATAAATATAAATAATAATTAATAAATAAATATAAATAATAATTAATTAGTAAATATATAATTGTTAATTAATAAGTAAATATAAATAATCAATAATAAATAATAAATATTAAATAATAAATATTAAATAATAAATAATAAATAATAAATAAATATAAATAATAAATAAATATTAATAATAAATAACAAGTAATAAATAAATATAAATAATAAATAATAACTAAATATAAATAATTAATAAATATAAATAATTAATAAACATAAATAATAAATAATAAATATAAATAATAAATATAAATAATAAATAATAAGTAATAAATAAATATAAATAATCAATAATAAGTAATAAATAAATATGAATAATAAATATTAATAAATAATAAATATTATTTATTTTATTTATTTCGTATTTATTTTATTTTTCTTATTTATTTAGTATTTATTTTATTCATTTTATTTATTTTATTTATTTTATTCATTTTATTTATTTCATATTTATTTTCTTTTTCTTATTTATTTTATTTATTTATTTTATTTTATTTATTTTATTTATTTATCCATGCATGCACATCTCATGCACATGCCCATGCAATACAAAGAAATACTGTGTTTGGTGAGATTTGAACCCCTAACCTCTTGCATATTTTCCAAAGACTTTACCACTCCAACAAACTCGTCATTTGGTTAACAAACAAAATTTAATATACTTATATATATTAATTGAAAAAACAAATAATACAGAAAGAATAGATATAAACTCAATAATAATAAACAACAAATAATGAATCGTAAATAATAAATAATAAATAATAAATAAATATAAATAATAAATAATAAATAAATATAAATAATAAATAATAAATAATAAAAAAATATAAATAATAAATAAATATAAATAATCAATAATAAATAATAAATAATAGATAATAAATGATAAATAATAAATAATAAATAATAAATAATAAATAATAAATAATAAATAATAAATAATAAATAATAAATAATAGATAATAAATAATAAATTAATGTAAATAGTAAATAATAAATAATAAACAAGAAATAAGAAATAAATATAAATAATAAATATCATATATTATATATTAAATAATAAATAGTAAATAATAAATAATAAATAACAAATTAATATAAATAATAAATAATAAATATAAATAATTAATAATTAATAAATATAAATAATAAATTATAAATTATAAATTATAATTAATAATTAATAATTAATAACTAATAAATACAAAATAATAAATAAATATAAATAATAAATAATAAATAAATATAAATAATAAATAATAAATAATAAATAATAATTAATAATTAATAAATAATAAATAAATATAAATAATAAATAATAAATAATAAATAAATATAAATAATAAATAATAAATAATAAATAATAAATAATAAATAATAAATAAATAATAAATAATAAATAAATATACATAATAAATAATAAATAAATATAAATAATAAATAATAAGTAAATATAAATAATAAATAATAAATAATTTAAATAATAAATAAAAATTAAATAATAAATAAATATAAATAATAAATAATAAATAAGAAATAATAAATAATAAATAATAAATAAATATAAATAATAAATGATAAATAATAAATAATAAATAATAAATAATAAATAATAAATAATAGATAATAAATAATAAATAATAAATAATAAATAACAAATAATAAATAAATAATAAATAATAAATAATAAATAATAAATAAATATAAATAATAAATATTAATTAAATATAAATAATAAATAATAAGTAAATATAAATAATAAATAAATATAAATAATAAATAGTAATTAATAAATAAATATAAATAATAAATAATAAATAATAAAAATATATAAATAATAAATAATAAATAAATATAAATAATAAATAATGAGTAAATATAAACAATAAATAATAAATAATTAATAATAAATAAATATAAATAATAAATAAATATAAATAATAAATAGTAATTAATAATTAATAAATATTAAACATTAAATAATAAATAATAAATAATAAATAAATATAAATAATTAATAATTAATAGTTAATAGTTAATAAATATAAATAATAAATAATAAATAATAAATAAATATAAATGATAAATAATAAATAAATGTACAATTAATAAATAATAAGTAAATATAAATAATAAATAATAAATAATAAATAATAAATAATAAATAATAAGTAACAATTAAATATAAATAATAAATAAGTATAAATAATAAATAATAAATAATAAATAATAAATAAATATAAATAATTAATTAATATAAATATTTAATAAATATAAATAATAAATAATAAATAATAAATAATAAATATAAATAATAAATATAATTAATAAATAATATGTACTAAATAAATATAAATAATAAATAATAAATAATAAATAAATATTAATAATAAATATTAATAAATAACAAATAAAATATATAAATAATAAATAATAAATAAATATAACTAATAAATATAAATAATAAATGATAAATAATAAATAATAACTAATAAATAATAAATAATAAATAATAAATAATAAATAATAAATAACCAGTAACAAATATTATTATTAATAATAATATTTTATTATTAGTACTAATAAATAATTAAAAATAAATAATAAATAATAAATAATAAGTTAATATAAATAATAATTAAATAATAAATAATAATGGTAACACATGAAAAAGTATGAAAAGACGTGGTAAGGGATGATAAATCATGAAAACGCATGAAAACGGATGGAGAAGCATGTGAAGAATGAGACATTCGAAAGAATGAGAACGGATCAAAACTCATGACAACTCTGGAAAACCCCTTAATAATTCAACATAATCATCATAATAACCCATAAATAACCATTGATAAAGATACCAAGTCATGGTAACCCAAATAAACAGTAATAAATGGAGCAACCGTTAAAACCCGTGAAAACGGTCAAAAAGAGACAAAAACATTGGACTCAGATTAACAGAGATAAATTATGATCCAAGAGTCCGTTTTAGATCCAAGACCTATCAAATCAAAGATCCTGAAACGATCTTCGACCTGATAGGTGAAAGAGTCTGAATGGATAGGCGGATCAGAAGTTATGACCATTTAAAAAAAGCTGACGGGGAACGGGTGCTAGAAACGAGGCATCGAAAAACATAACAAACCCAATACCCACTAAAAAGGCCATAACATATGATCCAGGAGTGCATGTGGGCACCGCGACCAGTCAATCTGAATCTCATGGAATGAGCTATGATATGGCAGGTGGAGGTGTCTGAACTGACACGCGGATCGAAAGTTAGGTCTGTTGGAAGACAAGTTCGACGGGACACCGGGGATGGAAACGGGGGTTTTGGAGGCCTTCGGAGGGGTTTTGCGGTCTAAAATCACAAGTGAAGCATGCTTGGGTTGATCAGGTGTGTAGCTCTCTTCGCTGGCTTCGATTTGATATGTGGTAGAGTGCAAACAGACACCCGGAGCGAAAGTTATGGCCGTTTGAAGTTGGAGAACTTTTTTCAATATTCTTATAACTCTAATATCTTCTGCACCTTAGACCGTCTCATGTTTATGATTATATATGCCTCTATATCTCTTCAAGATCTTCGATTTGACTGGTCATGGCACTCCAACGGACACTCGGATCAAAAGTTATGGTCCTTTTTGTGATTTCAGGGTTTCTCGTGTTTTTTTATTTTTTTCCTTTCATTTCGCTGCGGTTTTACCGAAACCGCCGCTATTTCACGGCGGTTTTTTAAAAAACCACCGCCAATCCTCAAAAAAAATTAAAAAAAAAATTATGGCATTTCGCGGCGGTTTACAAACCGTCACGAAACGGCGGCCCGAAACGCGTTTGCAACGGTTTTTAAAACCACCGCTAAACGGAAGTTTTCTTGTAGTATGTGCTAAGTATAAATAAATATGAGCTTGATGTGTGAGTTATCTCTTTGTGGGCTATGAACTATCTTTTTGGCCTATGTGTGTGAGTCGTGGATGTGATTTTTTATAATTATACCCCAAATATCTAATATATATATATATATATATCAATATATATTAAAAAAATAAACATTAATTAGATATTATTATATGTTTCATTTTTTATTTTTGGATTACAATGCAATGCACCCAGGATGGGACTTGATCTTGTGACCTCATCCCAATAAATATTAACAATTATTTCTATTTTTTAATATTTTTAATATTTGATTAATATTTATTAATATTAAATTGATGTTTTTTAATATTTTTTAACATTTAATTGATATTTAGTAATATTTATTAATATGTATTAATATTTATTAGTATTTATATATATTTTTATATAATTATTAATATTTATTTAATTTTTGATTATATTTAATTAATATTTATTAGTATTTTTAATATTTAATTTATTTTTATTTATATTCATTAATATTTAATTAATATTCAATAATATGTATTAATATTTAATTAATATTTTTTGATATTTTTTTAATATTTTTTAAAATTTATTTAAAATTTATTTATATTTATTAAAATTTTGTTAATATTTATGAATATTTTTTTAATATTTTTTCATATTTGTTGGTACTTGTTAATATTTATGAATTTTTATTTAATATTTAATTAGTATTTTATTAATATTATTAATATTTATTAAATATTTATTTATATTTTTTAGTATTTACATCTTTCATTATTTTTCTTGTACATTTTCTTTTATCAATTAATTTTTAAGTCAGGGGTTTGGGTCTCCAAATCCGTGGTCAAGTCCTCTTAATACTATTTTTAAATTTTAATTAACATTTATCAATATTTTTTTGTATTCATTGATATTTATTAATATTAAATTAATATTTATTAGTATTTATTTAATATTTATTAATATTTATTTGATATTTATTAATAATTATTGATATTTATTAATATTTTTAATATTTATGAATATTTAATTAATACATATAAATATTTAATTAATATTTATGATTTCAATCTTCATCATTAAAAACTTGTTTTATTTTGACCCGCACGTCCCAAACCCCCAACCCCCAACCCGCACGCCACCCAGTGGATGACGACTGTGCTGCTTGGCAGACGACGCGTTTTCGGTCTGCCTTAGTTAAGATATGTGATGTCCTCTACGATTCGTAGGGTTTCTCGTCATGTTTGCCTTCCTGTTCTTCATCCGTTTGCGATCGTGGTGCCATTCATGCTCATCTTGGCCCCTGGCATTCCGTCTTCCCCCGCGGCTTGATGGCCCTGCTCAGATCTACTCCAAATCTGATATTTCCAACTTCTGGTTGGGCGTCCTTCATGGAGTGATGATGGACTGCGAAGGAGGCGACGACGTCCGCGACGATGATGGTGGTGTGGCAGGCACTGGAGGGCAATGTGGATGATGGTATCCCAGGCAGCGGTGATGATGTTGATTCATTCGATCCTATTGGGATTCGATTATCCAACTTCTTACTACACTCTCACTCATCCCTCTGATCCACCTTCAAAGCATCTTAGATGTCGACACCATCTCTCTTTTCTTGGTGTCTGACTTGTCAAAACTTTTATGCAGGTCGAATCCCATGACACAACTTCGATATGAATCCGTGCTCATCCTTCCAGCTTCATCGGCGACCTGATCACCAGCTTTTCTCGAACCTTCTTAAAGCTTCTCGTGGATAGGATTTCACAGTAAGCACTCTTGATCCTCCTCCATGAGACTCATGTTAGAATAACTCACATGATTTTAATTTAATATTATTGTAATGGGGTATTAAGGGATAAAACTGTCAATTGATGGACTTTGACAGTTAATTAAGTAACCATCCATATAACTGCTTTATCCCTATTTAAAGGGTCTTATCCTTTCCAATTAAGAATCAATCGATTTCTGGTACATTCCATCAATTTTTTTGTGGAAGAGAAAAGAGGCAGAGGATAGAAATCCTTTTAAGTGGGAGAAAATCAAGGAGATTCAAATCCAGAAGATCCCATAGATCAAGGTATGTTCTATCTTATTTTGTATTCTGCTTATCTTTCTGATAATCACATATTTTAAAGATCCTAAAATAAATGAAATTATATTTCATGTGGTATCAGAGGAGGGTTTTGAAAATTGTGTTTTTCCATGTATAAATTTATTGTGTGTTGCATTAAAATAAGAATAAAAAATGTGGATTAAATTCTGCAAGCAATATGTTGCATTAAATCTGAATTATTTTCTTCTTATTTTAAATGGTCATTAAATATTAATAATAATAGTGTATGGTGTAATTTTCTAAAACCTACATATAGTGTGCAATTTATGATGATTATTATTATTAAATGAGAATATGTTGCCTCTCTCTTCAATCATGAGGTGTTTTGTAGTGTTGTTTCATTGTTTAATAATTGTTGTGTAATTATTATTATTATTATTATTATTATTTAAATTATGAATCCACTGTGCATTTGTTTTTCTATTCCCAAATATTAAGTGCCTATTTTTTGGGAATCTCAATTTGCTGCATCTTCTCTTTAATTTTAGATTTTGAAATTTCCGTTTTAGTTATTTATTATATATGATAATAGAACTAATTTTATATTTAAAATTGTTTTAATGATTAAAAAAATGGATAAGGATTTCCACCTTTATGTAATGGTTTTAAAAGTGACGCAGCTTTTTGTTATAGGTTTTCAAACATTAACAGAATTTTTATAAAAAATGATTTTTCATTATTCGAAATAATTATTTGAGTTTTTAAAATTTTACGCCAAAACAAATTAAAGAAAGTGTAAAGAAAATTTGGATTTATATTTATTAAAATTTATTTTTATTTATAACCATGTTATGATTATGATATTTTTTTTTTGAAACATTATTTCATGAGATTTTCTAATCACCAAAGTGGTCAAATCATAAAGTTAAAATTGTTTCAAATATTATGTTAAAATGATATATATTGATTTCTCATAAATTTGATACTATTATGGTATCTTATGAGTAATTAATATTCATTATTATAAGATATTTATTAATTTCCCAAAGGAAATTTCCATATTCTTATAATTTATGAATAAATTTGTTGGTAATATATATTATGCATTATGAGATTTATTTTTATATCCAAAGATAAGAAATAAATCTAATTGATGTGTATATTATTTACAAATAAAGTTATTTTAATTAGTATCAATTATGTTTGTGTATTAGTGTTTTACCCAAAGGAGAACACAAATACACATTTGTATTAAATAATTTTTCTGAATCAATGTATTATTATTATTTCAAAGCATTAATTTTAATCATGTATTTATTGCAATTAGCTTTTCATCATCATTGCACTCATAGAAATCTTCTGTTCTGATCTTTAATGGATTAAATTTCTCTGATTGGAGTGAGCAAATCCAATTTCACCTTGGTGTATTGGATCTTGATTTAGAACTTCGAGTATAGAAACCCACTACTACAATAGATGACAGTAGCGATGATGATAACGTATATTATGCATCATGGGAAAGATCAAACAGATTAAGTTTGATGTTCATGCGAATGAGCATAGCAAGTAACATCAAGTCTGGTCTCCCTAAAACTGAAAGCACTAAAGAATTTATGACATATGTGGGAGACCAATCTCAAACTGATGAAAAATATCTTAATGGGACATTAATGAGTACATTGACCACTATGAAGTATGATGGTTCTCGTTCCATGCATGAGCATGTCATTGAAATGACAAATATTGTAGCAAGACTTAAGTCTTTGGGAATGGAAGTGGATGAAAGTTTCCTTGTACTGTTTTTCATAAACTCATTACTGTCTCAGTATGGACCATTCCAAATGAACTACAACACCATTAAATATAAGTGGAATGTGCATGAACTGCATAGTATTTTAGTTCAAGAAGAAACACGTTTAAAGAATCAAGGAATCCACTTTGTCCATTATGTACATCATCAAGGAGGAAAGAAGCATGGAATACAAAATCATGGAAAAGGAAAGGGACCATTGAAGGTTAATGAGTCTTTTAGCAAGAAACAGAGGAACACAAGTAAAGATAAATTCCATTTCTGTGGGAAAGTTGGACATTTCCAAAAGGATTTTCTGAAACATAAGGCTTGGTTTGAAAAGAAAGGTAATAAAAATGCTTATACATTTTATGAATCAAACTTAGATGAAGTTCCACATAATAAATGGTGGATTGATTCTGGTTGTACGACTCTTATTTCGAATACAATGCGGGGATTTCTTTCAACCCAAATCACAAGCCCAACTGAAAAGTTTATCTTCAGGGGGAATAGAGTGAAGGTTTCAGTTGAAGCTGTCAGGACTTATCATTTATTCCTTGATAGTGGATATAGTTTGGAATTATGTGAAACCTTTTATGTACCTAGTATATCTTGGAATTTGGTTTTATTGTCAAAAGTTCTTGCTGTTGGATACTTTTTTAATGTTGGGAATGCATATTTTAGTTTGTTTAAGCATACACACATGATTAGATCTAGTTTATTGTATGATGGTATATATAAACTAAATCTTGATGATATGTATGCTGAAACACTTATGACCTTTCATCAAGATTTTGGTACTAAACGTAGTTTAGTAAATGAAAAGACTTCTTATTTATGGCATAAACGTTTAGGTCATATTTCCAAAGAAATATTGGAGAGATTGATTACGTTTGAAATTCTTCCAAAATTGGATTATACTAACCTAAAAATTTGTGTGGATTGTATTAAAGGAAAACAAACAAAATACACAAAGAAAGGTTCCACAAGAAGTACTCAACTCCTTGAGATCATACATAATGATATATGTGAACCTTTTGATGTCAATTCTTTCAGTTAGGAAAAATACATTATCACCTTTATTGATGATTTTTCATGTTATGGATAGGTCTATTTATTGCATGGGAAATATCAAGCAATAAATGCCTTGGAAGTTTATGTAAATGAAGTTTAGAGGAAATTAGAAAAAAAGGTGAAGTTCATAAGGTCTGATAGAGGTGGTGAATATTATGGAAAATTTGATGAAAGTGGACAAAACCCGGGTCCATTTGCAAAGTTTCTAGAAAGTCATGGCATATGTGCACAATACACTGTGCCTGGTACACCACAACAAAATGGTGTAGTAGAAAGGCGTAATAGAACATTAATGGATATGGTTAGGAGTATGTTAAGTAATTATTCTTTACCTTTATCTTTGTGGATGTATGCTTTAAAAACTGCCATGTATTTACTGAATAGGGTTCCTAGTAAAGAAGTTCAAAAGACTCCTTTTGAACGTTGGACTGGTAGGAAACCTAGTTTAAGACACATGCATGTATGGGGTTGTCAGGAAGAAATAAAAGCATATAATCCCCAAAAAATAAAAATAGATGCAAGAACAATCAGTAGAAATTTCATTGGTTATCCAGAGAAATCAAAGGGGTGTTGATTTTATTGTCCTAAGCATAGTATGAGAATTTTTTAAACTGGAAACTCTAGATTTATTGACAATGGTGAATTCAGTGGGAGTGAAGTTCCAAAAAATGTGGAAATTAATGAAGTTAGAATTCAAGTTTCATTTTCTTGTATTCAAACTTCACATGTTGTCGTTCCTCAAATTATTTCATCACAAAATAATCAAGTAGATCCACAACAGAATGTTTCCCAAATTCACAATGAAGAAATGGTTGAAGAACCATAGGAAATAGTGTTAAGAAGATCCCAAAGGGAAAGAAGGTCCGCTATTTCTGATAACTATGTGGTATATCTACATGAAATAGAAAATGATATTAGCATTAATAATTATCTTGTTTCATATTTTCAAGCCATCAAGTGTGGTAATTCTAATAAATGGTTAGATTCCATAAAATGCGAGTTGAATTCCATGGAATATAATAAATTGTAGGACCTTATGGAATTTTCTGAAGGATGCAAGAGAGTTGGATGTAAATGGGTCTTCACAAACAAATACGACTCTCTTGGTAACCTTGAACGTTACTAGGCTAGACTTGTTGCTAAAGGATTCACTCAAAAGGATGGTGTAGACTATAAGGAAACCTTCTCACCGGTTTCTAAGAAAGATTTTTTTCAGAATTATGATGGCATTGGCAGCTCAGTGTGATTTAGAGTTACATCAAATGGATGTTAAAACAGCCTTTCTAAATGAAAACATAGAGGAAGATGTATACATGGATCAACCAATGGGTTTTTCCATTAAGGGAAAGAAACACATGGTATGTAAATTAAAGAAGTCAATATATGGAGTTAAACAAGCTTCCTGACAATGGTATATTAGGTTTAACGATACCATTGTATCTTTTGGATTTATGGAATACATCGTTGATTGGTGTATATATCAGAAGATCAGTGGGAGAAAATTTATAATCATGATTCTATATGTTGATGACATATTGTTTGCTGCAAATGATCTTGGTCTATTATATGAGACTAAGAAATTTATCTCTAATAATTTTGTAATGAAAGACATGGGAGAAGCCAAGTATGTGATTGGAATAGAAATATTCTGTAATAGAACACAAGTTATATTGGGCTTATCTCAAAATTCATACATCGTTATGATTTTAGACAGGTTTAGGATGGAAAAATGTTCAGCCTCGCCGGTTCCAATTCAAAAATGAGATAAATTTAATCTCAATCAATGTCCTAAAAGTGATTTGGAATGAAAACAGATGTAAGAAATTACTTACGCATCTGTTGTTGGAATCTTGTTGTATTTTGAAACATGTACAAGGACAGATATTAACTTTATAGTCGGTATGTTGAAAAGATACCAATGTAATCCTAGACTTGATCATTGGAGAGCTGCATAGAAAGTTCTGCGATATTTGCAATGAACAAAGGATCACATGCTTACTTATAAAAGATCCAATGATCTTGAGGTGATTGGATACTCTGATTCAGACTTTTCTGGTTGTGTTGATACAAGAAACTCCACTTTTGGTTATGTGTATCTTCTAGATGAATGATCAATATCATGGAAAAGTGAAAAGAAATTGGTGATTGCTGCTTCGACCATAGAAGCTGAATTTGTAGCATGCTTTAAAGCTACAATTCAGGGTACGTGGTTGCAGAACATTATTTCAGGACATGGAATTTTCGATAGTATCGTCATGCCCTTGAAAATTTATTGTGACAATTCCGCAGTAGTATTCTTTTCCAAGAAAGACCGATATTTCAAAGGTGTTAAACACATGGAATTAAAGTACTTCACAGTTAAGGAGGATGTTCAAAAATATAAGCTGTCAATTGAACATATTAGCACAAATCTTATGATTGCCGACCCCTTGTTGAAAGGGTTTCCGCCCAAGACATTTACTGGACATGTTGAAATTATGGGCATTATCATTGAGTAGGTTTCTTTGTATGTATTGAATGTTATGATTATTACAATTGACACTCAGACATATAAATGTTTTGATCATGTTGCATGTTTTTTCAATAAGTA
Organism: Viscum album; assembly: GCA_963277665.1. Lineage (NCBI taxonomy): Eukaryota > Viridiplantae > Streptophyta > Magnoliopsida > Santalales > Viscaceae > Viscum > Viscum album. The sequence goes on from OY728121.1 coordinate 1,460,150,885, forward strand.
TACATGATTGGATTGAATAATGATAGCAGCCACATTCTTTAATAAAGACATTATTTTTGGACCAATTTTATATATATATATATATATATATATATATCCCATTTTAATTTTGATATGGAAAATGTTCATAATGTAGTACATGGAAGGGAGTATATTAATAGAGAATATACGACCACCGTGACTCATGTGGACATTATCCTTTATTATGATGAATGTTGTATACATGATAGAATAGACATAAATGCGCATAAAAGACCGATTGAATTTTAATTATCATAAATAAATATCACATGACTTAAGTGGGAGAATGTTAGAATAACTCACGTGATTTTAATTTAATATTATTATAATGGGATATTAAGGGATAAAAATGTCAATTGATGGACTTTGACATTTAATTAAGTAACCACCCATGTAACTGTTTTATCCCTATTTAAAAGGTCATGTCCTTTCCAATTAAGAATCAATCAATTTCTGGTACGTTTCATCAATTTTTCCGCGGAAGTGAAAAGCGGGAGAGAATAGAAATCCTTTTAAGTGGCAGAAAATAAATGAGATTCAAATTCAAGAAGATCTCATGGATCAAGGTATGTTTTATCTTATTTTGAATTTTGTTTATCTATGTGATAAACACAGATTTTAAAGATCCTAAAATAAATGAAATTAATTTACAACTCATTGGTTGGATCTTAAAATCAATTTCACCCTCAACTCTATGGTTCTGGATGAGACACGTTTATCGATTTGGTGGAGTCATCTTCATCTGAATTAATAGGCCTCAATGTTAGGCTCGGCCTCTGGTGAATTCATTCGTTATCACCATCGATTTGACCTATAGAAGTTTCTTGCATGTTTCATTGCTCATAGAATATGGTGACATCGGTTCCGTTCCTCTCTACTTTGATCTCTGTTTCTGTTTCGAGTACTCGGCTCTGCGTGAATCAGGGCATTGTATCAATTCATTTCATCTAATCCCACGATTCGTACATGTTTTCCTTGGTTGAACTGGTCGAGCACTGAAGGAAACTTCTTGAATTCATTTATTTTTTTCAAATGTTGATGAAATCCATATTATCGGCCAGCCATGTGCGACTGAGTGAGCTCCAACCCCATCAGCCTCTACTTTCAGAGCATTGAAATCGGGCGGTGATCCATTTTCCCTACCCAGATCCACCGATCCATGAGCGTAGAGCATCGCCTTCAAAATGAGAATCCAATGACAAGTTCATGTGCTACTAAAAAATGAAACAATAAATATTAATATATTATAATCATAATAATATATTTCTAACATATCAAATAAATATTATTTAATAATAGATTGTTGGCAATTACAATAATACAATTTATATTATAATATCCATACATCATAATTATATATCGATATTATTAATAAAAGTATAACCATAATTTTTTACAATATAAAATATTATATGCCATATTATAATTACTATATTATCATTACTATATTATAATTATATAATACTTAATCTTCTTAAAATATATATATCTAAATATTAATTTTATAATCTATAATATCTAATCAATACGATATAAAATATTATATATATATTAGATAATGAATGATAATAAAGCAAGAGGCATGCATGTCAAATTAAGTATCATCAAATTCCCCTTACACATTTTTGTTTGGCATCCAAAAGACCCAGGATCAAATCCGGGTAGGGGTGAATTCCCGAGTTACTATACCCTAGTGATTCAGGCTCCTGCTTGGCATCCAAAAGACCCAGGATCAAATCCGAGCAGGGGAGAATTCCCGAGTTATTGTAGCAGGTCACTTGAGCAGCACTGTAGCTGCACTGTAGCAGTGGCGGACTGTAGCAGCGGCAGCACTGTTGCGGCGGAGGTAATGTAGCAGGGTACTGTAGCGGCGAAGATACTATAGCAGGTAATGTAGCGGCACGGGTGTTGTAGCAGTACTGTTCACCGTGGGGTCCTTTGGGCAAAAAAATGGGCTTTCTAGCCCTGTATGCCGGCCACTTGGCCTTGGGCCTTCGGGCCATGTAATGGGTCACCTTCTACCCAGTCTAAAGAGGTCTTTGCTTTAATAATAAATTGAGGCTTCGGCCCCAAACTTTAAAAAAAAAATTAATCGACAACATGAATGAAACTTGAAAGCAGAAGGGTGGTTCTTAAAATAGTCTTATCTCCGTAAAATCCATAAAGAATAATAAAAAAATCACTTAGGAAACAACTAATGATTAAATCCAATTTTGATATTTAAAAAAATGATCAAAGTTGTCCAATTATATGAATAAAAAAGAATTAACTCCATTTTCCAAAAATTTCTTTCAAAATCCTTCTTTTAGCGGGCACACACATGATAACATTAATCATAATTAAATAATCATAATAATTTAATTTAATGTCACATTTTTTAAATACAATAAATGGTTGTGATTTAAGAGATGAACTAGAATAATTCCTTAATAATTTAATTTGATTCATTCATTAATTTAAAATACACACATATCAACAATGAATCGAATATTCAACCTAAAAAATTTTGTAAAATAAAAAACTGAAAAAAATATTAAAAACCTCAAATTCAATTGAAAAATGTAAAACATGATAAAGAATCGCTACTAAATATCGATCATTTATCAACGTGAAAAAAGGCTTTTATCACTGTTAAATGGCACTGATGTTGTAAGCATCTTTAAAATTATGTTGTTTTTATCAGCATTATAAAATGCGTTGATAAAAACATGTTTTATCAATGCTAAAAATTACATTGATAATGAGCTCTTTATCATTGTTTTGTTAGCATTGAGAAATGGTACTTATATCGATGATTTCTTTATCAACGTTGATAAATCTCTCATTTAACAATACAAAAAAAGTAGGGTTTAACAAGACTCATAATATTTTTTTCAATGCCCCCCCCCCACATCACATTTATCAACACCCGCACACCCTCTTTATCAACGGTCATCCACCACTCTGCCCTCCAAGGGCCCTTATCACCACTCCCCCACCCCACTCGCTCAACACTACATTTTTCACCACTAACCCCCTCCCTACAGCCTATACGCACGAGTACTTGGATTTGAACTTGCGACTTCCACCTATGTACATCTGTGCCCAACACTCTATTATTATTTTGTATATTTTATGATATATCTATTTATTTATATATATTTAGATACACCATTTTTATCCATATAGTTTTTCAAATATATATATATATATTCAATTATATAATTATTTTTAAATACATTTATAATTTTTTTTTGTTTATATATATATATATATATATATATATATTTATTTACATATATTAAAATACACATATAAATAAATATTTGTTTTTTGATATAAACATATACAAATATTTATATATAAAAATTATATATACATTTATATACATGTATATACATTCATAAATTTTTACTTTAATTAAAATGAATAATAAATATTTATTTTCATATGGTTTATATATTTAGAAAGATATTTTATATGTAAATATTCTTAAATATCTATTTATAGGATTAAACATTTATATATTAATATATACAATTATGTATATATATATGTATATATTTAATTAAAAATAACACTACAATATGAAAAAGTAATAAAATCTCAACACCATAATATCCATATGAGTGTAAGCCTTAAAAATAAATTCAATCTCCATAGAAAAAACGATAAGAAGATCATCTCAAAAAAAGCCGAAATCCCATTGAATATTAAAAAATTAGATATCCTAAAAAAACACATTTTTAGAGCCATTTCATACCTTTTTTGACATAAAAAATAGCGACTGAGCCCCCCAGGTTAAAATGGCATAGATCTTTTCACAAAAATCAATTTTGTAACGTCTCGCCGCCTAGGACCTTTGACCGACACCCAGACCGACAGAACACTGCAATATCTCAGGTGCGTCTCCCCGTACGTCAAAAGCTACTAACTAGCAATGAGGTTCTAATGTGGTATTGCGGGGAGACTATAAGAACATTGATCTTCATTTCCTGTAAGGATCTTTATTTCGGGTTGTTTTTTAGGAAAAAGGAAGAAATGAGAATTTTTTAAGTACACGTCGTGTACTTGAGTATCGCGTACAGCCACGTACTGGCCGTGTAACGGCCGAGTACATGGTCGTGTAGGTGACCTAGAAGACCGCCTAAAGTGAAGGCCAGTTGAGGCTAATACACGACATGTACATTTAATGAACACCCCTTGTACTTTTCTTTTTATTTGATAAATCGGTGCGAGGTTGCGTCTCATCCTTAGAAACCTTTTATTCTTCCCTCGGTTCGTATAGGAGAGCAACAGAACGACTGTGAAATTTGAGCTCCTCTCGATTCTCCATCCAAGCTCTGATTGAGACGCTGTCGATTGCATTGGATTCCCACCAGGGAGTTCTCTTTTCGCCTAGATTCTTTCTTCCTGATTTTATCTCTCTCGTGAGTTATCATGGGATGATCGTTTTACCCATTTTGTAGATCTACGTCGTTCTAGTCCGATTCAAGGGCCAACATTCAAGAGTATTGATCGTACGACAACAAGGTAGGTGGTTTGTGCCTTTCGATGTTCGTCTTTGGATTGTATATGCTGAAAGTGTCGCATACCCATGTTTAGGGTATTGCTTGAATTAGAATTTAACCCTATTATTTACCTGTTATGGTTTGTTGCATTTGCGTAAGGTTAGATGCCTTGTTTACGGGACACCCCATGAGTGTGTTTCCCTAGTTTGACAGTTTATGGACGTTTGGCCTGGATTGCCTGTGAGGCGTATCTTGTTTCCATGCCTTGAATAGTTTATGATGGAGTTTGATTGATTATATGAATTTCATGTGTTATTCTTGTGAATGTTAGCAATGTAGTAGTTATATATTACATGTGTTGTCTTGTTATGAAATGCATATTGTTTTTCCAATGAACCATGAGAGCCTTGGACCAGGAAAACTGTGGGGGTTTTCATATTTATTTACACATGACCGTGAGAGCCTTCGTGTAGACTTTGACTCATGGGTATTGACCGTGAGAGCTTTCTAGGAGGTCATTTATGATTTAATTATGATACGTTGACCCAGGGGGTATTGATCATGAGAGTTACCTGGATGTCGTTTATAAATTATTGATGCTATGTAGACCCGAGGATATTGATCGTGAGGTCTACCCAGGAGGTAATTTATGATTACTCTATACTACGTTGACCAGGGGTATTGACCGTGAGTTCTATCCAGGAGGTCGTTTGTAATTGATCTTTACTATGTGGGACTATAGGGGTTAGACCGTGAGAGCTTCCCAGAGGGTCATTTGTGAATAATTGAATGATTGTGATGAGTATGCCAAGCCAAAGCACAAGCTTGGACTCAGTCTTACTTGGTTTTTTCAGTGGTCTTCTGAGATGTCTATTTTTTTTGTACTCTTACACGGGGTCCTAATTGAAAACTGTAGAATTGTTTACTTTTGAGTACTTCCTAGTTTATTGCTTCATTTATGCATATTACCTACTATACATATTCATTTATAGTTAGACACATATCTTTTGGTGGTTTCTTTCTTGGATTCGTCTCACACCTTATTTGTGTCATGCTTTTGGACCCAAACAGATTATATGGTTGCAGGTATAGATAAGGGCAAGAGGCCTTTTTCATCATGTACTTGACTGCTGTTGGAGATGGAGAGCATGTGACCAAGCTGAGACATGTGATGTTGTTGGATTTTACTGCATTTCTGTACATTGGTTTCAGTATTGTATTTCCAACATTGTGACTTGTTTGGCTACTTTCCTAGACACATGTGACATGCATCATTTATATATGCTACAATTGTTATATTACTATTAGTCTTCTAATATTTACTTCATTTGTTGGTATTTATACTTCCACTATTGTTTACTATTTGTTATTCCGCTGTGTATACTCTGCCAATGAGGGCATAGTTTCCCCATTATTAGACATTGGCCCTCACTGCTAGTCAGCAGCCTCCGGCGTTTGGAGAAATGTGCTTGAGGTTATGTGACCAACCGGGTACGGGGAACCTTTGGGCGTCACACGGATCCGGGATGCTACAAAGTGTTATCAGAGAAGTTTCTTTTCTGACTTGCCTTACTGTTTGGCGACAATAGACTGGGATAAGAAGGAATGGGTAGTTGGTAATAAGTTGTGTTCGAGAGTAGCTATCCCGTGTACAGGGAAAAGCCATGTTACATCGAATATTGCAATTTTCTGGTTTTTCATTTGTTACAGTTGATTTGATTTCACTGTTGGGTGATGCACTTGTTTTTTGCTGTTATTATTGATATCATTGTGGTTCTATTTTTATTGCAAGCCAATGAGATGAGGGTATTCCATCTCACGCATCATATAGATACTTACTATATATCACATGTCATGCATTCTTGTCATTCCATTTAGGGTGAATTACTGATTGCATGCATTGTGATAGATGTTGTGCTAGATAAGAATGTCGTTGTGATAGATGCCGTAATAAAAATACCTGCTATTTTGAGAGGGTATTGGTATATGTAAATTTTTATTTGGATGGACGGGAATCTTTGGTCCCCTAAGGTGTTATGGTCTCTCTTGGATCGGAATTTGGTTGATCATGTTTGAAATTTAATTGAATTCTATTAATTCATGATAAGAAATAAGATTCCAAAATTTGATTCACGGGGATTATGGGCTCTCACAGATCGAAACATGGCATGCCTTGGCCAAAATTTTATGATTTTGGGGGTTCCAGAGAAGATTCAAAGGCTTACTGTCTGGAAACCCAGACAACACGGTGTGTGATGTTATGAACACACACCATGTGTTCTTCTGTTTAGGAAGAATGACTTTTTTTAAGTACACGTTGTGTAATGGGCTTACACACTATCTAGTGCTTGAATGTGACTAACTGTGTGAGCAGAGACACGAGGTTGGACAAACTTTTGGTAGAAGACGCCGTGTCAAGATTGTTCATGTCGTGTTGTGAAGAATCCTGTATTCGGCCGTGTGACCAATGACACAGGTGGATAAGACTTAGGCTGTACATGCCATGTCTAACTTGTACACGTCGTGTAGTTATCAACCGTGTATCTGACCGTGTGACCAACGAAACTAGTGGATGAGACTTAAGTGGTACACGCCATGTGTAAATGAAAACGCTGTGTAGTGCTACATGAGGAGAAAATCGTGTAGTTCAAGCCATGTAGAATAACTTGGGCAGGAGAGAATATTCAAGTACACACCGTGTCACAGGAGGAACACACCATGTGTAGGGTTGTTAAGCAACTAGGTTAGAAGAGGTACATGCCCATGTTAAATGCTTAAGGGAACACTCCATGTAGAGGTTGTACATGCCATGTAACCCAATTTTGAAAAACATGAATTCTTTCCTTCTCCTGATCCGTTCTCGCAATTTTAAGTTGCAGTGCTTGATAATCTTAAACCGAGGTGTGCACCTGACCTTGCAGAGTTCATGTCACCAAGACGTCCTCCAGTTGTATTCCAGGTACAAGGCTATGATCAGACACCAAAAATGGTAGATCAAATACTACTAGTAGATCCTCCCATTGTGCTCGTCTTGGCATCGGTTGTTCTGCCAGACGTAGGCACTGATGCATAGTTCTGTGAAGGCTTTTTGAGGATGATGCAGACATTCCAGGGAGAACCACATCCTGCCTTTACTATGGAAGAGTTGATGCGGGTGTTCCAGCAGCAACATCCTCCCACTTTTGTAGGGGATGGAGGACCACAAGTTGCAGAGACATGGTTAGAGGCCATGTTTACTATATTTGAGGATCTGGAGATGCCTTCTGAGAGGAGGGTGAATCTTGTGATGTGTATGCTACGTGATTCCACCAAGAGATGGTGGGATGTTATCTCACAAGAAGTATGTCATCGGGATATGGTTTGGAACGATTTTTAGAGGACCTTCTATGACTACTTCTACCCTGAGATGTTGAGGGCCGACTGAGCTCAGGAGTTCATGCATTGGGAGTAGGGTGCTATTTCAGTGATGGATTATTCGTCTCACTTTATAGAGCTAAAACAATTCTGTAACACCCTAACCCCAGTTACTCAGAGTCAGTGCATTATTACATAATATTGGCATAATCAAAAAAGATCAAGTCTCGAATGACCAATTAGTTTAGTAGCCTTGGAATAACTAGATACATTCATATAGTTTACATTACATCATAAAGTGAAAACTACTAGAACAACATCTTGTCTTCATATCCCTTCATACCATCCCTGCAGGTCATTTATAAATTACTTCTTCACATCCTGGGAAAAATAAAACATTGAAAGGGGTGATCTCAGATGCTCAGTAAGGATAAAAATATAGCAGAAACATTCATAAATAAACATAAACATTTAAGGCAATGTATAAAAAAAACAAATTCCTTTTAAACATGAACTTCAGCATAATATGGAAAAGATAAAATGAAATAATTCCATTTACTTATTCACATGGATATTCTACTAGTCGAATAATCACATGCAATATCAATAACCACTTTCACAATGATGGAATGCATAATGCCAGACTATCATAACCACATAGTCAAGGCCTCATGCCATGACTACAAATAAGATTTTGTCAAGGCCTTGTGCCAAGAAACTAGTTTGTCTCATGATACCTACCGATTCATCGAGGAGCTATAGTGGGATCCACCCGTCACATATTAAGTCCAATGCATTCCTCATATGAATAGGTTTAAACATAACATAAACAGTCGTATTAAAAATAGCATATGAAATGTCAATAATTTCTCTATAAACCATGAATGGTATAAAAATAAAACATCCACTGTCAAACATATCACAAAACCTTCAATACAACATGGATGTTTTGTATCATAATAATAAACTTCAAATAAGCTTAAAATGAACCAAAGGATGTTGACATAGATGAAATCAAAACTATTTGAGAGAAATATCTCTTTTTTTGAAATAATTTAAAAGTAAAATATTTATAAAATAAAAAATTTACGTTGAAAATATTCTTATAATCATGTAAGGGAAGCTTCGACGATTTTATAACAGTAGAAAGTATCCACACCCACCGTATAAGTTAAAAAAACATTCTTACCTTAATTCTGTCGAAAAGGTTAAAAAGGACCTTGTTTGGAAAATGACAAAAAGATTCCTTTATAAACTTATTATAAAAAGTAAAAAATGGATATAAATGACTTTAACCCATATTCTATAAAATAGTAAGAATTTTTTGAAATAGATTTTTAAGAAACATGGATGTGGATGATAAAGAGGTCCCAGTAGATAATTACGTATAAACAACCTCGGATAATGAAGAGATTGTGAAATAAACTCTTACCTTGTACTTTTCCTTAGTCGATGGTATGTTAAGCTCATGTATAATAGTTAAATTTTTTTATTAAATTATAAAAGAACCATATACATAATTATGATATCATATATGATCTTCTAATAATGCATTGTTAATAAAATTTTAGTATTATCGCCGTTTTGGGTGCTAACATGTTTTCTTTTATATGTTTTGTTACATAAGTCGTGTTTTTTATGGATAGGTTGAATCTTATTCATATCCCAAATGATATAAATTTCTCAAACATTACTTTTAATCATCAAATGAGAGTTAGTCTTGAATTGATATGATGGGGAATGAATCTCATCGCGTTCGTGGAGACGGTAGTCCGTACGTACGCATAAGCGACAATATCATTCTTTTGATATTAAAATAATATATAATTGGATGATATATGATATATACAGAATCATTATGTTGTTATATTTATTATTTACATGAATTACACATCATTATTATACCATCCAAATAATAATATATTGAATAATAATTACACCACGATGTGGAGACGGTAAGCCGTACGTACGCACGTATGGTGACATTTTATTCAAAGGATGGATAGAATAATGAATATTATTGTACCGTATTTATAATAACATCACAGTATATAGAAGATACTGGAGTTATTATTTTAGAATTTAAATAACAAATAAAGAAGACGTTGAATAAGAAAGGAACTTGAAAGAGGGTGGTGAAAACATTACCTCTTCTTCGGGTTCTTCCTTTTTATTTGATCAAATGGTCTCCTTAGGTTGGATTTCTGAGTAAAGGAAGGCCTCTAGGTTGAAGGGAGGATATTTTAGAGGGTATTTGGGCATAGGTTGGCCGAGCCCAAAGGATTTGAAGGTGAGAAATTGAGATAAGGGGGAGTGCCTTTTTATAAGAGGGGTGAGGGATACCTTGGGAAAAGCTAGAAATATTATTTTATAATAAATTAATATTCAGTTTCTAATGGATCCAAAGTGGATTACATAAATTTTAAGGTGGGGATAGGTCGCAAAACACTCAACCAATAGGTTTTAGACAGGTTTGAGTTACTTTATTCACCTTATCTTTTAGTTTTAACTCTTAGTTAATTAGTTTGACACTTACCATGTCTCTTTGTATTTTTATATTATAGAGTTAATAAACTTACTATATACATCCAAGATACCCCCAAGTGGTCCATTAATGATAAAACTATCATGATATAAGTCTTTTGGATGAACCTTAGATTTTTAGAAATAGAATATCAATTAATAATATAATATTTGTTTTAAAAACTCTTTTATGTCAATTTTGACACTATTGGGTATTTGTTTTGTGATAATTTCATAACAGCATTATTACTTCGAATACAATTTATATAACCAATACTAATATGTCATATTAACCTTTAAAATTAGTGGAATTCATAAAAAGTCTCAAATTACATTTATTTTTATATTTATAATATCAACTATTTTAATATTTCATTAATTGGGTAATTACTGCATCACCATTGTGTCATAAATAAATTAAATTATTTAATGTCTAAAAATTATAAATAAAATACCATTGTGTAGGAAATATTTATAAATTTATAAGGAATATTTATAATCTAATTTATCTTATGTAAAACCCTATATTAAAAATGTTTTAGTTAATACACATTGATTTTATCTTTTTTAACTCTTCATTGAATTAAATAATAATAAATGTCATAATCTAATCCAAGTGTACCTAAATGATAATATTTTATTCCTAAGGTTTTTTTTGGTCGAGATACACTTGTCCAATAGAATTTGGACATGTGCTAGTGTAATATTAATATCATTTTTACCCTTAATTACCCAATTTACTTTTAACCGTGGTGAATAAAAGAAAAAAGTTATGATTCAAAAAAATTACTTTTATCTTATTGAACCACATTTTAATCATTGATATTAACTGGGTCTCTCGAATTTTCTAAATTCTACTCACAGAAGCGGTATAATTAAGTTTTATGAGAATTTCCAAATTCTCTTGGGAGGTGGTTAAAAGGCGGTGAAAAGTTCCATAAAATTTTTATATATCTAAAATTATTCTAAACTAACTCCAATGAATTACATTGAACATATATAAGTATTATGTATCTATTTTGGCCTTAATTAAATTTAAATAAAATAAATAATTATTTAAATAAAAATTCAGTTTTAAACTTTAACTCAGTGTTTTTTCACTATTCATAAAAAATTGAATGTTTTCAGAAAAATACCAAAAAATCACCCTAAGCTAATTTCGATATTCCAAATCCAAAAATGAAGTCCATTTTGAAAGATAAAATTTATAAAAGTTCAAAAAGTGGGTATTAATATTCATAACGACTAGTTTGATTGGTTGTGGTGTGTGTTAGAACTCGAAGTTGCGTACAACACATGCTACTGTATTATTCAAAGCAAAGTGTACCATGGAAGCTTGGGGTGTTACATTCTCCCCTCCTTCAAATAATTTTGTCCTCAAAATTTCTAGAAAACTACTGCATGAAAAGACTCGGTTGGTTCTTCATCATATGTTCCTCGGGTTCCAACATTGCTTCTTCCATCTTATGGTTTCTCCATAGAACTTTTACCAGACGAGTCGTTCGGTTTCTCAACACTTGTTCTCATGTATCAAGAATCCTAATGGGCTCTTCGCAATAAGACATATCGGGTTCCAGTTCTAATTCCTTGTAAGTGAGTACATGCGTTGGGTCAGGCATGTATTTTCTCAACAGTGATACGTGGAACACATCGTGAACTTTGGAGAGACATGGTGGCATTTCCAAACGGTAAGCTACAACCCGAATTCATTCTAGAATTTCTAATGGTCCGATGTACCCGGGTCTCAATTTACCTTTCTTACTGAAACATATAACTCCCTTCCATGGAGATACCTTCAAGAAAACATGATCTCCTACTTGAAATTCCAAATCCTTCCTTCGGTTATCGGCATAACTCTTCTACCTACTTTGAGATGCTTTGATGTGGTTTTGGATTACCTTCACCTTTTCCATCATTTCCTCCACCAGTTCTGGACCTGCGAGTTTTCTTTCACCAACGTCGTCCCAACAGGATGGTGTGAGACATCTCTTTCCATATAACACTTCATATGGTGCCATATGAATACTCGAATGGAAGCTATTGTTATAGTAAAATTCTACCAGAGGTAAATATTGATCCCACATACCCTGAAAGTCAAGTGATCATGATTTCAACTTGTCTTATAAGGTTTGAATAGTCAGTTTTGATTGTCCATCAGTTTGGGGGTGGTAAGTAGTACTCAAACAAAGATCAGTATCTAGGGCCTTTTTATGAATTTTCTAGAATCTTGAAGTAAAACGGGGATAACGATCATAAACAATCGATAGGGGTACTCCATGATGTCTCACAACTTCATTAATATATAGTCTTGCTAGGTGTTTGAGTGGTAAATCATCCCTTATAGCAAGAAAATGTGCTGACTTAGTAAGACGATCAACAATGACCCATATTGCATTGTTCTTTCTAGGAGTCTTTGGTAGTCCCATGATAAAGTCCATCGTAATATTATCCCATTTCCACTTCGGTATGGGAAGAGGTTGCATGAATCCTCAAGGATATTGCCTTCCAGCTTTCACTTGTTGACAAACCATACATCTTGACACAAAATCAACAATCTCCCTCTTCATGTTGTCCCACCAAAATTGTTCCTTCAAATCTCTAAACATTTTGGTGCTCCAAGGGTGTATAGAGAATTTGGATCTATGAGCATCATCTAACAATTCCATTATTAGATCAGGTATATCGGGAACACAAAGTCTCTTCCCAAATTTTAAAATTCCTTCTTCATAGACCAAGTCTCTCAATCTCCCATCATTCACAGCTTTAATCTTCTTTTGAAATTCATCATCATCATTCTGATAACTCTTAATCCTTTCTAGTAATGATGGTTTGGCATCCATTTTTAAAATCATTGATGTTTCACCTTCCATGGTTATTCCCATGTCCATCTTCACTAGATCCATAAAAATTGGATCTCTTTAAATTCTCATATTGTTCAAAACTCCATGATCTTTTCTGCTCAAAGCATCTTCCACCTTATTTGACTTCCCCATGTGGTAGTGTATCGTGCAATCATAATCATTTAGTAATTCAAGCCATCTCCTTTGCCTCATTTTGAGTTCTTTTTGTGAGAAAATATACATCAAACTCTTGTGATCAGTATAAATCTCACATTTTTCACCATAGAGGTAGTGTCTCCATATCTTCCAAGAAAATATCATAGCTGCTAACTCGAGATCATGAGTAGGATAGTTTTTCTCAGGAATTTTCAACTTTCGTGATGCATAGGCAATAACTCTATCATTTTTCATAAGGACACAACCAAGTCCTTTCTTCGATGCATCACTATAAATAATGAACCCATCATTCCCCAATGGTAGAGTCAAATAGGATCATTGACTAATATTCTCTTCAGTTCTTAGAAATATTCTCCACACTCTTTTGTCCAAACAAATTTAACCCCTTTATGTGTGAGCTTTGTTAATGGGTTATCCAACCGGGAAAAATTCTGGATGAAACATCGATAATAACCTACTAAACCAATAAAACTGCATACCTTAGTTATACTCATCGGTGTAGGCCATTATTGGATTGCCTTTGTCTTAGAAGGATCAATATAGATTCCATCTTCAGAGACAATATGGCCATGAAAAGAAATCTCCTCAAACTAGAATTCACACTTGCTAAACATCCCATATAATTCATGTCTTCTCAGAGTCTTCAAGATAATTCGCAAGTGATTTTCATGATCTTAGTAGCTTTTGGAGTATACCAAGATATCATCAATAAATACCACCAAAAATTCATCGAGATATTACTTGAAAACTCTATTCATTAGATCCATGAATACAGATGGTGCATTAATCAGCCCAAAAGGTATTACTGTAAACTCGTAATGCCCGTACCTAGTTCGAAACGTTGTCTTCGGAATTTCTTCCTTCTTCACACACAACTGATGGTATCTAGATCGAAGGTCAATCTTAGAAAAGTATTGAGCTCCATGCATTTCGTCAAATAAATCATCAATGCGAGGTTGGGGATACTTGTTCTTTATTTTTATAGCATTGATATCCCTGTAGTCGATACATAACCACATAGATCCATCTTTCTTTTTAACAAAAAGAACAGGGGCTCCCCATAGAGAAACACTAGGGAAAATAAATCCCTTATTACTCAATTCCTCTAGTTTTTTCTTTAGTTCAACTAATTCCACAGTTACCATTCTATAAGGGGTCTTCGATATAGGCCTTGATCCGAGAATTAAATCAATGGAAAAATCAACATATCATTCTGGAGGATGTCCAGGTAAATATTCCGGAAACACATCTATATATTCATTCACAATACGTTCATCCTCTTTTTGAACATTCATTTCCTCACCCACAGTCATTTCATTCTCTTCCTCCCCAATAATTGAATTTAGTTGAGCAACTGGGGGTGGATCTAGGTAAGAATTAGGTGGTGATGATTCATCTCTTGTTGCAATGATACTTCCCTTAGGAGTTTTAACTCACAATTCCCTTGTTAAATAAAATTTGCAATGTCTAATTTTCATAGCAAACTAGGAAGATATGAAACAATGCGATGATCCAGAATCAAATAAAGCATTTTCTATACTTGAGTAAACAATTAAATTACCTACCACCACGTCTTTCAGAGCTTCTACCTCAGCATTAGTGATAGCATAAGCTTGGCCTTGATCCCTTGGCATTTTTTGAGGAAATTTCTTCTGACGCTTAGGACATTCATTTGCATAATGTCCCATATCCCTGAAATTGTATCATTAGACATCGGTAGATTTCTTCTTCCCCTTGCAATCATGAGCTTAGTGGACTTTTTCACCACACTTGTAACATACTCCCATTATTTTTAAGCAAGTACCAAGGTGTTTCTTCCCACATTTACTGCATGATGCATATTCAACTTTTCCCTTCTTCCCCTTATTTCTATTTGAAGTGTGATTAGCAGATCTCTTCTTCTCCTGCTTTGCTTTAAGGTCATAAGACATAGAGAATTCTTTTTCTGTCTTGATATCACATGAGAAAATATCTTTGTACAACGAGAAGGTTTGTGAGACTAATGCTCGACGGAGAAACGGATTTAACCCATCAAAGAAATGATCAATCTTAATTCTTGGGTTACGTATATAATCTCTAACATACCTTGCCAACCTTGTAAAGTTAGCCTCATACTTTGTGACATTCTCATCCTCCTTTTGTCTTAGACTCAGAAATTGCCTTTCCATATATGCTCGATGGTCACTAGGAAAGTATTTTTCTAAGAAAAGTTCTTTGAACTCCCTCCATTCCATATTTGATAGTTCCTCTTAATCCTTTTTGTTTTGAATAAAGGACCACTATTGATCAGCATCTCCAGTGAGGTGGTATACGGCCACGATAACTTTTTCCCTTTCACTAGTCCCCAAAGCCTGAAATATTTTCTCTAGGGAATTTATCAACTGCTCAGCTACTAAGGGATTTTTACTCCCATTGAACGTTGGTGGTTATTACCTCATGAAGTGATCTAAAATTGTTCCTCCACACTGCGGATCAGGGTGCTCCATACGGGTAAGGTTATTATTCATAACCTGAGTGAGTAGTCCCAGTATGGTGTTTAGCTGATCAGCACCAGTTGCATCACCAGCTCCACTATAATTATCTTGAGCAGGAGGGAAATCCCTACATGGACTGCGTGCATTGATACAGTTTCCATTTCTTCAACTAGGCTCCATTTCTAAACAATGGAACAAACTAGATCAGTTTATGAATAAAAATACATAATTCCATACTTTTAAAACACTTAACATAAATTGAACTATTTATGGATATAATCCATAATCATAAAAATGTTTTCTCTGAGTAGGTATATACTCATAACCCCTTCATAATGGTTTTTAAATAAGATGAGAATTATCCTAAGCATATCCCCCGGGAGTGTCGTAACCAAGAGTGCAGCAAGACCCATTGTCGTGCACCAGTTCCCGTTCGAGTCTAGATCAAAGCGGTGTTTTCCAGTTTTACCCCTAAGTACATCTGTGCCAGAGCCACCTATACATGCTCGTATCCAGACAGGGATTTATTTCTATGAAAACACATAAAATCTCTACAATACCAAAATTCTAGGAAGTTCTTCTATACAAATCTTCAAAGTCTATCTTAGGGCTATGTGCTCTAATCAGAGTTTATCTAAATCTAGTTTCCAAGGTTTGTACAAAACTTCCCCTGATACCAACTGTAACACCCCGACCCGAGTTACCCAGATTCGGTGAATTATTACATAATATTGGCATGATAAAAAAAGATCAAGTCTCGAAAGAGCGATTATTTTCGTAGCCTTTGAATAACTAGATACATTCATAAATTTTACATTAAATCATAAACTGAAAACTACTACAACAACATCTTTTCTTCATATCCCCTCATACTATCCCTATAGTTCATTCATAAATTACGTCTTCACATCATGGGAAAAATAAAACATTGAAAGGGGTGAGCTCAGATGCTCATTAAGGATAAAAATATAGTGTAAACTTTCATAAATAAGCATTAACATTTAAGGCAATGTATAACTAAAACAAATGACTTTTAAACTTGAACATCAGCATAATATGGAAAAGATAAAATGAAATAATGCCATTTTATTATTCACATGGATATTCTACTAGTCTGATAATCACATGCAATATCAATAACCACTTTCATAATGATGGAATGCATAATGTCGGACTATCATAACCACATAGTCAGGGCCTCATGCCAAGACTACAAATAAGATTTTGTCAAATCCTTGTGCCAAGACATTAGTTTGTCTCATGAGACCTAACAATGCATCGAGGAGTTATAGCGGGCTCCACCCGTCACATATTAAGTCCAATGCATTCCTCATATGAATAGGTTTAAACATAACATAAAAATTCCTATTAAGAATAGCATACGAAATGTCAATACTTTCTCCATAAACCATGAATGGTTTAAAAAAACACAACCACAGTCAGACATATCACAAAACCTTCAATTCCAAATGGAAGTTTTGTATCATAATAATAAACTTCAAATAATCTTAAAATCCATCAAAGGATGTTGACATAGATGAAATCAAAAATATTTGAGAGAAATATCTCTTTTTTTTAAATCATTTAAAAGTCACATAATTATAAAATAAAACAATTAAATTGAAAATATTTTTATAAGCTTGTAATTTAAGCTTCGATGATTTTATAAGGGTGTAAAATAGCCGCACCCGCCGTATAAGATAAAAATAAGTCTTACCTTAATTTTGTCGAAAAGGTTAAAAAGGACCTTGTTTGGAAAATGACGAAAAGATTCCTTTATAAACTTCTTATAAAAAGTCAAACAAGGGTATAAATGACTTTAAACCATATTCTATAAAATAGTAAGAATGTTTTGAAATACATTTTTAAGAAACATGGATGTGGATGATAAAGAGGTCCCAGTAGATAATTGCGTATAAACAACCTCGGATAATGAAGAGATTGTGAAATAAACCCTTACCTTGTACTCTTCCTTAGTCGATGGTATGTTAACCTCATGTATAATAGTTAAAACATTGTTATTTAATTATACAACAACCATACATATAATTATGATATCATATATGATCTTCTAATAATTTTTTTGTTAATAATATTTTAGTATTATCGTCCTTTCAGGTGTTAACTTACTCATTTTCTTTAATATTTTTTGTTGCATAAGTCGTGTTTGTTATGGATAGGTTGTATCTTATTTATATACAGAATGATATAAAGTTTTTAAACATTAATTTTAATCATGAAATTAGAATTAGACTTGAATGGATACGATGGAGAATGAATCTCATCGCGTTCGTGGAGACGGTAGTCCGTATGTACGCACGAGCAACAATATCATTCTTTTGATATTAAAATAATATATAATGGGATAATATATCATATATACAGAATCATTATCATGATATATTTATTATTTACATGAATTACACATCATTATTATACCCATAAAAATAATAATATATTGAATAACAATTACACCATGACGGGGAGACGGTAAGTCGTACATACGCACGTATGGTGACATGTCATTCAAAGGATGGATAGAATACTGAATATGGTCGTACCATATTTATAATAACATCACAGTATATAGAAGATACTAGAGTTATTATTTTAGAATGGAAATAACTAAGAAAGAGGAATTTTAATAAGAAAGGAACTTGAAATAGGGCGGTGAAAAAATTATCTCTTCTTTGAGTTCTTCCTTTTGATTTGATCAAAGGGCCTATTTAGGTTGGCTTTCTGACTAAAGGAATTCCTCTAGGATGAAGGGAGGATATTTGAGAGGTTATTTGGGCAGATTTTGGCTGAGTCCAAAGGCTTTGAAGGTGTGAAATTGAGAGAAGGGGGAGTGCCCTTTTATAAGAGGGGTGAGGGGCACCTTTGGAAAAGCTAGAAATATTATTTTATAATAAATTCATATTCAGTTTCTAATGGCTCAAAAGTGTATTATTTAACGTTTAAGGTGGGGATTGGTCGAAAACCACTAAAAAATAGGTTTTAGACAGGTTTGGGTTACTTTATTAACATTATCTGTTAGTTTTAACTCTTGGTTAATTAGTTTGACAATTACCATGTCTCTTTGTATTTTTATATTATATAGTTAATAAACATACTATATACATACAAGAGACCCTAAAGTGGTCTATTAATGATACAAATATCATTATATAAGTATTTTGGCCGAACCTTAGATTTTTAGGAATATAATATCAATTAATAATATAATATTTGTTTTAAAAACTCTTTTTTGTCAATTTTGACACTATTGGGTATTTTGTTATTGATAATTTCATAATAACATTATTACTTCGAATAAAATTTATGTAAACAATCCTAATATGTCATATTAACCTTGAAAATTTTTGTACTTTATAAAAAGTCTTAAATTACATTTATTTGGATATTTATAATAGCAATTATTTTAATATTTCATTAATTAGGTAATTACTGCATCACCATTGTGTCATAAATAAATTAAATTATTTAATGTCTAAAAATTATAAATAAAATACCATTATGTTGGAAATAATTTTATATTTGTAATTATTATTTATAATCTAATTTATCTTATGTAAAACCCTATATTAAAAATGTTTTAGTTAATACACTTTGATTTTAACTATTTTAACTCTTCTTTGAAGTAAATAATAATAAATGTCCTAATCTAATAAAAGTGGACCTAAATGATAATATTTTATTCCTAAGGTTGTTTTTGGTCGAGATACACTTGTCCAATAGAATTAGGACATGTGTTAGGGTAATATTAATATCATTTTTACCCTTAATTACGCTATTTACTTTTAATGGTGGTAAATAAAAGTAAAAAGTTACTATTCACCAAAAAATATTTTTATCTTATTGAAGCACATTTTACTCCTTGATATTAAATGTGTCTCTCGGATTTTCGAAATTCCACTCACAGAAGTGGTAAAATTAAGTTTTATGAGAATTTCCAAATTCTCCTAGGAGGTGGGTAAAAGACTGTGAAAAGTTCCACAAAATATTTATATATCTAAAATTATTCTAAACCAACTCTAATGAATTAAATTGAACTTCAATAGGTATTATGTATCTATTTTGACCTTAATTAAATTTAAATAAAATAAATAATTATTTAAATAAAAATTCGGTTTTAAACTATAACTCAGTGTTTTTTTCACTATTCTTCAAAAATTGACTGTTTTCAGAAAAATACCAAAAAATTTCCCTAAGCTAATTTCGATATTCCAAATCCAAAAATGAAGTCCATTTTGAAAGATAAAATTTATAAAAGTTCAAAAAGTGGGTATTAATATTCATAACGGCTAGTTTGATTGGTTGTGGTGTGTGTTAGAACTCGAAGTTGCGTACAACACACGCTACTGTATTATTCAAAGAAAAGCGTACCATGGAAGTTTGGTGTGTTACAAATTCACACCTGTTTTTTGGAGGTGATGAGTTATCTTTGGCTAGGAAGTTTGAAAATGGTCTCTTGTGCGACATATGACCATAGGTGAATGTTTTCAGGCTGACTTCGGTGACTACTACAGTAAACCAGACACTGATTACTGAGCGCAATATGAGGGAGTTGGGAGCTGTGAGCCAAGGCGGTTCAGCTTCCAGGGCTGGCACTCCTTCATTTAATAGCAGGAAGCGCCACAGGGAACCTTCACTTAGTGATTCCAGTAACAGGGATGTATCTTCAGGTAGCCAGGTGACGTGCTATCAGTGCGGGAAGAGTGGGCACATGAGACCTCAGTGCCCGAGAGACCCAGTTGAGTGCCGATCTTGCGACAATATGGGTTATCTTTAGCGTTTTTGCTGGTTCTTCTCACCAGCAGCTAGTGATATGGGATCAGTTATGACTCCACGTTCAGGAGTAGGACAACCAGTTTCTCCAAAGTCAGGGAACTAGAGTTCATTAGGTCATTCAGTCCGAGGAGGCGGTCGTGGCCGGGGTAGCCAAACGTCAGGTTTTCGGCGACAACAGGGTGGATTAGCTAAGGGTAGCTAGGTAGGATTGCAACGCTGCGGTATAGGTCAAACCTTTGCGATGGAGAAGACCCAATAGGAGCCGGATCCCAAACCCTCTACAGTTAGAGGTACGATTCTAGTTGCCTTAGTTTTAGCTTCTACTCTCTTTGATACAGGAACTTCTCATAGTTTCATATCTCTTTTTCCGTTGTAGAGAGCCTTAGGATCTATATCATTACCTCTGATGATGTTATGATGATAGACACTTCGTTGGGGATTAGGACGACTAGTGTATGATAGTGCAAGGAGTTCCCTCTTGACGTTGGTGACTGTCACTTCTTGTGGGACCTCTATGTCTTAGAGATGGCTGACTTCTATGTCATTCTCAAAATGGACTGGTTGGTCTCCTTTCACGATTTTGTTGACTGCTATCACTACAGGGTGAGTTTCACATCACTAGAGGGTGGGTCTTTTCTACACAAGGGAGAATGGGATATCTAGGCGAGTAGAGCTAGACTCTAGCATCATGGGATGGGAGGAATTATGACCCATATTTCTAGTTTATATCTGGATGACCAGGGGACTTCATAGGTGGACTTTCCACTAATGGTGGATCATTTCAGAGATATCTTTCTAGAGGAATTTGCAGGTTTACCTCCAGAGAGAGAGAGAGATGGATATATTTCTCTATTGAGCTTGTTCTATAAGTGGAACCAGTGTCAATTCCTCCTTATTGGATGGCTACAATAGAGTTACAGGAGATCAAGAAGTAGTTAGAGGAGTTGCTGGTGAAGGGTTTCTTCCGACCCAATACTTATCCTTAGGGTTCTCTTGTCCTTTTTTTGAAGAAGGCAGACGGTACCCTTAGACTTTGTGTGGATTATCGGATGATGAACCAGTTGATGGTCAAGAATCAATATCCCTTGCCAAGGATTGATGATCTCTTTGATCATATTTGAGGAGTATAGGTGTTATTGAAGATTTAATTGAGATCCGATTATCATCAGTTGCACGTTAGACCATCAAATATACCTCTTATAGCCTTTCAGAGTAGGTATGGTCTATACAAGTATTTGGTTATGTTGTTCGGTCTCACGAACATGCCAAGAGTTTTCATGGAACTGATGAAATGACTGTTCCATCCTTACATGAATTCTTTTGTGGTAGTCTTTGTGGATGATATCTTGGTGTACTCTCACACTTGACATGACCATGCCATCCATCTTGAGATCATATTTAGTACACCGAGAGAGCATCAATTATATGTTAATCTCTCAAAATACGACTTTTGGATGGACCAGATTCACTTCTTGGGTAATTTCATCTCAGAGATAAGAGTATCAGTAGATATAGAGAAAGTTAGAGAAATAGTTTACTAGGAGTAGTCGAAGAACATATTTGAGGTACGATGTTTTCTGGGGATGGCTGGTTACTTCAGGTGCTTTATTCAGGACTTTTCACAATTAACAGCATCACGAACAAGACTTTCTAAGAAGGGTGTGATGTACTTGGGGATAGATTCCTACGATTTAGACTTTCAAGAGATAAAAGGGAGATTGATTTCAGCACCAATAAAATTTTTTCTAGAGACGAGCAAGAGTTACATTGTTTACTGTGATGCGTCAAGTATCGGGCTGGGAGCAATGATTATGTAGGGGGGAAGATTCTTTGTGTATGGTTCTTGGTAGTTGAGGCCACATGAGATGAACTACCCGACACTTGATCTCGAGTTAGCTGCAGTTCTGCATGATTTTCATTGTTGGAGACATTATCTTTTGGGAGATCATTTTTTGGTATACACTAACCACAAATCCTCAATTAAATATTTACACAACATGATCTGAATTTGAGACAGCGAAGGTAGGTTGAGTACCTTCAGTCCTTTGACTTTGAGATTGCCTATACACCTGGGAAAGGAAACACAGTGGTTGATGCATTGAGCAGGAGGACTCAAATACAGATAGTTCAAGAGGCCAGTAGTGAGTGGAATCTTATGTCTATGTTCTCTGAAATGCATTTGGAGGTGCACAATAGACAGGGGAAAATATTTCTTTCCTTTATAGCTATTACCTCTACTCTACTGGATTGAGTGCGAATGAGGAAGCTATCAGATTATGAAGGCCTAGTCCTACGTGAGAGTGTGTCAGGAGAGGACCCTACTATTGGGTGGACAATAGGATATGATGAGGTTTTCTGTTTTCATGGGCATGTATGGGTGTCAACAAACATACACGAGGATATTTTACAATATTTTCATGCCTCAACATGGACAGTTCATCCTAGTTACACCAAGATGTATCGAGATCTACACCGTCATTATTGGTAGCCAGGCATGAGGAGGGATTTTGCTGGTTTTGTTATGAGATGTTCCACCTATCGGCAGGTGAAGGCAGAACATCAATGATCAATATGGATTTTACAACATTTACCCATTCTCGAGTAGAAATGGAATGACGTCGCGCTGGATTTCTTAATGGGTTTACTAAATTCGCATTGAGGGAATGATGCGGTTTGGGTTTTTGTTGACAAAATCACTAAGGTTTCACATTTCTTGTTGATTAAGGAAACCATTAGTGTTTATGAGTTTGGAACATTGTACATCCGAGATATTTTACATTTGAATGGGGTTACACATTCTATCATTTTAAACAGGGATGCCTGATTTACTTCTCGTGTCTGGAAGAGACTATAGAGGGATTTGGGTACACTGTTACTTCTAAGTATAGCTTAGCATACCTAGAAAAATGTCTAGTCCAAGAGCATGATTCAGGTTTTGGAGGACATGATTTGAGAATACATCTTGGATTTTAGGGGATCTTGGGAGAGACACATACCCCTGGTGGAGTTTTCCTACAACAATAGTTTTGATGAAACGATTCAGATGGCACCTTAGGAGGCTTTTTACAATAGGCCATGCCGATCACCCCTATGTTGGATGAAGGCAAGAGAGACAACTATGTTAGGACCTCATCTTGTCCATAAGACCACAAAGCAAGTGGAGTTGATTCATAATAGGATGACTACTGCACAATATTTCCAGAAATCTTATGCTGATCGATGTAGAGGACCTCTGGAGTTCAAGCTAGGAGATCGGGTTTTTTTAGGTGTCACGCCGAGGTTAGAACACAGGAGGATTACAAGATTGGGGAAGCCTTCACTGAGATATGTCGAACTGTTTGAGGTTTTGGAGAGAGTCGGTCCGGTTTCCTATCAGTTGTAGTTACCTCAGAGGTACTAGACTATGCACATCATCTTTCATGTTACTTTTCAAACCCGTATCACATTTTTCAACCCGAGTAGGTTGAGTAGGAGGCAGATGCATCCTTATAAAAGTACCCTATTCAGATTGTGGATCACAACACAAAGGTTTTCCAAGGCCGGTATGTTCCTATGGTATGGGTGCTATGGAAGCACGGGCGAGTGTAGGACGAGACTTGGGAGAGGGAGATCGACATACGATCATAGTGGCCAGAGTTGTTTGAAGTTTCTTCTTTACCACCCTTAGAAGGGAAATTCGGAGATGAATTGCTTTAAGGGGGAAGTTTGTAAGAACCCGAATCTTCATTCAGGTATGGATCTTTATTTCTAGTTTTTTTAGGAAAAAGGAAAAAATGTGAATTTTCTAAGTACACGTCGTGTACTTGGGTACCACGTAAAACCATATACTGGTCGTGTAACGACCGAGTACATGGCCATGTAGGTGAACTGGCAAACCACGAAAAGTGGGGACTGGTTGAGGCTAATACACAACGTGTACATTAAATGAACATGTCGGGTATTTTTCTTTTTTATTTGATTAATCAGTGCGGGGTCTCATCTCATACTCGTAACCCTTTTCTTCTTCCCTTGGATTGTACAAGAGAGCGACAGAATAACTATGAACTTCGAGCTCCTCCCAATTCTCTGTCTGAGCTCTGATTGAGATGTCGTCGGTTGCGTTGGATTCCCATTGGTGAGTTTTCTTTTCCCCTAGATCCTTTTTCCTAATTATTCCCATCTCACAAGTTATCGTGGGATGATTTTTTTACCCTTTTTATAGATCTACATCTTTCTAATCTAATTCAAGGGTCGACATCCAAGAGTATTGATCGTACGACATCAAGGTAGGTGGTTTATGCCTTTCGTTGTTCTTATTTGGATTGTATATGCCAAAAGTGCCGCATACCCATGATTATGGTATTACTTGAATTGGGATTTAACCCTATTATTTACTTGCTATGGTTTAATTATTTAAAAATGGGGTTTTCATATGCCTAAGGTTAGATGCCTTGTTTACAGGACACCCCATGGGTGCATTTCCCTAGTTTGACTATTTATGATCATTTGGCCTAGGTTGCCTATGAGGTGTATCTTGTTTCCATGCCTTGAATTATTTAGGATGAATTTTGATTTATTATATGAATTTCATGTGTTATTCTTATTAATGTTAGCCATTTAGTAGTTATAGATTACATGTGTTTCCTTGTTATGAGATGCATGTTATTTTTCCAATGGAATGTGAGAGCCTTGGACCAGGGAAACTGTGGGGGCTTACATGTTTATTTACACAAGACTGTGAGAGCCTTGGTGTAGACTTTGACCCAGGGGTATTGGCCATGAGAGGTACCCACGAGGTCGTTTATGATTTAATTATGATATTTTAACCTTGAGGGTATTGACTGTGAGATCTACACAGAGGTTGGTTATAAATTATTGATGCTATGTAGAACCAAATGTATTGATCATGAGGGTTACCCAGGAGGTTGTTTATGATTAATATATGCTATGTTGACCAGGGGAATTGATTGTGATAGGTACCAAGGAGGTCATTTTTAGTTGATATTTTCTATGTGGGACCATAGGGGTTAGACCGTGAGAGATTCCTAGAGGTTCGTTTGTGAATAATTGAATGATTTTGATGAGTATGCTAAGCCAAAGCACATGCTTGGACTCAGTCTTACTTGGTTATTTAGCTGGTCTTCTGAGATGTCTGTTTTAGGTACTCTTACTCAGGGTCTTAATTGAAAATTGTCGGTTGTTTACTTTTGAGTACTTCTTAGTTTATTACTTCATTTCTATATATTGCCTGCTATGTATATTCACTGATAGTTAAGAACAAATCTTTTGGTGGTTGACTAATGGAATTCATCTCACACCCTATTTAGGTCAGGATTTTGGACCTAAACTGATTATATGGTTGCAGGTATAGATAAGGGAAAGCGCCCTTCTTCATCAGGTACTTGATTACTGTTGGAGCTGGTGATCATGTCACCAAGCTAAGGCTTGCGATGCTGTTGGAGTTTACTGCATTTATATACTTTGGTTTCAATATTTTATTTCCAGAATTGTGACTTGTTTGGTTTCTTTCCTAGACACTTGTGACATGCATCATTTATATATTCTCTAGTTGTTATATTACTATCATTCTTCTGTTGTTTACTTCTTCTGTTGATATTACTGGTTCCACTATTGTTTACTATTTTTTATTTCGTTGTGTATACTATTCCAATGAAACATTGACCCATGACACTATAACCTGAGATATTTTTGGTAAACTAAACACTAGTGGAAAATAATAAAATTTCCTCCATCTAGTACTATAATAAAATATGAATTCATTAACATGAAAAACTCCCACTGAACTTCTGATCAGTGAAACAAAGGGATTGATCATAATTTTCTCCCACATATTCCACCATGTTATGTACCTTTAAAGGATCCAAAATCCATCCATAGGTACTTATATTTCTCTAAAAAGCATTTGATTATTGTTTTCATAAATTCATACCACTAAAAATAAACACACATTGGGACTTGGGGTTTTCCATTCACCAACTTTAGCACATCCCAAGCCTAAAAATTCCATAAACTCCATAAATGAAAGAAAAAACATCCTCCAAAATATACTACCCTAAATGTAAATTCACTCTACAACACCAATTTATGATATTCTATGTTAGTCATACCAACTTAAGAAAACTCATCCAGTACTCTTTCGGAACCTCTTCCAATCTCATCTCTCATCATCTAGATGAAATTATGGACCACCTATATTATGGGTTTCAACACCCCTACTCTAGTAACCCAGATCTAGTGGTTATTTTACTAAATTAGAAAAATATACAAGGGATCACATCCTGAATTATCGAATGTTTTATCAGTATTGGGAGACTTAATACATACACGATTCTCACATTATATTTGAAACATGAAATAAAAATTTAAAATTATACTAATGAACTTATTTTTTCATCTAGTTTATCCCTAAAATAATTTATAAATCCATTATTGATATCCCAGAGAAAGGAAAACATAAAATATAGTGAGATCATATGCTCAGTAAGTGGAAAGCGTATAAAAAAATTTATCACAGAATAAATAAAGCATGAATAATATGGAAGAGATGAACAATAATAAAATATGACATATAAATAATATTATAAAACGAGAATATATCCATAGATAACACAGAAACATAAATAATAACACAAATAATAATAAATGGTTTTATAGTGATGGAATTCATAATTCCAAGCATCATAATCATACTGTTAAGGCCTCATTCCAAGACATCAAAAATAATTGGGTAGAAATACACCAAATACCCAGGCTAATTTGTCTCATGATACCCACCGATGTGTTGAGGGTCTATAATAGGCCCCAACCATTACTTAATAAGTCTAATTAATTCATAATATAAAATAAATAAATAAAAATTCATTACATAATCAATATAAAAATTCATATTTAAAAACTAGAATAAAAAATGTTAATATTCCCCCCTAAAAAATGATCATAAGAGATCTTGAGAAATATGATGGCTGATATCACTAGATTATAACCCCAATAAAGCATAATATTCATCAAAAGATTTTTACATATAAAAATATTTTTAAAAGATCACTAGAACCTTTCTCGATGAAAATACCCTTTTCATTTTTAAATCAAATAAAATATAAAAATTTCTATAATATTGGTATTTTTTTATTGAAAAGAAAAATGGAAACATTTAAAGGAAACTTTAAGGAAAATAATATTAATTATGGTAGGAAAATGTTTTTGTGTGTTATGTGTTAAAATAAATATTACATTCAAACCAATGGTAAAAAGTGTCCTATTCAGAAAATGAAATGAAGTTTCATAATAAACCTTTTTATTGAAAGTAAAACATGGGTAAAAATGGATTTAATCAATTATTTGAGGAAATTAAAAACATTCTTGAATTTTTTTAAAGAAAATATGTACATGGAATAAAAAAATTTCCAATAGAATATAAAAACAACGTTAATTTTACTTAAAAACATTATTTCAGACTTTTGATTACTTAGAGAGAGGAAAATGAAAGGGAAACATGTAATTTTCCAAAATATCAAAAGGATAAGAACATAAATTGATTTTAAAAAATAAATATCTTATAATTTCCTTTAATGGAAATTTAAATATGAACAATCCTGACTAAAAATGTTATTGAAGAATAAATGCTTACCACTTTGGTAACTTTTGAATCATAAACCCCGTAAAATAAATAAATTAAAATGAAACTTTAAATACTATGAATATAAATATATTCATTAAATAACTTATAAAATGGGACGTACATATACCCCATAAATGAAAAAAGTTGTGAATATGGCATATATCTCATGAAAACAAAAGTGAGATTAGAAATCCTTATAAAGATATTAACATTAAAGTGAGAATTAATCAATGAAGTAATTATGTTTAATAAATTTAAATACACATAAAACAAGTTTAAATAAAAAATAATATAATTATAGGTCATTATACACATAATCTTGTCATAACATAGGTAATGAATAAGTAATATAACCCAATGAAAATAAATTGAGTTATGAAACCACTTACCTTGAGTCCAACTCCCCACGTAAATAATTTATATTCAGTATAAAAAAATTATAATAATTTTATTCATGTGTATTCCCTTATCATTATCTCTTTTATTTCATTTATTACCATGACTTATATAGTTATTAAATAAGTTAAGTCTATGTCATACATTTTGATCACTTTCATTTCATAATCGTAAAAATACTTTGGTAGATTGACCATAGTCAAATAGGACATGGTTCCATAATCTAAAGAATATTAATGATGAAATAATTATCATTTTTATACATTAAATAAAATTTTATAATTATCCAATAAATGAAAACATGAAAAATGAATCACATCACTTCATGGAGGTGGTAGTCCGCACGTACAAACGGGTGAAGTTATCATTTTTTAACTGGGGAAGGGTAAGAAGGTAAGTAATATATTACCTTTAAAAAATAATAATTATGTTATTAATATCATATATAATCATTAAATACACCATAATAACTTTCCTTGTGAGGCAGTGATGTAAAATAAAACACATCGCTTCATGGAGGTGGTAGTCTATTGGTACACATGAGTGATGTTTTCATTTCCCATAAGATGGAAATGGAGATGACTAAGGGTTATACCATAGACATAATAACATATTATTATAGTGTATATAATTATGTTATTATATCAACATGATTATGACATAATTAAATGAGGTAGAATAGGAAATAAAATGAAATAGATTAGATAAGAGTTAAACCTATTCTTTAGAAAACCTCCTTTGGATCACACCTTAAGCTTTATTAGGATGGTATTATTGGAAGAATAGAAGATATTGGAAAAATTTAAAGAATATATAAAGTTATTAGGATAGGTATTTTCTAATATATATGGATCAAACATTGTGAATAAGGTAAAAGAGGATGTGCCCTTTTACAAGTGAGGGAAAAGGCACAGATGGAATTACTTAAATGATTTAAATATAATATATACCATAATCATGTAATGTGGAGAAAAATGGACATAATTTTGAATTTATAACATGATAATTTTGAAATAAATTTAACCAATAAAATTTTGACATGTTTAATATACATTTTAATCCTTATCTTTTTTAGCCCCCTTATTTACTAATTTCAACCTTAACCATGGTAGCCCATTTTTTAGCCTTTAAGGATCATAAATTTACTTATAAGGTGAAAAGTGGCTCCAAAATGGTCCATTTATAACATTTTATATAATCTAACATACTATTTTTCCTCTTTTAATATTGTTTTTTTAAATCATTTAATAAAATGTTGTTTGTCATAAAAAATCATTAAAGATTTTTTTGGGACTATTCATTTAATTTGAAAAAGACATTAAGAATGAAATGGAATATGAATATAAACATATTTATCATAATTTATAATTTATAATTACCTATTAAATTCAATTTATACCACAAATATTAATTTTATTATTTTTAAAATCATTTACCTTGATTTTTCCATTGTATGCACAAGCACTGTATCGGTGTTGCATAAGGGTTTAAGGTAATTATATCATCACTAAAAATTAAAAAATAAATAAATATCATAAAATTAATTTATTAATCTTAAAAATATTAACTTATAACTAACAATAATTTTTTTATCAAAATAAAAATATATTAGACATATTAAAAGAAAGAGAGTGAAAATTTTCAATTTTCTAAACATAAATTTATATAAATGTTGTTATCATATGAAAATAAAACCAAAATGCCATATATTAAAATTTATGATGAATATGGTTGATGTAGTACCCCCGGTTTCGGGTACATAACCCCTTTCCTCACATTTTTTAAATTAGTGTGTCTTTAATAGAGAGTTTCCATAAAATAGAGAGTTTCTATAATGTTTGGTGTTTCCATAATGTTGGTTGTTTACATAAAGCAGGTTGTTTCCATAAAGGATGGTGTTTCCATAAAGTGGGTTGTTTCTATAAAGTGGTGTGTTTCCATAATGTGGGATGTTTCCATAAAAAAGGTGTTTCCACAAAATGGGTGAAGGTGAAGGATGGGAGAGTTTGTGGGTTTTAAAAGGTGCATTGGGACTAAAAGGAAGGTTGCACAATCGATACATGGTTGTCCCAAACCGTGTGGTCAAACCTTGCGCAGAGGTCAAATCTAGATCCTATTTTCTAGGAGCTGACTCTTTTTTTCTCTATATATTTCGTTTTGTCTTAAAAACTCCCTTATTTCTAGATTAATCTCCCTATAATTCTGGAGAAACCTTCCCACATGATTTGAATCCAACCCAAAGCCTTCCCTTGGTGATTTCGAGTCCGATTATTGAGGTATGTCACCATTTTTTCCAGATTTGTCATGTTTTCTTAAATCTGCTAGATCTACTTCTCTGATCACCATTTTTTCTTAGATATGAAAATATAGTGGGTATATCTACGTTTTTGGATGCCAAATAATTCAATGTTGAGTCATGATCCTTTCAGGATAAGATAACTAAGGTCGTTCTTGGAGAATCGACCTGCTTTCTTGTGCGTTCTTTGTCTATTGTCAATGTTTCATCAAAAAACATCAAGGTTGGTGGCATCAATATCATCTACTCTTGATAGAATTTATTTTCATAGATTCAAATTGGTTTATTTATTGTGAAATTCATATAAAAATCTTCATTTGTGATGATTTATGGATTTTGTGAAATTACGTGATCTTGGTGAATAGTTGTGGAAAAAGGGGTTTAGTTTCATGAATTTAAAATGATGATTTTAAATTATGGATTTTATGGAATTGATAAATGGTTGATGAAAAATATATTTTCAATAGAAATGGTTTTCAATAAAAATGGAGTTTTATTGAAATGGTTTGTAATTGAAATGGTTTTGACGGAAATGGTTTTCAATAAAAAGGTGTTTTTATTGAAAGAATTGTTTTGGCATGATCGTTGGTAATATGTGGTGTGTGTTAATGTTTCATATACGGGTATTGGTTGAGATATGACCTTGTGATTGGTGCCAAAGGTTTAATGTAATGTGATAATTTTATACACGGGGCTTGGATGAAATATGATCTTGTGCTCAGTGCCAAAGGGTTAATGGAACATGGGAAACAAATAATTTGTGACGAACTGGTAGATAGATGAGAAACCACTCACTAGTATGAAACTACCATAACATAGCGTGCATGGTTTGTTTCATGGGTTTGAGTAATGGTTGGGTATTCTGATAAAGGGATATTGTGAAATGGTTGTAAAGATTGTTTAATTATTTTTTCTGGAAAAATATCTTGCTGGGAAAATTGTTTTCAATTTCACTTTTACGCTTTTGGTAATTAATGGTTTTGGAAACTTTTTTATATATTTAGTTATAAACTATTTTTTAGAAATTTTTTTATATAAAAAGTTTTATATAATTGTTTCTAACTCTTCTATCATAGTGGCGTGAGTATGTAAGTCATTGGGGAAAACCTACTGAGTTTTATTCTCACCCCTACTTTGGTACTTTGGTGCTTTTGCAAATGCTATCTTCCAAGACAAGGGAAAAGGTAATGATTCACATGTTTTTAGAACTACCTCGTGATTTTTGGGATTTTTGGAGATTTTGGAGTTTGGATCTTGTGGATCATGGATTCTTGAGGTCTTTGGAGAGTCTTGTGTAGTCTATCCACTGTGTACATTGATACTTGGTTATTATTCTGTTGTTTCTTACTTTGATGTGATTTTGAGACACATGAAGTCGTTGAGTTGTCTTTCATCTGTTTATCCATCATAGTGTTAATGTTTGGTTATGGTCGGTAGGATTATTGGTTTATTTATTAAAGGGTAAATCATCCCCTACGTGTATTTGAAACCCTTTGGCATTTATTGCCAGCTTTTGGCATCTTGGGGATGTCGCTTAAGGCCTAGTAATGACTCATTATACTCTCAAGACAATGAGAATTTGTGGGTCATTATAGTTGAAAGAATATCACCCAATGAAATAAATTAATGTTTTGTGTTGATTTTGATACATTATCCCATAGTTTTAACCTTAATTATCCTATTTTATCCACTACCATGGTGATAAAATTTTAACAAGGTCACTATTAATTATGGCTAAAAATGAAATTGAACTATTTATCAAATTTTAAAACAATGATTATAAATATGTAATATATTTTTCAAGATTAAATTTATATAACTATCAAAATTCAATTTTATTATAAATGAATAAAACACAACGAAAAATAATTTTTCAAAAATTGCATTTTAAGCACAAAACTGAACTTATACCAAAATAAAATTTAATATTGATTAATAAGGAATTATTTAGATTATGTTAACTAAAATGGATATTAGTTTACTTTAAAACCAAATAAAAAACATAATGGTGCTTTTAAATTATTTAGTTTAGATAAAATAAATGACAGTTTTACAAAAATCAGTATTTTCACTATTCATTGAAAAATATTTTTATAGAAAAAAAACCACCCTAAGATAATTTTGAAATTTTGATTTCAAAAATGATATTAATTTTTTAAAATAATATTTATAAAATTGATATTAATTAATTATAATATATGTGCACTAAATGAAATTAAATGCATTTATGAAGAATTTTTTTTGAAGCATAAAAAGACTTTATTAAAAATTAAGTACTTATTTATTATGAATTAATAACTAAATTTTAATTATTTAAATAATTTTTAAATATTTTTCATAATGTTATTATTACTATTCATACCTTTTAATTTATTGGCTATGTTATAATGGTCACATTTAAATAATAATAGTTTTATAGTATATTAGAGGTTTCTTAAAGCTCGATGTTGTGTATTAAGTAAGATATCAGGAATAATACTCTTTTAGAATAAAATTTTATGATTCTACATTCCCCTTTAAATAAACAGAGTCATCAAAATTTTTATCTCAGTAATTAAAGGTTAAATATGTGAAAATACCTTTGTTTAAGACACACATCACACAAAGGGATAATAAAACTTCTTTTGAAAAGGGGGAAGTGGGAATTATAAAGGTTACCTAAAATAACAGACAATCAGGTTTCTATATAAGGATAAAATTTGAAGTAATTGAAAATATAAACATAAAGGAGAAAAAGAACATTCTATTAGTAATAGAGACTGGTAGAGAAAATGATCATGAGAGTGTTAATGAGTATAAAACCATAAAGAATACCATTAATTCATTAGAAATGATGGTAAAAGGATTTTTTTCCCAAGATCCTTTTCCTAGAGTTGAAATATTACTTTACTATAAAGATAGATAATAAGAGAAAATATATTTACTTGATTTATTTCAATTTCACAAGAACAATTTCATAATTTGGTTGTGCTTTGATCAATTTACACTTCTATCACATCTCTTACTCCAAGAAATGAATATCAAAGATTATTTTTTCATGCCTAAAGCACTAAAACTAACTTTTAATTATAATATCCACAAAAGGATAAAGAAGTATTACTCATGTTTCTCTCCATTAAACAAAATCAAAATGGTTAGTATAAGATGATATAATATCCAATATGAATATACCTTTATATGGAGAGATACTAAATTAATCTCTAATGATTCCACAATAATAAGAAAAGTTAAACTAACCTTAAAAAGCTTCAAAATATTCCAAACCAAATTGAATACCAAAGATTTTAGAATTATTTTATTACATATTATTCAAAGAATAAAATAATATTTATTTCTAAAAAAGTC
Organism: Viscum album; assembly: GCA_963277665.1. Classification (NCBI taxonomy): domain Eukaryota; kingdom Viridiplantae; phylum Streptophyta; class Magnoliopsida; order Santalales; family Viscaceae; genus Viscum; species Viscum album. The sequence goes on from OY728121.1 coordinate 1,460,185,210, forward strand.
TAGTCACTCATAATTTCACATACCGAAATGTATATACCCTAATCATATATTCTGTACAATATACTAATCATTTCTTAAAATAACCCGAATCACCATAACATCACTACAAAAACACATATGATTCCATAAGTTAACTCAATATTTATCCCTCAAATGAAAACTCATCCTAGAAAATAATATTTTTTTTACCTTAATCATAAAATGTTCCCAAAATATATAGTGAAATTATTATTAAATAACTTTAATCACTTAGTCAGTAAATTACTTTTCAATCCCATGGTTATCTATATGATGAAACATATATTCCCAAATTGTAATAACCCATAATTACCTCAATATAAAAGATCATATTAACCCTTAAGGTTATCAATATTTTTAAACATATTTTCACAAAATATAAAGGACTTATTCATCAAATAACCTTTTAACACACAAAAAACCATTGTAAACCCAAGGGTTATATTCCCATAAATGTCTCCTAAAATATCTTTAATTATCTTAAACACCCATCACATAAAACCTAAAAGGGGTATCTATGCCTTTGAAGTAATGATAAACCGTATACCTATCAACCCCAGTACTTTAGGTTTATCCCATATCAATATGGAATATCATAGGTTTCTATAGGTTCTACTGTTTCATTCAACATAATGGTTCACAAATAAAATGTGAATTAATCCAAGAATATCCCCTGAGGGTGTCTAGCTGAGTGTGTAGTCTTATAACCACTCATCGTGAACTGGTGACAATCAAGTTAATACCCAATACTACCCTTTCAGAGTTATTATCCCTTGGTTTATCTGTGCTACAACTACATCCACTTTATAATATCCATAAAGGGATGCATTTTATATGAAAATAAAAAAATCTCCATGTTACCAAAGTTTCATGATATTAATCTATACTTAGAATTATCCATATAATATATCTTAGGGTTATGTTCTCAAATCTATGTTTTCCTAAATATAGTTCTCAAGGGTCCTACTAAACTTTCTTTGATAACAAATGTAACTCTACAACTCCAATAACCTTGATATAATGACTATTTTACTACATTATCACAAGATATAAGGGATAAAATCTTGAAGGATCAAATAGTTTAACAGTCTTAGGAGACTAGATATATACATGATTCTCAGATTATATTTGAAAACATGACATATAACTTTAAAATTCTAGTGAGAACTTTATTATTTCTTTTAGTGTATCCCTAAAATCATTCATATACCCCTTATTGTTATCTTTAAGAAAGTAAAACATAATATGGGATGAGATCTGATTCTTAGTAAGGGGCGAGAATACAAAAAAACGTTTCCGATAGTAAATAAATTATGAATAATATGATAAAGATAAACAATAATCAAATATTCCATATAACTAATATCAATAAAAGTGAATATATATGGAAAAATAGGAACATAAATAGTCACATGGATATCAATAACGGATTTCATAATGATTGAATTTATAATTCTAAACATCATAATCATACACTCAAGGCCTCATACCAAGAGATCATAAATAATAGGGATGAAATTCACTGAATACCCATGTTAGTTTGTCTCATGAGACCTATATATACATCACCAAGCTATAACATGCCTCTCACATCACTTACAAAGTTTAATTCATTCATCATATGAAATAAATTAATAACAATTCAATACAAAATCAACATAAACATCCATATTGAAAAGATAGAAGAAAAATGTTATTATTTACCCTATTCAAAATGATCATAAGACACCAAGAGAAATATGGTTGATGGTATCCTTGTATTATATATTCATTAAAGAATAATATTCGTCAAAGTATTATTCTATATCTAAAAATACTTTTAAAATATCACTATAACATTTCTTGAGGAAAATACCCTTTTCATTTTGAAATCACTTAATTAAAATATAAAAAATTAAAAAACATTTGGAAAAATTTTTTATTTGAAAATAACTATGAAAAATTTTAAATTAATCTTACAGTCAAATAATAGTCATAATGATAGGAAAATTCATTCATTTGATAAATGTTAAAATAAATATCCCATTTTCACCTTTGGTAAAAAGTGCATCATTCGGGAAACAATAAGAATATTCCTTTTCAACCTTTTTATAGAAGATAAATCATTGGTAAAAATGAATTAAATAAATTTTTGTAGAATAGTAAAATAATTATTGAAAATGTTTTATAGAAAATATGGACATGGAATAAAAATATTCCCAACCGAATTGAAAAAATGTTGGTTTTCCTTAAAAAATATTCTTTCAGACTTTTGAGTACTTAGAAAGGGAAAATGGAAGAAAAAATTTTAGTTTCTAAAAATAACCATAGGAGAATAAATTATATATATTTTAAAATATAAAGATAATACAATTTCCTTCAATGGAAATTTAAACATATATAATCCCTAATAAAAATGAGATTGTAGAATAAACCCTTACCACTTTGGTAACTTTTGAATCCTAACCACAATGAAATAAATAACATCAAATGAAACATTAAATACCATGAATATAAATATATTCATTATATAACATATTAAAGGTTAAATATATACACAACATTAACAAAATAAGTGGTGAATATGACATAAGTCTCACCGAAAAAAATTGAGTTGAGAAAACCTTACAAAGATTATAACATTGAAGTGTGAATTTATCATCAAAGTAATTATGTGTAATAATTTAAATAAACCTATAACAAGTTTATATACAACATAAAATAATTATAGGTCATTACACACATAATATTGTAATTAAATTTACAATTAATAAGCAATATAACCCAATGAAAATAAATTGAGTTATGAAACCCCTTACATCATGTCTGAATCACCACATACATACTTTATCTCCTATATAATAAAATTATATTAATTTTATACTTACAAAAGTACCCTTTTTATGCGTATACCCTTATAATTATCCCTTTTATTTCATTTTTACCATTCTATATATAGTTATTAAATCAATTACATTCATGTGGAACATTTTCAGGACATTCGGTTCATAATCATAAAACAAATTCAGTAGGATAACCATGGTAAAAGGGGTCTCAATTACATCATATATAGAATTTTAATAATTAAATAATTATAATTTTTACACATTAAATACTATTTTATTATCATTCATGAAATTAAGACATGAAAAATTAATTATATTGTTTCATGGAGGTGGTGGTCCACATGTACGCATGAGCGACATTATCATTTTTTAATGGTTACAAGGGTAAGAAATTAAGTAATATATTATCTTTATAGAATAATAGTAATTTAATTAATTTCATATATATATTAATTAATTACATTATATTAACCATCTCTGTGAGGTGGTGATTAAAAATGAAACACATCGCTTTGTGGTGGTGGTAGTCCACTCCTACACATGAGCGATGTTTTCATTTCCCATAGGATAGAGAGGGAGATGAATAAGGGTTATACCATTGACATAATAAAATATTAGTATATTTTAGATAATTATTTTATTATATAAATATGATTATGTTATGATTTAAGGATTTATAAGAATAAATAAATAGAAGGAACTTGGTTAAGAGTTATACCTATTCTTTGGAAATCCTCCTTTGGTTTACACCTTAAGCCTTCTTAGGATGGTATTATAGGGAATAAAAGAAACAATAGGATTAAGGGAAACATGATAGGAAGGTATTTTTTCAGTTATTGGATGAGTTATATGCATCAAACTTTTTGAATAAGGAAGTAGATGACGTTCCATTTTCTATGTGAGGGAAATGACACATTAGAAATTACTTAAACGATTTAAATATAATAATATATATATATATATCATAATCATTTCAAGTAGAACAAAATTGAAATAATATATATTATGGTCTAAATAAATTTATCCAATAAAATTTAGACATGTATAAGCTACATTTTAAACCCAATCCTTTGGTTTAACCCTCTCATTAACCCATTTTAACCTTAACTGTGGTCACACATTTTTTAGCCTTCAAGGATGATAAATTTATTTCCAAGATGATAAGGGGATAAAAAATGTCCTATGGATGAAATTTTAAACCATTTCAAATCTCAGTTTTCACCATTCAATATTTTTTTTAAATTATTTAATAAAATATTTTTCTTCATAAAATATCATTAAAGTTATTTTTGGGACTATTCATTTAATTTGAATTCAAAGACATCAAGAAAAAAATTTAAGTCAAATAAAAATCACATTCATAATTATTTATAATTTATAATTATATATGAAATTATTTTAATATCACAATTTATCAAAAAATATTAAATTTACTATTTTTAAAATCATTTACATAGATTTTTCAACTGCTTGCACAAACACTACATCAACATTGTGTTTGCGTTTAAGGTAATTATAAAATCACTAAAAATTAAAAATAAATCAATATCATAAAAATATTGTATTAATATGAAATATAAAAATTTATAATATATCCCAAATCCTTTCTATCCCAATGAAAATATATTTAAGATATTAAAAAAAAGAGTGAAATTTTGTAATTTTATTAACTTAAAATAATAAAATAGTAATTCTCAAAGAAAAATTGAACTAAAATGCTATATATCTTAATTTAGGATGACTATTATAGAATTAATATAATATAAGTAAATTAAATAATGTTTTGGGTTGATTTTGAGAACTTATACCATAGTTTTAACTTTAATTAACATGTTTTACCCAAAACTATGGTGATAAACTTTTACCATGCTTACTACTCATTATAACTAAAAATGAAACTGAACTATTTAAAAAAAATTATATTCCTTGTTAAAAATATGTAATTAATTTTTCAATATTAAATTTATATAATTTTATGAAACTAATTTTAATAAATTCATAAAACACAACGAAAATAGTTTTTAAAAGATTGCATTTTATGCATAAAAATGAACTTATAACAAAAATAAAATATAATGTTGATTACTATGAAATTATTCAGATTATGTTCAATAATATGTATCTTTAATTTAAAATCAAATAAACAATAAAATGGTACTTTTAAATTTCTTAGTTTAAAAAAAAGAAATGATAACTTATATAAAAATCGGTATTTTTCACTATTCACTAAAAAATAAATATTTTTATAAAAATACCAAAAGTTCACCATAAGATAATATTTACATAATGATTTAAAAAATGATATTCATTTTTCCAAATATTATTTATAAAATAACTAAAAAATAATTATAATATTCATGCACAAAATGCAATAAAACCCAATTTTGCAGAAAACATATTTTTGAAGCATAAAATGACTTTACTGAAAACTGAGTACTTATTTATTATGAATCAATCATTAAATTTGAATTTTTTAAAACCTTTATAATTTTTTTTCATAATGTGGTTATTATTATTCATACATATCAATTTAAAAACTAGGTTATAATGGTCATATTTAAATAACAATGTTTTTATAGTATATCGTAGTTCGTTTAAAGCTCGATGTTGCGTGTTAAGAAATACATCTAGCATAACATTATTTTAAACTAAAATTTTAAGGTGATACATGATTATTATTCTTTCAATGAAGGTAATTATTAGTATAATGGTCATCATGTGAAAATCCGCTATAACATTAACATTATTTGCAACCATCGATGATTTCAATTTCTACCACCAAGTTCTAGAAATACTTCACATGCCTTAGAATTATCATCCTTACTTCTATATCACTTTCATGTACTCTCGACAACCATGCATCTGATTTTATATTCCATTAATTTGATCCCTGACATAGTAACACTCCCTTTATACATCTCCTTCTGAAGCATAGAATGCTTTTTCATAGGCATCGTATCCATGAATCCCCCCAAAATAAATTTCACACACCATTCAACAATACCTCCTACTTTATAATTGATCATATTCTGATGAACTTATATCATGTATCTCTACACTAACTTCTCAATATTGGATCTTACAAACACTTGGTAACAATTTCAGTCACCCCCTACAGCTGCAGGTTTTTGGAATATTCATAAATTAAACCCTCTAGGAATAGACCGTCTAGTCATCATTGACTATCCTCAAATTTAATTGAAAACGAAACCCTCCTTCCAGGAACACGAGTCTTCAATCACTTAACTTTAACATCCAAAACAACCATGGGTTTTTTCATGTACATCTAGTTCACTAACCCGTACGTATCGTTGACTTATCCATCTAATAAAACTTATTAACCATCAAAAAAGTAGCATCACCATCATTATCCAAAGTCTCTAAAATCCATCATCGAATCATTGAACCATGTATAACCCATGCAAAACTTCCCTATGAAAACATAACTCCCATTGAATCTAGAAAATTTATAGGATTATCAAACTCCATAATAATTTCTCATAACCTTCAACCAAGTTCTGAATTCCACCCAATAAACAAAACACATTATATGACTCCTACAACTATTTGTAATTTTGATATCCCAACAACACTAATAGTACAAATTCCATCTTTCGGTGATATTTTTTTGGAAACCTAATAGACCACCTGACCATGAGGAACCTAATAGACTTCCATAAAACTATGATTATCACCAATAAATGGAACATTCCCCAAGAACCTATCTGATCAAGGAAACTTTTGATATCCTATAATCAATCTTGTACCACCACTGTTCTTCTGGTAATATCATTCTATATACTTGATTAAGTAATATAACAGAAGCTCGACAATCATTCTCTACTGCTATGAACTGAAACTATGATTTGATACCACTTGTTGGTATTAGACATAAAAACTAACACCAGATCTGATACCACTTATTGATATTAAACAATATAACAAACTATAGATCTCATACCAATTATTAGTATCAGACATCATAAGCAACACTAGATCTAATACCACTTATTGGAATTATAAATTAGAATAAAAAACAACTATAATACCACTTTTTGGTATCAAACATCAGAATAAAAACCATACATGATACCATTTTTTGGTATCGGACCTTAAAAGTAACACCAGTTATGATACCATTTGAAAGTATCATACATAAAAAGCTACACCAAATCTGTTACCATTTGTTGGTATCAAACATCAAAATAAACACAAGATTTGATACCACTTATTGGGGATTGAGGGTAATTTTATTTGATCATTGTAAATTCACCCTCCTGGTAATGTAGTGGAACATAAATTTCAGCCATAATAAGTAGTGAAACTTACGATAGAACATACCCCCAAATTTTGAAGATCAGAACTGAGATGTCTAAACACCCCAACCAACACATGGAGTCTTTCTTTAGCTTTTGGTTCTGGTCACTTCATGATCCTCCTTCCGATGAGTGTATGATTGAACAAGAACATGACCAAACCCACACATTCAATCCCAAGAATATACAAAATTCACATAAGTATTACATGGTTAGAAATTGTGTCTTATATCCATGGTATAATGAATACATATCTTTCATTCAAGGAGAAGTTCAGGTCATAAAGAAACTCATAAATTATAGTCACCCTACCAAAAAATCAGATAGTTCCCCAAAAATTTTAACTCTTGACTATTGAATCTTACATTTCTCTCCTTCTAGTATATATCATTTCAGGCTTCAACCTTTTACTTTGAAACTATAGCTTACAACACCTGGATTCTCCTAGGTGGACTGTTTCTAGAGCCACATGGACTCCTAAGTCATTGTCAAATTGATTCAGTCATATTTTAAAAGGTGAATCAACCCACTCTTTATAGTATTCCCAACTAGTCATCCAGTTATAACCCCCATACTAGGTGTATGGGAAACCCTTAGTTGGATTGCGTAACTTTCGATCAACAGTAGCATTTGTTGCATTGACCACCAACTCATTGGGAATAGTGAACATTTACTTTCTATTGATACTGATGGATTTAATAAATAATTACTCTGAATCCATGAGGAAAGATTCAAAATTCCTCCATTAATGACTTCATTCAAGTCATGAACCTTAACATTTCTTCACTTCCTCCAGACATTTATTAAGATTTTGGAATCTTCCCCTTTCATTCACTTTACTACATCAATTGGATCCATGATTAACTCCCCAAGTATAAAAATCAGACATTCCCCCTCAGCATTCCCAGATTTGGACTCCACTATGCTACATCCTCTAAAACGAAACTCATTTGGGTCTTTCCACTGATCACACATTCTAGTGATATCATGACCCAATTTACTTGCCATAAATTAAAATCATGAGTCTTATCAAACTTGTTTTAAAGTATAACTTTCTAATTTTAATGAAATTACGTCCACTGGAATGAACCTAAATGTTTCATGGTACTTGTGTCAATCTCTTTCAAGGTTATACCAATTATAAATTCCACTCAATTAACTTTTAGAACTTTGAAACTTGACCAATAAAATAGTATTCACACTAAACCCAACACTATTTTCATCTCTTACAAACTCATATGCTTCATTAGTTAAAACTAGAGTAATAATAAAAGTCTTGGACCACTTTGATTTTAGATTTTCATGGAAAAGTTTTGACTGAGAATTAAATAATAATTTTCTTGAATTGATTCAATTTCTATATTTTGAATTATGTTATCATGAAAAATCTATTCCTTTTCCTTATAAAATAAACAATTTTTATAATATTATCACCTAATCTCATTTAACTCACTAAACTAAAGTAATTACTTCTCATCAATAATCTTCAAATCACAGTTTAAATACTTAATGATTCAATATTACTTGTGTTCAACATAAAAAAGAAAAATAAAATATTTTCTATATAACAACCTATAAGGATACATTATTATAGGTGTTTTATAAGTTTTATAATAAACCTAAAGTGATTTATCTAAATTATATAACTAATCCTTTATTATGTTTTTATCCATTTTCTCTAAAATATTATTTATTTTATAATTAGGAAACCTTCCCACTTTTTTGGGGACAATATGTAGTATCAAATTTTTGAAAAAAATATATTTATCCATTAAATATAAAAATTTATGGTTCTTAAAGCGTACATAATTTTCTCTAATGATAGCCTTTAGAACCCTATATATCAAAAAATATTTATAAGCCTAACCACATTCACAAATTTATTATTAAGATGTTCAACCAATTCAAGTGGTTTATAAACATAATTAACTACCACTAAAATATACCCATTTGAAAAATATTAATGTAATTCCCCCTTGAAGTCCAAACCCAAAAAATTAAATATCTAAATATTACGAAAAACATTATGAGGAATCTCTTATCTTTGGCCACCATTTTCCATCCTTTGGAATTTATCACAAGAAAACAAAAATATCTTTACAATATTATAAAGTTTAGGCCAATATAAATGAAATAATTATGACCCAATTACCAGAATGGTATCATGTCAGGTCACCAAAAACATCTCATCTTCGCTTCCCAATTGATATAAGTTGGGGTAAATGTCAGGGGGTGAATAAATTATTAGTGGGACATGGTTTTCCCCATGGAAACCAAATAAAAAAGTGTATAACATACCAAATTTAAGCATGACCCCTAGGATAAAAAAATTGCCAACACAAAAATATAATGGTCTCTCTATAGGTTCAAATTTATCAAATAATATTAATAATATAGAATGAATCAACTATATAAACATGTATACACACTCAGTCCAAATCCAAAACATCCACTATGTTCACAAAAAGTGAAAAGTTATAAAGAAACATGCTATACACATAAAAACCAATCCAAATAAGGTATAAGGTTCAAATATGATGGATTCCCTTGTAGAACCTCCCATAGTAATATTACAAGATATCCCATATGCGTATCCTACAAACACCCTCAAAAAAGTGACAAAAGAATTACCCATACTCTAAACAATATAAATTACTAGCCTGTGTGCTCTAGTGCTTTCCCCTTACCTAGATAATGTACAATATGGATCACACATGTCCCATAGGGGTATGCATAAGTCAGGAGTATAATAAATCAGTAGGTGTTTTCCACCCCACCCCCTATCACCTACAATAAACACATGTTTGTGAAGTCAATAATACACAGATAGAGTACAAGATAAATTAGGAAACCACATGCTTAAAGTACTTTATAGCATTACATTTATAACTAAAACAAGTTAATCCCTATATCAAGAGGGACCTCATCTTTACTTACCTACTTTAGGCATAGATTTATATTGATGTCAAGAAAGATGTGGGTAAATCTTTTAGCCCATCCCATTCAGGTAATAATACATACAAGATTCATGGCATAAACCCATCCCATAGAAAGGGGAGTGGGTTTACAAAGTCTGGTCCAAGATTACCTATGGGAAAGGGGTATGAAAATTATAAGAATTGTGTTCATATCTTATCACTATCCTCTAAATCATGATATACCTTCTTGAGAAAATATATATGATAACCAAATACCCATTATAATATATATAACGATCATCAAGTATTATATAGAAATAATATAATATCTTAAAAATCAATACATGAAAGTAAAATTTAGAGTACTCATGAATAAACACAAGAATCTTGTTAACATAATTTTAGTAGCTAAGGAATCATCTAAACATTATAGTTTACACACACATAAAATAATATCATCATGATAAAAAGATCACAAGGATCATATAAAGCATGTTTATAAATAATTTAAATTCAAAATCAACACACACTAGTAAATTAACTATATAAAATGAAATAATTATAATTCCAGTTATTTATAACTGATGTTATAATCTATTTTTATGTATGTTATTTTATAAATGATGTAAAAAAAAGATTAAAGTTCTTTACACTGATTATATTATAAACGATGGTAAAATCATATTATTTACATCATTTATCTTATAACCAATGTTGAAAACATTTATCTTTTTGAAATATTGATCCCAAAATTTTATTTCATTTCAGTTGATCGATCTCTTCTATCTGTCTCTCCTGATCTCCTTCACCAGTGATCTGTTTCCACCCTCTATTGGTGTTTTTCATCATTTATCGTCATCTATTTCTCACTTTCATCTTCTACAACCATCATTGTTTTCTTTGTCGGTGTCTTCCTTAGCTACTCTTCTTTCAATTTTGAGTTCTACCTATTTCCCTAATTTAAATTCTAAGTAGTATTTTATAGAATCTAAGGAAAATTTCTTGGGGTTTTGAGATTTTTTTATAAATTTGTTAATATTTTTAGCATTGTATTCATAATTCTAAAAAATGTAAGTTGTTTGTTGTTGATAAACATTATTCCATATTATTTGACTCTAATTTTTTTCATGGACCACTTGGCCTTGGGCCTACGGGCTATGTAATGGGTCTGCCTCTTCCTAGATAGAAATATGACTTTTATTTCATAATATAAAGAGGACTTTGACCCAACATAAAATAGTTTTTTACTTTTTATGAATATATTTTAATAATTAATATTTTTATTAGTGGTAATATTTTTGTTTTATTTTGAAGTCATATATTTATTTAGTTTTTTAGTAATATTTTTTTTATAATATAAAGTAAAATATTTAATCTATTTTAGTTTTAATATTATGATAAATATTTTTATTAACATTGTTATTAAATTTTTTACTCATTTATTTATTTAGATTTTATATAATTATTTTTAATAATTTCAAATGAAATATTTAATTTATTTAAATTTTATATTATGATTAATGTTACTAATAATATTGTTTCTATATTATCAACTTGTTTATTTATTTAGATTTTGAATATAATTTTTTATTATTTTCAAATAAAATATGAATTTTAGAAAGTTTAAATATTATGATTGATATTACTATTATTATTATAATTCTTACTACTATTACAATAATTCTCCGTATTTTAATTGTTAATTCTCTTATTATATTAAAAAATGATTATTTTATATCGTGTTTTAGAAAAGTAAATTTTAATTTATAGTTAAAAATAAAATGAATTATATTCTTAATTTAATAGTTTTTATAGGTGATAATGAATCGTAGTTAGATTAATACATGATGAGAAAGTGGGGAATATGAGAAATAGGTTTGTGCCTTTTTAAAAATATCCAAGTGGAAATTTTTAATAAAAAACATGTTTTTTAGTCCATGTATGAAATTATTAAATATGAAAAAGTTACAAAGTAAATAAATAAAATATCACTTAATTTTCAATGGTTTTATCTGAGATATAGTCCTTATATTTGGCATAGTGAAATTTATTAGAATTCAAGTTCTAATGATGATAGATATTTTCAAGATGATAATTCTGATCAAATTAGATAAATGATTCATGATATTGAAGTATAATAAATTAAGAAAACATCAATGACTGAGGGCTTATATAGAGATTCTAAAAAACCACTGTATGGTTGTATAAAATTTACATTTTTATCAATAGTGCTACGATTAGATAACTTGAAATTCAGGAATGAATGAAGTTATAAGAGTTTAAATTTTTTTTAAAATATATTAAAAGATGGAATCCATAAAGAAAATGTTCTTCCAAATTCAAAATATAACATGAAAAAAATATTATTCCTGATAGTATTATGGTATAAGAAGATAAATGACATCCCCAATGACTGCATGTTATATTAGAAGGAATAATAAAGGGTTTTTACAGTTTACTAAATATAAGATATCTTGGTATGAGTGGAAAGAAAAATCAGAGGTTGATTTATCTATTATTCAAAGTACTAGTACACATACTATGTAAATTTGGTATCTTCTTATAATTCCTAATTTTAAATGTTTATTTGAATATTAAAATGATTCAAAAAGGTTATGATGGTGTGAAGATGATTGAATATCTTATGGAAAATTACATCATCCTACAGATTGTACGCAATGGAATAAATTTGAAAAAAAAATCCTATACTTAGAAATAAAGTTATAAATATTAAACTTGGGATATGAATATATAGAATGAATATATATAATATCCTTAATAGATAACACACATCATGGTTGATTTAATTAGTAATTTACAACTTATCTCTTTGATTTTGTATGAAACAGAAATATATCACGTTGATTTTACAGATTTCTAGAATAAAATAGCATAGAAATGATATTTATATTTAATTTTCACCATTAATTGATTATTTTAAATTCTAATGGGAGTAAGGTAATAGTGTTTATTATTCTTATAAAAATTAATATTTTAAATTGCATGAAATGATTATGTTTACTATAAACAGCTTCCAAGCATATGGAAATTTATCTAGATACAATGTTAAAGGTAATAAATCCTTTCTAATTTACAAAGAAGGGAATTCATATTATCATCTATAACATGGGGTAAAAATAGTGTACATGGATCATAATTTTTTTATTGACCCTCATTATTAAAGGTTAAAAAAGACATTCAATGGATCACAAGAATTTGATATTTTTCCAAATCCATTTCAAATTATTTAGTATTTTGAGAGGGTGAAAAAAATTAATGTCACATTTAGAAGAACATAATGATCTATTAATGGAAAAAATATATGGAAGAAAAGATCAATATTTTTTGAGATTCCATATTAGAGATATCATGAGGTCAAATATAACTTTGATATGATGCATATTGAGAATAATATCTATGAAAGTTAGATCAAACCATTGTTAGATATTAAAGGCAAGAATAAAGATTTTTTGAAAGTAATATTGGACTTACTACCAATATGAATATGATTAGAGTTATCTCCTACTCCAAAAGTAAAATGAACATACTTTCCTCTATATTTTCATATGTTACGCAAGTGAGATAAACGTAGTTTTTATTAAAAAAATTATGGTATCAAAGTTCCTCAAAGTTATTCTCTAAATTTAAAAACTTTTGTGTCACTAAAAGGTTTGATGTTAATAAACATGAAATATTATTACTATCATGTTATGATAAAAAAAACTAATACCATTTTCATTATGTAAAATATTATCCGCATGTGTCAGATTGACTATCATAAAAGTCATTATTTTTTCAATTCTATTTGTAACAACGTGATGGATCTGAACTCATTGAATAGTTTGGAGAATGATGCAGTTGATATACTTTATCTAATATAAATTTACTTTACATAATATTTTTTTGACATCATGATAAATTTAATGGTTCATTTAGTGTGAGAAATAAATATTTTTGGTCATGTATACTTACATTGGATATATACTTTTGATAGGAATATAATGATATTAAAGGGGTATGTTAAGAATAAACAGTGTGTAAAAGACACCATTTTAGAGAATTATATTTATAAGGAGGTGGAAGAGTTTTTCATATACTAATTTTCTACATTGAAGCACATTAGTTTGTTTACATCTCACCAAGAATGAGCCAGTTTTGAGGGCAAGGGGACCCTTGGAATGAAAATAAATTCATTAACTGATGAATAAAAATTATAGGAACTTTTATACATCTTAAATAACACAAATGATGATCAACTATATATAAAATATAATATTAATTCATTAAGGAAAATTTATCCAAATAATAAATGTATGTGGGAATTAAATGAGTATAGGAAAACCCTTTCCCATGTTTTAAAGGTATCATGCATGGTTGATTTAACACATTAGAAACACTGAGATGGTTAGGGGCAGTTCAATTTTAAATGTGATAACATTGTCTAAGTATTAAACTAATAAATATAAATTTTATACAAAATATCAGGAAAACATAAGTGGAGTCTAAAATAGTAATGTATTAGTGTTCGTTGAAATAATTCATTTTTAGAGTTAAAATACAAAAACTCAATCCCAACATCAAGTGCATATTATAGAGTTATTAAAGATATATGGTAGATTTATTACATTAAAGTTCAAGTTATAGTGTTCAAGTGTAAACGGGTTGTCCGTAATAGTAGCGTTAAACATAATGAATTCAGAATCAAGCTTTTAGATCTAAATAGATTGAGATAAACAGATGATTGTTTTATCATGAAAACACATGGTAATTTTTTTTTTATTTTCTTGATCAATCAAATGTGCAGTGGTTTATACTTTTTAAGAAAAGTAATAGTATTTTGGTGATGAAAAAGTTGATGATGATGATAAATTGTGTCAGATACCCAGTTCTATGAGAAGATTATCATAATATGCTGATGACCATAACATAGACATGGTTCATTCCTTAAAAAATGATTATAAAGAAGGAATATGATAAAAATCCCTATAGTAATCTCATAATATTATAGGAAATATATATTTATTTCCTATTTAAATTTTCAAAATTTTCAAAATGTGAGATTTATTATTTCCAATTGTATTTTTTATTTAAGTGAAATATTTTAAAAAATAAGATAAATTGTTTTTTAGTACACTGAAATTCATTACATATGAATATTAATTTCTTATTATATATTTCTAAAATTTTAAATATTAATTAAGTTTTTTTTCCTATATTGTTTTATGTGTCATAAATATTTTCAGTATTTTTTAAGAATCTTAGTTACCTCTTTTAATTAAAATGATAAAAGTGTGTTTAGTTTAGTTCAATTTACATAATTTTCAAATTTCTATTAAATTTTATATGTAATAGTCATATTTCTATCATATTTTACTAATATTTTTTTCTGTTTGATTTGTGGGAACATGTTAGGTTCTACAGTCGAGTCCTCTTGATCTTCTAGGGAGGACCCTCTACACACTTCTATTGCGGATCCTCATCACTCTTTTGCACATGATCATTCTACTTATATAGTTAAAGTGCGGGATTATGGGGTTAGTAAACATGGAAGCACACATTTAAGTAAATTATCACCTTCTCTTAGTAATTAGCATAGGTTATCTATTTATTTTGATTACAATTATAACCCCATTGGTCTAAATTCAAAGAAATTTATTTTTTTGGCTATATAAGTTCAAGTGAAAATACGTATTTTGATTTATAATTGGACAAGTGTTGACTAAATGAAACTAACTCAGATATGGTGACCATTTTATTAATCTCATTTATTATCATTTTATATATCATTAATTTTTCTAGTAATATAGGTTATTTTTTATTTTTTTCACATTGAGATGACATTTGATTTACCTAGCACTAAATAAGTTAGAAGGAGATAATTATCTTTTCCTGTAAAGAGATAGAAAGAGTTTAAATCAATACTATCATTATATTTAATTTTTATTAAAGAAAAATTGAAAATTCATGTGAGTTATATGGGTTTTTAGATAAAGATACATAAAGAAAGATTGTTCAAAGTATGAAGAAATAATCAATTTTGGTACATTCAATATCAACTGTTTGAGGAGATTTTTTGTATAGTGACTAAAAATGATGATATTAATTACTTTTTGTCCATAATAAAAAAACTATTGAGATATCATCATGATATTCAAATAAAGAATGTATACCCTCATACTTTACCTTGAAGAGGGTATCCATCACTCAAAGAATAAATTTTGGCTGAAAATTTTAAGAAATCAAGAGCTGAATCGTTAGGATCTATAAATATTTACCCTCCCCCTCCCAAAAATACATGAAAAATAGAATGGATTCAAATCAAAAAGTGGAAAATATGTTATAGAAGATTAGAAGTCTATAGCTAATTTTTTTCATAATTAATTTAAGTCAATTCTAAACAATTTAAATTTTGTAACACTAATAAAATATTTAAATATTCATTATAGACAGACCTTAAGGAGATGTTCACATAGGGGAAATTCATACCACATGGTGGGAAGGATATTTTGGCTACTGTATTGGTAATGGAAGAACACTTGAGTTTCATACAAGGATATGAGATGACTGTATCTATTAATAAATGTTTGGACATTCAGGTGTGTCTTTGAGGGAGGAAATATATAAGTAAAAGATATACTATTTAAAAGATAGATTTTAAAATATGGGTGAGATGATGAAGTATAATATTGGAACACAAGTTCCGTCTATATTGGAGACTTTTAGAGATAGTTTCATTATGTATATCCTCCACCTCTAAATCAGCCAACATATCCTACTCCTCCACTTCCATCGACATATCCCACTCCTCCACCTTCTCCTCCACAATTTCCCTTCCACTATGAGTTATTTGTTGAGGTTCCCTAGTATCATATTATAGCTTATGTGATCATACTTTATATTGTGGATACCTTAAATCATCAGTAGATAGAGATGCATAAACTTAGGTTAATAGTACAAGATATTATATATTTATATACTGGAGTACTATTCCCCATTGATGAGGTTTATACCATTGGGAAAAGTGTAAAACATTTTTTAATTTGGCCATATAGACTTGTATAATAACTTACCAATGAAGTATTCATTGATTATATATTTTATTTAATATAGTTTTTAAAACTATTTTATTATTTTAATATATATATATATTCTAGGAATATATTTAGGGTAAATACATGCTGTATAGAAAGAAACAACATATTAGTTCCCTTTTTGATTTTCACACTACTTGTTCTGAAGGACTTTCTAAATTATCAATACATGTATTTATATTTTTGGATATTTATGAGAATTCATTGTCTAGTAATGTTTGTGGGAGTGATTATGTGGTAATTATTTGTGTTAAATACATCTTCAATCTTGTTGTTACAGATATTTTGGGCCTTACAATGATGAAAGTCTTTTCCATGTAATTAAATTTTCATATTTATTTCAATTATATAAATTTGATCTAACTTAATAATTATTTTTTTTATTAGGTATCTTCATAAAATTTGTATTTAATATGATA
Organism: Viscum album; assembly: GCA_963277665.1. Lineage (NCBI taxonomy): Eukaryota > Viridiplantae > Streptophyta > Magnoliopsida > Santalales > Viscaceae > Viscum > Viscum album. Next base: position 1,460,202,797 of record OY728121.1, read on the forward strand.
CTAAATCACTGTGTGGATTTATGGCCCAAAATTTATTTCTCTAGTAATGAAAATGACATAGGATGATGAAAGAGTGAAATATGTTTCTAAAAGATTTCAGAGTGAAGTAATTAACTATTGGATACTTCCTTATCTTGATGGTTATGAAACATATATTTCATTAGAGCAAAATTTCACTTAATTAAATAACCACTCAAACTATATATTTTTTATATTAGTCCCCATTGGATGTTGTGGGTTTTCTATCTTTAGGAAAACACCACTTACCAGTGATGATCCATTCATGCTGATGTGTAAGACAAATTTAAAAAGTTATTGGAGAAGTAAATTTTATTATTTCAATAGTTATATATTATAGTAATGTTTTATTTTTTTATACATGTTATTTTCAAACATATCATGAAAAAACTATAAAAAAATTATTAAGAAAAAGGGAAAAAGGGATCTATTATGAGTATGCACAAGTGGATTATTTTTTATTTATTATAATTTAGTATAATTTTAAAATATTATTTTCAATTGATAACTTATTTTTTATACAAAATTTTCATCTTCATTAATGAATAACTGAATGTGGTCTTATGTTTTGATATTTATGTATGAAATAATTATACTTAAAAGAATTATAGATTTTGACAAGGTTAGGATTTTTTATTTGTTTTACTTTTATTTATAATATCATTATTTTAATAATAAATGTTAAATAGTTTCTTTTTAATTTGTGTATTTTTAATGATCCTCACCCATATAATAAAAATTATCTAAATCATATATGGGGAGGTTGAGCTGATTATTTTACAAGTTTGATCAATTTTTAGTTTATCACTTTATATTTGTAATGTATATTTTGTATTTTAACTATGAAACAGTAAATTTATATAATTAAATTTTTTTTTGATATAAATAGTTAATATAAAATTGTATTAGATGTTATCTTACTTGAATTTACTTTTTTTACATTTTTTTCATGTAATATAGGTATGGGTTGTATTTTATTTTAAAATATATTTTTTAAAATATAATTTTTTGCATCATTTATTTTTATAATAAAAAAGATGTTTTTAACATTGGTTATAATGAATATATGACATTAAAAAAGGTCTTACACATTGGTTACTTTATAACAAACATGTAAAGTGTCCCCATTTTTTACATTGAGATAATTTTACTTATTAGTTATAAAGTAAATGATGTGGAAAACCTTTTTTTAACACTAGTTATTCATTATAACTATATTTTAAAAATAGTTTCCATTTCGATTACATTATAATCAATGTAGAAAGTACCTATATTTTTCATATTGGGAGGGTTTTCCACATTGGTTATAAAATATCTAATATGGATGGTCATTTTTAACATCTGTTAAAATAATCAATGTTAAAAAATTATTTACAGTGATTTTATAAAGATATATTTTGTTAACCGACATTAAAAATAAATAAAATAAACATAGTAGTGAAAAAAACTTTTTTCTACTAGTTCCAAACAACCATTATACTTTGTAAAGAGTAAATTAAAATTTTATTTATCATCAAAAACATTTATTTTAATTAATTTTTCTTGGGCTTATACTTAAGTCAATTCAGTAATTAAGAAGTATGAGAGGTAAGAGGGTTGAACTACAAAAATAATTATAGTTTCTCCCTTGAAGGAAGAGAGAAAATACTATTACACCAAATACCAATTTGACCAACCTATAACAACAGTGAAGATCAATTTTATCCACTACCATTAGGGGAGGGTAAGTCTATAAACCAAAGTATCAAGATTACATAGGATTTACCTAGATCAAGTGCCTATAACAACCCAACAAAAATGAATCAAACTAATTTGATGAATTCCAAATGACCTAGATTTTGGGGAAGATGTATTACACCCATTTAAATGGGAAGAAGACAAGAAGAATAATAATTATAGGTATATGAGGGCTTACATTTCCAAAACCAGTCCTTTATAGTGAATTGAAATCTCAACGATCAAGTAGAAAGTCTAGAATCACTTAGAGAGGTTGATAGGAGAGGGATAACTTGATAGAGGATACTAATAGAAAAATAAGATAAAAATTCCAACCACATTTATTCGTGGTTTAATTTAGGGATCAAAATGACCAAAATTATATTTATTAAGGTAATTTCCACCAAAAATCTATTGGGTACCCCTAGATTACACTAGGTACTCGGTGGCTCAAAAAATATCACCTAGCAACTTGGAGACCTAACAGGTTCCTGATACAGGGCCACCATAAACTCGGTGTTCCTCAGGAACCTTGGGTCCTCTCTTCATATTTCTCCATCTTCTCCGAAGATCATATAATATCTTACCAATTTTAAAAAACACCTAAAAAATATTTAATGGAAAAATTTAAATAGAGAAATAAACATTAAAGTTTAGGTTCATTATAATATCATCACCAGCAGGCTTCTCATACCTAATAAGCTTTAACCTGATTCCCAATGGAATAGATTTAACTATTTTATCTTCAACTCAGCTTTTTGACCCTAAAATCTTTATTGGATATTTCCATGATACCATCTAACCCAAACTAGAGGAATCACCATTCCCCGTAGATTTTTTTTGACTTTGATCAATTATACAAATGGGATGCTCTATATATGATGCATTATCCTCCATCTTAACCCCATTGCACCAGATCACATGTGATATTTTTTGTACATAATTTCTCAATTGAGAAACATGAAAGGGTTTGTTCATGGAGTTAAACCTCAGAGGCAAGCTTTGAAGTTAGTTCCCTAGAACCAATTGAATTTTTAATTTAAATTACCAAAGTATTGATAAAGATTTTATCATATAAGGATTATTTTTTATGTAACATTAATGTGATTATGTACTTATAGTATTTATCACATTGAAATGTTATAAAAGTTACTTACTATAATAAAAACCTAGATATTCTATGACAATATTCTTAAAACATTTGTCATATAGTCTAGTTAACATTTATCTAATAGGACATAGATGTTGTTTGACTATCAAGGGTTGGAGGATTGCAAGACATTGAAACTTCATCTCGTGAATTTCACACTTGGTGATCTATTAGAAGAGATTTTATGTGGATAGACCCCCCAATATGAATTCCAAATGTTTTATGTTTCATTGTATATTCCTATATGTGAACATGTTTATTGGTATCATGAATCGTAAAATTTTATATATGGATAAGAATCATGATGACATATACTTGTGGTGTAGTAGCATATATTGAGTGTGTCATAAGTTATATAATATTAATTGAATAATTCAAAAAAAGATTGTTCCCTTCTATATTAATGGAATAAGATATTTATGTCCCATTGATTGAAATAGAACTTTCTGATTACATCCATGGCCATGATAGTTCATCAATGATTTCATTTTTATAATGTTAAATAAAGATAAATCAAGAGTATAGGGTGATTAAATAAGTATACATACCCCCTTATGAGATATTGGTAGTAAAAGTGATTATATTACACATAAAATTCATAGGAAGGTTGTTATCATTGTGACATTAATTTATTTCTCTATGAGTATCATGACATATTACTACACATTAATATTAGAATTTAGGTATATTTACCTAATTCCACTAAGAAATAATCCTATAGGTACACACACTAAGGGTATCTAGAATGTCATTAAATTATATTGAATCTAATATTAAGAATTAATATTATTCTCAGCTTGTAGAACAATAATTATTCAAGTATTACTGATAAAAAATATCCAATCATCAGATATTCAAGACTAGAATATGTGAGTTGAATTTCATCTCTTGTTTATTATTCACAAGATAAAAAATAAACATTTATTTATTCACTAGTTTAGTGAATATATTAAAAAAATATTTATTTAGTTATATAATTTTTACAATAAGTATTTATTCAAAAGTATAGTTAATATAATATTTATTTATAAGATGAATAATATTTAATTTAAAAAATATTTTATTATTCAAGATTCGATAAATCTCATGATATGATTAATGAGATGAGTTAATGGAATAATGTAAATGATATATTTTATTTAGTATCATTTAAATAAATAAATAAATAAATATTTATTTATGAAATTATATTTAAATAAATACATTCCATGTATATAATAATAATAATATAATTATTTGATTTGGAGATTACATAAAATAAAAAAATTGATTGAGGGTCATTGCGCAATTAATGATTATTTTAACCTAAAGTATAAATTATGAATTATATCATTTTTGATATTGGATGAGACTTGTTATAGATATTTAAAATCTCTCAAGAATTCTCTTAAGACTAGAGTGAATATACTCTCATCCTCTATCTCAATAACCTAGAGAGAAACCGTGTTGCGATCGATAAATAATAACGTGAAACACCTGAACCAACCACACTAGTACCCTATGATTCAAGAACACAATTCAGAGATTCATATAGCACGTGTGGATAAAAATAGAGGAGTTTTCATTTGGATTCTAAATAATAGTGATAATAAAAATAGAGCGACAACAAATTTTGATTAAAGGAATTCCCAGATTGAATTACTTATTATTTTAATTAATTATAAATTAAATATGAAAGATGTTCTCTAGGTGATTCTAGGGTTATATTCATCAAGTTATTCTAATATTATCTATTTAAACTAATAAAAATATTCAATTGGGAAATTGTATATCACTTTAACAATGCCCCATAACCTTTAAGTGGTATTAGAGTGGTCAAATTATAATTTATATGTATTTATAATTTATTTTATTAAATTCATACATTTGTTTTTAGTTTTTATTTCAATATTTTCATTCTTTTTCTAACTTTAGAGTTAATATGTTCATTTGAATTTGTATGGCCAAGAGCAGGCCAATTCATGTGAATAATCCTGGAAGATATCATTTTGATGTTTTGAGATCACAAGCTACATGACATGTAATGGTAAATTACACACCATGTACCAATGATCAACCACATGTGGTTCTCGCGACATAAATCCCAGCACACCATGTGGTTTGATATGCTACTTAATTACACACAGTGTATTGAGTACCAGCATGAAACACAATTTGATAGGGACTACATGATGTGAAACTGCTATAAAAACCATGTAACCTCATTGATTTTTGATGTCACATAATTTTTGATGATCGATTTGGACAATATGTGGTTTCATTACATGTCGCGTATTGAATACCAACTGACCAACACACTATGACATAAGTACATGACATGTATCTATCCTATACATGTCATATAACATGTGCCTACCCATCTACGGAACACAATGAGGTTTTATGTGTGTTTTTTGGGTCAAAACATGGAGCATTTAAAAGAGACACATGACTACATGACATGTAGATGGTTTCAAATCTCACGTGTCATGATTTGTCCACACTAGGTACATGTTGAGTGAAATTTGGAATGTCGTGCGGGACCAGAAGATTAAAATTAAATGTTTTGTAAAATCCTCTATAGCATGACACGTAATAATCGTCCCACATTCCATGTTCTTCTCATGCATTTCCATTTGTCCATGTCATCTATATTATGTCATGTTGTGTGTGCATACATGTCGCGTAGACTATACGATTTAACCTAAAAAACTATATGTCATGTATATCCTGACAAGACATGTAGATTACATGACATGTAAGTACACAATACATGATAAGGACCATACACAGTATGAATCACATGACATGTCAAGTGATAGTACACATTATTAAGAAATAAATTTCAAAAATGGATTTAATTTGATATAGAAGGTACACATCGTGTGGCCTCCTTAGTACACCATGTGTACTTAATTATTTTAAAATTATTTAATTAATTTAAAATAACATTGGATGAGATTCTTATATTGTATCATGGAATATTAGAATAAAACATTAAGATAAATAATTAATTAATTAGTTTGTCGATCAATTCATTAATTCTAGTAAAATTTTCATTATTAGAATGAATGAAAATGATTTCTAGCATTACTAAATTCATTTTAATTTCATTTTGTGATTGATAATGAACTTAACATACCTATATATGTTTTGGATTTATTTATATACTTAATTATTCATTTCATGTTTTTATATGATAATTTATTATTAAATTAAATATGATAATTTTGAATCTTCCCTCCCTCCATTATTATGCATGGATCTATGTGTCCAAGGATTATTTTATATAACCCAAAACCCCTAGTTCCCATCACTTACATGTGAGTAAACATTTTTAAATGATGGATCTTCTAACAGGAGTAGGTTTTTCAGTACTTGATTTGAGGTGAACCCAATCAAGGATATACGTAAGATAATGGTTAAATGATAGAAATAAATCCATGAAAAGCCTCAATGTGTTTCCCCCTAGGATTAATTTTGTTTTATCATCACTTTATAAACCAATAAGTTGATATAATCTCATGATCATATCACATATTTATTTTATTTTTTCTATTTATGGTTATTTATTTATTTATATGATGCATGGTTTATTTGGATTATTAAACACAATCACATAAAATAAATTAATTAACCAACATTATAAGATGAAATAAAATGACATTAATAGGTGTAAATTATTTTATCACACATGGTTAACTAATTATGTAAATTCCACATAATATTAAGAAAAATTTGAATAATAAAATAAAGAATATTTATTTATAAGTTAAACAAAATTACTCAATAAAATCATTAAGTTAGAAAATAAATTCCATCACTTGAGTTAGAAAGAAACCATTGTTCAATGTATTGTGTTGGCCCTTGTTTGGATACTTTCAATTATTGAGGAGTTATAATGAATGTTTTGGGTCTAATTAACCTAGTTAGCATCGATGATTGATTTTCTTAGAAAGACTTGGTGTATCTTAGAGGAAAGGATATTGGAAATATGAGTTTAGGATTTTAGGATGGGGAGTTCACTAAACAGATCATGGATCTATAAGTTAATGTAGTTGGAAATTAAAACCTATCTAAATACCTTTGAAAAATTTAAGAAGACCTCTATCTAGGTTATTTTATGGGCAATAAAAATCCTTTCCATTAAAATATATGAGTGACTAGATATTACAAATAAAATGGTGGAAGTTGTTGGGATTTGATAAAATATTGGGAGACATAACAATTAATTAATTAATTACAACATAATTAGTAATTAATATAAAATACTCATAATATTATTATATTTATTACAGAAAAATATAAAATTTAACAAGACACACAATGATTTGAAATGAATAATTAAAATGTCCTTATCAACATAAACTTCAAAGAGTGGTATAAATTATTAAACATTGTATTAACATGGGAAAATATGTTATATATGCTAGAATCCCCTATTACTGATTAGCAACCTTAGAGAGTGAGTGAGGGTAATAAGGATGCCTACAATAGGAACATGGAGCACATATACTATGTTCATTACATCATGTAATTATCTATGTCTGGAGAGATAAATACGAAACATAATGACATGAATGAATACACCATTATAACTCATCTCCTAGAACATTAAAACAAGAATGAGAAGAAAAATATAAATGATATTTTAGATACACTATATAAGTGTAAACTAAAATATGGATACCTATCTGGTGATTATGTACTCAAGATGTTGAAGTATATTGATAAATTATCAAAGTTGGGATTCTATATAGATAATAAATTATAAATTAATATTATATTTTCATCCTTACCACCTTTATTCTCCATATTCATTAAGAAATATAGAATTCATATTATATAGAATCCACTCAGGATTATTTTGACTATGGTTCACCAAGTTGATAAGGATTGGTGGGAATATGGTTCCTCAACCCTTACAATGAATGAAGTGAAGAAAAAGGTTAAAAATAATATAAAAATTTCATAATCAAAGTTAATTTTTCAACATCAGTCAAATAAGAAAAAGAGTCAAAGGAATAGTAATAAACTGGAGGCTATCTACTTCACATGTGGAAATAAATGTCACTGGAAGAGTAATTTCAATGAATCAAAGAAGAATAAAGAATAATCTTCTACTTTAGGTATATTCATAATTTCATATAATATTTAAAATTATTTTCTTAGGTATTAAATACTATATGTGATTCGCATATTTTTATTCAAATAGAGGGACCAAGTATGATTAGAAAGATTATAAGAATTTGAAGGTTTTGGTCATAGTGGAAGCATGTAATGGGTCATGCCTAACGTTTTCATTTTGTCATGATCAATAATCATTTTGCGATTTACACAATCATAAATTACATGATCAAAAAAATTGAATCAAATAATATACAAAATGGATAAAATTATGAAACCAACATGAAAGATCATTACATATTATTTATAATTAATTTAAGCAGTAAAACAATTACCTTGCATGAACTTATTCCTTTGTAGATGGATCTGAAAAAGGATCTATGTCATACCATCATTTAATTTTATAAATCAATATTAGATTCCCTCTATCAGTGATCCACATGTGTTCCACCAATCTTTTAATCGCATTATAGGAATCTCTTGGTGCTAGCACAAAATACCCTATCGCTTGCATTGTCCACCTTTGATCACCCGAAGAATCATTTAAAAATGATTCTCTTTGATATTTCTTGACTTGAGAGTGGAATATATAGGAATATTTATCTCTGTTCTTAGGTGTGTTCTTGCATAAGGCAGATCTTTAGGGATTCAAGAATATTCTCTATATTGTTTTACACAATAAAAGAAATGAATTGTATCTCTTGAAAAAAGAATATAATTGGGTTTATATACCACTAGGGTTAGAAATAAATAATTATAAAAGTTACCTTTATTATTTATGTAAAAACTATGGAACCCCATGTCTAAAATAATAATTATATTATTATTTAATGAAATGTGCTAAAATTGTGAATTAAATTAAATATTATTTAATAAAATAATATTCAATATATATTATTTCTCACTAGACTATTAATATGAGTCCTCTATTCCTATACAATATTTATCAGGCCTTGAATAACGACTATTTAATTAATAAATAAATATAATTGGTTTATTCTTTAATAAATAAATAAATATTATATTTAATAAATAGAAAATAAATATTTATTAAATATTCCTCTCACATAATATTCTCTTGAATAGACAGTGATGAAATATATGTAACCAATAAAGCATGAATAATTGTCAAACCACTCATGGGAATAATATTTATTCAAGTTTATATATAATAAATAAATAATATATTATTTAACTAAGATTCTAGATACACTTAGTGTATGACCCTCTAGGCCTCTTTCTCTGTGGAATTAGGTGAGGAAACCTAAAGTTCATGGTTAGCATCTAACATCATACCAAGTCACCCATAGAGAAATAAGTTAATGTCAGAATGATATAATTCCACATATGGATGCTCACTATGTAATATAACCCCTTTATCATAATATCTCTAACCAATAAGGTTGTATTCTAGTGCCATCAACCCATATGTTCAATGTCACTTTCTTTGAATTTACAGAAATTAAAGTTTTCTATAGAACACAATGGCCATGGATTTATTTAGGATATATCATTTCCATTAAAGTGACTGAGATAAAAACTTCCATTAAAGAATAAAAGGAAAAGTCTATTCTTTCATTATTCATTAATACAATATTACTTGTGACACACCCAATATATCCTACCTCACTGAGAACATATATCCTCACGGTTTTTGTTAATACATCAAAGTACATGAGTTATTATACTCATTAATAATAATATTAAAGTATAAGGATCAATAAACATGTTTAAATATTTGAACATCCAATGACATATATAAATTTGGAATTCCTATTAGTGGGTCTCGTTATCATGATATCCTATACTGGATATTACAAAGGGAATACACTATGAGAAGGTACCTTAATGTCCTTTGAGTCTCCACCCATGATATCTTTTATCATTTTTGTCACTCAAATTATTTCATTCGTCTATAGAAAATATATCTAAGAATACTATCGTTTCACTTCTGGGTTCTCATAATAGTAGGGAACTGATATGACCTTTTAGTGTGACAACTATTCTGAGGACATTATCACATACTATGTTACAAAGAATAAAATTATTTATGTGATTATAAGTTTAGTAATATTAAAAAATATGAATACATGTTATCATAAAGTATAGATAAGTTGGTTCTAGGTAAATAACTCCAATAGATCCACACTTTCACTAGACCCAACTACTAACAATATTCAGTCCCCTAGCTCTCACATGATATTCATGCATCTACTGAGATAAGCCTTTAGTTAATGAGTTCCCCACATTTTATTCTATAGGAAATAGTCTTAATACATCTTCAATCCTAAAATAAGAATCCCTCAAGAGGTGATACTTCCAAATTATGTTATTTTTCTGTTGGTGTGACCTTCTCTCTTTTACAAGATCCACCGCTAACATATTATCCCAATAAAATGTGATAGGTTATTTACTAATGGGTACCAAATCAAGCTCCTGGAAATTTTTTTATATCCAAACAGATTCCTTACCTTTATCAGAAGATGTTATATACTTATAATCTACTGTAGAATCGACAAAAACTAGATGTTTGGAACTCTTCTAGCTCACATCTCATCCACTAAGACAGGAAAAATATCTTGACCCAGAATTCAGATCATTCTGATTTTTTTGAAAACTATAATTAGTATAACCCCTCAATACTATATTCTTGTCTCCTCCATACACAAGGAATACATCCTTAGTTATTCTCAAATACTTTAGGATTTCTTTAAGAACATACCAATGTTGTTCTTCTATATCTTCTCAACATCTGCCTACAATTCTCAATTCATAGGCAACATCAAGTCTAGTTTATAACAAGGAATACGTGATTGGTCTTATCAATGAAGAATATGGGATCTTACTCATTCTCCATTTCTCGTGTTTCATCCATGGACACATTTTCTTAGAAATATTTATACCATATGACATTAGAATTAATCCCATCTTATATTGATCCATACTAAATATCTTTAGTATTTAGTCAATGTATATACTTTGACTTAGTCCAAGTAGCCTCTTGGATATTTCATAAATGATCTTGATCCATAGAATATAGGCTACTTCACTTAAGTCCTTCATGGAGAAACACTTGTTTAACCAGTCCATAACAAACTATAAGATTAATATTTTTTTCCAATAAGTAATATGTCACCAATATATATTATTTGGATAATGACTGTATTCCCAGTTAACCTCTTATAAACACATTGATCACATTCATTATTAATGAAACCAAATTCTCTTATAGTTTCATCGAGTCAAATGTTCCATGACCTAGATGCTTGATTCAATCCATAAATGGATCTATACAACTTAAAAATCCTTTTGGAATCAGATGGAGTCATAAACCCTTCTGTTTGTGTCATATAGAAACCTTCCCAAAGGTTCCCATTAAGGAAAGAAGTTTTTTCATCCATCTTCCAAATTTCGTAGTCATGGTAAGCTGCTATTGCAAGTAGAATTATGATGTATTTAAACATAGAAACCGATGAAAAGGTTTCATCATAGTCAATTATTTTAAACTATTTAAACCCTATAACCTCTAGACTCACTTTATAGGTATTTAACTTACCTTTTTTGTTCAGTTTTCTCTTTAATAACCATTTTCACCCTACAATTTTTACATTAACTAGCAGATCGATCAGATCCCAAACATGATTATGATATAGGGAATCTATTTTATAATTCATGGTTTCTTTCTATATTGATGCTTCGGATCTATCTTGTAACATCCAAGGTAAATAAAGAATAAAGCATTTTCATATTTATTAATATTTACGAATAAAATAATAATTTTAATTTAAAGGGGTTTCTATGTTCGATAGCGTACCCGATACAAAACAAAGAGTTACTTTGAAATCTTACGTTGCACACTAGTAATAAAACAATATTATTTTAAATAGTAGTTAACACGTAGCCATTGTATTGGTGGGAATGAATAAAAATAACTAAAATATTGTTATATACGTTTATTAAATGTTTTTACATTTATCCAATAAAGGATAAAGGCTTAAAATACAAAAAGAATTCAATTTTAGGCATATATACTCTAATATTCACTAAAAGTCCACTTATCGCCTTTTGAAGGCGAACCGTCATTAAATATAGTTTTGGTCACTCTTATACATTCTATTGGACCAAATAAAATTCTTCTTTATAATCGCGACATCAAAATTTACTTTGTGTAAATTTTTGGTATTTTTCCGATAAAGTTCATTTTTTTAATGAATAGTGAAAAATGTTGTATTTTAATTCAAAACCACTTTTTAGTATAATTTATTTAAATAAATATATTATCTTTTGAATTGGTTTTAAAGTGAAATTAGAATATATTTTTACCATTTAATCCAATAGTGGTCGTTGGAATTAATTTCACCTTGAAATTGGACTTAAACTAGTGTCAATCTTTTGATACTTATTGTTTCATAAAAACACGCTATTTGCTATGACAATGGTAATTAATTATTAAATTAATTAATTTAACTTATATGTTTTGAATTTTTCAAAAAAGACATCATTTTTGAATTTGGAATATCAAATATAGCTTTGGGTGAATTTTTGGTATTTTTTTTGAAAAACTTCAATTTTTGATGAATAGTGAAACCACTAAGTGGTACTTAAAAACGGATTTTTCTTTTAAATGAAATTTTACCACCTCTGTGTTTTGAATTTCAAAAATCCGACATACATGGTTTTCATTAGGAATTAAAATGTGGTTAAATGGGATTAAAATATTTTTTTGGTGAATAGTATCTTTTAAGTTTTTAATCGCTATTAGAGGTAATTAGTGTAGTTTAAGGTAAAAATAATGTTTTAATAATATGAAATGACCTAGAAACATGTCCTACCCTTATTTGATGTGTCATGGCCGACCAAGAAAATCCATGGGTCGACTTGGGGACCCCATGGATCCACTTTGGTAGGAAAATGACATTAATAACTTTTTATTTAAAGTTAAAATAAAAATGTCACAAACCTGATTTGTTTTACTAAAACAAATTTTAAATGGGGAAATACAAGTCATATTTTTTACAATAAATATTCATTAGAAATATAAAAAGATTTCCTACATCATGATATTTTTTTATAATTTTTAACGAATAAATAAATTAAATTATTTATGACACCATGATGATGAAGCGATTACCTCCTAATTTAACGATTTAAATAAAATGAAAAGATAATGTAAAATCTAAGACCTAAACATGTAAAAAACCTATTTTATGGGTGAATTTAGAACTCTTATCACCTTATCCAAGAAATATATAATTTTTGGACCTTTTAAATCCGAAAATCATTTTATAATAATGTAACCTTTTATAACTTTCCAAGAGTGCCCCTCCTCTCCTCTTATAAAAGGCCCCCACCTCTACCACCTTACCCACACCTATAAAGCCTTTGGATCGGCCAACCCCTGCCCATTTTGTCTCTCTACATCCCTCTCTTACTCCTAGAATCCTCCATCTGGGCAGAAGTCTTCCCAAGGAATCCTTTGAGCTCAAATTAAAAAGAGTTACCCATTTTAAAGGTAGTGTTTTCTTTTGTGTTCTTATGTTTTATTTCACTTATCCAACCCCATAAACTCTTTTCATTACTTTATTTTGTAACAACAACATTATATTCAATATAATAGGATGTTTTTATAATAAGGATTCGAGTTACACTTACACACACCTACATCTAATGGTTAAAGACCATACTGTTTCTGTGGATGGAGAATTTCTGCCTCACGAAATGATGATTGTTCAACACTCATTCAACACCTTCAAATGTGGCCATTAAGATGTCACTATATTTATATATGATATATAATATGTATATGTTTTACTTAAGCTTCTGTATTTTTCATTTATGGCATACCTTTATGGTTTCCTTTATGGGTAAACACGATATCTTCATTTTAGGAAGTGCGGACTACCGCCCCCTCAAAGTGATTTGATTCGTTAATGCCATATATGGGATGTATAAAGGATGGAGTTAATGATATTATATGTCATATTATACTGGAATTATAATATACCTTTATATCATTGTTATTCCATTCCATTTAATACGAAATAGAAATGAAAGTAGCGTTCATGCGTACGTACGGCTTACCGTCTCCATGAACGGTGCATTTCATTTCTTACCTCTAAATGTTATGTAATATTATAAATTCATGTATATACTGGATATATATTATATATATGATATCTAAATCATGATTATAACTCTGGATATAATGTATACATGAACAACTGGTAATTATAAAGAGTTTATTTTTGACTCAAGTACCAATGATCGTTAAAACGACCGTTATTAACTTAAATAATTACATAGTGTTCATGACATGCTAATAAGCGATATAAAAGGAATAATGAACATGAAAAAGGTTCTTAATCAAATAGAAATTAACTGAAGTTTATTATCCAGGACATTAAAGAACGATCGAGTCAAGTCGGACCCGAGGTATGGGACTTCGTCTCAATCTCCTTTCATTGAGGCACATTTTGTTTTATACACAACATTCTTTTATACGGTGTATAAACCCCTTTGACTTTTACACTTATTCAAAAGGAATATTTTTTTATACGAATCATTTTACTAAACGAAAAAAGGAATGTCTCTTTGTCGTACGTATTCGGCGACAACAACTTCTCTGCCGCTGTGACCATTATTTGAGTTTCGGTTTCATCTACAAGCCATATGTTTTTTTAATGAAAAAAAAATACCATGTTTTACTTTTATTTTATTTTGGTATTGAAATTGGTTTCCATAATGTTTTTATATCAATGTGTTGTATTGATATCTTGTGATTGAAAAGTGGAAATGTTATGTTTCCTTTATGCATGTTTTATGTGATACGATTATGTTATGGTTCTTGGGCATTGTTATGAAGACGGGTGGTTCTGTGATAAACTAAGGACGAGTGAACCCGATATAGCTCTCCAATGAATTGGTTAACATGAAGGAGTTAAACATTAAGGTTTATCTGAAGAGATTTTAGGGAATATACTGTGATGGGTATTCCAAATGTAACCAAGAGGGTTACTCCCTACGTGAGAATGTTATGAATGCCTCAAGTTACATTTATGCCGTATGATTTCTATGATTTCTTCACGATTTGATGAGGTATGTTAAAGTGATTATGTTTTATGAGTAAAGTATGATTTCCTACATGGACTAATGTTTTCATTTCGTTCTCTTATATCCCTTACTGAGATTTTTATGCTCATCCTATGTTTTTGAAATGTTTTTCACAGGTCAAGGGAACGGTAAATGATGTGATGATAGTGTCAATGAAGTGTCAATAAAGAATACATTTTTTATTTTAAATATGTTTCCATTGATGGGAAAAATGAGTACTATCTTTTATGTAACCACATTGTTTAAATGTGGAATGTAATCCATGTTTTATGATCTAATTCTCTAAAACTCTAAACCTAAAAAGATCCTCAACGTGTATTCTTGAAATAACTCAAGATTAAGTAATGTTTAAGGATAAGGCCTTATATATCTACTACCTATTTATAAGAGGGAGGTTCATCATTTTCCACCAATAATGATCCACCATATTCAGTGACTAGAAAACCATGTCTTTCTGGTTCTATTACCTCTGAAGTGCTTCTATGTTTTACATGTGTTTTAGGAACTAATTCATCCATGGGGACCTATGGAAGCTATTCCTGTACCGACTTTTGTCTATCTTGAGAATCAACATCATCGAAGTCAATCTTTCTCCCACTATCCTTTTTGAGAATGTTCTCCCTATCAATAAATATTGTTTGTATAGAGATAGTCACTTTCTTGTCTAAGGGGTTGTATAGGTAGTATCCATTTGTTTCCTTGGAAAACCCTATAAAGATACACCTTGTACCATAGGGTGCTATTTTATTTCTTATGAAGGCCTTAATAAAAACCCAGAAACCCTATATACATGTATGTGAAAAGTGAGTTTCTTTCCACTCCATATCTTGAAGGGAATTCCATTTTATGCTTTAATTGGTACTTGGTTTAATTTATATTATATAGTTTGTAATTCATATCCCAAAAGGATAATGGAAGATCTACATGACTCATCATCGACCTTATGATGTCTAATAAGGTACAATTCATCCTTTCACTAACACTATTCCACTATGGTGTGTAAGGTGGAGTAAGTTGATATAGAATCCCAAAAGCTCATAAAAATTTGATAAAATCTCAGTTAATATATTCACCACTTTTATTTGATGGAAGCTTATTTATCTTATTTCCAAGTTCATTATCTACTTCAATCTTGAATTATTTGAATTTCTTAAAGAACTCATACTTATACCTCATAAAGTAGAAATATCTATATCTACTCAAGTTATTAGTAAAAGTTATGAAGTAAGAATACCCACCTATAGATTCTATATGAAATGGTCCACACACATAAGTGTTTACCAATCCTAAAAGATATGTTTCCCTTTAACCATATCCACTAAATTATATTTTGGTAATTTTTTTTATAAACAAGCAAGGAATATTTCAAGTGGTTTTAGCTCATAAAAGTCTAAATAACCATATTGATAGAGATTTGTCAAACGATTCATGTTTACATGACAAAGATGGTTATTCTAGAGATGGGTGTTATATGATTCATGTGAACATGATTTTTTATCTATTACCAATACTATTTTTTCATAATTTAATACATAAGGAACAATATTTAAAAACACCATACCATAAAATATGTTATATTTATAAAAGAAACAACTTTTATTTCCAAACATGAAAATAAAACCATCAACATATAGGCATGATATAGAAATTATGTTCCGGGTAATAGTTGGTACATAATAACAATCCCTCAAAACCAATGTCATTCCTGTTGGAAATGAAAGGTGGTAGTCACCAATGGCTAGAGTATCTAGCCTCACAACATTGACATATTTCAAGTCCTTATCTCCTATATAAATATTTTAAAATATACTCGGTTCCTACATTTGGATATAGATGTGAGTAGAAAAAATGTATCTAATACCAAATGTGTACATATTGAAATATTTCACATGATAAAGAATTCACCTTTAGCTTCCCCTTGCTTCTGGGTGCATTTCTTATTCTAGTGGCCTTGATTTCCACATGAAAAACATACTACCTTATTTTCCATTAACATCCTCTGGATCTCCCTATTCTTGGAAGGACAATGTTCAGGATCTTTAGAATTTTTATGAGTCTTGGGACCCTTCATCTTATTCTTACTTTTCTTATTCACCATAAGGACCATGTTTTTTTCACGCCCTATGTCCTTATCCACTTGCAGAATCAAATAATTTATGAAATAATATTCTCAATATTGATCATGTTATAATTAATAATAAAACTGGATAATGTATTGGGAAGTGATGAAAGTATTAGATATGTGCACAAATCATCTAGTAATTTAATCCCTAAGATGTCTAAGCATTAAATGTATCCAATAAGCATGACTGCATGAGGCCCAGCTAGTAAAAACTCCCTAATATTAGTTGTAAACGAAGCATTGGAGATCTAATATCTCTCTTATATCACCTTCTCATGATAGAGATCCTGATGGTGAGCTATCATTCTATACACATACATGTCCTCATAATGCTTTAAAAGATCATTGGTCATGGATGATATCATTAAACACTGAACATTTAAAGCATCGTTCAAATTTTTCTCATAAAGAGATAACTCTTCCCCACTAGACTCATTACTAGGTGCATTAGGAATAGGTTCTTCTATCACAAACAATTTCAATTTATGGCATATGATAATGCATAAGTACCTCTGCCATTCATTGGAATTTTTTCCAGTGAGAATGTTATCTTTCTCAAGTATGTATCACAATGTTATGTTTGAAGTAGTTTTATTGATTTTTCTATAAATAAGATGAGTAAAGATTTAATGCTTTATCAGATAAAGTTTAGACAAATAAATAAATATTATATTTATTAATCTCCCACTATTTTATCAAAACCCAATATCCCTAAGCATTGGGATAAGATTATAAAATTTCTTGAACATTATTAGTGGTAAGAATCCATATTCCAATTCTTATCATCCCAACTTTGGATGGTAAAGAAATGTTAAGGGTTTTAGGATGGAATTAAAAATGTCAACTATAATAACTCATAGTTCATTGATCCATTGAGTAGACTACCCAATCCTGAAATCCTTAAATTAGATTTCCGCAACCCTTTCCTCTTACTTACACGAAGTCATACTTTAGTAGTCAACCCTTTATATAAACTAAGTTAAGACAACCCAAAAATTTAATTGAAATCACCCCAATTTTTTTATAATTCCTCATTAATTGAAAGCACCCCGACTTTGTTTGGTAAAACACTTTGATCTGTGGTTCGATTTGAACTGAAGTAGTGGAATAATATACTGAATTAATATTTATAAATGAGGTATTTTATATTTTATGCGTAAATTTACAATTATTATCTTTATTACATACTTGTTAATTTGAAGTGTATTTAATTAAGTGATTAAACATTTATTAGATAATATTTACACATAATCCATTTTATTTTAGTTATATCTTTCATGATTATTAATTAATTAATTCATGTTATCATTAAAAAAATCCACAATGAAATAACCATGTAACTTGAATTAAATAAAATAATGAAGTGCTATGATCATGAGATTTTACTAATGGTTAGTTTATCTATTGGATGATAAACTAACCATCGACCTAGGAAAAAAACCTTGAACCAATTAAGGTTTGTGTTGTATCTTTCCACCTATCCACCTATGTATCTATCTTGGGTTGGTTTCACCTCATCTCTAAACTTAAACCACCTTAACTAGCTTGGGAGCTCTATCCATTACATATGCTTTTACTCTCAGGTATATAAGTGGTAGAGGTTTATATACAAGAAACCATGGACACACAAACCATTACATAATAAGAGGAGAGATAAAACACATGCTAAAAATTTAATTTAATAACAAATTAAAAGAAACCAATCACATACAAATTTTTAGTCTAAGATCATGATCATCCATATGCATGAAACAAATTAAAAATTTAATAAAATTAGAATTCAATTATTAATCATTCTTATTTATGATAAATCTTGATCAAATAAATTAATTATCTTCTTTAATTAATCAATTATTTTATCTTAATTATCATATGAATTCCTTGATATTATCATACATCATAATTTTCTAAGAATTAAATATTTTTTTTAAAATTAACTATGTACAATATAAAATGTACCTTGGAAGAAATATGGTGAGTACCCATATGAACTACCCAAAATGTATAGTACTCATTTATTATTTACTCCTACAACATGTGGCATACATAACTTATCACATAATATCATGAAATGTACTATCAAATTAATGATCAAATGGTTTACATGATTCCTTTTTTTAATGTAGCATGTAATGCTTGAATCTTTTGATTAATAACTGTAATATGAATTATACGTGATATGTAGATCCAAATATTATGAAAAAATTAATTAGGTATTTGTATATATAAAAACTCATCACATGGAATGTCATATCAACTTAATGACCACACACAATCACATGTTGATAAGGTTTACATAATATAATAAATTATTTTTTAATTCTGTATAATTTGGTATAATTACACAGTGTGTACAAGCCAACTAATGAAATGTACTATTATCACCATCTATCCAAGGAACATGCCTAGGTAATCAATGTGTAACTGTGTTATAGAAAATATTGGAGTACACAACATTTACATGGGCTAGACAATGTGTAGTCTCCGAGTTATATGGTCACCAGTCAGGTAGGTTGTGTAATAAGATACATGGCCAATTTGTGACATAAGGACTACACGCCTTGTACCGAAGTTACACTGTGTGTAATTTGACCACCATGCGCTAGGCTATCCCGGTCAACTCACAATGTATAATTAAGTTCACCACGTTAAATAAATTCACACTCCTTGTATTAATTCCTAATTAATTTTTAGTTCATTAAACACTAGTACACGGTGTGTACCTCTAGGTTACATGGTGTTCACTACTGTATTATCCATACAGATTCTTTGACACCTGCAGATGAGATCTTTAAATTTATTTCATTCATAAAATTAATCAATTTGATTATATTAATTAGAAATGAAGAGGAAAATGTAGATATTTCAATTTAGATTTAATAAAAATTAATATATAATTGAAATTAAATTTCAAATACATAAATAAATAAATGATATTTAAATAATTATATATAATTATAAATAATTATGTGACCTTATCTGACACCACTTTAAGGTTTTGGGTGTAGCGGAAGTGTGTGATGGGTCATGTCAAACTTTTTATTTTTGTCAAGATTGATGATCAATTTGAGATTTACAAAATAAAAAAACACTGTGATCAATGAAATTGAATCAAAGGATACAGAAAATGGAAAAAACACCAGAACCAAAGTGTAGTATTGTCACATATGATTTATAATTAATTTATGAAATTAAATAATTAACTTCAATGAAATTTTTTCTTTCTTGATGGATCTGACAATGGATCTGAAACGTACCACCGTTTTATTGTAGGAATCAATATTAGATTCCCTATAGTAGGGATCCACATCTAATCCACCAATATTCAAACATCACCATAGGAATATCCGGGTGTTAGCACGAAAAATCCTATCACTTGACCATTCTCCTTTGATCACCTTGTGAATCACTTCTAATGGATTCTATTTGATCACTCTTGAATCGAGAGTGGAAGGTGGAGGAAGATCGCTATCTATTCTTGGGAGCATTCTTGGAGAAGGCTCTAGGGATTCAAGAGGATTCTATGGATTTTTTTGTGCACAAAAATTTAAATGAATTTACTCTCTTTGAAAAATAATATAATTGGGTTTATATACCGCTAGGGTTAGAAATAAATAATTACACAAGTTCCCATTATTATTTATTTTTTCCCTATGGAACCACATGTCTAAAACATTGATAATAATAATATTTATTGACATGCACTAAACTCACGAATTAAATTAAATTTTATTCAATCAAATAATATTAAATATATATTATTTCTCACCTGGTCATTAAACTCAGTCCAGTGTTCCTCCACAATATTTATCGGGCCTTGAATAGTGACTATTAATTTAATAAATAAATATCAATGTATTATTTTATAATAAATAAATAAATATTATATTCAATAAATTAAAAATAAATATTTGTTAAACATTCTACTCACATAATACTCTCTCAAATAAGAGGTGATGGAATATATGTGATCAAACAAACATGAGTAATTATTAAACCACTTATGGGAATAATATTTATTCAACATGTTAAATAATAAAAAATTATATATTATTTAACTAAGATTTTGGATATATTTAGTGTGTGAACATATATTCCTCTTTCTTAGTAGAATTATGTGAAGTAGCCTAAAGTCCAAGGTTATTGTCTAGCAACACACTAAGGAACCCATAGATAAAGTGGTTAATGCTGAAATTAAATAATACCTCATGTGGATACTCACTGTGTAATATAACCCCTTTATCATGATATTTCTAATCAAGCAGGTTTCTTGCAGGTGCCATTTACCTTTGTGATTGATGTCTCTTTATTTGAATTTTTATAAATTGAACTTTCCTATAGAACACCATGACCATGGACTTATTTTGGACATATCATTTCCATCAAGGGGATTGAGATATCAACTTATGTTAAAGAACAGAATGGAAAAATCTTTTCTTGAATTATTCATTAATGCAATATTACTTGTGATGCACCCAACATATCCTACCTCGTCACAAACATATATCATCATCGTTTTCATCATATATCAAAGTACGTGGCTTATAATACTCATTAATAATAATATTAAAGTCTAAGGATCAATACACACATCCAAAAATATGGACATCCAATAACACATATAAATGCGTATTTCATACTCGTGGGTCTTGTTCTCATAATATCATACACTCGATATTACTAAGGGCGTACACTGTGAGAAGGTGCCTCAAAGTCCTATGATTCACCACCCCTGATAGCCTGTATCAGTTATGACCCTAAAATGATTTCATCTGGCTATAGAACATATATTTAAGAATACTATCATGACACTTCTGGGGTATCATTATAGTAGGAAACTAATATGACCTTTCAGTGCAACAACTACTCCTAGGACATTATCACATACTATGTTACAAAAAAGAACAATAATGATGTGATAAGAAGTTTATGAATATGAAAAACTATGAATACAAGTAATCATAAAGTACATAGAATTTGTTTCAAGGGCACCAACTCCAATAGAATTAAGATGAATCTTTGAGTTATAGATTGGACTTGACTTATATATCAACTAAATAATATCACGACTTCAAGATTTCTAACTCTATTGATTATCATAAAACTATTATTTTGTATGGAGTTTTACAAAAACCTTTAGCCTATCTTCTAATTTTAGAAATAATAAAACATCATTCCATGTTAGAAATGAATGTTTTTATGCCATACCATACTTATTTAATATTTTAATAATACTTGAATAACTGGAATTAGATATCATCAATTAATGATGAATATACAATATAAGACTCAAATAGTACCGAGTTGAGGAAAGATAATTTTTTATCAAGTAAAACTAAAAGTAAAAGCTTAGGATATATCCAGACGGGCGATTAAACTCTTTAGAACTAAAACTCTTTAGTGTTTTCACATGATTACTTGTAATGTTTTAAGACCAAGAAACCTTTAGAGATTAAAAATGTTATTGACACAAAGCTTCTAGAATCAATTTACCAAGATACATGTGAGCTATTTGAAAGAGAATCTAGAGGTAAATTCATATACTTCATGTGATTGATTTAACAGATTTTAGGGAAGTAAAGTGAGGTAACAAATATAATTCATAAAAGATAAAGAGCTGCTTCTGGTGGGTGAGCCAAAGTTTATCTTAGCCAAGAATTCATCGATCATTATAATGTAGAGTGGAGTTATTCCTAAGATCACATTACCATATACACATCAGAGTGATGATGTTAGTAAAATTAGGATCAATGATGAGTCTATTTCAAGTCTTCCATTACTCATTTTTAGACATGCTTTGCAAATAGCAACATTAAGAACTTAACCATATACCAACAATATTGAATAATGGATATCATATAAGTAATAATATGAAATAAATCCATTACATCTTAGATTCATGTGTTTATATGTAAATTATTTATTATGGATTATTTATGTAATAAACTTTTATCAAGTAAACATGAAGTGCATCTCAGTTTATTATCCCAAAACTATAGAAAAATTGATTTTTTTCAATGGGTTACTTATGATGGACTAGTAATTCAATCGCAAATAATTTTTTTCATGATGGTTATTTGTGATGGAATTTTTCTATAATAGAAAAATTCTTTGGTGTTCTTGCTTCTGCAGTGATAGGTTATAGTTATTTATGATGAACATAGTTGTATGTCGTAAATAGTTTTCGCAGAATAACTATTTAAGACAGACTAAGAAGTTCATTGCAAATGACTAGCAATGAGAAAGATTATTTACGAGAGATACATCAAAAATAGTATGTTGGAAAGGTTATTTGTTATAGAATTTTCCTTTGCAAATACTATTTAGATGTGTGTGAAATATTATTTTTGGCAACATTTTTTGCAATAGAAAATCCTATCGCAAATAGTCCATTGTAAAAAATATAGTCACCCAATCCCCCTCGACCCATTCTCATTCATTTCCCAGAATTTCTATTTCTCCTGAAAACTCAATCTTATTTCAGATCTAATATTCAACCTAGTAGATTTGGGATCAAATTTACAAATCATTTACCAATGTACCTATTTTAAAGTATTTTTTCAATTGTTTTAATTATCATTAATTTTTTATATTTAATTGTTTATTTATTAATATAAATAGTCAGTTAGTTTAATATATTAAATTCACATTAAACTTAATATTATATATTTTAAATTGTTATATATTAATATTATATTTGTAAAAATTAATAAGTATTACTATAAATTAATATTAAATTTTCATATATAAAAAAATATTGTCATAAATTAGTATAAATTAATAAAAAAATATTATAAATTGATATAATAAAGTAGTATAAATTTATCACAAATTAGTATAAATTAAAATAAAACTGATATAATTTAATATAAAATCATTTTAAGAAATATAAATTATTAAAAATTAGTATTATATAATAATATTTATTATATACTAAATTTTTTTATAAAAATTAATAAAATTAATAATAATTAATAGATTATATTATAAAATTATATAATTAATTATAAAATGACATAATTTAGTATAAATTGCTAAAAAATAATTATTATGATTTATTATAAATTAGAATAAGTTCATTGACAATTATTATAAATTATTATAAATTAGTATAAATTCATCGGCAATTGGTCTAAATTAATATAAATTAATACATGTTAATTTTTTATAAATTATTATAATTTAATAAATATTATTATAGATTAATCAATATTAGTAAGAATTAGTATAAATTCTCCAAAAAATAGTGTAAATTAATATACATTATTATAAATTAGTAAATAATTGTATAAGTAAGTATAAATTAATATAAATTAATATAAATTAATAAAATTTATCATAGATTATTATAAATTAATAAAAATTAGCCTAAGTTCCTATAAATTATTATAAATTAGTATAAATTACTAAAAATTAGTATATATATATATATATTCTTATAAATTAGTATAATTTAATAACAATTATAATAATTTAATATGAATAAGTATAAATAATTAAAAATTAGTATAAATTATTATAAGTTAATAAAAAATATTATAAATTAGTATAAACTCATCGGGAATTAGTGTAAATTATTAAAAATCATTATAAATTAATAAACATTAGTATACATAGTGTAAATTAAAAAATTAATATACATTATTATAAATTAATTAAAATTATTATAAATCTATCTTCAATTTTTATAAATTATTATAAATTACTAAAAGAATTTATAAATTGAAATATTAATTAATAATTTTATATAATTTGCAATAAATTGATATAAATTAGTATAAATTAGAATAAATTTGTATAAATTAGTATAAATTACTAAAAATTAGAAAAAATTTATATAAATTATAATAAATTAGTACAAGTTCATAAAATTAATATAAATTAATATAAATTATTATAATTAATATAAATTAATATAAATTATAAAAAATTAATTTAAATTTTTAAAAATTAATATAAATTATCATAAGTTAATAAAAATTATTTTAAATTAGTATAAATTCTTCTATAATTAAAGTAAGTTGATAAAAATTATTATAATTTAATAAAAATTAGTATAGATTTTTAAAAATTATTATACATTTTTATAAATTAATATAAATTAGTATAAATTATTATAAAATAATAATTTTTTTAAAATTGATAATACTTATAATAAATTTATATAATTTAGAATACATTGTAGTAAATAAGTATAACTTACTATCAATTAGTATAAATTAGTATAAATTTCTAAACATTATTAAAAATTAATATAAATTTTTATAAATTAGAATAAGTTAATAAAGATTATTATAAATTAGTATACATTAATATACATTATTATAATTTTTTATAAATTCCTCACCAATTAGTATAAATTACTATAAATTGTTAAAAAAACTATAAAAATTGATATTATTTATAATAAATTTATATAGATGAGTATAAATTTCTATAAATTGCTATAATTTACAATAAATCGATTTAAATTAGTATAAATTAATATTTATTTGAAATTAGTTTAAATTAATAAAAATTATTATATATTAGTAAAAATTATTATTAACATATATAATTTATAATAAAATGATATAAATTATTTTAAATTTATATAATTTAGTACACATTGCTATAAATTTGTTTAAATTAATATAAATTAGTAAAAAATGCTATAAATTGATTTATATTATTACAAATTGATTTTTATTACTATAAATTAATATAAATTTTTATAACTTGGAAATAATTTACATCATAAATTTTTAATAATTAATATAGTAAACTAATTACTATTATTTTTTTAAGAAAATTATAGACCCCATAAATATAAAATATTTATTTTTATGAGACCGTGATTAGATAAATCATCATAGAAATCAAAATGGTTCTAGTGTAAATCCTATCTAAATTTTGGGTGTCGAAACATTTTTATCATCCGAATTATAAAATTCAGATTTTATTTCAGAAATAAAAATTAAGTGCCCATATAAGATGTGTAATATCAAAAATTATGAAACATTTGATAATGTTGGTATTCATCTAATACATTTTGGTTTTCAAAGTGATTATATATTTTGGTATCAACATAGTGAATGGAATTCAGAAATAAATATAATTTTTTTGGTACCAGAACCATTATGATGTTAAAATTTAGTACATGATGTTGATGGCCCATGTTTCTAAGAAACAGAAACTCCGAATGGTAATTCAAATCCTGAGTTAGAATAATATAGATTTTATGTTTTTTTGAAATCTCTTAAGGAGGCCTTATATCTCAAATGTAGGATAAGAAAATTCGAAGATTTTATAAAATTTATGGCTATTAAATAAGATTTCAGAATGTCAAATAGCAGTTTTGATCATTTATTTTCATTGATTAAATCATTGTTTCCTGAAGGGACTACATTGCCTATAAATTTCTATAAAAGAAAAAATTTGGTTCATAATTTGGGTATTAGTTATCAAAGGATTTATGCATGTTCAAATGAATTCTTATTATATTATGGGGAATATGAGTCATTAATTAATTTTCCAATGCACGAACAATCATGGTATAAAGAGGTACAACATGGAAAGTCCAAATTTTATCCTGCTAAACAATTGAGTTATTTTCTTATTACATCTAGACTAAAACATCTATTTATGACTAAAACCTCACCTGTATTGATCAAATGAAATAAATATATTGTTTTTGTTGATAACAACATAAATCCTCGTTATGATGATGATTCTTGGAAACACTTTGATAAAGTGCATTTTTCTTTTTCATTAAAATATCAGAATGTATGGTTGGGTATTTCTACTAATAGTTTCTATCTATTTGGAACTTATGATAGTCATGAAGGTTCCATACATAGTGGAAGCACCTTGGTGGGTATTAAATTAATTTTTTTTTTAATTTAGTGTTTCTCAAAACCCCAATAGAGGATCTTTCACATTAAATTTACAATTAATTTATTTACGATTGGAATAAAATATTACCTCATCTTTGGATCCATTATTCTTTGAAATTGTTGAACATACAAAAACTATTTTTTATTAAATTCATTAATCTTTAATGATCTAAGTGTAGAATCCCTCAAGCGGCAATCTAAACATGCACATTTGATCGCTAAACAACACTGATTTATTTTTTGAGTTCTAGTGTAGTGAATCAATCATATTTTTTTATTTGTATTGATCACTCCAAGATCCTTCGGGATTGAAGTAGTTCTTCTCATTCTTGAGAGGAAGAGAGGAGAAGTTTGAGAGAGATAAAGAGAATTCCATTGTGCATAATGATTCCATATTCTCAATTTTTAACCAACTCTACATAATAGACATGAATATTTATTTTTAGAGCCTGGTTTTAGGTTAAAATATTATTTAATTTCATGTCAACCCTAAAATAATATAATAATATTTATTAATCCCCATGATAAACTAATAATAAAAATAATATTATTTGATGGAAGTTGCACTAACTCGTGTAATAAAAAATATTATTCAACTAGATTGTAAATTAATATTTTTCACTGGATGCATACTTGGTCCTTTAAAACTCATCGACATTCATTGAATACTTGAATAAATACTTTATTCATTAATAAATATTTCATCCTCCAAATAGCTGACAAATATTTATTAAATATTGAATAAAATAAATAAATATATTCTATTCACAATCTAGTGAATAAATATTCATTTAATTTATCAAATAAATAAAACTTGAATAAAATTATTCCTCAGTATTGAGAATAATATTTATTCCATTATTTAAATTCAGTCATAATTTAATCTAGATCAACATTAACCCTTAGTGTGTGACTATCTAGGAATCTTTCTCCTTGGCCTTATACATGATCGCTTAAAGTACAAGATTACTCTCTAGCAATGGGTAAAGACACCCAAGAGAAGGAAATTAATGTAATAATGATGAAAACAACATATGAACACTCATCGTGTGATATAATCCCTTTGTCTCAATATCTCATCAAGCTGATTGCACATCTGTTTCATCAACCTATAGGATTGATATGTATTTCTTTGACTATCTAAAATAAACATTGTTAAACCATTCCCATGGAATTTATTGTGAGAATTATATTTCAATCAAAGGGATAATATATCAAATTTCATAAATATGGAGGTCACAAATCCTTCCTCAACTTATTAATTAACAACATGTCATTATTGACACACCCAACATATCCAACATCGCCATGATCTATCATCATCATGGTTTATGAAACACATCTAAGTGAATGAGTTATAACATGAATTAATAATAATATTAAATTATAAGGTCCATTACACATGATCATAGATTAGAATATCATATGACACCAAAACATGTAGAATTCCTACTGGTGGGTCTATTCTCAAAATATCACATATCAGAGATTACCAAGTGATAACTTCATTATAAGAAGCCTCATATGCATGCGATTACTCTCACCTGATGATCTATTTACTATGTTCCCTATCATAGTATGTTATCTAACCATAAAACTATTTCTAAGAATGTAATAATGAAATTTCAAGGTTTTCATCATAGAGGTGAACTTCTATGACCTTATCAATGTGACATATACTTTAGGATATTGTCACATCAATGTTATATTGAAGAATAATAAATATATGATAAGATATTTATATTAATATTCACTCCTTTTAATATTCATGTAATCTAAAGTGAAAAGTAGTTGCTTCTAGGGCACCAAATCAAACAAACTCTCACTTACACAATAGCCAATTGATAACGACCAGTTAGTCATTACATGAAAAATATTCTTCTTTTGGGTATGGATAAAACTGCTAGGCCTACCACATTTCTGTGGCTAGGTTTGGTAAAGACACATTTCTGTGTGGTGAATCTATTTACAACAACATTACAATCTTGAGAATATCCCTAAAAAAGTTATATAACCGAGTATCTACCTCTTATTCCCATGTTAGAATCCCGAAATCCGAAATACATCCATAGTCAAATATTATCATAAAATGATAAATCTTTTTCTTTTGGTATAACCAAAAATCAGAATAGGAAAATTCTAAAACTACTTATTAAGATGTATCAAAATCCACAATGTACTAAAATATTGTAGATATGGAAACCAATGGATGTAATAAGTTTTTTTTAAATTACTTTAGTCTTTTCTATGATACTAGATCAAATTAAACCAAGTGTAGACAAGTGTTCAATTCCCTTGATTAGTAGTATTATCAGTTCTCTAGACACCAGGAATTCATCTAGTTTTACTTTTCTATGTACCATCAGATAGTTATAACTATAAGTCTATGAAATTATGTTGGACCTGTTTGAATTCACCTATTACTCTTTATACCTAAGTAATATAATATGTGAGTACATATCATTAAACATGAGATGAATTCCTAGCACATAAGCCTGTGAAATTATTTTAATCACTATAACATCTTCCTATGACTATGCATGCTACATCAGAAGGACTATATGGTATTTTTTTGTCTTGTGTTATTATAACATTTATTTTTAAATAATTATTTAATATATATACTATGACTAAATTAAGAAAACACATGGATCTATATTGTAGATATTGTTCCCTATAACATGGTTTCTTATTTAATTCATACTTGGAGAAATTTGATTCTTTATTATTAAAACACTGTTAAGACACAAAAATTGTTTTCATATGTTATCAACATATTTATCTTTAAAACTTATAGATCTATCACTAAAAAATTAGAGACACATGTCACTCATTAATTTCCAAATGAATATTCTATGATCATTATGCATGATTTTTTTCATAAATAAATATATGTAATCTATATATCTTATTGGAATTTAATGATGTCATTGAACCTTTTAGTTTTTCCTTGTAGATGTATAACATAGGGTGTCCTTTTTCCGATATATATATAAATCTATCATGAGGATTCCTCTAAATGAGGTGGCCTTGAAAATAAATATCTCAATATGATAAATATATAAATATGATTTGATTGAGAAAAATTCAAAGGGATTTTTGTCACGGTGATTAGAGTATACCTGTTATTAAAGATTAGACATTTCATAAATAAATTATGTTTTGTTGGTGCCATCATGTACATTCTATATCTATTTTCTCTTGAATACTCACTAGTAGTATCAAGTCTTAGAAACATTCAAAATATGGTGTCCCTGAATCTTGATACATAGAGTCCATTACTTGATCATATATATACATTTCAACCTTATCATATTACCATTTACTTATGTATTGTAGGAATAATTATTCTGAAAGAAAAATACATGTATAACTCATCATTGTGAATATAAATAACATATTTAGATATATATATATATATATATATTCACACAACATGTGTCTCTAGAACTACTTCTCCCACTAAGCTTAGTGGAGTCTTGTATTCCGTTGTCAAACCATATGAATCTAGAGACTTAACCCATAGAAGTTAATTCTCCTCCCAATATCTTCAAATAGATAGGATTCCTTTATGGAAATATAGTTAATATTGACTAATGGTTAATATTATTAGTGACTATAGGATCATTAACTTAGATACACATTAGTTTTTTAATGTTCATTTATAGATAATGAAATATTTTAATAAACAGTTCTCAAAAAAACTTGTAGTAGTGTCTTAATAGATTCTTATCATATCATAATTGATATGATATCCATTAGAAAATATGGTTGTAATGTGGCTAGTTGTTTCACTTCTATTTTAAAAACATGTATTAGAAATAATGATGGAATATTTTCACTATATATATAAGACTCATTGATCTAACTTTTTCTACCATCATGAAATTGATGTATATAAGGAAATGTGAGTTAGGGATAACCTTTACTCTATATGTATGATGAATGATTACCAGGATAACAAGTTTCCCAACAAGCCAACTTAGATATTCCTTAATTTTTATCAAGTGCACCCAGTTACTTCATTAATCATTTCTAAAATTTATTAAATAAATCTCATGAAGTATATGAAGTTAAATTTAGCATGATAATAATTCACATGTACATGTTTAACTAACTATAAAATTTGTGTGATGTGACTTTATTTAAAAAGCTTTCTTAATCTAAAAATTTTTAAGTAGTTTGTTTTTATACCCAACATCTTAGCTTAATTGAGACTAAAATACTTTCATGTGTATAAAAAGGTCAACTAATTTCAATTTTATTTGAAAAAGAATTATCATTACATAATCAGGTAAGAGTATTATATTTTTATATTCATCATTTATTTTAATTTACGTTTGTTATTCAAGAGTTACTGAATAGTTAGTTTAGTATTTAAGTATCATAATAACATTTATTCGAAAAATTAAATAATGTCTTGTTGTGTCAATCTGTATAATGAGATAAACATTTTGTTTTCACTTATTAAAAAATTGAGTTAATATAATCTTAAAAATATAAATAGTGATCTTACTTGGCTTATATAGGAATCACCCTTTCTCAACTCCTTTTGAATTTAATCTATCACATTTCTATCATTTCTCATTTCTTATATTTAAATTCATTTATGTTGTAATTATATTGTATTTAATACACAAAAATCGAATAGAAACTTGATGAATATACCTAAAGTGGATGCAACTTATTGCATCTTCAATTAATTGCAATTTCTTTTCTAGTTTCCATTATTTCAACATAAGAGGAATAGAGCCTCCTATTCATTCTTCTAACATTGAATCTTTTGTCACTTTCAAGGGAAACATAAATGATCTTTTAGCATTATATTATCCATGGGATATTTAGTCTTTTCTTTCAAACTTATCATTATAAGGGGTGGAGAAATGGGCTTCAACCAATCCTTATCCACTTAGAAAAGTATAAAATAAATGCCTCTAAAGAGATTTATCCATTTCATTTATTCGGGATTAAAAAATAAGGATAACCATGATGGTAATGAGAATAAAATAATATTAATGTATAATTTATCATCCAATTGAAATACCAATTTTGTGAACTAATCAATATACCCCAACATTTTGAAATCATGATCTATATCTAGATTGCCTTCTTCTAGTTTACACTGATATAGTGCATTGAAAGTATTATTTATTTCTTTCATTTTATTTAATTTCTCAAGAGAACAAAGATGTGATATTATGGTATATACATCAATGTAAATATGTTTTTTCATAAAATCTTCATTCATAGTTGATAATATAATACAATGTATATAGGAATCATATTTAACATATATATGATTGGAATGATTTTCACCTTTGCTCACCTAATAGGGTGGTAGAAAAATAATAGGCGATTATAACACATAATGAAAACTTTTTAATAATAACTCATTATATAAACGATTATACCATTTTTTAATTTTTTATTTTTAATGAAATACCCCGATTTAAGGAATTATTGCATTGTTTTCATGGTTTTTTGTTCAATTTTATATAATAGTTAAAATATATTATCAATAATTTACTTGATTAAAAATTATGTGAGAAATAAATATTTTATCAAGCAGAAAAATACCTCATTATTGAACTTCTAATATGTAGTTTCTAATGGGGCTACTGCTATGAGAGGTGCATTAAGGCCTATTTTCAGTATTGAGAGGTTTGTTTTGTTTTCTTTTGTGTGATATCTAGTAGCATGATTTTTTCACATTGGACCTTTTTATTTTGTTGTCTTGTATTTTTTTTCTTTTTAATAAATTTTAGGCCTGGGTTCCCTAGGTCCTAACATCTAAAAAAACCTTTGACCTATGGGATAAATTCCTTGTGCCAATCTTGGCATGAGTAACAATATTCCACCTATAAAATTTTTTATCACATGAGTTTCCATGTTTATGGTTCTATCTTAAACCACCTCCACACACCTTAATATACTCCATTAATTACATGTATTTATAACTCACACATATGTGAGAGGAATAGAATGATTAGTTAATGAGGATTACATAAATAACCACAGATATGCTGGTCCTACAAAATAATAGAGGGAGGGGTGACATGCAATCCATAAAATTTAATTTAATATTAAATAATTGAAAACCCATAAAATAAAATAAAATAAATAACAAAAACACATGCATAGGTCTTTTTCAATATCATGAATGGTCATACACATGCAATGGATATGCAAAAGTAAAACCAATTAACATTCATTTCTTATTCGTTCTTTATTATTAAGATAAATTCTATGGCATTAATCAATTAATAAAATAATTAATTATTTCTCTTTCATCTCAATGCCCACCCAAATTAATTTAGATATATCCATCATTAATGAAATTAATGGTGAAGTGTAACACCCCAAGCTTCCACGGTACACTTCTCTTTGAATAATACATTAGCATGTGTTGTACGCAACTTCAAGTTCTAACACACACCACAACCAATCAAACTAGCCGTTATGAATAGTAATAGCCACTTTTTGAAATTTTATAAATTTTATCTTTCAAAATGGACTTCATTTTTGGATTTGGAATATCAAAATTAGCTTAGGGTGAATTTTTGGAATTTTTCTGAAAACATTCAATTTTTTATGAATATTGGAATAACACTGAGTTATAGTTTAAAACCAAATATTTATTTAAATAATTATTTATTTTATTTAAATTTAATTAAGGCAAAAATAAATACATAATACCTGTATAAGTTCAATGTAATTCATTGGAGTTAGTTTAGAATAATTTCAGATATATAAAAATTTTATGGAACTTTTCACCGTCTTTTACCCACCTCCTAGGAGAATTTTGAAATTCTCATAAAACATAATTTTACCACTTCTGTGAGTGTAATTTCAAAAATCCCAGAGACATATTTAATATCAAGGAGTAAAATGTGGTTCAATAAGATAAAAATATTTTTAGCTGAATAGTAACGTTTTCTTTTATTTACCACGGTTAAAAGTAAATAGGGTAATTAAGGGTAAAAATGATATTAATATTAACCTAACACATGTCCTAATTATATTGGAAAAGTGTATATCGGCCAAAAACAACCTTAGGAATAAAATATTATCATTTAGGTCCACTTGGATTAGATTAGGACATTTATTATTATTTAATTCAAAGAAGAGTTAAAAGAGTTAAATCAAAGTTTAATAACTAAAACATTTTTAATATATGGTTATACATAAGATAAATTCGATTTTAAATCTTAATTAGAACTCTTAATATATTTCCTACATAATGGTATTTTATTTATAATTTTTGGACACTAAATAATTTATTTTATTTATGACACAATGGTGATGTAGTAATTACCTAACTAAGGAAATATTAAAATAATTGATATTATAAATATAAAAATAAATGTAATTTGAGACTTTTAATGAATTAAACTATTTTTATAGGTTAATATGACATATTAGGACTGATTATATAAATTGTTTTCGAAGTAATAATGCTGTTATAAAATTATCAAAAACAAAATACCCAATAGTGTCAAAATTGACATAAAAGAGTTTTTAAAAAAAATTATATTATTAATTTATATTATATTCTTAAAAATATACGGTTCGTCCAAGAGACTTATATAATGATATTTGTTTCATTAATGGACCACTTGGGGGTCTCTTGGAAGTTTATAGTATGTTTATTGACTATATAATATAAAAATACAAAGAGACATGGTAAGTATCAAACTAATTAACTAAGAGTTAAAACTAAAATATAGAGTTAATAAAGTTACCCAAGACAGTATAAAACCTATTGGTTGAGTGGTTTTAGACCAATCCACACCTTAACCTTTAAATAATCCACTTTTGAGCCATTAAAAACAGAATATGAATTTATTATAAAATAATATTTCTACCTTTTCCAAAGGTTCCCCTCACCCCTCTTATAAAAGGGAACTCCCCCTTCACTCAAATTCACACCATAAAAAGCCTTTGGGATCAGCCAAACTCTACCCAAATGCCCTCTCAAATATCCTAACTTCATCCTATAGGCCTTAATTTAGTCAGAAATCCAACCTAAGGAGCCCTTTTGATCAAATCAAAAGGAAGAACCCGAAGAAGAGGTAATGTTTTCACCACCCACTTTCATGTTCCTTTCTTCTTCAACTTCTTCTTTCTTTGTTATTTGCGTTATAAAATAATAACTAAAGTATATTATATATAATTTGATGTTATTATAAATATGCTACAACCATATTTAGTATTCTATCCATCCTTTGAATGACATGTCACCATACGTGCGTACGTACGGCTTACCGTCTCCACGTCGTGGTGTAATTGTTATTCAATATATTATTATTTGGATGGGTATAATAATGATGGATAATTTATTTAAATAATAAATATAAAATGATAATTATTCTCTATATATTATATATCATCCAATTATATATTATTTTAATATCAAAATAATGATATTGTCGCTCGTGCGTACGTACGGACTACCGTCTCCACGAACGCGATGAGATTCATTCCCCATCGTATCCATTAAAGACTAATTATCATTTGATGATTAAAAGTAATGTTTAAGAACTTTATATCATTCTATATATGAATAAGATACAACATATCTATAACAAACATTACTTATGTAACAAAAGATATAAAATAAAACGAGTAAGTTAACACATGAAATGACTATAATACGAAAATACTGTTAACAAAGCATTATTAGAAGATCATATATGATATCATAATTAGGTATATGGTTCTCGTATAATTTAATAACAATGTTTTAACTATTATAAATGAGGTTAACATACCATCGACTAAGGAAAAGTACAAGTTAAGGGTTTATTTCACAATCTCTTAATTATCTGAGGTTGTTTATGCGTAATTATCTACAGGGACCTCTTTATCATCCACATCCATGTTTCTTAAAAATGTATTTCAAATAATTCTTAATATTTTAAAGAATATGAGATAAAGTAATTTATACCCTTGTTGACTTTTATAAGAAGTTTATAATGGAATATTTTTGTCGTTTTCCAAAAAAGGTCCTTTTAACCTTTTCGACATAATCAAGGTAAGAATGTCTTTTTTAACTTATACAGTGGGTGCAGCTATTTTCTATTGTTATAAAATCTTCAAATATTCCCTTACAAGATTATAAGAATATTTTCAAACTAAATGTTTTATTTTATAATTATGTGACTTTTAAATAATTTAAATAAAGAGATATTTCTCTCAAATAGTTTTGATTTCATCTATATCAACATCCTTTGATGGATTTTAAGCTTATTTGATGTTGATTTATTGTGATACAAAACTTCCATATTGTATTTAAGGTTTTGTGATATTTTTGACTATGGATGTGTTATTTTTATACCATTCGTGGTTTATGGAGAGAGTATTGACATTTCGTATGCTAGTTTTGATACAAATGTTTATGTTATGTTTAAACCTGTTCATATGAGGAATGCATTGGACTTAATAAGTGATGGGTGGAGCCCGCTATAGCTCCTCGATGCATCGGTAGGTCTCATGAGACAAACTAGTGTCTTGGCATAAGGCCTTGACAAAATCATATTTGTATTCTTGGCATGAGGCCTTGACTATGTGGTTATGATAGTCTATCAATATGCATTCCATCATTATGAAAGTGGTTATTGATATTGGATGTGATTATTCAACTAGTAGAATATCCATGTGAATAAGTAAATGGAATTATTTCATTTTATCTTTAACATATTATGATGAACTTAAAGTTTAAAAGGCTTTTGTTTTAGTTATACATTTCCTTAAATGTTTATGCTTATTTATGAAAGTTTCCGCTATATTTTTATCCTTACTGAGCATCTGAGCTCACCACTTTCAATGTTTTATTTTTCCCAGGATGTGAAGAAGTAATTTATAAATGACCTGCTGGGATAGTATGAGGGGATATGAAGACAAGATGATGTTGTAGTAGTTTTGACTTTATGATGTAATTTAAACTTTATGAATGTATCTAGTTATTCCAAGGCTACTAAACTAATTGTCCCTTCGAAACATGTTCTTTTGTGATCATTCCAATATTATGTAATAATTCACCGACTCTGGGTAACTGGGATCGGGTCATTACATAAATAAATGGTAGAACTAATAATCACAGAATTATTATAATAATTAAATTGAGAATTTAAAATTATTTAAAACCATTATGAAATTGTAAAAAAATATAGGTTCTAATCAATAAAATAATGTTTTAATGTTGCAATTTTAAATTTAATGTAATTTAATTTTTCCATTAATTGGGAGACTACACGACATGTACTTACTAGTTACACATAGTGTACCAGGTTACATGTTTGGGGCTTTGGTCGTGTACCTTTGTTGGACTATAGAACATGTACAATATAGCTACATGCTATGTATCAATCTTTCAATTTGTATGTGTAACCCACTAAAGAAATAGACAAGTTCATCAGTCACAACTACATGACATGTACATACCAATTACATGTCATGTATCACTCACACCGTGTGTCCGCATAACTCATCGAATGGATTAACGTGCATTTTGGACAGAGTAGATGATGAACTACATGCCATATACACCATATACACATCATGTATATCATTAATTCTACATGATACCTATCACACATTATTTGGTAATGAATAATGACCATAATGATTGGGAAAAATTTTCTACTAACTTGTGTAGACTACATGGTGTGTATGCCACACACTGTGTGCCTGGTTGGACCAATCTAGACATGGTGTGCAATAAATTCACCATGTGTAATCACTGTTTGGTGTATCATATATCCTATGACACGTCTAAGTGCAGTTCACTTGGGTACACAACGTTTTCTTTGGCTACACGTCACGTAATCCCATTATATCAAGTTGGATTCCTCAATGCTTTTCTATGACATCTCCGATCATTCTTTATTTTTTCTTAATATCAAGAAATTGTGAATCTGGAAAGAATAAATTAAAATTTTGAAATATGTTAATTCAAATAGTATTAATGAATGAATAATATGAATTGAAAAATTCAACCAGTATTGCACATATTGATAAATAATAAAATAAATAATTATAAATTTAAAAAATGAACACTCGAATACAACTTAAAGGTTCTAAGCACAATAGAAGCACCTTGGTGGGTGTTAAATTACATTTTCATTTAATTTAGAGTTTCTTAAAACCCCAATAGATTATCTTTAATGTGAAACATATAATTAATTAATTTATTATTGGAAGAAATTATTACCTCATCTTAAGTTCCTTTCATCAATGAAATTATTGATCTTCCAAAAACCCTTTTAGATTACCTTCATCGCACTTTAAGGATCTAAGTGTAAAATCCCTCTAGCGGTGATCTGAATGCGATCCTTTGATCTTTGAGAAATGTCGATTTATTTACAAGTGATATCATGGAAAATCAATCATGTTGCATGGTTCAACTTTATTGATCCAATATCCTTCAGGATTTAATGATTTCTTCTCATTCCTAAGAGGAATAGAGGATAATTTCCAGAGTGAGAGAAGTCTATTGTGTGAAATAATTCTCTATTATAAATTTTTGACCAACAATACACAATCAGCATAACCACATTTATATATAGAGCTATGGTTTAGGTTAAAATATTATTTAATTTCATGTTAACCCTTATATAATATAATAATCTTTATAAAACCCCATGCCAAAATAAGAATAAAAATATTTTTATTTTATTACACACACTTTATCTTGTGTAATTAAAAATATCATTTAATTAGATTTTAAATTAATAATTTTCATTGGATGTAGTCACGATCCATTAAAACTCTCCATCTATAGATATCCTGACCCCAGAATCCTGGAGCTGGTGCTATGCTAAAATTACATTGGAAATAGATACAAGGAATATCATTCCAAAGTACCAATCAACTTAGTAGTATTAGAAAACTAGATACATACATGAGTCTCACATTATATTTTGAATACAAAAATTAAAACATATTTTTTTTGGAAAATAACTTTATTCCATCTAGAGTATCCCTATATATTAGTCATTGTAAACTTCATGGAATCCTAGGGAAAGGAAATAAAATAAAAGTTATATAAAATTATCAATAAAGGTTATATACAGTGGAAGAAATAACAAATCAATGAGAATAATCAATATGGAAATGTAAATAACTAAACACAAATACGATGAAATCAATAAACTAATAAGGAAGTGAATAAATAATATGTAAAGTTAAATAACATAAAAAACATTCCATTAAAATAATATGACTATCCTAATAAGATAAGAAATAATTAATATGACAAGGTAAGTAACTAAAAACACATGCCATTTAATCAATAAACTAAGAATAAAATGCATCCATAGATTTTTTCATAGTGAAAATCTCAGGGATAAAAATAAATAAAATATGAATGCATGAAATACTTAGTTATTGGATGCCATGATTACTAGGTACATGGTACCTTTACCATCAAGATATATCTTCTAAAATGTTTAAAAAATACTGGGTGGAAACCCATTAACTGATACTAGACAACTAATTTGTCCTACGAGACTATCGATGCATCGACGGGCTTGAATTAACCAGTACCCAACACATGTATTTTATGTCTAAATCATTCATCATATATCGAATAATTGATTTAATTCATAAATAATGCACCTTATTAAATATATGTGTTGATTAAAGGATACTGATGAATAAATATTTTCCCATTTAATCATATAAATTTCAAATTAAACACTATATGTTAAAATGGTATATGGTTTAGGAAATAATGATATCCATGATAAATGATTTGGATATTTAGGGAAAATTTAATTTTCAATGATCATGGTAAAGTGAATAACTGATAGGGATGTTAATGATTACGAAAATAATTAAAGGAAATGAATTTCAATACCATCTTTGGTAAATATTATCATAATCCATCCAGAGGAAGAATAAGGATGGTATCAATATAACTTAAATCCATTTTAGTAAGAATTATGTTTGTTTTCGTTGATGAAATAAAAAGATATTTAAAAATATTCTTGAGGAAAATATCGTTTTCCTTTTGAAAAGCACTTTTTAAAACATAAAGAATTTTGAAAATACTTTTCTTTAAAAATCATATTTTAAAAAAATTTCATGAAAACGTATCCTTGTAAACTTGAAAAGGAAGTTTCAATGAAATGATGGTAGATAATTCCATACATGCGGTACAATGTAAAAAGAATTTTCTTTTTACATTATAAAATGTTTATAAAAGTTTCTTATTCAAAAAACGACACGAATATTCCTTTTGAGAAATTTTGTAAAAATTTAAAATGTGTAAAAATGTATTTAATGAAATATTTTGAAAATTTTAAAAACATTTTTGAAAACATTTTTATAAAACCTTGTTTTTAAAGAAAATAGGTTCCCCATCAAAGAGAGAAATGAAGTAGAGTTTTCTTAAAAATATTTTCTAAAAAATTTTAAGTACCAAAGAGTGGAAAACAAGTATTATTACTTAAAAATAAAAATGAATAACCTGAAGAGAATAAAATTAATGGTCTTATTAAAAAATTATCAAATAATTTCCTTCAATTTATATTCAATTGTAAAAAATCTTGAATAAAATAATGTTGTGAATTAAACCCTTGCAAAGATCATAATGTTTAGGTGGGAATTAGTCAATGAATCGATTATGTGTGTTATATGTAAATGAATATAAAACAAGTTTAAATAAAACATAATATAAT
Source organism: Viscum album (assembly GCA_963277665.1). Lineage (NCBI taxonomy): Eukaryota > Viridiplantae > Streptophyta > Magnoliopsida > Santalales > Viscaceae > Viscum > Viscum album. The sequence continues at coordinate 1,460,243,576 of OY728121.1, forward strand.
AAAAAGTCATTATGCACATAATTATATAATATCAATGACAATGAAGAAGTAATATCACCCAATGAATAGAAATTAAGTTATGAAATTTGTAACCACTTGGTAACTCTTAATTAAAATCTCCTTAAATGAAATAATTCAAATTGAAAATTATAATACCTCGAATAATTAATTATTCATGATATTACTTGTAAAATTTATAGTATATACACCATATAAAAGAAACTTGGTGTATAACATTACAATATTCCTCATTAAAATAAAATTGAGATGAAATCCAATACCTTGTGCTTCCTTTTCTTGAATGCTATTTAAAATTATGTATAATGGTTAAAATGATGATATTAACTTATAATAGAACCATATTAATATTTATAATATCATATATAATCCTTATGTAACATCTAATCACCCATTTTTTAATAATAATTCATTATTTTTATTGTTTCGGGTGTTAATTGTCTTGTTTTTCGATAATGTTTTGAATAGTTGTTTTTTTGTTCCTATTACTTAGATCATGATTTCATAATATCTAGAATTTAAACCATGATTTAAATATCACATATATTTATATTAATCAATAAAATTTGGTTATAGTAAATGAAATACGCCGTTCATGGAGATGACAGGATATACGTGCACATAAAGACTGTTTCCATTTTATTATAATATTGAAATAAATAAAGGTAAATGATTTATATATATATATTGTAATTACAGTATAATTTTTATTTCATATATATAACATACCCTAGTTGAACTAATCTTTAATACATTCCATGTAAAGTGTGAATGAATCACATCGCTTCATGAGGCAATAGTCCGTCATACACACTAGTGACATTATCATATTCCCATAAAATGGAAACATGAAAGTATGTTTTATATACTAATTAAAGAAGAATAATAATATCATAAAAATCATATATATTATATATAAACTATAAATCAATCATTATTCTCATCCTTGAAATGTGGTAATGGAAAAAAATGACATCAGTTCATGAAGCGGTAGTCCATCATACATGTGAATGATGATTTCATAACTTATTTAATGGAATTTTGTGAATTTTTATGTCACGAACTTAACATAACAACATATAAATATATCTACGTTACATATTTCATCATATATTAATGTTATGAAAGTAGTTAATGGATGTGGTGAAGGAAATAAAATAAAAATGCTATTAGAAGAACATTACCTCTTATTTAGGAATCTTCCTTAAGTTTACACAGAAACCTTGCTTGGTTGGACTTATTACCAAAATAAGGCATCTAGTATAATATTAGGGAATTTGGGGAGTTATTTGGGTGTATCTTGGTTGATACAAATGGTTTTAGAGGTGTTAATAAGTGAGGGGATTGATTTCCCTTTTATAGTTGAGGAGTGACATTCTTGTAAATACTCAAAAGTACTCACTATTGGGTGGTCTCCCGTACCTCACGTGGATCAAATATTTATAATTAATGGGTTTAAAGGATTATATGGTTGATCCAAACCTACAAAACATAATATAACACATGTTTTAAACATTTTTTTCCTTAAATCCTATGTTTCTTTATTTTACAGTTTTTGTTTTTTCATTATGTTAACTAGTTTTCTAAGCAAATCAGTTTGTCATTTAATACTAAACTAGAGTAAGAATTATTAATTTTTTTAAAACTATTGTTATAAATATTATATCTAATTTATAAAATAAAAAACCTATGTTTTTTTAATATTAATTTTAACACAAACACATGTAACGTGAAAAAAGACCGCTTTAACCATTACCATGCTAACAGAGTTTTTACTATTTAATAGTAAATATAGTATTTATAACAGAATAATTGTTATATGAATGAACCATAGTTGATATTTATGAATATTTAAAAATAACATGAAATAATATTGGATTTTAATTAATTTTAAATTATTTAATAAAATATAATTTATCATAAAATAACATTAATGTCAATTTTTGACACTATTTATTTAAATTGAATTAAAAAATATCAATAAAATTATTGGTTTCAAATATATTATGTTAAAATATGTTTAACATGATATATTCATCCAAAAAATTAATGAAATACAATAATTCATTCAATTTACTTCACTTTTAATGTTTTTTGTGTCATTCATTTTATTTAATTATTAACAAAATAATTATTGTGTTGAATTGTATTAAGAATTGAAAGTAATTATATCATATCTAAAAATTAAATATAAATTTTTATAATAATAATAAATTACATATAATTTAAAATTATATTTATATATAAACCAATGTTTTTTTCTCTATCCCAAATCGTTATAGTTATTAAAATTAAGGAAGGTACATTTTTTTGTATTTTTCTTTACCTAAATTATTATATAGGTCACTTTCATGGAAAACAATCTAAAAAACTCCCAAAATTTTGGAATAAGGTAATATAGTTTTAAATAAGGCTATCCAAATTGTTTTGGACAAATGGATTATAATGCCCCGACCCCAGTTACCCAGAGTCGGTGCATTATTACGTGACATTGGCATGATCACAAAAGATCAAGTCCCGAAAGACCAATTAGTTTAGTAGCCTTGTAAATACTAAATACATTCATAAATGTTACATTACATCATAAAGTGAAAAATTAAAATAACATAGTCTCCATAGTCCACACTCATATTCCCTTCAGAATATCCCTATAGGTTAGTCATAAAATATTTCCTCACATCCTAGGAAAAATAAAACATAGAAAGGGGTGAGCTCAGATGCTCAGTAAGGATAACAATATAGCGGAAAATTTCATAAAAAACATAAACATTTATGGTAATGTATAGCCAAAACAAAAGCCTTTTAAACATTAACTTCAGCATAATATGGAAAAAATAAAATGAAATAAGGCCATTTACTTATTCACATGGATATTCTACTAGTCGAATAATCACATGAAATATCAATAACCACTTTCATAATGATGGAATGCATAATGTCAGACTGTCATAACCATGTAGCCAAGGCCTCATGCCAAGAATACAAATAATATTTTGTCAAGGCCTCATGCCAACACACTAGTTTGTCTCATGAGACCTACCGATGCATCGAGGAGCTATAGCAGGCTCCACCTGTCACTTATTAAGTCCAATGCAATCCTCATATGAACAGGTTTAAACATAACATAAACATTCGTATTAAAACTAGCATATGAAAAGTCAATAATTTCTCCATAAACCATGAATGGTATAAAAATAACACATCTACAGTCAAACATATCACAAAACCTACAATACAATAACGAAGTTTTGAATCATAATAAATCAACTTCAAATAAGCTTAAAATCCATCAAAAGATTTTGACATAGATGAATTCCAAACTATTTGAGGGAAATATCTTTTTTGAAATAATTTAAAAGTCACATACTTATAAAATAAAACATTTAATTTGAAAATATTCTTATAAGATTGTAAGGTAAGCTTCAAAAATTTTGTAACGGAAGAAAATGGTCGCACCCTCCATATAAGTTAAAAAAACATTCTCACCTTAATTTTGTCGAAAATGTCAAAAAGTACCTTGTTTGGAAAATGACGGAAAGATTCCTTTAAAAAATTTATAAGGTAAAATAAGGGTATAAATTACTTTAACCCATTGTCTAATAAATAGTATTTTTTTTGAAATACATTTTTAAGAAACATGGATGTGGACGATAAAGAGGTCCCAGTAGATAATTACATATGAACAACCCTGAATAATGAAGAGGTTGTAGAATTAACCATTACCTCATGTCCGACTTGACTCGATTATTCTTTAATCTCATAAATAATAAACTAGAGTTAATATATACTTTCTTAAGAACCTTTTTCAAGTTTATTATTCATTTTATTTCACTTATTACCATGTTATGAACATTATGTAGTCATTTAAGTTAATAACGGTCGTTTTGTCGATCTTTAGTACTTGAGTCAACAATAAACTTTGTATAATTACAAGTTGTTCATGTGGTAAAATATCCATTATCTCCAGAATTATATTCATGATCTAGATATCATATATATAATATATATCCAGTATATACATGCATTTATATTATTACATAACATTTATAGGTAAGAAATGAAATGCATCGTTCATGGAGACGGTAAGCCGTACATACGCATGAACGCTAATTTAATTTCTATTTTATATTTAATGGAATCAAATAATAATGATATAAAGGAATATTATAATTCCAATATGATATATAATATCATTTAACTCCGTCCCTTATAAGTCCCACATATGGCATTAACGATTCAAATCACTTTGAGGGGGCGGTAGTCCGTACTTCCTAAAATAAAATTATCGTGTTTACCCATAATGGAAACCATAATGGTATGCCATAAATGAAAAATAAAGAAGCATAAGGAAAACATAAACATAATATACAACATATATAAATATAGTGACATCTTAATGTCCACCATGAAAGGTGTTAAAAGAAGATTGAACAATCATAGTTTCGTGAGGCAGTAATTTACCACCAACAGAAACAGTATGTTCTTTAACCATTATATGGAGGATTGTGTAAGTTTAACTCATATAATTCTCATAAAAAAATTCTATAATATTTAATATACTATTTTTGTTACAAAATAATGGAACAAAAAGGGTTTAATGGGTTGGAGAAGCAAAATAAAACAAAAGAACATAATAGAAGACATTACCTTAAAATCGGGTAACTTTTTTTGATTTGATCCAAAGGATTCCTTGAGAATAATTCTTCCCAAAGTGAGGGTTCTAGGAGTAATAGAGGGATGTTGAGAGGTTATTTGGTCAGATTTTGGCCAAGACAAATGGCTTTGATGGTGTGAATAAGGAGGTAGAGGTGAGGGACATTTATAAGAGGAGAGGAGGGGCTCTTTTGAAAAGATTGAAATGTTACATTATTATGAAATTAATTTCAGATTTTAAAGGTCCCAAAATGATATATTTAGAGTATAAGGTGATAAGGGTTCGAAATCCACCCATAAAATAGGGTTTAGAAAAGTTTATGTCTTACATTTTACCTTATCTTTTCATTTTATTTAAAGCGTTCATTAATGAGGTAATCACTGCATCATCATGGTGTCATAAATAAATTTATTTATTTAATTTCTAAAAATTATAAAAAAATACCATGATGTAGGAAATATTATTATATTTCCGATGAATATTTATATTATAAGATATTATTTATGTATACAAAATTAAAATTGTTTTAATTAGGTGTTACATACTTTTGTTATATTTTTCTTTCCTTAAAAAATAAAATGATAAAATGTCACTATCACACAAAAGTGATTCCATGGGGTCCCTAAGATGGCACAAGGAATTCCATGGTCGGTCATGACACAACCAATAGAATTAGGACACATTTTGGGGTCATTTTATATTATTAAGATTTTATTTCATTACCCTTAACTACCAGATTACTAATTAATCATGATAATTAAAGATAATTGTCGTCGTTACTATTCATAATGTCCAAAAAAAGAGTCTTAATTACATAATTTTGACCTTCTGATTCCAAATATGGAATCCATTTTACCAAATTATAAACACAGAAATTGTAGTAATTAATTTAAAAATTATTCCCTTCGGCCAAACAAATAGCGTATTTTTAAGAAACAATATCTATCAAAAGATTGACAATTGTTTATGTCCAATTTCGAAGTGAAATTAATTGTAATGAACACAATTGGAATAAATGGAAAAAATATATTATAATTATACTTCAAAACCACTCAATATTATAATTTATCACTGTAAATTAATTTTATTAAAAAAGTTGTTTTTAAGTAATTTTTTACTATTCATCGAAAATTGGAAGTTCTCAGAAAAATACAAAAAATTCAAATTAGGCTAATTTAAATATCCAAAATCCAAAAATGAAGTCCATTTTGAAATAAAAAATTCATATAATTTCAAAAAAAGGGTATTACTATTCATAACGGCTACTTTGATTGGTCGCGGTGTGTTAGAATTTCGAACTTACGTACAATACAAGCCATTGCATTATTGAAAGCGAAATGTACCATGGAAGCTTGGGGTGTTACATTCTCCCCTCCTTCAATAAATTGTTTCCTCTCAATTTGAAATTTTTCTTTGAAAATAAAAGGTTGAAAATAGAAAATACATGTGTGGAAAACCCACATCGGAAATAAGGTTAATAAAATTTAGCCTTAATAAGAGGGAAAGGGAAATAAAAAAGTCACCACCATATTATGATCTAGATTAGGAGAAAATTGGTGTAAATTAGAGACATATAATTGGAGGAAAAACTTAAATATTTATAGGGAGTGATTGAGGCCATCAATCACAAACAAGTGTAAAATTGAGGGCTTCAAAGCCTTCAATCTTTGTTGATTTAAAATATCATCAGTTCAACAAAACATAAGGTATTAGGATAACATATTTTTTATTTTAATATCACTTTCCTAAATTTTAAGAATTAATTTATTCATTGAAAAAGAGATAGGTATATATATATATACTTGACAAGTAGAGTTTCAACCTTCAACTAATTTTTACCTCAAACTCATCTTTCACTCAAAAAGATAATAGAACTCAAAAATATTATATTTATCCTAATCGTACAAGGTTCAAAATATTAACACATACTTCAGAAATGATTTAACCCTAAACAATACAATCCAAAGTTAAACTTAATCCATTCCAACCTATATAGTTATCGAAAATACCTTTGTCTAGACTTTCTCTAAAAGGTCTCTAAATTCCAAAAATCAATTCATCAGATTCCTCAAACAAAGTAAAGTTTCTCTTGTTGTCACATACTAAAAATATAATTACCTTCATCATATTAAAATCTTAATAAAAACAACTAGTACTGCAGTACAATCCTTATATATATCACATTATTATTATAACCATAATATAGTTCTTGAGTCCAAAAACACAAATACAATAATTATTCAACTTCATCTGTAGTACCAGCATAATCTTGGCCTTGCTCCCTTGGCCTTTTCTGAGGTAAGTTTCCTTGCAGCTTAGGGAATTCATTTTCATAATGACCCATTTATCTTCAATTTTAGCATTCAACATCGATAGCCTCTTTTTTTCCCTTGCAATCACGAGCCTGGTGACCTTTTTCTCCACATTTATAACAAACTCTCATTCCTTTTAGGCAAGTATCAGGGTGATTCTTCCCACAATTATCACATAATGGAAAATCCTACTTTCCCTTTTTCTCTTTATCTATCTCTTGTTCCACCATTCTCTTCTTCTCTTGATTTAATTTATTATCATAAGATTTAGAGAATTCCTTTTCTATCTTGATAGAACATGAGACTATATCTTCGTACGTTGAGAAAGATTGTAATACTAATGTTCGATAGAGAAATGGTTTTATCCCATCAAAGAAACAATCAATCTTATATCTTGGGTTACGTATATAATCTGTAGCATGCCTTGCTAACATTGTAAAGTTAGACTCATAATTTGCAGCATTCTTGTCCTCCCTTTTCCTCAGACTCCGAAATTGTCTTTCCATATCTGCTCGATGGTCATGAGGAAAGTATTTTTTTTAAGAAAATATCTTTAAACTCTCTCCATTAAAAACTTGATATTTCTTCATCATTCTTTGTATTTTGAATCAATGACCACCATTGATCAACATCTCTAGTGATGCGGTAAACTGCCATGACAACTTTTTCTATTTTACTACTCCCTAAATCCTGAAATATTATCTCTAGGGAATTTATACATTGATCAACTACTAATGGATTTGTAACCCCATTAAATGTTGGTGGTTGATTCCTTATGAAGAGATCTAACATTTACCCTCCACACTGCGGATCAGGGTGCTCCATACGGGTAAGGTTATTATTCATAACCTAAGTGAGTTCTCCCAGTATGGTGATTAGCTGATCAACACCAGTAGCATCACCATCTCCACTATAATTATCTTGAGCCAAAGGGAAATCCCTACATGGAGTGCATGCATTGATACAATTTCCATTCCTTCCACTAGGCACCATTTCTAAACAATGGTATAAACTAGATCAGTTTATGAATCAAAATACATAATTCCGTACTTGTAAAATACTTAACATAAATTGACCAGTTTATGGATATAATCCATAATCTTAAAAATATTTTCTTTGAGGAAGTATATACTCATAAACCCCTAATGATGGTTTGTAAAGAAAATGAGAATTATCCTAAGCATATCCCCTGGGTGTGTCGTAACCAAGAGTACGGCAAGGCCCATTGTCATGCACCAGTTCCTGTTCGAGTCTAGCTCAAAGCGGTGTTTTCAGGTTTTACCCCTAGGTACATATGTTCTAGAGCCACCTCTACCTGCTCATATCCAGAGAGAGATGTATTTCTCAGAAAACTCACAAAATATCTACAATACCAAAATTCTAGGAAGTTCTTCTATACAATCCTCAAAGTATAAATTAAGGCTATATGCTCTAATCAGAGTTTATCTGAATCTAGCTTCCAAGGTTAGTACTAAAATTCCCCTGATACCAACTATAACACCCCGACCCCTGTTACCCAGAGTCGGTGCATTATTATGTGACATTAGCATGATAAAAAAAGAACAAGTCTCGAAAGAACGATTAGTTTGGTAGCCTTGGAAACACTAGATACATTTATAAATGTTACATTACATCATAATCTGAAAAACTACAATAAAATAGTCTCCATAGTCCACACTCATATCCCCTTCAGACTATCCCTGCAGGTCAGTCACAAAATATTTATTCACATCTTGGAAAAAATAAAACATAGAAAGGGGCGAACTCATATGCTCAATAAGGATAACAGTATAGCAAAAACATTCATAAATAAACATAAACATTTAAGGAAATGTATAACTAAAACAAAAGACATTTAAACATGAGCTTAAGAATAATATGGAAAAAATAAAATTTAATAATTCCATTTACTTATTCACATGGATATTCTACTAGTCAAATAATCACATGAAATATCAATAACAACTTTCATAATGATGGAATGCATAATTCTAGACTATCATAACCACGTAGCCAAGGCATTTTTCCAAGAATACAAATAAGATTTTGTCAAGGACTTGTGACAAGACACTAGTTTGTCTCATGATACCTACCGATGCAACGAAGAGCTATAGCGGGCTCCACCCGTCACTTATTAAGTCCAATGTATTCCTCATATGAATAGGTTTAAACATAACCTAAACATTCCTATTAAAACTAGCATACAAAATGTCAATACTTTCTCCATAAACCATTAATGGTATAAAAATAACACATCCATAGTCAAACAGATCACAAAACCTTCAATACAATATATATGTTTTGAATCATAATAAATCAACTTCAAATAAACTTAAAATCCATCAAAGGATGTTGACATAGATGAATTCAAAACCATTTTAGAGAAATATGTTTTTTGAAATCATTTAAAAGTCACATAATTGTAAAAGAAAACATTTACTTTGAAAATATTCTTATAAGCTTGTAAGGGAAGTTTTAACTATTTTTTAATGGCAGAAAATAGCCGCACCCGCCGTATAAGTTAAAAAAACATTCTTACCTTAATTTTGTCGAAAATGTCAAAAAGTACCTTGTTTGGAAAATGACAGAAAGATTCCATTAAAAAATGTATAAGGTCAAATAAGGGAATAAATGAATTTAACCCATTGTCTAATAAATAGTAATTTTTTTTTGAAAGACATTTTTATGAAACATGGATGTGGACGATAAAGAGGTCTCAGTAGATAATTACATATGAATAACCTTGAATAATGAAGAGGTTGTAGAATTAACCCTTACCTCATGTCCGACTTGACTCGATTGTTCTTTAATCTCCTAAATAATAAACTAGAGTTAATATCTACTTTCTTAAGAACATTTTTCAAGTTCATTATTCCTTTTATATCACTTATTACCATGTTATGAACATTGTGTAGTCATTTAAGTTAATAACGGTCATTTTGTTGATCTTTGGTACTTGAGTGAACAATAAACTTCTTATAATTACAAGTTGTTCATGTGGTAAAATATCCATTATCTAGAGAATTATATTCATGATCTCGATATCATATATATCATATATTTCCAGAATATACATGCATTTATAGTATTACAAAATATTTAGATGTAAGAAATGAAATGCACCGTTCATGGAGACGGTAAGCAGTACGTACGCATGAACACTACATTCATTTCTATTTCATATTTAATGTAATGAAATCATAATTATATAAAGCTATATTATAATTCCAATATGATATATAATATCATTTAACTCCTTCCTTTATACGTCCCACATATGGCATTAATGATTCAAATCACTTTGAGGGGGCGGTAGTCTGTACTTCCTAAAATGAAATTATCGTGTTTACCCATAATGGAAACCATAAAGGTATGCCATCAATGAAAAATACAGAAGCATAAGGAAAACATAAAAATAATATATATCATATATAAATATAGTGACATCTTAATGGCAACCACGAACGGTGTTAAAATATGATTGAACAATCATAATTTTGTGAGGCAGTAATTCGCTACCCACAGAAACTGTATGTTCTTTAACCATTAGACAGATGTGTGTGTAAGTTTAAATCAAATAATTATCATAACAAAATCCTAGTATATTTAATATACTGGTGTTATTACAAGATAAGGGAATAAAAATGGTTTAAGGGGTTATAGAAGCAAAATAAAACAAAAAAAACATAAGAGAATACATTACCTTAAAATCGGGTAACTCTTTTCGATTTGAGCCAAAGACTTCCTTAGGAAGACATCTGCCCAAAGTTAGTCTTCTAGAAGTAACAGAGGGAAGTTCAGAGCATATTTGGGCAGAGTTTGGTCGATCCAAATGGCTTTTAAGGTGTGAATAAAGTGGTAGAGGTGGGGGCCTTTTATAAGAGGAGAGGAGGGGCTCTTTTGGAATGATTGAAATGTTACTTTATTATGAAATGCATTTCGGATTTTAAAGGTCCCAAAATGATATATTTCAAGGATAAGGTGATAGGGGTTCGAAATCCACCCATCCAATTGGCTTTAGACAAGTTTAAGTCTTAGATTGTACCTTATCTTTTCATTTTATTTAAATCATTGGGGTAATCACTAAATCATCATGGTGTCATAAATAAATTTATTTATTTAATGTATAAAAATAATAAAAAAATACCATGATGTAGGAAATATTTTTAGCTTTACAATGACTATTTATTGTCTAAGATATTATTTATGTAGACAAAATTAAATATTTTTACTTAGGTGTTACATATTTTTGTTATATTTTCCTTTCTTTAAAAAATAAAACGATAAAATGTCACTATCACACAAAAGTGATTCCATGGGGTCCCTAAGTTGGAACAAGGCATCCCATGGTCGTCCATGACACAATAAATAGTATTAAGACACATTTTGGTGTCATTTTATATTGTTATGATATTATTTCATTACCCTTAACAACTCAATTACTAATTAATCATTATAATTAGAGATAATTGTCGTCGTTACTATTCATAATGTCCAAAAACAAAAGAGTCTTAATTACATAATTTGGAACTTCCGATTCAAAATATGGAATCCATTTTACCAAATTCTAAACATAGAAATTGCAGTAATAAATTTAAAAATTACTCTCGTTGTCTAAACAAATAGCGTGTTTTTAAGAAACAATATCTATCAAAAGATTGACAATTGTTTTTGTACAATTTCAAAGTGAAATTAATTCTAATCACCACCATTGGAATAAATGGTAAAAATATATTCTAATTATACTGTAAAACCACTCAATAGTGTAATTTATCACTATAAATTATATTGATTAAAAAATTTGTTTTTAAGTATTTTTTTACTATTCATTGAAAATTAGAAGTTCTCAGAAAAATACCAAAAATTCAACTTAGGCTAATTTTGATATCCTGAATCCAAAAATGAAGTCCATTTTGAAATATAAAATTCATATAATTTCAAAAAGTGGGTATTACTATTTATAACAGCTTCTTTGATTGGTCGCGGTGTGTTAGAATCTCAAACATGCATACAATGCAAGCCATTGCATTATTGAAAGAGAAGCGTACTGTGGAAGCATGGGGTGTTACATGGATAGGTCATTTTAAACCTTATATTCTAAGTTTAACAACTACATAAACACATTTTTACCTTAATCATTGTAATTAATTTTAACTATTTTCACTAATAATTATGGTAAAAAATAAAGTTGAACTTATTAGTTAATATAAATTATTCTTATTAAAAATATGAAACCATTTTTTAAAATTAAACTTTCATAATTTACATAATTTAATTTTAAATTAATCTCGTAGATGGGATGAGAAAACAAGTTCTTAAAGTGAAAATTTTCATAAGTTTGAAATGTTTTTATATATAAATTCAAAATTAAAATTATTTAAATGTCCTAAATTGAATTAATTTATATAAAATTTTACTAATATTACTTTGAAACCAATTTATAATATAATTTCTTACTGTAAATTTATTAAACAAAAAGGCAATTTTCAATTAAAAATCAGTATTTTTCATTATTCTTCAAAAAATGAAACATCTCAGAAAAATACAAAAAAATCACCCTATGATAATTTTGGTATTCATATTTAAAAAATTAAGTTTATTTTTTCATATAAATTTTATAAATTTGTTAAAAATTAATTTTAAATTATGTGTTCCCAACACAATTAAACCACCTTTTAAAAAAATACTTTTTTTTCCAGAAAACATTTATTTTTATTTTAAATGATTATTATTTTATTTATAATCAATATATAGCTGATAATTTTTTTATTATATATATTTTCATATGTTAGTTAATCCTATTCATACCCACCATTCCAATGACTAGGTGATCACTATCATATTAAATAATAATATTAATAGAATATTGTTGTTCGGTAAAACTCAATCTTGTGTGTAATACAAGAATTCAAAGAAATTCATTATTAAATGTAATGCAATATAAAATTAGTTTTTCATATAACTAATGTTAAAATCAAGGTTTTTTCACATAACCTATTTAATAAAATGTTATTATTTTATTATTTTAGGGTGTTATATTCTCCCCACCTTAAATAAATTACGTCCTCGCAATTTAAATTTGATCTCAGTAATCAAGGGTTTTATATTTGAAAATACCTTTATTGAAATCCCAAATTTTAAGAAGGGTTGGTAAAACATCCTCTTAATAAGAGATAATGGTAAGTACAAAGGTCACATGGAATAACATATAACCAGGTTCCCAAGTAGGAGAACATTGGTGGTAAGTGATGATATGGACATAGAGGAAAAGTGTAAATATTTATAGAGAGTGATTGAGGTCATTTATCATAATCAAGTGAACGATCAATATAAAGTTAAGGGGATAAAAACCATAAATAAATTATGATTTAAAAGACCATCAGTTCAACATAAATGAAGGTATATGGATAACATTTTTGTTTTAAGATCATTTTCTTAATGTTTAGTAATTCTTTTACTGCCTAATAATATAAGGAAATATGCATACTTGACATATGTCTATAAAAAAAATTAATCCTTTTGGTTATGCTTCAATCAACTTCTAGTTCATCCCTTTAATAAATTAATATCCAAAAATTAATTTTTTTGTCTGAGGTGCAAAAACTTACTTTTAATAGATCTTAAGATCTATAAAAGAGTTACAAGATATTTATAACAACCATGATTTTATTAAAAACTTAAACATTATTTATTACTCAAAATTCACTTTATAAAACATAGAAGATAGAGAGGTATAATGTCTTTGGGGCTTAGGATCATTACATAACAACTTAAATCATGAAATGCAACATCTTTATTGAAAACTTCCTTTACATGACCACTATATTCCCTCCTGCTTAGCATTGCATGGGATAACCTGAGGACATGAATAAGAAAAAGGTGAGATATAAAGCCCAGTAAAGGAATAAATATGGAATAACATAAGGAATACAATACATGTTAGAAAATAGGCAGATCAATAGAGCACAAGAGAAAGATGAACATAAAGACTTGATAAAGCATGATAATCATAACATAGAAATGTGGAAACAACACTTAACATGGAATTAGCATGAGCCAATACTCATTGCACATGGAGCATGAGTAAAATCTCATTGCAAACAAAACACAAGTAAAACCTTGTTGAACTTTAATTACCATGATTAAACACTAATTGCACATTACATATCATGATACTATACCTTACCGAATGCATTTGAGCGCTATTAGGGCGCACCCTTCTTAAACATTTCATTTATGCATAAGTGTGCCACATAGATCATATAACATGGAATAAATCAACATCATAAGTTATTCCACGATTATGTAATGTGGAATAAATACATGAAAGTACCATTCAATATGTATATGTGCATAAAGTTTAATACCCTTGATAGAGACATGGGTATGGTATTTACTACATAATGATCTTGGCTTGGAAAAATGTGGTGCAATTTCAGCAGCATAATGGTGTGACATAAGGATTCATGAAAATTGTTGATGAGAGAGAAATGAGTGTCTCATAATACGTACATGAAATGTATAGTAATGGGGACATCTATATACAAGTCCCAACAAACTTAATGGAATTTATATACATAATAAAAAAGAATTAATTGGATGTAAAAGAGGAGAGAGAAATCCCTCAAGGAAATTCGGTATGGTAAAGGGTATACATGGGAGGAATTAATGAGAGATAAATGGGTCTCCCATCATCATAACATAAATATGAAAGTATGGGGAGGTTAGAAATCATACCCCAACATTTTTAATTGAAAACAAAAGGGCATAAAAACTTAAAGAAAATTGGACAAAAATGAGAAAGGAAGAAATCCCTTACTTGAAAGTGTGATCCCAAAATCTTGGGAGAGGCTTGAGAGAGGATTCTTGGGAGAGTGGGGAACCTTGGGAGGATTATAGAGAGAGTAGGGTAGGGGATGGATGAACTCCAAAGTCATTTAGTGAAGAGGAAGTGGGATCTTGGGTGGGTTTATATAGGAAAGGTGAGGGAATTATTTATTATTTAGGTTTGGGACACCACACATTAAACTAAACAACACCACAAACCATCCCATGGTTTTTTACCATGGTTTTTACCAAAGGAGAGGGGAAAACAATATTTTATGAGGCCAAGGCCTAAATTCTTAAAATAATAGGGTTTCTTATGTGGAGGTGAGTCACACTCTCAAGAAAAACAATTTAAAATAAAAACTGACATTTATCGACAATTTTGACAATATGATTCCAAAAATAATATACATTTTATCTAAATAATTTTCTAAATATTTGAATTTTTACTTTTAAAATAAAAACTGACATTTATTGACAATTCATTGGTTTTGACAAAAACTGCATTCAAACCTTAATAAAAATTACAATAGCATTCATAAAATTATATGATAATTTATATATAATAAAAAGTAATTTGATAATAAAAATAATAATATTTTATTAAAATATTATTTAATTTAAAAATCCATTAATGCAAGAAAATATATTTTTTAGTTGAATATTAACTAAAAATACTATTTGTGCTTTAAAAACTATTTACAAGGTAACAACAAAAAGAATATATATTCTCTATACAAGAATAAGGTATATAGTCCTAGTGTTATGGTATCATTACATAACCCATTACAAAACCCGTACAAGACCAAAGGGTAAGGTGTGCGATGGTGACATACTCTTGGGGTGACTCGGATAACATTGCTCAGGTGGTAATCTCTATTAACATCCACTTCACCCGTAGTTGGTTCCGTTCAAGCTTAACGTGTTCAATCTCGTCTTGGGCTTGGTCAAGAGGGAAACCCAATGATTCCACCTCCTTTCTGAGCACCAAAAAATGGGCTTCGTACGGGGCAAGTCTCGTGGATGAGGCCATCGCTTCCTTTGTCTTAGTAGATTGGATTTGTTTAAGCCCTATATTTATACTAATCATGTGATCACTATTCAACGACTATATTAGCAAAAATCACAATTCTTAATAGTATTTTAAAATCCAAAAATATAAAACCAATGAATTTCACATTTTAAATAACCATAATAAGACATCTAATTAAATCAAGAGGAATTTTCATTAAGGAATGTTTGGGTCATTACAATATTCTTATTATCTCTACTAAATCCAAAATAGTTAGAAATAGTTATAAAATATAATATATTAATCTATAAACCTCAAAAGTTACACCACTAGTTTATCATAATTTTTTATTTTTCAATTTTTTTAACTAAAAACAATAACATATTAACCAGGAAATCATGTTGGAAAGTGGTAGGCGTGAAACCCTTATAGTTCTTAGGTCATGGGTTTAAGCCCCACTACCTTTTTAGATGTGATGGCTTGTCACCCTACATGTGGTTTATCCATTTTATATTAATATAATTACTATAATGTTCCTAAAAATATGATGAACATCCTTGAAATAAAACTAATCATTAAATAACCTTTTTACCAAGGTTTTTAATATAATTTTTTTACAAAGTCTAATAATCTTATTTTAATTTTATTACAATGTCATTAATTATCATATTAACCCAAAATTTCTTCGATACATTTTATATTATGTCTATAAAATGTAAATACATTATTCATTACATAAATTTTCCACTTAAATTTATGCTTTTCAAATATTTCTCCAAAATGTACTTAATCTTAGTAGACTCCCATCGCATAAAACCGAAAAAGATGTGTGTAAGACTTTGAACATATAATCAATCTTAAACTCATTAACCATGATGGTATACATAAATCTTCCATTTTATTTCCTCATTGGTTATTCCTTGGTCAAGGTTTTAACCTAAGTCATTCATTTTCATTATCTATTCAAATCCTTCATAATGGTTTTTAAAGAAAAATTCAATTATACTAAGAATATCCCTCAGTAGTGTCAAACAAGGTGCACAGTAAGACCCATTGCCATATAGTATGTTTTGCTCGAGTAAAGCCCATCACACACTTTTTAGAGTTATTACCCCTAAGTATATCTCTTCTAGAACCACATCCACTTTTAGTATCCAAACAAGGATGAATTTCAAGGAAAAAACATATAATATCTACCTTACCAAAACTTTCGGATATTCTTCTATACTTATCCTCAAAGTATATCATAGGGTTATGTTCTCTAATCTATGTTTTATTATATCTATTTGCCAAGGATTCTACTAAAATTCATTTTATACCAAATATAGAGACCCAACCCTAGAATCACGGAGCTAGTGTTTTACCACCATTACATTATCATAAGATATAAGGAATCACATTCCAAAGGAACGATCAATTTAATAGTTTTAGTAAACTAGATAAATACACTATTTTTACATTACATTTGGAATACACAAATTATAACATTTTTTTTAAAATAACTTTATTCTATCTTGAATATCCCTATATATTAGTAATAGTAAACTTCATGGAATCCTAGGGAAAGGAAAGAAAATAAGTGCATGTTCAAATGATTAGTAAGGATTAAATACAACAAAAGAAATAATGAATATAAAAACATAGTCAATATGGAAAGGTAAATAACTAAACACACATTCCATTTAATCAATAAACTGAGAAGGAATTGGATAAATAATATGTAAAGGTAAATAATTGAAAATACATTCCATTTAAACAACATGACTATCATGATATGATATTGAAGAATCAATATAGAAAGGTAAATAACTGAAAACACATGTTATTTAATCAATATAATGAGAATGAAATGCATCCATATATTTTTTCATAGTGAAAATATCATGGATAATAATAACTAAACTCTGAATGAATTATATTCTTAATTATTGGACACCGGGTTTCTTAAGTACATGGTACCTTTACCTTAAAGATTTATCCTCTATAAAATTTAAAAAATAATGGGTGAAAATGCCTTAATTGGAGCTAGATAACTGATTCATCCCATAAGACTACCGATGCATTGAGGGTATTTCATTAACCGGTCCCCAACCCATGTAGTGTATGTCCGAAGCATTACCCATATATTTATTAATCGATTTAATTCATAAAAAATGTGTCTTATCAAATATCTATATTAATTAAAGGATACATATTTATAAATATTTTACCATTTAATAAAAATACTTTAAAAGTAAAAAATTTATGTAAAATGGTATATGATTTATGAAATAATCATATCCATGATAAATGATATAAATAATTAGGCGAAATTAAATGTTCAATGATCATAGGAAAGTGAATAAATCAAGGGGAAGTTAATGACTCTGAAAATGATTTAAGGATGTGAATTTAAATAAAATACTTGGTCAAGATAATCATAATACTACTAGAGGAAGAATAAGGATGGTGTCAATTCAATGTATACCCATTTAAGTAAGAAAAAGGGTTGTTTTTTTGATTAAATAAAAATATCTTAAAAAACATTTTTGATGAAATTATCCTTTTTATTTTGAAAATAAATTTTTAAAACATAAAACATTTTGAAAATCCTTTTCATTGAAAATATTATTTAAAAATATTTTCTTTAAAAATTGTTCTTTTAAACTTTTATAGTAATATTCAAAGAAATTATGGTGGGTAATTCTGTACATGCCGTACCAGGTAAAAAGAACATTCATTTTGTACTGTAAAAAAGCTAGAAAAGTGCCTTGTTCGGAAAATGACAAGAATATTCCTTTTGATACATGTTGTAAAAAGTATAAATTGGTAAAAAATTATTTAATGAATCATTCTTAAAATCTTAAAAAATATTTTTAAAAACATTTTTATAAAGCATGGTTTTATAGGAAAACAAGTTCCCGACCGAAGAGATAAATGAAGATAGGTTTTAATAAAAACATTTTATAAAACATTTTTAGTAGAAAAGAGTGTTAAAATGGTACTATTACTTGAAAATAATCATTAATAACTATAGTAAAATAAAATTAAAGGGTTATTAAACCATTTTAAAATAATTTCCTTTAATGTAGATTAAAGTTTAAATAATACCGAATAAAATGAAATTGTGAATTAAACCCTTGAAAAGATCATAATGTTGAAGTAAAAACTAGTAAATTAATTGATTATGTTTATCATATTTACATAAAAATAAAACAAGTTCAAATAAAACATAAGATAATCAAAAATCATTATACAGATAATCATAGAATATTAAGGACAATTAAGAAGTAATATAACCCAATGAAGAGAAATTGAGTTATGAAATTATTTACCACTTGGTAACACTTAATTAAAATACCCATAGAATAAATAATTCAAATTAAAACTTATAATACCGTGAATAATTAATGATTCACAACATTATATGTCAAAGGGACAATATATACACTATATAAAATAAACTAGGTGCATATCATTTACAATACGCCTCAATTAAATGAAATTGAGATGAAATCCATTACCTTATGCTTTCTTTTAGTTGAACACTATTTAATCTCATGTGTAATAGTTTTAATCATGTTATTAACTTATATTAGAACTATATTAATATTTATAATATCATATATGATCTTTTTATAATATCTTATCACCCGTTTTTTATTAACCATTCATTATTTTCATTGTTTTGAGTGTTAATTGCCTTATTTTTTGAATATGATTTGATTTGTTATTTTTTACTCTTACATAGATCATGAATTAATAATATAAATAATTTAAACTATTATTTAAATATAATATATATTAATTATATATTTATTTAGATTAATACATAAAATTTGGTGATTGGAAATGAAATACAATATTCATAGAGACAGTAGGCTGTATGTACGCATGGACATTGTTTCCATTTTCTTGTCATATTAAAAGAAAGAGAAGTAAATGATATATATATATATATATTATCAATTATATATAATTTTTATGTCATATATATCACATATATTTTTTAAACCACACTTAATACATTCCATGTAAAGCGTGACTGAATCATATCACTTCAGTAGACGGTAGTCTGTCGTATAAACGAGTGATGATATCATATTCCCAAAAAATTGAAAGTATGATGGTATGAGTGATATACTAATTATTGAAGAATAAAAACATAATAAATATCATATATATTATATAGAAATTATAAATATATAATTATTCACAACCTTAAAAGGTGGTAATAGAAAAACGAACGACATCAGTTCGCGAGGCGGCAGTCCTCAATACACACGAATGATGATTTGATAAATCATTTGATAGAAGTGTGTGAAGTTATAGGTTTTAACATTAAAATAACAATATCTAAGTGTATTTATAACAAATAAGTTATTATATAAGCATGGTATAATAATAATTGAAGGAGGTGGAGAAGTAAATAAAATAAAAATTATTTTAGAAGAACATTACAACTTCTTCAGGTATCCTCCTAAGGTGTAACGTCTCCAACCTAGTGGCCACTAAATCAATTCCCCAAGCTAGGTCACTATATGAACTCAGGTACACCTCCCTATATTCTAGAGGCTTTAGACTTGTAGTGAGGGTCTAATAGATCATGTGGGGAGACTATAACTTATTTATTAGAGTAAGACACAAAAAATAAAATAAATAATAAAGTAAACAATTAAAAATAAAAAATAAACATGAATTACCAACCATTTACCAAAACTGGGTACAATCCCACCACTAAATAGTAAATAATACTTGTCATGTCATACATTTTCAAGTGAAATAAAACCCAAAATAAAGACAAAAAAATAATCCCTAAAACAAGTTCTGACTCAAAGTTCACATCCCACATCTATATACGTCCCACACCCAACTCAACCATCTATCATGGGGACTTTTCCCTTATCAAGACCCACAACCATGAAATCTACTAGGGTTCCCAATGGCGGCCCAAGAATGGTGTTAGTATAACTCAGTAGGCCACCACTAATGGTGTATACAAAATATCCAGTCAAAACAGATAGTGTATTCATGTGATAAAATTAATAACAAGGTAAACAAAAGATAAATCAGGCCATTAGTTATCAATATTCACTCAAAACATTTACATAATTTAATAAAAATGTTAGGAAAATTATTTAAAACTCCCGAACTATACCGGTCAACCACTAAGCATAATAAAATAAAATAAGTTCCCTATCTCACTAGGGAAGATATTTCACATTAAATTACATCACTCTTCCTTGGAGCCTGAGTTCAGGTAGTCTCAATCAATGAAACTATTAGGGACCTAGAGCCTCAGTTTGACTCCCTAACCTAGGCATTCTATATGTTGGGTTTAGAGTCTCATAACAACTCAACCCGTGGGTGTATAACATCAGTCAATACCCCACATACCACCAATCCCAGTGCACATGATTTATTAACCAATTATAACATAAAATATTTCAATAACCATAATAAAAAATATATATAACAGTTATGATTCATGGTTAATTCAATACACAATTCATCTTCTTACCTTAACCATTTTCAAAAATCACATTTTCAACAATAAGTCAATTAACATTCAATTTAATTCACTTATCCCTTTCATGATATTCTAAATGACACCTTATGTCAAGTTAATAACCAATACAATCACCGTTGTTCTCCAATTCATAACCCAAAACAACATGTTATCACATTAATTATGGGATATATTTTATTACAATTGACTTCTACACTTTTCATTTTAATTTACATATTCAAGAAGCGGAACACCCCATGAGTGGCCCTTAACCCAGTCAAATAAACCTCAACACATCCTTTGGGGACCACATGGAGTTCAATTAAATATTTTCCCAATCAATGTATCATTTATAACAAGGAAAACCAAATGAGAAACACAACAATACCAAATTTCATCCATATACACATAAATAATCAACGAGACCATGGGATGTAACATGTACACCACCTACCTCAATTTTTAAGAATAACGATTACTTAACCTTAGAATATTATTTGGATTCAAATACCCTTCATATCCCCAACCAAATATCTTATAGAAAAATATAGTTTTATGGATTTGGAAGATTAAGAGTAGCTACAAAATCCCTAATCCGAAAAATATAAGTAAGAGGAGTGTTAGAATCACCAAAAGCTTCGATTTGAAACCAACGATGCTCGAAATGGTTTACAATCGAAGGAGATCTTCCCTTGTGAAGTCTATGGTGTTTTGGTTTGTCACTAGGTCTATAGAAGGAGGAAAGGAGGTAAATACTGAGTTAGATCACTTAAATTCTGAGAGGAAAAAATGGTAAAATTCCAATTTTAATGGGGCCATGGTTTGACTGCATAGTTTTCAAAACCATGCGCCAACCATGCGCCACCCTCTATCCAAGAGGGGGCTAGGATACACGGTTACCTAGGGATCCCAAAAATTTTAACAAATTGTTCTATAACCATGCAGAGTGGATCTATCCAATCCCACACAGTTTTTCCTTTCCCCTTGCATGGTTTCTTTAAATAGTGTACCTTTTCTCCAAGCAAGTATAGTTAGGGCGCACAATTACTACTAACCATACACCAACTATGTAACATGCACTGGATGGCCTTGTTCTCCCCTATTATGTGTCATGAACCCCTAAAACACCTATGAGACTCCTTATAGACTCAAAAGACATTCCTTTAACCAGAATAAATAGACTTAGACCAAAAATTAAATAAGAACGTACCTCAAAAGAAAATCTAGGCTCTTATTACCTCCCCACACTATAAAATATTTAGCTTTTTCCAAAAAGGGTATATCTGTTGGTAAAAGTGCATTTTCTATTGGTAAAACGTTTTACCAACAAAAATTGTCCTGTCACTAAACTGTTGGTAAAAAATATTTTGCTAAATCTTATTGCAACAGATAAAATAATTCTGATGCAATTATAATAATACCAACAGATAATATATATGTTGGTCAAAATTCATAGCAACAGATTTCTATGACAAATTTATCTGTTGGTAATATTATTAACTTTAATAACCAATATCATTAATTAATATCTGTTTTTAATTTATATTTTATATAAGATATTATATTTGAGTATTTCAGTATTTATTTCTAAAATTTAATATTATATTAATTTATCATAATAATACCCCAGTTTTAATTATAAAATAGAAGATGATTTTCACATATGTTCTAATATAGAAAACGATTAATAATATTGATAATGGAATTCAATACAAAATAAATCAATACATTGTTGAAGTTTATTGATACCTAAAAAACTATAAAAACAAAAAAAACCAAGATTCATCTATGTAGTTGCCACCACCGCATCCCCACCACCCATTTTGTCTCCAGACTGCAATCCTCTAGCACCGATTATGATAAAAAGATAGTTACTTCTGCAAAAAATATTTCATCACCCCCCAAGTAGGCCACTAGATGAAACAAACCCAGTCAACACTAGTACCATTGAGTAACCTCAAGTAATTTTTATGCCACACCCTTCAACCCCAAGACCTATAGTGCACAATCAAAAATCATACCCACAAATCAGAGAAAGATATCCTAATGAATTGAAACAAAAAAACTAATGTATAAAAAAATGATCACCATAGAATGACATCTCAAAAAACAAAAATCACCTCAAGTACCAATTGGGAATGTCAGGTCGCTGCTATACCGCACCTTTCAGATTCAAGTTCTACACCACACAACCAAAGAGCACACCAACAAATAAGTTAAAATACAAAAATGAATTGAAACCAAAATAAAAATAAATGAAAATATAAAAAAATGATCTTCATTGAATGGGCATTTTTCATTCATCATCTCAAGGTTCTAGATGTCAAATCTATCATAACAGAACCAAAAAAATGAGTAAACATGAATAAAACCTCAACATCCAAAACTAAAATTGAATGAAAGAAAAAAAATCAAGACACAAAGATCCAAAATCAATATTCAACTACCTATTTTCTATAAGTCAGAGGATATCCATTTCCTGTTATATTCTTATAAATCTTAACCCATGTTTGTCAACACATACTAACCCACCAGAAAACAATAGAAAAAGAAGTCGACAATCATAGAAATCATGGAAACCAAAATTAAATAGGCAGAATATCATATGATTATGTTACCTTTTTGATTTAAACCATGAGAAGAGACCCATATATAAACAGAATCAAAACCAAATCGTTCCATTAAAATTTATTCAATATAGGAACCTGGGGATAACAATGGGGTTGAGTTAGAACAAATGAAATAAGAGAAAAAATGTGACAACCCACATACCTCATTACAATAATCATACTATCACATGATTGGTGAGAAATCATAAATTCATTCATCTACACAATCGGTCAAATTATGTAAATAGTAAAACAGTTTTCTAAAATGATAAATAGATCTAGATCTTCATCCATTGAAACTTCCTAATCCAAAAATAGATTCATTTTAGAAATGATTTGAAATGAAAAACATGAATGAAACTAGACCTTAATCCATTGATACTTCAGCACAGTTATGGAAAAACATCACCTCAAATGAGGAATAAGAAAAATAATTCAGATTAGCATAGAATAATTCATTAATGAATTAAAATAATATCTTAGAAGCAAAAACTAGAATTTCCTAGATAGAATTTAAATAGAAAACTTGTCTGATGTCAATCTAGTCTGATCTCACTGTATGGGTTACGATAGAATTTCCTTGATAGAATTTATTGTCCAATTTATTTCCAACTAATTTAGTACCAGTCTTGGTTAGTATAACTCAAAAACTATTTAAACCGGAGAAAAAACACTTATCTAGTACCCCATTTGTCCTTAGGTCAACTCCATACATCAACATAGCATCCAAACCACTGAAAACAATAGCTGCAACGGCTTCATCATCATTGATGACAAGAACCAACTTCATTATTCAAAAATATGCACAATCTTAAGCTATTAACATACATGGATAACAATATTGTCCTAAAATTTTCAATAAGGTTGTATTAAAATAAAAGTGAAGATACCTGGATAACATACCTCGATAACAAGGCCATACATAGATTTCAAAAAATTGTTCAAAAAGGCTGTCCTAAAATACCATTATAATATTGAAGATCAGTTAATTGAGAAGACAAAAGAATAATAAATCAACTCTAACAAAAAGGCAGTTCAAAATTCAAAAGCAGTGGAATAGAGAATAAACATTGTGGGTTAACTTTGAAAAAGAAATGGAACTAGAACACTCACATAGAGTGTGTACAGTAAGGGAAATAAGTTTCAGTAAGGGAAATGGATATTAATTAAGGGAGAGTGTGTGCAGTGTTGTAACGATAATGAGTGTTCCAGTGCACGTGGAGTGTGTGTGTGGAAAGGAAGAGCGTGTGCACAAGAACATTCCATAAGTGTTGTTCATGAATAACACACTCCCATTCTGCACACACACACACACACTCCATGTGTGTACCAGTGCACACACTCATCAAAACACAACATTATCATTGTTGAAACAGAATAGTGTCATGGATAAAACATTGAAAACACAGTAAGGAGCAATGACACTATAACACTCTTCATGTATGAAATTGATTTATCTTACTGAAACACAACATCAGTGTTCTAGTGCACACACTCTCCCTTACTACACACACTCTCCATGGATGAAACTAATTTCCCTTACTGAAACACAACATGAGTGTTCAAGTGCACACTCTCATTAGAGTGTCATTTCTTCTCACAACATAAGTCTTCTAGTGCACATAATGTTTCATGAATAACACACATGTAGATTTCCATTGTTCTTCTGCACTCTCCATGGATGAAACTGATTTCCCTTACTATACCAAGAGTTTTCTAGTGCACACATATTTGAGCCTGTGAAGGATTTACAAGTAAATAAATAAAATGTAGATATTATATTCAACAAATATTTTTATTCATCAATGAGATAAAACCCCTAAAATGTAACAATTTCCCACTGGGAATCAGGTCCTTTGGTAAGGAACAATCCCCGCCTAACCAGAGGTTCTGTGCACAAATTTTTGGGGATAAAACTGTAATAAATTGTTAGTAGAAGAGCTTTTCTATAAGACCTTGACTGGTTTGATCTGGATTAGTCCAAAACCAAATAAAGGTCCAAGGTTAAATGGGACAGGTCTAGGATATTTATTTGATCATTGATATCCAAAAATTAAAAAAAGAAGACTGTTTTATACTCCCATAATAAAAAAGGAATCTCATTACCCTCTTAATTGTCATTTTTACTTGATTTGAAATGTGAATAATAATCTCCAATTTCTACAAAGTAAACTAAGACTCCAGAAACAAATGAACACAGATGATTCCCACACATGGTTCAAGTCTCGGTATTAGAAATCAAGGTGTAGGAATTAAAATCTAAATAAACCCAGCGCTACAATGTTGTGAGTCATATAGTTGAATGAGTTTAAGAACCATCAATAAAAAAAATCAATGCCAAAACACCCAACGTTATCATTAAATGGGGAATAGTGACATACATGCCAGCGAAAGCTTAGATCAGCACCCTGAACCAACTGTATGCAGCCATAACATGAACCCTTCAGCGATGCCATAAGCTGGCCTTCATTGAACACCATCAATTAAACTGAATGCAGAGAAAAAAATAATTCAAAACTAAACTATGGAGTAATGGAAAAAGAAATAATTTTAAACTGAAACACAATCTATAACAAAACTAAACTTGATATTCTCATAATAATAGTCCTCATGTATGTGAACTTTTTCTTCCAAGATATAGTCCCCATTTTAGTCATTAACAATGTCACTATCAAGTGCATGATCATAATTTAGTTTAGTAGATAGTTGATGTTAGAGACATGTGTGTGTGGGAATTGGAGTCAACATAATGAACATGAAAGCTGAAAAGTTAAATTCAATTACTTTTAATAGTTTAGTAAAACAGTCCCTCTGCAAAAGTCCAAAACTGGATAAATATTTTAAATCTTTAGTAATAGATTTAATTTTGATTCACTAGCTTTACATAGTTGGAAAACATATATTATACAAGAAATCTCAGTTAGAAGGAAAAAAAAGTAAAAATAGAAATTAATAATATAGGGAAATCTACTGCATAGTTACCGAAGGATTTAATTTATGAAATGTATTAAGAATTTGTCATCATTATTATTTTGAATGTACCATAAACTAAGATCATAATTCAGATTTTGAGTGTACCGTAGTATTGACTGTGGGCGATTGGAAGGGATTACGGTCACAACTAGGGTTAATCTAGGGTTCCGAGGACCGAGAGGTCGCATGGGGATGACAGTATAATACGATGTGAATGATGGAAGTTGAGTGAGGAAGATGACATGGAACACTTGGAATGACTAGGTCTAACAAGTGGTTTCACACAAGGATTCTGACCAGGAAAAGAGAGGTTGTTCACACGATGATATCGGAGGGGACGCCGACCAGGAACTTGGAGGGGTTCTTGCGAAGATGTCATTGAGGAACGCCGACCGGGACGGTTGCTACAAGGAGGTCTGTGAGTAATGTCGTCGGGGGAAAGAGAGGAAGGGTTGATGAAGGGGGTAGCAGCGAGGGGTGGTGCTAGGCAGGGGGTGGGCGGGTGGCGGTCTCATTAGTGGGGCTTTTTAATTATTTTTTTCATTTATTTTTTTACAATTTTGTTTCATTTTAATTTTTTCATTACTAATATTTATTAATATAATTTTTTTATTAAATATTTTTATGATGTTTCCATATATTTAATTTATTTATTGTCAAAATGAAATATTTGTAGTGGATGATATATATATCTATATGTTAGATATTTGGTAAAATATTTGATATTATTGAATAATTTTTTGATAACATATTTGTATGATAGTAAAAGATTTATCGATAATAATAATTTTTAATAATAGATTCATTTATCGGTAAATTAAGTGTTGGTATTATTATAATAAGGAAATAGATTTAAATGTTGGTAAAAGATTTGTTGCTATTAAACTACTAATATAAACAGATATATTTGTTGTTAAAAATAAATATTGGTACTTATAGTTAATATCAACATAATTTAATATCTGTTGGAAATAATCATTGTTATCAATATATATATTATCTGTTAGTAATTTTCGGATGGTAAATGATAGTTTTTTTGTAGTTCCACCTTATAACAAATCATCCCTGATCCAAGTTCCCAAGCATCACTGAGCCTTCAAGGTATAGAGATTGGGCCACCGGGCCCATATATGAATTTCCATCTCCCAAGATTCTTTCTGAATATCACCATATTTCCATAACACTCAAACTAACAACATAGTATTTCCTCGTAAGACTTTATCAATAAGATCCACAATACAAATCATATGATTCTCAAAGTATGAATCAGTCTCAAGATTATCATCTTCCACATTAATCACATGAGATGGGTCAGGGTGATACTAATGAAGCTACGACATAGGAAAAATATCATTCAAGCCACTATACCAATGCAGAAGATCTAATCAGTTTTCCATCATTTTCATCCTCTCCACAATCTCAAATAGGCCCATGTACCTAGGTGCCAAATTTCCCTACTTTTGAATCCTATAGTGACCCAACCTCAGAGACGCCTGAAGGAACACAATATCACCCACCATAAACTCATGATATCTATGATGCCGATCCACATATGACTTCTTCCTACTCGGAGTCATAACCATTCATTTCTGAATCAACATGACCTATTCTGAAATCATCTGCATGAGACTCATCCCTAAAAACTTTGATTCCTAATCCTCCATACAATATAATGTTGACCTACATGGTCTCCCATTGATCACCTCATATGGTACCATCTGAATCGTTGCCTATTAAATTTTGTTATAGGTTAACTCAATAAGCAGCAAGTGATTCTCCTAAGATCCACCAAAATCTAAGACACAAGCTCTCAACATGTCCTATTGCACCTGAATATTATGATTTGATTTCCCATCTATCTGTGGGTGGAAATATATAATAAAAAACACCTGGGAACCAAGTTCCTTCTAAAACCCCAGCCAAAAGTTCAATGTAAAACATGGATCATGATATGAAACTATAGTCCGTGAAACCCCATAAAACTAAACTATCTCCCAAACATACAACTCACCAAACTGGTCAATGGTGAAGTTATCTTGAATTATTAAGAACTGGGAATCCTTGTTCAAATGATCCAAAACTAACCAGATTTATTCATTCATTTGAGGCTTCCTCAGAAGAACCACCATAAAATCCATCATCACATCATCCCATTTTTATTCCAGAATTGGAAATGGTTGTAACAAACCATCTATTCATTTATGCTTAGACTTCACCCAATGAGAGGTGTAGCATCACTTCATGAAACTTGAAACATATTACTTCATGCCTGGCCACAAATAATTCCTATGAAGATCATGAATATTTTGGTCAAACCGGGATACACCGACCACTTTGAGGCATGGAACTCATGCATCAAATCATCCTGTATACAAGTAGGCATGAAAACATGAAGAAAAACATAAATGATCTCATCATCACCAATATTCCAATTTAAAGGTGACTCCCAACCTTAGAGACTACCCCTTAAGGACAAACACTTTGGATCCTCATAGTGCCTTTCCTTAATTCAGCTTAGAAGAGTGGACTCAACTACTAAGGATGTGATGTTCATCTACCCTTGTCCATCCATAACCTCTAGGTGAATATAAAAAAACTCCATCATCCTCCACTAAAAAATAGATTCCATAATTTCTTAGTTTTGAATATTTTGGACCAAAGAAATTTTAACACTCTTTCCCTTTCATGGCATGTAAACCAGCTCAAAATAAAAGGGCATCATGTAATCAACCCATATTCCCTGATAAAGATTAAAATCACCCTGGGAGAAAATGTTATTAAGGATTTTATGATTTTTATACACCATAAACCTATCTCCCAACAAGTAGCACCTCCAAGAATATAAAGCATAAACCACCATGGACAATTCAAGATCATGCACAAGGTAATTTCTCTCATGGGGCCGCAAATGATGAGACCCATACACCACTACCTGATCATCCTGCATCAACACAACCCCAAGACCAACACCATATGCATCAAAAAACAAGGTATACTCCTTACTTTACATGGGTAGGATAAAAAACACCGTAGTACTCTAATGCTTATTTAACTCCTTGAATGCATTCTGACATGTCCAAGACCATTCAAACATGATTCCCTTATTATTTAAATCTAAAAGTGCTGCTACCAAATAGAATAAGCCTTTGATGAACCTTCAATTATATCCCACAAAACCCACAAAACCTTAGACATCAAAAAAATTCTTGGGCTACTCCCAAGATACAACCGCTTGTAATTTTTCCCAGCCCATAGACATACCTTACTCACATATGATGTGACCCAAGAAATGTACCATGTCAATCCAAAAATGACACTTGGATAGATTGGTGTATAACCCATAATCTATTTGTGTACTCAGGATGATGTCAATATGTTTGACATGATTATCATGAGTCTTAGAGTACACCAATATGTCATCAACAAATACAAATACAAACTGATCTAGTTATTTGTGAGATATTTGGTTCATTAGGGATATAAATATTACTAGTGCGTTGTTCAATACGAATAACATCACAATAAACTTATATAAACCATACCTGCTCTTGAAGGTGGTACATGATATATCAAAAGGTATCAACCTAAAATGATGATATCCTAACCTCAAATCAATCTTGGTGGACACTGAAGAACCTCTCATCTAGTAAAAAAGATCATCGATTTGAGGATGAGGGTATCGATTCATAACTGTCATCTGATTTAGCCTCTGATAATCAACACCCAACCTCAATGATCCATCAGGCTTCATGGAAAACAAAACATGATATCCCCAAGGTGATAAACTCAGATGAATAAACCCCTTGTTCTACAGTTCCTACAACTAAGCTTTATTTTTTTAGAGTTCTTTCAGCGATATTCTATACAGAAGAATAAAAAATGGTTATTATCTTGGTAGAAACTCTATCGTGAACTCAACCTCCCTCTCAAGCAGCAGCCCTGAGAAGTCTTCAAGAAACACATCCTGAATATGATCCACTATAGGTGGAAATAAAATATTCTCTACTCCCCCATCATCTATTATAAGATAAGATACTTGGGATGTGGGTTCACCCAACTACTAACATACTATCCCTTCATGACCTACTTGGATATCTCACTCCCAATGATGTACATAAGTATTCCCCTCTAGGGATATAAACATTACCTTATGTAGGAAATCGTCAATATGGGATTGGTACAACACTAACCAATCCATGCCCAGAATCAGTTCAAAACATGACATCTCCAGGACAAAAAAATCCTACATAAAATTTCACCCACCAACCTCAAGAGAACACCCCTTACATTTATGGATATATTCTACAATCACCCCTAAGGGTGTATTAATAAACATAAATTTGCACACATGTTCCACCGATAGGTCCAACACACTATCAAATTGGGAAGATATAAAAGAATACAAGGCACCGGTATTAAATAAAGCACTATAAATCAAGGAAGCTACAAGGATTGTACCTCAAACTATTGATGTCCAATACTCTTCACATCCAAGTGCTTCATGGACTACATGAAGCTGACCTATTCTCCTACCATGGGCTCTGACCCGAGTTCTTAGTGCTTCACTACCCTGTAGATGAGGATTCCCATTTCCCAGAGCACCACATACACTACCCCAATTGGTACATCTGGTAGTATAAGGACCAACCTTAATCATTACCTATTATTGAGTTAAGTCAAGAATTCACATTTAGGATCTTTTTAGGTTTATAGTTTTATAGAATTAGGCCATAACTATTACATTACATCTCCAAAAATTACAAAGTAGGCACTTATACTCTATCCAATTTTTTTCACAATAATAAAACTCTTTAAATAAAAGAAGAATTATTTTATAAAATAAGGGAAGAAAAAAATAGTTCCAGAATAAATAAAAATAAATAAATCATACTTTTCAATCATAAAACATAAGATCTTTAACACGCATTATGAAATCATAATATTTATGAATAACACATAGAAATCATAAATCAAAAAGGTAACTTGTGGAATCCATAACATACATACATTTTAGATTTCGCAGCTACATAGGGTGTTATGTTTGGAATACCCATCATAGTATATTAACTAAATCTCTTAGGAGAAACATTAACGTTTACCTTCGTTACATTCCCCAATGAAATGGAGAACTATCTCGGGCTCACCCACCATAGGATTATCATTGAATTGCCCGTATTTGGTTTATCACGTAACCACCCCTCAAATGTCCAAGTAACATTTCATAATCACAACACAAAAAAGATTGAAATTATCAAAATTTCACTCATCAATCCCAAGACAGTAATTCAAGATATTGAAATATTAAATCCATTTCCAAAACCATTTAAAACATTTAATAAAGAGATTTATGAATCAAAGTGTCCCATACCACATTGAAAATTTTAAAATAAATTTGAGAATTATAATTTTAAAACATATATGTCCATATAAATAAATCCTTAAAAACATTTTGAAAACATGGAAATTAATGAGAAATATTTATAAGAATAAATCTTTAAAATTTTTAAAATTATGTTTTAGTAAAAGAGTCCCGTAACACATGAGAAACACTTGAATAAAAATATTTAAAGAATAACATCAAAAAAACATTAAATATCATGAGAATATATAAATTCATGATATAAAATGTCAAAAGGTTTGTATATACACCGTATATGATATTAAAGGTGCACAATATCAAGATATGACTCAATGAAAGGAGATAGAGATGTAGTCCCTTACAAAGATTGTATCATTGATGTAAGAATTTATAAATGGGGTTATTATGTGTAACAACAGTATATCCACATAATTGGAAGTGGAAATTACAACATAAATAAATAAAAAATTATTCCACACATAATATTGGCATAATATAATCAACAAATTATGCATAAAACCCAATGAGTGGAAATTGAGTTTAGAAATTCCCTTACAAAGATCATTTTGTTAATAAAATAGATCGATTAAGTATATTAACTATAAATACAAAAAAATAAAGTATAAATACAATATAGGATATCAAAATTTATTTCACACATAATCATATCATGAAAAAATAAAGAAGCACAACATTAACCCAAAGAATAGAAATTCGGTTAAGAAGTTCCCTTATGTAATTTCGACATCCTAACGACATCACTTAAAAATTCAGAAAAAGAGTTGATGAGAGTGAAAAGGGTATGTCATCTCTTGGAAATAAATTTTAAAAAATAAGGATATAGAAGAACATATCCCAACATAATAAAATGAAAATTAAAATACATTACATAAAATAAGTCTTTGACTAATAGAGGAGGGTGAAAGGATCCCTTATCTTGAGTCTGACTTGTCTCGTTCATTCTTTATATTCCTAAATATTAAAATTTGGTTATTTTAAAATTTATTCAGAACCTTTTTCATGTTTATTATTCATTTTATATTAATTATCATGATTTTATGAAAATTACATAATTATATAAGTTCATATCAGTCATTTTGTCGATATTCGGTACTTGAGTCGAAAATGAACTCGATATAATTACAAATTTTCCATGTGGTAAAAAGTCCATTATCTCCAAAATATTATTTATGATTTAAATATAATATATATTTACATATATCCAGTATATATTTATTTATAATATTCCATAACATCTGGAGATTAGAAATGAAATGCACCATTCATGGAGATAGAAGGCCATACGTACACATGAATGCTAATTTCATTTATTTTTCATATTAAAATGAAAAATAAATGATATATAGGTATATTATAATTAAAGTATAATATATATGTTATATATGATACATAATTTCATTAAATCCATTCTTAATACATTTCATGTATGGAATGGATGAGTTACATCACTTTGAGGGTGAGGTAGACTGCACTTCCTCAAATGAAATTATCGTATTTACCCATTATAGAAAGCATAAATGTATGTTGTAAATGAAAAATACAGAATAATATAAAAAATATATATATAATATATATATATATCACATATAAATATACTTCCATCATAATGGATAACATGATATGTGGTAGGGGAACATTGAACAATCATTATTTCGTGAGGCAGTAGTTCTCCATCTACAGAAACAATATGTTTATATCCATTAGATGGAGGTGTGTGTAAGTGTAGTTTAAATAATTATAATAAAAATATCCTAACATATTGAAGATACTATTTTTGTTATGCAATTAAATAATATAAATATAATAGAGAGTAAATAAGTAGAATAATGGAAAGGAACTTTAGAGAAGACACTACCTCTTAAAACGTGTAACTCTCTTTGATTTGATCCAAAAGGATTTCTTGAATTGACTTATGAAAATGTTAAGGCTTCTATGAGAAATATAGGGATGTTGGGAGCTTATTTGGGTAGATATAGGATTATTTAATAGGCTTTAGAGGTGTGATTAAATTGGTATGGGTGATGCCCATTTATAAGAGAGAGGAGGGGAATTTCAAGAATATCTTGAAATATTGTTTTATTATAAATTTATTTTCGGTTTCAAATGGTCCCAAAGTCATTTATTTGAAATATAATATTCTTTTGGGTCTAAAAACTTTCCAAAAATATGTTTTATATAAGTATAGGTCAATAATGTAACCTTATCTTTTATCTTTAACCCTTATTTAACTAATTTAACTCTTACCATGTCTTCTTGTATATTCATACTATATGGTTAATATAGCTACCATAAAATTCCAATATATAATAAAGTGATTCATTAATGACGTTTTTAACATTATATAAGTCATTGAAAAAAATATTATATTTTCATGACAATTATATAATTTAATAAAATTGTATTTGTTTTAAAAAATCATATATGTCAATTTTTTCACTATTCATATCACGAATTTTTTAAAATACATAAAAACTTGATTATTTAAAAAAACTTCATTATTTTAAAGATAGAAAGTCATAATCGTCCATAAAGTATGTGTATGCCATAAAAAGTTTCAAAATAAGTTTATTTTAATATTTATAATCTCATTTATTTAAATCATTCATTAATAAGGAAATCACTACATCATCATTGTGTCATAAATAAATTTATTTATTTGATGTCTAAAAATTACAAATAAAATTCCATGATATAGTAAATATTTTAATATTTATAATAAGTATTTATAGTCGAATATATCACTTATATAACCCCATATAAAAATTGTTTTAGTAAAAAAATTATGTTTATGTTATATTTTTCATTAAATTAAATTAATTCTTATAAAATGTCATTTTCACATCAAAGTGGCTCCATGGGTTCCCAAAATATACCCAAGGATGACCATGGTCGTAAATATCTCATAAAATAGGATTAGGACACATTTTTGGGTAGCTTAAGATTATTATAATATTATTTTTACCCTTATTTTCCAGATTTACCTTTTAAACACGGTAAATAAAATAATTACTGAAGTTACTATTCATACTGTCTAAATATAAAAGGTACCTATTTACAAAATTTTGACCCCCTGATTCCAAATATGGAATAAATTTATCCAAATTCAAAACACAAAAGTTGAAGTAATAAATTTAAAATTAATTCCCGTTGTCAGAACCAAAATGATGGTTTCTAAGAAGTAATAACTATCAAAATATTGACATGTGTTTATGTCCAATTTCAACATTAAATTATATAAAATGACCAAAATTGGATTATAGGATAAAAATATAATCTGATTAGAATTTTAAATTATTAAAATTAAAATCTATCTATATCAATAAATTAGATGAAAAGACGGTTTTGACTTAAAATGCGATGTTTTTCACTATTCATTAAAAATAAACATTATCAAAAAATTACGAAAACAATATCCAAAGTAAATTTTTATGGTCTAATTATAAAGAAGAAGATTATTTTGTAAAATAGAACATATAAAGGTGTCAAAAACTATATTTAAAAATTATTCTCTATCAAAAGGTAGTAAAATTACCTTTTAAAAATATTAGAGAATTTCATGCTTAAAATCGGATTCATTATTATTTTAAGCCTCTAATATTCATTATATAAATGTAAAAAAATTTAATAAATATGTAAAATAATAAAATAGTTAGTTATGTTCATTCCCAGCAATACAACAACTAGGTGTTAACTAGCATTTAAAATAATATTATTATTATCTTATTTTTTGGTATAACGCAATATTGTGTGCAACGTAAGATTACAAAGAAACCCATTTTTGTGTGTTGAGTATGTTATCATAAAAAAATATCCTTTATTGTAAAAATAATATCTTATTCATAAATATTAGTATAAATTAAAAATTATTACTCTATAAATATCTGGGTCGTTATATCCTTCCCCCCTTTTGGAAATTGGGTCCTCACAATTTTAAAATTGGGCATGGAAACTTCATTGAAAGTCCCAAATTGTAAAAAGAGTCAACGAAATCATCACATAAGAAGAAATAAAGGGAATTATAAAGGTCACCCAAGATATAAAATACTAGGATTCATTGAAAATATGGATATATAATAGAAATCTAACCATCAAGTTCTGATTGAGAGTGATAGAAAACATGATTAGAAGAAAGTTAACAACAAGACAACCACAAAATTGTGATGGGTTAAACGAACTTTTTTTTCCCAGTAGGAAAAGTAAACATACAAAATTTTTGTTTTAATTTATTTTTCATAAAGTTGAGGAATTTATT
The DNA here is from genome assembly GCA_963277665.1 of Viscum album. Taxonomy (NCBI): domain Eukaryota; kingdom Viridiplantae; phylum Streptophyta; class Magnoliopsida; order Santalales; family Viscaceae; genus Viscum; species Viscum album. The sequence continues at coordinate 1,460,280,101 of OY728121.1, forward strand.
TAGGAGAATGACTAAGAACATAAGGAAATATACTTACTTTCCAAGTATAGTTTCATCCTTTAATAAATGGTTAGCACAAACTCATCTTTTCTCCAAATGATGAGTGTTCAAAATGACTTGGTCACATCTGAAGTGCTAGAGTCAACTTCTAAAGAATCACATAATCTAAAAAATATTAAATATCTATTCATTTTGTCTTAAAACATTTACCAAAACCAAAATGGTTAGTACAAGATCAGAAAATCCCAAAAAGGATAATCCTATATAAAAATAAATACTACTATTAATGTCAAATATTCAACAAAAAATACCACAATGTTCAACAAGGATCATTCAATAAACCATTTTCCTTAAAATTATTCAAATTAATACAATCTAAGATTGAATCCCACAAATTCAAAAGGAATTTATCACCTATTCTTCTATGATAAGTTTTAACATTTATCTCCAAATAACATCAACTACTCTTAAAGTATTATACTAAAAATTAATTATCCAAATCACATATTCTCTATGATAGGTCAATAATTTCCATAAATAACCCAAACAGAAATATGTCCACAATAAAAACTTAGATTATTCCAAAATAACATTTCAACCTTTACTCCACAAATGAAATCCCACACTATTTTATTTTACTTAAGCATATAGTGTTCCCAAAAGACCGAACGTCTTCCAAAATAACATTTATCACTTAATCACCAAATCATTTTCATATAATAATGATATCCATTTGATAAAACATGAGTTCCAAAATAAACTTATTCCTTATCCATAAAATCATTTAACTAAAAATAATAGGTCATTATAACCAGGGTCTTCACATAGGCCATTGGTAGGCAATAAATCTGAGTCGCACTTTGGTTATTGGTTCGATTCCCGCAGCTTTGTCCGACATGACAGGTTATCACACGGTCTGCGTGTTTTCCTTTTTCAACAAAATTATAATTTTATAAATTTCCAAAAAATATGTTAAATTCTTAAAAAATAACCATAACATAATTTAACCTCAAAGGTTATCTCATACCTCGCATTTTTCATCCCAAATATTAATAACCCGTAATTGCCTCAAATTCAAGGATCATATAAACCCTAATGGTTTATTATAACTATATACAGAAAAGAAAAGATAATTCTTCCTCAATTAACATTTCTATAAAACATCTTCAGGGTTGAAAATACTAGAATTCTTCCAAAGTAATCCCATAATTATTACATTTAAACATATCATCATACAGAGATCCAACATAACTATTCAATTCCTAAAATGTATACATCTTAATCAACAAACATTACTTCATGATCCATTATCCATGTTTTTCCATATTATTATTTTATACTTCCTTCCTAAAACAAGATCATGTATATTGTCCTAATATTCAATAATGTAAAAACATGAGTTAAGAAATAATTTATACCTTTCATAGGTCATATTTAGTTTCCTCATCTTAAATTGGAATAGAATTAGGAATTGGTAATCATATATTTTTATGGTCCTCCTCATCCCATTACTGAACCTTCTTCTTAGGATATCTATTTGTGTAATGAACATCCACACCACATTTAAAATATTCAATTGATCCCTCAGAAATAACTTCTTTCCCTTTCCTGGAGTCAACTGAATGCTCACTTTTTCCATGGTAGGTTATTGCGGTTTGACCTTCATTACCACATCTATAACACCTTCCCATCCCTTTGGATCATTTTCCTATGTTTTTCTTTCCACATCCTTGACACATAGATTTTTGAATATACTCACCTTTATGATTGGTACCTGAACTTCCATATGGATTCTTTTCTTGCATATATGATGCCGTATAAAAATCAACAAGGTTAATGTTGTCAATTATGAATCCATATAGTTGGTTAAGAATAACCACAAGAGTTCTCATTGAATATCCCATTTCATTCGATTAATTATTAAAAAAACACTACAGTTTCCTTCTCATCCATTGTCACTTTGGTTCCTTCTAGATCCATCCATTTACTAAAACCAAAAAGGTTAGTTTGAATATATCAGTAAAATCATCATATATTGTCCTATGAAGAGGGTAAACACTAAGATATGCTTATTCATGTTATATTAAACTCATTAATTTTTTCTAAAATAACTATGACTCTGTCTAATATGATAACCACTGTGGTTATATAAAACATGTCACCTATACTTAAATAACACCCTAACCTCTAAAGTTATCTAAATAGACCTTTGATACCAACTATAAGACCCCAAAATTAATGATTACATAATATTGAGTTAAGTCAAAAATTCACATTAAGGATATTTTCAGGTTTTGAGTTTTATAGAATTACGCCATAACTATTACATTATATCTCAAAAAATTACAAAGTAGACACTTCTACTCTATCCATTTTTTTCACAATAATAAAACTCCTTAAATAAGACTAGAATTATTTTCTTGATATAAATCTTCTTGAATTCATCATTTCTCTTACCATTCATTATACCATGTGAATTTTTTTTCAAAAACTTGGGATGAGCATAAAAATATTAGTAAGGGATATAAAATAAGGGAAGAGAACATTAGTCCATGAATACATACAAATAAGGATATCATACTTTTCAATCATAAAACATAATCTCTTTATCATACCTTATGAAATCATAAGATTTATGAATAACAAATAGAAATCATAAATCATAAAGGTAACTTGTGGCATCCATAACATGCTTACATTGTATGTTTCACAGATATATAGGGAGTTATATTTGGAATACCCATCAGATTATATTCCCTAAATCTCTTTGGAGAAACATTAATTTTTACCTTCGTCACATTACCCAATGTATTGGAGAGATATCTCAGGCTCACCCACCCTAGGTTTATCACAGAGCCACCCGTAGTTGGTTTATCATGTAACCACCCATCAAATACCCAAGTACCATTACATAATCATAACACATAACTGATTGAAATTATTAAAATTTCACTCATCAATCATAATAAATAAATTCAAGATATTGAAATATTAAATTCATTTCCAAAACCATTTAAAACATTTAATAAAGATATTTCTCAATCAAAGTGTCCCATTCCACTTTGAAAATTTTAAAAGATATTTGAAAATTATAATTTTAAAATATATATGTCCATATAAATAAATCCTTAAAACCATTTTTAAAACATGGACATTAATGAGATAGATTTAGAAGAATACATCATTAAAATATTTAAAATGATGTTTTGGTTAAAGAATCTCATAACACTTGAGAAACAAATGAATTAAAATAATCAAAGAATATCATCTAACAAATCATTAAATATCTTGATAATATATAAATTCATGATATAAATTCTCAAATTAGTTTTATATATGCCGTATATGATAGTAAAGGTGCACTATATCAAGATATTATTCAATGAAAGGATATTGAGGCGTAGTCTCTTACAAAGATGTATCACTGAAGTAAGAATTTATAAATGGGGGTGATTATGTGTAGAAATAGTATATCCACATGAACCGAAGTTTAAATTACAACATAAATAAATAAATAGTTATTCCACACATAATATTAGCATAATATAATCAACGAAGTATGCATAAAACCCAATGAGTGGAAATTGAGTTTAAAAATTCCCTTACAAAGATAATTTTTTTAATAAAATAGATCGATTATGTGTATTCACTAAAAATACACAAAAATAAATTATATATACAATATAGTATATCAATGTTTATTTCTCACATAATAATAGCATGACATAATCAAGATGTATAACATTAAACCAAAGAATGGAAATTGGGTTATGAAGTTACCTTACGAAAATTTGGCAGCCTAACTACGTCACTTAAAATTTCAGAAAATGGGTTTATGAGAGAGAAAAGGGTCTCTAATAACTTGGACATAAAATGTATCGATATAAGGATATATAAGAACATATCCCAATATATGAAAATGGAAATTAAAACACATAACATAAAATAACTCTTTGACTAAATGAGGAGTGTGAAAGGTTCCCTTACCTTGAGTCTGACTTGTCTCGTTCGTTCTTTATATTCTTGAATAATAAACTTAGGTTAATTTATACCTTCTTCCAAAAAAATTCAGGTTTATTATTCATTTTATATTACTTATCAATATTTTATAAAAATTATATAATTATTTAAGTTCACATCGGTTGTTTTGTCGATATTCGGTACTTGAGTCGAAAATAAACTTAATATAATTACAAAGTGTCCATGTGGTCAAAAGTACATTATCTACATAATAATATTTATGATTTAAATATCATATATATTTTTATATATCCAGTATATATGTATTTATAAGACTCCATAACATCTAGAGATTAGAAATGAAATGCACCATTCATGGTGACGGTAGGTCGTACGTATGCAGGAACACTATTTTCATTTCTTTGTCATATTAAAGGAATGTAAAATAAATGATATATAAGTATATTATAATTTTAGTATAATATATATGTTATATATCTTACATAATTTCATTAAATCTATTCTTTATACGTTCCATGTTTGGAATAAACGAGTTATATCACTTTGAGGGGGCGGTAGTCCACACTTCCTCAAATGAAATTATCGTATTTACCCATTGTGGAAAGAATAAATGTATTCTATAAATGAAAAATAAAGAATCATATGTAAAATATACATATAATATATATCACATATAAATAAAGATCCATCATAATTTCTTCCATGATAGGTGGTAGGGGAATATTGAACAATCATCATTTCGTGAGGTAGTAGTTCTCCGTCTACAGAAATAGTATGTTCATATCCACTAGATGGAGGTGTGTGTAAGTGTAGTTAAAATTATTATCATAAAAATTTCCTAATATATTTGAGATACTATTTTTTTTATTCAATCAAAGAATAATAATAGAATTGAGAGTGAATAAGTAAAATAATGGAAATGAACTTTAAAGAAGATGCTACCTCTTAAAATGTGTAACTCTCTTTGATTTGAGCCAAAAGGATTTCTTGAACTGCCTTATGTATAAAGTAAGGCTTATATGAGTAATATAGTGATGTTGGGAGCTTATTTGGGTAGATATATTACTATCCAAGAGGCTTTAGAGGTGTGATTAAATGGGTAGGCGTGGTGCCCTTTTATAAGAGAGAGGAGGGGCACTTCAGGGATATCTTGAAATATTATTTTATTATAATTTTATTTTCGGTATACGATGGTACCAAAGTCATTTATTTGAAATATAAGATTATTTTTAGTCTAAAATATCTCAACAAATAGGTTTTATACAAGCATAGGTCACAAATTTAACCTTATCTTTCAGCTTTATCCCTTAGTTAACTACTTTAACTCTTACCATGTATTCTTGTATATTCATAATATATGGTTAATATAGTTAATATAAAATTCCAATAGATAATAAAGTGGTTCATTATTGATATTTTAAAAATTATATAATTAATTTAGAAAATCTTATATTTTTAGGACTATTATATCATTTAATAAAATAGTATTTGTTTTAAAAACTCATTTATGCCAATTTTTATACTATTCATATCACGACTTTTTAAAAATCTATAACTACATGATTATTTCTAAAAAACTTCTTTAATTTAAATATAACAAGTAATAATAATCCATAAAGTTCGTGGATGTCATAAAAAGTTTTAAAATAAATTTATTTTAATATTTATAATCACATTTATTTAAATCATTCATTAATAAGGAAATCACTACATCATCATTGTGTCATAAACAAATTTAATTATTTGATGTATAAAAATTATAAATAAAATATCATGATGTATTAAATATTTTTATATATATAATGACTATTTATAGTCGAATATAGCACTTATATAAAACCATATAAAAATTGTTTTAGTAAAAAAATCATGTTTATGTTATATTTTTCGTTACTTTAAATTAATTATTATAAAATGATATTTTCACATCAAAGTGGCCCCATGGGCTCCCCAAATAGGCCCAAGGATGACCATGGTTAAAAATATCACATCTAATAGGATTAGGACACATTTTAGGATAGTTTAATATTATTATAATATTAGTTTTACCCTTATTTACAATATTTACCCTTTAAACCCGGTAAATAAAATAACTACTGCAGTTACTATTCATACTCTCTAAAAATAAAAGGTACCTATTAACACAATTTTGACCCCCTTATTAAAAATATGGAATCAATTTTTCCAAATTCAAAGAACATAAGTTTCATTAATTAATTTAAAATTAATTCCCTTTGTCAAAACCAAAAAGCGGGTTTTTAAGAAGTAATAACTATCAAAATATCAATATGTGTTTATGTCCAATTTCAAAGTGAAATTACATAAAATGACAAAAATTATATTAAATGATAAAAATATAATATTATTAAACTTTAAAACTATTTAAAATTACAATCTGACTATATAAATAAATTTGATGAAAATGAAGTTTTTACTTAAAATGTGGTATTTTTCACTATTCATTAAAAAATAAATTTAATAAAAAAATTATCAATAACTTATCCAAAGTAAATTTTAATGTTCTAATTATAAATAATAAGTTTATTTTGTAATATAGAACACATTATGGTGTCAAAACTAGATTTAAAAAGGGTTCTCCCTTAAAAGGTGGTAAAAGAACATTTTAAAAATATTAGAGTATTACATGATTAAAATCAGATTCCTTCTTATTTGAAGCCTTTAATATTCATTAGATAAATGTAAAAACATTTAATAAATATGTAAAATCATAATATAGTTAGTTATATTCATTACCAGAAATACAATAGCTTGGCGTTAACTACCATTTAAAATAATAATATTATTATCTTATTTTTCCGTATAACTCAAAGTTGTGCACAACGTAAGATTAATAAGAAAACTATTTTTGTGTGTTGAGTAAGCTATCATAAAAAATAAAAATTATTGTAAAAATAATATCTTATTCATAAATATTAATAGAAATGAAAAATTATTACTCTATAAATATCTGTGTGGTTACATCCTTCCCCCATTTTAGAAAATACGTCCTCACAAGATCAAAATTGGGTATGGAAACATCATTGAAAGTCCAAAATTGGAAAAAGTGTGAACAAAATTATCACTTGAAAAGAAACAATGAGAAGTGTAAAGGTCACCTAAGATAAAAAATACTAGTATTACTTGAAAACATGGGTATCGAATAGAAAACTAACCATCAAGTTCTGATTGAGAGTGACAGAAAACATGATTAGAAGAATGTTAATAATAAGAAAACCACAAACTTGTGTTGGGTTAAACAAACTTTGATTTCCCAGTAGTAAAAGTAAATATACAACATTTTTGTTTTACGTTATTTTTCATAAATTTGAGGAATTTATTTATGATATTGACTAAGGACATAAGGAAATATACTTACTTTCCAAGTAGAGTTTCATCCTTTAATATGTTTCTACAAAAAGTCATCTTTTCTCGAAATGATGAGTTTTAAAAATGCTTTGTCACATATGAAGTGCTAGAATCAACTTCTAGAGAATAAAATAATCCAGAAATAATTAACTATCTATTCATTCTTTCATGAAACATTATCCAAAACCAAAATGGTTTGTACAAGATCAGATAACCCCAAAAGGATAATCTTTTATAAAAATAAATACTACTATTAATCTCCAAAATTCAACAAACAATACCACAATGTTTAATAAGGATCATTAAATAAACAATTGTCCTTAAAATTCTTTAAATTAATCCAAACTAATATTAAAACACAAAACATTCTGAAGGATTTTATCACTTAGTCTTCCACGATAAATATTAACATTTATCTCCAAAAAACATCGACTACTCCTAAAAAATTATACTAAAAATTAATTAAACTAATCACATATTCTCAATGATATGTTAATAATTTCCATAAGTAACCCAAATCGACAAATGTCCAAAATAAAAACATATATACTTCAAAAATAACATTTTAATCTTTACTCCACAAATGAAATCACATAGTATATTATTTTACTTAAGCATATAGTGCTCCCAAAAGAGCGAACGTCTTCCAAAATAACATTTATCACTTAATCATCAAATCATTTTCCTATACTATGGATATCCATTTGATAAAACATAAGTTCCCAAATAAACTTATTCTTGATCTATAAAATCATTTAACTAAAAAAGAATAGGTCATTCTATCTAGGGTCTTCACATAGACCAGTGGTAGGTAATAAATCTCAGTTGTACTTTGGTTGTTGGTTTGATACCCGCAGCTTTGTCTGACGTGACAGGTTGTCACACGGCCAGCGTGTTTTCCTTTTTCAAAAATATTATAATTTTATAAAATTCCCAAAAATGTGATAAATTCATAAAAAATAACCATAACATAATTTAACCTCAATAGTTATCTCATACCTCACATTTTGCATCCCAAAAAGTAATAACTCGTAATTGCCTCAAATTCAAGGATCATATAAACCCTAATGGTTCTTTATAACTATATCCACAAAAGAAAAGATAATTTTTCCTCAATTAATATTTTTATATAACAACTTAGGTGTTGATATACTAGAAGTCTTCCAAATTAATCCCATCATTAATATATTTAAACATATAATCATCCACAGATCCAACAAAACTCTTCAATTCCTAAAATATATACATCATAATCATTGAACATTACTTCATGATCCATTATCCATGTTTTTCCATCTTTTTCTTTTATACATCCTTCATACAAACAAGATAATGTATAATTCCCTAAGATTCAATAATGTTAAAACATGAGCTAATAAATAATAAATACCTTTCATAGGTCATTTTTAGTTTCCTCGTCTTCAATTGGAATGGAATTAAGAATTGGTAAACATATATTTGTATGGTCCTACTGATACCATTACCTAACCATCTTTGTAGGACATCTATTTGCATAATGAACCTCCACACCACATTTAAAATATTTAATTGTTCCCTCAGAAAGAACTTCTTTTACTTTATTGGATTCAACTAAACGCTCCCTTTTTCCATGGAAGGTTATTGGTTTATGACCTTCATTACCACAACTACAAAACCTTCCTGACCCTTTGGAGCATTTCCTATGGCTTTCTTTCTACATACTTGACACATAGGATTTTGTATATACCCACCATTATGATTGTTACATGAACTTCCATATGGATTCTTTTCTCCCATATATGATGTCATTGAAAAATCAACAAGGTTAAAGTGGTCAATCATGAATTCATATAGTTGGCTAATAATAACCACAGGAGTTCTCATTTCATATCCCATTTCATTCGATTACTTATTCAGAAAACCACCATTGTTTCCTTCTCATCCATTATTAGGTTGGTGCCTACTAGATCTATCCATTTACTAAAACCAAAAAGGTTAGTGTGAATATATCAGTAAAATCATCATATACTATCTTATGAGGAGGGTAAACACTAAGATATTATTATTCATGTTATCTTAAACTCATTCAATTTATCTAAAATAACTATGACTCTATCTAATATGATAACCACTATGGTTATATAAAACATGTCACTTATGCTAAAATAACACCCTAACCTCTAAAGTTATCTAAACAAACCTCTAATACCAACTATAAGTCCCCATACTTAATGATTACATAATCTTGAGTTAAGTCAAGAATCCACATTAATGATATTTTCAGGTTTTGAGTTTTATAGAATTAGGATATAACTATTACATTATATCTCAAAAAATTACAAAGTAGACACTTCTACTCTATCCAATTTTTTTCACAATAATAAAACTCCTTAAATAAAACAAGTTTTTTTTCTTGATGTAAATCTTCTTGAATTCATCATGTCACTTACCCTTCCTTATACCCTATGAAAAACATTTCAAAAACTTGGGATGAGCATAAAAATATCAGTAAGGGATATAAAATAATGGAATAAAACATTAGTCCATGAATGCATACAAATAAATAAATCATACTTTTCAATCATAAAACATAAGCTCTTTAACATGCCTTATGAAATCATAATATTTATGAATAACACATAGAAATCAAAAATCATAAAGGTAACTTGTGGCATACATAACATACTTACATTGTAGCTTTCAAAGATATATGCGGAGTTATATTTGGAATACCCATCAGAGTATATTCCCTAAATCTCTTCGTAGAAACATTAATTTTTACCTCCGTCACGTTACCCAATGTATTAGAGAGCTATCTCCGGCTCACCCACCCTAGGTTTATCACAGAACCACCAGTATTTGGTTTATTACGTAACCAACCATCTAATAACCAAGTACCATTACATAATCACAACACATAAAAGATTAAAATTATTAAAATTTCACTCATCAATAATAATAAATAAATTCAAGATATTGAAATATAAAATCCATTTCCAGAACCATTTAAAACATTTAATAACGATATTTCTGAATCAAAGTGTCCCATACAAATTTGAATATTTTAATAGAAATTTTACAATTATAATTTTAAAACATATATGTCCATATAAATAAATCCTTAAAACCGTTTTTAAAACATGGACATTAATTAGAACGATTTAGAAGAATACATATTTAAAATGTTTAAAATGATGTTTTTGTTAAAGAATCTCATGACACTTGAGAAAAAATGAATTAAAATAATTAAAGAATATCATAAAACAAAACATTAAATATCATGATAATATATAAATTCATTATATAAAACCTCAAAATAGTTTTATATATTCCCTATATGATATTAAAGGTGCATATTATCAAGATATGCCTCAATGAAAGGATATTGAGATGTAGTCCCTTACAAAGATGTATTATTGAAGTAATAATTTATAAATGGGGGTGATTATGTGTAGAAATAGTATATACACATGAATGGAATTTGAAATTACAATGGAAATAAATAAATAGTGATTCCACACATAATCTTGGCATAATATAATAAACGGAGTATGCATAAAACCCAATAAGTGGAAATTGAGTTTAGAAATTCCCTTACAAATATAATTTTGTTAATAAAATAGATCGATTTTGTGTATACACTATAAATAAACACAGATAAATTATATATAAAATATAGGATATCAAAATTTATTTCTCAAACAATAATAGCCTGACATAATCACGAAGTAGAACATTAAACCAAAGAATTGAAATTGGGTGAAGAAGATGCCTTATAAAAATTTGGCATCCCAACGACGACACCTAAAATTTAGAAAATGAGTTCATAAGAGAGAAAATGGTCTCTAATAACTTGGAAATAAAATGTACAGAAATAAGGATATATAGGAACATATCCCAACATAAGAAAATGGAAATTAAAAGACATAACATAAATTGATTCTTTGACTAAATGAGGAGTGTGAAAGGTTCCCTTAACTCGAGTCTGACTTGTCTCATTCATTCTTTATATTCCTGAATAATAAACATAGGTTAATTTATAATTTCTTATGAAAATTTTCCAAGTTTATTATTAATTTTATATTACTTTTAAATATTTTATAAAAATTAAATAATTATTTAAGTTCCTATCAGTTGTTTTGTTGATATTCGGTACTTGAGTTGAAAATGAACTTAATATAATTAAAAATTGTCCATGTGGTCAAAAGTCCATTATATCCAGAATAATTTTGATGATTTAAATATCATATATATTTATATATATCCAGTATATATGTATTTATAATTTTCCATAACACATGGTGATAAGAAATGAAATGCACCATTCATGGAGATGGTAGGCCGTACGTATGCGTGAACGCAACTTTCGTTTCTTTCTCACATTAAATGAATGTAAATTGAATGATATATAGGTATATTATAATTCCAATAGAATATCTATTTTATATATGTTACATAAGTTCATTAACTCCATCCTTTATACATTCCATGTATGGTATGAACGAGTAATATCACTTTGAGGGGGCTGCAGTCCGCATTTCCTCAAATGAAATTATCTTATTTACCCATTATGGAAAGCATAAATATATTTTGTAAATTAAAAATACAGAAGTATAGAGACAATATAAGTATAAAATATATCACATATAAATACAGTTCCATCATAATGGCCACCATGAGAGGTGGTAGTGGAAAATTGAACAATCATCGTTTCGTGAGGCAGTAGTTCGTCGTCCACTGAAACAGTTTTTTCATATCCATTAGATGGTGGTGTGTGTAAGTGTATTTAGAATAATTATCATAAACATATAGTAGAATATTCAAGATAATGTTTTTATTATGTAATAAAATTATAATAATATAATAGATAGTGAAGAAGTAAAATAATGGAAAGGAACTTTAGAGGAGATGCTACCTCTTAAAATGTGAAACTCCCTTTGATTTGAGCCAAAAATCTTTCTTTAATTACCTTATAACTAATGTAAGGATTCTAAGAGAAATATAGGTATTTTGGGAGATTTTTTGGGAAGAGTTTGAACGATCCAATGGGCTTGAGAGGTGTGATTAAATGGGTAGGGATGATGCCCTTTTATAAGAGGGAGGAGGTGCACTTTAGGAATATCATGAAATATTATTTTATTATAAATTTATTTTCGGTTTCAAATGGTCCCAACGTAATTTATTTTAAATATATTATGATTTTAGGTCTAAAAATTACCTATTAATAGGTTTTAGATAAGTGTAGGTCACAAATTTAACCTTATCTTTTAGCTTTAACCTTTAGCCAACTAATTTACCTCTTACCACGTCTTCTTGTATATTCATAATATATGGTTAATATATTTACTATAAAATTACAATATAACCTCAAGTGGTTAAATAATGTAATTTTCAATAATATATAAGTTATTTGGCTGAATCTTATATTTTTAGTACTATTATATCATTTAATAAAAAAGTATTTGTTTTAAAAACTCTTTTATGTCAATTTTTATACAATTCATATCATGACTTTTTAAAAATCCATAAAAACATTATTATTTCGAAAAAACATAACTAATTAAAATATATAAAGTAATAATAATCCATAAAATTCGTGTATGGCATAAAAAGTTTTAAAATAATTTAATTTTAATATTTATAATCTCATTTATTTAAATCATTTATTAATATGGAAATCACTACATCGTCATTGTGTCATAAATAAATTTATTTATTAGATGTATAAAAATTAAAAATAAAATACCATGATATAGCAAATATTTTTAGATTTATAATAAATATTAATAGTCTAATATATAACTTATATAACCCCATATGATTTTTTTAGTAAAAATCCATGTTTATGTTATATTTTTCTTTACTTTAAATTAATTATTATAAAATGTCATTTTCACATCAAAGTGGCTCCATGGGGTCCCAAAATTGACCCAATGATGTCCATGGTTGGAAATTTATCATAAAATTGGATTAGGACACGTTTTAGGGTAGTTTAATATTATTATAATATTATTTTTTACCCTTATTTACCAGATTTATCCTTTAAGCAAGGTAAATAAAATAATTTTCTGAAGTTACTGTTCATACTGTCTAAAAATAAATGGTAACTGTTTACATAATTTTGACCCCATGATTCCAAACATGGAAGCAATTTTTTTTTAAATTCCAAACACAGCTGTTTTATTAATTAATTTAAAATTAATTTCCATTGTCAAAACCAAAAATAAGGTTTTTAAGAAGTAATAACTATCAAAAGATCGACATGTGTTTATGTCCAATTTCAAAGTGAAATTACTTAAAATGACCAAAATTTTATTAAATGATAATAATATAATACAATTAAACTTTTAAACCAATTAAATGTACAATATAACTATATAAATAAATTAGATGAAAATGCAGTTTTGATTTAAAATGCAATATTTTTCACTATTCATTAAAAAATAAACTTTATCAGCAAATTATCAAAAATTTAACCAAAGTAAATTTTGATGTTAAAATTTTATAGAATAAGTCTATTTTGACCAAGAGTACATATAATGGTGTAAAACCTATATTTAAAAAGGGTTCTCCATCAAAAAGTGTTAAAACAACATTTTAAAAATATTAGAGTATTTCATGCTTAAAATCATATTCATTATTATTTGAAGCCTCTAATATTCATTAGATAAATGTAAAAACATTTAATAATTATGTAAAATCATAATATAGTTATTTATGTTCATTCCTGGCATTACAACTGCTAGATTTTAACTACAATTTAAAATAAAAATATTATTATCTTATTTTTCAGTATAACTCAATGTTGAGCGCAACGTAAGATTACAAAGAAACTCGTTGTTACGTGTTGAGTAAGCTATTGGAAAAAGAATATCCTTTAATTTAAAAATAATATCTTATTCATAAATATCAATAGAAATTAAAAAGTATTACTCAATAAATATCTGGGCTATTACAGGTAGAGCTCCAACTACCTTCCTGATATGGGGTAACCAACCCCCTAATTGGACTTTGCATTGGACTCGATCCCCCATAAGAACCCATATTTAGAGGGTTCCTACAGAACCTATTTACATGCCCAAACCTTCCACATGTTTTACAGTCAACCGGTGGTCAGGGACACTGACCATACATGTGTCTTTTCCTACCACACTGATTGCAGAAAACTTGATCACTACCCTGAGAGGCTAGTTTCCTTTTCTGATTAGTATGTCCCCCACCACCATGTTGTAAACTCTTGATGTGGTGATTCATAACTTTATAAACTACACCATTGGGTCACCCAACTGGAGCTACATATCCACCACTAGAAGCCTCCTTGAGGTTTCCTTCGGAATTAAGGGCCTGGTTCACCACCTCAGTAAACTTATTTAAGCAGAAGACATTCACCTGGAACGTGATATCATGTCTATGTCCATCATGAAAATGTATTTCCAAATCTACCTAATCCCATTCCAAATATATAAAAAAGTTTTTTAAGTCATTGATGTTTCTAGCCTAATCTATCACTAACATGGACCCCTGGGTCAACCTCAAAAAATCCAAATCCTTCTCCTCTCTTAAGGTCACCAGATAGAAATATTTGAGAAAATATTCCTGGAAATTGTCTCATATCATACCGTCAAATTGTTGGATATTAACCAGAACAGACCACCATCACTTTTCTTGACCTCACAACATTTAATTTACCAACTTGAATATCTTTTAAAGATGAGTCTCTAAGGGATCAAGAATTATTTGAATGGACTCTATCCAAAACTCGACTACATCAGGATCACCCTCTCTAGAAAAAGTTAGATGATACTACAAATGAAAATCCCTAGTTAGCTTGAACATTATCGGCACAACCCACCCTAGGTCCCTTTCCATAATTTTCATAAAATTATAGAAGTTCTCATGGAACTTTTCCTCTCCCCAGTTACCCTAGATCACAAGGTATTTTTTATCCACTTCTAGAGGAGCATGCTCGATAACATTCTATTATCACCCAACCAACACATAATGTTGTGATGGAATCTTCCTTCAATTCCAAACACACATCTCATAACACATAACACAAAACATATACAGTTTTTCCAAAGAAGGATTTACACTATCCACACACAACACATTACCCATACACTATCCCAACAAACATAGTCACGTATCTTTCACGAACCTTAGCCATACCTACCATGGGTCATGGTAAACATGGGAAAACCAACTCACAAAACTACAAACCTTTTTATTAAACACATTTTTTCAACCATTCTCATTTTCACAACATATATTTGACTCTTTTTATCATCTTCCCATCATTACAACTTATCACAAACGGTATTTTTTTAAACCCATTTTAATCTTTCATTAGGAACTTTTCATAAACCATTCATTCACATTTCTCCCATTTACTAATTTTCATTAACATTATTAAAAATCCCATATTTCTAATTTTCAGTGGAAAATAAATGCATTCTGTCCCTCATGTCTCACACATATTCCCTATGTGTTCCTACCTCGATTAATTCAACATATATCCCTTGGTTCCTAAAATTATGCATGAATGCACAACCTCATACCATTATTACCATGAGAAAAATATCATAAAATAGTTACATAACGCAACACATACATCACCCAATGATGAAATATTATTCAAGTATAACAATACACTTCAAGAAAAACAAACCCACCCTGGGTACTTGGGTTTTACCTTGTACATGGGTTAACTACTCCCATGTAAGATCTCATTAATAAGGCCCGGAACATCCTAGTATCCTATCTACCATCCCTAAATAGTAAGACAATAGAAAATGAAACCTCCTATAATACCACTTTTTAAAGTCCCCATCTCGGATCCCACTAAATAAGTGCATTGATCTGGGTCACCACATGTCCTCATACATGTCTCCCCGTATTCTAGAGGTCACTGACTAGTAGTGAGGGTCTAAAAGATCATGTGGGGAGACTATAACCTCTTTATCATAGTAATCCACAATAGATAAAATATGAAATAATGGAAATAGTTGCCAATAAAAAATAAACATGCATTTCCAACTATTTCCCAAAACTAGGTACAAGCCTACTACCAAATAGTAAATATTTGATGTCATGTCATATAGTGTCAAGTGAAAGAAAAAAAAAGACAAACCGAAGAATCCTCAAAACGGGTCCTGACTCCAAGTTTGAATCTCTCATCCATGAAAATCTGATACCCAACTCAACCATCTAGTATGAGGCCTTTTCCCTTGACTTGACCTACAACCATGAAATTTACCCAGGTACCCAATGACAGCCCAAGCAGGGTGTGAGTACAGCTCAGTAGGCTACCACCAATGGTGTCTATAAAATATCAAGTCTAAAAATATTGTGTATGCATGTGTAAAAATGAATAATACAGTAAACATAGGATAAAATAGGATAATAGTTAACAATATTCACTTAAACCATTTAGATCATTTAATCCAAAGTTTGGGAAAATCATTTATAACCCTCGACCTATTCTGACCAACCATTAAGCATAAGAAAATAAAAAAGTTCCCTATCTCACCAGGGAAACCATTTACAATTCAATTACATCACAATAACTTAGAGACTTAGTCTAGGTAGCCTTAACTAATGAAACCATTAGGGGCCTCAAGGCTAAGTACGACTCCCTAACCCATTCGTTCTAGGGGTGGTGTTTAGAGCCTCAGTCCAACCCAACCCATGGTTGTAGAAAATCAGTGAATACCCCACATACCACCAAGACTTGTGAACGTGGTTTATTAACAATTTATCGCATAAACCATTTCAATAACCATAATAAAAAATACGTATAACATTCTTGATTCATGGTTTATTCAATAAATAATTCATCTTCATGCCTTAACCATTTACACAAATCTCATTTACAACCATAAGTTATTTCAAATTACTTTTAATTCACTTAACCCATTCATGATATTCCAAACGACCCCTTATTCCAAGTTAACAACCAACAAAGTCATAATTAGTTTACAATTCATAACCCAAGACAACATGTTAACACTTTCATTATGGGCTCTATGTCATAAAAACTCACTTATACACTTTTCATTTTAATTTCAATATTCAATAAGTAAAAAACCCCATGGGTGGCCCTTAACATGGTCAAATAAACCTCAACGCATCCCATAGGGACCATGAGAAGTTAAATTAAAATTTTACCCAATAAATGTATCATTTCTTACAAGGAAAAAATGGGAAACACAACAATACCAAATCACATCCATATACACATAAATAATCAATGAGACTATGGGATATAACCTATAGACCACCTACCTTGATTCTAAATACAAGCACTCACTTAACCATAGAATTTGCTTCATATTCAATCACCCTTCTAATCCCCAACCTAAGATCTCTTGAGAAAATAGGTTTTAGGGATTTAGAAGAAGAAGAAAAGATACACAATCCCTAATTTGAATAAGAGAATTATGAGGAGTATTATAATCAACCATATCTTTTATTCCCAACCAACGACGCTCCAAATGACCTAGAATAAAAGGAGATCAACCCTTGGGAAGTATAGGGCATTTTGGTTCATCACTAGGGATGAAAGGGGAATAATGGAGGTCAATCGAAAGTAAGATCACTTTAAGACTAAGAGGGAAAAATGGTAAATCCCACTTTTAATGGGGTATTTGGTTTGGCCATATGGTTGACCAAACCATGCACTAAACATGCACCATCCTCTATCCAAGAGAGGTCCAGGCCTCACAGTTATCTAGGGAACCTGTACAGTTTAATAAATCATGATCTAACTATATAAAATGGTTCTATCCTAACCTAAATAGTTTTTCCTTTCCCCTTGCATGGTTTCTTCAAACTGTGCAATTTTTCTACAGGGAAGCATGATTGATATTAACCATGAGAAAACCATGAATCATGAACCATCTGGCCCCGTTTTCCCATCTTTTGTGTAACAAACCCCCAGAACACCCCCAAAACATCTTATAGACTCAAAAAAGCTTCCTTTAACCAAAATAAAGAGACTTTAACTAAAAATTAAACAATAACATACATCAAAAGAAAATCTGGGATCTTATATAAGGTTCACACTAAAACCTTTATTAGATAGATTTATTCAAAAAAATAAGGCTTCTAGGATAAGGGGAAGGAATTTTGGGAGTGATTTGGTTGGAGATTAGTTGAGACAAATTTCTTGGGTTGTGTGAATAATTTAGGGTTGTGAGTGAACTTTTATATTTGAGGAGGAGTGAAATTCTTGTAAATAATAAAAAGTATTCAACTATCTTGGTGTTCCCATTTGTTGGGGTATACCCAAGTCTAGTTGCTTTTCTAAAAATTTTGACCAAATCCTCCACAAAATATCCTCGAGGAAAGGGAAGCCCTCTCCATGGTCGGTAGGATATGTCTTGTCATGTCCATGATTGTTTCTAAAATGGTCTATTCTATGATGGTTTATAAATGGCATGACGATCTTTTAAAAAAAATAAATGATTCTATAAAAAGAATTATGTGGAGTATAAGTACGCTTAAAAGGGAACTGGTGACTGTTCCCTAGTCTATCTATTGTAAGCCTTTGAATAAAGGTGGTCTTGGCATCAAAAATATCAAGCTCTTCAAGGATGCCTTAGAGGCGAATCTCACTTGTAACCTTCTTCGTAATAACTCTAACTCACTCGATTTCCTCAAAAACCGATTTCTTGATAAATTAAAGAAAGGAAATTTAAATTATATGAGGTCTTACTTATATAATTTTATTAAAAATTAATTTTCCAACATCATGTCTACCTCTATATGGATGGTGAGTAAAGATTTTTCTTTGAACTTTTAGCTTGACAACTGGACTGGTGGTTCTCTCATTTCAATGGTTTTCCCCACTCAACCACCTGAGCACACTAATAATACCATTAAAGATATGTTAATCTCTCAGAGATTTAAATTACCTAAAAATATTGAGCAGGTAAATGAAAACTATCCCTTTTCCAACACTGATGATTTTTTCATTTGGGAACCTGGTCATAATGGCATGCCTGACTCTAAATTTTTTTACGACCATCTTCTTAGTAATTCTGAAAAAAAAAATTCGAGTTGGCTATTTTTTTAATAAATTATAATTAAATCCCTCATGATTCACGTTTTTTTGGAGTATTATGCACAAAATGGTTCCCACTAAAACTTATCTTCAATCTTTTGGGATTAAAATTTACTCTAAATGTCGTCTCTGTAATAAATATTGGGAAGACATTAACCACCTATTTATTTCATGTGCTACAACTTTTGCTCTTTAGAATTATGTCTTTGATCATTTTGAGTGAATATGGTTACTTTATGATTCTATCAACACTGAACTACAACTTTGTGTGGATATGAAATCCTCTCAGCAAATCAAGAATCTCTTCATAACTGTCATTGTCGAGCTTCTCGATGTGATTTAGTATGATAGAAATGCTCATATTCATAGAAACTACTCATTTAGTATTAATGCAGGAAAGATGAGAATCAGAATTACCATTTGGGAAGCTACCTATATTTATAAGGGTATTTTCATTAACACAGTTAGCGACTTTGGATTCTGTGGTGGCTTGGGGTGAAGGGTATTTATCCTCACTCTTGACGCACTTTTTTGAGTTTTCTGGAAAGCTCCACCCCCATGATTGATCAAAGTTAATGTTTATGGTGCTTCTACAGGAAACTCAAGACCCTTGGGTTGTAGAGTTATCTATATAAACCACTCTGGTAAGATGCTATGGTGATTCTATTGAATATATGGTGTCACCTCATCACTGGAATCCGAAATAATGGGAGTGATTCATGCAATCTCTTTTGAGAAGAAAATTGGCTGGAACAGTCTCTGTATTAAAAGAGATTCGATGACCATTGTGCAAGATATTTGGAATGGTGTAGTGCACCTTGATTGGATGATTACTTCATGTTGGATAGACTTTCTGCATTCGCTTATGGATACCAGCTATATTGGGAATCATACCATTCGTGAGGCAAATAAGGTCACATATGGCCTTACTAATATAGTAGTCGACCAAGAGATTACAAGGTTAAACAGAATAAATTTTGATTTATTTTCTCTTTATGATAGGTATTGTAAAAAAACACCATATTCTAAACTCATGTAATACTTTTCTTTAATAAATTTAGAGTTTTGGTCTTCGACCAAAACACCACCATTTTAAAAAATATTAATTGAATTAAAAAATATAAATACAATTATGCAGTTAAAATATATTATGTTAAAATATGTTTAAGATGACATATTCATCTAAAAAATCAATTTAATATAATAATTCATTAAATTTACTTCACTTTTAATGTCCATAATATCATTTATTTTATTTTATTATTAACTAATTAATTATTTTGTTTGCATTTCGTAAGCACTAAAAGTAATTATATAATCTCTAAAAAATAAATATAATTTATTATGGTAATAATAAATTATTTATATTTTAAAAGGAAATGTATAACTGAACCAATGTTATTTTTGTTCTTATACCAAATTATTATAGATATTAATCTCAAGTAAGGTAATTTGTTTGTATTTTTCTTCACTTAACTTATCATATAGGTAAATTTCAATGAAAAGTATTAAAAAACACATAAAATTTGAGCCCAAGGATATAACAGAATAAATATGTCCATAAAATGGCTGTTGAAAAAATGGGCAGTTCATTTTATACCTTATATTCTAAGTTTAACCACTAAGTAAACTCATGTTTACCTTAATCACTATAATTAATTTTACCAATTTTCAATTATCGTTATGATAAAAAATTAAGTTTAACTTATAAGATAATATAAATTATTATTATTATAAATATTGAATACATTTTTCCAAATTCAACACACAAAAGTGGAAGAATTTAATTTAAAATTAATCCCATGGATGAGATGATCATGTAGATTTTTAAAGTGAAAATGTTCAAAAGTTTTAATTTTTTTTATATCCAAATTCAATATGAAATTGATCACAATGACATAAATTAAATTAATTGATATAAAATTGAACTAATTTTTCTTGAAAACCAATTAAAAATATAATTTAACACTATAAATCATTTAAATGAAAAGGTAGTTTTCAATTAAAATTTAGTATTTTTCACTATTCATCAGAAAATGAAACTTCTCAAAACAATCCCAAAAATTAACCCTAAGATAATTTTTTTATTAATAATTAAAAAATGAAGTTTATTTTTTCATATAAATTTTATAAATTTTTTAAAAATTAATATTAAATTTGGTGCGCCAAGAACAATTAAATTGTCTTTTAGAAAAAATACCGTTTTTCTGAAAACATATTTTTTTCTTTTAAATGATTATTATTTTATTTATAATCAATAGGTAGATAATAATTTTTTAATATATATTTATATATTCATAATTTATTTAATCCAATTTATACCATCCATTCTAATGACTTAGTGATAACTATCATATTAAATAATAATATTAATAGTATATTGTTACTCGGTAAAACTCGGTCTTGCATGTAACATAAGATTTCAAAGAAAATATTTGTTGTGTGTAACACATGATAAAATAATTGTTGTGTGTAATGAAAGATAAAAGTAATGTTTCATGTTACATACACTTTTGAATAAAATTTTATTCTTTTATAATTTATGGGTGTTACATCATCATTTATTGAATACCTGAATAAACACTTTATTTATAAATAAATATTTTATCCATAAAATAGTTGAAAAATATTTGTTAAATATTAAATAAAATAAATAAATATAATTTATTCAAAATCTGGTGAATAAATATTTATTAAATTTATGTGATCGATAAAACTTGAATAAAATTATTCCTCGCTCTTGTGAATAATATTTATTCTGTTAAATAAATTAAAATAAAATTTAATTTAGATCAATGGAAACACATAGTGTGTGACCCTCTAGGATTATTTTTCATTTTAATTATGTAGGATCACCTAAATTCCAAGATTATTTTCTAAAAAGGTGTTAAGGAACCCAAGATAAAGAAATTAACTTCAGAAAGATGAAAACCATATATGAATGCTCATTGTGTAATATAATCCCTTTGTCTCAATATCTCCTCAACCTAGTTTAACATATGTGTCATCATTCTAAATTTTTGATATAAATTTCTTTGACTATCTAAAATAAACATCATTTCTCCATGTCCATGGAAGTTAATATAACAGTTAGATTTCAATGAAAAGGATGAGATATCAACTTCCATAAATATGTGGAGGACAAATCCTTCCCCAACTTATTTATTAACAACATGTTATTTGTGATGCACCCAAAGTATCCAACTTCACTATGAAATGTTATCATCATGGTTTATGATATATATATATGTTCATGGTTCATAACATGAATTGATAATAATCTTAAAGTCTAAGGAACATTATACGCACTCGTAGATAAAATTATACGATGACACCAAAAACATGTAGAATTACTAATGGCGGGTCTATTCTCATAATATACCATCTCAAAGATTAAAAAGTGTTAAATTCAAGATAATAATCCTAATACACTTCTGAGAACTAAAACCTGATGATCTATATACTATGTTCTCAATCACAGTATTCTTTCTGACTATAGAACTATTTTATGGAATATCATCACACCCTTCCAAGGTTCTTATTATAGTGGGGATCTGCTCTGACCTTATCAGTTTTGTAGATAATCTAGGACATTATCACATCAATTTTATATATAATAACTCTCAATACGTGATAGGATATGTATATCAACATTCAATAATTTGAATATTCATGAAATCTAAATTAAAATTTAGTTGGTTATAGGGAACCGACTCCAACAAGTCAATATTCTTATTTGCCTATTTTCACAACTCCACATGACTTACCTCCTTGGATGTTGATGAAAGAACCAAAATTATATTTGGTGTTATTAATTCCAAGAAATATGGATAAGAATATCGATGTTTATTTGAACCCATTGATTTATGAGCTAATTTTATTATAGAATGATGGTGTGCCTACATATGATGTGGTTATAGATCTGAATCTTATACTTAAGCTATATTATTGTGGATAATTAGTGAATTTATATCATATGATATATTATCTAGATGGAGTGCACATGGTCCAAAGTCTTTTATATAATTCATGGATGAAAAAAATCATTTATTCTTATTAATGGAATAAAGGACTATTTTTTATATTTTCCTCAGATATTTCTTCCCACAGAATATACATTTTAATGGAATGAAAATAATTTTTTAAAATGTATAATTGAAAGAGATTAACCTCCATTAGTTCTCTCAAGTATGAATTTAAAATATATTATCTCTTCATTACCTTATATTACATTTGGACTGACTATAAACTAATAAAAAATAGGCTGTTTTGAGGGAGATCATAATTGCAGAAAGTAAATTATTTTTTGGGAGTCACCATATTGATCTAATTTTTTGATTCATCATATGTTAAATGTAATTCTTATTGAAAAGAACTATTTTGATAACATATTTTGTACTGGGTTTGACACACTAGACAAGAAAAAAATAATATATAATCACAATTAGATATTTCCCAAATTTACAGGAGTCTCAAACTAGATTTATTTGAAAATTAATGATCACAAAATTTAATGAAGCCAAAATTGACTTATGCACTTTATAAATAAGATCATTTATTATTATTTCAGTTGATTAGATATTTGAGGTTACCAGATGGATATAATTCTAATTTGTCTCATTGCATTGGAAATAGAAAAATTATCAGGTTAAAAACTATTGATTGTCATGTCATAATGGAAAATTTATTATCTCTTAGCCTTAGAGGGTTTTTGAATTCATCAATATGATATGTGTTGACTGAAATATCATATTACATCTAAGATATTTATGACACAACAACATACTAAGATGCACTGAGTATGTTGTAAAATGATATTGTTCTAATTTTATGTAAATTTGAAAAAATATTTCCATCGCCCTTATTTGACTTAATGGAACATTTATTATTGAATTTTATATATAAAGCTAAATGTGTAGGGCCAGTACATTTCTGATTGATTTTACCATTTGAGAGATGTATAAAAATAATAGAAGAATAAGGTTCATGAAAAATCAGTGATTAAAGGGTTAATTATTATATCATAATTTTAGGTGTAGATTTCAAATTTCTAATATTATTTTTTCCAATTTGAGTGTCCTTAAAAACATAACAAATGAATTAAAATAAGGGAAATGTTTATGATGTCACACACCATTAATTATTAGTATTTAATCATACTAAACTTTATTTTTGTAGTCATCATGAATGATTTATCTTAGATGAATAAATACATAGATATCATATTTATATTCTAACAAATTATGAATAAATGACATGATTTGTGGAGTAAGGATTACTTTGTTTATATTTTTGAATAATTTTTAAATTAAAATTTATAAAAAAATTATAGATTATATGTAGATCATATAAAAAATTAATTCACAAAATTACCCCGACCTCTATTGAATAATTTCAACAACATAATATTTCCTTCTAGTATCAATTATTGGTAACATAAATTTTTTATGATCAATCATATAAAATTAATTTTTTATTTTATATGATATTAATTATTTTTCTATTTATATAGGCATCACAACATAGAAATAAAATTGATAATAAATTATGTTCATTGAGTAATCCACTATCTAAATTAGTCAAATATTTTAATGCATATGTGGTTAATGGATTTCTATTTCATACCCACATATATAGTGAATAAAAAAATCAATTAATAGTGTTGATTTTTTTCATAGTATCTTATTAAAAATAAATCATGGTTGAATTTTATGGTATTATGGAAGAAATAGTTACGTTATATTATATGGGTAAGAATTACATATAAATGTTAAATATCATTGGTTTGATACTGACCGAGGGTTTTGTGTTTAACCATGAGATGGAATCGTTGATATTAAATATAAAAGTAATCTAGTAGTAAAAAACCCATTTTTTATAAAATATAAAACACTTCAAGTTTATTATACAAATTATTATGATAATTCAAGAGATTTAAATGACTGGTGGAGTGTAATAAAAATGAAATCTCATGGAAACTAGTTTATGGAAAATAAAATTGGTTCTGTTGAAGTGTAATATGTTGAAAATTTTCAAGAAACATCATCAAATATATCTCTTACTTGAATAGATATATATATTGATGATGATACCTCATAATTATGGGACGATGGTGTTGATATAGTCAATGATGTAACCAAAGAATTTGAAATTACTAGCAATGATGAAATTAATGGCCATATGGAAATTGATGTTGTTGAGGAGGAAGATGAAGACATTGAAACTGATAAATATTAAAATGAAGATGAAGATGAATATTGAGTATGGTGTATTATTTCTTTCAATAAATATTTATGAGTTTCATATATTTTATATATACATTGAAAATTATTTATAGGTAATATATTTTTTCATTTAGTTTCTTAGAAAAAGGTTCTATAATTTTTAAATTATTTATATTTTTTATAGATTATAGATTTTTTGATAAAAATAATAATATTTTTATGATGGATCAAGGGGATTATGAAAAATTGATACATTTCATGACTTATGATATGATACCTAGAGATAATTCTCATGATTTTTCAACCAAGGGTGTTGACATGACATTGGCTACTAGGAACGGTTGGATCCCTACGTGATTGATGATTTTAGATCATATTCTAGAGTGAAGTCCATCTATTGAATTTGATACTCATCGAAGGAACTACGTTTAAATATTAATTTTATTTTGTTTAATTAAAATTTATTTTATTTATTAATTATCTTACCAAATATTATTATTTTCATAGTTTTTCACATCTAGTTGTTGGTCATACAAGTGCTATTTTGAAAAATCATTTTTATACTCCATGGGCATCATGGGATCAGGTTTCTAGTGAGTTATGTTATTATATATTATAAAATTTAATGGTATGTATAAATAAACAATGTAATTTATTTTAACTTTATATAATTTATAATTTTCTATATTATTAAATATTTTCTAGATTTATGGTCTCTTATTAATGAGAGTATGAGACCCTCTATCTGGGAAGAATGAGAGGTTTGCATGCACAATCATTTACATTAGTTTCTATATATCCTTCAGAGGAGAGATATTTTGAGAGTATATGTGACTATATTTTATGAGTCTTGTAGGCCTCATAGACTAGATTATGTCCCCACAAAGGCTTGGGTGGTATTATATACATATTATAGAAGAGAGATTTTCTAGAGGAGATCTAATTCTGATTAATAGAATTATGGGAGACATGATTCCACACAAAATTTGGGATTTTTAATTTCATTATAGATCATCGAAATTTGTTAATTTATATTACTTAATTAATTATATATATGTATTTTTAATAAAAAAATGTATATTATAAATTTATATAGTCTATATTTGATCCATCCATTATAGATTTTGATTTGTATAAGTGGATGTAAATTGATAGTCTTGGAAAAATTATTGGGGGTGGAAATAGATCGTGGTTAGTATTTAATTAGTATTTTAAATTAACATAATGTTTTTTTATCTTATTAAATTATATTTATATAGTTTCAGTAGACATATGAGGTTGAGGTTTCTAACATCCATGAGAGTCAGGCTGAGAAAAAGGGTGGTGATGATCAAGGCTCCTACAAGTCACATTTTGATGATGTATCTTTGATATGAGCAATGATGAGTGGTCTTTAGAAAGGCCGAGTGATCAATATAGGTTCATGATCGACCCTATATAGTTACAATTGAATTGAAGTGATGGCATCATATGGATCAAAGGGAGCATGTATGAGTTTGTCATTATGACCATTTACTACAGAATAGTATAAAGAGATATTATATGATTAATATTAGCGTATATATAGATTAGATAGAGAGCAGGAATAGTAGTGATAACAATAGGAAGATAAATGGAATCAATTGGACCATTGACATGAGATGTTGATGAATTATATGCAATGACTTACATGTGGTTTAGGGATGGATTTTAGACTTCAAGATGGAGCTAATCCCCCACATTTTTAATGAAATTATAAATTTATTTCCTTTTATGTAATTTTTTTTGTAATTTATTTGATGAAATTTTATAATTCATACATGTTTTTTTAAAATTTTCATTATTCTTCTAAATTTTGAGTATTTTACGATGAATGAGAAAATAATCCATAAATAATTATTTGCAACATATTTTCTATTCCATTGAAAATAATTATTTGTGATGAAACAAGAAATCAGTCACAAAAAAAATTGTAGTGAAGTATTTGTGATAGAACAAGTAATGCTTCACAAATAATTTTACATCACACTATTTTTGATGGATACATAAAAAAAATACTATTTAAAAATTGGTTTTACACAATAGAATACTTGAGATGTATTTTAATCAAAAATAACTTTTTGTAATGGATTATTTCATAAATAACTTGTTGTAAAAAACCCAATTCTTTAGTGTAAAAGTGACTTAGTATATAACTACCCCCATGATTGAGAAGTATTTATTAATTTGTTGAAAATATTTATTTAAGAGGGAATTACATATCTATTTAATATACTAGGATAACTATATATTTAATAAATTCAAGGCTCAATATTCATGTGAGTTGTGTAGCATTGCAAACCGAATAACCTAGTTTGGACCGGAGATCCACATAACCTCATGCCTGCCACCCCACATATAAGAGGATTTTGACTAGTGGAGAGGGTCTAAAGTAACATGGGGATACTATAACCTCTTTAATCATATACATCATAGGATAATACATCATAAATATAGTCTAAATAAATAACACAATAGAACATAGTACAAATAATTGCTACAACAGATGTCATGAAAAGGATTAGTTGTATAGGTAAATAGAAGCCCAATTTGGAAAGTCAACAAGTAAAACTGGATGAAATAAATAAATAAAAAATTAATATGATATCCTTCCTTAGTCCATTCTGGTTTTGTATCCATCTACCATCTCCAAGCTCCTCATTGATCTATCACAGGTCCCTTTCCCTTTCTCAGATCCCTGGACATGAAGTCTATAGGCACACCACGTTTCCCATGTAGGGTGTGAGTATAAACCCAATAGTAAACTACCAATACATCCTTAACATAAGTTCATGTATTTATATATGTTTGTGACATTATGGAAAAGTAAAATCAATCCCAATAATACAACTAATAATGTACTGATAAATAGTACACTAACCAAGAAACCATGAGCCCCTACTCCACCTACTTCAGTGCCATGCTAGAAGAATATAAAATTTAAAAGATCACATGAATTAGATAATGTTGTGTAACTCTATCTAGATTTAAGGAAAATTAATGATCCACCTTTAAGAAAAAACTTCCTGCTCACCTTTAAGGTAAAGACTTACCCCAGACTCATGGTTACCTACTTTTATATGATGATATTCACACTTGTCACACCCATGTTTTGTAATCTCTCTCATACATAAGGATATTCCCCATTAATAGATCACACAAGAATGGATGGTCACTCTTAAAAAGGTGATATGGAATTCCACCATTCATTCCAAGATAAGGTGCAAACCATCCTATACAAATCCATCACCAATTAATCATGCCATCCATACTCCCCCTCTAAGTACTCGGCTAAGTCTATCAGGGCCACCTATCAACCAGGACACTAAAATAGAGATTCCACTATCTGTTTAAAAAAAATATATATGTAATCACATAGAAATGAAATATATATCACAATAAGTAATTTAATAGGCTATTAAATATTTGACAAGTAATAAATGAAATTTCAAGGAACACATAAGCATAAAAAAGAAAAGGTATCACGAGCATACTATACACTTCAAGCATGCCGATCAAGTAAGGGTATCTATACTAGGAACACACACAATCAAAATATGAAAAATAATTTCACACAAATGCTCACTATGGAAAGTAATTCCTACCTCTATCATGATGAATTGAAATCCAAAGGTTAATTAATAAATTTTCACCCGAAACACCCCTGTATATTAATCAGTTCTATCCCCTCATAAAGAATTCCTAGAACTGATTCAAATTATTTTATTTCAAAATTAAAATATCTTCATGAGATAATAATTTTATTCTTTATAATAATCATAAAATTATCATGTACTAGTTATTTATTATTATTTGATCATTCCAAGTTATCATCCTTTGTAGTTTAATCCAAGCATTTAACAAGAAATATTAGACATAATAATTTCAAAATTTTCAAATAAAACAATGTGAATAGAAATTATAGATTCTTACATGGAATTTATCCCTTGAAAATGATAAACCCAATAATAAAGGAGAGAGAGAGAGTTATAACATGCCTGGAAACTAGAAGAAGAACTCAGATTGATTGAATAAGACTTCATAGATTTTTTATAAAGTCTTTTTGGGATGTTCAAGCTCAAAAGGATATCCAAATTAAAGGTAGTAAGTAGTTTGAGTATTTTAAAAAGAAAACCAAGGTGTTTTGTCTTGTAGTATTGAAACCTAAAATTTAAAAACCATTTAATTCTCCTTTGTAGTGAATCTTTAATGTAGTGTTTAAAATATTTTAAAAAAGGTGTTATGAATTTAAATGAGTAAAAATGATTAATTTCCCATGTTTTTATGATTTTAAAATCAGGAAATGAATTTTCATGTTGGTGTTGAGAAGAGAAAAATGAAAAATTGGGTAAAAAACTACCTTTACGCCAAAAAGGGCACTGCATAAAGGTAACATGGATTTACCCATACATAGTAGGTAATAGGTATCTCATGAGGTTAAGGTGTTTTACCCTTACATAGGTCCTGAATTAAGATTTACCTTTATGTATAGGCTAGGTTTCCCTTACATAAACTTTGAAAAATAAGATTTACCTTTACAAAACTCATAATTACCTTTATATTGGTGCTAGGTTACCCTTATGCAACCTATAATAATTAAGGTTTTCCTTTAAGTAGCACCCAAATAATTCAAATTACCATAACTTAGCTCCAAAAAACTATCTTATATATAGGCATAATGTATTTACAGTTACATAAATCATAGGGCCTCTGTAAGGGTATAAATTAAATTGAAAATTATTAAATTTTCACATGAAAAGACTTATAAATTATAACCAAAACTGTCTATAAATAAAATAAAAAAAGAGGATGTTTTAATTCTCCCCCTCTAAGGAATTTTCATCCTTTGCCTATATATTTATTGCTCAATTGTATAATTCCATTAAGCTTATACATAAAATTCCCACTCTCAAGTATCTTCTTGAATATTTCCATGATTCCATAGGACTCTAACAAGTAGCACTATATTTTCTCGTAATACCTTCTTACTCCAAACTATGATCCACACTAGGTGATCCAAAAATGATGCATCATGCTTTAGCTCAACACCCTCATAGTCGATCACATGCATAGGATTGGGCATGTACGTCCAAATCTAAGATACATGGAACACATTATGCATAACTCGATATCATGGAGGAAGATATAAATGACAGGACATTGTCCCAAAATGCTTGATTATCTCAAATGGTCTAAAAAATACTGGATTTAGACTCCCTTGGTTTCATAACCATCAATTTCTTAATCAAGGATTCAACCGTAAGAAAACTTAGTCCCCCAAAAATAAACTACAAGGGTCTCCACTTATAATTTGAATATTAATTATGCATTCTATGAGTGGTTACTGACCACTTTTAGATCAATTTCACTCTCTCAGAGGTCACCTCTACTAAAATAGGCCCCAAAACTACTATCTCACTAGCCTCATGCCAAAATAGTGGCGAGAGACATGATTGACAATACATATACTAAAAAGGTGCCATATGGATTGATTCATGGAAGATATTGGTGTAAAAAACTCAACCAATACTAAGTGATCCTTCCAAGATCCATCGAATCCCAATAGGCATTCCCACAACATATCTCCTAATATCCTGATTGCCCTCTCAGACTATCCATAAATCTATGGATGGTATTCCATACTCAATTTAAACTTGGAACCCAAGGCCTTCTGTAATCCCTACCAAAATCATGAAATGAAATGTATGTCTCTATCTAATACGATGTTCAACGAATCTCCATGTAGGCATACAATATCGTGTACATATATCTTTCCCAACTCATCAACTGAGAGGGTCTCTTGAAACGGAAAGAAATGATCCACTATCATTATCTGAGGGACTATCACCCAAACAATATCACAACACCTTTCGGTCCTAAGTAACTTCATCATGAATTCCATCATCAAGTTAACCCACATAAAAGTAGGTATTGAAAATGGATTAAGTAAACTACCAAGATATTGATTCTAGGGATTTACCTTATGGAAGATAAGACATCATGAGACAAAACATACAATGTTTATCTTCATACTTGGCCAAAAAAAACAATGTCAGATATCATGGTACATCTTTATCAGCCCCGGATGCACCACCCATTTCGAAGCATGAGAGTTTCTTATCAGCTCATCCCTCAAGGAAGCTGGCGCTACTATCCTCCCATGAATATTGATCACATATTAATAGTCTGAGGAACACACTAGGACCGATTCATATCCAACCAAGGAGTCTTGTATCACCACACACTTGGGATCCACCTCTTATAAAGGCCACTCTCTAAGCTCTTACATCTCTTGTGTCTTCTTGCAGATAGGGTCATAACTATTGTGAACCCTAAGTAACATACTGGTATCATTGTAAAAACACAAATCCTAAACCATTTATTGAGGCATCAAAATACACCGTATAACCAATCACAGACTTTGAAAGAATCAAAACTGAAACCATCATCAATTTCCTCTTTTACTATAGTAAGGACTCTACATACTAATCATACCACACAAAATTAACATTCTTCTTGGTTAGTTCCTTCACAAGTTGTACCAAATGGAATAAGTCTTGGTTAAAGTTTTGATATTACCCCACAAACCTAAGGAATCTTCTAATCTAAAACACATTCCTAAGATGTTCCGAAGACATTATGGCCTCTACCTTCTTCATGTCCACCAAAATCCCTATATCAGAATTCACATTCCCAAGTAAACACAACTACTAAATACAAAAGTTCCACTTCAACATTTTGGACTAGATATGATGTTTTCAATGTGCGCTCAAAGAAATCTAAATGATCCTATCATGTATATCAAAAGTATTAGAATATATCAAGATATTATCCACAAATACAGTGATAAAAGTGTCAAGATATGGATGCAAATATTGTTCATGAGTTCCATGAACACAACTAGTGTATTTTTTATCCTAAAAGGAATGAAAATATACTCATATAATCTATATCTACTCCTAAAATCTATATTGGGAATATCCTTCTCTATGACCCATAATAGATGGTATATTGAAAAAATATTAATCTTGTAAACCCACTTGGCTCTTTGTAACTGATCAAAAAAATCATCAATCCAAGGTAAAGGGTACTTGTTCGACACCATTACCTGATTCAGTTTCCAATTGTCCACATAGATCCATCGAATATCATCTTCCTTCTTAGAAAACAACATCGGATCACCCCAAGGATATGTGCTCATTATGATAAATCCTTTCACCTCTAAATCCTCTAATTTAACCTTAAACTCTCCCAAATTAGTTAGTTCAATTTGATAAGAAGAAAAAAATATATATTCTCCAACCTGAACCAAGTCTAGTCCCATCCTACCCACTGTAAAATCCCATTCACTAGTCAACATGAACCTCTCTCCTCTAGGGGTGGTGAAAGACATGGGTCTGTGAGAGAAATAAATATGATCTTGATAATTGGTTAACCAATCCATTCTGAATATTCTTTAGAAAATTTTCCCTCTTTGATCATGAAGTCCTAGATATTTTCATAGTTGGAAAAACAACATATGACACATAGGATATCACTAGTGATAATAATTTTTTTCCAAAGGCATGTTTATAGGGAGTTACTCAGAATATAAATTAACTAGTAAATATAGACCAGAAAAACTGTGAGAAGACATGAAATAATGGGAAGATATTGTATCAAATAAATAAGTAAATAAAACATATGTAATCAAGAATATACCTCAAATTGTAGAAGACCCTTCTCAACTGATGGTTAGAACCTCATCTATCACATAAATTCCTCCTACCAGTTGAGAATGACCTTTCCTTTGTTTTACATGACTCACTTGAGTCACTATAGTTAGTGGGACCTGAATTTTCAATTGAGGACCCTTGATCACACCCTAACCTAAGCTCTTCGAATCTAGACATGTCTTATTAGAACAAAAGTGCTGGAGATGACCCATCTTTCCACATCAATGTAATTTCTTAGGGGAACTCATGTATGATGTTCCAAAATTTCATTTCCATCCATAGTTGTAGTACACAGATGAAACTCTTCCTATAGAGGTTGTAGAAGAGGCCGTACTCTACTCCACCTGTCTTCCACCCCACTTTACCTCCTCATCCTTCCTATTCCTACCATCAGAAGAGTCACTCACTATAGTACTGGGAAGTCTAGTCATCAACACACTGTTAGCTGGAATAAATCTTGTACTCTTGTACTCCTATATCCCCTTCAAAAAATTTAGGGCCTTATAATCCACTTGAGCATACATTTTCAATTCAAATACCCTAACATGAAATTTGTGCACTAGATGAAGGACAATCTTGAACTTCCAAGCCTTTTATGCCTCATTACCAACCAAAAGAGGAGTAAATCTCATAAACACTATAAAAATATATGAGTAAGAATAAATTTAAATCACCCATATTGAATGTCTATACCCTCATGATATTAGTCTTACATTAGCATATCAAGAAAGAACTCCTCAAAGAATAAATCCTTGAAGGCCTCCCAAGTAATACCCTCACACCTTCCCACCTGACCCACTATACCCCACCACTTCATAGTATTTTATCAAAGAATAAAGTCTATAATATTTAACTTTGTATCCCTTGGAGTCTCTACACAATCAAATATTCACTTTATGATATCAGTATATCCCTCAACATCTTAAAGTCTACCAGTTCCCTGGAATGCTCTAGGGAGTTGGAGCTAAAATTCTTAGGCATAGTCACCATTATATAATGTGACCCATTACCTGAGTAGGTGTAATTTTTAAGACTCCTAAATATGGTGGGTTTACCACCCGAAACATTAGATCAGCCATGGGAGCACACTCAGGTACATCCTCCTATATATCTGGTGGTGGAACGAGTATGTCATCCTGAGAAGGAGCATTTTAGTGTCTCTAGAATGATTTTTTTTTATAAAATTTGAAATGAAAATTTATAATTCCTATAAAAACATTCTTACTAGAACAATATAATTATTTATAGGAAACACATATGGAATTTCTATCATAGTACCTATCCTAGGAGATACCCACACATAAGGTATTACCCTGCTAGTTCTACCTAAGGTTCAATCCTAGTCCTCCATACCCACACATTATTCATAATCATATATATAACATAATAACATTCTCAAGTATAACTAACTAATTCCAAAAAAATATATCACAAAAATAGAGAATACATATATATCACTCAACAGTTGGAACAAATCATGGAATTTCATTAAAGAAATATTTTTCAACAATCAATATGTATATATATATATATGACATGTGATTCTATGTGCCTAATCATAATGCATGAAGGCACCCAAATACCATAAAACAGTAATAAAAATCCCATCATTGATAACTCAGAAGTATTTTACACATGAGCTAACTAGGAACATATAAAATATCCCACCCGACTTCCACACAACCTACCTGCTTTCTACCATAACCCCAAAAGAAAAGAAAGTAAACCTCGGGCCTTTGAAACCACTTTGTAATTCCCAGACCTGAATAACTTTCTTTGGGATAGAGAATCACATAACCTCATGTGTGATTACCTATATAGAATATGATATCCTTATCCTGCATCCATGTCCTAGCTCTAGGATACTCAAAAACCTGTCACAAGGCCCTTACCCTTTTTCAGATCCCTGGTTATGAAGTATTCATGAACACCATGATTCCCTTGTAGGGTGTGAGTATAAAACTATTAGAACATCGCCAATGAATCCTTTAAATAATTTCACATGTATATAAAAGTGTATCACATGATGAAAAAGTGAATGTGCACTCAAGCATACAACCAAACATGTACCAAGAGATCATGCACTAACCAAGCTTCCTCTAGCCCTGACCACATATTCTTCAATGCCATGTCAAAATATTATAACATGTAATCAATATCATGACATAGATCATGATATGTAACTCTATATGAATTTAAATAAAATTCACGTTCATCCTTTAGGTAAAAACTTTTGACCCGCATTTAAGTGATTGTATTACCCATGACTCATGGTTACTAACTCGCCTCTGGTGGTATGCATGCTTTTTACACCTGTATAATAGAATATCTCTCATACAAAATGATTTTCCCCATAAATATATTACACTAGATTGTATAGAAACTATTCCAAAGGTGTTATGTCACCCCCATGAATTCCATGCCAAGGAACTAACTATCCTATGCAAATCCATCACTAATGAGTCATTTCGTCCATGCTCCCCTATAAGAAGTCAGCTAAGTCTGTTAGGACCACCTTTCAAACTGGACACTAAAATAAAGATTCCACTAGGTATGAAAAAAATATATGGCATAGCATAGTAAGGTATAATATATCAAAATAATTAATTCCACATGATATGAAGTATTACACATGTAATAAATGAAATAGAAAGTAACACACAATCCATAAAAAAGGAAAGATCTTAGGACTACCCTAGACATGTCAAGCATGTTGATCAGGTAAGGGTATCTATACTAGGAACATAAAAAATCCAACCATTCCAAATAGTTTCACACAATGGTATAATATTGTAAGAACTTCCTACCTATAGCTTTTCAAAGAAAAATCCAAAGGTTCACTATGGAATCATCACCTAAAACACATCTACATATTAATCAGTTCAATACCCTCACAAAGGATTCCTAGAACCTATTCCAAATATGTTATTTTCAAAAATTAAAATCTCCTAGTCGGATAATAATTTATATCTTTAGAATAATTCTAAAATTTTCATCTAATAATTATTTCTTATTCTTTGACAATTATTGGTTATTATCTTTTATGATTAAACCCAACCATTTAACAAAAAATATTGGCATGATAATTTCAAAAATTGAACATGAAATAAGGTGAATAGAAATTTGACATTACTACATGTAATTTATCACTTAAAAATACTACAACCATGAATAAAGGAGAGAAAGAGTTCTTCCATGCTTGGAAACTAGATGAACTTATATTGTTTAAAGAAGGCTTCACATATTCTGGATAAAGGAGTTATAGGATTACTAGAATCAAGTTGATATCAAAATATAAGGTAGTAAGAGGTTAATGTTTTTTAAAAAGAGAACCAAGTCATTCTATCTTGTTTAATTGAAACCTCAATTTAAAAATACTATCTAATTTTCTATTGCAATGAATCTTGAATGCAATGTGTTTAAAATGTTTTAAAATAAGATTTAAAAATTTAAATAAGTCAAAATAATTAATTTCACACTTTTTTAGGCTTTCAAAATCATGAAACACATTTTTATTTTTGAGCTAAAAATAAAAAAAATGAAAAATTGGGTTAAAAAATAAATTTATACTGAAAAGGTCATTACATAAGGGTAACGTGGTTTTACCCTTATGCAGTAGCTCATCACTGTCGTATGAGGATAAGGTGTTTTACCATTATGTTGGTTATGAATTTATACTTACATTAAAATATAGGATGGGTTACCATTAAATAACATTTAAAAAATAAGAGTTTTCTTTACACAACTTAAAATTACACTTATGTTGGGGCTAGGTTACCCTTATACTATATTTTAGAATTAAGAGTAACCTTTACACAACACCTAAAAAATTTAACTTATCTTTACATAGATACAAAAAATGGGCCTATGTAAAGGTATAATGTATTTAACATTATGTAGATAATAGGTTATATGTAAGGGTTAAAATAAAATTGAAAATTATTAAATTTTCACATGAAAAGATTATTGAATTATAACTAAAAGTGTCTAAATAAAATAAAAAATGAGGATGTTATAATTATACCCATCTAAGGGATTATCATCCTTTAGAAGTGTCTCTATAATTCATATTTAAATAGATAGGGACATTTAGTTAATACATTATTTTTCCACTCAATGTCTCTTGTTGAATACTTCCATACGGTCATAAGACTCTAAAAATTAGAATTGTCTTTACTCATAATACCTCCTCACTCTGGTCTATGATCTAGATCAGGTACTCCTCAACTGATGCATCATGCACTTTATCAAGGTCCACTTAGTCGATCACATGTGTAGGATTGGGCATGTACCAATAAAGAAAAGATACATGGAACACAATATGCATACCTCGATATCATGGAGGAAGATCCAAATAGTAGTCCATTGTCCTGAAATTCTCAATAATCTTGAATGGTCTGACAAATCCTGATGCTATATTCTCTCTCTTTAATAACCATTGATTCCTTGATTGAGGATTCAACCACAATAAAACTCAGTTTCCCACAATAAACTCCAAGGGTAACCTACTCCTATTGGAATACACCTATTTTCTTCTTTGAGCAGTTACTAAATACTTCTGGATAAATTGCACTCTATTGGAGGTCTCTTATAATAAATCAATCCCTAAAACTACTACCTCACAAGTCTTATACCAATATAGAGGTGAGTGTCATGACTGAATTTAAAGAGCCTCAAAAGGTACTCTATGGATTGACACATGGAAGATATTATTATATGAAAACTCAACCAAGGATAGGTGATAATCCCAAGATCCATTAAAGTCCAGAAAACATGCCCATAACCTACCCTTTAATATCAAGATCACCCTCTTATATTGTCCATCAATCTATGAATGGTACGCTATACTTAGTTTCAATTGGGTACCCAATAATTTCTATAATTCATACCAAAACTCGGATATGAAACATGTGTGTCTGTATAATACGATGATTAAAGGTGCTCCATTTAGGCATACAATCTCCCATATATAAAACATCACCAACTCATCCACTGAGAGGGTCTCTTGAATCAGTAAGAAATGATCCACTTTCTTTATTCAATCAAATATCACCCAAAATAAATCTTGACTCATTGGGGGCCTGAGTAACCCCATCATGAATTCCATCATCAAGTCATCCCACTTCCATATAGGTACTGAAAGTGGATAAAGAAAACCACTCGGACACTGATACCCAGACTTTACCCTTTGGAAGATAAGGCATTGCATAATAAAACTTTTGGCCTGGCTCCTTGACAATTTAATTATTTTATGTTTTTATAATTACAATATCTCATAATTTCATTATTTCGAAAATTATAAATGAATTATTGAATTTCAATTATTTTTCATCAATTCTATTTTTAACCTTATCCATATTTTGAAATTCGTCAACATGGTGAATTCGGCTATATAGTGATTTCAACTATATAGTGAATTTGTCTACGTGGTGATTTTAGATATGTGGTGAATTAGAGTATGAGGTTAATTAAAATATTTAAATTCACTTATGCTGAATTTCAGGTGACTGCATGGTTTAAGTGAGTGTTTGATGAGATGTCAAGAGAAAAAATGGTTCAAGTTCCTGTATATTATATTTCCATGTGATCATGTGGTTCAAGTGGCCAGTTTAAGAGATGTTAAGTGACCGGATAATTCAAGTGACCGGACATTATTAGTTAAGTTACCATGAATTATAAAACCAAGTGACCATGAGTATGACCTTGTGAAGTGACTTTTAGAAAGTGGCCTTTTGAGATGACCTTATGTGAAGTGATGATGAGTTAAAATTTGACAAAGTATGGAAGTGACCTTAAATGTAGTTTCTATACGAAAAAAATGAATTAACCAAAGAAAAAAAATAAAGAGACTGGATGAACAAAAATGGAAGTTACAAAAAAAGGAAGTGACTATATAAACAAAAATAAATTGATCGAATAAAAATAATTAACTGATCACAAGATTAAATTTAGAAAATTATTGCATCTACCTTATAACCTATCTACGATCACTTAATTACATTGTCATATTTTAGTTCAAAAAATGATATGTTTTATTTATAATTTTATAATTAGAATTACTACATGTTTTTTTCACATTTTTATTTTGATTTAATTATTCCTTAAATACTTATTAATTACTTTAATTATAATGAAATTTATTTATAATAATTTTTTCTTGAATTTTTTATAAAACGTGAGTTCCAAATTAAATGTGGTTGTAATTTGAGAAGTTTATCTCACATACTTAATAGGATTTTTCTAAGGGAATTTAATGTTTATTATAAATATTTTTTTCATTGGGATAGAAAAACTGTAATTGGATTTATGATTTTAATTTTATGTGCATTGAATAACTATATATATAGATTTTGATATATCTAGATAAATATATAATGGGTTGAGGATATTATTGAACTACACAAGTTAAATATAATTTTATAATTAACTACTTATCTCAAAAAAAACATCAATTGTTTGATCCTTTTCTGATGGAGAGTTCTTTACAACCTCATCCCTAAAAATTTGAAGTGTTTATCTTGTTATATAGTTTTATTTCATTCTATTATTTTATATGTGCATAAATTTAGTGGGTTAGACTACCCATTAAAAGGTAGTATAGATTTTGTCTTGGTTTGTGCCTCCAGGTGATAAAAATGAAGTTTTAAAAGTGTTTTGATCTCCCTTAAAAATTTAGAGGTTCAATTATTGTGTGTTCTATCTTTCTAAATTCGTGATAGGGGTGAGGAGTACAATAAAACCATTTAAATCAAAGAAACAATAAAAATATATTATGCCTATTTATTTTGTTTTCATATATTTAATTTAAATATCTGATATAACCCTTAAATTTATTCAAAAATGACAATTCACCCCTTTTAGATATTTCACTATCTTCTCTTTGGAACCAAAAATTGGTATTAGATATTTAACCCTAGCTTGATATATATATATATATATACTAATAATTTCATGACTTAACTTCCAAGGAGAAATATCTATTTAATATGGAAAGAACAAGTTCTAATTATGGATGGATACATCAAATACATCTTTTTTTATAGTACTAACTATGGATAACTAAAATATCATATAGAATCATTCTTAAAACAACTTTGCATTGATCATTAGAAAATAATGGAAAACCATAAAAACTTCCCAAAGGTGAAATTAAATCATTAGTTGGTAATGATGCAGTAATGTATGTGTTTAATTACATGGTGATGCATATTTTATATTGTGAAATAAATTGAGATTTTTATAGTCACGTGTATATATGTAAAACTACACATACCATTTCGAATTTTTTTGAAGTTACACAGGTCAGTTTGGATAATCACATTAAAACTTTGTTAGGTATGTTAAGAGATGAATATAAAGAATCTAAAATGGGTGTAGTAGAAATTATTAATAAAATTCTCCATAGATTCACCATTATTGTAAATTATATGTGTTACTTAGGGGAAAATATTGAAAACCCTATTCTTTTTGAATGATTTATTAGAGCACTTCCTAGGAAGTGTCATGCTAAAAAGTTTTCTATGGATGAATGTGAAAACCTCAAGGAACATAAACATGATGATATTATTGGATAATTATTAAAATATGATTTAAAACTTAAAAATATTACCAAATAAGATAATGAAAATAAGAATGGAATTCATTTTAAGTCAACTGTTTCTAATTACTCCTCTGATTTTATTTTACTAAGCAGTGATAAGAATAGTGATACATATGTTACAAAGGTAGGATATAGAAGAATGAAAAGATTTCAAAAAAACTATCCTAAAGATGATTTCAAGTAGAAAAAGAAAGTTAATTTTATCTCCAATTATTGTTAAGATATTATCTGTTATGAGTGAAGAAAAATGGGGAACATAAAGACTGATTATGCAAGATTAAAGAAGGAATAAAATAAGAGGAATAAATAAAAGAAAGAAAAGAAAGTAATGGAAACCAGATGGAGTTTCACCCAAGATTCAAGTTCTAATGAAGTATCTAGTTTAGAAAAGGATGTGGAAAATTTGTTCTTAATGGATTCATCAAATCATGTAAGTGACTCTATTTATTATTCTCCCTCCGAATCTAATTCTAAAAAACCCATTGTAGAATAATTTCTTAAAGAGGTTGAAATACTTCATCATAATGTTGAAAAGATCTCTATTCTATATAAGAACCATAAAATCCAATATAAATTTGTTCTTAAGGAAAACTAATAACTGAATAAATCTATCTAGGAAGACTTAAAAACTGCACATACATATTTGAAATCCACTTAAGAAAATATAAAAACTATTTTTTAAAATAAAAATTTAAAGATATAAATTGATTTTGTGTCAAAATTCCATGAAGTTGAAGTTAATAATTTTTACTCCATTATTAAAGAGACTGAGAAACTCATATTTTAAATTTAATGTTTAAAGTCTTTATATCCACTTCTTTTAAGGGAGATACAACTTTGGTACAATGATTAGTTTCAATAAAATGAATAAAAAGAGATCAAGTCTTGGTTATGAAAATAATTTTCCCAAAATGTATATGAATTTATTTATTTAGATAAATAATGGAAGTATATCTATTGCTACATGTTTTAGATATCAAATTAATGACCATTATGAAAATGAGTGTTCATTTATATTTCCAAAAACTCTTGGGCATACTAAGGCTTTAATTTATAAATATTTATCATCTATATTACATATAAAAAATGTTTGAAGTTAGTTTGGATTCCCAAAAATTCATATGCTAATCCCATTGGACCCATGTTTGTATGGGTACCAAAATTTCT
Organism: Viscum album; assembly: GCA_963277665.1. Taxonomy (NCBI): domain Eukaryota; kingdom Viridiplantae; phylum Streptophyta; class Magnoliopsida; order Santalales; family Viscaceae; genus Viscum; species Viscum album. The sequence goes on from OY728121.1 coordinate 1,460,322,215, forward strand.
TAAATATGTTTTTATAGGGAATGTATCTTGGAATAATAAAAAAGGATATTTATTACATGGATAGTGGATGATCATGACTAATGAATGGTGATATAGAAAACTTTTTATCATTCAATAAACATGATGGAGGTAATGTTACTTTTGGTGATAATTCTAAAGGAAAGATAAAAGGTTTTAGTGAGGTTGGAATTTTAAACTATATTACTATTTATAAAGTTTTATATGTTTAAGGATTGAAACATAGTTTATTAAGCATTTATAAACTATGTGATGATGGATTTTTTTTAAAATTTAAAATTGATAAATGAATTATATTTAATGATAAATATGTTTTGTTTTATGCAAATAGAAAAGGCAACATTTTTTCAATCAATTTTTTTAGAATTAACTAATTAAAATGTAAAATGAATAAATTTTATACAATCAAATAAAATATTTTGTAATAGGAGGTTTGGATATGATAATTTCAGGTTGATTTGAAAGTTTTCTCAGAATCAAATAGTTCTATAGTTTTCTGAATAAAAAGAGGACAACACCATTGTTTGTGAATCCTATTTGAAAGGTAAACAACACAAAAGCAATTTCAAGTTAATTAAAGAATAATAAAATATAAATCCTCTTGATATTATTCATTTGGATTCATTTTTTCCAATAAAAATTACTAGTTTTGGTGGTAAGACACATTATTTGTCATTATTGATGATTTTACTAGATACACAAGTGTTTATTTTATTACACTCAAATTTGGAGATTTATCTATGTTTATCACTTTTCGAATATTAGTTAAAAATGAGAATGAAAATTTAATTAAATAAATTATAAGTGATCATGGTGGTAAATTATAGAATATATAATTTATCCATTTTTTGTGAAGAAAATGGTCATTTTCAAAACGTTTTAGCACCGAGAACACCACAAAAAATGGTGTAGTAGAAATGAAAAATAGTAATATTTATGAAATGGATAAGACCATGATAAATGATTTTAATATACCTAAATATTTTTTGGAAGAATATTTGAATAAGTCTTATTATGTTACCTATAGAATTATCTTAATAAATTTGTTAGAAAAGACACCTTCTAAGCTTTGGAAGGGGAAAAACCTAAAATTGGATATTTTAGAGCCTTTGTGTGTAAAATTTTCATTCTCAATAAAAAGAATGATTTAGATAAATTTGTTAAAAAATATAATGAAGGAATATTATTTTTATATTAAAATAATAGTAAGGTATATGAAGTATATAACAAAATAACCATGGTTGTTGAAGAATCAATTCATGACAATTTTGATGAAATTGTTTGAATAAAAGGGATGATTATATTGATCAACTTGAGGTTGCATTTGGATATTTTAATTTTTGAAAATTAAAATTTCAAGATAAAGATGAACATGTTGAGGGGTATAATATTTATTCTCAATATGGACCCATTCATGAAGGAACTTGGAATAATCATAGAGGTCATATTATTAATAATGTTATTAGAAATGTTGTGTTAAATTTTCAAACTAGAAATTTTTTTATGAATATTTTTGATTATCATGATTTCATTTCTGATTTTGTACCTAATAATATAGATGAATCATTAAATGATTCTAATTAGATCTTGGATATACAATATGAGTTAAACTATTTTACTATTAATAATGTGTGGAGTTTAGTTGTTCCACCAAATGATTCTCATGTTATTGGAATACAATGGATCTTTAGAAAAAAATTAGATGAATATATAAATATAGTTATATTAGTTTCTAAAGGAAATTATCAAGAATAAGTTATTTATTTTTGAAAATAACATTCACCTATTTCTAGATTATAATCAATTATAATATTATTATTTTATGCTAATTTTCATTGATTTAAAGTATTTCAAATTGAATTCAAATGATCTTTTCCGAATGCTTATATTTATGAAGAAGTATATGTTTGACTACCCCAGAGTTTTGATAATTAAAAGAATCTTGATCATGATTTGAAACTATCAAAGGCTTTATATATTTTTAAAAAATATCACTGAGATTGTTTTGAATGGTTAATAAGTTTTCTTTTGAATAAAACTTTTGATAAGGGAATGTTTGATCCTAATTATTTTATTAAGAGGAATTGAAATAATATATTCTTTGTGAAAATTTATGTTGATGAAATTATTTTTTGATCTTCATGTGAAATGTTTTTTAATAAATTTTCAGAATTAATGAATTATAAATTTGATATGAGTATGATTTGATCAATGAAATTATTCTTTGTATGTAAACATTTTAAAGAAATAATGGTATGTTCTAAATAAATCCAAGTATACTAAATTTTTTATTATTGGATTTTAATTGAATTTTGTATTATAATTATAATAACTCATATTTTCAGTGTGTTGGACAATTATAATTGTATTATTTAATTTTAACTGTACTTTAATTATTCATCATCTATTCTATTTTTTCCCATACACATATTTTAAAAGATTTTTTTGTGGTGAATTCGAAAATGTGGTGATTTCGCTTATGTGGTGAATTAAGTTATGGTGTGATTTCATCTATGATGTGAATTTGGAAACATGGTTAATTCTAATATGTAAATTTTCTTTTGTTGAATTTTAGGTGTTTTCATGAAAAACCTCATGTGACCACATGAAGAGACATCAAGTGACCATAAAATTCAAGTGACCACATGTTATATTTCCAAGTGAACACACTGTTCAAGTTCCTATACGTTATATTCCCAAGTAAAATCATGTTATATTTTGAAGTGACCACACAAAGAGACATCAATTGTCTACATGATTCAAGTGAACAAACATTATAAGTTAATTTACAATGAATTATAAAACCAAGTGACTGTGATTGTGACTTTATGAAGTGACTTTGAGGATGCAACCTTGTGACTTGGAGGAAGTTACCATGAGTGAAATTTTGATAAATTCTGAAAATTACCTTTAATGAAGTTCCGTATGAACAAAAATGATGTTACCGCATGAAAAAATGAAGCAATTTCCTGAACAAAAAGGAATTGATTGCATGAAAAAAGAATTAAGTGATCATATAAACAAAAATTAAGTTACCCCATGAACAAAAAAGAAGTGACCACATGATAAAATTTAGAGAAGTGTTGAACCTACCTTATGACCTATCTAAAGTCACTTAATTACTTTTTTATATTTCAGTTCAAAATATGCTTTGTTTTATTTGTACATTTATATTTATAATTACAAAATGTTTTTCATGTATTTATTTTGATTTAATCATTACTTTAATACTTATTAATTATTTCAATAACAAGTAATTTTATTTAGAAAAAATTTATGTAGGATTAAATTTGCATCACTTGGGATGAAATTTCATGCTAGTTTTTTAGGAAAAAATAATATCAAATTTAATGTGGTTGGAATTTGAACAGGTTATCTTTAATAATTTATAGGAGTTTCCCAAGGGACTTTAATATTGATTGTAATTGTTTTTTACATTGGGAAAGAGAAACTGTAATGGGCTTCATGATTTTAATATGATATGTATATAAGAACTCTATATAAGGAGTTCAAAAGATCTAGATTAATATATATTAGGCTGAGGATATTCTTAAAATTTATAAGTATAACATACTTGGATGATCAACTAAGTCTCTCAACAACACTTTAAATATTTTATCATTTGCTGTTGGAGAGTCCCTTACGATGTCTACAGTCAAACATTAAAGTGTAAATCTATTTTTTTTGGTTTTATTTATTTCTATTATTTTCTGTGTTCATAATTGTAATGGGTTATTCTATCCATTAAAAGGTAGGATAGTGTGTTGTGACTCCTATATAAAATTCAGGCTTTGGTTCGTGTCTCCAGGTGTGCAAAAGGTAGGGTAATTCAATTGTTTCCATAACCAAAAAGGTTAGGGTTTCAGTTGGGCCTTAGATCGATTGAAAGATAGGTTTGGTTTCTAAGACAAATTAAAAAGGTAACTTCTGTGTTAATTCACTAGGTATTAAAAAGGTTTTTGTCTTGGGTTTTGCCCAAAGAGGTTAAAAAGGTAGTTGTAAAAGGGTTGTGATCTCCCTTTAATATTCATAGTGTCCATTATAGTGAGTTCTATCTCTCTTAGTTTATGAGAGGGGTAAGGATTGGAGTATAGTCATTTAGTTCCAAACTAATGAAAAAAACTATTTTTCATATTCATTTTATTTCCACTGAATTTACTTTAAAACTTTGATATAGCCCTTCAATTTATTCAGAAAGGACAATTCACCCCATCTTGGTTATTCACCTATCTTCCCTTTGGGACCAAAAAAACTGGTGATTTCTATATTCATACTTGGTCAACAAAACTGACATCATATATCTTAGTATGTCTTTATCTACCATGGATGCACCACCCATTTTGAATCATGATAGTCTCTAATCAGCTCCTCCATCAAGAAATATGACACTCTTAACCTCCCATGAATTTATACCAAATTTTCCTCATCTAAGGACCACACTGGGACTGAATTATCTTATTCTATGAACTCCCGCATCACCACACACTTAGGATCCAACTCTTGTAAAGGATTATCTCTAAGCTTCTGCATCTCCCATGTCTTCCCACTAAAAGAATCTTCAATGATGTCAAATTTACCTAGAAAATAGGCTATCTCAAAGTTGAATGTTTGCTAATACTCCACCTAATGATTCTTTCAAAAATTTAGATCCCATTAAGAGAATATATATTATAGGCTCTTTTGGTATGTGTTAATGAATAAAATATCACTAAAGAGATAGTTCCACCAATACTTTATACAGTATACCAAAAGTTTTTAGTCTAAGTCATGCATCAGGTAGTTTTTCTCATGGAATCACAGTTGATGTGACCCATAAGTAACTTCATAATCCCTCTTCATTAACCCAACCTCTATCCCAACACTTGAAGCATGAAAATACACTATGTAATCAATCCAAAAATTTTAAATAATCAAAATTAGAGTTTTCATAAATGTCCCCTTTAACTCTAGGAAGGGATTTTAACACAGACCATATAACTCAAACATCACCCCTTCTTGGTTAGTTCCATAATCAATGCATCCACATGGAATAAGTACCGAATGAAGCATCGATAGTACCCAAGAATAGATAGTAATCTCTTTATCTTACACACATTCTTGGGATATTCCCAATATATCATGACCTCTACATTATTTGTGTTCACTAAAATCCCTACCTTAGAAATAACATGCCCATGTAAATGTACCTCCTAAATCCATAAGTGGAACATAAAAATTTTTGAATAGAGATGACACACTTTATTTATACTCAAAACAATCTCATGTTTCTTAGCATGTATATATGAACTCTTAGAATAAATTTTTATATTATTGATGAATACAATGACAAAATAGTGAATATATGGATGGAAAATATTATTCACGAGATCCATGAACACCGCCGATGCATTTATTAACCTAAAATTTATAAAAATATACTCAAACAATCAATATCTAATCATAAACACTCTTGGTAATATCCTCCTATTTGACTCAGAACTGATAGAAGCCTGAAAAAATATAAATCTTGAAAAACCATTGGGCTCCTTATAATATATCATACAGATCATCGATCCTAGGTAAAGGGTACCTGTTCTTAAGTTTTACCTAATTAATCTTCTATTATTCCACATAGATCCATATACTATCATTTTCCTTCTTATAAAACATCATTGGAGAACTCTATGGATATGTGATCGGTCTGATAAAGACTTTCACATCTAAATCCCTCTTTTTTCACTTTAAACTCTCTCAACTTAGTTAGTGCCATATGATAAGAAGGAATAAATATTAGTTATGTAGTGAGAATTATCCTAATCTGAATATCTATTCCTCTATCTAGAGGAAGACCTAAGATGTTGTCTATTAATAAATCTTGATAATGATTCACCACTAGAGGAAAGATAAAGGGGGATACTAATCATTCCACTACACAAGACAAGAATGTTTCTTGTGTCATGATTTATCTAACCCAACTCAAGTGTGGTCCCAATATACCTACTCCAAGATCTCATTCACTAGTTAGTATAAACCTCTCTCCTCTAGGCTAAGTGAAAGTAATACATCTCTGAAAGTAATCAAAACGAGCTCAATAATTGGTAAATTAGTCCATTCTAAATATCCAATCAAAAAAATTTATCTCTAAAATCATTAAGGCTTATAGATTCATGTAGTTGGTAAAAAAAATGGGAAACCCAATACATCACTGAATATGGTCTACTTTCAATATAGAAGGCGTGTTAAGAGAGATCAACTCAGGAAGAAACTTAACTGATAAATCTAGGCCAATAATAATGTGAGCAGATATGAAATAATGGGAATATCTTATATCAAAAAAACCAGTAGATATCATATATGTAATCAAGACCATACCTAAAACTATATAAATTTCCCTCTCCATTAATGGATGGAACCTCATCCATCACATAAATCCTTCCTTCCACTAGAGCATGACCTTGCCTCTATGGTGTATGACTCACCCGAGTCACCATAGTCAATGGTTCTTGAGTCTATTTATAAGGATCCCTACTCACACCCTGACTCAAGCTACTATATTATAAATGTTGAATATTTGAAAAAAAGTTATAGATATGAACCTTCCTTCCACATTGACGGAATTTATTAGTTTACCATATTCTTGATGTACAAAAATGTCTTTTACATGCATAGTTGTAGCACCGGGTCAAACCTCCTCCTATAGAGGGAGTAGAAGAGTCCCTACTCTAATATACTATATTCCACCACACTATACCTCCTCAACCTTAATCTTACTACTACTTTATGAGTTTCTCTAGGTAGAACTAGGAAGTATAGTAATCTTCACACTCTAATCTAGAAGAAAAGATGTAACCTTATACTCTTCTAGACCCCTCTAAGAAGTTAGGGTCTCGTGAAGAACATGAGAATACACTATTAGGTCAAAGCCCCCAACTTGATATATGAGGAATTGAAGAAGGAAAATATTGAACTTCCTATACTTATACACCTCATTACCATAAAAAATTAGGGTAAATCATAATAACTTTATAAAATGAGATGAGTATGAAGAAACTGACATCACCCCTACTGAATCTCTATGAACTACTGAGCTCAGTCCAAATTCAGCTTACCAAAAAATAAATCCTCAAAGAAAAACACCTTTAAGGACTCCTAGGTTATACCATCGTACATTCCTGCCTGACCCGTGATTCCCCACCTCCTCCTAGTGGTTCCCCAAAACATAAAGGCTAAAAGATTCACCCTTCCATCCCTAGGAGTCTCCCCCTAGTCAAATATTCCTTCTATGATATATATCTTGGCCTCAATATCCCAAAGACCACCAGTTCCCTATAATTCTAGTGGATGTTCGAGATAAAAATATTGTGTATAGTCTACAATCAACCCCTATGGCCTCATGCCCAATGCAGGTTTAATCTATAAGACTCCTGGTTGGAGTGGGTATACCTCATAAACCACCAGAGCAGGTAAAGGAGCATGATTTGGTGCATCCTATCGCATAAACATAGAAAAAAAGAACATAATCCTTAGAATAATCATTATGGTATCTCTAAATATGTATTTTTCTAAAATTACAAACAAACATTTAGAATTCCAATAAAACATTGCTTACTAGAACAACCTAAGTAGTTATAAAGAACACATAAATAATTCTTATCAGAAGACCTATCCTAAGGGATACCCACACACAAAGTATAGCCATACTAGTTATATCCAAGGTTCAAGACTATTCCTCTATACCCACACATTAGTCACAATCATATATATAACATAACAATATGCTCAAGTTCAACTAACTAATTCCAAATAGATATATCATGAAAATAGAGAATATAGATATATCACTCAATTTTTGGAACAAATCAAGGAATTTAATTAAATAAATACTATGAAAATCTCAATAGGTATATATATATATATATGTAATTCGATCCTACATACATACTCATGATGCATGTAGGAACCCAAATCCCATTAAACTATAATAACAATTCCATCACTCGTAACTCGATTGTCCATTACAAATGAGATATCTAGGCACATGATATCTCCCATACCCAAGTTTCACATAGCCTACATCCCTTGTAATATAACCCCAAAATAAAATAAAGGAAACGTTAGACCTTTGACACTAAATTGCAAGTCCATAACTTGAATAACTTGTTTTGGGTCAGAGAGCCAATAACCTCATTCGGACCTCCCTGTATGCAAGAGGCCACCGACTAGCAATTAGGGACTAAAGTAACATTGGGAGACTATAACCTAGGTACTGAAAACCATAAAAGGATAATACAATACAAAAATAATCCAAATAAATAATATAATTGATGATATTATAAATAAGTGTTATAACATCTATCATGACAGGTCATAATATTATAGAAAAACATACCCCCATTGTAGAAGGTCAAAAAGTACTGCTAGAATAAATAAATAAATAAATAAAAGTGTTGTGATAGCCATTGGGAGTCTGTCCCAGTGTTGCATCCATCTCTGAGATCCAGGACCCTCTGTAATGTGTCACGTGGAACTTGACCATTCTCTAATCCTTGGTCATGAAGTCTTTACGTGCTCTAATATTTCCATGCAGGGTGTGAGTATAATCCTAGTAGGACACCACCAATGCATCCTTCAAAAAATTGCATATGTATATTGAAGTGTGTGACATGATGGGAAAAAATGTGCACACAAGCATACAACCAAACATGTATCGAGTAATCATGTGCTAACTAAGCTACCACAAGCCCCAATTGTACATGATTAAATGCCAAAACAGTAGAATATAGCATGCGATTGATCATATAACTTAGATCATGCTATATAATTATTCCCATCTTTATACATAATTCATGTTCTTCCTTTATGTAAAAACTTCACGCCCACATTTAAGGGATATTCTTACCCATGGCTCATGGTTACCTTCTCACCTATGATGGTACACATGCTTATTACACCTGTATAATGGAAACTCTCTCTTATGCAAGGATGTTCCCCATAATTAGATCCCACTATCATATATGGACACTCTTCTAAAGGATATATGGTTTTCCCCATGCATTCCAATATAAGAAACTATCCATCATATGGAAATCCATTACCAATAAGTCATGTCATCCCGGATCCCCCTCTATGGAGTGGGATGAGTCTGTCAGGGCCACCTATCAACCTAAATACCAAAAAAAGATTCCATAGTCTATATAGAAAACCACATATAAGGAATAGCATATAAAGGAACAGTATATCAGAAAAAGTAATTCCATTTGCTATGAAATATTACATAAGTACTAAATGACATAATAAGAAACACACAATCCATACATAGGGAAAGGTCTCACTACCACCCTATGAATTTCAATCCTGATGATCAAGAAAGGGTCACTATATTAGGAACATACACAAGACAAACATTCCAAAATATTCCATAAAAATACCAAATATGGTAAGGAATCCCTACCTTAAGCTTTCCGACACCAAATCTAAAGTTTTTCCAAGAAATTTTCCCCCAAAACACACCCACGTATTAATTAGTTCAATCTTCTTGCCTAGGATTCCAAGAACCAATTCTAATTATTTTTATAAAATTAAAATCTCCCTATGGGATAATAATTTCTCTCTCTAGAATAACCCTAAAATGAGAATGTGATAATTAATTATTATTATTTGATAATTATGGGTTATTTTATTTTATGATTGAACCCAAACATTTAATAAAAAATATTTTGCATGATAATTTCAAAAATTGCACATGAAATAAGGAGAAGAGAAATTATATACTCTGGTAATGATTTCCAAGGGCCAAAGATAATAGGGGTGAAGACCCCGAGGCTCTTCCTGGGTCAGTAATAAGATAATTATGCAACCCCATGTCTATTTTCAATAGGATACGAGCTAGTGACTTGCACTTATTAGGAATATCACACAACATGGGTGGAATTAACCTATATCAACCATTAATAGGTAGATATCTCTAATGAATAAAATAACTAGCACACTGACAAGAAGTAAATGTAATCAATTGAACTGAATACAATTCTAGTTTGATACATTAAGTATCAACACATCGCAATATAGGAAAATACAAAGGAACTATATGTCTGAAAAGCCTTTGAATCTATCAGACACAATACAATAGAAATATAATCCTTTCTATAAGTACTTATGGATCATTCTCTAGATCTAAAGGACACCACAACCATCAAGAACCACGATTCTCTACCAAGCATCACCATTTTTCATTAGGAGTCATCTCTAAAAAAGACATGCTAGCTCCACGTCCACTAAGACCATCTCTGACCTGCACATTGTCTATATAGATTCAACATTCATGGGCCCATAACTCACTCATGTGTGAGTATAATCATACTCACTAAGATGCCTCACGAACATAAGGTAAAGATAAAAAACAAGTCATCTCAAAGCCCCCAACAATAGAGAGTGACCAGAAGGAAGACAATATAAATAAATCCAAATATGATCCAAAACTAGAACTCTAAGGAACATATAGAAGTTCTAGTCATATCAAATCCAATCCATGAAGTTCATACCTCACTATAAGTTAGGAATTTTTAGAGAACAAAAAATACTGCATAGTCTAAATTTTATAGTGAAACCATATGCCTCTCCTAGAAGAAAACCCCCTAACACTTAAGGAAAGAAAAGTCCTAAATTATATGGTATTTCCAAACTATCAAACTTATGTGTCACCACTAAAAACCATAAAGGATGAATAAAACCCCGCTAAATCCCACAAACATCAATCGAGTGACTACTGAACCCTTTAATTTGCAACAATTGACACTATATCATTTTTCTAGAAACCCACGAGGGAACTCATTCTCTGAAAAAAGGATCTATATCAAAAAGGGGAAATGTAAACATTACTATTATGACCACCAAGAATTGAAAAAACCCATGCCACCTCACAGAAACTGTTGAGGGGGACCTGCACCTGATCAAGGAAAGAACGATCAGTTGAGGGGGTAAATGACCCCAGTGGAAGACCTGAACCCTATGTAGCACATATTAAATAGAGGAAGAATATGAAATCATAAATATAGGACTTGAACTCAAATTGGTGAAAAATAAGCACACATAAAATTAGGATAGTATACAGAAAGTGAGAGGATGAGGATCTAACTTTATTAGTAATAAATGGGACCCATGTATTTCTAAATAACATATAGTAGACGAGGGGGAAGTACAAGACCCCTTGAACACTTTGATCATTATGAATGAGCCCCATTTTTCCATATAGATATAAATTCAAAAATAATTAATATCATCTCATAAATATCATTGGATGCTCAAATGAACAATGAAATTACGATATATGTGTAAAAAACTAAGGATGATATATTTATTTTTCCAAAGTTGACTGACAGAGTGAAAACTCTCAGAAACACTCTATAAGTAGATATTTCTCCATATGGATGCCTCTATGAAAACTATATGGAATGCTGGTGGGATGGTTGCATGTGCCCCTAGCATGCGTGATGTCACATGGGCATGTGGAACCCAACATGTCATGTATGTTCACCAGGAAGGTCAGGTCAGGCTAGGCCACAAAACCGCAGTTCAAACTTGGTTACCTGGTTCTCTAGTTTAGGTAGACGAGCCTACAAACATGTGGTCAGACATGTGTGGATATGCCCAGGATCTTATGTTTGGTTGACTTAGTCGGCTATACCTACAAACCACTGAACCGAGGGATGGATCTCTTAATTCACACTGACTGATGTGACATCACTCTTCTGAGTTATAGAGACTTGTAAATTACCTCTCCCTCTAAGAATTGGTGACAAATTAGGACACAAATCCTCTGTACAGTGGCGGTGTATTGGTTGTCACTTCCCCCATTATGTCGTGATAAACATGAAGACACAACCACTCTTCATGACACAACATCTATTCAGTCATGAACTCCTCTTCATTCAATATAGTGGAAAAGTAACCACTAAATACTCTTCCACACCACCCACCTCTTCCACATAATTCTATCTACGTTGGCATGTGACCTTTATTGTGTAACTTAATTTCCTCACCTTATCTTTCCATTTTCACAAAACCGCCCTCCACATCATGCCACCAACATCTACCTATTTCCACAATCTACATCAGAAGAGAGAAGAGAGAGAGAGATAGAGAATGAGAGGAGAGAGTGAAGATGATTTTGATCTTGATCGACTACCATCCCCATGTTGTTATCAGTTTTCTACATCGATCTCCACCATCATAAAGAACAAGGTTAGGGTTAACAATTATACCAAAATCAGGGCTTGATTTTCAAAGAGAGAAGAATAATATTTAAAATTAAGACTTTTAGAGAAGAAAATGAAGAATAAGGGCTTTAATTATAGAATTAACAATGGATTCATAAAGAATAGTGAAATGATAAATCACAATTCACTACCTCAAAAATGGATTACTCATTGACCAAAGTTTTATTTTCATCCATCATAATTGATGATCCCATCAAGGATTCCATTATTTGATACTGGATTTTTCTGATTCTTTTGATCTCTCTTCCTTTACACCAAAATAAAATTATAGGTTTTATGTGGATAACCTTATAATTTGATAATATGATTGTTAAATAGGTAATAAATCTATGTAAAGAGATTAAATCACCCATAAATAAATTATTTAAATAATTTTAAATTATATTTTTTTAACTAATTAAAATTTTTATAATGGATAAACCTTCATGAATATAATGAGAATGAAATTTACACAACTATTAGTGTAAGAAATGAATTTTGAGAACAACCAGTACCTCGTATTTCTCATCTAAGACTCTATTTTAAATGAAAATTACTATTCCCATGAATGAATACATGAGGGATAAAAATAATATATTTTACTTAAAATTTTATTATCAAGGATTTGTGATGCATGAAATTCCTTGTAGACTTAGCATGAGGGCAAACACCACACACCAAAATCAACAGAATCATTATAAAATTTTTATGAGGTCATATAGTTGGGTAAATTTACCATTTTACTCCTTGGGAAGTCACAAGACTCTAAAACTCATAACCGAGTTAGGTCGTGATTAATAAAAATCCATTTCACTACATAACCCTCCTTTAAACCTTTTTTTCTAAAAATGGAAACAACTAGGGAACCTCAAAAGGGATTCTCATAGAATAACCTCCTAAAGAAACAACCCACCTTCTCTTAAACTTCCTTCCAATGTGGAGGCCTGAGATCTAAACAAAATTAGTAAAAACCACCCAATAAGGGAACATCCTATCACATCACTGATGGTATAAACCCTAGATCATCATGAAGCAAGATATTAACTAAAGCATGCATCCACTCTATGAACAAATTTCTAAGAATTTCCACCCAAAAACACACCTCAAACAAATGTATTACTTCTAAATGGGATGGAGGAAATCCAAAAAGCAATTAAAATCCCTTACCCAAGATCTCCATGCATACAAATATAAAAACATTTAAAAATGGAAATGAATAATGGTATAAAAAAGTGCATAAATTTGAACATGTACGCCACTGTATCATCATAAAATTCCATTTAATTAATTTTATTATTATCACATGAGTGGAATTTATGTAAGTCCCACCTTTATAGGTATCTATGGGAATACTGGATGACACATCATATGTGCAGGACTCTGCTTCACACCATTGTGTGCTACCACCATATAATGCAATGTATGAAGAGGAAAAATAGTTATGCGGCTTTAGTGTGAATGTTGTATCTTGAAATTAGGTTTCCAAACTGAGTATCATATCCATTAAAAATAAATTATATTATGTAATTCATGGAAAGGTAGTGGCATGTGATCTTATTTAATTCTCTTTACTACACCTTAATCATATGCTATGAAATTTCCATACATTTTATATAGGAAATGACTGAATAGTTTTTTATGATTACTTAATTATAAAATGTGATTACCTGAGGTAATAACATGATTTCATTAAACCATGAATCCTCAGAAAGGTCTTGGGACTCTAAAACTCAAAACTAAGCTAAGTATTGATCGGGAAAAACCTAGTTCACTACACAACATATCCCAGGCTGAGATTCCCTTTATTTACAATATATAGGTGATTTTTTTTGGTGAAACCTAAATAAAGACATGGTTACCTACTTTTAACTCAAAGGGTAACATTTGATGGTTGATTTAAGACTTTTTATGGATCTGACTAGTTTTGACACATTTATGAATCAGTTATACATTCCCTTTCATCTCTTGAACAAGACTATGCCGAATTGTGGATGATTTTTCTATCTCTATCTAGCATAATAGAGAATGTCATGGAATCCTATATAATTACTTATATGGGGATATCTAGATAGGCAATTGTTAATTTTAGTTACACGATAACTCCACCATAGGAAGGTGATCTTACCATGATACACAGAAAAATCAATAATGTAGGCTCGGAGAATATGTTCTAATAACAAGATAGTTTTCTTAGCCAATACATAAGGTTGAGGATGAAAGGTAGTACTCAATTTCACCTAAGAACCCAAATCCCACTAAATCCCTTTCCAGAACCAAGATCTAAATATTATGTCCCGATCAATGATGATACTAGTCAATACATTGTGAAGCTTCATGATATATCTATAATATATATTTCCATGTTCATGAACCAAGGAAGCTTCTTTAATAGGAAAAAATTGAGATATTATTTCCAGACGATCCACTTTTACCCAAACTTCATCTTTTCTATTAGATGATCTTGGAAAACTATTCATGTAGTCCATCATAATTTAATCCCACTTCTATACAGGAAAAGAGATTGGATGAAGAGAACCTAAAGGGTTTTTATGCTTAGCCTTTACCTATGGACATATGAGTTATGTAGTGATAAATCTTTCAATGCCTTTATTCATGCCAAGCCAGCAAAAATTGAATTAAATACTATATTACATCTTCATGATCCTAGGGTGTACAAACCAATTAGAGGAATGGTATTGATTCACAATCTCCACCCTCATATATATAAGAACCAAAATAGATCCATAGACATATTGAAAAAATGATAAACTTGGAACCAATTGTTAAGGTTATCCCCACCATTGAGTCTCTCTTGGATAATTATATAATTTGGTTTTGAAATATAGTATTCCTGGAAACTCTTCAAGATAGATTGTAGAAAATTGATGTGGTGTAGATGTATCCATTTTTGACACTCCACTATATCCAAATGGATATTTACTATAAGTGATTCCCATTTCTACTCATATTTGGCCTCTAGAACATTTTATGGGTGGACTTTACATCTAAGAGAAACAGTAATTAAATTATCCTTATTTGGAGGATATTAGTGGTAAAAATAAATTTAATAATGGTATTCCACCTAATGAAATTGATTTATATTTAATTATTACTAATGGAAGATATATTTCAGGATCTTTTGTTCTATAAACACTATAAAAGTTATATCTAAATAGATAATGCCTCCAACTCTCTAACGCATTTATAAAAAAACCATTTCTGAATCACAAGTGGTAATGTTCATTTTTTAAGGAAGAATATTTCTAGAACCTTACACCACTACCTGATTATATTTTATAAGAACAAAACTAAGGAAAACTGAGGAGGAATCAAATTACATCTCAAACCCTCCACCTGATTATGGTAAAAAAAGAACAAATAACAAGATCAACATTCATTTAAATCCATTAATGGCCCTTCACATTGATCCAAGTAAAAAAATTTAATTCTTTTATTTTTCAGAGTTTTCATAGGAGAAACTATCCTTGTGAAATAATTGATGAAGTAAATGTAATAACCTATGAGTCATAGAAAACTACTAATATTTAATACATTTTATAGAACATTCTAGGAGATAAAATATTCCACTTTTTAGGGTCCATTGAAATATCATCTTCTGAGATCACATTCCCATAGAACATAAATTATTTTAACTAGAAGAATCAATTTGATAGTTTAAAAGATAATTAATTTTATTATAAGTTTTACAAGATAATGTGAATATATCAAGTATGATCATCCAAATATTTAGAATAGGTTGAGATATAATCTACAAATTTCATGAACAATGAGTATATGAAAGGATTAAATATCCTACTAATTAAGGCCATAAATATAGAAGAAGAATTAGTTAATCTAAAAATAATTAATAGGTATTCAAAATTCCTTACCGAATTCATTTTTTTAGGGAATGTCATCTATCCTAACCCAAATCTGATGATAGTATGAACACTTTTTATTTTTTGAGAACCACAATTCCCCCTTTATCTAATAATATTGATCATTATTTTTTGTAAAAGGGTATCTGTTCTTTACTTTAACTTGGTTTAACTTTCAACAGGCTACACAAAGATATACCCTTTAATCAAGCTTCTTCATAAAAAGGTCTAGGTCACCCGAAGGAGAAATGATCGATCAAATGAATCCTTTGGCCTCAATATCTTCTAGATAGATCTTTAGTTCTATAAATTCATTCAGATCAATTTGATATAGAAGAATCATAATTAGTTCAATCCTAGTTAGATAATCAATGGTTAAATTCACCTATCAGTTTGTTATTAATCTTAAAAAGTATCATAGGATCACATAGGGGTAAATATCTATTACCTAGGGTTTAAAATTACATCCCTTTAGCTTCAAATAATTTTAGAAAAATGATAGATATTTCTACAGTTATTTCACCAAAATTTTCCCAGTCAATCTCTACTCAACCAACTTGAAACTCTCATTCTCCATGAGGTGTATACTAGAAACCTGCTAGAGATAAGAATAATTCCTTCTTAGTATGATAGAAAATGCATGATTGGAACTTGGTCAACCATTCCATTCCCAATAAAAATTCAAAGCAGTTCTTATTAATAACTATAAAATCCAAAATATGTACATATAAAGATAATATCAATTGACATGATACAAATTTCCTTGATGGCTAAATTGTCATCCCTAATGGTGTTTCAAGACTCATGTATGTAGGTGATACATCCACTTTCAGACCAATAAGAGAAACTAGATACTTAGAAATAAAAGAAAGTGAAATAGCTGTATCGAATAAAACATAATCTAAAGTAGAGGATACCAAAATAAATCCTCAAATAGTATGAGGGACCACTTAATTCTTAATAGTGGAATTTCCCATAACAAATAGCCTACCTGATCCATCATACTGTCCCGAAGGTGTAAATATATGCATAAAATATTTCACACTGGATAATCATCCCTGGATTACCTAGTAGACTCCTCAACCTAATCTCTGAAATGGTGTCCAAATACTATAGATCGAATGGAAATATTATAGAGTCTAAAAATCCTAGGCCAATGGTGGTCATTATCTATTTATTTTTGATAAACTACATCGACATTAGATCTGATGACTTCCAAATTTTCCATAATTATGAAATTTATTTATCTTTAATGTATAGTTTAAATTTATATTACTTATACAACCATATTTGAATCATTTCACTAGAGATCTTCTTAAATTCTATGATGAAGGTACCCCACTACCTTGACTCCCCTAGTGAGAGGGACCCCTTCTTTATTTTCAAGCCATTGCTTCTAGGTACTAGATGAAGAATCAACTGAATCCTAGTATGGTAAAGATACAATAATTCTAGAACCTCCTTTAGATCTAGTCTCAGTGTGTAAGACTTTATTTACCACTTTAGACAATGTTGGAAGGTTAAAAAGCATTGCCATAGTTTATAACAGCTCTTTCAAATCAATCTTAGACTCTTTATCTCCACTCAGATATTGATCAAATAAAAGTACATATATAAAAATTTCCTTATACTCTATCAAAATCATTGAACCTCTATATAAATTCCTGATCACCATTACCTTATCCTAAAAAAGTGTTAGTTTAAAAAAATTTAAATAAAAACTCATAAAATTCTACTAAGTTCTTGATATTTCTTCGCCTCAATAATAACTCTCCACACCCAATGATTTTTTATGTATAGCATAACGGTTTCTAGTCTGATTTGGTATATCTATAATATATATATCCTCTAAAAGATCTGGTGAATAAGAATGATCCAATTCTAATATTTTATAGAGAGGCATCTCCTCAGAAGATCAAGGGATGATGAAATTGTAAATTTTTCATGACATCTAAATCCATTGGTTCCTTTTGAGGAACTCATTAATGAAATCTTGAAGCCATCTGTAAAGTCTTCCCAAGACCTGAGAATCAATTACAATTCAAGTTTATAGTGCATGCTCATTTACTCCTTCCTCCATTTTAATTAATGGTTTCATAGGAAACATACTCTATAATGAAGCAGTGAACAACATAAATTTCCATCCCTTGATTAACAATACATAATTTTTAATTGAATTAATGTGATTTGGTTTAATCCCACATTTCCTCTATACCTTTTATTCTTTAGGTTTCAAAACCCTTTTATTTTTAACAGGGTTTTCATACAACTTTTAAAAAAACTTACATGCTTCCACACATCAAATAAGGACATATAAGCATGAATTCAATATTATTGAAGGCATATAAAACACGATTTAAACATAAACATAGATTTAATAATAATTATATAAATAATATTTTCCAACCAATAAAACAATTATAAATCCACATTGTCCTAATAATTAACAATATATATATATATATATATTAAAAAACTATTTATTTATTGTTAGTTTTTTAGTTAATACATACCTTAAATTAATTTTATCTATCATACAGACATGAATAATTGAGTTTGAAAAAATGACTTGCAGTCCAACTAGTTTCGACCTGTCAACTTCTTATATGATTCATGAGACTTAAGTAAATATCATAGACTTTATGTAAATAAAAGTAAAAGAGGGAATAAAGACTCAAGACTACCCGAGACTACCCTTGGAAACTTGGTCTTCTGTCATAATTATGTTTTCGAAGTAAATTTATGATGGGATTCACGGGGCATATCTATAACCATTTACAATATAAGAAAACATGACTTCTATACCCAAAATCCTACTAAGATAAAATGATAAAATGAAAATATATTCATATCTCACTATCTAAGATTTCGATCTTCATTGACAGTGAGTTTGATCAATTTCCCCCTGAAATAACCAGTGAGTTCTTTCCTCGTATGGTATCCACCAGTGACTGGAATCACTAAATGATTTGACAATAACTCTTATCCACAAAAATAAGCTAATAAATATTCTTCAAAAGAAAATAGAGAGAGAGAGAGAGAGGATATATTGATATATTATTTTCTTCATGAGAATGATCTATAACCACTCATTTAAATGAGGCCCATAAGTCACATTTTATAGACCTGATTTATTTAATGAATAAGCCCCTTGGAGTTCAAATGTTTCAAACATTTTGAAGTGTCCAAACATTTTTTATCTCACCTTATAGATCAAATTACATGTTAAAACTCATTTTAATATCCATATAATTAAAAAAACATAATATGTTTTATCTTTAGAAGAAATAAACATGATATTTAGTATGATATATTCATTTGAATGATATCATATGTCATTACTCCATATTCACCATGATGTGGTACTATATACTATGTGATAACACTGGAGATGACATGGTGAATTTCACTCTTACATGGCGAGTTCTTTAGTTAAGAAAATATGATAATATCCCACTCACACCAAATCCTTATAAACATTATTTAAAAACTTCAATAATATTTTTGAATCCATCCAAACTCTTGAAAATCTGAATATTATAATCACACTCAAATTATAGACATAAACATTGAAACAAAATAAATCATTATTATATGAATATATGTGGGACCCTAAAAGCCTTTTTAGTATTGAAAAAAATTATGAATTACCTAATCTATAATTGTAAGCAAAGAACAGTCACTAGAAAAATGTGAGATCTAATCAATCTATAAAGGGGTCTTATGTGATCTTGATCAAACACACCCATATATTTATATAAAAATGTCTGCCAAAATATATATATTAATTAAATCATATGCACCATTATACATTATCTTTTTCAATAAAATCAAGAGATCACTAGAGATTGAAAATGTAAATGTTTTATCGGATAACTCATACATTCATGATTCTATAAAATAGACTGACCAATGTTGTCATAACATGGTAGCTTCAACAGGGGTGAATTGATGTTAAAAGAAAACATAAAAATTTCTCCAACTCAAGAAAGTAAAATATCCAGATGTTAAAAACTCCCTATAAATCAAAGCACAACAACATAAAGTGATACATATAGTGGAGAGTAAAACAATTGGACGTTAAAATTTTAATTGAGAAAAAATCAAGTCAAAATAAATCAAATACAAAAAATCACAAAGTTATAGATGAAAATATTGAAACTCCTTTAAAAAATATAATAAAGGATATAATATAGTTCCTATTCATATGAATTCTCTAATTTTAATATAAATAAATGGTAGGATTGGAACTCATATCCAAGGGATACAATTTCCACAACTTGGAACTCTATAAATCATGCTGATCATAAGATACAATTTATACACCTAAAACATTCTCAAAATAACATCATAAGTAGGAATATCTATCCTTGAGCTCCTATCTGATCAAACCGATTAGTAGCATTTCCTTAGCTAGACTTTGTTCAACTTAATGTTTGGAAGTTTCCTATATTCCTAGCCCTTAAATCTCATCGATTATATAATATCGAAATAAAATATTACAATAATAATGATTAGATCTATTTAATTCAACACCTCACACATGGAAACTCTAAGTATCACATATAAATAAATTACAAGTGGACGCACTCAAAGTAACAAGATGACTCATAAATTCATGAATTCAGGTGTTATAATATTTATGTAACTATGTGTAATATCTTTTTTTCCCTCAAATAATGATCTCAATTAATATATATTGTTTTATCAAACTATTTTGAGTTATTCGGGTATCGTTATAAGAACAACATAAGATGATATATCTTCCATTTGATGTAATTTAGTGTGAATTTAAAAATCTCCCAAATATCAGTATATTAGAATCATCTCACAAGAACTTAGTGAATCGTAATTTTACTCTACATAAAAACAAAATGTACGTAAATTCAATTAAGTATAAATAAAATAATTAGTCTGTTGTGATTTATAAAAAAAATGGTTCTAGAAGATGTCATTTTAATGAAGCGACATAATAGTATTCCCTTTTTGATAATCAAAAACCAAAAAAAGGAAATTATAAAAAAAATTCAAATCCAAAGAAAAAAATTCGAAAAATCTTTAAAACATATATAAAATTTTCCCCTTACATAATCAACAATCCCCATTTTAACTACATAGTTATCTCCCATAATGTACATTCTTTGTTATTATGAATTAATTAAGAAGAGTCTTTCTCCCTCTAAATACCTTTATTCCCTTATAATGAAATAATTTCTCTTCTATTAATTATTTGAAAAATAAAAACACAATACTCCACCATTTGAGATTATTAAAAATAAATCATCAAAAGAATTTCCAAGAAATAGAAACAAAATTAATAGTATAGAAATTTGATGAAATTACTTCTGATAAACTTAATCCCACTTGAGTATAAGATTCATAATAATTACATTCTCAAAAAAAATTAAAAATATATTATTATAAATTAATCTCCCCATTAATAAAATGAAAACTTATTGTACTTCTATTTCTATAATCTATCCCATTTATTCCCATTTATCACCTTTTGTGATTTTAAAAAAACAAGAAACACAATTTACAAAAAGATGGAGATTTAAATAGTTAGCACAAAGTATTGAAGATAAACCAAAAATTAATAGGAGTTAAAGAATTCATAAATAAAAATAAATTCAAACATTAAAAAATTTTATGAAAACAACATGGAACAATATATAAATTTATAAGGTATCAGAAGTAACATTTGGAAGATACAAAGAAATTTGAAATTTATTCTTTCTTATGAGATTCTGCCTTTTTAGTATGTATTCCCACTCAGTCATATTCTATTTCACTCCAATTAGTTCCTTTCTCAAGGAATCATTCTCATATTAAAAGTAACATACATCAATATCATTCTCTTTTATATATTTATCTATTATATTTAAATTATAGAACCATTATTTACTTTCATA
Source organism: Viscum album (assembly GCA_963277665.1). NCBI lineage: Eukaryota > Viridiplantae > Streptophyta > Magnoliopsida > Santalales > Viscaceae > Viscum > Viscum album. The sequence continues at coordinate 1,460,344,256 of OY728121.1, forward strand.
TTTAAAACTAAGAAACAAGTCTTTAACTCCACTTATTGATCTAGAATTTTATTTTGTGACCATGAGTTTTAAAAATCGATACTCCAATATTGTAAAAGACTCAGTCTATAATTCATCACTAGTAAAATCGACACAACATCAATTACTTTTAGAAGTTGGTTTAACATTAAATCTATTTTATCTTTAACCCCATACATCCTTGATCTTTCAACAGGGCCTTCATTTGTAATTTTCTCATAATAAAATTCTTCACATATCTTATATTCTAGATTTATGTTGTTTAGATTATCATCTATACTATCCGAGTGAACTTATTATACCTCAATATTAATTTCATTGTAGTATTTATTAATTAAAAACTTAATTTCTATATTTTTGGTAGCTCAACTAACTTAACCATCTAAGGATAATCTTCTGAAATCAATTTCTTCATATTCCTAGAAACTTTAGAAGTGTACTTAGTCTTCCATGTCTAATTCAAAAAACAATTAGATTCAGATTAATTTAAAGTTGATGATGTTTTGGTAGATATAAATTCTAAAAGTACATTAATAGTAGATTTATTTAGTGTAAACTCTTTTATAACCTTTTCATGTTCAAACACTCTCTCTCCATTCTCCAATGGTAAAGGTAAAAAGGATTCTAATAATGTTTGATCAATAACATTGATTACTTTATATTTTCATTTTTTAATTTCACCTTCTAATATATTTGACTTCTTCCTTGATGAATTTTGAACATATTCATAAGTATATCTGATCGATACTGATGGAATAAAAACTTTAAATTCATTACCTTCATTTTTTTGTATTTCTATTCTAAATTTGTTTCAATTATTATTCATTGATAATTTTAATTGTTTGTTTAGTCAAACCAAAATTATATTTTTTAATGTTTTTTTCTTTAATATTTCTTTTAACCTCATCATCCTTCCTTTGTAAATATTCTCTATGCTACTAAACCAACCACTAGGAATTATTATATAATGTCTCCAAAATACTTTATTTCTTCTTCTATTTGAAGGATTTAGTACTAGGAAGGTATTATGTTTCCTTTTCAGGTTATAAAATATCTTCAAATTACTTCCATTACTTCAATTTTTTAAAATTTATTACATTTTTTATAGGAATCTTAATTTCTACTCCTTTTTTGGAAAAACTTTTATCAGTAGAATCATTGATCATCTTTTTTATAGTCATTATCACATTATTTTCCTAACTCTCATTTAATATCTTAGGATTTACAAGGTTCTTAACTCCTTACATCTCAATAATAATAACTAAGATAAAATTTAATATCCATTAATATTGGAGTATCTTTAACTTAACAATTCCTGAGCATACAACCACAATATAATCCCATATGAATTTAATTATATTAAACTTCCTCATCATATAAAGAAAATACAAAACATAAATTCATTGAATTTTAATTATGTATTTATGTTCATTTCATATAAGTAAAAAACCCAAAATCCTTTATAAGGCCATATTTACTTATAGATCTAGATGACCAATCTTAGACTTTCTCCTTTACATGGAATAAATCATAAAAATATTTTTCCTTCTTTAATGTTCAGGAAACATTTAAATGATTAGGAGAAATGAATATTGAATCATTTTCACGTAGTAAGCTAAAAAATTATAAAAAAATATTCAAGTTCATCAAAAAATTAAATTCCTGAACTTTAAATATCACATTCCTTTCTCTATATAATTCAAAAAAACACATATGAATAAAATTAATGGATAATATAATGATAGAATAATTAAAACTATTTACTAAAAAAACAATCTTCTCTTAGTTTTGAGATATGATTACTCTCTTCAATAATGATTTAGACACGGAATACCACTTAAATCTATTGATATTTTATAAAAAATATCTCTCATTTTTATCTCTCTAAAAAATTCCCAGAAATTTTATAAATTACCATACAATTATTCATAAATTATTATTCAAAAGGAACAGAGCTTCATAATAAATGATGAGAAACTACTTAGGGTTCACAATATTTTATATAAAATTGAATTCCATATCCATTAGTCTAAACTCAACCTGATAGTCCAAATCACTTCCCACCAAATGATAATTTCAAATCTCTCAAAAGAATAAATTTTTAATTTACTTAAAAATAAAGTCTGTTTCCTCTGAAAAAGAAAACACAAATATGATATTAGAAATAAAATGAAACCAGTTTACCAGTATTTATAAGATTATAAAGATAAGTAAAAATAAAAAATCTTTTCAAACGTTTTCTTTTAATGCATACAGACAATATTTTTTAGATAAATATTGTTTCAGTAGATGTATTATACATCAACTCTTATCTCTGATGAAAATTTAAAATAATATGAACATATATCTATAAAACATTCATCCAAAAAACAAAATTTCCCCATTATCAAGTTTTTTTTAAAAAAATATAAATAAAAAATAAAGTATACTTATACACACATGGGGATCATACATAAAGATGATAGTTTTAAACTTAAAATTAAAAAACATATATAAAAGTACCAAGTACTGATTGTTTCACCTGCTCGTACAAAAATTCTTGCTCTATATGGAAATTATATCTTTGGCAGCCAATCCTACATGGGTCCTAAGGAAAGGAAAATAAAAATTTTGGCACCCAAATATTTCAATAAAAAATATATTATCCAGAAGTGATTCCTTATAATAGATGAATATCCCAATCTAGATGTTTTCCTCATCATCTTTAACTAATTATACATCTTATAAACATTATTGCTTCTTGAAGTAAAGTTAGGAAGTAATTTATCCAAGCTCCTAACCTCTAAATTCAACTTAGAATCCTTAATTCTATCATCAGAAGAAATTAAAGTAGTCTTGAATCTCAACTCAATAGTAATCCAAAAAATGTCATTCCTTGTCTTAGAAAAACCATCTTTAACATCAGAATATTTTTAAAAAATACATTGTTATGCATCCTAAAATTTTAATGCATAAATATTTATTTTATCATATGATTGTGACTCCTCTTCATCATCATCAATGGATGAAAAATAATAATTTTAATTTAAAGATAAATATAACAAAGATTAAACAATTATCTTATCTATAAAACATATTTCATTCTAAGGTGTGTTAACAAAAAAGGTTGTTATCTTCTAAATATCATTGTCACTAATTTAATGAACTATTAGAAGTATAAGTGGATTTAGTAGAACTACAAGTTTTCATTTCCCAAAACACAATATTCCATTTCCTATTTAAATATCTTATAGATTCTCTATCTTTCTTTTTCAACTTTAGATAATCTGGTCTAATATGACTGGTATTTTTCATTTATTACATATAAAATTTGATAATTTTTTTAAATGTGTATCTTTTATATCTTTTTTATACTTCCTGAACATCCTTCTAGACATTTGAAAAAATTATTCTTATGTAAGTTCTGAAAAAATACTATATAAACAAGGTTTTGAAGTTATCCCTCAGAGTAATAGGGTTTGAAGTATTATTTATAGAAATTACAACTCTAGACATTTTTTCTAAAGTAACTCTATTCATTGATTTCTCCTTCTTAGAATACATCTTCAATATGTTCTTGTATTTCATTAACATTATAATGAGGTCATCAAAGATCAGGTTAGTAATATGATTTGTATCATTAATGTATATTACATTAGATTCCAACTCTTTTGGAAGTATATCAATAACTTTCTCGAAAATCTATTCATCTATAATATCTCTTTCACCTAGAGATTTAGAACTATTAACTATCTTCATAAACCTTAGATTCATCTATGATACAGACTCACCATGAAAAAAATAAAATGATTGATGATATTCTATTAACGTAGATATTTTAGTTTCAAGATATTTCAATGTTATAAAATGATTAATCATGAGGTTCTTCTAAATTATACAAGATTTTATAAATTAATATACCTAACTAGATGTGTTTCATTAAATTTCACACAATAGAGTACTCTATACTCTAAAATTTAATTGAAAATCAATATTTTACTCATGAATGAAATTATGAATTGGTTTATTCAAAATCTTATAATCACTACTTAGTATGAGAAAATTCTCAACTCCGGTGTTAATAAAACATGATTCCATTTGATCTCACAACTATTCATAGTCTATATAATAAAAAATTAGTGGAAAATTTGGATTTAGATTATTTTAAAATTTTACTAGTAAAGAACCTATTATAAAAAATATATCTCCTCTATAAACATGGTTAATATAAGGAAAACATAGAGACTTTGTATAATACTATGTTTTTTTCTAGTCTGGTAGATTCAAGAGGAGGGTGAATTGAAGTTCAAAGTAAACTTACAATTTTATCACACTAAAGAAATTAAACTGTTTGGAAATTATGAACACTAAATAGATCAAATTATAATAATGTGAAGTAATACAAATAGTTGAAAATAAAAAACTCATAAGTTAAAAAAACTTAACCAAGATAAAAATACTATGTTACAATAATTTAAACACAACAAAACGCAACGTTATAAATGAAAATATGAAAAATACATTAAAATATAAAATAAATGATATAAACTAGTTCCAATTCACCAGAACTCTTTTCTTTTAATCCAAAGTTGTAGGAGGATCAATACATATATCCAAGGTATATATGTTATATAACCTATAACTTCATTGATCACATAAATTGGAAGATATAATTTAAACATCTAGAACTTCCTCAACATAATGTCGACAATAGTAAACTTTTCCCCTAAACTTCACTTTGATCAACCTAATTAGTATAAAGTCCTTCCGAAAACTTATACAAACTATTTTTTTAAAGATAAAAATATTTTTATCCTCCTAATGTCATAAAATAATATAGGATTTTAATCAGTGATTAATACCGTAGATCAAAAACATTCTACATTCATCACCTCATACATTGAATCTCTAAGTATCACATGAAAAATAATTATAGTATAAAACACTAAAAGTATTGTGATAATGAAAAAATTCATGAATAAAAGTGTTTTAGAATATTTATAACTAAATATATAATATTTATTTCATTAATAATTTATCTCAATTTATATAAAAAACAAAAGCCCTTATGTTCTTTGGGTATAGTTGTAACAAGATCAAAAGTTTCTCTATCTCCTGGTTGATGTAAATCAGTTTGACTTCACAAATATATGGAGGTTAAGTGTATTAGAATCAGATTACCCAAAATTAATGAATCACAAGTTAACTATATATAAAAATAGTACTTATAAAAACTTTATGTAAGTATATATTAATTAAGGAGTGTCTTTCGATTCATTAAAACAACAATTTTGGAAGATTCCATTTTAATAAAATGATTCAACAACCAGTTTTGAATGAATTCATTACATATTATTAATCCAATTAGTTGAGAACATCATATTTCACTTAAATAAGTATGGACATAAATTTAATTAGTATAATTTAATCATGGGGATAGATGTATTTTCTTCTCATATAAGTGGAAAAATCATGTCTTGGTTATTATTAAAATAAAATCAAGATCAACAACATAATCAACCAACCATATTTATCTAAGCCTCAAGGTTTGAAGAATAATAGTATCAAAGTATAAAGGTTATCATGCTAGGTATGTTTATAACCTCAAGTATCAGGGATTCATAATAAAAAAACACCTTTAAGTATATCAAGGAGGAAATGAAATTCTATGTGATATAATTTTGTTGTTCTGTAACATCCCACCTCACCTTATTGGCTTTGTAATAGGTAGAGGTGCTTTTAGGACTTAGGTGACATTTCCAAGACACCAAATTTTAGTATTAAATGCTAAGGGATTCAAAAAAATTGGGGGATAATTTTCCAATTGAGAATAAAATAACCAATCCAGATAATCATAAGCAAACAAACCCTATATGATGTATGAGTAAATTATCATCAAAATTAAATTATAGTAATAAAAAAACAATATATATGAGAGTACAATGCAGAATCCAAGCCCAACATTAGAGTACCAAGAGGAAACCAAGACATACAAAACTCAAAGTCAAGAAAGACATCAACTCCATAGATCCCAACCTTCTCTGAGATCCAACTCCACAATCCATGACCAAGGTATAATGATGCATCAATAAAGAAATGAGATACCTTGACATTACCTGTTTCTCTATATACAATATTTGAAAATTCACCAAAGTTCCTAAGTAGGGGGTGAGTATAAAAATCAATAGGATTTCCCCCAATAACTTCCCATCTCATGCCACTAGGATAGAATAATTTATCACATTTATATATAATAGTTTATATCAAATCAAAAACCATTTCCAATAAAAATAATTTGTCCTAGAAATTTACCAATAAATCCTTCTTCATTTCCATTTTGGTATAACCCATTCCACTATTCACATCCCTGAATCCACATATTCATTCCCAAGTGACAGTTCCATACTCATGAGAAGTCACGCATCGATCTACTAAGTCATCACAAGGTGACCATATACCAAGTTCCCTAATGGAACACGCCCCTTCCACGTGGTCACCTCAATGAAAATGAACACACACCAAACATTTATGCCAAATACCATGTCGAACTGATTGTTCCAAATCATTTCAATAAAACCATCCCTTTATTGAAAACATTTTCCAACCTATTTTCATTGAATCAAAACTAAACCACAATTTTGAAATCAAAATTTTAAAATTATGAAACCAATTTTACTTTCCACAGAAACGACCAAATTACACAACATCACAAACCATCATTAAAGAGGGTTTCCATCCAGCTTTTCACATCAATTTCACAGTTCATTTCAAGTAATTCAATAAATTTGAAATCAATACTTCAATTTCTAACTAAGAGGAGTCAATAGTGAAGCCACATACCTCAAAAACTTAGGAAAAAAATAAAGGAAAAAAATAAAAAATTAAACAAACCAGACTAAAACTGCTTAAAACATCCTTATATCTTGTTCCCTTCAACCGAAACAATCATATATTAACATTATTAGCCTAAAAAACATGGAACTATAACTAGTGGAAATGATATATTTAATTTAGATTTTTTTTACATCGGTTCTAAGAAACTGATGCAAAATAGTGGAGAGTAAACTTTTCGATATCAGTTTTCAGAAAAACCGATACCAAAAACTAAAATTTTAATTTCTTGCGTATCAGTTTCCAAAAAACCGATGCTAAAAATTTAAAAAAATATATTTTCAGTGTCATTTTTTCAATAAACTGACGCTGAAAATCCCAGTCAAAAAATATTTCAGCGTTGGTTATGTAGAAACTGATGCCGAAAATAAAAAATATGTTTTTGTATTGGTTTCTATAGAACCAATTCTAAAAAGTATTTTAAAAAATTAACATGTGTGTTCGGACACCCTAAGACCCTAAATCTGTTTTGTTTCTCTCATCTCTCTCGACTCACGACGGTGCTGACGACTACCCAAATGACCACCATGCCCTATTTTGGTTGATTTATGGAATTTTTAGCTTCATTTCATGATCATTGGTTCTCATTATTTCATCATTTAACTTTGTTTTTTCATATACATTTATATTTATTGATATGAAGCATCTTCATTACCACACCTAAATAGGTTTTATTTTTTTGTTCGTTAATGTTTATCTTTTATATATAATACCTTTTTAGAATTTGCAGTGTTTATTATTCAAAATAATTCAATGGAGAAAATTGATATTTCTTTTCAATTTATCATCTTTAAATATGAATATTGTAATTTTTTTTAATTTTAGAAATAAATTACTTATTATATAATTCATTCATACCATTTGATTTTACTCAATTGATGAGGATTTTTTATTATTTTATTATATAATTCATTTATATCAATTTAGTTTGATGATTTTTTTTAATTTAAGAGTAAATTGATGACCACTCCTATCATAGATTTATAATTGTTTGAATGTTCAGTGATGTTAATCATGTACTTTAAAATTATTTTAATTCTTCTATGTGAGTTATATGCATGTTATGTGTGATTCCGACACTGATTTTTATAAATGAATTAATATTTAAATAAATTCAATTGTGAAATTAATATGCATGTTATGTGTGATTCTGACATTGAGTTTTAATAGTGAATTATTATTTATTAAATGACTTTTTTGCATCTTTGTTTTGATGATAACATTACAGAAAAAAATGAACTTGATATAACATAAAGGTAGTATTAGTTTATTGAATGTTTTTATGATTAAAAATTATATATATAAATATATTTAAATATTTATATGTTTTAATATATTCACTAATTATATTATGATCTCAGGTATTGAATGGATTGTAATTGGATAAATTTATGAAGAACTAGTAATGAATATGAAAAAGGAGTTCATGATTTCTTGGAATTTTCTAAAAAAAAATTCAAAACACAGATTTGATTTTCTGTCTGTGTGTGATGTGTTTGAATACAAGATAGTTAAATTATAGAGAAATAAATGATCCTTATTTGTAATGGTTTTAGCCTTAATTATACACGTTGGATCAGGCCTAGTGAAATTACTATAAATTCAACATCTAATCTTGATGACAATATTCATGATGACACAAAGGGTCGTATTGAAGAATTAATTCATGACTTAGGTGCCGAAACACTTGAAAAAACTGTTACTATTGAATGATTGTATAAATATTCAGAAAAACAAATTATTCCCATATTGTAAATATACAATGTTATCAGTAATTTTGAGATTTGTTAACTTAAAAGACAAAAAGTTTGGAGTGATAAAAGTTTCTCTAACATACTTGATATTTTGAAAGAGATACTTCAAGAAGGTGATGAGCTTCCAGATTCCAATTATGAGGCAAAGATAATATTATTCCCAAGGGGATTGGGGTATAAAAAGATAAATTATTACCCCAATTATTGTGTGTTTTATAAGAAAGAATATGATTTTTTTTATCAAAATGTACTACATGTGGAACATCATGCTATAATATTGAAGAAAAATTCAATTCAGATTCATTATCAGGTACTGATATCTAATCTCATGCTAAACCAAATAATTCCTTCCATTAATACCTTCATATAGTTCTAATAAATTAACTATGATTCATTCTCAGGTATTGAAATCAGAGCACCTGCTAATGTAATTTGGTACCTTACAATAATTCATCATTTGAAGCATCTATTTTCAAATTCAATTGATGAGAAAGGTTAGGATGGAATTCAGATGAATATATATCTGATGGTAAATTAAGTCACCTTACTGACTCATCACAATGGAAGAGATTTGATAAAAAATTCCATGATTTTGGAAGTGAAGTTAGAAATCTGAAAAGGGGAGTGTATACAGATGGAATGAATCCATATCAGAGCCTAAGTATCCAACATAGTTCATGGCTAGTTTTGTTGGTAGTTTAAAACTTATCCCCATAGATATGTATGAATAAAAAATATGTTATGATGATATTGTTGATTTTTTTATCAAAACAACCAAGAAGGATATTGTTGTGTATCATTCACCATTGATTGATGATTTAAAACTTATATGGGAGGTATGTGTTAATGTTTTTGATGCATACAAGAATGAGTATTTTATTTTTCATGCTATGATAATGTTTAGTATAAAATAATTTCCTACATATGGAAACTTATCTAGATATAGTGTTAAGGGATACAAATCATGTCTAATTTTTGAAGAATAGACGTTATATTATCAATTGTAGAATGGAAAAAATATAGTGTATATAAGACAATAAAGATTTTTTGAAAATTGATCATCGTTATTATATATTGAAAAAGGAATTTAATGGTTTATAGGAATACAATCTTCCCCCATAACCATTTTTATTTTAAAAATATTAAAAAAGGGTGAAAAATATTGATTCAACATTTGGAAAGAAAAGTATTTCTTGTCTTCGAAAAAATATCTGGAATAAAGTGTCTATTTTTTTTTACTAACTTATTGGAGATTTTTAGAGATAAAACACAACATTGATGTTATGCATGTTGAGAAAAATATATGTGATAGTTTTATTAGAACTTTCTTAGAAATAAAAGGAAACAAAAAAGATGGATTAAATTCTAGATTGGACTTGATAGTAGTGAGAATACGTTTGGAGTTAGCTCCCACTATTAAAGGAAATAGAAAATATTTACCTTCATCTTTTCACACATTAAGCAAGAGTGAGATGTTGAATTTTCATCAGTGTCTGTATGGTATAAAAGTACCCAGTGGATATTTTTCAAATGTGAATAATTTTGTATCAGTGAAGGATTGAAAATTAATAGGTATGAATTCTCATGACAGTCGTGTATTGATGCAACAACTACTACCAGTCGCACTACATGGTATGTTTCCATCAGTTATCAAAAAGTCTCTCATCAGGTTATGTAATTTTTTCAAATCCATTTTTATCAAGGATATTGAGAAAAAATTTTAGATGAGTTGGAAAATGAATTTGCTCTTATATTTTTTCAATTAGAAATGTATTTTACACCTGCATTTTTTGTATACAATGGTTCATCTAGTGATTCATGGGGTGCGTGAGATAAGAATATACAGGCCTATTTATTTACATTGGATGTATCCTTTGGAAAAGTATAAAAAATTTAAAGGGATATGTTAAATATCCTTATCGACTAGAGTCCTCTATTGTTTAAAAATATGTATTAGAAGAGGTGATTGAGTTATGTACTGAATATTTGAATATTGTAGAGCATATTGGTCTACTTATATCTTGACATTTGACAGTTGATAGTGAAGTTAGAGGGATTCAAGGATTAAAGGTAATTTTCATTCCACATGATGAAGTGATGTAGGAATATTTATATATTTTTAACAAGAAAGATGATTTTCAATCATATATATCATGAAATATTCCTGAATTAAATAGGCGATATCAAAAAAGAAATGAAAAGTGGTTTAATGAATGACTGAACACCAACATTTTTATTGATCTTGGAAACACATAGAACACAAAACACAACAGATTCCTCATGGAGGTCTGAAGTAATGGACCCCAAGGCATCATTAGTAAAAAATTTGATGCCATAAGACGGAAAAGATCCTATGTTAAGGAAGAAGGATACATTTTGTACATTTTGGTTTGGGGAAGCCTGAGACACCAATAAGTCCACAACCTTATTTCCCTCTCACTATGTGTGAGTGATCTCTATATGGGAACCCATGATCTGTTTACACTTTTGGATATAATATTCTATGCTCCAGGGACAACTTCCACTTCCTAGAAGAGCTTAGTAGAGGATTAAGGAATTTTTTTCCACTGCACCCAGGTTGATAGGTATTTTCTCACTTAACTCCAACCTTGTAACCATCGCTTTAGCCTCATATTGAAGAACATATTTGGTCCCTAATAACTCATCCACCTCTCATCTCCCTCCTTCGGAAGGACTCGTCCATGTTGAGTTTGAACCGACTTCTTTGGGGATAACAACTTACCCAATTGCCATATCCCATCCTCCTAATCTGGTTGGACACACCTGCGTTGAGAGGCCTTACAGACTGAGATCCTTGGAATTTCGTACACACACTGACCAAGTCCATCAAGTTGTTCTTCATTTTGAAGCTAATGCTGGTTCTAGTTCCAAATATGTTCTTATTATGATCATCATTCATGGCTTTCCAAATTATCCAACATCCTACCACTAATATGATAGTCCGACCTTTCCTCTCTGGACCGTGCTCAACAACACTACTAAACCACCGATTAAGAGCATTCTCTTGCAACCCTCCGTGATCAATCCCCCCTTAGAAATCTCTATATTCCTTCCATGTCGAGCGAGCCCAATCGCTGTCAAAGAATAAATGTTCCACCGTTACTTGTCATGAACCAAATCTGGTCGCCATCAAAACTGGCACCCGACCTGGCCCATAACAAGGCCCGATGGGCGTTCCCGATCCCCACGGGCTGGCACAAGTGCTCGGGTATCATAAAATGATGTTTTGGAATGATTTACCCATGTTTATAAACATTAAACAACAAACAAACTCAATAAAACGAATCTAGATTTTTCAACTAAAACCATCTTTTACAAAATTCTGAACTGAATTACATATTTTAAAACAACTCAATAAGACTATTAAAAAGGTACAAAATCAAAACTAAATGGACCAAGAACCCTCATGGAAAGGGGCACCGCCCTCAATCCATCTCCACAAGACTTCACCACCAAAGACATTCTAAAAACCCGAACCAATGGAACTAAAAACTGTATCCTAACCTGAAACAACAAAATACCCAAATCTACTTACACCCAAGGGTGTAATTAGGGTGTGAGACAATGCCCAGTAGGATACCACCCCTAAGATATTCCATGTGATAAAAATTCAAAGACAAAAAGCTTGCAAGTTTTCATAAACAGAAAATGCTAGTTACAATTTCTAAAAGATGAAACTAAAAAAACAGTTTTCATGTGGGCTATCATTAAGAATAAACACTTTTAAAAATAATGTCAACACTACTGAATTTTCCAGCCAACTATACCGTATGCTGACGGTAATCACAAAGTAACTAATTAGCACGAGCAATAGGAAATGACCCCTAGGCACTAGCTCATTGTGGGTCCTAGGTACTTCGTATCTCAGTGAGAGTAACCATCACAATATATGTTCTCATGCACAAGCCACTAGTAGGGAACATACCCATAACCTATTGGTCCCCAATCATCATCATCATAGTTTAGATAGAGTTGTAAGCGTCAATCTTGCTAAGTGAAACTGAGGCCAAACCCCAGGGATTCACTAGCATACTAGTACACGTCCACCCACCTAGATACTCGAGTTTTCCCATTGTCCTCAGATAAGTTCAACAAGTCAATAAATATACTTTTCACTTGCAAATATCATTTTCACATCACAAGTTCCCCAAACATCCCACATGTATTCCACAAAAGTCTAAAAATCCACTTTTTCATTCAAATGAATTTTGAAATCATACCCACACAAAAAATAGCCCACATCACATTTTGCACATCTTTAACAATTCAACAAATCTATTAACAATTTAATAAAATATTTACCAAGATGTTAAACATCACACAATAGCCCACTCACAGATTATATAATACCATTTTCATAAACAAAGTCCATTTTGCACATCACACTAATGCAAAACAGCCCGGAAACACGTTTCACACCCACATCCCAATTTCACAAATCACCTCGACAAATTACAAAACATTACCAAAAATTTTTACAACATAACTGACCACTTTATGTTTCAAAAACTCATTTTAGGAACATACTATCACCAAAACAGTACATAAGCAACCATTTCACACTTTGTGTAACTCATTAAATCATTTACAGTTTTCATAAAACCAACCCAAGAGGTGCAACCATGGTTGGCATACAAAACCCATTTCAAAAACCTAATTCAAGACCAAAACAATGCCAATAACAATCTAAATCAGAATTTTCAGCCCTATAAACATTTATTAAAAAACCCCAAAGTTGTATACAAATACCTCAAACAATACCACAAAGGTACACATGAAAAACACATGTTTTCACAAATCATGTTCAAGAAGTACAACATGGTTTCACAAATTAAAACCATTAAAAAACCCCATTACAAGGCCAACATGACATTAAGGCATTAAAAAAACATATTTTCAGCCCCTTTTAACTCTAATAAGTCAATTTCACATCTTATAAAATACACCCCAATATTTCTCCAAGAGCCACCCATGAAAAGCACCCAATTCCAAGCAATAATGCAACTACAAAATTAAACACTTCACTCAATCTATCATAAAAACAATTTTTGAACCACACAAAACAGATTTGAAACATACTAAATTAATAAACCAAGTAAGCTAACTCATCATAAAATGGTTATACATGGAATCACCTACCTTTTATGTCGAAACACTCAAAACATGGTGGGAAACATAAACCGCACCACCGCCCCACCTCAAGGAATTGAAATCCAACCTAAAACCATAATATTTCAAACAAAATACAAGATATAAAACCCTAGGATTTAAGCCTAACTTCTGGACATTAGGAACCTTATGGAATAGGTATGAAACCCTAAACACATGGAATGTAACACTAAGAAAATTGAAAGAAGAATGAAGAAGACCATCTTACTTGAGGGATCTTGTATAAATCGCCTCACATACACCAGTAGATGAATTTTAAAACAGCAAAACATTTAAGGGAGTTTTGAAAAAGGATTAAGAGACCATTTAGGAATTTGAATGGGGAAAAAAGAGTGAGAATTGAAGGATTTATGAAGAAAACAAATTACCTTTATTAATATGCCCGAAATGTGAGTTCTTCAGATGTTTCGACCTAAACCGCGATGCAAATGATCAGAAAAAAGGGTGGAAGGATATTGGACGCGTGGATGGGTTCACGGGTCGTGTTTGGGGCCTGGAATCACCGAAAAATCCTTAATATTGGATAAGTTATTAATTAAACAAATTTTATTTTTAAAACTGGAATTGGTCTTTCGGGCAGGCCCAATCCCTTAAATAAAAACCCATATACAACTTGTTTATGGTTTTCTAAAGGCTCCAAACTACAATGGTGGTGTTTCTATATCATGGTATACCATTTAGGAACATGAATGGGTGCAAAATATTAAAAATTGAAAAAGTTATAAAAGAAACAAAATTTATTTCTAAATCTGGAATTGGGCTCATGGTTTCACCCAATTCATGAAAACTCACCCATTCCACCATAAAAGCTTGACAAACCCCAAAAAAATCATAAATGAAAATTAAATGATATTTAACTTTAAAATAAGTCATGTATGTAACAATTCTCCCCACCATGAAAACTTTCCGTCCCCGAAAAGCGACCATAAGGCCAGATACCAAAACCACGCCCAACCGATAAACCAAGATGTAATTCTTTGCCAAGCTTTCCCCCAAGGGCCAAAACACCTCCAGTGATCAATTAAGGAATGATTAATCTCACAACCCAAACTTACACCACATTACTGAAATGATCAATCACATTCATACATTATCCCAAAATGAAACTCCTCAAACGCTATACGAACAAGACTCAAGCAATTCACCCAAACAAACAACAACTTCGAACAAGGTTACACTTACGTAACATTAACTAAAGCATTTGGAGCTATCCAATACAAACATTTACTCAAAGAAGATATTGGTATCTAGATAGTTCCGAATGAGACTACCTACCACCAAGAAAATACCATGGATAAATCTGATCTATTTGTATGAGAGGACACAAATAGGCACCCCACCATAAGCGGCAACCTATATTATTTTCTGAGATAAAATGAAGACACTAACAGGGGGAGGCCTGAACGAACTCCCTAGTACAAAGCGTAGAATTCCATTCACAGTTTACGAAGGAATGTACATGAGAATAATTGTGGGTCTCCCCACCATAAGAACCAACCATCTTAACTGACCAGTATGGGCCGACCCAGAAAGACCCAATGTTTTTTAAATATTTGGGAAGGGCGCAGGGTCAGTCCGCATGGTTTGGGAACCGTGAACTAACTATGCAGATCATTCTTTCCACGTGGCTTCCTAGCACACTTTCACTACTAATCATGCACAAAATGTGTTCTCAAACTATCTATCCAAATTTCCAACCATTATCTAATGACTCAATGGAAACCAACAAGGGAGGGAATGACATTAGGGGATGATATGGGTACAAGGCCCTCCACCTATTTCCACCGAACGAGAACAACAGAAGGAATATGATGACCCTATAGGTTTAAACACTTCCTATCTTTCACACTGAGGATATGAAATTGTACAAGGGTTTAAATGACCCTGGGATTTCCCCAAACTACGAGCCAGCTTCTCTCCAAGACCTATGGCTGGAGCTCAAATGATCGAAGCATCTTCGGCCTCACAGTTAGTCCTTGGAAACCCCTTTAACGAGAATTATTCTTTCAGTGCTACCAAAAAGTACACTACAGTCCCCGATAAGATTTCCAAGACATAACACATTCCAAACTCACTTTACAATAACCCAATATTTCAATGAAACAAGGGCTTAGAAGATGAACACAAGTCACACCTTTCTTCTTCGGGTAAGAAACAATAGAAGTAAATAACACCTATACTCACCTTCCTAAAAAAATGGATGATTTTGAAGTTTTTACAAGGGGTGCATTCTCCCAACATAATAGAGACTCTCAAAGTATTGCATGAATTTAACCTTTAGGGTCAATCGAGCACATGACATCACAGGGAGTAACCAAACATGACCATTGCGACTAATATAAGCAATTAATGGAAAGGGACCTTATACTACATCCCCAAACAACACACAATTCTAGAAAGTGGCCACAATATCCTCTTGTGACCAGATTTCCCACACTAGTAGTTTATCATGTACTCCTTCTTAAAAGAGACTACAATGGACCGAGAGGACCTCTTAGACACCATCTAGGTGCTCATCCATGCTAACAACCCCATACAACTTTCACCTTATTAAAATCTGAAAACTTAAGAAGCTATGGTCTCTTAAACCCTTCCATGATCACTCTCCCACTATAAGAGGACACAAAAAAAGGAAAGGAAAGGGTGTAGACTCAATCTAAAAAGCTCAAGAAAAATATTCCTTATATTGATCAACTGGAGGGTCTTCAAATGGATAAACAATCTGGGTTTTACTTCAGCTGTGCACTAACCCTTAATGGGGTGTACCTTATACAACGATTGAACCCAAGGACCCAACCAAGATGGTTAATTGGTCAATATATACCACAAACCAGATCCAAACACATGAAGGGAACCCTCATAAAGGCACCCCAAAACATTTTTCAAAAGAGACCACTAATTGTCCCTATAACACAACTTACTGACCAAACCCAAACCCAAAACACAGTTCAAACAGGAGGGGTTCTTGGACTCAAAACATCCCACAACATCAACATTTTCCAAAAATACATAATATAAACCATTCCAGACAATTCATCAAGTCTTCATGATTCTCATTAAAAACATTTCTTTAAAAACAAATGGTTCAGCGGTTAGCGCATCCACCAATGGTACCCCATGGGCCTTACACATGCATGTTTTTGTGCCAAACCGGTCACCCTCCTCATATCCATCTCGACACTCATACAGTAATTTCATCAACCATCCATCTTCCCATATAACCCCATGCATGTGGTTGCTCACGAAAATACCAAAGGTTAAAACAAAAATTCTTTCCACTTTTCAAAACCAAAACAGTCAACCAACACATCCTTTTTTCTCAAAACCGCTAACCACGAGATCAAAATCCCAACACACATTTTACAAAAATTTTCAGAAAGTCACAACCATTTATAAAATAACTCACTTTCAAGATATTCACATCAATTTCAAAACATCTCATCCCATTAAAAAACACTCTGATTGTTTAGAAAACTCTATTGGAAAAACTTTTCAAAACCAACTTCAATATAGTTCCTGCTTTCAAAGAGGTGTAAGCACACCATTTGACATTTCAAAACAATTCTGAAAATTCAGTTCCACCATTTCATAAACCAAACCATTCCCTCTTTATTTGAAAATCATTTCATAAAAAATTTATGCTTCTTAAAACCAAGTCACCTTAAAACCAAAGTGCTAAGATTTCAAAACTAAAGCACCAAACAGTGCAAGAGGAAACTAGTCTCAGTGGATGACTTGGACATACGGTTGGCAGCCATATTCTAATCACTTCACTATCACAGAGAGTGTTCTAGGGAACATTCTTGGCTCCACATGGCTTGCCAGGCCCTGCGAGCTCACTAAGACCATTAACCCAACTCTCTTTTCATTTCCCCTAATTATCATTAAACCAAGAAAAACAAAGGACTATGAAAGGTCCCGACTTCCCCTAGAGACATGAATCTCATCATGAGGTGTGGTGATCAGCCACACTACTCATAACTGAAATTCCAAGTCCCAACAATCCAAACTCCAGTCTATCCCGACTATTCCCCAAATAACATGACTCAAAGAAAGTGAACCCCCTTTGATACCATTTTCTAATGAACCAAATCTGGTCTTCATCAAAACAGGCACCTGGCCTGGCCCATAACAAGGCCCGAAGGGCGTTCCCAATCCCCATGGGCTGACACAAGTGCCCGGGTATCATAAAATGATGTTTTGGAACGATTTACCCAAGTTTATAAACATTAAACAACAAACAAACTCAGTAAAACGAATCTAGATTTTTCAACTAAAACCATCTTTTACAAAATTCAGAACTGAATTACATATTTTAAAACAACTCAATAAGACTATAAAAAAGGTACAAAATCAAAATTAAATGGCCCAATAACCCTCATGGAAAGGGGCACCGCCCTCAATCCATCTCCACAAGACTTCACCACCAAGGGCATGCTAGAAACCCGAACCACTGGAACTAAAAACTGTATCCTAACCTGAAACAACAAAATAACCAAATCTACTTACACCCAAGGGTGTAAGTAGGGTGTGAGACAATCCCCAATAGGATACCACCACTAAGAGATTCCATGTGATAAACATTCAAAGAAAAAAATCTTGCATGTTTTCCTAAACAGAAAATGTGAGTTACAATTTCTAAAAGATGAAACTAAAAAAACAGTTTTCAAGTGGGCTATCATTAAGAATCAACACTTTTAAAAATAATGTCAACACTACTGAATTTTCCAGCCAACTATACCGTATTCTGACGGTAAGCACAAAGTAACTAATGTGCACAAGCAATAGGAAATGAACCCTAGGCACTATCTTGTTGTGGGTCCCAGGTACCTCGTATCTCAGTGAGAGTAACCATCACAATATCTGTTCTCATGCACGAGCCACTAGTAGTGAACATACCCATAACCTAGTGGTCCCCAATCATCATCATCATAGTTTATTTAGAGTTTGAAGCATCAATCTTGCTAAGTGAAACTGAGGCCAAACCCCACGGATTTACTAGCATACTAGTACACATCCCCCCACCTAGATACTCGGGTTTTCCCCTTGTGCTCAGATAAGTTCAACAAGACAATAAATATTCTTTTCACATGAAAATATCATTTTCACATCACAAGTTCCCCAAACACCCCACATTTATTCCAAAAAAGTCTAAAAATACACTTTTTCATTCAAATGAATTTTGAAATCATACCCACACAAAAAATAGCCCACATCACATTTTGCACATCTTTCACAATTCAACATATCTATTAACAATTTTATAAAATATTTCCCAAGATGTTAAACATCACACAACATCCCACTCACATATTACATAATACAATTTTCATAAACAAATTCCATTTTGCACATCACACTCATGCAAAACAGCCCGAAAACAAGTTTCACACCCACATCCCAATTTCACAAATCACCTCGACAAATTAAAAAACATTACCAAAATGTTTTACAACATAACTGACCAATTTATGTTTCAAAAAATCATTTTAGGAACTTACTATCACCCAAACAGTACATAAGAAACCATTTCACTCTTTGTGTAACTCATTGAATCATTTACAGTTTTCATAAAACCAACCCAAGAGGTGCAACCATGGTTGGCATACAAAACCCATCTCAAAAACCTAATTTAAGACCAAAAAAATGCCAATAACAATCTAAATCAGAATTGGAAGCCCTAAAAACATTTATTAAACCACCCCAAAGTTTTACACAAATACCTAAAACAATACCACAAAAGGTACACATGAAAAACACATGTTTTCAAAAACCATGTTCAAGAAGTACAACATGGTTTCACACATTAAAACCATTCAAAAACCCCATTACAAGGCCAACATGACATTAAGGCATTAACAAAACAGATTTCTCATCCCCTTTTAACAGTAATAAATCAATTTCACATCTTGTAAAATACACCCCAATATTTCTCCAAGAGCCACGCATGAAAAGCCCCCAATTCCAAGCAATAATGCAACTACAAAATTAAACACTTAACTCAATCCATCACAAAAACAATTTTTGCACCAAAAAAAACAGATTTGAAACATACTAAATTAATAAACCAATCAAGCTAACTCATCATAAAATGGATATACATGGAATCACCTACCTTTTATGTCGAAACACACAAATCATTGTGTGAAACATAAACCGCACCACCGCCGCACCTCAAGGAATTGAAATCCAACCTAAAACCAGAATATTTCACACAAAAGACAAGATATAAAACCCTAGGATTTAAGCCTAACTTCTGGACATTAGGAAACTTATGGATAAGGTATGAAACCCTAAACACATGGAATGTAACTCTAAGCAAATTGAAAGAAGAATGAAGAAGACCAACTTACTTGAGGGATCTTGTATAAATCGCCTCACAAACACCACAAGCTGAATTTGAAAACACCCAAACATTTAAGGGAGTTTTGAAAAAGGATTAGGAGACCATGTTGTAATTTGAATGGGGAAAAAAGAGTGAGAATTTAAGGATTCATGAAGGAAACAAATTACCTTTATTAATCTTCCCGAAATGTGAGTTCTTCAGAAGTTTTGACCTAAAACGCGATGCAAATGAGAAGAAAAGAGGGTGGAAGGATATTAGACGCGCGGATGGGTTCAAGGGGCGTGTTTGGGGCCTAGAATCACAGAACAATCCTTAATATTGGATAAGTTATTAATTAAACAAATTTTATTTTTAAAACTGGAATTGGGCTTTCAGGCAGGCCTAATCCCTTAAATAAAAACCCATATACAACTTGTTTATGAGTTTCTAAAGGCTCCAAACTACAATGGTGGTGTTTCTATATCAGGGTAGACCATTTAGGAACTTGAATGGCTGAAAAATATTAAAAATTGAAAATGTTATAAAAGAAACAAAATTTATTTTTAAATCTGGAATTGGGCTCACGGTTTTGCCCAATTCATGAAAACTCACCCATTCCACAATAAAAGCTTGACAAACCCCAAAAACAAATCATAAATGAAATTTAAATGAAATTTAACTTTAAAATAATTCATTTATGTGACATTACTTGTTTGGGATTAATGAAACACAAGTATCTGGAGGCCATGGTCATGCCCATGTGAAGGATGTTATCATTAGTGGGAAAAGTGTTGTTCCTCACTCACCACAGTAGGAAATTAAATAGAAAGTGAGAATAGATATATCCACATCAGAAACATTGAAATGGTTGGAAGGTATACCATCTCTTCATGTGATAACATGGACTGGTTTTGATATTAATGGGTAGACATTTTACCCAAAAATTTCTATGACATGAGTACTTTTGAAAATAGTGGTTTGACGATTATCGTCGAAGCATTTAATTTTTCTAGTGAAAAAGATAAAAATCCAATTTCTTCTTCGTCGACATATTTTGGAGTTCTTGAAGATATTTGAGAAATTAATTATACAAAATTTGGAGTCTCTGTGTTTAAGGGTAATTGGGTTGATAGCAATAGTGGTGTGAAACATGATTGTTGTGGATTTACATTGGTTGATTTGAAAAGATTCAATTATAATGAGGAACCATTTATCCTGGAAACACATGAAAAGAAGATATTTTATGCCATTAATCCATCGAATGATCATCGGTCCCTCATTTTTCAAGGAAAAAGATATCATTTGTGTGATGATAATGATGCTGATGATGTTATTGATTTACATGATTCTTATTCATCTATTACGAGATTTTCAGATGATTACAATGACTATAAGGAAGACACAGTGCATGCAGTATGTAATGATCATGATGAAGGAATATGGGAGAACACTAAATTAGTCTCTTAATAGTTTTTGTAATTATTTATATTTTGTTTATTTTTTTGGAACATACAAATGCAGGCCAATTTTTTTACTTATTTTTTCATCCTTGTTTCTAAATTTTGAGTTTTCTAATGATATTCAAGTACACAAAATTTCATTACACTTGCTTTTTTCAATGTCAGATACAAAGAGATAGGATCAGTTACCATGGTATATCTATTTTTTCATATTGTTAGATATTTAGTAATAAACTTATTTAATGAAAGAAACTTTTTAATTTATATTTTTTTGTAGGACTACTGAGGAATCCTCAGCATAGGAGACTTCTCCTATTAATAAAGAGAAATCAAGTTCTCATGTTTTTAAACGTGGTATTACATGTTTACCAAAATTTTCACTTGCCCATGGATATAAGAGATTACATATTCATTTTGATGATAATAATAATTCAACAACACCAAATGTAGTTCAGTTTATCAATTATATATCAATATAAAACTGCTTCAAGATTAGTATTTTACATCCCAATTGGTAGTTCATGGACAAGATGGTGAAACAGCAGCTTTGGAAGGCTGTGAAGGTAAAATATCTGAATTAATTTATTTTATCTCATTTTTATTAATATTAAATATTTTAAATGACACATTTCATGTATTCAATTACATATGACATTCAATTTTGAGGAAACAAAATAAATTAATAAAATACAACTCTCTTTAGAGGTGGTTAGATGGATAGGTTTTAAAGCAAAACTGAAAAAAATTATGTTTTAGGAAAGAAAAAGTTTGAAAACACATGCCTTAAGTATCAGTTTATTGATGAAGATACATGGAATCCATTTTTTGATAGCCATCATGAAGAAAAATTTCAGGTATGATAATTATTTTATATTGTAAAATTTAGTATATATTTATCTAATTACTTAATAGTTTATTTTTATATAAAAAGCCTCCAGGAGATCTCATCAAGAGATCCAGTTGAAAAATATATATCCCCATACATTATCACATGGAGGTAATCTGTTATTAGATTAGAAAATGATTAATGAAAAATTTGAAGCATTAAGAGCTCGATATAGTAGTAGTTTAGAAGAGTTCCAGTGTGGTCCTCCATCTCCTCCCACTCTCCATGAAAAATCAAAATGAGCAAGAAGAAGAAAAAAAATGAAAAGTATCTTATATAAAAATATAAGGAAGTAGATGAAATAATTTTAAATAAATATTATTTATTTTTCATTAATTTTTCTTTTTTATAAATTATAAACACTAATATAATTTTTCATTTTTGAATTCAGGATGAACTTCAGGAGAAAGAGACACAAGGCTCTTTTATCCATAAGGGTAGGATGGACATCCTATCCACTTCTTTAGGAAAGGTAGAACACTCCGACTATGTTATAGGATATCAAGAGGGTGTTAGTATTCAGAATGTTTTTTATCAGTGTAAGCAATCAAGAGACCCAGAAAAAGAATCCTTAAAAGCCAAGTTGAAATTTATGAAACATTTTATGGGTGATCAAATTCAAGCTGTCATGTGGTAGGATTTTTTAAAAAACTTGACAAGTCAGTCACAGTCTGCACAACCTTCCAAGCCTTTCTAGCCTACTCATCTGGTTGTGCAACCTCTATAGTCATCCCAGCTAGACTACCCTACCCAACCTTCCTACTTTGATCTTCCACCTCCTCGTTTGGACCAAATCGTATATTGTGAGTTGTTTGTGGGAGATCCTCATATACATATTATTGTGTTATGACTCATTTTTTTTTGGATTATGTACATCACAAACCTATGAAGATGGGTCGGGTTAGAGTATAAGTACTTGATATTATTGATCCTAATACTCTACTAGAATTTCCTACTGAGGAGATTATGAGAGTTGGGGATTTTATGTGTCGTTTTTTTACATTGGACAGTTGGTCTTCTTCATTATATATCATTTAAGGTATGTGTTTTTTAAATATTAATTACATATGATTTAATTTTATTTATTATGTTTTCTGACATTTAACTTATATAGGATTATTTGAAATTAAAAGAAATTTAACAATTTAAACAAAACATTCATGAAAAATCGACTGTAGATACTTCTGATATTTCTTATTGGATACAAATATTATCTCAGTTTTCTTCTTACTTGAATAATATCTATAAGTTATAGATGATTTCTGATATATTTAAAAGAAATTTTCCATTGAGATTACATAAAGAAGATATCTTGAATCTAGTTGATTTTGTAGATCTCGACTTGAATGTGTTTCTTTTGTTTTCCATGTAAGTAAATTTACGTTTGAATTTTTATTTCTTTAATAAAAGATAGCTTAAATTGAATAACTATATTTCTTTTTAAATTAGGTATCTACACATGATTCTTGTATAAAATTATATCACAAAAATTTACAATTATATAGATCTAGAATAAATTTCAATGGAATCGCAACATGTGATGAATCTTAACAGAGTTGCATATATATATAGATGAGAGACTATCACGTATGAAGATTGGATGTTGGTTTTTTCCATTTATTAACAAGTAAGAACAAAAAAATAATTATGAACTAATTCTTATTATAATGTCATTAATTGTGAAATTTTTGTATTGTAGGGGGAATTTGATGTTAGGCATATTTTCCCAAGTGAATGCACTTTATATTGGTTTTTCTATTTATTATGGAGTGTTTGTAAAAGATTTTATGCCTTATTAGATAGGTAAGTTTTTTTGTTTTTAATTAACTCATTATGTTTAATTATAATTTTTTTATACATGTATTATTAGTTCATATATATGAAAATTAATTGCATGAATTTTTTTTCACAAAGAACACATGTCGATAAAGAAACCAAATGAAATCCGATATGTGGAAGTAAAGGTAATTATTTTTTATATTAGATATTATTCTGATTTTTGATATATATATATATATACATACACATTGGTTTTTATTATAGAGTTAATTTTTTTATAACCGTAGTGTCATCATCAATAAGGACATGTTGAATGTGGTTATTATGATATACGATTCACGTACGAGATAATCACAGCTTTGGTAACTATAGAATTTGATAAGGTTTGTTATATTAATTTTTTTATATTTTCTATCACAGTATTATAATTTTTAAACTCATTTAATTAAATTTTAGTGTATACATTCAATGATTATTAGTTTTATACCAAAACTAAACTTACCCATCTTTAGTCTTTGTTTGCGAACTATTTGTTAAGTCTGATTATGATTTGAGGTATGTATATTCAAATGTTTATGAATAATATTACATTATCCTAATAAGATATGTTCAAAAAACTAATTATTTTTTTATAATAGGTGTTTAAACATAATGATATCAGTTGAATGCTTCAACAATAACCAACAATCACCATGTTATAAATTTTAGGTATGTATATTTTAATTCTAATTTATAATAAAAACTCGTAGATAGTTTTTTGATTAGCTTGATAAAATCATGTAAGTGTTTACATATTTTTAGTCAATGATAAATGATGTTTTATTGTTTTATAATACGTTTCTCTTATATGGATTTTGATTATTTTGGAAGTGTAATATTATGAATTGTCTATTTTTTTAACTTTCGGTGTTATTTTTCATGAAAACCGACATTGATTTTTTTTTAAAAAAAATATACCTAATTTTGAGAATCGGTTTTCATTAAAAATGATACATAAAACTGACCCTTCTTTGGTTTTACACATCAGTTTAGAACAAATCGAGGCAGAAAACAAGTCTGCACTCTATTTTTTTCATTGGTTTTGATACGAAGTTATGCCAAAAAACAGTTTTTTGGCATCATTTTATTTGTAAAACTGATGCTGAAAACTAATCCTAGAAACAATTTTGTCATCGTTTTTTGAAAACCAATGATGAAAAGCTTATTTTTTACATCTTCTTTATAGACATTGGTTAAAACCCGACGTCAAAAATGAAAAAAACTGATGTTAAATCTAGATTTTCACTAGTGTATCCCCAAAGGATTAGATCCATGAATCCAAGATAGTTAAGAAGAATAAAGATAAAGAAAATTATGTAGAACGAGAACTTACCAAGGAATCTGGCCAACAACGCACACAATTTCACCAATGAATCATTCCCAGATCAAAGATAATGTTCTGCACAGCCTTAAGAGGGAGATGAATTTGAGTTAGGACATGTTTAGTGGAAAAAAGAATGTACTAGGTTGTAAATCAGTCTAGATCTAGAAAATACAAATCTAATTTTGAACATCGCATGGTTAGGGTGCACAGTTTGGAAAACGGTGTGCTAACCATGCACTAGCCACTACCTCTAAACATCCCATGAATGGTTGGATCCCATAGTTAGACAAACCATGTGATCACTGTACTAAAACCCTCTATTTAAATTTTCATGCTTTCTCCTAGGTGGCTATATGGTTAGGAAAAATCATGTAACTAACCATGTTTCTACCCAGAGCCCCCTATTTCAGTTGTATGGTTTTTTGAGAGGTGTTTTACAGTTTCTACTAACCATGCTCAAACCGTGCACCTCCATAAAACACCCAAAAACTTTTTAAAACTTTTCCAAACCTCCAAAAAACTAACCCAATAACTATATATATTTAGAATACATAAATAAATTATTTACAACCTAAAACCGTATGTGATATATTATCACCACTATTGTCCTTTCCATCCATAGAATGTAGAAAACCACCATTGGACTAAAATATTTTTGGTCATTGCTCGACCATTTCCTTATCACATTCCCAAAATTCTTCCTAAATCTGACTGTATTGTGATAAAACCCACACTAGATTAATGCTTTTATCTCACAATAATTTCTCTTTCCTATCCACAATCCACACTAGAATATAAACTAATGTAGAATATGGATCAAGGTCAACATGATCCCATTGAATTACATGGTTAAGATCAGGTTGATACTTCTCCAATTTTGATACATGAAACACAATATTCACTTAACTAAGCCTTGGTGTAAAATCCAATTTATTTTCCACCTCACTAATCCATTATATTATCTGAAAACGGTCTATGTATCAAGGATATAACTTTCCCTACTTCCCAAAATGACAATGTCGAGAGATTATCATGAACAAATTATCACTCTCCTCAAATGAAAATAGTTTTCAAGGATGATACACATAAAATTTATGAGGACTCTGATCTATATCCACACTCTTCCTAATCAAATTAATCTTCTCTATTTTCTCTTGGACAAGGTTTGGTCCAAACAGGGAAGTCTCACCTATTTCCACACATCAAAGTGGAGAACAAAAAGGAATCACCTAAAATGGTTCAAATGGAACCATATGTATTGAGGCCTGATAAATGTTGTTATGCAATAAATACCCCCATGGTATATAATCGTCCCATGACCCAACAAAATCCATTAAAAAAGTCCTAAGAATGTATTTCAATGTTTTTGGTTTCCATTAAAATTTTCCATCCAACTGAGGATGATATTTCATGTGCATAGTCAATTGAGTTCCAAGGGAATACTATAAGGATATATAGAAATGATATATAAACATTGGATCTCAGTCTAATACTATCAAAACTGGTATGTCAGGCCTCTTTACCACTTCTCATATATATATTTTTGACAAGTCTTCTACCATATGAGATTCAGGAATAGGAATAAATGGGATGAACTTGTGATCCAATCCACTATCACCCACATGGAATCGTGTTTACAAACCATCCTTGGAAGGCCCATTACAGAATAGAAAATAGATCTTTCAATTAGTTACATCATACAATGGGAATGTTTAGGGAATTTTTTGCATAGTTTTTGTATCAGAAACAACGAATGTAAAAATAGTGAGGAACAATGAATTTTATAATTTTATATAGGATAATGTTTACATATGGCATAGTTTCCAGTGAGGTGCATTGGATAAACATTAATAAGATGTAGAAAGAGTACACCATATGGGATTTCTAGATGGATAAAAATGGAAAAAAATTCTAACTAAAATTTTGGGGAGAAAAATTCAAAAAGATTCATATATTTTGTTGTGGATCATTTTTGTAAGAAAAATATTCAAACTAATGGTATTAAATATAATCATAACTATCTAGAGATATAAAGAGTTTAATGGGATTTGGATGAGATTTTTATTCACTTATTTCTAATAGTGAATTTCTATGTACCCATGAGAGTGTCCATGTTAAGGATGTATGTTCTCACACTAAGCCCAAACCTTATAAATATTGTATGACTTGTTTAATTGTTGATCATTACATTCTTGCGAGTTTATTAAAAATCGTTAAGGAAATATAAATAAAAAGTTACAGGGGTTATGTTTCATAAAGTTTGAAATTTGTAAAATCTCACTTCTAATTCAACCGCCCTTCTTATTGGTTTAATGATCCTTAGGAACTTCAATTATTATCAAAGTGAAGGTTCCCTTGTTGAATATTTATCATAGAAATTATAAATTTAGTCAATAGTACTGGTATTACTATATTTGATGGAAAATATTATCATGTTTTGAAAAATAGGATGATAACCTATCCTTTTTCTCTTGGCCTAGAAGTTATAGATGCAATAATGATTGAGTTTCCACCCATTGAGAAAAATTATCAAATGATTTTTTTGACAAGAGAAACATTGAGGTTTATGGGAAGGATAGTAATTATATTCTTTTATCCATATAAAAAAATTATGAAGGTGATTGGTCTTAAAACTAACAAAGAAACATTGGAAAACATCAATGTATCTTTAAGGGAAACACCAAAGTTATGGTAGAAAAGTTAAAAATATACCAAATAAAGTTCGAAGATATCAGAATGAGAGATGAATAAATTATTGATGAGTATTTTACCTGAGTTAATGAAGTTGTGTGAAACATAAAAGGATTTAGAGATTCCTTAGAAGAATATACCATTGTAAAGAAATAAAAGAGAAGATTTCCTAATAGGTTTGACTCTAAAATTTTTTCTTTAGAAGATAAAGATGATTTATCTCTTGATGAATTGCATAATTTTATTTCTTATTAAATGTAAAAAGAAACAAAATTTAAAAATAAGAATAAGGTTGAAATGAATTTTGAAGCTATGACATATTTAAAAATATAAGATATTGGGAATGTTGACCCTAATAATTGAGAAGAAAAAGAAGATGATGAAATGAATAAAAATATCATGTATCTTATATCCAAAAACTATCAATGATTTTGAGTAAAGTATAGAGGAATAATTCCAATAAAATGTTTCGAGTGTGGATAAATTTATAAATTTTCTATGAATTTCACCAAGAAGAGTTTTGGTGAATATGGATATCACACTGAAGAAAAACTCAGTAGAAGTAGGAGAAAAAAACTTATAAGAAAGATTATAAGTACACTAGTGGTAATAATTTTTTTTCTAGAAATAGAAGAAGGATTTATAGATAGAAAATTGATTCTGAATCTACTGAAAATAATTCTTTAGATGATGAATGTTTTTACTAATTTAGAACCCTCTTTTAAAATTTTGAGACAAAGGGATATTCCTCAAAAAGTGAAGAAAGAGGAGGTGAATAATTTTAAAAAGAATATCTACTCATATCTAAAATTGTATCATGTCTTGAGTAAAACATTAAACACAAGAAAGAAATTAGAATGATGAAGAAATAAAGTGGAAAGGATACTAAAGGAATTAAATAAGCACTTAAATAGGAATATTAGTATATTTAAGAGATCGTAATCCTTAATTGAAAGTTCCTGAACAAGGAAAGATGGTGGAAAGTCTTAGTAAGAAACGTGAATCTAAGGAAATTAGGTTTATAAAACCCAATAAAAAAAAATTGGGGTTAAAATTACCTAAATAAATATGAACAAAAATTTCATCAGTTATTTAGAAGTGAAAAATGAATCATCTCAAGTTTCATCTAAATATCACTCCAAGAATCACATGAAATCATCACCCACCAAATGTAAAGTTTCATCTGATTTCAGTAAAAATGCAGGCGTTAATTTCTTTTGTGAAATTTGGATTGATAAGATATGTGAGAAACTTATCAAATCAATAAACTTTCAGAACAACCTTCAAAATAGAGTTTTCCTTTTCCAGGAGGAAATAAAAACTGAATGATGATATGAGCCTCAATAAAATAATTACATGGAAAGATCATATTTCTATAGAATACTGAGATTTAGTTGACATTATTGGTGATGATATATTTTTGGGTATAATTGTTACAATGTTTTTCACAAAATATCTCTTCCTGGAAGAATGTTTTAATTTAGGGTTAGAAATAATATAAGAAAAGAAAGAAACTTTCCTAAGCTGAAGAAAGCTAGAAAAGAAAAATCTAATGATGTAAGAAAATTCCCAATGAAAAATATATTTTATTTCCTTGAGATTTTTTAGAATATATAACTAAAATGGAAACTTTTCTAAATATTTTATGACAACTATTTAGGAAAATTTTATTACACAAGGAAATAAAAATAAGCTAGAATGGATAAAGTTGAAGAAAGGGTCTTTGTTATTGAGACAACACTTAAAGAATGAAAAATGAAAAAACCATGAATTATTGATATTATTTGTTCCTAACATATAATATGTGACTTAAATATCTTAAAATTTCTTGAAAATAATGATGTAGGAGTAGTTACATTTGGAAAAGATAGTTTGTAAAAAATCAGAGGAATAAGGATTGTATGATTAAAACTAAAAAATGAACTCAAAAGAAGTTTTTTATATTTATATGCTTAAATAAAACATACTAAGTGTAATAAAAAAAATTATAATGGAATGTAAGTTATGTTTTTGAAATATTCATACATCATTAGAAGTGTGGAGGATGGAAACATTTTTACCATGAGAGAAAGAACCAACATAAATCTATTTCAGATTAGAGAACTTTGTAACTCCTAATATCTAAGTGATAAGATAAAAAAAGTTATGAAATTATAGAATGGAGAATCTTGGATAGAAAATTATTAAAAAACTATCTAAATTAGATGTCATTAAAAAAATTTCATCCCAGAAAAGAAGAGAAGATAATTTTTGTACAACATTTCTGAAAGAGAAGATGATTGATAAAAGTCATAATAAAGTTGAAATAAAATCTACCAGACCTCTTGAGATTATTCAATTAGATATTTTTGGGCTAATAGGACGTCAGTTAATGAAAGGATATTTTTAATTTATAACTTTCATGGAAGAATTCACTCATATGGTCAATATTATAATCATAATTCACAAATTAGAGGTTATAGAAATGCACATATTTTTCAAAAGAGAAGTTTAAAAAGAGTTGGGTGTTCATATACTGAAACTGAGAACTGAAAATGGAAAGGAGTTAATAGGAAATTCTTTTGAATCCTACTAGATGGAAATGGAATTAAACATAAATATAGCACTCCATATATCCCACAACAAGTAATATGTGGAGGAGATGAACTTAGGCACCCTAATTGTTATTTTTTATGTTTATGACATAATTTTTTCATTAGATAAATAAAATGATTATAAAGTGTTTTATAAAAAATTGAATAACTTTTTTAAAATTTTAATGATTATAGAATTAAATTTATTCTTATTTTTAAAATTTAAATAGAACGAGAGACACATTTCATATCTCAATAATAGTATTACATTGAGTTGTTACCAAATTTTGGAATGAGAGACTTCAAAAAAGTTTATAATCCTATTTAAATTAGGATAAATATGAGTAAATATGAATCTGATAAAAGTGTTATTCATAAATATTTTTCAATGTTTATAGGAATTATGATCTATCATCGAGCTTCAAGGCTCGATATCATTTATAGTATTAATTTTTGTGTATGATATCAGAGTAATCCAAAAGAATCACATATGCAAGTGGAAAAAAATAATTCTTAGATATGTAAAAGGAACATATTATTTTGGGTTATTGATTAATATAAGTAGTGATATATACTAATAAGAATTTGTATGGATATTGAAACAATATAAAATTGACCTTAGGAGAAATATTTTTCATGGGATAATATCATGTGAGCTAGCATAGTAAGAAATAGGGTTCAGTAACATTGAGTATAGAAGAATCATAATATGATTCTACCACCCATTCATGTACCCAAATGATTTTGATGAAAGTAAACCTATACAATCTTAAATTGAAGGTTTCTACAACATTTAATATTTTTTTTGTGATAATAAAAGTCCAATTGATCTTTAAAAAAACCTATACAATATTCGAGATCAGAACACAATGATATAAAGCATCAATTCATAAAAGATAAAGTTGATTATGGAGATGTTATAATACAGTATATCTTATCAATTTATTAAATTACATATGTTTTCACCAAAGAAATTCGAAAAGAAATATTTTTTGGAATTGAGGCCAAAACTTCATGTTCATCCTCCTCCAAAAGACTTCCTAAAAATATTAAAGAGCCCCCATGCTTTGGATTATGTTCATAAAGGTTTAGGGAAAATAAAAACTTTGTAATATGTTTTTAAAAATCCTTTTGTAATAAATCTAAAGACAAGGTTATTATAAAATGGGGTAGAGAACCAAATTTAGGAGACAAAAAAATTTGAGAGTTTATCTTAATACAGAAAACTTATACTTTTCACCAAAGGAAGGAATTCCTTAAAAAAACATTTCTTTGTATAGTGGTGTGGTGTGAGGACCTTATCATTTAGGAACAATATGATTAGATAAAAGTTTAAAAATTAAGAGAGAAAAGTTGAGAATGTTTTTTTAAAACATTATGAGTTGTCAAAAGTTGTTAATGAATGTTTCCAAAAATAAAAAGGGGGAGATTAAAGATATTTTCTGATATTTTCTAATAATGTTTTTTATTTTTTATCAATATGATTTTTATGAATGTTTTTATTTAATATGTTGACTAAATTTTGTTATGAAACTTTGTTAAGGAAGTTTGGTAAGAAAGTTTTTTCATGAAGATTATGGAGGAAGTGGGTCCTAGGTCAGATAATATAAAGAAGGAAGCTTGGGGGGTGAATAGACTAGATTAAA
Organism: Viscum album; assembly: GCA_963277665.1. Classification (NCBI taxonomy): domain Eukaryota; kingdom Viridiplantae; phylum Streptophyta; class Magnoliopsida; order Santalales; family Viscaceae; genus Viscum; species Viscum album. The sequence continues at coordinate 1,460,376,811 of OY728121.1, forward strand.
ATTTTAAGGTGATTGATTTATTATAAAAGTTAATTAGTAAAATTAATTAGTAGTGGAATAAAATATAGAACACAAGGATTTTTTTATAGTAGTTCGATCCAAAGAGGTCCTACTCTACTCTTATACATATCTATTTAGTAAGGCATATGTTATGCACTACTTGTGTTTTAAAAGGGAATCTTAACCCAATTTTAAAATAATTTTTTCTAGTGGAAGAATAAAAAGACACCTTAATTTTGTATGGGGTGTCATAACCGAAGTATAGCCATAAATTTAGATACCAAGAGTCACAACCTAAACAGTTTTGAAATTATAAACTAGAGCTAAAAATTCCTTTAATATATCTAATTATTATTTTCAAAAATTTCATATTAATATCATTAGAATCATCTTTAAATATTTCACATTAAAACAATACACATGATATCAGGTCTATATGCAGTTAAATAAAGAAATAATACATATCATGCCTCTATAAAATTTAATATGAACAAAATTTCCAAAATGAATCAAGATATAATTTAGAATTAATAATCATAGAATCATTATTTTTTAAAAACTAAACATTCAATAACTTTAAATTTAACATACATACCATCATAAATTAATTTTAAAATGATAATTAAGTTATGTTTCAAACCATAAACATATAAAAAATTAATTATTAAAACAACATTTGGAATACCTAATTCACTAAAACATTTGACCATGGTTTTAGAGTTATCTCCAAAAGTGACAGAGACTCAATTGAGTTTAGCATAAGAGATAAAATTTGATAGGTTGTTGGTAATGTTACAAGAACAAACAATATCCATGTACCAAGTGTCATTATTTATTCATCCAATGCATTTTTCCTACAAAATAATTTACTTGACATTTTTGGTACCCAAGCTATTTTGGGTCTAACTTGGTTAACAATAGAATTCTTAAGTACCCATACAAATATAAAAAATTTATTACAATTTACTCTAGTAGATTAATCTATTGAAATAAAAGTATTGATATAAACAAGAGATTGAGTATTTTTAATATATCATTCATTAGAATAATTTACTAATATACAACATTTAAACCATGTAACAAAAGAAAATTTTCTAGTAAAACTTTTAACAACAGTATATTTTTTCATAATTTTGGAATTTATGGATTGTAACCAAAACTAGTTTTATCATTATTATTTTTCATAATAGCTACCATATTTTATTATTTTTAGTTTCATTGAAAAAAAAATATAACATCTATTTTAAGCTATCAACTTTATTTATAATACTATCATTTTACTTCTAAACGAACTCAAAATCATTATATATTTTACCTTTAGAACATGAAGTCTAATTTATTATTTCTTCATTCAGAGATTTATTTTCCTTAATGAATTCATTAAGATAGTCATTATCCTTAATGAATTTATTTTTTATCCTTGATAAGCCTATTATTTTTTTTATTTTATTTCTTTATACAACTCAATAGCTCTTAAAGTATATTTTTAATGTTTTTCATTTTATTCATAAAACTCATCAAAGACATAACCATCACTATCAGAATAGTAACTTTAGTTAGAGTCATTACTAACCTCATTTGTATTTATATCCATAAAACATAGGTTGGATGACTCTTATTTAACTCTAAATTCATGAATTAGATCAAATAATTTGATATACCTCCATCCGACATGATAATAACATTTCAATTTTTTTGTATTTCTTAGATATACCTTATTGATTTAAATTTGGATAATTAGGATTGATATGTACCTTATTTCTACATTCACAACACATTAAATCTAGTTTATATGTAGTGAAATTTTTATTGTTGATCATTCTTATGATCTTTACTTGGTTTTTCTTAAACTTTTTCTTTATATTTATCAAATTATACATACATTTTCTTATATTTTATAATTATCATTTTTCACATTATTATTCCTTGGATTTAGAAAAGTTATCAGTAAAATTTATATGACATTTAAAAGAGTTAACTTTATTCTTTGAAGTCTCTTCTTCCATATTATTCTTCAATTCATGTTTTTGTTGAATAAGTGATTAAATGAGTTCATCCAGTGTGTACACTTTGAAGTTCTTACTTTCATCGATCTCAACAATATTTTCATTCCACTTCTTGGGTAGAGATATAAATAAACTTTTAACAAGTGTGGGGTTTTCAAAAGCTTCTCTAATAGAATTCATTCCATTAATAGTGCTTTTGAATCAGCAGAACATTTGATTATAGTTTTGTCTTCACCCATCTTGAAGTCTTGGTACTCATCCCGCAGCATTCTGAGTTTGGTTCTAATTAGATTTTCTGATCCAACGTGAGTAATTAATATTCCATATTTAATTTTATTTATTATATATAAACACATGATTGAATGAACTTATATTAATAACACAATATAATATATTTACAACTTTTTAATTTAAAACATATCTAGTAGCATCATTTCTAGTAAGAGTATCTGGGTCATCTTCTGGTATAGTATAAAATTTAACCATTGTCATCCAGTTTTACATGCTTAGATTCTTGAGGTAAGCCTCCATTATTGATTTACAATAAACATAGTCATTTATATTAAAGTGACAAAACTTTTGAGGAATCCATCCATCAACAACAATCATTCATACCATCTTATAGATATTTTCAATAGACCGTGAGGTATAAGAATGGTTAACATAATAAAATATAAATATCAGACTCTATTAAAGGATTGACTAAATTCCAAATATATAGGTACCCAGGATTATCATACCTAGATATTAAAAAAAAATTAATGAATATTTCTTATATTATATAAACATATTCTTGAGGATCATAAAGTTATAATCCTTGTAGATATCAGATGAAAAATATTTTTATTTCATTAAAGATATTAAACATAAACCATAAAGTGTTTAACACATTGTAATCTTAATAGACATACCCTAATTAAAACCTTTATTTATAACCTGGGGAAATTCAATACAAGAAAGGGTGATCTCATATGCTCAGTAATGGTAATAAATGGAGATATGTAATCATAACATGAGCATAAGTGTGTGAGAACATGAGCATAAAGTTTAAAACCAATAACATGTATATCAAATATAATAATATTGAGTAATGGAATAAATGTAGGTATTTTATAAGACATGAATTATAATGAAATAAAAGAACATGATCCATGAGAAAATAAAATTATCATAATACATAGAATTTTTACATACACATGAGCATAGAAAATCATTTCCATAGTAGTCAAGGATCACTGCCAATGCTATCATAGTGAAATGAGTTCACTCTCCAAACCATAATAGTAGTCATGGTTCACTCCCAAGAATATCATAATGGACAAATTCCCTTAATGATTTGGGTTCACTCCCCATTCTAGTCCTATCTATCTCGTGAGATATAAATATTTACCCAATGCATTGGGGTGAGATATAGGTCCCACCCATCTCATAATGAAAACCATACTTATGTATGCCACAAGATCATAAAAAATTAATAAAATAATAACCCATGAAATGAAATGGGTTTCATATACATTTTATCATATCATAATATGGAAAAGATATATATTTCATAATCATTTCATCATAACATAACCCCTAAAATAATGTGAGTTTCCCAAGTATTTTATCACGGTACAATACATAGAAGATAAAAGGGTTCTGTAAACATATTTCCACCATAAAAATAAACCATACAAATAAATAATAATAATTTTATCCTTGTATTGTATCCCTAGTAAATAATAAGTAGCATCAAAAGATTTCATCTTAGATATAAAATTATTTTGAAAGATTACTTAGAACATTTCTGAGGAAAATAAATTTTCTTTGAAAGTCACTTTTTAAAACTAAAAATTCATAACATATTTTGAAAAAACAATTCTTTGAAAATAACTATGTAAACATATAAATGAATCTTTAAAAATAATTTAAATAATTTATTAAGGAAAATGTCCTTTCTGATTTGAAAATCACTTTTTAAAACATTTTTTTTCAAAATCTTTAAATTTGAAAATAACAATATAATATTATAAAGGAATATTAAAATCAATTATTAGTTATTATGGAGGATAATTCTATTCATTAGGTATATTTAAAAATGAATATTCCTTCCATATTTTTAGTAAAATCCAAATTTGCAATATTTAGAAAATGACATGAAGATTCCTTTAATTTTTTTTATAAAAAGTAAAACATGGGAAAAAATTATTTAATAAATAATTTAGATAATTTTAAAAAGACATGTAATTTTTTTAGAAAACATGGTCTTGAAATAAAAATGGGGTTTTGACTAAAGAGATAAATAAATAGGATTTTTATTAAAAACATTTTCTTGAACTCTTGAGTACATAAATTGAGGAAAATGAATGAAAAACATGAATTATCATTAAATAAATAGAGGAGAATAAAATTCATAAGTTTTTTAGAGATTTATAATAAGATTTTATTATCATAAATGTCAAGACCCGTCCTCGGGGCCTGTTCCGTGACTACCCCAAGCCCGCCTTCCATAGGCCAGGGGCTGGCGACTAGCACCAAGGCGTAAATCCCGGTAAAAAGGGAAGGCATTGCCTTTGTAAAGTAAACAAGCACCACAGAGTAAGAAAGTGGAAAAAGTAAACACTAAGTAAAAACTAAGTACAACTGTAAGTGTGGAAAGTAAGTGGGCTAGTATACAAACCCAAATTTAAAGTAAAGTACAACTCGAATTGGAAAACAGCAACTGAATAGTAAAACCCACTACGCCGAGCTATCCGCTGGAAATCCCACCTGAAGGGTGGGTACAGATAGCTCCACTACTCCTCGGGTCCCGCCGTCCGCTCCGAGTATGTTCCGCCCAGTGGTCCACCTCCAGGCACCGTCCTGCTCCGCGAGCCTCCACCACGATCAACGATGTCCGTCGTCTGCAACCAACACAACGTAGTGCGGGCGTAGCCCGTGCAGGGGTGAGTATAAGCTACTCGGTAGGGACCCCGAGACCCCCAAAGGACACAAAAATCCACAAAGGATAAACCACAAAGGAAAGATACAATCACGAAGTAACAACCGACACTGCTTAGGTATATGACCATACATATACGTAAGTCATCAATTCCAATACGCTCCAACCTCCGAGCCCAAGTACAACCCAGTACACACAGGAAAGTATACGTATTCCACACAGGAAAGAAAAACATAATCCACATAGGATAGCACAACACAATCCACAGAGGAAAGCAAATAGGTTTTAGCTCACACAGGAATACTTCTTCGAAAGACGATAGAGATGATCACTGATCCATATAAGTCATCGGACCCACAAAGGATCGATAGGTACTAACCCCTGCAATGACCCACACAGGATCGGTAGGAAACTAACCCCCGCAAAGACCCACACAGGATCAGACCCACACAGGATCTGTAGGTGCTGGCTCACACAGAACTGCTGAGCGCTGATCCACACAGGATCGGACCCACACAGGATCGGTAGCACTGATCCACGTAGGATCGCTGAGTGGTGAAGTCGTCATCGTCGAATCCACTGAGGATCTCTGTACTGTCGTCGTCGCAGTCACAGTAGCAGTCGCAGCCAGCTCTAGGGTTCCCGCACACAGCAAGCTCGTTCGGGAGGGTCCGCTCCACGAGCCGAGAGGCTGATACATCAACTGACACTTAGTCCAGAGTTGATGTATCCAAAAGTTCCGTATCGTCAACAGGAACTCATCGTCGCAGACAGCGCGTCAATCGAACGCCCGGTCTGAGAGTTATTGGCTTTTTCGTCCCAGGGGCCCGGTTGGTTTTTAAGGCAAAAACAACCCGACAGTACTCCACATGCATCCAAACCTTGGGCGGAGTATTCCAAAAGATCCGTCTCAATAAGAGAAACTCAACAAAGTTGACGGCACGTCAATCGGACGTCCGTAGCTCAAGATATGAGTGTTTCCGCTCTGAGGGCCAGGTTGGTTTCATGTACGAACCAACCCGGCCAAACTCAAAATATTCCAAAACCTTGAGTACGATATACCGAAACGACTGTCACATTCCAAGGATCGTGTCACCGCTGACGGCGCGTCGATCGGAGGTCCGTAGCCCGAGTTATGGGCAATTGAACCTAAATAGTCCGAAAACGGGGATTTCGGGCCCGGACCAACCCGGCCCGAGACCCCCCGGTCGGCCCGAACCGGGTCGACCTGCCCCGGGTCTAGGTCGTCCCGGCCCGGCGCGTTGCAGCCCAGCGGCCCGGTTCGGCGACCCGCGCGCTGGGCGCGCGGTCGGTGCTCGGCCAAAACGGCCAAGCCGTTTGTCGGCTCGCATGGGGGGGCGCTGCCCCTCCTGTTTCACGAAACTGCGACCCCTTAATTTGGGGCCGCATTGATACGGACGGGGGAATTGATTCCCCCCAGGCTCCTCCCTTTCCGGCCAGCCCGACCTGGCCGGCCGGTTCATGTTCAACGGGACCGGCGATGGTCGGTCCCCTTCCAGCTCCATCGCCGGCGGCCCGGTCCGGCCGCAGGTCACCTTGTTCCGCCGCGGCCCGGAAACAGCCGCGGCCCCGCTCCGGCCGCGGCGCCTTCGATTTTCTTCGACACAGCGTGATGGCGTTGCGTTCTTAAACTTCTTTCCACGGCGCCGCGCGACGGCGCCGCGCATTTTCTTCCTCATGAATCTGTGTGGTGCGACGGCACCATGTTCTCCCGTACCAACTACAAGGAACCAACACGGAAAATAAGGAGGAGGGTCGGCCGTGTTTGTGCGGTCCGACACCCTCACGTTATTTGATAACAAATGGTTTAAATCCACAAAGATCTTCAAGTTGGTATTCACGAACAAATAAAATAAATAAAACCCCTACCTCGGTTCAGGAATGGTGCACGTTAACGAGCCGCGGAAGACGAGCGTCACGGAGGTCGGGCGTCGCAGAAAATGAACGTCGACGTCGCGAAGCGAGGATTCGAATTCGTTGACGGAGATTCCGTCGTGTAAAACCGTCGCGAAAGAGACGATGCAGAAAAAGAACGTCGCGTCGCGGATACGGCATTGCGGAAGAACCGTGTTCTTCGGCAGAGAAGTTCTTCGTTGAAGAACGGTGTTCTTCGCGTTCTTCGCCAAGGTTGAAGAAGAAGAAGACTCCACGCTTCCCAATCCTCTCACGGTTGCAAAATTCTAACAATAATAAAATAAGGCCAAGTCTTATTCTATTAACACAACCTATCGATTTGAATTTAATGAGTTTTAAATTAAGTAACTCACTTAATTAATTATAACAAGTTGTCAAAAATTAATGAAAGTGAGTTAATGGGGAGTTAGGAAAATGAGGGGTTAAGAGGGGTTTGGGAGTTTAAGGAATTTGAAAAGGTGGGGGGTTCGTGTGGGCCCCACCCTTTCAAATATCCACACATGGGAAGTTGGGTGGATGTGGGCCCACAACCAACTTCCCATGGGAGAAGTTAACCACATGACATGAAATAAAATTGATTCAACAATTTTATTTACTTTTTTAATTAAACCCCAAAAATTAACTTCTTCTCCCGCACAAACGCAACTATGGTAAAGGTTCCCTTAAGCGATTACCAGCGTTGCGAGTTCATTGGGGCCATCGTATTTCAATTCCGAGCACTGATTCAAAAGATAGGAAAATCCACTCGTTCGTTCACTGAACATACCCGATCCAAACTTCAGAAATTGATTCAGGGCACTCTGGGCCTCGGAATCAAGTGCCGTCAGAAACCGCGTTCTTGTAAAATCCCAAAGAAAATTAAGAAAAAATTTCCCTTGAATTTTATGGGTCTGTACATTACTCCCACCTCAGGGCTTTACGTCCTAGTAAAGATACATCAAAACTAGGGAAACAAATGAGGGTATTGAGCACGGATCTGAGCCTCCCGCTCCCAAGTGCTCTCCTGGAGGTTCTCGTGCTGTCATCTGATGCGCACTAGAGGAATCGACCATCCACGTAGGACCCGCTCCTATCGATCCTCGATCACCACTGAGACCTCCTTAAAAGTCGCCCCATCATCAACGTCAAGCTCCCCATGGTCAATGATGTGTGTCGGGTCGTGCACGTATCTCCTCAGCTGAGATACGTGGAAGACGTCGTGCACCCGGTGCAACTGAGGTGGCAGAGCCAGGAGATAAGCCACCTCGCCAATCCTGCTGAGGACTTGGAAGGGTCCGATAAAGCGCGGAGATAACTTTCCGCCTCAGCCAAATCTCTGTAATCCACGTCGAGGTGAGACACGTAAGAAGATGTGGTCGCCATCCGTGAACTCTAGTGGCCTCCGCCTCCTATCAGCGTATGACTTCTGCCGGCTCTGAGCTGTCCTCATCCACTCCTGGATGACCTGGACCTTCTCTGTCGTGGCCTGGACCATCTCCGGCCCCACAAGTGCTGACTCCCCAGGGTCTGTCTAGCACAAAGGAGATCTACAAGGTCGGACATACAACGCCTCGTACGGTGCCATCCCGATGGTGGAGTGGTAGCTGTTGTTGTACGCAAACTCCACCAAGGCTAGGTGGTCCTCCCAGCTACGACCAAAGTTGAGGACACATGTGCAGAGCATGTCCTCGAGAGTCTGAATGGTCCTCTCCGTATGACCATCCTTTTGAGGGTGAAAGGTTGTGCTCAGATGTAGCTGTGTCCCAAACGCCTCTTGCAACCCCTTCCAAAGTTGGGAATTGAAGCGAGAATCTCGATCGTAGATGATAGATGATGGCACACTGTGAAGCCGAACAATCTCCTGAACGTAAAGTCGACCCAAGCTCTCCACTGAGCCCTACTCTCTGATGGGTAAGAAGTGAGCCGACTTGATGAGTCGGTCGACAATCACCCAAATGGAGTCGTGACTTCTGGAAGTGCGTGGAAGTCTAATCACGAAGTCCATAGATATCCCATCCCACTTCACTCCGGAACCTCCAAGGGCTGTACCAAACCTGCTGGTACCTGGTGCTCAGCCTTCACCTGCTGGAAGGTGAGGCATCGATAAACGAACTCTGCCACAGCCTGCTTCATGCCCGGCCACCAGTGATGTCGTCTGAGGTCCTGGTACATCTTCACCACTCCAGGATGTACCGCCAAAGGAGAAGTGTGAAACTATCTCAACACCTCCTCTCATAAAGCAACTGGTACCAAGGTACGTCCCCTGAAAAGGATGACGTGCTCTGCTCCAAAGGAGAAGCCATCAGGTGCTTTTCCTGAGGATATCTGTGCACTACGCGTCTCACAGTAAGCGTCCCCACGATGTGCCTCTCTGACCCACTGTAGTAGTGGAGGGGTGACTGTATGAGACTGAAGGAAGGCTACTCCATCTCTATCCACGCCTCTAGGGGCGCTGGTCAAACTCTTTCTCAACTCCTGGAAGCTCTGCTGACATCTGTCTGACCACACGAATGATTTCCCCTTCTTCCTTAACGTTCTCCAAGCTGCAATGATTTCTCATTTGCCGAAAAGGCAAATCCAGTCTCATCCCCTGGATGAACCACATTCCTTGCCTAATACTGTCAATCCTGTCATGATTAGTTAATTCATGGCATGGATGACGTCGTAAGGCCTCGATGCTGCTACCAAGAGATCCAACCGTTACTCTCACCTCCAAGGGTTGAGTCACACTGTTGGCATCAGTGTGTGGTCACTGGGTCTCCTCCAGTAAGAATCTCGCAAGTGAGGGTCAAGTCAATAGTTTTTTTAACCGGCATCTCTTAGTATTAACAAACAAAAGACTAGAAAGAAAACTTCACTATTGCAAATGAATTTTATTACTTCAACTCAAAGTACAAGGACACAAGGAAACACAAACAAAGAAGCCAGAGGCATTATGGTAAAGGGCCTCTATGCCTGGAGCTAGTCCCGCACTTGTCCACCTGCTTTCGAAGCTCCATGATCGTAGGCTTCAGCTGCCTGAAGTTGTGCTCTCCCCTGAGGTCGGGGTGCACCTCCTGGTGGTGGTGGTGGTAGAACCTCAAAGCGTCGCCCACCACCTATTGCTCGGCCAACTCCTCTTCCTCATCTGCCTACTCCCTGCGGACTGCCACGGTCGAACCTCTGCCTCTACCTAGGTGGTTCTTCAACCGTCTGCTGCTCCTCTGCATGGCGGGTCGGGCAGTCACGAGCCATGTGGCCCTGCCCGCTGCATGCATAGCACTGTCTTCCACTCGTAAGACTGGTTTTGCTGTGTGTGCCCCACACCTCTGAGCCAGTATCCTGAGGTCGTCTGCCTGAGGGTCTGGTCTGCCTGGACCCATGAGTCATCCGTCGACTACCTGCTGCAGAAGACTCTGCTACGTTCCGCCCTGCGGTGGGTCTCGGTGCTGGTGTAGACTCAGCAAGAAAGCTCTCGATCAAAAGGGCTCGCTCCAGTACTCCTATCTGAGTCAAAATGCTAAGGGAGATCAGCGATGCCCTGATCTCGTGTCTCAATCCCTGCTCAAAGGTCCGGGCCCGGAAGAATGGGTCCCGTACCATGTCGGTCGAGTAGCGCGAGAGATCAGTAAATCTCACCGAGTACTGAGCGACCGTCATGTTGCCCTGCCGCAGCTGAAGAAACTCCTGAATGCGCACCGCACGGAGGGTGGCTGGGACGAACTCCGAGCAGAAGAGGCTCTCAAAGTCCGTACAAAGTAGAGATGCCTCATCATGCACATGGAGCATCAAGCTCCACCATCGGCCCGCTGCTGCGTGCAGTAGGCTCGCAACGAGGATCACCATGAGGTCTGATGGTGTCGTCACTAGCTTTAAAACTCGTACGACTGCCTCCAGCCAATCCTCGGATGCATGGGGGTCCGTCTCCCCACGGAACCTGGGTGGTCGCTGGCACTGGAACTCATGCGGTGTGCTGAGGCGACGTGCATCGTCAGCGGCTGGTGGTGGAAGCATCGGTGGCTCGGCGGGTAGATCTACCGTCGGTGCCACTGCTGACAAAGGGCCCTGCACCGAGGCCTCGTCGCTCGGTGGGCTGTCATCACGCTCGACTCTCAGAACCCTAGCTGGCTGCCATCATGGGGCCATCCTGAAAAGGAAACTGTTGTGCCACAGTTAGAACAGTATACCTGGTGAGCTGATACAAAGTAATCACAATGAAAACTTGAAACACACATGCAATCAATGTTTTCATGCATTAAGTCGGAAATCAGAAGTCAGGGTCCTGGTGTACGGATACGTCGGCCGCCGCACCAACACTGGACTCCTTGGACTGATGACCACACCCAATATGCTAAACACTATTGCTTCACATAGAAAATATCAGATTCCGCGGTAGAACAGAACCTCCCTTTGATACCAATTTGTCACGACCCGTCCTCGGGGCCCATGTCGCGACTACCCCAAGCTCACCTTCCATAGGCCAGGGGCTGGCAACTAGCACCAAGGCGTAAATACCGGTAAAAAGGGAAGGCATTGCCTTTGTAAAGTAAACAAGCACCACAGAGTAAGAAAGCAGAAAAAGTAAACACTAAGTAAAAACTGAGTACAACTGTAAGTGTGGAAAGTAAGTGGGCCAGTATACAAACCCAAACTGAAAGTAATGTACAACTCGAAAGGGAAAACAACAACTGAAAAGTAAAAGCTGCTACGCTGAGCTGTCCGCTGGAAATCCCACCTGATGGGTGGGTACAGATAGCTCCACTGCTCCTCGGGTCCCGCCGTCCGCTCCGAGTATGTTCCGCCCAGTGGTCCACCTCCAGGTACCGTCCTGCTCTGAGAGCCTCCACCACGATCAATGTTGTCCGTCGTCTGCAACCAACACAACTTAGTGCAGGTGTAGCCCGTGCAGGGGTGAGTATAAGCTACTCAATAGGGACCCCGAGACACCCGAAGGTCTCCCAAAATCCACAAAGGATAAACCACAAAGTAAAGATACAATCACGAAGTAACAATCGAAACTGCTTAGGTATATGCCCATACATATACCTAAGTCATCAATTCCAATACACTCCAACCTCCGAGCCCAAGTACAACCCAGTCCACACAATAAAGTATACGTATTCTACACAGGAAAGCAAAACGTAATCCAAACAGGATAGCACAACACAATCCACACAGGAAAGCAAACAGGTTTCAGCTCACACAGGAATACTTCTTCGAAAGACGATAGAGATGATCACTGATCGATCTAATTCATCGGACCCACAAAGGATTGATAGGTACTAACCCTCGCAATGACCCACACATGATTGGTAGGAAACTAACCCCCGCAAAGACCCATACAGGATCGGACCCACACAGGATCTGTCGGCACTGGATCACATAGAACCGCTGAGCGCTGACCCACACAGGATTGGACCAACACAGGATCGGTAGCACTGATACACATAGGATCGCTGAGTGCTGAAGTCATCATCGTCGAATCCACTGAGGATCTCTGCACTGTCGTCGTCGCAGTCGCAGTAGCAGTCGCAGCCAGCTCTAGGGTTCTCGGACACAGCAAGCTCATTCGGGAGGGTCCGCTCCACGAGCCGAGAGGTTGATACATCAACTGACACTTAGTCCAGAGTTTTGTATCCAAAAGTTCCGTATCATCAACAGGAACTCATCGTCGCAGACAGCGCGTCAATCGGACGCCCGGTCTGAGAGTTATTGGCTTTTTCGTCCCAGGATCCCGGTTGGTTTTTAAGGCAAAACCAACCCAACCGTACTCCACCTGCGTCCAAACCTCGGGCGGGGTATGCCAAAAGATCCGTCTCACTAAGAGGAACTCAAAAAAGTTGACGTCATGTCAATCGAACGTCTGTAGCTCAGGATATGAGAGTTTCCGCTCTGAGGGCCCGGTTGGTTTTGTGTACGAACCAACCCGGCCGAACTCAAAATATTCCAAAACCTTGAGTGCAATATACTGAAACGACCGTCACATTCCAAGGATCGTGTCACCACTGACGGCGTGTCGATCAGAGGTCCATAGCCCGAGTGATGGGAAATTGAACCCAAACAGTCTGAAAACGGGGGTTTCGGGCCCGAACCGACCCGGCCCGAGACCCCACGGTCGGCCCGAACCGGGATGACCCGCCTCGGGTCCGGGTCGGCCCGGCGCGGCACGGCGCGACCCGGAAGCCCAGTTCAGCGACCCGAACACTAGGCGCGCGGTCGGTGCTTGGCCAAAACGGCAGAGCCGTATGTCGGCTCACACGGGGGGGGGGGGGGGGGGATGCCCCTCTTGTTTCACGAAACCGTGACCCCTTAATTTGGGGTCGCTTTGATCCGACCGGGGGAATTGATTCCCCCCCCCCCGGCTCCTCCCTTTCCGGTCGGCCCGACCTGGCCGGCCGGTTCCTGTTCAACGGGACCGGCGATGGCCGGTCCCCTTCCAGCTCCGTCGCCAGCGGCCCGGTCCGGCCGCTGGTCACCTTGTTCCACCGCGGCCTGGAACTGGTCGCGGCCCTTGTCATCCGGCGCGGTGCGACGACACCGCGTCCCTCCGCCGCGGCCCCGCTCCGTCCGTGGCGCCTTCGATTTTATTCGACGCGGCGCGACGGCGTCGCGTTCTTAAACTTCGTTCCACAGCGCGGCGCGATGGCACCACGCATTTTCTTCCGCATGAATCCGCATGGTGTGACGGCACCACGTTCTCCCGTACCAACCACAAGGAACCAACACGGAAAATAAGGAGGTGGGTCATCCGTGTTTGTGCGGTCTGACCCCCTCACGTTATTCGATAACAAAGGGTTTAAATCCACAAAGATCGTCAAGTTGGTATTCACGAACAAATAAAATAAATAAAACCCCTACCTCGGTTCAGGAACGGTGCACTTTAACGAGCCGCGGAAGACGAGCGTCGCGGAGGTCGGGCGTCGCGGAAAATGAACGTCGACATCGCGAAGCGAGGATTGGAAGTCATTGACGGAGATTTCGTCGCGGAAAACCATCACGGAAGAGACGATGCGGAAGAAGAACATCGCATCGCGGATACGGCGTCGCGGAAGAACCGTGTTCTTCGGCGGAGAAGTTCTTCGTTGAAGAACGGTGTTCTTCGCGTTCTTCATCGAGGTTGAAGAAGAAGAAGACTCCACGCTTCCCAATCCTCTCACGGTTGCAAAATTCTACCAATAATAAAATAAGACCAAGTATTAATTTATTAATACAACCTAACCATTTTAATTTCAAGAGTTTGAAATTAAGTAACTCACTTAATTAATTATAACAAGTTGTCAAAAATTAATGAAAGTGAGTTAATGGGGAGTTAGGAAAATGAGGGGTTAAGAGGGGTTAGGGAGTTTAAGTAATTTGAAAAGGTGGGGGGTTCTTGTGGGCCCCACCCTTTCAAATATCCACACATGGGAAGTTGGGGGGATGTGGTCCCACCACCAACTTCCCATGGGAGATGTTAACCACATGACATGAAATAAAATTGATTCAACAATTTTATTTACTTTTTTAATTAAACCCCAAAAATTAACTTCTTCTCCCACACAAATGCAACTACGGTAAAGTTTCCCTTAAAAGATTACCAGCATTGCGAGTTCATCTGTGCCATCGGATTTCAATTCTGAGCACCGGTTCAAAAGATAGGAAAACCCGCTCGTTCCTTCACTGAACGTACCTGAGCCAAACTTCAGAAATTGATTCCGGGCACTCCGGGCCTCAGAATCAAGTGCCGTTAGAAACAGCGTTCTTGTAAAATCCCAAAGAAAATTAAGAAAAAATTTCCCTTGAATTTTATGGTCTTTAAAAGAAACATTATCATAAACAACCCGGACAAACAATGAGATTGTAACATAAAATATTTACCACTTTGGTAAGTTTGAATTATAATTCCTAAGAAGGAATAAAATTAAATGAAACATAAAATATAACAAAAATAAATAAATCCATGATATTAAAAGTAAAAATAGATGTATATAAACCTCATAAAATAATATAGGTTCATAAAATAACATATGTATCAAAGAAGTAAAATTGAGATAAAAATCCATCACATCTTTGGTAACTTTTGAACTGTAAACCCCATGAAAGAGAGATCCTAAAAGGGATTTTTAAATCAGAATAATTTTCAGGATATTAATAATAAAATAATTTCATGAGAAGTATATATGCCATAAAAAATAAATAAGTGGTGAATATGGCATGTGTCACAGAGAAGTAAAAAGTGAGATAGAAATCTATTCCCTTAAGTATCGAATTCCTTCATACATGTTAAAAAAGTTTATATAATAAATATAATTTTATTATATATCTATTAAAAAACTATAATTATGTATATAATACCACATATTATTTTCTTATGGCATTTTATTACCCTTTTATTGACAATTCCATGTTAAAGTCATGTTTTGGGGAATAACTGCTTTGTTTTTCATGTATGTTTTGATTTTTTATTTTTAGTCCTCTTAATTTGATCATGGTTCCATTATATAAATAATATTAACCATGATAAAAATATAATATATATTCTGTATATATTTTTTTAGTGTAATCCATAATATTTAGAGATAAAAAATGAAATACACTGTATATGGAAATGGTAGGTCTTACGTACACATGAACGTTATTTCCATTTTATTGAAGTATTGAAATAAATAAAAGAAAATTATATATTAGCATTAAATAATTATTTTTATTTCATATATATTACATATTTTAATTAAAACCATCCATATTATCTTTCATGTAAAGCGTGAATGAAACATATCGCTTCGCGATGCGATAGTCTGCCGTACACAAGAGATACATTATCATATTCCCACATAATAGAAAGTGTGAAGTTTTTTTGTGATATAATAATTAAAAAAGTATAATAAAATCATTAATATAATATATATACATTTAATTCATCATTATATCCAACTGTGATTTATGGTGATGGAAAAAAATAACATTGGTTCGCAAGGCAGAAGTCTGCCGTATACACATATAATGATTTTGTGACAAATTTGATGGAAGAGAAGATGGTTATTGGTCATTTACTTAACATAAAAAAATATTAGTATACGTAATATACTTATTTTATTATATTACCATGTTTTTATGATAATTTAATGTGGTGGATGAAGAAATAAAATAAAATGCTTGGTTAGGGGTGTACCTCTTTTTCGGGAAAATTCTTTTGGTTTGCACCAAAAGGATTTATAGTATGGATTTGTGACCAAAAAAGGATTATAGTATTAGAGGAGTAAATTAATAATGTTATTTGGCTAGGTAATTTTGGAAAAAATAGTTTGGTAAGTGTTAATATGGGAGGATAAGGGGTGGCCTTTTATAAGTGAGGCGAGCGACACACATGTAATTTTACAAAAAGAAAAATGTTTACCCACATTTCACACACTAAATAAGGATAAAAATTAGACTATTATAGATAATAGAATATATAAGGTCTAAATATGGACATAAAATGGGTTTGTATAAGTTTTTTTTGGCATTTTTAACTGTTATATTTTTAGTTTAACACCCTAGTAAACCCATTTTACCATAACCGTGATAAATAATTTTTATTATTTTTACTGTTAATTATGGTAAAAAATTAAATTTAACTTATTAGGTAATATAAATTATTATTATTCAAAATATAGAACCCACTTTTCCAAATTAAATTTATATAAGTGTCAAAATATAATTTAAATTTAAACCAACAAACGTGATGAGAAAGCGGTTTTCTAAAGAGAAAATTTTCAAAAGTTTAAAAGTTTCTATATAAAAATTAAATATAAAAAAATTCCAATGAAATAAATTGAATTAATTGATATAACATTTAGCTAATTTTACTTTTTAAAACCACTTTAAAAAAATATATAAATTATTCAAATGAAAATGTTGTTTTCCACAAAAAATTAGTATTTATCACTATTCACTAAAAAATTAATCTTTTTAGAAAAATATAAAAAATTTATCCAAATATAATTTTGACATGATTATTTAAAAAATGAAGTTTATTTTATGAAATTTATTTTCTAAAAGTTTCAAAAATTAATTTTATTATTGTTCACAAATATAAATAAAAACATTTTTTTAAGAATATTTTATTTTCAAAACATATAAATAATTTTTTTTAAAATTAATTACTTTTTATCAATATGTTTTCTTGGAGTTTTTTTATAATTTTTATAATTTTATTTTAAAATAGCATATGATTAAAATATTTTAAATAAGACGCCTTAAAGTTGACATCGGCGATGCCTCATTTTCCCTAAAACAATATTTTTTTCTTTTTTAATTATTTTTTTATATATTTAAAATTTTATTATTTTGTTATTATTTTTTTATATTTATGTATATATATATATATAAAAACAAAATGGGTGAACAAAATTTATCTTTTATTCAAGTACGCGACTTATATAACCTGTAAAATATAAACTATAAGACCGATATTAATGAAATTTTAAACATTGATTAAATATATTACAATTAGTAGAAAATAAAAATAAATTCTTAAAAAAAAAATTGAGAAATAATTTATATGATTTCTAATCCACCTATTTGAAACAAAAAAATGATACAAGTATGTCAATTTTCTAGCCTATAAAATAAAAACTACAAGGCCTATATGAATAAAATTTTAAAAATTGATTAAACAAATAACAAGTAGTCGAAAATAAAAGGAATTTATTTTATAATTTTGATGAAAAATAATTTATAATCTTTCTAATCATCATACTAGAAACTTAAAAATGTATCAAGTACGTGACTTTTCTATCCTATAAAATATAAAATATAAGACTGATATGAATGAAATTTTAAACAATTATTAAACATATAACAATTAGTAAAAAATAAAAATAATTTATTAAAAAATATTGATGATAAATAATTTATAAGATTTCTGATGCTGCTACTTGAAACTTAATAATGTGTCAAGTATGTGACTTTTCTAGCCTATAAAATATAAACTATAAGTCTGATATGAATGAAATTTTAAACATTTATTAAACATATAACAATTTATCAAAAATAAAAATAATTTCTTAAAAAATGATAATGAAAAATAATTTTTAAGCTTTCTAATCCACCTACGTGAAACTTAAAAATGTTTCAAGTACGTGACTTTTCTAGCGTATAAAATATAAACTATAAGACTGATATGAATGAAATTCTAAACATTTATTAAACATATAATTAGTATTCAAAAATAAAAATAATTTATTAAAATATGTTGATGAAATATAGTTTATATTCTTTCTAATCCACATACTTGAAACTGAAAAATGTTTCAAGTACATGAATTTGATAGCCTATAAAATATAAACTATAAGACCGATATTATTTACATTTTAAACATTAATTAAACATATAAAAATCAATTGAATTTTTAATTTTTATTTATATGGTGTCTTATATTTTATATTTTATAGGCTTTCAAAGTCATGTAGGCGGCTTAGGATCCCCCTCGGCATTCATTCTTTTCACTCTCACTTCTGAGTTATTTTCTTACATTCCTTTCATTTTCATTTATTCATTTTATTTATAAAACTATTTATATTCAACAAATTTTTAGATGTTTATTCTATATTTTGAATTTTATTTATATTGTTTTTATACTATATATTTTATAAGATTCTATATTTTATTACTTGAAATTTAATAATTATTCCTTTGTTTCAAGTAGTCGACTTTGAAAATTGTCAAATATAAAATATGGCTAAAATATAAATGAAAACTAAAATACTAGATAAAAATATAATAAGGGACGATAATAATACTATTAATTTCATTTCAGTAGGCATAATACATATAAATGAACATGTACAATCAATGTCTGTATCTATGGATAGGAGATTCCATCCCACATGGTGGTCTATGAATAGGACGTCCACATTGAGTTCACAGTGGAGTATGATGACTTGGAGAGGGATGATCCTTGGGCACTGGAATGTCGACTGTCACATCTTCCATCTGTGTTTTAGTGGGAGTAGTTATCAAATTCATTCTGTATAGCCCTCCTGATCCTTCTCCAACTTGGGTGATAGAAGGATGTGCCATCATCACAGTGGGGAACCAAGTCGGAAATGGAGCTATACCCCAAGTCTATGATGGATTTGGACCCTAATGTTGTGATGGACCTAGACCCCAAAAATGTAATGGATTTAGAACCCAAGGTTGTGATGGATCTGGACCCCAATTTGGAGAGAACTTCAGATATCTAGTCAAGAAAGACAGATCCCATGCCACCTGAGCCACATCTTGAATCGGCTGAGGCTGGACAACTTGAGGGTTGACCTCTGCCCGTGTAATAGGTGAGGCCTCATGTGCGGCACGATACTGTCTATGTCACTGTGGTCACGACTCCTCCGCACTAGCAGCTGCTGCAGGATGTTCTTCTGGGGAAGTAAACTCCTCTCTCTAGGTCGGACGCTCGAATATTCTCTCAGAAAGCACAAGAAAATATGCCCTCACCTGTATCCCTTCATCAGGGATGACTGCTCGACTAAATACCCCCTCATCCTCTTCATCACTCATGCAAACAAGCTACTATGTGTGACTACCCGGTAAAGAGATTAAAAATGAATTAGAAAATAGTTCAATAAACAAATTAGTGGAAATTTATTGACTTAACATCCTCTACATCTCCCTACATTGTCAGGTAAGATATAGTATAGACTTCAGTCTATTCCATGGCTCATACTCAACCTTCTCTGAAAGAAAGAATCTATTTGTAGGTACACCCTAAATATGAAACTCTACATGTCTACATAAGCAGTCAAGAAAGACGGCATGTACTTTTCCCCAGTCATCATCCTACTGCCCTATCAGCATCATTCCATGAAGCCACTCTGTCTATCTCGACGGCAATGGAATTAGATGAGAATAGAAAAACTATGGAATGACTCTAATAGTTTGTTGCCACTCAATAATATGGATGTTAATGAGGGGAAATACCACCATATCATCCTCAAGCCCAACAGTGTAGTATGTTTGAAACTGGTCTATAACACTCCATCATGGAAGCCATGAAATCTGAAATGACATGTGATAGATTGTATATACATACATGGTCATATAAGAGATAGTTTAAATGGAGTAGATATATTCCCAAATGGTGTCTCAGAACCACATTGAAATTTTTTCGCTGATACCACCTGTAAAATACAACATCGAGAGTGAAAAATAATGAGAAATTAAAATCAATAACTCATAGTAGCATTAGAAACCAATAGAAATGAGTGATCATACCAGCGTCGACACAGAGCATCATGTTGAACCTCCATCTCGATCGGAGGACCAAAAAGCTCAGGGTAGAATGTAGGGATGCACTCCCATTCCAACATCTGAATAAGGATGACACATCCCCTGAGACCTATGCAGTCACTAAGGGATAGCCTGTATAATGCTTTGTACGTGTATGCCAAATAGAATGATCCCCAGCTGTATATCCCATCCCAATCAAAGTCATCTAGTGGGGGTAGATACATCATGTTCACGTGCATACCCAAGTGTTTAGTACACATGGTCCCTCCAATGAGCTGTAATATATATGCATAGGCATAAAGAATGTTGATCCTCTAATATGCATCATCAGATAAATGTGGAATCTGTGCTTCCAACCAATGTAGAGATATCGACGCTCCAACTGTAGCCCTATAGTTGAACAAAATTTCAACTCCTAACAAGTTCTGAGCAAGGTCTGGCCATGATGCATGAGTGAGTCTAATAACGGGTCACCCCAAGATAGGAAGACCAATAAGAACTGACCTATCCTGAAGGGTGATGGTCATCTCTCCATCAGGTAGGTGGAATGTGTGTGTATTTGGTCTCCACCTCTCAATGAGGGCAGTAAGCAGGTGATGGTCAACAAATGTGAAATCTGATATGACAATTCCATAGAAGCCAACACGATGCAAGTATGGTCTAATGGCATGTGGAGGCTCCCTTTTATGAAAATAGTGCACTCGACACACACTGATCCATCGATCCACACTACCCTCTAACATGACCTGGGAAATATGGGTACACTATTGAGTGAGTAGTATGGTATCATCCATCTACTTTTAAACAAATGAAATGAGTCGTAAGTGTAAAATGTAAATAAAACATTATGGTCAACATAATGTTATGACTTGTAGAATGTAATACATGCCACGTTTATTCACATTGTTTTATGAAGTTATTTTTACCAAAATAAATATAATTCCTTATGTATTTTGGTTTTTAATGAAATAATGATAACAAGAGTAATGAAGAGAAAAATATAGATAATGGTAAAAACATCATTTAAGAATTTCCCCACATATGATAATTGTACAAGTAAAAACATTGATACATTCTTTAAAGTAATTGATGTTTACTACAAGTGTGGGGATAATGGATACCAAGATTATGATTGTATGGGAATGAATGAATTTTATAGTGTGAAATGTTTCAGTTTTAAGGAGATGAGTCACTATACAAATTAATTCCACAAGCATCATGGGAATATATCTTAGAATAATCTAAGACACTAATGTAAAGAATATGTTATTGATACATTCAAAGGTGAATGATTTCTATTCTTATGTATTTTAATCAAAGAAATGTGTTATGAAAGAATTTTATTAACAAAATTATCTTTTTACGAATAATGTAATGTATAAGGTTTGTACTGTAATACCATTTCTTAATGGATTTGAGAGAATATGTTGAATAGAACTAATGGCCAAGAAATGTGATTTAGTGAAACTTTTAAACACTTTTAAAACACATGATTTGGGGAAGATGACCCTAAATATGTGCCTAATTTTGAGAAAATTAAAAAATGAAATTTATGGGATGGTATTGGTGACTAATAAAGTAGAAAATGATTTGATGAAAAAGTAATTCATGATAGAGTTTATTTCATTTTTTGGATTTATGAAATAAATTCTATAATCTAAGATTTTATTTAAGGAATAAGAAGAAAGTTCATTCTTGAAAGCATTTATGTTTTTATTAAGGATTAAAGAGTAATAGGGTATTTAGATATTAGGTATTTGTCACTAAGATATACATTTTTAGATTAATGGTATACGAATTTTTATAATCGTAAAGACAATATTTCTAAATTTTTGGGTCTTGAATTTGGATAGACATATTTTGGAGGAGTTTTATGATTAACTAATTATGGATTAGATTAAGATAAACCATGGGAATTACTTATTATGCTTTAGGAATTTATCTAATTATCCATATTAAATAACATATTCTAACCATTATGAAACAATTATTTTGTTATATAAAAGTTTATTAAAATATCGGACACATAATGTTATAAAAAACCATGGTAAAGGGAAGATGTTTTGGGGTTTATAATTCATATTTTAGGTTTTAGGATTTAGAGATTATGGTTTCAGATCTTGAGTTTTAGGTCTAGGTTTTTGGATTTTTTGTAAGGTTTTAGGGTTTATGTTTATGAATTTTGGGTTAGGGTTTAGATTTTAATGTTTAGGGTTTAGAATTTTGATATTAAGGTTTAGAAAAGATGTTTTTCGGTTTAGTGTTCTGCCTTTGGGTTTTTGGGTTTAGAAAACCAGGACAAAAAGAAGAGATAACAATATATAATTTACAATATAAGAATGTCACAATGAAGACAATACATCATTGTGGATGAGAGTGTGAACTCGACCCAACAATGTTAGGCAATCATTTCTGGTTATGACCTTATTGATGACATATGGTGCATATAAAACTCTACCCTTATTCTTGAGGCCAATCCATCTCATTTTGCATCCTATTGGTCTTTGGTCTCCCATGAGGATGCAATGGATTAATGTTTGGTATCACTATCGGCTGTCCTTCGGGTATTTGGAAATAACGAAACTCCCCAATAGGCATGCATGGTGCGACATAAAAGTTAGCAATGGTGTCCATCTGGTACACTGGATCAATATATGATTCACCCAAAATGTTCATAGAGGCACATGCTGCAATGATGTGTGTGCATGGAAACTGTAAGGCCTGAAAGTTTCCACATTGACATTGCCTCGTTTTTGGTAATACTATTATTTTTTCACCGAAGTGATTTGTGATGGGGTCTGAATTCTTTTTAAATTCAAATCTAGAGGCTTCTCATCGAAAAAGGCAGACATGATAAACAGATGCTTCTTCAATGTTCTTTTCAATCCCTTGTTGAAAGATTCTTCTGTACCTTAGCCCCTGCTGTATTCTGTCTGATGCTAGTTTTTGTTTATCAAAAAATTACTTCACGCATCAATATAATTTCTATTGAACAAGGGTAGTTATAGGTATCTTGAAAATCCCTTTGAAGACACCATTTCCACACTCCATAATGTTTCTGGTCATGTGTCCATACCTCTTCCCCACATAATATGTCAATGTCAATTCTTTCTTTTGGAATCTGCATCATATAATCATAAACATCTTGATTAGCCTGGATGATTTGTTCAAAATGTTCTTCAAACTGCCATTGATCTAACTCATATGATATACAAAATATATGATATTTCAGATAATTTTATTTTATATTTATGTTAAAATAGTAAAAAATAAAAAATACAATGCATACAAAGCCTCGTGATTTCCTTCTTTATCAGTTCATTGTGGAATTTTTTATGCACATTGCTAGAAATGTGTCAAATGAAAAACTGATGATATGCATTTGGGTATCTTCATGTATCAGGATATACATTTATTTCCTCATTAATTTCCTGATAGCGATCATATATCAAACAAACACCCCGAATGTTGGTGAAATGGCTGCTGATACATTCCAGAAAAAAACTCCATGATTCATAGTTTTCTATCTCTACAATGGAAAAGGAAAGAGAAAGTGGTGAAAGGACTCCATCTTGGGTTGACACAATCAACAATATTCCCTTCTATTTTTCATATAGAAACATTCCATCAACATTAATGAACTATTTGTTGAAACGAAATGTGGAGATACATGGGAGGAATGCCTAGAACAACTGATGAAATTGGACATAAGATGGATAAAGTCATTTATCATGAGACATATTATACTTTGTATCAATATGGAAGAAAAATTGTTTATGATGCCTCGGTATGGCTAGAAATTGTAGCAACACCTGATATGAGTCATCCAAATCACCATATACCTTCACAATTGCTTTCTATTTCACCATCCATGCCTTATTATAGGAAATATTATAACCGAATTTCTGTTGTATCCTCTCTTTCACAAGGTATATCAGAACATCTTGGCTTGTCCTAATCATCCCAAAAATAATGGATGACATAAATCATGTATCCAATGAGGTATGATCTTATGTCAGTCTTGGATGAACTCAATTATGAGCGGCCTCAATCCTCAATATTATCCAACCTCCAAATCAAATGTCTGGAATTTCCCTCAAGAAAAAATATAAAATCAACCCCATACTTATCACACCATATGACATATTTAAAATGACATTATTCGTGAACTATATAGTTATAGTTCCTCTCAATGTGAAATCTCTTTAGCGTTCTTTTTAATGAAACATTTCTTAGAAAATTCCTTCCAACATATAAGGTTTTTTCCAGCTCACTAAACCAATCTGGTACAGCTCTAGGGAACTTAGTTTCCAAGGTGAGAACATTATTGTCGAATTTAGGCACACGTGTCTGGATTTTGACCAAGATTCAAGGAGTTGTGGATGATTTATTGTAGGTCGAAGTTGTTGTAAAATGAATGCATTTCTCAAAACCTCCTCCCTAACTTCCACTAGTCCCTCCTCATCAACATTTATGTCACCATCTATTCTGTCATTACGAAAATACTCATCAGAAGTTAGATTAAATAGTATATATGGGAGATCATTTAGGTCGTCCTCCACAAACACCCATGCCAAACCAACTCCCTAGCAAGAGACTTTTACCTTGCCCCGACCTGCAACCATGAAGTTTTCTCAGGTACTAAACAGTGGCCCGAGCGAGGTGTGAGTAAAACTCAGTAGGCCACCAACAATAGTGTCTACAAAATATTTGGTATAAATAGTTGTGCATGAAAAAGAGAAATCAATAATAAATTATAAGGAATGAATAAGTTCCCTTATCTAGTTTAGGTCCATTACCAAAAATTATTACCATTTCCATATCTTACCATTTCAAGCACATTTAACATGGGTTAATCAAACAAAACAATTTACTCGACTTAAAGTTCACAATTACATACATGTGGAAAACAAACAGTTGTCATATCTCACTAGGACCACCCTCCTCATGGCAACCATATCCTCACCTTGAAGCATCAGTTCTGGTGGATGTCAACCATATCCTCACCTCAAAGCATCTGTCTTGGTGGATGTCAACCATATCCTTACCTCGAAGCATCAGTTCGGGTGGATGCAACCGATACAGAAACATAGCATCAGTTCTATCCCTACCCCATGCATTAGGGGTGGATTTTAGAACCTCATTCCAACTCAACCCATGGGCGTAGAACCACATTCAATACCCCACTCTACCAAGCTATGTGTGCATGTTTTAGATATATGTAACCATTAACCATTTACACAACATCACAACCATTTCCCAAGGAAAGCATAAACCATAACCATAAAATGATGGTTAACACCATGCCTTAACCCATTAACACATTTAAAACATTTCACATCATTTATCCATTTACCCTAATTCCATTTTAATATGATTATCTCACTAAGCATTCATTCATTATGCCTATCTAACTAGGATTTGTTCATTATGCCTAACTCACTAGTCTTCATTACCATGTTCATAATCCATTCCATTATGGTCTCTAGTCATTTCCACTTAATAACACATTCACACAATTTAAAAATAAAATTCATGTCCATTTAGCCAACTTCTCATTTCCTTGCCTTAACCCATTAGGTTTATTCAACCACCCCTTTCCCTTATCCAAATTCATCATGGACCATTCATTAACCCATTTATCCCATTTATCATTTCACAATCATTTACCCACTTATGCATTCCAAAAAAAATCCTCATATAAAATAACACAATCCCTTCATTACATTCAATCATTTAGGCACACCACATAATTCTCATGTATTAACCCATTCCACAATTCATCCCCAATTATAACTTCCCATGCTTATCTCACTAAGAATAATCATGTATAAATATAACCCCTTAGATTTTCCTTTATCACACTTAACCCTGTTTTAAGCCCACGAATACCCACATAGGTCACCGCCCAACCCATGTGTGTTACTAGGACTCCCATTCACACCCTTCAAACTTAATATCATATTCACCCTGGGATCTATGATCTCACACAATGACCTTACATTTAATTAGCTAAAATCTATGTCTGGGAACGTGGTCACACCCCATTGGTGGCCCTAACATAGGTCACATCATCCTCCATGCATCCCATAGGGATCACAAGGGTTCCATCAGGTTTTTTAGTCTCCCTAAACATCACATCACCATAATGGCATAATGAACTCTTCATAAGAGGGTAATAATCAAAAGGCTTCATGCAAAAATATCTATAAAACTAAAGGGATATTACTTATAGACCACCTACCTTGAATCTGATTATAAAGGAACTCTTAATCATGGCCTTGGATCCGCATTCAAGCACCCCTTGAAACCCCACCCTTGGTTCCACTAGAGAAAAAGGGGTTTAGAGCTTCAGATGAAGATGGGAGAAACCACAATCACTAATCCAAAGAAGAGATGGGGGGAGGAAGAATATAAGTAAAACCACATCTTGGAAGCTTGGGTTGGAATGGTTCATCACTAGGGTTGCAGGGGATGAAATGAAGGAAAATCTTGAGTTGGGGTTTTAAATCCAGGGATGGAAATTTTGTAAATTTTCCAAATTTTCTGGGCCTCTTGGTTTACCCACACGGTTTTCCAAATCGTGCACAAATCATGCAGAAGCTACTGTCCGAAAACACCCATTTTTCATGGTTTCCTAGGATCTCGCATGGTTTTCTCTAACCGTGCTCAGATTGTGTGAAGCCTACTATCCGAGGATGGCTGGTCCACACAGTTTACCTGCACGGTTTCCCCTAACCGTGTGCAGACTGTGTGCCATGCACTATTTGGCCTGATTGCTCTTCTCTTTGTGCCTCGAGCCCTCGGGGAACCCTTGAGCCCCCACCTGAACTTTGGAAACACTTATCTAGCTAAAAGAGACGGGAAAACCTAAATTTAAACAAAAAAATACATTAAAAAGATCCAGGATCTTACAACCTCCCCACCTTATAACAACTCATCCTCGAGCCGTTCTTTCGAGCGTCACTATCTTCCATATCAAGGGAACATGCCACAAGGTCTACCTATCCACTCCCACTTTCCAAGTTTCTGGTTGTACATAATATTTCCTATCGAACAAAAATGAATGGAAAAAAATTTCCCCACAATATTTCCTCACCACAACAACCACACAAGCTGAAAACTCCCCATGGATTCTTTATTTCCCACCATTCTCAACACAAGAACTTCATGGGGAGAACATAGGCGGCAACAGCTAACCCATAACACAAAGAAACTTAACACACACCATCCCATATTCTTGGGGGAACAATTCAGCACCTCATCAGCCTGATCCTCCGCACAAATCATGAACCAAATTACTTGGTGTCATTTTCTATTCACCCAACTCTAATGGTGACACAACCCAGTATCATCCATAGGAAAAAACACGAACCTTACAACCATATTTCATGAATACCTCACCGATAAAACACTATTTTGTTGAATATTTTATTGATAATAAATGATATAATTTCCTCAGATTGTGATAAATATATTCATTTATGAAATATTTGGGATTAGATCAGTCATTTGAAAATTTGATGAAAATTCCAGTTTTACCCTTTTAAAATATACTGTAGTATTTTGAAGATAAATATTTTAATATTTATTATTTGAACTTAATATTTTTTAACAGTGTTCCTAAATTAATTTTATAAAACTTTTATTTAGAACACTAGATCTAAGAAGTGCATTGGATGGAGTAAAAGGGCCATTAATTCAATGGTGGGCTGGACTCGACAGAATGGACATGGGTTCTGTATTTGGGCCATATCATCTCCATCCGGGCTTGGATGGAGCCCAAATTTTGAAAAAATCTCTGGTAAATGATTTTTAACAAATCATCCTTCTATAAGGCCGGAAAATTCATGCTTTTTGGAGATCAACTAGGCGGTCAAACCTGGAATAAAATATTTGGCCGAGTTTTTCATTTCCCACTTAAAAAGTTATGTAACCCTAGCCCTCACAAACTCTTTTTAAAGGAGTTTTTCACTCTTTGAGAGGTCTGGTAGAGGCTTTGGGATGGTGTGGACGAAAGGTTGTATCTTGGGAGCCCCTTACAACTCTTGGATGAAGTAAGTATTTGTGCAAACCTCTCTTCAAAAAAGGCTCTCCTCTCTCACCTCCTCTTGGTATTCCTTTTCTTTCATGTTTGTATCTTGAATTTTTCTTCAAATAATCTTATGTGTTATTCCATTTTCTTCTTCTCTTAATCTTATTAATTGTGTTGGAATCAAGAGTGGAGACGAGATTGGGTTATACCCTTTCAATCCTTTGCTCATGAAAAACGTCTCCACGATGACCACACCACCCATGGAATAGTAGTTTTTAGTGATCGATCTATCTTCTACCCTCTTCATTTAATTATTTTGAATCATTGAGCTAATGTAATTAACTTAATATGATCCATGAATTGTGTTTTTAAATTGTAAAAAACTAATCAATAAATTGAAAAATTAACACAAAAACATGCGAGGTCAAGATTTTGTGTAAATTGTGAGAGCACGATCTTAATCTGTGAAACCAAGTCACACGGGATAAATTTGTAGAGTTAAAATATCATCCCTAAAATCAATTATTCCTCATTTCCAGAATGTATATGTACTCTAATTAACCACTGACCATAATTTAACCTTATTACAACAATCTAAGAAGGGTGTTGCGATTGCGTGTTCTGAAGCTAGTCTAGGGTTTAAGTAATTCCATCTTCGTGGTTAAGTTAAATCATGTAGGGTTAGAGGATTAAAAAATTAGGGGATCATAATTAAGTTTATATTTATTTAAATGATAATTATTAATAAGTAAATGAATAGGTAGAGTAAGATCGATTACGCCGTTTAAAATATTTTCTAAAAAACATCTTATTGTTGTGTCTTTTTAATCAAACTTCATTTCAAAAATAAAAACAAAAAAATGAAATCTTATTCTAGAAAACTTCTTCTAGATTTATAAACTATAAAAAATTCCCATAATTTTAAGTAGTGTTTCAATGCAATTCTCTTTTATTTTTAGAATACCTCTGAAAAGTTGTTTTATTTCACTTTATCCTTTGAGAGACGACCTTGGTCAGCCACTCTGATGCACCTATGTACCCCAAAATCATACTAATCATTTGAGGGTGCCCATGACAGTGCTCTTTCAAATTGGCACCATTGCTGGGGAGGAAAGTAATTTATTTAACCATTTATAGGTATTTATTTTATTTTTCATTTTATTATTTTCATCACCCCACTTTTTCATCTTTCCCCTTTCTCAAGTTTTCATTTTTCATCCTCTTCTTTTCTTTTTGGACCATCAACTCAAAATTCTCATTTTTATTGTTGTCCACTTTTCCTCTTTTCATTTTTTGATTTATGACATGAAAAAATCCCAAGGATATCTTAGATATTTACCTTGAGATTGAACGTAGCCTTCGAGCTCGAATCAGACAGTCTCAGTCTACGGTAAGTTTCAATATTCAACCAATTGGTGAATTCCTCTCTTCTGGAAACATTGAAATTGGAAGAAATTCAAATTCAAACATAAGAATAGAACCAATGGCTGTAAATAATAACAATGAGCTAAATAGAACTATTCGAGAATTGGCTGCACCTATTAATTATCAACCAAATTGTATTGCATACCCAAATCTTGAATCGGACTTTGAACTAAATCTAGGTTAATTCACTTACGTCCAAAGTTTCATGGCCTCTCTGGTGAGGATACCAATAAACATTTGAAATTATTTAATGTGGTTTGATCAACCCTAAAACCTAGAAATTTCTCTGAAGATCCATTCAAATTAAGAGCATTCCCATTTTCACTTTATGGAGCAACAAAGGATTGGATGTACTATTTACAAACTGAAGATGTAACATGTTGGAACGATTTGAAACATCGTTTCTTGCAAAGATTTTTTCCAGCAAAGAGGACCACTTCCATTCGTTAGGAGATCTCGGGGATTAAGCTAGCACAAGGAGAGTCAATGTATGAGTACTAGGAGCGATTCAAGAAGTTGTGTGCAAGATTTCCACATCACCAAATCAGTGAGTATCTCATCATTCAGTACTTCTATGAATGACTCACACCTATGGAGAGGAGCATGGGGAATTCTACAGCTAGAAGAGAATTGGTGGACAAGACACCAGTATATGCATGTGCGTTGATCAAAAAAATGGCCCAAAACTCCCAACAATTTGGCGATCGAGGTACACCACATGTCAAGAGAGTACATCAGGTAAGTCCATATTCTCTTGAAAGTAATTTGATTGATACCAAGTTGGAAGAATTGAAAACTATGGTGAGATAGATTTCTTTGGCTCAAAAGACATCCCAACCCCCTCCTTCAAGACCTTGTGGTATTTTCACTGAGACAGGCCACCCAACTAACTGTTGCCCCAAATATAAGAAATAAAATATTGTGCAGCAGTATTCCCTTGGAGACCATATCAGCAGCAACAACAACCACATCCCCAAAAGAAGTATGACTCCTTTGCACCAACATTAAACCAATGGTGGAAGGATCAATCAGACATGAGGTATGGCTCTAGGAAACAACAAAGGCCCCCTTTTCAACCAAACTTTCAGCAGCCTCCACCTTACCAACCGGGTTTCCAACAACCCCAAAGGAGATTCGAAGCTCAAACATCAACAGTTCTGCAAAAAGGGAATCTACAACACAAGGTAGACTCTAACACTGATGATCTTTTGAAACAAATTGTTCTTAATCAACTGAATGAGCTGAAGAGTCAAGGTTCGGAGTTGAGGGAGTTGAAGAATCAAATGAGCCAGATTGCCACTGCCCTCCATGAACTGGTAAGTACGAATTCTAGAAATCTTCCTTCACAACATACTCCCAATCCAAAGGGGAATGTTAGTGCCATTACATTGAGAAGCGGGAAGCAAACAACTGATGCTTATCCACCTATCATTCCATTGGGATTCACCTCAACACCAGAGAAGCCCCATTCCATACCAACTGATGATAAACCCAAGGAGAAAGATAATGGTAAGAAAAATATTGACGATGTTCCTCCTAAAACCCTTACTTTTCCAAAAAGGGCTGTTCAAACCAGGAAGATGGCTGAAGAAGCAATGCAAAAGGAGGTTTTGGACACTTTCACGTGTGTGGAGATCAACATTCCTCAACTTGAAGGCATTAAGAAAATCCTATGGTATGCCCAATTCTTAAAAGAACTCTGCACCAATCGAAGAGGGCTCAAGGGAAATGATAGGATCAACCTTGGAAGGAATGTCTCAGCACTCATTACACCAACTCTAGAAATGGCAAAAAAGTGCAAAGATCCCGGGACATTCACTATCCCATGCACCACAGGGGAGTTACAATTTTCTGATGCACTTTGTGATTTGGGAGCTTCTATAAATGTGTTGCCTCACTCTATATTCTCTTCTATGCAGGTTGGTGAGTTGAAACAAACGAGAGTAGTGGTGTAGTTAGCAAATAGATTTATGACATATCTAGCGGGAGTTCTTGAGGATTCACTTGTTTGGGTAAGAGACGTGATCTTTCTACCAGATTTCTACGTGCTTAACATGGAGGATGATCAGGTAAGTTCTCGTGCCCCCATTATCTTAGGTAGGCCCTTCCTCAGAACTGCAAAAACTATCATAAATGTCAATGAGGGTACACTTTCCATGGAATTTGGGGATGAAGTTGTGATATTTAATGTTATGGATTCCATGAAGTACCCCTCAGAGGATCATTCTGCATTTGTTATCTCCCATTTTGAACCACCAAGTACAAACCCCATGGAATTTGATTGTCCTATTCTTAGTGAGATTATGAGTATTGGTTCTGATTTAATATCTAATAGAACTTCCACACTCGTTTCTATGGAACAAGACTCTCAAAGATATGATTTTAAAATGGAATCACATTCTGATTTTGATCATGTGAACTCTGATTATGACATGGATGTTGAGTATGTTGATGGATTTTGATGCTTTATTCTCTGATTTTGATGATGTATATTCTTGATACTAATGCTCTTTGTGCACATATTTCAGTTCCTTCTATGTCTCCATCCATACACCACCCCCTACACTGGAACTCAAGCCATTTCCACCAAATCTAAAATACTCATACTTGTTAAGTGGTGAAAAATTACCTGTTATCATTGCTAACAATCTCCCTTTTTGAACATGAAGAATTTTTTTTGAGTCTTTTGAGGGAGAATATCAGGGCAATCGGGTGGACCTTGGCTGACATATCAGGTATTAGCCCCTCCATTTGCTTGCATAGGATTATTTTGGAGGATGGGGCTAAACCGGTGAGGCAGCCACAAAGGATACTCGATCCAACCCTTCTGGAGGTTGTAAAAAAGAGGTTGAAAAATTGATCGAGGCAGGTATAATCTATCCCATTTTAGATTCTCAGTGGGTAAGTCATATTCAGGTTGTGCCTAAGAAAAGTGGTGTTACTATTGTTAAAACGAGAAAGATGAGTTAGTTCTAATGAGGGTGAAAAATAGTTGGCACATGTGTATTGATTATAGGAAACTAAATCAATCTACTCGCAAGGATCATTTCCCCCTCCCATTTATTGATCAGATGCTTGAGAGACTTGCTAGAAAAACACATTATTGTTTCTTGGATGGATTTTCTGGATATTTTCAGGTTCCTATTGCTCTGGAGGATCAGGAGAAGACAATATTCACTTACCCTTCGGTACGTTTTCCTACCAAAAGATTCCATTTGGACTTTGCAATTCCCCATGTACCTTCCAGAGATGCATGGTGAGCATTTTTCTGATTTTATTGAGACCCATATGGAGGTATTAATGGATGATTTTACTGTGTATGGATCCTCATTTGATGAATGTATAAATAGTTTGGGAAAGGTATTGAATCATTGTATTGAGAAGAATATGGTCCTGAACTTTGAAAAGTGTCATTTCATGGTAGAGCATGGCATTGTCTTAGGGGATGTAGTGTCAAAATATGGGATAGAGGTTGATAGATCTAAGATAGAAATTATTTAATCCTTACCATATCCTTCATGTGTGCGTGATGTTAGATCATTCCAAGGGCATGCAGAATTTTATCAGTGCTTAATCAAAGATTTTAGTAATATTGCTCTTCCTATGTCACGATTACTTCAAAAGGATTCTGATTTTGAGTTTGATGATTCTTATAGGACATCCTTTGATGAGATAAAGAAGTGTCTGACCACTCCACCTATCATACAGCCCCCACAGTGGGAGATTACTTTTGAGATTATGTGTGACACCTCCAACTTCATGGTTGGAGATGTCTTATCTCAGAGGGTGGAGGGACGATCACATGTGATCGCCTATGCATCAAGGACACTGGATTCAGCCCAATCAAAATACACAACCACAAAAAGGATTTTCTTGCTGTCATATTTTCTTTAGATAAATTCTATTCATATTTTTTGGGCTCTAATGTAGTTGTTTTTTATGACCATACAGCTCTAAGGTACCTCTTGATGAAGCCAAATGCAATGCCCAGTCTGATCCGATGGATGCTCCTTATTCAAGAATTTTATATTGAGATAAAGGAAAAAAAGGGGTCAGAAAACATGGTGGCGGACCACATGAGTAGGCTTACTCACACACTATAGTATGACACCTTGGACCAGGTACCACTTTGGGACACTTTTCCCGATGATCATCTTTATTCCATCTCATGTATGTATCCTTGTTATGCCGATTTAGTTAACTACCTTGTTGCTTATGAAATCCCTGAAAATTTAATGAAACATCAAGTCCAAAAATTAAAAATTGAGTCTCGGTATTATGTTTGGGATGATCCATGCCTAAGGCGCATGTGTAGTGATCATGTTATGAGGAGGTGTGTTCCTGATCCTGAGTTGGAGGTTGTTTTACATTTTTATCATACACTTTCTTGTGGTGAAAACATTGCACCCCAATGGATAGCTAGGATGTTTTTGTACTCTATATTATATTGGCCTATCTTATTCCATGATGCCCATGTGTTTTTTAAGTCATGCTTCCGTCGCCAACACACTGGGAACATTTCTAGGAGACAGGAGATTCCCCAAGAATCCATACTATTCTGTGAGATTTTTGATGCATGGGGCATTGGTTTTATGATTCATTTTCCTAGTTCATTTGTATTTTTATATATTTTGGTTTCTATTGATTATGTGAGTGAATGGGTGGAGGCTAAGGCCATAGGGACTGATGATTCTCATGTTGTTGTGGACTTTGTCAAAACACAGATTTTTTGTAGGTTTGGAGTACCGAAGGCCATCATCAGTGACCAAGTGACACACTTCTGCAATCGGAATTTTGCTTCCCTTCTTTAGAAGTATGGGGTGACACACAAAACATCAACACCATACCACCCTCAAACAAATGGCCAGGATGAGGTTTCAAATAGGGAATTGAAACAAATTTTGGAGAAAACTGTGCAGCCAAATAGGAAAGATTGGAGCAGGCGCCTGGATGATGCATTTTGGGCTTATAGAATAGCATAAAAGACACCCAT
This sequence comes from Viscum album, assembly GCA_963277665.1. Lineage (NCBI taxonomy): Eukaryota > Viridiplantae > Streptophyta > Magnoliopsida > Santalales > Viscaceae > Viscum > Viscum album. Next base: position 1,460,411,334 of record OY728121.1, read on the forward strand.
TGGTATGTCCCCATTTTGGATTGTTTTTGGGAAAGCCTGTCATCTCCCTGTGGAAGTTGAGCATCGGGCTTATTGGGCTATTATGAAATGCAACATGGATTTGGCCGAAGCTGGAATCCAAAAGAAGCTGCAAATTCAAGAGCTTGAGGAGATTCAATTGTATTAATATGAGAACTCAATGCTCTAGAAGGAAATATCAAAATCTGTTCATTACAAAATGATCCAACAAAGGGAGTTTCATGTTGGAGAAAAAGTCATTCTCTATAGTTCACTACTGAAGCTGATGCCTAGTAAGTTGCATTCCAGGTGGTTAGGTCATTAGGTTGTGACTAATGTTTTTCCTTATACTGCAGTGGAGATCACACAAGAGGATACAGGAAGGAGCTTTATAGTCAATGGGAAAGGTTTGAAGAGATACATTTAGATACTTCCTACTGATGCAGTGGATTTTATCACACTGCATGACCCCATCATCACTTGAGCACATCAGGCTGTTCCTAACCCATTAACTTTTTTATTCTTTGTCCAATTTAATATTATACATTTCATGTTCATATATCATCTCATGGGTTTACATTGAGGACAATGAAATATTTTAAGTGTGGGTGAGGGAACCTTTTAGTTTAGTAATTTCAATTATTTTCCAATTAAAAAAACTATTTGTTTTTCAAATTTTGTGTGTTTATTTTTCAATTTTCTTTGTGGTTTTGAATCTTTTGAGCTGAAATAATTCTCATCACTATTTTTAAATCCATATCAATAAGTGAAACAATTTATCCCTTGAAACTAAGCTTAAATGAATGCTGAAACTACTTTGTTTCAAGTTCAAATATTTAGTAATTTCATGCAAAGTACACTGAATTTTGAATCCCATGCCACATCTCACTGTCTTTATATTTGAAATCACTTTCCTGTGAGGCTTCTGAACCATTATTTTGATATTCATTACATTCACCTCACTTCTTGAGAGAACCAAACCATGCTTGATTTAACCAGAATTTGATCTATTCCTATCAAAACTTGAGGATTTGAGGTACTTATGTTTAAATGATTGAGGCATTTGTTTGGTATTAAAGCCCCTATTTCAAAGAATCATTTTTTATAATAGCCTACCTCAAACATTTAATCCTTTTAGCCCTTAGAATCCATGCATAGCCTGTTAGGTTAGCCACATTACAAGCCAATTTCCCCTATCCAACCAACTCTTGAAGTGAAATTGCATAATCTAGTTGAGCTTAAGTGCGGGGGAAGCTATCTTGTGTTGTGGTACCACATTTTGTGATACTTTGGATGAAAAATAAAATTATGAAGATATGTGTTTGATGATGAAGAAAAACATTATATTGAAAGTTGTGCCTTTCTAGAGCTTTCATGATAAAAGAAGTTGTTCCTATCTGGAGCTTTTAAGAAAATCATGTTCGAGAAGATTGACATTTTACTGTGGAAATGATGAATGGTGTGAAAATTCCTTTATTTTTCAAGCTGATTGAGCTGAATTGATACTATGGGGATTGAAGAGAAGAACATATTTAATTGAAAATTAGATTAATGCAATTTTGCTTCAAAAAGAGTCAAGCCCTCCTCATTGAGCCTTAGAATTTTTCACATCTAAATCATACCAACAAAAAGTCACAGAACAACCCTACAAAGTCCTCATGATAAAAATATGTCCTTAACTCACATTGAGTAGTGATTTATGAATTTATCAATCCTATGGTGACCCTTGTATGATTTTTGATGAGAAATACATTGTAAATTTTTTTGACATTTGTGTGATAAGAGAAAATTCAAGTGAGGTATGTGTTGTGTGCATGGGAGGATAAATAAAGTGGAAGTATATTGACTGATATAAATTAAGAACTTTAAATAATGGTTTACTATGAGGAATGATATCTTTTTTTTCTTGGTCTGTAATTGTTTGATCTCACGGATATGTGTTTTAAAATTGGTTTTGATTTGATATTGATGTTTACTTGACATGAGGTTTTTCCCAGGAGTGCAAAAGGGTAAGTGTGGGGGAGTTGATAAACCACTATTTTGTTGAATATTTTATTGATAATGAATGATATAATTTCCTTAGATTGTGCTAAATATATTCATTTATGAAATATTTGGGATTAGATCATTCATTTGAAAATTTGGTGAAAATTCCAGTTTTACCCTTTTAAAATGTGTTGTAGTATTTTGAAGATAAATATTTTAATATTTATTAATTGAACTCAATATTTTGTAACAGTGTTACTAATGTAATTTTATACAACTTTTATTCAGTACACTAGAGATGAAGAGTGCATTTGGATGAAGTAAATGGGCCATTAATTCAATGGTGGGATGGACTCATCCGAATGGACATGCGTTCTGTATTTGAGCCATATCTTCTTCATCCAAGCTTGGATTGAGACCAAATTTTTAGAAACTCTTGGGGACAGGATTTGGCGCAAATAATCATACTATAAGTCCAGCCAATTCACGCGTTTTTGAGGTCAACTAGGTGGTAAAACTTGGAATAAAATATTTGGCCGAGTTTTTCATTTCACACTTAAAAAGTTATGTAGCCCTAGCCCTCACAAACTATTTTTAAAGGGGGGTTCTTCACTCTTTGAGAGGTATGGTCAAGGCATTGGGAAGGTTTGTTCGAAAGGGTGTATCTTGGGATCCCCTTATAACTGTTGGAAGAAGTAAGGATTTGTGCAAACCTCTCTTCTAAAAAGGATCTCCTCTCTCACCTCCTCTTTGTATTTCTTTTCTTTCCTATTTGTATATTGAATTTTTCTTCAAATAATATTCTTTGTTATTCCATTTTATTCTTATCTTAATATTCTTAACTGGGTTGGAATCAAGGGTGGAGACGAGATTGGGTTATACCCTTTCAATCCTTTTCTCAGGCAAAACGTCTCCACGATGACCACACCGCCCATGGAAGAGTAGTTTTTAGTGATCGATATATCTTCTACCCTATTCATTTAATTATTTTGAATCATTGAGCTTCTTTAATTCACTTAATATGATCCATGAATTGTGTTTTTAAATTTTAAGAAACTAAGAAAGCAATTGAATAATTAACACAAAAACATATGAGGTCGAGATTTTGTGTAAATTGTGAGAGCACGATCTTAATCTGTGAAACCAAGTCACACGGGATAAATTTGTAGAGTTAAAATATCATCCCTAAACTTAATTAATCCTTATTTCCAGAATGGATATGTGTTCTAATTAACCACTGACCATAATCTTACCTTAGAACAACAATCTATGCAGGGTTCTGCGATTGCGTGTTCCGAAGGTAGCCTAGGCTTTAAGTAATTCCATCTTCATGGTTAAGTTAACTCTTGTAGGGTTCGAGGGTTATCAAATTGGGGGATCATAATTAAGTGGATTTTGATTTAAATGATAATGATTAATATGTAAATGAAGAGTTAGAGTTAGATTGATTATGCCTTTTAAAATATTTTCTAAAAAAACATCTTCTTGTTGTGTCTTTTTAATCAAACTTTATTTCAAAATTAAAAACAAAAAATGAAATCTTCTTCTAGAAAAATTCTTATAGATTTATAAACTATAAAAAATACCCATCCTTTTAAGTAGTGTTTCAATTCTATTCTCTTTTATTTTTATAATACCTTTGAAAAGTTTTTTAATTTCACTTCCTCCTTTGAGAGACGACCTTGGTCAGCCACTCTGTTGCACCTAAGTTCCCCAAAATCACACTAATCATTTGAGGGTTCCCACGACATCGCTCTTTCACTCACTCCACATATATAAATCCAAACGAAACTCAAAACTCTCAGCTACATGATAAGTTAAACCGTGAAAAAGCTCTCTACCAGGTCTAACTCACCTGAACAGTGACCACTTGAGTCCTTCCAACTTGAAACTCTAATCAAGTCATCAACAAAACATTTATATTGTATGGTTATCTTCAACATTTCTGGTTACATGGCACCTTCTCCATCAAAGAAGGACCACCAAATATCAACCCAACCTTCCTGTTTTCTAACACGTTCCAACTTACTGGCCCAAGAATCTATAGGAGCATTACCCTGCCTTGGCATCCAGTTACACCATTACAACTATTGGGAAGACATCCCTACACTATCCATTAAAGGAATAATATTATCCTAACCTCACTCAGGTTCACTTCATTTTGAAAGGTGATTTACGCTAAAACATGAATCTGGAGGTGGTTCACTCTAAACTCACCTATCAAGTTTACTATCTTAGGTCAGACAACCTTCGGCTGGCTTTCCCTAGAACACCCACCTTCCACTAATGGTACACTACCCTTTTCTCACCTTCCCAAGGTGCTTACTGACTTTAAGTCTATCATTATCATTCCACACACCCATTGAGGTCATTTCCTGAATTCCAATAGAATTCATTATACTAGCATTAGCTCCTTCTATATTGTCATCCACTTCACCTTTGGAATGACACCACATCACATAGCCAAGGTTCACCAAACTTCACGATGTTCCAAAACCACACAAGGGAAAATTGACCTAAGTCTAACCCCAATCTCTGTTATAGTTATATGACCCCAACTTATCTTGCCACAACCTGTTTTCATATCCAACCAAATCCTCCTACAACCCAACATAGGTCTCACAAGCTTCACTTAGAACCACCTTGAGCTCAAGTCAACTCTTGTCTCATTTTTCTTCACATCTAAGTCCCACATACCTCTCCAAGGAACCTGACATGCACCTCACAAGTTTCTCATTTCTACCCTAGTGCCACTACATCATCTCTATGTACTCTTTCCCACATCCAGGGATGATTTATCGCTCCCCACTATAGGGGTGTTGTTACCTTTTCTCACCATGAAAGATTCCAACCATTTCATCTTAAAAACGATCACATATTGAACCCCAAACATATATATGGGCATGCAACCTTTTTCCTAAAAAAGAGAATAAATGTCACCCAGTGCCCGTTATCGGCTTCTGTGAATGTAACCCAATACATTTTTTAACATTCTGCCCCAAGGTCCTCACCCTATGCCATCGATGGTGTACATATTATCATCAAACTCCACACATACCTCTTCCATGCACATAAACTCCATGATGTACCTCATCTAACCAAACACCTCCATGTCTCTTGGCGAGAGCTAGAGATTCTCAACATACCTGAGATAATGTCAAGATATTGGGCATGCTCATCACTAGATGGGGTATGCTAAGAAGTTATCAAAGAACACCCCCCCCCCCCCCAAATTATCTGTTTCTGATCTCAAGCTATGGGACACCATGACCTTCCAGGATACTCAGGCTTCCCTACCGAATGTGCCACATCAACACTTAACTATCACCACTCAGGTGTGATTTCCTGCCAGGTTCTACCATCACTCCATATATAAACCATTAATACAAAAATGTTCTGCCACATGACCACACTTGCCTCATATGTCACCATCGAGCGAATGTAGATAACCACACTTTAGACACCCTTATCTTTTCTGTTCAAAACAACTTCCAGAACTCCATTAATCCTCACTCAAATAGGCGAGTCAATCATTCAAGAGATACAACCATTCGAAACAAACCATAACTCTTATTACAAACACTAGGGTGCCTTTATGAAAGAACCTGACACAACTTGACCATCAACCTTCGCACTAACCCTTATGTCACAAAACTACACCAAGAAGTACTCTATGTCCTACATTCAATGTCCAAAACATCCAAAGGTGTGACACACACCCAAAAGCACTAGAAGCCTTCTCCGGCCATTCTCATAGGTCACCTTGAAGGTTTAACAAAACCAGCTCCCTTGACTGGAATCACAACCAGGATAAGCCATCAACCCTCTCTCTAGACTACACTTATCATGAAACAAATGAAGCAAAGCGTGTGAATGGAACACTCACTCCCATTTCGATGCTCACTATGCTTTGCATAACAAACAACCACCTTATCTAGGTTCCACAAAAAGGTGTACACATTCATCAATAATATGACAAATTGTCCTCCTATAATTCAAGTCACAACTTTCAAGGTCTCTACTCATAAGGTCACCAAGACCTAGGCACCATCCTTAGGGTCTGTAATGCAATCCGTTTGGTCATGGACCATGAAATTTTCCTCAATCACATGACCAAACAACACCTCGCAACCCAAAGGCCACAACCCAACCTAGGGTTCCCTAAACACACCACCTAGGCCATATCATGACTGGCAAGGCCTCACAATCCAATCCCAAAATATCTACTAGGGCACTCTCACTACCCCAACCTACGCATACAAGGGTCAAACCGATAACACCAATGATACCCACCTTTTCACCCAAACATCATCATTCCAAAATTGATATTCACTCGGCACTTCGAAGAATGAATGACAGAATATAACCACATATGGAAGGATCCCACGCGATCAACCTTAAATAGTCTATTCTTTATACTTTACCCAAATGGTCATCGTCACACATAGTGCACCACCCCCTACCATACCTACCGCAGACATGGTCAACATGGGGTAACCAACTTACTCAAACACAAGTCTTTTATCAACACATCTTCAAAGTGATTATTCTTTTACAACACGATCCATTCATTTTAGGCACAGTTCCCATTTCACAACATGTTAAAATCATCATGTTAACACATTTACAACTTTCATTAAGAAAAATTCCTTAACAGTTTTACTGTCATTATGCAACCCCTTATTCTTTTGGAAACTGAAACAACCCTTACAATTATCACAACCCAAACCCTTAACTTGGTTACAACATTCTTTATACACGATATTCCTTAACTATTCATTTTCATTCTTTTCATTCTCCCACTTTCATTCCGTGAGTGTGCCTATAAGGATGCATGGAACATATATCCTTAGGTGCCTAAAATGATTCATGAATGCACATCCCCATGCCATTCTAGGAATGATAGAAATATCATAAACCAATCAAATCACACAACATGTGAGTCACCTAATGGTAAAATATCATTCAACTATAACAACACACATCAAGAACAACAATTCCCACCCAGGGTGACTTGGGTTTTACCTCGTACATGGGTTAACTACTCCCATGTACGAGCTCATTACCAAGGCTTGACACATACTAACTCCTGTCTACCATCCCAAATAAAAATATTTCAAAGAAAGAGAAGAAATACCTCCTCTGATGCCACATTGTAACATCCCTGGCCTAGATGCCACTAAACCGGTGCTCCAAGACAGGTGGTTACATGACCTTAAACATATCTACCTATATGATAAAGGTTTCCAACTAGCAGCGGGGACCCAAATTGTCAATTGGGGAGAATATACCCCCTTTTATCAGAGTAAGATACAATAGAAGATAAAAAAAAGCAGAATAATAACCAATATTACAAGAGCATGCATAAAAAACCATTCCCAAAATGGGGTACAACCATGTCCAATAGTAAATATGCCATGCCTTACTACATGTGAAAAAGTGATCAAATCCCGTAGATAAGACAGACAGCAAAATCCCCAAAATGGTACCAACTCTATGTCTGGGTCCTCCTTCAAAAACACCCATGCCAAACCAACTCCCTAGTAAGAGCCTTTTACCCTACCCTGACCTACAACCATGAAGTTTTCTCAGGTAACCAACGAAGTCCCGAGAAGGGTGCGAGTACAACATAGTAGGCCACCATCAACACTGTCCAAAAAATATCTGGTATAAATATTTGAGCATGCAAAATTTTAAATGAATAATAAATGACAAGGAAATATTAAGTCCTCTTCGCCAGTTTATGTCTATTAAAAAAATTTATTACCATTTCCATATCTTACCATTTCCAACACATTTAACATGGGTTCATCAAAGAAAAAAAGTTACACGGATTAAAGTACACAGTTACATATATGAGGAAAACACACATTTTCCTTATCTCACTAGGACCAACCTCCCTGTGCCATCTATTTCTTCACCTTGAAGCATCAGTTTGGGTGGATGTCAACCATATCCTTGCCTCAAAGCATTAGTCTGGGTGTATGTCAAACATATCATCACCTCAAAGCATCATTCCTGGTGCATTCAACTAATAAGAAAATAGAGCATCAGTCTTATCCCTACCTCGTGCATTAGGGGTGGAGTTTAGAGCCTCAGTAGAACTCGACTCGTGGGTGTAAAACCTCAGTCAATACCCCACACTACCAAGATATGTGTACATGATTCAGATATAATGAACCATTAACAATTTACACAACATCACAACCATTTCCCAAGGAAAACATAAACCATAACAATAACATGAGGGTTAACACCATGCCTTGACCCATTAACCCATTTACTACATTTCACATAATTTATCCATTTAACCCAATTCCATTTTATTAAGCTTATCTCACTAAGAATTAATTAATTTTTCCTATTTCATTATGATTTTTTAATTATACCTAACTCACTAGGCTTCATTAACATGTTCATAATCCATTCCATTATGGTCTCTAGTCATTTACATTTAATAATACATTCACACAATTTCCAAATACAATTCACATCGATTAAGCCAAATTACCATTTCCATGACTTAACCCATTAGGTGTATTCAAACACCCCTTTTCCTTATCCAAATTCATCATTGACCATTCATTAACCCATTTATCCCATTTATCATTTCACAATAATTTACCCACTTATTCATTTCAAACACAATTCTCATATCTCATAACACAATCCCTTCATCAAATTCAATTATTTAGGTACACCACCTAATTCTCATGTATTAACCTAATCCACAATTCATCCCCAATTATAATTTCCCATGCTTATCTCACTAAGAATAATCATGTATAAATCTAACACCTTACCTTTTACCTTTATCTCACTTAACCCCCTTTTATGCCCACCAACACTCACATAGGTCACCGCCCAAAAAATGTCTGTTACTAGGACTCCCATTCACATCCTTAAAACATAATATCATATTCACCCTAGTATCTATGTTCTCACACAATGACCTTACATTTACTTAGCTAAACTCTAAGTCCGGGAACATGGGAACACCCTATAGGTGGCCCTAACAAAGGTCACATCGTCCTCCATGCATCCCGCAGGGATCACGAGGGTTCCATCAGGATGTTTAGAATTCCTAAACATCACATAACCATAATGGCACAAAGAAATCTTCAGAAGAGGGTAAGAATCAAAACACTTCATGAAAAAATCTCTATAGAACTCAAGGGATACAACTTGTAGACCACCTACCTAGAATTTGATGATGAACGTACTCTTGATCGTGGCCTTAGATCCGGATTCAAGAACCCCTTGAAGAAAATTCATGCAAAAATATCTATAATATTTTGTGGTTTGTTAAAACTCGGTGTTTCATGTATTGAAAGATATAAAAGAGATTTAATTTATTTGAAATAAATAATAATTCAAAAAAAACTTGGGGTGTTAAAAAATGGATATACCTTTTATACTAACTTTTTGGCCTCATGAAAAATGATTATATGTGTAAAATATACTTAAGAAAGATCCAGCCTTTGATACCAATTATTAGGTCGCATAGGATGATGACAAAAATTCTAGACGGGGTGAATAGACCAGATTAAAATTTTATGGAGATGAATTAATTATCAAAGTTAATTATAAGAATTAATTATAAGTTGAATAAAATAAATAAAATAAGGATGTTTTTTATAATAATTTGATCAAAAGTGGAACTACTCTACTGTTATACCTCTCTACTATATGAGAGATAGGTTGTGAACTACTTGATTTTTAAAAGGGAATCATAACCAAATTACAAACTACATTTTTCGAATCGAAGAATAACCAGATTCCTAAATATTGTATGGCAGTCAGATCCAAAATACAGCCCTGAATTTATATACATGGGGATAAAACCCAAAATCTCCTGAATTTAGAATATGGGAGTCACAACCCGAAGATAGAAAATTATTTTATATGTAAAATCATAAATAAAAATTGAAAACGTGTGAGATATGGGAATAAGTGTTATAGACTCAAGGATCTAAATGAAAATATATAGAAGAAGAATAACATGTAGGTGCTTGTTTTTGAGTGTTTTATCAGCTTAATTGTCTCTTCAAGGAAGTATAATTAAAAGAAGTTTTTGTTCAACCCTTGAGATATCATCTAATAATAGTGTGAAATGTTTAGCACAAACAAAATGTGTAGCACTTCAAAGTATCAACACTACCACAATCTTCACACTATATCAAATTAATATATGAAAGAGACCATAAAAGATGTATCATTTCTTAATTATTTCAGTTTTCACATCTTTAAAATACCAAATCTTAATTCCCTTCTAAAAAAATAAACCTAACACATCTGGTAAGTCGTTAGATATTTTAAAATTCAAATAGAATAATTATTAATTATCGAAGAGAGAGAGAGAAAAAGAAAAGAATATCCTCATTTTATAATAATCTATCAAATCATGACCTAAATTTAAAATAATAAATAATTATGAAAATAATTTTAAATCTTCTATTGAATACTTTAGATGGTCTCTAAAATAATTTGTCAGTGAAATCTCCTATGAAAATTGTAAGTTTAAATTTTGAAATATGAAATTCAAAAACATTGCATTCAAAACGAGCATTAAATATGCTGATATATTTAAAAATTAATATAAATTTATTAAATATGTTAAAATAAGTTTTAATGTGTTTAATATATATTAATATTAATTTTGAAATAATAAAATAGAAGAAGAAAACATAAAATAAAAAAAATGAATTTTGAGTTTTCTAGCTGTAAGTTTCATGTGTGATAGAGAACACTCTTTGATCTTGACGAAAAAAATGTTTAAAAAAATGTGAAAAACTCTACATAGGTTATATATAATTAATATGAAATTACAAAATAATTATAAAAATTTTAATATGATAAATAAACAAGTATAAAATCGATAAATGAAGCATTAAAAAAAGCAGAGTATAATTTCCAGTAGGATTTTCATTAAACTACAAAAGAAAATTTCATATAGTGGTTTTTCATGTAGGAGAATTAATGTGTGGTAATAAATATAGCTAAATCATTTATGGGATTCATGTAGGAAATTAATTTAATAAAATTCAGTACATCGGTGATTTGGTGACATATCTAGATTTCTCACATATGCGATTCACATAATAGAATTCCTGAAAAACTGAAAAATATATCGTCTTTTCAATATTTAGACCTAAAACAGAAAATATTAAAAGAATAATTATCTTTGTTTTATTTTGGATTATATTTATAAAATTTTATCAGCTTTCCAAATAATCAATAATCACCTTAATCGGATTTCTACAACTCAGCTTATCATCAAAAAAACATTCTGGGAAATTGAAAAAATCAGACTGAAAATATATAGTGACTTAAAACCTAATTTTAGGCATTATTGAGATTGATTCATAAGTGGATATATTTTAATTAAATTTACATAATTATATTATGTTTCCCAAAAATATAATCACTCAATTTGAAGTTTTTATCTCAAAATATGGTTAAATCACAGAGGGTAACTGATTCTGGAAAATCAGCTATGTGGATCACAAAACGGCTACATGAATCTCAAATTGGTTACGTGGTTTATGATTTTTCTATATGGTGTACATTTATGTTTCTGTATGGGATTATAAAAAACATGTATAAATGATATTTTAAGGTCCTAAATGAGTTATTTATCCTAGGAACTAAAAATAAAACATGTAGAATATGTTATGAACAATAGAAACAAGAAAAGTAAATACATTTTATGTAATGAATAAATTGATATGATCAAGATTAATTATAATTTAATTAATGCAAAATTAAATTTATTAATACAACTAATGGAAGTAAAACATATAAATATTTATAATTATTAAAATATAAAGTGGTTTAAGGAGACACTCAATAGTAAGGAAGTTAGAAAGTTTCCTTAACTTTGTTAAGAAAATTTCCTGAAAAATCAGATGATTCTATAATGATCTCAACATTCCTAACATCATAGAAAACATCATGATACATGATTTTGATCAAATAGGGAGTGGAATTTTTCCTATCACAAATTTCTAAAAGAATATTTCGTGGTATAATATTTTGGTTTGAGCTCTCTAGAAAAACCTTTCATGATAGAAGCTTGTGAAGTGGATAAAAGGTGATCAAATGAATAATTCTCTAAAGGGGGAGTGTTACAACCTTTTTATAGGACAAATATTCACTAGAAAAACATTCCAAACAAAAAAAAGTGGTTGATTCTATGAGGGGGTATGTTTTCCGGAATTCACTGGATGAACCAAATCTACATCATTGGATAAACCTGATCAGATTAAAGGAATGAAGTTGTTATTGCTGAGTTTTTGTAGTTTTAGAAAATGATAAAATAAATAAAAAGAAAAAAATAAGTACTATTGATACCCATACTTTTTCTTATATATGTATTAAATATTATTAAATGAATATTCACTATATAACATAACTATCTAGGCCAATCGTATTGGTCTAGTATCTTTTGAAACTTGGAAACACAAAAAATTGGTTTATATGAGTCACCCATTATATTCCTCATAACTATCACCCTTCTTAGACATATCATTCCTAAAAAATTTCTTCATAACCTTAGGAGAAGAAACATAAGAAAGTGTGAGATCAGATGCTCAGTAAGGGTAAACATGGGAGATTTCAATGATCACATAAACATAATCATGAACATAAGGTTATGATAATGTGAGAATAAAATTTAAAAATCATACCCTATATATCAAAGATCATAATATTGAGTTATGGTATAAAATTGTGAAGTTCATAAGACATGAATAGAAAAGGAATCAAATAACATGATCCATGAGATCATAACATTGGCATAAGAGATAAGTTTTGGGAATACATATAAGCATATAAAATCATTTCCTTAATAATTAAGGCTCATTTACAAGACTATCATAGTGGAATAGGTTCACTACCCAAACCATTTTAGTAGTCAAGGTTCACTCCCAAGACTATCATATTGGAAAAAATCCCTTATTTAATTGGGTTTACTCCACATTCTAGTCCTATTTATCTAATGAGATGTCAATCATACCCAATGAATTGATGGGAGATATAGGTCCCACCCATCCATGTTATAATGTGATCACCATCCTTTTTTATAACATAACCACCATCCTTGGTTATAACATAACCATTATCCTTGGTTATAATGTAACCACTATTACATAATGAAAACCATACATATGTGTCACTTTCTAGCCTGGGATGTCATCCAACTTGACACCTGACCCAGTTTGTGGTGTGGCTCGAAGGGCTTTCCTGATCCTCACAGGCTGACAACTAGTGCTGAGAATCAAAACAATACAAGTGGGAATGATTTTAGCCCAAAAACTAGGATAAAAAATGGAACAAGTAGCCAAATATAATAACTGAATCCCATGTAAATAGAGAAACTGATTCAGTTACATGAAGCAACTAAACAACTAAAAACTAAAATAAAAATGAGAATAAGAACTAAAACTGGATCATGCTACTACAATATCCATGTGACCAATTGGTCACCTCCAACCACAAGACCGAATCTACTCTGACAATGAGAAACTGAACCAGAAGAACTTGAGTAAAACTAAAACTAAAAAATAGCTTGGGTCTGCTGACACCGAGTGGTACAAGTAAGGTGTGAGCTAAAACAGATCTATTGGAAATCACCAGAGAATCTATAGATTTTCCTTTCCCGAAAAAATCCTTTAACAATAGTCTAAAATACATTTATAAAAATATATTTTTCATATTTTATTAAACAAACACAACTTTACCTTTTTATAGGCCAACAGGCGCCACCATCCATTTTTAAATATAATTTCCAATTTCTAACAAAAACCCAAACCAATTAAAAATAGTAACAATTTTAAGAAAATAGTTTTAAATGAAATAAAAATTTAGAGATAAAAATTTTAAATGGAACACACTTTATTCTGAAAATTTACAACCAAACACTACCGTATGCCGATGGTAAGAGCAATATAACCAATGAGCACTAGTCTAGAGAAATACCCCCAGACACTAGCTAACAATGGGTCACTAGGTAAATCATATCTCGGTGAAATTTTGCATAAGAACAAAAGATAACTACATTATCATGTATGAGACACTATTATAGAACACACCCATAACTTAGTAGTCTCCAATCAATCATCATTATTTAGTTAGTGTTGTCATCGTCAATTTTGAAAAGTGAAACCGAGACAATGCCACTTCCAAATAACAAGTATATTAGCCCTAGTCCAACCACCTAGATACCATATATTCCCATTTGTGATAAATCAAGTTCCACATGTTATAAAATACCATTTTCACATCCTATCAACCAAACCAAGCATTACCCTTAACATACCACCACTTGCACACCCAAAATCCATTTTAAAAACATATGCACACCAAAAAAATTTCACATCATGATTCAAAACTCTTATATAATTTAATAAATCATTTAAACTATTTATAAAACATTTATAAATGGAACATCAAGAGTTTACACCAATAACAAACCAGATTTCACATAGAAATTCCACTTTAAAACCAAACAGATAACAAAACCATATCAAAACATGCAACTTTATAAAACATGCCAAATTGGACCTTATGTCAAATAATTCCCAACACATTATTCAAATTACAAACATCATACATTTTGAATATTTAATTTTAAACCATATTTATAAATCACAAAAGGGGGCCAATAACATTTTGAAACAAAAAAAACCCATTTAAGGAACCAAGGGTTAAGGAAGAACACCATTCTCAAGTTCCATCTTTGGTTTAGGGCACTTCCATGTGTGCACCAAGTGCTCCCATGGATGTGAAAACATCCAATAAAACACTATAAAATTAATGAAAAAACCACTTTCATAAAAAATCACTATTTTCTTTCAAACCAAATCCACTAACTCACACGATTTAAAGAACACAAGCAATCCCCTTAAAAATCATGATAACCTTTCCAAAACATTTCACCATAAATAATCATTCCATAAATAGGAATCTTTATAAAATTTCATGACCCATTTCTTGTTTCAAACAAGATAATAAGTAAAACCAATTCCAAATAATACAAAAATGTTTCAATTTCATGTTTAGAAAACAATAGGCATTTTATCGAACACCATGTGTGCACACATTTATAGGCATAATAAAAGAAACCCTTGGAAATCCATTTTATCAAATCAAATTAATAAGGAAACACTAGAATGAACTAATGATGAGTATTATAAGGATTTGAATAACATTTAAAAATTAATTTAAGAAACTCAAGCACCAATGGTTTTCATCAGAAAAGAAAAACTTGGAAACTCCTACCTCGGTGGAGTGCAAATGCAACGAAACCTTCAAAGAGGATAGATCTAATCACTACAGACCATTCGAACACCCTATATGAAAATTAAAAAAAACCAAACATAAAACCAATCCATTATGGATTTTACATGGGTGGAAACCCCAAGGAAAATCATGAAATAGTGACAAAGAAGAGAGGAGAAGAGGAAAGGGGAGGATTTGATGAAGAAACAATGATGATTCAGTAACCTTTGGTAATAAATCTTCCAAAAAATTGATCCAAAATCATGGAAAATTAAGGGGGAACCCTCTAGTAGATAAAAATAGGTAGGGATTCAAATGGGAGTTGGAATCAATCAAATAGGATTTTTAGTTTAAAAGTTATTAAGCACTTAATGGGCTGCACAGTTTTGTTGCATTATTTTGTAAACTATATGAAAATAGTGTAAATGCTACTGGAATAAAATATGAAATTTTTGCAGGTTTATGTTGCATGGTTTGGGAAAACCGTTCTCAAACCACACAACCCCAAAAAATGGATAAAACCTTTCAAATGACTCTCCAAACACTAGGGAAGACCACCCAATGATCCTTGAATGATTTAAACACATTGTAGTGACACTGTGGGTGTCACAAACTCTCTACCATGAAAATTTCCCCCAATACATTCACGATAACCACAAATAGGGTTAGAAGAAAACCAAAACTACCATAATAGAAATACTTTTTTTGGACACTCAACTTGAACCTCAACCAAAAGATCCCACATTGAGAAATAAATAAAAACAAATTAAAACTATGGTCGGGGTGTGACAATTCTCCACATCACAAACACTTTCTTCCCCTAGAAAGTTACCAAGTCAAAAGATAGCTAAAACTCAAGTTCATACCTGATCACAACCAAATAAGAAATAATCCTCTAGCTAACCTTTCACTCCACAATTCACAACTGACCGATCTAGAAGAAACCACAACATATTAATGAGGTGCGAACATGAGAGAGTTATCCCCACCAAAAGAACTCAACTATCACAAAGACTTCATAATCCAACCAACACCCTCACCACCATCAGGAACTAGGGAACTCCCAACAGAAACTAACCCTTCTTCCTTAGCATGAGCGAAGAAACACCACTATCAGAATTATAAACTATTTCCCACACCTTTCAAACCCCCAAACACTATGGAAAACTCATGAAAGGAACTTAAACCAAAACCGAAAAACACCATCCATTAATTCCAAAAAACCTAATTATCTCCAATGAGAAAAACTAAAACCAAAACCAACCGACACAAGTGTAAAGCACACTTAAAAAAACAAATAATTATAAAATCCATGTTCAGATTAATACAATTACCCATATTATGATAAAACAACTCCATCAAACTCTTAAAATGAAATGATGAACTTACATCAACAAAACAAACTTTAACATGGAAACCTAAAATTTTATTATCCCAACATGGGGCAAAAATTGGTTCAGGGTTTCACATACCCTCGGAAACCCTGACTACGCATGAGCTTTACCTCGAAACCAGTGGATAGAGCTCTGATGGCTGAAGCATCTACTACCTCATAGTCATCTATGATCATCCCTCAGACATAATCCATTCTCTGATCAATGCTTCCTACAAAACTTATCTAGGTGACCCAAATGGCCAAAAATATAGTAGGTCTTTGCAGGGATGCGATAAGAAGGCTTTGACTGCCTGGAATGACCACACTGATGGCACATCAGTAAATGACCTGACCAATTAGAAGTCAAAACCAATGAGGATAACTCCTTGGGAATAAGGTCTTCTGGCATCTGATCCTCAATATATAGGGAACCTTCACGAATACTGAGTGGCACCAGATTACCAACCATCTGCGCTCCAAAAACTAACTCATCTAGGAAGGATCACCCACTATACTCTCAAAACAAAGGTCATTTTAAGAGCGGACACACTCCTTGATCTCTGGACGAATACCCCCAAGGAAAATAGAAGTCTTCATTAGATCCTACAAAACCACCTTCATAGAAAAGGAATCCAAATCTTTGAAAAGGTCGATATAGGCCTTCACTGTCTGTTGGCATTATTTAATACATTTGAGCTCTTCCCTTTTCTTAGTATTCACCTCTTTAGATATAAACCATCAAATGAATACTAATTTAAAGAAATACCACATCATCCAAACTTGCATTGACGATGGGGGGAACAAATCCCATTAGTCCAGAGATGGACCTTCAAATAGACCCAAAACAACACGAACTCTAATATCTTCAGGAGTTCCCAAAAATATGAAGATGTGCTCTACTTCCTCAAGACAACCCACTACCTATAACAGACCTCGGCCACCATGATAGATAGGCAAGACTCAAGAAGAACAAGAAACTGGCAATGAATCATTAGAAACTCTAGGGACATTTTTGGTGGAATCTTTTAAACAAAAATAGAAACACAAAACCAAAACCAATATAAAAAAACACAACTGAAAGGAACATTTCATTCCAAAATAACAGGCTCACAAACCAAAATCATATAATCTCAACCGAAATCCTCCTTTTGAAATTTGATTTCCATTTTAATTTGAAAAATCTCCTCATTTTATGGCCACTTTCTAAATACAAATCCATTTTTCACAAAACCAAAACCCACATTATAAAATAAAAACCTACATGTGGAATAATTTTACTCTTTCAAAATCACTTTAGAGAAAACAAGGCCAAACCTCCTCAAACACGAACCCATGGAATCCCAAAAATTCTTTCACATGTGTTCATCCACTTCCATCCACACATGAAAACATGAACATTCCATACACACACCCTCACATGTGAAAATGTTCATAAGGAATAATGAGGTTCTCGAAAATCCCCTTCTTTACCAATTCTAGACAAAAACCAAATTTTTACAACTAAAATTGTTTCTTTTAACACCTACCTTAAATTTATTAAAATCACTTGAAATAAATCATTTTCCATATCTAAACCACTTTATATCCAAAAACCTACTTTACCAATTTAAAACCATTTGGAATAAATTAATTTCATTTCAAAACCATTTTCATTTTAAAAATACGCATACACCAACTATAACAAATACAGAACACAACTTTCACCAAACTATTGGGATGAGGAACTAGTAGTTATTCTTAACCCGATGAAATGGTAGTGATCCATACCCGAAGTAAGAATCAACAACTAGAAGAATCTTAAATCATATACTCGGACTCCACATGGGTCACTACTCTATGTGAAATCACGACGTAACATTATCTTGCCACCATTTTCATCCCTCAATCCAAAACGAAGACAAAATACTCAATTCCAAGACTACCCCTAGTAACTTAGGTCTCATCATGAGCAGTGGTGATCAGGAACCGACCCACAACCTACCTCAGGATTCCTGATGGTCCTAATGTCCATCTACCAGACACCCAAATAACAAAGGCCTCCTATGATACCATTTTGTCATGAACCATACTGGGATGCCATCTGATCTGACACCCGACCTGATCTGTGGCATGGTCTGAAGGGAATTCCTGATCCCCGTGGACTAAAAAATATTGTTGGAAATAAAGAAAAATACAAGAGGGAATGATTTTATCCCAAAAACCAGGATCAATAAAAATAAACATAACAGGATTCCAAAGTTAATAACTAAATTCCAAATAATTAAACAAACCAATTCAGTTACAAGATACATCTAAACAACTAAAAACTAAAACTAAAATGAGAAAAATAAATAAAACTGGACCATGCTACCAAAATCTCCATGTGATCACTTGGTCAACTCCAACCATAAGACCAACTTTACTAGGACAATGGGAAACAGAACCAAGAGAACCTGAGCAAAATAGAACCTACAAAATAGCTCGGGTCTACCAACATTGAGTGGTACAAGTAGGATGTGAGCTAAAACAGTTCAGTACGAAATCACCAGAGAATCCATGCATTTTCAGTTCCCCAAAAAATCCATTAACACTTGTTTGAAATACTATTATAAAAATAGATTTTTTACATTTTATTAAACAAATACAACTTTATCATTTTAAAGTCCAACATGCACCACCATCCATTTTTCAATAAAATTTCCATTTTATAACAAATACACAAACCTAAAAAAAATCGTAAAAATTTTAAGAAAAATAGCTTTAAATGAAATACAATTTTGAAGATAAAATTTTTAAAGGGAACACACTTGCTTCTGAAAATTTACAACAAAACACTACCGTATTCTGACCGTAAGTGAAATATAACCAATGAGCACTAGTGACATGAATTACACCTTGGAACTAGCTAAAAATGGGTCACTAGGTACATCATATCCCAGCGAAGTGTGGTATAGAAACCATAACTAAATACATTATCATGCATGATCCACTAATAGATAACACAACCATAACCTAGTGGTCTCCAATCAATCATCATTATTTAGTTAGTATTTTCATCATCAATCTTTCTATATGAAACTAGTACAATACCACTTCTGAATCACTAGAATGCTATTCCTAGTCCACCCAACTAGATACCCAGGCTTCCCATTTGTACTCAATCAAGCTCCACATGTTATAAAATACCATTTTCACATTCCATCAACCAAACCAATCATTACCATCACAAGCCACCACTTGCACACCCAAAATTCATTTTAAAAATATATTCCCACCAAAACCATTTCTCATCATGATTAACACCTCTTAAAAAATTTAATAAATCATTTAAACTATTTATAAAACAATTATAAATGGAACATCAGTGGTTTATATTAATATCACACCCAATTTCACATATAAAATCCACTTTAAAACCAAATGTAGAGAAAAACCATATCAAAACATGAAACTTTACAAAAAATTCCAAACCTTCCCTTATTTAAAATGTTTCACAACACGTTTTTCAATTTCAAAATGACATACCTTTTGAATATTTCATTTTAAACCATCTTTATAAACAACACAAGGGGATGAATAACATTTTGAAACAAAAAACCATTTAAGGAACCATGGTTTAAGGAGGAACACCATTCTAAAGTTCCACATTCGTTTGAGGGAACTTCTATGTGTGCACCTAGTGCACCCATGGATGTAAAAACATCCAATGAAACACTATAAAATTCATAGAAACACAAAAAAAAACAATTTCATAAAAATAACTATTTTTTTCAAATCAAATCCACTAAGTCACTCTATTTAAACAACAAAAACAGTCCCTTTAAAAACCATGAGAACCTTCCCAAAACATTTCCACATAAATCATTATTCCATAAATAGGAATCTAAATCACATTTCATGCACCATTTATTATTTCAAACAAGATAATAAGTAAAACCTATTCCAAATAATACAACGTGGTTTCAATTTCATGTTTATAAAACAATAGGCATTTTATCGAACACCTTATGTGCACACATTTATAAGCATAATAAAGGAAACCCTTGTAAAATCATTTTTATCAAATTCTATCAATAAGGAAACTC
The DNA here is from genome assembly GCA_963277665.1 of Viscum album. NCBI lineage: Eukaryota > Viridiplantae > Streptophyta > Magnoliopsida > Santalales > Viscaceae > Viscum > Viscum album. The sequence continues at coordinate 1,460,432,037 of OY728121.1, forward strand.
CAAAATGAACTAACCATGTGTATTATAAGGCTGTGAATAACATTTAAAAATTAATTGAACACACTCAAGCACCAATGGTTTTCATCAGAATGGGAAGACCACCCCAATGATCCTTGAATGATTTAGACACAATATAGTGACACTGTTGGTGTCACAAACTCTCCACCATGAAACTTTTCCCAAATAAAATTCACAATAACCACGAATTGAGTTCTAAGAAAACCAAAACAACCAAAACAAAAAGGCTTTTTTTGGAAACTCAACCTAAACCTCAACCAAAATATCTAACATCGAGAAATAAATAAAAACAAATTAAAACCATGGTTGGGTTGTGACAATATGTGTACCATAAGATCATAAATCATTAATCATATCATCATATCAAAACTCATGAAAAGAGAAAGGGTTTCTTATAAATTTAAACAATTCATAATAGAATAACCCATGGAAAATAAATGGGTCTCAGAAACATATTATTTACATTAAAATTAACTATCTAGAGAAAGATTAAGAATGGTATCATTGGATCATATCCCTAGTAAAAAATAAAAAATATCAAATATTTCAACTTAGATGGAAAATGATTTTGAAATATCACTTGGAAAATTTCATGAAAAAATTACATTTTTTACATTGAAATAATATTATTAAAAAATAAAAAAATTGTAATTACTAAGGAAAACAATTTCTTTAAAAAGAACCCTGAAAACTTATAATGGAATCTTTCCCATTAAAATAATCCTTTTAAAAAAATAAAATTTATTAATAAAAAAATATTATTTGAAAATAACCTTTAAAAATTTGAAATAAATCTTCAAATAATTGACCGGCGATGATGTTGAGAAATTCCCTTCATGTCGTAAATGATAAAATAAAATATTCATTCCACAATTTTATAATAAAAAGTGAAAAATTACCTCATTCATAAAATGGTAAAAATATTCCTTTTCAAACATTTTTAAAAAATTTAAAAATGGTGAAGAATTATTTTAACGAATCATAGGAGAATAGTAAAAACCATCATTAATTTTTTTTAGAAAACATGGATATGGACAAAAAAGTTTTCTGACCGAAGAGGTAAGTAAAGTGGATTTTCCTTAAAAATAAATTTTCACTCTCTTGAGTAATTAAATTCCATAAAATTAAAGTAAAATTTATTATAAATAAACTAACATAGGATAGTAAAAGGAATGAGTTTCTTGAGAAATAAATAATAGGATTTCATCATCAGAAACCTAATCATAAACAATCCCGATTGCTATTGGGGTGGAACCAAAGTGGTAGACCCCATATTCCTATATATAGAAGACCGGGGTTCAAATATTGAAAAGTAACTTGAGGGATTTACCATGAATATAGAGATGAATACATGATGCAGGAATGTGGTGATGCAGGCATGATGCGGGAAGGCGATGAAAGAGTCATCATGTAGGCATGGTGACACATGTAGGATGATGAAGGGATGAAGATGCACTAGGACTTTGGGCATTATTCATGGGCCTCTTGGCCTTGGGAATTACGGATATGAAATGGTTCTACCTCTTCCAAGATATAAATAGGTATGTTACTTCATTATAAAAATATTATTCAACACCATTTTTTAAAAAAAATCCAGATAAATAATGAGATTGTTTCATAAAACCTTTACTACTTTGTTAACTTTTTAATCATAATCCATATGAAATAAATAATATTATATTTATATTTAAATCATATATATAATAATATGAATCATAAAATACATTCATGTTAAATATATACATTACACAAAAGAAACAGGTGGTGAATACGACATGTGTCCCACAGAAATAAAAGTGAGTTGAAAGTCCCTTCCATTAGGTCTGAATTCCTTTTTATGCATTGGAACCTCTTATATAATAAAAATATATTTATTATAAATATATTATATAACCATAATCTTATATATCATACCATATATGATTTATATATAACATTTTATCACATGTTTGTTAACACTTTTATTAAAATCACTGTTCCAGGTGTTATCTGCTTCATTTTTCATGTATGTTCTGGTTCTCTAGTTTTTTCCTTGTATTTAGATTATGGTTATATCATATCAAATTTTTTTATAATTATATTATTATCCTATACATTGATTATATAAAATTTTAGAGTCATTCATAAAATATAGAGATAGAAAAATGAATTACACCATTCATGGAGACGATGTATCGAACGTATGCATGAATGTTGTTTTCATTTTAAAAAAAATGGAAAAAAATAAATTTAAATAATAAATCACCTTTAATGAATCATTTTTATATCATATATTTTATATAAATTCATTAAATCCATAATTATTACCATCCAACTAAAACAGAAATGAAAACAAATCACATCGCTATGTGGAGGTGGTAGTCCACACGTACGCACGAACGACATTATCATTTTACAACAGTTTAGAAGGTAAGAATTAATATATGATATTTTCATTAAAAAATCATAATTATGTCATAAATATGATATATAAACCTTAAATATATAATAATAACCATCCCTGAAATATAGCGATGGAAAATGAATTGCATCACGACATGGAGACGTTTAGTCGTACGTATGCACAAACGATACATTCAATTCCCATTTGATGGAAAGATGGTTAATAAATGAATTTTAAAAATAATAATTAAATTTTAGTATATTTCAGATACTAAATTAGTTATTTTATAAATAATATAAAATATTTTCAAGAGTTAAAATAAGAATTATAAAGAAAGTGATCGGTTAAGGTGATTACTTCTTCTTCAAAACGACTCCTTTTAATCACCTATTAAGGGATCTAGGGTTGGTTTTTGGGAAGAAAATATAATCTATAATTTTTATAGGGGAGTGGAGAATAGAAATTTATAACTTTTTTTAAATCTATAAGTCTCAAATTTGCAAGAAGAAGAGAAAGGAGGGGTGCCTTTTTATAATTGAGGGGAGGGAAACTTTTGAAATTTATTAAAATATTAAAATATGATAAGTTCATTATTAGGAAAAATGGTTCTAAATGACCTATTAATGAATAATATATGAAATTAAATACCATATATTGTCCACATTTTTTAATTCCCGGACCCTAGTCCCTTAGAGCTGGTGCATTATTACATAACATTGGCATGATCACAGGGGATCAAATCCTGAAAGACCGATCACTTTAATAGCCTTGGAAGTACTAGAAACAAACAAAAGTTTTAAAATACATTATGAAATGAAAAACAAAAAAATTGTGTCTCTTTTTAACATATTCATCTCCCTTATACAATCCCTGCTGGTCAGTCATAATATACTTCTTCGCATCCTGGGAAAAATAAAACATAGAAAGGGGTGAGCTTAGGTGCTCAGTGAGGATAAAAATATAACATAAAATTTCATAAATAAGAATAAAAATTTAAGTCAATGTATAAGCCTTTTAAACATAAAATTAAGCATTATATTTCAAAGATAAATCAAATTATTCCATTTACATATTCACATGGATATTCTACTAGTCGAATAATCACATTTAATATCAATAGCCAATTTCATAATGCTGGAATGCATAATGGCAGACATCATAACCACAGAGTCAAGGCCTTGTTCCAAGTCTATAAATAATATTTTTTCAAGGAATTTTTCCAAGACACCAATTTGTATAATGAGATCTACCAATGAATAGAGGAGCTATAGCAGGCACCACCCATCACTTACTAAGTCCAATGCATTCCTCGTATGAAAATGTTGAAACATATCACGAACATTTGTATTAAAAATAGAATATTAAATGTAAATACATTAACAATAAACCATGAATGCTATAAAAATAACATATCCAATGTCAAAAATATCACAAAACCTTCAAATAAATATAGAATATTGTATCATAATAAATCAACTTCAAACAAGTGTAAAATCCATCAAAGGATGTTGACAAAGATGAAATCAAAACTATTTGAGAGAAATATCTATTTCTATTTCTAAATAATTTAAAAGTTACCTAATTATAAAATAAAACATTTATTTTGAAAATATTTTTATAATCTTTTAACAGAAGCTTCGAAGGTGTTATAACGATGAAAAATAGCCACACTTGCCGTATAATTCAAAAAAACATTCTTCCCTTAATTTTGTCAAAAAGGATGTAAATGACCTTGTTTAAAAAGCGACGAAAAGATTCCTTAAAATACATTTTATAATAATTCAAACAAGGGTATAAACTACTTTAACCCATAGTCTATGAAATAGTAAAAAAAATTGAAATACATTTTAAAGACACACAAATGTGGATGGTAAAGAGGTCCCAATAGATACTCACGTATAAACAACCTCAAATAATAAAGAGATTGTAAAATTAACCCTTACCTTGTAATTTTTCTTGGTTGAGGGTATTTTAACCTCATGTATAATAGTTAAATCATTTTTATTAAATGATACAAGAACCACTTAGATAAATATGACATCATATATGATCTTCAAATACTACTTTGTTAATAATATTTCAGTAGTATAATTGTTTCGTGTGTTAACTGATTCGTTTTCCTTTATATATTTTGTTACGTAAGTCATGTTTGATATGTATAGGATGTATTTGATTCATATGAATAATTATATTAAGTTATTAAACATTATTTTTTATCATAAAATAAAAATTATTCTTGAATGGTTACGATGGGGAATGAATCTCATCGCGTTCGTGGAGACGGTAATATGTACGTTTTCACGGGCGACAATACCATTCTATTGATGGCAAACTAATATGTAATTGGATGATATATCATATATACTCAATCATTAAAATGTTATATTTATTATTTATTTCAATTATAATCATTATTATACCCATCCAAATGATGAAGTGTTGAATAAAAAATTACACCACGACGTGGAGATGGTAAGTCGTATGTACGCACGTATGGTGACTTTGTTGTTCATAGGATGGATAGAATAATGAATATGGTTGTAACATATTTATAATAACATCACATTATGTATAAGTTATATTATTTATTATTTTGGTATGGAAACAACAAAGAAAGAGGAAGTGGAAGAAAAAAATGACTTTGAATGAGGTGATGAAATTATTACCTCTTCTTCGGGTGCTTCATTTTGATTTGATCAAAAGGGATACTTAGTTTGGCTTCTGATCAAAGTAAGGACTCTAGGTTGAAGTGAGGTTAGTTAGGAAAATATTTGAGCAGGTTTTGGCTGAGCCAAATGGATTTTGATGTGTGATTTTAAGAGAAGGGGAAGTACCCTTTTATAAGAGAGGTGAGGGTCATTTTAGGAAAATATTGAAATATTAATTTATTATACAATCATATTCATTTTATAATGGCTCAAAAAGGATTTATATGTAGGATATGGTTGGGATGGGTCGAAAAACTCTCAACCAATAAGTTTTAGACAGGTTTAGGTCACCATATTAACCTTATCTTTTAGATTTAACTCTTAGTTAAATAGTTCAAATTTTACCTTGTATTCTTGTATTATTATAATAAATGGTTTATAAACTTACAATAAAAATCCAAGAGAACCCCGAGTGGTTACTATTTGATATATCAAACCGTATCTAATCCCTTTGGAAAGAACTTATATTTTTAGGAATATTATATTATTTTATAATATAGTATTTGTTTTAAAAACTCATTTAGGTCAATTTTGATAGTATTTGGTATTTTCTTTTTTTGAATGTCCTAAACACTTTATCAATTAGAAAAAAAATTATTTAATCAACTCTAACATGTCATATTAACCTATAAAATTCATTTAATACATAAAAAGTTTCAATTTACAATTATATTAATATTTATAATTTCAATCTGTTTAATCTTTCAATAATAATGTAATTACTACATCATCATTGTGTCATAAATAAATTTAATTATTTAATGTCTAAAAATTATAAATAAAATACAATTATGTATGAAATATTTTTATCCTTTTAAAGAATATTTATCATCTAATTTATCTTATGTATAACCCTATATTAAAAATGGTTTAGTTATTTAACTTTGAATTTAACACTTTTAACTGTTCTTTAAATAAAATAATAATAAATTTCCCAATCTAATCCAATTGGACCAAAAGGATCATATTTTTTTCCAAAGATTGATTTAGGTCGAAATTCACTTATCCAATACAATTAGGACATGTGTTAGGATAATTGTAATATCACATCTACTTTTAATTACCCTATTTACTTTTAACCGTGGTGAATAAAATTCAAAAGTTACTATTCATCAAAAATTATTTTCATCCTATTGAACCAAATTTTAATTACTGATGTCAACCGTGTCTCTCTGATTTTTGAAATTCAATTCACAGAAGCGGAAAAATTTCATTTTATGCAAATTTGCAAATGTGCCTAAAAGGTGGGTAAACGATGTTAAAAATTTTAATCAAATTGTATACATCTACTTTTATTATAAAATGACTTCAATGAATTACATTGAAATAATATAGGTATTATGTATCTATTTTGAATTAAAATAAATTAAAATAAAATAAATAAATATTTAAATAAAAAATTATGTTTTAAACAATAACGTAGTGTTTTTCACTATTCATAAAAAATTGAAAGTTTTCAGAAAAATACCAAAACTTTACCCTAAGATAATTTTGATATTTTGAATCTAAAAATGAAGTCCATTTAAAAAAATAAAATTTATAAAATTTTAAAAAGTGGGTACAACTATTCATAACGGCTAGTTTGGTTGGTCATGTCGTATTAGAACTCAAAGTTGCGTACAACGCAAGCTATTTCATTATTCAAAGATAAGCATACCATAGAAGCTTGGGGTGTTACATTTTCCCTCCTTAAAATAATTTCATCCTCAAAATTTCTAGAAAAATACTGCATAAAAAAAAATTCCGTTGATTCTTCATCATCAGTTCTTCAGGTTCCCACGTTGCCTATTCCATTTTATGTATTCTCCATAGAACTTTTACCAGACGAGTCGTCCGATTTCTCAACACTTGTTCTATGGTATCAAGAATCTTGACAGTCTCTTCACAATAAGATAGATCTGTTTTGAGTTCTATTTCTTCATAGGTGATTATAATCATTGGGTCATGCATGTATTTTCTCAACTGTGATACATGGAACACATCATGAACTTTGGAGAGACTTAGTGGAATTTCCAAACGGTAAGCTACAACTCCAATTCCTTCTAGAGTTTTGAAAGGTCCGATGTATCATGGACTTAATTTTCCATTATTACCAAATCCTATAACACCCTTCCATGGAGATACCTTCAATAAAACATGATCTCCTACTTGAAATTCCAAATCCATCATTTGGTTATCGGCATAGCTCTTTTACCTAGTTTGATATACATTGATGTGGGTTTGGATAATCTTCAACTTTTCTATTATTTCCTCAACAAGTAATGGGCCTATGAGTTTTCTTTCACCAATATCATCCCAACAAGTTGGTGTGTGACATCTATTTCTATATAACACCTCATTTGGTGCCATCTAAATACTTGAATTGAATCCATTGTTATAAGAAAATTAAACCAAAGGTAAATATTGATCCCACATAACATGAAAGTCATGTGATAAAGATATAAACATGTCTTCAAATGTTTGAATAGTCTATTCTAATTTTCCATCAGTTTGAGGGTGGTGGGTAGTGCTCAAACAAAGTTTAGTATCTAGGGCCTTCTGATGACTTTTCTAGAATATTGATGTAAAACTAGGATCATGATCAGAAAAAATTGATAGGGGTACTCCATGAAGTATTAAAACATAATTAATATATAGTATTTCTAAACATTCAAGTGGTAAATCATCTGTTATAAAAATAAAATGTGCCAACTTGTTAAAACGATCTATAATGACCCATATTACATCATTCCTTCTAGGAGTCTTTGGTAGCCCCATGACAAAGTCTATCGTAATATCATCCCATTTCGACTCAGGCATGGGAAGAGGTTTCAAGAATCATCTAGGACGTTGTATTCTAACATTCACCTATTAACAAACGATACATCTTGAAACATAATCAGCAATCTCACTCTTCATGTCATCCTACAAAAAATGTTCCTTAAAATATCTATACATATTAGTGCTACCAGGGTGTATAGAGAAATTCGAACTATGAACATCATCCAGCAATTCCCTGTTTAGATCTGGTCTATCAGGAACACAAAGTCTCTTCCCAAATTTCAAAATTCCATCTTCATATACGAAGTCAATCAGTATCCCATCATTCACAGCATTAATTTTCTTTTGAAACTCTTTATCATCAGCCTAAGAACTTTTTATCATTTCTAGTAAGGATAGTTTGGAAACCATTTGAAAAAGTATTGATGTTTCACCTTTAATGATTATTTCCATATCCATATTTACAAGATCTGTGAACATAGGATTCCTTTCAACTCTCACCTTATTCAAAACTCCATGATCCTTTCTTCTCAAAGAATCTTCCGCCTTATTTTACTTTCTAGGGTGGTAGTATATAATGAAATAATAATATTTTAGTAGTTCAAGCCATTGTATTTGCATCATGTTGAGTTCTTTCTGTGAGAAAATATACTTCAAACTCTTGTGATCAGTATATATCTCACATTTTTTAACATAGAGATAGTGTCTCCATATTTTCAAAGGAAATATCACAGATGCTAACTCAATATCATGAGTAGGATATTTTTGATCATGAATTTTTAGCTGTCGTGATGAATATAAAATAACTCTATCATTCTGCATTTGGACACAAAAAAGTCCTTTCTGTGAACCATCACTATAAATAACAGACCCATCACTCCCTGATGGTAGAGTCAAGATAGAATCATTGATTAATCTTCTATTCAGTTCTTCAAAAAATTATTCACACTCTTTTTTACAAACAAATTTAACCCCTTTACGTGTGAGCTTGGTTAATGTGTTATCCAATCAAGAAAAAATTCTAGATGAAACGCCGATAATAACCTGCAAAACCAATAAAACTACATACATCGGTTATACTTTTCGGTGATGGCTATTATTGGATTAACTTATTCTTTGAAGGATCAACAGAGATTCCATCCCTAGAGACAATATGGCCAATAAATGAAATTTACTAAAGCCATAATTCACACTTTCTTAACTTCCCATATTATTCATTTCTTTTGAGGGTTTTCAGAATAGTGCGCAAATGATTTTCATGATCTTTGTTTCTTTTTGAATATACAATGATATCATCAATAAATATCACTAAAAAGTCATCACGATATTCCTTTAAAACTCTATTCATCAGATCCATGAAAATAGCAGGTGCATTAGTCAGTCCAAAAGTCATTTCCATAAACCCATAATGCCCATACGTGGTTCGAAAAACTGTTTTCTGAATGTCTTCCTTCTTCACACACAACTGATGATATCCAAATCGAAGGTAAATCTTTGAAAAATATTGTGTCCCGTGAATTTTATTGAATAAATTATCAATGAGAGGTTGGGGATACTTGTTCTTTATGGTTATAACATTGATCTCCCTATAGTCAATGCACCACTACATAAATCCATCTTCCTTCTTAACAAAAAGAACAGGGGCTCCTAATAGAGAAACACTAGGAAAAAAAATCCTTTATTATTCAATTCCTCTAGTTTTTTATTTAGTTCCACTAATTCCACAGTGGATATTCTATATGGGGTCTTCGATATGGGCCTTGAAATAGGAATTAAATCAATGGAAAACACAATTTCTCATTATGGAGGATGTTAGGTAAATCCTATGGAAACACATCAAAATATCCTTGAACAATAGGTACATAATATATTTGAAAATTCCTTTCCTCACTCATATTTATTTCATTCTCTTACTCTCTGATAATTGAATTTATTAGAGCTACTAAGGGTGGATCTAGATAAGAATCAGATGGTGACGTTTTTGTTATAAAGATAAGGTACTCCTTATCATCATCGAAAATTATAACCCCTTCTTCTTATAATAAATTTTCACATCATGGTCCAAAATCCAATCCATACTGAGGATTATATCAAATTCAATATTGGGTATGACGATGAGATTAGCAGATAAAGAACATTTATATGCCATGATGGGAACTGATTCAAAAAACATTGTTTCAATGATACTTCTCTTAGGAGTTTGGACTGAAAACTCCCTTGTTAAATCTAATTGGAAATATCTAATTTTCTTAGCAAACTAGAAATATAAGAAACAATGCAATGATCCAGAATCAAATAAATCATTGGATAATTTTGAGGTTACCAATAAATAACCTACCACCACGTCATTCGGATCTTCAACCTCCACAGTAGTGATCGCATAATCTTAGACCTACTCCCTTAGCCTTTTCGGAGGTAAGTTTCCTTAGCGCTTAGGCAATTCATTTTCATAATGCCCCATTTCTCTAAAATTTTAGAATTAAACAGTGAAAACCTATTTCGTTCCCTTCAAATCATGAGCTTGGTGGTCTTTTTCACTAAACTTGTAACAGACTCCCATTCCCTTCAGGAAAGTACTGGGGTGTTTCTTCCCACATTTAATATAGGATGGAAATTAAACTTTTCCCTTATTCCCCTTATTTCCATTTCTAGAGTGTTCAACATCTCTCTTATTCTCTTGCTTTTCATTAAAGTCATATGACTTAGAGAATTCCTTTTCTATCTTGATAGCACTTGAGACAATATCTTCGTATGATGAGAAGGATTGTGAGACTAATTCTCAATGAAGAAATGGTTTTAACCCATAAAATAATTAATCAATCTTACTCCTTGGGTTACTCATATAATCTGCTACATGACTTTCTAACCTTGTATGTTAGCCTCATACTTTGTGACATTCACATCCTCCTTTTTCCTCAGACTCAGAAATTTTCTTTCCATATCCACTCGATGGTCACGAGGAAAGTATTTTTCTAAGAAAAGTTCTTTAAAATTACTCCATTCCATATTTGATACTTCTTTTTTCTCTTTTGTGTTCTGAATTAATGACCACCATTGATCTGCATCTCCTATGAGGCGATAAACTGCCCTGGCAACTTTTTCCCTTTCTCTACTACCCAAATCATGAAATATTTTCTCTAAGGAACATATCCATTGCTCACCTACAAATGGATTTGTAGTACCATTTAATGTTGGTGGTTATTTCCTTATGAGGTGGTCTAACATTAATCCTCTGCATTGTGGATCGGGATGCTCTATACAGGAGAGGTTATTATTCATAATCATAGTGAGTTATCCCAGTATGGTAATAATTTGTTCAGTAACGATTGTATCACCAACTCCCCTATAATTATTTTGAGTATGAGGGAAATCCCTACATGGATTATGTGTGTTGATATGGTTTACATTCCTTCCACTAGGCTCCATTTCTAATAAATGTAATACAGTAGATTACTTTATGAATCACAAAACATAATTCCAAACTAGTAAAATATTGAACCTAAATTGAACAATTTATCCATATAAACCATAATCATAAAAAAAGGTTTTCTTTGAGGAGGTATTTACTCATAAATACTTCATAATGGTTTGTAATGAAAATGTAAATTATCCTAAGAATATCCCATGGGTTTGTCATAACCAAGAGTGCAGCAAGACCCGTTGTCGTGTACCCGGACACCCTAGGTCAAGCTCGAAACTCCTTTTCGGAGTTTTCACTCATAGGTACATCTATGCTAGAGCCACCTCTATATGATCGTATCCCAAAAGGGATGTATTGATCAGAAAATACAAAAAAATATCTACATTACCAAATTTTAGGAAGTTCTTATATACTAATCCTCAAAGTCGATCTAAGGGTAATGTTCTCTAATTAGAGTTTTTCTAAATCTAGCTTCCAAGGTTTGTACAAAACATCCTCTAATACCAACTGCAACACCCTGACCCTAGTTACCTAGATTCTATGCATTATTAAATAACATTGGCATGATCGCAATGGATCAAATCTTGAAAGACCAATCATTTTAGTAGATTTGGAAGTACTAGATACAAACATAATCTTTATAATACATTATGAAATGAAAAACAAAAACATTGTGTCTCCTTTTAACACATTCATCTCCCTTAGACTATCCCTATAGGTCAGTCATAATATACTTTTTCGCATCCTGGAAAAAATAAAACAGAGAAAGGGGTGAGCTCAGGTTCTCAGTAAAGATAATAATATACAAAAACATTCATAAATAAGGATAAATATTTAAGGAAATGTATAAGCCTTTTAATCATAAACTTCTTCATAATATGGAAAAGATAAATAAAATAATTCCACTTAATTCCGAACATCATAACCACATAGTCAAGGCCTCATGACAAGACTATAAATAAGATTTCGTCAAGGCCCTGTGCCAAGACACTAGTTTTTCTCATGAGACTTTCCGATGCATCAACGAGCTATAGCAGGCTCTAACCATCACTTACTAAGTCCAATGTATTCCACGTATAAAAATGTTGAAACATATCATAAACATTCGTATTAAAAATAAAATATGAAATGTCAATACTTTAACCATAAACCATGAATTGTATAAAAAAAACATCCACAGTCAAACAAATCAAAAAACCTTCAATAAAATATGGAATATTGTATCATAATAAATCAACTTCAAACAAGTGTAAAATACATCAAAGGATGTTGACATAGATGAAATCAAAACTATTTAAGAGAAATATCTCTTTTTATTTTGAAATCATTTAAAAGTAACATAATAATAAAAGAAAACATTTATTTTGAAAATATTACTATAATATTGTAAGGGAAGATTTTAAGGTGTTATAACAATGGAAAATAGCCACACTCACTATACAAGTCAAAAAACATTCTTTCCTTAATTTTGTCGAAATGGTCATAAATGAACTTGTTTAGAAAGAGACAGAAACATTCATTATAAAAATTTTATAAAAAGTTAAACAAGAGTATAAATAAATTTAACCTATCATCTAGGAAATAGTTAAAATGTTTTTAAATATATTTTTAAGAAATATTTATGTGGATGATAAATAGGTCCTAGTAGATACTCACGTATAAACAACCTCAAATAATAAAGAGATTGTAAAATTAACCTTTAACTTGTAATTTTCCTTGGTAGAGGGTAATTTAATCTCCTGTGTAATAGTTAAATCATTGTTATTAAATTATACAAGAACCACATATGAAAATATGATATCATATATGATCTACTAATATTGCTTTGTTAATAATATTTCTGTAGTATCATTTTTTTGGGTGTTAACTGATTCATTTTTTTTATGTGTTTTGTTACATAAGTCATGTTTGATATGGATAGGATATATTTGATTCATATAAATAATGATATTAAGTTATTAAACCTAATTTTTAATCATAAAATGAAAATTATTCTTCAATGGTTATGATGGGGAATGACTCTCATCGCGTTCGTGGAGACGGTAATCCGTACGTTTTCACGAGCGACAATACCATTGTATTGATGGTGATATCGTCTGTAATTGGATGGTATATCATATATACTGAATCATTAACATGTTATATTTATTATATAAATCAATTATACTCATTATTATACCCATCCAAATGATGAAGTGTTGAATAAAAAACTACACTATGACGTGGAGACGGTAATCCATACGTACGCATGTATGGTGACTTTGTTATTCATAGGATGGATAGAAAAATGAGTACTATTGTACCATATTTATAATAACATCACAGTATGTAGAAGGTACTGGACTTATTATTTTGGTATGGAAACAACAACGAAAGAGGAAGTGGATGTAGAAAAGAACTTTGAAAGAGGTGATGAAATTATTATCACTTCTTCGGGCGCTTCGTATTGACTTGATCAAAAGGGCACCATAGGTAGGATCTTGATCAAAGTAATGCCTCTAGGATGAATTGAGGGTATTTGGTAAAATATTTTATTAGGGTTTGGCCGAGCCAAATGGCTTTGGAGGTGTGATTTTGAGAGAAGGGTAAGTACCCTTCTATAAGAGAGGTGAGGGCCACTTTAGGAAAAGTTTGAAATATTAATTTATTATACAATCATATTTGGTTTATAATGTCTCACCAATGATTTATTTCTTGGATATGGTGGGGATGGGTCAAAAACCTCTCAACCAATAGGTTTTAGATAGGTTTAGGTCACGTTATTAACCTTATCTTTTAGATTTAACTCTTAGTTAAATAGTCTACCTTTTACAGTGTATTCTTGTATTGTTATAATAAATGGTTAATACCCTTACTGTAAAAATCCAAGAGAACACCAAGTGGTTAATTATTGACATATCCAACCTTATCTAAGTCCTTTTACAGAACCTTATATTTTTAAGAATATTATATTATTTAATAATATAGTATTTGTTTTAAAAACTCATTTATGCCAATTTTGACACTATTTTTATTTTGTTTTTTTGAAAGTCATAAAAACTTTATAACTTAGAAAAAAATTTATTTAATCAACACTATCATGTCATATTAACCTAGAAAATTCATGGAATAAATAAAAAGTCTCAAATTAAAATTATATTAATATTTATAATATCAAATTGTTTAATCTTTCAATAATAAGGTAATTACTACATCATCATTATGCCATAATTAAAATTAATTATTTAATGTTTAAAAATTAAAAATAAAATACCATTATATAAGAAATATTTTTATATTTCTAATAAATATTTGAAGTTGAATTTATTTTAGGTATAACCATATATAAAAAATCTTTTAGTTATTAATCATTGAATTTAACACTTTTAACTCTTCATTAAATAAAATAATAATAAATGTCATAATCTTATCCAAGTGGACCAAAAAGATCATTTTTTTCCTAAGGTTAATTTTTTTTGAAATAAAATTATCCTATAGAATTAGTACATGTGTTAGAGTAATTATATTATAATTTTTACCTTTAATTACCCTATTTACTTTTAACCGTGGTAAATAAAATTCAAAAGTTACTATTCACAAAAAATTATTTTCATCATATTGAACCACATTTTACTTAATGTTATCAACCATGTCACTCAAATTTTTTAAATTGAATCCACAGAAGTGATAAAATTATGTTTTATGCAAATTTGTAAATGTGCCTAGAAGGTGGGTAAAAGATGTTAAAAAATTAAATAAAATTTTATACATCTAATTTTATTAAAAAAACGATTTTAATGAATTACATTGAACTAATATAGGTATTATGTATCTATTTTTACATAAAATCAATTTAAATAAAATAAATAAAAATTTAAATAAAAATTATGTTTTAAACAATAATGCAGTGTTTTTCACTATTCATCAAAAATTGAAAGTTTTCAGAAAAATACCAAAAAGTCATAGCGGCTAGTTTAGTTGGTCGTGGTGTGTTAGAACTCAAAGTTGCGTACATCGCAATCTATTATATTTTTCAAAGAGAAACATACCATAGAAGTTTGGGATGTTACACATTTTCCTATTTTAATATTTTTATGATTTTAGGTAATTTAATAAATTATTATTTTCATAAAATATAATTATTTCCAATTTAGGCAATATTAATTTAATTTGAATTAAAAGGCATAAAGAAAAAGTTGAAATTAGAATATAATTATATAAATTAAATTAAATATTTCATATTCATATAAAAATTCATGGAACACATTGACTCGCTAAAACAATATTACTTTTAGTATTTTTAAAATCATTTAGTATTTTATTATTAATTGGGGAAATATCGTATTAGTGTAGCATAAAAATTTAAGGTCATTATATAATTACAATAAATTAGAAATAAATTTCTATCATGAAAATAATTTCATTAATCAGAAAATGTACACTTATATTCATTCATAAATTTCATTTTCTTCTATGTTTTCACATAAGAGATATTTAAAACTAAGAGGGAAACATTTTGTAGCTTTATTTACTTTAAATATTATATTAGTCATTTTCCTGGAAAATTATCCATTAAATAAAAACATCGATCCTAAGGTGATAAGGGTAGAATTAAATTAATCCAATATTAATTTGGAATAAAAGTTTTGACCATATCACTTAGTTTTAACCCAAATTAACCTAATTTACCCTTTTCCGAGGTGATAAAATTTACCACACTTACTATTCATATTGACCAAAAATAAAAGAGGACTATTTAAAAAAATTGAACATACAGATCATAAATAATTGATTTATTTTATCTAATTTAATATATATAATTGGATAAACTTAATTTTAAAATAAGTGAGTAAAATGTTATTAAAAGTGGTTTTTCAAGAAAAAGCATTTTTCAAGGAAAAGATGATTTTATCTTAAGTCTAAGAATAGTAATATTAATTTTATGAATTTATATTCATATAGATAGATAAATAATATAAAAATTTAATTTAAATAATTCCTCATTATGTTTTGTTTTAAATAATTAAAGTGGAAAAGTATTATGACCTTAAAAACAGTTTTCAGACAACTGTGTTTTTAAGGAAAAAAATAGATTTATACCAAAATCAGGAAAATTGATGATTTAAATGAAATTAATTTGATTAATCAAAATAAAATAGATCATATGTAACTTTAATACTAAGTTATAAATTTTATGAGACTTGAAATTTCTTAATTTAATGAAAAAATAGACAATTTTATAAAAATCTATTTTTTTCTATTCATTGAAAAATAAATCTTTTTAGAAAAATACCAACAATTAACCCTAATTCAATTTGGATATTTTTATTTAAAAAATTATTTTATTTTTATCAAGTAAATTTTCTAAAATTTCTAAAATTAATAATAATATTTTTTCACAAAAAGGAATAAAATCATTTTTGAGGAAACCCAATTTTTAAAGAATAAAATAACTTTTCTAAAATTTTAGTGATTAATTAATAAGAACTTATAATTAAATTTATACTGAGTAGGAGATTTATATATATTTAATAAATTAGTTAATCATATTCATACCTACAAATTTAGTGGCTAGGTGATAATATTAAATAATAATATTTTTAATAGTATATCGCTGTTAGTTTATACTTATTGTTTTGTGTAACAGTTGCTATCAAAAAATTAAAATATATTTGAAATAAATATTTCATAAAATATTCAGGTGAAAAATTTTCTTCTCTTTAATAAATTTCTTCCTTATAGTTTTTGTTTAATAGTCAAGGGTTTGACATTTGAAAATTCCCTTATGGAAACCCACAATGTAAAAAGGCTTAATAATAATTTATCTTGAAAAACCAGAAAGGGAAGTAAGAATGTTATATATAATAACACATATCTACATTTCTGGATAGGTGAAATTTATTAGGATGTAAAAGTATGGATATGGAAGAAAAAAACTAACACCCAAGTACTAAAATATAGTGATAGAGAAAATATCTAGGAGAAAGTTAACAACTGAAAAACCATGTATCAATGAAGGGTTAAAATAAATAAATTCATTGGAATTAAAGGTTATATGAATTTTTTTCTTAAGATCCTTTTCCTAGTGTAGGAATTACTTTACCATTTATACTAAATATAAATTGAAAAATTCTTACTTGAAAAGTATAATCTCGTCCTTTAATTGATTTCCACCACAAACTCATCTTTTCTCCAAATAATGAGTATTCAAGATGGATTTTTGATGCCTAAAGACCTAATATCAACTTTTAATGGATCACATAATACATAAAAGGATAAAAATAACTTCCTCATGTATTTAGACATTATCCAAAACAAAAAATGGCTATCATAGTATAATTTAATAAATCATAAAATGAAGAAAATACACCATTAACCACTAAAGATTTAATAATAATACCCAAAGTGAAACTTAAATCATTCAAAAAATTAATAACCTTAAAATATTCAAAATATTCCAGACTAATATTAAAAACCATGGATGAGAATGATTTGATCACATATTCTTCCAATATTAAATTTACATTTGTCTCAAAATAACATCAATCACTCTTATTTACTCGTACAAAAAATGTTTACTCCCCAATCATATAATATACCAAATCACCATAAACGCACATTAAAATCATATATTCTTCCATAATAAAATTCAAACTTTATTCCTCAAATAAAATCTCATAATGTTCTATTTTACCTTAATCATATGAGGGTCTGAAAATAATTAAATTCTTTTGAAATAACTGTAATTACCAAATCATTTTTCAATCCCATGTTTATCTATATCATAAAACATATGTTCCCAAAATAAAAACAATCTTTATATATCACATCATTAAAAAAATTCATACTAACCAAGACATCACATAGGCCAATGGTGGGAGTTTCACCTTTGTTACCATTTGGTTCTGGGATCAATCCCCACGACCTTTCCAGATGGGATAGGTTTTCATTTTTTATAAAACTATATTAATAGAATTCTTATAAAATCCCTAGAAATATTCTAAAAATCCATAAAAATAACTATAATAATAAAATATCATTTTATCCATAATGTTTATCAATATCTTTAAACTTATTAAAAGATAATCCTTCCTCAAATAATACTTCTTGTTGAACCTTTAGTTTATATATACCTTCACCAAATAAAAATTCTCCTAAAATTTCATTAGATACATTAAAATAAAATCAGTTAATAACAAAAAATGGGTGTCTAAGAATTTTAAATTATGATTAACCATAAACTCATAAAACCATGATGATATCTATAAATCTTAAGTTAATCTTACATGAATACATATATACTTCCAAAAATTAACAAAATCCTTAAATGTTTCATGATTATTATAACCAATATATCATTGATATAATTCTCAAATCCTAATACATAAACACTTAAATACATTCACTTAAAAGAGTGGCATGACATATGTCCTTCCTTGGGCTAGCAGTTAACCCTTTAATTAGGTCATTAGATCAGATAATTCCAATATTCCACAAACATGAGACATAAACTAGAAATGGTATCTTAGTATGAGATTCATTTTATGCAATCGAACTCTTAATTTTCCTCAATAATTATTTTATTTATGTAATTATTTTCTACAATAAAAACATATTCCAATTCCTCTATGTCATTTCATTGAGCACTTCTTCCCAAATTCTCTACATGTAGGAAGCTGAATCTTATTTCCTCTATGGTTTTTATAAAACTCACTATTACTATTATTTGGTATGTTTAGATACTCACTTATGTAGAGGTTGTTAATTATATAATGGGATAGATGATTAGGTATAATCATGAGGTTTCTCATTCCTCACACTTTATTTGATTTCTCTTGAGGACGATCATTTAATTTTCATCAACGTTAACATGAATCCTCTTGGTTCCAACCATTAACTAAATCCAAAAAGTTAAGTGTGAGAAATAATAGTCATAGTGAGGAATCAATTATTTATAGGATTTATGAATTATGAAACATTCATTTCAAATTATGAAACCTTAGGTTAGTCATAGTATATTCATGATCATTACCAAAACATTAGGTTGTAATCCTATACTTAGACTTGTCCATTGGTTTCTCACTAATTTTTTATCATCCGAGTTTCCAAATGTTAACTAAACATTTCTCAAATACCAACTATAGTGACCCATAATTTTCATACATATATATCCCATATTAATCAATGAATATTAATTATATAACATAACTATACATTATAGAATCATATTGGTCTAGTATATTTAGAAACTTTGACATATAAATAAATAGTTCATAAGAGTACCCCATTATGTTCTTCATAACTAGAACCATTATTATACATGTCATTCATAAATAATCCTTACTAACCTAGCGAAATGAAACATAAGAAAGGGTGAAATAAAATGCTCAGTAAGAGTAAAAATGGAAGATTCCAATGATTTCATAATCATAATCATAAACATAAAGGTCTGAGAATATGAGCCGAATATTTTTAAATCGTACCCTGCATATCAAATATCATAATCTTAAGTCATGGTATAAAACTGGTATGTTTATAAGACATAAATTATGAAGTAATCAAAGTACATTAGCTATGGGAGAATAAAATTTTCATAATACACATGTTTTGGGATTACAAATAAGTATAGAAAATCACTTCTTTATTATTCAAGGATCATTTCCAATACTATCATAGTAGAATGGGTTCACTTTGAAAACCATTTTAGTAGTTAAGGTTCACCCTCAAGACTATCATAGTGGAAAAAGTCCCTTATTTAACTTGGTTCAATCACCATTATAGTGATATTTATCACATGAGATATCAATCTTTATCTAATGCATTAGAGGGAGATATAGGTACCATCCATCCTTAGTTATAATTTGACCACCATAATTGGTTATAACATAACCACCATCCTTAGTTATAGTGTAAAAATCATCCTTGGTTATAATATAACCATTGTAACATAATGAAAACTATACATATGTGTTTCAAAAGATTACTAAACGTTCATCATATCATCAAATCATAATATGTGAAAGGAAAAAAGGTTTTATAAACATTTCATCAATTCACTATATCATAATCCATAGAAAATAAATGGGTTTTATAAAAATATCATCAACATAAATATTAACCATGTAAATAAAGATTTATAATAGTATCTTTCTTTCATATCCTTAGTAAAGAATAATTAACACAAAAGATATCATCATATATGAAAATTGATTTTTAAAGAAAACTTGGAACATTTATTTAGAAAAAAATACCTTTTTACTTTGAAATAAACTTTTTAAAAACATAAGAAATTCCCAATTATTAAGGAAACACCTTCTTTGAAAATAAGTTTAAAAACTTAAAAATTATGATTTTACTTTGAAATAAACTTTTTAAGATAGAAAAAATTACTAATTATTAAGGAAGAATATTATTTTAAAATAATATTGAAAACATATAATGTGAGATTCAAATCATTGATTTTTCATAATGGTGGTAAATTCGGTTTATTCCATATATGTTAAAATAAAATATTCCTTTCACACTTTTTTAGAAAAAGTCAAAAATTAATATATTCAGAAAAAAAATAAGATGATTCATTTTATTTATTTTTTAATTAAAAAATGGGTAAAAATTACTTTAAACAATCATATAATAATAATAAAAACCATATTTAATATTTTTAGAATACTTAAATATGGAAGAAAAAGGATTTCCTATTGAAGAGATAAATAATATCGATTTTGGTTAAGAACATATTTTTGGTCTCTTGAGTACTTAATGTAAGCAAAATGAAAAAACATTATTATCATGAAATAACCAAATGGGAATAAAATAAATGAGTTTATTTAGAAATAGTTCATATGATTTAATCATTGGAAACATAATCATAAATAGTCTTGAAAAATAATGAGATTGTATCATAAAACCCTTACAACTTGGGGTACTTTTGAATCCTAAGCCCCATTAAATAAATAAAATTAGATACATATTTAAATAATAAATTTTATAGTATGAATTATGAAATACATTCTTTGTTAGTATTTACAACATAAAAAATAAATAAGTGGTGAATATGGTATGTGTCCCACGTAAATAAAAGTGAGATGAAAATCTATTACCTTAGGTTTAACTTCCTTCATACACGTTGGATACTCATTTATGATAAATATATATTTTTTATAAATATATTATAGAACAATAATCATATATAAAAAACCTTATATTATTTAATTATAACATTTTATCACCCATTTATTAACAGTTATTTATTAAAATTATTGTTCCATGTGATATCTGCTTCATTTTTCATGTATGTTGTGGTTCAGTATTTTGGTCCTGGTATTTTAATTATGGTTCCATAATCTCTAAAATATTAATAATGATATAGATATCATATATATTCATTATATACATGTTTATATTGAATAATTAATGATATATATATATATATAAATTATTTACATCATTCCTGGAGATGTAGTTCATATGTAAGCGTGAACATTGTTTTCATTTTTTGAATGATAGAATAAAACAAAGGTAAATAATAAATCACCATTCCAGAGTCATTATTATATTATATATATCATATATAATAATTAAAAACATCCATATTACCATCCAAGTAAAATGGAAATAAAAAAAATTACATCACTTCGTGGAGGGGGTAGTCCACACACACACACAAATGACATCCAAAAGATTAGAAGGAAAGAAGGTATATATTATATTATCATTAAATAAGTATAATTATTTCTTAAATATAATATATAAACATTAAAACCATCATAAGAACTATTCTTTAATGATGGTGATGCAAAATCAATTGTATCTCTATGTGGAGACGATAAGTCGTACGTACACATGACCGATACTTTCACTTACTATTCGATGGAAAGAGGGTGAATAAATGTGATTTCATAATAATAATAATATTTAATAATATTTATTATACTTAAGTTATTATTTATGAATAATATAATGGATTTATAGGAGGGAAAATAATAATTAAAAAGAAAGCAGTCAGTTAAGTGGATTACGTCTTATTTGAAACGACTCTTTTAGATCTCCTCTTATTGGATCTAGTGTTGGTCTTTTAGTAAGAAAAAAACCTCTTAAAAATATTTGGGTAAGTTTATAAGAGAAATTGGATGATTTTGGTCTAGCTATATGGATTAAAGTGGTGTGAATAATAGAAAGTAGGGGTTCCGTTTTATAATTGAGAGGAGGGGCACTCTTGGAATTTTTTAAAAGATTAAAATATATTAAGGCCATTCTCAAGAAAAATGGTTCAAAATGGCCTATAAATGGAAAATGGATGAAATGTTAGACCTTATATTATCCCTATTGTCTTATTTTAATATTTTTATATTTTTAAGTAATTTAATAAAATATTATTTTCATAAAATATCATTATTTCAAGTTTAGGCACTATTCATTTTATTCGACTTAAAAGACATAAATAAATATTTCAAATTAAAATATAAATCTATAAAATAACACTAATATTTCATATTCATCTAAAAGATTATTGGCACACATAAAATCACTCAAATTATATTACTTTTAATATTTTTCAATCATTTATTATATTTTTTATTAATTGGAGAATTATTGTATCCATGTTTCATAAGTATTTAAAGTAATTATATAATTTCTAAAAATTAAAAATAAAATTATATCATGAATTTAATTTCATTAATACAAAAATAGAATCATATATTTTTGGATTAATTTCTTTTTACCCTTTTAGACACATAATATATATTTAAAAATAATATATATTTAAATATAAGATAGTGAAATTTTGTAACTTTCTTTGCTTTAAATATCATATAGGTCATTTTCATGGAAACGTTTCCATTAAATAAATAAAATTTAAGAATAATTTTATAAGGTTATAATTAAATTGATACAATAATAATTATAATGAAAAATTATGACTTAGTTTTAATCTATATTAACTTCATTTACCCTTTACCGAGGTTGCACATTTTACCATAGTTACTATTCATGTTGACAAAAAATAAAAGCGTCCTATTTACCAAATTTTATCCTATGGATATTAAATATTTAATTAATTTTATCCAATTAAATACATATAATTTTTTGAAATTAATTTTAAATTAATATCACAAAATGTGATGAAATGTAGTTTTTCAAGAAAATGAATTTTCAAAGGAAAAGATGTTTTTATATTAACTATATAAATAGTATTATTTATTATATGAATTTAAATTAATATATATATATATGATCTATGAATTTATTTCAAATTATTTTCTTTTAGGTGTTATTTTTAGTAGTTAAAATGGAAACACATTTCTCACCGAAAAACAGTTTTCAAAAAAATAAATTTTCAAGCATAAAGATATATTTACACCAAAATCATGAAAATTGGTGATTCAAATGAAATTTATTTGATTATTAAAAATAAAATGGATCATTTTTTAATTTTATACTAAATAAAAATCATAATAATTCTTATAATTACTTTTTTTATTGAAAAGAAGATACAATTTAAAAAAATGTTATTTTTTACCATTCAGTGAAAAATCATTATTTTCAGAAAATTACAAAAAATTCGCCATAAGATAATTTTGATATTATGATTTAAAAAAGGAATTTATTTTTATAAAATATTTTTTTAAAATTTATGTTAATTAATTATAATATTTTTTCATAAATAGGAATAAAACCATTTAAAAAACGTATTTTAAATAATAAAATGAATTTTCTAAAAATTGAGTGATTGATTAATAATCACTTATAAATAAGTTTATATTTATTTGAACCTTAAAGTATATTTCATAAATCTTTTAATCATATTCTTACCCTTCAATTTAGTTTCTAGGTGATAACATTAAATAATAATATTTTTAATAGTGTATCACAATTAGTTTAAACTTGTTATTGCATGTAATACAAGATATTAAAGAATTTAAATATATTTGAAAGAAATATTTCATAAAAAATAAATCTTTTATAATTACCAAGGTGATGAAACCTATTCAATTTAATATTTTACAATGTTTAAAGTTTACCAAAATCTAGTGTCTAAAGAGAACATTTGTAGTATTTATCAATAAGTTAAGTTTCAATATTTTTACACATTCAAAGGGAGAAATCAAATTGAGAAATTATAAGTAGTGAATTGGATGAAGAATATTGGTTGTTAATAATGTATTTAGAATTTGAAATAATGTATTTAACCATATTTAGTGGTACATAAACAATTCTGAAAGAAAATATAGGTTTCCAAACATACAATTTGTGTAATATTCAAATAGTAAAGTCTGGTTATAGGCACAACCACAGATAATAGATGTTTGTGAAGTTATAAAGTATACCATTAAAGAAAGTATGTTGGAAAAAATTGTCTAGGGATTCCATCAATCAAACATTTCCAAGAATAATATGTGTAAAGGTTGAGTTAAGGAAAACTAACCATATATTGAAACCCTGATTCATTAGAAAAGAACATGTTTTGTCCATTGACCAAAGCAAAGTCAATTGAATAAATGATGACAAAAATGATTAGAAAAATATGTGTTGGATGAATATTTTATTATTTATTCATCATCAAAATAATTCAACTGAAAAAAATTAAAGTTTAGAAGTAGATATTTGTGATCAAATAAAAGTTTCTTAAAAGGTTTACAAACAATCATTTTCGGGATGGATATTCTTGAGATGCCTTATATAACTTTATATATCCTGTATGTTTGTTTATTATGAACTAATATTTTTAAAGGTTTGTTATCTATCCAAATTAATGAAATTTTTAAGAGTTCCTTAACATGAAAAGTTAATAAAATTCAAGATATGTTCGAAATACTAGAGAATTAATGAATGTTATTGAATATTCCAACAGAGTTGAGAAGCATCCAAGTGAATTTATTTTAAGTGGGAATGATTAATTTTGGAATTTCAGTGGGTAGGAAAATTAATTTGGTTTCCTTCCCTTTCTATCTTGTGAGAACATATATAAATGGGTGAAAATTACATTGTACATAACACTATTAATACATCCAAAAAGCTGAATCTCAATATAATTTGTGTCTAAAGTGAGTTTCTGACCAAGATCATTTTAAAGTTGAAGAAAATATGTGTTTCATAGATTTGTTTTAGAATACTGAATATATATTTCAATTAGTGGCATCATACAAAGGCAGTGTTCATAGAATTTTGGGAGCGTTTTGTATCAGAAACACTAGATGTAAAAAAATTGAGTTAAAATGGTTTTGATAATCAGATACATCTCATTTTTTATATCAGGTGTAGTTTTCTATGACGTACACCAGGTGAACATTCACCAGATGTAGAAAGAGTGCATTAGATTAACTTTCTAGATGGGACAAAATGAATAGAAATTATGGATGGACTTTTTGGGGGAAAATTTCAAAAAGTTTTACATATTTTATTATAGATCATTTTTTAAGAAAAACTTGTAAACTAATGGTTTTCAATATGATCATACATATCAAAACATAGAAGGATTATAATCGTAGTTGGCTCAAAGTTTTATTCACTTATTTATAATAATGAATTTCAATAGACCCACCGTAGTGTCCATGATAAGGCTGTTGGTTCCAAAATGAGGCCAACCCTTATAAATCTTATGTGCCTTGTTTACTTGAGTATAATTTCCTGCATGTGAGTTTTTTAACAATTTATGAGGAAATAAATCTAAACTTTTCTATGGGATAATTTTCATAATTTTTTAAATTTTAAAAGTTCACCATTGATTCATCTTCTGTTTCTCGTTGGTTCAATTTTCCATATGAACATCAATTCATTTTATTTTTATGAACCCTAGGGATACATTGTCCATGATTTGGATTTGGGGTGGGTTTTAATTCAAGTTTTAGGTGTCTTGGGCCTCTATATGGAATTTACTTTCTTATGAGAGCCTTATACATTGAAGCAGATGTGTTACTAAATGTTTTTTCTTGGTTCACTTAATTATAGGTTTGTTGTTTTGTGCGTTTCCTTAAAATAAAACATCACTAAAATTGTAATTGTTTTTATTCTCTTAGTTTATCAAACTAAACCTATATATGGTAGTCTTAATATAATTAACAATGTTTTGGTTTTCATAATTTTTTTTGAAATGAATGAACATGGTTTGGCTTCTCAAATGGATTTAAATTAAAAATATTTTGTGTTTTAAATGCCTTCAAATGTGGATCCCAATGGCCTTTCTAAAAGGTTTTTAAAGTGGTGTTTCCAAAATTATTGAAAGTGGATTAGTATTATGAGATGGTTTATTAAAATCCCATTTGGAACTTATAAGTGTTTTTTCATAAAGTGGGTATGAACCTATATAAAACTGCTATATTTTTTATTGAATCTTATTTGCATCGTGCCCTATAGGGGATGTGGTATATTTTATAGCATTGATTATTTTCTTTTGACTATGAAAAGAATAAGTTTTTATGAGGGTGTAGAAGGTGAGATTTAATTTATTTTAAATTATTTTAAACTATTTTAATTGATGATCTCATGATCTATTTATTTTCTCACATCCACAGATTGATGTCATTGGAGTCATAAGTAACTAAGTAGAGGCTTGGATGAGTGAAACCCCTAATGTAGAATGTGCACTGGATATGGTTAATTTCCCATAGATTTTGATCAATCGTAGGATGGATTATTCCCATGGTATCTTTGACCTCCTTGGGTTGTTATATGGCCTAAATAGTTCGATGATACTACCAAGATAGAAAGGTTTTTATAGGCTGACCTAGGATTTGTGTCACCAGTTTAGGCCCATATTACTTGAGTCCAAGGGAGTTTCATATGATTCATAGTTCCTTGGGTATGGTCTTAGGGGTTCCATCCTATGTCTTATTTGTATCACATAGACCTTAATTTTTTCATAAAACATTTTTTAATTATTTATTTCATTATACCTCATTGATATCCTTGGTGTCTGCTCATGTTCTTATTCCATTCTGTTTTAAATTTTTACCTTCCAAATATATTTTAAAAAGGGTTTGGTAAGTGAATTTAAAAAAGTAAAGTGATCTTTTTATGGAAAGGGTGCTTCCAAAAATATTTTCGAAAGAGGTAATGGGTTTGACTTGTTTTTCATGAACTTAATAAATGACTCTCTTTCCATGGTTTGTTAATGTATTTAATAAAAAGGATTTTTTTCCTCATTTGTTGAAAGAAAATATGTGTGTTCTGAAAAGTTATTCCAATATGATAATTTTTTTAATCCTGATTTTATGTGAAAACCAATTTTTCCATAATTATATTTCAAAATAGAATTAATAAAATGGATTTTAAAAGGAAATGGTACAAACTCTTTGGTGAAATCCTACTGGGCATGTTTATATCACACCCTACACACAACATTAGGTGTATGTGTCTTTTATGATTTATTTTTGTTTCATAGTTTATAATATTCCTTTAATTTGGCCTCTTATTCAAGGTTCATGTCGAGGTTGTACTATTTAGGGGTGGTTTGAGACTTTGCGAGTGACTATGGGTCACATGGAGCTAGTTTTAGTAGTTTGAGTTCTGTTTTTGGTTTATCTTTTGGCATGATTATGTATTAATGCATTTGGTAGGATGTTTATTTTATTTCATAATTATATTGTAATTGTATTTTTTAATCATTATTTTCTCATTTTTATTGAGATGTATAATGTTATTATTAGTGTCTCTATGTATTACTCTTATTGGTTATATTTTTTATGTTTAGACTATTTATTCTTACACATGGTCGATTGTTGTATATATGGGTCATGTGAGATCCTACATGGTTTCCATTATGGTTATTTGGATTTAGAGGGTGAAATCATTCCCAAAGAATACATTCATAATACTTAAAAACCAGTTGCCAGCTCGTGAGATTGGGAGTTCCCTTTGAGCCCAATGGAAAAAATCAGTCAAGTGATATATCGGGTCAGCCCAAGAATGTTCATTACAATATAAATTGTACATATTCTTCTTTACCTCTGATCCCCATAAAAGAAAATTTGGTATTTTTCCCAATCCATATCATGCACTGTGTCTTTAGGACTACTTTAGATAGAATGTGGTTAAGTAGGATTGAAATAATTTCTAGAGCATATCCTCATAAAGATATTGGAAGGTCACACTGACTGACCATCAATCAAACCATGTCCAACATGTTATAATTTTATCTCTTAGACACACCATTATATTGTGGTGTTATAAGATGATGGTGTTTTAAAACAATTTTATAATCTCTCAGATTGCCCATTAACTCCTTTATTAAGTATTCACCACTCGATCTAGTTAGAGAATATTAATACTTCTTCTTAGTTTATTCTTTTTTTTCTAAAAATATTTTATGTTTTAAATAGTTTAATTATTTTATCTCATTATAAATACCTACAAAATTCATCAATAAATATTAAAAAGTACATATATCTACATATTTCTTGAGTACTCATTGGTCTGCATACATCACTTTATTTCAGATCCAATATTCCACTATCTCTTTCACATTTTCTCCTAAAATTTTCTTTTCACATTATTCCAATTATAAAATATCCTCATGTATCAAATGATTCATGATCTAATTATTTTAACAATATTTATCTATAGAGTCTTTGAATGAATTTATCATTTATATGTCTATGGCACCAATGCAAAAGCTATGTGGGGTTAGAATCAACATTGAATTTATTATTCTAAATATCATAGATATGATTATCCATATCTATAATATATAACACATTTACCATATTCCCAATTCCATAAAAAATTTCATTCATATATATAGAACAACTCTTGTTCTTAATAATGAATGAAAGTCCCTTATTTCTCAAACAATATATAGAAATAAAATTTTTTTTTATGGAAAGAAAATAATAATAGTTTTAAAATTCCAACAATAATTATCTAGGTATACTTAAATCATAATTTACAACCTCCAATTAATAAAATCTCACACTATTTATTACACAAATAGAATCTTCACCTTTCTTTAAATCTCTCTTATTTTTTAGTTTATGTTTATCAACAAAAATATGTGATGCACACCTAATATCAAATAGTCGTGATCCAGATCTAGATAAAATGAAAATAGTAACATTAACATCCAAATGATGAATATTATTATTTTTTAGGGCACTTATCAACCTTAAATACCAATCAAGAATTATTTAATAGGATATACCTATACAATACCATAAAATGATAATCATGATTCATGCCATAATCCGAAGTTAATACATATATATATAAGTGAGTATAATATTTTATATTTTTTCATTTTTTAATTTTAATGAAAGTACTCACATTAAAATTATGACCCCATACATCATTAACTTTAGTGATTCATGATCTATATTTCACTAAGATTTAGGTCTCCTTAGAATTTATCCCACCACTTAGCTATTTAGGTAGGCCATCATACTAATAATATCATATATGATTCTTAGATAGTTGAGTGGAAAACCCCTTTACCAAATCCATAATATGGGTTAACACAACTCTATTCCTCAAGTATGATAATTCCATTAGGGTTTCCCAACTAGGTTCTACCCAAAAATCATAGTTAAATATGGTAACATAATTCAATTAGGGTCACCCATACCTAGCATTACTTGTACAAGGAAATCCATGGGATCCCAGTTTTAGCATGACCTTCCCAATTGGATGATAAAGGTCTTTATATTTTCTTGATTTGGAAGGAATATCACAATTGGTATTTAAGAAGTTTTATTAGTCTAATCTATTCAATAGACATCACATGAATATTAATTTCTTAACTATTGAATCACATTCAATATTTATTCTCTCATTCTTTTTCCCTTTGTGTATGCATGATTCTAATGATTTAGTCTTGAAATCCCTATACCATATAAAAAATTAATATGTTAAAAAAAATTAATGTGTAAATATTTACATAACTCGTAATTGTGTTACTCACCTAAAAATAGAATCTAAATATATCAACACATATCAAAAAATATCTCATGCATAAGGTACATTAACTCTTTGATGTAAAGGTTTATAATAATATGAAATTAACAATATACACATGAGTAAGTTTGGAACCACATATATCCAACCCCCGCTTTTCTAAATAGGGTATAAGTCTCCAGGATAGTGGGAAGTTTGACCTAAATTCCATCTACCCATGGTTACTTTACATAAAATATATTTAAATTCCATCATAAATCTAACACCTAATATTTTAAACTATATTCAAACTATTAATTTAAGCTAATAAATTAAATTAAAAACAATCGTCAAAGTGGATGAAAACTAAATATTATGTTTTTATACCCAGTAGGGAATAAAAATTTTATAAGAATCAATTTATCACATAAATTTAAGCATACATAATATTCACATAATATAAAATAATTATATACATGAATAATTAAATTGGAATAAAATAAATAAACGAATAATTAAATTATTTAACATGATGTAAAAAATTTTAGACAGTTGATTTTATTAAAACTATTTTTGAAATGTTCATTCATGTGGATTTAGCATATGACCATTGGGATTGCACTTATAAAAGTTTCAATAAATTTTATTAAAAATATAATTTTATTTAAAATTCCTCCAAAAATGTTTTTTACACGTCACTATGTTTTTAAGGTAAAATTATTTAAATAGGAAACACAAAAACCATTATCATGATTCGATGTAATTTCAGGAAGGACTTCATAAGCCCTAAAATGGATTGTTGATACCCACCATGATGTGATAAATCCTCATAGTGGTTTAAACCATGGTATAATTAGTTACTAACAATAATGTAGAGCATCTTTCTATGATGCTTTGTTTTCTATAATTATCTAGGGATACCTAAAATGGTTATATTGATAAGAACTACATTGTCGTATTAAAAATTTTACGAGTTAATGATCATTTCTAAGGTCACCATGTTACAGTTCATAATAATCAAGAATAATAATGACCATTTTGAAGGGACAACGCCACAATTACTGGGTAAATTCCAATTAGTTCAAAGATAATAGATCTTTATCTTATCGATTCATCACCATTAGTTTCTCTGATCCCACTTATGGGATTTATGGGACTTCTATATGATCATTTAAAGTTGAATAAAACATGAATTCCATACCCAATATCCTTATGAGATAAAATTATTGAATAAAATTATTTAATGAAATTCCATACGTACATCATTATTAAAGATTTTAATCATAATTTTTAGTGATTTTGATCAAGTTACCTATGTCAAAACTTATAGATTATTACCTATAATAGTATCCACTATCAAGAATCAAAGCACTTTGGTAGGACCTGTTCTTCACAATGGTGTGCTAGCACCTCTTCTACGAAATAAAATAGAGAGAAGAGACTTTTGGGTTTGTGAGAATGATCTATAACTACTCATTTGAATGATGTCAATGAATCTTATTTCATAAAACACCATCATTAAATTGAGAATACTTTTTGAGTTCAAACATTGTGAATGTTTTAAAATGGAAAACATTTTGGCTTTCACCACATTGATTAAATGACATCTTAAAGCTCCTTTTAACATTCATTTAATTGAAACATCATTATATGATGTATCCTTAGTCAAAATAAACATGATAATAAGTATAAGAGATTCATTTTAATAATATTATATATCATTCCTATATATGTACCATGAGGCGGTATTATATTCCATGTGATAACACACACCATGTCAGGGTGACTTTCACCACTCTATGGTGAGTGATTTAGTGCATAAAATTCGAAAATTTATGGGTTACTTCCTAAGTCTCTATGGTCATATATTTTGGATACTCCTATATGTTATATCCTATATGGGTTAATTTAAGGCCCCAATTATTATTTTTTAATAGCCATGACCCAATTTCCTAAATGATATCTATTTGGGTTTCCACAACACCTCAAGTACACCTCCCAACTTCCATTGACTTGCATAAATACGAAATGATTAATAAAGTTTCATTGGGATATGGTTTCCCCCTATAAAAAAAATAAAAACCATGGTTATAAAATCCCAAAATTTCAATATTACTCATGGTCTTCATGGATATACAACCTAGAAATACATTGGGCCTCCACATGTACTTTTTTATCAAGTTAAACTAACAACAGATAATGAACCAGCTACATGAACATACACACACATTAAATATTAATCCAAAACGTCAAAGAAGTATATAAAAAGTGTAGTGGAAACTCCCATAGTAACCATCCAGGAAAACCCCTGTACATTTTCTCTACATTACCTTCTAAAAGTGAAAAAGGAATCACCCACACTCCTAACTCCATGTGGTATTATCCCTTATGATAATATGATTTACCCTTTCTTGTATCATATAAAATAATGTTTACATGCATCCCATATGGGGAATGTGAAATTATTGAGTAGAAAAACTCAGTAGGCATTCAAAACCCCACCCGTACCAACCCTCCATAATACCAAGTGCATGTAAAATATAATACATGGAAAGAGTAAAAACACAAAAAAGAATATAATATAATTATTGCACTTTACATAATATCATTTATAAATAAAATAATTAACTCCCTATACCAGGAGGCTCATAAAATTATTTAACATCTTTTGGAATGATCAATTTTATAGCCTATCCCATTCAGGTAACATTTCATACAAGATTCAAGGAATAATCTCATATTGTATAAATGAGAGTGCGTACAAAACTTTAGGGCCAAGAATTTCCATTGGTAAATGGGTAAGGGGTATAATAACTCAGGATATGTTGAGCCAATATCACCAAAATAATCTAAATTGAGTTTCACCTACTTAAAATTATATATAAGACAACCAAATACCCATTATAGTACACATAATGATCATTATGTGGCTTGTAGAAATCATTGAACATCTCAAAAATATAGTACTTAAAATTATAATTTATTCTGATCTAAGAAAAACAAATGAATCATGTTTAAATCCATCATTTTAGTAGATAAGGTAGAAATTAACTATTATTGATCACACACTCATACAATGATGCCAACATGATCAAAATATCAGAAATATCATATAGCGTGTGCTTATAAGCAATGTTAATTCAAGACCAACCCAAATGGAATTTTAAATTTGGGAATAGAAAAATCATAATTTATTTATAATAAAAAAATTAATTTAATTCATTTTAATTGACCATATATTGATTCTAATTTATCCATTAATGAGTGTGGGAGGGAAGAGGGGTACACATACAAAATAAATTAAGTACCTATATTGAGGTACAAAAGTAAAGAGTATGTCACCAAAAAATAATTTGAACAACTTATAACAAGAGAAAATATAAATTTTAGCTACTACCGTTAAGGGAGAGTAAATTTAGAATCCAAATTGTTGATCTTACCTTGGATTTAACTAGACCAATCTCTTGTAACAACCCAATAGAATTTAATTCAAAAAAATTAATGAATTAAAAAATCTATAGAATTTGGGTTAGATATATTACACCCAGTGGGGAAGATGGATTACACCGATTTTCATGTGAATAATACAATAAGAATAAATATTGGATGGTGATGGGGCCTTACCTTTCAGAAACCAGTCCTTTATGACCAATCATAGTCACTTGGATCAAGTTGAAAAGGTGGAATCACTTGGAGAGGTTAAAAGGAGATGGAAAACTTGATAGAGGATCCAATAGATGAAAATGAACTAAAAAACCCATGACATTGTCATTTAAGGTTTATTTTAGGGATGAAAAATGACCAAAATTTCTTTTTTCAAAGTCAATTTGAACAAAATTCTATCAGATACCTTCTTGAATACCTCAGGTACCTAGTGGTTCAAAATAAAAACACATATACAACTAATGTCCCATTGGGTACTATGTATAGGGCCACCAGGTACTTAGTGGTCCTTAGGTACCCTTGGTCTTCTCTTACATTTCTTATTTAGCTCTCAAACCCCTCTAATCTTCTCTCTATTTTAGAATAAAACAAAAAAAAATATTCAGTGTCCAAATTTAAATAGAGAAACTAAAATGAAAGATCAATGCCTTTATATGAAACCTAACATAAACACCTTATATATTTTCCTTTAACTTCCATGATATGCACCCTAAGGTGAAGAAGGAAAATTATCAAGAACCAACACCATATATTCCACAATCATAAAATTTCTCCCAATCCCATCACAAAATCTATAAAAAATTGATTTATCACCAAAAAAATTATTAGATAAAAACTTTTTCTTTTGTTTATAAGTGAAATCATTGGGTATTTATTTTACCATTAAAAAATTGTCAAATTAGTAAAATAAGGTGTTTAAATTCATGATATCGATAAAATATTTTCCATAAAAATATACGGTATTTATCTCCTTGGATTAACATTATTTAGCTTGATACAACCATGAAAAATGATTTCTCATATGATATTTGGTTACCCTGTTAATATTAATTAGAATATTAAATTAAATAATAAATATAATATATTAAATTAATCTCATATTAGAATATTGTTTTAGTAATATGGTACCACTAGTGAAAAAACTAGATTTAATGTCGTTTTTTAACCGACGTCTACAACGGTGATGTAAAAAATAACCATTTTGGATTCAGTTTTTATGAAAAAAATATGAAACCCATATGGTATTTTTTTAATGTTTTGGAATTGGTTTTTATGTAAACCAATGCTGAAAGTTAAAAATAATTAGAAAATTATTAATATTAAACTTCCCAAATAATCCTAATATCGGTAATAAAAACACAATATACAATAATCAAACAATTTTTCTCATTATCTAAAAAATAAAAAAACATACCTCCTTTTATCTAGTTAACCAAAAAATTATCTACACATTTTATTATGAAGTAGATTTCAAATATACATACCACAAATTTATAGCATGCTCATTGTTAGCTATTGTTAAAGCATTCATTTGATATCATTATGTTAAAACACCTATTATAAAAAAACTTGTTTTTTGAACACATGATATTATAAAAATGTAATATATTATTCATATAAATATTAGAATATATACAAGGACCCGACCTTAAACATTACTTAACCTTGATTTAAGTTAATAATTCACATTGAGGATCTTTTCAGGTTTAGAGTTTTAGAGAAATAGTCCATAACTATTACATTTCATCTCAAATATTACATGCAGAAACTTCTACTCAGTATCTAATTTTTTCATAAAATAAAAACTATTAGAAGAAAACAATAATTATTTTCTTGATGTAAATCTTCTTGAATCATTCCTTTCTCTTACACTTCCTTATACCTTGTGAAAAACATTTCAAAAACTAGGTATGAGCATAAAAAGCTCAAAAAATCTTATAAAATAAGGAAATAAAACATTATTCCATAAATAAATACAATAAATTAAATCATAGTTTTCAATAATAAAACATAATCTCTTTAACATACCTCATGAAATCATAATATTTAAGAATAACACATAGAAATAATAAATCAGAAAAGGTAACTTGTGGCATCCATAACATACTTACATTGTAGCTTTCACAGCTACGTAGGGAGTTACGTTCATAATACCCATCATAGTATATTCCCAAAATATCTTAGGAGAAACATTATAGTTTACCTCTATCACGTTACCAAATGCATTGGAGAGCTATCTTGGGCTCACCTGCCCAAGGTTTATCATGTAACCACTTGTATACATAAACAATGCCCATGAACCAGAACATAATCATATCACATAAAATAAGCATAAAGGAAAGATAAAATTTCCACATTGAAAACACAATAAAACATTTCAATATATTGACATAATCAATCCATTCAAAAAACCATTTTCAGTACCAAAATATGTAAAAAGAGTATGTGGTATTTATTTTCCTTTTAAAATCATTATGGCTTGTTAATGAATCGAAATATGAAATAATTCTCGCAGTAGTGGAAAGGTCATTGTCACCACATGCGTTAAAAAGAAACATTATTTTTATTTTTTAGTAAAAAATTATGTAGAAAAAATATTACCTTTGAATGAAATTAAAAATTAAAATGGGTTTATACATCGTATAAAATCAAGTCATGTATAAATCAAAATATGACTCAATAAAAGGAGATTGAGATGAAGTCCCTTAAAAAGATTGTATCATTAGATTAAGGATAAATAAATGACATAATTGTGTGTGAAAAACATAAATATAAAAAATATAATTGGATATTAAGTTTAAAATAATCATAGGTCATTTACAAATATTTATAACATGACATAATCAAGAAGTAGAAGATTAACCCAAATAATTAAAATTGGTTTAAGAAGTTCTCTTACCTCGTTTCTGACTTAACTCGTTCATTATTTAATCTCCTAAATAATAAAATAAAGTTAATTTATAATTTCTTCAGAAAGTTTTTCAAGTTTATTATTCCTTTTATAAAACTTATTATCATGTTATACACATTACATAATCATTTAAGTTAGTAACGTTCCTTTTGTCGGTATTTAGTACTTCAGTCAAAAATAAACTTTTTATAATTACAATTTTTCCATGTGGTCAAAATTCCATTATCCATATAATTATATTAATGATTTATATATCATATATATCATATATATCTAGTATATATATTTATTTATAACATTACATAACATTTGAATATAAGAAATGAAATGAACCGTTCATGGAGACGGTAAGCCATACGTACCCATGAACACTACTTTCATTTATATTTCCTATTTAATGGAATGAAAAATTAATGATATATTGGTATATTATAATTAAATTATAATATCATATATAATTTCATTAACTCCATCCTTTATACATTCAATGTATGGTATGAACGCTTCATATCACTTTGAGGGGGTGGTAGTTCGCACTTCTTCAAATGAAATTATCGTATTTTGCAATTATGGAAACTATAAAGGTATGATATAAATGAAAAATAAATAATAACAGATAAAATATAAATATAATATAAATAAAATATAAATACATTCCATATCAATTTCCACCATAACAGGTGGTAAGAGATAATTTAACAATCATCGTTTCGTGAGGTAGTAGTTACAATGTAAGTATGTTATGGGTATTCTGAACGTAACTCATCTTTTCTCCAAACGATGAGTATTCAAGATGACATGGTATCACCTGAAGTGATAGAATCAACTTGTATAGAATCATATAATCTAAAAAATATGATCTATATATTTTCCCAATCTTTATACATTAACCAAAACCAAAAATGTTAGTAAAAGATCAGATAATCTCCAAAAAGGATAAAACTTCATAAAAATAAATACTACTCTTAATCTCAAAAATTCTACAAACAATACAAAAAGTTATACAAATAACATTCAATAAATAAATATCCTTAAAATTATTCAAAGTGATCTAAACGACGATTTAAACCAAAAAATCAAAAGGATTTAATATCATAGTCTTCCCTAGAAAATATTAATATTTATCTCCAAAAAAATCGACTACTCTTAAAGTCTCATACTGAACTGTAATTAACCAAATTACATATTCTCTAAGATAGGTTAATCATTTCTAGAAACAACCTAAATCACTATATGTCCACAATTAAAAAATATATTCTTCCAAAATAAAATTTCAACCATTACTCCACAAATGAAATCCCATAGTATTATATTTTCCTTAGGAATATTGTGTTCCCAAAAGAGAAAACAACTTTTAAAATTACCTTTACCACTTAATCACTAAATCATTTACCTATAATAAGGATATCCATTTGATAAAACATAATATCCCAAATCAACTTATTCTTGATAAATAAAATCATTTAAATAAAAATAATTAGTCATATAACTAGGGACTTCACGTAGTCTAGTGGTAGGTGATAAATCCCAATCCCACTTTGGTTGTGGGTTCGATTCCCACAGCTTTGTCTGATGTGACGAGTTGTCACATGGACTGCATGTAGTCCTTTTTAAAAAATTGTATAATTTTTTAGCATTCAAAATAATGAGATATATTCCTAAATAATAACCATAACACATATTATCCTCATATTTTATCTAATACCTTCCATTTTTCATCCCCAAATGTAATAACCATTTATCTCCTCTAAAATAACAATGAATCTTTCTAGTATGCTAACCATTATGGTTATTTCAATTATACTTAATAAACAAACTAACCTCTTAAGTTATCGGAACTGACCTTTGATACCAAATATAAGGACCCAACCTTAAACATTACTTAACCTTCAGTTAAGTTAATAATTCACATTGAGGATCTTTTCAGGTTAGAATTTTTAGATAATTAGGTGATAACTATTACATCTAATCTTATATATTACATGTAGAAACTTCTACGCAGTATCCATTTTTCTTATAAAATAAAAAATATAAAAATAAAAAAATAATTCTTTTCTTGAAATAAATATTCTTGAATTATTTCTTTCTTTTACCCTTTCTTATACCCTATGAAAAACATTTCAAAAACATGGGATGAGCATAAAAATCTAAGTAAAGGATATAAAATAAGGAAAGAAAATATTAGTCCATCAATACATAAAATAAATTAAATCATACTTTTCAATCATAAAACATAATATGTATAACATAATTCATGAAATCATAAGATTTATGAATAACACATAGCAATCATAAATCATTATGGTAACTTGTGGCATCCATAACATACTTACATTGTAGCTTTAACAACTATGTATAGAGTTAATTTTGGAATACCCATCATAGAATATTACCTAAATCTCTTAGGAGAAACATTAAAATTTACTTCCTTCACATTACCCAATTCATTGGTGAGCTATCTCGGGCGCACCTGCACTAGGTTTATCATAGAACCACCCGTATGCGTTAACAATGCCCAAGAACCATAACATAATAATAACAAATAAAACAAGCATAAAATAAAGATAACTTTTCCACATTGATAACACAATATAAAATTTCAATATATTGACATAATCAATCCATTCCCAAAACCATTTTCAATACCAAAATACATAAAAATAGTATATGGTATTTATTTTCCTTTTAAAAACATTATGGTTTGTTAACGAATCCAAATATGATATAATGTTTATGGTGGTGGAAAGGTCATTATCACCACGTACGTTAAAAAAGAAAAATTATTTTTATCATTTAATAAAATTCTACGTTGAAAAAGATTCCCATTTAATGAAATTTAAATATCAAAGGGGTTTATACACCGTATAAATGCAAGTCGTGTATAAATAAAAATATTCCTCAATGAAATGAGATTGAGACGATGTCCCTTAAAAAGATTGTATCATTAGATTGAGGATAAATCAATGAAATAATTATGTATGAAAATATAAATACAACGAATATAAGTGGATATTAAGTGTCAAAAAATCATAGGTCATTCAAACATATTCATAACATGACATAATCAATAAGTATAAGATTGACCCAAAGAATTGAAATTGGGTTAAGAAGTTCCCTTACCTCCTGTCCGACATGACTCGTTCATTCTTTAATCTTCTTAAGAATAAATTAAAGTTAATTTATACATTCATCATAACCTTTTTAAAGTTTATTATTCCTTTTATATCACTTATTACCACATTATAAACATTACATAATCATTTAAGTTAATAACATTCGTTTTGTCGATATTTGGTACTTTAGACAAAAATGAACTTCGTATAATTACAAGTTGTACATGTGGTAAAAATTCCATTATCTATAGAATTATATTCATGATTTAGATATCATTTATATTATATATATCCAGTATGTATATGTATTTTAACATTACATAACATTGGGAGATAATAAATGAAATACACCGTTCATGGAGACAGTAAGCTCTACATAAGCATAAACGCTACTTTCATTTCTATTTCATATTTAATGGAATGAAAACTTAATAATAAATAGGTATATTGTAATTCTAGTATAATATCATATATAATTTCATTAACTCCATCCTTTATACATTCCACGTATGGTATGAACGAGTCATATCACATTGAGGGGGCGGTAGTCCGCACTTCCTCAAATGAAATTATCGTATTTACCCATTCTTTAAACCATAAAGGTATGCTATAAATGAAAAATAAAGAATAATAGAGAAAATATAAATATAATATAAATAACACATAAATACATTTACATCTTAATGGCCACTATAAGAGGTGGTAGGAGATAATTGAACAATCATCGTTTCGTCCGGAAGTAGTTCACCGTCCACAGAAACAACATGTTCATTTAGATTAGATGATGATGTGTGGATGTGTAGTTATAATAATCCTCATAAAAACATCCTATTATATTTAATATATTTTTGTTTCTATAAAATAATATAATAAAGAGAGTTTACGGGGTTGGAGAAGGAAAACAAAATAAAAGAACTTGGGAGAAGACATTGCCTTTAAATTGGGTAACTCCCTTTGGTTTGAACCAAAAGGATTTCTTGAAATGAATTATGAAAACGTTAAGGATTCTAGGATGAATATAGGTATATTGGGAGCTTATTGATGTAGATATTGGATGAGACAATGGGATTTAGAGGTGGGAGTAATGGATTAGAGGTGGTGGCCTTTTATAAGAGGGAGGAGGGGCTCTTTAGGAAAGTTTGAAAATTTTATTTTATTATAAACTGAATTTCGATTTAAAAATGTCCCAAAATAATTTAATTAAAATATTAGGTGATTATTGTTCTAAATAATCTTATCCAATGGGTTTTAGACATGTTTATGTCATAACTTTAACCTTGTATTTTAGCTTTAACCTTTAGTTAACTAATATAACTTTTCCATGTCCTCTGGAATATTCATACTATATAGTTAATATATATACTATAAAATTACAAGATACCAAAAATAGACCATTAATGAAAATTTTGACATCATATATTTTAGTTGGCTGAATATTATATATTTAGGATTATTTTATAATTTAATAAAATATAAATTATTTTAAAAACTCATTTATGTCAATTTATAAACAATTCATATCAAGACTTTAAAAAAATATAAAAACTTTATTATTTCTAAAAAAATTCATTAAATAAATATAAAAAGTCATAATACTCTTTAAAATTAGTTTATGTCATAAAAATTTTAAAAATAACTTTATTTTAATATTTATAATCTCATTTATTTAGAACATTCGTTAATGAGGTAATCATTACATCACCACTGTGTCATAAATAAATTTATTTATATGAAGTCTAAAAATGATGAATAAAAATTATAGATATAGGAAATATTTTTATATTTCTAATGAATATTTATAGTCAAAAAGATAACTTATATAACAATTTATAATTTTTTTTACTAAAAGATATATGTTTATGTTATATTTTTTTTAACATTAAATTAATTTTTATAAAGTATCATTTTCACATACAAGTGGCTCCATGGGGTCCCAAAATAGACACAAGGATTCCCATGGTCGGAACTATATCCTCCAATATTGTTATGAAACTTGTTAGGGTAATTTAATATGATTATAATATTATTTTTACCCTTATTTACCTAATTTTCCCTTTAACCATGGTAAATAAAATATTTATTGAAGTTACTATTCATATTGTCTAAAAATAAAAGTTACCTATTTAAACAATTTAGACCTCCTGATTCAAAATATGGAATATGTTTTTCCAAATTCAAAACACTTATGTTTTATAAATTAATTTAAAATTATTTCCCGTTGTCAAAACAGAAAAGCATGTTTTAAAGAAATAATAAATTTAAAAAGATCAACACTTGTTTATGTTGAATTTCAAAGTGAAATTACATACAATGGCTAAAATTAGATGAAATGTAAAAAATATAATCTAATTACTTGTTTAAAACCATTAAAAAGATAATCTAACCATATTAATAAATTATATTAAAAGGAAGTTTGGAATTAAAATACAGTATTTTTCACTATTCAAAAAAAATGAACTTTATCAAACAAATTCCAAAAATATACTCAAAGTAAATTTTGATGTCCATATTTAAAATAAGAAGTTTATTTTTTCAAATTTAACATATAAAAGTGACAAAAACTATATATAAAAAGGATTCACCATAAAAAGGCGGTAAATTAACCCTTTAAATAATATTGGAGTATTTCATGATTAAAATCAGATTCATTCTTATTTTTAGCCATTATATTTTTCGGATAAAAGTAAAAATATTTAACAAACATGTGTAATCATATTTTATTTAGTTCAATTCATTCCATCCAATATAATGGCTAGGCATTAACTATCATTTTAAATAATAATATTATATTATTTTTCAATATAACATAATGTTGTGTGCAACATATGATTTCAAAGAAACTCGTTGTTGCGTGTTGAGTATGTTATTGTATATAGCATCCCCTTGAATGTAAAATTAATATTTAATTCAAAAAATTAATAAATATTAATATTTCATATTCTTTATTTAAATAAGGTGTTACATCCTTCCCCGCTTTTGGGAATTGCATCCTCGCAATTTTGAAATTGGGCTCAGAAGCTACAATAAAAGTCCCACATCAGAAAAGTGTCAATAAAAATATCACTTTAAAAGAAATATGGAGAAGTACAAAGGTTACTAGAGATAACACATAAAAATATTCCATGAAGACATGGATATGGAAGGGAAACTATGTGTCATGTTCCGATGGAGACTGATAGAAAACTTGATCATAAGAAAGATAACCATCAGAAAACCAAAAACATGAGATTGGTTAAATGGTCATTGGTTTCCTAGTGGGGAAAGTAAATGGATTTTCTTTTGTTTTAAGTTCCATTTCAAAAAAAAAATAGAATCTATTTATTAGATTTACTAAGGACATAAGAAAATATACTTAATTTTCAAGTAGAGTTTTATCCTTTAATAAACTTCTACCA
This sequence comes from Viscum album, assembly GCA_963277665.1. NCBI lineage: Eukaryota > Viridiplantae > Streptophyta > Magnoliopsida > Santalales > Viscaceae > Viscum > Viscum album. The sequence continues at coordinate 1,460,475,033 of OY728121.1, forward strand.
CAAACTCATATTTTCTCCAAATGATGAGTATTCAAGATGACTTAGTCACACCTGAATCACTAGATTCAAATTTTATAGAATCACATAATCCACAAAAGATGAACTATATATTTTCCCTATCTTTATACATTAACCAATACCAAGAAGGTCAGTACAAGATTAGATAATCTCCAAAACGGATAATATTACATAAAAATAAATACTACTCTTAATCTTGAAAATTCGACAAACAATACCCAAATTTCAAAAAAGACCATTCAATAATAAGTGGTCGTTCAAATTATTCAAAGTGATCCAAACTAATATTGAAACCCAAATCTTAGAAGTATTTAATCACATAATCTTCTACAGTAAATCTTAACATTTATCTCCAAAAACATCGACACCTCTTAAAGTCTCATACGGAAGTGTAATTAACCTAATCACATATTCTCTTAGATTGGTTTATCATTTCTAGAAATAAACCAAATCACCATATGTCCACAATGAAAACATATATTCTTCCAAAATAAAATTTCAACCATTACTCCACAAATGAAATCCCATAGTATTCTATTTTCCGTAGGCATAGAGTGTTCCCAAAAGAGAAAATGTCTTCTAAAATAACCTTTATAACTTATTCATCAAATCATTTTATTATACTATGTATATCCATTTGATAAAAAATAATATCCCAAATCAACTTATTCTTTATCAATAAAATCATTTAACTAAAAAGAATTAGTCATACTAACTAGGGACATCACACAGTCCAGTGGTAGGCAATAAATCCCTATCTCACTTTGGTTGTGGGTTTGATTCTAGCAGCTTTGTCCGATGCAACAGGTTGTCATATGTTTTGCATGTTTTCCTTTTTAAAAATTATATAATATTATGACAATCCCAAAATTGAGATATATTCCTCACAAATAACCATAAAAAAATTTATCCTCAAAGTTAATCTAATACCTTTCATTTTGCATCCCAAAACGTAATAACCATTTGTCACCTCTAAAATAACTATGAATCTCTCTAATATTCTAACCATTATGGTTAGGTAAATTATTCTTATATAACAACTTAACCTCTAATGTTATCTAAAGCGACCTTTGATACCAACTATAAAGACATGACCTTAAACATTACATAACCTTGAGTAAAGTAATTAATTCACATTGAGGATCTTTTTAGGTTTAGAGTTTTAGAGAATTAGGCCATAATTATTACATTTAATCTCAAATATTACATGTAGACACTTCTACACATTATCCATTTTTTTCATAAAGTAAATGCGTTTAAAATAAAACCAGAATTATTTTCTTGATATAAATCTTCATGAATTCTTCATTTCTCTTACACTTCCTTATACCTTGTGAAAAATATTTCAAAAACATGCGATGAGCATAAAAAATATCTGTAAGGGTTATAAAATAAGGAAAGAAAATAGTATTCCATCAATACATACATTCAATGAAATCATACCTTTAAATAATAAAACATAAGCTCTTTAATATACCTCATGAAATCCTAATATTTATGAATAACACATATAATTCATAAATCATAAAGGTAACTGGTGGTATCCAAAACATACATACATTGTAGCATTCATAGCTACGTAGGGAGTTACATTTGGAATACCCATCACAATATATTCCGTAAATATCTTAGGAGAAATATTAACATTTACCTCCATATTTGTACCCAATTCATTGGAGATCTATCTTGGGCTCACTTTCCCTAGGTTTATCACGGAACCACCCGTATGTGTAAACAATGACCAAGAACCATAACATAATCATAATACATAAAACAAGAATAAAGGAAAGATAAAATTTCCACATCGAAAACACAATATAACCTTTAAATATATTGATATAATCAATATATTTCAAAAACCATTTGAATTCCAAAATATATAAAAAGAGTATATGGTATTTATTTTCCTTTTAAAAACATTATGTCCTGTTAAGGAATCCAAATATGAAATAATGATCGCGGAAGTGGAAAGGTCATCGTCACTGCGTACGTTAAAAAGAAACATTATTTTTATCGTTTATTAAAACACTACTTATAAAAATATTACCTCTGAATGAAATTAAAAAGTCAAGGGGTTTTATACACCGTATAAAAAAAATTCGTGTATAAATCAAAATACACCTTAATGAAATGAGATTGAGACGAAGTCCCTTAAAAAGACTGTATCATAAGATTTAGGACAAATCAATGACATAATTATGTCTGGAAATATAAATACACCCAAAATAAGTGGATATTAAGTGTAAAAAAATCATAGGTCATTCACACATATTCATAAAATGACATAATCAAGAAGTAGTAGATTAACCCAAAGAATTGATATTAGGTTAAGAAGTTCCCTTACCTCGTGTCCGACTTGACCCGTTTGTTCTTTAATATCATGAATAATGAACTAAAGTTAATTTATAATTTCATATGAAAATTTTTAAGGATTATTCTTACTTTTATATCACTTATTACCATGTTATAAATTTTACATAATCATTTTAGTTAATAATAGTCATTTTGTCGATATTTGGTACCTGAGTCAAAAATGAAATTCTTATAATTAAAAGTTGTCCATGTGGCAAAAATTAAAATATCTCTAAATTATATTCATGATTTATATATCATTAATATCATATATATCTAGTATATATATTTATTTATAACATTTCATAACATTTGGAGATAAGAAATGAAGTTCACCATTCATGGTGAACGTAAGCCGTACGTACGCATGAACACTACTTTCATTTCTATTTTGTATTTAATGGAATGAAAACTTAATGATACCAAGTTATATTATAATTAAATTATAATATAATATATATTCTCACTAAATCCATCCTTTATACATTCCGTGTATATTATGAACGAGTCATATCAGTTTGTGGGGTCGGTAGTCTGCACTTTCTCCAAAAATAAATTATCATATTTACCCATTATGGACACTATAAAGGTAGGATATAAATGAAAAATATAGAATCATAGAGGCAATATAAATAAAATATATATTACATATAAATAAATTTCCATCTTAATGTCCACCATAAGAGGCGGTAGGATATAATTGAACAATTATCGTTTTGTGAGGTAGTAGTTCATCGTCCACGGAAATAGAATGGTTGTATCCATTAGATGAAGGTTTTTGGATGTGTAGTTAAAATAATAATCATAAAAAATATTATTATATTTAATATACTATTTTTTGTTTTAAAATAATGGAATAAATAGAGTTTAGGGGGTTAGAGAAGGAAAATAAAAGAAAAGGACTTGAGAGAAGACGTTACTTTTAAATTTGGAAACTCCCTTTGGTTTGAACCAATGGGCTTTCTTAAAGTGCCTTATCCCTAAGTTAAGGATTCTAGGAGGAATATAGAGATGTTTTGAGCTTATTGGAGAATAGTATAGATGAGACTAGGGTATTGAGAGGTGTGAGTAATGTGTTAGAGGTGATGGGATTTTATAAGAGGGGGGAGGGGCTCTTTAGGAAGGTTTGAAAATATTATTTTATTATAAACTGAATTTTGATTTCAAAAGGTCCCCATCTCATTTAATTCTATGATAAGGTTATTAATGTTCTAAACACTCTCAGAAAATTGATTTTATACAAGTTTAGGGCAGAAAAGTAACCTTATCTTTTAGCTTTAACCCTTAGTTATCTAATTTAACTTTTACCATGTCCTGTTGTATATTCATACTATATGGTTAATATATTTATTATAAAATTCCAAGATTCCAAAAATATATCAATAATGACATTTTTAACATCATATATTTCAGTTGGACGAGTATTATATTTTTATGATTATTTTATCATTTAATAAAATATTAATTGTTTTAAAAACTCATTTATGTCAATTTGTAAACTATTAATATCAAGACTTTTAAACAAAATATATAAAAACTTTTTTTCAATAAACATTAATTAATTAAAACATAACAAGTCATATAAATCTATAAAATTCATGGATGTCATTAAAATTTTCAAATTAAATTTATTTTAATATTTATAATCTCATTTTTTCAAAACATTCATTAATGAGGTAATCATTACATCACCATTGTGTCACAAATAAATTTATTTATATGATTTCTAAAACTTTTAAATAAAATTTCATGATGTATGAAATATTTTTATATTTATATTGAAGATTTATAGTTTAAAATATAACTTATATTACACTATATAAAAAAAATTTCCAAAAAGATATATGTTTATGTTATATTTTCTTTAACTTTAAATTAATTTTTATAAAGTGTCATTTTCCCTTACAAGTGGCTCCATGGAGTCCCAAAATTGACCCAAGGATTCCCATGGTCGGACATGTATAATCCAATAGTGTTATGACACATATTAGGGTAATTTAATATTATTTTTTACCCTTATTTACTAGATTTACCCTTTCAACATGGTAAATAAATATATTTTGTGAAAGTTACTATTCATAATGTCTCAAAATAAAAGTAACATATTTACATAATTTATACCTCATGATTCCAAATATGGAATTAATTTTTCAAAATTCAAAACACAGAAGTTGCAAAAATTAATTTAAAATTAATTCCTGGTGTCAAAACCAAAAAGTGTGTTTTTAAGAATTAATAACTATCAATAGATTGACACTTGTTTATGTCCAATTTCAAAGTGAAATTACTTATAATGGACAAAATTGGATTAAATGGTAAAAATATAATCTAACTACACTTTGAAACCAGTTAAAAAGATAATCTAACGATATAAATAAATTAGATTAAAAGGCTATTTGGAATTAAAATGCAGTATTTTTCACTAATAATAAAAAATGAACTTTATTAGAAAAATAGAAAAAAATTACCGAAAGAAAATTTTGATGTACCTCATCTAAAGAAAAGGTTTATTTTTTCAAATGTAACATATAAATGTGACAAAAACTAGATTTAAAAAGGGTTCTCCATCAAAAGCCTGTAAATCGACCTTTTAAAGAATATTAGAGTATTTAATACCTAAAGTCAGATTGATTATTATTTTAAGCTTTTAAATTTTATTGGATAAAAGTAAAAACATTCAACAAACATGTGTAATCATATTTTAGTTAGTTCTGTTCATTCCCATCAATACAGTGGCTAGGCGTTAACTACTATTTAAAATAATATTATTATATTATTTTTCGTTACAACTTAATGTTGTGTGCAATGTAAGATTTCAAAGAAACCCATTATTGCGTGTTGAGTATGATATTAGAAATAGAATCCCCTTGAATGTAAAACTAATATTTAATTCAAAAATATTAATAAATATGAAAATGTCATATTCTTTATTTATCTGGGATGTTACAATATACAAACCTCAAATCGTAATCAAACTCATCAAATATCTCGCAAAAAAAGATTGAAGATGGATAAGTTAGATTTGTGTATAAGACTCCATATCATTGAATGTCTATTATTAAATTGAGTGATTTTAGATTTAAAATAGAATAATAAGAAAGAAAATATAAAAAAATTAATATAACTAAACTTTTGAAATTCAGTAGTTACCCCAGTTGTGATTATCTTATACATGAATCATAGAACATAATACTCACATTAAACATATCATTATTGATGATGAAACTGTGGTTATAAATAATTAACTTAGTAATATAAAACAATATATATATATATCAAGATATTAGAACAATATCTAATATAAAAAATAATTACCTTTACTTTCACCTAATTGATTGCATTTGGTTTGTTTATCGACACATGTTCTTTGTTAAATTTTTTCTATTAACTTCATTTTCATATATATGATCTACTAATACATGTATAAATAATGAGAATTAAAAATAATGAGCTTATAAGAAACAAAAAAGTACTTATCTAATAAGGTGGAAAAACTTTTACAAACACTCCCTAATAAAGAGAAAAACCAATATAAAGTGAATTCATTTGGAAACAAATACACCTAAAATCCAATTCCCACTAAAATAAAAAGAATTTCAAAATTAATGACATTATAATGATCATTAGTTCAAAATTATATTTATATTATTACTTATCAAGAAATATAAAAAACCAGTATTAAATCTTTATATGTGATAATCTCTCATATATATATGCAACTCTACTATGATTCTTCACATGTTGCACTCCCATGGAAATGTATTAAGGATCTATAAAACTGTAAATGGATGTAATTCCATTTTGAAAAAAAGCGTTAATAGATACATAATTTAATAAGGAAATATATCTAGTAAATTTAAACCATATTTTCATTAAAAAAATAAAAAATCAAACACCAATTTACTTACATGGAAAATAAATGCAACACATTCATGATGAGACCATCAAATTCAACTAGATTCATGATATCTTATTTGAGTAATATTAATGGATAATCTCTTTTGAATATATCAGACTTCATCCAAAACTCATATATATTATTCAAGGAAGAATAATCCTGAGATAGTATTTGTATCCCATAATAATTTTCATAAGTATATACAGTCGATTGTTCAGGAATGTGTTGTTTCAATTGTGAAATTTATTTTTGTTTAGATAATCCTATATAAGATAAATGTACGAAAAGATTATAATTAATTTTCAATAATATGTAATTAATATTTAAAAAATTCATACCTCATATGAAATATAATGAAGAAGACCAGTTGGAAAAACTAAAAAATGACTCAGACAATCCCCAACTCTGGTAATATTCACAGTAGAAAATGATAATAGAGAATTAGGATCAATAATATCAAGTATTGATACTATAAACTGACTTGTCTTCATAGGATTGTGATGTACATAATCCCCCAAAAAATATACAATTCCAAACATAATAATATATATGAGGATAACCATCAAAAAACTCACATTATACGGTTTAGTCTGAGAGAGGAGGTAGAGGATCAAAGTAGGAAGGTTGGGCAGGGTAGTCCGACTAGGATGGAGGTGGAGGATCAAAATATACAGGATATGCAGGGCAGTACGGTTGGGGTTTAGGTGGAGGATCAATGTAAGTAGGTAGGGTAGGTTGGGTAGGGTAGTTTGTGTGGGATGGAGGTAGAGGATTAATGTAAGCAGGCTGGGAAGGCTGGGATGGCTGTGCAGATTTTGACCTTCTTTTTAAGTATTCTAGAAAAGTATGTTGCACGACTACTTGAATTTGATCACCCGTAGACTATTTCATCTCTTTCATCTTGTCTTCCAAGGATTCTATTTCTGGGTCTTTTGAATGCTTGTTCTGACCAAAAAATTTCTAAATACTGACACTCGCCAGATATCCTCTTACCCGACCGAGGTGTTCTTCCTTTCCTAAAGTAGTGGATAGGATTTCCATACTACCTTCAATGATAAAATATCCATGTTTCTATTACTCCTAAATTTCATCCTGAAATGAAAAATTAAAAAATTATTTTAGTGTTTATAATTTATAAAATCGAGAAAATCATGAAAAATAAATAATATTTACTTACAATTTTATCAGCTACTTACTGAGCTTCCTCTATAAGATACTTTTCATTTTTCCTTCTTCTCACTCATTTCCGTTGCGAGTTGAAGGAGATGGAGGACAAAACTAGACCTCTTATAAACCACTGCTAGATCGAGCTCTTAATGCTTTAATTTTTTATTCAATAATTTTATACTCCAAATATGGATACCCTCCATGTGATAAAGTATGATGGTATACATTTTTTAACTAGATCTATTAATGAGATCTCATAGAGGCCTTTTATATAAAAATAAACTAATAAGTAATTAGATAAATATATAATAAATTTTACAATATAAAATAATTATCGTACCTGGAATTTTTCTTCATGATGGGTGTCAAAAAATTTCTTCCATGTATATGCATCTATATACGGATACTAAAGGCATGGGTTTTCAAAATTTCTCTTTCCAGAAACATATTTTTTTGTCAATTTTTTTTAAAATATATCCATAGAACCCTCCTTAAAGAGATACTTCTTTTCTTAATTTCTTTTGTTTCCTCAAAATTGAATGTCATTTGTAATTAAATAAATAAAATATGTCATTTAAAATATTTAATATTAAAAAAATGAGATAAAATAAATCAATTGAGATATTTTACTGTCATAGAATCCCAAAGATATTGTTTCTCAATCCTATCCACGAACTTCCAATAAGGATATAAAATACTAATCCTATAACAGTTCTGTATTGATATATAATTGATAAAGTGAACTACATTTGGTCCAGTTTCATTATTATTATCATCAAAACGAATATGTAATATTTCATCTTCATGAGAAAGTGATAGTTTTGGTAAATGTGTAATGCCACATTTACCAACTTTAGAACTTTATTTATCTGTAGTAACATGACAAGTCTCCTCCGTTGAGGATGCATCAGTAGTCCTACAAAAAAATTATAAGTTAAATGTTTTATTTCATTAAATAAGTATATTACTGAATATTCCACAATATTAAAAAATAGATATAACTTGGTAACTGATCCTCTCTCTCTGTATCTGACATTGACGTAAGCAAGTGTAATGAAATTTTGTGTACCTGCATATTATTATAAAACTAAATATTTATAAACAAGAATAAAAAAATAATTAAAAAAAGAGGCACATATTTGTATGTTACCAAAAACAGAAACAAAATATAAATAATTACAAGAAAAATTAGTAGACTAATTTAGTGTTTTTCCACATTCCATCATCATGATCATTACGTAATGCATGAACTATGTCTTCCTTTTAGTCATTGTAATCATCTGGAAATTACATAATAGATGAATAAGACTCATATAGATCAATAACAACATCAAAATCATTCTCATCACCCAAATGATATCTTTTTCCTTTCAAAAAGATGAACCACTGATCATTCTATGGATCAATGAAAAAAATATGTGATTTTTATGTGTCATCATATTAAATGGTTCCTCATTGTAATTCAATCTTTTCAAATCAATTAGTGTAAATCCACAATCATCATGTTTCACACCACTATTGTTATCAACCCAATTTTACTTAAACACCGTGACTCGAAATTTTGTATAATAACTTTCCCATATATACTCAAGAACTCCAAAATATGTCGAAGAAGAAGAAATTGGGTTTTTATCTTTTTCACTTGAAAAATGCACTACTTCAGCGATAACCATCACACCACTATTTTGAACGATACTATTGTCATCCATATTTTTTGTATAAAATGTGTACCCATTAATATCAAAACCAGTCCATGTTACCACATTAATAGAATATCCCCCTACCAACTATTTCAACATTTATGATGCAGATATATCTATTCGCAGTTACTCTTTAAACTGTGAAACATGTGTCTTTTTATGCTCAATCATAAACCACTTTTCATTTCTTTTTGGATATCATATCTTTAATTCAACTATATGTGATGATATAAATGATTGAACATCATCTGTGTTGTTCAAAATATATATGTAACATACCAAGTAAGTAATGAATAATAGATATTTTTATCTATGTCTATTAATGATTAAGATAGTGTTATAGAGGCTTAAAATGAAAATAAATACAATCTTATGCATGGAATACACTAATATTCTTAAAAGATTGTTTTACTGCCTTTTGATGGCAAACCATTTTTGAATCTATATTTTGACAATTTTATAAACTATGTTTGTCAAAATAAACTTATTCTTTATGATCGGGACATCAAAATTTACCTTGTGTGAATTTTTGGTATTTTTCTGACAATGTTCATTTTTTTTAATGAATAGTGAAAAATACTGCATTTTACATCAAAACTTCTTTTTAATCTAATTTATTTATATGATTAGATTATGTTTTGAATTGGTTTTGAAGTGAAATTAAAATATATTTTTACCATTTTATCCAATGGTGGTCATTGGAATCAATTTCACTTTGAAACTAGACTTAAACTGGTGTCAATCTTTTGATACTTATTGTTTTGTAAAAACACGCAATTTGCTCTGGCAGCGGGAATTAATTATTAAATTAATTAATGTAACTTATATGATTTGAATTTTGTAAAATAGAATTCATTTTTGAATTCGGAATATCAAATATAGCTTAGGGTGAAGTTTTGGTAATTTTCTGAGAAACTTCAATTTTTGATGAATAGTGAAACCACTAAGCGGTAATCAAGCAAACTGATTTTTCAGTTAAATGAAAGTTTACCACTAATGTGTATTTAATTTTGAAAATCTGACATACATGGTTGTCATTAAGAGGTAAAATGTGGTTCAATGGGATTATAATAATTTTTTGGTGAATAGTAACTTATTATGTTCTTAATCGCGATTAGTGGTAATTAGGGTAGTTTAAGGTATAAATAATGGTTTAATAATATGAAATGACCTAGACACATATCCCAACCTTATTGGTTGTGTCATGGCCGACCAAGACAAGCCATGGGTCAACTTGGGGACCCAATGGAGACACTTTGGTTTGGATATGACATAAATAACTTTTTATTAAATGTTAAAAGTAAAAATGACACAAACATAATATGTTTTACGAAAACAATTTTTAAATGTGGTTATAAAGATCAGATTTTTGATTATAAATAGTCATTGGAAATCTAAAAAGATTTCCTACATCATAGTATTTTTTTTTATAATTTTTAGACATTAAATAAATTAAATTATTAATGACATAATAATGATGTAGCGATGACATCATTATTTGACGATTTAAATAAAATGGAAAGATAATGTAATATCTATGAACTAAACATGGCCAAAACCAATTGGATGAGTGGATTTCGAACCCTTATCACCTTATCCACGAATTATATCAATGTGGGACCTTTTAAAACAGAAACACATTTTCAAATAAAGTAATATTTCTTTACTTTCCAAAAGTGCCCCTCCTCTCCTCTTATAAAAGGCCCCCACCTCTACCTCATTTCACACACACCTCAAGCCCTTGGCTCGGCCAACCCCTGCCCATTTACTCTCTCCACATCCCTCTCCTCATCCTAGAGGATTCCCTTTGGGCAGAATCCTTTCAAAGGAAGCCTTTAGGCTCAAATCAAAAGGAGTTACACTTTTAAAGGTAATTCATTCTCTCATGTTCATTTGTTTTATTTTGTTTCTCCAACCCCCTAAACTCTTTTTATTTACTTACTTTGTAACAACACCAGTATCTTAAATATACTAGGATGTTGTTATAAGATTAATTTGAGCTAAACTCTCACACAACTACATCAAATGGTTAAAGAACATACGGTTTCCATGGATGGCGAAATTCTGCCTCCCGAAACGATGATTGTTCAATACTCATTTAACACCTTCAAAGGTGGACATTATGATGTCACTATTTTTATATATGATATATAATATGTTTATGTTTTCCTTAAGCTTCTGTTTTTTTTCATTTTGGGCATACCTTTATGGTTTCCATTACGGGTAAACACGATATCTTCATTTTAGGAAGTGCGGACTACCGCCCCCTGAAAGTGATTTGATTCGTTAAATACCATATGTGGGACATATAAAGGATGTAACTATGATATTATATATGTTATTATACTGGAATTACAATATACTCTTATATAATTATGATTCCATTCCAGAAATATGAAATAGAAATGGAAGTAGCGTTCATGCGTACGTACGGCTTACCGTCTCCATGAAGGGTGCATTTCATTTCTTACCTCTAAATGTGATGTAATATTATAAATACATGTATATGATGAATATATATGATATATATGTTATCCAAATCATTAATATCATTCTGGATATAATGAACCTTTGACCAAATTAACAACATGTAAGTGTAAGAAGTCTATTTTTGACTTAAGAACCAAATACCGACAAAATGAACATTATTAACTTAACTGATTACATGATGTTCATAACATGGTATAAAAGGAATAATGAACTTGAAAAATATTCATAAGCAAGTAGAGATTAACTCAAGTTTATTATTCAGGACATTAAATAACGGTCGGGTCAAGTCGGATACGAGGTATGGGACTTCGTCTCAATCTCCTTTCGTTGAGGCATATTTTATTTTATACACAACTTTCTTTTATACGGTGTATAAACCCCTTTTACTTTTACGTTTATTCAAAAGGAATCTTTTTTATACGAAGCGTTTAATAAACGACAAAAGGGAATGTTTTTGTCGTACGTATGCGGCGACAACGACTTCTCCGCCGTCGTGACCGTTATTTGAGTTTCGGCTTCCTCTACAAGCCATACCTTCTTTTTAAAAGAAAAATAAATACCATGTTTTACTTTTGTTTTATTTTAGTAATGAAAATGGTTTTCATAATGTTTTTATATCAATGTGTTGTATTGATATCTCGTGATTGAAATGTGGAAATTTTATGTTTCCTTTATGCATGTTTTATGTGATATGATTATGTTATGGTTCTTGGGCATTATTATGAAGACGGGTGGTTCCCTGATAAACTAAGGGCAGGTGAGCCCGTTATAGCTCTCCAATGAATTGGGTAACGCGAAGGAGTGAAACGTTAAGGTTTCTCCAAAGAGATTTTAGGGAATATACTGTGCTGGGTATTCCAAACGTAACCAAGAGGGTTACTCCCTACGTAAGAATGTTATGAATGCCTCAAGTTACCTTTATGTCTTATGATTTCTATGATTTATTCATGATTTTATGAGGTATGTTAAAGTGCCTATGTTTTATGGGTAAAGTATGATTTCATTCTTATGTATATATGAAGTCATGTTTCCTTTCCATGTTTTTCTTATAACCCATACTGAGTTTTTATGCTCATCCCAAGTTTTTGAAATGTTTTTCACAGGTCAAGGGAAAGGTACATGATAAGATGATAGAGTCAAGGATTTGTCAAAAAATAATCCATATTTTATTTTAAATGTGTTCCATTTATGGGAATGAAGAATACAATCTTTATGTAACCACTTTGTTTATATGTGGAATGTAATGCATGTTTTATGATCTAATTCTCTAAAACTCTAAACCCGAAAAGATCCTCAATGTGTAATCTTTTAATAACTCAAGATTAAGTAAGTTTTAAGGCTGGGGCCTTATAGTTGGTATCAAAGGTCGGTTTAGATAACTTTAGGAGTTAGAATTCTATTAAATGATTATCCAAAAAAAATATTTTTTTCAAATGATATAGCATTTAAAGATTACCATGTTGCTTCATCTAAGACATGTTTGTTCAGAATGATTTTCCGTAGAGGAAACAGGGAAGCAGTGCTAGGAAGGCATACAGAAGGAAATAACCTTCCGAATCAGCATCCAGAAATGGTCGGAATTGGAACTGAACAGTTTGTTGCAGTAATGGCGCAGTTGACTCAAGCGATAAATGGCGGTGGTATCCATGCACGAGATCAGCTAGAACAACCGCAAAGGAACATGTCAGTGGTGGAACATTTCATGAGGCAACATCCACCATCATTCAGAGGATCATCTGACCCTGTGCTAGCTGAAGGGTGGATTAAAGCACTGGAGAAGATTTTTGATGTCATGGGGTGTTCAGACAATCAAAAGGTTAGTCTTGCTATTTACCGTTTGGAGGGTGAAGCAGATCAGTGGTGGTCTATGGTTAAAAATATCAGGGACGCCGATGATATTGATGCTCTTGACTGGGATGAATTCAAAGGTATGTTTCTTGAGAAGTATTTTCCTAAGGCTATTTGACTTAGGATGGAAAAGCAATTTTTGGAATTGAGGCAAGAAGAAGACTCAGTGGCTGCCTATGAAGAAAGGTTCACTCGATTGGCAAGGTATGCTCCAAATTTTATCCGAGACCTTGATAGTAAAATCAATCGTTTTTACTCAGGATTAAAGCCAAAGTATCGAAGGGCATTAGCTTCTCGTGAGTTTAAAAGTTATGAAAAGCTTGTTCGATGTGCTGAGAAGGTGTAAATGGAGTTTGCCGATGACCAAGTTTTCTATAACAACCAGCAGAAAAAGAGACCAAGGTGGCAGGAGAAAGGTAATAATTCCTCAAAAAAGTCTGATGGTAAGAGAACTGAGTTTCCGGTTTGTGATAAATGTGGAAAAAGGCATGCTGGGGAATGTCTTCTGAATTCTGGGAAGTGCTACCGATGTGGTAAGATGGGACATAAGGCTTGTGATTGCACTGAAAATGATCAAGGTGAAGGTAAGAACAAATTTGATTTACAGTTAGTGAAATGTTATAAGTGCAATGAGATGGGTCACTATGCAAACGAGTGTCCGACAAGGAGCTTGAGTGATGGGAAGCAGTTAGACTACAAGCAGAAAGGGGTGGTGAAATCCTTTGCAACTACTTCAGCAGATGTCAGGCCATCAAATGAAGTTGTATCAGGTACTTTGTTTGTTTTTTCAGATTATGCCAGTGTGTTGTTTGATTCAGGGTCTACACATTCTTTCATCTCTGAAACCATTTCTAGTAAAATGGGAATACCATCTCAAGAAATGACTCCTGAAATTTTGGTAAAAACACCTGGGGGAAATGTCGAGGCAAAAAGAATTTATAAGAATCTTCCTATCCTTATCTATGGAAAGAACCTACTTGCAAACCTTATTGTTCTACCTCTAGTAGAGTTTGATGTTATCCTGGGTATGGATTGGCTCTCTATTTACCATGCTAAGATTGACTGTAGAGCTAAAGAAGTTTCTTTTCAGAAAGACTTTCAGTTTGTTTACAAGAATGAACCCTTACTTTTGATAACATATCAAGAGGCCGAGAAACTTGTAAAAGATGGAAATGAATGTTACCTTGCACACGTCGTTGAAAATAAAGGAACTGTTCAGAATAATGATGTGCCAGTGGTAAATGAGTATCCTGATGTTTTTCCTGATGAGTTTCCTGGAATAATACCAGATCGGGAAGTTGAGTTTACTGTTGACTTAGTTCCTGATGCTAAGCCAATTTCAAAACCCCCTTATCGAATGGCAGAAATTGAACTTTTAGAGTTGAAGGAGCAATTGCAAGATTTATTAGAGAAAGGTTTCATTAGTCCTAGCACATCACCATGGGGTGCTCCTGTTTTATTTGTTAAAAATAAAGATGGTTCTATGAGACTTTGCATTGATTATAGAGCCTTGAATAATATCATTGTTAAGAACAAATATCCTTTGCCTCATATCGATGATTTGTTTGATCAGCTCCAGGGAGCTCAGTTTTTTTCAAAGATTGACTTGAGATCGGGGTACCATCAGCTGAAGGTAAAGGAGGAAGATATTTCGAAGACCGCGTTCCGTACGAGATATGGCCATTATGAATTTGTATTAATGCCTTTTGGGCTAACCAATGCACCTGCTGTATTCATGGACTTAATGAATAGAATTTTCCATGATTTCTTGGATAAGTTTGTGGTGGTTTTCATTGATGATATTTTGGTGTTTTCTAAAAGTAAAGAGGAGCATGAAAAACATTTAAGGGTTATCTTGCAAACCTTAAAAGAAAAGAAACTGTATGGGAAATTCAGAAAGTGTGAGTTTTGGTTGCAACAAATTTCTTTCCTTGGTCACATTGTTTCTAAAGATGGAATAACTGTTGATCCCGCAAAAACAAAAGTTGTGGAAGAATGGCCAAGACCCACAAATGTAACTGAGATTCGTAGCTTCCTTGGTTTGGCGGGATATTACTGAAGGTTTGTTAGAAATTTTTCACGGTTATCTAGTCCAATGACTAAGCTAACTCGGAAGGGTGTTAAGTTTATCTGGACAAAAGAATGTGATGATTGTTTTCAGGAATTGAAAAGAAGATTGGTGAATGCTCCAGTTTTGGCACTACCTTCCAGGAATGGTGAGTTTGTTATATACAGTGATGCTTCATTGAAAGGACTTGGTTGCGTCCTAATGCAGAATGATCAGGTAATTGCTTATGCTTCAGGACAGTTGAAAACTCATGAGGTAAATTACCCTACACTTGATTTGGAATTAGCTGCTGTTGTTTTTGCTTTAAAAATTTGGAGGCATTATTTGTATGGAGTAAAGTGTGAAATATATACCGATCACAAAAGTTTAAAGTATATATTCACTCAGAAAGAGTTAAACATGAGACAAAGGAGATGGCTGTAATTAATCAAGGATTATGATTGTACAATTCATTACCATCCGGGAAAAGCAAATAAAGTGGCTGATGCTTTGAGTCGAAAAAGTAATGCTTCATTAACAATGTTGTGTTTGGAACGTGATCCTTTGGTTAAGGATTTGATGAACTTTGGCATAGAAGTTGTTGGGGCATGAAGTCCTTCTGTTTTGTTTCAGGTATCAGTGAGATCTTCTCTATCAGATAGAATCAAGCAAGCACAGAAGCAAGACAGTGAGTTGCAGAAAAAGGTAGAGCTGGTTCAGAAAGGTAAGTTGCCTGAATTCAACATTGATAATGATTGTGTTTTGAGATTTGGGAAGAGATTGTGTGTGCCTTGTGATTCACAGTTGAAGAGAGAGTTGTTATGTGAAGCTAATAGTTCTCCGTTTTCAGTTCATCCGGGCAATACTAAGATGTATAGAGATCTGCGGGAGTATTACTGGTGGGATGGAATGAAAAGAGATATTGCTGATTTTACTATGAAGTGTTTGACTTGTCAGCAGGTTAAAGCAGAGCGGCAGTTACCGAAAGGGATGCTTCAGCCTCTACCAGTGCCAGAGTGGAAATGGGAGAATATATCCATGGACTTTGTTGTTGGATTACCGAAGACATCTCGAGGTAATAATGAAATCTGGGTTATTGTTGATCGCTTGACCAAATCTGCTCATTTCCTTGCTATACGAGATACTTTCTCTCTTGATCAACTTTCCTGTTTGTATCTTAAAGAGATATTCAGGTTACATGGAGTTCCTCTCTCCATTGTATCGGATCGTGATCCCAGGTTTACTTCTAACTTTTGGAAAGGCCTTCAGATGTCGTTGGGTACTGAATTAAATTTTAGTACAGCTTTTCATCCTCAATCAGATGGGCAGTCAGAACGAACAATTCAGACATTGGAGGATATGCTACGAGCTTGTTCTATGGATTATCACGGAAGTTGGGACCAACATATTTCTTTGGTTGAGTTATCATATAATAACAGTTTTCATTCCAGTATACAGATGGCACCATTTCAGGCATTATATGGGAAGCGGTGTCGAACTCCAGCTTTCTGAGATGAAGTGGGTGAAAGGAAGTTGATGGGACCAAAATTGGTAGAAGAGATGGCAGAAAAAGTTCAGCTGATTCAGAAACACATGAGAACAGCTCAGAGCAGGCAGAAGAGTTATGCGGATAACCGGAGGAAGGATCTATCTTTTGAGGTAGGTGATCATGTTTTTCTCAAGGTTTCTCCTTGGAAAAGTGTGATGAGATTTGGTAAGAAAGGAAAGTTGAGTCCAAGGTTCATTGGACCATACGAAATTCTGGAGAGAGTTGGATCAGTTGCATACTGAGTGGCTTTACCTCCGAGTTTATCTCAGGTACAAAATGTTTTTCACGTTTCGATGTTGAGAAAGTATATGCCAGATCCATCTCATGTTTTGAGTCCAGGGGTAGTTCAGCTGGAAGAGAACCTATCTTATGAGGAACAACCGGTCCAGATTCTTGACCACAGGGAGCAAGTGTTACGGAATAAGGTGATTAAGCAGGTAAAGGTTTTGTGGAAAAACCACATGATTGAAGAGGCAACATGGGAATCTGAAAATGCAATGAGGGATAAGTACCCCCATTTATTCGATAAGTAAATAAATTGTGGGGACACAATTTTCTAAAGGGGGGAAGGATGTAACATCCCAAGTAAGTAATGAATAATAGATATTTTTATCTATGTCTATTAATGATTAAGATAGTGTTATAGAGGCTTAAAATGAAAATAAATACAATCTTATGCATGGAATACACTAATATTCTTAAAAGATTGTTTTACTGCCTTTTGATGGCAAACCATTTTTGAATCTATATTTTGACAATTTTATAAACTATGTTTGTCAAAATAAACTTATTCTTTATGATCGGGACATCAAAATTTACCTTGTGTGAATTTTTGGTATTTTTCTGACAATGTTCATTTTTTTTAATGAATAGTGAAAAATACTGTATTTTACATCAAAACTGCTTTTTAATCTAATTTATTTATATGATTACATTATGTTTTGAATTGGTTTTGAAGTGAAATTAGAATATATTTTTACCATTTTATCCAATGGTGGTCATTGGAATCAATTTCACTTTGAAATTAGACTTAAACTGGTGTCAATCTTTTGATACTTATTGTTTTGTAAAAACACGCAATTTGCTCTGGCAGCGGGAATTAATTATTAAATTAATTAATGTAACTTATATGATTTGAATTTTTTAAAATAGACTTCATTTTTTAATTCGGAATATCAAATATAGCTTAGGGTGAATTTTTGGTAATTTTCTGAGAAACTTCAATTTTTTATGAATAGTGAAACCACTAAGTGGTAATCAAGCAAACTGATTTTTCAGTTAAATGAATGTTTACCACTAATGTGTATTGAATTTTGAAAATCCGACATACATGGTTGTCATTAAGAAGTAAAATGTGGTTCAATGGTATTATAATAATTTTTTGGTGAATAGTAAGTTATTAAGTTCTTAATTGCGATTAGTGGTAATTAGGGTAGTTTAAGGTATAAATAATGCTTTAATAATATGAAATGACCTAGACACATGTTTCAACCTTATTGGTTGTGTCATGGCCGACCGAGAAAAGACATGGGTCAACTTGGGGACCCCATGGAGACACTTTGGTTTGGATATGACATAAATAACTTTTTATTAAATGTTAAAAGTAAAAATGACACAAACATAATATGTTTTACGAAAACAATTTTTACATGGGGTTATAAAGATCAGATTTTTGATTATAAATAGTAATTGGAAAGATAAAAATATTCCCTACATCATAGTATTTTTTATAATTTTTAGACATTAAATAAATTAAATTATTAATGACATAACAATGATGCAGCGATGACATCATTATTTGACGATTTAAATAAAATGGAAAGATAATGTAATATCTATGAACTACACATGGCCAAAACCAATTGGATGAGTGTATTTAGAAACCTTATCACCTTATCCATGAATTATATCATTGTGGGACCTTTTAAAACCGAAACACATTTTCAAATAAAGTAATATTTCTTTACTTTCCAAAAGTGCCCCTCCTCTCCTCTTATAAAAGGCCCCCACCTCTACCTCATTTCACACACTCCTCAAGCCCTTGGCTCGGCCAACCCCTGCCCATTTACTCTATCCACATCCCTCTCCTCATCCTAGAGGATTCCCTTTGGGAAGAATCCTTTCAAAGTAAGCCTTTAGGCTCAAATCAAAATGAGTTACACTTTTAAAGGTAATTCATTCTCTCATGTTCATTTGTTTTATTTTGTTTCTCCAACCCCCTAAACTCTTTTTATTTACTTCCTTTGTAACAAAACCAGTATCTTCAATATACTAGGATTTTGTTATAAGATTTATTTGAGCTACACTCTCACACAACTACATCAAATGGTTAAAGAACATACGGTTTCTGTGGATGGAGAAATTCTGCCTCCTGAAACGATGATTGTTCAATACTCATTTAACACCTTCAAAGGTGTCCATTATGATGTCACTATTTTTATATATGATATATAATATGTTTATGTTTTCCTTAAGCTTCTGTTTTTTTTTCATTTTGGGCATACCTTTATGGTTTCCATTATGGGTAAACACGATATCTTCATTTTAGGAAGTGCGGACTACCGCCCCCTGAAAGTGATTTGATTCGTTAAATACCATATGTGGGACATATAAAGGATGTAAATATGATATTATATATTTTATTATACTGGAATTACAATATACTCTTATATCATTATGATTCCATTCCAGAAATACGAAATAGAAATGGAAGTAGCGTTCATGCGTACGTACGGCTTACCGTCTCCATGAACGGTGCATTTCATTTCTTACCTCTAAATGTGATGTAATATTATAAATACATGTATATGATGAATATATATGATATATATGTTATACAAATCATTAATATCATTCTGGATATAATGAACCTTTGACCAAATTAACAACATGTAAGTGTAAGAAGTCTATTTTTGACTTAAGAACCAAATACCGACAAAATGAACATTATTAACTTAACTGATTACATGATGTTCATAACATGGTATAAAAGGAATAATGAACTTGAAAAAGATTCATAAGCAAGTAGATATTAACTCAAGTTTATTATTCAGGAGATTAAAGAACGGTCGGGTCAAGTCGGATACAAGGTATGGGACTTCGTCTCAATCTCCTTTCGTTGAGGCATATTTTATTTTATACACAACTTTCTTTTATACGGTGTATAAACCCCTTTGACTATTATGTTTATTCAAAAGGAATCTTTTTTATACGAAGCGTTTACTAAATGAAAAAAGGGAATGTTTTTGTCGTACGTATGCGGCGACAACGACTTCTCCGCCGTCGTGACCGTTATTTGAGTTTCGGCTTCCTCTATAAGCCATACCTTCTTTTTAAAAGAAAAATAAATACCATGTTTTACTTTTCTTTTATTTTAGTATTGAAAATGGTTTTCATAATGTTTTTATATCAATGTGTTGTATTGATATCTCATGATTGAAATGTGGAAATTTTATGTTTCCTTTATGCATGTTTTATGTGATATGATTATGTTATGGTTCTTGGGCATTATTATGAAGACGGGTGGTTCCGTGATAAACTAAGGGCGGGTGAGCCCGTTATAGCTCTCCAATGCATTGGGTAACGCGAAGGAGTGAAACGTTAAGGTTTCTCCGAAGATATTTTAGGGAATATACTGTGATGGGTATTCCAAACGTAACCAAGAGGGTTACTCCCTACGTAAGAATGTTATAAATGCCTCAAGTTACCTTTATGTCTTATGATTTCTATGATTTATTCATGATTTTATGAGGTATGTTAAAGTTCCTATGTTTTATGGGTAAAGTATGATTTCATTCTTATGTATATATGAACTCATGTTTCCTTTCCATGTTTTTCTTATAACCCATACTGAGTTTTTATGCTCATCCCAAGTTTTTGAAATGTTTTTCACAGGTCAAGGGAAAGGTACATGATAAGATGATAGAGTCAAGGATTTGTCAAAAAATAATCCATGTTTTATTTTAAATGTGTGTCCATTTATGGGAATGAAGAATACTATCTTTATGTAACCACTTTGTTTATATGTGGAATGTAATGCAAGTTTTATGATCTAATTCTCTAAAACTCTAAACCCGAAAAGATCCTCAATGTGTAATCTTGTAATAACTCAAGATTAAGTAAGGTTTAAGTCTGGGGCCTTATAATATAAATGTGTCTACATCACTTCATCACATGGAATGAACTTTACCTTTAATCCTTGAATCCTTCTACCTTCACTATCAACTGTCAAATGTCAAGATATGAGAAGGCCAATATGTCCACTTCATATAAATATTTAGTGCATAACTCAATCACATATTTTGATACATATTTTGGAACAATAGAGACCTCCGGTCCATAAGGATTTTTAACACATTCCTATAAATTTTTCATATACCTTTCAAAAGGATACATCCAACATAAATAAACAGGTCTCCATATTCTTATCTCATGCACTAGATGAATCACCATATGAACCATTATATAAAAAAATGTAGGTGTGAAATACATTTATAGTTAACATAGTATAGGATAATATTTATTCTAAAACTCATCTAGAAAATTTCGGACAATAACTTTGATAAAAATGGAATTGAAAAAATTACAAAACCTGATGATAGTATTTCTGATAGATGACAGTAATATACCACGTAATGTGACTAGTAGTAGTTGTTTCATCAATACATGACAATAATGAGATTTAATAACTATTTATTTTCAATACTTCACTAAAAATAAAATCTTCACATTTGAAAAATATCCAATGGGTACTTTTATACCATACAGAAACTGAAAAAAATTCAACTTTTCACTATTTCTTAATGTGTGACAAGCCGGTGGTAAATATGTTCTATTTCCTTTTATAGTGGGAGATATCTCCAAAAGTATTCCCATTTCTATCAAGTCCAATCTATAATTCAATCCATATTTTTTTTCTTTTATATCTAACAAAGTTCTAATAAAACTGTCACATATATTTTTCTCGACATGCATAACATCAATGTTATGTTTTATCTCTAAAAATATCCAATAAGGTAGTTCAAAAAATACACTTTTTCTTCTAGATATTTTTTCAAGACCATAACTACTTTTCTTTCGAAATGTCGAATCAATATTTTTCACCCTGTTGTAATATTCTTCAATTGACAATGGTTGTGGGGGAATATTTTATTCCTATAAACCGTTAAATTCCTTTTTCAATCTACAATAATGATCATCAATTCGCAAAAATATTTGATGTCCCATATACACTTTATTTCTTCCATTATTTAATTAATAATATAGTCTCTTATTCACAAATTGGACAAGATTTATGTCTCTTAAAACTGTATCCAGATAAGTTTCCATATGCTGGAATGTTATTTATACTAAACATTATCATAGCATGCAAAAAATACTCTTTCTTGTATGCATCAAAAACATTAACACTCGCTTCCGTAAAAGTTTCAAATAATCAATCAATAGTGAGAGATACACATCAATATCATTTCCTGGTTTTTTTCCAGAAATAATCAACCTCATCATAACGTATTTTTTCTTCACACACATCTATGGGGATAAGTTGTAAACTACCAAAAAATAGGCCACGAACTGTGTTGGATACTTAATCCTTTTTATAGATTTATTCTATCGGTACGCACTCCCATTCTAAAATTTCTAACTTCACTTCCAAAATCAGGAAATTTATTATCAAATATATTCCATTATGATGAGTTAGCAGGGTGAAATAATTTACCATCAGAGATATGTTCATATTAATTCCATCTAAACCTTTTTGCATTAATTGAATTTGAAAATAGACATTTCAAACGAGGAATTATTGGAATATACCAAATTGATTTAGTAGGAGCTTTGATTTTGGTACCTAAAAATGAATCAGAGTTAATTTATCAGAATTATATGAAGTGATTATTGGAAGAAATTATTTGATTTAGTATGAGGTTATATGTTAGTACCTAAGAATGAATCTAAATTGACTCATGCATCCATCTTATAGCATGATGTTCCACATGTAGGATAGTTTGATAAAAATTCCTATTCATTCCTATACAACACACAATCATTGGGGAAATCATGTATCTTTCTATACCACAATCCCATTGGGAATAATATTTTCTTCACCACATAATGGGAATATGGAAGACCGTTTCCATCTGGAAGTAACTCTTTTAAAAGCGCAAGTGAGTTAGATAAACTTTTATCACTCCAACCATTAATTAATTTCAAGTTAACCAATCTCAAAATGGATGATAACACTGTATATTTACAATAACATGGGAATAATGGTTTCTTAGAATCTCTATAAAATCCTTTAACACTTTCAATTTTTCAATGGTTTTAACACCTAAATCATGAATTAAATCTTCAATACTATCCTCTGTCACATTATGAATATTTTCATCAACATTATCTGTTGAATTTACAGTTCTTTCACCATAACAGATCCATGTGTATAATTAAGGACAAAACAATAACTAATTAGATGATCCTTGATTTCTCTAGAGTTTAACTTTCTAATATTCAAACACTTCACACATGGAAAAAAATCGAATAAAATTTTGAAATATTTCTTTTAGAAAATTCCTAGAATTCAACAACTCCTTTTTCATATTCAACATTGGTTCTTCGTAAATTTATCCAATTACAATCCATTAAATACCTGATATCTAAATTTAATTGTTGCATATATTAACACATATAAAAATTTAAATATATATATACATATATATATATTTATTTATTTAAACTGATAAACTTTAAACAGAAACACATTTAAGAAAAACTATTGATAATCAGATCAAAAACATCAGATATGATACACAATTAGAAATAGTAAACCTTTTATTTTCAAATTATATGCATGTGTTTTATTGATATAAAAATTTAATTATTTTTAATCATCTAACATTTATTAGTACATTTTAAATAGTTGTTACATTATTTCTGTGTTTCACGTGTCAAAAGTATTGATGATTGCATTAATTTATTAGTTCATCTTACATAGTTGTTACTAAAGAGTGGGGGATGTTACAGCTGAAACTCATTGGTCATAATAGATACATAATTCTCACATCTCATCACTACACCTACAATAGATTGAAAAACATAATTAATACTCTCACATAGATTCTGATCAAGATAATGTAACACTATAACAATAAGATCTATCTCATCATAAGATGTTACATACTCATTCATACCATTTTGGTGTTCAACCGACGGTCATTGTTGTGGAATTCTATTATAACAAAAATGTCATTAGTTCATTCTGCCTGAAATTACATTATTTGATAACATAATGTGTGTTTACATTCATAGGGTACGAAATATTGGTATCATATAGTGAGGTAAATATAATATAATAGTATTATTCTAGGTCATAATTTAAGATATATGGGATATCATTGGCTATGACTAAATATTTACTTGTAAAAAAGTATTATATTGAATCATATTGGATATATATTTTATATCATCTATTATGGTAGCCCCATGTATAATATATTTTCATATATATATATATAAATAATATTTTCTATATTTTTTTCCAACTATGTGATATATTCATCCATTTATGGGTTACACAATATGTATGGTTTATGAGTTTGCATGATAAATTCCATTATATATTGTTTAATCAAAAATGAATAGATTTTCTTAAACAATAAATATAAAAACTAATATATATAAGGATTCTATTATTCTTATATGGACTTTATTTTAAATATCCCCATGCATCTATCAAAAATAAAAATAAAAAATAAAATATAAAAATTAAAAATTTTGGATTATATTTTTATAGTTTATAAATTTTTCGCAAATAATAAGGGTAGTGAATTAAAAAAAACTTACAAAATTCAGAGTTCAAATTTTCCTTGATCATTAATGCGAACATCATCCTTTAAATTCATTGCAAGAATAAACACTACCTGAAACATCTATATGAAATTGATTGTAAAAATGAACATTTAATATGAACAACAAACTAAAATCAAACCACGGTTTGCACTAAAAATAGGTTTTTGAGTATAAATAATTTATCTTCAAAATTAAAAAAAAAACTTACAAAATTCAGAGTTCAAATTTTCCTTGATCCTCAATCCAAACTTCATCCCTTGAATGTGTTGTTGGAATAAACATTTCCTATAAAATCTATACAAAATATATTGTAAAACGAACATTAAATATGAACAATAAACTAAAAAAATATTAGTTTGGGTTTGAAATAGGTTTTCGAGAAGAAAATAAAATGGAGATGATGAAGTAATTGAATAATATGTAGAATGGGGATTAACAATCGTGTAAATAGATGAAAATAAAAAACAATGGCTTTGGAGATCACCAGGTCGCCTTCAAAGTAGTCATGATTTAGGAGGGATTCGTCTTGAGCGAGAGGGTTTTATAGATCCAAAAAATGAGGGTTTCCCAATCTTGAATAATTTTTAAAGATTTTTGGCATTGGTTATTACAAAACCAATGTCAAAGAGTCTGAGAAAATATGTTTCATGTTGGTTTTTTTAAAAACTGTCTCAATTTTTTTAAAAAAAATTTTATGTCAGTTTTTTACAAAAATGAAGCAAAAAACCAGGTATAATTTTTTTGGCGTCGTTTTATAGTGAAACTAACGTGGAAAATCTCCCGCACATACATTGTAACACCCAAAACCCTCTAGACTGGAGCCGATGCATTACTTGTTATATTTTCATGGTTATAAGGAATGAAAATACCAAAGGAACAATCAGTTTTTTAGCCTTGAAGAAACTAGATACATAGATATAACTCAAATTACATTGGAAAAGGTTACAAAATACAATACATAACAAAAACTAAAACCTACATCCACATTAACTCAATAAATTATCTCCACTTCATCACCTGTTGAAGGTAAAAATTGAAAGGGGTGATATTAAATTCATAGTAAGGGTTAAAAATAGTGGAAGCATGAATCAATAATAACTGAATTGTAAACAATTTGATATAATCAATATGGCAAGGTGAATAAATGAAAAACTCACGCCATTAATAAACTGAGAATGAAACTGTACTCATAGATTTTATCATAGTAAGAACCTCATAGATAGTAATAACTGATAATGAATAAAGATAATTCTTATCAATTGGATGTCATGTATCTGGAACATGATACCATAATACCGTAAAAACGGTTTAGTTCTGTTGGTAGAAACCCGCCTGTTTTTTGTAAACCAACTCGAAGGGTTTGTCGCCAACTGATTTGTCTCATGATACCTACCCATGCATCGAGGGGCTATAGCGGGCCACAACTATTTCTGAATTTCTAAAACATTCTTTATAAATAGATTCAACACAAGAGAAATATGCCTTTACATTATCCTTTTAGAATAGAGGATACAGATTAATCAATATTTCCACAGTTAAACCAACATTCAAAATAAATACCGTATGTAAAATGGTATACGACATAGAAAATAATCATATCCATGATATGAGAATATGGAAATTTAAATGAAATATAATTTCAATTAAAAAGTGATCTCAAATGGGCAGTTGTTACACTACATAATAAAGAGTAGTTGCACAATACAATGCAAGTCACAACGAAGTGAAAATTGAGACAAAGCTCGTTACCACGTTGTAATCAATTGATTCGTGTGAATAAAAGTTAATAACCACCAAAATAATAAAATAATATCATGAATATAAAGAGAATCATGATATTATATATCAAATGGATGTACACATATACCACATATAATAAATAAGAGGCAAACAAGGGAAATCCCACAGAATTGTATGTGAGATGAGAAAACCCCTAACAAACATTTCAGCTTGGTAATGAGTGTTCTTGCGAGGGATTAATGAGAGGTAAAGGGGTATCCCATTATTTATATATCATAAGGGAAGTATGGGGGTGGTTTGAAAACATACCCCATTATTAGGTATTAAAAATAAAATAGCACAACATAGGGTAGATTCTTGAAGAAAAGTAAGAGATAGGATCCCTTACCTTGTTCTTGAAGGTGTTCATGATTGTTATTAACGACCTAAATAATCAAATTTATCTTCATTAATTAATAATTCCAGAACCTCATCAACATGTAATTTATATTTTATAACATTATTAGGTTCATTAATGGACTTTTATGGGTTTAAGAGATTCAATTTTATCATTTTGGTAGCATTTTCTTCTTTGGTTTTCATGATCCATTTGCTTTTATTCATGAATGGATGTTTTTTTGAAATGTGGTTAAACATCCAGAATTTTTAATATAAATTATTTGTGACATTAAAGAGATATAAATGATCTTATGATTATTCTGGTTATATACGCTGAGGATGACTCATTCGATGGGTTAAAAATAAACACTTGGATTTGGCTTGGAGGTTTTGTGCACAATAAACTTGTTTTCTATTATTATTCCATATTATGAATGTGTAAGGATTACAGAACATTAAACAAGATAAAATACCTATATTACGATATGGTTCGACCATTGAAAATGTTTCATGACCAGTATTGAAGATAGTAATGAAAATTGAAAACCTGTCTTCCTTTAGTGTGAGAAATTAACACATCTCGGACTGTGTTTGCATTTATTGTATAAAAGGAATGGAAAAAAGAGAGATTTTGATGAAATATTCTATTTGCATAATAAAAATACATTAAATTTATGTTAATATAATTATCATGGAATTTGGATGAGGTGAGGTGAGAATAGAGCAACAAAATAATAAAATTTGTAAAAAAAGTTTGAATGAAAAGAGAAGAGAGGTTCACCTCTTGAGTACTCCTCCTTGAGAAACTCTTTAAGACCTTTGTTTTTGTCCTTTTTTTGAGACCAGCTAGTATTGAACGTGGGGAGAGGGCTTGGGAAGAGTATTTTTAAGAATTTAGGCAAGGATTAAATCTTGAGTTGTGTGGGAGGAAGAGGGGGTGAGGGGTGATTTATATAATGGAGGGGAGATGAGTTTTCTTAATATTATAATCATTATTTTATTATTTCTTCTCATGAAAAGAAATAGTGAGTATTCCTTGACTTAAAATAGTAATAAGATCATGTGAGTTCTATATTTGGGTGCTTACATCACCCATGATTCGATGAATAATTAATTTAATTTATAATGTGTTTATACGGTAAATTAATGTATTTTACTATTCACAAAAAATCATGTATTTTAGATAAATATCAAAAATTTACCCTAACCATTTTTCAATGTGTAGAATCCAAAAATGAATTCCATTTTTTAAAAATAATTTTATAAATATGATTAATTAAATATTTAATAAAAATCATTATTTAATCAAAAAATATACACTTAAAATATTCATCTTCATTTTTAAGGTGCCTAAATTTATTTATGCATTAATGGGTATGGATACCATTTATAAAAGTAATATTACTATTCAGAATGGTAAGTTACTATTAATAAAGGTAGGTTACTATTAATAAGGGTAGGTTACTATTTACTGAAAATTAAGTTAATTCTATCAGACTCTAAATATCATCCTGAACAAAACTGTGTATGTTAGATTTTCAAAATTCAAATCGCAGAGCTGCCAAATTTATGTTTAATGGCCAGGTTATGACTATCTCCTATAAATACTCAAGTTTTGTTCCATAAAGTCTCATTGATTCATGAAATAAAGGCTATAATTAGAATTTATTTAAGAGAAATATACCATAAAATATTTGGCGTGTTACATTATTCCCTCCTTCCAAAATTTCATCCTCGAAATTTTTCATTTATAAAGCCCACCAAAAAGATGTTGGTGGTTCTTCTTCATAACATCCTAAGGTTACCATGTTTATTTCTACATATTTTGGTTTTTTCAATGAACCTTTACTAGACAAGTAGTCTGATTTCTCAATACCTATTCTGTTGTGTCAAGGATCCCAATAGGCTCTTCATAGTATGAAAAATCTTGTTCAAATTCTATTTCTTCATAAGTGAGTACATGCATTGGGTATGGAAAGTATTTCTTCAACAATGACACATGGAACACATCATGAACTTTGGAGAGACTTGGAGACATTGCTAAATGGTAATGTACAGCTCCAATTATTTTCAGAATTTCAAATGGTCCGATGTACCTTGGGCTCAATTTCCCTTTCTTAACAAACCATAAGACACCATTCCATGGATATAATTTCAGAATGAAATGATCTCCCACTTGTAATTCCAAATCCTTTCTCTGATTTTTAGCATAACTCTTCTTCATACTTTGGGCTACTTTAATATGGGCTTGGATTGTCTTCACCTTTTCCGTGGTCTCTTCAATAAGTTTTGGGCCTATAAGTTTCCTCTCACAAACTTCATCCCAACAAGTTGGAGTTCGAAATCTCATTCCATATAATGCATCATATGGAGCCTTTTGAATACTAGAATGGAAACTATTGTTGTAGGAAAATTCCAAAAATGGAATGTATTGATCCCACATACCTTGGAAGTCAAGCGAGCGTGATCTCTGCCTATCTTCCAATGTTTAAATAGTCCTTTCAGAATATTTATCGGTTTGGGGGTGACATGTAGTACTCATATGATGCTCATTATTCAAAGCCTTCATGAGAACTTTCCATAATTTTTATTTAAACTGGGGATCTCGATCAGACACAATGGATAGAGGTTCACCATGAAGTCTTATAACTTTATTAATATAAAGTCTTTCCAGGATCTCAAGTGGTAAATCCTCTCTTATAGGAAGGAAATGTGCTGATTTTGTGAGACGATCAATAATTACCCATATTGGATCATTACTTCTAGGTGTCCCTGGTAGTCCGGTGGCAAAATCCATTGTAATATTATCCCACTTCCACATAGGAATAGATAGAGGTTGCATCACTCCTCTCGGATGTTGTCTCTCTGCCTTCACTTGTTGAAAAATTAGACACCTTGACTCATAGTCAGTAATTTCCCAGTTCATATTATCGCACAAAAAAATATTCCTTCAGATCTCTATACATATTTGTGATGCCCAGGTGTATAGAGAAATTTGAGCTATGGGCATCGTCTAACACGTCCCTTTTTATCTTAGGTACTGATGGAACACATAACCTCTTCCAAAATTTCAGAACTCCTTCTTCATACAAGTAGTCTGTCAATATCCTATCCTTGAAAGCATTAGTTTTCTTGTGCATATTCTCATCATCAGATTGAGATATTTTTATCTTCTCTAATAAAGATGGTTTAAAAATCATTTGAAAGTGGAAATATGTTACCCCTTCCTTAAAAATTACCATATCCATCATCAGTAGATCTATGAATATATTATCTATTTCAATCCTCATTTGGGTCTGGAGTCTATGATCTTTCCTGATTAATGCATCTGCTACCTTATTTTTCTTTCTTGTGTGGTAGTGTAATGAACAATTGTAATCTTTGAGTAACTCTAGCAATCTCCTTTGCCTTATGTTGAGTTCTTTTTGTGTGAAAATGTATTTCAAACTCTTGTGGTCCGTATAAATCTCTCATATTTCTCTATAGATATAATGTCTCCATATCTTCAGAAGAAACGATTACGGATGAAAACTCAAGATCATGAGTTGGATAATTTTTCTCACGAGTCTTCAACTATCTTGATGCAGAAGCAATAAGTTTATCATTTTTTATAAGGACACAACCTAGTCCATTCTTTGCTGTATCATTGTATAATACAAATCTACCACTTCTAGATGGAAGAGTCAAAATTAGAGCATTAACCAATCTTCTTTTCAACTCATAGAATCATTCTGTACATTCTTTTTTCCACACAAACTTAACTCCTTTACGTGTGAGCTAGGATAGTGGGATAGCCAGCCAGGAAAAATTCTGAACGAAACACCAAAAGTAACCTGCTAATCTAATAAAACTGCGTTCCTCAGTTATGTTTGTTGGTATGGTATAATCTTGGATCGCCTTTGTCTTTGAAGGATCAACAAGGATTCCAACCATAGAGACAATATGACCTAGAAAATAAACTGATTGAATCCATAATTTGTACTTGCTAAACATCCCATATAATTCATTTCTTCTAAGAGTTTTCAGAATAATCTGCATGTGATCCTCATGGTGTTCATAGATTTTTTATTATACAAGGATATCATTGATGAATACCACCACAAAGTTATCAAGATATTCCTTGAAAAATCTACTTGTTAAATCCATGAAAATAGAGGGTGCATTAGTCAGTCCAAAATGCATCACTGTAAACTCGTAAGGCCCATACCTGGTTCGAAATGCTGTCTTAGGAATATCTTCCTTCCTCACACACAACTGCTGATATACAGACTGAAGGTAAATCTTCTAAAAGTATTGATATCCATGAAGTTGATCAAATAAATCATAAATCTGAGGTAGAGGATTCTTATTCTTTATTTTAATAGCATTTATTTCCATGTAATCAATGTATAGCATCATGGATCCATCTTTCTTCTTGACAAACAGGACCGGGGCTCCCCATGGAGAAAAACTAGGTCAAATAAACCCTTTTTCACTCAACTCCTCTTGTTGTTTCATTATCTCTACAAACTCCACAATGTACATTCTATAGGGGGTCTTTGATATAGGTCTTGCACTAAGAATTAAGTCAATGGAAAACTCAATTTCCTGCTCTGGAGGATGTCTAAGTAAATCCTATGGAAATACATCAATGTATTATTTCACTATATGTACATATTCAATCTAAAGATTTCTTCCCTCACCCATAGATATTTTTTTATCTTCCTCACCATGTATTGCATTCAGTAGAGCTACTAGGCGTGGATCTAGATAAGAATCAAGTGGAAAGGTTTCCTCTCTAAAGATAAGGGATTCTACACAATTTTCCAAAACTGTAACTTACTTTTTATTGCAATAAATATTCACATCATTGTTTTATATCCAATTCATACCAAGAATTATATCAAATTCAGTCATTGGTATGATGATAAGGTCAGCAACTAATGCATGTTTATGTGTTTTGAGGGGGACTAGTTTACATGCCATTGTTGCAATGATGCATCCCCTAGGAGTTTTGACTGATAATTTCTTTATTAAATCCAATATGACATGTCTAATTTTCTTAGAAAACCGGGAATGTATAAATGAATGTGATGATCTTGATTCAAATAAAGTGTTGGCTAAGTTTGAGCAAACAATTAAAGTACCTGCCACCACATCATTAAGAACTTCATCTTTTTCCATTGTAATCGCATAACCTCCCCGGTGCTCTCTTGTCCTTTTGTAAGGCATATTTCCTTGGTACATAGGGCACCAATTTTCATAGTGTCCCATCTATCTACAATTGTTTCATTGAACATCATCAAATTGTTTCTTATCCTTGAATTCACTAGATAGATAACCCTTTTCTCCACACTTATAGCAGACTCCCATGCCTTTTGAGCATTTCCCAAGATGATTATCTCCACAATTCTCACATAATAGGAATTTATTCATTCCCTTATTCTTATTTGGTGCTTCACCTTTCCCTTTGTCATCAGATTAGCACTTATTATCTTGGTTTCCCTAGAACAAATTTCATCTAGAAAATTCCAAGTTTGTTTTGATTGCACGTGATACAATTTCATCATATGATTAAAATGTTTGAGAAGCCAGTGCACTTAGAATACTTGGCTTAAGACATTCAAATAAATGATCAATCTTGTCTGCCGAGTCATGTACGTAATCTATCTCATACCTGGCTAGCCTTGTGATGGTAGCCTCATACTATGCAATAGTTTCTTCTTCCCTTTACCTTAAGCGAAGGAATTTCCTCTTCATTTCGGTTCACTGCTCACAAGAGAAATATTTTTCAAAGAATATTTCCTTAATATTACTCCATTAAATATATTCTATTTCTTCTTCCTCCATGGTATTCTGAATCAAGGACCACCATTGATTAGTGTCTCCCTTGAGAAAATATACTGCCAGTACTACCTTTTCATTTTCATTACATCTTAATGCCATGAATATATTTTCAAGGGACTTGATCTATTGCTCAAAAACCACTATATTAGTAGTCCTGATGAAATATGGGGGATTTTACTGCATGAAACGATCCAACATAGGTGTGGAATGGTTATTCATTACAACCTAAGTAAGTTGTCCCAATATGACCATGATCTGATCTGCTCCAACATTGACTATGTTGACTTGCTCAATGGGGAGATCCCTACATCGCCCATGAGTATTTATTCCCCTTCTTCCATTAGATTCCATTTCTAAATAAATGGGCACACTAGATTAGGGTATGAATCATAATGTATAATCACAACTTAACAAAATACTTAGCATAAATTGAGATCTTATGCATGGTTAATACCATAATCAGAAAAATGGTTTCTTTGAGAAATAATTTACATTTCAATCCTTCATATTAGCTTTTAAAGAAAATATGAATTATCCAAAGCATATCCCTCGGGAGTGTCGTAACCCAAAGTGCAGCAAGGCCCGTTGTCATGTACCAGGATACCCTAGGTCAAGCCCAAAACTCCCTGTTGGTGCTTTCACTCCTAGGGACATCTGTGCCAGATCCACCTCTACCCACTCATATCTAGACAGGGATGTATTTTCTATAAATATTCACATAATATATTCCTTACCAAAATACTAGGACGTTCTTGTATTTTTATCATAAAATACAACCTTAGGGAATTGTTCCCTACTATACCATTCCTATTCTAGTTTCTAAGTTTTCTACTAAACTTCCACTGATACCAACTGTAACACCCCGACCCCTCTAGACTGAAGCTGGTGCATTACTTGTTATATTGGAATGATTAGAATGAATTAAAATTCCAAAGGAATGATTATTTTAGTAGTATTGAATAAACTAGATACATAAATGTAACTCAAATTACATTGGAAAAGGTTACAAAATACAATACATAACAAAAACTAAAAATTGCATCCCCATGAACTCAATAAATGATCTCCTCTCCATCCCCTATTGAAGGTAAACAATGAAAGGGGAGAGATAAAATGCTCCGTAAGGGTTACAAATAGTGGAATAATGAATCAATAATAACTAAATTGTAAACGATTTTACATAATCAATATTCCATGGTGAATAAATGAATATATCACGCCATTAATAAACTGAGAATGAAACTGCATCCATAGATTTTTTCATAGTGAAAACCTCATGGATAGTAATAACTGATAATGAATAAATAGAATAATTATTAATTGGAAGTCATGTATCTAGAACATGATACCATAATACCATAAAAACGGTTTAGTTATGTTGGAAGAAACCCGTCTGATTTTTGGAAACAAACTCGAAGGGTTTGTCGCCAACTGATTTGTCTCATGAGACCTACCGATGCATAGAGGGGCTGTAGAGGGTCCCACCCACCACTGCATGTCCAAATAATTATATATACATAGATTCAAACCAAGATCAATATTCCTTTATATAATCCCTATAGAATAGAGTATATCGATTCATCAATATTTCCACAGTTAAAACAACATTCAAAATAAATACCGTATGTAAAATGGTATACGACCTAGAAAATAATCATATTTATGATATGAGAATATGGAAATTTAAATGGAATATAATTTCAATTGAAAAGTTATCTAAAATGGTCAGCATTTACACCAAATAAGAAAGAGTAGGTGCACAATACTAAGCAAGTCACAACAAAGTGAAAATTGAGACAAAGCTCGTTACCACATTGTAATCAATTGAGTAGTATGACCTAAAGTTAATAACCACCAAAAGGATCACAGAATACCATTAATATAAATGGAATCATGATATTATATATCAAATGGCAGTACACCTATACCACATATAATAATTAAGTGGTGAACAATGGAAATCCCACAGAATTGAAAGTGAGATGAGGAAACCCCTTACAAACATTTCGGCTTGGTAACAAGTGTTTTTGTGAGGGATTAATGAGGGGTAAAGGGGTATCCCATTATTTATATATAATAAGGGTTGTATGGGGGAGGTTTTAAAACATACCATATCATTAGGTATTAAAAATAAAAGATCACAACATAGGGGATATTCTGGAACAAAAGTGAGAGAGAGGATCCCTTACCTTATGCTTAAAGGTGTTCTTGATTATTCTTAACGACCTGGATAATCAAATTTAGCTCCATTAATTAATAATTCCAGAACCTCATGAACATTTAATGGATATTTTATAACCTTATTATGTTCATTAATGGAATTGTTTTATGGGTTTAAGCGATTCAATTTTATCCTTTTGGTAGCATTTTCTTCATTGGTTTCATGATTTGTTTACTTGTATTCATGAATGGATGTTTGTTTGAAATGTGGATAAACATACAGAATTGTTAATATAAAATGTTAATGAAATTAAAGAGATATAAATTATCTTATAATGATTCTGGTAATATACCAAGAGGATGACTCATTCGGTGAGTTGAAAATAAACGCTTGGATTTGGCTTGGCGGTTTTGTGCACAATAAATTTGTTTTGTATTATTATTCCATATTATGAATGTGTAAGGATTACAGAACCTTAAACAGAATAAAATACATATATTATGATATGGTTCAACCATTTAAAAGGTTTCACGACCAGTATTGAAGATAGTAATGCAAATTGAAAATTTGTCTTCCTTGAGTGTGACAAATTAACACATCTCAGACAGTGTTTGCATTTATTGTATAAAAGGAATGGAAAAAGAGAGATTATGATGAAATATTCTATTAGTATAATGAAAATACAGTAAATTTGAGGTAATGGAATCATCATGGAATTTGGATGAGGTGAGGTGATAATAGAGCAACAAAATAATAAAACTTGTAAAAGAATTTTGAAAGAAAAGAGAAGAGAGGTTCACCTCTTGAGTACTCCTCCTTGAGAAACTCCTTAAGACCAATGTCTTTGGCCTTTTGGTGAGACCAGCAAGTGATGGATGTGGGGAGAGGTCTTGGGAAGAGTATTTGGCAGAATTTAGGAAGGGCTTGAAGCTTGAGTGTTGTGGGAGGAAGAGGGGGTGAGGGGTGGTTTATATAGTGTAGGGGAGAGGAGTTTTCTTAATATTATAATCATTAATTTATTATTTCATCTCAAGGAAAGAAATAGTCACTATTCCTTAACATAGAATAGTAATAAGAGAATGTGAGTTTTAGATTTGGGTTCTTACATCACTCATGATGCTAGGAATGGTTAATTTAATTTATAATGTATTTATATGGTAAATTAATGTATTTTACTATTCACCAAAAATTCAAGTATTTCAGAAAAATATCAAAAATTCACCCTAATCATTTTTCAAAGTATAGAATCCAAAAATGAAGTCTATTTTTGAAAAATAATTTTCTAAATATTATTAATTAAATAATTAATTAAAATCTTTATTTAATCAAAAAATATAAACACTTAAAATATTCATCTTTATTTTTAAGGTGCCTAAATTTATTTATACATTCATGGGTATGGATACCATTCATAAAAGTCATATTTCTATTCCTAAGGATAAGATACTATTAATAAGGGTAGGTTACTATTCATAAGGGTAGGTTACTATTCACTATAAATTAAGTTAATTCTATCAGACTCTAAATATCATCCTGAACACAATCGTGTATGTCAGATTTTCAAAATTAAAATCACATAGCTGGAAAATTTATGTTTAATGGCTAGATTATGACTATCTTCTATAAATACCCAGGTTTGGTTCCATAGAGACTCAGTGATTCAGGAAATATAGGCTATAACTAGAATGTATTTAAGAGAAACATCCCATAAAATGTTTGGGGTGTTGCATAAATTTTATCACCATTATAAAAAAACCAATGTCATTTCTCCGACATTAAAACCACTATTTACACCAGTGTAATTTAAACAAGCATGGTATGTAAAAAAAACTTTACAACCAACCTAATATTGTTTTCATTTATCTATTTCCAATTCTATAGCTTGAAACTCATTTTTAAGTGTGGTATAACTATTTTGATAATCATCCAATACTTTTATAGAAAAATAGATCACATGAAGTTTCTTTACTTATTTTATCCAAAAATAGATCTCACTTTAGCATCAATATCGTTATATAAGACCGCAATTAGTAACTGATAATCTGTAACAATGATAATATCCACATTTGAATATTTATAGTTAAGAATATTGACAATTTCCATGAAAAAATCATCAAACGAAAATGGAATGTATTTTTCTAATAATGAACAAATGGGATTTTTTATTTTTGAGAAATCCTCAATGAATCTTCTATAAGAATTAGAATACCGCATGAAAATTCTCTCACCTATAATAAAATTTGGTGGAGGTAGTTTCTGGATGAATTTAAGATTGAATTTATCTACATCAATGTATTATTTAGAAATCATGGGTTTATTAACAATGAATTTTATAATGACTCAAGTTTCTTATGAAAATTTCATAGTTTATACTTTTAATTTTGAATACACTTTAGCTTTATTATTTTTATAGAAATAAAGATTTAATAAAATAGAACTTTTAATGGTTTTTTGGATCACCATATGAATTTTTTAAAGGAAATGTTAATTTTTGAATAAAAGGGTAAAATCACAATTTCCTCAATTGAGTATTGGATGGAGAAACAAAATTATTCATTTGTTATGTAATTTATGTTTTCCATTTGGATGTGAATTTGGTGTTGGTGTGACAATATTATAATTTTGTGCTTCGGTGATAAGAATTATTAATAATTAATATTTTTCTGAAATATAATTTTGACCTAAAATAATTATATAACTATATTTTAGTGTTATATCATATAAAACCCATTAACTATATAATTTTTTTGACTCCATGGGTATAAATTCTCACAAATCATGTTTGTATCTTATTGGACTCCTCATGTTTTAATGCTTACAAATAATGTTTTACACTCTTATAACTAGTTTTTTAAACTCTCATAAGATCATGATTCAGAATCTTAGAAATCTTGTTTAAATATTGTAGACTATGTTTAATCTTGTTCTATTATGTTTCAGTAAGATTATGTTTAATATTAATCCATTATGTGGATATTTATTCTTAAGATAGCTTACATATATTTGGCTAATTCTGTGAAACCATAAGTTTGCTACATGTTCCATATTTTAAAAAAGTCTATGACACCGTAAGCTTGTTACTAATTCCAGATTTTTGCAAAGGACCTGACACCATTTCCATGCTACTGTTTCCAAGACACCATAATAAGATATCATTCTGAATTTTGAAAAAGGACTAGTCACTATTACCTGAGACACTGTTTATCTGACATCGTTGTCTTGCTACTGATTCCAGAATTTTCAAAGGACCAACCACCGCAACTTTTCTACCAGTTACAGATCTCACCCTGACTATCTCACTGTGACTGTCTCACTGTGACTATCTCAACATGACTATCTCACTGTTACTATCTTACCGTGACTATGTCACCATGAATATATCACCATAACTATGACACCATTCCATACCTAACCATTTTTTTCCTTTTCAATTTAATTTAAAATTTGTTTCTAAAGATTATATGTGAGTCATTTAATGACACTGATATAATTATTGTTCTTTTTAATTTCTGTTAGTAGACAGTGTGAGGTACGAGGTGTGGAGATAGTGCATCTTGTCAGCTCCAACACAAGCACCTAAAATAAAAATACAAGCGTGGACCTTGAGAAAATATACGTAGCAGTAGATTACATGCAATAAAAGAGAACACCCATATAAGCAAGAATACACTAAAGTAAGAATATACAATTTCTACTGGATATAAGCAAAGAAGAACCTGGTGTGAACCATCTTAAAAGCATCCTTGAAATAACTCATGGAGGAGAGGAATATCTCACTACACTGAAGAACAAAACACTCAACTCGCAACACTCTATTTTCAGAAGAGGATTGGAACTTTGCATCTACTACACCCAAAGAATCCAAAGCTGTATTTCATGACACACAGAGCCTTATAAACTCTATCTCATTACATTTTTCTCTGTTGTGTACTATTTCATTACTTTTTGAGCAGTGTGTGTATCTGTATTAAAACACACACAATCTCCTACACTGAACTGGAAGATACAATATATCCTCACCCAAATATCTTTCTACACCTTGTTTCACCCACGTATAACTACAGAAGAGGTCATGTATGACCCAGATGTTAGTTTTCCCATGTAGAACAGTAGAATAGGTCTTATGACCTGGAAAGTTTCAGGTACTGTTGTTAACCCTGATCTAGGGTGTGGATCAAAGATTATTTTATATATTACATGGTGGCAGGTGATCACCTAGTGAAGTGGACTAAGTATTATCTTGAGATTGAACCACTTGTTTTAACTACTGTGTCTTTCAATTTTGTCCTTCTCTGTTTTAACTCATATCTAGGATAACTAAGTTTTACTATTAAAGTTATTATTGGATATTAGTTATATCAATTTTCCTTATTAGAATAGTTTCAAAAGTTTAATCAATATCTTATATTACTATTACTAGGAATTAATCAATATTTTGAGAAATTATTCGAACAATCAAGCTATTATAATTTTACTATCTGGGTTAACTTCCCTATTTTATTTTTAATTGGGGGAATCTTTAAATAAAATTTTTAACAGAAATTTTTATAGGAACTCAATTCACCCCCTCTTGAGTGTCCTACTCCAACCAACATTTGATATCAGATGGAGGTTGTTCAAGTTGCTGTTTTCAAAATTTTAAAATTTAAATATGTTTTTAATATATTTTTCAATTTTGATTTTATTTGTGTTTTAATGTTCTTTAAATTTTCTTTAGTTATAAATTCATATTTATTTAAAAGCCTATTTATTTATCATGGATAATATATTGGAAGGTCCTGATACCGACAAAACTCCATTATTTATTGAAACAAATTATGCACAATGGAAAATTAAAATGTAAATGCACCTAGAATGTATGGGTTATGAGATTTGGTATTCTATTATAGATGAATATTAGATTCCTGTTACTAATAAGCATACTTGGGATGACCCAACCAAGGATGATTATAAAAATAATTATAAATCCATGGATTCCCTATATTGTTCTTTTGGAGATGAAGAGTTTAACATAATGTTTCTATGTAAAACAACCCACGAAATTTGGGATACTTTATCTGTTTCACATAAATGAAACTCTAGTGTTAAGGAAATGAGACTTAACACAAATACAATTGAATATGATAACATTAAAATGAAGCCTTATGGGCCTATTTCTTACATGAATCTCAAGTTTAATGAAATTTTGAATACTATGATCTCTCTGGGAAGAGATATTATAGCCAAGAAACAAATTATGAGAATACTCAGATGCCTTCCAGATATATAGAGAGGAACATCTGTCTCAATTAGTGTATCATGTGATATTAGAAAGCTTCTAGCCAAGGATCTTATAGGAAAGTTGATGATGTATAAGGAAGAATTGAATGTCAACAAGGAAGAGGAAAATGAACCGAAGAGAAAGTCAGTGTCCTTCAAAAACACTACATCCAAAACTAAAGATAAGGAAAGGATAAAACCTCATTATGAAAGTACAAGTAATGATGATTCACCATATGATACAGATTTGGAAATTGATCATTATATATATTATTTAAGAAGATTTATAAAATAAATAAATTATTTATGAAGCCTAACTACAATGTTAAATATGATAACAAGCGAAATTGTAAAAAGGATTTGAAGAAATTTGACATTTCTAGTGAAATAATATAACATGAATGTAATTTAAAGGGACATGTAAAGGCTGATTGTCCCAAGATTAAATATAAGAAGAGACATGAGGATAAATATAACATGTATAAAAAGTCCATGGAGGCAACATGGAGTTCTTCGGAGGACAGTTCAAGTGACTCAGAGACTTCACATGATGAAAAGTCTAACAAGGACAATATGTGTTTTATTAAAAACACACCTGAGGTAACCCTTAAGAATCCTATACTAAATCCTTACTATTCTGGAGATGAAAGTGATTCAGAAAATATGACCAATAAATAAATGTTTGACTACTTCCAAATGCTAGAGGACACCTATAATGAACTAAAATATAAATAAAAATCTTTAAATAATTAGATTTCCATGACTACCACTATTAAATCTAAACTTACTAAGGAAAAGGCGAAAAATTATCAATTACATAAAGAAAAAAATGAACTCAAATTATTTAATGAGAATTTGAAAAATTACTTAGAAAAATTTACCAATGGTAAGAATAGTCTAACACAAATTCTTTGTAAACAAGTAACTCCTAGATATACTACCAGTATAAGATATTAACCTGGAAAAAAGAACTTTGCTGAAAAATATGGAAAAACTATATTTGTGCCTAAAACAGACAAATATTCTGCAAGTTCCAGTACTTGGAACTCTTAGATTACATCTAGTTTCAAAAGTCTAAATAGATTTTACTTATCGGATGATTTACAATTTTCATTTATGAAAACCATGAAGCAAGTTTGGGTTCCCAAAGAATTTATTACTAATGTTTCTGGACCCACGAAAATATGGGTACCAAAATATTCTCTTTTTTGAATATAATGTTGGAAAAATACTTGAATAGCTCCTGTAAAAGATTATGGTACTTGGAAAGTGGATGTCCAAGACACAAGATAGAAGATTAATAATGCTTCAAGAATTTTATAACGATTGATGGTGGGCATTTCGCCTTCCATGACAATGCTAAAGGAAAAATAATTTTCCTCAACTAGATTGGTACCTCTAACTCCGTTTTAATTTCTAAAGTACTTTTTGTTGATGGAATAAAATATAATCTGCTTAGTATTTCATAGTTATGTGATGATGGTTTTCATGTTAAATTTTAAAATAATTATTTCAATGTTTTTAATTATAAGAATTAATTAGTATTTTCTTCTTTTAGGAGTGAAAATATTTATGTTGTTAACTTAGATTCTTTAGTTTATCAAAATGTTTCATGATTAAGTGTATTTCAGAAAGGGTCTTGGATTTGGAATAGAAGTCTAGGGGACTGCAATATACACTCCCTTATAAATCTTACTAGAAAAATTTTAGTCAAGGATCTACCCAAAATTGTGTTTCCAAATGATAATGTCTATAATCCTTGTCAAAAGGGTAGACAACACCAAATCTCTTTCAATCCAAAGAAAAAAGTTTCAACTTCTCAACCTCTCAAGTCGGTTCACATGGATTTTTTTAGAACTTTTAGAGTCTCAAGTATTAATGGTAAGCACTATGTCTATGTTCTTGTAGATGACTAATCTATATTTACTTGGAACTTATTTTTGGCTCAGAAAAGTTAAGCATGCTCTCATTTTACCAAGAATGATAAGACTGTAGAAAATATTAGTGGTATTAGAATTAAATCCCTAAGAAGTGACCATGGTCATGAGTTTGAATCCTTTTTCTCACAAAAAGGCTATATTCATAACTTCTCTACCCCTAAGAAATCTCAACAAAATAGTGTTGCAGAAAGAATAAATAGAACCCTACACGAAATTTATAGAACCATGCATAGTGAGTATGAACTACCTATATACTATTGGGAAGAGGATATTAATGAAAAATGCTATATAATCAATAGAGTGTTGATTAAACAAATCCTTAAATGACATACCTATGAGTTGTGGAACAATATAAAACCCAAGGTTAACTGCTTCAATGTTTTTGGTTGTAAAGTCTATATCCTTAACAATAAGGATAATCTGGAAAAAATTTCCTCCAAGAGTGATGATAGAATTTTTCTAGGTTATTTAATTTCTAGTAAAGCCTATAAAGTATTCAATAAGAAAACTAAATGTTTGGAAGAATCTGTACCTGTCAAATTTGATGAAAGAGATCCACATGAACCTAAGACCTCACTAGAAAATCTTAAGGATGATATATTGAATTTGGACATCAACGATAAATCTTCTGACCATCATATAAAATAATCTATTAAAACATCCAGTTTTGGAAATTCCCCAGATTTGATCCATAATGAATCCGAACCTATTAAAGAATCTGAAATCACTGGCCCTTCTTTTTCTAGATCTGTTGAAACCCTTAAGAACCATCCTCTAGATGTTGTTGATGGAGATTTAGATAAAGGAAAACCAACTAGAGATTCTATAAGAAATCAGGTTGAACATTAAGCCTTTATGTCATAAATTGAACCTGAAAACATTAATGAGGCAATCAATGATGAATTTTGGGTGATGGAAATGCAAGAGGAATTAAATCATTTTGAAATAAATAAAGTCTGGAAAATTGTGGATAGACCTAAAGACATCTTGACCATAGGCAGTAAATGAGTGTTTGGAAATAAAGTATATGAATTTGGGACCATGGTAAGAAATAAATCTAGATTGGTTACTCAATGTTAAATTCAAGAAGAAGGGATTGATTATGAGGAAACTTTTACACTAATTTCTAGACTTGAATCCATTAGAATACTTATAGCATATGCAGCACATCTAAATTTCAAACTATATCAAATGGATGTCAAGAGTTCATTCCTAAATAGGTATATATCTGAGGTTGTTTTTTTTGATGAACCCATAGTTTTACAAACCCTCATTTTCCAAATATTGTTTTTAAATTAAAAAAATATTTATATGGTTTGAAAAAAGATCCAAGGTCTTGGTATGATTGACTAAGTTGTTTTCTTATTTCTAAATGTTTTACAAAAGGTATAGCTGATCTTAATATCTTTATGAATGGAGTCTCTAAAGATGTTTTAGTTGTTCACACCTATGTTGATGATATTATTTTTGGATCTTCAAAAAATTATTTACGTATTGATTTTTCAAAGATGATGAAAAATGAATTTGAAATGAGTTTGATGGGTGAACTAAAACTCTTTCTTGGATTTAAAATATTTAAAAATATGGAAGGTATTATTTTAAATCAAATTAAATATACTAAAGATCTTATAAAACGTTTTGGTTTAGGTAATATTAAAAGTAGTGATACATTAACGAGTACCACCTGTAAGTTGGATGTTTATGAGAATGTTAAATCACTTGATCAAACCACTTAGAGAGGAATGATTGGGAGTTTACTCTTCTTGACTTCTAGTGGACCTGATACTATGTTTAGTGTGTATATGTCTGATCGTTTTCTATAAAATCCTATAGAATCACATCTTCTTGCTTAAAAGGATTTTCAAATACCTCAAACATACTACCAACTTAGGACTATTTTATCCTATAGGACAATCATTTGACTTAGTTAGCTATTCAAGTGTTGATTTTAGTGGTTGTAAGTTAGATAGAAAAATAACCTTTGGAAAATGTCACCTTTTGGGAATGTAACTAGTTTAATGGTGTAGTAAAAAAGGAAAATTCTATTGCGTTGTCTACTAATGAAGCAGAATACATAGTTACTAGTGGTTGTTGTACTCAGATTTTGTGGATGAAACACACCTTTCTAGACTATGGATATCAGTTCAGAAATGTCCCTATAAATTGTGATAACCCAAGTTCTATTAATGTATCAAAAAATCATGTTTCTCATTCTAGAACAAATCATATTGATGTAAGACATAACTTTTTGAGAGATCATTATCAAAGAGGTGATACTGATTTAGAATTCATTGGCATAGAACATCATCTTGTGGAAATGTTCACTGAGCCATTAAATTCTTAAAGGATGAATAACATCATACATAAATTTGGATTGATTAACATTGAGTGAAAAAATTATTGTCTTAGTTTAATATCTCAGTTTACTATCTCAAGATTACTGTCTCGGGATTAATATCTCACAGCTTGTTGTCTTTTTTCGTTGTCTCATTTGTTATGGTCGCACCATTTTCAGTCACACAGTAATATTGACACATTGAATGCTTGTACTGGTCTCACCGTATTATTTAATGTTACTTTTTAAATATTTATTTTGGTATTGCATGTTATATTTACCACGTCTTTTTATTTTTTTGACGTTTGAACCCCCT
The DNA here is from genome assembly GCA_963277665.1 of Viscum album. NCBI lineage: Eukaryota > Viridiplantae > Streptophyta > Magnoliopsida > Santalales > Viscaceae > Viscum > Viscum album. The sequence continues at coordinate 1,460,519,896 of OY728121.1, forward strand.
AAATGATAAATACATATCAATTCACTTCTCTCGAGCTCACTTCTCTTGAAACAAAAACCCTCTATCTATCTCAAACCACTTTCCCTCCTCATCCTTCTTGAGCCCATGTTGAATGCCCAAGATGAAGCATCCATACCCGTCGACTCCATAAAAGCACAGGTCTCAAAATGAAAAAAAGAAATCTCATGTTATAATGCCTGAGAAACAACTAAACCAAGGTCTTGAGGATCACAAAGTTGTTCCAGAAAAGGAAATCTGTGAAAAGTGGCTCTTAACTAGTAAGTCTCTGGTTCTATGAGTTCTAAGAGAATAAGGATGAGTTTACCAAGGATAAAATATCCATCTACCCATGGCTTGTTTTTGAGCTTTATTAGTATGTTCAGTTTTCCTTCAATTCAAAGGATGATTTTGTGGTTAGGAGAATGGTAAATGGTCAAAGATGCATTTTTTCTTCAAGGTTATGGGCTTCCTACATAGAAATACCAAATGAAGTGATTTTTTAGGAATACCAAAGAGTTCATCCTCACACAGTGACGTGTGTATCCTAGAAGATGCTCTTGGATGTTTGACTAGAAATAAGGCAAAGAGAAAGGAAAATTTCTACCAAGTTTGATGGTGAATCAAAGGTTGTTGTTCAAGTTTGTTCAACAACTCATCTTTCCAAGAAATGAGTATTTTTTCACTCTTAAGTATCATGACGTATTTTTTATTAATCTTTTGAAGAATGGACACAAAATCAAATTGTGTAAGTATATTATACTTCAAATGTATGATATGCTCAAAACAAAATCAAAGTCCACTACCCTTTTTTATTTGAGGTTCACTTTTTCTATTCTTCTATCCAATGGTGTGGTTGGATGGAATGAAGAAGTACTTCAGAAATGTGATTTATATATCTCTAAGGCTATTTGTAGGAGAGTGAAGATAAGCTAGAATCCATGGAAGAAATTATGTGCTAAGGATAATGATAAGTTGTATGAGGATTTTAAACCTATTGAAAATCCCTCCAGACCTAAAAATGTATATGATCCTAGATTAGAAGCTGATAAAATTTTGGAATATTTGTATAAAGAAACAGATGATGATGTTAGTGAAGGATTTTTGAGAGTATCTCCTGATATATCACCTCTCTAAAAAGGTAATGTTGATGCAAGTTAAATGGTTAAAGATTCTTATAATGGAAGTGTTAGTATAGAAAAAGTTCCTACGATAGTGGAAGATCTTCCTATTTATATAGATTCTGCTACTGCAGAATAGTTTGAAGAAAAAATTAAACTTGAAATAATCTTATCTGCTGATGAAATAATGAAACATGCCTTTCAGATAGCTAGATAAGAGATGGGTGAAACTGAGAGAGGTGAGAATTTAGGTATGGGTCAAGAGACCGAATCTATTAGTCCTAGAAGAGATGCACTTGTTGAGGGGGAGCTTCACCGCATCTTAGAAAGTATTCAACTTCTAAACCCTATTGACCAAACTTATATAGATACCTGCTATAGGTTTCCCTGTTATTTTGACGTGGATAATACAAAAGAGTCCTTAGTAAAAGGAATATATCTTTCCACCATGTTTCAATTGAAACCAATTTCTACCATAGAAGTATCATATGTTAAGGAATCTGGACCTATTTCAGTTCTTGTTCCTGATCCTGCTCAAGAATATTCTGATTTTGCGACTCATAGTGATCTAATAGTTTTTTAATATAACGTATTGTCTGGATTTGGGAAGCTATTAGAGTCTCAAACTACACTTGTGACAAACCTCAGTTAAAGGGATGTTGCACTGCTATTAGAGAAAATTATTTATCATATTCAACCAAAGATGCTTCATGAAATTTAGGAAGTTTGGATTGAGAAAAATCTTTTCAGTGATGAGGTGAAATATCTAAAAACTATGGTTGAAGATATTCAAAAAGCCTTTCCAACTACTAAATCTCCCATTTATTATCTTAGTGAAGATGATTCTGATTAGATTCCAGAGAAGTTTGTATCTATAATTCAACCAAACCTGATTACTGTGTATGAAAAAGTGGTTCAGAACAACATCATGATAGCCAATGAGATGTGTTCACTTATTAATGGACTCAATAATCTGACTAATGAATATAAAGGATGTTTAAAAAAGGATCTAAATCAACCTAAGTCTCTCACATTAGTTGTTATAGCTTCATCTGCCTATAGAAAATGATCTCAGCCTATGGATAGTGACTTGATCAAATCAGTTTTTAGAGAAGAGTTTCAGTTAGTGTTGAGTGGTGTTGATAAGGAAAGTCTCTCTGCTATCATTAAGAATAGTGACCATGTAATTGATTTGGTGAGGGTCCATTCAAATATTTCCAATGATTCTTAAGAAGAAATATCTATGAAAGTGGACATCTACATTAAGAGAATTTATTCTATGCATGAGTTGACCAATCACTTCAAGTATCTTGTAGAGAATTTGAAAATGTCTCTAGTCACTCATGCCTTTAAGGATCAAGTACAGAACATCAAGGAATTGACACCCACTCTGGGGAAATTTTTGGAAAAAATGATGATTTTGAGAGGGCCATGCAGTATGGTGGAGAGATCATCATAGACTTTATAAACCTCTTGAAGCCTTATCTCCATGTTCAGAGTACTGCAATTGTGGATCATGCAATAGATCTTTTAAGGATTGATCTACCTTTTGCAACATATCCTTCTACCTCCAACAATTTTGCACTCATGACCATGTCTTTGTCTTAGGCTCTGATCCAGATCAGACCTTTCATTATTGAGAAACCTTTTCCCTAGTATTCAACCTGACCTACTATTTCCCCTTCTATCATTAAAGGAGTTACATTGCCTTCCCTAATTACTGCTTCTACCACCTCTACTTCTGTACCTCTTTCTTCTCCATCTGATGTCCTTATAAAAGGAAAATCCAGGTCTTCTAACTCTACTAAGATGTTATTTTTTATTATAATAGGGATCAGCTGTGTTTTACTTTTTTATTCTTGTACTCGAAATTTCCCTTTTATTTATTGTAAAGTGGCATGCTATTATTTCTTCACTTGTTATTTTCTTTTTATTTGCTTGATAATCCCAAAAGGGGGAGAAATCTGATCAATTATGTTTTCCTTTTTTTCTTGTACTCAAAATTTTCCTTTTATTTAATGGAAAGTGGCCTGCTATTGTTTCTTCACTTATTATTTTCTTTTTATCTGTTTGATAATCCCAAAAGGGGGAGCAATCATACAAATGAATTTCAAGAGGAGAACATATTTTCCCTTATACTATAAGGGATAAAAATAATAAGGAGGATATATAAGGGGAAATGATTACCCTTTATGCTATTTATTATATATATGCATTAATATCTTGATTTGATAAGTAATCTATTTATTTCATTGTAAAATTTTTGTCTTGTAAATTACATGATTTGTGATCATCAAAAAAGGGGATATTGTTGGAATCATTTTGTTTTAATGCTCACAAATCATGTTTAGATATTGTTGGACTCCTCAAGTTTTAATGATTACAAATCATGTTTTATACTCGTATAACTCATGTTTTAAACTCTCACATTATCATGATTTAAAATATCATAAATCATGTTTGAATATTGTAAACTATGTCTAATCTTTTTTTTATTATGTTTCTATCTGATTATGTTTAATCTTAATCCATTCTATGAATATTTCTTCTTAATACAACTTAAAAATATTAGGCTAGGTCTATGAAACCATAAGTTTGATACCTGTTCCAGATTTTCACAAATTCGGTGACACCGTAAGCTTATTATCGGTTACATATTTTCAAAAAGGACCTTACATAATTTCTATGCTTCCATTTCCAAGACACCATAACAAGACAACATTTAGAGTTTTGAAAAAGGACTAGACACCATTACCTAATACATCGTTTATCTTACACTGTACTCTTGCTACAAATTCTATAATTTGCAAAGGACCAGACATCATATCTTTGATATTGGTTCCAGATCTCATCGCAATTGTCTCCCCATGACTGTCTCATCATGACTATCTTACCATGAATAAGGCATCGTGATTATCTCACCGCAACTGTGACACCATTCCATACTTAACTATTTTTTTGTCTTTTTCAATTTAATTTAAAGATTTTTCTAACGGCCATATGTGATTCATTTAATGACACTGATATAATTAATGTTCATTTATAGTCTTATTAGTAGATAGTATGAGGTATGAGGTGTGGAGATAGTGCATCTTGTATGTTCCAAAAGAAGAGCCTGAAATAAAAATAAAATAATGGCACTAGAGAAAATATACATAGCAGTGGATTCAATGAAAGAAGAGAGAACACCCATACCTGAAAGAATACACCGAATGAAGAATATAAAATTTCTACTAGCTGTAAACAAAGAATAACCAGGTGTGAACCGTCTTATAATCATCCTTCTAGTAACTCGAAGGGGAATAAGAAAACCTCACTACACTAAAAAATAGAACACACAACTCACGACACTATTTGTTTAGAATAGAACTGTAAATTTGCATCTGTTGCACCCAAAGAGTCCAAATCTACATTTCATGGCACATAGGGACTTATAAACTCTATCTAATAACATTTTTCTTTGTTGTGTACTATTTCATTAATTTTCTGGTAGTGTGTATATCTATATTAAAACACACATTGTGTCCTGCACCGAACTGGAGGATACAAGATATCCTCACTCAAATATATTTATACACCTTGTTTCATCCATGAATAATTGTAGAATAGGTATTTTGTGACCGGACTATTAGTTTTCCCACGTAGAACAGTGGAATAGGTCTTGTGACCTGGAAATTTTCATGTATTATTGTTAACCATGATCCATGGTGCAGAACAAAGCTTATTTTATATATTTCTTGGTGGCAGGTGATCACCAAATGAAGTGTACTAAGTCTCGGCTTGAGACTGAATCACTTTTCTTATCCATTGTTTCATTCAATTTAGTCTTTCTCTATTTTAACTCATATTTTAGAAAACTAAATTTAACTTTGATAGTTAGTCTTGGATATTTTTTATAACTATTTCACCTTACTGGAATAGTTTAAAAATTTGTAGAAATATCTTATATTTGTATTACTGGGAATTAATCAATCTTTTGAGAAACTATTTGAACAGTTAAGCTATTATAATTTTACTACATTGGTTAACTGGCCTGTTTTATTTTTAATTGGGGGAATATTTAAATAACCTTTTTAACATAAATTTTTATAAGAACTCAATTAACCCCCCTCTTGAGTGTCCAACTCTGAATAAAAACTCTTTTGATGGAAGTAACCACCAAATATAGGATAATTTGTAAGATAATGTGGATTTGATAAAAAAATAGGTAATTATCTTTGATTTAGACATCCTCTTGAGAAACTTTCAAGCCATCAAATTAAACACTTCTCCAATTTGGTCTATTTTTTTAATTTCATCTTGTAATTAAAGTATTCTGTATATTAAAAATGTTAAATTTAATGAAATTGGATCAACTTAAATCTAGGTTATGGAATGAGGATATTATTAATGTTAATTTCATTAATATCAAACTTATATCTATGTTTTGAGGGTATAAGCTTAAACTTCAGGATGAAAGGATAAGTCAATATGTGTCTAATAGAATAAATTTAGGTAAATGTGATTTATAGTTTTAAAGATATTTTAGATAGAAGTTTTGAGGTCAATTTTGATAAAAGTTAGAATAATTCTTAACCATGTATAATTAATTTACTTATTATATACAATTATTAATTTTATAAAGGAAAAAAATCTAAAAATACTATAAATGTGATGATAAGATATATGGATTGAGAGTTTTTAAAATGAGAAGTTTCTTTGATTTTTAATTTCCACTAAACTTTTCATTACTTTATCATTTTATTATCTTTTTTAAACTTTCTTTTCTATGACCCACTTAATAATATTACTCTACAATGAATGTTTAATGTAAAATTTTACTTTGTATCCTTAGTTTATGGTTTTCACATAATGATGGATGGAAGGTGGTGAAACAACAACGATGGGTGAGCAATAGATAAACTCTATTCATCTTATATATTTTCAAATGGTTAAGGAAGGGATAAATGGCACTTTTTTTGATCTAAACATGTATTGCATGGGGAAAAACTCACATTATGAATAACTATATAATCATTTTATTGGATGATCGTGAAAGAAGAGAACAGTGTAGAGGAGGGGTGTAACGTAGGGTGGATGAGGAAGTAGTTCATAATACCCTTTTGGATGATTTAGAGGAATTTTTGAAGTCACATTTAGCTAATTATTATCTAAATGATCACATAAACAGGTGACAAACTTTTCCTAGTGGGGAACATTGATGAAATATATTCACTGATGATGTGGAAATTCCATGTTATTAGTTCTAAATATTTACATTGATTATGTTGTATACTTTTTATGATTATATAGTTGATAATGAAAGTAGAAAAAAAAAATATTAAGTTAATTATTATATTAAATTAGGGTAATTTGATGACTTGAGATATCCATAAGTGTTAAAAATTATTGATGTATGGTATGATTTTCCTAAGATATCATGGATTCATAAAGGAGTACATGAGTTAATTAAAGAATGGAAATTAGTTAAATTATTATTGAATGTCATGATACTATTATGATAACATGGAATAATGAAGAAGCATGTTATTACTTAAGATGATGAGTATATTTATTTAATAAGATATGAGAAAAAAATTTGGAAATTGAAATTGAAATTTGGGATAAGTGATATGGACTTCATCTAGATACCATGTGATTATTTCAAAAAAATGAAAAATATAAAGAATTATTTTTTTAAATAATGATTATCTATAATTTTGTAAGATTAAAAAACTTCATATGGATAGTATAGATAATGAGAGACCCTAAGTATGATGTGTCTTTTCCTATGATGATATGAGCTTTTGAGAATTCTTATAGAATTTGAAGATAACTAAGGATGATGATGTAGATTGAAAAGGATAATATTAAGTGGGTATAGGGATTATTCATGAAAACTATATATATATATATATATATATATATATTCTTGTTATGATATAATGGTGTTTCCTTTAGTGATGTTATAAATAACCGATTTATAATGTAGAATTATTGTAATGATAACAAGGATAAAATGAACCTTATCAATTGAAGTGATATATTTATTAAGTTAGCAATGTAGATAAAATATAATATAGATATAAGAATATTGAGATGATTCTTTGAATCACTTATCATGATATTGATATGATTTTAGTATATAAATATTGATATAATATTATAGAGTTTTATTTAATTGAATAATCAAATAAAATATATTGAATTTTAATTTGATTTTGATATGATATGGATATGAAAAATCATATAGAATGATTCTATGACACTATGGATAGTTATGCAGGAGGTTCAGTGTAACTAATAGATATATTTTTGACTAGGATATTTGATTGTTTTTCTTGTCCACCTTTCTTTGTATGTATGATGCAATCTAGTGATTAGTGGTTATCATTGAAGTTAGTGTACTAATGTGACTACTCTTATACTCACCCAATGACTTCAGTTATATTTAGATGATTACATCTAGAATTTCTTTTCATATCACCCATTGTGGGCTATATTTTCCCAATGATATACACATATATCATTTTTTATTCACACCCAATGCTTTAGGTTTGAGTTTATTAATGATACAACAAAGAATTTATTCCCACCTTATTCACTATCCTAAGATTGAGAAAGACTATGATTCACTTGAGTGCATACACACTATCTCTCCTACAACACCAGGATCAATATGGATTCTTGTAACACCCCAAGCTTCTACGGTACGTTTCCCTTTGAATAATGCGATAGCGTGTGTTGTACGCAACCTCGAGTTCTAACACACACCACAACTAATTAAACTAGCCGTTGTGAATAGTAATACCTAATTTTTGAAATTATATATATTTTATATTTGAAAATGGACTTCATTTTTGGACTCGGAATATCGAATTCAGCCTAAGGTGAAATTTTGGTACTTTTCGGATAACTTTCATATTTTGATGAATAGTGAAAATTACTAAATTTTAATTAAAAACAACTTTTTTAATCAAAATAATTAATAGTGATAAATTATGAATTTTAGTAGTTTTAAAGTATATTTAGAATATATTTTTACCATTTAATATAATGTTGGTCATTGGACATAATTTTACAATTAAACCGAACATAAACAAGTGTCAATCTTTTGATAGTTATTATCTCTTAAAAACACGCTTTTTGTTTTGACAGCGGGAATTAATTTTAAATTAATTTCTGCCACTTCTGTGTTTTGAATTTAGGAAAATGGATTCCATATTTTGAATCAGGATGTTCAAATTGTGTAAATAGGTAACTTTTATTTTTAGACATTTTGAATAATTACTGCGGTAAATATTTTATTTACCATGGTTAAGGGTAAATCCGGTAAATAAGGGTTAAAAAAATAATATTATAATAATACTAAATTACCATAAAAACGTGTCTTAACCCTATTGGTTGATACATGGTCGACCATGGGCATCCTTGTGTCAATTTTGGGACCCCATGGATCCACTTGTAAGTGATAATGACACTTTATTTTAATTAAGTCAAAATGAATACAAAAATGACACAAGCATATATCTTTTAGAAAAACAATTGTTACATAGGGTTATATAAGTTGGATTTTAGATTATAAATATTCATTAGAAAGATAAAAAGATTTCCTACATAATGATATTTTATTTATAATTTTTAGACATTAAATAATTTATTTTATTTATGACACAATGATGATGCAATAATTACTATAATAGTGAAAAATTAAAATAATTGATATTATAAATACCCAAACAAATATAATATGAAACTTTTAATGAATTAAACTAATTTTCTAGGATAATATGATATATTAGGATTGATTTAATTGACTTTTTTCGAAGTAATCAATCTGTTATGAGTTTCACAAAAATCAACTATTGAATAGTGTCAAAATTGACATAAAAGAGTTCTTAAAACAAATATTATATTATTAATTGATATTAAATTCCTAAAAATCTAAGGTTCGGCCAATAGACTTATATTATGATAGGTTAATCATTAATGGACCACTTGGGGGTCGATTGGATGTATATAGTAAGTTTATTAACCATATAATATAAAAATACAAAGAGACATTGTAAAAGTGAAACTAATTAACTTAGAGTTAATACTTAAAGATAAGGTTAATATAAGTACCCAAACCTGTCTAAATTCTATTGGTTGAGTTGTTTTCGACCTATCCCCACCTTAACCTTTGAATAGTCAATTTTGGAGCCATTAGAAACCGAATATGAATTTATTATAAATTAATATTTCTAACTTTTCCAAAGGTGCCCCTCACCCCTCTTATAAAAGGGCACTCCTCCTTCTCATTTCTTCACACCTTCAAAGCCTTTTGGTTCGGCCAAACTCTGCCCAAATACTCTCCCAACATCCCTCACTACAACCTAGAGGCCTTAGTTTGATCAGAAAGCCAACCTAAGGAGCCCTTTTGATCAAATCAAAAGGAAGAACCCGAAGAAGAGGTAATGATTTCACCACCCTTTTCTAAGTTCATTTCTTCTTCCACTTCTTCTTCCTTTGTTCTTACCATTCTGAAATAATAACTCCAGTATCTCACATATACTGTGATGTTATTATAAATATGGTACAATCATATTCAGTATTCTATCCACCCTTTGAATAACATGTCACCATACGTGCGTACGTACGGCTTACCGTCTCCACGTCGTGGTGTAATTGTTATTCAATATAATATTATTTGGATGGGTATAATAATGATGTGTAACTCATGTAAATAATAAATATAACATGTTAATGATTCTGTATATATGATATACCATTCATTTATATATTATTTTAATATCAAAAGAATGATATTGTCGCTCGTGCGTACGTACGGACTACCGTCTCCACGAACGCGATGAGATTCATTCTCCATCGTAATCATTCAAGTATAATTATCATTTGATGATTTAAAAATGATGTTTAATGACTAGATATCATTCTGGATATGAATAAGATACAACAACCATGGCTTATGTAACAAAACATATAAAAGAAAATGAGTAAGTTAACACCCGAAACGATGATAATTCTAAGATATTATTAATAAATCAATGTTAAAAGATCATATATGATACCATATTAATATATATGATTCTTGTATAATTTAATAACAATTATTTCACCATTATACAGGAGGTTAGCCTACCCCAACCAAGGAAAAAGTACAAGGTAAGGGTTATTTCACAATCTCTTCTTTATCCGAGGTTGTTTATACGTAATAATCTACTGGGATCTCGTTATCATCCACATCCATGTTTCTTCAAAATGTATTTCAAAACATTTTTACTATTTACAAGAATATGGGTTAAAGTCATTTATACCCTTGTTTGACTTTTTATAAGAGGTTTATAAAGGAATCTTTCCGTCGTTTTCAAAACAAGGTCCTTTTTAACCTTTTCGACAGAATTGAGGTAAGAATGTTTTTTTTAACTTATACGGCGGGTGCGGTTATTTTACGCCGTTATAAAATCTTCAAAGCTTTCCTTACAAGCTTATAAGAATATTTTCAAAGAAAATGTTTTATTTTATATGGATCTTAAATTATTTCAAAATAAAAGGAGATATTTCTTTAAAAAGAATTTTGATTTCATCTATGTCAACATCCTTTGATGGATTTTAAGATTATTTGAAGTTGATTTATTATGATACAAAACTTCTATATTGTATTGAAGGTTTTGTGATATGTTTGACTGTGGATGTGCTATTTTTATACCATTCATAGTTTATTGTGAAAGTATTGACATTCTGTATGCTAGTTTTAATACGAATGTTTATGTTATGTTTAAACCTTTTCATATGGGAATGCATTGGACTTAATAAGTGACGGGTGGAGCCCGCTATAGCTCCTCGATGCATCGGTAGGTCTCATGAGACAAACTAGTGTCTTGGCACAAGGCCTTGACAAAATCTTATTTGTAGTCTTGGCACGAGGCCTTGGCTATGTGGTTATGATAGTCTGGCATTATGCATTCCAACATTATGAAAGTGGTTATTGATATTGCATGTGATTATTCGATTAGTAGAATATCCATGTTAACAAGTAAATGGCATTATTTCATTTTACTTTTGCCATACTATGTTGAAGTTCAATTTTAAAAGGCTTTTGTTTTAGTAATTCATTGCCTTAAATGTTTGTGCTTATTTTGAATGTTCCGCTATATTGTTATCCTTACTGGGCATTTGAGCTCACCCCTTTTCTATGTTTTATTTTTCCCAGGTAGTGAAGAAGTAAATTATGAATGACTTGCAGGGATATTATGAGGGGTTAATAGTGTGGATATGATGACCTTGTTGTTGTAGTAGTTTTTCACTTTGAAATGTAATGTAAAACTTTATGATTATATCTAGTGTTTCCAAGGCTACTAAACCAATCGGTCTTTCGAGATTTGATCTTCTTGTGATCATGCCAATGTTATGTAATAATGCACCGACTCTGGGTAGCTGGGGTCGGGGCGTTACAGTTGGTATCAGAGGAAGTTTAGTACAAACCTTGGAAACTAGATTTAGATAAACTCTGATTAGAGCACGTAGACCTAAGATGAACTTTGAGGATTAGTATAGAAGAACTTCCTAGAATTTTGGTATTGTAGAGATTTTGTGAGTTTTCCGAGCAATACATCCCTGTCTGGATACGAGCAGGTAGAGGCGGCTCTGGCACAGATGTACCTAGGGGTAAAACCCGAAAACACCGCTTTGAGCTAGACTCGAACGGGAACTGGTGCACGACAACGGGCCTTGCTGCACTCTTGGTTACGACACTCCCGGGGGATATGCTTAGGATAACTCTCATTATCTTTACAAATCATTATGAAGGGTTTATGAGTATATACTTCCTCAAAGAAAACATTTTTATGATTGTGGATTATATCCATAAATAGTTCAATTTATGTTAAGTGTTTTATAAGTATGGGATTATGTATTTTGATTCATAAACTGATCTAGTTTATGCCATTGTTTAGAAATGGCGCCTAGTGGAAGAAATGGAAACCGTATCAATGCACGCACTCCATGTAGGGATTGCCCTCCTGCTCAAGATAATTATAGTGGGGCTGGTGATGCAACTGGTGCTGATCAGCTAATCACCGTACTGGGACAACTTACTCAGGTTATGAATAATAACCTTACCCGTATGGAGCACCCTGATCCGCAGCGTGGAGGATCAATGTTAGATCGATTCATGAGACAACAACCACCAACGTTCTATGGGAGTACAAATCCCTTAGTAGCTGAGCAATGGATATTTTCCCTAGAGAAAATATTTCAGGCTTTGGGGAGCAGTGAAAGGGAAAAAGTTATCATGGCAGTTTACCGCCTCACTGGAGATGCTGATCAATGGTGGTCATTGATTCAAAATACGAAGGAAGATGATGAAGTATCAAATATGGAATGGAGGGAGTTCAAAGATCTGTTTTTAGAAAAATACTTTCCTCACGACCATCGAGCAGATATGGAAAGGCAATTTCTGAGTCTGAGACAAAAGGAGGATGATAATGTCACAAAGTATGAGGCTAACTTTACAAGGTTAGCGAGGTATGCTGGAGATTATATTCGCAACCCAAGAAGTAAGATTGATCGTTTCTTTGATGGGTTAAAACCATTTCTCCGTCGAGCATTAGTCTCACAATCCTTTTCGTCGTACGAAGACATTGTCTCATGTGCTATCAAGACCGAAAAAGAATTCTCTAAGTATTATGAATTTAAAGCGAAGCAAGAGAAGAAGAGACCTGCTGATCAATCTGGGAATGGAAATAAGGGGAAAAAGGGAAAGGTTGAATATCCATCTTGTGGTAAATGTGGGAAGAAACATCCCGGTACTTGCTTGAAGGGAATGGGAGTCTGTTACAAGTGTGGTGAAAAAGGCCACCAAGCTCATGATGGCAAGGGGAAGAAGGAAGCTACCAACGTTCAGTGCTACAATTGCAGGGAGATGGGGCATTATGCAAATGCATGTCCTAAGCGTCAGGAGAACTTACCTCAGAAAATGCCAAGGGATCAAGGCCAGGCTTATGCTATCACTACTGCTGAGGTAGAAACTCCGAAAGACGTGGTGTCAGGTAATTTAATGGTTTCCTCAAGTTTAGCAAATGCATTATTTGATTCTGGATCATCGCATTGTTTCATATCTTCCCAGTTTGCTAAGAAAATTAGATATTTCCAATTTGATTTAATAAGGGAGTTGTCAGTTAAAACTCCTAAGGGAAGTATCGTTGCAACAAAGTTTTGTGAATCAGTCCCCATTAGAGCACATAAATTTTCTTTATCTGCTGATCTCATCGTCATACCTATGATTGAGTTTGATATAATCCTCGGTATGGACTGGCTTTCGGACTATGATGCGAAGATTTATTGTAAGAAGAAAGAGGTTACGATTCTTGATGATAATGATAAGGACCACCTTATTTTTAGAGCAGAATCGTCACCACCTAATTCTTATTTAGATCCACCCCCTGTAGCTCAACTTAATTCAATTATTGGGGAGGAAGAGAATGAAGTAACTATCAGTGAGGAAAGGAATGTTCAAATAGAGGATGTACCTGTTGTGAAAGAATTTGTAGATGTATTTCCGGAAGATTTACCTGGACATCCTCCAGAACGAGAAGTTGAGTTTTCCATTGATTTGATTCCTGGATCAAGGCCTATATCGAAGACCCCTTATAGAATGGCCACTGTAGAGTTAGTCGAACTAAAGAAACAACTAGAGGAATTGAGTAATAAGGGATTTATTCGCCCTAGTGTTTCTCCATGGGGAGCCCCTGTTCTTTTTGTTAAAAAGAAAGATGGATCTATGAGGTTATGTATCGATTACAGGGAGATCAATGCTATAACGGTAAAGAACAAGTATCCCCTACCTCGTATTGATGATTTATTTGACCAACTGCATGGAGCTCAATACTTTTCAAAGATTGACCTTCGATCTGGATACCATCAGTTGTGTGTAAAGAAGGAAGACATTCCGAAGACAGCATTTCGAACCAGGTACGGGCATTACGAGTTTACTGTAATGCCGTTTGGATTGACTAATGCACCCTCTGTATTCATGGATCTGATGAATAGAGTTTTCAAGGAGTATCTCGATGAATTTGTGGTGGTATTTATTGATGATATCTTGGTATACTCCAAAACCTACGAAGATCATGAAAATCACTTGCGCATTATCTTGAAGACTCTAAGGAGGCATGAATTATATGGGAAGTTTAGCAAGTGTGAATTCTGGCTTCAGGAGATTTCTTTTCTTGGCCATATTGTCTCTAAAGATGGAATCTATGTTGATCCTTCTAAGACCAAAGCAATCCAAGAATGGCCAGCACCTACGAGTATAACTGAGGTACGTAGTTTTATTGGCTTGGCAGGTTATTATCGACGTTTCGTCCAGAATTTTGCCCGATTGGCTAACCCATTAACGAAGCTCACACGTAAAGGGGTTAAATTTGTTTGGACAAAAGAGTGTGAAGAATGTTTCGAAGAACTGAAGAGAAGATTAGTCAATGCTCCTATATTGACTCTACCATCGGGGAATGATGGGTTCGTTATTTATAGTGATGCATCAAAGAAAGGACTTGGTTGTGTCCTTATGCAGAATGATAGAGTTATTGCCTATGCATCACGACAGTTGAAAATTCATGAACAAAACTATCCTACTCATGATCTCGAGTTAGCAGCAGTGATCTTTGCTTTGAAAATATGGAGGCACTACGTCTATGGTGAAAAATGTGAGATTTATACTGATCATAAGAGTTTGAAGTATATTTTCTCACAAAAAGAACTCAACATGAGGCAAAGGAGATGGCTTGAATTACTCAAGGATTATGATTGTACGATACACTACCACCCAGGGAAAGCAAACAAGGTGGCAGATGCTTTGAGCAGAAAAGACCATGGAGTTTTGAACAATATGAGAATTGAAAGGGATCCAATTTTCATGGAGCTAGTGAAGATGGACATAGGAATAACCAGGGAAGGTGAAACATCAATGCTTTTTCAAATGGTTGCCAAACCATCTTTACTAGAAAGGATTAAGAGTTCTCAGACTGATGATGAAGAATTCCAAAATAATATTAAAGCTGTGAATGATGGGAGATTGAGAGACTTTGCGTATGAAGGTGGAATTTTGAAATTCGGGAAGAGACTTTGTGTTCCCAATATACCTAATCTAAAAAGAGAATTGCTGGATGATGCTCATAGTTCCAATTTCTCTATACACCCTGGGAGCACCAAAATGTATAGAGATTTGAAGGAACATTTTTGGTGGGACAACATGAAGAGGGAGATTGCTGATTTTGTATCAAGATGTATGGTTTGTCAACAAGTGAAAGCTGGAAGGCAACAGCCTGGAGGAGTCATGCAACCTCTTCCCATACCGGAGTGGAAATGGGACAATATTACGATGGACTTTGTCATGGGGCTACCAAAGACTCCTAGAAGGAACGATGCAATATGGGTTATTGTTGATCGTCTTACCAAGTCAGCACATTTTCTTGCTATAAGAGAAGATCTACCCCTGGAACGTCTAGCAAGACTATATATTAATGAAGTTGTGAGACTTCATGGAGTACCCCTATCAATTGTTTCGAATCGTGATCCCCGTTTTACTTCAAGGTTTTGGAAAAGTCTTCAGAAATCCCTGGATACTGAACTTCATTTGAGCACTGCTTACCACCCTCAGACAGACGGACAATCAGAACGGACTATTCAAACCTTAGAAGACATGTTGAGATCTTGCTCACTTGACTTTCAGGGTATGTGGGATCAATATTTACCACTGGTAGAATTTTCCTATAACAATAGCTTCCATTCGAGTATACAGATGGCACCATATGAAGCGTTATACGGAAAGAGATGTCGTACACCAACCTGTTGGGATGACGTTGGTGAAAGAAAACTTGTAGGCCCAGAGCTGGTGGAGGAAACGGTGGAAAAGGTGAAAGTAATCCAAAATCACATCAAAGCAGCTCAAAGTAGGCAGAAGAGCTATGCCAATAATCGAAGGAAGGATTTGGAATTTCAAGTCGGTGATCATGTTTTTCTGAAGTTATCTCCGTGGAAGGGAGTCATACGTTTTGGTAAGAAAGGTAAATTGAGTCCCAGGTACATCGGACCCTTCGAAATTCTAGAACGAATTGGGGCAGTAGCTTACCGATTGGCAATGCCGCCAAGTCTCTCCAAAGTTCACGATGTATTCCACGTATCTCTGTTGAGGAAATACATGCCTGACCCAACGCATGTACTCACCTATGAAGATTTAGAACTGGAACCTAATTTGTCTTATTGCGAAGAGCCCATCAAGATTCTTGATACGAGAGAACAAGTGCTGAGAAACCGGACGACGCGTCTGGTAAAAGTTTTGTGGAGGAATCATAAGATGGAAGAGGCAACGTGGGAACCCGAGGAACTTATGATGAAGAACCACCCGAGTCTTTTTATGCAGTAATACCCTAGAAATTGCGAGGACGCAATTATTTGAAGGAGGGGAGAATGTAACACCCCAAGCTTCTACGGTACGTTTCCCTTTGAATAATGCGATAGCGTGTGTTGTACGCAACCTCGAGTTCTAACACACACCACAACTAATTAAACTAGCCGTTGTGAATAGTAATACCTAATTTTTGAAATTATATATATTTTATATTTGAAAATGGACTTCATTTTTGGACTCGAAATATCGAATTTAGCCTAAGGTGAAATTTTGGTACTTTTCGGATAACTTTCATATTTTGATGAATAGTGAAAATTACTAAATTTTAATTAAAAACAACTTTTTTAATCAAAATAATTAATAGTGATAAATTATGAATTTTAGTAGTTTTAAAGTATATTTAGAATATATTTTTAACATTTAATATAATGTTGGTCATTGGACATAATTTTACAATTAAACCGAACATAAACAAGTGTCAATCTTTTGATAGTTATTATCTCTTAAAAACACGCTTTTTGTTTTGACAGCGGGAATTAATTTTAAATTAATTTCTGCCACTTCTGTGTTTTGAATTTAGGAAAATGGATTCCATATTTGGAATCAGGATTTTCAAATTGTGTAAATAGGTAACTTTTATTTTTAGACATTTTGAATAATTACTGCGGTAAATATTTTATTTACCATGGTTAAGGGTAAATCCGGTAAATAAGGGTTAAAAAATAATATTATAATAATACTAAATTACCCTAAAAACGTGTCTTAACCCTATTGGTTGATACATGGTCGACCATGGACATCCTTGTGTCAATTTTGGGACCCCATGGATCCACTTGTAAGTGATAATGACACTTTATTTTAATTAAGTCAAAATGAATACAAAAATGACACAAGCATATATCTTTTAGACAAACAATTGTTACATAGGGTTATATAAGTTGGATTTTAGATTATAAATATTCATTAGAAAGATAAAACGATTTCCTACATAATTATATTTTATTTATAATTTTTAGACATTAAATAATTTATTTTATTTATGACACAATGATGATGCAGTAATTACTATAATAGTGAAAAATTAAAATAATTGATATTATAAATACCCAAACAAATATAATATGAAACTTTTAATGAATTAAACTAATTTTCTAGGATAATATGATATATTAGGATTGATTTAATTGACTTTGTTCGAAGTAATCAATCTGTTATGAGTTTCACAAAAATCAACTATTGAATAGTGTCAAAATTGACATAAAAGAGTTCTTAAAACAAATATTATATTATTAATTGATATTAAATTCCTAAAAATCTAAGGTTCGGCCAAGAGACTTATATTATGATAGGTTAATCATTAATGGACCAATTGGGGGTCTATTGGATGTATATAGTAAGTTTATTAACCATATAATATAAAAATACAAAGAGACATTGTAAAAGTGAAACTAATTAACTTAGAGTTAATACTTAAAGATAAGGTTAATATAAGTACCCAAACCTGTCTAAATTCTATTGGTTGAGTTGTTTTCGACCTATCCCCACCTTAACCTTTGAATAGTCAATTTTGGAGCCATTAGAAACCGAATATGAATTTATTATAAATTAATATTTCTAACTTTTCCAAAGGTGCCCCTCACCCCTCTTATAAAAGGGCACTCCTCCTTCTCATTTCTTCACACCTTCAAAGCCTTTTGGTTCGGCCAAACTCTGCCCAAATACTCTCCCAACATCCCTCACTACAACCTAGAGGCATTAGTTTGATCAGAAATCCAACCTAAGGAGCCCTTTTGATCAAATCAAAAGGAAGAACCCGAAGAAGAGGTAATGATTTCACCACCCTTTTCTAAGTTCATTTCTTCTTCCACTTCTTCTTCCTTTGTTCTTACCATTCTGAAATAATAACTCCAGTATCTCACATATACTGTGATGTTATTATAAATATGGTACAATCATATTCAGTATTCTATCCACCCTTTTAATAACATGTCACCATACGTGCGTACGTACGGCTTACCGTCTCCACGTCGTGGTGTAATTGTTATTCAATATAATATTATTTGGATGGGTATAATAATGATGTGTAACTCATGTAAATAATAAATATAACATGTTAATGATTCTGTATATATGATATACCATTCATTTATATATTATTTTAATATCAAAATAATGATATTGTCGCTCGTGCGTACGTACGGACTACCGTCTCCATGAACGCGATGAGATTCATTCTCCATCGTAACCATTCAAGTATAATTATCATTTGATGATTTAAAAATGATTTTTAAGGACTAGATATCATTCTGGATATGAATAAGATACAACAACCATGGCTTATGTAACAAAACATATAAAAGAAAATAGGTAAGTTAACACCCGAAACGATGATAATTCTAAGATATTATTAATAAATCAATGTTAAAAGATCATATATGATATCATATTAATATATATGATTCTTGTATAATTTAATAACAATTATTTCACCATTATACAGGAGGTTAACCTACCCCAACCAAGGAAAAAGTACAAGGTAAGGGTTATTTCACAATCTCTTCTTTATCCGAGGTTGTTTATACGTAATAATCTACTGGGATCTCGTTATCATCCACATCCATGTTTCTTCAAAATGTATTTCAAAACATTTTTACTATTTACAAGAATATGGGTTAAAGTCATTTATACCCTTGTTTGACTTTTTATAAGAGGTTTATAAAGGAATCTTTCCGTCGTTTTCAAAACAAGGTCCTTTTTAACCTTTTCGACAGAATTGAGGTAAGAATGTTTTTTTTAACTTATACGGCGGGTGCGGTTATTTTACGCCGTTATAAAATCTTCAAAGCTTTCCTTACAAGCTTATAAGAATATTTTCAAAGAAAATGTTTTATTTTATATGGATCTTAAATGATTTCAAAATAAAAGGAGATATTTCTTTAAAAAGAATTTTGATTTCATCTATGTCAACATCCTTTGATGGATTTTAAGATTATTTGAAGTTGATTTATTATGATACAAAACTTCTATATTGTATTGAAGGTTTTGTGATATGTTTGACTGTGGATGTGATATTTTTATACCATTCATAGTTTATTGTGAAAGTATTGACATTCTGTATGCTAGTTTTAATACGAATGTTTATGTTATGTTTAAACCTTTTCATATGGGAATGCATTGGACTTAATAAGTGACGGGTGGAGCCCGTTATAGCTCCTCGATGCATCGGTAGGTCTCATGAGACAAACTAGTGTCTTGGCACAAGGCCTTGACAAAATCTTATTTGTAGTCTTGGCACGAGGCCTTGGCTATGTGGTTATGATAGTCTGGCATTATGCATTCCAACATTATGAAAGTGGTTATTGATATTGCATGTGATTATTCGATTAGTAGAATATCCATGTGAACAAGTAAATGGCATTATTTCATTTTACTTTTTCCATACTATGTTGAAGTTCAATTTTAAAAGGCTTTTGTTTTAGTAATTCATTGCCTTAAATGTTTATGCTTATTTTGAATGTTCCGCTATATTGTTATCCTTACTGGGCATTTGAGCTCACCCCTTTTCTATGTTTTATTTTTCCCAGGTAGTGAAGAAGTAAATTATGAATGACTTGCAGGGATATTATGAGGGGTTAATAGTGTGGATATGATGACCTTGTTGTTGTAGTAGTTTTTCACTTTGAAATGTAATGTAAAACTTTATGATTATATCTAGTGTTTCCAAGGCTACTAAACCAATCGGTCTTTCGAGATTTGATCTTCTTGTGATCATGCCAATGTTATGTAATAATGCACTGACTCTGGGTAGCTGGGGTCGGGGCGTTACAATGCTGATGCATTGATTGCATAATTTTTATCACCCATAATTCTAGGTATAAGGAAGACTAGTTGTAGAGGTGCTATTATAAAGTGATACTATCAATATAGGTACTTCTCTAATATGATACAGTTGTGAATCTTGGATAATTCATTGTATAGGTAATTTGTAATGGGATGTGCGACATGACATAACTATTTTATTTCATTTTTCACATGTTTTGTGTTTTCACTACAGTTCATGTTAGTGTTATTGGGGACTAGTGGGGACTTGTTTTATTTTTCGACAACTATACACAAGTGGTACATGTTTGAGTTCCAAAATCTATCATGGTGGGAATATGATGATTATTTGTATGGTTATAGTGTTATGATCATTAACCCTCTCTGAGAGACTGAGGATCCATATTTTGTCATAAGGTTCCTTATGACCTCTAATGGGACATAGTTCATTAGGGGCCTTCATAATTTGATATTATTAAGTGTTAGTATGTATATCTACATAAATAATTTTTTATTTTTTGATAATGGGAGTGGTGAGATATGTTTGGATTGAAATTAAAAGAATTTAATATGTTAATATGATCCTTGATTAATTATTCTATGATTCTTGTTTTTCTCTACATTTTATATGTTGAAAATTCACATGGATACTATTAGTTTTTGGGAGTCAACTCACAACATGGAATGACCATTCTTAGCATTACTACACACCCCTCCATGCACTCTCCGGTGTTTTTCACTCTTATGTTCATGAATATCTACAGGGGTGGTTAGGGGATAATATTGGATGAAATATATGTATTAGAGATTTTGATGTTCATGGATTAGAGTTTTTATTGGGAAGTTAATATTGGTTTCATCCATATTTATATATTTCTTTAATTTCATCTATATAGGATGAGTTACGTGTATGTGAAGATTCATTTGTTAATTTTTAATAATATTATAGAGATGTTTGTTATGTATACATATTTTATATTAATTTTTTGGATATTTATTTAAGTCATGGTGGATGATGTTTCATGATAATAGGTGGAAAATTATGTCATGAGTGATGCCTCCCATTATTTTTGAGTTGATACCTTATCACAAATCACTAACCACTAGCCTATTGAAGACGAGACTCAGCATTTCACTTGTTGGTTTGCTAGGAAATTAAAACATTGGTTACTATGAACTAAAATTTTTCCAATTTAAAACCAAGTTGATCTATTCGCATCTTTAAAAAATTTGCCTTAAATTTTTGAGATAATCATAAATTGTTTGACCAATAAGGGAAAATCATCCATAAAAATATCAATAATCCTATCTTTGATATCCTAAAATTCCACCAACATACACCTTTGAAAGTTAGTAGGTGTTCTTCATAATCCAATGGAATACACCTATAATAAAACATCCCATATTTAAAATTAAAGGTCATATTTTTATGGTCCTCACAAGAAGTAGAAATCTTGTTATACCCAGAATATTCATCGATAAAGAAATATAAATTATTTCCCACTAAATTTTATAATAATTAGATCCAAAAATATAACAATAAAATGATATTTCCTAATAGATTCATTATGTTTTTGGTAAACAATATAGACCCTATATTTTATTACCTTTTGGGTTTGGGTCAGCTTATCATTTTCCTTGGTCGTCACTATAACTCTTTATTTCTTTGGTGTTACTTACACCAAAATAAAAAAAACTATTAGATATCATATAGATAATTCTTATATCTATACATTTAATATCTTCTTCCCAAACATATTAGTTAATATATGGGTTTGTCTTCCTTTAACTTTTCACTCTTGGTTTTTATTAGGTTATATCAAAATTAAATCCATAGAAAAAGGACTGATTTCCTTAATATCAGTAATATACCAAAATTGTGCCTTTAATAATTATCAATACCATAAGCTATCTTAATTCATAATTTTATTTAATATTAAAATAATTTTGTATTGTAAATGTGTTAAACCTTCCTAATAATGTGTACATAAGGTGGGATGTTAGTGTTTTCAACTCTATAGTAGGAATTTTTTATAAGAATATATCTAATTTGTTTATTAAAATGATATTATAATTTAAAAATTGTAACTTATTCTCCACTATAATATTTTTCAATATTATCATATTCAATTTCAACACCCAATTACAAAAAATGATACCTTTAGAATTCATCAATAGTATCTAATAAAACTTCATTAATGGAAACAACCTTGAAGCAGTCCCCAAAAGTGGGTTCCTTAGACATTTTGAAAACATTGAATTCATCTTTTTCATATATAATATTAATTACTAGTTTTCCATTGGAATTATCAATGAATGATCCATACATAGAAAAAATTAGACTAACAAGTATAATATATACTTCTTTATCACATTTAATGAAGTGAACTAAAAATTCAGTTTGAAGAAGCAACTTACTAACTCTAATAACCAAATCGTCATCCTTCCCATAAGATGATTTATTGGACCAATTATCATTTATAGGACACAAATACAATACTCTATTAGGGAAACCATATAAAACACTTCTAGCCTTTTCCTATTTATGATTACATTTTAAGTAACTTATAATAATATTTAATTTGAGTTTTGGATTTAATAAAATTAGTGTCCACATGAAGGTTTCTAAATAATCTCAACAAATTTTTAAAAGTTATGTTGAGTGGGGAAAACATATTTCATTTAATGATACCTTATACTAGTATTAAAATAATTTCCTCTATTTATATTCCATTTGAGATCCTTTTATTTTTTTAATTTATTTTGAAATAACATATTTATATTCAATTTGTTCCATTTTGTTCATAATTTCCAATAACACAGTTCACAATTTTTTACTCATATGGTTTGTCATAATTTTTTAATAACAATAGTTTATTCTAATAATTTTTTTGTATATTTAGACCACTCGTAGTTATTATAGTCATGATATTCACGCTTTGATTAAAATTAGTTATATGAGTATACTTCCCCTTATCCTTTATAATATTTTTTTATCTAATTTAGAGCCTAGTGGATCATGTAGGGACACTGGGGGGATCAATGTTTGCATAATTATACAATTTTTTCTTTCCTCTATATACTATTCCATCTTATACTTGAACATGTATCATGGTTGATAGATATAGACCAATTAGTGCAGGATCTACATTAACCTAGGTATGAAATATAGGAGTAGACATGATTAGTAGTGAAAGTGTCTAATAATCAACATAGAAGGGTTGTGATATTATCAACCAAAACCCTAAGGAAGGAAACATCCATACATATGACTACGTCCCACAGTCTCTACTATCTCATACAGCTCAATCTCCCAGACTGGATGGTCACATTTTTTATACTGGTACCACCATTAATCTAAGGGTCACCCATGAACTAGTGAGAAATTATTAATCATCTAAGAAATAATCATAAACTCTTAATGAAGGTTGGAAATTTTCTTCACCTTGGGCACACTATGATTTTCAATCACAGTGGTTCTTCAATATTTCATATTCTAAACACAAAATATATACAAATGTTATAGCATTGAATCCTCCTCTTCTTAATTTCCTTCCATGATATTGTTAAATCATAGGACTACTCCTCGTCTTCCTCTTGAATACTTAGGTGTGATACTAGACGTGTTGGTCTTCTTCCTTTGATACACAGATGATCTCCTTAGTAGCATAAGTACTGAAGTTTTCTTATTCTTCAGAAAAAATTATTTCATCATTGGGATTTCACTATCGAAGGGTTCTTATATTTTATATTCTTCTTCTGTAAATATTTATTCACATTTATATGGCAATATTATTTACTTTATTTTAAGTAAATTAAATTCTCTTTAATATCAAGTCTTTAAAATAATTTAATCTGATATTTAATATTTATATAATATTCCATGTAGATTCGATCATCAATCCCAACATGATACATAAATATCACTACTTAATATTCTCTATATTTCCTTTTTTTGTAATCCTATTATGTGTACATGAGATCATGCAACATTAGGACATGGAAATTATGATTTTGGTGTAAGACTCACATTTCAATATCACCTTCCATTTGAGTTCACTTACTCAACTTGAATCATGATATTTTTTGAATGATAATGATTTTAATAAGTTTGTTTTTACCCTAAGAAGATCATCTAACTTATGAACACTTTGGACTATATTCATTATTTTCATAGGGTGGAATAAATTCACAAATTATTCATAGTGTTTATTGTGCCTTACAAATATTGTTGATGTGCATTTGTTTTGAAACAATTTTCCACACAAATTCTTTAATTTAGTTTTATTTTAATTTATAAAATAATGTTTTTAATTGATTGGTTTACTTTCAGTGATAAATTGTTGTAAAAATAATTAAACCCTCAATTCTATGTTTTTTAATTAATGATTTTATTTTTAATTAATGAATTTTATGTTTTATTTATAAATTTTTTCAGACATTAATCTTTTTATTTAATTTTATAATTTCTTTTAATATATTAATTTTAGTGTTTTTTATTATGTTTTATGTTTTTATCAATTTTTTATTTTAATTATTTTTATATTTAATTAATTAATTTAAGTATAGTATTTAATTTATTTCATTAAATAATATAATAGTTAGTAATATTTTATTTTAACTTAACTATTTTATAATTTTTATTATTTATTTATTTTGATAATTAATTAATTAATCAATTTTGTTTTCAAATTGATTTTAATTTTCAATATATTTTTTCTTATAACAAAATTATTATTTTTGATTTTATTTTATTTAGACATTTTTTTATTAATGTTTAACTAATAAAAGAAATATGATTTTAATTTAGTTTTCAATTAGTAATTTTTTGTTTGAAAATTGTAAATACTAAACTTACAGTTTAAATTTAATAATAAATTATATCATTTTCATTTATTTATTTATTTATTTCATTTTCTGTGCACGAGATACTTTGCGGATAAATTCCAGTTGAAGCTATAATGGAATTTCACATAAGATAAAAAAATTAAATAAGGTTCACCTTAAGAGATTTTTTCACAATGGAATATTTTGGTAGAACCCAAATAGATAGATTAACCAATATACGTAAGAGAAGTTTATTTCACTTCTCCAAGCCCATAAGATATTTTGAGAAGGTGTAACATAAATTATCCATTGCATAAAATAATTTATGAAGTCCCAAATAAGATAAATAATGTGTAGTACAATTTATCCTACCTTTTTCCAAAACCCAATCGAATGAGTCAAAGGAGACTGAATCCGACACCAACCGACCGAATAACTCAATCCTCAACTAGGAAGATGAATTTGAGTCGATCAATTCCACCATGTTCCCAACTGAGGCGAAGCCTCTATTGTTGATGGAGAACCTGAGAGTCAAAAATAAAAGATGAATATTTGTTGAAGCCACTATTGTTATGAGATGATACCGTAGCTGTGAGGAAGTTGACCACCATCTTAGTTGGAAATAAATAGCTGAAGCTGGCATGTTTGACCTATGCTGCCATTAAAGATGTGATGCCATCAAAATTGCTGACTAAAAGTGTAAGAATCAAAGAATTCATGACGAAGAAAACGCAAAATGAATCAAATCTGGACTTCAGATCATTTGAGAAGATGAGGACACCATTGTATTTATAAAGTCTTTGTTTTACATATATCGGTATTAGGATGAAGAAAACCCGAATGAGCTAATAATTCGTGAGGAGCTTAAGGTGCCATCGATGTTGAAGGCCACAAGCCTGAACCAAATCCAACTTCAAAGGAGACGAATCCATGGAAATTGACAAACCACTTTTTCATGTCGAAGCTTGATGATGATGTTTTCCAGGCCAAGGTTTCCTCCACTATTATTGGGTGAGAATCAATTAGATCGATATCCATAAAATATAATGCCGATTTGGGGGTTGTTTATGTCAAAACTGCCTTTGATGAAGAGGAATCATCTGAGGGAATCTTGAGAATGATTTTGAGATGACTGATGTAAGCCTATGAAAATTTTTAGGTGAAGAATACATTAAAGGTTGGTTCGATATGATGAATCTAATTTATGGGAGGATGATCTTAAGGCTTGTTAATGAAGTCCATGGTTTTTGTTATTTTAATTGAATTTATTGATTCATTAATTACTGGTGGCTATACCATTTTAAGGTATGAATGATGATAGGAAAATGGGTTTTGTTCATTCTTGTGTCATTTGTGACTATAGTGATGTCTTGTTAAGATTTCGAGTTCAAAGCTAGCTACCACGATTGTGACACTAGTTCCCAAGGCCTGCAAAACAACTATCCATGTGTCCAAGCTTGTTTAATTTAATTTATGAAGAATAATATGGTGGAAAACTATAATAATTAATTATGAAAAGTGGTATTGGAGTAATAATTTGTTAGAGGAAAATTTATTATCACTTGGTGGTCATAGGCAGAAGTGCTTAAAATCCTTGGAGCTACTACTACCTAGAAAAAAATGTATTGTGTTATTTTTCAGTTGATAAAAAAAGGAAAATATTAAATTAATAGATGTTTTAATTAATATTTCTGGATGATGAAAGTAGGATAGGATATAGAGGTGGAAATCAGATCCACACACATTTTATGAAATTCAGAGGTGAAGAAAAAAGAGTAAAACTAGGATATCTTTCCATGAGTGTAACATCCCAACCTGGATTCCACTAAACTGGTGCTCCAAGACGGTGTGTCACTAGGCCTCAAGAGAGCATCCTCGTATTCCATAGGCTGCTAACTAGAAGAGGGGGTTTGAAGGTGGTTCAGTTGGGAGACTATACCCTCATACCAAAGTAAGAAATAGTAGAAATAGCCAAGTATCATACATTGTGGAAGGTAAACATAAAAAGCGTGGAAGCATTAAACTACTAAAATAGAACATGAAGTAATAATAAATGAAATTATATAAAAAAATCCAAAACATATATGAAATACAATACAACACTATCCACCCATTGGTCTGACCATATAGATACAAGTTCAAACGAAACTAAAAGTAGAAGTAAATGGATCTACTATAACTCCGAGCCAAACCACAGACCCAATCTCTAGACACTGTTGAATTGCAAGAAACCAATTAGAATAACCACTTGAGAAGTTCTGCTCGATCATTCAACACTTATCCTCATGCCCTGTCCACCATGAAACTCATACTCAACATGAAAAGTAGACATAAGGTCTATAGATACAACGAGGTGCACATTCAGGAGTGAGAAAGAATCTCAGCTGGCCACCCCAACAAGCAACATGTAACTATGTTTCTAAAAGTGTATACAAAATGAAACTGCTCATCCTCACTGAGACACAGCTAAAAGGAAGTAAAACCAAACCCGAAACCACAGTCGAACCCAAGGTCTGTAATCCCTATCAAATGGGCAAGTACCACCGTGGATGTCCATATCTATAGCTATATTCATGTATATTCCCATACCTATACATACATACATAGATATTACATTCATGTGTAAGTGAAAAATATAACATGAAACCGCTTCAGAAGTTGATCCTTGGGTTTGTAATCCTGATCGCCTGGACATCCTATGAAAGGGTATTATCCTGGACGCCATGCCACTCAAGCCATGTATCATTATGTTTTCCTCTGGGTCCATAATCACATTGACATGTACCTACTTTTTTCAACGCATGAATTATATCTCTGATCAAGATACATCACCACATGGGGATGTTCATCCTACACTTGGTTTCACACATACTCACCTCCAATCACTAATAAGGATACCATATACCGATGGTTTATCCTGAAAGAATAATACTATATACCGACAGTCAATCCTGTAAATAAGGACACTATATATCGATGGTCAATTATGTAAATAAAAATTCAAGGGGGTACGTCCGTACATCCTGTAAAAGGCCACTAAGTTGTCGTCATGATTCCCAGGCCTATAAATCCAGTCCAATGTCTAAACCCTAGGTCTTGGTCCATAGGTGGTCACGACATTCGAAACTCTAATGAACCCTAAGGGGACTACCCTTATGTGATATGTAAAGAGAGAACTCAATAGTGTGATTCCATGCTACACCCCTCGAGTCTCGTAATTGATCCGAAAAGGCATAATTATTCTGATCAAAGGCTGATGAGATCATTATCATCCCCACCACTCAGGTGTACATAATCTACCACGAGTCTCAGGATTCCATGCCCGCATAAAGAGAAAACTCACCAGTGATACATCATGCTACACCCTTGGAGTCTTGTAACTAATTCGGAAGAGCATAATCATTCCAATAAAAGGCCAAGGAGATCACGATCATCCCCACCACTTAGGAGTGTGTAATCTATAATGGGTCTTGGGTCTCCAGGCCTAGAATCGAGGAGAGTGTAATCATCCTCATCATATATCATTCATCCTATGAGTCTTTCCAAGGTATTCCTACTATGGGAATCCAAGTATCACTCAAGGAATACTAGTCAACACGTAAGGCTCAACAATAGAATGTCACGAAACACCTCCATACATCCAAACAAAATATATATCACAATATATATACATCCAATATCAACAACCAAGTCTCAGGTTATACCTCTATGTATACCAGTAAAATCAAAAATAACATGGCTCAAAAACTAGATCCTAGGTAAGCACGTCTGGGCATCCTAACAAGAAAAACAAATCCCAGGAAGAATATTCAGGCATCCCAAATGAAAGGAAGATGCCTCACGTGAGGCTCACCAACCACCAACTAGGAAGCACGTCTTGGCATCCCCACAAGCAATATAGATCACAAGAATAAAATCCGAGCATCGTAAAAAAAAGTAAGATGCATTGCATGAGGTTCAATAACCACAAACTAGAAATCACCTATGGTAAACATTACTACATCATAAAAACCAATTCAGAGACAAAACAATATGTGAGGGTGGTCCGAACGCCCAACCCAACACTCCAGTCAGAGCCTCATGGGATTAATAGTTCGGCACAGGTTCTAGGTGACACCCGAACACCATCTCTACCGAAAAAAACATAACAGTTTAGGGTCGGTCAAACAATGGGCACCCGCTAGGTCCCTCAAGTCAAGCAATGAAGATGTATCCTACTCGGGATCCTTCAAGTAAACACAAGAAATGGCATCCTACTTGGGATCCTTAGTTATAAAATATGAAGGCGGAATCCTACACATGATCCTCTAACGGTAAGAAAATGGAGGTATCCTACACAGTATCCTCGGTATGATACGCAAGAATAGGGATCCAAAAAGGGACTCCCTATATCAATATACAAGAAAATGCATCCTTCAGGGGATCCTTAGAAGTAGTAGGTATTACGGCCTCATAGGCCAAAAGGGCACATCTCACATGGGGAATTTACTCAAAATAAAATTATTTGGGATATAGCTCATATCACGTCTCTGAAAAATATCTCAACTTGGTTGGTCTGAACACCCTAAGTATCATTCACATTTAGGTATCTCCATAAAAAGATGACTGTATTTGATAATTAGAATAATTTCACACCTTATGTTTTGAAATAATTTAATTTTATAATTTTTATCTAGTTTTGTATTATTTTGTTGAGGTGTGGGCTGATCTTGATTTTTTTTTTGAATTTTTGCTGATAAATGAATGTTTGGACGTTGTCAGCATCCAACGCATGGGTAGGGCACGGTCGAAGCCTCATGGATTTCCCCAGGTCACCGTGCGGCATGTCCTATGTTCAAGACAAGTAAATAAAATAAAATGAAGTTTAATAAGTTATTTTAATAATAATAAAAATGGTAATTATTATTATAATTACAATTACTATTATTATTAAATTATTAATATAGTTAATATTATTTTCATTTAATAATATTATTATTATCTTTTTATCAAGATTGTTGTTAGTATTATTATTATTTATTTTAATTTAGTTGTTTTATTTCTTTTTTTCTTTTTTTCTTTTCTTGTTAGGGTTCAGACACCCCCCAACAAGCCTCATATCACTCAACTCCCCCTTTTTGTCATGATGACCTCCCATCCTCCTACTCTCCCTTCCAGCGAACTCCAGTCGGCTAACTTCACCAGCACCATTCACCTCCCCCACTGATGTTTCCCCATCGCCGGCTCTTGTCTGGATGCCGCGCGCCCTCCCAGTCAGGTCACGACCCTCTCCGGCATCTGGCCACCCGCCGCCCCTTCGGCCGACCTCTCCTGTCCATCCATCCTTCTCCCCAGCTGACTGACGTCCTCAATCCATCCACCTCTCCGCACAACCTCCTTGTCAGCACAACCCTCTTGGTAAGCCTCCTCTTTGAATTTTAGTTTTCCATAAGTTGGGGTATCAAATTAGGGTGTTAATCTTGGGTTTTGGGGTTTTTTTCAAGATTAGGGTTGTTTCTTTCTTTCTCATAATGCAGATGTGGTGCAGATGAGATTTCACATAATTTTTCAAAAATTTATTCATGTGAGGTAGGTGGTTCCATGCCCTAACATCACTAGATGAATTTTAATATTTATTTAAGTTTATAAATGTGTTCATTGGTTTGTTTATGTGGTGTGTATGTTGTTTTTGATTTGTTTTGTGTGTTTATAGATTGGAAATAAATTTTTAATAAAGGGAATGGCTGTGTTTTTTTGTGTTCTTTGGTGTAATGTTTTTAAAATGGGTTTCAAGGGTTTTTTGGTAGGTGTGAAATGTGTTTTCAAGGCACTTAGGTGCGTGTGTATTTAAATGAGGTTTTCACTGGAATTTTTTTTTCACATGTTATCTTTATAGTGAATCTTGAATTTAAATATTAAAATGTTTGAATGATGGAAATCTTTTTTTAAATGGTTTATAAGCATGAATGATTTAATGAAGGGGGTGAGGCCCATCATCTTGGTTGGTCTTTATTGTTTGTGTTTTCTTGTGTTATAAAAATGGAATTTGAGAAACTATGTAAGTGTTATAAAATGTATTTTCAAATGGTTTTAGTGTGAATTTGGGTTTAAAGAGTGGTTTGGTGTAAATATTTTTGGTGTTAACTTTAAAGTGTTTCATTAACTATTTTATTGATTTATTAAATTATATGTGTAGTGCATGGTCCATGCTTTGTGGTTTCGAGTCGCTGAGTCTAAGGAAACTCGAATGCATGTGAATAGGAAAGTATATATATATATATATATATATATATATGTTCCCCCCCATTACGTGTATAGTTATCCATGGTAGTGAATATACATGTATGAGGCTAGGTGTTCCCATGTGTATATATAAAAATTCATACATAGGTGAGTGGAAACTAGTATATGCATATAAACATATATTTAAGGATCCCAATACACATGTTCATGTCCATCCAGGTGTGTGCATAGGGGATAAGTGTCCTTATAGGTATGTGAAAGTGCATATTCTTAGTGGGGGAGTGGTAGCTCTTAGTTAGAAAGCACCAAGGGCTGAATTTTTTGTTTGGTCTCACCCTATGGTAGGTCCCCTATGACTATACCTTTAAATTGAATTCTGTAATTGCTTGACTATTTTAAAAAGTATTTTTATATATTAAATAGTATGTTCATGCAATGAAAAGTGATGATGATGCTTGATGTTGGTCTTTCCTTCATTTTTCGGGTTCATTTTAAGTGTTGATAGATGTATGTTTCATTAAAATATGATCCCAATCTTGTTTTAGAATAATTAACATTTTAAATGATTAAAATGAGTTTCTAAAATGGTTATGGTTGTGTGGCCCATATTTCCCAAAATTTTGGTGTGTATACTACTTGTGAAAGCTGATTTAAATGAATATTGATTCTTGTGTGATTTTAAAAAGGGGAAATTCCACGATTTGGTAAGTTAAGAAAAGTGTATTCCCTTTGATGTGAATTCAAGTTTAAATAGTGATTTACCTTTCTTTAATGGTTTTCTTGGATTTAAGTATAGTTTCATATTTTTTTTAAATGTATAAAGCTATTGTTGTTAATTGGAATTTCAAATGGATTTAGAACTTGAAAACGTTGGGTGAGCTTATTTTCTAAAGAAAAGTTATTCTTTTTGAAGTAATGAGGCATATTTGGCATCTTGAAAATGATTTGTAAATGTGAAAACCCATATTGAAGCATTCTCCATTGTTTTAGTAACATGATGTGTATATTAAATGTGTGATTTGTGATATGTGCCTAGTGAAGAGGCTTGTGCTTTGTTGTGTGACTTATAAAGGGGGATGCACTCAAGGATGGATATCATTGGTGAGAGTTTGGATGTGTTTTTGAGTAAAGAAAATGATAATCTCATATAGGTTTCCTTGATAAAAACTCAACACCACTTGAAATGGATCGCTTGGGAAACCTGGGTGTCTAGGTGGGCGGACTAGGACTAGTACACTAGATGATACAGAAGTTGTTTGTCCCAGTTTCATCTAGAAATAATGATCATTACAACATTTACTAAACATAATTATTATTAATTAGAGACCACAAGGTTATGGGTGTGTTCCCTACTGGTGGCTCATGCATAAGAACATAGTTCGTTGTTGTTGCTATACCATGTTTCACTGAGGTACGAGGATCCTAGGTCCCCAATTAACACTACCTGCTTAGTGATTTCCCAAGGTTCTTGTAATAAGATTTTCAATTTAGTTGTTTCATTCTTGTTCCCTATTTTGTGAAAACCATATGATTAATCTAAATTTTTCTCCTTTCATTTTTAAATTTTAATGCATGTTTGGAACCTATTTTGAAACCTAAGAGGAAGAAAAATGATTTTCATGAAAATGAAAGTTTGTTAATTGTATTTGAAAAGAATGAAAATATTATTTTATTATGTATTATTTTCATGCTAGCATGTTTTTTGTTCATTTTTAAAGGTAAGGGAGTCAGGTGTTCTTGTACTCTAGAATTCCTACTGAGCAACTTGGTGCTCATTCCTACTTTATATTTTCAGTATTAGGATCTAGTTCTCGATCTCTCTTGCAGTGAGTGTGGTTTATCATCCATGGTGACCCAAGATTTCACTTGAGGTATGTCTCGTTACTTAGCTTATTTCTTTTTCCACTGCCATGTTTTCAGTTCATCTTCTTTTATTTATCTTTTTTTGTTTAGTTTATGTTTAGTTTATGTTTATTTATATGTCTTTTATTATGGGAAAAATCATTCACAACCAGTATATTGATGTCCTACACTAGTTTTGATCCTATGGGGATTGAGAACACCCCACGGGCCTTGATGCGGACCAGGTTGGGTGCCGGTTCAGATGGATACCCGGCTTGGTTCGTTATAAGGAAGAATCTCCCAATTTAGATAGAATCCCCAAACACCCATTAAGATTCCCCAAACTACTCAATGGGTGTGTACCTCCACTGGACTAGGCGTGTAAACACCCCTGGTATGTGGCATGTAAAGAGGTTACTTAGTGTATGCCCAACACTGGGTACACGCATGTGCCCCTCAATCATCTTGGTCGATTACCTAGCCAAGACGTGTACATCTACATGACACATCACCCACATGAGGTCTGGCCATGTACTTTACATGTCTGTGTACCCTTACATGGGTAGATAATTCTGTGTTGTCATCCATATGGCCAAGTATCAGTACACGACGTGTATACCCCTTTACACGACATGTACTCCAAAAACTTCATATTACCGGAATTGGAAGAACACATGGCATGTCACCCTGGACTACATGCCGTGTAACCTCGTTTCCCCAAATGGGAAACCCTCAGATTGCCCGTAACCCTCATTAAAAAACCCAAATCAACAGTTCAGGCCTCTAAGGGCCATTATAAATCATAATAGGGGATTAGATTTAGAATGAAATGAATCTAATTGGGTTTTCCCCAAATCTTAAATACAGTCTACCTTTTGGAGGAAACCACTAAATCCTTTCTCGATTTCACCATCCATGGTCACTATATGCCGACTCAGTGCGTCGAGGGCTTCGAAACAATACCTCTTTTTCCTTCCCCCTATCAATTTCTCCATTACTCTTTTCTCTTTCAGTCAAGTAGCATAATAGGATCCACAAGAGAGTCATGCATGAGGTGGATGAGAAAAGAATAGAAAAGAAAAAGAAAATAATAAAAAGGGAAAGAAAATGGGGCTCGGGTTGGCCTCAGTTCCCAACTTGAGTTTATTCCTGTAAGAACCCAAATCTTCTTTTCAGGTATGGATATTGATTTATGGTGTTTTTGAGAAAAATAGGATTTTCTGAAAATGTAATGAGTACACATCGTGTACTTAAGAGTATTGGTCGTGTACTTAGGAGTACACGTTGTGTACTTAGGAGTACACATTGTGTACTCAGTTTCTGCAGATAGCTGTGTACTGCCCATGTAACGGCCGAGTACAGGGCTGAGTGGGGTGACCTGGAAACCACCTAAAGTAGGGCTGGGTAAAGGCATATACACACCGTGTAATTTAAAAGGACACACCATGCATATTTATTTTCAATTGATTAAATGGATTGTGGTCACATCTAATTGACAAAAACATCTTTTTCTCAGCTCGTCTCATTCAGGAGCGATGAATATCACTGATTCTTCCCAGAGCCCTTCATTGACCATATGTTCTCTGAATCAATCAATATCAATTGCATTGGAATCACCACAGTGAGTTCTTCCTTCTTCTAGAGCCTCATTCCTGGATTTCTCCTCTCTCATGAGATATTTTTGGTTGAAAATTTTAGATGTTTTTTGTAGATTTATAGTGTTATAGGTTTATTCAAAGGCTATGATTCAAATATATCAATCGTACAACATCAAGGTTAGTGGTTTTTTCATTTTTGTAGTTTTTATTTGAATTATATGTGAAAAATTTCCCAGTACCCTTGTTTAGGGTATTTTTTTATTAGGGAAATTAACCTTGTTAATGCCTGCTATTCCTTTTTTTCTTGAGTAGGGATATTGGATTGTGGATGGGGTTTAATTAACTTTCTATGGTTGTGTTTTCCCATGTTTTATTGTTTTGGAAATTGGGTCTAGAATAGCCTATTAGGCTGGTTTGTTTTCCATGCCTAGTGTTTCTAGGTTGGATTGATCTTATCTTATATGTTGTGATATGATTTGTAGTTGTTTATCCAAGTAGTATATAATTATTTACCATGGATGTTGAATATATTTTTTGCGCATTTTCTTACATAGGTATGTGGGAACATGGTGTTGTTAGATCACATGGGTAATAGATGATGAGGGATTCCCTAGAGTTTTTGTTATACTTATCGCATTATGAGACCATATGGGGGATGAACGTGAGTCCTCCCTCAAAGTTTCTGTAGTTCCACATTATGAGACCATAGAGGGAATTGGAAATTGAGTGCTTCCACAGAGTGTCTGTAGTTTACCGTAACAGGACTACATGAGGAATTGATGGTTAGTGCTTCCTTATAGAGTATTTGTTAAGTTGAACCAGAGGGTTTAGACTATGAGAACGTCCCAGAGGGTTTCTTGAGATTATTTAGTCATTTATATAATAAATGTAAATGAATATATTTTAAAGTGTAGGATTTTTTACCTTCGAGTAATTCCTTGTTTATTAGTTCATTTTGCATATTGTTTTCCATATATATTCACTGACAGTTAGACACAAATATTTGGGTGGGTCCCTACTGAGATTCATCTCACACCCTGCTTGGGTCATGATTTTGGGCCCAAAAAGATTATATTACTGTAGGTATAAATAAGGGAAATCTCCCTTATACTTCAGGTACTTGATTTTGGTGGATCTGGAGAGTATGGGACCAAGCTAAGGCTTGTGATGATGTTGGAGTTGTTTACTTGTTGTCCTTTCTACCCTATTTTAGTACTGTATTCCAGCATTGTGACTTGTTTGGATGATTTCCTAGATATTTTGAAATGAATCATTATTTATAAATAAGCTCTAGTTGTTTATTTCTTTTGATCCATTCATTGTTTACTTATTGTATGGTATTACTTCTTCCGCTAATGTTATCTATTTGTTTCCACTGTGTAACTCTTCCAATGAGGGCATTGTTTTCCCACTGTCACACCCAAGACCCACGCTGCTAGTCGATAGCCTCTAGTGTTCAGGGAAATGCGCTTGAGGCCATGTGACCAACCGGGTATGGGGAACCTCTTGGTAGCACCCAAAATGAGGATGGTACAAAGTGGTATCAGAGGTAGTTCTTTTCTTCTTTGACTTAATTTTTGGAGCCTATAGCTATGGATTGGAAGGAATATGTGGTTGGTAATAAGTTGTATGCAGGAGTAGCTCACCCATGTATAGGGAAAATCAAATTTACCTCGATTATTGAAATTTTTCTGGGTTTTCAAGTATTATAGTTGATTTGATTTCACCGTTGGGTGATTCACATTTTTTGTGTTTTGATTATTGATATTATTGAGGTTATGTTTCTATTGCAACCCGATGAGATGAGGTTATGCCATCTCATGCATCATATAGGCACTCACTATAGATCACATGTCATGCATTATTATCATTCCATTTAGGGTGAATTATCAATTGCATAATGTTGTGTAAGATGTTCTTCTAGATATTCATGATGTTGTGATAGATGCCTTGATAGAATACATGTATTCGATATGGTATTGGATTGTGTAAGGTTTCATTTGAATTAGTGCCAAACTTTGGTACCTAAGGTGTTATGGGCCCTCATGGATTGGAATTTGGTGGATCATTTTGAAGTTTAACAGTTATACATTGTGAAATTACATGAATAAGATGCCAAGATTTGATTTGTGGGGAGTATGGGGCCCCAAAAATCGGAATTTGACACTATAATGTTGGTTTTAGTGTTTTAAGGGCTTCTGGAGTAGTTTCTAAGGCTTACTATCTGTAAAGACCCAGAATACACGGTGTGTAATGATGAATACATGCCATGTATCCTTATGTTTGGGAAGGAACTATTTTCTTAAGTACAAGTCATGTATTATATGTACACGCCGTGTCATCCTTGACCATGTGACTGCCTTTGTGGGTAGGGACATGGAGTTTCTAAATATTTAGTGGAACACACCGTGTATTTGAAGTACACATCGTGTTGTAGAGGCCATGTGTCCAGAAGTGTGACTAATGACACAGGTGGATGAAATCTTTCTAATACATGTCGTGTCTTTCATAAACATGCCATGTAGAGTCAGTTGTGTCCCCGACCGTGTGACTAACGACGCGAGAGGTTGAAACCTAAGCGATACACACCATGTATGGAAAAAACACACTATGTAGTTTTGTTCTAAGAGAGAACCGTGTGTTTTATCCATGTAGAGGAACTTGGGCAGGGGGAAATGATTCAAGTACATGCCATGTAAATTGAGAGTAGGTCGTGTGTATGGGATGTTACACAACTAGTTTGGGTAGAAGTACACACCCATGTTGAGACTTAAGGGAACACATCGTGTATCCCTTTTTTAAAGTTTAATGTTTTATTTCTATTTTTACCTTATTGCACATCTATGTTTCAGTACTTGAGATTCATTAACTGAGGTTTGCACTTGACCTTGTAGAGTCATGCCACTGAGACATCCTCCGGTTGTACGCCAGATTCAGGGTAATGATTAGACACCAAACCTGGTTGATCAGGGAAAACTAGTAGATACTCCCATTGTGCTTCTCTTGGCACTAGCCATTATTCCAGATGCAGGTGATGATTCACTATTCCGAGAAGGCTTCATAAGGTTTATGCAGACCTTCCAGGGAGCACCGCATCCTTCCCCAACTATGGCAGAACTGATGTGGGTCTTTCAGTAGTAGAATCCTCCTACTTTCTTAGGGGATGGTGAACCTCAAGATGCATAGTCATGGTTGGAATCCATACTGTTGATCTTCAAGCATCTAGATACTCCTAAAGAGCTGAGGGTGAAGCTCTCTATTTATATGCTTCAGGATTCCACCAAGAGATGGTGGGATGTGATCTCACAGTTAGTTCACCAGTAGGTTATGGTGTGGGATTAGTTCCAATATACCTTCTATGATTACTTCTACCTACAAACTTTGAGTGACGATTGATCCAGAGAGTTCATGATTTTGGAACATGGTACTCTCTCAGTCATGGAGTACTCTTCTTGCTTCACGGAGCTGCATCACTTCACGCCCATTCTAAAAGGTGATGACTTATTTATGGAGAGGATGTTTGAGGATGGTCTCAGGAATGACATCTGATCTCAGGTGAACATCGTCAGGTTGACTTCCACCACCTCTATTGTCAACCAGGTACTGATCATAGAGCCTAACCTAAGGTATTCTGGAGCGGTGTGCCAGGGCGGCTCGACATCTGGAGTTGGTACCCTTCTGACTAAAAGTTGGAAGCGTCACATGGAGTCTAGACATGGAGATCTGAGAAGGCGGTATACACATACAGGTAGCTAGGTGGAATGCTACCAGTGTAGGAAGAGTAGGAATATCTGGCCACATTCCCTGAGAGACCCAGTTGAGTGCCGATATTGTGGAAAGATGGGTCATCTTCAGCGTTTCTGTCAGTTTTTCTCACCAGCATCTAGTGATAGGGGTTCTACTATGACTTCATGTTTAGGATCTGGACCACCAGTTTCTCATTAGTCTAGGAACTGGAGTTTTTCTGACCATTCAGGATGAGGTGGAGGTTGTGGACATGGTAGCCAGTCACTAGGCTTTTATAGACAACAAGGTGGATTATCTCAGGGTGGACTGGCAGGGTCACATGGTTGTTGCACAGATCGGACTTTTGCAGTGGTGCAGACCCAAAAAGAGTAGGATTCCGGACCCTCTACAGTTATAGGTATGATTCTAGATGCCTCAGTTTTATTTTCTGCACATTTTTATATAGGGGCGTCCCACAGTTTCATATTTGTTTCTGTTGTGGAGAGCCTTGGGATCTATATCGTTTTTATACTGATGTTTTGATTCTAGACACTCAGTTTGGGACAAGAATGACTAGTGTACGTATGTTCAAAGAGTGATCTCTTAGGGTAGGTGGGTGTCACTTCTTATGGGACCTCCATTTCTTATAGATGACAGGTTGTGATGTCATTCTAGGAATGAGTTGGTTTGTTCCCTTCCAGGTTGTTGTCCACTTTTATCATCCTAGGGTGAGTTTCAATTCGCCATAGGGTAGTTTGTTTCTACATAAGGGGGAATGGGATGTCCCGGCAGGCAGAGAAGGACCCGAGCATCATGGGTTGGGAGGAGTTACAACCCAGATTACTAGTTTGTATCTTGATGACCATGGAACTTCACAGATGGACTTTCCTCCAGTGCTTGATCACTTCTGGGATGTCTTTCTATATGACTTTTCAGGTTTGGATCCAGAGTGAGAGGTAGACTTTTCTATTTATCATGTTCCAAGAGCGGTACTGGTGTCCATTCCTTCTTATAGGATAGGTACAGTAGGGTTACAGGATCTCAGTATGTAGTTAGAGGA
Organism: Viscum album; assembly: GCA_963277665.1. Lineage (NCBI taxonomy): Eukaryota > Viridiplantae > Streptophyta > Magnoliopsida > Santalales > Viscaceae > Viscum > Viscum album. Next base: position 1,460,559,496 of record OY728121.1, read on the forward strand.
GTTACATGAAAAGGGTTTCATCCGGCCCAATAATTCTCCTTGGGGCTCTCCTATCCTATTTGTGAAGAAAGTGGACCATAGACTAAGAATTTGTGTGGATAATCGGAAGCATAACTAGTTGAAGGTCAAGAATCGATATCTCTTTCTGAGGATTGATGATATCTTTTATCATCTTTGAAGAGCCCTATTATTCTCAACGATTGACTTGAGGTCTAGTTATCATCAGTTTGTGTTTGACCATCTAATATACCTATTACAACCTTTCAGAGAAGGTATGGTCTATATGAGTATGTGTTTATGTTTTTCGGTCTCATGAACGCGCTTTCAGTTTTTATGGCATTGATGAACCGAGTGTTCCATCCATACCTGCGTTCCTTCGTGGTAGACTTTTTTTATGATATCTTGGTGTACTATCACACTCAACACTACCATGATACCCATCTTGAGATCATTTTTAGTACACTAAGAGAGCATCTGTTATATGCTAATCTCTCAAAATGCCACTTTTGGATGGAACAGATTCACTTCTTGGGTCATGTTATCTTAGAGACAAGAGTATCATTGGACACAGAGAAAGCGAGAGTAGTAATTTACTGGGAATAGCTGAAGAAAATATTTGAGGTATAGAGTTTTCTAAGGATGCCTGGTTTCTACTAACGTTTCATTCAAGATTTTTCATGCTTAGCATTCCCACTGAATGGCCTATCTAAGAAGGGTGTGATTTACTTATGGATTGATTCTTGTGATTCAACCTTTCAAGAGATAAAAGAGTGGTTGACTACCGAACTGAAACTAGTTTTTCTAGAGCCGGGAAAGAGTTATACAGTTTACTGTGATGCACCAGGTATCGGTTTGGGAGGAGTGCTTATGTAGGGGGGAAGGTGTCATTGCGTACGAGTCTTGGCAGTTGAGGCCACATGAGAAGAATTTCCCTACGCACGATCTTGGGTTGGCAGCTATTGTTCATGTATTATGCTATTGGATACATTATCTTCTAGGAGAGAATTTTTTGGTGTACACCGACCACAAAAGTCTCAATTATATCATTACTCAGCGGGATCAGAATTCGGGACAACGAAGGTGGGTTGAGTAACTTATGCCCTTTGACTTTGAGCTTGCCTACATTTCTGGGAAAGGAAATACAGTGGTTGATGTATTGAGTATGAAGACTTAGATACAGATAGTTCAGGAGGCCAATCGTGAGTGGTAGCTTATGGATCTATTCTCTAAGATGCATTTGAAGGTGCACGAATGGAAGGGTAGACGATTCTTTCTTCTGTAGCTATTACCTCAACTCTTCTTGAGTTAGTGCGAATGAGGAACCTATTATATTTTGAAGTCCTAGTTCTATAGTAGAGTGTGTCTGGAGAGAACCTTATTTCTATGTGAACCGTTGGTGAGGGTGATATCTTGCGCTTCTATGGATTCGTATGGGTTTCAGTAGACCTAAGAGGTGATATTTTGTGTGATTTTCATTCCTCAGTTTGGGAAGTTCATCTTGGTGTTACCAAGATGTATTGAGATCTACACCATCAGTACTGGTGGCCATACATGAAGAGAGATGTCACTGGTTTTGTCATGAGGTGTTCCACCTGTCAGTAAGTGAAGGTGGAGCATCAGCAACTAGCAGAGCTTTTTTTTAGTTACCCATCCTTGAGTGGAAGTGGAATGATGTCGCGATGGACTTTGTGATGGGATTACCGAGATTTCCTTGAATTAATGATGTAGTTTGGGTTATCATTGACAGCCTCTTGAAGGTTTCACACTTCTTTTTGATCAAAGAGACCTTCAGTGTTGATGAGCTGGGAAGGTTTTACATTCAGGAAATTGTACGTTTACATGGGGTTCTGCACTCCATCATTTTAGAAAGGGATGCCCATTTTACCTCTTGGGTCTATCAAGATCTATAGAGGGCTTTGGGTACACAGGTACCTATGAGTACAACTTTTCATTCCCAGATAAATGGTCATTCCAAGCATACAATTCAAGTGCTGGAGGACATTTTTTGAGCATGTATCCTAGATTTTGGTGGTTCTTGGGAGAATCACATACCTTTGGTGGATTTCTCCTACAAATAATAGTTTTCAGGAAATTATTCATATGGATCCTTATGAGGCTTCGAATGGTAGGCCATGCTGATTACCCATTTGTTGGCTAGAGGTAGGAGATGTAGCTATGCTGGGACCTTGTCTTGTCCAAGAGACCATAAAACAGATAGAGTTGATTCAAAAGTGGATGGCTACTGCACTATCACAACAATTGTCTTACGCTGATCGACGAATATGACCTATGGAGGTCGAGGTCAGAGATCATGTTTTTCTATGTGTCACACCGAGGTTGGGACACAGGAGGTTTAGGAGACAAGGTAAGCTTTCACCGAGATACGTCAGACCATTTGAGGTTTTTGAGAGGGTCGGGCCGACTGCCTATCAGTTGTAGTAACCTCATAGGTACTGGGATATACATGACATCTTCCATATTTCTCATCTATAATGTTACTTATCAGACCTGTCTCATGTTTTTCAAGTCGAGGAGATTGAGTTTGAGGTGGACGCCTCATTTGGAAAGCATCCTATCTGGATTGCTGATCGAGGCATGAAGGTTCTCTATGGCTATTCTGTTCCATTAGTATGGGTGCTATGGAAGCATGATAAAGTATAGGAGAGACATGGGAGAAGGAGACTGATGTGAGATCACAGTGGCTGGAGCTATTTGAGGATTCTTCTTCTCCACCTTCTTAGGAAAATTCAGGGAAAAATTTAGTTAAGGGGGAAAGTTTGTAAGAACCAAGATCTTATTTTCAGGTATGGATCTTGATTTCTGGTGGTTTTGAGAAAAAGGGGAGTTTCTGGAAATTTAAAAAGTACATGCCATGTACCTGGTTACTGCGGATAGCCATGTACTAGCCGTTTAACGGCCGAGTACATGGTCGTGTGGGGTGACCTAGAGACCACCTAAAGCTGGGCTTGATAAATGCATATACACACCATGTTATTTTAAAGGACACACTGTGTATATCTATGTTTAATTGATTTAATGGAATGGTGTCGCGTCCAATGGACAGAAACATTTTCTTCTCATCTTTTCTCATCCAGCAGTGATGAATATCGCTGATTCTTCCTGTAGCCCTCGATCGACCATCCGTTCTCCAAATCAACCATTGTTGAGTGCGTTGGAATCACCACAGTGAGTTCTTACTTATTCCAGACCTCATCCATTGATTTATCCTCTCTTGTGAGATATTCTTGGTTGAATGTTTTTGACATTTTGGTATATCTACGGTGTTCTAGGTCAATTCAAAGTCTAGGATTCAACTATATCGATCTTACAATTTCAAGGTTGGTGGTTTGTGCCTTTCTGTAGATTGTATTCGAATTATATGTGAAATATTTTCCAATACCCTAGTTTGGGGTATTGCGTGATTAGAGAAATTAACCCTATTAATGCCCGTTATGCTTTGTTATCTTGAGTAAGGATATTGGATTGTGAATAGGGTTTAATTACCATGTTATGGATGTGTTTTACCATGTTTGATTGTTTTGGTCATTGGGTCCAGAACAACCTGTTAGGATACTTTTTTCCATTCCTAGTGTTGTTGGGATGAAGTGATCTTATCTAATATGTTGTGATATGATTCGTAGCTATTTATCCAAGTAGTATATTGTAATTTACCTTAGATATTGAATATCGTTTGTACACGTTTGTTTATACAGGGATTTGGTAACCTGGTGTAGTTAACCCATAGAGGGAATAGACACCGAGGGCTTACCTAGAGTTTCTGTTATACTTTTCATGTTATGAGACCATAGGGGGGATGGACGTAATTGATCTCTTCTAGTGTCTTTAGTTCCATGTTGCGAGACCATAGGGGGAATTGGACATTGAGTGATTCTCCAGAGTGTCTATAGTTTACCATCACGAGACTAGAGGATGAATTGACAGTGAGTGCTTCCTCAGAGAGTAATTTTTAAGATGAACCAGAGGGTTTATATAGTGATAACTTCCTAGATGGTTTCTTGAGATTGTTTGTTCATTTATTTAATAAATGTAAATGAATGTAGTTGAAACTGTAGGATTATTTACCTTTGAGTACATACTTTTTTATTACTTCAATTTTCATATTGCCTACCATATATATTCAATGATAGTTAGGACAAGATGTTTGGGTGTTTTCCTACTAGGATTCATCTCACACCCTATTTGGGTGATGATTTTGGGCTTAAATAGATTATATTACTGCAGGTATAGATAAGGGAAGCACCCTTCAACTTCAAGTTCTTGATTGCGGTGGAGCTAGAGAGCATGGGACCAAGACGAGGCTTGCGATGCTGTTGGAGTTGTTTACTTGTTTTCCCTTTTTACCTTGTTTTAATACTGTATCCCATCATTATAGCTTGTTTGGATACTTTCCAAGATATTTTTACAAGCATCATTATTTATATATATGTTGTAGTTGTTTATTTATTTTCAGTCTTCTATTGTTTACTTGTTGTATGGTATTACTATTTCTGCTACTGTTATCTATTTGTTTCCATTGTGTTACTCTACCAATGAGGGAATAGTTTCCCCATTATCATACCCAAGTACCTCATTGTTAGTTGGCATCTTCTAACATTTAGGGAAATGTTCTTGAGGCCATGTGACCAATCAGGCACAGGGCACCTCTGGGCAGCACCCAGAACCAGGATGATACAATGCCTCACCTAGGAAAAACTCCCCATTTCAAACTCAACAGAGCATAATAAATCTCAATCAAATGCTCCATTCAAAATATATGGCTGAATGGACTTACACAAATAATTTAATTTATAATTTATTAAATATTAAATATTAATTAATCCGCCAAATTTTGAACAACTCATATTTCTACCAAACTCTTATCCTAGGTTAAAAACACTATCCCAGGATCAACGAAGTGGTCAAATAAATTATTTAAGATCATATACTGGGAGAAAAACCATTTTACCCCTCATGGTAATCTGAAAGCAAAAAATTCAAATTTCTGCTCAAAACTTTAGTCCGGAAAATCATGGGTCATTACAACAAGCTTTAATAAGAACTGTTTCTAATCATAGAGATGAAGATCGTAGGCTAATAATATTTCCTAGACATTATTAGATGAGTATTTTTATGGTCATACCTTTTGGTTTCTACTGGTGAATTTGTTCTAAGCTTTAATATTTTCTTTCAAATGGTAAATTTTTTTCCACTTTTATAATTGTTGAATAATCAATCAATGTTTAATGATTGAATCATCTATAATTTCATTTCCCTTTCTATTCCATTATTTGATTGGAATATAGTCAATAAATATTTTTTTCATTGGATGTGGACTATAACGTTAGTTAAGTTAGGAGTTTTATGGTTGATTCATTATTTTTAAGCTTCTCAATTCCCAATTGAGAATTGTGTGCATAGAGGATGTTTGATTCTGTCACTCTGTTTGACAATAATTGAATAATTTCACTAGATCTTAAGGAAATGAGGTTGATGAGTGAGAACTTAGTTGTTGTCCTCGGATTCCCAAACATAACGAGACACATAGTTTAGATATTTTGAACTGTGTGTTGAGAGAATTTATAGGGTGAAATATTTTTAAGAAATAAATAATGGATGAACTTTTAGATTCACTAAAGAAGGACACTGAACCATTTTTGACTTCTCTCTACTTCACACACTGTTTCTAGTTTTCTAAAAATTCTATGACTTTTAGTTTAGGAAAATAGTGTAGTTTCTTTTACACCCTTAGAAACTCCATAAGAAAAATTATAATTTTAGTGTAATTAATAGTAATGAAAATATTAATAAAGAATCACTTTAAAAATGTTTTCTTATTTGGATGAAACCCTAGTTTCTAATATATTATAGTAGACAGGAGATAAAAATATTTGATGTTAGGAGGTAAATTAAAAAAAACAAAATACCACTCTTCAATTGGTTCCACTACATGGGAGGCTTCCAAATAGTTTTAAACAAATTATATTAACTATAATTAAAAAAATTTAGAACAAATGAAATTTGACACAACCTTGGGAAGCACTGTAAGATATTTTTCCTATAATACATTGAATCTATTCAAGATTTTTAAAGAGAATAAATTCAAAAAAACATTAGAAGAACTTAAATATGATTTAAATCCATGATTTATGGAAGCCTGAGTCGAGGAACTATAACATTCTTTTACTATTTCAGTTACTCCTTGACCCCTCTTTTTTATCATGCTTTGGTTGGGGTTCGTCTTAGGTTGTTTGGGGAAAAAAGTTTAACTTTTTTGGAAATTTCTGGGTTGTGCATGGTTGGATCGCAATTTTCCCAACTCATGCTCCCACCAAATGGAAACCATACAAACCAAAAAAGTGGGGGTTTTCATGGCTGGAACATGGTTTGAAAAACTGTGAAACCACCTACTAGAATCAATGTAATATATTAGATGGGTGCATGTTTTGAAAAAAAATTCACCCCCCTCTAGGAAATTGTGTATGCGATATTTTTTATTTCAAAAAAATTATAATAAAACTAAAAAACCCTTGTTTAACATCCCATTCGACCAAAAATTAGGGTATTGAAAATTATTACATCTTTGGAGATCCTAATAACCCTTTTTGTCTCCTCCAAACCCATTATGAGGAGGATCGAAGCATAAAGAATTTTGTTTGATTCCTATCTAGTAAGATTTTCTCCACCATTCATCCTCTCATGCTCTGTTATTATATCCTCCTTAGGGTTTTTTATATCTTCTTTTTGTTTAGACATATAAACTACTATGTTTTAGATCATTAATCTCGATTTGATTCTTAAATCTTCATTGCCTATGTTCTTCGTTGGAGTTTCCTATTGCGAGTGTTGTGTTATGTGATCCCTTGATCTATGGTCGTTGGTTTCATAAAATCTTAGAAAATTAATTTAACCTTGAATTGATTAGTTTTTTCATTGCTTTCAATGAAATTTTGAAAAACTAATTTGGTGTTATTTGGAATTTGAAAACTGTTTTGGAATAAGATTTGGGGGAACCCACAATTCCAAAGGAATTGGATATTGAGGATTGTTTGTAAATTGATGGAATTTGTAAAAATTGATATGAGAAAAATGGATTCAAATGATTTGATAAAAACTATTTTTGGTTTTATCTTGAAAAAGGCATGAATTGATTAAAAACCTAGGTTTTGGTTGTTGAAAAGAAATTGGCATACTGAAATTGGAAATGGGTTAATTGTATTTTAAAAAATTTAGAAATAATTTTCACATTATTGATAGTTGTTAGAAGACATGTAATCCTAGGTAATTAGTGAGTTATTTGGGACTAACATGCTAGGATGGGAATTCCATAGAAATTGATTAATGATTAACAAATCTAATATAAATGTACCATGAAAGATCTTATCCTCAGTAGGATTTTGATGAGTCCTCTCTGACCAGTGTCTAAGGGATGTGTGTGCACATTTCCATTATCATTATTTGAGTGTGTTAGGATGCTATAACATATAACTATTGTACCTCTTATCAGATGATCATGTTTCTCATTTGTTTATTATTTTGATATATATTCCATTCATTGTAAAACTACTTTACATATGATTTTATTTATTTATATAAAATTTTTATTTAGACATTGTTTTAAATGTTTCCATCAATTGAAATGAAAATCATGATTTTTTAAAATATGATCTTGTACTGTGATGCCGATTTTATTTAAAATTGAAACCATTATTTAGTTAAATATTATAAGATCATATTATGAAACAATTTATGAGACCATACTGAGAATTTAGCTCACACCCTACATTTTCCTTCAGGAATTTGTAGATTTCCTTCTACCAGGTTTGATAAAAGGGAAATCACCACTTCGAGGTTATGTTTATTGATCTCTAGTCTTAGAGTGCTATGTCCTTTAGGACTTGGGTTTTTAATCTTGTTATTATAGTAAATTGTGGTTGTACCTTGGGTTTATATACCAATTTGATTTCTGGTACTATTATCCCTGTGGAGTTTTATTTTGATCATACTAACTTGTATATTTTCTTCTACTATTTATATGGAAAAAATTGTTCCTAGTTTTATCTTATACGAATCTAAGTGCTAGTTGAAAACCTTTGGGGATTGGAAATTCCTTTCAGGCCATGTTAGGATTGGATCAGGTGTCAAGGTACCATTGTATCCAAGACGGTTCATGACATTGTGGTATCAAATTTGTAGTTTTTTCATGTTTCCTTAATGCTAGTATGCATTTGAGATAACTTTTCGGGACTTAAAAGGTATTTACGATTGAGTGTCAGGCTAGATCACAGCACAATGAGCCTTAAGTCACTATGGGTGGTTTGGGAAATAATTCTTAAGAATTAGTTCAAGTATTTTCCTTTATTTTTATTTGGGTAGTTGAAATAAGAATCTTTTTTATCTATTTTATGGGATTAATTTCACTTTTTTCTCTTTTTTGAGTGTCAATATGAGTGTTAATATAATGTATTCAATATTGTATTCTAATTTTTTATAGCATCATGAATCTAATAAGACATGTGAATCAGTTATAGGAGGAAGCTGCTGATGAACCACAATAATAAAATATTCTCATGGACCAGAATATGATGGAGGTTATTGTCCATGTTGTCCAAGCTCTAGGACATGAACCTGCATCCATTCATGTTTAGGATCCAATTGTGGAACCTTCGAGGGATACTTTCTCAAATCATTCTTAGGAGTTCCTTTTCTATAAGCATCCAGTGTTCTAAGGCTCAATTGATCCTCAAGAGGTTGTGGATTGTTTAAGGATAATTGATATTTTGTTTGAGTTTTTTGAGACACCTGATGAAATCAAGGTGAAATGTTCCACCTATATGCTATAAAGGACCCAACAGAAGATGGTGGGACATAATGGTGGTGGAGAAGAAGCATGATGGATTAGAGTGTAATGAATTTATATTTATTTTCACTGACCAGTTATATAAAGAGTTTATGGTGTTGTCTAAGGATATATAGTTTTTCAAACTCTAGTAGGTCGACAAGACCATGACTGAGAATGCAAATTTATTTTCTAAGCCTGTAAAATTTTCCTCTAAGATTGTCTTTAATGAGAATATAAATACTTGATGGTTTGATATGGGTCTTAAATATGATAATAGTTATATAACTTTACTATTAATGTTTTATTTTTATTCTAATATGTTGGATAAAGTGTTTATGGTGAATCTTGAACTAGCTGGAAAGCCAGGGTTTACAGGAGGTCCTTTTTCTCATAGTGAAATTTCTATAAATAAATTTAAAGTAATGAGAATGTGTGATGATTCTCATGGTGGTTCTTGATAGTAGGGTTCTTTTAGACCTCCTATAGTTTCGGGTATAGGCCTCTGTATTTTCAACTGGTGTTGAAATCATGGGCTCTAAAAATGGGTTTGCACTGAGGCAGCCAAGATTTGTGGTTTCTAAGGATACTCTGGTCACTTACAGAAGTTCTATCATTTTTATTCTGATCAATTCAGTTGCACTAAATCATTATCAACTAAAATTTATACAATGCAATCAGACGCTACAAAAACTAAGGGATTCTATCCACACAGATCTTGAATGAAGCTTATTTATGAAATGAAAGAGTCTCCAAAAGAAGTAGGTATGAGTCCAGTGACTGTGAGAGGTACCATAACTATAGCTGCATCTTAGTGACTAGTTTATTTGATACCGGTGCATCTCAATTGTTAGTTTGGCCTCATATTTTGAATCTATTAAATCTTCATTCAAATCTTTTATCTTATGTGATAGATATTAATACACCAATTGGAATGAAGAGGGAGAAACTTCTTCATTGTTTTATTTTTTTTCTCATTATCAGATTCAAAATTTATTGGGTTTTTTTAGTTCTCGACATGAAACCTTTTGATTTAATATTTGGGATGCATTGTCTAATTGATAATAAATATCATACTTATTTCTATCTTCAAGGGGTATCCTTTGTCTCACCTAATTGGGTGTTCTATATCTTTCAGGAAGAGTGGGTCGCACGGTCGAGTATATCACAACCTTCTTATCCAAATTTGGGGAAATTATTATCTGTGTTTTCTTTTTATATGGGGAGATAATATTTGAGTGATGATCTCTCTCAAGTTTTCCTTGAGTTTCTTTATGTTTTTAATTTTAACTTCTCCGGTTTACCACCAGAAAGTGAGGTAGAGTTTTCTATTGATTTATTACTGAGTACTCATCTGGTATCTATTCCTTTTTACCAAATTACACCAGTTGAAATGAGAGAGTTTAATACATAGTTGGATGATCTATTAGAGAAAGGATTTATACGCTTGAATGTGTCACCTAGGTTGGTGATTGTTCTCTTTGATAAGAATGATGATGGGCCACTTCACCTTTTCAATGACTATCGGAAACTCAATTGACTTATATTAAAGAAAAAGTATACATTACCACATATTTATGATCTTTTTGAACAATTTAAAGAGGATAAGTGGTTTTCGAAGATGGATCTTTGATTTTATTATCACCAGTTGAGAATAAAAGAATCTGACATTCAGAAAATATTCGTTTAGAGTAGGTATGGGAATTATGAGTACCTTTTCATGACATTTGGTCTAATAAATACTATTGTGGTCTTTATGGATTTGATTAATAGGATCTTCCCTGAGTATCTGGATACATTTTTGGTAGTCTTTATGGAAGAAATACTTATTTACTCTATATCTGAGGAGGATCATGTGCATCTTATGAGATCAATTTTGGAATTATTGAGAAATAATGGACTTTATTCCATGCTATTGAAATGTATTTTTTGGATTTGGGAAGTGATGTTATTGGGACATGTGGTTTCAGAAAATTGTATTTTAGTTGATCCAGATAAGGTGAAAGCTATTATAACATGGGAACAAACATGTAATTTTTTAAAGAGTCAGAGCTTATTAGGTTCATATGGATATTATATCTAGTTCATAAAATATTTCTCAAAGTTGGATTCTTTGATGACCACCCTAACTCATAATGGGGTAGTGTTTGTTTGGGATGAGGAATTTCAAAGGTCTTTTATTGAGCTGAAATGTATTTTGACTACTATACTGGTGTTGACTCTTCTAGAGGCCATCCATGGCTATGTGTTCTTCTGTGACACATTAGGTTTTGGTTTGGGCTACGTTATTTTGTAGGGTGATCATATGGTAGGCTATGGCTTGAGATAACTTATAACACATAAGAAGAATTACCCAGATCACAACCTTTAACTCATAGCTGTGATGCATGTATGTAAGAGTTTCCAACATTACCTTTTTAGAGAATGGTTTATTGTGTCTCATGACCACAAGAGGTTGAGTTATATCATCTATCAAAAATATTTGAATCTTCACCTGAGGTGTTTGTTGGAATAATTTCAATATTTTGAATTTGACATTACCTATACCTCAGGGAAAGGGGATGTCATCGCTGATACTCTGAGCGGGAAACTTCAGACCTAGTTCATGAAAGTATCATTGGAAGAGGGGAACTTGATGGACCTTTTTTCACAGTTGCATATATGAGTTCAGGAATTACGGGTCGAGGTTTCCTTGTCTAGTGTTCAATTTACTGTTAAACTTCTCAATATGATTATTTTGTGACAACAACTTGATGATGAATTGCATATCATTGGAGAATCTCTTTATGGTGGGAAGACCATTGTTGAGTGGTCATTCTCCATAGAGGGTATTTTATGTCATCATAATTGTTTGGTTGTACTATTGTCAATAAGGAAATATGTGATAGGGAATATCCATAATTCATAGTGGGTTTTTTCATCCAGGAACACTGAAAACTTTATATCGTATGAGGCGATGATTCTGGTGGCCATGTATGAGGTAGGGAATCATTAATTTTTCCTCTCATTGTTATACTTTCCAGTAGGTCAAGGCTGAGAACCAGAGTCCTTTAGGTCTACTTTATCCACTTACAGTTCCAACTTGGAAGTAGGATGAAATATCTATGTACTTTTTTCTTGCATTTCTAAATACCCAGTGGAAGACAAATGTAACATGGGTTGTGATCGATAGGCTAAACAATCCACTCAATTTTAGCGGTGAAAAATGGGCTGCGGGCCCGCAAGTTTAGTGGGCTTGGGGAGGGTTTGGGGCGGGGCGGGTTTATTAAAAATAGCCCACATTTGAAATGGGCTTATATGGGCAGCCCGCACGGACATCCAACCCATGCAGGTTTACCCGCACAGATTCGGGCTGGCCCGCAGGTTAATGGTATAATTTTTTTTTAATAATTATATTATATTAACTTTAAATTTTTTTTGTACCCTTCATTTCCCAACGCCATGATTGCTTGCATGTCTCCCGTCCCACCGCCTCCCTTGCCCTTCATTTCCCAATGTAGCCTCATGCGCCTGCCTTGATTTATTATCCATTTATACTTATTTTAATTAGCCTCACATATTCCCCCGCCCCTCCTCCTTCACACTCATGCTACTGCACTGCACTGCACATCGACTCGGAGTCGAGTTCTCCGCTCCCCCCCCCCCCCGGCCACCTACCGCCCGGCCCCGGCCTCCCCCGCCGCTACCCCCCGACACCGTCTCCTCTGCCGCTAACCCCCGGCCTAGGCGTCCTCCACCGCTACACCCCGGCCTACTCCGCCACTACCCACTGGTCTCCTCCTCCACTAGCTACTCCCAGCCACGACATCCTCCGCCACACCGCGACCCCCGCTACCCCCCGACCCCGGCCTCCTCTGCCGCGCCGCGACCCACGCTACCCCCCGGCCCCAGCCTCCTCCGCCGCTACCCCCCGTCCCTGGCCTCCTCTACCGCGTCGCGGGTCCGCGGCTCCCGCTACCCCCCGGCCCCGGCCTCCTCCGCCACTACCCCCCAACTCCGGCCTCCTCTGCCGCACTGCGACCCCCGCAACCCCCCGGCCCCGGCCTCCTCCACCGCTACCCCCCGTCCCCAGCCTCCTCTGTCGCGCCGCGACCCCCACTACCCCCCGACCCCAGCCTCCTCCTCTTCTACCCCCCGGCCCCGACGTTCTCCGCCACTACCCCCCAGCCTACTCCGCCACTACCCCGGACCTCATCCACCGCTGCTACCCCCGGCCCTGGCCTCTTTCACCCTGACCCCCGTGACCCCTTCCCCGCCTCCACCGCTGCTACCCCTAGCCCCCACCACCCCCTCCCGACCCGGATGACCCCTTCCCCATCTTCTTCTCTGCGCATGACCCCCACCTCCAGCGGCTCCTTCGCCGGCTCACGACCCCCCACCTCCGGCAGCTACAAACAGGAGGTATGTTTTTTTATGTTATTTCATAAAATTATTTTATTTTTTAGTTTTAATTTTTTTATTTTATATTTGTTTAAAAGTATATTTTTAAAATGTAAAAAATTATTAAAAACAATATTGAATGTGGTTTTCCCACGGGCGTGCCCGCATCCGCTGCGGGGCGGGGCGGGCTTGATAAATCAACCTGCTTTTTATGCGGGCTTTTGTGGGTCTAGACCACATGGGCTCAAGCCCGCACGGACTTGGCCCGACCCGCCCCGCCCCACCCGTTTCGCATTGCTACTCAATTTACACCAATTTACGATACAAACAATGTTGAGGAATTTTGAAATCTATATGTGAAAGTGTTTTATTTGTTTTCACATAGTTACATATACTATATTCTTTTATAGAGATCCATTTTTTACTTCTCACTTTTGGATATTCCTCCAGGAGGCACTGAGATCTCAGGTTTATTTGAGTACGACATATCATCCATAGAATGATGTCCAAATAGAGAGAGATATTAAAATAATTGAGGAAATGCTTTGTGCCTACATTAATAACTTTATTGGATATCAAGATAACCATTTGGTTCCGGTTTATTTTGATTATAAAAATAGTTACAAGTCCATTATTAGAATGGATCCTTTTGAGGCTTTGTATGGTCGGCCATGTAAATATCCATTGTGTTTTTCGGGGATCAATGAAAGTTCCTTGGTTGGACCAAGCATGGTTCAAGATACAAGAAAAAATATTTAGTTGATTCTTCATAGGATTTTGATTTAATTGAGTTGGTATAAATCTTATGTTGATAATCATCTCATACCATTGGAATTTTCCGTTGGTTATATGGTGTTATTTAAATTTTCACCTTGTTTGTGTCATTAATGTCTTGGGCGACAAGGGAAGTTTGATCCTTGTTTTATGTGACCTTATGAGGTTTTTGAGGAGGTGGGGAAAGTAGATTACCATTTGTTAATTCCACCAAATTTGAATTTGATACATAACATGTACCATATATCACAGCTTTAAAAGTATATTTCTAATCCATCTCACAATCTGAGATGGAGTTATCTTGAAGTTGATCCTAATTTATACATGATAGAGAATCTAGTTGGGATAATTCATTCTGAAACCAAGGTAATTAGTGGGAGGATAATACCTTTAGTTTTAGTGTTATGGTAGCATAGTTCTAATACTCACGAGACTTAGGAGAGAGAGTCACCGATAAAAGAATAGTGCCTCATCTGTTTACCATGGAGAATTCTTGACACGATTTCTGGGGAAAGAATGTTTTTATGATGGGGAGTTTATAAATTTATATTATATTTTTCAGGTACTCATTGGAATATTTTTTTATCATACATTGGTTAGGTTTCATCGTGGGTTGTTTCAGGATGAAATTTGAAATTTTTGGAACTTTTTGGGTTGTACATGGTTGGAGGCTGGTTTTCCTAAATCCTGTGCCCATCCAGTGGAAACCATGCAAACCCAAAAAATGTATATTTTCATGGTTGGAATATTGTTTGAAACAATATGTTCCCACATCATAGAAACTATGAACCCCATCAATGGAGCACATGGTTGGGTGAACAGTTTGACAAACCATGCGCCCCCACTAGGAAACCATGCAGACAAACTTTTTTATTTCTAAAAAATTATAAAAAAATTCTCAAACCCCCAAATAACCTCTCTCTTGACAATAAATTGGGGTATTACAAATTCCCAGGTCATTAGAGCTCCCAAGAACCCTTTTTCTCTCATACAAACCCATTCTAAGGTGGATCAAATCTTGGAAAACATTGTCTAATTTTTCTCAGATAAGAGTTCTCCCCCCTCTAATATACTTGTTTTAGATCCTGAATCTAGGTTTTATTCTTGGATATTTTTTTATTGAAGTACTTTTTTAGAGGCACATGTGTCTCAGCCCGGTTGGTGAGAACTCACTAGGTGCATCCAAGAGACCCAAGATCAAATCTGGGTGGAGGTATATTTCTGAGTTACTGTAGCAATAATGTAGCAGTAATGTAGTAGGTAGGGAAGAAGGCACTATTTGGTACTGTTGCAGCCAGAACTATTCATCCATTTAGACCTTTTGGCCCCCAGTTTGGTCCTCAGGTCCTGTAAGGCTTTCGGGCCACCCAAGGCCTTCAGGCTAGTTGATTCTCATGGCCTTCGGGCCACCTTAAGGCCTTTGGGCCACCACATGGCCTTCGGGCCACATGAAATGCAGATGTATCCGTCAAAATTCAAGGTAAAAGGCTTTAGAGGATGATTCAGGGCAGACACATTCACTAGAGCAGGGCTAACTAGATTTGGAAGAATGAGAGGGTATAGTTTTTTCATCTGTATCAGGCCTATACAACCTTACATAGGACAGCTAGTTGACCATCCCTGTGAAGGTGGAGTGCTGATATCAGGAGATATGCTGATGAGGAGTAGTTACAAGTTGTCTTGTCTGGGTGATTCCTCAAAGACCTACATGTCATGTAATTATCACTAAGTCTTCAAGCCTTGTAAGGGTTCCACCTAACCCCTTAAAAGGTGGATTATCAAAAATAATAAAAAATGAAGGCCTTCGGGCCATACCGACCAGAGTTTACCATTATGGGTGTTGTGTTATGTGATCTCTTGATCTAATGTAGGTGGTTCCATATAATCTTGGACAATTAATTTAACCTTGAATTTCTTTTAATTAAATTATGAAAAACCAATTTTGTGTTAATTGGGATTTGAAATTGATTTGGAATGAGATTTTTCATAAAATCCATAATTCCAATTGAATTGGAAATGGGGCTGTGTTTGGTTTTATATTGAAAAGGAATGAATTGATTAAAAATCTATGTTTTTTATTTTAAGTAAAAATTGATATATAGAAATTGGAAATTGGGTAATTGTATTTTAAATAGTTCTGAAATAATTTTCTTATTATTGATTGTTATTAGAGAAAATGAAAGACTTGGTATTTAGTGAGTTATTTGGGATAAGCACACTAGGATGGGAATTCCCTAGCAATGGATTGAATCTTTACAACTCTGGAAAAATGTACCATGAAAAATATTATCCTCAGTGGGAAATTAATGACTCATCTATAACTAGTGTATGAGGGATGTTTGTACACATTACCATTATCATTATATGAGTGTGTAAGGATCCCATAACATGGAATTATCATTCCACTTGGCAAATGACCGTGCTTGTCATTTGTGTATTATTTTGATATATCTATATTCCACTATTTGTTAACCTTTTTAACATATTCCTTGTGAATTTATATAAACTTTTTTATATAAAATGTTTACTTATCCATTGTTTGAAATGTTTCAATCAATTAAATAAAAAACATGATTTGTTTTAAATTTTCTATTATACTACATGAATTTTCACACATTTTAACGAATTTCTATATAGAAGATATTAACGTTCCAACTCGAAACCAAAAAAATCCCAGAGGATAAGGCTGAAATATTTAACCCTTCACTTCTTAGAATTATTAATTTTTCTTATGCTTTGGAAGATGAATAATGGGTTTCATATGATTAACTTCAAATAGATTTCAAATTTTTTGATGTTTCCTATTTTTTTCTTTCTATAACTGAGTTTATAACAAGGTAACCTTGTTATTGAATTATTGAAGTAAAATCCTAATCATTCATCCACCGATGTTTTTTATGTTTTTGTTGAAGAAATTAATTATTTTGGAAAGGATAAGATGGAACTGGAGATAAACCTTGAGACCATCTCTAAAGAGGAGCATTTGGATCTGGAAATATAATTTGATGCTATTTGGTTTTTAGTTGAGGATTTTTTTTGTTTTTCTATTAAAGATGAACCTAAAAGATTTGGGGGCATTGGGGGAAGTCTCTCCCCCCAAGATGATTTAAATTGGGGGTCCCATATATTTTTTATTCATCCCTAATTAAAACATTATACAATAACATGAATAGGATGGGTGCATCATACTATTTCAAATGGGACCTCAATATAAATGTGCAATTGAAATAATTTAGTAAATCTAAGATGTGAGGATTATTACCACATAATCCTCATCCACCAATGGATTTCATATGAATAATAAGTTTCCAAGCTATGTAAAATATAAACTATAGAACCCCTTGGGTGGGGGGGGGGTTACCCAAAATTTTGTTGCGTCAGAATGAATATGACAAAGTCACAAGAGGGGGTGAGGGGGGTTAATTGTGTCCTTCTAAAAATATTAAAAAATCCAAAACTTACCTCTAAATTAAATTTTTTATTTACTTATCACTTAAAGATGAGTACATAGTAGAAATAAAAAAGTAAAGAAAATTACACAATAAAGCATAATGGTTCAGGGAACAGAAAATACCACAATCCACTCCACCAATGCTCTCTCCATGAGCCTGATGATTTTCACTAGTAGGTCCTCCTATCCAGATACCTATAAAATTAAGTGCAAGAATTTTACACCTAACAAGGCTTTTACAGGGCCTTCTAGTTCTTTTATAGGGACCTAAAACAACCATATATTAGTATGATAAGATGACACTCCCCCATGACTGAGTATGAGCATTCGACAATTTAAATAAAATATTTGAGATATAGATGTTGAATATTGGTTCAGATCATAGTTGTAACAAAAAATGAAAGATGTAGATGAACTTAAAAAATTCATAGTATTAGAAAAATTATCTTAAATGTTACATACACTTCCTATTTTTCTTTAAAATGTAATACCCAGAAACTCTAATAGATGTACATTATATTTGATAGCATATGTGATAGGCAACAACAAGCATATAAGGAAACATAACAACCTAAGGATTTATGATATATTTAATATATTCTATCTATGATATAGTTTTTAATGCATGAAATGATGAGTTAGCTTATACTACATGCAACAATTACCTTCTCTAATGGCTTGTGTTACATGCAAGACCAAGTTTTATCGAGTACTATTAATATTATTATTTAAAATGAAAATTATCCCTTAGTCATTAAATTAGTAGTTATGAATAGGATTAACTAACTTATGAAAATATATGGTTCAAAAAAATATAAAATGAATTCATCGATAACAAATTTATTAGAAATGAAAATAAAAACCAATTTAATATAAAAGTAATTTTTTTATAAAAAACTATTTTTATTCACCCAAAGGAGTTTTATCTTACAAAATTAAATAAGATATTATTAGTGAATGATATTAATGAATTATATATGTTAAATATTCAATAAAATATTTTTATCATTCATCTAATAGATTTTATAGACATAATATAAGAACAATCCTAATTTTACGTATAAAAAGTTATATATTTATAAAGGCAATTTTACCACTTTTTAATAGAGCACCTATTTTAAAACTAAATTTTGAAAATTTTATAAATTTTATATGAAAAAATAAAATTAATTTTTAAAAAATTGAAATTTTAAATTTAAATTAGGGTGAATTTTTGGTATTTTTCTGAGAAGTTTCATTTTTGGATGAATAGTGAAAAATACTGAATTTTAATTGAAAACTGACTTTTTATATAAATAATTTAAAAGGATAAATTATATTTTAAATTGGTTTTAAAGGAATATTAGATAAATTATACATCTATTAATCCAATTTATTCCATTGAAATCAATTTCACCTTGAAATTGGATATCAAAATATTTCAGAGGATTGAACATTTTAAGTTTAAAAACCCGCTTTGTCATCCCGTCTGTGAGATTAATTTTAAATTAATTTCTAAAACTTCTGTGATTGGAATTTGGAAAAATTGATTAAATATTTTTAATAATAATAATATATATATATATATATATATATATAATTTATAATAAGTTAAACGTAGTGTTTTACCAAAAATATTAGTGAAAGTAATTAAAATTAATTATAACGATTAAGAGAAAAAATATTTTAACAGGAGACTAAAACATAAAATTAAGAGAAAAATGAACTATAAACCTATAAAAAACTATTTTATGACCATATACTCCCATTTATCAATTTTTTTCCTTATTGTAGGAAAATTATGTAAGGGAGACCTCCTAATAGTGTTTACCTTTTTATATTTAAAAGAATGCTACTCTTACTCCACTATAAAAGGGAACTCACCACTCCCACTTATTTACACCTATAAAGCCATTTAGATCATCAAAAACTTTCCCAAATAGGTACCAATAATTCCTTCCCTCATCTTAGAAGCCTCACTTTTGGCAGAAATAAAACCAATGAATTATTTTGGTATAAACCAAAAGGAGTTACCCGAACAAGAGGTAACGTTCTCCAATGATAACTTTTGTTTCATTTACTTTTTTAACCCATTCAATTATTATTTTATAATGATTATATATTAAACTCAATATATTAAATATAATGAGATTTTTTATGTTAAGGGTATGACCTTCACTCACATACACTTCCATGAATTGGTATATGCAATCATTATTCATGTGTACGACAGACTACCACCTCACGAACCGATGTTGTCCGTTCTTCCATTGCCACATTTAAAGGTTTGGAATAATGATTTATTTATAGTTTATCTATGTTATATATTATATTTATAATTTTTATGCTTCTGTAATTATTATATAAAGCATACCATCATTTTTTTCATTTTTTGGGAATACGATAACATCATTTGTGGACATGTGGACTACCACCTCCTTAAAGAGATGTGATTCATTCACACTATACATAGAATGTATTAAGGATGGTTTTAATAAAAATTTGTAAAATATATGAAATAAATTTTATAATTTAATTATAATATACAAATATATAATTTAATTTTCCTTAATTTAATATGAAAATAAATTGGAAATATCGTTCATGCGTTTGTACACCCTACCATCTCCATGAACGATGCATTTAATTTCCTATCTCCAAATTTTTTGGATTATTATAAATATATATATAATGAATATGTACTATATTTAAATCATGTTTTAAATCCTAGATATCATTAAATCATTTTTTATGTAAGAAGAACAAAAATATTTAATCAAAACACACTCGAAAAATATGACAATTAACACCCGAAATGATGAAAATAATGAAGGATTGTTAAAAAACGGGTAATAAGATATTATAAGAAGATCATATATTTTATTACAAATATGGTTATATTTCTTTTATAATTTTATAAAATTATTAAAACCATTATACAAGAGGTTAATGTATGTTCACCCAAAAGGAGGCACAAGGTAAGGGATTTCGTCTCAATATCATATCATTAAGGCATATTGTAATGTTATGCACACAGTTTCTTTTAGATGGTTTATATTATTCCCCTTTTAAATTTAATATCCTGAATAACTAATTATTAATTGTATTTTGTGTTTCAATTTTAATTATTTCATATAATAGAATTTAACTTAAATTTACGAAGTGGTAAAGAAATTCCATAACTCAATTCCTTTTCATTATGTTATATTACTTCCTTGATGTTGTTAATATTAAATGATTATGTGTATAAATAATTTTAATACATATTGATTTATTTACACTTATTATATGGGTATTTAAAATTTATACACACAACGAATTCATTGATTAGTTCTCACTTCAAATTTTTGATCATTTTAAGGGTTTATTTCAAAATATCATTCTAATCAGGATTTCATATTCTTGAAATTTAATTGAATGACTTTATATGATAATTGTTCAATAAACACTTTAATTTTTATCATGTGGTTATTCATGACCTTTTTCATGTAATAGTACAATTTTACCACTCTTTAGTACTCAAAATGTTTTAGAAATTTTTTCAAGAAAAAACGATGTCATTTTCCTCTTCGGTTGGAAACCTGTTTTCTCTTAAAACTTTATTTTATAAAAATATTTTCAAACATGTATTTAACCTTTTAAAAATAATTTATTAAATGACATTTATCCCTTTTTGTTTTACAAAATTTTTCAAATGAATCATTTTGTCTCTTTTCCAAACAAGGCACTTTTCTATCATTTTATCATGAAAAAGGAATGTTCTTTTTACCTTTTACAACATGAATAGAATGACCCACCATAATTTATTTGAATATTACATTGTAAATTTTTAAAGATATTTTTAATGAAATTTTTTGTAAAAGTGATTTTAAAAGACATTGTTTTTGAAAATGTTTTTCAAAATGAAAATGATATTTTCCTCAAGAATGTTTTAAAGATCTTTTTATAGTATTTATATTCATCAATGAAAACATGCCTTTATATTTACTCCAATTGGGATATGTTTTATTGATACTATCTTTATTCTTCCTCTAGATGGTTTATGATTTCTTTGACCAAGGATAATATTGACATTCGCTACCTGAATTCCTTTCTTATCACCTTAAAATATACAATTTCCCAGGATCATTAGACATTAAATTTCCCTTAAATGTCTATATTAATTATAATGGATATGTTTTTTATTAACCCATATACCATTTATATGTATGGTGTTTCATTTGAATATTATTTGATTAATTTTGTAAATATTGATAGATCCACATCTCTTACTCAATACAGATATTGGATAAGGCACGTTATTATGGAATTAAATTGATTATTAGATATATGAGGAATGATTAAGACATGGAATATATATGTTGGGGACTGGTTAATGTAATTCCCTAGATGTATTAGTAGTCTCATGGGATGAATCGGTTGTTCAGCCTAAGATAATGTCTTTTTACCCAGTATATTTTAAGCTGTCTTGAGGATAGATATTGATAGAAAAGGTATCATATTCTAGGGAAATATTACGTCTAATAATTAAGAGTCTCTTTTATTGTGAATTTATTTATTATTATTATCCAGAAAAAAAATTTGAAATTATCTATGGATGAATTTTCAATCTCATTTTACTGATTTAATGGAATTTGTGTTCAGTTATTTACTTTTCCATATTAATTCTTCCTTATCTAGTTTTTTTAAATGGCATATGTGTTCAGTTATATCTCTTTCCATATTTTTTACATACTTCATATCATTTAACTGATTTCATGGAATTTTTGTTTGGTTATTTACCTTTCCATATTGATTATTCTCATTGATTCATTATTTTTTCTATTGTACTTAACCCTTACTATGAATTTGATATCACCCTTATTTTGTTTCCTTTCCATAGTATTACATGAAGTTTAATAAGAAAGATATACAAGGATATACTAGATGGAATAAAGTTATCCTTGAAAACAATTATGTTGTAACTAGTGTATTCATTTGTAACACAAGACTCATGTATGTATCTGATTTACCTAGAATAATAAACCAATCATTCCTTTGGGATGCATTTCCTTATAACAATGTCAATATAATGGTAGTAGATACCGGTTCTAGGCTTACTTGGGTTGGGGTGCTATAGTTGGTATCAAAGGAAGTTCTGTAAAAAAATAAAAAACTAGATTTAGGAAAACCAAAATTAGAAAACAAAACCCTATGATATACTTTAGTATAAGTATAGAAGAACTTATTATAATTTCGATATGGTAGATATTATGTGGGTATTCGTAGAAATATATCCCCTTATATATACTAAAATTTGATGTGGTTCCAGAATTGAAGTACCGAGGGGTAAAAACTATGAAAAGGTGTGCCCTGATGGACTCGAGCGTAAAATAGTACATGAAAAGGGGCCTTAATACTTTCTTATTTTGACACTACTATGGGATATTCTTAGGATAATTCACATTTTATTTAAAAACCATTATAAAGTATTTGAATATATAATTAAAATTAATAAACTAGGTTAAACATAAGGTGTTTTAGATTGAAAATAAGGTTTCATGATTTAGATATGCTATAAATGACTACACTTGTTTCTCATAATGACTATTTTTACTCACACAATGCATTGTAGTTTTAGTCAATAACTAGAACCTAAAGGAGTAATGTTAACATTGAACGTGGAGGAAAAGGTGGTGATATTGAGAAACCAAATTATGTGTTTATAGGAGTAAAATATATCGTGTTTATGACTAATTAGTTTCCCCAAAATATGATTAACAAAATAAACCTTAACCAAATCTCAAACTCACCAAAGAATATGAGGATAGAGGTTTTTAAGTGTTCAAATATTGCAGACCATGGAGAAAAGAAGGCTCGATTTCCATCATGCAAGACATAAGGAAGGAGACACCCATGAAAGTGTATTAATAGAATGGGGAAATTATTTATGTGTGGGAAACAAGGACATAAAGCAAATAATTTCTATGGGAAAATTAAGAGTATGATGGAAGAAAATAAAAAAAATCCTTAGGAACCATTTATAGCTTGTTTCCTATATGTGGAGAACCTGGGCATTACTTGACTCAATTCTCTCTTCTAAAGGATAAACTCTAGACAAACAAAGGACCTATGTTAAAATAAATGGATGAAGTATTTATGAATTGAGGTTATATTGAAAAACATGGTTAAAAGGCCATTTAATGATTACATTTCAATGTTGTATATTATATTTATTTTGTAAATTATATTATTATAGTTTAGAAAATGGGAAAGCCACATGTTGGGTTACAATCCATAAAATCTGCAAAGCCGATGGGGATTAAATCCATGAATGAAGGAAAATAAGGGTTTCACATCTACCACTGGACTATATGATGTCTTGTTTAATGTCTCGTTTATTTTAGATAAAAAATTGAAAAATATATATTAATGATGAACCATTAATATCACTTTTGAGGTTTATATATTAATGTATTAAACATATTTGTTTTTGAAACTATTTATATGAAGACATAAAGACTTTTCACCCTTTCATGTATCTTATGATCTATTAAATGAAAATTTTAGTGCTTTAGGAATAGAAATTAGTTTTTGGAAATTCATAAACTAGAGTAAGGGATAAACTAGAAATTGATAGAAGCATAAGAAAAGGATGAAATTGTGTATATTTCCTTATATTCTTAGGTAGTTTAATAATTAATCAACATTATGAAAATGATATTAAAAAAATTATCCTAATACCTAATTTTTTGTTGAATCAATCATCATAGATTTATTGCTTTAAGGCACTAAACTTTCCATTGATCATTCACTTGTTTGTGATAAATGACCTCAATCACTCCCAATAATTATTTATAAATTTCCTCTATGTCCATTTTTTTACATTCCACTAATGTTGTCCTATGTAGAAACCTAGTTATATGTTATTCTATGTGACCTTTGTACTTCTCATTCACTCTTATTAAGAAGATATTTTATAAAATATTTTATGATGTGGGTTTTTCAATAAGGTAATTTTTAAATTTAAAACCACAGATTACCAAGAATAATTTTAAATCATGAGGACACAATTAAATTAAGGCTAAGAAAATGTAATGCACCGAAACTCTAAAATATTAACATTCTTTTTGATAGCATACGAAAAACACAACACTAAGAAAAAATGGAAATATAAAATCATGATTCCTTCTTATATATTTAATATATTCAATCTATGATATCGTTTGAAATTTAAGAAATGTTGATTTAGCTTTCATTACATGAAACAATAACGTTCTCTGATGGCTTGCGTTACATGAAAGACTGAGTTTTACCAAATACTATTTTTCATGAACCAGGTCGGGTTGCCATCTGACCTGGTGCCCGGCCCAGTCTGCAACATGGCCCAAGGGGTGTTCCGGATCCCCATGGGATACCATAGGTTCCTCGGTATCAAAAATAACACATGGGAACGATTTAACAGAAATAGTAAACTCAAAAAAACTAACAATATAAATAAACTAAAACTAAAAATAGACAACCAAAAATAACCATATTCCATTTCCAATTTAAAATTCTAAAACTTGAACCAACATCCAAAAAAATGACAATAAGGAAAAATAAAACTCTAACTCAAATCTCCATGCAACAAGAGATGTCACATCCCCAGGCCACCCACACTGACCAGTACGAGAAGACCACCAGCAACCTGAACCACATTACTAAGCATGATACCCCAACCTAGAATACAATAAGGAAACGTTCTACATACACCCAATGGTTTATGTATGGTTTGAGCCAAATTCCCAGTAGGATACCTCCCAATAAAAAGGTTTGATGCCACAACATTCAAAAAGATAATTTAACATGCTCATTTAAAACCATATATTTGAAACACTTTTAAGGAAAACATTTAAAAGATTAAAATTAAAAGAAAAGAACACTGAAAGAAAAACCATTTCACAAATGCTACTTTAAAATGGAAGAAAAAATTTATTAAGTACGTGCACATACTCAAGTGGTCCTCCGTATGCCGACGGAAGGTACCATGTCATGAATAATAGAGCATTGTGGGTAAATCCCCTAAGTTTTATCTAACTCGAGTGGGACCCTAGATCCTTGGGTCTCAGTGAAACGTGTCTTAGAAACCACGAACCATTGTAAATGTGGCTTAGAAACCACGACCCTCAGTAAACATGGAATAGAAACCCTGATCCTCAGTCATTCATAGTTTTAGTTTGTGTTGTAATCAACAATCTTTCTAAGTGAAATAGGGATGATACCACACTGGATCACTAGCACAATAGTTCTAGTCCGCCCACCAAGATACCTAGGGTTTCCCTTGTGCTTAATCAAGTTTCACATTCACATAACACATCACTTTTTCACTTCACAAGTCAAACAAGGCATTACACACACACAAGAACATTTCAAAGTATGTCTCCGACTTGATAAGAAATTTTAAAAAAAAAGGGTTCATAGTTTAGAAAACATTTTCAACCTTCACCACAAGAATTAATATTATGAAATCACCCTATTCCTTTTTGGAAAAAGAACATTTTTAAGCCATAAACATAACAAACCCATTTAAAAAGGGGTTTCGCGCCACCCACTCATTTTATTAAATACCTCCAAGTCATAAAACACAAGGACGTGTGTGTACGACACACAATGAATATACTCATTTTCTCAAAGAGTCCATTTCTCAATGCAAAAACACTTTAAACCCTTTCCAAACTCAACTCGCACCTTAAAAACTACTCACACGACCCTTTTTTAAAAAACACCACTTTAAACACACACACACACAATAGAGCCATTTTTCACACAAATTATAAACCCAACACATAAGAATTAAAATACTTCAAAATAATCTTTTCAATATTTCAGAATGATTTGATAATTTTAAATAACAATTTAAAAAACAACTTTACCAAACACACCAATGTTTTACACCAAAATTGTACCTGAAACCCTCTTTAAAATTCAACTACACGTCCTCACCAAATAAAAATGTGTTTTGAAGCATAAAAATAATTTAAATAAACTATTTCATAATTTATAAAACACCCCAAAACCTTTTTCTCAATTAAATAAACCAAATTCATAAAAAGGAAGAAGTTTCAAACCAAATTCGCATCACATTTTTAGACTACATTCTCACCATGTAATTAAATCATAGAACAAATTAAAATTAACTTAACAAACAAATTAAATTATGTAAAAGATTTAGGGTCATGGGACCACCTAATGGTGTGTGTAAACTCTGCAAGATTGGTGCGCAAGGACCACCACATGCCAACATAGCTTAAAAAAACTCAAATACACCCTAAAAGGAATCAAAACATTTGCATCAGAATCAAACTAACCGCAACATAAAACCCCAACCCAAAAACCCCAAAAATCAAGAAACAACTAATAAAAATGAAACACACCTACAACAAGTATATTGGGGGGTATGTCCGAGCACATTGAAGAGGTGCTGGAGGTACGCCGTGTCAGAAACATCCGTCTGAGAAGGGTTGTCCGGCCAATGGGCTGTGCGCGTGGGTTTCGCGTGGGAGATAGGTGAGTGGCATGTGGCTGTCTGTCGAGGTGAGGGAGGGGATCCAATCATAGTAGCTGAAAGTAGGCTTCATCATCCATCAAGGGGAAGGGGACATTAGAACATGCTACGGTTAGTAGGGTAAGGTGCAGCGTGAGCGGGTTCCACTAGATAGAAGGCTGGTCGAAGGTCGTGAGTGGGTAGGAGATGGGAACTAGAGGGATTCACCAACAAGGGTGGAGGCACGATGGGTCGGAGGGTCGAATGGCACTATGCAAGGGAGATGGTGCGGGTCTTCAGATAGAGGAGCGATGATGAGTGGGGCTGGCTAGGAGGGTAAGAGATTAGCATGACTGGAGGTGAGGATGGGGGTGCGCTACAAGATGGGGAAGGTCAACAGGACATGGAAAGGGGGTGGTGCTTCCAGATGGCTGGGGAGCAGGATGGTACGACGATGCAGGTGGCCTGGCTGGGTTTTCAGGGTGACGACGCTAGTGGGGGAAGCTAGCCGGAGAAGGAGGGTAGTGGGTTCCAGTGGGGGAGGCAGGGCTTCGGCTGGGAGGAATGGGAGGCGGGCTAGACCGGGGGCGGGGGGGTCCAGGGGGTTGCACTAGGTAGAAGGTGGCGTGACGGGCTGGTGGCCGAATGGGAGCGCGGGGGCACAACGCCCTGGGTAGGAGGGGAGCAATGTTCAAGGTGGAGCATCGATTGTATAAGTGTGCGCTAGGGTTTAGCGCTTAGGCCAATGTAGGAATCTGACGAGAAGAGGGGGAAGAAAAGGAGAGGGAGGATAATAAAAAAATGAAAGAAAATAGAAAAAAAGAGAAAAAAAGGGAATATAAAATAAAATAAAATGATGGAATATAACCCTAAAAAAACTAAAACATACTAATAATAATAATATCGTCAAATAATAATAATATTATTATTATCATTTAAACAATCCTTTAATTTTTCTTATACTTCGTATTTTTATTTTGTTTCTTCCTTAGTTCATTTTATTTAATTAATTGAACATTGTTAGGTCCCCCGGTAGCCCTGGTGAGGGCATGTAGTTTCCAGACTGTGCCTTGCCCGAGCGTCGGACGATTTCAAACCCCGAAAACCAATTTATCGAAAAAAACTCAAAGTTCATCCAGGACTCATCTCGTACCTCGACCGAATATTTTTTAAAACCAAATAAAATAATAAAGTGATTGTATCTTAGTATTATATTAACAATAATATTAATAACAATATAATACAATTTATATTATTAACACTATTATAATTGATAATAATATCTTCATACAATATCATTATTATTATCATTAAAATAATTCCTTAAATTTTTATTACACTTATTATTTTAATTCTTTTTCTATTTCATTATTCATTAAATTTTCTTTATCTACCTTGTATATCAAGCGGGTCATGTAATGAACTAGGCAAGGTCACGCGGGGGCTCAGACAAGGCCGCATGACTTAGACCACAGTGTGTTGAATGTAGTTAAAGGAAAAACATTATTTTTTAAATAAGAACTCAAAAATTTAAGTCGGGCTTCAACTCAAACTACCTGAAGATGATGAAATTAATAAAATAAATAATTTAAAAGCAATGAGTGTGAAAATTCTACCCACCATAGCGCTTTCTATCCCCAGAAAGCCACAACTAAGGCTGAAACCCAATATAGAAATAGACACACCCATTAAGTTTCAAAGGGTATTCCATGAAAAACAAGAGAAAGTGGAAAAAAGCGTCGTGATCAGAGAAATTGACTTAAATAACAACCTTAAGAAACCAATAAATAGATTTCCCACTATGTGTCACTAGCCCCAAAGAGCTAGAACACCTCCAGTTGATTGATCAAGGAATGGAACTCTCTCACCCATGGAAACCAACTCCACAAACTAAAACACCCGAATCACCAATGAACGAGAACTATGCCATTTGACTGGAACAAAAAAACAATTACAAGCATTTCCAAGGAACACTCTGATCACCTACCACCAAGTCATCTCTAGGAACATAACTAAAAGTACAACATGAGAAATCCTGAAGGGGCTCCCCACCAAAATAAATTTACCAACGCTTGAGATGAGAATGAAAAACCGACATGGGGAGGCCCAAACATACTCCCCACCATAAGAATAGGGTAATATTGGTTTATTTCCGTGGAGTTTCAGTGAGGCCCCCAGGGGTCTCACAACCATTGGAACCAACGAAAACACAAGAACTCAGATGCTTCCTGACATTGACCCAACACCCCACCAAAAGGGAGGGGAGGGCGGGGACCAACCATCAGGTGTCAAAACCACCACTAAAGACAAAACAACATCTCAACATCCCTAGATGAGTACCATTTAACTTTGATACCAATTACCTAAAACAGACCCCATAAGGACCACTAAAAGTGATTATATTTGGTGGGATGCAACCCCCATGACATTAAGGTAATAAGATGACCACACCTCCATATAACCACAAGAAACCTCATACACCCAGACATGTCATTCGGGAGGAACAGCTATAGGAAACGATTTAAATTGCTTTAAATTTCAACACTGATGATAGAAATAAATATGGGCCCCATACACTCTAAGGGTTCCTGACCATGTGCTAGCTTCACTTTGAGGCCTATGGCTAGATCCTTGATTTTCTAAGTATCTCCTACCTCACAGCCTGGCATTGAAGACTCTTAAACAGAGATTCTCTTTTTTGGTGCCACACGCAACCATACCGGAATCGAGACAACGTTAAAAAACACAACATACCCCAACATCCAAATACTCCCTCGCGACACATCTACTAAGATTGGGGTTTAGATGATACACATGCATCACCTCTTCACCTTCACCAAGAAACTTCAAAAGGAAAGATGCACGATAAACACTCCCATTTGGATAGAAAAAAATAGAACTCCCTAAGAGGAGGACACACTTCTATGAAAACTGGGATTCTCAAACAGTTTCATGAAATCCACCTTTGCACTTTAAAGATAAATCTCACTACAAGACGTCACCAAACATGACCCTTGTGATCTATGAAAGAATTGAAATCCTTTTAAGACACTGTTCAGCACCGATAACTCCGAACCACCTTCACCCTTCCCTGCAGGAATTCCTCTCATCATCTCCAGGGGAACCTTCAGACGCAATGGTGTCAAACTTCATACCCGATGACTAAGACAACTCAAAGAGACCAAACCTACCTTCAACTCCCCTCACATCTGTCATCCTTCTGCAAGAGGGTCCGCTTAATCGAAAATGATAAGGTACAAACTTATTACTATCACTGAAAAGGGATAGTCCCGAATTTAATCAATTGGAGGGTTGGCCAACGGTGAATTACTCATGGTCGCACTTCAATCACACCTTAACGCTTTATGGGGGCGTGCACTAGAAAAGAAAGAAAACCATGGACCTAATCAAACTGGT
The DNA here is from genome assembly GCA_963277665.1 of Viscum album. Taxonomy (NCBI): domain Eukaryota; kingdom Viridiplantae; phylum Streptophyta; class Magnoliopsida; order Santalales; family Viscaceae; genus Viscum; species Viscum album. The sequence continues at coordinate 1,460,589,838 of OY728121.1, forward strand.
TCAATGGACAAGAAATACTATAAGAGAACACAAAACTTGTAGGGGGGACCACTACAAGGGCTCCCAGAAACACTTTTCAAAAAAAACCCCAACCACACGCTTTCCTACCAACTTAAAAAATAAGAATTCATACTCAAAACACAAAACTCTCAAAAGGGATTATCGGCTCGAAATGCCTCAAATCCTACTTTTCGAAAATACAAGGACATGCCACATGACCAATAATTATTAAAACACAAAATCATTTTTCCTTAAAAACTATTTTTTTATGAATTCAAAACAAAGAGACGAGGAACAATGAAAGAGGAGACTAGTGTCTGCGGGTGACTGGGATATACGGTTGGCGGCCATATGCCAATCATGCCACAGCCCCAGAGAGTTTTCTTGGATAGCATCCCCATCCCCACATGGCTTGCTAGACCCTATTATCTCACTAGGACTGCTGACCCTACTCCCTTTTCATTTCCCCTAAACAAGTTTAACCACAAGGACCCACGACTCAAAAAAAATCGAACTAACCCTTGTAACTTGAGTCCCTCTATGAGGTGTGCTAGCCAGGAACCTTTCTCGTAGTAAGAACGTCGAGTACCAAAACCCTTAACATTGTTCTACCCTGAATCTATCCCAAAGTAACAGAACCCAAGAGAGAAAACCTCATATGATACCACTGTTTCACGAACCAGGCCAGGTCGCCATCCGACCCGGCACCCGACCTAGTTCGCGACATGGCCCGAGGGGGGTTCTCAATCCCCACGGGCAGACACAAGTTCTCAGGTATCAAAAATAGCAGATGGGAATGATTTACCTGAAATAGTAAACACAAAACAAATGACAATATAAGTAAACAAAAACAAAAAACAAACAACCAAACATAACCTTAACGCATTTCAGATTTAAAGGTATATAACTTCAACCAATATAAAAAATGACAATAAGGAAAAATAAAACTCTACTCTAACCACCAAGAAACAAGAGAGGTCACATCCCCATGCCACCAACACAGACCTACACGAGAAGGCCACCAGCAACCTGAACCACCATCATTAAGCACGATGCACCAACTTGGATTACACAATAAACATGGTCTACATACACCTAAATGTGTATGTTGGGTGTGAGCCATATTGCCAATAGTATACCACCCAATAAAATGGTTTCATGCCACAACATCCAAAAATATAATTTAACATGCTCATTTAAAACCACACTTTTAAAACGCTTTTATGGAAAACAATTAAAAGCTGAAAATTAGAAGAAAAGAACACAGAAAGAAAAAACATTTCAGAAATACTAATTTAAAATAGAAGATAAAATTTATAAAATAAATTCACATACTCAAGTCGTCCTCCATATGCCGATAGAAGGCATGACATCATGAATAGTAAATCACTGTGGGTAAATCCCCTAAGGTTTATCCAGCTCGAGTGGGACCCTAGAACCTTGTGTCTCGGTGAAAATTGGATTAGAAACCACAACCCTCTGTAAAGGTGTCTTAGAAACCATGACCCTTAGTAAACGTGGCTTAGAAATCATGGCCCTTATCCATTCATAAGTTTAGTTAGTGTTGAAATCGTTAATCCAGCTAAGTGAAACCGGGATGAAACCACTCCGGGTCACTAGCTCACTCATTCTAGTCTACCCACCTAGATACCCAGGGTTTCCCTTGTGCTCAATAAAGTTTCACATTCACATAACACATCACTTTTTCATTTCACAATTCAAACAAGGAATTACACACAAAAAAACATTACAAAGTATGTCTCCCACCTATTAAGCAATTAAAAAACAGAATTCATAATTTAGAAAACATTTTCTACATTCACCACAATACTTTACAATAGGTAGTCACCCTATTCCTTTTTAGAAAAAAAAACCTTTTTATGCCATAAACATAAAAAACCATTTAAAAAGGGGCATGTCACCACCCACACATTTTATTAAATACCTCCAAGGCATAAAATACAAGGACGTGTGTGTGCGGAACCCAATGAATAAACTCATTTTCTCAGAATCCATTTCTCAATTCAAAAACACTTTAAACACTTTCTGAACTCAACTCCCACCTTGAAAACAACTCACACAACACTTTTTTTTTAAAAAAACACCACTTTAAACACACACACACACAACATAGCCATTTTTCATACAATGTCCAAACCCAACACATAAGAACACCAATCCTTCAAAAACATATTTTCCATCTTTCAAAATAATATGATAATCCCCTATAATAGTTTATAAAATAGCTTTACCAAACACACCAATGTTTTACACCAAAAGTGTACCTGAAACCCTCTGTAAAATTAGACCGTGCATCCTCACCATATAAAAATGTGTTCTTCACCATCAATACAATTCAAATAAACCATTTCATAATTTATAAAACACCGCAAAATCGTTCTCTAAATTTAATAAACAAAATTCATAAAAAGGAACCAGTTTAAAACCAAATTCTTATCACATTTCTTTTTTAGACTACATTAGCACAATGTAATTAAATCATAGAACACATTAAAATTAACTAAACATACAAATTAAACTATTTAGAAGATGCAAGGGTATGAGACCACCTACCGGTGTGTGGGAACTCCGCAAAATTGGTGCACAAAGACCAAGGCATGACAACAAAGCTTAAACAAACTCAAATACTCCCTAAAAAGCATCCACCCATTTGTATCAAAATCAAACCAACCACAACCAAAAACCCCAACCTAAAAACACCCAATAAAAGGAAACAACTAATCAAAATGAAACACACCTACAACAGGGATATTGGGGGGCTGTTTGATCATGTTGTAGAGGTACTGGAGGTACGCCGCGTTGGAAACATACGTTAGAGAAGGGATGTGCAGGCAAGGGGTTGTGCGCATGGGTTTTTCTTGGGAGAGAGGGGAGTGGAGTGTGGCTGTCTGTCGAGGTGATGGAGGGGCGACGATCATAGTATCCGGAAGAAGGCGTCTCTAGTTAGTAAGTGGGAGGGGACGTCAGACCACACCACGGATAGTAAGGGAAGGTGCAGCAAGAGTGGGTTCTACTGGCCAGAAGGCTGGTCGAAGGTCGTGAGCTGGTAGTAGATGTGTGCTGGGGGGATTCAACGGATAGGGTGGAGGCACGATAGATCGAAGGGTGGAGCGGTGCTATGCAAGGGACATGGTGTGGTTTTGTGGAAAGAGGAGTGATGATGAGAGGGTCCAGGAAAAAGGGTAAGAGTGTGGTGCGACTGGAGGTGAGGATGGGGGGTGAGCTGCGAGCTGGGGAAGGTCGGCCAGACGTGGAAGGGGGTGGCACTTTGAGCTGTCTGGGTAGCATGATGGTGCAAGAGTGAAATCATCCTGGCTGGTTGGTTAGGGCAACGACGCGAGTGGGAGAATCCATCCAGAGCAGGAGGGAAGCAGGTTCGAGCAGAGGAGGTAGGGATTCAGCTGGTAGGAATGGTAGGTGGGCCAGACCATGGGGGTTCAAGGGGGTTGCGTTGGGTAACAGGTGGCACGGCGGGCTAGTGGTTGGATGAGTGTGTGGGGGCGTGACACGCTGGGTAGGAGGGATCAAGGGCCAGGGTGGAGTGGGGATTGAAAGGGGTGTGTTAGGGTTTAGCAGCTAGGCACAAGGAGGAATCCAACGGGAATAGGGGGAAGGAAAAGAGAGTGAGGAGAAAAAAAAGAAATAAAAATAAAGATAAAAAATTGAAAAGAAGAGAAAAAGGAGTATAAAAAAAAATAAAACAAAGGGATATAACCCTAGAAAAAGTAAAACATAATAATAATAATAGTAGTAATACCCTCAAATAATAATAATATTATTATTATCATTAAAAAATCCATTAATTTTTATTATACTTCTTATTTTTATTTTGTTTCATCATTAATTAATTTTATTTAATTAATTGAACATTGTTAGGTCCCCTGATTGCCCAGGCGAGGCCATGCGAATTCCAGACTGTGCCTCACCTGAGCGTCGGACAATGTCAAACCCCAAAAACCCATTTGTTGAAAAAAATAAAAGTTTATCCATGACTCATCCCACTCATTGACCAAATATTTTTTAAATAAAAATAAAATAATAAAGTGACTGTAACTTAATATTATATTAACAATAATATTAATAATAATATAATAAAATTTATATTCTTAACACTATTAAAAAAATATCTTCAAATAATATCATTATTATTATCATTAAAATAATTCCTTAAATTTTTATTACACTTATTATTTTAATTTTATTTCCATTTCATTATTCATTAAATTTTATTTTTATTCCTTGAATATCAATAGGGTTGTGCATTGAACTAGGTGAGGTCACACAGGGGCTCGGACAAGGCCGCACGACTTCGACCGCGGTGTGCTGAATATAGTAAAGTGAAAAAAATTACTTTTTAAAAAATAACGCAAAAATTTAAGTTGGGCTTCGACTCGAACTTCCAGAAGCCGAAGAAATTAAAAAAAAATTAAAAGCAATGAGTGTGACACTATTAATATTATTATTTAAAATGAAAATTATATCCTACATGTTAAATTAGAAATTATGAACAGTATTAACTAACTTATGAAAATATATGGTTTATAAAAATATAAATGGAATTGATTTTTAATAAATTTATTAGAAATGAAAATAAAAAACCAATTTAATATAACAAAAATGTTTTTGTAAAAAAACTATTTTTATCCACCTAAAAGAATTTTGTCTTAATAAATTAAATTAATTAAAATTTGTGAATGATATTAATGAAATATATATTTCATATATTCAATAAAATATTTTTTACATTAATCCAATAGATTCAATAGACATAATATAAGAATAATCCCTATTTTACGTATCAAAAGCTATATATTTATAAAGCTTGTTTTGTCGTCTTTTAATGGAACACCTATTTTAAAACTAAATTTTGACACTTTTATAAATTTCATATAAAAAAATATAATTTATTTTTTAAATAATAACTTAAAAATTATCTTAGTGTGATTTTTTTAGTTTTCTAAGAACTTTATTTTTTTGATGAATAGTGAAAAATACTAAATTTTAATTGAAATATAAATTTTATTCTAAATAATTTGTAAAGATGAATTATATTTTAAATTGATTTTAAAGTCAAATTAGATAAAATATACACCAATTAATATAATTTAGGTCATTTTAATCAATTTAACATTTAAATTAGATATCAAAACATTTCAAACTTTTCAACATTTTTACTTTAAAAACCCGCTTTGACATCCCGTATATGGGATAAATTTGAAATTAATTTTTACCACTTATATGATTAAAATTTGGGAAAAATGGATTAAATATAGGGAATAAAAATTATTTCTAATTATTAATCATTTAAACTTAGTTTTTTACCAAAAATATTAGAGAATGTAATTAAAATTAATTACATTTATGAAGAGAAACATTTTCTTAACATGGGACTAAACCTTAAACTTAAGGGCTAAAATGTCCTAGAAACATATTCATAACCTATTGGATGAAAATATTTCGACCATATTGTACATTTTATCTAATTTGGTTTTTTATTTGAGGTAAATTATGTAAGGTACACCTCCCAATATTGTTTACATTTTTATATTTACAAGAATGTCCCTCCTCCTCCACTATAAAAGGGAACTCACCCCTACCACTTATTCAGACATCTAAAGCCCTATTGTTTGTCCAAAAACTGACAAATAGTTCCCAAAAATCCCTCCCCTCTTCCTATAAGCCTCAATTTTGGTAGAAATAAAACCAAGGAATTCATTTGGTATAAACCAAAAGGAGTTACCCAAACAAGAGGTAACATTCTTCAATGATCACATTTGTTTCACTTACTTCTCCACCCCGTAAATTATTTTTATATAATTATTATATAATAAAATAAGTATATTAAATATAATTAGGTGTTTAAATGTCAAGGTTACTACATAAACTCACACACACATCCAGAAAATTAGATACATAGTCATCATTTGTGTGTACCATGGACTACCGCCTTGCGAACCGATGTTGTTCGTTCTTCCATTACCACCATTCAAGGATGAAAATAATGCAGGATTTATATTTTATATATTATATTTATACTTTATTTAGTCTTATTTTATTATTATATATTTCATACCATCATTCCTTCCATTTTTGGGAATACGATAACATTGTTTTTGGACGTGTAGACTACCGCCTCCTCAAAGCAATGTGATTTGTTCACACTATACGTGGAATGTATTAATGATTTTTTAATAAAAAATATGTGTAATATATGACATAAATATGATATTGGAATTATAATATAAATATATATTATTTAAGTTTCATTCTTTTAATATGAAAATAAAATTGAAGGAACTTTCATGCGTACGTACGGTCTACCATCTCCATGAACAGGGTATTTCATTTCCTATCTCCAAATTTTATGGATTATTAGAAATAAATATATATAATGAATATATATGATATTTATATCATGGTTCAAATCTTTTATATTATTAAATTATCATCACTGTAAGAATAACAAATATTACAAGTCAAAACATACTAAAAAACATGGCAATTAACAGCCGAAATGATGAAAATAATGAAAGATTATTTACCAAGAAGTAATAATATATTATAGTAAGATCATATATGATATTATAAAAATTATTATGTTTCAGTTTTAATTTAAATAAAATTCTTAAAACCATTTTACAGGAGGTTAAAGGATGTTCATCTAAAAGGAAATGCAATGTATGGGATTTCATATCAATTTCATTTCATTGAGGCAAATTGTAATGTTATACACCTAGTTGATTTTATATAGTGTATATACTACCCATTTGAAAATTAATAGCATGAATAATTAATTATTCACGGTATTTTTAGTTTCAATTTGAATTATATTATATAAGGTTATTTGAACAGAAATTTATCAAGTGGTAAAGATATTTTATAACTCAATTCCTTTTCAATGGGTTATATTACTTCCTAATTGTCATTAAAATTATCTGATTATGTGTATAACTAATTTTAATATATATTGATTTATTCAAACACCTTATATGTGGATTTACATTTTATACACATAATCAATTCATTTATTAATTATCACTTCAATGTTATGATCATTTTAAGGGTTTATTTCACAATCTTATTCTAATCAAAATTTCCTGTAATTAAAACTAAATTCAAGGAATTTATATGATAATTTTTCAATAAAAACATTAATTTTATTATCCTATGGTTATTCGTGACCTTTTTCAATTAATAGTACCATTTTCCCACTCTTTGGTATCCAAAATGTTTTAGAAAAAGTTTTTAAGAAAACCCGACTTCATTTCTCTCTTCAATCACAAATAAATTTTCTATCAAAACAAAATTTTATAAAAATGTTTCTAACATTTTAAAAATTAATTTATTAAATAAATTTTAACCCTTTTTATTTTATAAATTCTTTTAATGGAATCCTCTTTTCTTTTTCTGAACAAGACACTTTTTTATCCTTTTACCAGGAAAAAGGATTGTTCTTTTTACCTATTATTCCATGTACAAAATTACCTACCATCATTTCTTTGAAGATTTATTTTCTATTTTTTCAAATATATTTTTAATGAAAAGTTTTTAAAATTTATTTTAAAGGAAAATGTATTTTAAAAAACTTTTTCGAAATGAAATTTTAATTTTCCTCAATAATGTTTTAAAGATTTTTTTATGGAATTTCTATCCATATTCAACAAAAACCCTTTATCCTTAATCAACTTGGGATATGTTTTATTGTTACCATACTTGTTATTGTTATGAATGGTATATGATTTCTTTGACCAAGGATAGTATTGATATTCACTACCTTGATTCCTCTTTTATTCCACTTGAAATATTAAATTCTATATGATCATTAGGCAATAAATTTACCCTAAATATACATATTATTTATCATGGATATGTTTATTAATTAAGTCATATACCATTTCTCGGTATGATGTTTACTTTGAATGTTATTTGACTAACTGGGGAAATATTGATAGATCTGTATCTCTCAATCAATATAGATATTTGATAAGGTAAATTATTATTGAATTAAATCGATTATTCTATATATGAAGAATGATTTGGACCTACACTACCTGGGTTGTTGATGAGTTAATGGATGCCCCTAAATGCATTGATAGTATCATGGGATTAATTAGTTGGCTAGCCTAAGCTAATGGGGTATTACACAATATGTTTTATACTATATTAATGATAGATCATGATGGTAAAGGTATATTGTGCCTAAGAAACATGATGTCTAACAATTAAGTATTGACTTTATTAAGTATTGAGTTATTATTATTAGCCCTGAGATTTTTTCTTTAATATTATCTATGAGTTAATTTTCATTTACATTTTATTAATTTAATGGAATTTTTGTTCAGTTATTTACATTACCATATTAATTATACCTTATCCAATTATTTTAAATGTTATGTTTGATTACTTATTTACCTTTCTATATTGTTTCTCACTCCCTCTTAGTTTATTAATTTCTTGGAATATGTGTTCAGTTATTTACCTTTCTATATTGATTATTATCATTGATTCATTATCATTTACATTTTACTTAAACCATAATGATCATTTCATATCAACGTTATTTTTTTCCATTCCCCAGGATTCTATGAGGTATACTAAGAAATATATACAAGTTTATACTAAATGTAATAAATTTATCCTTGAAAAAACATGTTATAATTAGTGTATTAGTTTTTAATATAAGGCTCATGTACATATTTGGTTTACCAAGGCTCCTAAATAGATCAGTCCTTCGAGATATATTTACTTATAATAATGCCAATATATTGGTAGAAGATGTCACTTTTAGGCTTAATGGGGTTGCGGCTCTACATAAATAGTAACAAATAAAATATGCCTCCTTCTGTGTTGGTTATATTCTTATTTTTTTTTCTTCACACAATGAGAGAATAATTAATATACATATAATTTCAATGATATCTTGAAAATGATGAGCATCACAAAGAATATTTTTCAGAACTTTATTTTATAAGTATTTTTACATAAATAATCATCAAATTATATTTTCCCTACCAATGAAATATATATATATAGAATAAATATATAGAACTTTTCGCACTCCTCTTCATTTGGATATTTAAAATAAAGTCCTCAAATAGCTTTCATAAATATCTCCATGAAAAAAAAATCACCATGAACTTCTTTATTTCTGAAAATAATCTTTAAAGAATAATATTCAAAATCATTTGAATATTTCATCTGATAAATTCTCAAGAACAATAGAAGTGTAGAAAAATTTAAAACTTCCATTTAAATCAATTCAAACCTTCTTAAAATCAATTGAAACAGTTCCTGAAATCTTGCAACATAACTCTCAGAATAATTCAAATATTTATATTTTCAGAACATATTTTCCCCCATCTTCTAAAAAAATATGTTAGAATAAACTAATTATTTATCTCTTTCAATAATACAAAAAAAAATCCTTACAAACTATTCGATTATAATCCTTGGAATTTATGAGAATTTATCCAAATAATAAATCACTGATATAATTATAGATAAAAATTAGAAGCCTTATATACCAAGAAAATGTAGAAAATATTATCATAATACACTAAAAATATACAAGAAGTTTTTATTCTATCATTCCAATATTATCTGATAAATCAATAACGTCATGAGACCTAATTTTCTAGGATGTTTAAAATGAAGTAGGGTAAAGTGGTAGCCTCCTTCAACACATCCTAGGTTTATCAATCAATTCAGTGACCACCATGATATAATGGCAAGGTGAATTTTTTTAGTACATTACAATAATAGTGTACCAATATATGCATAATCATCTTTTTCCTACACGCTGTATCGCCTTTAGTGGACCCCGGGTGGATATGGAAGCACCTCAAGAGGAAATGGATGAGGCCTCAGATTTTGATGAGTCCAAGGAATGGATCATAGAGGAGTAATAAATTAGATCCTCCACATGGAATGGAAAGAATAGAATTATGGATTCAGATTGCTTCATTATGGACAACCGGAGGGCACAACGTAGGAAGGACTACTCAAATCTTCCTAGTACTCTAGTTACTAGATCTGCATACAAGGGTAAGTTGAGACTGAAGTTTCCTAAATTTTGTGAATCCTTCGCCCTGAACAAACACAAATGTCCAGACCAGCTAGAGGTGGTCTACATCTTCAAGGACCTGGTGGATACAGGACAGGAGGATGTTCCCCCTGTCTTTCCCTTGGATAATACGAGGCTACTTGATCATGGGAAGCAGCTCGATACAGGCTTCAATGAAGTCCCTCAAGAGTCATCGGTGCTGGAACACATAGACCTTCTAATGCATTTAGATGAAATGGTAGAGTAATAGAAGGATATTCAGGCGTTAAAGAAGATGAGACCATTTTAGGTGCCCACTACTAAAGAGAAAAGAGAATGCATTGACAAGCAGGGCAGTATTTTTCTTAGAGAGCTCGACATGGGGAAGATCAACAAGGAGAAATACATGAAATCAAGGGAAAACATGGCTAATCTATATGAACGCACCATAACGGACTACCCTGACTCCTAGGTTCATTATATCCCTTGGATATTGTTTAGGTAAATTAGTTCCAACCAGCTCAAAAAAAATTTCAACAAATCTAGCATGTCATTTTGTACTGAATCTTGCAAGATGTAGGGGTTCTCACTTTTACCTTAAATGTGTTTGAATAATAAAAATATAACATTGGATGGGTATTGACTTTAGTGAGACGCGCAATATCTTGTTGCCATATCTATAATTATTTCCATTAAAATAAAGAGCACAAATCATTGATATACCTTCTCTTAGATCATAAATTTAAATATTTATTTGTCTTGATATATAACTTATTCTTGTTAGATCCAAAAAAATATATCCACTAGAGCCCAACCTCTAATACCACTTTTTGGTATTATCCAAAAATTTAAAGGAATTTCAGAAAGATAAATTTTGAAATAGGGTACTTCCTCTTATAATAAGAAATTGTGGATTTATAAAATAATTGTCATTTTTGTAAGTTCCATTAATACCATAATAACAAAATTTAACAATATAATTTTTTTCTTTTAGGAGAAGGAGAAAAATAATTATTTTATAATTTTGGTTTCTCCCGATTACTACAAATACCAACTTTTCCTTTTTTAAATTTTATTTTTTCAATGAATTTGATTCAACTATTATTCACCCTTTATATTCATACTAGAGGATTGTTTTAAAGTGTCAAATTCATCCAATAATTCTTTAATTTTAATTTCATATAGGGCATAAGAAATTTTGGAAGAATTAGATATTAAATATGTATTCTGATTTGACAAACTCTCTTTATCAATTGAAATAACATCATAATATTTTATAAGTTTTCTATACTATTTATTTAAGGATTTAAATTTTTCTCGAACCATAAAACAATATTTATTCTGTTAATAAATGGATAAAGTTTCTAAATTATAACTTTTATAGTAATAAGATTGTTCCTCATCAATATAATCCATAAGACATATATTTACCATTTTCTTTTCATTCCCAACATCAATGTTTTTAGAGGATTATTCACTTGAACCTAAATGAATAGAATCTAAAAATTTGACCATAAAAACTTTGAGTGCATCGTTTTAAATTTCTATAAAAATAGGATTTTCAATTTTTGCTAGAATATTATCCTTTTGTGCATCCTAATAAACTCTCTTAATTCCTGATCTGGTTCAGAAATTAGAGTTTCCAAGGAAGAAACTTGATTGAAAACTTATTAAAATATTAGTTTTAAAACATTATTGGATACTTAACAAGAAACTATGATTTTCTACCACATATTATAGTCATTATCACATTTCAAAACATGATTGAAATAATTCGGACCTAGTCCACATAAAATTTCAAGTATCAATATTGAATTAACATCACATTCAACTTATTTAGAACACCCCAATTTTCTAGTACTCCATGGATTTTATAAGTTTTCCAAATGTCCATGTAAACTTTGAAACCGAGATAATTCAAATAAATAGTCATGAGAGATTTCCAAAACATCAAGTTGTGCATGATTCATATTTTTATAGGACATAAAGTAAATGAAAGATGGTTTCTTTAAAAATATTGAAATTGTAGAGTTGATAAACAACTGTAGCAAATTCAGTGAATTTTTAGAGCACTGAAATAACATTTTTACACTTCCTCATAAACTAATGAAATTTAGACAATCCTCTTATCTATATAACATCATAAGTATTATGGGAATCGAAGAACTTTATCTTGAAATATATCCAAAATACATAGGTATATTTATGAAAAAATCGTAATATTATCAAACAACTTAGAACAACTTCAGTGTATTTTAGAACCATCAAAACAACTATATTAGCTTTCAACAAAAATAGATGAAATAATGATAATATTATTATCTTTAAAATGGAATAGATAGTGTAGTAATCTAATAAATATTTATTCTAATAAAAAATAAATATAGAGGTGTACTAAATTTGAAACCACTTAGATAAATTTATTTGTAAACAAAGAACTATGGGTTGTAATAATTATTAAAACTAAACTAAGATGGAAATTAAAAGGATCCACTCAAAAATATATAAATTTTTATAATAATAAAACCCTAATTCTCTACCAATTTTTTTCTCTTTTTATAAGGATTAAAATGATTATTTTTTGAGAATATTAATTAACACAATATATTGACCCATTTAATAAAGATTAGGAATTCAAAATTTAAGTATTAGTCTAAAAAATATTTAAAATTTGAAAAAACAATTACCCCCTTGTTAAAATATCAAAAAGATGAGTTTGTAAGTAGAAGATCCAAATTATTTTTTCAATATATAAAGTTATACAATATCCCCCTTAATTCATTATTTCTATAGAAGGATAAAAATATATAATTAATAATCCACTAAAACATGTAAGATTTTATTTAAATAATAACAATTGATTTTCCATAATTAAAAATAGTGTCAGTCAAATTAATTTATTCTATAATAATAAAATATTTAAACACATACTAAAAATTTAAAATAACTCCCCATTAGTCCAATCATAAATATTTTTAAAATATTTAAGGAATAAGTTTTTTTTCAAATAATTTTCAATAAATTATTTTCAAAGAATTTTAAATAAATTAATTTCAAATAATTTTAGATAAATAATTTTCAAAAAAATTAAATTAAGGATTTTAAATAATTTCATATGACTTTTACATAGGTCAAAAATGGACAAAAAAAATTAATATAATAAGAGAATAATTTATCAAATAGCATAATATATTAGTTTAGAAAATGAAATTAATTAAAATAGTAAGTAATTAATACACATGATAAAAATAAAAACAATGTTTAATAGATTAACACATGCCCATATAAATTTTAAAGAGCATACATGATGTAAACCAAAAAATTCAAGGAACTAATTTATCACATAAAATAATAGAGTGAGGAAAGATTAACAGTTTAAATATAAGGATAATTAAATATAGAGGGAATAAAGGTAAAACATTTAAAATTTATTCTCCCATGTATAAATTAGTTAGTTAATTTAAAAAAAATATTAAAATGGAAATGAAATACTTCCTAGTTTTTAATAGTCCCAAATCAATGAATTTTTCATATCAAAAACTACTTTAGAGTTCATTATCCTTTGTAAAATAAATGAATATAAATAGAAATATAAAATATATCTATAATTTTCAAGTATCCACTTAATTAGATAACAATGAATTCCAGTGAAAATATAAAATACATGTGCCCTTGGGTACCGATATTCATTTGGGAGAGATAGTGTTTGTAACTAAAGACTTTAGTAACCATATTTGTTTATTTTTAGCATTAATTTCAAAATTAATTCTAGATAATTATTTAGAGTAATGAATATTCTTGATACCCCAATAAAAACATTTAATAGTAGAAATGATTTTTCTTTTTAAACTAGGAAAAAATGAATTCTTATATAATTTTGGAATTTATCTATTACTACTAATACAAAGTTTGTCTTTCTGAATTTTATTTTTATTAAGAATTTCTATCAAATATTTTTCTACCTTAATAAGTATACAAGAGGGTTGTTTGAAATTATCAAATTCTTCCAATATAATTCTTTAATTTTATTTTATTATATAGAATAATAAATTTTGGAATAATTAGATCCTAAATATGTAATCTGCTTTCAAAAACTCTCTTTATCAATTAAAATTACATCATAAGATTTTATAATTTTTCTACGATCTTTACTTAAGGATTTAAATTTTTATTAAAGAATAAAATAATATTTATTAAGTTCATCATAAGAAAAAAAAATTGAATTATAACTTTGAGATTAAGAAGATTGTACCTCATCATTGTAAGTTATAAGAAATAGATTTATTTTTAATTTTTCATGCTCAAATTTAAATTTTGTAGTAGATTATTAACTTGAATCCAAAATACAAGAATCATAAAATTCATCCATCGAAACTTTGAGTACAACATTTTACTTTTTTAAATAAATATTATTTTTAGTTTCTTCTTGCATCTCAAATTTTTTCACATCCCAATAAACTCCTTTAACATATAGTCTTGATTTGAAATTGGAGTTTCCCAGGAAACAATGTCGTTGATAACTTCTTATCAATCTCTATTTTCAAACATTATTGTATCATTCATAAGAAACTGGAATTGTATACCACATTTTATATGCATTAGAACATGGTGAAATATGATTGAATTCCTATGGACCAAGTTCACTTATAATTACACTCATCACTCTTAAATTAACATCATATTCATCTTCCTTATCATCATCCCAATTGTTTGGTTCTCCAGGTATTTATTAAGGTTCAATAATCTTCATGTAATCTTTAAAACCAAAATTCTTCAAATATATAGTTATAAGATCTTTCCATCTCAGTAGATTATGCATGATTCTAATATTTTTGGCATATCTAGTAAATAAAATATGGTGGATTTACAAATATTTACACTGAAGAGTTGATAAACTATTACAGTATCTTCAGTGAATTTTTAGGGATCCAAAAAAACTTTTCCAAACATCCTCATAAACTAATCAAATTTAGATAATCCACTTATATATCCAATAACATAAGTCGTATGCGAATCAAATAACTGTAACTTGAGATATAATCAAAATACAGTGGTATTTTTAAGATAAAAACAATACTATTACCGAACAACATAGAACAATTTTGGTGAATTTATGAACCATTAGAAAAACTGAATTAGTATCGATGTAAACATATTAAATGAATATAATATTCTTATATTTCTAATGGAATAGATGACATAAGAATCTAATCAATATTTTTTCCTATAAAAAATAAATTCTGAGTCATATTAAATCTAAAACCACATAATGTTATTTATTAGTAAATAATTAATAATGGGTTGAAGTAATTATGACAACCAAACAAGTATGAGAATGGAAAGGAACCACTCAAAAATCTCCATCTTTTTGATAATTACAAAACCCTAATTCTCTTCCAATGTTTTCTCACCATTTTTTAAGGATAAAAAATACAAGTCCTCAAGGATATTAAATTACACAATATATTTCCATATTTTATAAAGAATTTGAATTTAAAATTTAAGTGGAGTACTAAAAAGATTTAAAATTTGAAAAAAAAAATTATTCCTCCTTTTTAAAGTATCCAAATGATGAGTTTATGATAATATAATCCAAAATATATTTTTAATATATACAGTGATATAGAATCCCCCTTAATTTATGCTTCCTATAAAAATAAAAAATATATAATTAGGGGACCACTAAAACATGTAAAATATTATTCAATGAATAATACGAGATTTTACAAAATTAAAGAGTGTTAGTCCAATTTATTCATGACATAATAATAAAATATTTAAACACATTATAAAGATTTAAAATAACTACCCCTTAGGATAAGCATAAATATTTTAAAATATTCAAGGAATAAAAAAATTTCAAATAACTTTAAATACATTATTTTTAATGAATTTTAAATAAATAAATTTCAAAGAATTTTAAATTAAGGATTTTCAAAAAAAAGTAAATAATGTATTTTTAAATAATTTCAAATAACTTTTCCCCATATCATAAATGGCTAAAACATTTTGATATAATAATATAATAATTTATCACGTACCATAATTGATTAATTTATCAAATCAAATTAATTCAAATAGTAAGAAATTTATATACATACTTATAAGAAAAACAATGTTTAATAGATTAAAAACAACAATATAAAATTTTAAAGATCATGCATGATGTTAAAAAAATTATTCAAGGAATTAATTCCTCATTTAAAATAATAAAGTGAGAAAATATTAACAGTTTAAATATGAGGCTAATTAAATATAGAGGGAAAAAGGAAAAAAATTAAATACTTTTCTCCCCCTATATAAAACAGTTTATTCATTTAAATCAAATATTAAAATGGAAGTTAAATACTTCCTAGAGATTTGATTTAAATAATTTTATTCAAATATTTTTATGTCTTAATTAGAATACTAGAGGTTTGTTTTATATTATAAAATTCATCCAATGATAATTAAATTTTTTGTTTCATGTAGGGAATAATAATTTTGGTAAGACTTAGATCTTAAATATGAAATATTCTTTAATAAAATACCTTTATCAATTGAAATAGGATCATAATATTTTCTATGTTTTCTATGCTCTTTATAGTGACCCTGACCCTAAATTCCTAGAGCCAGTGTATACTACCATTACATTGGTATAATATACAAGGAATCACATCCCTAAGAACTGATCAGTTTAGTAGTATTGGTAAACTAGATACATACATGAGTATTACACCACATTTTGAACACACAGATTATGATATTTTTTTCTTGAGAATAATTGTATTCCATCTAAAGTATCCTTGCATATCAGTCGTAGTAAACATATTGGAATCCTAGGTCAAGGAAAAAAAATAAGGGTGATCTCAAATTATTAGTAAGGATTGAATATAACAAAATCAACAATGAATCATTGAGAATAATTAATATGGAAAAGTAAATAATTGAACACACATGCCATATAGTTAATAAAAAAAGAAGGAAATGTGTAAACAATATGAAATGGAAAATAATTGAAACCACAATACATTTAATCAGTAGCATGACTATTATAACTAGATAGGGAATAATCAATATGAAAGGGTAAATAACTAAAAACCATTCCATTTAATTAGTAAACTAATAATGAAATGATTCTACAGATTTTTTCATAGTGAAAATCTCATGGATAATAATAACTAAATATGAATGAAGGTAATGCTTAATTTTTGGATTCCATGTTTCCCACGTACATGTAATCATTACAATCAAGACCTTTCACAATACATTTTAAAACATATTGGGTGAAATTCCATTAGATGAGGATAGCCAACTAATTTATCCCATGAGACTACAATGCATCAAGGGGCTTGAATTGACTAATCCTCAACCCATGTATTGTATGTCTAAATAATTCCCCATATATTGAATAATCTACTTAATTCATGATGAATGTGCCTAATGAAAATCCACATTGAGTAAAGTATATAGATTTATCAATATTTCCATAGTTAATCAATTAACTATCAAAGTAAATATCATATGTAAAAATGATATATAGTTTAGTCAATAATCATATACATGATAAATGATTTGGATATTTAGGGAAAATTTAGTATTAAATGATCAAAGGGAAGTGAATAACTCAACGGGGAGTTAATGACTAAGTAAATGATTAAAAAAAGTGAATTTCAATACTATCCTTGGTCAAAATAATCATAATCCATCCAAAGTACGAATAAGGATGGTATCGATACAATATATACCAATTGTATTAAGAATAAGGGTTTTCTTAATTGATGAAATAAAAAATATATTTAATAACATTCTTGAGGAAAATATAATTTTAATTTTGAAAATAACTTTTTAAAACTTAAAACATTTTGAAAATTATTTTCTTTGAAATAATATATAAAAAAATTCTTTATAAATCACCTTGTAAACTTGAAAAGGAATATGAAAATAAATGAAGGTGTTTAATTCCTTATAATGTAAAAAGAACATTAATTTTGAATTTTAAAAAGGTTAGAAAAGTGCCTTGTTCAGAAAATGACAAGGAGATTACTTTTAAGAAAATTTTTAAATGGTAAAAATGGTAAAAATGTATTTAATAAATCATTTTTATAAGTTTGAAATAATTTTTGAAAATATATTTAGAAAACATTTTTATATAAGAAAACATGCTTCTGATCGAAGAAATAAATGAAGTTGGGTTTTCTTAAAAAAATTAAAACATTTTAAGTGCCAAAGAGTGAAAAAATGGTATTATTACTTAAAAATAATCCGGATTAACTATAAGAAAATAAAACGAATGGGTTTATTAAATAATTAAAAATAAAATTATTCAATGTAAATTCAAGTGTAAATAATCCCAAATAAACAAAATTGGGAATTAAACCCTTTAAAAGATCATAACATTGAAATGAGAATCAACTAATGAATCAATTATGTGTATCGATGGTAAATCCATATAAATTTTTTTCAATAAAAAAGTGTATAGTAAAATGTCATTACACACATAATTTTAGAATATTAACATCAAATAGGAAGTAATATATCCTAATGAAAAGGAATTGGGTTATGAAATTATAAACCACTTGGTAAATTCTAATTAAAATCTTCTTAAATGAAAAAAAATTAAAATTGACACTTCAAATAACATGACTAATTATTTATTCATGATATTACACATCAGGGAGAATTATATACACTATATAAAATTAATTAGGTGCAAAACATTATAATATACCTCAATGAAATAAAATTGAGAGGAAATCCTTTACCTTATATTTCCTTTTGGTTGAAAACACTTTAGCCAAATTTATAATGGTTTTCAGAATGTTATTTACTTATAAAATAACTATATTAATATTTATAATATCATTTATTATCCATTTATAACAAATTATAACTCATTTTTAAACAATGTTTTATTATTTTCATTATTTTGGGTGTTAATTGCCTTGCTTTTCAACTATGTTTTGCTTTGTTATTTGTTTGTTCCTCTAAAATCGATCTTGATTTCATCATCTCTATAATTTAAAACATTATTTATATATTATATATATTTAGTATATATTTATTTAGTTTAATTCATAAAATTTGGTGATAGGAAATTAAATACATCCTTTGTAGAGATAGTAGACCGTACACACACATGTACATTGTTTCCATTTTCTTGTCATGTTGAATTAAAGGAAATTAAATGATATATATATATATATATTATCATTTTATTATCATTTTTTTAATATATCACATATATTTATTAAACCAATCCTTTATAAATTCCATGTAAAGTGTTAATTAATCACATCACTCCATGAGGTGGTAGTCCACCGTTCACATGATTGACGTTATTGTATTCCCAAGAAATTGAAATCATGAAGGTATGTATGATATAATTATTCAATAAGAATAATAACATCATAAATATCATATATATAGTATATAATCATTAATTCCATCATGATTCCCAACCTTTGAAGGTGGTAATTGAAAAATGAATGACATAGATTCCTGAGGAGGTAGTCCACCATACACACGAACGATCATTTCATAACCCATTTGATGGAAGTGTGTGAAGTTTTAGGTAATAAAATAAAAATTTAAAAAATTTAGTATATATAAGATAATAATGTTATTATATAATCAGGGTATATTTATGCCAAAGATAAAGATTATAGATTTAGGTAAGGGAATATGGGGAGTTATTTGGTCAGTTATTGACTGAACCAAATTTTTTTTGATGTGTGAAGACATGAGTAGAGGGGGTGGCCTTTTATAAGTGGGACGAGTGACACTCTTGTAATTTTTGAAAAGGAAGAATCCCCCCATGTTTCTTCCTTGTAAGGTGGCTCAAATAATGGAATAATATTGACCCTAGAAGTTTTAAGGTCTAAATATTTCTATAAAATGAGGTTTATACAAGTTTTTAGGGCATTTGGACCCTTACATTTAATGTTTAGTCCCTTGGTAAACTTTTTTTCTCTTAATCGCTATAATTTGTTTTAACTGATTTCACTAATATTTTTGGTAAAATATTTATTTGAACTTATTAGAAATTAGTAATTATTATTATTTAAAATATTTAATCCATTTTTATAAATTAAATTCAAATAAGTTAAAAAAATTAATTTTTAATTAATCCCACGAACATGATGAGAAATCAGGTTTTCAAAGGGAAAATGTTCATAACTTTACTATGTTTTTATATCTAAATTCAACATAAAAATGACTCCAATGAACTAAATTAAACTAATATGTGTATAATTTAACTATTTTGACTTTAAAACTAATTCAAAATATAATTTATCATTATAAATTATATATTCAAAATGTTAGTCTTTAATTAAAATTAAGTATTGTTCACTATTCATCAAAAAATGTAACTTATCATAAAAATATAAAATAATAACCCTAAGATAATTTTTTTATTAAAATTTAAAAAATTAAGTTTATTTAATAAAATAAAATTTATAAAAGTGTCAAATTTTAGTTTTAAAATAAGTGTGTCATTAAAAGACAACAAAACTGTCTTCCAAAAAAATACACCTTTTAATGCATAAAATTAGATTTGTTCTTATATTATGTCGATCAAATATATTGGATGGATATAAAAATATTTGATTGAATACATTATATATAAATTTAATTATTTTCATCAAATAATATTAATTAATTTAATTTATTAATATAAAAAAACCTTTTGCACCTAATAATAGTTTTTTGTAAAAAAAATTCATTTATATTCAATTAGTTTTTATATTTATTATAATTAATTTTTAACCAATGAATTAAACAATATATTTTTATAAGTTAGTTTATAATATTAATAACCACTAATTTAATGTCTAAGTGATAATGTTAATTTTAAATAATAATATTTATATTATTCGATAAAACCCAGTCTTGCGTTTAACACAAGCCATTGAAGAAACTTTTTGTTGCATGAAATGCAAGCTAACTCGGTATTGTGTGATTTGAAAGATATATAATTGATTTAATTTAATTAAAATGGTAAATATATCATAGAGTCTCGGGATGTTATATTACTTTCTATGCTTGTTCTATTTGTTACGTGTCATACACGCTATCAAATATAATGTTTATATTTTAAAATTTTGGGGCGTTACATTCTCCACACCTTAAACAAAGTGAATCCTCTCAATTTAAACATGATCTTGGTAATCAAAAGTTGATATTTAAAAACTAATTCATTAAAATCCCACATTTTGAGAATTTTTGTTAAAACATTCTCTTTATAGGAGATAATGAGATGTACAAAGGTCATATGGAATAACATATAACTAGGTTTTTAAGTTAGAGAACATTGGTGGAAGGTGAAGATATGGACATGAAGTAAAAGTGAAAATATTTATAGAGATTGATTGAGGTCATTGATCAAAAATAAGTGAATGATCAATGGAAAGTTTAGGGGCTCAAAACCATAATTCTAATTGGTGTGAAAAGGTCAATGATGTCATCCGAAATGATGTTAATAGGATAAAATTTTATATCAAGATCTTTTTTCTAAAGTTGAGGAATTGTTTTACTATGTAAGAATATAAGGAAGTATACTTACTTGATATGTTTCTATTTCATAAGAACAATTTCATACTTTGGTTGTGCTCTAATAAAATCCATCCCCTATTCCAAGAAATAAATATCCAAAAATGATTTTTTTCTTTAATGCCCTAAAATTAACTTTTAACAGATCTTAAGATCCATAAAATATTGAAAAGTATTTTCATCTATCACTAAATATTTTCTAAAAAAATATGGTTAATAAATTAATATATAAATCTTAAATGTAATACTACTGGTTCATCATTAATATTTATTCATAAAATTGTTTAACTAAAAACCATGACACATTAATGTGGACATTTCATAGGCCAATAGTAGGTGGAAAGCCCTTATTGTTCTTTAATCATTGGTTCAAGCCCTACCGCCTTAATAGATGTGATGGGTTGTGACCCTTTATGTGGGTTTTCCTTTTTATAAACTATATTAATATAATTCTTATAAATATACCAAAAAATATGGTGGACATCCATGAAATAATTTTAATCATTAAATATCCTTTTTACTATGGTTTTCAATACAACTAATTTTGTTAAAAAAGTTTAATAATATTATTTGACTATTATTGCAATGTCATTACTGATCATACCAAACCTAATGGTTATCAATACCTTTAATTTTTTTATAAAATCTAAAGTAATTATTCCTAAAATAATTTTCCACTAAAACATATACTTTTCATAAATTTATCCAAAAATGTCCTTAATATTGGGATATTACCAACACATAAGACCTAAGAGAGGTGTTGAAGAATTTTAACATATTATAAATATTAAAATCATTACCTCGTGACGGTATCCATAACCCTTATGTTAATGAATACACAATTTTTTCTCAATTTTAACAGAATCCTTGGATGTTTTATGATTCTTATAACCAAAATATCATTAGTAAAAACACTTATATAATTTAATTATTGATCCTAAATACATGAATAATCCATAATTTTTTTTAAACTTAGGTCCTTACATTTTCTAGGGATTAACCTTTAGATTAGGCAGTTGACTCAGGTAAAGCTCGGGTTCCCCATATTTAAGGAAAAACTATAAATGGATCCTTAGGATGATGTTTATTTCCTTCTATTGTACTCTTCCTTTTTCCATAGAAATTATGTTCATTATGACCTTTTTTCTACACATTAATCATTTCCCCAATCCATTAAGACAATTTCTTAGGTGTCTCATTCCACATTCCCTACTTGATGGGAATCAGGCCTTCTTTTCTCCATGGTCCCCACCACTCAAGCTCTTACAAAAATCTATCCATCTCTTATTTGGTGAGTTTGGGTGTTGGTTAAACTATATGTTATTGATCATATTTTAGGAAAAATGATTAGTCATGGACATGATATATTTCACTCCTATCAACATCCCATTTGGTTCCTCATTATCACCACATTATCCTTCATGTTCAATGTTAACATGATTCCTTCAAGTTATAGCTATTGTCTAAACCCAAAAAGCACAGTGTGAGAAACAATTATCATAGTGGTAGGACCATATAATCATCTATAGGATGTAAAAATCTGGAAAATTATTTTCAATCTAATACAACATAGCTTTAACCTAGTTTATTTATTGTTAGTATCTATTCAAATACTTCATAATAGTTTGTAAAGAAAATGTGAATTATCTTAAGAATGTCCACAGGGAGTGTCAAACTAGGTGAATAGCAAGGCCCAAATTCATGTACCGGGTTATGATCGAGTCAATCCCAATACACCCTTTTCAGAGTTATTACCCCTAGGTATATCTGTGCCGGAACCATGTCTAATTTTAGTATCCAAACAGAGATGTATTTCTTGGAAAACCCACATAATCTCTACCTTATGAAAACTTTACGATGTTCTTCCATACTTATCCTCCAAGTCTATCATAAGGTTATATTCTATAATCTAGGTTTTTCTAAATCTATTTCCCAATATTTCTATATAAATTTCTCTAATACAAATTGTAGTGACCCTAAGCCCAACATCCTGGTGCCAGTTCTTGCTACCATTACATTTGCATAAGATACAAGCAATTATATCCCAAATGATCGATCAGTTTAGTAGTGTGGGTAAACTAGATATATAAATTATTATTAAATTATATTTGGAATGCACAAATTATAATATATTTTTTTTGAGAATAACTTTATTCCATTTTGTTTATCCCTACATATCTGTAATAGTAAACTTCATGGAATCCTAGGGAAAGAAAAAAAATAAGGGTGAAATCAAATGCACAGTAACAGTTAAATACATTGAAAGAAATAATGAATCAATGGGAATAATCAATATGTAAAGGTAAATAACTGAACACACATTCCATGTAATCAATAAACTATGAAGGAGGTGTGTAAAAAAATGGAAAATTAAATAACTAAAAACACATACCATTTAATCAATAACATGACTATCACAACTGGATAAGGAATAATAAATATGGAATAGTCGATAACTAAAAACCATGTCATTTAATCAATAGAATTAGAATGGAATACCTCCATATATTTTTTTCATAATGAGAATCTAAGGGATAATAATAACTTAATCTGAATGAAGGAAATTCTAAATTATTGGACGCCATGTTTCCCAGATACATGGAATATTTACCATCAAGACCTTTCAAAAGATAGGTTAAAACATACTATGTGAAAACCCATTAGTTGAAGCTAGCTGACTAATTCGTCCCATGATACTACTAATGCATTGAGGGGCTTGTATTAACTTGTCTCCAACCCATGTATTACATATCCAAATCATTCCTCATATATCAAAAAATCTACTTAATTTATGAATAATGTACCTTATCAAATATCTATATTAAGTAAAGGATACATATTTATCAATATTTCTCGATTTAATTAAATAACATAGAATGTAAACACCACAATAAAAAATGGTATATGGTTTAGGAAATAATCATATCATTGAAAAATGATATGGATATTTTGGGGAAATATATTTTTCAATGATCACATGAAATTAAATAACTAAATGGGAAGTTAATGACTAAAAAATGGGTTAAATAAGTGAATTTCAATATTATACTTGGTAAAAACAATCATAATATATCAATAGTAAGAATAATGATGATATTAATGCGACGTATACCCATTGGAGTAACAATAAGGGTTGTTTTCATTGATGAAGTAAAAAATATCCTTAAAAACATTCTTGAGGAAAATATCCTTTACATTTTGAAAATAAATTCTAAAAAATTAAATCATTATAAAAATCCTTTTTTTGAAAATTGTATTTAATAACATTTTAATTAAAAATCAACTTATAGACATTCAAAGTATGCTTCAATGAAGTGACAGTGGGTAATTCTGTACATGCCTTTCAATGTAAAAATAACATTCCTTTTGCATTGTAAAAAGGTTAGAAAAGTGCCTTGATCGAAACAATACCAGAATATTCCATTCAAGAAATTTGGTATAAGTATAAATGGGTAAAAAATTATTTAATAAATCCCTTTTAAAAGGTTAAAAATATTTTTTAAAACATTTTTATAAAATATGGTTTTAAATGAAAAGACGCTTCCGATAAAAGATAAAAAATACTTTTGGGGTTTCTTAAAAACATTTTATAAAACATTTTATGTTCCAAAAAGTGGAAAAATGGTATTATTTAATAAAAATAATAATTAATAACCAATTAATAATAAAAATAAAGGATTTATTAAACAATTATCAAATAATTTCCTTCAATGGAAATTCAATTGTAAATAATCCTAAATAAAATGAGATTGTGAAGTAAACCCTTACAAAGATCATAATGTTGAAGTGAGAATCAACCAATGAATAAATTATGTGTAGCAACTATAAATACACATAAGATAGTGGAAATAAAATAATATATATTAAAAATTAATTACACATATAATATTTTAATATTAACAACAACAAGGAAGTAACATAACCAAAGGAAAAAGAATTGGGTTATGAAATTATTTACCACTTGGTAACTTTTAATTAAAACCATATTAAATTAAATAACTAAAATTTAATCTTAAAATACCATGAAGAATGAATTATTTGTGATACTATGTGTAAATTTTGTGTATATACACATTATAAAATTAAATAGACTCATAACATTATAATATGCCACAATGAAATGAAATTGAGACGAAATCCCTTACTTTACACTTCCTTTTGGTTGAATGCTCTTTAACCTCCTATATAATAGTTTTAATCATTTTATTAACTTATAAAATAATATTATTAATATTTATAATATCTTATATTATCCTTTTATGACATCTTATCACTCGTGTGTTAATAATCTTTCATTATTTTCATTGTTTTGGGTGTTAATTGCCTTGTTTTTCAAGTATGTTTGACTTGTTTTTTTGTTCCTATTACTTAGATAATGATTTCATCATATCCAGAATTTAAAAAATGATATTAATTTAATATGTATTCATTATATATGTATTTATTTTAATCTATAAAATTTGGTTATAGGAAATGAAATACATCGTTCAGGGAGACAGTAGGTCGTACATACGCATGAACAATATTTCCCTTTTCTTATTGCATTGAAAGAAAGAAATGTAAATGATATATATTTATTTATTTATTTATATAATCATTTAAGTATAATTTTTATTTCATATATATATATATATAATATTTCTATCAAACCCATCCTCAATAAAATTCATGTAAAGTGTTAACGGATCACACAGCTTTGGGAGGTGGTAGTCCACCGTACACACAAGCGACATTATCGTATCCCCACAAAAATGGAAAGCAAGAAGGTATGTGTGATATAATAACTGAAAAATCATAAAAATACCATAAATATCGTACATAAACTATATATCCATCATTATTCTCAGCCTTTAAAAGATGTAATAAAAAAATGAATGACATCAGTTCAAAAGGCAGTAGTCCGCTGTACACACGAACGATGATTTCATAACCTATTTGATGAAATTGTGTGAGGTTTAAGGTCATAAAATTAACATATAAAAATATAATTATATATAATATACTTATTTAATTATATAATTATGGTATAATAATAATTTAAGGTGATGGAGAGTGAAATAAAATAAAATTATTTTTAGAAGAACATTACATCTTCTTCGGTATCCTCCTATGGTTTTCACTAATGCCTTCTAAAGCTAGATTTATTCCCAATATAAGGCTTCTGGGGTTATGTTATGTAATTTTGTGAGTGATTTAATTTTTTATTGGCTGAAAAAAGTGGTTTTAATGTGTGAAGAGAGGATGAGAGTGTGCAGCCTTTAATAAGTGGGGTGAGAGGCACTCCTGTAATTTTTGAAAAGGAAGAATTCCACCCACATTTTACCATGTCTAGTGGCTCCAATAATAGAAATATTTAGATCATGGAAGGTATAAGGTCTAAATATTTCCATCCAATGGGTTTTGGATAGTTTTCTAGGTTC
The DNA here is from genome assembly GCA_963277665.1 of Viscum album. Lineage (NCBI taxonomy): Eukaryota > Viridiplantae > Streptophyta > Magnoliopsida > Santalales > Viscaceae > Viscum > Viscum album. The sequence goes on from OY728121.1 coordinate 1,460,616,853, forward strand.
TTTTTCCCCTTAAGTTTAAATTTTAGTCCATTGGTAAACTAGTTTTTCTCTTAATCACTATGATTAATTTCAACTACTTTCACTAGTAATTTTGGTCCAAAATTATGTTAAAATTATTATAAATGATAAATTATTATGATTAACAATATTTAATACATTTTTTAAAATTAAATTCACATAATTTGAAAAAATAATTTGAAATTAATCTCATGGATTGGTTGAAAAAGCATGTTTTTTAAGTGAAAATGTTCAAAAGGTTACTAAGTTTTTATAAGTAAATTCCATATAAAAATAATTAAAATAACCGAAATTAAATTAATATATTTATAATTGAACTATTTTTTATTTGAAAAAAATTCAAAATATAATTTAACATTATAATTTATTTAGATGAAATGTTAGTTTTCAATTAAAATTCAGTATTGTTCATAATTCATCAAAAATTGAAACATCTCTAAAATACCAAAAATTAATACTAATTTAATTTTGATATTATGATTTAAAAATAATGTTTATCTTTTCAAATAAAATTTATAAAGTTTTCAAACATTATTTTTAAAATTAGTGTGTCATTTAAAGGTGGAAAAACTATCTTTAGAAAAATACAGTTTCTATACATAAAACTGGATTTTTTATTATATTATTCATATAAAATATATTTGATTAATATAAAAAATATTGAATATATACAATAAAAATTTCATTAGGATCATCCACTAATATTTATTAATTTAATTTATTAAGATAAAATACCTCAAGCACATAAAAATAGTTTTTTATAAAAACATTTCCTTTGTATTCAAATGGTTTTTATATTCATTAAAATAAATTGGTAACCATTCAATTAAATAATATATTTTCATAAGTTATTTAATTATATTAATAATATCAAATTTAATTTCTAGGAGATAAATATCATTTTAAATAATAATATTAACAGTATTCAGAAAAACATGGATTTTCATATAACACAAGAAATCGAAGAAACTCATTATTGTGTGCAATAGAGGATAACTCAATTTTCCTGCATTGAAAGCTATAGAATATATGGAATTTATTTAAAATACTAAATATATCATAAAGTCTTAATATGTTATATCCCTTTTTATTCATGGTGTTACGTGTCATAAATTCTATCGAATATGATGCTAATATTTTAAAATTTCTGGGTGTTACACTCTTTATTTGAGGATTTAAATATGTATTGAAGCATAAAAAAATATTTATTATGTTCATCATAAGAAACATTTTATGAATTAAAATTTTGAAGGTAATAAGATTGTAAATCATCATCGTTATCCATAAGACATTTATTTACCTTTTGTTTTCCATCCTCAACTCCAGTGTTTGTAGTAGATTCTTCAATTGAACTCGAATGAATAGAATAAAAAAATTCATCAAAAGAAACTTTGGGTGTAGTATTTTCATTTATTATAGAAATAATATTTTTAGTTTCTTATTCCATCTCAACTTCATACAACCCAATCAACTCCTTTAATGCCTGATTTGGTTCTAAAATTGGAGTTTCCAAGGTAACAACATTATTGAAAACTTCTTCAAATATCATTTTTCAAACATTATTAGATACTTTATAAGAAAATGAAATTTTATACCATATATTTTAGTCAATATCACATTGTGAAGCAGATTAAATTCATTTGGACTAAGTCGCCTAATAATTTCATTATTCACTATTGAATAAACATCATATTCAGTTTCCTTAGCATCATCCTAATTTTATTGTTCTATAAGGATTTCATAAGGTTTAACGATACTCATGTAAATTTTTATACCAAGAATATTTAAATAAATAGTCATGCAAGCTTTCCATCTCACCATGCTTCATATAATTCTGATATTTGTAGCACATTCAATAAATGAAAGATGGTGGATTTAAAAATCTATACACTGTAGAGTTGATAAACTATTGCATCAAATTCAGTGAATTTTTAGAGCACTGAAAAAAATTCAAACTTTCTCATAAACTAATAAAATTTAGATATTCCTCTTATCTATCCAAAATTACACATAGTATACGAATCATAGAATTGTGTATTGATACATAATCAAAATATAGAGGTATCTTTAAGCTGAAAAATCTATACTATTACTCATCAATTTAGAAAAATTTCAGTGAATTTTTCATCATTGAAAAAAACTAGATTAGATTTTTAAATAAACAAATGAAATGAATATAATATTTTTATATTTCTAACAGAATAGATACCATAAGAATCTGATCAATATTTATTATGATATAAAATAAATACCAAAGCATATTAAATCTGAAACCACTTAATTATTTTAATAAAAAAAATAATGATGGGATGAAGTAATTATAAAAAAACAAGATGAGAATGGAAAAGAGATACTCAACAGATTCATCTTTCTTTTTATCCATTCACTTTTACTTCACTTCTATGTTTTTAAATATCAATAAACTTTTAAAATTTTATTGTTTTCCTGTAAGAAATAAAGTAGACAATAAGGATATCCCCAAACTTATGATTTTGTTTTTTCACCAGTGGATTCTACGTGAGGCCACTATCCATCATTTTGAGTAGGTAATTTTTTTCTTAATTGAGCAAGTGAAGATACAAGATGATGATTTTTGGATGAACACCCTCAATTATTTAACATGGTTTTATTTTACTGAAGTTGAATTTTTTTTGACTATAATGTTTATTTTATTTCATTTTTTAGGACCTTACAAGCTAACTAGAGGATCTTAATCAATGAAAACTAGGGGTGTATTTTATCTTATGTAAAGGAAAGTAAATTTTATAATTTAGTGAGTGTTTTAATTTAAATTTTTTTCTCATTTTTCATGCACTTGAAAAACAAGTTTAAATTTTTTTCTACTACTGGTAATTTTCACTTAATTTGTTTAATGAAATTTAAGAAGAAAGATATTGCATATGATTAAATTAATCGTTGAACATTTTGGGTTTTCCATTAAATGTATTATTTTATATTTTGTTCTAGTGTTGAATATTCGCTTTGCTTTATTGGAAATTTTTTTGAACTCTATTTTGAACATACTCCAGTCTACACATTTTAATTTTGAACTAAATGATTTAATTAGTAACATGTATGAAACCTTTATGAATTTTATGTGTTTTTTATGTGGTAAAAACACATTTATTTTTCTTGAAACCCTATGTACATAGTTTTAATCTAATAATTTCCAAATCGATTTGGAACTTTAAATTTAATTTACATGTTTCCTCCACCTTGGATTCAATTTTGAGGACAATGTTGATCTTTAGTGTTGGGGAAGGGTATTTAAATGTTCTAGAGTGGACCAAAATTCTAACCCATTGAAAACCCCTAAATTTATTCAAAATTGATTGTTTTTTATGTTTTAATAAATCGTTTTCAGTGTTTTAAAATTTTTATGAAGATCGAATGTTTTTTAGCCACTTTAAGGAAGTTAATTCTATAATATCCTTTGGATTTAGTTAGTTAATTCATTTTTCATTATCCTCTTGAAATGTGGTTGACTTTTGTAAAGGATTGTGTGGATTCTACAAAATTTTCATTTCTCTTGAATCCTTAAATTTGGATGATATTCATTGAAATCAATTATCAAATGAAAATCTGAATCCAGGTTGAACCCAATATTTTATTCTTTAAGATGTTTGATGAGTTATTTTCACACCTTTTAATTTATTAAGTATGGTAATCCAAATAGAGGGTTTAATTTATTTAGTTTCTAATTTACGTGAGTCTATTTTTTTTGGGAGGTAATGAGAATTTTGGAATTTTAATTGAATGTAAATTGAAATGAGTCTAATATAAATTCAAAATTTTAATTTGAGTCATCTTTATAAAATAATAATTGGTTCAGCACTGAAAATACTTAATTTATTGAAGGTAAACATTTGCATTTATTAACAAAATAAAATGAGCAAAATCATTTTGAAATACAATTTTCTATGGCTATCTAGTATTTCATACTTAATATTTATTCCATTTCACTGAATCTAACTAATTTTTTACATGAGGATATGAAAAGTACTAGTGGGAAGGGGGAATTTGATGTTATTTTTTTATACAATTTTCCACAAAAACATCTTTAATTTCATTTCATTTTAATTAGAAAAATAATGTTTTAACTTATTAATTTACTTTTACTGATAATTTTTTGTAAAAAGTATCAAAACCTTATTTCTAATATTTTTGTTAAATTAATTATTTTATTTTTAATTAATGGATTTTATGGTTAAATTATAATTTTTAATCATACTTTGTGTTTTTATTTAATTCTATAGTTTCTTTTAAAATATTAAATTTCCTATTTTTGTTTAATCGTGTTTTTTATTTTTATCACTTTTTATTTTCCTTTTTATGGTGGTAAAATAGAATAAAATATGATGAAGAAACCTATAATAAATCAAATCTAGACCCGAGATCATTTGAAAAGAAGACAACACTAGTCTATTTTTGATGTAGTTGTTTTGTAGATCCTAGTGTCACGATGAAGAAAACCTGATTAAGCCCAACATTCATGAAGAACCTAAGGCATTTTAGATGTTGAAGGCCACATAACAGAACTAGAGCTAACTTCAAAGGATATGAACCCATTGAAATCAAAGATCCACAATTTCAAGTAGAAGATTAATGAAGAATCTTTCCTAGCTGTGGTTGTTACTACCGTTGTGGGATGAAAATCAATTTGGTCGATGAAGATAGAGAGTTTGAGATCCATAAGAGAATAAGCTAATTTGAGAGTTGATTATTCATAATCTACCATCTATGAATAAGAATATTCTGAGAGAAGTTTAATAATGATTTTGTGATGTCATATATGATCCTATGGAATTTTTTAGGTGAGGACGATGTCACGTGTTAGTTTGAGATGATAAATCTGGTTGGTGGGATGAAGATCTTCAAAATCCATGGTTGATGTTGTTTTTTATTGATTTTTTATTCATATACTACTAGAATCTATTCCTTTTATAGGTATTAATGATGTTGAGTAATGGGGGTTTTTTCATGCTTGTGTCATCTGTGACTTTGGTGATGTCTTGCTAAGCATTCAATATCAAATCGATATGTTGGTTATTTTTCATGCATGAGACAATAGTGCTTAAGACCTGTAGGAAAACAAGACAAATGTCCAAGATATTGGAATTTTATTTTCTTGGAATAATTTTGTGGAAAACTGAAACAAATAATGCAAATAGGTGGAAGGGATTTCATTATTTGTTAGAGGAAAATTTATCATCACTTGGAGGTCACAAGAAGATGAACTAAAAATCCTTAGAGCTACTACCACCTGAAAAAAAAGTGTTTTTGTATTTTCTAAGTTAATTAACAAGGAAAAAATTAAATAAATTGATGTTTTCAGTCATTTTTTTGGATAATGAAAGGATGAGAGGATACAGAGGTGGAAAACAGAGCAAAACACATTTTATGACATCCGGATCAGAGGAATAAAGAGAAGAACCATGGGATATTTTAGCGAGTTGGAAGAAGAATTTTTCTTGATAATGGATATGAATATCATAGGTTGATTAGGTTACACACACATGATTGGATGAGTATTTTTTTCCTTACCTTGTGGTTTCTACTGTTAAATTTGTTTTGTGATTTAATATTTTCTTTAAAACTTGAAATTTTATCCATATTTATAATTGTTGAATAATTGATCGATGTTTAATGATTGCATCTTATCTCATTTAATTTCCCATTCTATTCCATTATTTGATTAAAATATAGTTAATCAGAGTGTGTTTTTCATTAGATGTGGAATGTTAAGTAAGATCGATTAGGATTTTTATAGTTGATTCTCATTTTTGAAGCTTCTCAACTCTCCCACAAGAATTGTGGGCACACTGTAAGTTAAATTCTATCATGGTTTTGACTATTGTTGACGACTTTGACTATCTATATAATAAACAAGGTTGATGGTTGAGATATTGGTTATTGATTTATACTTCTTAAACATAATGAGACACACAATTTAGATATTTTGATCTATGTGTGGAGAGAATTTATCGAGTAAAAAAAATTTAATCAATAAATAATGTATGACATAGTAGATTCACTAGGGAAGACCACTAAACCATTTTTTACTTCTCTCCACTTCACACACTATTATTGGTTTTTTTAATTCCATAAATTTTAGTTTATAAAAATAGTGTAGTTTATTTTATAGCCTTATAAACCCCCTTATAAATATTATTGTTTTATTATAAATAATAGTAATTAAAAAAGAATAAAAAATAATCTCATTAAATGTAGTCTCATTGGGAGATAACCCCAGTTACTTATTTATTATAGTAGTTAGGAAATGAAAATAATTTAATTTAGGAGGTAAATAATGACAACACAAAACCTCACTCTTCAATTTTACCCTATGAAGTCCTTTTTATTCTATGATGGTGACTTAAGAATTCCCCTGGTACCTTATGATGTCTTCTCCAAAGGGTTTATGCACCCTACCAAGCCTATTTTACCTTAAAAAGTTTAGATTTGTACGTATAAATGTACCTTATAAATGTGATATGTACCCTATAAAGTCCATCATATGGTTCATACCTTTTCCAAATCATCAATGTACCACTCAACATGTACCTTAGGAAGTCTCCTTATCTTTATTCTATGAAGTTACTATTTTACCCTTGAAATTGCATAGGGTTACTCCCTTTTCCTTTTTTCACTCCTATGAAACATTCTCAGACTTCTCCAAATATTAACAAAATATATTTATCTCACTGGAAGGTATTCTCACTCACTTAAAAAACTCATACCATCATATAGAGGTTCTCCTTACACTCAAAAAACATTGTACATGTTTAGTGATTCATGTATGGTCCTTCAGTCCAGCTAGGACCTCCTTATTGAAAAAAAAAATCAATTTCAGCACACTTAGACAATTTCCTCCAAGACTTAATCCACCTATTTTAGATAATATTTCTTTATCAGTATCTACCATTGACAAGAATAACAACACAAAAAATCATCACAATAGTGTGCTTCTTGAATATATTTACACAATCTCTTCGAGGAGCAACTCCAACCTCTTCATTATTTCTTTACCATAAATAATGGAATTAAATCCATCAAATCATTATATTATCTTAACACATATTTAATCTTTACAATTTAATGTAATCATTATAGAAAAAAATAAAATTCATTTAATGATCACTTCAATCGTGACCTTTGAATTTATAAGAAATATTATCAAATTCTTTTTAAAAAATATGTATGATTTTAAGATCTTTTCATCAGTACCTTATTGAAAATGAATGAAAATATTATAAATAGGTGTACATAACTCTTCTTAAAATATTTTATCTAGTTTACACAATATTTTCTTCTCAATCTATTTCTAGAATTATAACTCAATTCACTTGTGAGTGAAGGATATATTTACAAGCTTCCTTAGTAATGTTTCTTTAGCTAGTCTACTTGGGATAACCTAGTTAAAAAATAATTAATATTTATCTAAGATAACAATAATGTCCATAAGTATGTACTACATCAGATACCACTTAAAATTTTTATTTTTAGGGGCTATACAATTAGATTTTTCAATAAAAAACATCTTGAACTCATATCAACAAACATATCAGCAATTTTCAAGTGCAAGATGAATTTACCTACTTTAACTAATTTTTTCATCAACCAACACCTTCACCTTTTTAAATATGTTTGATAAAGTAAAAAATTTTAAAAAAATGTGATTGGAATACCTCAATCTTTAATAATTAAAAGCAATCCAGAATTTAAAAATTTATAGATATTCTATATTTTCATGAAATAACATAGCTTTAAATAACCTCTTATTTATATCTTATCACCCTAAACTAGTTCTCCCATTTAATCATCACCATTTTATTCTTTTTTACCTTTAAAATTACTTCTATTATTATATCTTCCTTATGTTGTATAGTGAGTATAACATTTCATCCATATCTCCTTATATCAAATATCACCTTTAATTTCCTCCATAAAAACAAACATAAAAAAGACAAGGGAATAAGGTGAGTTTTAATAAGCTCCTTGGTAATACTAATAGAGTTTATATCTTCTTCTCAAACCTAACCCTCTCATATTTGTAGCTCGAAAGTAATGGGATCACTTCATGCCTCCTCAATCTTTAACTTTTAGGTTTTGAATGTATTTTTGAATCGTGGGTTTATTCTTATCTTGAGCATTATTTTTAGTTTAAATAAATTTATGCACTCTAGAAATCAATATACTTTCACTCTTCTCTTCTGGATCCATCTTTCTATCCACTTCCAATTGTTATATCCATACTACCTTACACTCTTTTGGAGTGTGTTCAACCTTTTTTTCATGTTAACTCCCTTTTTATATAATCATTGATATTAAGAGTCAGTGGTTTCTTAAAAAACTCTTATTATCTAAGAAGTAATGTCATAAACCTTTTGGATGAATTCCTAGTCATATTACACCACCTAGATAACACTTTATCATTCTACAGGTTTTGCTTCTTTTAAAACCTCTCTTGAAATTCATATTCCTTATATTGGATGTCTTACACTAAACAAATCCCATTATCCCTTTCTTAGATTCATTAATTTTTATTCCATATTAATACCTTTTATCTTCATGATCATGGAAAACCTATAATGATACATGATGTATCCTTTCCAACCATAGTAGAAACATCTCTTCCCTATATATTTGATTTCCTCTATAGCTTTATTCTTAGGTTAAACACCTATCTTCGCTTATTTTTTCCTAAGGAAAATTTATTATTCCTCTTTACTTTCTTCTTTGATTTTTTCGGTCTTCTCTCCTCACTTGAATTACATTTAGGTTTGTTTGGTACATACAAAAAATCTTCAAAATAATTACCACTTATGTTTTTGTAAACAAAGAAATTATCCAAGTATTCAAATTCATTCTGGAGATATTAATTAATATTTTTCTATGAAATCTACCTCTATACAACAGGTTTCTTCTATGTTTTAGATTTTCCTCTCTTATGTTCATACCTTCTATATATTATATTTTTTAATGACTCGTATTTTCTCTAATTCAGTTTTTATAAATTAGTTGGGAAAATTTTGAGACTGAGCACTGAGATGGTGTGAGATTTTGAGGTCTGGTGTTCCTGAAACAATTCATTGGAAAATGTTGTGTTTTTAATAAATCATGTGAGTGGTTTTTCTTAAAAACTGGAATAACTTCTAAACAGATTCCCATATAACAAATATGAGGTCACCATTGCGTTTAGAATAGTGACTTTACCTTATGAGGTACGTAACATTGACCAACATGGGCCGGATGTGAAAGTTAGTTTTTGGACGTGAATTTCAATAAAATATATTAATAAAAATATTTTACGGACGTAGTGTAAGATTTCCTTATGAAAAACCCTTAGTCAGGGAATCCAAGGTTATCACCATAACCTTGAAATTCCTCTAAGATGTGTAAGTAAACCCTCTTGACGAACGGTGACGATGGATCGAGCAGATTGCGAATCGTTGTGCCAACGAAGTGGAGGAACTACTCGACGATGATAATGAAATGTCTCTTCATCAACGATCAATCCAAACCTCATGGTAGGGTGTTGTTTCTTTGTGATTATTTCCCTTGTTCTTAATTTTTTATGAAGAATGGGGACCAACCCCCATACATGTGGATCCACAGTTCGATCATTCTTGCGGGATGGATAATTTATGCAGGTTGATTATCAGGATTGATTTTGGTAAAGAGATTTGATTTATTCCCTATCTATTATTAGTTAATACATGAAAGTATTGAGGATGACAAGAACAATGAAAATATCCATTCTTTGGGTGCTCTTATACATTTATCTCTTTCCCCCAATCCTTCTGTGTTCTTTGTTCTTCATGAAACATGATGAGAGGATCGTTGCTCCTTCGATCTGTGGCACAAGGATCCGAGACTAGGGATATGACACTGCAATGACACCACAGAGGTGCGATGATGCAAGGTGGTGGTTCATAGAGGTGACCAAAGTAGAAGCTTTGTCCAGTTTAGGCAGAGCGCTTGGCGAACAGTGGGCCGCCGGCAGGGCGGCTGGTGATGGAGTGAGGCGGGGGCCGACAGGGGGCTGAGTTCATGTGGAGCACGAGGCGGATGGGTCGCCAGTGGGTTGGAGTGGTGGAGGTAGATCTTGTTCTAGGAGGGACAGTGTGAGAGCCTTTAGTAGGTGACTAGGGATGCAGTGGTGAGGGGCTGTGTACACGGCTGAGTTTGCATGGAGCCGGCGGCGGCAGAGGCTGCAGGGGAGGTTTGGGATGTGGAGGTCATTTGCATTGGTCGCAGCGACGCTACATTGATTGGGGTACATGCAGTTGGGTCAACCACGTTTGGGAGAAGGGTTTTGGCCCACATTTATCGGGACGATCTAGACGGACCGGGCCAGTTCATGTTGGGTCGGACCGGGCTGAGTCGGGTTGGACTCAGGTCATGCCTTTTTGTAAAAACAACCATAACTTTCAAAAAGTGTGTCTATTTGACGAGCTATTTGTGGTGTTGGGACCCTTGATAAGAGAAGGTGCTTTTAAGATACTCTAAGAGAGTTTTTGTGGATGTTGTAATATTAAATAATGTCTTGAGGAGTTTCTTCTCCCGGTATAAGTGTGCTACGAGCAGAATACTATAGCTGGATTTGTCGTGGTGACTACAAGACTTGGTGGTTGCATGAATTATCAACACTCCATGTGTTATCAACAGTCTATATGTTATGGAAACTTCATGTAATATCGACCCTCTGTGTGTTATCGACACTCCATGTGTTATAAACACTCCATGTGTTATCGAAACTCCTTGTGTTATCAACACTTTGTGTTTTGTTGACACTCCCTATGTTATCAATATTCAGTCTATTATCAACACTCTGTGTGTTATTGAAACACTGTATTTTTCCAATACTGGGTGTTCTGTGGACTACATCTGATAATCCTTCTTTTCATGCTTTAGAATTATAACTGTGTGAGATGATTATACTTCATGTAATTATTTTGTGGTATACAAAGTGTAATTTTGTTGTGGCTTACTTAATGTAATTTCTTTGTGGTCTACTTCATGTATTTATTAGTAGTATTATTTTGTGGTTTCGGGGTGTCCTTTTGAGTATATTTTTACTCACCCCTGCACTGACTTCACACCCACCTGTCGTGTCTTGTGTAGATGATCGATGCTTTGATAGAGCTCTAGGTAGACTAGGACCAAGTTTCGATCAAGGATATCAAGCAGAAGAGGTGTACTCCTATGACTTTAGATATCCATCATACACCTAACTTCAGGTAGGGTTTTCTGTGGATGAGTTTTAGGAACTATTTCATTCACTATTATTGACTCTTTCATTTAGTGGGATTTTATTCTAGACCTGTTTACATCCATTTTTCTACTATCATAATATGTGGTTTATATCTTAGTGTATTCATGCGTTTCACATTTAGTGTTCTTAAATTTCAGCATCTTGGTCTTGGAGATGTGTGTGTGTGTGTACATGTACTTAGGAAAATGTCTCCCATTTGTGGGATATTCCTACTTGGAGCTAGACTCCATCCCATGGCCAATCAGAGGTGGTATTGGGGTAGTCACAACATGAGCCCCTTTGGGATGATTCAGGACAGACTGGTATCAGAGAAAGTCGGTTCTACTTAAGGACCAGGAGTCTGTGAGGTTGGTTTGGGGAAATAGTGTTGAGTGTTTCCAGTTTAGATTTTAGGTTGGGGAATCTAGTGTTGGTGTTGTCGCTGATGTATCCATACACAAGGACTCCAAAAAACTACTTTTCAACTCGGTACATGAAAACACTAGTTTCAAAGGAAACAAAGGTATGTTCATCATATATGATTTGGGTGTACCCTCATGTACTTCTTGAGTCAACTCACTAGGTATACTATATTGAATGTGGTACATCTTGATATGTTTTTGGATGCCTCTACACTGATAAGCACCCATAATTATATTTCATGATCACGGGGATGATCCACCTAGTGATGAGGTGTCCTTACACGGCCATGTACCAGAGATAGCACCTCCGGGTGGTTTATAGCAATACAACCACTCGTTGAGTAGCAGTCACTACCATCACAACCAGTTGAGGATGAATGTAGGATCAGTGCATTGAATTAGTTCCATAGGTAGTGACCTTCCTGGTTTAGGGGTGAACGAGACCCCCAGATAGCTGAGGATTGGATGAAGGCAGTTACACGTGTCTTCTTCCTTGTAAGGACACCTTCCAACCAAATGTCAGTCATTTCCATGAATATTCTTCAAGGATTAGTGGGATGCTGGTGGATCTTAGTGACATAGATACATGATTAGGTGACTCTATCCGGGGAATAATTGGAGAGACTGTTCATAGAGGAGTTCTTCCTAGCTAATTTATGATCAGTGCGCATACAGAAGCTCCTACATCTGTAGTAGGGCAGTCAGACTATGGTGGAGTACTCGATGAGGTTTACTGATCTTTGTTGCTACTCCATAAATATGGTGTGAGACCCATTCTTTAGGGCTTGTACATTAAATAATGGGATACACTGGTAGATCAGGGTATCCATGATATATCTTAGAATCCTTACATATGCTGGGGTTCGGGAGCAATCTCTACTAGTGGAGATCTTTCTGGTAGAGTAGATGTCTGTAGTGGGAGCTGCCGGCAAGCACTAGGCAGTTGAGTCTTTAGCGATAGGTATCCGACATCAGACACAGGGACCCAAGAGCATCATGTACTCTATGGGATGACACCAAGACCTGGGATCCATGGTGCGGGGCACCCAGGGTAGAGCGAGTCTACTGAAGGACAATCTATGTTACTCGTGCGGCGGGTGGGGAAATCTGACATGAGATTCCCCAACCCATCATACAGATGATCAAGAGATGGTTGAGGGATCGTTGAGGAAAATAAGGAGGCATGAGTAGGGTGGTCCATATGGTGGAGGATTTGGAAGAGGATTACGTAAATTAGTAGGTGGTGAGTGGAGGTTTGACGTATTACCACCGCAACCCCAAGGTGGTCCACGCCCGAATCAGGGAGCTGGTGGAATGGGATAAGGCAAGATGCAGATGATGGAGTCTTATGACCCCAGTTCTCCTGGGATGATTAGAGGTATGATCTCTATCTTTTCCACCATATTAGAAGTTTTGAAAGATACATGTTCTAATCATTCCATTGTTTCCACAAACCCTGTTCCTGGATCAGAGATTATAATAGAACCATTGACTCGACCCTTACTCTTAGAGACTTCTATAGGAGGGGATTTGATGATCACACACTGCTTCCAATAGTGTGAACTTACTTTTGGAGGTGAGAGTTTCATTTTGGATCTCTTATTAGTGGTGTCAAGTCCTTATGATTTCATTATTATTATGGAAAGGCTATCTACAGTCCATGTTCAGATTCACTGTTTTAGGCATAGAGTGTGGTGTGTCCATGGTGATGGACCAGTTTTTCCTTTGTTAGTGAAAAGAAAATGCATGAAATGTAGGATGGACTTACTCATATTAGGGTGTATCCGATTACTCATCAGTTGGGCAGTCTCACCCTTGGTGTAGTGGATGACAGGAGTCCTCAGTTTCTTATAGTGGTGGTGGAGTAGGAGGACATATTTCTTGAGGATGTCCTCAGATTAGCTCCTCGTAGGGAGGTAGGATTCTGTATTAATCTTTACCCTAGTACAACATCGATATCTACACCTACATATCAAATATATCCCACAAAGCTTCATTATTTGAGGGTACAACTAGAGGACTTACAGAAAAATGGCTTCATGAGACCCCTGGTTTCAACCTTGATGGCCCCAGTTTTGTTTTCCAAGAATACGGGCAAGAGCATGAGATTATGTGTCGACTTCCGATTCCCGAATTAGGTGACCATGAAGAAAAAATACCCACTACCAAGGATCTATGACCTCTTCATTCATCTGAAGGGAGGGAGGTGGTTCTCAAATATTGACCTTAGATCTCGCTATCACCTACTTCATGTACGAGATGGGGATGTACCGAAGACAACCTTCAAATGTCGGTATGGAAACTACGAGTACATAGTGATGCTGTTTGGTATGAAAAATTCCCTAGAAGTGTTCATGGGATTGATGAATAGGATCTTCCATTCTTATACCGGTTCATGGTGGTCTTCATTGATGACATCCTGGTGTACTCGGTGTCCGAGGAGGAGCACGTGATGCACTTGAGGATGGTCCTAGACACACTCCAAGAGCACCAGCTTTTTGGGAAGCTCTCAATGTTTCATTTATAGATTTGAGAGGTCATATTTCTAGGACACATCATTTTAGAGGTTGGAGTTATATTGGATCAAGTGAATATTGATTCAATGCTTGTTTTGGATCCACCCAAGAGTATTACAGAGGTACAGAGTTTCCTGTGTTTGGATGGGTACATTCGGAGGTTTGTACCAGAATTTTCTATAGTGGAAACACCTTTGATGGATTTAACACAGAGTGGGATTAATTTATTATTAATAGAGAAGTACCAGTAGTGATTTCAATAGAAGAGGTAGAGGTTGATGAGCGCTATCATATTGAGATTACCATAGGAGGGCATTGGGAATGTAGTGTTCTGGGATGTGTTAGGGATCAGGCTTTGTTTTGTCCTGATGTAGAGATAAGTAGTGATATTCTATGGTTCATGCAAATTGAGACAACATGAGTAGAACAATCCGACCCATGATCTTGATCAAGTGGCATTAGTATTCACATTGAAGATGTGGTGTCACTACCTGATGGGCGAGTAGTTTACCGTCTACTCTGACCACAAGAGTCTCAAGTATATCTTCTCTAAGAATGATTTGAACATGATAAAGAGGTGATGGATAGATTTCATCTAGGATTATGACTTTGAGATTTTATATACTTCTGTGAAGTGGAACATATTGGAGGACGCTCTCAGCATGAGATCCAGCTCGAATTTTCTAAGTGAGGCATTAGAGTAGATGGCCGCATTGAAAATATACTTTGTGGATAAAAATGGAGTAGCTTACCTCCAATATATGGTTCTCTCCCCACAACTATTATAGTGATTCAGGGAGGCATAACTTAGGGATATTGACTGCAAGACCTGATGTGCTCAGTTTTCCATAGGTCATGCCCCTGATGAATATTCGATAGGTGGGAATCGTGTCGTTATTTTTAGAGGGCGCACAATTTTACTAGTGGTGTTTCAGGAGGAGGTTATAATGGAGCTACACAACATCCACTTTGGCGGTATATCTGGGTGTGGTGAAGATGTACCAGGACCTCCGAAGTCAGTTCTGGTGGTCAGGGATAAATAATGATATGGAAGAGTTCGTTTCTCGATGCCTTAGTTTCCAGTAAGTGAAGGCAGAGAACCAAGTTCTAGCGGGTTTGACCCAACCACTTGAGGTGCCAAAGTGGAAGTGGGATTTGATATCTATGGACTTCTTGATGGGTTTAACTTACATTTCTAGAGGACACGATACCATCTAGGTTATCATTGAATGACTCACCAAGTCACCCACTTCCTATCAATCAAAGAGTAGAGTTCAGTAGAGAGCTTCGGACACCTCTAGGTGTAGAAGATAGTTTAGCTTCATAGAGTTCCATCGACGATCGTTTCATATCGTGATGCTTGTTTCACATACCAATTGTGTAATGGATTGCATAAGGAATTTGGGACTCAGTTATTCTTGAGCACAATGTTTCATCCCCAGGTGGATGGCCAGATGGAGAGGACCATTCAGGTTCTTGAGGACTTGCTACGTGCTTGCATCCTAGACTTTGGCCATAGTTGGGATGATCACCTATATCTAGTGGAGTTTACGTACAACAATAGCTACCACTAAAACATTGGTATTTCACCATTTTATGCCTTGTATGGATGAACATTCATGTCACCACTTTAATGGAATTACCCAGGAGATTCAGTACTCATGGGTATAGATTTGGTGTGGGATACTACCGAGAAGGTGCAGATCATCTAGGAGAAGATGAGGACTACACAGAGCCATAAAAAGTTTTATACTGATAGAAGGAATAGGCCCTAGGTGTTCAAGGAGGGATATCATATGGTCCTTCTGGTCTCACCTCGATAGGGATTGGGTAGATTTGGTAGGGATGGAAAGTTATCTTTGAGATACATCGACTCATTTCAGATTCTGCGAAGAGTTGTCGATGTGGAATACTATATAGATATATCTAGGCAGTTTCATCAGGTACATGATGTGTAATGGACCGACCACTCTGGTCTATTACTTTGTGAAAATGTGGTGTTGGAGGTATTCCGGGAGGTCAAGGTGACTTATCCCCAACACTTTTCCAAATTTCCAGTTCTGTGAACAGTTTTTACAGTTTTATGAACAGGAATGATAGGTGTATAGTAATGGTAGGTGTACAGTGTTTCACAGATCAGTTTCACAGATCGGTTTCATAGATCGGTTTCATAGATCGGTTTCACAGATCGGTTTCACAGATGGGTTTCACAGATCGGTTTCATAGATCGGTTTCAGAGATTGGTTTCAGAGATCAGTTTCACAGATCGATTTCACAGATCGGTTTTACATATCGGTTTCACAGATCGGATTCACATATCGGTTTCAGTGATCGGTTTCATAGATCGGTTTCACAGATTGGTTTCACAGATCAGTTTCACATATCAGTTTCACCTATCAGTTACATAGATCACTTTCACAGATCGGTTTCACAGATACGTTTCAGAGATCGGTTTCACAGATCGGTTTCATAGATCGGTTTCACAGATCCATTTCACAGATCGGTTTCACAGATCGGTTTCACAGATCCGTTTCACAGATCTGTTTCACAGATCGGTTTCACAAATTGGTTTCATATATTGGTTTCATAGATCGGTTTCACAGATCAGTTTCACGGATCAGTTTCACGGATCGACTTCACAGATCGGTTTCACATATCGGTTTCACAGATCGGTAGGTGTACAGTAACAGTAGGTGAACAGTGCTTCCAGCATCCTACAGTTTTGTCCCTTTTGACATTTCCTTGGACGTAAAATACATTTAAAGCCTTATTTTAAGGACTCTTAAGGACGATTCAATGGTCATAAATCCTATATTAATTATTCCTAGGGCTGAGGATATTTTTACTTGGTCAAACCGCGTGGTTTAATGCGATCCGATTTTAATGGGAATTAAGCGTATCTTAAACTGTTGCCCTATTAAGTCTTAAAAAAGGACGATATATCTTCCTCCCTTTTTCTTCCTCTTTGTTCTTGGCTATGAGATGCTAAAACCTTTCAATACATCCCGTATGAGTTGCACAATCAAACCCTACTCCTCTGATTGGTTCCACTCTATTTTGGATGCAACCGAGTTGTGTCGGTTAATCTTCCATATAAGGTATGTTTTATCATCGTTCCTTTGGGGATCATCTTCTCCTATTTCTCCCTTCCATATTATACCATGTAATCTCCAAGATTCTAATGAGTTTTTCTTGGGGTTTGGTTGGTGATGTCGTACCATGGAATCCTCCGATGGATGTAGTTGTTGTGAGAGGAGGATTGTGACCCGTTGTGTGGATAAAGAATGTCAATAATTGTTGAGGTAGGGGATTCATTTCTTCTCTAATTATTTATGTTCAATCGTAAAGTTATCATGATTTAGCCTTTGGATCACAATTAAATTAACCTAATTAAATATTTGAACCAGATAAAGAAATTTTTATCACTCGTATGTTATTGCCACATGTTTTTCTAGATAGTGTTATATCTATGCTTTCTTGATTAGTTGTTTGTTCTTAATGGAAATCGATAAAGAATATAAACTAGAATTAAGTGATAACTATTGGTTAAAGATAAAGAGGCATAAAAATGAATCCAGTTCTTGTAGTAATTTGATGTTAATCAAATTAGTGAAGTAAGCATGTTTATTTATTTATGATAACTTACTGATTAGGTTTTCCAAATTTGGATCCTACGTTTAATAAATCTATTGATTCAAGATGGGTTAAAGAACTGCTTGTTCGATAATTTCTAAAAGGGTTCTGAGTTACCCTCTTGATTGTTAAAGGCCCAAGAGCCCATTGATGTGATGTTTGTTTTCCTGCTGCTTGTGCTATGATGTGAGCCTGGATGGATTTTGTGATATGTGGAGGCATGAAGACTTTTGGGTGTTGCATCAGATGATGCCTAGAGTGGAAAGATGCATCGGTTTATGCATGTGGGTGTCGGGGAGGACACCAGGGATGATGGAATTGGATGGATGTGATTGTTGGATGCTTGTTGATTCTTTGGTTGATTGTCTTCTTTACTTTTCCCCACTACTCAAGGAAGCTGGTCTTGCTTACCCTTCTTCCGAAAGAGACGAAGACACGCAGGGTATGCCACGTGCTTTCCGTGTTTAGCTTCTCAAGGGAGGATGGGTCTAGGCTCTTGCTATAGGCGGCAAAGACTCGACGAGTAGTACAAATACTCACCGTGTTGAGCCCCTTTGTGTTAAGTAGCATAGAATGCTTTTCTAGAATTTCTGGGAATATGGTAAAGTAATTCTGTAATGAATAATGGAATAAATGGTGTTAACTCAGGGGGTTGGAGTTGCTGGAACATAATGACAAGGTTGTAATTTGGAAGGTACGTTGAATATTGGTTGTGATGTTAATGAAGTTTAATGTTAAATTGTTCATAGTCAATTAATGTTTAATGAATTAATTAACGTACAGTGGAACTGATAAAAAGGGAATGAAGTAATCTAATAAAGCTCTTCAAATGGTTATGTGCTTATAGGATACCTAGTCTTAGAAGTAGCATCCCGGAGTCTGAGAGACGTTAGCTGCAGTTGTTTCTAAGACTAGGTAATGCCCATAGTGTGGTTTTGAGATAAAATATATCCTTTACTTTTTGTGTTTCTATATGATAATCCACCCTGTCAGTAAGGGCAACTGACACCCTGGGGATTCTGAGCCCTGGGGGGGGGGGAGTTTCCCCCAACATTATGGTGGGAGGATGAATGGATGACTACCCCTTTGGCCCCGCACTCTTCTCTTGGTAGTTACTTGTGATGATAGGCACATTGGTTAGTTTTCCCCATATATGTGTGTAGAGGGTTGTAATGGATTTTGGTTATTCATACACATATGTTCTGAATATAGTATCCTATGGAATATTATTGGTGTAACGTGTATAGGTTGTGATGGCTTGAGGATCCTTGCTCGGTGTATGAGCTGTAATGGCTTGAGGTATACTACCCAACGTGTGATACATGTTATGCGAGCTGTGGTGGCTCCCGGAAACTACCTAGTTACTTTTGGTTGTGAGGATGGTATGGTGCTTCACCCAGGTGTCTGCGGGTAAGCCTCTATGGTGCATGAGATGCAGATTGGGGTGCTTCACCCAGGTGTCTCCGGGCAAGCCTTTTTTGAGAGAGATGCTTAGGACGTGCGACGTTGGGGAAAAGTGGTAAACCAGTGGGGAAGTAGTAGCGGTGTACCCTTGATATTCTTACTATATGCTATATTATTGTATGTGTTACTTGGGGAGAGTAGCCATGGTGAGGTTCGGAACATAGTATACATGTTTAGGTGATGAGTTAGTTTCACTTGTTGTTCACTGTACTTTAGCATGCTTTCTTTACTTTTGCATGAGAGGCTTTAGGGAGGATCCTACTGAGTATACTGTTATACTCACCCTACGTATATAGAAACTATTTTACAGGTCACTTGGAGAAGGTTGGAGATCAGGCTGGTTAGTACTAGCTTGTGGTTGCAGGAGTTGTTCGGGCTTGTGGTTGTTGTTGTCTTGCTTTCCTTTGGGTACATGCAGTTTTTCCCTTCCAGTTGTAGTACTTTTTCACGACATTTCAAATGTGTAATTGGGTTTTTTTTAATATTCTAGTTCTGAGTTGGAGTTTATTGGTGTCTATCTTATCTCTCTCTTCCGCATGTGTTCACTTAGAGGGTAATTCCTCCCATTTGTGAGTTTACTATACCCTCGGTGCTAGTTGCCAACCCGGGGCCTACTGGAGGTGGGACTCGGGGGTAATTATCTCCCTTCTCACATTTCTGTCCCATGAGGGGTACACTTTGTGGGGAGGGGGTCGTGACAAAGTGGTATCAGAGTTCTGGTTGAGGGATTGGATGGAGTTTGGAGTTAGGCATAGGTGAGGCTGCATGGGTTGGTAGGGCAACAGTGTCATTCATTTTTAGCAAGTGAGGTAAACACTGGAGACTGGATGAGACATAGGCGTTTAGGGCCCCCTATGATCTGATGTACGGACCTTTAAGTTTACAATGGCCACTAAAAAAGGTAATACTAGTTGCAGGGTAGAGGCTTAGGAAAGGATCATGCATCATTCTTCTTGTTCATGTGTTTGAATGGGTAGACCTTGGGATAGGTTAACCTAAAATGAATGAACAAAAACAATAAATTAATTAATGTTGATTCTTCTATATTCCCGGTTTAGGAGCTCTAACGGTTTGTTATTTTACAGGTATGGCTCCAGGTCGATGTCCTCGTTTGGTTTGCACAAAAAATGTCTAGCAGGATCTTCCAGCAGAATGTCATAGGGTAGAGGTTGACAACGATGACACATGGAGGAAGACACTTTGAGAGTTTCAGTGCCAGTGTCTACAGAAGTATGAGGGATCTATTTCAGATGAAGTAATGGAAGACTGGTTAGAGGAGGTCGATATCAGCTTCAGTTCGATTCATGCTCATAAAAGGAATTGGGTGTCCTTGGTTGTGACAATGCTGTGTGGAGCTGCGATGTAGTGGTGGTTCTTGTTCCTTGGGGATTGTGATGATTCAGCGATCTCATGGGAGGAGTTCCGAGATAGGTTTAGAGTCGAGTTTCTTTCTTCGACTGCGAAGGAGTCTAGTAACTAGGAGCTTCGTACCCTTCGATAGGGGAGCTATAGTGTTCGAGTGTATGGAATCCATTTCAGGAACCTTCTACGATATGCTTCAGACCTACTTCCAGATGAGGAGTCCAGAGCAAGGCATTTTGAGGAGGCTTTGCATCCATAGATCCAGCTCCAGGTCCCCCCATTTATGCTGAAGACATATCTTGAGGTGCTGGCGAGGGTAGAGGTTGTCGAGAGGACTTTGTCCATGACCGGATCATTACAGGAGGGGAATCAATATGATTCCTCATGAAGCAGAGATGTGGTCCAGGGTTCCCGGTTTTCAGGGCAGAAGAGTTTTCGTTCAGCCGGGGGTAGGTCCCAGCCATTCGCATCTCGTTTCTCCAGAGGCAGCAACTCTCAGGCACTTGTTTTTCTTGTGGTGGTCGTGGCCATCAGCAGTGGGAGTGCCCGACCTTTCAGAGAGGTCATCGTGCACCAGGCGCTATGCTCCAGGTTCCTCCGTTGAGGCAGTTCCAGCCGAGGTAGCCGCAGCCAGTTGTGCCAGCTTTAGATCTGCATAGGGTAGATGGGGAAGGTAGAGGACAACCCCATGATGCTCACCTTCCTCATAGAGCAGAGCGCGGCCATGGAGGTGGTCATCATTAGGGTCAGAGAGGTCGTGGAGTAGGTTGTGGTTAGCTTCATACTCTAGCGTTGCAAGCACCAGATGAGCCAGACGTCGTTCGATGTACCCTTTTCTTGTTTTCTACCTTGGTGTATACCTTGATTGAATCAGGAGTGACACACTCCTTCATATCACCTACCCTTGTCCATGCTTTGGGACTTGAGGTAGAGAGGCTTCTAGTGCCCTTGGCGTTGACTACGCCAGTTGGAGTTTGAGCTGACTTGTTTGAAGTATGTAGAGATTGTGAGCTAGTGTTGGGGTTGCACCGCTCTTGGGGAGATTTCCTATGTTTATAAATACAACCATATGATTTCATTCTCGTCATGGATTGGTTGTATTCGGTGTAGGCTATCATGGATTGCTTCAGGAAAATGGCCATCTTCATTGGTGCAGATGGACAGAAAGTGGTGTTTTTTGGTGAGCGAGATCCTCGGATGGGTCATAGGCCCATTCCATCCTTATCATCCATGATGGTTGAGTTGATGCTGAGTTCTTCCGAGGTTCAGCAGTTGTCATTTCCTAGGGTTGTAGAGGAGTACCCTGATGTCTTTCCCGAAGAGGTTGTAGCATTACCCCCTCAATGAGAGATTGAGTTTGGGATCGAGCTACATCCAGGAGCGTCTCCTATCTCTATGTCTCCATATAGGACGACCCCTTTTGATTTATGAGAACTACGTATGTATCTTGGTGGTCTGTTATGGTGTGGGTTTGTTCGGCCAAGTGTGTCATCGTGGGGTGCACCTGTTTTGTTCGTAAAGAAGGCTGACGGCAGTTTGCGGTTGTGTGTCGATTATCGTCGCTTAAACAAAGTGACAATAAAGAATTGCTATCCTCTTTCACGGATTGATGATTTATTTGATCAACTGAAGGGTGCAAGTTGGTTCTCAAAGATTGACTTGCGGTCAGGATATCATCAGATGTGTGTAAGGGATGAGGATATCCCGAAGACTACATTCTGTTGTCGTCATGGTCATTATGAGTTCGTTCTAATGTCGTTCGGTGTGACGAATGCTCCAGTTGTGTTCATGGTATTGATGAATTCTATGTTCAATGAGTTCCTAGACAAGTTTGTGGTGGTTTTCATCGATGGAATCCTTGTCTACTCCACATCTGAAAAGGACCATGTCGAGCATCTACATGCAGTTTTGGGTGTTCTTTGTAAACATCAGCTATTTGGGAAGTTGTTGAAGGGTGAGTTCTGGGATCGAGAAGTAAGTTTCTTGGGGCATGTAGTGTCCCAATAGGGCTTAGCTGTGGATCCATCGAAGATAGAAGCAGTTCTGTCTTGGGCAGCCCCCAAGACAGTTTCAGAGGAACGAAGTTTCTTGGGTCTCACAGGCTACTACAGGAGGTTCATAGCCAATTTCTCCTGAGTTGCGACTCCATTAACAACATTAACCATGAAGGATCAAGCATTCACATGGACTGATCAATGTCAGGAAGCTTTTGAGTATCTAAAAGAGAAGTTAGTAAGTGCTCCAGTTCTTTGTCTTCAAGCTGAGGGAGTTCAGTTTGAGGTTTTCTACGATGCATCGCATCTGGGTTTAGGGTGTGTCCTCATGCAGCGGAGGTCAGTTGTTTCTTATGGGTCTCGGCAGTTACGTCCCCATAAATGTAACTATGCCACTCACGATCTTGAGATGGAATCCTTGGTGTTTTCTCTGAAGTTGTGGATACATTACCTCATTGGTGAGCGTTTTGTGGTTTTCACTAATCATAAGAGTTTGAGGTATGTTTTCTCTCAGCGGGACTTGAACTTGTGACAGTGTCGGTGGATGGAGTTCTTGCTGGAAAATGCTTTTGAAATATCGTATACACCTGGAAAAGGGAATGTTGTAGCTGATGTGCTGGTCTGGAAGTCACGTAGTGATGCTGTGCGTGAATTCGGTGATTCCTGGAGAGTAATGGAAGACCTGTCAGCATTACATATTGTTATGGGAGAAGTTGGGGGTAGACGTTGTCTTTTTCAGATGATAGTACAAGCATCCCTGGTGAAAAAGGTGGAATAATCCTAGTTGGGAGATCTTGATGTGGAGGTCTGGAGAGACCGAGTTGTTTGTGGTGAGGCCCCTGATGGTTGGTCTGAGGATGTATAACAATGAGTGTTGTACCAAGGAAGGATTTTCGTTCCCTTGACGTTGCATGAGACGGTTCTCAGAGAGTTCCACAGTTTTCCTTTAGTTGCACATCTGGATGTGACAAAGATGTACCGATCCTTGAGGAGTCAGTTTTGGTGGTCTGGGCTGAAGTGTACGGTTGTGGAGTTTGTGTCTCGATGTTTATTTTTACAGAAGGTGAAGGTCGAACACCATGTTCCTGGTGGTCTTCTCCAGCCATTAGAGATTCCTCAGTGGAAGTGGGAGGAAATCTCAAAGGACTTTGTTACAGGTTTACCTCGAGCTCCGGGAGGACATGATGCTATATGGGTGGTAGTAGATCATTTATCAAATTCGGCCCACTTCATAGCGATCATGGAGTCGAGCTCAGTGGAATTTTTCTCTAGGCAGTGCCTGGAGGAGGTGGTGAGACTTCATGGAGTCCCAAGGATGATCATTTCTGATCGAGATCCTCGTTTTACCTCCAGGGTGTGGAGGGGTCTCTAACATGATTTTGGTTCTCAACTATGCCTTAGCACTTCTTTTCATCCTCAAACAGATGGTCAGATAGAGCGAACCATCCAGACTCTTGAAGACATGTTGCGCTCTTGTGTTCTTGACTTTGGAGGTTCATGGATGAGGCACTTACCCTTGGCGGAGTTTGCTTACAATAATAGTTTTCACTCAACCATTGATATGGAGTCGTTTGAAGCCGTGTATGGCTTTCCTTTC
Organism: Viscum album; assembly: GCA_963277665.1. Classification (NCBI taxonomy): domain Eukaryota; kingdom Viridiplantae; phylum Streptophyta; class Magnoliopsida; order Santalales; family Viscaceae; genus Viscum; species Viscum album. The sequence continues at coordinate 1,460,641,116 of OY728121.1, forward strand.
CGTTCTCCGTTATGCTAGACTGGGGTGGGAGAGTCAGCAATTCTCAGACCGAAACTAGTGTATAATACAACAGAGATGGTTCAGGTGATTCGTGAGAGGATGAAGACAGCGCAAGATCGTCAGAAATCATATGCTGATCAAAGGAGACCCTTAGAGCTTAATGTTGGGGATCATGTGTTTCTGAAGGTGACTCCCCGTCGTGGGCAGTGAAGGTTTGGTCGTGGAAGTAAGCTTTCTCCCTATTTTTTTGGCCTTTTGAGGTGTTAGCTCTTGTTGGCGTTGTGGTGTATTGAGTAGCACTTCCCCCACAGATGAGTCGGATACATGATGTTTTCCATGTATCTCAGCTCCCTTGTTATCTTCATGATGACTCTCATGTTATTGATTAGGGAGAGATCGATGTTGATGATGATGAGACCTTCGAGGAGTGACCTATGGAGATCCAAGACCACAAGGAGAAGTTGTTGCGTGGGTGTTCTATCCCCTTAGTTCGGGTCTTGTGGCGACACGGTGGCATGGAGGAGAGTACCTGGGAACGTGAGTCACAGATACATACTAAGTACCCAGAGTTGTTTGATGTTTAACTCTTTTCATGTAATGATGTTTCCTTTATGGTTAGACCTTTCATGTTTTATTTATGAACTTCTCTTGTTCCTTATGTGGCTTTCTCCCTTTTGAGAGGTATCTAGATGGGTGGTTGTTCAGACCCCGTTTCTCCTTTTTTTGTCTCTTTTGGTTGGTTTTGAATTCTCGAGGAAAATAATGTTTTGAGAGGTATCTGATGTAATGGCTCGGACCTCTCTGGTCCATTACTTTGTGAAAATGTGGTGTTGGAGGTGTTCCGGGAGGTCAAGGTGACTTATCCCCAACACTTTTCCAAATTTTCAGTTCTATGAATAGTGTTTCCAGTTTTATGAACAGTGGCAGTAGGTGTACAGTAACAGTAGGTGTACAGTGATTCATAGATCAGTTTCACAGATCGGTTTCAGAGATCGGTTTCAGAGATCAGTTTCACAGATCGGTTTCACAGATCGGTTTCATAGATCGGTTTCACATATCGGTTTCACGGATCGGTTTCACAGATCGGTTTCACGGATCGGTTTCACGGATCGGTTTCACGGATCGGTTTCATGGATCGGTTTCACGGATCGGTTTCATGTATCGGTTTCACGTATCGGTTTCATGGATTGGTTACACGGATCAGTTTCACGGATCGGTTTCACGGAGGATCGGTTTCATGGATCGGTTTCACAGATCGGTTTCACGGATCGGTTTCATGGATCGGTTTCACGGATCGGTTTCACGGATCGGTTTCACAGATCGGTTTCATGGATCAGTTTCACGAATCGGTTTCACGGATCGGTTTCACGGATCGGTTTCACTGATCAGTTTCACAGATCAGTTTCATAGATCGGTATGTGTACAGTAACGGTAGGTAAACAGTGTTTCCAGCTTCCTACAGTTTTGGGCCTTTTGACATTTCCTTTGACGTAAAATACATTTAAAGCCTTATTTTAAAGACTCTTAAGAACGATTCAAAGGCCATAAATCCTATATTAATTATTCTTATGGGTCAGGATATTTTTACTAGGTCAAACCGTGTGGTTTAATGCGATCCGATTTTAATGGGAATTAAGCTTATCTTAAACTGTTTCCCCATTAAATCTTAAAAAAGGACAAGATATCTTTCTCCATTTTCTTCCTCTTTTTCCTCAGAAATGAGATGCTAGAACCTTTCAATCCTCCCCATAGGAGTTGCACAATCAAACCCTACTCCTCCGATTGGTTCCACTCTATTTTGGATGCAACCGAGCTGTGTCGATCAATCTTCCATATAAGGTATGTTTTATCGTCATTCCTTTTGGAATCATCTTCTCATGTTTCTCCCTTCCACATTATACCATGTAATCTCCAAGATTCTAATGGGTTTTTCTTGGGGTTTGGTTGGTGTTGTCGTATCGTGGCATCCTTCGGTGGATGCAGTTGTCACGAGAGGAGGATTGTGACCCGTTGTGTGGATAAAGAACGTCAAGAATTTTTGAGGTAGGGGATTCGTTGCATCTCTAATTGTTAATGTGAAATCGTAGAGTTAGCATGATTTAGCCTTTGGATCACAATGAAATTGACATAATTAAATATTTTAACTATAAAAATAAATTGTTATTGCTCGTATATTATTGCCACATGTTTTTCTAGATAGTGTTATATCTATGATTGCTTGATTAGCTGTTTTTTCTTGATGGAAATCGGTAAAGAATGTAAACTATAATTAAATGATAACTGTTGGCTAAAGATAAAGAGGCATAAAAACGAATCTGGTTCTTGTAGTATTTTGATGTTAATAAAATTAGTGTAGTGAGAATGTTTATTTATTTGTGATAACTTACTAATTAGGTTTTCTAAATTTGTAACCTATGTTTAATAAATCTATTGATTCAAGATGGGTTAAAAAACTACTTGTTCGATAATTTCTAAAAGGGTTCTGGGTTACCCTCTTGATTGTTAAAGGTCCAAGATCCCATTGATGTGATGCTTTTTTCCATGTTGCATGTGCTGTGATGTGATCCTGGATGGCTATTGTGATATGTGGAGGCATGGAGACTTTTTGTCGTGGTAGCAGATGATGCCTAGAGTGGTGAGATGCATCGGTTTATACATGTGGGTGTTGGGGAGGACACCAGGGATGATGGAATGGGATGGATTTGACTGTTGGATGATTGTTGATTCATTGTTTGATTATCTTCTTTACTTTTCCCCACTGCTCAAGGCAGCTGGTCTTGCTTACCCTTCTTCCAAAAGAGGTGAAGACACGCGGGGTATACCAAGTGATTTCCATGTTTAGCTTCTCCAGTGAGCATGGGTCTAGGCTCTTGCTATAGGTGGTAAATACTTGACTGGTAGTACAACTACTCACCGTGTTGATCCCATTTGTGTTTAGTAGCATAGAATGCTTTTCAAGAATTCCTGGGAATATGGTAAAGTAATTATGTAATGAATAATGGAATAAATGGTGTTAACTCAGGGGGTTGGAGTTGCTGGAACATAATGACAAGGTTGTAATTTGGAAGGTACATTGAATATTGGGTGTGATGTTAATGAAGTTTAATGTTAAATTGTTCATAGTCCATTAATGTTTAATGAATTAATTAACGTACAGTGGAACTGATAAAAAGGGAATGAAGTAATATAATAAAGCTCTTCAAATGTTTGTGTGCTTATAGGATACCTAGTCTTAGAAGTTGTAGCCCATATTATGAGGGATGTTAGCTGTAGTTGTGTCTAAGACTAGGTAATTCCCAGAGTGTGGTTGTGAGATATAATATATCCTGTAATTTTTGTGTTTATATACGCTACTCCACCCTATCAGTAAGGGAAACTGACACCCCGGGGATTCTGAGCCCTTGGGGGGTGTTTTCCCCAACATTCCTATGGGAGAATGAATGGCTGACTACCCCCTTTGGCCCCACTCTGTTCTCTTGGTAGTAACATGTTCTGATAGGCACATTGGTTAGTTTTCCCCTTATATGTGTGTAGAGGGCTGTAATGGCTTGTGGTTATTCACACACATATATTCTGGATATAGTATCCTATAGACTATTATAGGTGTAATGTGTATAGGCTGTGATGGATTGAGGATCCTTACTCAGTGTATGGGATGTAATGGCTTGAGGTATAGTACCCAATGTATGATACATGTTATGCGAGCTGTGGTGGATCTCGAAAACTACCTAGTTACTTTTGGTTGTGAGGATGGTATGGTGCTTCGCCCAGGTGTCTACGGTCAAGCCTTTTTAGAGAGAGATGCTTAGGATGTGCGACGTTGTGGAAAAGCTGAAAACCAAGAGGGAAGTAGTAGTGGGGTACCCTTGATATTCTTAATATATGCAATATTCTTGTATGCGTTACTTGGTGAGAGTATCCATGGTGAGGTTGGGAACATAGTATACCTGTTTAGGTGACGAGTTAGTTTCACTTGTTGTTCACTGTGCTTTAGCATGATTTCATTACTTTTTCATGAGAGGCTTCGGGGAGGATCCTACTGAGTATACTGTTATACTCACCCTGAAAATATATAAACTGTTTTACTGGTCACTTGGAGCAGGTTGGAGATCTGGCTGGTTACTACTAGCTTGTGGTTGTAGGAGCTGTTCGGGCTTGTGATTGTTGTTGTCTTACTTTCTTTTGGGTACTTGCAGTTTTTTCCTTCCAGTTGTAGTACATTTTTATGACATTTCATATGTGTACTTGGGTTTCTTTCATATTCCAGTTCTAAGATGGATTTTATTGGTTTATATCTTATCTCTCTCTTCGGCATGTGTTCTCTTAGAGGGTAATGCCTCCCATTTGTGTGTTTATTATACCCTCGGTGCAAGTCACCAACCCGGGTCCTACTGGAGGCGGGACTCGGGGGTCATTATCTCTCTTCTCACATTGCTAGCCCATGAGGGGTACACATTGTGGGGAGGGGGTTATGACATGATGTATTCGACATATCATAGATGAGGAGGTACGTGCATGATCCTTCACACATCATAAACTTGGGTGAGCTGGACAATGATAGTGGGGTAACTTTTGCAGAGTATCGGGTGGAGATCGTGGATTAAGAAGAAAGGATCCATTGTGAGTCAAAGATTCCTCTAGTGAGTGTTTAGTGGTAGAAAAGGAATCTACATGATAGAACATGGTAGTGGGAGGCTTAGATTTTTTATTATTAACCTCATCTATTTGTTGAGAAGCCCTTGTTTTGGCATTCAGGGACGTAAAACCCTAAGGTGGGGAGAATGTAATGACTAAAATTTTCTACAGTATTATTTTTATAAATTAATTGGATAAATTTTGAAACCGGGCTCAGAGACGACATGAGATTCTGAGTCCTGATGTGCCAGGAACAATTTGTTGAAAAATGTAATGTTTTTAATAAAGTGTGATAGTGTTTCTTCTTAAAAAATTGAATAACTTCTAAATGGGTTCCTGAATTAGAAATTCAAGGACACTGTTACATTTGAAAAAAATACATTACCTTAGGTGTGTACTAACATAAACCAGTATAGGCCAGATGTGAAAGTTTGTTTTTGGACGTGAACATCATTAACACATTTTAATAAAAATATTTTATAGACACATCATTGGTTTTCCTTTTTATGCAAACATTTTCAATGAATTTTGGGTTATCACCGTAGCCCTGAAATTCCTCTGAGACATGGAAGGGATTCCTCTCGAGGAATGGCGATGATGAATTGAGCAGATTGTAAATCATTACACCAAGGAAGTGTAGGAACTCGTTGATAATGGCTATGAAATATCACTTCGTCAACGATTGATCCAAACATCTAGGTAGGGTGTTGTTTCTTTTTTATTCTTTCCCCAATTCCTAATTTTCAATGATGAATATATACTAACCCATGAACAAGTTGATCCATGGTTTGATCATTCTTGTGGGAGGGATGATTTATGCGGTTTGATTACTATGATTGATTTTGATAAAGAGATTTTATTTATTCACTCTCCATTCTTCATTATAACATGAAAGGATAGAGGCTGACATGAGAAAGGTCAATATATATTCTTTGATAATTCTTATGAATTTATCTCTTTCCCCCCAATACTTATGTATTCCATGTTCTTCACAAAACAAGATCAGAGGATCATTGAACCTTGGATATGTGGCACAACGATCCAAGACCAAGGATCCAACACCACAACAACACCACAGAGGTGTGATGGCGTAAGGCAGTGACCAGAGTAGTGGATTTAGCCAGTTTAGTTGGAGTGTACAGTGAACAGAGGGTCGCCTGTAGGGCGGCCGATAATGGAGCAAGGCACGACCCAGTGGGGGGCTAGGTTCAGGATGATCATGAGGCGGATGGGCCATCGGCAGGGTGGCTGGCGTTGGAGGGGGAATGCGGTCTAGGCATGACCTCTTGGGATCCATTGATGATGACCAGGGATGTGATGGTGAGAGATTTCGTATGTGGAATTTCCTCATGGAATTCGTAGTGGTAGAGGTCATGTGGGTGGAAGGGGACACAATGGCCGTCTGTATTGACTAACAGCACGTGGTGGGGTCAGCAGCGTGCGGGAGAAGAGGGATAACCCACAAATAGCGGGTCGGGTTGGATGGACTGGGCTACCCTAGTGGTCGGGTGGGCTGGGTCGAATGGTCCAGTAGACCAAGTGGGTTGGTTCAGTTCGGGCTGTGTTAGGTCGGTCAGATCGGGTCAGATTGGCTGGTGGGTAAGGTCAGTCCCAGACTAGACCTGGCCCAGACCTTTTTATATAAATAGTCGTAACATTCAAACTGTTTGTCCATTTGATGAGTTATTTGTGGAATTGGGACCCTTGAGTTGAGATGGTCCTTTTGAGATAACCTAAGTAATATGTTGTAGAATTTTATATATGAGTTAATGTCATGAGGATTAGGTTCTCCCAGTACAGGCCTTCTATGAGTAGAATCTTGCGGATGGTTGTGCTGTGGTGACTATGTGACTTGGGGGTTGCATGACTTGTCAACGCTCCATGTGTTATCGACACTCCATGTGTTATCAAAACTCAGTGTTTTATTGATACTCCGTGTGTTATCGACACTCCGTGTGTTATCGACACTCCATGTGTTATCGAAACTCCATGTTTTATTGATAGTGGGTGTTCTGTGGACAATGTTTGAATATCCTTCTTTTAATACTGTATACTTATATCTATTTGAGATTTCTATACTTACTATAATTCCATTGTGGTGTACTCCTTGTAATTACATTTTTTTTGTACTTATTGTAATTAATTTTTTATGTACTTAGTGTAATTACTTTGTTATATACTTCTTATATTTCTTAATATTATTCATTTTTGGTTTCGAGGTGTCCTACTGAGTTTTGTTTTACTCACCCCTACTAGGGATTTGCCCGCATGTGTCGTGTCTTGTGAAGATTATCGATGCTTTGATGGAAATCTAGGTGGACTTGGACCATGTGTTTCTTAGATGGATCAGGAAGAGAAGGTATATTACTACAACTTTAGACAATTTTCCCACACCTACCCTTCAGTTAGTGTTTTCTACAAATGAGTTTCAGGAACATGTGCATTCACTATTACAAACTCTTTCTTTTGGTGGGCATGTATTATAGCCCAATTTACTTCTAGTTTTATACTATCATACTTTGTGGTTGATATCTTAGTGTATGAACGAATTGTCTACTTAGGGTTTTTTCATTTCAGCATCTTGGGATAGGAGATGCGTGTGTCTGTATAGGAACTTTGGAAAATACCTATCAGTTGTGGGATATTCCTACTCAGTGCTAGTCGCCATCCCCTGGCCTATCAATGGTGGGCATGGGGTAGTCATGAAACGGCCCCTCTGGGACGTGTTGTGACATATTTACTAACATTCAGCAAAAAAATTAGTAAATATATAACCAGACTTATAATAGAACAAACATCTTCCAATTAACCTCCTTATTTTTTCAATTGATGCATTTTATCAAAATTTTGAGTCTTGTAGTTTTTAGATAGTTTTAACTCTCTTTTGGACTTACATTTGGGATCTACTTATCTTAGATGTACTTAAATACACCCTTGGTGATGTGGTGGATTTCACATAATTTTCATCCAAACAAATTTATCTATATTTTAATTTTTAACCTTCATTATCATGTAAAATAGAATTAGTAAAACCAAAATTATCAGGATAGTGGTTTATATTTATTCTAGATATTATTATTAATTGATCTAGATATTATTTCAAACTCTTATCTCCACAGATATATGTCCCTTTTGGGATAATATTCTCATAAGAAGTTTTTTACCCCACTTATTTTATCAAAAAAAATTGAAGTTATTGTTTATATATATTCTATATTTTTCAACTTCCCCTGAAGTTCAAGACACATTATATTGATGGATTTCCTCTCATATTTAATTGATCTCAATCATTCATCCCAATATTTCTTTAGTTTTTCAATAAAAAATTCATGATTTTTTCTCCATTATTGTAAATAATTATCAAGGTCTATAATTATCATATATTTTACTTCCATCTAGATATCCTTGATAATAATAATATCTTTGTTACATTTACCCAATGCATAGATCTTTCCTTCCTGATATTTTCTTTTCTTTGATTTATCATCACTAGATTATTGTAATATTTCTTCATCTAGGGAGAGTTTTTATTTATAAAACAATAGAAGGTTTCCCTTGAAATACAAATCTTTAATGAGGTTATTTTATTTCTTTAAAGACTCTTATGATGCCTTTTCCATTGCATCATCTTCTGATTCAGGCTATGATTTTTCATCATTTAATCCTTTAATAAACTCCAATATATATGTGATAAAATCAAAAAGGATAATTTTTAAATAATAACTAATTTATTAATAGAAATTACTAAGAAATTCACTTATCATGACATTATCACAACCATAAGTTGATTTATCAAAAGAATCATAGTCAACAGTTTTAACTAACATTTACCACTCTGTTTACATTCAGATGACAATGAATCCTCTTAATCCTTCAAATTCATCTTTAAATTTTCTTCCACCATTTATTCCTATTTTAATGTCTTATTTGAGACCTTCACATTATCTTTAATAAGGATATATTCATAATTTTCTATCTGAGGCTCTTCTTGATTTTTAATAAATTATCAGTTCATGTTTGGCTATTAAACACAAGTGGGAAAAGTTTAGATCCAATTAATGATAACCAGGATTTTCTCTAATACCACTTATAGAGCCTAGTAAATTGTATATGGATATTAAGAGGGGTTTAAATTAATGTATACCCAATTTTACCAAGTTTTTATTTTCTCTCTATATTATCATAACTTATTCTTGAAACATTATCACAGTTAAAGGAAAATGATCTATTAATGTGTGCTCCCACATTACCTCAATATGTAATATATGATTAGATAGGAATAAAATCACAAGAGGTTTCTATAATTTTAAATGTATTCTCATAAATCTTATTCCTTTCTCTGTTCAACTTTTTTTTGAAACATGAATTTTATCAGCACTATAATTTTTATTGATTACAAGTACCTAGTAAGTGGAGCACAAGGGTTAGGATGGTATAATAAAAATCCCTAGTAAATGAATTATTCAATTCCCTATTATTGAATCCCAGAGTCTATGAAATTTCACATAGCTCAATACTCCATACTAGATGGTGGAATTATTTATATTAGTACCAATAGTTATCTATGGGTCCTCCTTGAATTGGTAACCTTTTCTTCAACCATAAAGAAATGATTAATAACTCTACATGATGGTTTTCCTTGTTCTTCACCTAGGAAACACTGTGATTTTCAATCACTATAGCTCTTCAATCTTTTGTAATATTGATTCCAAAGATAGAAAAAAGCATCATCCCATTATTAATTGATTTTTGTGATGATTTTGTATCATAGTTCACCTTTTCTTCTTCTTCTTTAAAACATAATTGTACTCCCAAATGAATTTTTCTTATTCCTTCAATACACATATGATCTTATTAGAAGTAGTAATATCAAATTCTCATTATTATCATGCATAAAATATTTATTCTATGTGATTTCACTATTAAAGGGTTATTATATTTTTCCTTCTTTTACTAAAAATATATATCCATTTTTTGAAGTGAATGTTATTCACTAGATTTTAGGTAGATGAAATTATCCTTCATATATAGTCATTTAAAGACATTTAATATTATACCATATATTTATAATATCTATTATAGACTCTATCATTTTTTCACATATTATATTTGAATATCATGGCTTCATCTTCTTCATATTTCCCTAAATTTTTATTTCATTAGAAATCCTTCTATGTATTCATGAGATCATGAAACATTATAAAGTGGAAATCCTGCTTTCTTTGTGAACCACATCACTCATCATCTACTTTAGTTTGATGCTACATACTCAGTTTGAATGTTTATCTTATTGAATTATCCTGATGTTTAAATCCATGATGAATGGTTTGTGCATCGTCTCAATTCTTCACCATTTTATCAAAATATTTGAATTATAATTTCTTTAAATTTTTCAAAATATTCATTATGATTATCTCCAATTTATTCTTATATTTATATCATCATAGAATTCACAAACTGTATGTACTACTCATTTTTATAGGGTTGTTTTTACCCTAAGAAGATCTTGTACCTTATGAACTCCTTGGTTTGTATTCACTGTTTTCATAAGGTTGATTGAATTCTCAAATTCTTATTAGGGTTTATTATACCTTATGAATATTTCACCCTATGAAGTTATTTTATCCTAGGATAGTTCCCTAAGAATCCCCTCATTAACTTACGAAGTCACCTTCATATGTTTCATATACCTTACGAAGATGGATTGGAAACTTGCGTATAGCATCATCGTGACCTATAAATAGGCGGCTACCCCCATAGAAGACAAAATAATTTTCCAAAGAAAAAATGGTTGCTCCAATGTGTGAATAATTTGTGTGTGAAATAATTATAGAGAGTTAATCTTGTGCGTAAAAAGACCAAGTGAACCCTTCGGTGTCATTTCGTGAAAGATAAGGGTTGCGTGGAAATTAAGGGTTGTGTGAAAGTCATCTTTCACAAAAATTCCCAAATCTATGAAAGTTGAGGTATTTCATGCAAGTGTGGTGTTATACTTCCAATAGGATTTTTATTGTCTAGTTTGAGTGATCACTACCTTCAAGTGCATCAATTCATGACATCGATGCATGTAGTGTTTCATGTTGAACAGAGAAAACAACTTCAATGCAAATATATTGAAGCAATATTCAAGTCGATATATTGTGTTTTACTTCTCTCAAGGTAGTGAGATAGGGGGAGTCAATGGAAGTTATCTGAGGGATGCAATGAGCTATCCCTAAACCTTTGTAAAGGTAGTGGGCCTTACACAGAGTGACTTTGAACAAATCTTGTAATCCTCAAACTAGTAAAGAGTAGTGGATTTAGGTACGACTAACACACTATCGGCGTATGCTCCATGGATGTAACCCTTTTTGGTGAACCTAGTAAAAGTGTTGTGTCATCTCCTAGCTTTTATTTTTTTGAAAGATATAACAATATCCTACCAATATGGAAAAAATATCCACAACTTTAAAAATCAAAAGTTGACACCCTGATTCACCCCTACCCTCTCAGGGTGTTCTGAGGTCTTTCAAAAGGTACCTAATAAAACTTTTCTTTACCATAAAAACTCCATAATAGGGTTCATGCCATTTCCAAATCATTGAACTATTTCTCATCATATACCTTAAAAATTCTCCCTGTTAATACCATATGAACTTTCTAGTGTACCCTAAAAACTATGTAGGCTTTCTCCCTTTTCCATTTTCACTCCTATAAATCATTCTTAGACATCTTCGAATTTTAATATAATTTATTTAGATAACTTAATGGGATTATAATTCCCTAAAAACAACTCAAAACATTATCCAAAGGTTCTCCTTACATAATAAAAACATTGTATATATTAATTCCTTTATGGATAGTCCTTCTTTACTTTATCCAGATCCCCCTTATTGATAAAAGTAATCCCTCAATTTATACACACTAATTGGTTTTATAGAAAAAATTATTCAAACTATTGTAAACAATATTTCTTTATCAATGTATTTCATTATCAAAAAGACCAACACAAACAATCATCACAATAATGGTATTCCTAAATATGTTTACATAAGTTCTTCAAGAAATAACTCTGACCTCTTCATTCTGTCTTTTCCATGCACAATGATAGAAATTCCATTATATCTTTCTAGTCTCTTGACACATATTGGATTTCTAAAATACTAAGGAATATTTCCTTATTGAAAACAAATAAAATTCATCTAATGGTCACTTCATATAAATTTTCATATTTTTAATATAAGATTATGAATATTGGATTGATTATGTGGGTTCTCTTGATAAATTTTGGAATATATTTGGGAATTGAATTATTTCATTATATCTTCTAAATTATCCTTATAATTAGAAGAATTAGAGATATATTAGTATTACATACTTGGATTATTAGAAAATATGGGTGGTGAAAGTTGATTTAATGTCCCTTGACCCTTTAATAAAAGAGTAGAGTGATTGCTATAAACAGTATTATAATTATTAGAGAAGGGATCAAAATTATTTTGATATTTACCACCAAAACCATCATAGTGTCTATATAAGTATATCAAACTTAAGATAGAATGGTTCACAATTCTGTTACATGCCTCATTGATGGAATTGCACCCAATGATACTGATTCCATCTATAACCAATATTTTTATTATTATTTTGAATCAATTAAATTTATTTTTTATCAATAGAGAACTGAAAATTTGTTTCTAGACTAAAATATACTTTGTTTCTAGTAACTCTCTTTGATTTTTTTTATTAATATAAATAAAGGGTGTTAAATATTTTTTTAATTTACTTTTTAGTTTTATCATAAAAATCCACCCTAGTAGATTGAACCACAATATTTTGGAACACGGGGTTAAAGATATATAAAAAGAATCCACCAATAACTGTGAAGGTAACTGATTATAAGGAAACTTTCACTACAATACTTTAAATATATCCCAATATTGAGGAATAATTTTAACATTATAATATGTTAATATAGCAATTTTTTCACAATGCTCTATTTAATCTTTTGGGATTATATTTGATATCAAAATAATTGTATATTTAATCTCAAGTATCAAAAATATGTTCATAAAGTTTAAAAAATAGTACATTTCATTCTTTTTATAATAGCAAACATAATACCTTATTCTAAGTTCTTCCTTGGTAAGTCTTTGTAATGGAAACGGTGGCACATTATTATAAATAATCACTAATAAAAGCAATATCATGTTCTCTAAGCATTCCATTGAAAGTTAGAAATAAAGAAACATATTGTTGTTTCAACTTATAGTTTCTCATTATTTTTTATAACCTAATGCATGATGGATTTTTATAAATGATAAGAAAGTGAAATTATATATGTATTTTCATTGTAGGATTACTATTCATCATGTTTCGAAATATAGGGTGTTTAATTTTTTGAAAGTTAAACCACTCTACCACCTAGTTCTTTCATGAATATTTTTTGTAAAATCGAATCACACTACAATGACACTAATTTTCATGAACTAACTAAATTATTTTAATAACAGAACTTCTGGTATGAATAAAATTCTAGTAGAATAAGTAGAAAACTCATGTAAAACACAAAAAATAATTCTAAGAAAAAATATAACCAACACTAACCTAAAAATGTAAAATATGATCCAATGAATTTTCCAATTCCTTCCCAAACAATGAAACAAAATTTTAATATGGTATGGTCATCAAAACTCATGAAAAAAGAAATTTTAAATTGATACAATGCACCAAATATATATAAGTGAAGGGTTGAACCACATGACAGGATAAAGTATCCTTATATTCTATTAGATTAAAAAATAAATAAAAAATAAACATCTCTAACAATGTAATTGAATTAATTATGAAGAGTATAAAATCAATAATATAAAAATAAAATTTAACTTGCAAGATTGTAGTGGTTTGAGGAAACAAGAGAAACAAAATTAAATCTGACAAATGTAATGTATTTTAAAGGAGAAACAAAACTAATGTAATTTAATAGAAAAATGATTAAATTAATTAAAAATAATTTTTCAGGATTTACTAAAAAAATCACTAAATAAAATCATAAACTCCATCAATATTTACTATTATTTAATTAAATTAATTATTTTTGTCTTTTTAGCATTGATAATAAATTCAATTTACATAATAGAATGATTGATTAAGTCACCCATGAAATTAAACTATTATTTAATTAAGTAAAAATTTATTCTATAATTTTTCATCGAACAAAAATCCATTGATTATTCATAAATAATTAAAATAATTATCTTTTATATTAAAGAATTATATAATGATATTATTCTATCTATTCTTAAATTGTTTTAAAAACAATTTTAGGAAATAATTATGGAAAATTTGAATAAACTGACAAATCATGGGTTGAAATTGATATAATAAATAAAATATTTAGTCAAGAAGTAACAAGAATGTTCCTAACAGAAATTTTATATATTAATCATATTCAATTAAAAAGAATGTTTGTTGTCCCCTCAATATCATCAGGGAACCCATCACTAGATTCTCTGAAAAATTCTTAAATATTCTTATGGTTAGGGTTTCTTGGATACTACTCCCATTATTCTTAAAGAATACTCATTGAACAACTCTTTAAATTTAATACACCCTTAAATATGATATCCTAGACCATCCATGTCATAAATATAACTTTATCAACCATTCCACCACTTGTTTTAATAACTTATCTTATTAGTGGCCTCTTAGTATATGTTGTAATCTTTTAGGTGGATTCAGATTCATCAAGATTTATTGGACTCGGTATCTAGTGGATTTGATTGAAAATTTCATAATATAACAAAAAAATAATCTATTTCCAAAAATGAGTGCTCATGAAAATTTATTTCCAAAGTATAGGTGCAAATATCCTATAGGATGTGTGTTGTCTTATAAAATTCCTTTCTGGTTATTTTTTTGAAGAAGGATTTTTCTCAAATAGTATGTTCCTCTAAAACCCAAATAAAAACCATCTTCTCTTAAATCCCACCTCTTCTATCCTCTGAATGAGATTTATACCAACCAATTTCATGATATTACTTGAGGAGATTCATGATTTATCCATCTTATACAAGGAGACTGCATCTACCATGACTCAACCCCCTATTTCAGATTTACCATGAGTCCCACTTCCATCTTCCACATGGTTCCACAAAGTCAATTTCTATGAACATTTATGAAGCCCCTCTCTTTAGAGATTTAAAGCGAGGATCCCATCATTTTTAACCCCCACTATTTCATGATCCCACTTATTATGTAAGGATATTGTATTACTTAATCTATTATGATAAACTAAATCATCTTCTATGATGTTCCAAAATTGTGTCTCCCACTTATGAGAACTTCCACGAGTGACTACGTCCTCCTACATAATTTTCCATGACCACGTCACCCTCTTTCGTGATCTTCCATGAGGCAAACACCCAACACATAGTATTTTTTATTTTATTTTCGATTAATGTTTTATTTTAAATTAATTTTTATTATTTTTTTAATATGAATTTTTATAAATTTTGTTTTTTTGGTTAATTTGTTAAATTTAGTTCAGTTATAATTATTAGAGATTTTGTTTAAATTTATAGTGGTATTTTAGTTATATTAAAATTTTGTAATAATTTTTGAATTGTTTTTTATAAATTTTTTTTATGGGTTATATTGGTTAATCTTCGTTTTTATAAATATTAAGTGCTTTTAAATTTATTCTTGAGTTTAATAATTTTTTTTGATTTTTTTAAAATTGTATAATTTTTTTATTGTTTTTAATTTATTTATGGTAATTTTATTGCCTGAATATTTGAATAATAATTCTTTTAAAAAAAATTGAAATGTTTTTTGAATTATTAATGAGTTATTATTTTTGAAATGTGTAATAATTTTTGTATCGTTTTTGTTTGATTTTGGAAATTTTAACTTTTTTGATATTTTTCCTATTATATAATATTTAAAATATCTAAAAATTTATTCAAAATTGTTTAATTAAAGATAATTTAATAAATTATTATTTAATATAACTAAATTAAATTCTTTTTAATTAAAATAATTCAATTTAATAAAAAATATATATAATATAATAAAATTTTATATTTGATAATAAATTAACTGCCTAATGTTTAGTTTCTATGTGGTAGTTTTTTGATTAGTGTAATAATTTTACTATATAAAAAATGTGAAACAATTTTATTATATGAATGATTAATAAATTTTAATAAATAGATAAAATTCGATATATATAAATTTTTACTTAATTATTCAAATAAATAAAGTATATATACAAGAAATATAATCAACATAATAATATTTAATTATAGTTATAAATGGAAAACTGTTATCGTTGCCTTGTGTTGTTCGTCATCCAAAATTTCCGCCAGTTCAGATCCCACTAAGTAGGGTAAATTTGATTCTATTTTTATTATATTTTATTATTTTCAATTTATCTTTATTATAATTTTTTGTTATAATTTTTATGGTGTTTTTTGCAATAAATTTTTGTGGTGGTTTTTAAGTTATGTAATATTTTTATAATGTAATAAATATTTAATAGTCTTATCATTGAATAATTAATATGTTTATCCAAATCTATATTTTTAATATATATAAAAAATTGTAAATAATTATTGAAGTACATAATAATGACTAATTACTTAAATAGAAAATTAAAAATTAAAAAATTCAGTTTAATATTTGTAGTTTTTTAAATTAATATAGTAAAATAATTTTTATTCTGTGGTAATGAATTAAGTAAAAAATATATAAAGAGAATATACCTAAAATAATAATATTTTATTACAGTTATAATAGAAAAATTATCATAATCACCACGTGTTGTATCGCCACCATCAATTCAGATCCCTCCTCCTATGGTAAATCAGATTTCATTAACAATATAGTTTATTATTTTTAATTTATATTTATTATAATTTCTTATTTTATTTTATTTAATAATTCTTTTTGGTTTTTTTAGTTATGTAATAATTTTATTATGTATTCATTGTGTAATAATTTTATTGTATAAAATAATAATAATTTTCTGAAGATCAATAATTTTTAATATATATATAAATTTAAACCCAATTATTCAATCAAATAATAATGACTAATTGTGTAGTTTGAAAATAATAAATTAAATTTTTTGTTTAATATTTATATTTTTAAAAATTTATATATATATTTTAAATAAGTTGAAATAATAAAAAGTATATATATTTAATTCTATGTTAATTTGATTTTATAAATTTATATTGTTGAAACAATAATTTATTTTCTTTGTTAATGAATTAAATAAATTGTATATAGAAGAAATACATTCGAAATAATAATATTCAATTATAGTAATAAAAGGAAAATTATTTTATATTGTTAATGTGTATATGTAAAGTTATTAACTTTAGTTTTATTTTAAGAAATGTTGTCGTATATATTTAACCCACAATTTAATTTTAATTAACTATTTCACAAATATTTCGAGGCAATCTTGTGAGTTTTTATATCATAATAGTTAAATAATAAAAGATGAGTGTGAGATATTAAATACTGGTGTTTCTACAAGATTATTTAATCTTGCTGGATGTGATACGATGAACATAGTTAATAGTTAAATTCATGATCAGTTGAATCTTTCTGAGAATCAATGTATATCATCAGTTATTTATAGATTTCCTTATAATTGGGATAATATATATTACATGAAATCATTATTTTTTTGATGAAAAATATTTAAGGCTTTCTTATGTTACATATCAAGATCATGGAAGGATAAGTGTGACTGAATTATATGTTGAGGTTATTACAGTTTAAGATACCTTCCAAATCAAACATATTATACCAGAAAATGGTGGACTTTCCTAGGAGTATATGTTTACATTAGATCCAATTTTTCAATGTGGATCATGTGAAGAGTACACATGTAGAGAATATCAAGGATTTTATTTGACAGTACTTGTAGGTGTTCCTATGACATCCGTTGTTTTGCCGACCCCCCTACTGTTGCGATCAATGATGCATATGATGATGATTTTGAGGCAAATGAAGTATCTGGAAACGAACACGAGGTGGTGTAGAAAGACGATCTAGAGAGACAACATACTTTGTTATTGAAAACACTATATGATATTACACGAGTCATTTCTATTTTTTATTATGATGTGGTTACACCAATAATTCAGTTTTTAATTCTTTTACAAGATATCAATGTGGGGGGTATTGCAGATAAATAATTTATTGGAAGAAAATTTGATAGAAAAGATGTATTACAAGAAGTTTTAAAGAATTAACATGTGAAGATGAATTATAGTTATCTAATATAAGAGTCAACCAAATCATAATATTCTATAAAATTTAAATAGTATGGTAACACATTCAAGATGTGATTGCTGGCTTCCCTTTAGTGAAACTCAGGTTATTGGAAAATTAAAAACAATTATAGGTGACAAATATATTTTAATCTATAGATGACACAATATCATAGATACATTGAATTAATGTTCATATACTCCATTATTATTGGTATGATCAGAGTTAATCAGGATGTTCATGTCAAGATAATACTAGAACGTGTGGGGAGCGAGTATGGATACAAAATCTAATACAAGAAGGAATTACTTACAAAGAAAAAATCTATTGAGATGTTTTATAGTAACTAGGATACTTAATTTTAGGTTCTACCTTACTATAATGATATATCGGTTCAAAAAAGTAATTTTGTTTCTCAATCTGAAAAAGTAGATCATGTGGTGAACAATCATGTCACTACAAACAAGTTTCAATTTCATCAGATATTTTGGGACTTCCAACCATGCATTACAACTTTCCTTCACTAAAAATAATTCATACTAGTGGATTAAACTTTTTTATATGGTAATTATAATGGATTTATCCAAATTTCCACCACTTAGGATGAGAATAAATTTCCTTTACCACTAGCATTCACAATAGTAGAGAAGGATAACCTTGACACATTGAGTTTATTTCTATCTTTTCTACATGTTCATGTCATTGATAGGAATGGAATACGACTTATTTCATATCTTGATCATGCTCTCAATAAATTGGTGAATATCGAGCATATTGGTTGGCTACCTCCCAATTCCTAATATAGTTACTATGTAGGTAATATTTCTAGTAATGTAGGTACAAAATTTCACGATGATAATGTAAAAAAAACAACCATAAAATTATTTATTGGATAACTTATTCAATTTATTTAGTACTTATAATAATATCATATCATTGGTATTTTTTTGAAATTTTTATTCGAGGCCTTTACAGCATACAAACCATGAAAAGAAGTTTTCCTTTATAGATTGGAATAAATCTTTGGAATAAATGAGGATGTCTATAATTACATGATGAATATTAAAAACCAGGAATAGAATTTTTCATTTAATAAATGGAAGAGATATAAACATATTACTAAAAAAATTATTGAATGCATCAAAAAAATCATAATGGTGGTTGGAAAATTACCAATCATAGAAATTTTGTCTCAAATATTTTATTGATGTGTTAAATACTTTTACTACTAGAAATTCAATCGTTTGAGATGATTTTGTTGTAAGGGTCCTACAACACATCGTTAATATTTTCTTTTATACTATTTTTTGAAACATATTATTAATTCTTTCACAAAAAATTATTATTTGCGATGAAATTAATAATCCACCGTAAATAGTTTTGGTGGGCATTCATGTCACCCAGTGTGATAAGTAATTAAGACGATCATTTACGAAGGATAACATTATCCGTAGAAAATTCTCATCGTTTTAGGATTATTTTCCATGGGAATTAGTGTCGGTCGCAAATAATTTTGATGAAATCTATTTGTGACAGCATTATTTTTGTCACAGATAGTATGTCGCAAAAAACCTTGACATTTTAACAGTAGTGCGGCTCTCCTTTATTCCTCATCTCCTTTATCCTCCCTCTCCTAAATGGTGCACCGAACCATACCTTGGTCGGATGATCCCCTGGAGCTCTATTTTCCCCATTTTTTGGGGGATTTCAGCTCAGATCTTGAAGGAACGGACTCCACTTCTGTTCTACGTCTATTTTTTGCCTATTTTGGGTCAATGTTAAATATACTAGTTTGGTAAAATCCTAGGTTTAGAAGTTCATCTAATTTTCATGACCTATTCGATATTTAGGATCAACACAATTGTATTAATATCTATTACAGTTTTAATCGGGTTCATTTTTTACATATTTTTATTCAATGTTAAATAGACTGGTTTGGTCAAACCCTAGGTTTAGAAAGTTATCTGATTTTCATGATTTACTTGATATTTAGGATTGAATAAATTATATAAATATCTATTTTGTTTGTAATCCAGTTCATGTAATTTATTTTAATTGATTTTTAGGTATTCTAATTTTTTTAATTTTGATATTTATATGTGTTTTGTATTTATATTTGTATATATATATATAAATATATAAGTACGTTTTTTTACCATTATATTTTGATATATATTTGTGTGTGTGTGTGTGTATATATATATTAACTAGTCTTTATTTAATTTTGATATTTTTATGTGTTTATATTTATATATATATATATATATGATTTTGAAAATATGTTTATAGTTTTTGATATATATATACGTATATTTATATCTGTAGGTATATATGTATATATGTATATATAAATTTGATATGTATATCTGTTTAAAAAAATACCAAAATATATTTGATATATTTATATTAATTAATAAATATTTTAATATAAATACATATCAATAAAATATAATTAATTGAGAATTTTTTTAACATAAATATATGTAAACAATACATTCTATGTGTACATTTGTAAACATTTGAAAAAACGTGTAATTTTTTTAATATATATATATATATATAATTGTGTAAAGTTTTTAATATATATGTATACACACATACATGTATGTATATTAAAATGTAAATATATATATATATGTTTTAAAAAAATGTGTAAAGTTTATGACATATATATATACACATATATAGAATGACGTGTATAAACGTTTTAAAAAAAATGTGTAAGGTTTTTAATATATTCATATATATATATTTATATATATACATTTATGTATATTAACATGTGACTATATATATATATAAGTTGTATAAAAACGTTTAATTTTTTTGATATATATATATATATAGACATAAACATATTTAAACATTAAAAAAAACATATATGATTATATATATATATATATCTGTGTATGTATATATTTATCTGATAAATATATTTGTTTAAAAAACATGTAAAAATATATTTGATTATGAAATCATGTAATATATATATATATATTAACATATGAATATGTATATATAAACATTTTAAAAATATATGTAAGGTTATATATGTATATATATATATTTGGAATGTATATTTATTTAAAAAAGAGTCGGAATATATTTTATGTATTTATATTAATTTTGAAATCATGATATACATATATATAATAATAATTAAAAATTAAATAATAATTTAAATAATTAATTATAATCATTAAATTATTTCTAATAATTACTAATTAATTATCAAATATTATTAATAAATGTTAAATATTTATGTATGTTTATATCTATGTATATATAAATTTAACATATATATTTTTTTCAAAAAATGTAAGAATTTATTTGATATATTTATATTAATTAATAAATAATTTAATATATGTATATATAAATAATAATTTACTTAATATTAATAATAAATAATAAATAATAGTTTTAATTAAAAAATATTATTAATAATTTGAAAAATTGACAAAATATATGAAAATTTGTGTGTGTGCATGTATGTATGTATATAGATTGGATATGTTAATTTTTTTGAAAAAATGTGTAAAAATTAATTTGATGAAAATAGATTTAGTTAGGTATTATATATATATATATATATAATGTATGAAATAAATAGAAATCGGTATTTTTTAACAATGATGATAAAATTAATTTAAAGAATTTTTTTAGCTAAACGTTATTTATAAGAATTTTTTATATTAAAAAACATTAAAAAATTGGTTATTGAAAAAAAAATTTAAATATGTAATAATAAAAACATAGTCAATAAAAATTAGGATAATTTTCTATAATAATTTTTTTTTAAAAAAATTACAAGACTTATTAAAAATTCATAAAAAATATTAATTACTGAAAATATTTTATTAAATAGTATTAATATTTATTATAAATTCAAATGTTTTGTTACTCCTAAAGTACACCCCACATCTCCACATCCCAGACCCAACAATGGTTTTAAATTTTTCACACGATGCATAGTTTGGAAGATATTTTAAATTTTTATAAGAAATTATAATAAAAATATTGAAAGAATTACTCTCACATTCAATGTAATTAAACACCTAATGTACACATATGTAATGTCGTGTCTAGGATAAACCCCACATCGCATACAAAACAGTGGTATCATATTTCTCATATGAGAAATTTTTTTGGAGATATTCTATTATTTTAAAAAAAATGCATGTGTCTTATATAATATATTTAATATTGTAATTTTATATACACCAAGCCTCTGCATGCCCCATAATCCAGTGCTAACCTAGTGTCTCACTCTGATCATATTCCATATAATATTTCAAAGTGGTAAAATATAATAATAATATGCAATTAGTCAAAATGATCTGTAATGATTGTTTTTATTTTGATTTTTAGATAACTATGGACTCAGGAAGTAGAAACTAGTATTTATTATGTGATCTTGATTGGATAAATAATCGCATAAATCCAAAAATATTTGGTTTATATCTTGCCTATATTGAAGTTGTTGGATCATTTATATCATTTGAATCATCAAATTCAAATTTTGTTTTTGAAGGAATAATTAAATGTTCGTATTATAAATGTTATGTTAGGACATTCAAAACATTTCACAATGTTGGACTTCATTTATTGTGTTTCATCTTTTGAAAACATTATATTTTTTTTGTATCAATATGGTGAAAGGAGTTCAGTAAAAATAAAAAAAATTGGTTCTAGATCTATCATTTCATAATTTAATACATGAGGCAACTAGTCCATCTATTATTGAAACAACTCAGAATCATATTCCAAATCTTATATCAGAACCTTATCAGTTTTAAAATAGGTTTAAATCCGCTGAGGAGGACTTATACTCGGGTAGCCAGATGAGAAAACATGAAGCTATTACAAAATTTCTGGCTATTAAATCAAATTTTGGAATGTTAAATAGTTTTTTCGATCAGATTTAATATTTGGTTGAGTCATTGTTTCCTGACAGAAATACATTACCAACATGTTTATATGAATGTAAAAGGTTTGTTCATAATTTGGGTCAAAGTTATTATAAGACCTATGCATGTTCAAATGAATGCATCTTATATTATGGTGATTATTAATCTTTGGTTAATTGTCCAACATGTGGAGAATCGAGGAATAAAGAGACACAATAAAGAAATTCCAGAGTTCTTGTGAAATAATTGAGATATTTTCCAGTTACACCCCATATACTACATTTATTTACGTCGGGCAGCATAATTGGATTGATGACATGGCATAGATCAAATATTTCCATCGCAAAAGCCTAAATCATCCATGTGATGGTGATTTATGGAAACATTTTGACTAGAAACATCATTCTTTTTCTTTAGAACCTCATAACATGTGATTGGGACTTTTTACATATGTTTTTGTCCATTTTGTGCTTACGGAAGTTAATATTCTTGTTGGCCTATTTTCGTTACTCCTTAAAACTTGCCTCTTTGGATGTTGATGAAGAAACCACATATTTAAATATATATATATATATATATATATTACCCTATTAATTATAGAAAATCTAAAGAAGAATATTGATGTTTATTTCAAAACATTAATTGAGGAGTTAATTTCATTATGGAACAACGGTGTCAGAATTTTATATTGAAGGTGGCATTAATATGGACGATTAGTGAATTTTTAGTGTATGGTATATTATCTGGACGAAGAACACATGGTCTAAAATCATGTTTGTACTCTATGGATAAGAACAAAGTGTTTATGCTTTGTAATGGGAGAAAGATTAGTTATTTTGACTATCACTAGAGATTTCTTTCTGTGGTTCACCGTTTTCAAAGGAACAAAATTAATTTCACAAATTTTCAAATTGAAACAGATGCACCTCCAGCAGTGATCTTAGGTAATCAAGTAAAATATGTTAAATGTAATGAATATTGAGAATAATTTTTTTATAATATGTTTTATACCATGTTGGACACACCTAATAAGACCAAAGATAATGTAAAGGAATGGTTATATCTTGCATATATTTGCAGACGTCCTGAACATGAATTATTTGAAGATGAAAGATCACAAAAATTAAAGAATCCAAAAGTATCTTACTCGCTTAGTAAAGAAAACTGGTTATTATTCTGTCAATGGATTAAATATTTGAGGTTAATAGATGGTCATGCTTCTATTTTTTCTCATTGCATCAGAAATAGGTATATTACCGGGTTAAAAACTCATGACTATCATGTCATAATAGAAATATTATAGCCTTTTGGTCTTAGATGGCTATTGAATTATTCAATCTGTGATGTTCCAAAATAAATATCATTTTTACGAGATATTTGTGTGGAAACATAGGATTATAATACATTGATTTTGCTGGAAAAATATTTTTTTTTTAATTTTTTTTAATTGGAGAAAATATTCCCACCGAGCTTCTTTAATTCTATAGAACATTTAATAATGCAGTTTCCATATAAAGCTAAATGTGTAGTTAAGGTATAATTCCCTTGGATGTATCCATTTGAGATATGTATAAAAAAATTAAATAAGAATGTATATAACAAAGATCCAATTGAATGGTCGATTACAGAAGCATACTTGTAGGAGGAAATTTCAAATTTATACTCTTATTGTTTTTAGTTGGAATATCCTTCAAAAAATAATTGAATGGGTAACAATGAGTCAATTGTTAATAATGTCACAAACAATAATTTTTTAGTTTTTAATCTGAATGAACTTGTTTTCAGTGGTTATCAAGGGCGATGACTTATATATGAAGGAATGTACAGAGCTCATTCTTATATTCTGGTGAATTGTGAAGAAATGACATGATTTTTGCAGTAAGTAATACATTTTTATTATTTTGTAAAATATTTATTAAATATATATATATTTAAAATAATTTTTTTGTATACTATATGATCAACATATCAAAAATGAATTTATAAAAATTACATCTGGTGCTCTTTAGGAATGTGAGAAACAAAATTTTTCATATTGGTTTCAAAGACTGGAAAGTTAAGTTTATTACAATCTAATAATAAATCAATTTCTCATTGATATATATTATTAATAAAATTTATTGTTTATAGGTAACATAACAAGAAAATAAAATTTACAACCAAATATGTGTGCTCAAAAACCATCCACCGAAATTGGTAAAGTCATATAATGGGTATGTGATTAATGGATTTCGATTCTATACATGCATATATGGTGACTCTAATAAATCAATGAATAGTGGAATTTGTTTTAAAGGATACCATAATAAGGAATGTGAAGTTTTCTTTTATGGTATTCTATATGAAATAATTGATTTATGTTATATGGGACTAAATTTTGTTACAAAGGTTAAATGGCATTGGTTTGACACTAATCTGAGGTTGTGAGTTCATCCATGACATGGAGTCATTAACATTAAATATAATAGTCTTCTTACATCAAATGAACCATTTATGTTGGTACATCAAACACATCAGGTTTACTATGAAAATTACTATAATTTTTTGAGAGATTTGAAAGACAGGTGGAGTGTGAAAAAAATTAAATCATGTGACAATAAGTTTATTGAAAATGAAAACGGTTCTGTGGAAGTTAAACATATTGAATTTTTTCAAGAAACATAATAAAATATATCTATTACCCAATAGGATATAAATATTTATGATGAAACCCCCTAGTTAATGGTCGATGATATAGATAATGTTAATGAAGTAATAAGGCATGATGAAACTAAAAGTCATATGGAAGTTGACAATGCTGAAGATGAGGATAATTACAATGATGTTTATGAAGATGGTGATGAATATTATGATTTATATATTATATTCTGCTATTTAGTTATAGGTAATTATCACAATTTAATATTTATTAGTTTTTTAAATTTTATATTTGTATTGACAATATGTTACAGGTAACATTATTTTATTATGACATTTATTAGTTTTTTATATTTCATATCTGTTTTAAAAATATATTACTGGTGAGAATATTTATTTTAGATGGCTGGAGGATATCCTGTTGATCTATTACATTCTCTCACTGATTCCAAACTTTCTAATGATGAGCATGATTTATATGATCCTCCTTAGGCAGGTGCACCTACTAGGAGGGTGTGCGGTCTTGCTCGATTACTGATTCCAGGTCCTATTCCAAAGATATGACCATTTATTGATTTTCATCCTCATTTATAGAGGTATGTTTAATTATTTAAGATATTTATTTTATATTAACTAAATTTATTAATTTTGATAATAATTTTATTATTATATATTTGTTTCTATTTGTATAGTTTTTTTTCATTTAGCCATTAAGAAGACTAGTGAAATTCTGAAAAATTATTTTTCAGAGCCATGGGTGTCATGGGACCTGGTACCCATCATTGTATGTGACCAGATGTTCAACCATCGGATTGTAAGTTATTAAATAATATATAATTTTTAAAAATTTATTTAATTACTAACATATTTTTTTAATTTTCTTGAAGAATTTATTTTCTCTGATTTTTGACAGATAGAGAGGTCCTATCTGAAAGGCATGGTCCAATTGCTTACATGAGCGCTTTCTTCATTTAATACAAAACATCGGAAATAAAGATATGGATAAAGATCATGCTACCACCTTAGATCAGCCTTGAATCTCTCATTTTCCCGACTATATATCAGCTCAGGTATGGGATTTGTTGTGTTCCTTCTATCTAGGAGAGACATTTAGGAGCAGATCATCAGTTGGACGTTAGAGCTAGGGGAGGCAATATACCACCCATAGGTCTGCGAGTCGTACATTTGGAATACATCAACGACATATGGTAAGTGATATTATTAGTTAATGTATATTTATTTTAACTATAACATATTATTTAAATTATGTAGGCCGCTACTAACCCATATATTACATAGTTTTATGTTTTTAAGAATATGTATACTGATCCCCATTCAGGAGAAGTTGTAGCTAAAAAATAGAATCATGTTATGATTAGCAATTTTTTTGAAAAATTTCATGAATATTAATTTTATTTTTATTCTAATTTGGAATTATATTTAAAGGAAACTTATGAGGCCATGACTTCTCATTCATGGGAGATTCAAGTTGAGACCGAAAAAAATGTCACTAAGGATTCTAGTTTTGTTGAGGGGGCTTGGATACATGCAACTTTTTAGGGTGTCGACAAAGGTTGAGTGATTCGTATTGGTTTTCAACTGACACCTATGAGTTATTATGGTACTTCTGGGATGACATCACTGAGCACAAAGGGAGCTCATGGAGAGTCTTCATCAACACATTCTTCCATTACATATTATGAGGAGTGGTTGATAGCTAAGGATGATATGATATAGTAGATACAGAAGAAGAGGGAGGAGGAACATGAGCAGCAGTGTCTGAGAGATGAGTAGATGATGGAGTATATGCAGTGACTTTCACATGGAGTTGGTATGGAGTTCCCCCATAGTACATCGAGTGATCCTCCTCCACCAAATTCTAGTTGATGATATATGAATATTTTATTAATGTTTTGTAATTTTTATGATAGGCATATTTTATTTTAAATAATGTGTAACTTTTATGTGTGTTTTATTTATTTTTTATTTTTTTAACAATTTCTAAATATTTTTAAATTTATTAATTTATTTCTATGTTTTTAAATTTTTTAAATTTAATTTTTTATTAGATTTATTTTATTCATTTTTTTAAAAAATGTTGTTTTCGAAGGAACATCACAAAATGGTACATTAAATAATATTTTGGTAATGTTTTGCGATGGATTGTATATCTGTTGTAAATAAGATTTTCTTCAACGAACCGTCACAAATAATCACATTTGTGATTCCCTCTTCTGCAATGGGTTATTTTCGATGGACACCCATCACAAATGAATTTTTGTGATGTGAATATATTACAAATAACTCATCCTAATTATCTGAAATTCTTGTTATGTTTGTTGATAGATCAGAGGGTGTGGAGAAAGAAATATTGTAGGGTTATCAATATACCGAAATTTTTAGAAAGGATATTGAGGTGAGTTGAACCAATGCTATAACATACCAAGGGAATCATTTTAATAGGATGGAAAGATATTTTAAGTAGAAGAGGGTTGAGATAAACTAACCACTGTTAGTGGTCAAGTGATAACCATTCTACTAGAAAAGTGTACTTGTGAATGAGGTTGCTTCTAAGCTTACAGGATGCATTTCTCATATGTACTTGCATCAAGTTCCCATTTAAACCTATAATGGGAGAGTTATGTCAATCTGTCATAAATATTGTACATGTTGCTGGAGTTTTCTAGTATATATTGGTTACCAATTGGAGGTGTAACGATATTAAATACTTCTTATATCTTCTTATTATTGTCCTAATTCCATAATGGTTATATATAAAAGTCCATCTAAAATCTTCACATTTGAGAAATTGAATAGATTATCCACCAGAGAAAGTGATGTGATAGATATATGGTATCTATAGGGAAGAGTCAAATAATCATATATAATGTCCTCAAAATGATAACGTTGAGGGCTATAATCATTCCCATCATGATTTTTTTAGTTCAGTTGAATATTGTAACATTTTTTATTTTCAATGTATAAATGTTTATCGAATGATTAATTTTATTTTATTAATTTTTGTCCAACTCAACATCTATATTATTTAATTTATTTTTCTATTTACCATTTTTTAACCATTTATATAGATGAAATCAGCAAAAATTTATCCGGGCCCTGAGAATCCATCACTTCTTAACACATAGAGTAACCACATATCCAAAAATTTATGAGATGGTGTTGAGGAGAAGATACCCAAAAGTCCAAAGGGCCCACAAATTTCTTTGTGAGATCCCACTAGATTCTATTATCCCTTCTTTATATCAGTCTGGATTTTATAGGTTTAGTGTTTGTGGAAGTATACCCATTGAATTTTTTTTATTTCTTCTTTGGTTTCTCGATGGATACTAGAGCACATATATTTCATATACGTATTGGGAGGTATATAGATTGTATTATAGGATATATCTATATTTTTTTGGTCTTTCTAGGGATACAGATGATATTATGGGTCCTATGATATATCACTAGGATTATATTTTACGTAGATATTTATACACATCATTACCAGACATGCTTGGTACACTTAAAGGAGGTAGGTTGTGTATGCCTTGCCTTGACACCCATTTTGACCCCATTGATCTAGATGTATATGAGAAGACATTCCAGAGATATGCATGATCATATATTTTTTTATTTACTGACGGTGCTTTATTTCCATATCACTCTAGGTCATACATTCAATTTATACACCAACCTATACTTGGGGATTTTGAGCATGTTGGTCACTATAGTTGGAGTGTGACTTGTCTTGTACATTTATTTAGAAAACTTTTTAGGGCATCTTTCATGGATTTCAAGGGGATAACTGGAAATATTTTGTTATTATAGGTGTGAGAATAGACTTGATTCCCTATGCTTTCACCTTAGTTTATGATTAATGTACCATTTGACACATTGTGTATGGGTCTTCTAGTTCACAGGTACATTAAAAGTTTAATGCACACTTTTATGACAACCACATTTTCCAGTAATATAATATATTAAATTTTGATACCTACAATTTATAGGTGGATTTAATAAGAGAAATATATACATATAAATACACACATATAAAAACATACATAAATACACACACACATACACAAATATATATATACATAGTCTATGACATTATAATTCATGTAACCGTATGTTATTTGAACATATTTCCATTGATGATGTATGCACGAATCACCGTTGATATTTTTTTTGTTATTTGATTAATAAATTAGAAAAATTTATTTCTCTCTATGTATATTAGTTAGATTCCATATATTGGAGAGCCTATTTTATATAACTTAGAATACTATACAAAGAAGTTGAATCATTATAATTTTATAGTTCCCCTGATCCATTTTCATATTGTTGAGTGACACCAACCTGATAAGGTCATGAGGCAGTTTGGGTATCAATTGACTATTCCGGCTCCACTATAGAAGGTTGTGGAAGTGAATACTATATGGATTATAGATGAACAGGATCAAAATTGACCTTTTATCTTAGAAACATATATATATACATGTTTAATCCATGTAATTAGTTTTGTGTCCCTAGATATAATGGAGTTCATCTTCATCCTAGCCCTCATACTAAGTACAAACTCTAGTATATGCGAGTAACTAGATGATTTATCACTTGAAATACTACAGTAATTTAAATTTATATTACATCATGATTATTTATTATAAATTTGTTAATATATTAGTTAATATTTATCATTTAGAAACCTTTTTGTAGTGCAATGAGATCAATTAGGTTCGTGATCTAATCACACCCAAGACACAAGATACGTCTAGTTTCGATGATTTTTATTTAGTTCTTCATTCAGTGAAAGGTGTGCTACATAATTCTAAGAGCATCTCTTTGTAGTCTGAGAATATTCCCTACCCATATCTCATGACACCTTAGGCCATACTTAATCTATCAGACATTGATGAGGTCCAACCTTCACACTAACATCGTCTATGTTGTTCCACTACTTAGGTGACTACATATATTGTCACACAACCACCAACTGGACCGTCCTCATCATACATGGTGACACCTAAGGCATTCCACACCCAACCATATTTGAATTGGGGCACTAGTTATGGTACTAATTGTGGAACCAATTGGGGCATTGGGTATCATATTTCACCCTCTGATTCGACCTCTAAGTTTTATATCGCAACCCATATACGTGATCTAGCTCATGTAGTGCAACAATATTTAGATTAGGGCACTGAATAAGGGGTCCCATTTAATGATTTTATTACTATTGATCCAGCTTGATTCCAGCGTCTAGTATAACACTCGAGTGGATGGGAGGATGGTCCCAACTCTATTATCAATCCAACTACTGAGGAAATCACATCTACACCTATAGCTATGCACACTCCAAAACCTACTGAATGGGATAGTCGATATTATCATAGAGTCGAGGTGTAGGAATGAAGGAAAATTACATACACATCTACATTGATGATTTATTACTTTTATGATTCCTCAACATTAAAATTTTCATCATGTTTAATATTATATATTATTCAATATTCATTTGAACTACTTATTATGTTTAAATTTATATTAACATTATTTCTCTAACTACCATTGACATAAAATAAATTAATATATATTATAATATTTAAAACTAAGGCTTCGATAAAACAATATAAAATTAACATATACGATAATATTATATATATTATAAAATACATTAAGATATATTACATAAAAATAATATTAAAATTTATTATAATATTTACATATATTAATATATATTATAATATATAATTGTTTTAACATATAACAAAATATATTTTAGTATAACAATATTAACATATATTATAATATAATAATATATTTTAACATATATTATAATATAGTAATATATTTTTAACATATATTATAATAATATTATAATAATAATAATATATATATATATATGTATTATAATTTTTTTTGAAAGCACAAATTTTTAAATAACACAAATATATTATCATAGATAATAATATAATAATATTATCAAATATATTATAAAATAAAAGAATATATTAACACATAATATAAAAATTTATTTAATAATACATATATTAACGTATATTAATATAATATTATAATAATATATATTAACATGTATATACTGATATATATTGACATTTATTATAATATAATCTTTTAATGATATTAATTTAATATATATATATATATTATAAAATGTTATGAAAAGCATACATTTTTAATAAACATAAACATATTAAAATATTTTATAATATAATAATATGAACTTATGTTATAGAAATATAGACACAAACACACACACACACACATATATATAATACTAATATAAACATATACTATAATATCATAACTATATTATAATTTTTTATAAGCTTTAATTAAAAAAACATAATGTTATTATTATTATTTTAATACATAGAAGGGTGGGAGCTTTCTTGGACAACACTCGACCTCCATCACCGAAGCAATTGTAGATCAAGAAATAATTTTTCAAATTATTTATTTTTGGAATTCCATTTTTGAATTTTTGAAGCTCTTGAGTAGATATCCACATTAAGATAAATCAAAGGAGCATATCTACCCTAAAAAAATTAGATTATAGAACTTGGGTCCGTAGAAATCTAGGAGCATCCAGGAAGTATATCATCCCTAAAAAAATTATATCATAGAACATGGATCCCTAGAAAATTCAACTAGTACACATGCATCTGTTACATTTAAACCTTAGTGGAACTGATTAAAAAGTGTGAGCATGTAATTTATTTTAAAAAAACAAAACCAAAAAACTGTATTTTATATTAAAAATGTATGAAAATAAATATTTTATTACCAATAATTATAAATAAATAATTAGACTGTAACAATTTAAAGCAAAAATGAGTAATAAAATAGCTATGAAATGGTAATAAATGTATGTGTCATGCATTAAAAGGTAGCCACATCACATGAATTGATGTCTCGATTAATCCCCTTTGAGTATACTATATAAAATGTCTTATATATATATATATATTTCATTATCATTCTTTGGTTGGGTACTTCATAGAGATACTCGATGCCAAAGATTAACAAAGTAATCTACATGTGAACTTTCATGCTTTGATATCTTTATTATGCCATTTATAAATATCGATCTAACGAAGGATCATTGTGTATGTTTTCTTATCATTGGTTATAAATCAGTAGTCAGCCGCATACCCAATTAAAGGTGTGCCAAATTATAATTTATATTTTTTCTTCTAAAAACCTAACTAATTAGGAAACAATCAAAAGTAAGTTAAAATATGATTTTAAAATTGATAGTGATGTCATAGATGATTATTTTGATGGATGAATTATTTATTTTTAAATAGATCATGATGAAATTATTTGATAAAAGTTATTTATTAAAAATGTATAGGGTTTATAGAATTAGAGATATGTAAATTATAATTAGTTTATCTTTTTATTAGTTAAATTAAAAACTAGTGTTACCATGAGGAATCAATTTTCTCGATGATTAGCATAGCCAAATGATCATATGATAATTTCAACATTAATTAATCCCTAGTCCTTCATTAATCAAATTTTGAAATTAGTGATGGATTTACCTCAAATAATGGTAAATATGTCACGATATTGGTCATATAATTATATATTACAAAAAAATTGTTCAATCCTCCCTAAATAAACATAGACTATTTAAATATGGAGAAAGGGTTTTTAGAAATGGAATTACAAGAATATAATAAAAAAATAATTAAAAATTATCAAAGAGAAGAAAAAAATAAATCATTAAAATACGTTATAATTTTATACCCCCCCGCATTGAACTTTTTAACCTCCCAAAGAGATGAGGGCCATAAAGAAAATGAGTATGGATTCACTCTTTCCTATGGATAGAAAAACATTTTATAAGTATGGAAGGAATGAAAAAGAAAAAAAGAAAAGAAAATAAGAAAATAAAAGTTACACTAAAATGAATCATGAGTGAATGAATAACAACTGGACAGTCTCTCTAACATATCTTTCTCCACGTAGTCGTATTTTCCATGGAATTTATTTATATAACTTTTTCACTACACAATGTATAGTCAGTAAAAACTTATTTTTTCTAGTTTTCTATGTTGTATCTTACTAAACATTGACTTTTGAACATTGGTTGTGGGTGGGGTAGGTGATAAAAAACACATCAACAATGACCTACATGGCATATTTGGATTTCATTAGCAATCAATTTTATAAGTGTACCAGTCATTTTCCCCTATCTCCATGACATGTTGCTATAAAAGTAAAAAACGTGTATTAAATCAATATATGTATTTTTTTATTCTATCCATCTCTATATGATGACCAATTCATGTTTTCTTGCCTAAAAACTCTAAATCTGATCATTTTTCAATAATTTGAATGAAAAATAATTAGATTACCAATATAAAGGGTAAAATTAATTATATTTTAAAATAAAATCATATAAAAATTTATCATAGAATGGAGAATTTCAAGTTCACCTACAATTAGATCTTTTTCACTTCTTGGAAAAAGTATCTCTTTAACCCCACTAAAAAATGATTCCACCTAATTACACCTATTTATTATAAAATATAGTACTCTTCTTTTCTTAAAAAGAAAGTTTAAGTATATAATTAATTTTATGTTATATTATATATATATATATTGATGAATTTATTACATATTTATTTCATCTTGAGTACTTTTCTTTAAATTACTCTTTTATCCTAGATAATATCCCAATCGTCATATTTTTTTGAAGTTTTTATTAAAAATAAATTGTTGAGACATGTTTTCATAGGGTTTAATTTTGTCTATTTTCTCTATCAATTTCCATTAGAAATAAAAAATCAAGATGACTTTTAAAATAATTATAGGGTTGTGGGATGGTAGGTAGATGTTAATAACTATGTCTTGAAAAGTATCTGGTTCTTCTCAAAAATATTTTCCTAATTTACTAAAAAAGAACTCCTCCCATTATCTCATAATGTTACCAGAAAATTATAATCAAATTTTATAAAATTTATAACATTATTTTGAGAATGATCATCAGAAAAACATTTACCCAAAAATTTCCCCTCTATGAAATTATATACAAAGTTATGTTTCCTTTTTATTAAATGAATTCAAAATAACTATATAGATAAATTGATGTTCAATATAACACATAATCATTGTAGTCATCTTGAGCACAAACTTAAAAAATGGTATCTCTCTCACTTCAATAAGAATATCATACAATACATTTAATAATCAAATGGATTAGAAAATATTCATACTTAAAATTGGGTATCGATGAACAAGATTTTTTAGGGATTAATTTTTTTTAATATTGATAATAATGTATTTTCAATCAAAAGTAAATAAATATGACACAAAATAAACTCAACAATTTCCTCCAACATTTTTATTTGATTTTCCTATGTTATCAATTTTAAACAGACTATAAATGGATGTTTTAAATTCATGATGAGTATTTACAACACACAAAAATATTTTTCAATGAATATAGATTATTAAATAATCACATGGGTTGTGTGGATGGTTAAATGTTTTTATTTTTATCATAAATTTTGAATATGAAATAAAATAAATGAAAATAAATGGAGCTTATAAAATAAGAATTAATTATATAAAAAACTAAATAAATAAGTAATAAAAAATGTTACCATTGATTTTATCATAAGAAAAATGAATGTTTGAAATGTATTTCACTCACATTGGTTGTTAAATATTGTAGTTCTCTAGAAATAAGTTAAATAAAAAGGTCATTATAAGTGAAAAAATGTAGATAGAAAAGAAGCGTGGTCTGAAAAATACATAGAGTGGAAGTGACTTATGGTGTGTAGTTTGAAAGGATTTGAATACATCGTAATCATTACAGCATGGAAATATAAGCATGTATGATCAAAATATATAGAAATTATTTAGAGTGTTTTATAAAAATATTATCACTATATAGCCTCCAAATAAATAGTATTAGTGTCCTCAAGTTTTCTAGAAGGAGAAAATCATCAGGGGGAGTGGATGTTGGGATTTCCATAGTGTGTTGTTTAGGATGTGCATGAAGATAAGAAAAAATAGTCTATGGGGTCCCAAATATCTTCAATAATATGAATATACATCACTCTATCGTATATTCCTATGATGCGATCAATCAGGTTGAAGGCTATGAATTTGCTTTGGCTTTGAATAGGGGTTGCCAATTCCTCTTAATTAGAAGATTTAGGTTTATATAAATAACCTCTATCTAGTCTACACATTTATCCATGAAATCCATCCTAGCCAAAATAATTATTCCTTGGGATATGGGCACAAAGATAAATGGTTAGTCCAAAGGTAGTGGAGGTATAATAGAATATAAAGGTATATAAGATGAAGAGGGTTTCTGATATTATAGTGATGGTACTCGATCTAATACATCACCATAAACTTTAGGATATTCCTCCTCCACCACCACTATAGGTGGGCCCCTCATGAGAATGTAGGTATTCCCCCACTTCTAGAACATATTCATATGATAAGGTATTAGATAGTTTATCTATTGGGGTATACCTAGATGCATGTGGGGTGATGATATGTCAAACTACCCTAAGTGAGGTTCCAATCAGCTGGTGTAGAATACATCATTTAGGTTATAGGGAGGTCAGTGAAAATTGAGTGGAAATAGCAGGATGAAAAATAGGGGAGTCCAGGGTAGGTTCTTTGATAGCGACAAGTAATAATACCCATGCCTTTATTAGTAACTACATATTCATCCTCATATAGTAGAAATGGAATAGTGTTGAGACAACTTTGAATGAGTTGGTAGCCATGTGAATTGATTAGTGTGCTCCTTTGTGAGCTAAGAGCACAAATAACTTCATAATCAATAAGATCCTTCCATATAGACATCATAACATGGAAATTGGGTTTGAAAATTTATGAAACAGGAGTAAGTGTGAATATATATGGATAGAAACCACACCAAAGTTTGAAGTCACTCAAAGTGAGTGAAATCATTTTACTATCCTCAAAAAATGGATGAGGGTCTCTACATCTCTACTCTCTATTATGTATGTTGGCTTCTAAACTCAAATTTATTCTTGAAATAAAGGATAAGATCATGGTAAATTTGGGTACTGGCCTAGAATAGGTCTAGTGTATTTGTGTGATCCATGATAAAATTTATCCCAGTTAAAATGGAAAACCGCCCAATAATATTATGTTCTAATAATCTTCTACTCATCTAGATGGTGTATCACTAGAGTTTATCTATACATAAACTAGCGAAGAACCTCTTTTTAAAAATTATGAAGGTGTGTCTAAGAGGTAGTTAGGGCTTGGATCATAATGCTGACCCTATATACCAAGGTAGAGTTTTAGTGGTCTTAGTCATAGATACCAGTGTAGAGGTGGATGGTGATGTCCCTGGTGGCTTGATTAAAAGTATTGGAGGTAACTCCAATAATCCTTCAGTAAACCGTATATCTTCCTCCTTTGAAACGCTAAGACACTATTGTGAAATATCCTTAGATGTATATGCAATAGAGAACTTCTCACACATAGTCTTCATGTCCTCATTGACTATATTATCCATCAAAAATAACAAAAATAATTAAATTTTAAAAATAGAATTTCATAATGTGTTACTTCTAAATTAACTACATATAGCACAAAATCATTATCTCCCTATGTATTTAATGTTACATATAATTTTTATTTTATGAAAATTTTAAACCCATGATGTTTTGACATGAACTTTTTTTCATTATATGTATTTATTCTTGTATTTTATATAGTTTTTTACATTCCATGTGATGCTCAATAAGTTTTTTAGTACATGATGTATACTAAAAAGTACATGTCCTGTGATTCCAAATATTTGTGACATCATGTTGACAAAACTTGTACAAAAGTCTCAAGTAATGTCTCATAAACTTCATGAAAAGTATAAACTATATAATTTGTAATCTAGCATTGTCCATGTATTATAGGTTTTGGAGGAAATTTTAAAATTTAATCATAATCCCTTTGAAACTTATAAATAACAGAAATGAGGGTTTAAAAAGTACTAAACTATTCCTAGAATTTATTTATGATATATTTGGGTGGCATAAAACGATTGGATTTGATTTCATGAATTGAAGGGGTGATGGGAGGTAAAGAAGTGGGAGATTCTTGGCATATGGTAATAAATGCTAAGGTTAAAAATAAAAAACTACAAGGCTTGTAGTATTTATTTTTAAACTCCATACATGTTTGTAAATAAAATATTAATCTTTATTTATATATTATTATTATTATTATTATTATTTACATATTATTAATATTTAAAATATCACATGATTAATATGTAATAATATACACCATTTATATTATTTTTAAAGGAAAATAGATGGAATGGGCTAAGATTATTTAATAGGGACTCGGTCTATGGTTGAATCAATTCCCAAAAAAGTAACTAGATAACCAGGTGATTTTTTGTGGGGTCCACTACTAATTAGGGGAGAGATTAATGAAGGAAATTTCTTTTTAGAAATAACCATGGTGCGGGTGTCCTTGGTGGGATGCTGATGTGATGGACAACAGCCGGCAGTGTGGTTGAATTTTTTCAAGTGTTGATGATCTACCCAACAGCTATTGACGAAGCTATTTTATTTCCTCTATAAAACGGGATCAAAATACAATAAAATTGTAATAATAGAACACCTAACTATAACCTGTGTGTTATAATCCAACATTACTGTTTGTGGATTTTTAATCACCACAAACGTCCACTTCCCCAAAAAAGTGGTATCAGAGGACCATGGTCAAAATAATTGTGATGTAGATATGTTTTTCTTGTGACTAGAAAATTAAAGGTGGTGATAAGTTTTGTTAGGCCAGATCTGTGACAAAATTAGCGTGACGATTCCAGCAACATAAGTGACATAAAAAAAATGAGTCGAAATGAAGCTGATAGAGCTAGTAAAACTTTTAATCAACCCCTAGGTGTTATAATACCCCCTTTCCAGAGAAAAAGGTATTTTTCACACCAGCGGTGACATTACAATAGGTTTTTTGGTGACTATTATGGTATGTCATTTCAACACCACATCATCAGTCAATCTAGTCCATTGAAACAATTTGGGAAATATCTTATCCAATCGGAGTCTATTTTTAGTGATCCTAGAGTTGATTCTAGCTATTTAGACCATTCTAGTTGCATATATATAGTTATATTTTCAAAATTCTAACTTAATAAATGGAATAAAATAATAGTAACACGATTAATCTTACCACTTGTTTGGAAACAATATCTCACGGTAACATTAAAATGTTTTTTAGTTGGTTGTGTTTGTTGAAAAATCAGGTTTCCATGGTTAGTTGTGGAGTTCTAGAGAGATTATTGACAAGGTTTGTTGACAAAGAACTAAGACAAATGAATGGATTCCTTGGAGGTGGTATAGAAAATTCTATATACAAAATGGCACTGTTTCCTAGTGTTTTCCAAATTTCTGGGTTCCAAAATTTTGAGGTTGGATTTATTGTCACGATAGTTGGATTTCTATTAATTAATCATAAAAAATATATAAAAGGCATAAGTTTCACAAAGACTAGGTTTTCTAATGTGATTTTTGTGAAGGTGTGGATCACAGTGAATGAGCATCGTGAATGTGAAAAGGGAAGATAGTGATCTCCATGAATACGAGAATATTTGTGAATGGGAAATTTCCATGGTGCTTTGTGAAAGTGGGAGATTCTCAAATGAGATTGGTGAGGTTCGTGAAAAGGTGACGATGTGGATGAAAGATAAGGAAACACCTATAAATAGTCTTATAACACCTTATAAAATTAGAGCATGTCTTAATTAGGATTCTAAGGCTTTGAATTCACAAAGGTAATTCATGAAGGTCATTCTTGAGAAAAATTTCACAAAGAATGGATGTTTTAGAAGGCTATAATAAATCGACCAAAAGTTGTGAGCTTCTTGAAGGCTATGTATGCTTCGTAAAAGTGTTTTAGCATCGCGAATGAAGGTTTCATCATGAAAACTGGTTGATATTTGTAAAACATGTGATATTTGTGAATGTTGTGTGGTAAACAAAGGTTGTATATACTTGTCAATAATTGGGATGCTTCTTGAAGGTTTTTTGAGCCTTATGAAGGTAGTGAGCATTGCGAAAGTGTTGAAAATGGATTTCCCAGTTAGACTATGGTAAAGTGATATTTATCAAGTGGGTGAAAGTTGGCCTTCAATTGATCATCTACATATAGTTTAGGATGCATTCATTATTGATGATTAAGGGACCTACGTGTCCATAAACTGAGTGTTAATTCCTTCTAGAGTAATGTGCAAAGGAAGAGGAATAAGGTGATCCTTTCCACTGGTAGTAATCCCTCGAAATAGAGTTAGGGAGTGAACCTTGGGAAGATAGTGAGCCTGTCCATAGAAGTTATCTAGCCTGAACCTTTATTTGGTAGTGAGACATAGTAAATTCAATACATCAACACATTGTTATTGTATGATCATTGTGCATAACCCAGTGAGGGTGAAATATGTAATAATAACTATATATCGGGTGTTATTTCATTTCAATACGTACATTTCAATGAGAAAGGTACAGAAGGGATTTTTTGTTTAAATATGAAATAAGATCCAAAGGGGTAATTGTTTTAATTTTCCGTACCCTGATTCACCCCCCCCCCCTCTTAGGGTATTTTACCTAGTTGTACTAACATCAATTTTAATTATTCCATCTAGAAACCCAAAATGGAAGATATTTTATATATTAAATATTTATGGAAACCAATATTGGAGAATACTAAGACCATTGCATTTCATGTGGTGGAATATTTCAATAAGCGGTAAATCTGAGGGGAAGATGTCTGTTAGTACCCTGCCAGTCGGTACAGAGCGGGTTGAGCTCAATAGGAAATGTGCTTCCCAAATCAGACAGTGGATAAACAAGAGTATGTTTCAAAATTTTATCAATGAACATAATTCCTCTAATCTATGGAAAAAAATAGAAAATATATATGCAAGGATAACTCTACAGAATAAAAAAACTAATACATCATCTTATCAACTTGAAGTACTAAGATGAGACCAACATATCAGAGAACATGATTGAGTTCAAAGGTACAATTAATCAGCTGAATTCCCTAAAAAGTTTGATTGGTGTTGATTTACAGGAACCATTGATGTTGAGTTCTTTACTAAAGACATGGGACACACTAGTTGTGTCGGTCAACAATTCATCTCCATATTGAACTCTCGCCATAGAGATAGTGAGAGAAATAATGTTGAATGAAGAGTCTAGAAGGATGGATGAGGGATATACACCTGAATCAGAATCTCTTATCACTAAAGGAAAGGTAAACATAAATATAAGGGAAGAATTAGAGGAATAGAACTAGGAACCAAATCCATCAAAGGAGGAAGAGATAAAAATCTCAATCGATATATGAAATGAAGTGCCAAAAATTGTGTAAATCTGAGACATTTCATCCATGAGTGTAGAAGGTTGAAGGATGAGCAAAGAAATCAGGAAGGTTGGATCCAAAATAATGTTGCAACATTTGTCAATAAAGAGATCATTATTTTTCCAAAAGATAATCAGATCAGTCTTGAAAGCCAATACTTTACATGGGCGATTGATTCAGGTGCCTCATACAATGTCACTGTCAGAAGATATTTATTCTCATATTACACTTTAGGGTGTTTTAGACATATGAAGATGGAAAATGATGGTGCATCCACAATCACTAGAATTGGTAATATTTTTCTAGAGGTTAATATTGTATTTAGGTTAATGTTGAAGGATATAAGGCATGTTCCAAATATTCGCCTCAATTTGATATCCACTGGAATGATTGATGATGATTGATATGTCAGTTCCTTTAGTGATGGGAATTGGAATCTTAACAAAGGTAACATGGTAATTTTAAAAGGAAATAAAGATACTTCTCTTTGTCTTACATATTCCAAACCATGTGGAGGAGAATTCAATATATCTAGAAAAGACATTCTAAGAGAATTTTGGCATAGGGGTCTTCGTCACATGCACAAAATGGGAATTATAATTTTCTCTAGGATGGATATCTTACCAAGAATAAAAGGTACACATTTGGATAGTTGTGTGGATTATATCATGGGAAAACAACACAAATTATAATTTCTTGGTTATTTAGCATCCAAAAAAAATTTATTAGATTTCATTCACAATGATGTCTTCGGTATGAGCACTAATTTGACGGGAGGTGCTATTTATTTTGTTACCTTCATGTATGATCATTCTAGAAAAGTTTGGTCATATTCTCTGAAAAGTAAAGATCAAGTGTAGGATGTTTTCAAGTATCTTCATGTGAATGTAAAAATATAAATAGAAATATGGTTAAAGTGTATTCAGAGTGACAATCGACGAGAGTACCATGGATAACTCGAATAGCAATGTAGGATTTTTTAATTAGGATATAAAATTAAGTACTAAAGATGTCTCAGTATAATGTTGTTTCTGAGAGGATGGACAAGACAATTTCTGAGAGAGTGAGGTGTATGATCTCAAATTAAATGCTGACAAAAAACCTTTTTGGGGGAGGAAATGAGGACCACAATATATCTTATCAGCCTTCTGCTATTAGTTACACTGAATTGAGATGTTTAATAAAGGGTTTTTATAGGTAAATATTTGTCATAAAAACACTTCAGAGTATTTTTATTCAGGGAATTTGTTCACATCCTGAAAGATTAACAATGAAGATGGATGAAAAAGGAAAGTATTTTATATTTTTCGGATATTCTCATGAGGAGTTTGAATACCTAATATAGGATCCAATTAGTTGGTGGATCATCAGAAGTAGAGATGTGGTGTTTCTTGGGGATCAGAAGATTGAAGATTTTGAGAAGACAAAAAATGCAGAGAAGTTGAAGTCTGAGGAAATTCCAGTCAATATAGAACTAGTGTCACCACAATTATTTCTAGATAGTGTGATAGAGATACGTAACACAAACAATACATCACTACCAGAAAACATGTATCCATCCATATATCTCCATCATATGATATTCTAGAACATATTCCCCCTAAATCGCAGTTGAATAGATCCACCAGAGAACAACAACCAAGTTATAGATACACACCACATGAGTATGTGATGCTCACTAATTGGGGAGAGGAAGAAAGTTATAATTATGACATGGGGAGTTAGTATAATATGGAATTGAATAATAACATACAAGAGGATATGAGATCCTTGCACAATAACTGCACATTTGATTTGGTAGAGTTACCATATGGAAAGAAGGAACTCAAGAACAAGTGGGTGTATAGAATCAATGGAGAAGTTGGAAACTTACAACCATACTACAGAGCTAGAATGATTGTGAGGGGATTCAGTCAAAATAATGGTATTTACATTGATGAATTTTTTACTCCTTTGGTTAAAATGTATTCTATCAGAGCTGTTCTTAGATTAGAGGCTAGTATAAATCTATAGGTTTGAAAACTAGATGTAAAGACAAAATTATTACATATTGATATTGATGGGGAGATATACAAGGAGCAGCCAGAGGGATTTCATGTTAAATATAAAAAACCTAGTATTATAGCTTATGAAAAGTTTATAAGGTTTTAAAAACGCACTGAGGCAATGGTATAGGAAATTAGACTCATTCATGGGAAGAAATGTGCATAAGAGGATTACTACTGATCACTATATATTCACTTAATAGTTTTCTGATGGTAATTTCATTATTTTTTTTTATGTTGATGATATATTTATTATTGGAGGATATATCAACAAGATTGATAGGTTGAAGAAGGAGTTGATCAAGTCTTTTGAAATAAAGGACGTGGGAGGTGCGACTTAGAATCTTGTTATGACGATTACTCGTGATAGG
Source organism: Viscum album (assembly GCA_963277665.1). Classification (NCBI taxonomy): domain Eukaryota; kingdom Viridiplantae; phylum Streptophyta; class Magnoliopsida; order Santalales; family Viscaceae; genus Viscum; species Viscum album. The sequence goes on from OY728121.1 coordinate 1,460,684,403, forward strand.
AGGAATAACAACATTTGGCTATCTTAGGAGTAGTACGTTGAGAAGGTTCTTGGAAGATTCAAAATTAACAAGGAAAAACAAGTTATCACTCCACTTGTGAGTCATTTTAGGCTCATGACAAGTCTGAGTCCATCAACTGAGGAGGAGAAATCAGAGATGGAAAATTTTCCATAACAATTAGTAGTTGGAAGTCATATGTACGTCATGGTGTGAACCAGACTAGATATTTCTCACGTTGTTGGTGTTGTGACCCTATTTTTATCAAATCCATGAAAGGAGCATTGGATAGTGGTCAAAATGATATTTAGGTATCTTCAAGGTAAGTCTAGTCACAGTTTATGTTTTGGAAATGGTTAACCTATTTTGAAAGGCTTCATAAATGAAGATGTGGTTGGTGATGTAGATAAGAGGAAATCTCTATAAGGGTACCTGATATCATTTATAGGGGGAGTAGTATAATGGGAATCATGACTTTAGAACTATGTTATATTGTCTACCATAGAATTAGAGTATATCATGATCATTGAAGGTTTCAAGGAGATGTTATGGACAAAGATGTATTTACAGAAGCTGTAATAGAATCAAGAGAATAATATTCTCTACAGTGATGGTCAAAGAACTATTCATCTCCGAAGGAACCAAAAATTTCATTCCAAGTCCAAAAACATTAACATGCAATATCATTGGATATGAAATTTGCTGGAAGAATGACTGTTGAAAGTTGATAAAATCTACACTGATGATAATGCGGTAGACATGATGAAAAAGGTTCTATTGAAAGAGAAGCAAGATGTCTGCAAGGAAACAACAGGTCTAGCTTCAACCCCAAATGTGTCATGAGGGTGATATTTTTTGTGGCCACTCCCAATTATGGGAGATATCAGTAGAGGAAATTTATTATCGCCAATAACCCTGGTGAGGGTCTTCTTGGTGGGTAGCCGACATGATGGACAACAACCAATAGCATGGATTAATGATTTAAATGGTTGATGATCTGCCCCACAATTGTTGATGAAGTTGTTTTATTTCCTCTATAAAATTGGATCAAAATCTTATAAAATTATAATTATAGAATGCTCCTCTATAATCTATGTGTTATCCTCATACATTCAACTAGAGAGGATAAGAATTTCCCCCTTCTCATGTGGATGTAGGCATACAAAATAACCATGTAAATTCCCATGTTCTTTTATTTTCATCTTTTGTTTGTGTGTTTTTCATCACCATTAACCTCCTCTACCCCAAAACTTTCATCCTTGATTATTGTTTTTTTATTAAAAAAATGATAAAAGTAAGATACATAACATGTTAATAATAATTATAACATAAATGGTAATTCATCTACACTAAAACTCGAGTGAATACTCGAACTTTTGATATGTCAGTTTTAAGAGACACTGCTAATCATAAGTGCACAGGGTTTTCCTAGTTATTTATTTTGTTTTTAAAAATTTATTTGATATATAACTTTCATAATGTGTAATAAAAATAAAAAATGATCCTTATATCGAAGGGTGGGTGGGGTGATTTTAGCCAATGATGGGCCAGTATATCAAAGAACACCTTCCCATCAACACATGTTTCATTTTTTTCAATTTTATTTATTTTTATATTTAATTTATAAAAAATTATTATAAAATACAATAAAATACATACTGAGGATAATGAAAACACATATATAAATACATGCACAAAAATGAATTTATATATATATATATATAAGTATATAAATAATGTTGTTTTATGTGAATACAAAATATATAATTATACAAGTATATTTTTATTTAATGGAAAGAAAAACAATTGGAAGGTTACCTCCAAGAAAGCACTTGTTTTAGATTATTAGCTCATAATACCTATTTTTCATCTGAATAAAATTAAATATTTAACTTTTTATCTAGAGGATATCTTGTTTATAGTCCTAATTTATTTGGATGTAATTGATTATGAAATCTTTTGTCCACTAGGTTTAGATCCTTTTTAATATACTCTTCCCTTAGATCTTTTAATTATTCCTCAAATGGTTTTCCCCCCAAAATACTTTCTTCATAATAATACCTAATATATTTCAATTTATCAATAATGTGAGGCACTCATGTTTTAAATATTAATCTATCTATATTATTAATTTTTTCTAATTCTTATTCTTCTTGACCCATGTATTTATTTTCTTTGGTTAAGTGATTAATTTCAATTGTTATTTCCCAATCATGTACCATAAAAATTATTTATATTTCTTCTATATTTATGATTTCTTTTCTAATTTCTAAAAATATTATTTCTAAAATAAGGATATTTGAAAAAACATGTTCTAATTTAGTGATCACTAAGTCAGTTGGAAAATAGAAACCCCCCCCATGAAAGATAATGACTTCTAGAATTCCAAATCATATCATTATTAATTGATTATCCCATTGAAATTTTATATCTTTTGGTTTAATTTCCCCTACCCTTGTTCCATATAAAGGTTTTAATACCTAAGATTTACCATTATACCCAAATTTCAAAGGGCATGTTCAATTTCATAGAATCCAATATGATAGAGCTCTAACCTTAAGAAACTCATATACTCTGTTTTGACCATATGTGTGTTCCATTTTGAGTTGTGCATATAAATTTTATTATATTTTTATTTATTTAAGTGAGTTATTTTATTTATTTTATTTTTACTATTTTTTTTTCTTGGGACTATTTTTTTAATTTATTTTGAATTTTAACTATGTATTCTATTTGTTTTTTATTTTTAACTGGATATTTCATTTCTTTTTAACTTTTGAGTAGATTGTTAATTATCTTTTTCCTTTTTTACTGAATAGTTTTTGGTATTTATAACTCTATAAGTTTTGTTTATAGAAATAATTGAATAATTGAATATTATTTTCATCTTTAGTATTCTTGACAAGTTAAAGTTACATTATCGTGTTTCTTTTATTTAATAAATCCTCATAGTAAGGCCTATTATTTTTATTTTCCATTTCTCTTCTTCCCTACTGCACATATTCCTATGTATGTTGCATCTATTGTATCAAAGTGAATCCTTTCCTAATAAAACACCTTAATAATATCTACTCCATCAAACATGATCAAAAAATCATATATTACATTGGGAACTTATAGAATGAAAATTTTTATAGTATTAAGATGCTAGATGTATATTTAATCATTTTATTACATTGGGATATAAATTGCATCATAAAAAACACATAAAAATTTAATATTACTCCATTGAATAACCTTATACCATATATAGTCTCATTCATGGATTCCTAAGGAAATAGGTAAACAATAAAAGGGGGGTGGTCTCAAACACTAAATAAGGGGGAAGTGTACAATAAAAGATATTATGATATCAATAATATAGTTGAAGTAAATATTAAAATAATTTCATAAAAATAATAATATTAGCATAAAATATAATTTCATTAAGAACAATAGAAATAAATGATCACATTGATAATAATAATAATGGATCTCATAATTAAGGAATGCATAATGATAGACCTCAGAACTGAATTTTCATGGAATTGTGCCAAGGAATCATACAAAAATGTGTAGGTATACCCCAAATACCCAAGATAGTTTATCTCATGAGACCTATTAATGCATCAAGGGGTTATATAATTATATGCCTCAGCCATCACATAAAAACTCTAATGTATTCATCATATTAAAGGATTGAATTAACAATACAATAAGTAATTTTCCCTAAGGAGACTTTTATATTAACATGGATAAGTAATCAATGATTTTCTGTACTTAAATATCATGTTTAAAAGATCAATATTTTTCTAGTCAAACAAATAGAGTATGTTTCTTGGTAAACAACCTTCAATATGGATTACAAAATATTGGTTGTTCAAATGACATAATGTAAAGGGTATAAAGCCAAGTTAATATTTGAAAAGGCATAGAAACACTAAAAATTATATAAAATATATCTATGGGGATAAAGGACATGGAAATGGAGGGTAAATATAAATTCAATATTAATATATATAGAGTGATAGATAACATAATCATAAGAAAGAAACAAAGGAGTGAAAGAGACCCCTTACAACAATGTAAGTTATGAGATATAAATTAATAATATTGGTAACGAGATAAGAAAATATTGACGATAAATGGGAAATAATTAATTTATAGATAAAAAATATTTTTATAAATTACATAGATTCTCGGATAAATAATAAAAAAATAATTCTTAAAAAGAATGGAGATTTTTAAGAGAAACCCTTACCTCGAGTCACAACTCATTTCAAACACTCTTCTAAATTCTTGAATAATAAAAATTATATTTATTAATTACATGATTTAAAACCTTTTCATGTTTATATAATTAATATTATTTATTTTCATTCATTTATTCCCATGTATTATTCATTTAATGGATTAATTTTTCTTCTGTATGTTATTTTGTTGTTGTTTGATTCATTGTTCCAAATTTTCTTCTGTAAAATGGTAATGGTAGAAGGTTTTTATAAAGTGGTTCCATAAGATCAATAAGTTTAAAGTTATATTTTTCATACCATTAAATTACTCTAAGAGTCCAATAACTTTTAATAGTTATTATTTATGAAATCTTTCTGGGCATTCTTATTTTAGAAGCTTAAAAATTATGACTATTTTTTACATATAATTAAAATATTTTCATGTCTATTTTATTATTAAAGAACCTTATAAATGATATTATTTTATTTTTATGTTATATTAAATCATAAAATCTGTTTTTAAGAATAACTTTAAAAGGAAATTGTGAAAAATTAAACATCATTGTTCTCTTAGGTAGCAAACAATTATCATGGGTGAAAGGATGTTTTATGGGTGTTTTAAAAAAAGTGGAAAGACAGAAAATATTTGAGTTTTATAAAAAAAATTATTGAAACTTATAAAAATGGATCAAAAATATCTTACTACCAGAGGAATAGATTCATGGTAAGAAAATTTGGTTTAAAATATTTTTTCGGCAATAGAATCTCAAATAAGAAAATATTGAGAGATTTAGGAACCCTTAATTTGACATAGTAACATATTATGAAAAAGTATTTGATGAAATGGGATGGATAACTTATAAATAATAGGTTAAAAGGATAAGGAAACCATGTAATTATATGAATGGAAGTATATAAGTAGGATGTTAAAATGAAATTTTAATAGAAGAGTTGTAAAATAAAGAGTATGATAAGGAACCCTTACCTTTATCTTTTTGTTTCCTGCATGGTATTAATTCTAAGGCCTTAAAAGGATAAAACTTTGGTAAATCATAGCCTTGGAAAATATGATAGGGTAGTTTAGGGAGACATTTAGTTAAAGAATTTGAAAATTAATATGTTTTGGGATTGAATAGAAAGGGGTGGAGGAGGTGTGTTTAAATAGTCGTGGGGGTATCCTTAAATAATGTAATTATTATTTTATTATTTAGGCTCAATACTACGAATAATATATATTATTATGACTTTTATTAGTGTATTATTAAATATATATGTTTTTTTACATTTTAACACACCCAAAATCGAAATCCATCCTATAAATATTTTATACAAAGTAAAAAAATCAAATATATTTTTATATTTAAACAAATATAACACAATTTTTGAAAATTGATTTATAGGTTTGGAGATTAATTATATTATCTTTAAATTCATTATTTTATTTATCAAATAAATTTTATGTTGTGAAAAATGTTTTAGTTTTTTACTCATATTTATATTATGATGATGTCATAAAACTTACTACATATATAAAAACCTTATTTTTAACTATTCAACAAAAAAACAAACTTTTTAGAAAAATACAAAAAATTCACCCTAATACAATTTTAAAATTTTGATTAAAAAAATGAATTTTATTTTATCAGATTCAAATTCTTAATTTTATAAATTTAACTTTTAAATAAATTTTTATCTAGAATAAATACTTTTTATTTTTCCATGAATGATTAAATTTCTATTTGTTATTATTATATGATAGATATTTTTTATTTTTTACATTCTAAACATAATATTTCTGATATATTATGTATCTTTTAATCAAAATAAATCTCTAAATTAGGTTATTCTAATATTAAAAATTTATATTAAACTTATATTTCTACTAAATAAGTTAAAACATACTTTGTTAAAATTTATACTTTCTCAAGATTTATGATACATATTTTGAGAAAAAAAATTATGGAATTATTATTTTAAAATTTAATATTTTAATAATTTTGAATATTAATTATTAAATATTTTACTACTCAATGATTAAGTTATTATTTTAGTGGTTAGTTATTATTCCAATGGTCAGTTACTATTCTAATGGTCATATATTCTTTATAATTCCAATAAATACATCTTATTTCCTTCATTCACCATTCATTGTATTTCTCTCATGGTTCTCTATTCTTCACTTATAAACTTTAATTCATATTTCTATTTTTTATTTTTTTAGTATTGTTGGTAGTTGATATAATTTTAGAATTCTATGATTCACTGGAATTTCTAATTCTAGTTATGTCATTTACATGTGTATATTGCTTCACTGTAACATGTTCAATTTTAAGGAGTTTCTATCCTTTATGTATAATGTTTATGTTGAAAAATAATATAAAATAATGATTTATCATTTATGTGTTTTCATCCATATATTTATGGTATTACATTTTACATGAATTAATATTTTAAAGATACATATATTTAATAATGAAAACTACTTAAGTGATATATATGTATAAATTTATGGTTTACATCATCATAAATAATAGAAAATAAATTCATTTAAAATTAACATATATAATTTAAGATAAAATTTAAAAAATATATACATTTTCTTTATGAGATTTTACATTCTACCCCATTAAATAAATTACATCCTCGCAATTTTACTTTACACACACCAATTGAAAATGGGTGAGGATATTATTAAAATAGTCATGAATTCATATATGAATTTTATTGAGAACAAGGCCTTGGATTCTGGGGTCAAATTAAAGAACTAGTCATTTACACTAAAACTTTATTATGTTGAGTTTTTTATTAATCTCCAACATTTTTACCAATAATTATTCATTATTAAGATTCAAGAGTTTCTAGGGAATACCTTATACTACTTCATTTTCATAATCATGATATAACATCATTTGTGTCTTCAACAACTTCCATAGTAATTATATAAGATTTAGTTCCCCCGGTTTGAGGTATGTGGCCTTTGGTTATGCATTTTTATGTGATTAAAGTGCATGGATGAGTTGGGAAGTTGGGAGAGTTTGGAATGGTTTTAAATGAGTTTGGAGGCTTTGCATAGGGAGCACGGTTTGAGAACGGTTAGGGGAAACCATGCAGATGCTCCAGGAAACCATGCAGGGGGAGACAGTAGGCTTCACACGGCCTGCGCATAGTTTTACAAAACGTGCGAGGCAACTGTGTGGACCCTTTCACTCAAGGAAGTATCGTGCACATGTTTAGCACACGGTTTGACAAACCGTGCGGACTAACCGTGCGGCCACTTAAAAATAGGGTTTTAAAACCCGTTCTCACTCACGCTTGCCTCATTCCACTCCAAATTTTCTCCCAATCAAGCCACACTCAGGATTTTTAGTTCTCAATTGTTGGAGGGGCTCTCTCACTCGGTTTGGAAGCATTTTGAGGATGTTTCTTGGCAGATTGATGGTGGTTTCCCAGTCTCTCCTCTAGGGTTATTTTTGTTTTCTTTTAGATCTACTCTTCCCTCTTTCTTGGCTTTCTAGATCTACACTTGTTGTGTATAGATCTATGGTTTTGGTTTCCTTGGATGATGATTTTAAGGCTTGTGATGGTTGGGGAATGGGATCTAGAGAGGTTTCGGTGGTGCGTTCGCCAGATTTGAGGTGCAGGTGCTTGTGGGTCGATTTCTTGGGAACCCTAAAGGTAGGTGGCTTCTCTCTCGACTCCACTTGGTTACAACTAGTGGTTTTTGGTAATAATTAATTTTTTTGTGCTTGAAATTAATTTTATTATTGTACCAAATTGTTTGGAAATCCCTTTGGTGATGTTTTGGGGATATTTGGGGAAAATGGGGGTTTTATGGTGAAATTATTTTGTGGTGGATTTTAAAATGGAGTTTTTATAATTTAATGCAATGGTTGATTTGGGAATTTTTTTGATGAAAAATGGTTTTCAATAAAGATGTTGTTTTTATTGGAATGTGGTTTGGCATGAAAAATGGTTTTCAATAAATGGATGATTTATTAATGTTGATTGGTATGCAAGGGAAATTAGTTGATTGCATGTTGTTGTGACATTGGTGGGTTATATGTTTGGTTGTGATTGATTGGAATGTTGTGTGGAAGTGGTGAGAATTACCACTATAAAAAGGGGATGGATAATGGATGGAAGGGAAACCATCAAAGGACAAGTGGATGGGAAGAGCCACTAGTTGTGAATGGGTGAATGGGTTGGGGGGAATTCCCACCATTTTGGTTGTTTTGGTGTGAATGGGTGAAAGGGTTGGGCGAACGTCCCACCGTTTTGGTTGTTTTTTGTGCATTTCTTTGCAAGTTGGAAATTGTTGCGCTAGTGTGTGAATGATGAACTGGCTTGTGGTATGTGTGGTTGGATTCCCTTGGTTTCTTGGTTTGTGTGTGATGGCTTGGTAAGGGCATGTTTGGATTATGGAAAAGGATGTACTTGTGAATATTTTATATAAATTGTTTTATATAAATGTGCTAATGGTTTTATCCTAGTGGCATGTGTAGGGAAGTAATTTGGGGAAAACCTACTGAGTTTTAGCACTCACCCCCTACTTTGGAACTTTGGTTTCTTTTCAGATGTTGTGTACCGTGACGTGGGAAAAGGTAACACATCTCCCTCCTTTAGTGGTTCATTGTGATGTCTTGGTGGAGCTTGGAGCTTGGATCTTGGTGTGGATCTGTGGTGGTGTGTCATGACTCATGGTGTTGGTTTTTTAGTTTCCACATAGTACACTGATATGGTATTGGTTGTATTGGTTTTGGGTTGTATTATGGAACAACTTGGTGGTCCTTTAGGAATACATGCTAGAATGTTTTTATTGACATCCATCATATAGTGGTGAATAATGGATGGTTTGGTCTTAAGGGAAAATTGTTCCCCAATTTGATCTTGAAGCCCTCTGCATTTATTTCCAGCCTTTGGCATCTTTGGAACGTCTCTTAAGGCCAAGTATCCCTCACCACCTCCTCAAGCCAATAAGGTAGGGTGGGGTGTTACAAGTGGTATCAGCTTGTTCGGTCCTTTGGTGTTGATCATTGGTTTTGGTTTTGACATTCGTTGTGGTATATTCCTTGATTCGGGATGGTAGAAAGGCGTAGGAATGTCAGAACTTGGAATTTATAGCATAAAAGGATGTAGCTAACCCTCTTATGTTGAAATTCAAGTTACCAGGGAGTTGGGTACATAAGTGTTTTGGAGACACTAGTAGGCATTGGATTTCTCACTGTCGTGGGTGTATCCAATGAGATGATCATGACATGCATGGTAGAAATGACTTCCCACTAGGATGAATGTTTCATTGGGGTATAATGATTTATGGTGTGATACAAATGTGTGAAATTATAATGTGAATAAATTTGGTATTTTGAAAATGGTATGATTTTCAAAAATAGTGAAACATGGAAAATGTGGAAAAGGGGGAAAGCCTTGTTGTGATAGTGTTGTGTAATGTGATTTGAAATGGGAATTCTTGATGTCTACGGAAGTGAGAATCATGGGTGTTTGTTTCCTATTTATAGAAATGGAACCGGGTATGCATCATAGAGGCCAACCAGAAGTGGCAGATGAGAACATGGTTGCACCTGAGCCTCAGGTGAACCAAAAGTTAGTGCAGAGTATAGTGAAAGTTTTCCAAGCTGTGGAAAGTGGAAACAAAGTGGATGAAACAAGGCATGTGGATCATGCAGATCAATTTCAAAAAAAAAAATCCACCCATATTTAGGGGTGATTCAGATCCAAGGAGGGTATAAGCATGGTTTAATATAATGAACAAGATCTTCAAGTTCTTGGGAACATCGGTAGAGTTGAAAGTGAAGTTGGCCACGTATATGTTGGAAGTTCTTTCCCTTTAGTGGTGGGAGTTGGTATTCCAATAGGGGACGGACCAGGGTATGACATGGGAAGGCTTTGAGAAATTTTTTAATAAATAATTCTACCCATATATGTTTATAATTCAGCGTAGAACTAATTTATTCAGTCTGAAGCAAGAGCATATGTCTCTGATGGAGTATGCAGCTAAGTTTATGAACTTAGTGATATTTTCACCCGAGGTGGCAGGTAGCACGTCGTTGAAGGCAAGGATCTTTGAAGCAGGGTTAAGGAAAGAAATCCATTCAAAGATAATAGTACTGTGTATAGATGATTACACAGAGTTGGTGAATAGAGCCTTGGTGGCTGAGCGGGATTTGTTGGGTGCTCTAGGAAGAGGAAGAATGGTGTTACCCATGGGGAAAAGTGGGAACTATAACGCTGGGTTCAACTGAAGGAGGGACACTTATTCCCAGGGTAAGAATATAGCATATAATTCGATGGCAGGATCGGTGAATCTTCCTCTGAAGCCCCAGAGCAAGCTGAGATGTTTTCAATGTGGTTCTACAAGCCACATCAAGTGGGATTATACGGCACAACCTCGAGCATGTCATAATTGTAAGCAGATGGGGCATCTGCAGTGTTATTGTCGGAATTCTCCAAGGTTGGGTGCGCATGACACTATTCAGGGATCACAGACGTCGTATGCTTCGACGGGACAGGGACAGCAGCACACCCCTCATCAGTAGAGTAAAGTGGGTCATGGTGATTCTCAGAATACCACAATGCCTCAACAAAGAAATAAAGATTTTATCATGGAAAGAAAACATATGTTTGGAGCTAAAAAGTTTGTGGTGGATGATTATTCGGGACCATCCAGGATGCAAAGTACTGTTCTTTTAAATTCTACCCTAATGCAAGTGTTATTTAATATGGGTGCCTCACACTCTTTTATTGTTGCACGTATGGTTGAGTTGCTGGGTTTAGGGGTAGAAATGATTCCCTCGGTTTTAAAACGTCAAACTCCACTGGGTCAAAGAGAGTGTTGATCCTTCTTGTGTAGAGCATGTTGTATCATTGTGGGCGTGGTTCAGATAACCTGGAATTTCTCAGTGCTTGAGATGGATGGGTATGATGTAATCTTGGGAATGGATTGGTTGGTGGAATTTAAGACCCACATCGATTGTAATGCATGGAAAATGGATTTTACGACACACAAAGGTGTTAGACATATCTTTAGAGGAGAGAGACATGAAAGGTAGGGTGAAACGGGTTTGTTAGAACCAGTAGTGGGCACGATATCGTATCAGTTGGAAGCATTGTCATTGGAATCAGAAGACGGTGTTGAGCAGAGTGTTCTTCCACCAGTGGTGGATCAGTTCATGGATGTTTTTCCTGAAGAATTATCTGGGTTACCTCCCATAAGAGAAGTGAAGTTTATGATTGATCTCCTTCAGGGGACAAGTCCTGTATCACTTCTGTCTTATCAGATAGCCCCTACTGAATTGCGGGAATTGAAAGTTCAGTTAGAAGACTTATAAAACAAAGGGTTTATCCGGCCTAGCACATCTCCATTGGCAGCACCGGTGTTGTTTGTGAAAAAGGCAGATGGAACTTTGTGGCTCTGTGTTGATTATCATAGACTTAACCAAGTTACGATAAAGAACAGATATCCACTTACAAAAATTGATGATTTGTTCAACCAGTTGAGGGGATCCCAGCGGTTCTCCAAGATCGACCTAAAGTCGAGATATCATCAATTGCAGGCTAGGAAGGACGATATTCCTAAAACAGCTTTCATAAGTAGATATGGCCATTATGAATACGTGGTTATTCCCTTTGGTCTAATGAATTCACTAGCTGTGTTCATGGAATTGATGAATCAGATATTTTAGAGATATCTGGATTCATTTGTGGTGGTGTTTGTAGACGATATTATGGTGTATTCAAAGACAAGGGTGGAGCATGAGAAGCACTTGGTGACAGTGTTGGGAATCTTGAGGGATCATCGGTTGTATTCCAAATTGTCAAAGTGTGAATTTTGGATACAAGAAGTTCGTTTTCCTTGGCATGTGATTTTTGAAAGGGGTGTTTCATTGGATTCGAAAAAGGTAGAGGTTGTTATCTTGTGGCAACCGCCAAAGAATTTGTTTGAGATATGGATTTTCCTTGGTCTAACTAGGTATTATCGGTGTTTTTTTCTTGATTTTTCACATTTGGATTCACCAATTACAGCTTTGACAAGAAAGAATGTTTTATTCCAGTGGATTGAACAGAGTCAGCGGTGTTTCGAAGAGCTTAAGGGTCGCCTTACATCAGCACAAATCTTGGTTTTGCTAGAACCAGGAAAAGGGTACGTGGTGTATTGCGATGCATCGAGATCAGGGGTGGGGTGTGTTCTCATACAAGGGAATCATGTGGTTGCGTATAGCTCATGGCGGTTGAGAGTTCATGAGAAGAACTACCCAACTCGTGATATGGAATTAGTAGCAGTGGTCCATGATTTGAAAGTGTGGCATCATTATCTCTTCGGTGAGAAATTCATGGTATATACAAATCATAAGAGCTTAAAGAACATTTTGTCACAAAGGGATCTGAACTTAAGGAAAAGGGGATAGATGGAATATCTCTAGATGTTTGATTTTGACTTAATGTACACACCAGGTAAGGGAAATTTTGTGGCGGCTACATTAAGTAGAAAATCATATGCTAAGATGGCGAAACAGGCATTGGACCAGTGGAAGTTGATGTTGGTTATAGCCGATATGTGGTTGGAATGTGAGGAACCGGGCATTAGAGTAGTCTTCTTTCTAGTTATGTTGATTCCTAACTTGGTTGTCTTGGTTAGAGAGTCATAGATATCTGATTCGGAGCGTACGACCACAGGGTCGAGACTCAATGGTGGGGAGACCATTGAGGTTTGGCAACTGAATGGAGATTCAGTTTTGTGTTTTCGGAATCGGATGGTTGTACCAGTTTCTTGTCAGGGGGGACTTCTCAGGGAGTACCATCATTCCTGATGGGTTTTTCATCCTGGAATTTAGAAAATGTATAAAGCATTGAAAGTACAGTTCTGGTGGGATGGTATGAAAAGAAGTGTGGATGAGTTTCTTTCGAGATGCTTGACCTGTCAGTAGGTCAAGGCATAGCATCAGAGGCCAGCGGGAATGTTGTAGTCCTTACCAATCCCTGTTTAGAATTGGGAGAAAATAGCGATGGATTTTGTCACAGGTCTCCCAAGAACGGTCAAAATCATGATGCCATTTGGGTGATAGTGGATCGGCTAACGAAGTCGGACCATTTCATCCCGATTCATGAATCTCATACGGTGGAGGATCTATCCAAAATCTATATCTGGGAGATGGTAAAGAGGCATGGTGTTCCAGTTTCTATCGTATCCGATATAGATCTAAGATTTATGTCTCGTTTCTAGAAATCCTTTCAGCAAGCCCTTGGGACATAATTTACTATAAGCACGATGTATCACCCTCAAATTGATGGTCAATCCGAGAGGACGATACAAAATTTGGAGGATATGTTGCATGCTTATGTCATGGATTTTGGTGGCTTGTGGGAGGAGCACTTGTTGCTGGTTGAGCTATCATACAATAACAGTTATCAAGCATCCATACATATGGCTCCGTTTGAAGCATTGTATGGGTGATGGTGTTGTTCTCCACTATGTTGGGTGGAAAAGGGTGAGTCATCGATGGTTGGTCGGATCCTTGTCCAGGAGACTACGGAGAAGATCAAGTTGATCAGGAAGAGAATTGAGACATCTTAGAGACTTCAAAAATTGTATACGGATCATCGTTGATGGTCGTTGTCATTTGAGGTGAGTGATCATGTTTTCTTGATGATCTCTCCTAGGTTGGGAAATCATCGGTTTGGGAAGCAGGGAAATTTATCTCCAAGGTATATTCATCCTTTTGAGATTCTTGAGCGGGTTGGTGAGGTGGATTATCGTTTAGATTTTCCACCTAGGTTCAGTGCAGTTCACAGTGGGTTTCATGTGTCGCAGTTGAAAAATTATCAGTCAAATCGTGACTATGTGATTCGATGGGATGATGTTGAACTAGAACTGGATGCTTCATTGGTGCACAAAACAGTGCGGGTTTTGGATAGGAAAGAGAAAGTATTTCATGGTAAAATCATCAGTTTAGTTCTTGTTTTGTGGCATCATGGTTAGATTCAAGAGCCTACTTGGGAGCGGGAGGAAGAGATGGTTGAGTAGTTTCCCGAGATCTTTTGGTAAAGGGCGGGTTCACTACTTTCCGAGGATAGAAAGACCAATGGTGGTGAGAATGTAGTACCCCAGGTTTGATGTATGTGGCCTTTGGTTATGCATTTTTATGTGTTTAAAGTGCATGGGAAGAGTTGGGAAGATGTTGGGAGAGTTTGGAATGGTTTTGAATGAGTTTAGAGGCATTGCATAGGGAGCACGGTTTGAGCATGGTTAGGGGAAACTGTGTGGATGATCTAGGAAACCGTGTAGGGGGAGACAATAGGCTTCGCACGGCCTGCGCATGGTTTTCCAAACCATGTGAGGCAACCGTGTAGACCCTTCCCCTCCAGGTAGTAGCGTGCGCATAGTTAGCGCATGGTTTGACAAACTGTGTGGGCTAACTTTGAGGCCAATTAAAAATAGGGTTTTAAAACCTAAGATCACACAGGCTTTCCTCATTCATATCCAAATCTTCTCCCACTTGAGACTCACTCGATATTTTCTGTTCTCAAGGGTTGGAGGGGCTCTCCCACTTGGTTAGGAAGCATTTTTAAGAGGTTTCTTGGCTGATTGAAGGTGGTTTCTCCCAGGTAAGTATCTCCTCTTGGGTTCTTTGTGGTTTCCTTTAGATATACTCTTCCCTCTTTCTTATTTTTCTAGATCTACACTTGTTGTGTGTAGATCTAGGTTTTTGGTTGCCTTGGATGATGATTTTAATGGTTTTGATGGTTAGGGATGGGGATCTAGAGAGGTTTCGGTGGTGTGTTCACCAGATTTGAGGTGCAGGTGCTTGTGGGTCTATTTCATAGGAACCCTAAAGTTAGTTGGATTCTCCCTCGACTCCACTTGGTTAGAACTAGTGGTGTTTGATTAAAATTAATTTTTTTTGCTTGAAATTAATTGTGATTGTTGTGCCAAATTGGTTGTAAATACCTTTGGTGATGTTTTGGGGATTTTTGGGGGAAAAGGGAATTTATGGTGAAATTCTTTAGTGGTGGATTTTAAAATGGAGATTTTAAAATGGGATACTATGGTTGATTTGGGAAAATTGTTGATGAAAAATGTTTTTTAATAAAGATGTTGTTTTTATTGGAATGTGGTTTGGCATGGAAAATGGTTTTCAATAAATGGATGATTTATTGAAGTGGATTGGTATGCAATGGAATTTGGTTGATTGCATGTTGTTGTGATATTGGTGGGTTATATGTTTGGTTGTGATTGATTGTAATGTTTTGTGGAAGTAGCGAGATGTACCACTATAAAAAGTGGATGGATAATGAACGGAAGGGCCAACATTAAAGGAAAAGTGGACTGGAATAGCCAATAGTTGTGAATGGGTGAACGGGTTGGGCGAAAGTCCCACCGTTTTGGTTGTTTTGGTATGAATGGGTGAATGGGTTTGGTGGAAGTCCCACCATTTTGGTTGTTTGTTGTGCATTGAATTGTAAGTTTTAAATTGTTGTGCTAGTGTGTGAATGATGAAATGGCTTGTGTCAAGTGTGGTTGGCTTCCCTTGGTTGCTTGGTTTGGGTGTGATGGCTTGGTAAGGGCATGTTTGGCTTATGGAAATGTTTATACTTGTGATTATTTTATATAAATTGTTTTATATAAATGTTCTAATGGTTTTATCCTAGTGGTGTGTGTAGGGAAGTAATTTGGGGAAATCCTACTTATTTTTAGTACTCACCCACTTCTTTGGCACTTTAGTGTCTTTTCAGATGTCGTTTAACGTGACGTGGGAAAAGGTAAGGCATCTCCCTCCTTTATTGGTGCATTGTGATGTATTGGTGGAGCTTGGAGCTTGGAGCTTAGTGTGGAGTTGAGGTGGTGTCATGGATCGTGGTTTTGGTTTTTTGGTTTCTGCATAGTACTATGATATGGTATTGGTCGTATTGGTTTTGTGTTGTATTGTGGAACAACTTGGTTTTCCTTTTGGAATTCATGATAGAATGTTTTGATTGACATGCATCATATAGTGGTGGATAATGGATGGTTCGGTTTGTTTTTTCTTAAGGGAAAATTGTTCCCCAATTTGATCTTGAAGCCCTCGGCATCTATTGCCAGCCTTCGGCATCTTGGGAACGTTTCTTAAGGCCAAGTATCCCTCACTGCCACCTCAAACCAATGAGGTATGGTTGAGTGTTACATAAGAATAGCCCTTCTACCTCATCCACTTTTTATCATGATTCCATTAGTGTTTGTGGTATTGATTAGAATAGTTCCCCAAATTCTTTTAGTTGAAGCATTAGACATCGGTAGCATCTATATTTCCTTTGCACTTTTGATCTTGATGATCTTTATCTCAACATTTGAAAAGAAAACTCCCAATCCCTTTAATAAATTACTAGGGTGTTTTATCCCAAAATTTTTTTATGTTGAAAATTATACCATTCCGTTCACACTATTTTCCAAATTCATTTCTACATTTCACATAGTCATTCTCCTCTTCTCAAAAATTCCTTAAATAATATAATACTTATATAACTTATATTATTTCTTAAAGGAACTTAATAAAATTTCCTCATAAGTTGAATTTTTTTAGTGACTAATTCCCTTAAATGGCTTGGATTTATTATATCACATGAGAGTTAGATATCACATTCAGGTTTGCACAAATAATTTGAAATTGTCTCACTAACCATGCATAATTATCCTCATACTCAGAAATAATTTCATACTCATTTTTTTATAAATTCATGAATTTCCTTTTCCATATTAACTATTTTATCATGAGAAAAATATTTTTCTAGGAATATCGCCTTAAAAAATCCATTCAGCACTTTCCATCTCTTTCTTATTCTTAAAATTTTTAATTAATTACCATTGTTGATCCATATCATCCTTTAGATGATATACGACCATAATAACATTATCACATTCACTACATCCCAAAGTGTTAAATATCTTCTCTAGATATTTAAATACATCGTTCTGCCACTAATGGATTATTGGTTATGTTGAAATATAGAGGACGATTACTAATTAAAAGATAAAATGTTGTCACACCTTGCTAAGGGGTAACAGTTTGATCCATATGGGTAAGGTTATTTTTTATAACCTGAGTCAACTTCTATAATATAGAGATACTTTTCTCATCTCCAACACTAGATTCATTAGTTTTATCAGTTGGTAAATCCTTACACCAACTATGGGTGATGAAATAATTCTTCATCCTTAAATAAGATACCATTTATAAACAATGAAATATAATAATTATCTCATAAATGAAATTATGATTTATGAATCATAGTATATAATTTCTATACATTTATTAAAAATTCATATGAAATATTCAATAAATTCTTGAAAATTTTAAAGAATTGAATTAGGGTTTATCAAAAAAAAATCTCTAGTTATGTTATTTAAAATCTAGTTTCGAGTGTTTTTTCTCAACTTTCTCAGATTGCAACTATAACAACTCTAACTTTAGTTACACTGGGTTGGTGGTCATTTATTACATTTCCAACATCTAGAATCCAAATTTGGTAGTCCCATAAGAATAAATACATATTTTGTTATTAAATTAAATTCTAACATAAATTACAACGTAAAAAATTAAAAATATATTATTCATCCATTGTATACCCTTAGATCATATGTATCCATATTCATGGTTTCCTGAGAATGTAGAAAACCAATATAAAGAGGTGAGATTATATTCTTAGTAAGGGATAACATAAAATGGAATACATCATCAAAAAAATAATATATTATGATTATATAGTTAAATTATTCCAAAAAAATTATAAAATGAACATGAAATATCTATGGATGAATAAAAATCGAAATAGATGGTCACATTAATAGTAAAAATGGATCTCATAAATATTTAATGCATACTGTTGGAAATCATAACCTAACTATCAATAAGAGAGGTATAGAAAAAAATAATAACTCAAAGATAAAGGGAAAATCAGTAGGGTATATATAAAAAACCTATTTCTAAAATATATATAAGGAGAGACAGATAACATTTAAATAATTTATAAAAATAAGGGAGATTTGGAAGAGAAACTCTTACCTCGAGTCCCGTCACATTTTGGACACTCATATAGCCTCATGAATTATAAAATTATATTTATAAATTACTTTATACATGAAATTTTTCATTTTTATTTCATTATTATTATTCTTTTTAATTCATTTGTTATCATGTATTTTTCATTTAATGGATTGTTTTTCTTCTGTCATTATTTTTAAGGTTGTTTGGTATATTGCTCCAAAATTGATATGGTATAAATAGTAAAGATAAAAGATCCTTTTCAAATGGTTAAATAAGATATATAATTATCAAGATATATTGTTAAAATCCTTCCAAAAGTATAGGAGTTAAATAGATTAGTAAATAATTACAATTTAGAAAATATTGCTCGGTAATCTTGTTTTAGATGTTTAAAAATGATTGTGATTATTTACGTCTAATGTCAAAATCACCATGAATATTTTATCATTAAAAAATATATTAAATTATATTATTTTATTGTTATGTCATATTATATTAAGAAATTAATTTTTAAGAATAGTTATTAAAGGCATAAGTGAAAAATAAAACATCATTGTTCACCTAGGCTGTGTAAAACTATAAAGGGTGAAATAATATTTTTAAGAGGGTTTTGAAAATAAGTAGTTAAGTAAATATTTTAGTTTTATAAAAACATTTAATTATATTTAAAATAATAATTAAAAGTTAATTTATAGGTTATTTATAATATGAAACAGGTTAAGAGAAAAAATTAAAATTAAAAGACATTAGTTTTGGAACTTTTACTTTTAACATAAAAATGACTTATGAAAAAGAGTTAAATGGGAGGGAATATGTGATATCACAAAAATAATAGATAAAAAATATGTTAATAAATTTTTAATATAATTATTATAGTAAAAAATTAGTTTTCAAATATTTTTAAGATAAAATAATCTCAAATAAAAAAAAGAATGAGAGATTTGGGAACCCTTACATTGATATAGTAACGCCATATCAAAAAGGGTTAGATGAAAGGGAATGAGTGATATATTATTAATAGTAGGTTATAAGTATGATGATAATATAGAATTATAAAAATGGAAGTATACAAAGACTATGTTAAAAGGATATTTTAGAATAATATTTGTAAATTAAAGGGGTAACCTTACCTTTCTCTTTGTGTCGCCTCCTTTAAATTGAATCTAAGGCCTTCAAATGAGGTACTTCTGGACAAAAAAGACTTAATAACATGTATTTTTAATTTTAGAGAGGTATTTGGTACCATATTTATAAAAATAAATTGTTTTTTGAGTTAGTAAAAAGGGATTGAGGAGTGATGTTTATATATCCAAGGGGGGTATATTTAAATATACTTGTCGGAACTTAAATTTTTGAAAAGGAAGAATACAACCAATTCCTTGAGAAAGTGGAAAATATTTAGGGGGTAACCATATATTAATCCATATTTCACACCTTTTTCAGAAGATCTGGGAACCTTGAGATAGAAACTAATAATTTCTTGGGATCCTAGATATTATTTTCTATAATAGTACCATTGGACCATGAATTTTGACACAAAGTGTGAGGATGTGAAACTTCAGCATGAATTAGAAGTCCCAATAGCTCCTAAGAGAAAGGAATCAATTCTTAACTCTTCCGAAAAATCATTTAGGTGAGTTTGGACTCCAAAATATGGGTAAAATAAATCAATAAAGTATCATTTTCATCTTTTTCTAGATTTTAATATTAAAATTAAACTTTTTATGGGTCATCATAAAAACCAGAGAGAATGACCCTCCTCATGGGGTACACCCAAGAAACAAGGGAAAACCACATCAATTCCCAATTCCCTAAAAAAGGGTTTCACCAGTGTGTCTTTATAAGAACACGTCCAGATCTTATGGAAACCTAAATAAGTACATATTGAATTAGTTCCCTGGGGGAAAAGGTTTTTTAACCCCGATCCTTATTTCACACAACACATTGGTCTTCCAAATTAGAACTGTACCTAGGTCCTCCTAAAGTATCTACACTAAGATCACCTACCTGAGATCCCATTAGCTCCGGTCCTCCCATAGGGTTTGTCCCTAGGACACCTACTTGGGTTCCCATAGGTCCTCCTAAAGGTACTACACTAAGGTGTAATACCCAAGTTCTCCCAATCACCCAGGTTACTAACATAAGTTCCCATTCTCCTAAGTCGCTTATCTAGGTGCTCAAAAATCTAAGCCTTATCCCTATCCTCAAAAAGAGGCATGATTGGTTCTTTCACACTAGTGTTGTCCCCATTAATAATTTATTCCTTTGATAATGCGGGACATACATCCCATGATAAATAAATTGACCCAAGCTAAACAATACTTAATAAATGAATTACTTTCATAATGTTAATAACACACATCACAAATAGTCACAAAAAACTGAGGACCAGAAGGTTTAGTGTCTTATATATTAACTACATAAACATGTTAATCTATAATCATTTCTCCATAATCAAAATTGTATATACTCCCTTCTAGTCTTTCCACAAGTTATATTTATCTTCACAACCTTGGGATAGGAAAACATAATTAAGGGGTGAACTAAAATTATCAATAAGTAAAAATGTATCGAAATGTCATCAAGGGTTAAATCATAATCATATGAGAAAAAATGGTTAGGGGAGAAATTTATTATTAAAAAAACACAAAATAATAAGTTTTTTCCATAAGTCATTATAGAAGGACATGAAATATCAAATGAACAAACATATACATTGTAAAAAATGTGTGTCATCATGATACATTAAACACAAGCCAAGGAGAATAGTTATAGGAAAAATATAATGATATAAGAGTATGCAATAAGTATAAGAATATTAATTATATATCAAGGCTACCCACAAAGAAATTCATAATATAGTAAGCTTGGGAAAATCACCTGGTACCTTCTTTGGCTTGGGATAATCATCACATGTACTATTGGGCATGGGATAAAACCTCACATGTACCCCATTATCTTGGTATAAATCCTCCATTATACCTATTTTATTGGGATAAATTATCTTGTGTATACTTTGGCTTGCGATAAAAATTCCCTTGTACCCTATATCATGGGATAAATCATGTTATGTACCCTTTTGATATCATGGGATATAACAATTACCAATTAATTTAGGTAGATATAAGAACCCACCCATTGATCATTTATAAAACATAAAAGAGTATTTCATTGAAACATTTATAATTTAATTCAGGAAAAATAATTTCTAAATAAATAAATCCTTTATAGATAAAGAGAAAAATGGTGATGAAATCATAAATTCCTTTTATAAAACACTTTTATCATTGGAATAAAATAAAAAATATGGACACTTTGAAAATTCATTTTTTTAAAAGCATAAGTGATTTTTTTAAAAAAATATTTAATTTTAAAAATTTAACTTCCAAGAGTAGAGACTTTAAAAATATATAAATTTTTTAAAGAGTGAAGTTAATACACATTAAAATATTTTACATTGAAAAATAATCATCAATAATGGAGCCATGAAAATAATACAATGATTTTAAAAAGGTGAAGTGAAAAACATTGAAAATTTTTACTTTTAAAAAGAATCTTCCATAATAGATCTTCGAAAAGACATAAAGATTATAAAATGGAATATGAATTTTAATACAAAAAAATTTTATTTTAAAATGATGAATTGTTTTTGAACATTTTGAAATACCTTTATTGAAAACCCTTATCCAAAAAGAGTAACCAAAACATCAATTTTATAATTAGGGAGAGGAAATATGAAGGTAACATGAGATAAAACATAATTCTTTTTCCAAGAATAAAATAGAACATTGTAAAATAAGGAAAATATGGAAAAGGAGGGGAAATTTTCAATAAATTGGATGTGAAATATTCTCAACAATTATATACTTTTTATGGGGAATAAATTCATTGAGTAGAAATATTTTAATCAAAAGTTTAATTTAAATAGAGGTAAATATAAAGAGATATAAAATAAAATCTTAATGCGAAAGAAACCAATATTGTAATAAATATGTTCAAGAAGACCCATTATAACTCAACAATGGGAGTTGAGTGAATAAAAACACTTACAACTTTGGTATCTTTTGAATCAAAGGCCATTTAAATAAAAAAAATATATGTATCTTAAAATCACATGAATTAAATTAATATATTAAAAGAAATTATTTAGATATTAGTCACACTATATCAAGTATATCATGGTGAACAATAAGAACTATTTCTCAAGAAATTAAATTTGATACAAGAAACCCTTACCTTGAATTCTCAATTTTTTTATCTCACTCTAAACTTTTGTATGACAAAAATAAACATATTTATTTCATATTTAATAAACTTATTATTTTATATAAACTTTTATAAAATTTATTTATATTTATTATTTATATGTATATTACTTAGTTATTATTTATTTTCAATATTGGGTGCGTGTAATCTTAATAATTTTGAACAAGTTTTGTAATAGTGTTGTTGTTATTCACTATTATCCCAAATTTTGTCATTATTAGATAAAAAAAATTATATAATTAAGGTTTTATAATTATTTATAACGTTATAATTTCATTATATTTGAGTTATGGTTACTATCCTTAAAGTTTAATTTTATGATGAGCATGTTTCAATGATTCATAGCAATCGAAGGGTGTTTTCTAAATAATGAGTTAAATCTTAATCTAAATATTATATAAATAAAAAAATAATTTTTTAATTATTTATATAATATATAACAAAAACTTAAATTCCTATATCCATCCATGAAATAAATTTATAGCATTGTTAAATTAGGCAGTTAAACCAACCCAAAGAAGAACATATCGTAATTAATAAATGATTATTATGAAGTGATTTATTTGTCATATCATTATAAAAGAAGAGTAATGATCTTATTTATTGTTTATTAGTGTGATATGTTATAATTGGAAATAATTATAAGAATAATTAGATGATATATATGAATTTATTTCATAATTAAATGAAATCATTTTTTTCTCTTAGAACAATCATTTGAACGATTGAATTTACCATAGTTTTTTATTGATCATATTATTAATAGGCTATCCAATTGGTATTTACAAAACCTTAATAATTTCATAAAAATAATATTTATCCATTAAACACATTATCATGACTATTCGTGTGAGTTTTTTATGAAAATAAAATAATAAATTGATCGTTCCATATAGCCGGTGGTCCACACATATGCATGAAAGATGATTTCATTTTCCAAAGAACAGGGAGAAGTATTAATATAGATTATAATTTCATATTATAAAATATGTCATAAATATCATAATTATATATTAAATTACTTGTCAGTACCATCCTTTTAAGGTGGTGAAGGAAGTTAAAACACGTTGCATCCTGGAGGCGGTAGTCCACACAACACACGAATGACGATTTCATTTTTCTGAATAGAAAATGGAACGATATTTAGTGATTGTATCATCATTATAATAATAAAATAGTATAATAATTATACTTATGTTATCATTTTAATATGGTTTAATTTAAATTTATGAAGATGAAACGTACATAAATAAATAAAAATGTGAACGGAGGGGTTATAAATTTATACCTAAATTTTTGGAGTATCTCTATTGTAAATGGGTTTAAGAATTTCAAGGATGGTCTTTTGAGAAGAAACAAAGGTCTTGAAGGTGGGTTATAATGTTTAGTGTAGGTTTGGGAATATTTATTTTTGTAATCTATGTTTTTTGATTTTGAGAGTATGTGAGGATAGGAGAGCCCCTTTTTATAAGTGAAATGAGAAGGCATTTTTGTAAATACCCAAACAAATTTAATAATGGGAAGTCACTCACATGGAAAGTAGAAATAAAATTGTGAAATACTATATAGGAGAATTAATAGGTTTGAAAAATTCATCAAGAACCAATTACCACACATTTTTTAAACATTTTTTGGCCTTTTCCTCTCGGTTAAACCCTTTTTACCCCTTATGATTTTTACCAGGGTAACTTGTGTTTACCAATGTGATTTGTCCATTATGCTTTAAAATAAACAGGTCATTATTATATAACATGGAAATAATTATTCAAAACATTAAATAAATCTTATTATAATAATTATCTAGTAGTGATAAACATTAATTTTAAAATACTAAATTTTTAATGTATTAAAAATAATTTGTTTTGAAAAATACAACTCAATTTCTAAAATGTCAAATATGGGTTTGTAAATTAAAACCAGAATTTTTAAAATTATAAATTCATGTATGAAATAAAAATTTGGTCTTATAAAAAGGTTTTATGTATTTAAAATTCATACTTATATACTTATAATGTCATAAAATTCATGTTATTTATAAAAACATTATTTTTCACTATTCATCTAAAAATCGATCCTTTTAGAATATTATCAAAACATAATATTGATATTTGGAGTTAAAAATTTAATTTAATTTTTTAAAAATAAAATTATAATATTATAATATTTATCTTTTAAATGAAAATATAAAGAAACCTTCTTTTATTGAAAAATTACCATTTTGAACATCAAATGTTCTTAGTATTATCTCATACCAATTCTCAACTTAATGATGTTACTATATTAGTTAATATAATGAAAAATTATATATTATCAAAATAAAGTGATCAATTTTGATTTATTAATAATTTAAAGATTTATTTGGGAATGGAAAATCCTTTTATATATTAAATCATATTAATTATATATCCAATAAATATGAGTTTTTTAATTGGTTAATATCTTTTTATTTATTAAAGGTATTATTATTCATAAATGTTCTTAATAATAAATATTCCTTGTAAGGTTTTTGTTAGATGTTTCACATGGAGAAACCTATCAAACATAATATTAATTTAGATATATATATATATATATTCCAAAATCTTGGGGTGTTACATTCACCCATTAAAAATATTACATCCTCATGATTATAGTTTCTATCACTGATTAAGTATAAGATAATGATCTTAATGTAGTCATGACCCAAGATATAACTTATAATGAAATATCCATCGTACTAACTTGGTTAAGACTAGGATAATCATTTTTTATTCTTAATTTTCATGTATAAAATCTATTTTTAAAAATTATTGTTTAATTGTTAGTTATAGGATTATGTGTTTCTAGATACATACCATTTAAAATAAAGTTCAATGGGTGATCCAATTAAATTCTTTCTTTATGAGTCTTGCATCCATTCAGGTCCATAAGTTGATGCAATACATTATAAGTCTTATAAATTATTGTAATTATTATGCCCATGCACAAAGGTGAAAAATATTTTCAAATAAGTATGATATACAATAGATTGTGATATACGATTGTTAAATTTTGAAATAATGTTTTTAAATATCATTTCATACTTTTTTTTATCCAAAAACCCTTAGTATAGGATTTCATATGATTTTTTTGAATACTTTTTCTCATTTAGGATATTCAAAACAATTATCTAATAAGATAAAAACATATGATTCTTGAAGGTCATAATTTATTATGGAAAAATATAGGATTGTAAAGCCTTTATCTAATAGAAACATTATAAAATTTTGATAAATTTATATATGGTATTCTCCAAAAAATGTAAGATGGGATAATTGGGTTCTAAAAATATGATCAAATGTTTCCCATCATCCATCATGATATATAAGTATAGAAAAAGGATTGGGATTTATTGTAAAGTTGTTTGAATTTAAGATTAATATTAAAAAAGGTTTCCAAATATATTAAACTATATTTATCAATGGTTATTGCAATCATATCCTTTGTAAGAGAAAGGAAGGTTGTGTGTGACTTCTTCCCATCTATCTCAAGGGTAAATTTTACTTTCTCCACTAATTATCAAAATAAAATTCAATAATAGCGATATCATGGGATATTACTTATTCACTTGGTCTAGGAGGTTGTTGATGTTCATCATCCTTTTTAGCCATTAGATTATGGAATTTAATTAGAAAAT
Organism: Viscum album; assembly: GCA_963277665.1. Classification (NCBI taxonomy): domain Eukaryota; kingdom Viridiplantae; phylum Streptophyta; class Magnoliopsida; order Santalales; family Viscaceae; genus Viscum; species Viscum album. The sequence continues at coordinate 1,460,710,565 of OY728121.1, forward strand.
TACCAAATTCCTCAAATTAAACTAATAGTGGTACCCTAAGATGAAATTTATTTCCCACTATCATGTAAAAAATCTATTTATTTTTCTTCAGTAGTTTTCTGCTCTAGGTTCTTATTTTACATTGTTAAAAAAAATTCGTATTCCCTTGAGACATTTCCCTAGGTGCTTATTTCAACATTCTTGGCACATAAGATTTTGAATATGTTTTCCTTCATCATCTTCATCACTTGGTATTTTACGAAAATTTATCCTTCTCTTGTTTGCCATGTTGAGATGTTTCGTAAGACTCATGTTATTAGTTGTAACTTTTTGATAGTTGGGTGGGAATAACCCTAATATTTTTAACACCATATTTTATCCCATTTGTTTTCTCATTAGAAAAATTAATATATTATCTATTACATCCACTATTAAAATGGTTCCTCTTATATATAGATATTTATATAACCAAAATTATTTAATTCCTATTGATGAAAATTAAACACTATAAGAGTATTATTGTAAGATAAATACATAGAAAATTCAACCTAAAAATATATTATTCTTCGAAATTATCATTATCTTTTAGTTCAACCAAAATCACACTCAGTAAAATATTAGATTGATTTTGTTTAGTTCTATCATATTACTTAACCCAATTAATCAAAATAATAAATCCTTCATAATTAATTGTAAAGATAATGTGATTAACCAAAGAATATCCCCCTAGAATAGGCAAGTGTGTAGTCTTAGGCCCATTCATTCTAAACTAGAGTAAATATTATGTCAATGATCAGCTATTCTTTTTTCAAGAGATCAACCATAGGTTTATTTGGGACACAACTGCATCCAATTTCCTAAATCTAGATAAGGAATCAATTAATAGGAGAACCATATAATCTCTACTTTACCAAAACATCGAGATCTTGTCCTATAATTATTTACATCTCTTAGAATTATCCACATGATGTTCATTAAATTTCTCAAATATAATCCCCAAAATAACTAAACTAATCTCAAAAAATAACAAAACCCTACTTTGATACCAACTAAAGTGACCCAAGCTAAACATAACTTATGAAGTACATTAATTTTATGATTTAGATTATACATCTCACAAAAAAATATCAAAACCCAAGGACCAAAAGTTTTAGTGTGTTGGAGATTAGGTATAAAAAATTATTAATCTATAAAAATTTCTCTATGATTTAACTCCTCTATAATCCCTTATAGACTTTCCATGATTTATACTTATCTTCCTAATATAGTGAAAAGAAAACAAAAGAATGTGTTGAGCTCAAACTCTTAGTAATGGAAAACTTATCAACATATCATCAATAGTTAGATCATAATCACATGGGAAGACATAGGTAGGGGATAAATTTATTATTAAAGAGAACATGAAATAATAAGTGTAATTTATAAGTCATGATAGAAGGACATGGAAACTAAAATGAACAAAAATATACCATGGAAAAATTGTGTGGAATCATGATACATTACCATGATTTAATAATCATAATTAGAGGCATAAGATCATGAAATAAGGGTATGGAATAAACATAATAATATAAATTATATGTCAGGGATACCCACCAAGACATTCATCACATATTAGGAAGGGATAATCGCTTGTGTACATTCTTGGGCTTGGGATAATCTTCTTATTTACCCTTGGGCTTTGGAAAAACCTCTCATATACCAATTTTTATTAATATAAAGCCTCGCTACACCTTTTTTCTTGGGATAACTCCTCCTATGTACCCTTTTTATTGGGATAAATTCTCCCATGTACCTTTTATATTGGGATAAATCCTCTCTTGTACCACTTTGAACTCATGAGATATAAACATTACCAATGAATTGGAGGGCGATATAGGACCCCACAACCAATAATGCATACATATGGTGCCATTTAATAAAATTCAATAAACACATCATAATGAACCCATGGATTGAAAAATTGGTTTCACAGCATATCTAGATGGTATCACCAAAATATACCTCAAGAATTAAAATGATTGATACCAAAAATGTAATCACCTTAAACTATTATTTCATAAGAAAATTTAGAGGGAGATTCATCCATACTAATTTCTAAATAAATAAGTCCTTTTGAGATAAATAAGATTACGGTGGTGAAATTATAAAATATTATTTTGAAAACTCTTTTATTATTAGAATAAGATAAAAAGTTACGATCACTTTGAAAAGTCATTTTTTAAGGTGAAGTGAAATCTTTTGAAAAATATTTATTTTTTAAAAATGAAATTATAATAGTGGATCCTTAAAAAATACATAAAGTTTTCAAAAAATTTATTGAAAATAGTTTGAAAATATTTAATTTTAAAAATAATATTCAATAATGGATCATTGAAAACGAAACATAAGTTTCAACAACATTAAGTGAAATAACTTTAAAAAATTTAATTTAAAACATAATATTTAATAATAAATATTTATAAAGATATAAAGGTTTTAAAAAGTTAATGTGGAGTAGAAGATTAAACATTTTATTTTCAAAGGATTGAAAAAATTCAAAACATTTTGAAATGCCTTTATTAAAAACCCATATCAGAAAAGAGTAACAAAAAAATTACTTGTTAAAATAGGATAAGTTAAATATGAAGATGTCATGAGATAACACATAATTTGGTTTCCATTTATAATATAGAATATTGGGAAAAAAAGAAAATATGTTTAAGTAGGAGAAACTATCATTAAAGAGGATGAGAATTATTCTCAACAATGATAAAAAATTTGGGGAAGAAATTAATTAATGAGAAAGATTTGAATCCAAATTTTCATTTCCTCATACAGAAATAGCAAGTACCATGGTCAAAAATACAAAGGTAGAGGAAACAGGTATTATAAGAAATAAGTTCAAATGGATTAATTATAACTAAATAAAGGGAGTGGAGTTAACAAAAACCCATACAACTTTGGTATCTTTTAAATTAAATATTATTTAAATAAATAAAATGATAGGGCTCTTAAACCACTATTAATTACTTGAATATGGTAAAATAAATTCATTAGGCATTAATCCCACCAAACAATAGTAAAAAATAGATTTTATATCACTGGTTTAATGATTAATTTAAAATAATTAACATGAAAAGGTTTTTAAAATTGGTTATTTATATAATTAACATTAAAAACTATAAGATACCAAGTTTCTAAAAAATAAATACTATGTCAGATAGGATATTTGATACGCCACATCAATCTTACGAAAACAACTAAATATTATTATTTAATTGTTATCCTTATAACCTAGCCATTAGAATGGACGGTATGAACATGGTTAAATGAATTATGAAAATATGTTTTATAGATGATTATATAATTCTTTGACCAATTAATTATAAATTAATCAAAAACCCTTTTTAAAATAAAAAGAAATGTTTTTCTAAAAAATAATTCAAACATGCACAAGTGTATTTTATAAACAAAAAATAAAAAAACTATTTTTGGAATATATTAATGAAATATATACATAATATATTCAACTTAGTTCTTAAAATTCATCTTATTTGTTTTATAGTAATGATATAATAACTAATACAATTTTATTCATAAAAGAAGTATTTTTCTTAAAAAAACTATTTTGCCTCCTTTTGATGGTGCAGTTGTTTTAAATATAGTTTTTGAAACATTTATAAATTAAATTTGAAAAATATACTTTTTTATTTTAATTCATAATATATAAATTTAATTGGTTTGAATTTTTTCCATTTTTCTGATAAGATTCATTTTTCAATGAATAGTGAAAAATGATGCATTTTAATTAGAAATAGATTTTTTTCTAAATAATTTATAGTGTTAAATTATATATTTTATTATTTTTAAAAAAATTCAATCAATTATTTATCATCTAATCCAATTTAGTTCATTGGAATCAATTTCATATTCAAATTAGATATAAAAACATTTCAATTTTTTGAACATTTTCACTTAAAAAACTTGTTTTCTCCTTCCGTCAATGGAATTAATTTTAAATTAATTATATCTAATTATGTGTTTTAATTTTTTAAAAATGGATTCCATATTTTAAATCATAATATCAAAATTTATTAAATATATCTCTTTTATTTTTGTCCAATTATGAATACTAACTTTGGTAATTTTTATTATCACGATTAATGGTAAATTGGATAATTATGGGTAAAAATAAAATTATAAATATTATAAAATTACCCTAAAACTTGTACTAATTTTATTGGATGATTATTATTCATCCCTAATAATTAAATTATCTTTTATGATACAATTATGGCCATTTGGATGAGAATTTAACCATTATAATATTTTATTCAAAGAAAAGTAAAACTTGTCATACTTTTGTTTTTAATATGTTATATATTTTTAATATAGGTTTATATAGGTGACATGTACAACTATAAATATTAATTTTAAATCAAAAATATTTTTCTACATCATGGTAATTTATTTATAATTTTAAGTTATAAAATAATTACCTTAATTGTTGACATAATGATGATGTAGTAATTGTTTAATTAATGGAAATATCAAATAAATGATATTAAAAATATTAAAATAAAGATAATTTGATATAATTAGTTTCATACACAAATTTTCTAGATTATTGTGACATGTTATTGATAATATAAATTACATTTTTGAATATATCATTTTATATTATATTTTTAAAAGTCAAGTAATGAATATTGTCCAAATAGACCTTAATGAAATTTTAAAATAAATAATAGTTTATAAAATGATATAAAATTCATAAAAATATTAAATTTATAAAAATAATTTTTGTAAGTCTCAAAATTTCTTCAATTAATCATTTATAGGTATTTTTCATTTTATAGTAATTATATTAACTCTCTAAGTGTAAATTACATGATATCATAGTAAGAGTTAAATGGGTAAAATAATAGTTAAAAATGATTAAAAATAGTTAAAACTTTTATAATTTTTTTTATGATTTTATTTCTACCCATTATAATCCTATATTCTAAACAACTCACTTTTCCTCCATTTATAATCGAAAATTACTTTATATTAATTTAATATTTTGAAGAATTATAAGAGTGCCCCTCCCCTTTCTTATAAAAGGGAACCCCTTATTCTCTTTTCATTATAGATTAAACCTATTTTTTTAGACAAATATATAAATTCATACCTTGCTATAATCTATAACCACATTATAGGTCTCTTTTTTTATGCATAACACTCACCTTAGAGGTGTTAAGGTGTTAATAAAAAGAGATTTTCTGAAGAAAAGGTATCATTTTTAATTAAGTGTTTCTATTTTATTTCATCTTAAACTTTCGTCAAATATTCTCCAATGATGATGAAACGATAAATACATTATCCTAAATATAATGAGATTTTATTATGTTAATATCATCACCTAAATCCATCTCCACCTCAATCAAATGGGAAAATAATTATCATTCATGTGTACGGTGGACTACCACCTCACACAATGATATAATTCATTTTCCATAACAATATCTCAAGACTAGTTATAATGATGGAATTAAAGTTTTTTATTATATTATTGAAATATTTATCATGATTAAAATATAATATACCATTTACATTATTACTTTTCTATGCATGGAAAATGGTAATGTCGTTTGTGCGTACGTGTGGACTATCGCCTCCACAAAGCAATGTGATTAGTTTTTCATCATTAAATAACATGTATGATATATTTAAGTGTGTTTAAATGGTTAATATGATACAAATGATTATATGATAATTTTTTAGAGATAAAATAATATTTACTTTCTTTCCATAATGAACATTGTAAAATGAAAACAACACACCTGTATACGTAAGACTTACTGTCTTCATGATTGTAATGTAGTTCATTATACAAATACGCATATAAGGAATATATTTAAAATTATAATTAATATATAAAATTGATTATTATTTCATTAATATTATTCTATAAATTATGGACTAATGTAACTTTTACTATTGATATCATACCAAATTCATTTTGGACTCATGTTCCAAATATCATCAAAACATCTAATGTGAACTTAAAAAATTAATTAATTATTATAAAATGGTAATATGTGGTATAAAAGGGAAAATAAACTTGAAAAAAGTTCTCAAGAAATTAAATAATTAACACAATTTTATTATCCATGAAGATAAAGAACATACATGATGAATCAGACTCAAGGTAAGGGTCTTCATCTCAATCTCCTTTCATTAAAGCATATTTTGATGTTATACAACCACCTTAGTTTATGAGGTGAATATAAAACCCCATTTGAAATTATATATCATTAATTTATTTTTTAATCATGTCATTTAATTTTTTTAAACTTTTATTCTTTCACGACGCTTATGATTTAAATGTTCAAAGTGGTATGAGACACCATGATTGTTTAAAGATTTAATTATCAAATATTTTTCTCCATGTCAATATTATTGATATTTTTATATTTATTTATTTATATGGATATAAAAGTATTTTAAAAGAAATTTTATTTATATTTTTAATTTCATTAAATGGTTTTCAAAAGGAATAATTTTAGGTGTTTTATAAAGAATGTTCTGAAAAAGGACAAAAATAATGTTCTATTATTAACATACACGATGACAATGATGCTTCCACCACCATGACTATTATTTAATTTATATCTTCCATTTCAAGATTATATGTATTCTTAAATGAAAATCAATATTTCTATTTATATTGTGTATTTTGGTATTGAATTTGTTTGAAATGAACGGTGTATTTTGTATTGAAAATGGGATTTTGAAATAAAATGGTATTTCAATATCTGAATGTGATTTGCATACAAGTTTAAAAGATATTTTCAAATGACTAAATTTTTTATTAATTCTTTGTTTCTTGGAAATTATAAATTATGGGTGTTCCCTGATAGCAATCAAATGTATTGGGTACTTCAGAGATGGAAGTCGATCATATGGTTATTCCATTTATAAGGGTTCTAAAAAGGTTCTAGGTGATGATATCCCAGGGTACCTACAAGAATTTTTTATTATATATAATTATTTTTTATGGGAATCTTGTTTTCAAAAAGGTAAAATAAATGATATTTCTAAATTAATTATATTTACCATTATGGGTGAAATGTTATGTTTTCAATGAAATATTTTTTCCAGGGTTTTCATGATTTTACTAAACTAATGGTTTCCATTATTTTTATATTCCATACTAAACTTTTTTATCATACTTATTTATAAAATATTTTTATAGGGTTTAAGGGATAATAGAGATAAAGATGAGATCAAGGTGAAATTTATGAGGATATGTCATGAAAATAAAATATGTTTTATTTTAACAAGGTATCCTTTATTGGAAAAATGGTTACTGAGTATAAATGTCCACTTGTAATTTCTAGTTTTACTATGTAAGGTTTTTTTCTAACTCTCGAAAAATATAAACCTAAAATATATTAGGGAATTAATAAAAATAAATTTTATTCAAAAGTAACTAGAATATGTAATGTTTAAGGTTGGTTCCTTATAGTTGGTATTATATCTAGGTTTAAAAAACATTGAATATTATAATATTTCCTTAAGAGTTAGGGATATAATAATGAGTTTATAATTTTCAGGTTGATCATAAGTTTAGTTTCTTAGAAAATCTTTTCAGGATTTTATTTATGAAAATTTAAGGTGACTAATAGTATTATTGGAGGCATTCATTTTTGAGGTAATTATGGGTTTTTACTTTTTGGGATGCCAAATGAAAGGTCTGAGATCACCATTGAGGTTAAGGCATATTAAAGTTATTTTGATGATGTTTATTAGATTTATATGATTTTATAAGGATTATATTAATACAGTTTTAGAAAAAATACAACCCGCAATATGGGTGAAAACATGTTGCATCTTGCAAGGCTGTGGGAATCGAACCCACAACCGAAGGGCGATAAGGGTGCATCACCTACCACTAGCCTATGTGAAGTCCTAGTTAAAATTATTTTTTATTTTTATTTATGTTATTTTATAGATGAAGAATGATTTTATTTTGGGAACATATGTTTTATCAAATAGATAACCTTAGGATTGGAAAATAATTTGGTGATTAGTGATTAATGTTTTTTGAGAATATTTTTTATATTTTGATAATCCTATAAGATTAAGATAAATTGAATACCATGGGTTTTTTGAGTAATTTTAAGGATAGTTCTTTATTTAATGGTATATGATGAGAATTTATTATTACTGTTTAATTTTGGAGATTAATGTAGTTTTTTCATCAGATAAAGGTTTATTCTTTTTGAGAATTATCTTATCTTATCCTAACCATTTTGATTTCGGTTAATGCCTAAATACTAGAGGAATATATTTTTATCATTTCATGTATTATGTGATTATCTATAAGTTTATTATAGTGCTTTAAGTATAAAAAAGTCATCGTAAATACTCATCATTTGGTAAAAAATATGATTTTGGGGTGGAAATTGATTAAAAGATGAAACTCTAATTTTAAAGTATGTATATTTTCTTATGTTCTTAGTCATGGTAGTAAAATAATTACTCAACTATAAGAAAATAATCTTAAAACAATAACTCTATCCATTTTATTTTATAACTAATAAATCAATGACCATTTAACTCATCACAGATTTATGGTTTTTTTATTTTTAAATTTATAATGATCATGTTCTCTATCACTATTCTTGAAAACTTAGTCATTTGTTTTATCTTATATTTCCATGTTTTCTTACATGGGACCCTAGTTTTTTTATCTCTAGTGGCCTTCATAATTCCATTTCTCTCTTTTTAAGTATAGTTTTTATTAACCCTTTTTCTGATGTGTCATTTCAATAAAGGTCATATGAATAGTCAAACCACAAGTTTTTGATCCTGAGTTCAAATTGTGAGGATGAAATTTATTAAAGGGGGGAGAATTTAATATCATGAGATTTGAAAAAAGAATTACTATGTTTGATAAAGCACGTGGTATGCTGCATTGAGCTTAAACAAAAAAACTAAATATTATTATTTAAATGTAATCGTCATAACATACCTGTTAGAATATAGGGCATAAATGGAATAAACTAAATTAGTAAAAAAAATTATAGATGTATATATAATTATTTTACCTATTAATTATAAATTAAATTAAAACCCTTTTTAAAATAAAGGTATATATTTTTCTAAAAAAACTATTTAAATGTGCGCACGTATGTTTTATACCAAAAAATAAACAAATCACTATTGTTGGATTATATTAATGAAATATATATATGATATATTCAATAGAATGTTTAAAATTCATCTTATGTGTTTTATAGACATGATATAAGAATAAATAAAATTTTATGCATAAAAGAAGTATTTTTCTAAAAAGGTATTTTTCACCTTTTTGTAATGTCCGGGGTTTTTGGAACGGGTCAAAATCCTCTCCCATTTTGAATTTTTGAATGTGTCGGTATTCCAATTTTTTCGATCACTATAACCTAATTACATGTTTTCTATCAACCCTATATCTTTTTCTCGGATGATTTTACAGTCTTGGAGAGTTCCTTGGGTATTCAAATGGATTTTGTGTGTATCAGAGGCCCAATGACCAAGATTTGGAGTTGCAGGATGAGGCACACAGTTTTGGTAAAACCATGAAGCCTCTTACAGCTAATTGTGTGGCCCAAATTTGTATAGCTGGATGATTTTAAAAAATGTGTGGGTTTTGGTGAATGATTTTTGGTCCATATATGTAGTTTTTGATAGAGGAATCACACTCAGTTTTCACATGATTTGGAAAATTGTGCGGAATAGGAGGTTTGGGCAGTGGGTGTTGCATGGTTGGCACACAGTTTTCCAAGTCATGTGATCCAACCATGCACCTCATTAAAGAGGAAAAATTATTGAATTTCACTCATTTCTATTAAACCCCGTTTTCCTTCTCTTTCTCCTCCCATGCATGGTCCTCCTCCAATCCATCAACGGGGTGTTTCTTCTCTCCTCCTAGGGTGTGAGATAACTTCCTAATCCAACCTCCATTTGTCAATCCATTGGGTGTGTTGGATATATCTGAGTAAGGCTCTCCTCGCCCATGGCTCATTTCTTCCTAACTCTCATCTCAAGCATCACTAAATCCATGTGATCCATTCTGCTTTATTTTCATGGCATTGGATGGAAACATCAATTTCTTATAAACCACTTGGAGTTAGAGGCTAATATAATACATCCCGACAACTACAACTACAAGTTAGGTGGTGAATAATTTTATTTATGCTTTCACAAGTGTTAGGGAGGATGCCATTTAGCATGTAGTTGTGTTGACCGAGTGAGAGCCTTGTAAATTAATGGTTACTTTTAATTTATTAAATTGAAGATTATGAGATGTTGATGGCCAAGATTTCATAAGTCTATATGTGGTTCTATTTAGTCGAGAGGCATTATAACTTGGGTCTATTAAGCCGGGGTGTGTCCTTTTTATTAAATTAATCTATTTAAATTAAATTCCATTGTTTGTTTAATTATAGATGTACAATTCAATTTCTCTAAATTGTTTTATTTAATTAGAGTTATTTAATTCGATTATATTTAATTTTCTATTTAATTTGATTGAATTATTTATATATATGATTTTATTGTGATATAATTTTGTGATCCATGGGATCATGATGGGCTCAGACTGGGGGATTGAGGTTGCATGGCCATCAAGATTGAGGCGATGTGATCATATGGTATGGCTTGTCTTGGGTTACTTGAGTGATGTTAATCACATTATTGGCTTGTCTTTGGAATCTTTTTTTTTTGTGTTTTATGTTTGGTGAAGTTTGTAATTTTGATGTGTTTGAATTATGTATTGTGCGGTTACCACTAACCTATAAAGTGGCTTTTAGAAAATTAAAAAAAAAAGAGATTTGGAGTGTGACTCAGTCTCTGGATTGAGGTAGTAAGGCCATCAGATTTATGGTTTGACCTGTAATATTGGATGGAAAGACCATCGGATTTGAGCGACATGGTCACAGGGGAATGAGGTTCTAGTTGGATGTATATTAGGTACTATGTTTGTGATGCAACTCACCCATGATGACCAAAGTGCCGATTGGAGTTGTGTGCACATAGGTTCACTCATTGATGAGGTGTTTTTGACCACTCAGGTGGGTAGAGGCACCTGATAGTGTGTCTTAGGTATTTGGTTTGGGGTCATTGCTGTAAAAAGCCACAGGGAAGGTGAGGAGACTTTAGATGATAGTGTTGAGGATATCAGTTAGGTGATGGGGCTCCCCATATTTATGCCATTGGGACAAGTCTATTTTGGGAGGATGGTTATCTCCATTCCTTGGGATGTCGTGCTATGAGCTGATAATGAATTTATTCGAGGAAAGATATCATTATGCCTTCAGATGTTGGGCTTCAAACCGTCAGGTTCTTTCAAGTAGGGGTCCAAGGGAAAAGAATTTATTTGTTTGGGTAGGCCTTCGGGACGTCAGTGACTTTATTTGGGACATGAGGTGTCAGTTTTAATGAGGGGTTGTGTTACTTATTCCGAGGTTGGACCTGAGGGTTCACCTGGACTTTCTATATTAGGGTTTTCCTTGGGGTTAGGATAAGGAACCTATTCACTAAATTATTTTGGCATTGTCTGAGGTAAGTTATGGATACCTAGTGTATTTTGAGATCTTGGGAAGCTCGTGTTTACATTAAGAATGTGCTTTTTATTTATTCTTAGTTCACCCCTTCTTAAACACTTATGTTGGGATTGAAAATGTGGTTCATATCCTACAAGGACTCATTCTCAAACCCTACACTGGCCCTTTGGGGAATGTGTAGAATTTATGGTTTTATGTTTAGGTAAGGTTTCGAGATTTGGATATAGATCCTAGTTGAGTTGGAATGGATGTAGGGAAGGGGAACTTGATGTTCCTACATCAACTGGAGTTTCTATTTTTTTTCTTTTTTATTAGCATTTTACTTTTATGTATGTATTGTACTAAGGTCAGCCATGGGTGACCCTCCTTTTTGTTGATATATATGACATTTATGTATGGATGATTTTTTTAGTAGTTGAAAGTGGTATGCTGACATGTTTATTTATTTCCACTTATTTTTTTATTATTGTTTCCGATATTGTATGTTATTGATTGTGCTTCTACCATTGGCGGGTTTGGATCAAGTCTACAGATTCTTTTCTTCCACTACATGTTATATATATATATAATGATACCATTATTATATCTTCCCATGAGGGTATAAAACCCCCGCTTCTCTTCCTTTACACCCTTGCTGCTAGTAGATAGCCTTTGGAGATTGGAGAGGTGCACCTAACGCTAGTGACACCCAGCCCGAAAGCACTATTTATGTGGCTAATCAGGTCAAGGATGATACAGATGGTATCATAGGTGTTTATTTTACCTATTTTATTAGTATTAATATTTGGGTTATGGTAAACAAGAGATTAGTATATTGTCATAATTAGGTTTAGAACTCGTTCTTGGGTGTCTGAAGCCCCATGCATGGGGGAAAGACTCAGTTGTCAGGGGTGTAAACAATTTTCTTTTTTTCTCAATTTACAATTTATATGATTTCCACCCTGATTTTTATCCTGGTAATATGATTTGTTACCTATTATAACATGTGATATTTGGACAGGTACAACATAGAATGAGATATTGGACCCTTGTCCTGACATGAAAAGGGGTGATTGGGATGCATACTTATGCTTTTGTTTAGGAACACAGTAAGATGTTTTAAATTATATATTCATGTGCCTTTGATATAAAATTCTTTCAATTTACATTGGGGACCTAGATTTCTCTAAGAGGGGTTTATTTTTTTAAAGTGTTAACAAAGGGAACTGAGTGGTGTTTTCCTACCTATCTTATCCTTAGTGACATCTTACTCAACCAACCTAGGAAAGTGGACCCAATGGGATTTTTTTGATGTAATATATATATATGGGGGGATTTAACTTATAGGAGTAGGTAAGTATGATGGTATGGGGTGATGTTGATCACCAGGTTGGGTTATGTGGTCATCAGTTTGAGGTTACATGTTTCGTCAGGACGGGCGTGGCCCATGTCATATTTGACACTTTCCTCTATTGAGGGCGGGTAATGAGGCCAAGAGGTCAGGATACCATGGGGCATTGTTTTATGGGGAGGGTTAAGGGTAGTAAGTTTCCACTTCTTATTACTGATTCCCCTATTTGTGTTTTTTTATATATACTATCTAGTATGTCTTACCATGTGATGGTATTCAGCGGGTTGCCACCTAAACGATTCGGATGGAGTGTCAGGTGGTTTATGGTTTAGTACTAAAGGATCATGAGTAGTTTGAGACCTCTATGGGTATGGAATATCATGAGCTACAGGTATAGACTCAGGCTCAGGTTCCAGTGCAGGCGGGCTGGACACCAGACTGGATATCCTTTGGGTTGTGGCTTGACCGGCTCCAAGCAACCCTAGTGTAACACCCCAAGATTTCATAGTAAGTTATTTTCTTTAAAATAATTCAATACATTGCACTATACACAACACCGAGTTCGAGCGCACCATGAATTACTAAACTAGCCATTCAAAAAGCAGTTATGAATAGTATTAACTAAATTTTGAATTTTATATACTCCATATAATTTCAAAATACATATTATGTGTTTCTTATACATAATATAAGAACATATTCATTTTTTCAGATAACAGAAGTATTTTTCAAAAAATAAATTTTTACCACCTTTTAATGGAAAACCCTTTTTAAAAAAATATTTGACACGTTTATATATTCAATTTAATAAAATTGAATTATTCTTTAAAATAGGGACAAAAAAATTTATTTTGGATAAATTTTTGGTGCTTCTCTGATAACTTTCATATTTTGATGAATACTGAAAAATACTAAATTTTAATTGAAAACAAATTTTTTAATTAAAATAATTTATAGTGTTAAATTATGAATTTCAATGGTTTAAAAGTATAATTAGATTATTTGTATCATTTAATACAATTTAGTTCATTATATGTAATTTCACATTTAAATTTAACATAAACACATATCAATCTTTTGATAGTTTTTACTTTTAAAAAACCTGCTTTTCGGATTCGACAACGGGAATTAATTTTAAATAAATTAATGAAAATTAATTGTTTTGAATTTGGTAAAATAGAATGTATTTTTGAATTCGGAATATCAAAATTATCTTAGGGTAAATTTTTGGTATTTTTCTAAAAACATTCAGTTTTTGATGAATAGTGAAAAACATTGTGTTATTGTATAAAACCAAATTTTTATTTAAATAATTATTTATTTTATTTAAATTTATTTTAAGTAAAAATGGATATATAATACCTATAAAATTTCAATTTATTCATTGGAGTCATTTTATAATAAAATTAGATGTATAAAATTTTATTGAACTTTTTACCGTCTTTTACCCACATTCTAGGAGCATTTGAAAATTTGCATAAATCTTAATTTTACAGCTTTTGTGAGTTGAATTTAAAAAATCCAAGAGACACAGTTAATATAAATATGTAAAATGTGGTGTAATAAATTGAAAATAATTTTTGGTGAAAAGTAACTTTTGACATTTATTTAGCACGGATAAAAGTAAATAGGGTAATTAAAGGTAAAAATGATTTTATAATTACCCTAACACATGTCCTAATTCTATTGGATATGTGTAATTCGCCCAAAATAACCTTAGGAATAATATATGATCCTTTTTTTCCACTTGGATTAGATTAAGACATTAATTATTATTTTATTTAGAGAAGAATTAATAGTGTTAAATTCAAAGTTTAATAACTAAACAATTTTTAATATAGAGTTACACACAATATAAATTCTACTATAAATATTCATTAGAAAGATAAAACGATTTCTTACATAATGGTATTTTATTTATAATTTTTAGACATTAAATAATTTAATTTATTTGTTACACAATAATGATGCAGTAATTACCTTATTAAGGAAATATTAAAATAATTGATATTATAAATATCCAAATAAATTTAAATTGAGACTTCTGATGAATTACACTATTTTTATAGGTTCATGTGACATGTCAGGGTTGATTAAATAAATTTTATTCTAAGTTATAATGTTTTTATGGATTTCAAAAAAATCAAATACTAAATAGTTTCAAAATTGACATAATTGAGTTCTTAAAACAAATACTATATTATTAATTTATATAATATTCCTAAAAATATAAGGTTTGGAAAAAGGGATTATATAAAGTTATATATATTAATAATTAACCACTGGGGGTTTTATTGGTAGTTTATAGTATGTTTATTAACCATAAAATATAAAAATACAAAGAGACATGGTAAATGTCAAACTATTTAACTAAGAGTTAAAACTAAAATATAAGGTCAAAATGTTAACCTAAACCTATCTAAAACATCTTGGCTGAGATACTTTCTACCCATACCAACCTTAACTTATAAATAATTTGTTTTTGAGCAATTATAAACCGAAAATTATTTTATTAAAAAATAATATTTCAAGCTTTTCCTAAAGTGACCCTCACCTCTCTAATAAAAGGGCACGTCCCCTTATCTTAATTTCACACCTCCAAAGCCATTTGGATCATCCAAACCCTGCCCAAATATCTTCCTAACTTCACTCAATTCAACCTAGATTACTTACTTTTATCAGAAATCCAACCTATGGATCCCTTTTGATTAACTCAAAAGGAAACACCCGAAGAAGAGGTAATAATTTCACCACGCTCTTTCAAGTTCTTTTCTTATTCTTCCACTTCCTATTTACTTTTTTGTTCCCATACCAAAATAAAAAATCAATTACCTTCTACATACTGTGATGTTATTATAAATATGGTACACCCATATTTTCTATACTATCCATCCTATAAATGAAAAAGTCACCATACGCGCGTACGTACGGCTTGCCGTCTTCACATCGTGGTGTAGTTTGTGATTCAAACACATCATTATTTGAATGGGTATAATAAGGAGTATAACTGATGAAAATAATAAATATAACATGTTAATGATTCTTTATATATGATATACCATCCAATTTCATAATATTTCACCATCAATATAATGATATTGTCGCTCGTGCGTACGTACGACTTATCGTCTCCACAAACATGATGAGATTCATTCCCCATTGTAATCATTCAAGAATAATTTTAATTTTATTATTAAAAATAATGTTTATGAACTTAATATCATTCTTTATATTAATCAAATATATCCTATACATACCAAAAATTACTTACGTAACAAAACATATAAAGGAAAATGAATCAGTTAACAACCAAAACAATGATACTATTGAAATATCATTAACAAAGCAATATTAGAAGATCATATATGATATCATATTTAGGAATTTGGTTCTTGTATAATTTAATAAAAATTATTTCACTATTATACAGGAGTTTAACATACCATATAATAAGGAAAAGTACAAGGTAAGGGGTTTCTTATCTCACTTTAAATTCCGTGAGATTTCCGTTGTTCGCCACTTATTTATTGCATGTAGTGTATTGTGTACTACCATTTGATATATATATTATCATGATTCTCTTTATATTCATGGTATTATGTGATTCATTTTGTGGTTATTAACTTTTGGTCATACGACTCGATATATTACTATGTGTTAAGGGGTTTTCATCTCACTTTTATTCTCTTGAGATTCATGCAATATTTTCCACTATTAACTTTTGTGTGGTGTATGTACTACCCATGATTGTATTTTTTTTCCTAATATACTTTAATTTATGGGTATTTTCATTATCATTGGATGATACTTCTTTAATTGGTTGTATGTTTCGTATGTTACCAAATCGGTAAGGGAATTTCAATTTTCAATTTCCACTCATTTGGTTTTATGAAAACTTCATTGATTACTTTACTCCAAGATTATGTGTAAAATCACTATTTGAGTACTTATGTAGTAATTTTCACTCCCCTTTGTGTGGATATACTTTTGATTCACATAATCACTAAATTTTTGAATTCTCAAGTCATCAATATAAACTTGATAAGAGTACTTTTAAATCAATTTCTATTCATTGAGTTAAACATCCAAGTCGTTGGTGTTGTTTTTACAAGAATATGTGTGAATGTACTCTGATTGATTTAAAATTAATATCCAATAATATTGAGTGTATTTATATTTTTCACACATAATTATGTCATTTATTTATCCTTAACCTAAGGATACAGTCTTTATAAATGAATTCATCTCAACTTACATTCCCTTGAGACTTCTATGTTGTTATGCTCCAATTCACTTTTATTTGGTGTATATACTATAATTTGACATAGTATATCTTGAATCCATTTATTATCCTGATATTATATTTTTATTACCTCAATTATTTGTATTCAATCTTCTTTCATTTGGTTAAGAACTCTAACTAAAATATCATTTATATGTTTTATAAATTTATTCTTTTAAATCATTCTCATTAATTTCCATGTTTTCGAAATGGTTTTTAGGTTTTATTTATATGGAAATTAATGTTTTAAAATTGAAATTCCTTTTAAAAGTTTCAAAGTGATATGGGAAACTTTGATTCAAAAATCTATTTTAAACAGCTTCTTGATAAATAGTGAGACTTTTAAATGTTTTCATGAAAAAGGGATATTTATTTCAAATATTTTTTCTGGTCATTTTCAACTATGTCAACATCCTTTACGGGATATTATTATTGATTGAGGTTGATTTATTATGATACAAATCTTTCATACTTTATTGAAGGTTTTGTGATATGTTTGACTATGGATGTGTTATTTTTATACCATCCATGGTTTATGGATAAAGTATTTACATTTCTTATGCTAGTTTTAATACGAATGTTTATTTTATGTTTAAACCTTTTCATATGAGGAATGAATTGGACTTAGTAAGTGAAGGGTGGAGCCTGCTATAGCTCTTATATGCATTAGTAGGTCTCATGAGACCAACTAGTGTCTGGGAACAAGGCCTTGATGAAATCTTATTTGTAGTCTTGGCACAAGGCCTTGACTATATGGTTATGAAGTCTGTCATTATGCATTACATCATCATGAAATTGGATACTGATATTGCATTTGATTATTCAACTAGTAGAATACCAATGTAAATAAGTAAATGGAATTATTTGATTTATATTGGCCATATTATGCATAATTTTATGTATACAAGGCTTATGTTTTAGTCTTATACATTGTCTTAAATGTTTATGCTTATTTATGAAAGTTTCTGCTATATTATTAACCTTACTGAGCATCTGAGCTCACCCCTTTCCATGTTATATTTTTCTCAGGATATGAAGAATTATATTATGAATGATCTGTAGAGATAGTCTAATGGATATGAATGTGGTCAATAGAGACAATGTTTTTGTTATTTTTCATTTTATAATGTAACTAAAACCTTATAAATGTATCTAGTACTTACAAGGCTAATAACCTGATCGGTCTTTAGGGATTTTATCCCTTGTGATCATGACAATGTTATGTAATAATGCACCGACTCTGGGTAACTAGGGTTGGGGCGTTACAGTTTGTATCAGAGGAAGTTTTGTACAAGACTTGGAAGCTAGATTTATAAAAAAACTCTGACTATAAAACACTACCCTATGATAGACATTGAGGATTAATATACAAGAACATCCAAAAAATTGTTAATGTAAATATTATGTGGGTTTTCCGAGCAATGAATCTCTGTCTAGATAAGAGTAGGTAGAGGCAGTTCTGGAACTGATGTACCTAGGAGTGAAATTTCTGACAAGGAGTTTTGGGCGTGACCCGGGGTATCCTGGTACACAACAACGGGCCTTGTTGCACTCTTGGTTACGACACTCCCACGAGATTTGCTTAGGATAATTTATATTTTATTTACAAACTGATTTGAAGGATTTTAATATTAGATGAGAATAAATAACCTTGGTTAATCCTAAGGTGTTTTAGATTTAAAATAAGGTGTTATGATATTCTCTAAATAATTTTATGACTCACACTATGCTTTCTTGTGTTATTCAATGGCTGGATTCCAAGGAAGACACAATAACATTGAACATGATGTACAAGGTGGGAACGGTGGTGGAAATGAGCATCGAAATAGATTATTGATAGGTGTAAGAGATATCGTGTTCATGCTGAATCAATTTTCCAAAAATATGATCCACAACATGTGTATTAACCAAATCTCAGACTCAACAAAGAAGAGAAAGGTGGTTAATGATAAGAGCTCCAGAAGTGGAGACCATGGAGAAAAGAAAGCTCAATTTCCATCATGCAGGAAATGTGGAAACAGACACCTAGGAAAGTGTCTCAATGGAATAAATAAATGCTTTATGTGTGGGAAATAATGACATAAAGTAAATAATTGCCTAATGAAAAATGAGGAGTACTAAGGAATAAAATAAAAATGATCTCAAGAATCTATTTATAGTCATTTGTCGTAAATGTGCAGGACCTGTACATTGCTCGAGTGAATCCCCCATTCTATAGGATTACCTCTTAGTCAAAGAAGAACCTATGTGGAAATAAATTGATGGAAAATGTTTAAAAGTATTAGTTCTCTTTATTGACGGCTTTACTTTGGAAAAATTTTATCTTGTATGTGTAACCCTACAGTTTATTATGTGAAAATGCTATTTTAGGAAGAATTATCTTTTCTATTTTTGATATAGTTATAAATAACCATTTTTGTTTATATGATCCTTGAATTTGAGGCAATTACAAGTTATAAAATTTTGGGATAAAAATGCGAGGTATGAGATAGAATTTGTGGTGAAATTATGTTATGGTCATTTTGAGGAATTTATCTCATTTTGGGAATTTAATAAAATATAATATTTTAAAAAGGAAAACACGCGGACCGTGTGACAACCCATCACGTCAGAAAAAGATGCAGGAATCGAACCCACAACCAGAGTACGATTGGGATTTATTGCCTACCACTGGACTATGTGAATTCCCTGGTTAGTGTGACTAATTATTTTTAGTTAAATGACTTTATTGATCAATTATAATTTTATTTGGGATCTTATGTCTTATCAAATGGATATCCTTAGTATAGGAAAATGATTTGGTGATTAAGTGATAATTTTTATTTTGGAAAATGTTTTCTTCGCTAGGAACACTATATGCCTAAGGAAAATAGAATACTATGGTATTTCATTTGAGGAGTAATGGTTGATTTTTATCAATGTTTTTTATTGTGTATTTATAGGGATTTTGGTTATTGATGGAAATGATTAACCTATCATAGAAGATATGTGATTAGGTTAATTAATTTTATGTATGTGACTTTAAGAGTAGTCGATGTTATTTGGAGATACAATTTAATGTAGAAGACTACGTAATCAAATTATTCTATGTTTTCAGTTTCAATATTAGTTTGGATTATATTAAAAGATTTTAAGGACAATTGTTTATTGAATGGTAATTATTAAACATTGGGTATTGTTGGTTTAATTTTAGAAATTAAGATTGGTATTTCTTTCTCTAAAGGATTATCCTTTTTGGATCATATTATCTTATACCAACCATTTTGGTTTTGGTTAATCAATAAAGAAAAGGGAAATATATAGTTTATCTTTTGTGGATCATGTGATTCTCTAGAAGTTTATTCTAGCGCTTCAGATGTGACCAAGTCATCTTGAATACTCGTCGTTTGAAAAAAAAGATGAGTTGGTGGTAAAAAAATTTAAAGGATGAAACTCTACTTAAAAATTAAGTATATCTCTTTATGTTCTTTGTCAATCCCATAAATAAATTCCTCAACTTTATGAAATGGAACTTAAAACAAAAAACATTGTCTTTTAACTTTTCCTACTGGGTAACTAATGACCATTTATCCCATCACAAGTTGGTGGTTTTATTGTTGTTAAATTTCTCTTGATCATGTATTCTATCACTCTCTATCAGAACTTGACACTTAGTTTATCTTCCATATCCATGTTTTCTTACATGGGATCGTAGTATGGCTTATCTAGGGTGACCTTTGTACTTCTCGTTATTTCTTTTAAAGTGATATTTTTGTTGACTCTTTTTCCGATGTTGGAATTTAAATGATGTTCCGAAGCCCAATTTTAAAATTTCAAGGACTCAATTTCTAAATGGGGGAAGAATTTAACACCTCAAGATTTCATAGTAAGTTATTTTCTCTAAAATAATTCAATATCTTGTGCTACACGCAACACCGAGTTGGAGCGCACCACGACTTATCAAACTAGCCGTTCAAAAAGAGGTTATTAATATTATTAACTAAATTTTGAATTTTATATACTCCATAAAATTTCATAATCCATATTATGTGTTTCTTAGACATAATATAAGAACAAATTCATTTTTTCAGATAAAAGAAGTATTTTTCAAAAAATGTAATTTTACCACCATTTAATGGAAAACCCTTTTTAAAACCAATATTTGACACTTTTATATATTCAATTTAATTAAATTAAATTCTTCTTTAAAATCGGGATATAAAAAATTTATTTTTGATAAATTTTTGTTACTTCTCTAATAACTTTCATATTTTGATGAATACTGAAAAATACTAAATTTTAATTAAAAATATATTTTTTAATAAAAATACTTTTTAGTGTTAAATTATGAATTTTAATGGTTTGAAAGTATAATTATATTATATTTTTTATTATTTAATACAATGTAAGTCATTATAAGTAATTTCACATTTAAATCCGACATAAACACATGTCAATCTTTTGATAGTTTTTACTTTTTAAAAACCTGCTTTTCAGTTTTGACAACAGGAATTAATTTTAAATTAATTAATGAAACTTATATGTTTTTAATTTGGTAAAATAGGATTTATTTTTGAATTCAGAATTTCAAAATTATCTTAGGGTATATTTTTGGTATTTTTCTAAAAACATTCAAATTTTGATGAATAGTGAAAAACACTGCTTTATTGTTTAAAATAGACTTTTTATTTAAATAATTATTTATTTTATTTAAATTTATTTTTAGTCAAAGTAGATATATAATACCTATATAAGTTCTATTTATTCATTGGAGTCATTTTATAATAAAATTAGATGTATAAAATATTATGGAACTTTTTACCATCTTTTACCCACCTTCTACGAGCATTTGAAAATTTACATAAATATTAATTTTACCGCATCTGTGAGTTGAATTTCAAAAATCTGAGAGACACGGTTAATATTATTAATAAAAATTTGGTTCAATAATATGAAAATAATTCGCGGTGAATAGTAACTTTTGACTATTATTTACCACAGTTAAAAGTAAATAGGGTATTTAAAGGTAAAAATGATATTATAATTATCTTAACACATGTCCTAATTCTATTTTATAAGTTTAATTCGACCAAAATAACCTTAGTAATAAAATATGATCCTTTTGAACCACTTGGATTAGATTAGGACATTTATTATTATTTTATTTAAAGAAGAGTTAAAAGTGTTAAATTCAAGTTTAATAAGTAAAGCATTTTTAATAGTGAGTTACACACAATATAAACTCGACTATAAATATTCATTAGAAATATAAAAAGATTTTATACATAATGGAATTTTATTTTTAATTTTTAGACATTAAATAATTTAATTTATTTGTGACACAATGATGATGGAGTAATTATCTTATTAATGAAATACTAAAATAATTGATAGTATAAATATCCAAATAAATGTAAATTGAGACTTATGATGAATTACACTAATTTTATAAGATAATATTACATATTAGGGTTGATTAAATAAATTTTATTCGATGTGATAAGTTTTTTATGGCTTTCAAGAAAATCAAATACTAAATAGTGTCAAAATTGACATAATTGAGTTTTTAAAAAAAATACTATATTATTAATTGATATAATATTCCAAAAAATATAATGTTCTTGAAAAGGACCTAGATAAGGTTGTATATATTCATAATTAACCACTTGGGGTTTTCTTGTTAGTTTATAGTATGTTTATTCACCATATAATATAAAAATACATAGAGACATGGTAAATGTCAAACTATTTAACTAAGAGTTAAAACAAAAAGATAAGGTTAAAATGGTAACAAAAAATTGTATAAAACCTATTTTATGAGATAATTTCGACCCATCCCAATCTTATCTTCTAAATAAATCATTTTGGATCCATTAGATTCCAAAAATGATTTTATTATAAAATAATATTTCAAGATTCTCCTAAGTGGCCCTCACCTCACTTATAAAAGGGTACTTACCCTTCTCTTAATTTCACACCACAAAATCCATTTGTCTCAGCTAAACCATGACCAAATATATTCCTAACTTCCCTCAATTCAACCTAGAGTCTTTACTATTATCAAAAATCCAACCACAGGAGCCCTTTTGATCAACTCAAAAGGAAACACCCAAAGAAGAGGTAATAATTTCACCACCCTCTTTCATGTTCTTTTGTTTTTTCAATTACTATTTCATTTTTTTTCCATAAAAAAATAATAAATCCAGTACCTTCTACATACTGTGATGTTATTATAAATATGGTACAACCATATTCGTTGTTCTATACATCCTATAAATGACAAAGTCACTATACATGTGTACGTACGACTTACTGTCTCCACGTTATGGTGTAGTTTGTTATTCAAACACTTCATTATATGGATGGTTATAATAATGAGTATAATTGATGTAAATAATAAATATAACATGTTAATTATTATTTATATATGATATAACATCCAATTACATATGATTTCACCATCAATATAATGATATTGTCGCTCATGCATACGTACAACATACCGTCTCCATGAACGCGATGAGATTCATTCCCAATCATAATCATTCATGAATAATTTTCATTTTATGACTAAATATAATTTTTAGGAACTTAATATCATTCTGGATATGAATCAAATAGAGCCTATACATAACAAACATGATTTACATAACAAAACATATAATGGGAAACGAATCAGTTAACAACCAAAACAATGATAATACTGAAATATCATTAACAAAGAAATATTAGAAGATCATATATGATGTCATATTTATGTATTTGGTTCTTGTATAATTTAATAAAAATTATTTAACCATTATACCGGAGGATAACATACCTTATACTAAATAAAAGTACAAGGTAAGGGGTTTCTTATCTCACTTTTAATTCTGTGAAATTTCAATTGTTCGCCACTTATTTATTGCATGTGGTGTATTGTGTACTGTCATTTGATATATATGTTATCATTATTATTTTTATATTCATGTTATTTTTTGATTCAATTGGTGGTTATTAAATTTTGTTCATATGAGTCTATTAATTACAACGCGGTAAGGGGTTTTCATCTCACTTTTATTCTTGTGAGATTCATGCTAAATTTTCCACTATTACCTTTTGTGTGGTGTATGTACAGCCCATGATTGTATTTTTTGCATAATATACTTTAATTTATAGGTATTTAAATCATCATTGGAGGATTCTTCTTTCATGTGTTATATGTTTCTTATGCACCAAATCGGTAAGGGAATTTCAAATTCCAATTTCCACTCATTCAGTTTTACGCAAACTTCAATGATTACTTTACTCCAAGATTATGTGTGAAATCACTATTTTTTTACTTATGTATTAATTTCCACTCCCCTTTGTGTGGATATAATTTTGATACACATACTCAATCCATTGTTTAGTTCTCAAGTCATCGATATAAACTTGATAAGAGTAATTTTAAATCAATTTCTATCCATTGAGTTAAACATCCAAGTCATTGGTGTTGTTTTTAAAAGAATATGTGTGAATGTACTCTAATTTATTTACACTTAATATAAAATCATATTGAGTGTATTTATATTTTTTACACATTATTATTTCATTGATTTATCCTTAACCTAAGGATACGGTCTTTATAAAGGAATTCATCTCAACTTACATTCCATTGAGAGTTCTTTGTTGTTATGCACCAATTCACTTTTATTTGGAGTATATAATATACTTTGACAAAGTATATCATGAATACCTTTATTATAATGATATTATAATGTTTTTATTACCTAAATTATTTTTATTCAAGCGTCTCTCATTTGGTTAGGAACTCTAACTAAAATATCATTTTAAATGTATTAAAAATTTAATCTTCAAAATCTTTCTCATTAATGCCCATGTTTTAAAAATGGTTTTAAGGTTTTATTTATATGGACATTAATGTTTTAAAATTGATTTTTTTTTAAAATTTTCAAAGTGTTATGGGACACTTTGATTCAAAAATCTATTTTAAACAACTTCTTTATAAATAGTGATACTTTTAAATGTTTTCATGAAAAAGGGATATTTCTCTCATAGATTATTACTGATCATTTTCAACTATGTCAACATCCATTACGGGATATTTTTCTTTATCGAGGTTTATTTATTATGATACAAATATTTCATACTGTATTGAAGGTTTTGTGATATGTTTTATTGTGGATGAGTTATTTTTATACCATCCGTTATTTATGGATAAAGTATTGAAATTTTGTATTCTAGTTTTAATACGAATGTTTGTGTTATGTTTAAACCTTTTCATATGAGGAATTAATTGGACTTATTAAGTAATGGGTGGATCCCGTTATAGCTCCTCTATTCATCGGTAGGTCTAATGAGACAAACTAGTGTATTGGTACAAGACCTTGACAAAATCTTATTTGTAGTCTTGTCACAAGGCCTTGACTATGTGGTTATGAAGTCTGGAATTATGCATTCCATCATCATGAAATTGGATACTGATATTGCATGTGATTATTTGACTAGTATAATATCCATGTGAATAAGTAATTGGAATTATTAGATTTATATTTTCCATATTATGCAGAAGTTTATATATAAAAGTATTATGTTTTAGTGTTATACATTTCCTTTAATGTTTATGCTTATTTATGAAAGTTTCCGCTATATAGTTATCCTTACTGGGCATCTAAGCTCACCCCTTTCTATGTTTTATTTTTTCCAAGATGAGAAAAATTATATTATGACTGACCTGTAGGGATTTTATAAGGGATATGAATGTGGTCAATAGAGATATTGTTGTTTTTTTCATTTTACAATGTAATGTAAAACTTATGAATGTATATAATACTTCCAAGGCTACTAAACTGATCGGTCTTTAAGGATTTGATCCCTTGTGATCATGGCAATGTTATGTAATAATGCACTGACTCTGGGTAACTGGTGTCAGGGCATTACACCTGGTGTGGGTTATATGGGGTATCTATAGGGGAGATTAGGGAGTAGATCCTTTGATGTCATACCTTACATAGGAGTTCCAGTTTTAGCACCCACCGCTTTATCAGGGTGAGGGTGGTCCACAGGCGTGTGAGAATTGGATCAAGTCTATATAGATGATTTTCGGCCAGCTAGAGATGCCTACATGGTGGACGGTGAAACTGGAAACCTACATGATCATAGAACCAGCTAAGTGATAGTGGGACGTGCATTTTCAGGAAGGTGGACATGAGTAACTAACATGGAATGATTTTTTTGGCCTGGTTCTTCAATCATTTCTTTCTGGAGATGCTAAGGGAAGAGAGATCACATGATTTCTTGATCCTTCAGTTGGGTGACATGTTCGTCATGGACTATTAAGAGACGTTCACCGAATTGTCTCACTTCACACTGGACATGTTGAGTGATTTTACCTCAAGGGTGAGGAGATTTTAGTATGGTTTATGGCACATCATTATAGAGTAGGTAAACATATTTAGGTTAGATTCATTCTCATAGGTGATGAACTAGGTTATCATAGTTGAGGGATACTTTATGGACAGGTTATACTTGTTTTGAGCAGCAGCATCAGGTGATTTCAATAGTGAGGCATCAGATAATAGGATGTGAGGTTATGATGAGTTCCAGTAGGGAAGTCAGGCCAAGGAATCAACCAGACCACCTTGCAGTGGATCATCAACAATGTTCTTTCAGTGTGGGTAGCTAGGACATGTACGAACTTAGTGTTAGTGGCCTCTAATGGAGTTTCAGGAATGTAGAAAGGCCTGGAATCTCAAGAGTTTCTACATAAATCCTTATCAGAAATCCAAAAATTGGGGACCAAGATAGACTTAGGTGTCTGAGATCGGACCAGGATCCATTCCAGGTGTGGGTTTCTGAGCTTCAACTACACACTAAGGTCATCGAAGAGACAGCAGGACCCATTAGTGGGGTCAGTGGATAGTGGCTGGTACAACACCACATTGAGGTCAAGCTTTTCGTAGTTGGGCTTCAGTATAGGTGCATGTCATAGATCTTCTAGGGGCTGATCATTCTGGTGATCCAATGATAGTCAGAGTTACGCTATGGTAGAACCCTTGTTTTTATTTTTCTTTGGCATGGACTATTGAGGCATGTCTATTTTTGGTGCATGGGGTGTATTGGTTGTATGTATAGACTATCCAAACATTAGTTAGTAGGTTGGTACCACCTCTATTGCATTATATATATATGAGGACCATGGCCCCAAGACCTATATGTGATCATAGATGGATGTTTGTTTATTATTGTGTGTTGGCATCGAGGTGTCGAGGATATGTTGGTTACATTAGGTGTAATGGGATCTAGGAATCATTATAATGTGGTATGTGATTGAGGTGTGAGTCACCGAGACTTATTTGGGAATCTAATGAGATTTGGGACCTCGTTGGTTCCATGTGTGACATGGGAATGAGGAGGACACTGATGTAGTGTAGGATTTTGATGAGTGTAGGGTGTGACACAGGATCACGTGATGAGGTGTACTAGTGATGATACATCATGGGGGGAAATTTGAGTCCCAGGATGGTCAATGGACCATCAGTTTGTTTAAGCTTTGGGTCAGGATGCGACTTGGTAATTCACTCTAAAGGTGGGCATCCTTCTTGAGGTAGTTGACCTATACCCTTTAGACCAGGGTAGTCTGAGTTATTATCAATAGGATGGGTATGTTTGGTACCATATCATATTTTTGTTTGATAGATCAGTAATTATCCATGTTAAGGTGGGGAGATTTTAACATCCCAAGTTTTTAGAGGGGTCAAAATCCTCTCCCATTTTGAATTTCTGAATTTGTGGGTATGCCAATTTCTTTATTGATCATAGGAACCTAATTACATGTTTCCCATAAACCATATATCTTTTTTTTGGATGGTTTTAGAGTCTGGTAGAGTCCCTCGAGTGTTGGGATGTGTTTTATGTGCATCAGAGGCTCGAAGACCAAGATTTGGAGTTACAGGCTGAGGTACACAGATTGGGTAAAACCATGTGGCCCCTTCCAGCTAATTTTACGACCCAATTTTTTACTATATCATGGTTTTAAAAACCATTAATGTTGGGTAACATGGCCATGTGGCCTTGTATATAGTTTTTGATAGATGGATCATGCACGGTTTGTGCATGGGTTGGAAAACCATGAGGGGAAACTGTGTGGGCCTAGAACTTTGGGCAGTGGGTATCACACGGTTGGTGCATGGTTTTCCAAACCATACAAGCCAACCATGCATCTCATTAAAGATTAAAATTACCAAAATTACCTCCATTATATTAAACCCCCTTTCCTCCTCTTTCTCCTCCCATGTGGGGTCCTCCTCCAAGATGATAGTGGGGTGCTCCTCCTATCCTTCTAGGGTGTCAGCTAACTTCCTTGTTCGACCTTTATTAATCGATCCATCAGGTGCGTTGGATCCATCTCGATAAGGCTCTACTCAACCATGCCTCATTTATTCCTTCATATCACCTCACAAACGACTAAATATGTGCAATCCATTTCCCCTATTTTAATGTTGTTTGACAAAAACATCAATTTATTTTGAACCACTTCGAGTTAGAGGCTAATACCAGATATGCCTACATATATGACTCAAAGGTAGGTGGTGTATACCTTTCTTTATGTTTTCAAAATTTTAGGGGTGGGGATTTTAGCATGTCGTTGTGTTGACTGAGAGATACCCTTGTATATTAATGGTTGCTTTTAATTTTTTAAATTGATCTTTGTGAGACATTGATGGCAATGATTGCAAGAGTCTACATGTGGTTTGAGTCGGGTGAGATGCATTGGTCCTTGGAGAGGTTAGTATGGAGTATGTCATTTTTATTAAAGTTATCCATTTATATTAAATCAATTTTTTTTAATTTGAGATTTACAACTCAATTTCATGTAATCATTTTATTTAATTTATACTTATTCAATTCAATTATTTTGAATTGTTTTTTATTTTAATTGATTTATTTCTATATATGATTCTATTGTGATATAATATTGTGATCCATGGGATCATGACAGGCTCAAACCGAGGGATTGAGGTGTCATGGCCATTATGATTAGACGATGTGATAGTCTAGTTATAATTGGCCCAGGTTACATGAGCAATGTTAATTGTAGGATTGGGTGACTATGCCATCAGATTGAGGTCTCAAGGCCGTTTGGTTGAGGGAATGGCATGTGATATTGGATGGAAGGGCCGTTGGATTTTAGCGACACGTTCACAAGGGAATGAGGTGCTAGTTGGATGTGGATGAGGTAGTATTTGGTGACCCCACTCACTCGTGATGGAAAAAGCACTAATCGGACTCATGTGTACACATGTTGACATAGTGATGAGGTGGTTTTAACCACTCTTATGGGAAGAGTCCCCCATTATTGTGGATTAGGTATTTGGTTAGGGGGTGTTTTCCATATAAATCCATGTCAAAGGTGAGGAGCCTTTGTATGATAACATTGAGCTTATCGGTTTGGGGATAAGGCTCTCTGTATTGAGGCCATTGGGCCTAAACTATTTTGAAGGGATGGAGATCTTAATTACTCAGGACATCATGTTATGAGAAAAAAATGGTTTTATTTGAGGATAGATATCAGTGTGCCTCTATAAATTGGGCTTCGAGCCGACAGTTGCTTTTGAGAAGGGGTATGAGGCACCAGTGTTCTATTTTCTTGGGCATTCCTTCTGGACATTGGTGACTTGATTTTGGACCCGAGGTTTTTTTTTTGAATGAGGCTTCGGGTTACATATTCATAGGTGGGGCCTGAGGGTTCACTTGGACATTATTTATCATGGGTTTCTGTGGTCTTAGGCTAAGGAAACTCTCTGCTACGATATTCCAGCATTGGTCGTGGAAGGTGATGGTTTACTAGTATATTTTGAGCACTAGGGAAGCTTTTGTTTACTTTACGCAAGTGATCATTTATTTATTTAGAGTTCACGCCTACTTAAACACTTATATTGTTTGTTCACAAGTGGGTGGTATCCTATTTCCACTAATTCTCACACCCTAGATGGGCCCTTTGGGATGTGTGTATAATTTATGATTTTATTTTCAGGTAAGGGTTCAGGATTTGGAGATGAATCCTAGTTGATTTGGCATGGATGGATGGCAGGGGACCTTGAGGTTACTTCTCAACTAGAGTTCATGTTTTGTTTTCCTTTTGTATTAGCATACTACTTATATGTATGTATTGTAATGAGGTCATCCATTGACGGCCCTCATATTTATTGATATCTATGACCTGTTATGTATGAATTCTTTTTTTAGTAGTGTAAAGTGGTATGATAGAATGTTTATTTATTTACACTTATTTTTTATTAATGCTTATACTCTTGTATGTTATTGATTATGCTTTTTCCATTGGCGATCTAGTTCGAGTATGCTAAGTATTTTCTTCTATTATATGTTATATATATGTCACGACCTGTCCCCCGGGGCCCGTTTTGTAACTACCCCAAGCCTGCCTTCCATAGGTTAGGGGCTGGCGACTAGCACCAAAGGCAAAATCCCTATAAATGGGAAGGAATTTCCTTTATAAAATGTAAACACACACAACCAGAGTACAAGAGGAAGAAAAAAATAAGTAAAAAATGTATAACAGATGATGTGTTGGAAAGTAAAAAGGGGTCAGAAATACAATCCCAACAGTAAAGTACAAGGAAAAGACAAAACAAGTACAACTAAAATACAAACAACTAGAAGGTGTCTAGCAGCTCCTGGATCATCCACCACAGATCCTACCTGAAGGGTAGGTATAGATAGCCTCCTCCGCACTGCACGTCTATCCGTCTCCTCCTAGTACCGTCTCGTTGTGAGGTCCACCTTTGGGTACCGTCCAGTCCTCGCACACTCCGCCTCGGTCATCGTTGTCTGTCATCTGCATCCAACACAATGAGGTGTGGGCATAGCCCATGCAGGGGTGAGTGTAACGATACTCAGTAGGGACCCCAAAACCCTCAAGGTCTCACAAAATCCGACAAGGATAAACCATAGAGTATGAATCAACGGATAACCATTACTTAGGTATATGCCCATACATATACCTAAGTTATCTAGTAACCCATCTCAATCATTAGGAAAATACAAAGGTCATTGACTCAGCTCAAACAAGGATTTTCATTATCGAAACCCTGACTACTTGATAACTCCTCCAATGTCGAGAACAGTGGGCTTGTCGTGACACCAAGGCGCTTCTCACTAACCTTGGACTGCTGAGGTACACCTCTGGTCGAGTATCGCGAGTCTGCTGCCAACTACTAGGCTCTTCGCCCGCTATGGGTATGCCGCCAAATACTGGGTGATCCCCCTAATAGTCTACAGAGGTAATCCTCCTATCGAGTACCATGGGTCTACTGCCAAATACCAGGCACTTATTCCGCCATGGGTCTGCCGCCAAATACCGGTTTCTCCCCACTGAGCTAGTCGAATCACTCCGAGTCTAATCGGTCAAGCAGTCGTCAGGTCTATCAGCTACTAGGTCTCCACACTCTATCTGCTCCTCTCTGGGAGGATCTACTCCACAAGATATTGGTTGATACTCTAAGTGTCACGAAGTCTCACGTGGAAGTATCTCAAAGTATCGCCACGTCATAGGGGTCTCAACGCAACAAACGGCGCATCAATCGGACTCCCGGTCTGTGAGTTATAAGCCTTTTAGTCCCGGGGGCCCGGTTGGTTTCATGTATGAACCAACCTAAATTCATCTCAACTATACCCCGAACTCCCGTGGGGTATTCTCAAAGGTACAGATTTGTTCAAAGAAAAACGATGTTGCTGACGGTTCGTCAAACGGACGCCCGAAGCCCGAGTAAGGGGTGATTAGGTGTAATCGGGTCTGACGGGTTTGGGTCCGGTCTGACCCAGTTGGACCAACCCGACCCGGGTCCAGACTGGGGTCTGACCCAATCAGTGGGTCTGACCCGACCTGAAGGGGTGGCCTGGCCCGAAGGGTGGCCTGACCCGAAGGGGCGGCCCGGCCTGGCGGCCCGTGTGGCCTGGCCGGTTGGTGGCCTGCATGGCTGGGCTGGCCGGCCCACATGGCCTGGCTAGCTGGCCTCGTGTGGGAGGGGGTGTTGCACCCCCCCTATGTCCGAAATGGCCAGCGCGAGGCACCGGCCTGTAGTGTGCACTGGCGTCCAGCTCAGCTGGCCGCCCTCTCCTATCCGACGTGGCCTAAGGTCACAGTCATGCACCACCGACGCGACATAATGGCACCACACCCCTCCGTCGTGGACCACCCTGGATGCGGATCCCTACTGCTCCACGCGGCGCGACGGCTCCACGCCACCGTCTGACCGTTGCGGCCCTCATGGTCGCGGCCCTTCTCTTTTGGCGCAGTGCGACACCACCGCGCCACTCCAGCACTACCACAGCCCGCCTGGCCATGGCTTGGATCGCTACGCGGCACTGTGGTGTCGTGCCCTTGTGGCGACATGGTGTCCTTGCGTTGCCGGCTTTCTTTACGGCCGGCTCGTTGTCGGTCTCTGCCTGTACCACCTCTATCATCATCAAATAAGAACCAAAAAAAGGGGAGGTTTGGGTCGTGTTCATGCAGTCTGAACCCTCCTTGTTATGGTGATAACATTCCATTCTCAAACAAGAAATTTGTACGACAAAGAACGGGTACAAAACAATTCAAACCCCCTACCTCGATTGTCGCTTGTTGGTGAAGTCGCGGGAAGTGGACGTTGTTCCGTTGACATCGGGTCGAAGACGAAGAAGTCGTTGAGAAAGGATTCAAGGAAGGCGAGCCAAGATGATGTCATCAGCAGTCTTCGTGAACGGCGGTGTTTCCTCTACTTGCTCCGGTTGAAGAGGGAGAAGACGGTGCTCATCGTTCTACGATGGAAGGAGCATTCTTCGAGTTCTTCGTTGAGAGGATGAAGTCCTCTCAATTCTCCCAAAGGCTCTTCCTCTCTTTAATTCTCCCCACAATGATTATGCCAACCCTGCACCATAATAGTACATCACATATTATAATGTTGGCATAATGAATTCAAAGAATTCAAAATGATGCTAATTAATTAATTGTAAGGGTTTAATTAATTAATTATGAGAGAGTTGGCACATTAAATTAAAGGGGGAAGGTGGAGAGTTTAGCCCACATAAATGGGGGGTTAGAGGAGGTTTAAAGCTCATGTGGGCCCCACTTAATAATCCTCTTAAGGGAGGTTATGTGAGGGTGGGCCCCACCACCATAACATCCTCCCAAGGGAGATTATGTGCGGGTGGTCCCCACTACCACAACCTCTCATGGGAGGTTATGGTGTGGTGGCCCCCACCACTAACCTCCCCTTGGAGGTTTCAACCACCAAAAATAAAATAAAGTTAAAACATTAAATTTATTCAATTTAATTAAAAACCCCCAAAATCTATCTTCCACTCTCGATAAAATGAAACTGCAGTGAAGGTCTCACTAAGCAATCGCTGACGTTGCAAGTTCAATGGTGCCCTAGGATTTTAGTTCTGAGCACTGGTTCAAAAGATATAAAATCCCACTTGTGCGTTTACTGAACGTACCCGAACAAAACTTCAGAAATTGATTCTAGGCACACCGGGCCTCGGAATCAGGCGCCGTCAGAAACTGCGGACTTGTAAAATTACCATGTATTAAAGAAAAAATTTCCATGAGAAATATAGGTCTTTACATTCTCCCCACCTCAGGGTTTTACATCCCTGTAAGCTACAACTCGAACTAAGGGAACAAAAGGGGGTACTGAGCATGCATCTGAGCCGCCTGCTCCCATGTGCTCTCCCGGAGGTTCCCGTTCTGCCAATGAAGGTACACCAGAGGTATCGACCGTCCACATAGGAACTTCTCCTGTAGATCCTCAATCTCCCCTGGAACCTCCATGAAAGTCATCTCGTCATCGATGTCCATATCTCCATGATCGATGATGTCAGAAGGGTCATGCATGTATCTCCTCAGCTGAGATACGTGGAAAGCATTGTGCACCCGGTGCAACTTAGGTGGAAGATCCAAGCGGTAAGCCACCTTGCCTACTCTGATAAGGACATGGAAAGGTCTGATTAACCTTGTAGATAGCTTGCCGCCTCGGCCAAATCTCCGTAGACCTCGTCAAGGTGAGACCCGTAGAAAGATGTGGTCGTCATCATCGAACTCCAGAGGTCTTCGTCTCCTGTCAGCATACGACTTATTCCTATTCTGTGCAGTCTTCATTCGCTCCTAGATGATCTTCACCTTCTCCGTGGTAGCTCGTACCATATCTGGTCCCACTAGTGCTGACTCTCCTAGGTCCGTCCAGCACAGTGGCGATCTGTAAGGTCGTTCGTACAACTCCTCTAAAGGTTTCATACTGATGGTGGAGTGATAGCTGTTGTTGTAGGAAAACTCCACCAAAGGAAAGTGATCTTACCAACTGCAACCGAAGTTGAGGATGCATGCATGCAGCATGTCCTCTAGGGTATGTATGGTCCTCTCGGTCTGACCATCCGTCTGAGGATGGAAGGCGGTTCTCAAGTGAATCTATGTTCCGAAATCTTTATACAACCCCTTCCATAGCTAGGAAGTAAATCGTGTGTCATGGTCGGAGACAATAAAGGAAGGTAATACATGAAAATTCACTATCTCCTGGACATAAGGTCATCCCAAGATCTCAATTGAGCCCTTATCTCTGATCGATAGGAAGTGGGTCGACATGGGGAGTCGGTCAACGATCACCCACATCGAATCATGTCTCCTGGATGTATGTGGAAGACCCGTCACAAAGTCCATGGATATCGGATCCCCCTTCCACTCTGGGACCTCTAAGGTCTATACCAAGACTGTTGGTACCTGGTACTCTGCCTTCACTTGCTGAAAAATGAGGCATCGTGAGACAAACTCCACTACCGCTTTCTTCATACCTGGCCACAAATGTTGTCGTCGAAGGTCCTGGTACATCTTCGCCACTCCCGGATGTACCTCAATAAGGGAGGTGTGGAATGACCTCAAAACTTCCTCCTGAAGTGAAATTGGTACCATGGTATGTCCTTTGAAGAGGATGACGTGCTCCCCACCTTCAGAAAATCCATCAGGTGCATGCCCTATGGATATCTGAGAAGGTCACGTATCGTAGTCAGTGTCCCCATGTTGCGCCTCCCTAACTCACTAAAAAAGTGGGGGAGTGACTGTAAGAGAATGTAGATAGGATGCTCCATCTCTATCCACAAAGGATATGTTCAAGGCAGCCAGCTGCTATGTCGCCTATCCTAACAGCTGTATACCAGTCCTCCTGCTGAGCACATCTGCAACAACATTCCCCTTCCCAGAAGTATAGACTATCTCAAAGTCATATTCATGGAGGAAATCAATCCATCGCCATTGTCTCAGGTTCAGGTCCTTCTGAGATAAGATATACCCAAGACTCTTGTGATCAGAGTACACGGTAAAACATTATCCCATCACATCGTGTCGCTACATCTTCAAGGCGAAGACCACTGCTGCTAACTCTAGTTCATGGGTAGTGTAGTTCTGCTCATGATGTCTCAACTACCGACAACCATACGCGATCACAGCTCGTTCCTACATCAGGACACACCCGAGTCTGGTCCCTGATGCATTACAATAGACTATGTATCCTACACCTTACTCTAGAAGCCTCAAAATGGGGGCACTAGTCAGCCTCTGCCTCTTCTCCTGAAAGCTCTGTTGGCATCTCTCCAACCACAAAAAGGTTTTCCCCTTCTTCGCCAAGGCTGATAGTGGTGCTGCAACTTTGGAGAAGTATGGGATGAACCTCTGATAGTATCCATCCAATCCTAGGAACCTCCGTACATCTATCACACTTCTAGTTGGCTCCCAAGCAAGCACTGACTCAATCTTTGTTGGATCCACTGCAAATCCAGCATTAGAGATGATTTGTCCCAAGAAGTGAGCCTTTTGAATCCAGAACTGGCACTTCAAGAGCTTACCATAAATCTAGTCCTCTCGGAGTGTGTCCAATACTAACTATAAATAGTAGTCATGCTCCTCCTCAGTAGTTGAGTAGATCAAAATGTCATCGATGACGACCATGACAAAGCAATCGAGGTAAAGCTAGAATATCTTGTTCATGAGACTCATGAACACTGCTGGAGTGTTGGTTATGCCGAAGGTCATAACCAAGAACTCGTAGTGGCTGTACCGACACCTGAAGGTCATCTACTGCACATCCTCGTCTCAAACTCTGAGTTGGTGATATCCTAATCTGAGGTCTCTCTTCGAGAACCATCATAATCCCTTGAGCTAATCAAAGAGGTCGACAATTCTCAGGAGTGGGTACTTGTTCTTCACGGTCACCTGGTTTAGGCGACGGTAGTCAAGACAGAGCCTCAAGCTCCCATACACCTTCTTGGAGAATAGAATTAGGGCTTCCCAGGGAGAAACACTGGGCCAGATGAATCCCTTCCCCTGAAAGTACCCCAGTTGTACCCTCAGTTCGTGAAGCTCAGTGAAAGCTATCTGATATTCTTGAGTAGATATCGGTGTCTTCCCGGGGTACAGGTCAATGTATAAGTCCACCTATTTGTGAGGCGGTAGTCCTGGAACATCGTTAGGGAAAACATCCATGTACAGGTCCACCAATACAGGATAAGTCAGACTCTCCACATATACTGCTCCGAGGGTAAGGCAAGCCAACTGGTGAGTGATCGGTTGCACCATCCTCCAAGTAAGTCTGTCCAACACTGCAAAGGTTCCCTTATCGCTGGTGAAGGTGAACCCGGTCCCATCCGTGTGGACATTCTGCACTTTGTGCCTAATAC
Source organism: Viscum album (assembly GCA_963277665.1). NCBI lineage: Eukaryota > Viridiplantae > Streptophyta > Magnoliopsida > Santalales > Viscaceae > Viscum > Viscum album. The sequence goes on from OY728121.1 coordinate 1,460,747,421, forward strand.
AGTCGATCTTAGCATGGACTGTAGATAACCAGTCTATACCCAAGATGACGTTGTGTGGCCTCGATGCCACTACGAGGAGATCCCAGCCGAAACTCTCGCCTCCTAGAGTAAGCTCACACTATTAGCACCAGTGTGTAATCATCAAGTCTGCTCCATTAGGAGTCTCTAGCTGTAAGGATCGAGCCAATGGCTCCGTCGGAATCTCCAAGCTCCGAACAAGGGTAGTGGAAATGAAAGATTGACTGGAACCCGTGTCTATAAGAACTGCATCTAAGGTGTAATAGACACATATCGTACTTTGAATCATCTCTGGAGCGCCGTGATCGTAGGCCTCAACTGCATGAAGTTGTGCTCTTCCCAATCCACCTGCTTCATATGGTCAGGGTGGACCTCCTGGTGGTGGTGGTGGTAGAACCTCATAACATCGTCCACCACCAGCTGCATGGCCATCTCCTCTACCACGTCCGCATGTGCCCTATGGACCACCTTGATCGCATCTCTACCTCTGCATCATCTATCTACTGCTAGCTACAGAAGACTTCGTTGTATGTCGACTAGTAGTAGGTCTCGCTGCTGGTGACTACTCAACAAGGAAACTCTCTACTATGAGGGATCACTCCAACACTCCTTCCTACGTCGGGATGTTGTGGGAGATAACTAAAGCTCTGATCTCTCACCTGAGTCCCTGCTCAAAGGTTTGGGCCCTGAAGAATGGGTCTCGTACCATATCATTGGAGTAGCGTGAGAGGTCAGTAAACCTTATTGAGTACTGAGCCACACTTATGCTACCCTTCTACTGATGAAGTAGCTCCTGTATCCGCACCGCTCGAAGGGTTGATGGTACAAACTCCGCCCGGAATAGGCTCTTGAAGTCTTCCTATAGATTTGACGCATTATCATGTACATAGAGCATCAGGGTCCACCATTTTCCTGATGCTTCTTGAAGGATTCTGGCAGTAAGGATCACCCTAAAGTCGGCTGCTGTCCCTACCAGTCTGAAGACTCTCACCACAGCCCCCAACCAATCCTTAGACTCCTGCGGGTCCATCTCTCCCCTGAACCTGGGTGGCCTCTGGCGCTGGAACTCGTGCAGCGTGCTTAAGTGGTGTGCACTCTCTACTGTTGGGACTGGTAGCATCGGTGGTCCAACAAAAAGAAGTACCGCTGGTACCTCCACTGGTGCCTCTACTAAAAGAGGGCCCTATACTAATGCCTCATCGCTTTGCGGGCTATCAATACGTACAACTCTTCGGGCTCTAGCTGGTCGTCCGCAGGGAGGCATCCTGAAGAAACAGATGTGACATGGTCAGAAGACTAAACACGGTGAGCTAACCTCGTTTGAGACGACTTAAAGAAAACTATTGAAAAAACACAGGCAATTAGTGTTTTCGTGCACTAAGTTAGAAATCATTAGTCAGGGTCCTAGTGTATGGATACGTCGGCCACCAAACAACACTGGACTCCCTGAACTAAAAGCCACACTCGGTACCCTTAACATTTTGCTTCCCAGAAAAGAAATATCATAGTCCTAAGTTCTGTGGTAGAACCAACTCCGATGATAACAATTTGTCACGACCCGTCCCCCGGGGCCCGTGTCGTAAGTACCCCAAGCCCGCCTTCTACAGGCCAGGGGCTGGAGACTAGCACCAAAGGTGTAAATCCCTATAACTGAGAAGGAATTGCCTTTATAAACTATAAACACACACAACCAGAGTACAAGAAGAAGAAAACTTTAAGTAAAAATTGTATAACAGATGATGTTCTAGAGAGTAAAAAGGGGTCGTAAATACAATCCCAATAGTAAAGTACAAGGAAAAGACAAAACAGGTAAAACTAAAAGACAAACAGCTGGAAGGTGTCTAGCAGCTCCTGGATCATCCACCATAGATCCTACCAGAAGGGTAGGTACAAATACCCCCCTTAGCGCTCCATGTCCGTTTGTCTCCTCTGGGTACTGTCTTGTCGTGAGGTCCACCTCCGGGTACCATCCAGTCCTCGCACACTCTGCCTCAGTCAGCGCTGTCCATCGTATGCATCCTACACAACGAGGTGTGGGCATAGCCTGTGTAGGGGTGAGTATAACGATACTCAGTAGTGACCCTGATACCCTCATGGTCTCAAAAAATCCAACAAGGATAAACCACAAAGTATGAATCAATGGATAACCATTACTTAGGTATATTCACATACATATACCTAAGTTATCTAGTAACTCATCTCAATCATGAGGAAAACAGAAAGGTCATTGACTCAGCTCAAACTAGGATTTTCATTATTAAAACCATGGCTGCTGGGGAACTCCTCCTCCATCGAGAATAGTGGTCTTGTCGTGACACTGAGACGCTTCTCACTAATCTTGGACTGTTGAGGTACTCCTCCTGTCAAGTACCATGGGTCTGCTTCCAACTACCAGGCACCCTGTCTGCTTTGGGTCTGCCGAAAAATACCGGGCGCTCCCCCTAATAGCCTACATAAGTACTCCTCCTGTCGAGTACCATGTGTTTACTGCCAACTACCAGGCGCTCCGTCCACCATGGTTCTGCTGCCAAATACTGGGTGATCCCAACTGGGCTAGTTGAATCACTCTGAGTCGAATCGGTCAAGCAGTCATTAGGTCTGTTAGCTACTAGGTCTCCGCACTCTGTCTGTTTGCCTTCGGGAGGATCCACTCAAAGAGCTACTGTTCGATACTCCAAGTGTCACGAAGTCTCACGTGGAAGTATCTCAAAGGACCTCCACGTCATAGGGGTCTCAACGCAACAGACGACGCGTCAATCAGACGCCCGGTCTGTGAGTTAAAAACCTTTTAGTCCTGGGGGCCCGGTTGGTTTCATTTTCGAACCAACCTGACCGCATCTCAAAAATACCATGAAATATTTTGTGGTATTTTCAAAGGGACGGCTTTATTCCAAGAAAAACGGCACCACAGACGGTTCATCAAACAGACGCCTGAAGCCCGAGTTATGGACGATTAGGTGTAATCGGGTCTGACGGGTTCGGGTCTGGTCCGACCCAGTTGAACCGACCTGACCCGACCTGACCTGGGTCCGGAATGGGGTCCAACCCAGTCCATGGGTCTGACCCGGCCCGAGGGGTGGCCCGCCCCGAAGGGTGGCCCGACCCGAAGGGGTGGCCCAGCCTGGTGGCCACGTGGCCTGGTGGTGGCCCGCATGGCTAGGTGGTGGCCCACGTGGCCTGGCTGTCCGGCCTGCATGGCCTGGCTGTCTGTTGCGGACTAAGTCCAATGTCCTGCACCACCAGTGTGGCGCACCAGCATCGCGCCCCTCCTTCGTGGCCCGCCCTGGCCTTGGTTCCCTGCTGCTCAGTATAGCGCGACGGCGCCGCGCCACCATCCGACTATCGCGGCCTTCTTGGCCGCGGCCCTTCTCTTCCAGCGCGGTGCAACGGCACTGCACCCCTCCGGCACCGCCGAGGCCCACCTGGCTGCAGCTCGGTTCACTATGCGGCATTGCGGTGCCGCGCCCTTGAGGAGACCCAGCGGCCTTGCGCCACCGTCTTTCTTCGTGACTGGCTTGTTGTCGATCGCTACGTGTACTGCCTCCGTCGTCATCAAACAAGAACCAACAAAAAGGGGAGGTTTAGGTTGTGTTCATGCAGTCCGAACCCTCCTCATTATGGTGATAACATTCGGATCTCAAACTAGAAATTTTTATGACAAAGAACGGTTACAAAACAATTCAAACCCCCTACCTCGATTGTCACTTGTTGACAAAGTCACGGGAAGTGGACGTCATTCCATTGATGTCAGGTAGAAGACGAAGAATTCGAGGGTGAAGGATTCAAGGAAGACGATTCGAGATGACGTCTTCGGCGTTCTTCATGGATGGAGGTGTTTCATCTACTTGCTCCGGTTGAATAGGGAGAATATGGTGCTCATTGTTCTTCGGTGGAAGGAGCGTTATTCGCATTCTTCATCGAGAGGATGAAGTCCTCTCAATTCTCCCAAAGGCTCTTCCTCTCCTTAATTCTCCCCACAAGGATTATGCCAACCCCCCACAATAATAATACATCACATATTATAATGTTGGCATAATGAATTCAAAGAATTCAAAATGATTCTAATTAATTAATTACAAGGGTTTAATTAATTAATTTTGAGAGAGTTGGCACATTAAAGTAAAGGGGGAAGGTGGAGAGTTTAACCCACATAAATGGGGGGTTAGAGGATGTTTAAAGCTCATGTGAGCCCCACCTAATAATCCTCCTAAGGAAGGTTATGTGTGGGTGGGACCCACCACCATAACTTCCTCCCAAGGGAGGTTATGTGCGGGTGAGCCCCACCACCATAACCTCTCATGGGAGGTTATGGTGTGGTGGCCCCCACCACTAACCTCCCATTGGAGGTTTCAACCACCAAAAATAAAATAAAGTTAAAACATTAACTTTATTCAATTTAATTAAAACCCCCAAAATCTATCTTCCTCTCTCGATAAAACACAACTGCGGTGAAGGTCTCACGAAGCAATCGTCGACACTGCAAGTTCAACGGTGCCCTCGAATTTTAGTTCCGAGCACTAGTTCAAAAGATATAAAATCCCGCTCGTACGTTTACTGAATGTACCCGAACAAAACTTCATAAATTGATTCCAGGCACCTTGGGCCTCAGAATCAAGTGTCGTCAGAAACTGCAGACTCATAAAATTCCCATGTATTAAAAACAATTCCACGATAAATCTGGGTCTTTAAAATATATATATATATATATATATATATATATATACTTGGACCATTATTATATCTTATCCATGAGGGTATAGACTCCCCAATATTCACTCTTTATGCCTTCACTACTAGTCAATATCCTTTTGAATTTGGGTAGGTTCATCCAAGGCTAGTGGCACCCAACCAGAAATCCCTTTTTTGGGCGGCTAATCAGGTCGTGGATGCTACATTTTAATGAAACACTTGTTTTAAATATATTTTCTGATACTTTTATAAATTATATTTAAAAAAATACACTTATTATATGAATTTAGAGTATAAAAATTTAATTTGGTTTATTTTTTTGTATTTATCTGATAAGTTTCATGTTTTGATGAATAGTGAAAAATACTTCATTTTAATTGAAAACAAATTTTTCATCTAAATAATTTATAGTGTTAAATTATATTTTTTATTGTTTTTATAGAATAATTGATCATTTTTATCATTTAATTCAATTTAGGTCATTGGAATCAATTTTACATTGAAATTGGATATAAAAATATTTCAATCTTTTGAACGTTTTCACTTTAAAAACACATTTTCTAATTCTGTCGGTGGGATTAATTTTAAATTCATTTTATAAAATTATATGTTTTAAATTTTGAAAAATAGATTCCATATTTGGTATAATAAGATACGAATTTAACAAATATGTCCCTTTTGTTTTTGTATAAAATTTTAATATTAACTTTGGTGATATTTATTACCACAATTAATGGAAAATTATGTAATTAAGGGTAAAAATAATATTAAAAATATTATAAAATTATCTAAAAACTTATCCTAATTTTATTGGATGATTATTTATCATCCCTAAGAATTATAGGATTGGTTATGAGACTATATATGTCCATTTGGATGAGAATATAAACTTTATAACATTTTATTAAAAGAAGAGTCAAACTTGCCATACTTTAGTTTTTAACAAGTTAAATATTTTTAATATTGGGTTATATAGGTGATATGTTAAACTATAAATAGTAATTTGAAATATAAAATATTTTTATCCATCATGGAGATTTATTTATAATTTTAAGTGATAAAATAATTAACTAAATTTTGGACACAATGATAATGCAGAAAGTGTTTAATTAATGGAAATATCGAATAAATGATATTAAAAATATTATAAATAAATATAAATTGATATTATTAATGTCATCCAAAAAAATTCTAGATGAATTTAAAATTTTATTGATGATTTAAAATAATTTTTTCAAATATATCATGTTTTTATTATATTTTTAAAAAGTCAAGTAATGAATAGTGTCAAAATTGACCTTAATGATATATTAAAATAAATAATACTTTATTAAATGATATTAAATTCATAAAAATATAAAATTAGATTAAATAATTTGAATAAGTTAAATATTTTCATCAATGACTTGTTTATTGTTCATTTGTCATTTTATAGTAATTATATTAACCCTCAATGTGTAAATTACATGATATTACAGTTAGAGTTAAAAGGGTAAAATAAGAGTTAGATCAAAAAGATCCAGATTAAAAAATATTTAAAAATTTTATAATTTTAATTGTATGGATTAATTTAGATATTTAATCATCATATATTAGAAATATCTCACTTTGGTTCCATTTGGAATATAAAATTAATTTATATTAATATAATATTTTTAAGGATTCCAAGAGTTCCCCTCTCCTCTCTTATATAAGGGCACCCTTTCTTCTCTTTTCTTTACACATTATAACCTATTATTTTTGGGAAATATCTAACCAAATACCTTACTAGAATCTATCACTATATTATATAACTTTTATTTTAGGTATAAAACTCACCTTAGAAGTGTTAAGGTGTTAATCAAAGGAGATTGTACGAAGAAAAGGTGTTGTTTTTAATTAAGTGTTTTTATTTTATTTATTATTCCACTTCCATAAAATCATCTTAAACCATGATGAAAGACTAAATTAATTATACTAAATATACTCATATTTTATTATGTTAATATCAACACCTAAATTAATCTCCACTTCCATCAAATGGGAAATGAATTATTGTTCGTGTGTACAATGGACTACCACCTCGTGAACTGATATAATTCATTTTCCATCACCATATATGTTTATTACATTTGTAAGGGTTCTGTAATGGTTATATAAGGGTTCTATGTGATGATGTACCAGGGTACCTACATGAATTTTATATTCTTTCTAATGAGATTTTATGGGAAACATTTATTTTAAAATGTTAAAATAAATTATCTTTATAAATTAATGATATTTACCTTTATGAGTAAAATTTTATGTTTTAAAGGAAAGTGATTTTTAGTGGTTTTCATGGTTTTACTCAACTAATGGTTTCCATTATTTTTATATCCGTTACTAAGATTTTGTTCGCATCCCAAGATTTAATACATTTTTCATAGGGTTTAAGGGAGAATATAGACAAGGGTTAGATCAAGGTGAAATTTTTTATTATATGTCAAGAAATGAAAACGTGTTTTATTTTAAAAGGGTTTCCTTTGGTGGAAAATGGGTACTGAGTATAAGTGTCCCATTTTAATTTTTGGTTTTACTATGTAAGTATTTTTCTTTACTCTCTAAAACTAAAAACCTAAAATATCTTTGGGAATAAAATAAAATAAATTATAGACAAAAGTCACTAGAATATTTAATTTTTAAGGATGAATCCTTAAAAAACATTCCAATTGGTATTTTTCACATTATTTTTAAAAACCTTACATTAAAACACATTTTTAACATATGTTATTGTAAAACTGTTGTAAAAACTAAAATTTTAATATAAATTAGTTAAAAAACAATGTTATAAATAATTTTTAACATCAAAAAAAATATAACCAATGTGAAAGTTAATGTTTTGGATCATGCTAATGTAGAGCTTTGTTTTTTTATGGCAGAACTTTTAAATTTTCAATTACTACCTAAAATGTATGATTTTTTGTTTGATTTCCCAACATCAGTTATATGTGTTCACACTCAAAATATACACTTTTCATGATCATAATTTTTTATCATCATCATCCTTCCACTGATTCAACTCTTTTGATCTTCGTCATCCTTCTTCTTATTCTTCTTTTAGTGATACCATCATGGTATTTATAATTATTTTCCCATGATTTTATTGTTTAGGATCAATTTTATCAGTTGATAAATTAGTTAATGAATCATTTTTTTATAATGAATAATCCTTCTTCAAGTCATGTTAAAACTATGAATATTCCATCAGAATCTAGAATTCCTTCCATGCTAAAACTTCATATACCTCATGAGATATTCCATTCGAAGAAAATTATTTCAATGAATACTATGGAAATTTTGAAAAGTAATTCAAATATTTAAGTTTTTTTATAGATTTCATTTGGTTTATATGATTTTTATCCGTTTATTGAACTTGTATTTTCACAGGATGGAGTAATAAATTTTTTTTTTTTAAATAGATATATTTGTATGTTTTTTATTATATAATTAATGTAAAAATTCTTTTAAATAATAATTTTAATATCGGTTATAATTACCCACATAAAAAACATATTTTTCTAAATCACCTAAAATAACATCACCTATAAAACTAAAAATAAAAAATAAAAAAATCAATGTAAAAAACATATTTTTATACATGTGAAATAAAATATATCATGGTGAATAATAATAAATATTTCTCAAAAAATTAAATTTTAGAAGTGAAACCCTTACCTTGAATTCACACATAGTTGATCACACTCTAAAATCCTATATAAAAAACATAATCATCTTAGTATCTTATTAAATAACATTATTCATATATATATACTTTTATAAACCTAATTTAAAATTATTCCATACATGTATATTAGTTAGTTATTATCTATTTTCAATATCAGGTGTGTGTAATCTGGATCATTTTGAAATAGTTTTGTAATAGTAGTGGTGTGCTTTGTTCTTCTCCAAAATTTTATCATTTAGACATCATATAAGGTACATGAACTGATATTTTATAATTATTTATAATGTTTTTGTTTAATTATATGGGAGTATTGTTTATGATTATTAAAGATTAATTTGTTGATTGGAAAGTTTCGATGATTCTTAGTGACCAAAGGTTGTTTTCTTAAATAACAAGTTAAATTTTTATATTACTATTCTATAATGAAAACAATAATTATTTACTTATACATATCATATATTACCATTAATTAAATTACCATATTCATACCTAATATAGATTTATAACATTATTCAAGTAGGTTGTTAGACTAACCCAAGAAAGAACATACCATAATTAATGGATGATTAAGAATTGATTTAGTTGTAATATCATTATACATGAAGTATAATGATATTATTTAGTGTTTATTAGTGTGATATATCATTATTTTAAAGAATTATAAGAATAATATAACTTATTAAAATTTATTACATAATACAAAGAAATAATTTTTTCTCTTTGAATTACCTTTTGGAAAATTGAATTTATTAAATTTGTTTATTTCTCATATTGTTAGTATATTGTCCATTTTTTTATCCAAAACATTAATAATTTCATAAAAAACAATATTTATTCATTAAACACATTCTCATTAAATTCCATGTAAGTTGGAGATTAATAGAAAAATTGAAATCCATTATTCCATGAAGATGATAGTCCACACGTACACATGGATGATGATTTTTTTTCCACAGAATGTGAAAAATGTGTAATATGGTTTATCATTGGAGAATGTAAAATATATAACAACCCTACTGTTTATTTAACATTAATACATGATTTATTACATAAAATAACTCATAATACAACTTATAATATCTATAAGTCTAGTGTATTTTGGAATTAAGTGCATTACATGACAACATAAAACAGTAAATACATCTTTATTGAAAAATTACTTAATAAAATTTTACTTAAAATTGCATGGGATAACCTCTGGACACACCTAAGAAAGGGGTGAGATATAAAATACAATAAGGGATTAACCATTATATAACATGAATAAATTAATACATGTTAAACAATAGGAATATCAATGGTATATAAAATTGGTGATAATCATAAACATGAACAACGACACATGAGAGAACATGATAAAATAAAGGCAACATGGGAAATGTGGAAACAACATAAAACACCGTATCATAAATATAGATCAAAGATAACTTCCAAGACATCCTGATGGAAAAATTCCAAAAAATTAATCAATTTCACTACCTATCCCAACATTAAGTCTCATGATGCTAAACATTACCCAATGAATTAGAGCACTATATAATTATGGGTGCACCTATCAAATTTATTTCATCCTCATTCTAAAGTGTGCCATATAGATTATAAAACAAGGAATCCTTTATCATGAAATGTTATTCCACAATCATGGTGTGTATAATAGATACATGTAAGTCCCTAATAAATAATAATTAGTTCATAAAGGTTAACACCCAAGATAGTAAATGGTTATGGGTTTTCACTACCCATTTTTTTAATAGAGAAGCGCGGTGGAATTTCAAAAGAAAAAAGACACCACTTAAAAAATCATAAAATGATTTGATGATAATGAAAGGGGTATCTCATAATTTGTACATAAAATGTACAATAATAGGGGTATTTATAAAAATATCCCAATAATAGTAATTGGAAATAAATTCATAAGATAATGAAGAAACTTGAATAAATAGGAGTAGGAAAAGATCCTTTACTCGATTTCGGCATGGTAACAGGTGTACACAAAGGTTCATGGGAGGGGTTAATGAGAGTGAATGGGATATATAATAATTTATATTTCAAATGGATATTAAGGGAGATATGTAATATAATATCCCAACATGAAAAAATATAAATTAGAAGACACAACATAAAAGAGGTTCTTGATAAAAAAAATTAGAGTGGGAGATGTCTTACTAAATTTTGGCATGGTAATGGGTGTTCATAAAGATTAGTGGGAGGTATTAATTAGAGTTAAAGGGTTATATTGTCATTTATAAATGAAATTAAAAGTAATTGGGATATGAAATAATATATCCCAACATTAGGAATTAGAGAAAAATGGCATAAGATAATGGGGACACTTGAATAAAGAGGAGAACGAAAAGAATCCCTACCTCGAGAGTGTGACTACAAATGCTTCGGAATATCTTCTTAAGGGATTGGTGGAATCATTATGAGGAATATAGAGAGGGGATAGAAGATTAAGAATGTGATCCAATTATTTTTAGTGAAGACGCGTGGGAGATTGGGTGGGTTTATATAGGAAAAGAGGGGGGAATTCTCTATTATTTCCCCAACATTGGTTTTGGACTCTATATAATAAAATAAAAAAAAACCGTAATCCTTCCCATGGTTTCTTAAAATGGTAGTTTTTATCATTATTTTATAATGAAATGGAACTAAAATATTCAAATAATACCCTTTCTGATGTGGATATGATTCATACTCTTAAATAAATGATTTTAAAACCATAAAATATATTAATGATTTTGGAGGATTCATAAAGGCTTTATAAAATTAATCAAATAAACATAAAAATTTATTTTAAAGAAAAAATATAGATTTTGTCATGGATACCATCTATAGTATTTATTACATAGGTTTTGGTTCATTATGATGTCATAATACACACTGTATATTTATACTGTATTTGATTTTTATCTAAAAATTCAATTGTCTTAGAAAATTGTGAAACATTCACCATAGGATAATTTATACGTGATGATTCAAAAAATAATATTAATTTTATAATTTTTTTTATAAAAATATAAATTTTATTTTTTAAAATATAATCAACATTTATTGAGAAATTTTGGGGTTTTTTTAAAATAATAGTTTTCAAAAACATATAAAAATTAAATTTGACTTCATAAAAATTATAAGATCATTTATATTTAATAAATAATTATTTAAAAATAATATTTTATTAAAATATAATTTATTTAAATTATTCATTTATTCTTATAAAGTAATTTCTTGATTGAAATTTCATATTCCTTAAAAATACAATTTGTGTTTTATCAAATACAAACACATTTTTTAAGAAACTGATTAGTTGATCATTTATGAAGTTAAAAAAAATAAGGAATAAATATAATCATAATTTAAATTAAAATTAAATTTAAATATTCATACTTTTAGGGTTATTTTTTTATAGTCTTTCTTAAATTGTTTTTACCCTTAATTATCATATTTTCATTTTATTGAGGTAATAAATATTTACTATAATTGCTATTCATATTTTTCAAAAATTAAGTTAAAATTATTAACTAATATTAATTATTATGATTCCATATATGGAATAAATTTTCTAAAAATCAATTCACATAGGTGGAGTAATTTAATATAGAACCCACAAGCATGATGGAAAGTGGTTTTTTGAAAAAAAGGCTTTTTTCAAAGAAACAATGATTTTACTTTAATTCGATAAATAGTAATATTCATTATATTAATCTCATTTCATTTAATATATATATATAATATAAACATATCATTCAAATAATTTCTCCTTAGGGGTTATTTTAATTAATTATCATAGAGAAACATTATGTTTTTTAAAACTGTTTCCAGAAAAAATGCATTTTTAATCATAAAAATAAACTTGTATTAAAATATGGTATAAAGATGATTTCAATGTAATTAATTGAATTAAATATAAATAAATATTACTTATTTTAAATTTAATTCAAATTAAAATAATATTTTTACCTTTAAATTAATTCATTTATCAAAATAAATGACATTTTTTCCCAAAAAAAATATTTTTCTCTATTCAGTGAAAAATAAATATTTTTTGAAAAATCATAAATTTTCACCCTAATTTAATTTTGATATGATGATATCAAAAATTTAGTTTTTTTATCAAATACATTTTCTAAATATTCTATATAATAATTATAATTTTTTTGAAGAAAACATATTTTGAAGAATGAAAATACATTACCGAAATATGACTGATTATTTACTAAGAATTTATCAATATATTTAGGACATATATAAATATATCATAAATTATTTAACAAAACTTATATATAAGAATTTAATGGAATGGTTTAAATAGTCATAGTTAAATAATATTTTTTTTTTGGGTTCGTTGTTGTGTATTGTTATGCTATCGCGCATAGTCTTATCTTTTAAAAACTCAAGGCATTGAAAAATATATCATAAATTTAATAAGTATATACTAAATTACCTATTAATACCTAAATTTTAATGTTTTTTAGGAAAAAATGTTGATTTATCACACATATTTTTATCTCTTTGAAGCATTACGATTGCCTTTTCCAGTTCTTAGACAGGAGGGTTGGCATGCATCGGTGTCTTTCAAGGATGCCCTTCTTGATCATCAGGGCTCACAACGTTCTGTTTTTCCAGAGACCCAACTTATTATACCATCGATCTGTAGTGATGATTCTGGTTTGATGGTGGAGATTTCGTCGGATGCTTATGATGAAGTTGTTGAATGCCTTAAGTGGACTCTTATTGTGCGATTTTGTCTAGTGAAGTCACCCCTTTCCATTTTTAAGAAGTTTGTTGATTCTCGGGGTCTTTCTAAGATTATTTAGGCTTTGAGGATTATGGGTCATTGGAGATTCAATTTGACTTGGTGGTCCTTGGATGTGAATAAAGGGAAATAAAGTTCTCATGTGGTAGTGTGTATTTCCCTGCCAGGTTTAGCACTACCATTTCATAATGGTGACCTTCTCAAAGACATAGGCGACTCTCTCAGGGGATTCTTGTATTCCGATGACAATAATAATAGTGGTGTAGATACTTTAGCAGTGTGGATTTATGTATAGCATGACATTTCAATGCCTCTTTTGGACAAGATTTTTTTAAGATTTAAGGGGTCGATTTCTTAAATTCAAGTTATTGTGTATCCTGTGCTGCCAAGATTCTATGCTCACTGCTCCCTTTAAGGTCATTCGATGCAAAATTGAAGGAAGAGACATCGAGGGTACCTTGGTCACCCTAACAATGGCCCGGAGGATGTGCCCAGTCTCGATAGTTCCCTTGATGATTCATAGTGGATTTGTTCATATTTGGGTAAAAATATTGATCTGGTCTTCAGAAATGAATCTGTGGGGTCGAATTTACCAATGATACTGGGTGGATCTTCTTGCTCAGCCTCGGTGCATAGTGCTTGGAATTCATTTTTTATATCACCGCATATTTCCTTTATTTGTAATCACCTAAACTTTTAGGGTATCAAAATATACTGGGAAAAGTCTAATTGGATTTTATCCTTGCCAGGTTTAATGGCTATTACATCCGTGCAGGATATCTTGAATATCACAACTGCTTCCATGGCTGATCTTATTGAAGAAGGTCTTTCTCTAAAGGATTTAGTTGATCACATAAAAAATGGGATTGATAACAAAATACAAAAGAATAGTGGTATTCTATCCCCCTAGATTAAGAGGAAAGGAAGGTCTGTGAGGAGACGCTCTTATTCGGGTTATCCCATAAAGTCTATTTCACCTGCAACCAATAGAGTGTGCACTAGATAGAAACATTGATCCATATAAGAGTTCTTATCCTCCAAAAATAATATGACCAAGGCACCTAGGGCTAAAACTAGGCCAGCATTGTGTCAATGATTCAAATAATCATTTGTAACACTCGAGGCCTAGGAGATTGGGTGAAGACAGATTTTTTAGCCATGGAAATTAAGAAATATAATGTTTGTATTATTGCTGTTCTGGTGCATAAACAACATAATTCAAAGATCAAGGGTTTTTTCCAAAAACTCAGAATGCATGTGAGTATGCATGCTGATCCAGAGAACCATCATATATTGATTTTCTGGAAAAGGGATATGTTAGTGGATCTGGTTAGAGCTGGAGATCATTATATTATAGTGAAAGTAAATACAGTCAGTGATTATCTTTTCATCTCATTCATATATGGAAGTTGTGATGAGAAAAATAGAGATGGTCTATGGCAGGATTTTAATGATTTTGATCCGTAATAATACCCATGGATTGTAGACGGGGATTTCAATATTATTTTGAACCTAGCTAAGAAGAAAGGCAAGGGAGTTTTTCCATGTTTGGTCAGCATGAGTTTTGCAAGATTCATAGAAGGTAAGGGTCTTTTTGACAATGGTTAATGTGGAGATCTTTTTACAAGGTGTAACAACCAAAAAGGTACTCATCGTTGCTGAAGTCGTCTGGACCGGTGCTTGGTGAATATGCAAGTTATATCCAAGTTTCCCAATTCTAAAGTTGATCATCTTGTTCGTGGAGTCTTGGACCACTCACCTTTGCTGGTTTCTTTATCACCTAGGTAGGATGATCATGAACGTTTTTGATTCTATGCTCATTAGGTTGGTTTGGATGGTTACCATCAGCTTGTTGATGACAGCTAGAGGGAGTCTATTCAAGGATTTTCTTTGGTTTCTATTAAAAACAAGTTGAGGCGGCTCAAACATAAATTACAAACTTGGGCGAAGGACATTCCTCCTATTGACCAAGTCATAGTTAATCTTAAACAGGATGTTGAGAAGTTGGAACTAAGTCTGGAATATGCATGGGATGATATGGTCTTTGAATATCTTTCTATTAAGAAAAATTTGATGGCAGAATTAATTCTGAAACAAGAGCGTATTTCTTGAGAATGTTAGAGGGTGAAATGGCTTCATGAAGGGGATAGAAATTCAGCCTACTTTCATACATGTATTTAAGAATGTAGAAGAGTTGTTAAACCTAATATTATTCTTGAAGATGGATCCTATTCGGATGATAGAAATGTGGTTGGAAATATAGCCTTTTCTGTTTTCAAAGACTTACTTGTAGGTCCTAACCATAGTATGGCAGATGGGTATCTGAGTGGGAATGATGAACATTTTGAGGTAATTCCTAACATGATTTATGACCATGATAATGATTTCTTGGATGCAATTCCTAATGAGAAAGAGATTTATGATGCTATGATGAACCTCAACCCGGAGAGTGCTCCGGGCCTAGATGGCTTTTCGGGTTCGTTCAACAGAGGGTCATGGGAGGTGATTAAGGATGATATAACTATGGCCATTCAAGACTTCTTCTGGGGTGGTTTAATTCCAAGGGTGGCGGGTGTAACAACTCTTGTTATTCTTCCAAAGATCAAAGACCCATCTTCCATTCATGACTACAGGCCAGTGAGCATGTGTAATTTACATTATAAAATTTTATCAATAATTATCAACTCACGACGGTCCATGTATGTTCCTCAATGGATATCTCTTGATCAACATGGTTTTGTTAAAGGACGGTTTATTCAGGGAGTGGTGGGATTGGCCTAAGAGATGATTCAGGATATTAACTTCAAAACATGTGGATCCAATATGGATTTAAAGTCGGATATGAATAAATCATATGACCGCATGGAATGGTGTTTTATCAATAGGGTGCTCAAAGGTATGGGTCTCTCCACTTGGGCTATGGATATTATTTTTAGATGTTTTAACTCTTCCTAGATGGTAGTTTATTTTATGGGAAAAACATATGTTTTTTTTCAAAATTCTCATGGGATCATTCAAGGGGACCCTGTATCTTCGACCATATTCATCCTCATGCAATATCTCCTATGATGAATTATTAATAAAAAATATCCACAAGAGAATTGTAGCCATACCGAAGTAAAATGAACTAGCCTTCGATATCTCATCTAATGTTTGCGGATGCCACACTTATTTTTATAAATGCAAGTGGGAGATCAGTTCGTGTGTTATCTAACATCCTAGATGAATACTGTTTGTGGAGTGGGCAGTTGATCAATAGATCCAAGAGTAATATATATATTTCAAAAAAATGTGGAGACAGACAGGCTTCTTCCTTGTGCAGCAATCTGAATATAAAAAGGGGAACATTTACAATAGTTTATCTTGGATCTCCTATTACTCCTGGATGAATCTAGATTCAGGATTTTGATAGTATATTTAAAAATATTGTAATTCATGTACTCAATTATAATAATTTCTTCTTACATTTGGGAGGTCAGATAACTCAAATTAATAGTGTATTATCGGCCATCCCTATCGATGCGTTCTCGGCATGCAAGGTACCTAAGGGTGTTCCCTATTATATTGAAAAAGTATTGGAAAACTTTATTTGGGATGCACAAACTGAGGGGAAGCGCCAGTGGACTTCTTGGGATTGACTGGCGAGACTTGTTTATGAGGTCAGAATCAATGTACGAAGTCTGACAGATAGTGTTCACTGCATGCTTGCAAGGCTGGTGTGGGAAGTCGTGGAGGAACGTACTCTTTGGGGGAAAATTATGTCTTATAAAGATGACAGGTTTGCAGATAGGGTTAGAAATCATGGATCTTCTTTATGGTTATTAATACATGACATGATACCAAAAATCAGACAACATTCTCAATGGATTATAGGAATAGGGGATATATCTTTCTGGCATCAAAACTGGGCTGGTTCGACAATTGGCTTCTTGGGATGTCCGATCACTTTGATTTATTTTTAGGAGGATAGCATTTATAAATATTAATTAACGATGTCCTGGATAAGGACCAATGGGAGGTTTTTTTCTCATTGATTTAAATTCAGACCTTGATAAATGTGTTTTTACTTCTTCTAGTTCTGGGAACTTTTCTATAGAGGATTTTTGCAGGATTTCTTTTCCTCAGGGATAGCAGGACTCCTGGAATAATCCAATATGGTGTGACAGTATTCCAACCAATTTAAACTTCCTCTTATGGAGGATAATAAATTAGTTTTTACCCACCGATGATAATGTGAGGAATATGGGTATCAATATTGTATCTAGATGCCATTGTTACAGGGTATATAATGAGGATAGTTCAAAACACTTTCTTTTTGAAGGTGAATGGGCTATGGAAGTTTTGAGGTTATCTGGTGATTTCACTAATTTTTCATCTTCTGAACATATTTTTTCTTCTTTTCTTGATAAATGTTTTCATGTTTTAATCTGCAAGGGCCCGAAAAAAGTGTCAAGATCTGTGGTTTTAAATTCTAGATGTTGGTGCATCAGGCAAGCCAGAAATAAGGCCATATTTGAAAAAATTTCTTCCACATGGGATTCTGTTATCAAGAGAACAAAATACCTTTTAATTGATCTTGTTATCATTATTAAAAATTGGTGTAATGCTCCTTCTTTGAGAGCTATGCAGGTGAATTCAGTGGGTATGCAGCAGTTGCGTCCTGGGATAAGAGGTAAATGGGTGCGCTGGTTACCGCCTATTATGGGTTTCAAACTTAACTTTGATGGCTCATGGGTTTCATGTATTATGCGTAATTTTGGAGTGGTTAGGGACTACATGGGAAGTATCCTAGTGGTTTTTTCTTCATATTATAGTAGGGGAAGCTTTATCCAAGCAGAGGCAAAGGCTATGTATTCGGGTCTTAGACTGTGTGCTCAGAAAGAGATTTCTTTGAATCAGATTGAAATAGACTCTATGGCAATACATGATTGCATGTAGGGAAAAATCTCTCCTCCTTTTTCAATATCCTATATCCTTAGGAGTTGTCGTTCCAGCCTTAGCAGTAGCAACATCCTGGTGGTGCACACATGGCACGAAGGTAATAAGGTGGCTGACTATTTTGCTTCCTTGGCGGTGGAAGAACAACGTACTTACATTAAATTTTTCCCAAATTCCAATATTATTGAACTAGAGGGAGTGAATTTTATTAGGGGAGACCTGCTTGGTCTTCACAACTTTAGACCTCCCTAATCTTGTATCTTTACCCTTTCCCACGAATCTTTTTTTGGGTGTTCTTTCCTATTTTTAATAAAAATTCAATCAATGATGATGATGGTTAATGCTTATACCATCATTATAATAACTTAAAAGTATAATAATGATACTTATTTTATAATTTTAATATGGTGTAATGTAATTTTATGAATAATAAAAGAATATAAATAAATATAAATGAGAAAGGAGCAGTATGAAATTTATACCTCACATCTTGGATTATCTCCTTTACAAAGGGGGTTAAGCCTTTGAGGGATGGTCTTTTGAGAATAAAAAATGCAATAAAGGAGTATAGGAATTTTTATGTGTGTTCTGGGTATAATTTGGGATTTAAAATTTGGGTTTTGGTGTGATGGGAAGTGAGGGTAAGATTACCCCTTTTATAAGTGAAAATATATTTCATTTAAAAAATAACAAAAGTTGAAAAGAGATGTCATTTTTGTAAATACCCAAAAAAATTAATAATGTTAAGCCAATCTCAAGTAAAATAGCTCGAAAATTAGGAAATAATGGAGTGGGGAAGGTATAATTTAGATAAAATACTCAACCTCTCAATCTCACACATGTTTTGAACATGTTTGTGGCATTTCCCTCTTGGTTAAACCCTTTTTACCCCTTTTGATTTTTATTAAGGTACCTAGTTTTTACCAAACTAATTTATCCTTTATTATTAAAAATAAATTGGCCCTTATTATATAAATTAGACCTAATGATTCCAAATTTTAAATTAATTTTATTATATTATTTTCCTATCAGTGATCAAAACTATTTTTAAAATATTAAATGTATAGTGTATTAAAAAATTTATTTGAAATATATAACCTAAGTTCTAAAATGACTAATATGGGTTTTTAAATTTAAAAAAAATTATAAATTCACTTATAAAAATAAAATTTGGTCTTATAATGAGGTTTCAAGAATTTCTAATACATACTTATATACTAATAATATCATAAAAGTCACATTATTTATAAAAAGTATATTTTTCACTATTTACATAAAAATAAATCTATTTTTAAAATTCACAAAAACTAATATTAAACTAATATTGATATATGGAATTAAAAAATTAATTTCATTTTTTAAAATCAGATTCTAAAATTTATAAATTTATCTATTCAATAAAAATATAAATAAAACTCTTTTTATTGAAAATTGATGTTTTCAAACATTAAGTTTTCTTAGTACCATCTCATACCAATTAAAAACTTAATGATGTTAATATGTTAGTTAATATATTATAAAATTACATATTATAAAAATAATATTTTAAAATTGATTAATTTTAGTTTAAAATACATTAATATGATATTTTAGAATAGAAAATCATTTTATATGTTAAATAATATTTATTATATATCCTCTAAGTGTAATAATTTTTAATTGGTTATTATATTTTTATTTACTAGTGGTTTTATTATTCATAAATTTTATTAATAATAACTATATCATAGAACATTTTAGTTCAGTGTTTCATATGGAGCAAGCTATAAAACGTTTTATGAATATATATATATATATATATATATATATATTCTAAAATCTCAGGTCGTTACATGAAAGACCCCATTAGTTTTTTCCCTAACTTGTAGGATCCTTAAGGTTTCACAAATCATGTACTATCTTAATAAATGGGCTCTCGATCACTAGTATATTGGTAAAGACACCCCTGGATCAAGATGTACATCTCGACTACACCATATAGATCACCTTACTAGATTTCTAGTAATAGGTTGGCCTCTTTGGTCCACTCAATGAGCCAAATATCTATATATATGCCTCATATTATGTATAATCCTTAAAATTTCCTCATAGTGTTATATTCCCTATGAGTTTAGTCTTTCTTCCTCATCTAGTTATAAATTAACATGGAGTATATTTCCTTACTTGGGCCTCCTATCTAGTGTAACCCCCATCCATACCCTCTTCTATTTAGTTATTTATAGAAATAATAAACTATAAAGGGTCACTCATGCATAATCCTCATGCCGAAAATTTATAGAGACATTTTTTCTAGTATTCCTCACAATGCAACTTTAAACTTTATATTATATAGTCCATTCCAAATGATGTTAAACTCTATAAAATAAGTCTGAGATGCATGATGTTAAAAGGAACATTTATTGGTCATGGTTTATTTACCTTAAAAGGTTCCACCATGGTCCTTATCATATAACCTTAATAGTTATGAAATATATTATTAATAAAGACCGAACTACCTATGTTTTAATTCCCTTAATAGGGGTATTATAAGGCCCCAGCCTTAAACCTTACTTAATATTGAATTAAATGAATAATTCACATTGAGGATCTTTTCAGGTTTAGAGTTTTAGAGAATTAGAACATAACTATTACATCTTAAAAGATTACAAAGTAGACACTTCTACTAAGTCTCCATAAAATAAAAACTCTTAAAAAGAAAGATGTCTAGATTCCATGTTTTAGATAGCATTAAATTCCCTTGATCCCATCCTTGACCTTATTCCACTTTAAGTCCTGTGAAAAACATTTCAGAAAAACTTGGGGTGAGCATAAAAATCTCAGTAAGGGATACACAAAGAATGAAAACTGTTAGTTTTTCAAAATCAAGTAAACCATGTATACTCAATCAAAGTAATACCTTCACCTTCATGAAGTAGTAAAATCTATTCACTGAATAAAGTATCATTACTTACCTTTTTGTAACCAAAGTATTACCATAAAACCCATATAAAGAACACATAGAATATATATAAAGGTAACTTGGGACATAAACATACTTAAGTGGAATAACCATACGGTTGACTTCCACACATATCACTTAATGGAATAGCTATACGGCCAATTTCCATACATACTTAATAGAATAGCCATACGGCCGACTTCCAAACCCAATGCATTGGAGGTTATAACGTAACCACCCGTCCTGGTATTCACGGCACCACCCGTCATATGGTTTATAACGTAACCACCCGTTAAAATGTCCAAGTACCAATATAAAATCATAAAACATAAAACCAATATAAAGGAATGATAACATTTCCACATTTCAATCACAATATATCATAAATATATTGACGACATAGAATCTTTTATCAAAACCATTTTCAATACCAAAATACATAAAAGTGTATATGGTATTTATTTTAGTCTAAAAACATTACGGCTTGTTGAGGAAGCCAAAGACCAAATAATACTCGCGGTGGCGGAAAAAGTCATTGTCACCGCGTACATTAAAAAAACATTCCTTTTTTTCGTTTAGTAAAACGCTTCGTAGAAAAAGATTCCTTTTTTATAAAAGTAAAAGTCAAAGGAGTTTATACACCGTATAAAAGAAAGTTGTGTATAAAATGAAATATGCCTCAATGAAAGGAGATTGAGACGAAGTCCCTTGCCTTGGGTCCGACTTGACTCGATCATTCTTTAACTTCCTGAATAATAAACTTGAGTTAATTTATAATTGATTAAGAACCTTTTTAAAGTTTATTATTCCTTTTATATCACTTAATTCCACGTTATAAACATTATGTAACCATTTAAGTTAATAATGTTTGTTTTGTCAATATTTGGTTCTTAAGTCGAAAGTGGACTTCTTACAGTTACATGTTGTTCGTGTGGTCAAAGGTTCTTTATATCCAGAATGAAATTCCAGATTTGGATATAATATGTATCATATATATCCAGCATATACATGTATTTATAATATTACATAATCATTTATAGGTAAGAAATGAAATGCACCGTTCATGGAGACGGTAAGCCGTACGTACGCATGAACGCTACTTTCATTTCTTTGTCATATTAATGGAATTAAAACTAAATGAGAGGTATGTATATTTTAATTCCAGAATTATATTCATCATTTAGATATATCATTAATTATATATATACATTACATACATGTAATTTTAATAGTACATTACATTTGGGGATAAGAAATGAAATGCACCGTTCATGGAGACGGTAAGCCGTACGTACGCATGAACGCTACTTTTATTTATATATCATACATTAATGGAAAGAAATAATAATTATATAGAGGTATATTATAATTCCAGTATAACATCATATATAATAACTTTAAATCCATCCTTTACACGTCCCACATATGGCATTAACGAATCACATCACTTTTAGGGGGCGGTAGTCCGCACTTCCTTAAATGAAGATATCGTGTTTACCCATAATGGAAACCATAAAGGTATGCCAAAAATGAAAAATACAGAAGCTTAAAGAAAACATAAACATATTATATATCATATATAAAAATAGTGACATCATAATGGCCACCCTTGAAGGTTTTAAATGAGTATTGAACAATCATCGTTTCGGGAGGCAGAATTTCGCCATCCACGGAAACCGTATGTTCTTTAACCATTTGATGTAGTTGTGTGAGAGTGTATCTCAAATAAATATTATAAAAACATCCTAGTATATTTAAGATACTGTTTTTGTTACAAAAGAAGTAAATAAAAAGAGTTTAGAGGGTTGGAGAAGCAAAATAAAACAAATGAACAAGAGAGAATGAATTACCTTTAAAAGTGTAACTCCCTTTTGATTTGAGCCTAAAGGCTTCCTTTGAAAGGATTCTGCCCAAAGGGAATCCTCTAGGATGAGGATAGGGATGTGGAGAGAGTAAATGGGTAGGGTTTGGCCGAGCCAAAGGCTTGAGAAGTGTGTGAAATGGGGTAGAGGTGGGGGCTTTTTATAAGAGGAGAGGAGGGGCACTTTTGGAAAGTAAAGAAATATTACTTTATTTGATAATGTGTTTCGGTTTTAAAAGGTCCCACATTGATATAATTCGTGGATAAGGTGATAAGGGTTCTAAATCCACTCATCCAATTGGTTTTGGCCATGTGTAGGTTTTATATTTTTCATTATCTTTCCATTTTATTTAAATCGTCAAATAATGATGTCATCGCTGCATCATTATTATGTCATATATAATTTAATTTATTTAATGTCTAAAAATTATATAAAAAAATACTATGATGTAGGAAATCGTTTTATCTTTCCAATGACTATTTATAATAAAAATTTGGACTTGTATAACCCCACTCAAAATTTATTTTAGTAAAACAATTTATGTTAGTGTCATTTTCACTTTAACATTAAATAAAAATATATTAATGTCATTTTCCAACTAAAGTGGCTCCATGGGGTCCCCAAGTTGGCCCATGGCTTGTCTTGGTCGGCCATGACTCACCCAATAGGTGTATGACAAGTGTCATGGTGTTTTCACATTCTTATAATACCATTTTTACCTTAAACTACACTAATTACCTCTAATCGCGATTAAAAACTTAATAAGTTACTATTCACCAAAAAATTATTTTTATCCCATTGAACCACATTTTACTTCTTAATGACAACCATGTATGTCGGATTTTTGAAATTCAAAACACATAAGTGGTAAAATTTCATTTAAACGAAAAATCAGCTTTTATAAGTACCACTTAGTGGTTTCACTATTCATCAAAAATTGAAGTTTTTCAGAAAAATCCCAAAAATTCACCCTAAGCTATATTTGATATTCCGAATTCAAAAATGAAGTCCGTTTTACAAAATTCAAAACATATTAGTCACATTAATTAATTTAATAATTAATTCCCGCTGTCAGAGCAAATAGCGTGTTTTTGTGAAATAATAAGTATCAAAAGATTGACACCAGTTTAAGTCCAATTTCAAAGTGAAATTGATTCCAATGACCACCATTGGATTAACTGGTAAAAATATTTTCTAATTTCAGTTTAAAACCAATTAAAATAATAATCTAATCATATAAATAAATTATATTAAAAAGAGGTTTTGAATTAAAATACAACATTTTACACTATTCATTAAAAAAATGAACTTTATCAGAAAGGTACCAAAAATTTACACAAAGTAAATTTTGATGTCCCGATTCTAAAGAAGAGTTATATTTGGTCCAAAATAAAGTATAAGAGTGATCAAAACTATATTTAATGACGGTTCACCATTGAAAGGTGATAAGTGAACCTTTAGTGAAAATTAGAGTATATATGCCCTAAAATTGAACTCTTTCCGTATTTTAATCCTTTATCTTTTATTGGGTAAATGTATAAACATTTAAAAACATATCTAATCATATTTTAGTTATTTCTATCCATTCCCGCCAGTACAACGGCTACTTGTTAACTAAAATTTAAAATAATATTATTTTATTACTAGTGTGCTACGTAAGTTTCAAAGAAACTCATCGTTGTCTATCGGGTACGCTATCGAACATAGCAACCCCTTTAAAATAAAATTAATATTTAATTCGTAAATATTAATAAATATGAAAATTATTTATTCTTTATTTACCTGGGATGTTACATCCTTCCCCCCTTTTGGGAATTGCGTCCTCGCAATTTTATTCACTTATCAAAATAAGTGGGGGTATTTATCCCTCATAGCATTTTCAGATTCCCACGTTGCCTCTTCAATCACATGGTTTTTCCACAAAACCTTTACCTGATGAATCACCTTATTCCGTAACACCTGCTCCCTGTGGTCAAGAATCTGGACCGGTTGTTCCTCATAAGATAGGTTCTCTTCCAGCTAAACTACCTCTGGACTCAAAACGTGAGATGGATCTGGCATATACTTTCTCAACATCGAAACGTGAAAAACATTGTGTACCTGAGATAAACTCGGAGGTAAAGCCACTCGGTATGCAACTGATCCAACTCTTTCTAGAATTTTGTATGGTCCAACCAACCATGGACTCAACTTTCCTTTCTTACCAAATCTCATCACACTTTTCCAAGGAGAAACCTTGAGAAAAGCATGATCACCTACCTCAAAAGATAGATCCTTCCTCCGGTTATCCGCATAACTCTTCTGCCTGCTCTGAGCTGTTCTCATGTGTTTTCTGAATCAACTGAACTTTTTCTGCCATCTCTTCTACCAATTCTGGTCCCATCAGCTTCCTTTCACCCACTTCATTCCAAAATTCTGGAGTTCAACACCGCTTCCCATATAATGCCTCAAATAGTGCCATCTGTATACTGGAATGAAAGCTGTTATTATAAGAAAATTCAACCAAAGAAAGATGTTGGTCCCAAATTCCCTGATAATCCATATAACAAGCTCGTAGAATATCCTCCAATGTCTGGATTGTTCGTTCTGACTGCCCATCTGATTTGAGGATAAAAAGCTGTACTAAAATTTTAATTCAGTACCCAACGACTTCTGAAGGCCTTTCCAAAAGTTAGAATTAAACCTGGGTTCACGATCCGATACAATGGAGAGAGGAACTCCATGTAACCTGACTATCTCTTTAAGATACAGATGGGAAAGTTGATCAAGAGAGAAAGTATCTCGTATAGAAAGTAAATGAGCAGATTTGGTCAAGCGATCAACAATAACCCAGATTGCATTATTACCTCGAGATGTCCTCGATAATCCCACAACAAAGCCCATGGATATGTTTTCCCATTTCCACTCTGGAACTGGTAAAGGCTGAAGCATCCCTTTCGGTAACTGCCGCTCTGCTTTAACCTGTTGACATGTCAAACACTTCACAGTAAAATCAGCAATGTCTCTTTTCATTCCATCCCACCAGTAATACTCCTGCAGACCTCTGTACATCTTAGTACTTCCAGGATGAAAAAAACAACTCATTCTTCAACTGTGAATCACAAGGCACACATAACCTCTTCACAAACCTCAAAACACAAACACAAACTTATCCAAGAACTCATGGAAAATTTTATCCATAAGGTCCATGAATACAGCAGGTGCATTGGTTAACCCAAAAGGCATAACTACAAATTCATAATGGCCATATCTAGTACGGAACGCAGTCTTCGGAACGTCTTCTTCTTTTACTTTCAACTGATGGTACCCCGACCTCAAGTCAATCTTCGAAAAATACTGAGCTCCCTGGAGCTGATACCACTTCATTCGATGGCCCAACATCTGCTGAAGTTGTTGCAAATGATTTTACCACCCCTTTCTTCTTGTAGTCTAGCTGCATTCCCCCATTTGAGTTCTTCATTGGACACTCGTTTGCATAATGACCCATTTCATTACACTTAAAACATCTTACCGTTGGCTTTTCATTTCCTGCTTGATCATCTTCCTTACAGTTACGAGAAATATGACCAGACTTACCACACCGAAAGCACTTACCAGACTTGGATAAACATTCTCTAGGATGCATTTTACCACACTTCTCACAGGATGGATATTTGGTTTTCTTACCTCCTTGCTTCTTTGATGAATTCTTCCCCTTTTCCTGCCAACTAGACCTCTTATTCTGTTGTTTGTCATAGAACACCTGATCATCGGCAAACTCCATTTCTACCTTCTCCGTACATCGAACAAGTTTTTCATAACTTTTGAACTCACGAGAAGCTAAAGCCCTTCGATACTTTGGCTTTAACCCTGAGTAAAAACGGTTTATTTTACTATCAAGATCTCGTATGAAGTTTGGAGCATACCTTGCCAATCGAGTGAACTTTTCTTCATAAGTAGCCACTGAATCATCCTCCTGCCTCAATTCTAGGAACTGTTTTTCCATCCTAAGACGAACCACCTTAGGAAAATATTTCTCAAGAAACATACCTTTGAATTCGTCCCAGTGAAGATCCTCAATCTCATTACTATCCCTTATATTTTTCACCATCGACCACCACTGATCAGCTTCACCATCAAAACGGTAAACAGCAAGACTAACCTTTTGATGTTCTGAACACCCCATGACATCAAAAATCTTCTCCAGTGCTTTAATCCACCCTTCAGCTTTCACAGGGTCAGATGATCCTCTAAATGATGGGGGATGTTGCCTCATGAAATGTTCCACCACTGACATGTTCCTCTGCGGTTGATCTGGCTGATCTCGTGCATGGATACCACCACCATTTATAGCCTGAGTCAACTGTGCCATCACTGCAAAAAACTGTTCAGTTCCGATTCCGACCATCTCAGGTTGCTGATTTGGAAGGTTATCTTCCTCCTGATGTCGTCCCAACATAGCTGCTTTGTTTCCTCTGCGGAAAACCATTCTGAACACAGAAATATCTTAGGCGAAGCAACATGGTAATCCGTAAATGCTATATCATTTCAATCATATTATAATTTAACACTTTTCTAACTCCTAAAGTTGTCTAAACCGACCTTTGATACCAACTATAAGGCCCCAGCCTTAAACCTTACTTAATATTGAATTAAATGAATAATTCACATTGAGGATCTTTTCAGGTTTAGAGTTTTAGAGAATTAGAACATAACTATTACATCTTAAAAGATTACAAAGTAGACACTTCTACTAAGTCTCCATAAAATAAAAACTCTTAAAAAGAAAGATGTCTAGATTCCATGTTTTAGATAGCATGAAATTCCCTTGATCCCATCCTTGAACTTATTCCACTTTAAGTCCTGTGAAAAACATTTCGAAAAAACTTGGGGTGAGCATAAAAAGCTCAGTAAGGGATACACAAAGAATGAAAACTGTTATTTTTTTCAAAATCAAGTTAACCATGTATACTCTATCAAAGTAATACCTTCACCTTCATGAAGTAGTAAAAACTATTCACTGAATAAAGTATCATTACTTACCTTTTTGTAACCAAAGTATTACCATAAAACCCATATAAAGAACACATAGAATATATATAAAGGTAACTTGGGACATAAACATACTTAAGTGGAATAACCATACGGTTGACTTCCACACATATCACTTAATGGAATAGCCATACGGCCAATTTCCATACATACTTAATGGAATAGCCATACAGCCGACTTCCATACCCAATGCATTGGAGGTTATAACGTAACCACCTGTCCTGGTATTCACGGCACCACCCGTCATATGGTTTATAACGTAACCACCCGTTAAAATGTCCAAGTACCAATATAAAATCATAAAACATAAAACCAATATAAAGGAATGATAACATTTCCACATTTCAATCACAATATATCATAAATATATTGACGACATAGAATCCTTTATCAAAACCATTTTCAATACCAAAATACATAAAAGAGTATATGGTATTTATTTTATTCTAAAAACATTACGGCTTGTTGAGGAAGCCAAAGACCAAATAATACTCGCAGCGGCGGAAAAAGTCATTGTCACCGCGTACGTTAAAAAAACATTCCTTTTTGTCGTTTAGTAAAACGCTTCATAGAAAAAGATTCCTTTTTTATAAAAGTAAAAGTCAAAGGAGTTTATACACCGTATAAAAGAAAGTTGTGTATAAAACGAAATATGCCTCAATGAAAGGAGATTGAGACGAAGTCCCTTACCTTGGGTCCGACTTGACTCGATCATTCTTTAACGTCCTGAATAATAAACTTGAGTTAATTTATAATTGATTAAGAACCTTTTTAAAGTTTATTATTCCTTTTATATCACTTACTTCCACGTTATAAACATTATGTAACCATTTAATTTAATAATGTTTGTTTTGTCAATATTTGGTTCTTAAGTCGAAAGTGGACTTCTTACAGTTACATGTTGTTCGTGTGGTCAAAGGTTCTTTATATCCAGAATGAAATTCCCGATTTGGATATAATATGTATCATATATATCCAGCATATACATGTATTTATAATATTACATAATCATTTAGAGGTGAGAAATGAAATGCACCGTTCATGGAGACGGTAAGCCGTACGTACGCATGAACGCTACTTTCATTTCATTGTCATATTAATGGAATTAAAACTAAATGAGAGGTGTGTATATTTTAATTCCAGAATTATATTCATCATTTAGATATATCATTAATTATATATATACATTATATACATGTAATTTTAATAGTACATTACATTTGGGGATAAGAAATGAAATGCACCGTTCATGGAGACGGTAAGCCGTACGTACGCATGAACGCTACTTTCATTTCTATCTCATACTTTAATGGAAAGAAATAATAATTATATGGAGGTATATTATAATTCCAGTATAACATCATATATAATAACTTTAAATCCATCCTTTACACGTCCCACATATGGCATTAACGAATCACATCACTTTTAGGGGGCGGTAGTCCGCACTTCCTTCAATGAAGATATCGTGTTTACCCATAATGGAAACCATAAAGGTATGCCAAAAATGAAAAATACAGAAGCTTAAAGAAAACATAAACATATTATATATCATATATAAAAATAGTGACATCATAATGGCCACCCTTGAAGGTGTTAAATGAGTATTGAACGATCATCGTTTCGGGAGGCAGAATTTCGCCATCCACGGAAACCGTATGTTCTTTAACCATTTGATGTAGTTGTGCGAGAGTGTAGCTCAAATAAATACTATAACAACATCCTAGTATATTTAAAATACTGGTGTTGTTACAAAATAAGTAAATAAAAAGAGTTTAGAGGGTTGGAGAAGCAAAATAAAACAAATGAACAAGAGAGAATGAATTACCTTTAAAAGTGTAACTCCCTTTTGATTTGAGCCTAAAGGCTTCCTTTGAAAGGATTCTGCCCAAAGGGAATCCTCTGGGATGAGGATAGGGATGTGGAGAGAGTAAATGGGCAGGTTTTGGCTGAGCCAAAGGCTTGAGAAGTGTGTGAAATGGGGTAGAGGTGGGGGCTTTTTATAAGAGGAGAGGAGGGGCACTTTTGGAAAGTAAAGAAATATTACTTTATTTGAAAATGTGTTTCGGTTTTAAAAGGTCCCACATTGATATAATTAGTGGATAAGGTGATAAGGGTTCGAAATCCACTCATCCAATTGGTTTTGGCCATGTGTAGGTTTTATATTTTTCATTATCTTTCCATTTTATTTAAATCGTCAAATAATGATGTCATCGCTGCATCAATATTATGTCATATATAATTTAATTTAATTAATGTCTAAAAATTATAAAAAAAAATACTATGATGTAGAAAATAGTTTTAGATTTCCAATGAATATTTATAATCAAAATGTGGACTTGTATAACCCCACTCAAAAATTATTTTAGTAAAACAATTTATGTTAGTGTCATTTTCACTTTAACATTAAATAAAAATATATTAATGTCATTTTCCAACTAAAGTGGCTCCATGGGGTCCCCAAGTTGTCCCAAGGCTTGTCTTGGTCGGCCATGACTCACCCAATAGGTGTAGGACAAGTTTAATGGTGTTTTCACATTCTTATAATACCATTTTTACCTTAAACTACACTAATTACCTCTAATCGCGATTAAAAACTTAATAAGTTACTATTCACCAAAAAATTATTTTTATCCCATTGAACCACATTTTACTTCTTAATGACAACCATGTATGTCGGATTTTTGAAATTCAAAACACATAAGTGGTAAAATTTCATTTAAACAAAAAATCAGCTTTTATAAGTACCACTTAGTGGTTTCACTATTCATCAAAAATTGAAGTTTTTCAGAAAAATCCCAAAAATTCACCCTAAGCTATATTTGATATTCCGAATTCAAAAATGAAGTCCGTTTTACAAAATTCAAAACATATTAGTCACATTAATTAATTTAATAATTAATTTCCGCTGTCAGAGCAAATAGCGTGTTTTTGTGAAACAATAAGTATCAAAAGATTGACACCAGTTTAAGTCCAATTTCAAAGTGAAATTGATTCCAATGACCACCATTGGATTAACTGGTAAAAATATTTTCTAATTTCACTTTAAACCCAATTAAAATAATAATCTAATCGTATAAATAAATTAGATTAAAAAGAGGTTTTTAATTAAAATACAACATTTTACACTATTCATTAAAAAAATGAACTTTATCAGAAAGGTACCAAAAATTTACACAAAGTAAATTTTGATGTCCCGATTCTGAAGAAGAGTTATATTTGGTCCAAAATAAATTATAAGAGTGATCAAAACAATATTTAATGACGGTTCACCATTAAAAGTTGATAAGTGAACCTTTAGTGAAAATTAGAGTATATATGCCCTAAAATTGAACTCTTTCCGTATTTTAAGCCTTTATATTTTATTGGGTAAATGTATAAACATTTAAAAACATATCTAATCATATTTTAGTTATTTATATCCATTCCCGCCAGTACAACGGCTAATTGTTAACTAACATTTAAAATAATATTATTTTATTACTAGTGTGCTACGTAAGTTTCAAAGAAACTCATCGTTGCGTATCGGGTACGCTATCGAACATAGCAACCCCTTTAAAATAAAATTAATATTTAATTCGTAAATATTAATAAATATGAAAATTATTTATTCTTTATTTACCTGGGATGTTACAGGTACATAGGAATCCCCTCTCATGGGATTAATTTTAACTCCACACCTTTGATATCTACCTTGGATAGTGATAAATTTCAGAGTTCCCAGTTATGAGGTTCAAAACTATGTTATAACCAACCAGTAAGAGATAGATAGAGATCCTATGATATATATATATATATATATATATATAGAGTTAGAGAGAGAGAAATTTCTCTATGTGTGTGTTAACATCTATGTTTGGTTTGAATCACTCACTCACACAAAGATGACTAGTATTTTTAAATGGAAGGATTCCATTAATATATCTTAAATATATAAGAGAGTATCATAATATAAATCAATACCCCTTACGGGATGAGTTAATCTTCTATACTATTGAAAATTTTTCATCCCAATGAAATATTGGTATGTATGAAAAACCAAAAACCTTCAAAAATATGGTTTGGAACAACTCAAAATATGTGTATGTTGTGTGCATCATAAAAAAATGAACCTGAAATAAAATCCTTTACTCATGGGAGAGATTTATTGACCTTTATTTTTCCCATGAAATTTCACTAACAAGTTTCTTGTGTGTTGTTGTTATCCTATTTAGTATCTCTCATGACATAAAAATGGAATTTTTGAGTTCAAATTCACATGTAAATATTCATAGATAGACTAGTGGGAGTTCCAGGAAACCATAGGATACTACACATCACAAATGGTTACATCAGGCATACGCTTCAAATACAATAATGGTTGTGGCCCTACAGTCTCACTGAATGCTATCATCTACCCATCTCCTCCAGTTTCAAGTGGTGAATTACCTCATATGAGAGTACCATATTAATGGATCTATCTTGAATCTATAGGCAGATCTCGAAAATATTTATGAGATGAATCCCATATGTAATCCAACCAATGATGGACCATAGAGAAGAAAGTGCCCCATGTGGACACATCCAACCATTTTGTGATTCTGTCCCTAAAGTGAAATAACATGTAACTCTCTTACCTTATGAAGGTGGAGAAGGAGACCAACTATATCTCCACAACTTCTCAAGATCATCCCGGCAGGGCTCTTACAAGTTGTTATTGTTACTAAAACTATTATTCCCAAAACTCTCATAAATATGTTGATGAATCCACTTTAGATATATCAACTCAAGATTTCCAATATAGGGAACCCAAGAGGAGGTATACCCAGGGGAGATAGACCATTTAATCTTTGGAATAATATCATATACTTTTTCCCACATATACCCATGAATAATATGAACATATTATAACATCACCATAGGATTAGGAATATATCCTTGTTCTCGTTCTGACTCATGAAACCCACTGGAATATCCTATAGTGACCTAGGATAAACATTGCTTTATATTTCAGAATTTCCATAAGGTAATCATTACATCTCAAAAATAATCAATTAATCCAAAGAATATAAGTTTTAGTTTATTTGATAATTACCTACATAAGAAACTAATTTTATAACCATTGTGAATATTTCTCTATAATTGAGCCACACTAGACTCTCTTATATAGAACTTATACATTATACTCATCTTTAAAACCTGAGTAAATTGAAACATGAGAAAGGGGTGAGATCAGATACGCAGTAAGGGTAAACATAATTAATGACATTTGAATATCATAAGTTAACATAAGAAGAGAATATTGGTATAATCAAGATAAATATGAACATTCATAACTAAAAAATGATAGATCATAAATCATGAAATATTACTTGGAATAACATAATAAATGAATAAAATATTGTGGAAAATGAGTAAATAAACATGATTCGTGATAGGTTAACATAATCATGAGAATAATAATAATAAATGAAACATATTTCTACTTGGTAATGTATATTAGTATAGGGAACATTACTTTAATGAGACACACTAGCATTTACCACATTTAAGAGAAATGAAAATATAATATTGAATACTTATCTCATTAGATATAAACAATAAACCAATGCATTGAAGGGATATACAAGACCTCCCCTATCATCATCAATACTTATGAATGATACTATAAATCAAAAAATTATCACATCATAAAGAACCCATGGATATAAAATGGGTCTCATAAAACTTTCCAAATGATTATCATTCACTTTTATTGTATAAATAACCCATGGAAAGAAAATGGGTTCCATTTAACACATCATAAAGAACTTATGGAAAGAAAATGAGTTTCATATGGATTCACATAAGGAAATAATTAATAATTCCATCAATAATCATAAATTATAAACCCATGAAAAATAAATGGGTATCCAATGACATTAAGTAACTTATTAGGTAAATACCATTTAATAAAGATAATAAATCATATCGTATTTACATCGTATAGATAAATGTTATATGGTTATTTCAATAATTTCCCAAAATTAATTGATGTATGGAATCTAGGTGAACACCCTTAAATAAAATTAATAAAAAATAGGTTATTCACAAAGTAAATTCATTGGGTTAAAAGTTAGGATCATACATAGTAGATGATTAGGAAAGACAAAGGTAGTGATAGATCATTTCTCCAAAAGAGAAGGATATTAAATTGTTCATCTAGACAAAGAATGTTTATGGTTATATTTGAATAATATAATTGATCAAAAATAATGTATATTAGAGGATTTTTATTTATATGTAAATCATTTTTAGGATCATTAGGAAAAATTGCTTTGAAAATAAGAAACACACATGATCTTTTTTAAAACATTTTATATATAAATATTTTATAAAAAATTTTGGATAATATATTATTTTATAATCCCATTAA
Organism: Viscum album; assembly: GCA_963277665.1. NCBI lineage: Eukaryota > Viridiplantae > Streptophyta > Magnoliopsida > Santalales > Viscaceae > Viscum > Viscum album. The sequence continues at coordinate 1,460,781,750 of OY728121.1, forward strand.
AATATATAAATCAAGTATCATATAAAATAAAAAAGTTTATGTGAATAGGTGTTCACATGGAAAATGTTAAAAATATACTCTTTGTTAAAATTTGATTAAGATAACCCATTCAGAAATCATTTAAAATTTCTCTAAAACTTTTTAAAGAATATAAAGTAGTATCAAATGACCTAAATAATTTATTGAGGTATATATAACGACATTTTCAAAATCATACAATGAATTTTTACAAAATAAATTAATTTCCTGGTAAAAAAAAGAAGACATGGGGTTGGTTTCACTTATAAGAAACACTTTGGGTAGAATTTGAGTCAAAGGGAAATAAAATATCAAGGGAAAATATAAAACCCCATGAATATACAATGTAAATGATGATAGGTTTTATAAATAATACAAATTACCTAGTTGTATTATAATTTAAAAATAATCTTGTTTTAAAAATTATATTAGAAACAAGACCCTTATGGTTTTAGTAACATTTTGGTCAAAATCACTTTCAAGTTGGCCATATTTTGAATCAGATGAATTTTAAACTAAGTAAACAATATGAACTAGAAAATACCATGAATATTTTATAAGGGAATCATTAGGTAGTAATCACACCATATAAAAAGTATTATGGTGAACATTAAGAAATAAAACTCAAGAAATTAAATTTTAGACAAAGTACACCTTACCATTATTCCTAATCAGTTTAATGCAATATAAAATTATATAAAATAAAAAAAATAACTTAATATAATATCTCATAACCATATTCATACCTAAAAATATTGGTAATTTTCTTTTATAATCATTTTATACATTTTTATTAGTTAGTTTTTTTCTATTTTCTCACATCGTGTGTTTATATTTTTAACCATTTGTACTAGTTTTTTAGAAGCAGTGTTGGTATTCATTATTCTTCCAAATTTCATCATTAAAAGTTCAAAATAGTTATTTTAATGGATTACTTGTAATTATTTAATAATTATAAATTTATTTTCATGATTACATTAGAATTTATCCTAGAAGATGAAATCGACAATGAATATTTTCGGTGATTTTCAACCTTTAAAGGGTGTTTTATTAATTAATGAGTTAAATATTGATATACCATTTATATAAAAAACATTATTTACATATTTATATAATATTATACAACTAATTAAGATTTTATAATCATATATGATATAATTTCATATCATTTTTTATGTAGGCGGTCAAGTTGACCCAAACATGATCACGACGGGATTATTGATGATTATGAGGTGATTTATTTATAATATGTTTACAACAGAATCATAATGATGTCATTTAGTTTCTATTAGTGTAATATATAATAATTATAAATTATTTATAAGAATAATTAATGGATATGATAATATTATAAAATTTTAATTAAATATTTTCCTCGTAGTACACTTTTTTAAAATGATTGAATTAACGATAATCAATTGTTGATAATATCATTAATAGGTTCCCAAATTTTTCATACTATAAATTCAGTGATATTATAAAAATTATGTTTATAAATTAAAAATATTCTCATGACTATATATATAAGGTGTTGATGAAAATTAAAATTAAAATTAATCATCCCATAGAGGCAGTAGTCCACACGTACACATGGTTGACCATTTCATTTTCCATAGAATGAGAGAAATGAATAATATGATTTATCATTTCAGAATATAAAATATTTTATAAATATAATAATTATTTATTAATTTTGACATTAGGATCATCTATGTTAGGTGGCTATGTAAAATGAAACATGATGTTTTATGGATGTGGTAGTTCACTCTCACACAAATTTCATTTTCTCTTTTCTTAAGGATAAAGGGAAGGGTGGTTAAATATTATACCATAATTATAATAAAAAATCAGTATAATTTGGATAATGATGATATAATTTTGATATGGTGGTAAGAAATTTCAGATAGAATAAATGAACATAAGGAAAAAAGAGGAAGAAGCGGTTAGAAATCTATACCTCACTACATGTGTTATCTTCTTTTCAAAGGGGGTTAAACCTTTGAAGGATGGTATTTTGAGAAGACTAAAACCTAATTAAGTTAAATATAAGTTTTTAGTAGATTATTATTTTTATTTTGGGCTGGAATAATTGGTTTTTGTTGTGATTTTAATTAAGTATTGGAGATCCCCTTTTATAAGTGAAAAATGTGTAGTCTTTTTGTAAATACCCAAAACTTTTCAATAATGGAAAGTCACTCTCAAAGAAAATAGAGCTAAAATTTATAAATAATATATAATAATAGTTAAGTTATAGAAACAACTTAAACACTAAATTAAAACATTTTTTTACATTTTTGTCCCTTTACCTCTTAGGTGGCTCATTTTTACCATTTTGGTTTTTACCATGGTAACTAGTTTTTTAACTAGGAAATTTATCCTTTATAACCAAAAATAAAACGGTATATATTATATAGTTTAGAAATTATTATTCAAAAATTTAAATCCACTATTCATTAAATTTTTAAAATTGATAAAAATTAATTTTAAAATACTAAATATTTAATGTATTAACTTTTTTTTGATAAAATATAACTTAAGTTCCAAAATGTCAAATAATGGATTATAAATTTAAAAAAAATAAAATTATAAATTAACTTTTAAGATACCTATTTGGTCTTATCAAATTTTTTTATAAATTTAAAATTCATAATTATATACTAATAATTTCATAAAATTCATGTTATTTGTAAAAATGGTATTTTGAATTATTCACCTAAAATCAATATTTTTTAAAAAAATCCCAAAAAATTAATTCTAAGATAATATTGACATTATAAATACAAAAAATAAAGTTTCTTTATCTAATTAAGATTATAAAATTATAAAATTTAGTTTTAAAATGAAAATATAAAATATAATTAAAAACTTATTTTATTAAAAAATGATGTTTTAAAATATTAAGTGTTCTTAATATTATTTCATATTAATTTTAAATTTAAAAGATATTAATATTTTATTTCATATAAAATAATATTTTATAAGTTTTTAATGTAATATTTTAGTATAAAATATGTAATAATTAAAAAAATAAATATTACTTTTATACTAAATACACTTTTTCAAACACTATTAATTTTTTTTATTTATATCATAAAATATAATTTTACTAATTCTTTTATATTAATATCTTCATTTGAATTTTATATATACATCATATCATAATTATTATTATTATTATTATTATTATTATTATTATTATTATTATTATTTATATGTAACACATAAATATATATATATCTGTATAATATTTTAATATCATATTTTTATTTCATTGTGAGATATATTATTTTAAATTAAATGATTAAAAATATATGAATTAAATGTACCTGTTTGATATATGACCAATGATTATATTCTCAATGACCATATTTGAAGTGGCCATATTTAAAAGGACCATATTTATAATGGCCAGATTTCATTCCTATACATAGACTTACTATATCATTTATTTGTTCCACTCTCACTTCATAAGGAACATTTCTTATTTTATATTATAGATTTTTGAATAATTATTTCTACTTTTATTGTTCTCTTCCTCCTTATATATATTTTTACTATTGGTGATCCACAAGTTTGAAGATGATCTATGAGATTTCATAATTGTAAGGATTTTATTTTTATTTTTATTTGTTGTCCCCTATTGATTTATAAACTTTTATTTGATGTATTTCATCCATGGTGTGAAATACTTAGTTTTATGTTATTTTGTTTTAATGTCCCATTTATTAATTAATAAAGATTGTTTAGTTTTATTCATATCTTTTACGAAGCATTTTCTAATCAGGTTTCAATCCTTTTGAAAGAATAGAGAAACATTATTTATAATTATTAAAATAAATAAAAATAATTATTATTATTACCATCATAATCATCATCACAATCATCATCATCATCATCATCATCATGGATATTAAAACCAAGGGCATTAAATTATTACACATTAAATAAATTACTTCATCACAATTTTAATTTTCACAAACAAACATAAAGAGCTAAGGGAATATAAATTATACAGTTGACTCAAGATATAATTTATAGAGAGATATCAATATGAAAAACTTCGGTAACATATCTATTTCCTCAGAATAGGTTTATCCAAAATATTAAATTTATCTTCAACTATTTGGGCCAATAGATTACCATTATTCGATATCAAAACCAACAATATTTAATTTTTTATAGAGGGTGGTTATTATTATCCTTTTATTGATGGAATAACTTTATTTAATATAAAATTTATTTTCCATAATCTAGATATCTTTTCCTCTTACTGGAAGGAACCAATTAATTATTAAAAAAATGTAAAATTTATATAATGGATGGATAATAAGTTTTCCACAAGGCTCAGTCCTAAAATATTCAAATTGGAATACAATAATTATACCACTAGAAGATTTATTCAATCATCAAATGAAAAGGTTGGTGAATTAATGATCATATAAAATTTATTAGATATACTAGAGCTCCTAGAATCAAATTCCAAAAATAAATCTATAACTCTAGATTGGAGGGTACATATAACTTAAATATCAAGATCTAATCTGAGAGTAATGTTTTCATAGGAATTACATTATCCTCTTAGTCTTGGAGGCTAGATATAATCATCATCTTGGTTAGTCCTTGGATCAAGGAATTTATTTGGATAAATCCCAAGTTTCCCACATATAATTCATTTAATTATTATTAATACCTTATTAGGAACTCTATCCATTTCAATCATGTTAATTGAACTCTTCATTTTCCTTGAGATTTTGATGCTCAATGACCCCATCTTCTATAAGTAAAGAATATTCCCGTCCCCTTGAGTCAATTTCCTTCACTATTCTTTATATATTTTTGATATATAAGAAATTGAACATTTTCACTTCATAATATTTGTTACTTGATCTTTTAGGAGACTTCATCCTTCTTTTATTTGGGGTGTTTGGGACTTCTACTATGTTCACATTGTTAATTATATTCTAAAATTTATGGTCTATCATAATCACAATATTTCTCATTCCACCTCCCATTCTGATGGTTTGTTCATTGAGGTAATCTCTACATTGTCCCTCTCACCCATGGTTCCTTCAAGTTCCAACCATTAATAAACCCAAAAGGGTTGACATGAGTGAAAAAACATTAACAATATGGGGGAATTATCATAATCATAAATGGAATTTTAACCTTGAAACACCTTGGTCTTTTGTATTATCACATTATCTTGTAGTTCATTTTGCTCAACCTATATCAATATTAGTTTAACCTTTTTTACTTTAAGTTGGTCTATCTTATAATTATGAACCTAATCCATCAAAATAACTGGGAAATAAATTATTAATAATGGTTCTTAAATAGAATGTGATCAACAAATGTATATCCCCTAGGAGTGTCTAGTCAAATGTATAGTCTTAGGAACACTCATCACATATTAGGGTGATGATCGAGTCAGTGATCAACCAACATTTTTTTGGTTATTACCACTAGGATCATATAATCCATAGACATATCCACTTTCTACTATCCATATAGGGATTTTTTCTTGTAAACCTGTCCACTAAAATCTTAACCAAAATTTCATGATATCATCCTATAATTTGACTCATCTCTAAGGGTTTCACTAAGGTCCTCTCATCCTAATACCCAGAATAACTAAAATAATCCTAAAAAATAACTACACCCTACTTTGATAACAACTATAGAGACCAAATCTAGACATGCATTTATATTACAACATTTCCATAAGGTATTCATTATATCTCACAAATAATAATACAATCCCAAGAATTAAAGGTTTAGTGTATTTGAGGAATATATCCCTTAACAAGTATTTTAAAACCCTTTTGAATATTTATCCATAATTAAGCCACACTAGAATCCCTTCTACACTTCTTTTACATTATACCCATATTAATAACTTGAGGAATTAGAAATATAAGAAATGGGTGAGCTTAGTTTATTGGTAAGGGTAAACATAAGAGATAAAATTTTCATGTCATAAGTGAAAATAATATGTTCACAGGGTTATTATCAATATATATAAGAAAATTCATACCCAAAAATTCAAAGATAATAAATAAGGGAATTTAATTGTAATAACATAGGATATGAATCAAATGAGTGTGAAAAAATTAATAAGTAAATATGATCCATGAGAGTTTAACAAAGGCATTAGAGTAATCATAATATTGGGAAAGAAATTTAAAATTTAGCACAAAATTGTTTATAAGAAAAAATACTTTCATGATCCACACCATTATAGCCCTTGCTTACAAGAAACTAAATTATACTCTTGAATACTTATCTCACAAGATACATACTTTAAACCAATGCTTTGGGGAGATATAAGTCCCCAACTATAATCATACATACTTATTAGTTCTAGTTGAAATCAATCACTTATCACATCATAAATAACCCATTGAAATAAATTGGGTTTCATAAATCTTTATAAATGTAAATCATTAACCTTTATAGTATAAATAACATGTTGAAAGAAACTAGGTATCATTAAACATGTCCTAAAGAACCAATGGAAATAAAATGGGTTTCATATGGATTTACATGATAAAATTATTAATGATTCCATAAATAATCATAACATTATAACCCCATTAAAAATAAATGGTTATCCAATGACAATAAGTAACTTTTTAGGTAAATACCATTCAATAAAAATTGTAAATAATATGGTATTTACTATGTATAGATAATTAATATATGGTTATTTTAATAATTTACCCAACTAAATCTATGTATGACATCTAGGTGAACACCATTCAATCAAATGAATCAAAAATAGGGTATTAACAAAGGAATGAGATTTGGAGAAAAGTTAGGATCCCACATTGTGGATGATTAGAAAGAAAAAGGCAGTGATAGATCATTCCTCCAAAAGATAAGAAAATTACATAGGTCATCTATATAAATAATGTGGATGATTATATTATAATAATATTCTTTATTAGTCATAATGTATGTCAGATTATGTGCATTTATATGGAAACCATTTTTATGAGTATTGGAAAAATCACTTTTGAAATAAAAGACATCCATGATATTTTTTAAAAACATTTTTGATAGAAATATTTTACAAATAAAATAGGATAATATTTTTTATAAAACCATTAAATATTATAATGTATGTATCATATAAAATTAAAAATATGGTGGAAAAATTTTCTATACGGAAAATGTTAAAAAAATATTATTTTTAACACTGATGAAAATAACCCATACAGAAAACGTAGAAAATTTATTTATATATTTTTAAAGAATAAAAAATAGTAAAAAATGACCTTAATAAATTATTGAGGTATATTTAAGGATATTTTCAAAAAAAACATTGAATCAGGTCATGGAAAAAGATAATTATGGACTAAAAAGAATATATTGGTTCGGTTTTACATACAAGAAATACTTTGGGTAAAATATGGGTAAAGGGAAAATAAAATATCAATGGAAAATATAAAACCCCATGAATGTATAATGGAAATGATGAAATGTTTTATAAATAATAAAAGATACCTAAATTCATTATCTTCTAAATACAGTCTTAATTTGAAAATAATATTTTTAATGAAACCCTTATGGTTTCAGTAACATTTTTATTAAAACCACTTTTAAGTTTTGTATCTTTTGAATTGATGGAAATTTAAATAAATTACCTGATATGGATCCTCAAAACCCATTAATAGGTTAAAATAAACCCATTAAGTATTAATAACACCATATTAAAAGTATTATGGTCCACATTAAGAAACAATTCTCAAGAAATTAAATTTGAGACAAAGAACCCCTTGCCTTTATTCCCAATTATTTTAATGCACTTTAAACTTCTATAAAACAAACATAACTATCTTAATATAATATCTCATAACCATATTCATACATAAAAATATTTATAATTTTCATTTACAATCACTTTATAAATTCATATTAGTTAGTTTTTTCCATTTTCCTATATCAGGTGTTTATAGTTTTGATTGTTTATACTAGTTTCATAGGAGTCGTGTCAGTATTCATTTTCTTCCAAAGTTAATAATTATAATTTAATTAAAGATAATTAAATGGATTAATTATTATGATTTATTAATTTTAAATTTACTTTCATTATTACCTTAGTCTATATCCAATACGATGAAAGTGACAATGAATATTTTTCAATGACTTTCAACCAACGAAGGGTATTTTCTTAATCAAGGATTTAAATATTGATGTGTATTTTTAAAATAAGAAAAAATAATTATTTATATGTTTTTTAATATTATACCATTAATTAATTGGTCATAATAATACATTAAGTAATTTCATATCATTTTTCTTGTAGGTGGTCAAACCGACTCAAAAATAAACATAACCTGATTATTAATGATTATGAGGTGATTTAGTTACAGTATCATTACACCAATAAAATAATGATTTAATTTAATACTTAATAGTGTGATATATCATAATTATAAATTATTTATAAGAATAAGTAATGGATATGAAAATATTATATGATTTGAATTAAATATTTTCCTCTTAGTACACCTGTTTTAGACGATTGCACTAACAATAATCGTTTGTTAATCATATCATTTATATGTTCTCAATTTTTTCATAACGAAAACATTAATGATATCATAAAAATAATATTTATCTATTAAAACAATTTTTATGAACATTTATGTGAGTAGGTGATGAAAATAAAAATGTAAATCAATCGTCTTGTGGAGTCGTTACTCCACACGTATTCACGGTTGAAGATTTCATTATCCATAGAATGAGAGAAATTAATATTACATTTTATCATTTTAGAATATAAAATATATTATAAATATAATAATTATTTATAAAATTCAATATTAATACCATCCTTTTAGGGTTTTTAAGGAAAATTAAACATGACATTTTGTTGAGGTAGTAGTTTGTGCACTCACAAATATCGTTTTCACTTTTCTTAGGGAAAAAGGGAAGGTTGGTTAAAGCTTCAAAAATAATTATAATAAAATTATAGTGTTATGATGATACTTATGTAATAATTTTGATATCATGAGAATAAATTTTATAAATAATAAATTCACATAATGAAAAAAAAAGAATATGAAGAAGCAGTTAGAAATTTATACCTCACTACTGGGGTTATCTCTTTTACGAAGGGGGTTAAACCTTTGAATAATGGTCGTTTGAGAATAAAAGAACATAATTAATATATCTAGGAGTGTTTATGGGAGTTTTTGTATTATTTTGGCCTGATATAATTGGTTTTTAGTTTGAGAGTAAGAGAGGAGAGGAGATCCCCTTTTATAAGTGAAAATGAGTGGTATTTTTAAAAAATACCCAAAACCTTTCAATAATGGAAAGTTACTCTCAAGGAAAATGGCTCAAAATTGAAAAATAATATATAGTAAAACATATAAGGTTTATTAACGCCTTAAAAACTCAAATAAAATATTTTTTTAACTTATTTTTTCCTTTTCCTATTAGGTTACTCATATTTACCATTTTGGTTTTAACCACATGAACTATTTTTTTACCTAGGTAATTTATCATTTATGCCCAAAACTAAAATAGCACTTATTGTATAATTTTGAACTAATGATTCTAAATTTTAATTAAATTTTATATTAAAATTTTCAAAGTTATAAAAAATATTTTTAAAATACTAAATGTAAAATGTATTAAAAACACTTTTTTGAAAAAAAAGTATTATTTAAGTTCTAAAATATCCAAAATGGGTTTACAAATTAAAAAAACTTTTTATAAAATTATAAATAACTTATAAAATAAATATTTCATTTATAATTTTTTTTAACAAATTTCCAATTTATACTAATATACAAATAATGTCATAAAAGTCGTGTTATTTTTAAAAAAGATATTTTTCCTTATTCACCTAAAAATCAGTTTATTATAAAAGTCCAACAAATTAATGATAAGATAATTTTTACATTATAAATTCAATAATGAGTTTAAATTTATCTCATTTACAATATAATATTTATAAATTTTTATTTAAGATAAAAATACAAAAAATAAAGAAAAACTACTTTTATTGAAAAATGATGTTTTTAAACATTAATTGTTTTTAATATTATTTCATATCAATTTTTAATTGAAAAGATGTTAATATTTTAGATCATATATAATAATATTTTAAAAAGAATAGATCGAATATATTAAGATAAAATATATAATAACTATCAAAAAAAATTATTTTTATACTAAATACGCTTTAACAAATACAATTAAAACTAATTATTTATATTCTAAAATTTAATTTCACTACACTATTGATGTTAAAATATTTATTTCAACATTATATATACTATTTAATGAATATCATGGGGTTTGGAAAAATAATTTTTAATTACCTAAGTATTTTATAGTTAGTTAGTGCTTCGGTTGTCTCTGAAAGAGGAGTGGAGACAAAACGAGTTTGTCAATTTTTTATTAATTTTATGAAAAGTTAGTTTTAATTAATTTTGAAAATTTTGTGAGAAAAAATAAATTTAAGTTATTTTTTGAAAATTATTTATGAGATGTGGTAATCAGGTCAGCCTTGTCTATACATAATACAATGCTATCCTAGTTTCCAATTTTTACAAAAAAAAATTTATGTTGACTGGTAAGAGAGAGAATAATGAATTTATTTCTCTCTCTCTCCCTTGGAAAAAAGGTTATAGTGAGAATATTACTATTGTATGCCTCATTTTGGAATATCCTCCTTCCTATGTGAATGATCATTTTAATGAGTCCTTTTTAATTAATTTAATCCCTAACCGGGTATTGTAATTCCTTAATAAACCATTAGTTATAACTTATAATTTCACACACGTGTTTATGATTGTCAATCACTCACCACCTGACCCTTATCTTTTCCAGAGTATATATATCATAATCGGGAGGATGGATATTTTTTATCATTGACCAAATCAATTTAAAAAAACAAAAAATCAAAATTGAACACACCTATGTTCTTTATTTAAAATTATAGATTAAAAATCGAAACCAGAAAGAAAAAGAAATAAAGGGTTTAATAATTTAAAGAACATAAACTCAAGCATCATAAATTGGTTTATAATTCCATTTACCAAACACTTTAGTTAGTTACCCCTCCATTTAAGAGTAAAAATAACATGAGTATATAGAATCCTAGGATTTTCATACATGGATATTATATATTTTCGATGAATATTCATTACATTAAACAAAGACACACCTGAGGACCATAATAGTTTAGTGTCTTTTGAGAGTAGGTTTACAATATTCTTATTTCATGAAATATATTCAATATCTCAAATAAATATATTCACATTTAGTACTCTTCATAAAAATATCCTACTTAAAACCTTTCTTCATAACCTGGGGAAAGTAAACATAATAAATGGTGAGATTAGATGCCTAGTAAGGGTAAACAAGGTAAATACATAAACATAACATGATCATGAGGGTATGATAACATGATAATAACATTTTAAAACCATAAAATATATATCAAAGATTAGAATACTGATTCATGGAATAAATATTGGCATTTCCTAACACACAAATGATAAGGAAATAAAATAACATGATCCATTAGAGCATACAGTGGCATAAGATATAGAATTTTTGCATATACATAAACATAGAAAATTATTTCCATAATAGTCAAGGATCATTTACAAGGCAATAATAGTGGAATGGGTTCACTCTCCAATCCATCATATTAGTAAAAGTTCACTCCCAAGACCACCATAGTAGAAAAATTCCCTTACTGAATCGGGTTCACTCTCTATTCCAATCCTATTTATCTTATGAGATATAAATATTTACCGAATTCATTTGAGGGAGATATATTTCCCACCCATAACATAATTAAAGTCATACATAAGTGTTTCACAAGATCATAAAATATTCATCATATCATAACCCATGAAATTAAATGGGTTTTATAAAATTTCATAATATCATAACCTGTATAAAAGAGACAGTTTTCATAATCATTTAACTATTTCATCGTAGCATAACCCATGGAAAAATAAGTGGGCTTCATAAGAATTTAATCATAGGATAACGCATGGATGAAAATGGGTTTCATAAAAATCTTATAATCATAAACATAAACCATTCATCGAAATAATAAGTATTGTATCCTTAGATCATATGCCTAGTAAAGAAAAAGTAACATCAAATGATTTCATCTTATATGGAAAATGATTTTAAAAATACACTTGGAACATTTCTCAAGGAAAATAACTTTTATTTAAAAATAACTTTTTAAAACTAAAAAATTCATAGAATATTTTTCAAATCATTTTATTTTAAAATAACCTCTAAAACTTATATAATAATCTTTAAAAACCATTCAGAATCATTTCTTGAGTAAAATATCCTTCCAAATTTGAAAACAATTTTTAAAACATAAAAAAACTTCTTTAAAAATAACCGTTAAAATATATAAAAATAGCCTTTACAAATAATTTAAAAACATTCATTGAAAAAACTATCCTTTCCGCTTTGAAAATAGTTTTTAAAACATAAAAATTTAAAATTCGTTCCATTGAACATAACCATGAAAACTTATAAAGGAAGCTTTAAAAATAATTTAAGACATTTGTTGAGGAAAATATACATCCAATTTGAAAATGTTTTTTTAAAAATAAAATATTTTTAAAATACCTTTTCTTTTAAAATAAAATTGAAAAAATATAATGGATTCTTCAAATTAATTAATGGTCATGATGGCAAGAAATTCTTTTCATACCGTACATGTTAAAATAGACATTCCTTTCACATTTTCAGTAAAAGAAAAATGGGCGTTATTGGGAAAAAATGTGAAGATTCCGTTGAAAAAAAATTATAAAAAAAGTGTAAAATTTTATTTAATAAATCATTTTAATAATTTTAAAAACATTTCATAAAAAAAATTTAGAAAATTTGGTTTTGGAAGAAAAATGATTTTTGAATAGAGGGAGAAATAAAAACTTTTTTTCATAATAATGGTATTTAGAACTATTAAGTACATAAAGAGAGGAAAATTAATGGAATAAAAGTATTATAATTACATAACTATAGTAAAATAAAATTCATGTGTTTATTGAAATATGTTTCATAATATTTCATTATCATAAATATAAACATAAACAATCCTGATAAATAATGAGATTGTATCATAAATCCCTTACCACTTTGGTAACATTGAATCCTAAGCCACATGAAAGAATAAAACTAAATGAAAATTATAATAACATGAGAATAAATAAATTCAAAACATTAAATTTAAAATGGTATGTATATACACCTCATAAAATAAGATATATTTATAACATAAGATATGTCTCAAAGAAGGAAAATTAAGTCAAAAATCCCTTACCACTTAAGTAATCATTTGAATCATAAGAGCCAATAAATTATAACATAAAAAGAAATATTATATATGATTAAAATAATTATATTAATGATATTACATGTCAAATGGGAAGTATATACACCATTCAAAGGAAAAGTGTTGTGAATTTTCATTTGTCTCCCAAAAAAGAGACTAGAAATCCCTTACCTTAAGTATTGACTTCTTTTATACACTTTCAAACCTCATAAATAATAAATATAAGTTTATTATACATATATTATATAATAATAATTATATATATTATACCATATACGATTTACTAGTGATAATATATTACCCGTTTATTAATAATTCCTTGTCAAAATCACATTTAGGGTAATAACCTCTTTGTTTTTCATGTATGTTTTGATTTATTATTTCTGGTCATATTAATTTTATCATGGTTCCATAATATATATAATTATAACCATGATATAAATATCATATATATTTATTGTATATTTATTTATATTAATCAATAAAATTTTTAGGTGGAAAATGAAATACGTCGTTCATGGAGACGGTAGACTGTATGTACGTATAAACGTTGTTTCCATTTTATTGATGGGTTAAAAGAAAAAAAGTAAAATAATATATTACCATTAAATAAATTTTTTTAGGTAATAGATTTCTCATGGGTTATTTAAACCCATCCTTATTACCATACATGTAAATTTGGAATGAGTCACATCGCTTCACGAGGAGGTAGTCCATCATACATACAAACGATGTTATCGTATTACTGTGAAATGGAAAGTAAAAAGGTATATTTATATAATTATTATATAATAATAATAATATCTTAAATATCATATATAAATAATAAATACATCATTATATCTATTTGTGAGAGGCAGTAATAGAAAATGAATAACATCAGTTCCATAGACGGTAGTCCACCGTACACATGAATGATAATTTAGTGACCCATTTTGTAGAAGATGAGAAGAATTTAGGTTATTATAATTACTTAACAAAATATTATTATATATAATAAACATATGTTATAATATCATCATGTTTTAATAATAATTTAAGGATGTGTAAGAATAAAAAAAATAAAACACTCGATTAGGGATGTTACATCTTCTTCAGACAACTTCTTTTGGCTTCCACCAAGGGGCTTCTTATGTTGAATTTATGAATAAAAATTATGATTATAGGATGATATTTTGTAATTAATTAAGATATTTGGTTAATTAGTTTCCTAAAAATGAGTTTTAAAAATGAAAATAGTTGAGGAGAGGGGGTGGCCTTTCATAAATTAGATGAGTGGCACACTTTTAATTTTTGAAAAGAAAAAGGCATACTCATGTGTTTCACATGATACAAGGATAAAAATGGTCCATTATAGAAAATAGAAGATATAAGGTATAAATATTTAAATAAAATGGGTTTTGGATAAATTTTTGTTTTTTCCAACACTTATTTTTATATTTTATGCACTCAAAAAACCCATATTTACCTTAATTGTGGAAAATCATTTTCAATATTTTTACTGTAAATTATTTTTACAATTTAAGTTTTTCTTATTATATAATATAAATTATTATAATTAAAATTTTAGAACACATTTTTCCAAATTAAATTCATATAATTTTAAAAAATTAATTTAAAATCAATCCTAAAGACGTGATGAGAGGTGGGTTTTCAAAGAGAAAATGTTCAAAATTTAAAAAAGTTTTTATATCAAAATTCATTATGAAATTGATTAAAATGAACTAAATTGGATTAATATATATGATTCAAATAATTTTTCTTTCGAAATAATATTAATACAATTTTTATTTTTTTAATATCTTTAAAAGAAAAGACAATTCTTAATAAAAACCAGTAGTTTTCACTATTCATTGAAAAATGTATTCTCTCAAGAAATTATCAAATTTTAACCCTAAGAAAATTTTTAAATGATTAATTAAGAAATAAAATTTATTTTTTAAAATAAATTTTCTTAAATTTTATAAAATTATTTTTAAAATTAGTTCACAGAAAGGTGACAAAACTACTTTTTAGAAATATACAGTTTTTTGGCATAAAATTTTATTTATTCTTATATATTGTCTAGAAAACACATAAAATTAATATCAAAAATTTTATTTAATATATCATATATAAATTTAATTAAAGTCATTCACCAAAATTGGTTTGTTTAATTTATGGAGTTAAACTTTTTTTTGCATAAAAATAGTTTTTTTAGAAAAATATTTTCTATATTTTTAAATAGTTTTTTATTATCATTTTTAATTTATTGGTAATAAAAGAATTAATGTTATATATATGTTTAAACAATATATTTTCATAATTTATTGAATCATATTTGTACCCTTCATTATAATGTCTAAGTGATAACTATCATATTAAATAATAATATTTTAATAGTATGTTATGTTTTATTTAAACTCTGTGTTGTATGTAATGAAATATATTGAAAATATTAAATTAATTTGAAAAAAAAATATTTCAAAAGATATCGGGGTGTTAAATTATACCCCATATAAAAAATTTTATCCTATCAATTTGAACATGTTCTTAGTAAGAAAGGGTTTAACATTTGAAAATCCCATTTTTTGAAACCCTCATCGGAAAATTGGTTAATCAAACTTACACTTGAAAAGAGAGAAATATATGTGTGAAGGTTATTTGGAATAACACATAATACCTTTCCAAATATGATAGAATAGGTGGTAAGTGAAAACTTGGACATATAAGAGAAAACTAACACCCAAATACTAATGGAGAGTGGTAGAAAACATAGTTAGGATAAAGTTAATGATTACAAAGACATAAACCAAAGTGGTATGAAAAGTTCATGGATATAATAAAAAATGATGATAATATGAAAAAAAAATTATTTCAATGTCATTTTCATAATTTTGGTTAATTTTCATGAGAATATATACTTACTTGATTTCATTCCATTTCATAAGAATAATATCTTCCTTTGGTTGTTGCTTGATCAATTTCCACTTTATCTCTAACTCTAAAAGATGAATTTTTCATTTCTACAAGACTAAATATAATCCCTAAAAGAATGATATGTCATTATTTATATCTCTTATTATTAAAAAAATTGTTATCACAATTTAGTCATTAATATTCATATATTTAAATAATAAATTAATATCTAAAACCTCATCCAAAATCCATCTTAAACTATTACATAAATTTTTGACCTTATAAACCTTCAAAAATTAAAATTTTATAAAGTCAATAAATTTCTCAAAATCAAATTCACATTAATCCCCCAAATATCTTAAAGTTTATCTTGATTGTCACATACCAAATATGTGAATACCTTAGTCATATATTTTCTTGAATCATGGTAATAACCAGAACTACCATAAAACCTTAATAAAAACATACATAC
The DNA here is from genome assembly GCA_963277665.1 of Viscum album. NCBI lineage: Eukaryota > Viridiplantae > Streptophyta > Magnoliopsida > Santalales > Viscaceae > Viscum > Viscum album. The sequence continues at coordinate 1,460,798,471 of OY728121.1, forward strand.
TTTTTAATTCCTTGAAAAAATCTATATATTATAGAATATAATCCATAAAACCAATAATCCTTTCAACTCCATAAATGATAACATAAACCACTTTTTCCACAAATAAATACTTACTTCTAAGATCAATAATACTATCCAATTTAGTTTATTCATATCAATCATCTCTTTATCTAAAAAAACACTATTTTCTCTACATCAGGAAAATATTAAGAGTTATCTTCCCTTAATAAAAATATCACTTTTCCATTAAATCACTTTTCTAGATCATCAACACCATTCAACAGATTTTTTAAAATCCTTAATGAAAAAACTTATACTGAACAATCCTTATATATTTCATGATTCATATATCATAATTATTCATTTCCAATACATAAACACTTCAATCACTCCAGTTCCTTCTCAAACCGTTTACTATGATTCATCATCTTATTTATTAATAAATCTTTCATTTCATATTTCATTATTAGTCTCTTCATCATGAAAACAAAATTCCTTACTCATACAACCTTGTTGATTCACTTCACATGATTTCCCCTCAGGACAACGATTTGTATGATGCCCAAACATTCCACATTTAAAACATTCATTAGTCGATGATACCTTAGGGAGACCATTATTATCATCCATTTTGGAAACTAAAAATTTCATTTTTACTTTATAATTAATTACTTTGTGTCCTTTTTCCTACACCCAAAAAATATTCTCATCCCTATGATACATTCCCTTGAGTGATTCTTCCGACATTCTTGAAATATAGGAAATTGAATCTTCTATCCTCTATAGTCTCAAATACCCAAACTCTTAGAGAACTCTTTCCTTCTCTTCTTTGGTTAGTCCAATAGTTGGTTAAAGTGAAATTTGTTTATCATTTTTCATGATAAATTATTAGGAATAATCATAGTATCCTTCACTCTATTAATAATCAAATTTTGTTTCACATTAACATATTTTATATCACATTTAACATTAATCGAGTTCCTTCTAGTTCCCACCACTAAATAAAACCAAAAATCATAGTGTGAGTAACAATATTCATTTTGGGAAACCACATAATCATTAAAAATAAATTATAAGATGTATAAATAATGAAAACTTCTTTTTAATCTATGAAACATTGGTTTTATCCTAGTTCATTCATATTCATTGTCTATTTAAATCATTTATGATGGTTCATAAAGAGTTTTTTAATTTCCAAGGAATATCCCCCTGGAGTGTCAAACCAAGTGTGCCTTTAAGACCATTTTCTTGCACCAGGTGACCATCAATTCTAGATTATTTCACCATTTTCAGAGTTATTACCCCTAAGTACCTCTCTTTTAGAGTCACATTCACTTGTAGTATCTATATAGGAATGTAATTTCTTCAATAACACTTTCTATATCATTTGCCAAAATTCCATGGAATTTTCCTATACCTTGAATCATCCTTATACTTATCCTTATAGATATACATAGACATATCCTTTAAAATATCCCTAGGGATCTCACTAAAGTTTTATCATTATAGTTTCCAAAGGTTAACTAAACCTTTCCTTTGATACTAACTATAGAAACCAAGACTTTTCATACATGGATATTACATCTTTTAGATGAATATTCATTAAATTACAAAAAAATCCTAAAGACCATAATAGTTTATATTCTTTAGAGACTAGTTACAAAATATTCTTATTTTACGAAATATAATCAACATCTCGCATAAAGATCTTCCACTTTAATACTCTTCACAAACATACCTTGTTTAAAATATTTTTTTATAACATAGGGAAAGGAAACATAAGAAAGGGTGATCTCAGATGCTCATTAAGGGTAAACAAGGTAAATATGTAACCATAACATGAGAATAAGGGTATGAGAACATGAGAATAACCTTAAAAACCATATCCTGCACATCAAAGATTATAATATTGAGTCATGGAATAAATTTTGGCAGTTCATAGGACATGAATCATAAGTCAATTAAATAACATGAGACATTAGAACATATATTTTTATACAACATTGAATTAATCATATAAATTCATTTCCATAGTAGTCAAGTCTCATTACCAAGGCTATCATAGTGGATTGGTTTAACTCCCCAAACCATCTTAGTAGTCAAGGTTCACTCCCAAGACCATCATAACGGAAAATTTCCTTTACTAAATCGGGTTCACTCCCCATTCCATTCATCTCTGTCTTATGATATATAAATCCTTATCCAATGAAACGGAGGGAGATATAGGTCTCACTATTAACATAATTAAAATCATACATATGCATATCACATGATCATAATACATTTATTATATCATATCCCATGAAATGAAATGGGTTTCATAAATATTTCATCATATCATAACCTGTGAAAAGATATGGGTTTCATAATAATTTAATCATTTTATCATAGCATAACCCATGGAAAAATAAGTACATTTCATAAGAATTTTATCATGGTATAACCCATGGAAGAGAAATTAGTTTCATAAACATATTGTCATCATAAACATAAACCATTAAGATAAGGAATAAGAATGATATCCTTTGATCATATCCCCAATAAATAAAAACTAAAACCAACGGATGTCATCTACGATGGAAAATGATTTTGAAAATACACTTGGCACATTTCTTAAAGAAAATAACCTTTCTTTGAAAATGAATTTTTAAAACTAAAAATTCATAAAACATTTTGGAAATCCTTTTATTTGAAAATAAACTTTGAAAGTTATATATTAATCTTTAAAAATAATTTTATATCATTTCTTGAGGAAAATATCCTTCCCACTTTGAAAACGCTTTTTATATAATAAAACATTTTTAAAATCCTTTCCTTTGAAAATAACCTTGAAAACATATGAAGGAATATTTGAAATAATTTAATAAAATTTCTTGAGGAAAATATCCTTTACAATTAGAAAACACTTTTTAAAACATTATTTTTTTAAAAATCCAATCCTTTGAAAATAAACTTGAAAACTTATAAAGGGAGATTCAAAAATCATTAAAATATTTCTTGAGAAAAATATCATTTCCACTTTCAATTTTTTTTAAACATAATGTTTTTGAAAATTATTCTCTATGAAAAAAATTTAAAAACTTGTAAATGAATATTAAAGGAAAATAATGGTCAATATTGTGGTAAATTGTTTTCATGGAATAAATTTTAAAAAAAATATTCCTTTCACATTTTTCAGAAAAAGAAAAATGGGAATTGTTTTAAAAATGACATGATTATTCCTTTCAAAACAATTTTTGTAAAAATTAAAACATGGGGAAAATATCTTTAATAAATAATTTTAATAATCTTAAAAACATTTTTTTAAAAATATAAAACATGGTTTTGGAAGAAAAATAGATTTTGATTAATGAGAAAAATTAATACAGTTTTTCATAAAAACATTATTTTTAACTATTGAGTACTTAATGAGATTAAAATGAAGGGAAAACATATATTCTTATGACATAACCATAATATAAAAAATTTAATGAGTTTCTTGAGATATGGATCATAATATTTCATTATCAGTAATATATCAATAAAAAATCCTGATAAACAATGAGATTGTATCATAAAACCCTTACCACTTTTATAACATCAAATCGTAATCCCCCTGAAATAATAACATTAAATGAAACTTATAATATAATTATAATAAATAAATTCATGATATTACATGTTAAATGGGATTTATATACACCTCATAAAAGAATATAGGTGCATAACATAAGATATGTATCAAAGAAGGCAAATTGAGACGAAAATCCCTTGTCATTTTTTTAATCATTTGAATCATAAGAACCAATAAATAATAACATTAAATAAAACATTAAATATAATTATAATAATAATATTCATGATATATCATGTCAAAGTTTCATTATATACACTAAATGAAAGAAAAGAGTGGTGAATTTGCACGTGTCTCCCAAAAATAAGAGAGAGACTATAAATCCCTTACCTTAAGTATCAACTTCTTTCATACATGCCCAAAACACCTATATATTAAATATAATTTAATTATAAATATATTAAATAACCATAATTATATATATCATACCATATATGATTTACCTAAGACCATTTATTATCTGTTAATTAATAATTCCTTGCTAAAATCATGTTTTGGGTAATAACCACTTTGTTTTTCGTATATTTTTTGATTAGTTATTTTTGGTCCTCTTACATTTATCATGGTTCCATAATATCCATAATTATTACAATGATATAAATATCATATATATTAATTATATATGTATTTATATTAATCTATAAAAGTTAGATAGGGAAAATGAAATACATTGTTCATAGAGACAGTAGACTGTACGTAGGCATAAACGTTGTTTCCTTTTTCTAGAAGGGTAGAAATAAATAAAGGTAAATAATCTATTACCATTATAGAATAATTTTTCTTTAATATATATCAAATATTTTAATTAATACTATTCTTATTACCTTAAATTTAAATTTTGAATGAATCACATCATTTCGCGAGGTGGCAGTACACCATACACATGAACGATGTTATCATACTCCCAAGGAATAGAAATTAAGAAGGAATATGTGATATAATGACTAAAAAACAATAATATTATCATAAATATCATATATAAAATAATAAATCCATCATTGTATCCATCCATGATAGGTAGTAATGTAAAATAAATAACATCATTTCATGAGGTGGTTGTCCGTCGTACACATGAACAATGATTCCATTACCTATTTGATGGAAGAGGAGAAGTATTTAGGTTATTAAAATAAAATAATAACATATCAGTATATGGAAGATAGAAATTTTATCATATCACCAAGTTATAATAATAATTTATGGAGGTATAAGAATAAATAAAATAAAATGCTTGATTTGGGTTGTTACCTCTTCTTTAGAAAACTTCCTTTGGTTTGCACCAAAAGACTTAATAGGTTTCTTTTAAGACTAAAATAAGGAATATATGAGGATATTAGTGAATTATTTAAGTTATTTAGGTATTTATTAGCAAAATAAATGTGGTTTTAACGTTTTCATATTAGAGGATAGGTGGTGACCTTTTATAAGTGAGGTTAGTGACAAACTTGTAATTTTTGAAAAGAAAATGGTGTAACCATGTTTTTTGCATGAGAAAAGAATCCAAAAGAGTCCATTATATAACATATAAGTTATAAGGTCTAACTATAGACATAAAATGGGTTTTGGAAAAGTTTTGTGTCATTTTTAACCCTTATCTTTTAACCCCCAATAAACCTATTTTTACCTTAACTGCGGTAAATAATTTTTACTATTTTTACTATTCACAATAGTAAAGAACTAAGTTTAAATTATTATATTATATTAATTATGATGATTCCAAATATGGTATCCATTTTTTCAAATTAGATTCACATAATTCAAATTTTTTAATTTAAAATTAATCCCGAAGATGCGATGAGAAAGCAGGTTTTTAAAGAGAAAATGTTCAAACGTTTAAAATGTTTTCATATCAAAATTCAACATGAAAATTATTCCAATGAGATAAATTAAACAAATATATATATAATTGAAATAATTTTTATTTTAAAACCATATTAATTTTTTTTAACTTTTTAAAATCATTAAAATAAAGACAATTCCTAATAAAAATCTGTATTTTCACTATTCATTGAAAAATATATCCTCTCAGAAAATTCTCAAAAATAAACCCAAAGAAAATTTTTACATGATGATTTAAAAAATAAAATAAATTTTCTAATATTTTCAAAAAATAGTTTTAAAATAAGTTCGCAAAAAGTGACAGATTTTTTTTAAAAAAATATATAGTTTTTTACCATTAAATTGGATTTATTGTTATCTCTTATCTAGTAAACATATAATATGAATGTTAAAAATCTTATTGAATATATAATATATAAATTACATTAAAATAATTCAACAAAAATTTTTTGTTTAATTTATTTTGGTAAAATATGTTTTTCCATAAAAATAGTTTTTCAAAAAAATATTTCCATTATTTTCAAATAGTTTTATTTTAATTTTTAATTGATTGGTCACTAAAGAATTAATTTTATATATATTTTTAAACCATATATTTTCATAATTTTTCTAATCCTAATAATTTCTTCTATTCTGATTGTTAGGTGATAATTGTCATATTAAATTACAATATTTTAATATTATGTCATGTTTTGTTTAAACTCGATGTTGTGGGTAATATAAAATATCTAAATGATTAAATTAATTTGAAAAAAAACATTTTACAAAATTTTGGGTTATTGTAGAGTATGATGGTTAAAATTTATTCTCAAAATAAATACATATTAGGAGATAAAAATTATACAGTAGGAAAATATTAATTTCTTCAACATAATAGAAGTTCTCCAGTCCTCTGGTGGACTTATACATTTTTAGTCCCATTTGGAAGTGGTTCCATCCTCCTTATATAAAAAAATTAATTATTAGTCCTTCTTCATATCCTTTTTTAAGCTATAATATTGGGATAATTAGGGTATATCTTCCATTAAAACTCTTTCCTGTGACTTGAGGTATATCATAAAATTACCATAATGATAATGGGCTTTCCAAAACTCAGATATATGAGTGAGGAAACCTCCTACATGGGTTTCAAGAAATGAATTACTGCTTAATTGTGTGATTCTACAACTTTATTTCCTAGGAGGGTGTGGCAATGGTAAATGGGTCCTTTTATGAGTCATCCATCCTTCATAGTGGTTGGATGAAGCTTTCATGGATTTTTTTCTTTTAAATGGGATTCATGGTGGTTGTTCAAGGTCCCCGAGGTAGTTCATGGTGGTTTGGGGCCTTGTAGTGAGGGACTTGATGAAGCCTGAGATTTTGGGTGGTCATTTATGGTGATGATGGTGTGTTTCAGTGGTGGTCGGTGATGTCGATTAGTAGTGTAGGTGGTGACGAGTGGTGAGAAAATGTATACGGTAATGGGTTTAGCAGCTAAGTCTAAATAGAGGAGTTTTCAGTTAAAATGAATTGTGACCATGTGGAAGTCTTTGTAACAGCCCAAGATTTTATGAAAAATATTCTTTTTAATTTCACTAATGTCTTGTGTTGTACGCAACACAAAAAGGAGCTTGCACAACACGCATCCTTGACTTGCCTTGCATTACACGCAATCGCAACCTTCCTCGATAACGTTTGTAGTACGTAATACTGAGTTTCACGAAACAACGATATGCTATTAAAATATTATCAAAACTAGCCGTTATGAATAGTAATAACCACTTTTTAAAATTTTAGAAATTTTAGCTCTCAAAATGGACTTCATTTTTGGATTCGGAGTATCGAATTTAGCCTAAGGTGAAATTTTGGTACTTTTCGGATAACTTTCATATTTTGATGAATAATGTAAATTACTAAATTTTAGTTAAAACCAACTTTTTCAATCGAAATAATTAATAGTGATAAATTATTAATTTTAGTGGTTTTAAAGTATATTTAGAATATATTTTTAAAATTTAATACAATGTTAGTCATTGAATGTAATTTCACATTTAAACCAGACATAATCAAGTGTCAATCTTTTGATAGATATTGTTTCTTAAAAACACGCTATTTGTTTTAACAGCGGGATTTAATTATAAAATTAATTAATGCAACTTCTATGTTATGAATTTGGTAAAATAGACTTCATTTTTGAATTCAGAATATGAAATATAGCTTAGGATAAAATTTTGGCATTTTTCTGAAAACTTTCAATTTTTGATGAATAGTGAAACCACTAAGTGGTAGGTTAAAAACTGAATTTTGCATAAAACTTAATTTTACCGCTTCTGTGAATGGAATTTCGAAAATCTGACAGACACGGTTAATATCAAGGACTAAAATGTGGTTCAATGAGATGAAAATAATTTTTGGTGAATAGTAACTTTTTACTTTTTTTACCACGGTTAATAGTAAATAGGGTAACTAAGGGTAAATATGATATTACTATTACCCTAACACATGTCCTAATTCTATTGGATAAGTGTAATTCGACCAAAAACAACCTTATGAATATAATATGACCATTTAGGTCCACTTGGATTAGATTATGACATTTAATATTATTTTATTTAATGAATAGTTAAAATAGTTAAAATCAAAGTTTAATAACTAAAACATTTTTAATATGGGGTTATACCTAAGATAAATTCGACTATAAATATTCATTAGAAAGCTAAAAATATTTCCTACATAATGATAGTTTATTTATAATTTTTAGACTTTAAATAAATTAATTTATTTATGACACAACGATGATGTAGTAATTACCCTTTTAAGGAAATATTAACATATTTGATGTTATAAATGCTTAAATGAATGTAATTTGAGCCTTTTTATGAATTCAACTAATTTTCTAGGTTACTATGATATATTATAGTTTATTCAATCAACTTGGTTCGAACATATAATTCTGTTATGACTTTCACAAAAATCATATATCAAATAGTGTCAAAATTGACACAAAATAGTTTTTAAATCAAATATTATATTATTAATTGTTATTTTATTCCTAAAAACCTAAGGTTCGGAAAAATGACTTATATAAGGATATATATATTAATAATAAACAATTTGGGGTTCGTTTGGCATGTTATAGTAAGTGTATTAACCATATAGTGAAAGAAAACAAAAAGACACGGTAAAAGTTAAATTATTTAACTTAGAGTTAAATCTAATTGATAAGGTTAAAATAATACCCTAAACTTTTCTAAATCCTATTGGATGATAGGATTTCGACCCATCCCCACTTTAGCTTCGAAATAAGACCCTTTGGAACCATTATAAACCGATTTTGACTTTAATATAAAATAATATTTTGAGATATTCCTAAGGTGCCCCTCTCCTCCCTTATAAAAGGACACCTCCTCCCCCTCCTCCTCACACAAATTTGAGCACTCAAGCTCGGCCAACCCCTGCCAAAATCTCTTCTCCACTTCACTAGAAACATCCTAGAGGTTCTGGTCTTCCTCAAAGACCAATTTTAGTGCCCTAAGAGGAGGTCTCAAAGAGGCGCTTCAAAGAAGAGGTAATTACCGTTACCAATTCTTTCATCTTTATTTCTTCGTCCACTTCTTCTTCTTAGGTTGTTTCATGATGAAGTAATAACATCAGTATCACTCATATACTGATATGTTATTATAAGTATGAAACAACCCTATTTCACCATCTATCCATCCTACGGAAAAAGAAATCATTGCGCGTGCGTACGTACAGAATACCGTCTCCACGCCGTGGTGTAATCTATTTTCCACCACCACCTTACATGTATGGGTACAATGGTGTAAAGAATAACTATACATAGTTATTACAACATCATATTGATTCTGATATATTGTATAATCCACTCCAATTCAATTCAATATTTATGGAAATGATATCATCGCTCGTGCGTACGTACGGACTACCGTCTCCACGACGCGATGAGATTCATTCTCAATGATTAACCATTCATGAATGATTATAAAGTATATATAATAAGTACTAATGAAATATATTACATAATAATTATACTGGAATTATTTATATTTATATGTATTTCGTCTACTTAATTCCATTCAATTCAATAAGGAAATGAAAACAGCGTTCATGCGTACGTACGGACTACCGTCTCCATGAACGGTGTATTTCTTTCCATTTACTGATTTATTATATATATATATTCTGAATATATATTATATATAAATCATGTTTTACATTCTGGATATAAGTAATCATGATCCAAGTAATCATATTAATAATTACAAGTTAAAAACACGAACGACAAATGAGACGATTTTACCCAAAACGCTACTTTAACATGAATTTACAAAAGAACAGGTAATATAAAGTCATAAGTGGACCATATATGATATAATAACAATGAATATGATTCTGGAATAAGTCAATAACATGATTTAAATCATTATACAGGAGGTTCAGACACTTACAAAGCAAGTCGGACCTAAGGTAAGGGAAATATCACAATCTCATTTTTATCCGAGATTGTTTATACTTTGGCATTTACTGGGGTGTATTTTATCATCCACATCCATGTTTCCTCAATATGTAATATTATTTCCATTCACCTACAAATTTTTAAATCCTATTTTACCCTTCGGTGAGTTTTTAGTAAAAGATATGAAAGGAATCTTTTGTCGTTTTTCGTACGAGGTACTTTTTGACTTTTCCGACAAAAGTATGAGAAGAATGTTTTTTTAACTTAAACGGAACGAATGGATTTTTTTACGGTTTTATAAAGACTTATTTTCATGAATCTTCCTCCAAAAGATTTCATGACTATTTTCAATAAAATCTCTTTCTTTTAAAATTTCATGATGTTTTGTGAAAAGAAATTGATTTTGAAGAAGAAAGGATGTTTTCCTCAAAAATTCATTTCAAGTGTTTGATCAAAATTATTTTCCATCTAAGATAATAAAGGGTTATGTTTATATCCATATTTTTACATTGATTTGACTATGTTGTGATGGAATTATGTTTATGAATCCCTTTATCTTATATGAATGGTTTTATGATGTCATGTTTAAGAATCCCATTTTTATTACATGAGTTATGCAATGATGTATGATTTATGATTTTGTGGCACACATAAGAATGGTATCATTATGAGATGGGTGGGACCTATATCTCCCTCCAATGCATTGGGTAAAGATTTTATATCTCATGAGATAGACATGGCTGGAATGGTAGGTTATACCGGTTCAGTGAAACAGGACTGAAACGAGGGTTACTCGATTCAGAAAGGGACTTTGTCCACTAAGATAGTCTTGGCAATGAGTCTTGACTAACAAGAAATGATTCTCTATGATTATGTGTGAATGCCACAAAGTTTCATGTTTTAAGTTATTATTATTGTGATTACATTTCACTACCATGATTTATCCCATGGAATGAAATTATGCTCTCTTTTGCAGGTTATGATTTCCAAAATGTTATGTTCTTATGAATACGATGTGATTGATATTTCTTTTGTTTACCCTTACTGAGCATTTGAGCTCACCCTTTTATGTTTTCTTTTCCCCAGGATATAAAGAAAGGTTTTAGGTTAAAAAAAAAGAAGATCTTTATGGGAGATGTTGAAGATCTTTCACCACGATTAGAAGATTTTATTCCGAGTTTCCAAAGATACTAAATTATTACGATCCTTGTGTGTGTGTTTTTGTTATGTACTAAGTATTCCTCAAAAGTAGTGTAATGTTCATGTACGTCAAGCTTCGGGTCTCTACAGTTGGTATCAGAGGAAAGGTTTAGTCAACCTTTGGAAACTAGGATGCGAAAACGTTAGTGAGATCCCTAGAGATATTTCTAAGGTATGTCTAGGGATGTCCCTAAGTATAAGTATACGTATAGGATATAGTCCTAAAACTATGGTAACGATATTAGATTAAACCTAAGATGTTAGATATTGAAGTTACTCCCCCTTTATTATGTTTTTTGCCTCTAACACTATTCTTTTTGGGTTTTAGAAAATGGCTGGAAACAAGATGATTCACGATAATGGAGGATATGATGGTATATGGAATGATATTCTTCATAATGAAATGGGATTTGGAAGTCCAAATATCATTATTATGCCGAATCAGCAATCTCATAATATGATCAATAAAGTAAAATTTGGTAAGTTTCCTGACTCAGCTAATAAGAGAAAGATGGAGTTTCATGATGATCATAGAGGAAAGAAAGTTCAATTTCCCCTATGTAAATCATGTGGGAAGAGGCATCAAGGAGAATGTTTCAAAGGAAATAGAAGATGCTTTGGGTGTGGAAAAGAAGGACACAAAGCAAGTAAGTGCAAAGGAAAAGGTTCAGTTAACACCATGAATGAGGATAATGGTATTGCTACGACATCAACAATGGTTAAATGTTTTAAATGTGGAATGTACGGGCATTATGAAAACCAATGCCCTAAGGGAAAGTCTCATGAAGAGAATCAGTATGGTCGTATGGGAAGTATTTATGTTGATGATGATGAAGAGACTACAAATGATATATGAGATGAAAGAATTGTTGAAGCTTGGTCAATGGTTTAAGAAGGTAGTGGAATGATTACATGTTTATCAAGTGTAATGTTGTATAAGTAATCTCATGGTACTATGGAATAAAGAGACATCTAAGGATTGTTACACTATTGTCTTTCCTAAGTTTTTAAAGTGTATGATTAATGGTACCAGTAACCATGAAATGTTATTCAGATATTTTTTTGGAAAGTAGATGATATGCGCATAATTAAGGAATAATAAGATAATGAGGTGTTTGATTGTATTCATGAGCTCATGACTGATATAAGGAGAAGGTTATATCATGGTTTGAGTATATAGAATTTTTGGATTTTGGTATGTGGAAAGAGTTTACTTTTAACTGCATTCATGTTTTCACTAAGGTTCAATGGGTATTCAAGAGAATACATGATTAAGGCCTTTGAATGTTTTGAATGTGACCAACAAGAAATATATTATGATATATGGGGATCAACGACAGCATTAAATCTCTGGTAATTGTTTTCACTATATTATGACAATGGACTACAGTATTATGGATAAGCCTAAAGACTAGAATGGATTATGTTGGACATAAGTTAGTATTGTTTAAGGATAAAAGTTTTTTCGATATTATTGATGGGATGTTATAGTAATGTAGTTTTAGAAAAAGGACAACCTGCAGGACGGGCGACAACCCATCGCTTCGGACAAGGCTGTGGGAATCGAACCCACAACCGAAGTGTGACTGGCCTTTATTGCCTACCACTGGCCTACAGGAAGTCCCTGTTTAGTAGAAACTAGTTTTATTATATTAAGCAGTATGATATATGAAGTATAAGTCCATTTTAGGAACCATATATGATTAATCTCACTATAGATCGACTTATGTATATAAATTTTTCTAACCTTTTGAGACAGATGGAATGACCCGTCATTCTATCACATGATCTGCTAACACTTCACGAATAACGAATTCAACTTCATTTATTTAAGAGATGAAGTGGAAATTGTTAAAGGCACGAACAACAGTGAGGTTGTACCAACATAAAGTAAGTATTTATTCTAATTCAAATTCTTTAACTTTAGGGAAATGATCTTGAAAACCAAAAATGTTGTCCTAGTGCCCTTATATCCGATGAATCAGATGGTACCCTAGATCGTCACAAATTTATGGCTTTGTGATTGCTGGCTTTTCCATAGCCATGTTCTCTACCACTCTCCATCAGAACATGATGGTTAGATTTCTCTTCCATATCCATATTTTCACCTATGTGGAAACCCAGTGATTAGTTTATTTGGGTAACCGTTACGTTTCATACTTTTGTTTTTAAAGATAAGTTTCGGTATTCCTTTTTACGATGTGGGTTTATATTAAAGAAACTTTCGAATAGTAAACCATTTATAACCCCGACGAATTTCGAGGGCGAAATTCATTTTAAGGGGGGTAGAATGTAACAGCCCAAGATTTTATGAAGAATATTCTTTTTAATTTCACTAATGTCTTGTGTTGTACGCAACACAAAAAGGAGCTTGCACAACACGCATCCTTGACTTGCCTTGCATTACACGCAATCGCAACCTTCCTCGATAACGTGTGTAGTACGTAATACTGAGTTTCACGAAACAACGATATGCTATTAAAATATTATTAAAACTAGCCGTTATGAATAGTAATAACCACTTTTTAAAATTTTAGAAATTTTAGCTCTCAAAATGGACTTCATTTTTGGATTCAGAGTATCGAATTTAGCCTAAGGTGAAATTTTGGTACTTTTCGGATAACTTTCATATTTTGATGAATAGTGTAAATTACTAAATTTTAGTTAAAACCAACTTTTTCAATCGAAATAATTAATAGTGATAAATTATTAATTTTAGTGGTTTTAAAGTATATTTAGAATATATTTTTACAATTTAATACGATTTTGGTCATTGAATGTAATTTCACATTTAAACCAGACATAATCAAGTGTCAATCTTTTGATAGATATTGTTTCTTAAAAACACGCTATTTGTTTTAACAGCGGGATTTAATTATAAAATTAATTAATGCAACTTCTATGTTATGAATTTGGTAAAATAGACTTCATTTTTGAATTCGAAATATGAAATATAGCTTAGGATAAAATTTTGGCATTTTTCTGAAAACTTTCAATTTTTGATGAATAGTGAAACCACTAAGTGGTAGGTTAAAAACTGAATTTTGCATAAAACTTAATTTTACCGCTTCTGTGAATGGAATTTCGAAAATCCGACAGACACGGTTAATATCAAGGACTAAAATGTGGTTCAATGAGATGAAAATAATTTTTGGTGAATAGTAACTTTTTACTTTTTTTACCACGGTTAATAGTAAATAGGGTAACTAAGGGTAAATATGATATTACTATTACCCGAACACATGTACTAATTCTATTGGATAAGTGTAATTTGACCAAAAACAACCTTATGAATATAATATGACCATTTAGGTCCACTTGGATTAGATTATGACATTTAATATTATTTTATTTAATGAATAGTTAAAATAGTTAAAATCAAAGTTTAATAACTAAAACATTTTTAATATGGGGTTATACCTAAGATAAATTCGACTATAAATATTAATTAGAAAGCTAAAAAGATTTCCTACATAATGATAGTTTATTTATAATTTTTAGACTTTAAATAAATTAATTTATTTATGACACAACGATGATGCAGTAATTACCCTTTTAAGGAAATATTAACATAATTGATGTTATAAATGCTCAAATGAATGTAATTTGAGCCTTTTTATTAATTCCAATAATTTTATAGGTTACTATGATATATTAGAGTTGATTTAATCAACTTGGTTCGAACATATAATTCTGTTATGACTTTCACAAAAATCATATATCAAATAGTGTCAAAATTGACACAAAATAGTTTTTAAATCAAATATTATATTATTAATTGTTATTTTATTCCTAAAAATCTAAGGTTCGGCCAAATGACTTATATAATGATATATATATTAATAATAAACAATTTGGGGTTCGTTTGGCATATTATAGTAAGTGTATTAACCATATAGTGAAAGAAAACAAAAAGACACGGTAAAAGTTAAATTATTTAACTTAGAGTTAAATCTAATTGATAAGGTTAAAATAATACCCTAAACTTGTATAAATCCTATTTTATGATAGGATTTCGACCCATCCCCACTTTAGCTTCGAAATAAGACCCTTTGGAACCATTATAAACTGATTTTGACTTTAATATAAAATAATATTTTGAGATATTCCTAAGGTGCCCCTCTCCTCCCTTATAAAAGGACACCTCCTCCCCCTCCTCCTCACACCAATTTGAGCACTCAAGCTCGGCCAACCCCTGCCAAAATCTCTTCTCCACTTCACTAGCAACATCCTAGAGGTTCTGGTCTTCCTCAAAGACCAATTTTAGTGCCCTAAGAGGAGGTCTCAAAGAGGCGCTTCAAAGAAAAGGTAATTACCGTTACCAATTCTTTCATCTTTATTTCTTCTTCCACTTCTTCTTCTTAGGTTGTTTCATTATGAAGTAATAACATCAGTATCACTCCTATACTGATATGTTATTATAAGTATGAAACAACCATATTTCACCATCTATCCATCCTACGGAAAAAGAAATCACCGCGCGTGCGTACGTACGGAATACCGTCTCCACGCCGTGGTGTAATCTATTTTCCACCACCACCTTACATGGATGGGTATAATGGTGTAAAGAATAACTATACATAGTTATTACAACATCATATTTATTCTGATATATTTTATAATCCACTCCGATTCAATTCAATATTTATGGAAATGATATCATCGCTCGTGCGTACGTACGGACTACCGTCTCCACGACGCGATGAGATTCATTCTCAATGATTAACTATTCATGAATGATTATAAAGTATATATAATAAGTACTAATGAAATATATTACATAATAATTATACTAGAATTATTTATATTTATATGTATTTCGTCTACTTAATTCCATTCAATTCAATAAGGAAATGAAAACAGCGTTCATGCGTACGTACGGACTACCGTCTCCATGAATGGTGTATTTCTTTCCATTTACTGATTTATTATATATATATATTCTGAATATATATTATATATAAATCATGTTTTAAATTCTGGATATAAGTAATCATGATCCAAGTAATCATATTAATAATTACAAGTTAAAAACACGAACGACAAATGAGACGATTTTACCCAAAACGCTACTTTAACATGAATTTACAAAAGAACAGGTAATATAAAGTCATAAGTGGACCATATATGATATAATAACAATTAATATGATTCTGGAATAAGTCAATAGCATGATTTAAATCATTATACAGGAGGTTCGGACACTTACAAAGCAAGTCGGACCTAAGGTAAGGGAAATATCACAATCTCATTTTTATCCGAGATTGTTTATACTTTGGCATTTACTGGGGTGTATTTTATCATCCACATCCATGTTTCCTCAATATGTAATATTATTTCCATTCACCTACAAATTTTTAAATCCTATTTTACCCTTCGGTGAGTTTTTAGTAAAAGATATGAAAGGAATCTTTTGTCGTTTTTCGTACGAGGTACTTTTTGGCTTTTCCGACAAAAGTACGAGAAGAATGTTTTTTTAACTTAAACGGCACGAATGGATTTTTTTACGGTTTTATAAAGACTTATTTTCATGAAGCTTCCTCCAAAATATTTCATGACTATTTTCAATAAAATCTCTTTCTTTTAAAATTTCATGATGTTTTGTGAAAAGAAATTGATTTTGAAGAAGAAAGGATGTTTTCCTCAAGAATTCATTTCAAGTGTTTGATCAAAATTATTTTCCATCTAAGATAATAAAGGGTTCTGTTTCTATCCATATTTTTACATTGATTTTACTATGTTGTGATGGAATTATGTTTATGAATCCCTTTATCTTATATGAATGGTTTTATGATGTCATGTTTAAGAATCCCATTTTTATTACATGAGTTATGAAATGATGTATGATTTATGATTTTGTGGCACACATAAGAATGGTATCATTATGAGATGGGTGGGACCTATATCTCCCTCCAATGCATTGGGTAAAGATTTTATATCTCATGAGATAGACATGGCTGGAATGGTAGGTTATACCGGTTCAGTGAAACAGGACTGAAACGAGGGTTACTCGATTCAGAAAGGGACTTTGTCCACTAAGATAGTATTGGAAATGAGTCTTGACTAACAAGAAATGATTCTCTATGATTATTTGTGAATGCCACAAAGTTTCATGTTTTAAGTTATGATTATTGTGATTACATTTCACTACCATGATTTATCCCATGTTATGAAATTATGCTCTCTTTTGCAGGTTATGATTTCCAAAATGTTATGTTCTTATGAATACGATGTGATTGATATTTCTTTTGTTTACCCTTACTGAGCATTTGAGCTCACCCTTTTATGTTTTCTTTTCCCCAGGATATAAAGAAAGGTTTTAGGTAAAAAAAAAAGAAGATCTTTATGGGAGATGTTGAAGATCTTTCACCACGATTAGAAGATTTTATTCCGAGTTTCCAAAGACACTAAACTATTACGATCCTTGTGTGTGTGTTTTTGTTATGTACTAAGTATTCCGAAAAAGTAGTGTAATGTTCATGTACGTCAAGCTTCGGGTCTCTACAGTCTTCCCACATGAGACTTGAGGCTCGTCTCCACACTCATATATAATTAATCCTATGTATTCATTTGTTCAGAATCTTGAAATGGAGATGGGATCTTGTAACACTACACAAACACACATGGTCCACACTGAAACATATATCCCACATAGGCTTCGACCCACCTACACATCATAAGATCCTCCCAGTAGGGCCTAATCAATAGCTCTCCATTGGTTGGGATCTCATTAGGGGTTTCTTGGATTGATGAACCCTTCTGGGTTGGATATGAGGCTAGTGACTCCCATAGTTGACGAATGGCTCAACCAGAATTTTTTTACCTAAATATCATTAACAACACATGGTAAGATATCAACAAAAAATTGTAATTAAAATAAAACAATAAAAACCCACATAAAAATTCATTTTAATTACTTATTTGAAATTTATAATATTTTAATAAGTAATTTAATTACTTGGGAATATTCATTTAAAATCATTCAAATATGTTAAAAAAATGTTTAAAAAATTGTATGAAAACATTATTGTATCAAATACCTTAAAAATTAAACTATATTTGTCCTCAAGAAAAAAATATCAACATTTAATTAAATAGAAACTCCATGTTACTAATATTTAAATATCAAGGTAATAGAATCAACCAATTATCAATGCTAATAAAAATTCTCACTTCATATAAAATATCTATTGAAATTATCTTTTTTCAAAGAAAAAACCACTCCAAGTATTTTACTTTATCCCATTAAAAAATGGAACTTCTCCTTTCATCAATTCAAGATACTTAATTCGTTATTATTAAATATTCCAATTCATGATCTACCTATCTTTGAATCTTTTTATCTCATCACTCAATATAAAATTTAAGTAGATTTAAGTTCTTATAATGATTACATCCTCCTTTTTCATAGTATTTCAATGGAACTACTTTCTCCACTTTGTAAATATAAAAATCCCATGAAATCATGATAACATTGAAATCAAGGCTCTAATAACTCTGAGGCTTAAGGTTTGTATGAATAAATGTGTATAAAATTATAGTTCAGATAGTAGGCTTATCTATTAGAGTATTAAGCATGATATAAAAAGTATAAGTGTAATGAAAATTTCTGCTTCAAAATTACAGCTCTCACTTCTCAATCTCAAAGTATGGTTATGATTAATGAAATCATAATGAATCAATTTCTCATTATTCATTTTTTTAAATTTGTTATTTAAATAAACCTGAAATCCATCACATAACCACATATGATAAAAGTCATCAGTATAATAATGGTAATTTTTTATTCTTCCAAGTTACAACCCATTTCTTCTTTTTTTCCTTTTTTTACTTTTTTTAGGAAGTTAAAAATAATGAAGGTACAATGTATGAATCAAAAACCATTATCACTACCCAAATTATCACCCTTACACTTTTTCCTTAAAATTTAAAGCATCAATTTCAACCATGGATTCCCACCCCCAAACTTACACTTTAAAATATGATGGAAAATACTAAGAGTAGAGTAGGAATGGGAAATAAGATGTCTTGAAATATATCTCATCCCTAACAAGTTAATTTATGGTCTCTATGGGTTACTCAAGGATAAATCTAAAATTTGGTCCCAAGGTGAATGTTTGATCAATAAATAAAACTCCTGAATCATTTTAAATGTGGTTTTTCATAGTGATAGCTTTTATAGGTTTCATTTCAAGTTTTAGCTGGTGACATGTCCCAAGATCACTCATAAAATATAGTCAAAATATGATATAAAGTATTTGGTCTATAATTACTATTAGTAATGGAACATATTAAATTGTAAAATTATTCATGACATGACTAATAATAATAATAAATCAATTAACATAAATTTTAGAAATTCAAAGTGTGAAAAAATGGGAGGGGAATTTCATTTACATGAATAAACTAATTTCCTAAAATCACCTATCATAATTTTAATATCCATGCTTCACTATAATAAATAAGTTATCTATATTACTCATTCAATGGCATTGTTATTTAAATATAAAATATAGAATCAATGGGTTCCTAAAAAATCAAGTCACTTTGTTAATTCGTGTAAAGCAACAATTCTCATGTGGGCATGCAATTTTTAGATTTAAATAGCTTTTGGAATTTTTAGTTTTTGAACTCAAAATAGAATTTCAGGAAAATTCTAGGGAGTTAATATCATAATGAATATAATAATGAAATCTCTTTTATCATGTATCTTTAGTCTTCTCTTCTCATTGGTAGTTTGGGTGCTGCCTTGTGACATCATAGACTTAAAAATAATAATAATAAATGATAGTGTATGATTTTTTTCATCATTCTAAAATAAGGATTAGGAGAAGGGTGGAATAAGAAAAAAAATATGGGTTGCCTCCTAGAAGCAATTTTTTTTAACATCATTAGCTCAACTCAAAAATAATTTTTTTAATGAAATCCTAGACTACAGGATTCCCTCCCCCACATTTAGTTGATGTAGTTTCCTTGGTGTATGAAAATTTGTTATTTATTTGAGTGGATTTAAAATGGAACTACCACATTTAATCAAGTGTAAAGTAAAGAAACAACTTGGATGGTCTTCATTGATAATCAAGGAGAAGTAGTGTAATCACCTCTACTAGTTATTGAGGTAAGGTGCCATGGTACTTCCTTAGCCTCTTCCCATTTACAACGAATGGGTTTTCTCCAAATTTCTTTTTAATTCATATAACACAAAGGGGAAATAAATTAATAATATTAAAAGTACCTTCCCATCTGGATTTACTTTTACCTAACATCAGTTTAAGTCTAGATTTTTATAATAGCTATTAATCTCTAGGGTTTAATGCTCTTAGTTGAATTATCTTATTATGGTCCATCCTAGTTCTCTCTTTGTAGATATTTTAATTTCCAAAATTGTCCATCTTTATTTCCTTTAACTCATTCATCTATAATATCCTTCATTTCCCAGGTTTTTCAAGGTCTATATTCATCTCTCTTACCACCCAGTAGTCTTTGTGATCAAATTCCATAGGGAGGAGGAATATCTTTACATAAATCAATTTATAGGGGCTCGTCTCTATGAGTGTTGATTAGGAGGTCTTAAAATCCCATAAGGAATCATATAAACTTTTTATCCATCCTTTCCTATTTGGTTTAAAAGTATTTTTCCAGAATGCCTTTGATTTTTCTATTGGAGACTTCTACTAGATCATTTTTTATATATGGTATGGTATTTATGTTTTATGATGTACCCCATACCTATTCAATAATTCATCCATCCTACTATTGTATAAATGATTTCCTCAGTCACAGATGATTTTTCTTGGTACTCCAAACATAAAGAATATGTTATCCCTATTTAAATCATATTCAAATTTAGCATCATTAGCCCCCATGGCTTTTGATTCCTCCCATTTTGAAACATAATTTTCAACTAAAAATATATATAAATTACCAAAGGAAATTAGGAATGGTCCCATGAATTCTATCTACCACACATCAAAAATTTCACAAAGGGTAATTTCTTTTTGAGACATTTCCTGTCTTTTTGAGATATTACTCAAAAACTAATATTTTTTACATTTTTTACAAAATTCATAAAAATATTTTAAAAAAGCGGGCCAATAAATTCCTATATATAAAACTTTTATAGAAATACTTTGGGATCCAAATTGGCCTCAAAAAGATAATGTATTATATAATTTAAAACCCAATTCAATTTTAATTCCAGGTAAACATATTCTAATTACTTGATCAGTGCATATTATACATAGGAATGGGTCTTCCAAAATATAAAATCTAGATTCATCTTTAAGTTTGTAATTTTTATGACAATTTAAATGAGATGGTACCTTATAAGTCACTAAATAATTGATAATGTTGGTGTACCATATCACTCCACTTTCCATTATGTAAAGTCATTCTCTATGAAACTCATCATTGATTGGGTTCTAATTTGGAATTTCTTCTTTAGCGGTGTAAGGTAGTCGACTCAGATGGTCAACCACTTGATTTTTTAGTCCCCCATTTATCTTTATTTTTTAGAGTGCACTCTTTTAATAGAATAATCTATCTTAACAGTGATGGATAATTATCTACTTTCTTCATTAATTACCTAATTATTTCATGATAAAAAAATAGCAACTTTGGTTCCAAGTTGATAATATCTAAATTTATCTAGATAAAATATGACTACAAGGAACTCCATTTTTGTATTTTTTTAGGTTATCTCTATGGAATCCAATGTCCTTGATTCATAGTTTATGAATTGGGTTTTTATATTAATTATATATAAGATGGATGATCCAAATTATTGATTTGATGTGTCATAGAGCAATTTAAAAGGATTTTCCTAGTTGGGTGGTTGCATTATTAGAGTTGTAATAAAAATTTATTTCAAAACATTGATTTCATTACTATACTCATCATAAACACTAAAATAAACTTATTTTAATAATAATCTTGATAGAGAAAGATAAATCTCATTAAATTATTTGATGAATCTTCTATAAAGTCATGTATGTCCTAAAAAAACTGAAATGTTTTAAATAAGTTGGGTAAGGAAAGGAATTTATAACATAAAATTTTTATTTATCAACCTAAATCCCTTTATATGAAATTATGTATCCTAACAAAATTCCTTTTTTGACAATGAAATGATTTTTTTTGAAAATTTAAAACAAGATTTTTTTTCAATGCATTTTTTTAGAAATTTTTCCAAACTCCCTAAGAAATTATAAAAATAATTATCTAAAATAGTGAAATAATTGATAATTTCCTTCAATAAATCCTCAGTATGATCTAAGAAAATACTCACCATACACAGTTGAAATGTACCTCGGTGTTTCATATCCTAAAAGGAATCCTATTATATACAAAGGTTCCAAGGGGGTAGGTGGAGGTCATCTTCTTCTATTCTTATAGGGCAATTGGTACCAAAAAGTACCTTGATGACTCATGTAAAAAACAATAATGTGTTTTCACCACTAATCTTTCTAGAATTTTATCAAAGAATGGGATGGGAAATTGATCTTTTTAGGTAACTTGATTCAACTTCCTATAATCTATATACACCCTCAAACTATTTTTCTCTCTTATGGGGATAAGTTCATTATTTTCATTTTTAACAATGGTCAGATCTGTTTTCTTTGGGATAATATAGACGGGGATGACCGAATTAGAAATAGAGATTGGTTAAATGATGTCATCTTCTAGTAATTTTTATATATCTTTATTAACAACCTTCATAATGGTGGAATTAATTATTCATTGTGCATTTCTAACTAGGGGGAATCCCCTTCTAAAAATAAAATTTTATAGAAAAATTTGGGGTTGATCACTGGGATATATCTTAAACTCCATACAATGGTTTGGACTTTTATTTAAAAAACATCATTCAATGTTTTCTCTTGGGTCTAATATATATTATTGGAAATGATCACTAGTATTTTCTCTCCATCCATAAGGTAAACATACTTCAAATCACTTATCAGTGTCTTTAACTCAATACTTAGTGGTTGTTCAAGGGATGATATTGAATTTAGGTTTCCTAGTTCAAAAGATTTTATTCTTTTATCATGTCATATTATCCTAATAAATCATAATTAACCTATTATTTTATCATAAAATTGTGATTTTTGGGTTCTTTGTTATTTTTTCCTTCAAATGAAAAATTATCTCATAATTCCAAGAATTCGTAAAGCATGAATGAATCTTCAATTAGAGTTGTACCTTATTCATGTAATATTGCATTATTTGAGTGATTACCTGATGGATGCTTCATTTCATCGAGTATTTTTAAGTGAACTATATTTATGATCCACTATGACTGTTACTTCATGGACATTTATGATAGTTTTCTTCCTTTTAGAATGATCTCCCTAAAATGATGGGTGAGTACCCTGGTGTTTTTTATTCTTCCATGGTAAGGGTGTAAAATTTAGATGGAAATATTAGTCTATTACTCCAACGAGTACATATTATACAACTCCTGTTGAAAAAAACTATGGATATATTTTCTATTTTGACTATTACTCTAGTTGGATTCAATTCTATAATATGTAAAGAGTAAAACATTGAGTGAGGTGTGATATTTATTGAATAACCTAGATCATATAACACATTAGTAAAATTTAAATATCCAATAGTGTAGGATATAGATAATGTCCTTGGATCTTAAAATTTTTATGGTACAGGTGGTTCATTAGTACAGAGATGCTTCTACCAAAGATGATTTTCTAATTTCCATTGAGTCTCTTTCTTTTCATGTAGAACTCCTTGAGAAATTTTACATATTTGGGTATTTTTCTGATTACTTTCAATAGTGGGATATTGATCTTAACTTTTTGGAAGGTCTTCGTATTTTTTTTAAGTCACCCTTATTATGAATTATTATTTTTAGATTATTCATGAGGAAATGGTGCTTGGATGTCCTTTTTATCCCTTTGTTTCTAATGTAAAGGCGTTTTTTGAATTTATTTTTAAACCTAGTCCTTATATTTTCTTTCTTCTTATCATATTATATTATATGGATGGGTGGATATTAAAAATTATTCTTAGAATCATCAGTATTGCTATTTTCAAGTGGTTAGAGCTATTTTACACTTCATATTGTAATAACTCTCATGATTTCCTTGGGATTAGGAACAATTTGGGGTAGAATATTTCTCTATTTTTTTCATAAAGTTAATAAAACATCTAAATTTCCCTGTTAGTTTATCTATATTATCATTAAGTCCTATAACCTTGATCCATATTTGTTTATCTTTAGTTGATAGTGCACAGGATGAAGGTTGCTAATAGGTATTTTTCTAAAAAGGTTGTGGTTGGAAATTTTATTGTTGGTAAAACTGTTTTTAAAACTATTGGTAAATATACTACTAGAATACAGGTTGTGGTGGGTATTGAATTTGGAAAGGTGGTATTTCTTGGTTCTATTGGAATTATCTCAGATGAAAATTTACTACACATAATTCTTTCCCAGGTAATTTATTACACTAGTCAGTGTAATAATACATATAAGAACATAAACCACATACCTAATTTGGGCCTTATTGTTCTTTCACTTAGCTCACATATAGTTTCTTTTCCAAATTGATTTTTTCATTAATTTTTATTATACGTAAAATTAATGAATTAAAAGTTTTTACTTTGTGTATAACCCTCATTATTATATCTCTAGTTCATGATTTCTATGTGTTCTAAGTAACTTTTTCAATTAGTCCTCTGGTATCTTCCGATGAATTTTCAATCAAGGATCCTCTATATGAGGCACTAAGTAGTTTTTTGTCATTATCAAGAAGTCCTTGGTAGAATAAAATGATGAAGTTGTTCTATTCAATAGTTTGATGTGGTAAGATGATGTAGAGTATCATGAAGTATTCCTAATATTCGTAGAGAGTCTCCCTGATCGACTTCCATATGGCATAAATCTTCTTTATAATAATGATGCTTCTAGAAGTAGGGAAAAATATTTACATAAAGTATCTCTTCATGTATTCAAAACCATTGACCTTTCTCGGTTATAATTTTTACATCCAATCATTTTTATATCCTTATAGTGAAAATGGAAATTCCCTCTACTTAACTCACTCATACACAAATACTCATGGTTTGGAACTGGATCTTACATTTATGAATTCCTGAAAGTGTTTGTCCGGGTGTTCTCCTACAAGACCATAGAATTTAGGAAAAAATTTATTCATATTAAATTGTAGATCAAAATAATTTTCCATGGTAGGGACAATGAGTTTGTTATTTTTATTGGAAAATTTTGGAATTCACATATCACATGTAACAACCCGAATCTGGAGCCACATAACTGGTGCCCCATACCCGGTTCACCACATGACCTCAAGCGTGTTTCCCCAAACACCAGAGGCCTCCGACTAGAAGCAAGGGCCTTGGTGAGTCATTGGGGAAACTATGCCCTCAGTTGGTAAATATACAGCAGAAGAATAAACATAATCAATAGTAGAAGCAGTAAATAGCATACGACAACTAAAATAAAAGTAGAAGCGAAGTCTGATATAACAATGATGCAATACGGTACATGTATCTATGGAAAGCAGTAAACAAATCAACGTGCTGAAATACAACTGAAACCAAGGTACTAAACGTAAACAGCATATCCAGCAGCATTGCAAGCCAAAGCCCGGTCCCATGCTCTCCAGCTCCAACCAGCAATCAAGTACCTGAGGTAGAAGGGCCACAATCCCTTTCTACACCTGCAATCATCACTACTACAAATACAGCTTTTATCAGCGCTAAAAATGTCCTTTATCAGTGCTAGGAAAGCGCTGATAAAGACGGAGAAGATAAACGGGGAGTCCCCTTTATCAGTGCTCCGAAAAGCGCTGATAAAGACCCCTTTTATCAGCGCTAAAACAAAACGCTGATAAAAGGGTCCTTTATCAGTGCTTTGTTTTAGCGCTGATAAAAGACCTCTATATTAGCGCTTCGTTTATCAGTGCTTTCATTTTAGCGCTGATAAAGGACCCCTTTTATCAGCGATTTTAAAAAAGCGCTTATAAAAGGTAAAAAAAATAAACAAATTAAAAATTATTATAAAAATTCAAAAAAAAATTAAAAAAAATTCAAAAAATACTGCCAATCGGGGGGGATTTTATAGCGCTTGAGCCCCCCTCCCCCTTTTACAGCGCTTTTCTACCCCTGTACAGCCCAACGCACCCCCTTCACCCTTTAACAGTGCTTTCTCCCATATTCCCCCATGCGCGCGCACCCTTGCCTCCACCAGGATTTGAACTCGATACCTCCCCGTTGTGCGCCTAAGCCTTTACCACTACTCTATTTTGACTTGTCTTCCAATTCATGATATCTCTCTCTATATATATTTATATATTTAGTTATATTTATTCGTATAGTAATATATATTTATATTAATATATATATATAGTTATATTATAATATATATATATAGTTATATTAATATATATATATATAGTTATATTAATATATATCTCTATATATATATATATAGTTATATGTATTCGTATAGTAATATATATTTATATTAATATATATATATATATATAGTTATATTAACATATATATCATTATATTAATATATATATATATATAGTTATATAAATATATATATTTATAGTAATACTAATATATATATATGTAGTTATATTGATATATATATAGTTATTAGATTAATATATATATAGCCAGATTAATATATATATATATATAGTCAGCTTAATATATAGGTATATAAATATTCATATATTTTTATTTTAAATAAAATGGATGTTGGTTATTATTTAGATAAATCTAATATATTTTATATGTAAATATATTTTATTATTTATATTTATAATTAAATTTATAGGTGTGAATATATACAAAATATGTATATATTGTTATATATTTGACTACAAAATGAATTTCATTATAAAAAAGGATGAAATTTCAAAGACATAATATCAATATGAATGTAATACCTTGGAATAAATTCATACCCCACCAAAAAAATCCAGTAATACCCCCTTAAATGAGGCTGAAAAACCAAAAAATATTAAAAAATCGGGGTACCCCAACTAAAAACTCAGTTTTGGAGGCATTTTGGGCCTTTTTTGGCCTCAAAAAACCCTTTACCGAGGTCCCCCCTGATCACAGCGATGTAGATCTCGTCGCAGGCTTCGATTTGATATGTGGTAGAGCTCAAACGAACTCTCAGATCAAAAGTTATGTCCGTTTGAAGTTTAAGTTGCGTTTTCAACATATTCTGGATCTTTTTTTAATTTTTTTAATTTTTTTAGTCTTCAAATTGTTATTAAATTACTATTACTCCATAATAATTAACAAATTATTAATTAAAAATATTTTTTTAATTTTTTAAGAAGCCATTTTCACTAAATATATTATATATTAAGTATATTAAGTGGAAATGTACATTTATACTTATCTAAAATATATTTACAAATTATATATTATATTTACATCAATATAACTATATTTATATATTGATATATGAATATATATTTTTTAATTTTTTTTGAAGTCGACCCTTTATCAGCTCTTTTTTTAAAAGCGCTGATAAAGCCCCCCCCCCCCCCCCTTATCAGCGCTTTTTCGTTAGCGCTGATAAAGGCAAGGCGCTGTGAAAAACTGTTTTTGTGGTAGTGCATATAATCTGTTTGGGCCGAAAAGCAGGACCCAAACAGGGTGTGAGACTAATCCCAGTAGGCAACCACCACAAGATTTGTGCCCTACTGTCAGTGAGTAATATAGAAAAATTAAAGCAAGATAAGTACAGTAATGGACTAAGAGTATACCATTAATTAATCCTACCAATTACCATTCACATTCATTTAATTAAACAACTAGGAAGAACTAGTAAAGCCTTCTATTCCAAGGTAAATCAAGTAACACAGCAGGTATCTAAAAAGACTACCTAAACACAAGCAATACAAAACCCAAGCTTGTTCTTTGGCTTGGTGGACTCATCACAACCAACCATAAAAATTCACACTGACCCTATGGGTGGCTCAAACTAGCAGACCCCTATAGTCTAGTAATCAAACAAGGCACAAACACTATGGGAAGCTATCACGTCAATTCCCATAAAGTCTTGCAACGATAGCTACAGACTCTCTGAGGAAGCACTTACGTCTAATTCCTCATGTGGTCTCGATGCGTGGGAAACTAATAACACTCTTGGGAAGCACAAAGTCCTATTCCCGTAGGTCCTGCATACAAAACTAAAACCAACATACCCTCTAGGGAAGCAATTAATCGTCTATTCCCTCTTTGATTTCCCGCACCAGGTTCTCATAGCCCTGAGCAGTCCAGTCGTGCATAATCGACTGTCAGCAGCCCTATGTAAATTCAACAACTACTTGGCTAATAGCTACCATGCATCAAAAGCATTTAAACAGCAGGAAACACATGCAAACAGTCATAACAATTAAACTAACAATCGCAATAGGGTTTTCCTCACAGGCTAACGGTGCCAAACGGTGATAAACAGCCAAACAGAGGGAGAAACACCAGTGGGGTGATCCTCAAACATGCAACCAAGCATATATTAGCAAAATTAAACATAAGCTAATATGAAATCTAGGGAAAATAAACAATATGATCAAAATCCTAAACCTGGGATACCCGATACATGGGTATCCGGAACTTTTGCAACCAAAACTCAAGGAACTTCAACGTAGGGAAACAAACCACCTACCTTCATCCTCGAAGATCGATATACTTGAATCTCAGCCCGTGATTCGGCTTAGAATGGAGTAGATCTGCAAATAATTTTAAAAGGTTCAACCTAAGATAACTCACACAAGAGAAGGAATCAGGAAACGAGGCCAAAGAAGAACCAAGAACTCACCGCTGTGATTCTTCTGAAATTGACGGAGTTTGATTCGGACAACTGGTGACGGATCGGTGGCTCGAAGAAGAATCGGCCTCCTCAGACGCTCTGGATGGAAAAAGGCAGAGGAGAAATCGTTTATGAGCATTAGGCATGACCCCGGTCCGATTAATGAAATAAAAAAGAAAGTATACAGCGTGTACTTTTAGAGTACATGGAATGTACTAGGTCTTTACGTACTCCATCAAAATTGGCCTCCACATCACCCCTACACACCATGTGTGAGGCTCGGGCACGGCCAGCACACAGATTCGAGCAGGAAAAGAGTACAGGGCGTGTACTTCAAAAATTTCCAGAAACATTATTTTTCCCAAAAACTCCAAAAAAGGAAAAACATACATCAAATGAAGATATGGGTTCTTACAAACTTCCCCCCTTAAAGAAATTCATACCTGAATTTCCCTAATGAGGCATAGAAGAAGGAACCACGAACAACTCTGGCCACTGCGATCACATATTAGCCTCCCTTTCCCAGGTCTCGTCCTACACTTGCCCGTGCTGTCATAGCACTCGTACTAGAGGAACAGACCGACCACTGAGAACTTTCGTATTGTGATCGAAAATCCTGATAGGATGCTCCTTGAAAGATGCATCCTGCTTCAGATCAACCTCCTCAGGTTAAAAAACATGAGATGGGTCTAAGAAAAACCGTCGAAGCTGAGAAACATGAAAGATGTTGTGCATGGCATGGTACCTCTGAGGTAACTACAACCTGTAAGCAACTAGCCCAACTCTCTTCAGAACCTCAAACAGCCCGACGTATCTCGATTAAAGCTTTCCCTGCCTCTTAATACTCTTATGTCCCAACCTCGGGGTAACGCGCAGGAAAACCTGATCTCCGACCTTGAACTCCAAAGGTCGTCTCCGCTGATCAGCATAAGACTTATCTCGAGATTGTGTTATAGACATCCTCTTCCGAATAAACTCTATCTGCTCCGAGGTCTCCTGAACAAGACGAGGTCCCTACAAAGCTGCCTCTCTTGCCTCTAGCTAGCATAAAGGTGATCGGCATAGCCTACCGTACAAAGCCTCGTAAGGTGCCATCTGAATAGTCACCTGAAAACTATTATTGTAGGCGAACTCCACCAGAGGAATATGCTACTCCCAAGTACCGCCAAAGTCTAGAATGCAAGCTCGGAGCATATCCTCAAGCACCTGGATTGTACGCTCGGACTGGCCATAATTCTGGGGATGATATGCTATACTCAAAAGTACTTGTGTACCCAAAACCCTCTGTAGCCCCTGCCAGAAGTGCGAAGTAAAACGTGCATCCCTGTCTGAAACAATGGAGTGTGGAACTCTATGCAGACGTACAATCTCTCGGATATACAACCGTCCCAGCTCATCAACACTGAAGGTCTCCTTGATCGGCAAGAAGTGTGAAACCTTCGTGCGCATGTCCACTACAACCCAAACCACATTATTTCCTTGAGGAAATCTTGGTAACCCTATCACAAATTCCATCGAGACATCATTCCATTTCCACTCAGGAATGGGTAACTGCTGTAAAAGCCATGTTGGTCGCTGATGCTCTGCCTTCACCTGTTGACAGGTCGAACACCGCATAACAAAACCAGCCACATCCTTCTTCATACCTGGACACCAATATTGATGGTGTAAGTCTTGGTACATCTTGGTGACACCAGGATGAACTGCCCAAGCTGAAGCATGAAACTCCCACATCATCTCCCCACGTATGTCCACTGAAACCCATACGCGGCCATGAAAACGTATCACCACATCATCACCCATTGTCCACCCCAGAGTAGGTTCTCCATCTAACACACCCTCCCATAGGACTAGGCCTTCTGGGTCTGATAGCTGCCTCATTCGAACTCGATCTAAAAGAGTATAGGTAACAGATACAGAAGAAAGAACTGTCTGTCCCTGTCTTTCATGCACCTCGAAATGCATCTCATAGAACAGAGCCATAAGCTTCCACTCACTGTTGGCCTCCTGAACTTCCTGCAACTGGGTCCTCCTGATCAGTGCGTCAGCCACATCATTGCCTTTCCCAGGCGTATAAGCAAGCTTGAAGTCAAAAGACTGTAGGTACTTGACCCACCTCTGTTGTCTCATATTCAAGTCACGCTGCGTGAAGATATACTTGAGGCTCTTGTGGTCAGTATATACCACAAAATTCTCTCCCATGAGATAGTGTCTCCAACAACGCAAGGCATGAACAACTGCAGCCAACTCCAGGTCGTGCACAGGATAGTTCTTCTCATGTGGTCTCAACTGCCGAGATCCATACGCAACAACACGATCTTCCTGTATAATCACTACTCCAAGACCGATGCCAAATGCATCACAGAAAACTATATAACTCTTGCTCGGCTCTGGAAGAACTAGAATCGGTGCTGAAGTCAATATCCCCTTCAGCTCCTGGAAGGCTGAGTCACAAGCTTCTGACCAAACGTACTTCACACCCTTCTTAGTCAAGCCCATCAACGGTGCTGCTAAGCGTGAGAAGTCCGGTATAAACTGCCTCTAATAACCAGTCAGTCCCAAGAAACTTCGTACCTCAAAGACATTCTTCGGCTGCTCCTAGGTAACTACTGCCCTCACCTTCTCTGGGTCTACTGAAACACCTATCTCTGAGATGACATGACCCAGGAAGTGAATCTCATCCATCCAGAAGTGGCACTTTGAGATCTTAGCATATAACTGATGCTCTCTTAGTGTACTCAATACGATCTCAAGATGGGTAGCATGGTCGTGTTGAGTGTGAGAGTACACCAAGATATCGTCCAAAAAGACAATGATGAAAGTGTCCAAGTAAGGATGGAAAACTCTGTTCATCAGCACCATGAAAACTATCAGCGCATTCGTGAGACTGAACGGAATAACCAGATACTCGTACAGACTATACCTGCTCTGGAAAGCTGTCAGAGGTATATCAGATGGTCTGACTCGCAACTGATGATAGCCAGATCTCAAGTCGATCTTAGAGAATACCATGGCTCCTCAAAGCTGATCAAAAAGATTATCAATCCTCGTCAATGGATATCAGTTCTTGACCGTCAACTGGTTCAGCTTCCGATAGTCCACACAATGTCGTAAGGTACCATCTTCCTTCTTCGCAAACAACACAGGAGAACCCCAAGGGGAAGTACTGGGTCAGATAAAACCCTTCTCCTGCAACTCATCCAACTTCTTCTTGAGTTCTTGCAACTCAAATGTAGCCATCCTATAAGGAGGTATGGATACCGGTGCTGCTCCTGGCACCAGCTCAATATAGAAGTTTACCTCATGCTCCAGAGGCAACCCTGAAAAGTCTTCTGGAAAGACATCCAGAAAATGGTCAACTATCGGAGGGAAGTCCATCTGAGAAGTTCCCTGATCATGCAGATATAAACTAGCAATTTGGGCTGTAACACTGCCCAAACCATGATGCTCTGGTCCAGCTATGCTTTCCTGGACATCCCATTCACCCTTGTGAAGAAAGGACCTGCCCTCTGGTGATGTGAAATTCACCCTACGGTGATAAAAATTGACAACGTCCTGAAAAGGAACTATCCAGTCCATTCCGAGAATGAAATCATAACTCGTCATCTCAAGGACATAAAGATCCCACAAGAAGTTACACTCACCAACCTCAAGGGGGCACTCCTTGCACTGACGCACACTAGTAGTTCTATGTCCAAAAGGAGTTTATAGTGCCAACATATCCTCAAAAGTAAGGATAGTAAGTCTAAGGCTCTCCACAGTGTGCATAGAAATAAATCTATGAGAAGATCCGGTATCAAAAAGTGCAGAAGATAAAACTGAGGCTACTAAGATCGTACCTCGAACTGTGGAAGGTCCAGGATCCAGCTCCTCATGGATCTGCTCTACCGCAAATGTCAGGACAGTACCGCGGCCCTGTGTAGCAGCCTGATATCCTTGATATGATCCTCCCTGAGCCTGACAACCGCATCCGTGACCTCTACCCTGGCCTGATCGACCTGAATAACTCTAGCCCCCAGTCTATTGCAGAACTGGTAATCCTGCTTCTGTATGAGGAGTAGAAACTGATCCTCCTTCACTAGCTGCTGGAAGAAGAACCCTGCAAAAACGCTACAGATGACCCATCTTGCCACAAGCTCGGAACTCCACTGGATCTCTAGGAAACTGAGGAATCTTATGCCCACTCTTTACACACTGATAGCACACCACCTGGTTTCCAGAAGGAAGATCCCGTCTACCAGAAGAAATACCTCGCTTCCTCGAGTCACCTCGAGTAGACTCTCAGTGGCGCTTCCTGTTGTCAGTATGAAATGAATCAGCCTTGGATGCTGAACCGCCCTGGTCAACAGCTCCAGTCTCCCTAAGATTCCGTTTGGTGATCAGTTCCCGGTTGACTATTAGGGTAATAGAAGTCAACTGGAAGATGTTCACCTGCGATCTGATCTCTGGTTTGAGGCCTTCCTCAAACATCCTTTCCAAAAACTGCTCGTCATTTCCCGGAACGGGAGTGAAACATTGTAACTCAGTGAAACGGGAGGAATACTCCATAACCGAAAGAGTACCCTGTTGCATGTTCATGAACTATCTGGATCTTTCATCCCTCAGCGTCGCCGGATAGAAGTAGTCATACAACGTAAGCTGGAATTCGTCCCAATCCATAGTCCGCTGGCGCCCTGCTTGTGAGACTACATCCCACCATCTCTTGGCAGAATATCTCAGTATGTAAGTCACGAGCCTCAAACTTATATCTTGGGGTGTCTCTAGATGCTCGAAGATGGAAAGCATGGTTTCTAGCCATGACTATGTAGCCTGAAGTCCTCCATCACCTGTGAAAGTGGTAGGATGATGCTGCTGGAAGACTCGCGTTAGCTCTTCCATAGACAGGGTAGGATGTTGAGCTTCCTGGAAGGTCTGCATGAACCTCATGAAACCCTCTCTAAACTGAGCTTCGGCACCATTGTCTGGAATCACTACAGTTTCAATGTCCAGAACAATCGGCGGAACTACTGGTAGTCCCTGGTCTGTCGTATCAAGCGTACGGTCACTGCCTGGTTCCTGGCGTGCAACGGGAGGACATTTTGGTGCCATAGCTCTGAGAAAACAAAAGCACACTCAGATTTAGGATTAACAAGGATAGAAAACACAAGATTACAAAACGGGAACAGGATAGAGAAAACACTTAAGTTTGCCAAACAAGACTACACGATGTGTATTTAAACTACACGACATGTTTGTTAAAGCCATTTACATGGGCGTGTAACTCTTCCACCACTGGTCGTGTAACATTCCAGACTACACGGAGTGTTGTCCCAAAACACAGCGTGTACTTAAACTCCACTCCCCTGCCCAAGTCTCTTACACGGCTAACCTACACGGTCCTCCTAATTCTAAACTACACAGCATGTTCACTAAAGACACGGCGTGTACTAGATAGGTTTTAGCGACCTGTGTAGCGGTTACATGGTCGGCTACATGGCTGACCCCTACATGGTGTGTTCCGAACAAACACGATGTGTATAAGGATTGATAACACTGACCCGTGTTGTTCGTGACACGGACGAGTACCCAAAAGAAAACTACACGGTGTGTTCTGATAACACACGGCGTGTACTACATGAGTTTACCTGACCCGTGTTGTTAGTGACACGGCCGGGTATACGGTTGACTACTACACAGCGTGTACTTATGGTACACGGTGTGTCCCTGAAGACTCTCAGACACCTTGTTTCTCTACTCACACAGTTAGTAACACAGTTTAAAAACTACACGGCGTGTATTAATAAAGTACATGCCATGTATTCTGGATTTTTCCAGGCAGTAGCTCAAAAACTGCACCGAATGCCAGAAACACTGAAAAACAACATTTATGTGCCAAATTCCGATCCGTGGGGGCCCATACTCTCCACGAATCAAATATTGGAATCATCACAATGCATATATCAAGTAAAACAGCATAACAATTATGTCCGTCACAGCAACTATCACAACAACATGCATCATTTATCACGACATATATCACAACAGCATGGAATTATAATGCACCCTAGATGGCATGGTAAAATGCATGACATGTGATTTCTTACCGAGTGCCTATATGATGCATGAGATGGAACACCCTCATCTCATCGGGTTGCAACAAAATAGAACCACAATCATATAAACTATAACAGCACAAAACATGTTCATCACCCAACGGTGAAATATAATAAACTGTAACATTTGAAAAAACCAAAAATTGCAATTACAAGGTAATACAGATTTTCCCTGTACAGGGGTTAATTACTCCCAGGCATAGTTAAGTACTAACTAACCATTTCATTCTAACCCTGTCTATTGTCGCAAAATAGTAAGGCAATAGAAAAGAAGAGAACTCCTCTGATACCACTTTGTAACGACCCGAATCCAGAGCCACATAACTGGTTCCCCATACCCAGTTCGCCATATGACCTCAAGCATGTTTACCCAAATGCCAGAGGCTTCCGACTAGCAGTGAGGGCCTTGGTGAGTTAGTGGGGAAACTATGCCCTCAGTTGGTAAATATACAGCAGAAGAATAAACATAATCAATAGCAGAAGCAGTAAACAGAATACGACAACTGAACTAAAAGTAGAAGCAAAGTCTGATATAACAATAATCTTGTACGGTACATGTATATATGGAAAGAATTAAAAAATCAACGTGCTGAAATACAACTGAAACCAAGGTACTAAACGTAAATAGCATCTCCATCAGCATCATGAGCCAAAGCCCGGTCCCATGCTCTCCAACTCCAACCAGAAATCAAGTACCTGAGGTAGCAGGGCGACAATCCCTATCTATACCTACAACCATATAATCTATTTGGGCCGAAAAGCAAGACCCAAACAGGGTGTGAGACTAATCCCAGTAGGCAGCCACCATAATATTTGTGCCCTACTATCAGTGAGTAATATAGCAAAAGTAAAGAAAGATAAGTACAGTAATGTACTAAGAGTATACCAATAATTAATCCTACCAATTACCATTCACATTCATTTAATTAAACAACCATGAAGAACTAGTAAAGCCTTCTATTCCAAGGTAAAGCAAGTAACACCGCAGGTATCTAAAAAGACTACCTAAACACAAGCAGTAAAAAACCCAAGATTGTTCTTTGGCTTGGTGGACTCGTCACAACCAACCATCAAAATTCACACTGACCATCTGGGTTGCTCAAACTAGCATACCCCTATAGTCCAGTAATCAAACAAGGCACAGACACTCTGGGAAGCTCTCACGTCAATTCCCCTATGGTTTTGCAACGATAGCTACAGACTCTCTGAGGAAGCACTTACATATAATTCCTCTTGTAGTATCGATGCGTGGGAATATAAGAACACTCTTGGGACGCACAAAGTCCTATTTTCATAGGTCGTTCGTATGAAACTAAAACCCACAGACCCTCTAGGGAAGCACTTAATCGTCTATTCCCTCTTTGATCTCTCGCACCAGGTTCTCACAGCCCTGAGCAGTCCAGTCGTGCGTAATCAACTATCAGCAGCCCTAAGTAAATTCAAAAAATACTTGGCTAATAGATACCATGCATCAAAATCATTTAAACAGTAGGCAACACATGCAAACAGTCATAAAAAGTAAACTAACAATCGCAATAGGGTTTTCCTCACAGGAAAACGATGCCAAACAGTGATAAACATCCAAACAGAGGGAGAATCACCCGTGGGGTGATCCTAAAACATGCAACCAAGCATATATTAGCGATAATTAAACATAAGCTAACAATAAATCTAGGGAAAATAAACAATAGGATCAAAATCCTAAACTGGGATACCCGATACATGGGTATCCGTCACTTTTGCAACCAAAACTCAAAGAACATCAACGTAGGGCAACAAACCACCTACCTTGATCCTTGAAGATCGATATACTTGAACCACGGCCCGTGAATCGGCTTAGAACAGAGTATATTTGCAAAAACATCTAAAAGGTTCAACCTCAGATTACATACACGAGAAAATGAATCCGGAAACGAGGCCAAAGAAGAACCAAGAACTCACCGCTACGATTCTTCTACAATCGATGGAGTTCGATTCGGAAAACTGGTGACGGATCAGTGGATCGGAGAATAATCGGCCTCCTTGGATGCTCTGGACGGAAAAAGGTGTAGAAGAAGTTGTTTATGAACATTAGGCATGACCCCGGTCCGATTAATGAAATAAAAAAGAAAGTACACGGTGTGTACATTTAGATTACATGGCATGTACTAGGTCTTTCCGTACTATGTCAAAATCGTCCTCCACGTCACCCCTACACACCGTGTGTGTGGCCCGGGCACAGCCAGCACACAGCTTCAAGCGGGAAAAGAGTACACGGCGTGTACTCAGAAAGTACACAGCGTGTACTTCAAAAATTTCCAGAAACTTTATTTTTCCCAAAAACTCCAGAAAAGGAAAAAACATACCTCAAACAACGATCTGGGTTCTTACATCACACAGGGTTTGGTTGGGATTTCCAACCATATTTTTAGGTTCAGAGTGAAAAATAAAAGCGTCACATGAATCTATGAGGTGTATTTCCTCAAACCCTGATTTCAAGTTTCTTTTTCTTAATTGAATTAGTTTTCTTAAATTTTTGGATCGAATTTAACTAATTGATTGTTTTTTTCCAAGGTCATCAAAGTTAAAACTATTTTTTTTGTGTTTTGAGGCACTGCCTCCCCAAAAATGGCACCAAGTTTGAAACATGCCTATCATGGGGTGTGGAAAAATAATTTTTAAATACCTAAGTATAGTATAGTCATTTATCACTTTGGTTGTATATGAAATTGAACCATACACAAAATGAGTTTATCAGTTTTTGTTGATTTTATTAAAATTTGGTTCAAATTAATTTTCAGAAATTTTTGATAATAGATATGTTTAAATGATTGGTTGAAAAAAATTTATGATAGGTGCTGATCAAATTGAGCTCAGTTTGACCTATTACAATTATGCCATAGTATCCAATTTTTACCAATTTTTATTCTACTGACTGGTGAGAGAGATTAATATACCAGTTTCTCTCTATCACCTTGCTAGATGGTTATTGTAAGAATATTACTATTTGAAACCTCATGTTTGTATATCTTACTTCCTATTTTCATGATCATTACAGTGGGCCCTTTTGATTAACTAAGGAAATCCATGATCAGGTATTCTTGTTCATTAATAAACCAATAGTTCCAATTTAAAATTTCACACTTGTCCTGATGATCATCGATCACTCACAACCCAAATGTTATCTATTCCAACATATACAGATTAGAATTGGTTGGAGGGATATTTTGGATCATTGGTCAAAGAAATTTTAAAATAATTGAATCAAAACATAACACAACCATGTTCGGTATTTAAAACTATATATTAATAATTGAAACAAGAAAGAAGAATAAAGAAAGGTTTTATTAATTTAAAGAATATAAACTCAAGCATTATAAATTGGTATAGCCTTCCCTTTACCAACTACTATAGGTTGTTACCCCCTCCATTAAAGAGTAAAAAATTGTAGTATAAGGGGAAAAATATCATCTAAAAATAAACAGATAATAAGATATACAAATTATAACATAAGGAAAATATTAATTTCCTTAGCATAGTAGAAATTATCTAGTACTTTGGGGGAATTACAATTTTTTAGTCCACTTTGGAAGTGGTTCTATTCTCTTTTTATAGGAAAAATTCATACCTCGTCTATCATAACTCGGACTGATGGGGTCTTAACCACAAATACCCCAAGCCTAACTCTTATAGACTAGGGGATGACGACCAATGATAAGTAGGTATATCACACCCATGGGAGTTATTAGCCTAATTCAACTTTCCGCATGCACACATATCCAAGCACATACAATGCTGAAATATAAAACAACTCATATCAATGCATGCATACATCTATAAACCCAAAATCATAGTATGAAAACAAGGTACTAGAAAAAAATGGAAAAATAAAATCCACACAAAATAAACTGAAAACATATATAACCTATAAATTAGGAGAGGACTGTTATCAATTAAACCACCAGAACATGCCTCAGTATTTCTAATTCACTAAGCTCCGCCTAGTCCTGGTCCCCCTATGACTTCTTCAAAAGGTCGATTTTTTTCATAATACATTACATGTGCGGGCGGAGCCCTTTCATGGTTGAGTATAATAACATCCAATAGGACACCTAAAAGTCACTAAACATAAAGCATCAATAGTAGTCATCTCATAATAGTAATACTAAAATAGAATTAAAAAAATCCATATATTCTTAGGAAGGAAACTGTGTCTCCATGCAGTCTTAACCAAAGTGTCAGTTATAGGATTAGGTTCGATGCTTTTTGGAAATTCTTGTTCTAGGATAACCCACTCTATGAGCCATTTTATCTTTAAAGACACTAATCCAAGAGGTCATTATCATGGGTCCCTACCCATGAAAACTCACTGGTCTCTAATGAACTTAATAATTAAATCGGGGATCACTCTCAGGAGCATTGGAGGACACCACAAACCCAATTTGGATCAACCCACTATGTAAGGGATCATATACTAAGGATACCCCAAACCCGACAAAAAAATAGACTTCTAGATGGATGATCAGTTCCCCACACATGGAGGTCATACCAATTCCACAAATCACACCTAGGGTATGATAAGGAAGGATGGAGGATCACACTCTAGTCTCAATGAGGGACACAAAAACTCTATATGATACACATCCTCTAGAGTGGATCATAATCCATAGATATGGACATAATGTCACAATGTACCCTAGAGGGGATGGACCAAGGAAACACACTCAACCAATATTGGTCCCATATTGAAGAAAAAAGGGGATCTAATCACCCTCAAAGGGGGTACACCACATGTACTGGGGGTACACAAATGTCTAGACAACCTATGGTCTACCCAAGTGGGTTTCTTCAAAAGACATGTATGCCTAATGTACCCAGACTATAAGTAAGTATTCAAATCATGTAGAGGTACACAATCACCCTACTCGTTCCATCTATATGTGCCCATATAAATCTATCCATTCTAGAGTACATGACCCTTCCTATATACTCATTCCATGTTTGTGTATCCCAACATGCTTGTGCCTATGTACCCTACGACATACACATTCGGATGCCATTATGGCTCACACGGTGTGTGATAGAGGTCACACAGAATGTGATATTTTTTTCACTAAAAAACCTAAAACCAAATAGAGGGTCCCACATACCTTTTAGTTCTGTATTACATGTTGTTTAACCCAAAATTTTATAGAGCCCTTGGTTCTCTTCTGCATCACCTTTAATTCCACTACTTCCACAATTCCCTTCTGTCATTGTTCACTGGGAACTAGGCTTCAATTTACTCAAAAAACAAAATCATCGATCCATTTTTAACCATCACACATCAAAATAGGAAGAATGGAAATCGTCCCATTCTAATCCATTTCCAATCATCATCCATCATTATTTCACCTCGATCATACCCTTGATCTCAAACCACAATTGTGGTATTGATCCATTACACTAAATAATAGTCATTCAATGATCATATACCCATTTTTTCATCAAAACATTGGCCAAGTAAAATAAAAATGATGAATGTGTGAAGAAAAATTGGATAAATCTATAAACTGTTAAAATTAAGGAATGAACCTTATCCTTTATTTTTTCAGCCATGATCTGTTTTTCTAAGAATTAGAAAAATGAAGAGGGAATAAACAATGAACAAATGAAGAACTATAAATAAAACTACCATTGATCCAAAAACCAATTATTTTTCATGGAATTGATCCATATTCAATAGGAATAACATAATCGTATGAAATCACATAAATCAAAAATCCTATCAAATGTTTGGATCGATTTCTGACAAAGAATGGTCATGTGTTTTCATCATTGGCGAGATCCACGAACTCAGTTGGTGTAAGATCCTTGATGTGATCTTAATATGATATCATATGGAAATGAATCATATCTAAAGGATCCTCTCAATATATAGGTTATACAGATAACACTATTTATTGAGTAATATCTATATATTTATAGAGGAAAAGAGTCCCTATGTCAATATAATAAAATAAATAAATAATTTTTTTTAATTTCACTCATGACTGAAATTTTCCGAAACACCCAATGCCAAAAAATATTATGTCATTCCTAGGTTAAATCCCACACTATAAACTCAATGACTGAATTTTATTTTCAATATGATCCTCCTTTTAGGGTTTATTCTACTGTTTTAGAAAAACCATGCATGCATGACATAATATATATTTAATATTTTTAAATATCAATTATAGAATCATTGGGCCTCAGAATATCATATCTTCTCTATTACTGGATTCAAAAATAATATATATAACATTCTAAA
This sequence comes from Viscum album, assembly GCA_963277665.1. NCBI lineage: Eukaryota > Viridiplantae > Streptophyta > Magnoliopsida > Santalales > Viscaceae > Viscum > Viscum album. Next base: position 1,460,839,760 of record OY728121.1, read on the forward strand.
GTAATAAATGGAAAAAATCATATTCGTTACATTCTCACCACCTTAGGTATTTTCATCTTGAAAAGAAAAAAAACTACTAAAAAGATGTGGGTAATGAGCTTGCATCTGGGTCTCCCCCTCCCAGGTGTACTCCTAAAGATTTGTGTCCTACCACCAGACACACACTTTTAGAATCTATCACCCATGAAGAACCCTCGCCTTAAAATCCTTGATCTCCACTGGGTATTTAGTAAAGGTATCTCCATACTCTATATCCATCTCGCCCTGATCGATAACATGTGATGGGTCATGCACATACCTCCTCAACTATGACACATAAAAGACGTCATGTATCCAGCCCAACTATTGTGATATAGATAAGAGGTACACCACCTTTCCATCTCTATGTAGCATCTGGAAAGTTATAATTAATCTCATGGATAGCTTTTCACCCCATCCAAATATCTATAATCCACATTACGGTGAGACCCTTAGGAATACATGATCTCCCTCCTCAAACTTTAGAGGCCTATTTCATTGGTACACATAGGAATTATGATATATTTTTGTAATCCTCATCCCCTCCTAGATGATCTGAAATGTCTTGATTATATCCCACACTATCTTTAGGCCCTTGAGTGAAGAGTCACCTGAATCAGTCCAACAAAGTGGTGACCTAGAGGATCGTCTATAAAAGGCCTTGAATGGTGTTGTGTCGATGGTGGAATGGTAACTATTATTGTAAAAAACTCCACAAAGGTATCTGATCCTCCCATGTATGACCAAAATCAAACATGAAATCCCACAATGTGTCCTTCAATACCTAAATGGTATTCTCATTCTGACCTTTAGTTTGGGGGGTGAAACGATATGATCAAACACAATTGAATACCAAAGGAATCCTACAATCCTCCATATAATCATTATGTGAAGAGAAAATCATGGTCAAAAATGATCTTTGAGGGAACTTTATGGAGTTGAACTATCTACTATGCATACAAGCTTCACATTCTCTCTACTAAACTCTACTCTCGAATGGTTAGGAAGTGGGCTGATTTGGTGAGTCAGACTATGATCACCCATATGGAATCATGTCCCCTAGATGTGTGTTGTTACCCTATCACAATTTACATAGATATATCATCCCACTTCTACTCTAGAACCTCAAGGGGTTGATCTAAGCTCACTAGAACCTGATGATAATCCTTCATTTGATGACAAGTGAGGCATCAAGTGACAAAATTTTCAACACATATCTTCATGCCTAGCTACCAAATCGGATGTTGGAGGTTCTGGTACATATTTATCATGTCAGGATGTACTTCCAAATGGGATGTATGAAACTCCCTCAACTCCTCTTCCCTCAATGTCACTGTCACTATCTCCCTTCCTCTGAAAAGGATATCATGTTCCGCATCTTAAAAAAATCAATGATGAGCATGTCCAGTGGATATCTACATATATAAGGTCTCACGGTTAGTATCTCCATGATAAGATTACTTAAATTTCTATAAAAGTGTTGGGGTAACAACCATCACTTGAAGATATAAATCACCATCCTTGTCCACTAAGGACAACTATAATGAGGATAGTTTCTCTGATTCCTCATCCAATAACTAAGAACAAGATCACATGATGAGAGTTTCTTCCACCACATTTCCCTTCTCAGGATTATAGAATATCTCAAAGTCATAGTGCTAGAGGAACTATAGCCATTCCCTTTATACCTAGTTAATAACATTCAGAGAGAATATATATTTAAGACTCTTGTGGTCAGAGTAGATGATAAATCTCTTGCTTATAAGGTAGTTTCACCAAATCTTCAAGATGAATAATATCGTTGTTAGCTCAAGGTCATGGGTCATGTAGTTATTATCATGTGGTCACAACAACCTCAACCCATAAGAAATTATGGTCTGCCTCTGCATAAAAAAACAACCAAGTCTAGTACCTAAGGCTTCATATAAAACTACGTACTCAACACCCTACTCTAATAATATCAATATGGGGTTTCTCATCTAACTCTGTCTCACCTCCTGAAAACACTACTGAAACCTTTCCATCCACAAAAAAGGCTGCCCCTTTTGAGTCAAAGTTATAAAGGGTGCTTCAACTCTAGAGAAACTAGGTAAAAACCTTCAGTAGTAACCTACCAACCCAATGAAACTCTGTACCTTGGTAACACTGTTATGTGGATCCCAATCAAACACTAACTCAAATTTCACTGGGCCCACTACCACTCCGACCTCTAAGATGATTTTTCCTAGAAATTGGACCTTTCAAATACAAAAATTACACTCCAAGATCTTACCATAAATATGGTTCCCTTAAAGTGTGTCAAGGACCATCATCAAGTGTCTAAATTACTCCTCCTCATATGTTGATTAAACTAGGATATCATCGATGAAGGCCACCACAAAACGATCTAATAAAGGCTGAAAGATTCGGTTCATGTGCCCCATGAGCACTACTGGGGTGTTCGTCATGCCAAAAGGAATAACTAAGTACTTAATAGTGATCATAGAGACATATGAATTTCATATTTGGTATATCCTCATCCTATACTTGCAACTAATGATAGCCTGATATGAGGTCCATCTTAGAGAACCATCATGACTGTATCAATTGATTGAAGAGTTCATAAATCCTTGTTAGTGGATACTTATTATTAATGGTCACCTGTTTCAAGAGATAGTAATCCATATATAACTTCAAGCTCCCTTTTTCATTCCTGACAAAAAATAATGGGGCTATCCTGGGGGAAACACTAGGTTTCATGAGGCCCTTCTCCCGGAAGTCCTCCAACTGAACCCTCAACTCATGAAGCTATATGGGAACCATTTTATATAATGGTGTAGGTATTAGAGTCATACCATGGTGTAAGTCAATATATAAGAATAAATATTGATGGGGAGGTAAGCTAGTTATATCAAAAAAAACGTCCTCATACTCTTCCACTACCACAAGAAACTAGTAGCCCATATCATCCATAGATCCAAGAGTAATACAATCTAACTAGAGAGTAATCAGATACACTCTCATATACCTAAGCCTATCCTACTCCTCTGGGGATTTGTTTTCACCCACAAAGAAAAACCTCATCCCATCACCATAGACACACTATATCTTCCACAAAAAATAATAAATCTAGGCATGAACTATGGATACCTAGTCCATGCCAAATATATCATCATAAGACCTCATCACTACTATAAAGTGATCCCATACGAAGTTATCACCTATATGTGTCATATTTCACCATAAAAAAGGTGTGTAATCATTGAGTCAACTCTAGTTGAAGTATCCAGGTGCAAGCGTCGAGCTAAATCCTCAACTGTAATCTTTAAGTATTGAACTAGAGAAGTGGTATGAAAAGAACATATCAAACATATGTCTATCAGTATATAATCTATGTTATAAAAGACACATATCATACCTTGTATCATCCCTAGAGACTTAGGGTCATAAGACTCCATAGCATGTATCTTTCCTCATCTATGAACAAAATCTCCCTAATCCTAGTATGAACCACATGGCAGTGGTGATGGAAATAGGTAAAACCTCAAACCACCTCAGTGTGTTATATATGCCCCTATTCCATTTCATCACCCTACAGACCTCCCTGATTGTGCCTTTTCCTCTACCTAGATGGTCCCTCAACTGGCTCTTGATCAGTTGTAAGATGGGCTGGACAATCCCATGTATGATGTATATGACCATCCTAAAAGAAACACCGCCTCCCCCTCTGCTAACTCAATCCATCCTGAGAGTACTGTATCGTTCATCCTCTATCATGGAATCATCTCTTAAGGTTTATAAAATTCCTAGATACCTATGAATATCATAGACTACCTATTTTCGTGGCCCTAGATCATAGATTCCCACTACCATCACCCCCTATTGGCACCTCTCTACCCAGAAGTTCTCCACCACTAAGGATTTCTCAATCACTCCAGCATAAGTTTTAATGCAAAGAGATATCACTGAAGCCCTGATATCCTGGTATAATTCCTACTCAGAGGTTTGTTCAATGAATAATGGATCTTGTACCACATATATGGTGTACTATGAGATATAAGTAAACCTCGTTGAATACACCTCCATATTCATACTTCCATGCTATAGATGTATCAGTTCTTGACTGTACATTGATCACAACATGATCGGATAAAAATTCTCACTGAAGAGGCACTCAAATTTTTACCTAGAGAGAGCTATTTTATCTTGTGACGGATTCATTAGAATCCATTATCACCCAATAAATTCTTGAAGAATACTCATCATGAGGAATACTATCTAATATATTGACGCCCTCACATGATAGAAAACTTCATTGACTCTATCTATCTAGTCCTTATCCACCTAGGTGTCTAGATAATCCCGAGACCTGGGAGTTCACTACCTTTGGAACTCATACAATTCACTCAGACTATGTGCATCCTCATCTTTCGATTATATCACTAACTACTTCACAACGAGTAGTGGAATAGTTGTTAAACCACTCGTAGGTACAATCTCTAGTACATGCCTCTATATTGAAGCCCTGTCACTAGGAATATCACCCTCTTGATAACGCAGTGGAATATTGGCTAGCTATCTTCACAGAGGCATCTTGAAATAAAAAATATGTACCATAGTTAAATAGTATATCGAGGGAGATAACTCAATATGGACATGGAAACCACACCGCATTACTATATGGTTCATGTATCAATATGTTCCTTACAAACAATGTCAACATGTACCATGTTGAAAAACAAGTGATCAGAGTCCTGGTGTTTGGATACATTGGTCGCCGCACCAATAATGGAGTCCCTGGCTTGACAGTCAAAATTGAAACACTTAACATTGTTTCCATAAAGCCCAAACCAATCTCATACACTCTATTCCTATGGTATACATGATTGCCTCTGATTCCACTCTATCACGACCTGGCCCGATGGGGCCCGAACATTGACTACCCCAAGCGCACCTCCAATAGGCTATGGGATGGTGACCATCACCACGTAGGCATATCACACACATGGGAGTAATTATCCTAATGTACCTATACACACGAACACATATCCAAGCCCATAAAATGCTGAAATATAAAAAAACTGATAACCATGCATGCATATATTAATAAAATCACAATCATAGTACGAAAACAAGGTACTGGAAAGAAAGGGACAAATATAAGGAAACCCAAAGGAAACTAAAAACATATCTGAACTATAAAGTATGAGAGAATTGCTATTAATGCAACCATCAAAACACACCATGGTATTTCTATATCACTATTCCCCACCGGGTCCTAGTCCCTTTAGGACTCCATCAAAAGGTCAATCATCTGCATAAGACACAACACGTGTGGAAAGAGACTATGCAAGGATGAGTATAACAATATATAGTATGAAACCCCCAAAATAACTAAAAATAAAGCATAAATATTAGTCATATCATAACAATAATACAAAAAAAAAAGTCGAAAAAAACCTTAGGTATACTCTAGAAGGACACGATGCCTCAAGGTGATCTCAAAAAAACTGTCAGCCAAAGGATTATATTTGAAAATTTTAGTTAATGATTATTCTTGGAGAACCCACTCCATGAGACATGATATCATTCAAGACACTTTTCCAAGAGTTCACAATCATTGTGACCCGCCCATAAAAACTCAGTGGTCTCTGAATACCTTGATACTCAAATAGGGGATCTCTCCCAGGACCACTGGGGTACACTATAAACCCAATCTGGACCAACCCTCTATATTGGGGATCATATACCAATAATATCATGAACCCTAATGAAACAGCCTACTATATGGAGGATCAACACCCTATACATGGATCTCATACTCATTCAACTAACCCCACATAGGGTATAAGCAATAAGGATAGAGGATCACACTCCGGTCTCAGGGAGGGACACCATAAACTATATCTGAGACTTATCCTCCAAAGGGGATCAAAATCTAGATATGTGGATATAATATCTCATTGTACTTTCAAGGGGATAGACCAAGGGAACACAATAAACTAATAATAGTCCCATACTAAAGAAATTAAGGGCTCCAAACAACCTAAAATGTGGTACACGACATGTACTAGGGGTATAGGGCGTGTCTATCCAACCCCTAGTCTTCCTATATGGTGTTGCCTCACATGACATGTAAGCCTCAAATACATGGGGGTGCATGTAAGTATAAATGGAATATATAGGTCCTCCAAGACCCTACCCATATTAAATTTTTTTCCCAGGTACATATGGCCATACCTGAGTACAAGACTATGCCCGTGTACTCTGGTCATGTCCATGTCTCGCAACATTCATGTTCCCATGTACCCCCCAAGATACATGTCGAGCCATCAGCACAAATCACATGGTGTGGGATATTTTTCTTTATCATGGTAACAATAATACAAAAATAGCTTTTAATAGCACCGAAATTTAGCAGTTCTGGAAGACTGTGCATATAAAATCCATATTTATCAGCACTAAAATAAGAACTGATAATGGTCACCCTTTATCAGTGCATTTTATTTATTTCTCATAAAAGGTACCTTAATCAGAACTTTAATTTAGCACTGATAATCAATACATTATTTCTAGCACTGATAATTATTCTTTTTATTAGTGCTTTTATAGCCCTGATAAAAGGTATCTATATCAGTGCTAAACTTTTTAGCACTGATAAAAGATGCCTATATCGGCACTTTTTTCTAGCACTATTAAAATGTCCTCTTTTACAAATAAACCCTAAAAGTATCATCCTCTCTCACACATCAAGCTTTCATTAAATCCTCTACTACCTCCTCATCCTACTCTCACACACCTCTACTACCTCCTCCTCCTCCTCCTCTTATGTTGCCTCCTCCTCCTCCTCCTCTTCATCCTCTTTTTCCACTACCTCCTCATCCTCCTCCTCATGTTCCACTAACTCCTCCTCCACAATCATGACCTCCTCCTCCTCGTCTTCCACTAAATCCTCCTTTTCCGCCACGGTCTCCTCCCCCATCCCCTCTGTAGCCAACTCCTCCTCCTGTAATGCAGCCTCCTCCTCCTCCTCCTTCACCATAATCACCTCCTCCTACTTTGTCGCCACTACCTCCTCCTCCTCTACCTCTATCGCCACCGCTGACTCCTCCTAGGTAATCAGTTCTGCATATTTTTAGATCTTTGTAAATTGTTTGGTTGGTTTTGGATACCAGCATCAGGATATCAACACATTGTGATCTTATATGATCTCCATCCTTATTTAGATATTTTTTAGCCATATTTTTTAATCATATCATCATGTATTCCCAGTTGAGGGAGGAATATGCTCGATGTCTGGAGGTTATTTTGATAAACATTTGGGAGCATTAACTATATTCCATGAACTTGATGGCCTAATATTATGTATATGGTGGTACTTTTGAGATTTTATTAGTGCTGGGGGTTGTTGATATTTTTTAATCATAGTAGACCAGGTGGATTCGTATTATTATATGTTTCATTAGGTATTTATAACTATATCTGTGTGTATTTAAATTTATATAGGATTTTATTAATGGTGTATATTATAATAAACATAAATTGAAATTTTCATGTAAATAGTGGAAACATATTTTCATGGAGTGTTAAGATATATTGGGTTTTTCATAAGTTATATGAAATTAATTGACTAATTTGAGAAATAATTTTCTCTTTAATGTTATGGAAGATGACATCTCTACCCTTTTGTTTGAAATTAAACTATGTGATTAAATCCATAACCCCCATAGTTTATTGATGAGTTCATATTAGAAATTCAAATAAAGGTAAATCAATAATATAGGTTAATGAAAAAAGTATGAAACATTTATTATGAGATATAGTTATAAAGGGATTTCATTGAATGGTAAGATTTCATATGAGTTGGTTATCATTTAGACATTATCTTATTTCTCTATGGGTGTCTTAATGTATTTCTAGATTTAAATCGTTGGCTTTAGGAAATTTATACTAATTGAACTAATAAATTTTCCTATAAGGTCACACAATAAATCTAACTCCAATCTAAGAAAAATTTATTTTAAAATTAATATTTAGAATAAATATTATTCTTTATTTTGATAGAAAAACTATAAACAAGAATTATGAAGAAAGAACGTAGATAGAATGAAATAAAACTATAAATCTAGAGTTTAAAAACTAATTTGTAGAATCTTTATAGAGTTTGATGGCTCAGATAATTTTTTTTGTCTAGTAGCCTCATATGTGTTCCCAATCCTTGGTTTAATTTTTTTTGGGATTTTAAGATAGTTTTTTTGGTCTATTATGTTCCTTTTTTGTGTTTTAGATTGATTCTAAGTATGATTTTATGATTTTTGTGTTATTCAGAATATGCCACCCAGAAAGGTCCCCAATTTTTCTAGTGGGTCTTGCCCTTTTTATGGTTCTACTTGGTTGTTGTCGATCTTTCATGGAAATATAGATTTTTTACAAGAACTGAAGTGGCTTGAGGAAGTTGAGAATGTCTTTAAAGTGTTTGAAACTCCCAACGCTGTTAGAGTTTGTGTTGTTCCGGGTTAGCTTGAGGGTCCACCTTTGGAGGAATGGGAGTGGTTTTCCCCACCAACGATGCAAGTTGGGATAAAATCAGATAATTTTAGTTCCCTCTTTGTCTGATGGTTTATACCTAAGGAGGTGAAGATGAAAAAAAAGGTAAGATCTCATGAGTTTCCAGTAAGGTTAGTAGATAGTGAAATCTTGTGTTGAACACTTCAAAGATCTTGTTTCCTTTTGTCCATAGGTGGTGTCACAGGATCAGTTTAAAGCTTCTATTTTCATTGGGGTCTTCATCCATATATCAAGGAGCGATTACTCTTTTCCAAGGATCTCCATTTTGATAATTTGGTGGAGGAATTGTTTTTGGTTGAGTTTTTTTGAATGAATCATAAACACATTGTCTTAGTTATTTTCTCACATGTTGGGGTGAAGACGTTCAGAGTTTCATCATTTTTTTTGTGGCTATTATAACTTCATATTTCATTATAAAAGTTTGATTAAATTATCCTTTCATAGTTAAAATAGTTTTGTTTTTTTAATGTAAATCTTTAAATGATTATCCTTTCATGAATCAGTTCCCCTCTTTCAATCATTCTTGTTTGGAGATGTCTATTTTTTTAGAAATCGCTCTTTGTGCCTTATGTGCGGATTCATTTATATTATGAATTTTCCCCATTTATTTTGTTGTTTCTACTAATGTAGTATGTTGGAAGAATATTGATGTTTATTTTACTCCATTGATCAATGAATCAAAAACATGGATCAGTTGTGCGTCTCTCACAAAGTTAATAAAAAAAAGGATTCTTTGTGCACTTCACTATTATTGGTTAACTACTACTTAGCATAGCATCTGACCTGAACATCTTTCCCGACATCCCTGTGATGCTCTCATCACACACACAGTCACCACTAACACCATTCAACATTAATTTTTCTTTCTCTTTCTGTATCCAACCAATTGTAATGAAGTTCACAGAGAATCCTTATTTTTTTATTATCTTATATCTAGACCAAAGAAACCCTTTGGAAATATGTAAAGGTAATCTTACTATATACTTTCTCTATTTTACAAAAAAATTATATAATGAAATGTTTATTTAATTTTCATTATTCCTTGAAGAGTTTGATTATTTAAAAATATTTTTTTCCATGTGTCATGCCTTTGAAGGAAGAGAGACGATGTTGTATCTGATCAATCCCAGAGGAAATATTGATGTTTTTATAGTAAAATCATTGTCCATAGAATTAATTAATTGTTTCATATTTATGTTTAATTTATTTTTTTTAGTATTACTCATGTAACAATTTTTTCTTATATAGGTGGATTATTTTGTTTGAGTTGGAGTGCTATGTCCAACATTCATGCTTCTCCTTTATAACCCTTTCACCCATGCAGTGTTGCATTTATCACTTTCTTTCATGTTCTCTCCACTACCTTTATAGGAAGAGAAATGTCAATGAATTTTCTTAATTACAAAGGTAATCTTGATATTTTTACAGTAAAATAATTTTCCATTGAATTAATGTATTATTTTATATGTATGATTAATATTTTTTAAGTATTACTCGTAATAATATTTTTCTTGTATAGGTGGATTCTTTTTTTGAGTTGATGTGGTTTGTCTAAAACTACTCATGCAGTGTTGATAGTTTGAAAAAGAATGTAAGTGGAAATCAGGGTAACATTGACACTTAGGATTGTTTTTGAATGTATGTAATAATTTGTATTTACGTAATTTTATAAAACAATATTTGAAATGTTTATAATATAATGTTTTTTCTGTTATTTATGTTGTAAATTTCATTTTATTTGAATTCTATACTGGGACTTTTTTTCTTGACATATGGTGTGTTTATGGAGTGTTTCTAGTTTGTTTCTAGTACTGTGATGTGTTGTAACAGTACACTATAGTGTTGATGCAGTGTGTTGTTACAACACAATGTTGTATCACCCTTTATCATCGCTTTTAAAATCAATGATAAAGAACAAATTTATCAGTGCTTTTAAAATCACTCATAAGGATTCCTTTATCGACTCTAAAAAAGCGTTGATAAATGTTCCCATTATCAGTGTTATTTCAGCGATCATAAAAGTTAAGGTCTTTTAACGTCACTCAAGTATTTAGCACTTTTCTAGTGCTAATAAAGGACATTTATAGCACTGTTAAAGGCCAATTTTGAAGTAGTGAAATCCTTGCACCACAAAGAGGGTCCTACATGGTGTGTAGTTCTAGATTACACACAATGTAACCTAGAATTTTCCAAAACCCTTAGGTTTTCTTCTGCATCATTGTCCACACAAACTCTATAGTGATTCCAGTTGGGAATCACATATCTAAATCTAGCATCCCCTAATGTCACTGATTAGTAGGATCTGAGATTAGATCTACTCAGAAAACACCATCGTCGAGCCATCCATCACTACTACACATCAAAATAGGAAGAACATAAATCATCTTATTCCAATACATCTTATAACTTCCTCTATCATTGATGCACCTCAATCATACCCTTGAACATGAACCGAAAATGCAGTATTGATCTGTTGTTCCAAAGAATAATCATGAAATTATCATATACCTAGTTTTTCATCAAACCCTTGGCTAAATAAAATACCAATGATGGATGTGAAAATAAATTTGCAAGAAATATAAAACCATAAAATGAGAGGAACAAACCTCATCCTTTGTTTATCTTCGACCTTGATCCATTGTTGAAGAATTATAAAAACAAATAGGGAATAAACAATGAACAAAAAAATATCCATAAATAAATCTAACATTGATGCAGGAATCAATTCTTTTTCATTGAATTGGTTTTTGTATTCAATTGAGATAAAAGAAAATGATGGAATCACAAAAATTAAATATCCTACCTAGAGTTTTGATCGATCGCTTAAGAAGAACAGTCCTACATTTTCATCATTTGTAAGATCCATGAACTCCATTGGAACACGATCTTCAATATAATCTCAATATGATTTTGTATTCCAATTATCCTCCAATAGATCCTCTCAATATTTAGGTTATGTAGATAAACCTAATGATTTAATCATAGTTGTGTATTTATAGAGGAAATTGGTCTCTATGTCAATCTTATAAAATTAATTAATTAATTAATTAATTTTTTTAATTTCACCTATGAATGGACTTTAGAGAAACACCAAATGATGTAAAAGATTATATCACACGTAGGTTAAGTCCTATTTTTGAACTCAATTGAAGCCTTAGATTTGTCATTCAAGTCTCTATTTAAGAGTTATTCCACTTTTTTAGGAAAACTATGTACATGTGACGTAATAGGTATTTATTATTTTTCAAATATCAATTTTGGAATCACTATGCATCAAAATATCATTCCATATTAGTGCATGGATCTATAAATAATCCATATAATATTCTAAAGTAATACATGAAAAAATCAGAGTCATTGCATCGACCTTATTCAAATTATTTTTTTAAAATTTAAAATTAGGAGACCTGGGGTGTATCCTTCATTCAAACTCTTCCTTGAGACCTGAGGTATGCCTCTGAATTATCTAGAACATAATGGGCTTTCCAAAACATGATTGGTTCATAGAGGTAACCACCTATATGGGTTTCATGGAATGCATGGTTGTTTCAGTGTCATGGTGTAACATCATTTCCTCGATAGGTGCAGCAGTGAAAAAGGGGCCCTCTTCTGAGACATCCCACCTTCACGGTGGCTAAATGAAGCTTTCCTGGCTTTATTTCTTCAAAATGGGATTCACGGTGGTCCTCTAAGCTCTCTATGATAGTTTATAGTGGTTCATGGCCTCATTAGTGGGTATTAAATCAATCTTGAACTTCTTGGTGGTTGTCCATTGTGATAATGATGTGCTACAATGGTGATCGATGATGTTGAGTGGCAGAGTAAGAGACGACGAGTGGAAAGTAAATGTTTGTGGAACTTGGTCGAGATGATGAGTTGAAATGGGGGAGTTTCAATTAAAATAAACAATGACTGTGTGTAAATCATCCAACATCAAACTTGAGGTTCATCTTTATTCTCATATATGATGAATCATGTGTCATCATCTGTTTAGAAGCTTCCATTAGGGATGAGATCCTATAACACTACACATATACACATCGGTCTCACCAAAACATGTGGATTAAATGGGATTAAGCCCACCTATGCACGGTGGTCTCCTCTGTATTGACCCTAATCACCAGTTCACCACTAGGTGGGATCTCTTGAGGGTTTTATTGGCTGGATGACCCCTTGTGAAAGGTTATGGGGCCCATAGTGGAAGCCAGTGGGCTGGTGATTTTATAATTTTCATTGATGAAAAGACAGAACTTGTCTTCACCGATGATCTAAGCCCCTGTAAGGTCTGAGGATCTCTCGTAAATTATAAAGAGCACAAAAATAAACTAAAAACATTCCCATTTCAAATCTGAAGTCGTGATCGACTGTAACTCATCGTCGGTGATCATCACTTGAAGTGTCCATATAAGGATACCTATAGATCATCTACACATGCTTCAAAAACTTGTAGGAGAATCTATTGTCGAATTCTAGGTGCTAGTGCAGAGATCCAACGATGCCTTCGACGTCCCTAAGATCACTGAATTGAGATTCCTTTGATGCTTGAGAGAGATCTTGATCCGAAATATTTGATCAAGATTTTCTCTCTCTATAGAGAAGGAGGAGAGAGATGATCTATATTTTCATTCCATAAATGAATGAATAGTTACATGGAAATGGAACCTCCCTTGTATTTATAGTGGAGTTTCCAAATACATGGTTTGGTTCCCTAGCCCCCGTTTATTTCACCATCCACTAAATAAATAACTATGAAGAAATAATCAGCGTCAATATTATTTATTATTTTATCACATACCTGTAATATATATAAAATATATTACATGATAAGAAATGAGACATTTAACTAGACTTTCTATTCCTCTTAATATTAAACAAACCTTGAATATTAAATATAATATTCGTTCGATTAATATTATCTTGTATTTACTTAACATGTAAATACTTTAAAGAAATTCTATCTAATTATTAAAAACTTGAATAATAATGAATTTATTTAATACTTTGGTGATCGATACCTTGGAAAACACTCGAACCCCATGGTGGGGACCACCATGTCCAATATACTTATTCAACTGAATAGAGCATATTCTTGAATATGCTATTAGGTGTGACCATCTAGGCCCATATCTCGATAGCAGTAAATAAAATCCACATACCAAGAGTCGATTCTAGAAACCCATCAAGGCCCCTAATGAGATAAGTATTTTCATGGAAATGAAGACCAACCTACGAACATTGACTGTGTACTATAATATCTTTTTCTTTAAATGTCTCATAAAGTAGGATGCACACATGGGTCATCGTCCTTTATTTTCATTATTATTTTTTGATCTATCTGGATGGATTAACTTTTTACTCCTTTGGCCAAAGACTTATAAAGGTAGAACCATCTGGATCAACTAGGTCTGGGATATACAACTTCAAAAACATGGAAGTGACAAATCCTTTCTTGACCATTCAACTAATTTCATACCACAAACAATGCACCCAACAAAATATTCCTCACCACGATTTCAATATCATGGTTTTTTGCCTTGTATAAAAGTACTCAATCAAATGATACACATTGGTAATGGTCTCATGTCAGGAGACCAATACACATGTTCATAGATAGGAACAACCAATGACACTCAAAACATGTGGTGTTTTTATTGGTGAGTCTATCTTCATGATCTCACTACTATAGATCACCAAGTGAAAACTTGATGAGAAGAAGTCTCAATGATTATGATCCCCCAACACCTGATAGTCAAACATCTATTGTGTCTGATCAGTAAGATGTATCTAGACTATAGAACATAAATTTATGATTAATTTCATTGTATCTCGAGGTTCTCATTATACCCTAGGATCTTCTATAACCTTTTGATACGACAATTAATCTAGGACATTACCCTTAAGTAGTGGATACAGAAATATCTACACTGTAATGGTAATAAAACATCATTTATATATATAACCATATACATGATATAGTAATCAAAAGTACTCTATATTTGGGTCTAGGTCACCCACTATTTCAACACCTTGTGGGATGGCTATGTGGTTGGTGACTCCCTTCATCTAGGGGTGTCCTAGATATCATATTTTTTTCCTAAAGATCATTTAAAACACATGGTAAGATTTCACCAAAAATTCCTAATTGAAATAAAACATTAAAAACCTACATATAAATTCATTTTAATTCTTAATTTGAAATTTCCCATATTTTAATAAATCATTTAATTACTTCTCAATATTAATTGAAAATCATTCAGAAAATTTAATAAATGTTTAAAATATTTCATAATAAAATGTGTGTAATATACATAATATTATACATTAATAATAATATTATTATTATTACAAATATATAATTCATATATATATATAATATTTTTATATCATGTTTTTATTTCATTTTTCTTTATATTATTTAAAATTTACAACTTAACAATACACGACTTCAGTATACCTATTGGATATATGGACAATGACCATATTTTCAATGACCATATTTTCAATGACATTATTTTCAATGATCATATTTATTATGGACAGATTAGATTCCTATATATTGAATTACTAAATAATTTATTAATTTTTATCCCACTTTAATGACTTGTATTTTCTAGAAGGTATAGATCAGTTATTTTTCAATTTAAAACCTTGGTTTAATCTTGATAAACATGCATCGGGGACTAATTAAGGTCCTAGGAGCGTCTGAGGCTCTTTCTGAGCCTGAAGTTCTAGAAAATGGGAAAAATAATTAGGTTGTATGGTTAATAGAAACCATGTTGCCCAAGCCACATGGTACTTTTAACCATACAAGGTTAAACAGAGGTGTTGTAGAAGCTACACGGATTGTCTAAAACCATAAAACTCCAGGCGCATGGCCATGCGAACCACTTTTAGTTTTTGACAGTGGTATTTTTTTAGGGTTTTCACATGGTTGAGGAAATTGTGTACCTTAACTGTGTGGGGCATTCCATAAGCAGTGGGCTTGAACATACTTTGCACATGGTTTGGAAAAACTATCCTGCCAAACCATGTGCCCTTGTTTTTTAGGGTGACCCCTCTTTAATTTTTTAACCTAATTTTCTTTCTCTTCCTACTCATTCTAGTGGTTGAGGGTCTTATTATTCTATCATATCTTTCCAACCTTTTCAATATAGGTTCTCATATAACTCTATGATTTGAAGTCTGATTCAATATATGTTGAAGATGTTGGATTCGTTAAGATGAGCTCTTAAATCCTCTCCCTTACCATCTTAGTTAATATTGGTATCCATTTCACTATTTAGGTGAATGTTATTTTGACCTCTTTTTAGGGATTTGCACAATTTCTTAGATTTATTCCAACCTACTCTGAATCTGAAGGTGATATCAAGCAAGGAGTCTTGTACAGCCTTGGGGTGGGTGGAATCATCATTTTTTCTATATGTTTTCATGTTACGTAGCTATGAAATTGTGTCGCACGTCGAATTTTTCTAATCACTCCATTTTAATTGATTCCTTAATATCAAATTGATAAATGCAACATGATACACATCCTTTGATTTCTATTTAGTAGTTTAGAGGATGGTTATCGCATTGTGGACACCCCTTTGGAGTGCCATTTGAATTTCCCATTGTGGTTAAATGCATATATGCCTGGATTGTCTCATAAGAGTTCAGATTAGTTTTAAAATGTAATTCCCATTATTATATATTTTTTAAATGAACCCAAGGAACCTCCTAAGCTCTTGGACTAACTTATTAATTGGAATTTACCATGTAGAAAATTTCCATATTAACTATGGTTTCTTTTCAAATGACACTTGAAATTTATAAACTGAATTTCCTTATCACGTGAAATTGATTGTATTGATTAATTAGAATGGATAATAAATGATGGTTTCCCTTCTTAAAATTAATTTAATGAATTAAATTAAATGAACTATAATGGGTGGTAAGGACACTCCATCTATTGTATGTTATATTGAATGCTTAATAATAATTACAATGTCTTATTGTATTTGAGATTGAATATTGAGATATATGAGAGGTAATACCTCGTGCATTATATTATAAATATGACTTATTACTTGATATACACCATGTTAAGATAGTAAGGGATCTGTTGAGCGTGATAGTATCATGCTCCCTTACATTAGGTGTTAACCATGATGTATTACACCATTGGCACTAGTTGGACATTGGGCTTTACTCGTCGCATCCCTTGTTTGATTGTTGATATGATGGAACAGTCACCATATCGAGTGATAAGCATAAATTATCCCCCTAACTATGATATTTAGAGAATTAACCCTATTTCTTGAGCTTATAGCATCATTAGACTGGTCATGGGGGTCTTAGTTACTCCCTGGTCCAACCAAGAACTAGTATTATAGGTATATAGCCACTTAAGTACGCACATAATTAGTTTATATAGGTGGATAAAATATATAAATATACAATATATATATATATATATTACTATATATATAGTGACTGAAAAAAAATTTCCTTCAGCCATGATCCGAAGTAGGTAGAGCCTCTATGTGTCCCATAGAAACCTGAGCGGGGTGTTTTTTATTTATTCATCTTTATTAATTATTCTTTTATACGTGCACAATGTTTAGTTATGATCACTACTTGTATTACATGTAGAAATCATTGGTGGTGGCCTATTGAGATTTTTTTTCACACCCTACTCAGGATGTCGTTGGAGTATAAGAATATTATATGATTGTAGGTATGGATAAGGGCATGGACTCTAATATCTTATGGATGGAGGTTTGGAGCAGAGGACTGATCATTCGCTCAAGATGCTAGTACAGAAGATTTTTTTATTTTTGTAGTTTTTTTATATTCTTGATCCCATATTCCCATTTTTGTATATCATCATTACATGCATCCATATATATGACACTACCTAGTGTATTTTTATATTTTTATTCAGTTATTTATGCTTCCAAACATGTTTATTTATTATTCCTATTTATATCTGCTTCTATTTTTGTATGTTTATGGTTCTTTATGATGTGCCAATATGGTAAGAGGGTATAGTCTACTCACTACTCCACCTTAAAGACCTCACTACTAGTTGATAGCCTCTGGCATACAAGGAGGTGTGCTTGAAGCCATGTGACCCACCAGTTTGGGGCATGGGTTCAGTGGATCCTGGGTCAAGAAGTTACAAAGTGGTATCAAATCAAAAAGATTCCTTTTTCTTACTATTTGAGTATTATATAGGAGACTGTGAGTTAAAGGAATTTGGAATTGACCTTGTGCATGGAAATAGCTAACCCATGTACAGGGGAAACCCAAATTACCTGGGATGGGAAATTTTTATTATTGATTATTACATTTATAGTTGATATGGATTTGTCATTAAGTGGCTCACTTATTTTATGGTGTTATTATTATTGGTATGATTGGAAAGAGATTTATTTACTAGGGCCCAATGAAATGCGGTCATTTCATTACATGAATCATTATAGGCACAATTGGAGTAATATGCCATGCATTTTTTCATGTTACGTTTACTTTAAGAGTTCATTTTCTTATTGCATATTATCAGTTCCTTGAATATGTATTGAATTGTTCTGAAACCTCTTGCTGGGATTGGAGAGCATTATTGATACTTAAAGTTCCTTCCTTAAGTAAACAATGTTTTCCTGAATAGGTTAAAGAAGGCACCTTAAAG
Organism: Viscum album; assembly: GCA_963277665.1. Classification (NCBI taxonomy): domain Eukaryota; kingdom Viridiplantae; phylum Streptophyta; class Magnoliopsida; order Santalales; family Viscaceae; genus Viscum; species Viscum album. Next base: position 1,460,857,995 of record OY728121.1, read on the forward strand.
TCAATTATAGAACGTTGATCTATGGACCATTGGTCACATGTGATGGAAAGTGTTATGGTGTGGGATAATTGGATGTCATATTTTGGTTCATAAGGAGTATGAGACCTTATGGATCATAAATGGTAATCCATTTAATTCAACCATTTTAAAGTGATTTAAAAATTTGAATAAGCACATTTTTAAAATGAATAATACTTTTAAAGTAATAAAACCCATATTATACATGTGAAATTTTGAATTAGACCTGAACCTAGCCTTAGAAGTGGGATGTGGATATCCCTTACATTCTTGTGGCCAATATGGTCTCTTCTACCTCTTAGAATTGAATTTTTTAGTAGACATAGAGGCATGATTGTTTCTATAGGAAGGATTTACTCCTATCCTAGTTTTCTATTTTTAATCTTTTCAATTATTGAGATATCTTCTAAGGTGTGTGTTTGGAATTATAGTTCCATGCTACCATTATGTCCTCCAGTCACACGCCCTGAAGGTGGTGATGACCAGCTCCTGAGGTGGTGGGCATTTAGCCACCAATTATTCTTCCTACAGTGCCTCATGTGGAACCTCTCCCTATTTCAAATATGGACACTGATGCCCAATTTTTATATGGATTTCTTCATATGTTGATGAATATATAAGGTGTTTTTCAACCTACCTAGTGTATGCATTAGTTGACTCATGAATTCCAGGAGCATCATACTCCCACCTTTTCAGGGGATGGTGGACCACATGCTACCATGTCTTGGATTGAATATATATTTTCTATATTTGAGCATCTAGATATGCCTCTATATTAGAGGTTCAAACTTACTACGTAACTTCTATTTGATTCTACCAAGAGGTGGTGGGATATAATCACCTAAGAAGATGTGCATAGAGATATGGCATGGGAATATTTCCAGACAATATTTTATGATAATTTCTTTCCCCAAGCCCTGAGGGATGACAAAGCTAGAAAATTCATGAACTTGTAGCAGGGAATTATGTTCGTTGTAACACCCTGATATTTTTTGGATTATTTGTTTTCAAATTAATTTAATCTTTTTGATAGTTTTATTTTCATGCAACACTGAATATAACATTTTTTATATAGAATCATGAAGTTTGGTTTTCATTATACGCCACACCATGTTAATATTGCACCACATGCAACACTTATATTAGATTTAAGTATATGAAACACTATGTTTTTATTTTATTTCACACAATACAGAGTCCTTCAATAGATTTCATTACATGCAAGGCTTATTTTTACCGAACTGTAATATACTATTAACATGATTCATTAAATATTATTATAGCTACTACCTAACCGTTGGAATGGAAGTTAGGAATAAGATTAACTAAATTATTAAAATATTATTTAAAAATATATATACAATGAATCATTTGGTTATAAATTATTATAATTTAATGTAATAACTATTTTAAAATAATGAAATTAATTTTCTAAGAAAACTATTTTTCTATGTACAAACACAATTTTATCTCAAAAAATTAAACATAAAAATTTTGATTATTGATTTAAATAAAATTTATATATTATATATTCAATAAATATTTTTTATACTCATAAAATAGATTTTATAGGTATAAGATATTAATAAATCAAATTTTATGAATAAAAAGATGTATTTTTCTAAAAGGTAATTTTACTGCCTTTTAATGGTGAACCCATTTTAAATATGATATTTATCACTTTTATAAATTTTATTTGACAAAATAAACTTCCTTTTATATATTATAATATAAAAATTTACTTTGTGTGGATTTTTTTTATTTTTTTTTGGGAAGTTTCATTTTTTGATGAATAGTGAAAATAGTGAATTTTAATTCTAAACTGATTTTTCATCAAAATTACTTATAATATTAAATTATATTTTTTATTTGTTTTAAAGTTTAATTAGATAAATTTTATATAAATTAATAAAATTTATTTTATTGGAATCAATTTTACTTAGAAAATTGATATAAAACATAGCAAACTTTTGAATATTTTTACTTTTAATACTCGCTTTGTCGTCCCGTCTACGGGATTAATATTAAACTAAATTATTCCACTTATATGATTGAAATTTGGAAAAATGGATTCCATATTCGGAATAAAAATTAATTTATATTTAATAATAATATAAAGTTAGTTTTTTATCAAAAAAATTAGTGAAAGTGATTAAAATTAATTACAATGATTAAGAGAAAGATTATCTTAACAAAGGACTAAACCATAAACTTAAGGCCCAAAATGGCCTAAAAACTTCTCCAAAATACATTTTATGTTCATATTTAGACTATAAAACACCATTAATCTAATTAGGATCATTATGGTATCCAAATTAAATTGTAAAAACTTGGATGGGATTCCCTTTTCAAAAAATTATAAGAATGCCAATCCTCCACCACTATAAAAAAAGCAGTCACCCTTCCCACATATTGACACATATCAAGCCCTTTTTATTAGACAAAATATGCTGAAATAATATTAAAAAATACCTCCCTTAATCATATAATCATTTATTTGGGCATAAATCCAACCAAGGAAGCTCTTTGGTGAAAACCAAAAGGAGTTACCTAAAGAAGAGGTAACATCCTTCCTCAAGCACCTTTGTTTTATTTTCATTCTCCACAACCTCAATTATTATTATTACATTATTAAATAATAACATCAGTATCATAAATATACTTATATGTTGTTATTATAATTTTTTGACCAAAACATACACACACTTCCTTTAATGGGTAATGAACTTACTAATCTTATCTATGGAGAACTACCGTCTAACAAAATGATGTTGTTCATTTTTCCTTTACCACCTCCCATGTTTGGGAATTATGATGGAAATTATGTTTTTATATTATATTTATGATATTTATGATTTATTTATTATTATTTAATGATTATATAAAACAAAACTTCATGCTTTCCATTTTTTGTAAATACGATAACTTCGTTTGTGGATTTGTGGACTACCGCCTCCTCAAAGCGATTTGATTCATTTACACTTTACATGGAATGTATTAAGGATGGTTTTAGTGAACTTATATTATATATATTACATAATTATTCTAATATAGTTATATTATATATATATATATATCATTTACGTTCTTTCTTTCAATATGATAATAAAATAGAAATATCGTTCATGCATACGTATGACCTACCATCTCTATAAGCAGTGTATTCCATTTCATATTTATTCCAAATTATTATAAATTCATATATAATGAATATAAATGATATTTATATCATTTTTAAAATTCTTTAAATAATTAAATCTTGGTCTAAGTCAGAGGATCAAGAATAAAAAGCCAAAACATATACCAAAAAAAGCAGATATTACCCAAAACGTAACATTAACATGGAGTTCATAATAAATGGTTAATATAATGTCATAACCAAATCATATATAGCATTATATATAATAATATATTTCATTCTATATTTATAATAAACTTATATTTAGTATAAATTATTTTTTAATGTGTACAAAAATGTCAAGACTTAAGGTAAAGGTTTTCCAATCTCACCTTTTATATCTGTGAGATACATGCCATGTTCACCAATAATTTATTTTGTGTGCTTTATATAATTCCCATTAATGTATTATATTATTATTATACTTAAATTTATGGTTATTTACATATCTATTTTATTATCTCTATTTCGTGGGATTTATGGTTCAAAAGTTACTGAATTAGTAAAGTAATTTTGTCTCAATTTTCCTTCTTTGAGACACTTTCCAGGTTATGCACCTACATTTCTCTACGACGTGTATAAACTGAATTTAACATGTTATATCATGAATATACTTATTTTAATTAAATTTTAATCTTAATATAATGTTATTGTTTCTATTTTATTACGATTAAAATTTACTAAAGTGGTCACGGTTTATTGTTACAATCTCATCATTTATCGAGACTGTTTATGGGTATGATTCCTTTAACAAAATATCATGATCAATATCTCAAGAATGATCATTAATTTTATTAACCTCTTCTTATTTATGTTATATCCAAGTAATGGTACCATTTTTCAACTCTTTGGTATTTAAAATATTTAAGAAAATGTTTTTTTTAATCTGACTTTATTTCTCCTTTCGGTTGGAAATTTGTGTTCTTTCAAAAACATGTCTTCTAAAAATGTTTTAAAAAATATTTTAATAATATCCTATCATGTTTAAATGAAAATTTTACCCATTTATTACCTTTTTAAAAAAATTATTTAAAAATCTTCTTGTCTTTTCTGATCAAGGCACTTTTTAAAACTTTTAAGGTGAAAAGGGAATGTTCAGCATGTACAGACTTGCGAGCTATCATAACCAAAATTTCCTTAATACATCATCTGTAAGTTTAAAGGAAAATTTTTCCCTAATATTATAGAATTTTTTTTATTTTAAAATTTTTTTCAAAGAAAAAGGGTTTCCAAAAAATATTATGTTTAAAAGGTGTTTTAAATGATTTTTACAGATTCCTTTATAATTTTTCATTAGTTTGTTTTCAAAGAAAAGGATTTAAATGATTTAAAATTTTATTTTATAATTTTTAAAAGTATTATAATGAAAAAAAAATGTTTTCAAGATTATTTGTAAATTTTCAATTTTATTTTCAATGAAAATAGTGTTCAAAATGTTTTATGTTTTAAAAAGTGTTTTTCAAAGCGTAAAGAATATTTTCCTCAAGAAATGTTTTAAAGGATTTTTTATGATTCATTTATATTTTTTCAAATTCATTTTAAAGGAAAAGGATTTCAAAAAATTTATATGTTTTAAAAAGAGATTTTCAAACAAAAGTTATGTTCTAGGTAATCTTTCAAAATCCTTCTCCATATAACAGGACATCCATGATTATAGTTTATTATTTTCTAAGGATATGATCCAAGGATACCATTCATATTATTTTTCTAAATGGAATATATTTTGATGGCTTTATATTTATGAAACACATTTCTCTTCAATGAGTTGTACTATCACACCCATCTTTTTATATATATATATATTACTTATTTTATTATTTCTATTGGGCATCAGATAATTCGGGTCAAGGCCGAACTTAAAATTTCTAAGATTTTCTTTTTGAAATGCACTTTTTGTCCTTTTCGGTGTTCAGCGCGCTACTGTCAAAGCCGCGCGACGTCACTCGGTTCTCCGTACGCATGCTTGACGTGCAAACAATGAAATAAAGGAGTTATTAATAAAGAAATAAAATTATAAAATAGGGATAAAATGGAAATAAAATTAAAGAAGAAACGTGATAAAATTTAATGGTTTGTTTTAATTTTGAGGGATGTTGTTGTCATTATTATTGTTAGTTGTAAAGATAATAATTTATTTAGGTTATTATTATTATTATTAGTTTTATTTCATTTTGTTTTATTCCATTTTATTTTTATATTAACTTATATCTATTATTATTGTTGTTGTTGTTGTTGTTATTTCTATTTTAGTTTATTATAATTATTATTGTTTTGGTTTTGAGTTTTGTTCTATGTTTTTATTTAGTTTTATTTTTAATTAAATTTTGGTTTAAGTATTTATTTAGTTTTCTTTTTGGGTTTTCTTTTTATTTTTTTTATTTTTTTTTCGGGCTTGTGGACCCTCCCTCTTTTCTTTACCTTATGTCCTTTTCTTTTTTTCTCTTCCCCCGTGCCCCTTTCCCTCCAACTCGTCGCGCCCCAACCCCCCAAACCCTACCTCTCTTTTGTGCCGCACTCCCCTCCCTTACACCCTAGACCATCCGTCATCGCACCCCCTCCTTGGACTTGGTGTGCGCCACCCTCCCGGTCGACCAGTGGGCATCGCGCCCTTCTCCTCTTTGAGCTGCTGATCCTCCTCCCCCATCTCCCGTCGCCCTCCTCCCTCTCTCGGCCCACACGCCCCACCGTCGGCTCCCCGTCCGACCTCCCGCTCGCGCCGCTTCCATCCTCCCCGGCAGCCCTTGGCCCATCGCAGCCCCCTCCTGCTGGCTCCCATGTCTAGCGCCGCCCCCCTGCTCCCGGCCCGCGCTACCCCCATAAGCCCTCCTCACCTGTGCCGTCTGACAGACAAACTATTGGCCCCCTGTTTCCAGCAAGGAACCACGCTAGACCTCCCCTCCGATGCCCCTTCTGGTGACCATCGCGGTCCACTGACCTCCTCACCTCGTGCAGTGCCTTGGGCCGCAGATATGTTGGTTGTGTCTCCCCTTTTTACCGTCATCTCCTCCTCTTTGCGGGGGTAACAATGTTCGGATGGATTTTTTTTCAAGCGCGACGTGCCTCCACACCTCTCCAGTGTTCTCGGACAGCCCCTATATCCATACCGCAGGGTCTGCTTTGAGTTTGTTGTGGTGCGTATTGGGTACGGATGAAGGTCCGCACAAGTTTCGGGAAAATTGAACACTGAGGTAGGTGTTTCGATGCCTCGACATCACTTGGTTAATTTAATATGTCTGTTTAGATGCACTATTGTATTATTTGGTTGATTATGTGGTGTGTTTGGTCTAAAAGGGGTGGTTTTGAGCATGACTTCGGGTGATGATGGTTTTCGCACCGTCCATGCGGAAGCTTCTCGGTTTGAGGTAGGTGGTTCCCCGTCTAATTGTTATCTGATAAATTAATTTGCAATGTTTAATTTGTTTCGCATATTATTTAATTAATTATTGTTGTGCGAAGTTGGTTCTATTTGAAGTCTGGTTTGCATTGAAATTGTTTAGTAAATTGTTCATATTATTGAGTGTTTTCTGATGAGAACTCTATTCGTGACTTTTGAATTGTTCCATTATCTTTTTAAAATGGGCAAGTGGTGAGAACTATTTTTATGACACGGCGTTGGGTGAGTTTGGTCATAAAAGTTGTTTTTGCGTGAGCTTAGTGGTTAACGTTAAGTGAGTTCTTCTAAATTGTTTTATAAGCTTTTATTTTTGGCACGTTAAACTATGTGGTTTAGACAATGGTGTTTTTTCTATGGTGTAAGGGTTTTCCATCAAACCGTTTGGTGGTGCAGGTCATAATTTTTATTTTATTTGAGTGCTTGCGATGTTGGAATGTGTTTTGGATTTCTAAGTAGTTACCTTTGTGTGTGTAAAACCATGTGACACTCCTTTTCTGGTGTTTTATAAACTTTTTAAGTGGTTTGTTATAGTATGTCAATAATGTTAAGCGTGTTTTGAAAATGTTTTTAGCGAGTGTATTATTTTAAATGGCTTTTGTGTGTGAAAATGGTTTTTTTGGCATGTGTAGTATCTTATTGGGTTTGAGCATATGATTATGACATGTGGCATGAACTTTCAATTACTTGAGCACAAACGGGAAGCATGGGTACTAGGTGGGTGGACTAGACTAGCGTGCTAGTGATATGGGAGTGGCATCGGCCCAGTTTCACTTCGCGGGATTGACGCTTATAACACTAACTAAACATTGGATGATGACTGGAGACCACTATGGTAGGAGGTGTTTCCCTACCAGTGCCTCATGCATGGGAATGTATGATATGGTTCACCGAGATGTGAGGTTTTAGGGTCTCATTTCTCTCTAGTATCTTTAGGGAATCTCCCATGTATTGTGCTCTTCCTCTGCTCTCTTCTCACCGTCGGCACACGGTGTGACGTTGGGGTTACCAATAAAAGTGTGTGTGTGTGTGTGTGTACATGTGTGCATGTGTCTGTGTGTGTGCGTTTGTGTGTGGGTGTGCGTGCGTGTGTGTAAGTTAATTTAAGTTGTTTTCCTTTTAGAGAAGTTTCCCCTTAAAAATCGTTTTCATTAAAAATTCTTTAAACACCTGTTTATTTTTATTCTGTTAAATTGAAAATGTATTTGTATTTTAATAATTATGTGTGGAACCTTTTCTCGGTGGCGTCCTACTGGTCTTTTAGCTCACACCCTACATACACCCTTGGGTGTATGTAGATTCTGTTTCTTCTACTTTCTAGGTTGTGACTTCGTGCTCAATGATGGTGGTTCGGGTTGCAGTTGGTATTTTCATGCAGAGTGGTGTCCTTGTGGCCTCTCTTCTGCAGGGTGGTTTGAGTAAGATCTTTCGTTTCCACTCTCGTCTTTTCTTTTTAGTTCTTGGTTCGAGTTGTAGACTTTAAAAATGTTCATAGTTTAAAGATGTGTTTGGTTGTCTTTTTTTCTAGTTTCAGTTTATTTATCTGGATAGTTGTTTTTCTATCTTTTATTTCAGGTAAAATCATTCCCACTTGTTAATCTTGATACTCGGGCACTTGTGCCAGCCCGTGGGGATCGGGAACGCCCTTTGGGTCTTATCGTGGACCGGGTCGGGCGCTGGGTCGGATGGCGACCCGGCCTGGTTCGTGACAAAATGGTATCAGAGGGAAAGGTTTTCTCTCTTGGGTCGTGTTCTTTCAGGTTAGAGTCACGATAGACTTGAGTTAAGGTTGTCAGGACTCGACGTCCTGGCTACGAGTAAGGTTCCTGGCCAGCACACCTCGTGGCGGGATTCAAGTTACCAAAGTATGTTGAGGTTTGTCTGAGTTTTTGGTCCTTACGGTTAATTATGTCTAAGGGAAATGAAAAAGGGGTAAGTTCAGTGGTCCTAGTGAGCTCGCAGGGTCTGGAAAGCCATGCGGAGCTGGGGACGCTGTCCTGGAATACCCTCTGTGGCAGTGGTGCGATTGGCGTATGGCCGCCAACCATATGTTCCAGTCACCCACTGACATAAGTTTTCTCTTGCGCCATTTCTTGTCTCTTTGTTTTGGATTCGTGGAAATTTGGTTTTTAAGTAAAAATGTTTTGGTCTTGGAAAATTTTTTCAAATGAAGCTCTTTAAAGATGAAATGGTGTGTGAGGTTTGAAAAGTTTGGGTTGGATGTTTTGATTTTGAAAAATGGAAAGGTTTGGTTTTGATCCTTGGCGCTCTCATGGGAAACCACATGCATGAGTGTATGAAAAAAGGATAAAGGGTTAATGGAACGAGAAGATGAGTGCCTAGATGGATATGAGGTGGATGCCAGTGCGGCACGAGAACATGCATGTGCGAGGCCCATGGGACACCATTGGTGTTTGTGCAACCCACAAGTTTTGCTTATTTTTTTCAAAATGTTTTGTTAAAGGAAAATTTGGTGTTTTTATATAACTGGTGATTGAGTGGTGTGTCCTTATGTTTTGAAAATGTCGGATGTGAGTCATTTTGAGTCGATAATCCTTTTTGAATGATTTGTGTTTTGAGTTTGAATTCTTATTTGTAGGTTTTTATGTTTTCGTGTAGTTAGTGAATTGTTTTGAAAGTTCTTCGGGAAGCCCTTTCAGTGGTTCCCCCACACGTTTAGTGTGCACTTCTGGTATGTGTTGACCACTAAACCGGTTTGGTTGGGTCCATGGTTTTCTTTCTCAACTAGTGTATGCCCCCCCATAAAGTGTTGACATGTGATTAATGTGTGGCCACGGGAAATTCGCCGTTGGTCGACCCTCCAGTTAATCAGAGGAATCTATTCTTGAATTCTATAATTGAACTCACCTCTCCTTTTTACAACTAAGTGCATCCTCTCGCAGTGGGATGACAGATGCGAGAGGATTTGAAGGGAGTTTTGGTCCTTTGAGTGTCTGAATTGTCGGGTAAGAAGTTTGGCACTGTCGTGTTTGAAGGTTTCACCCTGGAAGTGGGGAAAGGAAATCCAGCAGGGAAGGGTGAAGGCGGTTCAGAATTTTCAGTGTTGACCAGTGTCTTGAAGGGCTCTGTAGTATTTACATTGGCTGCAAGGGTCATGTTTAGTGACGTCTTGCAGTGTGAGGTCCCTTTGATAGTTAATGGTGGTTTGGAAGTACTAAAGGAGATTCCAGTGGGGAAATTTGGGAGCATCATGAGGTGGTCGGTGCGGGCCAATATTCTAAATAACCTTTGGTCTTTCGTTGGTTTCGTTTAAGAAAGGGTCTACGTTAGGCCACTAGTGTGGAAGACCCAGTCACATGGGGATGCTACAGTCAATTACAGGAATCACATGTTGTTTAAGACTCAGTTTGAAGTCCCTATCCATATAATGTTCCTCACAACAGAAATGGTCATGTTCAGGTGACTATTTGTGGTTTTGTATTTTCATCCAGTGAGACAAAGGGTGTTGCGCATGCACCATTTCAGCTCTTGTGTTGGTAAATGTTCTTTGTATGATCAGTTGGATGTCATAATGTGTTGTGTTTGCTGGTGTTTTATCGGTTGCAGTGTGGTTGCGTGTGACACCAAAAGGAGAAGCTATGTTCGGGAGTCTTCCATGCCTGAATGCGAGGCAGAATATGCTTCAAACATCAAGGCTCTAGCTATATGCCTCGGAGTGAAGCTGGTCCGTGGTCAGGAACCCCGAGAGTGTATGGGACCCGACTTCATTTCTATCATCGATGTTGAAAGTAGAAGTAGTTTAAATTGTTTTTGTGGTTATTCTGCTCCGAACGAGCCATTTGGTTGTATAAGGTTTTCGTGAACATGTGGAGACGCGGTCGTCTCGTAGCCTTAGAGTCTTGGGGGTCACGTTCCACTGGATGTAATTACTTTAGTGTCCTTATGGGGTTTGTTGGGAAAATCAGTTTCATATTTTAATGATGCACATCCAGGGATTTGGAGATGTTGGTCTGTCTCCGACCATGGTTTTGACGCCCGGTAGTTAGGCCCGACCCTCCCCGCCACTGGTGGTGGGGTGCTTGGTCCCCGTCGGAAAATCTCTAAAGTTCTGTATCACTTGATTAGTTCTAATGGCGGCGAGACACACGATGAGTCTCGCAAAAAGGTCTCTAGAATAAATCGGTGTTGTCCTTTCCTTAATGGTGGGGAGTCCGCTCGAACCTCCCCATGTTGGTTTTCTAGTACCGCCTTAGGCATTGGTTGGTTCTTAATGGTGGGGAGACCCACATTGGGTCTCGCACGAATGTCTCTAGAATGAATCAGTGCTGGAATTTTCTTTAACGGCGGGGAGTCCGCTCGAACCTCCCCGTGCCGGGTTTCCAGTCTCGTTTCAAGCGTCAGTGAGTTCGTAATGGTGGGGAGCCCCTCGGGCCTCCCCATGTTGATCTTTTGCTTTTGTTTTTAAATATGGCTTGGAGATAAGTGATAATACTGTTTCATGGATGTGGTTTGACCTTGTTCGTTCATTCTAGCCAGATGGTGTGGTTTCGGTTTAATAGTGCTTGAGGTGTTTCGGCTTGTGAAGTTGGTTTCCGTGGGGGCGAGAGTTCCCTTCCTTGATCAGTCAACTAGAGATGTTCTAGCTCTTTGGGGTGGGCGACACATATCAAAAAGTCTTTATTTGAGTTTTTGAAGGTGTCTTTTAGTCACTCTCTCTGAGCACGAAGCTTTTTCCCCTTTTTACCTGATGTTTGTGATTATCCCCTTTTAACCTTAAGGGAGTGTGGTTTTCTACTTTGGGGTTTGGTTCTAGTTGTGGCTTTCTGGGGACAGAAAGGTTTATGGTGGGGATAATTGTCACACCCGTCTTTTATATATAAATATATTACTTTTTTTATAATTTCTTTTAGGCATCAGATAATTCGGGTCAAGGCCGAACTTAAAATTTTTGAGTTTTTTTTAAATGCACTTTTTGGCTTTTTCGATGTTCAGTGCGCCGCTGTCAAAGCCACGCGATGTCACTCGATTCTCCGTACGCATGCTTGACGTGCAACCAATTAAATAAAGGAGTTATTAATAAAGAAATAGAATTATAAAAGCGGGATAAAATGGAAATAAAATTAAAGAATAAATGTGATAAAATTTAATGGTTTGTTTTAATTTTGAGGGATGTTATTGTCATTATTATTGTTAGTTGTAAAGATAATAATTTATTTAGGTTATTATTATTATTATTAGTTTTATTTTCTTTTGTTTTATTTCATTTTATTTTTATATTAACTTATATCTATTGTTATTATTATTTTTGTTATTTCTATTTTAGTTTATTATAATTATTATTGTTTTGGTTTTGAGTTTTGTTTTATGTTTTTATTTAGTTTTATTTTTAATTAAATTTTGGTTTAAGTATTTATTTAGTTTTCCTTTTGGGTTTTCTTTTTCTTTTTTTCTTTTTTTTTCTTTTTTTTTGGGCTTGCGGACCCTCCCTCTTTTATTTACCTTATTTCCTTTTCTTTTTTTCTCTTCCCCCTTGCCCCTTTCCCTCCAACCCGTCACGCCCCAACCCCCAAACCCTACCTCTATTTTGCGCCGCACTCGCCGCCCTTACACCCTGGACCATCCGCCATCGCACCCCCTCCCTGGACTTGGTGTGCGCCACCCTCCCGGACGACCAGCGGGCACCGCGCCCTTCTCCTCTTTGAGCTACCGATCCTCCTCCCCCATCTCTGGTCGCCCTCCTCCCTCTCCCGTCCCGCATGCCCCACCGTCGGCTCCCCATCCGACCTCCCGCTCGTGCCGCTTCCATCCTCCCCGGTATCCCTCGGCCCATCGCAGCCCCCTCCCGCTGGCTCCCATGTCCAGCGCCGCCCCCTGCTCCCGGCCCGCGCTGCCCCCATAAGCCCTCCTCACCTACTCCGTCCGACAAACAAACTGTCAGCCCCCTGTTTCCAGCTCGGAACCACACCGGACCTCCCCTCTGATGCCCCTTCCGGTGACCGTCACTATCTGCCGACCTCCTTACCTCGTGCAGTGCCTTGGGCCGTAGCTCCGTTGGTTTTGGATCCCCTTTTTTCCGGCATCTCCTCCTCTTTGCGGGGGTAACGCTGTTCGGATGGATTTTTTATTCCAAGCGCGACGTGCCTCCGCACCTCTCTAGCGTCCTCGGACAGCCCCTATATCCATACCGCAGGGTCTTCTTTGAGTTTGTTGTGGTGTGTATTGGGTACGGATGAAGGTCCGCACAAGTTTCGGGAAAATTCAACACTGAGGTAGGTGTTTCGATGCCTCTACATCACTTGGTTAATTTAATATGTCTGTTTAGATGTACTATTGTATTATTTGGATGATTATGTGGTGTGTTTAGTCTGAAGGGGGGGGGGGTTGAGCATGACTTCGGGTGATGATGGTTTTTGCACCGTCCCTGCGGAAGCTTCTTGGTTTGAGGTAGGTGGTTCCCCGTATAATTGTTATCTGATAAATTAATTTTCAATGTTTAATTTGTTTCACATATTATTTAATTAATTATTATTGTGCGAAGTTGGTTCTATTTGAATTTTGGTTTGCATTTAAATTGTTTAGTAAATTGTTCATATTATTGGGTGTTTTCTGCTGAGAACTCTATTCGTGACTTTTGAATTGTTCCATTATCTTTTTAAATCGTGCAAGTGGTGAGAACTGTTTTTCTGATACGGCGTTGGGTGTGTTTGGTCATAAAATTTGTTTTTGCATGAGCTTAGTGGTAAATGTGAAGCGATTTCTTCTAAATTGTTTTATAATCTTTTATTTTTGGCATGTTAAACTATGTGGTTTAGACAATGGTGTTTTTTCTATGGTGTAAGGGTTTTCCATCAAACTGTTTTGTGGTAGAGGTCACAATTTTTATTGTATTTGAGTGCGTGTGATGTTGGAATGTGTTTTAGATTTCTAGGTGGTTACCTTTGTGTGTGTAAAACCATGTGACACTCCTTTGCTGGTGTTTTATAAACTTTTTAAGTGGTTTATTAGATTATGTCAATAGTGTGAAGCATGTTTTGAAAACATTTTTAGCGAGTGTATTATTTCAAATGGATTTTGTGTGTGCAAAAGGTTGTTTTGGCATGTGTAGTATCTTATTGGGTTTGAGCGTATGATTTTGACATGTGGCATGAACTTTGAATTACTTGAGCACAAACGGGAAGCATGGGTACTAGGTGGGCGGACTAGACTGGTGTACTAGTGATACGGGAGTGGCATCGGCCCAGTTTCACTTAGCGGGATTGACGCTTAAAACACTAACTAAACATTGGATAATGACTGGAGAACACTATGGTAGGAGGTGTTTCCCTACCAGTGGCTCGTGCATGGGAATGTATGATATGGTTCACCGAGACGTGAGGTTCTATGGTCCCATTTCTCGCTAGTATCTTTAGGGCATCTCCCATGTATTGTGCTCTTCCTCTGCTCTCTGCTCACAGTCGGCACACGGTGTGACGTTGGGGTTACCAAGAAAAGTGTGTGTGTGTGTGTGTACATGTATGTGTGCATCTATGTGTGTGCGTGTGTGTGTGGGTGTGCATGCGTGTGTGTAAGTTAATTTAAGTTATTTCCCTTTTAGAGAATTTTCCCCTTAAAAATCGTTTTCATTAAAAATTATTTAAACACGTGTTTTTTTTATTCTGTTAAATTGCAAAATGTATTTGTCTTTTAATAATTATGCGTGGAACATTTTCTCGGTGGCATCCTACTTGGCTTTTAGCTCACACCATACATACACCCTTGGGTGTATGTAGATTCTGTTTCTTCTGCTTTCTAGGTTGTGACTTCATGCTCAGTGATGGTGGTTCGGATTGCAATTGGTCTTTTCATGCAGAGTGGTGTCCTTGTGGCCTCTCTTCTGCTGGGTGGTTTGAGTAAGATCTTTAGTTTCCTCTGTCGTCTTTTCTTTTTATTTCTCGGTTTGAGTTGTAGACTTTAAAAATGTTCATAGTCTAAAGACGTGTTTGGTTGTCTTTTTTTTCATTTTCAGTTTATTTATCTGGCTAGTTGTTTTTCTATCTTTTATTTCGGGTAAAATCGTTCCCAATTGTTAATCTTGATACCTGGGCACTTGTGCCAGCCCGTGGAGATCGGGAACGCCCTTCCGGTCTTTCCGCGGACCGGGTCGGGCGCCGGGTCGGATGGCGACCCGGCCTGGTTCATGACATATACCATGATAAATTCTTATGGAACCCACTTCCTTTCATGGGTTATTCTAGGAGGAAATGATTATGAAACCAATCTATTTTCCATAGTTTATGACATGATTAAATTTTTATGATACCCATTTCATTTCATGGGTTATGATACGATGTTTATGAAACCCATCTCTTTTTATGGGTCATGATAAGATGAATTTTTTGTGGAACACATATGCATGACTTCATTATTAGATGGGTGGGACCTATATATCCCTCCAATTCATTGGGTAAAGATTTATATCTCATGATATAATGATGGGAAACAAGTTTATGGGATTAATCCATAGTGTGAAAATGATTGTTCTGATCAACTATGGGAAATGGCTTTGTCCTAATCAACTATTTGAAATAGGTGTGTCTTGGTCCACTATGGGAAACAGGTATGTCTTGATCGACTATGTTGTTGTTCTTGGTAGTTAACCTTGACACAAGAAATGATTTTCTATGTGTATAATGGTTCCACACTTATATGACATGAGGTTATGGTTAATTATTTATTTATAATGATTTATAACCCTTATGATTCATTCTTATGAACTGCTAATATTTATGCCTCGATTCATGTTTATGACCTTTGATTTGCAAGGTATGATATTCTAATGTCATGATCATATTCTCATACCCTTATGATCATGTTTATGCTTGCATATATCTCTTTTTTACCCTTATTGAGCATCTGATCTCACCCATTTCATATGTTTCCTTTCCCTTGGATATGAAGGAAGGTTTTAAGAATAAGTAATAAAGGGGAAGTTATTTGTGGGAAAATTTTAATATCTTTCACCAAGTTACAATATTTTGTTACAAGATTTCAAATACAATAAATTAATATGGTTATCGGGAATGTATTTTTGTAATGTAATGAATATTCATCTAAAATGACATAATATCCATATATGTTAAGCTTGAGTTTATATATTTGGTATCAAAGGGAAGGTTTAGTAAACATTTAGAAACTAGTATGAGAAAACTTTAGTGAGATCCCTAGAGATATTTTTATGGAAATTTCTAGGGATTTCTCTAATGATAAGCCTAAGATGTCATAGATTTAAATGTAGTTGTCATGATTTAGGCATAATATAAGTTATTTTTCATGATTATATATTTTTATTCTATGATAAGTATTTCTCACACTATGATTTTTGGTTTTAGTCAATGGATAGAACCTGAAAGAATCATGTCAATGTTGAATTCAATGGAAAATGTGATGATTGTCCCCATTATAAACCAAATGATATGGGATATGTAATTAAAATTATTCATCATATGATCCAACAACTTTTACAAGATATGAATCATGTTGAACTTCCAAAAAATCAAATGAGTCAACAACATTCTTTTGATTCCTTCATGAGGAAACATCCACTATATTTTAGTGGTTCCATTGATCCACTAGTAAATGAGAAATGGACCAGTACCACTAAAAATATATTTTTTATTCTTTATTGATCAGATCAAGAAAAATTCATTTTGGCTACTTATCATTTGGAAGGTGAAGAAGATCAATGGTGGGGTCTTATTAAGAACATTAGGGAATAATAATAAATTGAATCTATAGAATGGGAGTAGTTTAAGGGGATATTTTTCAGTAAGTACTTCCCTTGAATTCTATGAAAAAATATGGAGAAGGAATTCCTTGAGTTAAAGAAAAAAAGAATATGAGTTTATTACTTCCTATGAAGCTAATTTTACAAGACTTTCAAGGTACTCTTCTGGTTTGATCATTATCCCTAAAAGAAAAATCGATCGATTATTTGGTGGCCTCAAACCATGTCTTCAAAATTCATTATCTATAATAGAATTTAGTAGTTATGAAAAAGTCATATGATGTGCACTAAAAGTAGAAATATAAATTGTATATTCCCACCATTCCTTTAGTTTTGATAAGAAAAGGAATGTCGAGTCTCATGAAAACTAAAATGGTGGAAATTAATACCAAAAATCTATGTTCCAGGAATGTTGGAAGAAGCATTAAGGTAATTACTTGAATGGAACTGGAAGGGGATTTAAATGTGGAATGTGGGGTCATAAAATCTATGAATTTTGAAATATGATTAATGTAATGGTTAATGTAATGGAAGAGAAGATAATTATAACAAATGAACTACCCACACTCTAGTTTTTCAACAGCAAGGAGTTTGAGAATTATTTGAATCAATTCCATAATCCAAGGGCTAATATGAATGATAAGACAAAACAACCTCAAAGGATAAAGAAATAGGGAAATAATATGAAATAAAAATAGATAAAGTGAATCACTATAATTAGGGAACACTTATCATCCACCCTTAGTTGGGAAGTTCAGGTTTGATTTTGTATGAAGAAGCCCTATGAAAATATTATTGTTCATCCTTTAGTGAAATTTCATTTGATTATCTCCATCTACAAGTATTTTTGAATAATAAAATCACATTTAATATTCTATTGTTGAAAAGACGAACCCAATATTCAAATAAAAATGTTTTTGGTATAAGATAAGAGCTTATTTAAGGGAAAACGGTGAATTATATTTTGGAAGGGTTATAAGGCTAACCATTTATGGGGTGGTTTAAGTTAAAATTTGGGTGAGGTTTTAAAAATTAAATTATTATCTTTCCATATGAGGATTTATGAATATTTTATAACTTGTTATAACCTTTTTATTGTGATAAAGACATATGGAATGACCTATCATTCTATTAATGGTTTAGGAATGAAAAAATCCACCTTCATTTCATGGAATAAGAGATGAAGTGGAAGTTGATCAAGGCGTAATAAAGGTTAAGGTTGTCCTGTAATCATGTAAGTATATATTTTCATGAAAATTCTTCAAATTTAGGAAAAAGGGTCTTGAAATAAAATGTTGTTAAGTTATCATCATTTTTTATGATATCAATAACTTGTTTTCAAGCCTCTTGGGGTTATAGATTTGTGATTTTAACTTTCCCCTAACTATGTTCTATATCGTTCTCTCTCAGAACTTGATAGTTAGATTTATCTTCTATATCCATGTTTTCACTTTCAACCTATGTTCACCTATTTTGAATCCTAGTTATGTGTTACTCTGGGTAACCATTGTATTTCCAACTTTTCTTTTTAAAATTAATTTTTAGTATTCATTTTTATGATGTGAGTTTCTGTGAAAATAAATTTCAATTATTGAACCTTTGATAAATGAGATGAATTTTGACGGTGAAATTAATTTTTGGGGTAGAATGTAACACCTTTAGATTTTTTGAATTAATTTAAACTTTTTGATATTTTTCATTTCACAGAACACTGAATATAGCTTTTCTTATATAAAAGCACTAAGCTTGGCTTGAATTTTATGCAACACCAAGTTATCTTGTGCCACAAAAAATAATTAGATTATATTGAGGTACACACAACACTATGTATGTCTTGTATTACACACAATATCGAGTCCTTTAGATATCTTTCATTACACACAAGGGCGAGTTTTACCGAACTACAATATACCATTAACATGATTATTAAAATATTATTATAGTTACCACCTAGCTATTGGAAATAAAGTTAAGAATAATATTAACTAAATTGTGAAAATATTATTTAAACATGTATATAAAAATAATCATTTATTTATCAATTAGTATAATTTAATCTAAGAAATTTTTGAAAATAAATAAATAATTTTTCTAAGAAAACTATTTTTCTATGTACAATCAAAATTTTAAATCAATTTATTAAAAGAACCACTTTTTATTAATTTTTTTAATAAAATTTATATATTATATATTCAATAAATATTTTTTATACTCATCCAATATATTTTATAGGTATAAGAAAAGAATAAAAACAATTTTATGAATAAAAAGATGTATTTTTCTAAAAGGTAATTTTACCGTCTTTTAATGGAGAACCCATTTTAAATATGATTTTTGACACTTATAGATTTATTTTTAAAAAATTAACTTAATTTTTTGGAAAAGTAATATCAAAATTTACTTTGGGTGAATTTTTGGAATTTTTCTAATAAGTTTCATTTTTTGATGAATAGTGAAAAACACTGAATTTTAATGTATGATTTTTCATCTAAATTATTTATAAGGATAAATTATATATTTTATTAGTTTGAAAGTTTAACTAGGTAAATTTTATATCAATTAATCCAGTTTATGTCATTTTAATCAATTTCACATAAAAATTGGATATAGAAACATATCAAACTTTTGAAGTTTTTTACTTTAAAACCCCATTTTTTCATCCCGTCTGCGGGATTAATTTTAAATTAATTTATTCCACTTCTGTGATTGAAATTTGAAAAAATGAATTCCATATTTGAAATAATAATAATTTATAATTTCTAAAAAGGTCAAATTATTTTATGAACAAAAATATTATTGAAAGTGATTAAAATTAATTACAACTATTAAGAGAAAACTTAGCTTAATAAAGGACTAAACCTTATACTTAAGACCCAAAATGACCTATAAAATTGTCCAAAATCCATTTTTTGTTCACATTTTGATCCTATCCTTCCTTTTATTGAATTATTACCATTATTGGGTCCACTTTACATGGTAAAAACGTGGGTGTAATTCCCTTTTCAAAAATTTACAAGAATGCCACACCCCCTCCACTATAAAAGGGCACTCACCCCTCCTACATGTTGACACCACTCAAGAACTTTTTCACTCCCAAAATATATTCAAATAATCTCCCAAAATCCCTCCCTTCATCCTATAATCTTCTCTTTGGGTATAAATCCAACCACAGAAGCCCTTTTATGCTAACTAAAAGGAGTTACCCAAAGAAGAGGTAACATCCTTCCTCAAGCTCCATTGTTTTTATTTTAATTCTCCACCACCTCAATTATTCTTATTCCATGATTACATAATAACCTAAATATCCTAAATATAATGATATTATTTTATTCTAAGGTTTATACACTACAAAAAAATGACTCAATTAGAGGGGGTTATTTTTTTATATTAGAATGGGTTATAACCTATTCTAAACACATTAACAACGGTTATGAGAAACCACCGCTAATGTGCCCGCAAACTATTGTTAGAGTCAGTTTTGAAGAACTACTGGTAAAGTAAGGGGAAATTTAGTGGTAGTTATATTAGAAGTGGTTTTAACCCCCTCTAATATATGAATAATAAATTACCCTATTTGAGGCAGTTTCCAGAACTCCCTCTATTTAATGCTAAATTAGAGGCGGTTTTAACCCCCTCTGATATAGGACATATTAGATGGGGTTCTGTAACCACCTCTAATTAAATAATTTGATGTTTTTTTAATTTTTCTTGCACTCTACCTTGTTCCTCGCCCCACCATCCCTATTGTTACCATCCCGCCCCCTCTCCCTTTCCCAGTCCACCCCCTCTAATTTCGGTCTCGGTCATGCCCGATCACCTCCCGGTCCACCCCATTTTAATCCAGTCCGGCCTCGCACCCTCCCTCCAATTTTGATCCCAATTCTCCTCCCACATATTTAGATCCCAATTTTCTTGGCACCCCCTCAGCTGTTCCACCTCGCACTCTCCCTCTTGTTCTGATCTCGGTCCTTCCCCTCTCATGCTTCATGTCGCACACCCACCACTTCCCCTTGTAAAATTTAATTCACTAGATTCGAACCGAGGACCTACACAATATAAGGAGAACCCCCTAACCAATATGGAAACCTGAATATGTTCACCTAAGATGGGATATCATGCCTGAGACTGTCCTCAAACTTTCGTGCAAGGAGAAACTCATCTCCCCCTAAAAAGTTTTTAAAGCACTACATCTAGGTGAAGCGAGAAGAGTACTCCATAACAGAAAGAGTACCCTTCTCCAGACTCATTAACTCTCATGCTCGATCGGCCCTCAAGGTCTCTATATAGAAGTAGTCATATAAGATGTTCTTAAACTCATCCCAAGACAAATTCTTCTAGCGTCCCGCCTATGATATCACATCCCACCACCTCTTGGTGGAGTCTCAAAGCATGTAGGTAGAGAGATTGACCCTCCTCTTTGGAGACATCTCCAGATGATCGAAGATCGTCAGCATGGCTTCTAGCCATGACTCTACAGCCCAGGGTCCTCCATCCCCTAAGAAAGTGGGAATATTCTGCTTCTGAAAGACTCGCGTCAATTCTGCCATCGACGGGGCAGGAGGCAGCGCTCCCTGGAAGGTCTACATCATCCTCAGAAATCCCTCCCTGAACTGTGCATCGGCACCTGTTTTAGGTATAACTAATAGTTCTAAGACTGGCACAATAGGAGGATCTGTCGGTAGTCCCTAATCAGCCATATCAGGTGTCTGATCACTACCTTGTAACTGGCATACAACTTGAGGACATATTGGTGGCATGACTCTACAAGGTCAAGCGCACACCTTAGATCAATATTATCTGGGATTGAAACCTAGAATAGTAAGAAGGTAACAAGATAAGGAAGGCATTAATTTGCTAAAATATGACTACACGACGTGTATAATGTCTACATGGTGTGTTCCCTTAATCCTTTCACATGGGTGTGAACTCCTTCCACAACTGGTCATGTAACACCTCATACATGGCGTGTTGTCCTAACACATGGCATGTACTTGAATCCTTTTCCCCTACCCTAGTCCTTCTATAAGCCTAAGCTACATGGTTATCCTAGAAAAAGACTACACAGCATGTTCGTGCCAGACACGGTGTGTACTAAACGATATTCACCGACCCGTGTTGTCAGTGACACGACCAGACACACAGCTCACACTACACGGTGTGTTCCATATGGACACAGCGTGTACTGTGAAGATTTTCCTGACCCGTATTGTTCGTTACATGGTCGGGTACACTAGATACACTACACTGTGTGTTCTAGATGGAAACGACATGTACCAAAGGATTTCCCAACCCCCTGTCTCTTCCCACATAGCCAGTGACACGGTTAGAGACTACACGGCGTGTACATACAGTACACAGCATGTACTTAAGAAAAACAGTTTCTTCCCGAACAGAAGAACACATGGAGTGTATTCAAAACTACACGGCATGTATTCCGGGTTTTTCTGGATAGTAAGCCTCAAAAACTACTCTGGATCCCATAAAAACACTGAAATTATCATTTAAGTTCCAAATTCCGGTCTGTGAGGGCCCATACTCCCCATGAATCAAAGTTTGATATCTTTTACATGTCATATACAAGGAAAACAAGTTAATGATCCACCAAATTATAGTACATGAGGCCCCATAACACCTCAAGAACCAAACTTTGGTGTTCATTCAAAAAAAACCTTACTCAAACAATACCCTATTAAACAGCGGGTATTTTATCAAGGCATCTATCACAATATCATACATATCTAACACAATACCTATCACAATAACATGCAGTCGCTAATGCATCCTAAATGGCATGGAAAGAAAGTATGACATGTGATTTCTATAAAGTTCCTATATGATGCATGAGATGGAATACCCTCATCTCATCGGGTTGCAACAGAAATATAACCTCATTAACATCAATGGTAACAACACGAAACATGTGAATCACTCAAGGTGAAATCAAATCAACTGTAAAAATTGCAAACAAGAAAAGTTGCATTAAACGGGGTACATTGGTTTTTCCCTGTACACGGGTTAGCTACTCCTGGGAACAGCTTATTACCATGTACCTATTTTCATCCTATTCGTGACTATAGGCTCCAAACATTAAGTCAAGAAGAAAATAATTTCCTTTGATACCACTTTGTAACATCCCGGTTCCGGAAGCCGCCCTGAGGCGCTCCGTACCCGGTTGGTCACATGGCCTCAAACGCATTTCCCTGAACATCAGAGGCTCCCAACTAGTAGTGAGGTCCTTGGGTTTGATAGTGGGAAAACTATGCCCTCATTGGCAGAGTAACACAGTGGAAGTAAAACAGATATACAATAGTGGAAGCAGTAATAATCCATACAAAAGGAAACAATGGAAGACTAGAAATAATAAACTAGAGCACACATATATATATGAATGATTCATGATACATATGTCTCGGAAAGAATCTGAAAAAATCACAATTATGGAATAAAAAAGTACTAAACCAAAGTATAAAAGAAAGGCATATGACAGCTCCTCATCATCACAAGCCTCAGCTTGGTCCCATGCTCTCCAGCTCCACAGCACTCAAGTACCTGATATAGAAGGGAGCTTTCCCTTATCTATACCTGCAGCAATATAATCTATTTGGGCCCGAATGCATGTCCCAAATAGGGTGTGAGACTAAATCCCAGTAGGCAACCACCACAAGATCTGTGCCTAACAAATAGTGAATATATGGTAGGTAATAAACAAAATAAGGCAGTAAACAAGGAAGTACTCGGTAGTAACCAATCCCACGGTTTTAAAGAATTCAGTTTTATATATCAATTAAACATATAATCAAGTAGGGAAACACACAGAGATAACCCTCTAGTAAGTACTCACATCATATCCCCTCTAGTCCTACCTAGCAACACAAGCAACCCTCTGGGAAGCACACACAGTATACCCCTCTGGTTCAAATTACAAAGATATAACAAAGACTCTCTAAGGAAGCACTCTCAGTCAATTCCACTTATAGTCAAAGTGATAAATACTCTATGAGGAAGCTCACACATTCAATTCCCCTTATAGTCAAAAGTGGTTAAATACTTTCTGAGGAAGCTCACACGGTCAATTTCCCTTATAGTCAAAAGTTGTTAAAGACTCCCTGAGGAAGACCACAGGGTCAATTCCCCTTATATTCTACTACACCATGTTCTCATGGCCCTGTGTAAGTCAAACGAGCATAGAAATGCAATACGTCCAAAGTAAACCTCAAGAACTACTTGGCTAAACAGTCTACAATATATCAAGCATGTCAGATCAAAAACTCACTCCATCCTACAGTACTAGGAATGGGGAAAATCAAGGAAGCATAACAGGCTAAATAGGATCAAAGGGTCATAAACAGAACATGCATGGGTAAACACATCAAAAGCATAGAAATAAACCCTACTCACATTCAATTAACCTCTACTCAAGCATACAATCATGGCAGGAAATTAACAGGGTTACAACGGTAAACTCACAATACCCCGTTCAAGGGTATTGGATAAAATTGCACATATTACTCAAATAAATTCAATGTAAAGGAACAAAACACCTACCTCGGTGTTGGTAGATCACTATATGTGAACCTCAAGCCTTTAATCACCCAAGAACACTGTAGATATATAAAAATGTCTAAAATGTTCAATGGAGGATAACTTGATAAGGAGGAGGAATCATGAAACAAATCTCTAGAAAAATAAAGAGCTTACCAAGGCGATCCCAATGCAATCAACGAAGGTCGAATCAGTGATCGGATGCTCGGTCAGGGGCTCAGAGGAAGATCATGGTTGTATGGGTTCTCTTGAACAAACTAGGTCGAGAAGAAGGCCTTTCTGTCCATCAGACGCGACCCCGGTGCGATTAATGAAAAAAAATACATGGAGTGTACTTTAGAAGTACATGGCCTGTACTTTCCCCTTCTGCACTCCACTTTAGGCAGTCTCTAGGTCACCACACACGGCCGTGTGTGTGGTCATTACATGGCCAGAACACGGCTACCCGTGGTAACCAAGAACATGACATGTACTCATAAAGTACACATCATGTACTTTAAAAATTTCCATAAACTCCAAATTTTCCTCAAAAAAACTAGAAAAAGAAAAACATACCTGAAAATTAGATCTGGGTTCTTAAAAACTTCCCCCTTAAATAAATCCATCCCTAAATTTCCCTAGCCAGGCGGCGTAGAATAAGAAACCCCAAACATCTCCGGCCATAATGATTGTACATCAGCCTCCCACTCCCAAGTCTCATCCTATACTCGCCCGTGTTGCCATAGCACCCATACTAGAGGAACTGACCAGCCACAGAGAACCTTCATACTTCGATCGAAAATCCAGATAAGATGCTCCTCAAAAGATGTATCCACTTCCAACTCAACCTCCCTGAGTTGGAGGACATGAGATGGGTCTGAGAAGTAATGTTGAAGCTGAGAAACGTGGAATTCATCGTGCATAGCCCGGTGCCTCTGAGGTAACTGTAACCGATAGGCAACTATCCCAACTCTCTCCAACACCTCAAACGGACCGACATACCTTGGAAAAATATTACCTTGTCTCCTAATCCTTTTGTGCCCCAACCTCGGTGTGACACGCAGGAAAACCTGATCCCCAACCTCAAACTCCATAGGTCGTCTCCACTGATCATCACAAGATTTCTGTCGAGACTGTGTGGTAGCCATCTTCTTCTGAATCAACTCTTTCTATTCTGTGGTCTCCCAAACAAGATGAGGTCCCAGCATAGCTTCCTCTTCTACCTCCAGCCAACATAAGGTTGATCGGCATGGCCTACCATACAAAGCCTCATAAGGTTCCATCTGAATAGTTTCTTGAAAACTATTATTGTAGGAAAACTCCACAAGAGGTATGTGCTTCTCCCAAGTACCTCCAAAATCTAGGATTCATGCTCGAAGCATATCCTCAAGCACCTGAATCGTACACTCAGACTGGCCATCTTTCTGAGGTATGTAAGCTGTACTCAAAAGTACATGTGTACCCAAAGCCTTATGAATCCCCTTCCAGACTCCAGAAGTAAAACATGCATATCTATCTGAAACAATGTAGTGTGGTACTCCATGTAAGTGCACAATCTCCCAGATGTACAACCGTCCCAGTTCATCAACACTAAAGTTCTCTTTGATAGGCAAGAAGTGAGCAACCTTTGTGAGTCTGTCAATGACAACCCATACTGAATCATTCCCTCGAAGAAACCTCAGTAACCCTGTCACGAAATCCATCATGACATCATTCCACTTCCACTCGAGAATGGGTAACTACTACAAAAGCCCTACTGGTCATTGATTCTCTACCTTCACCTACTGACAGGTGGAATACTTCATGAAGAAACCAACAACATCTATTTTCATACCAGGCCACCAATACTGACGGTGTAGATCACGATATATCTTGGTGACACTGGGATGAAATGCCCAAACTGAGGAATGAAAGTCCCACATCATCTCCTCACGTATGTCTTCTAGAACCCATATGTGCCCCGGGAAACGCAAGATCTCATTCTCACCTATGGTTTATCACGGAATAGGGTCCTCTCCTGACACACTTTCCCATAGGACTAGGCCTTCAGAATCTGATAGCTTCCTCATTCTCACTCGATCAAGAAGAGTAGAGGTAACCGCTATAGAAGAAAGAAATGTATGTCCCTATCTGTCATGCACCTCCAAATACATCTTAGAGAACAGAGACATAATCTTCCACTCACTGTTGGACTCCTGAACTGCCTTAATCTAAGTCATCCTTCTCAACGCATTAGCCACAATGTTGCCTTTCCCAGGCGTGTAGGAAAGCTCAAAGTCAAAGGACTGAAGGTACTCAACCCACCTTCACTATCTCAAATTCAGATCACGCTGAGTGAAGATGTACTTGAGACTTTTTTTGTCAGTGAAAAAAACAAAATGCTCTCGAAAAAAGGTAATTTCTCCAACAATGTAAAGAATGAACAACAGTAGCCAACTCGAGATCGTGTGTCGGGTAGTTCCTCTCATGTGTCTTCAACTACCGAGACCCATACACAATGACCCCTTCCCCCTACATAAGCACAACTCCCAAATCAATACCTAAAGCATCTCAGTACACAGTATAGACCTTTTCTGGCACTAGAAACACTAGTATTAGTGCTGAAGTCAACCTCCCTTTAAACTTCTAAAAGGTTGACTCACAAGAATATGACCACAAGAACTTTTCACCCTTCTTAGTCAGACCCATCAGTGGCACTGCTAAGCATGAAAAGTCATGTATGAGACATTTGTAGTATCCAGCTATCCCTGGAAAACTCCACACCTCAATGATGTTCTTCGACTGCTACCAGGAAACTACTGTTCTCACTTTCTCTAGGTCTACTGATACTCCTGTCTCTAAGATAACATGACCCATGAAGTGAATCTGGTCCATCCAAAAGTGGCATTTTGAGAGATTAGCATATAACTGATGCTATCTTAGTGTACTCAAAAGAATCTCAAGATGGGTAGCATGGTCATGTCGAGTGTGAGAGTACACTAAGATATCGTCCATGAAGACTACCACGAATGAATCCAAGTACATATGGAACACTCGGTTCATCAATGCCATGAAGACTAAAGGCGCTTTCGTAAGACCGAACGGCATAACCACATACTCGTATAGACCATACCTACAATGAAATTCTATAAGAGGTATCTCTGATGGTCTAATGCGCAACTGATGGTAACCAGATCTCAAGTCAACCTTTGAGAACACTCAGGCTCCTTGAAGCTGATCAAAGAGATCATCAATCATTGGCAACGGATATCGGTTCTTGACCGTCAAATGGTTCAGCTTCCAATAATCCACACAAAGCCTGAAGGTACCATTTTCCTTCTTCACAAATAGAACAGGTGAACCCCATAGAGAAGTACTAGGTTGGATGAAACCATTTTCCTATAACTCCTCCAAATACTTCTTGAGTTCCTGCAACTCTGGTGTATCCCTCCTATAAGGAGAAATGTACACCAGTGCCTCCCCTGGCACAAGCTCAAAAGAAAATTACACCTCTATCTCCAGAGTTAACCCTGAAAATTCCTCTAAAAAGAAATCTCTGAAATGATCCACCACTGGAAGAAAGTCTATCTTTGAAGTCCCCTGGACATTCAGATATAGACTATAAATCTGGGTTGTAACTCCTCCCAACCAATGATGTTTGGGTCCCGCTCTACTCGCCTTGACATCCCATTCACTCTTATGAAAAAACAATCTTCCCTCTGGTGACGCAAAACTCACCCTATAGTGATAGAAATCGATGACTACCTGGAAGGGAACTATCCAGTCCATTATGATAATGACTTCATAGCATGTCATCTCTAGGACATAGAGGTCCCATAATAAGTGACACCCACCAACCTCTAGAGGGAACTCCTTACACTGACGCACACTAGTCATTCTAGTCCCCAACAGATTGTCTAGTATCAAGATATCAGCAGAAGAAAATATGCAGATCCTAAGGCACTCCACAACAACAACAAATATAAAGCTATGGGAAGCCCCTGTATCGAAAAGAGCAGAAGCTAAAACTAAGGCAACTAAGATCGTACCTCGAACTGAAGAAGGTCTGAGATCCTTCTCCTATTGGGTCTGCTCCGCCGCAAAAGTCTGACCTACACCATGTCCCTGTGACCTCACCTGACCACTTTGAGTTGATCCACCCTGTTGTCGCTGAAAGCCTGGCGACTGACTACCATGTCCATGACCTCAACCTCGGCCCGAACGGCTGGAAGCACTCCAGTTCCTTGACTGATGAGTAACTGGTGGAGCTTCTCCTGAACGAGGAGTCATCGAAGAACCCCTAACACTAGCTTCTAGTGAGAAGATCTGACAGAAGCGCTGAAGATGACCCATCTTGCCGAAAGATCGACACTCCACTGGGTCCCTCGGGAAATGTGTCCTTGTATGCCCACTCTTCTTGCACTGGTAGCACACTACCTAGCTACCAGAAGATACATCCCGCCTACTCTGATCTCCTTGTGCAGTCTCCCTACAGTGCTTCCTACCATCAGCTGGAGGAGCACTAACTCTGGGTGTCGAACCACCCTGGCTCAAAGCTCCATAATCCCTCAGATTACACTTGGTGATCAGCGCCTGGTTGACTATAAAAGATATCCAAGTCAACCTGAAGATGTTCACCTGATATCGGATATAATTCCTGAGACCATACTCAAACTTTCGTGCAAGGAACAACTCATCTCCCCCTAAAAAGGTGTAAAGCACTATAGCTCGTTAAAGCGAGAAGAGTACTTTATAACAGAAAGTGTACCACGCTCCATACTCATGAACTCTCGGGATCGATCATCCCTCAAGGTCTCTGGATAGAAGTAATCGTAGAAGATGTTCTAAAACTCATCCCAAGCCATATTCTGTTGGCATCCCACCCGTGAGATCACATCCCACCACCTCTTGGCAGAGTCTTGAAGAATGTAGTTATTGAGATTGATCCTCCTCTCTAGAGGAGTCTCTAGATGCTCAAAGATCATCATCATGGCTTCTATCTATGACTCTCCAGTCTGAGTTCCTCCATCCCCTGAGAATGTCACTACTAGAAATAAAGTCTTTCCCAATGGTTCTGAACCGTTGGGAAAGGATGCAGAACCGTTGGTACATGTTATACCAACATTTCTGCAAACTGTAGGGAAGTAAGCCATTGGGAAAGGTTTTCCCAACGGTTTACTGTGAACCGTTGGAATAGGGTGGGAAAAGCCTAACCTATCCCAATGGTTGTGCCAAACCGTTGGGATAGTTTTTTCCAACGGTTTGGCTTGAACCATTCGGAAATCCCAAGAATTCTCCTCTTTCCCAACGATTTCTGAACCATTGGGAAAAAAAATTTACCAACGGTTCAATGAACCGTTGGTAAAAAAATAAACATAGATGTTATGCCAACGGTTTGAAACCGTTGGCATAGCCTATGTTGTGCAAATTGCACAGTAGCCTACAATTTGCACAGTAGGTATGCAATTTGCACAGCAGGCCTCATTTTGTGCATTCCCTTCCATTTTAAATAAAATTATTATACCTACCATAAACTAACACATACATATACAGTTATTGTACCTGCAATAACTAACTAACATATACATATAGAGAACAAATTCATACACATTTAACATATAATGCATCTTGGAACTATACACATCCATCATTAAATTAGAATTCATAAAATAATTATAAGCATACATAATTCATTTAGAATTAAATTTAAAATTTAGATGACAATTATATGTGGAATTCGGAATTCAATTCATAACTTGATCGGTTTTTTGTATACCATATATTTTTACCTGAAATGATGTCCATTTTAAACAAAATACATACACCTGGAGTGATATCGGCCGCACCATGCCTCGGATTGAGGCGAGGTTAACTCGTACACATCAAAAATGACCCATCGATCATTGTCCTAAAGTATTAACATATTCCAAAAGTGTTTGATTAGTTTTCCGTATTCCAGTTTATGTTTTTCACTTAAAATGATGTCCTTTTGAAATAAAAGACAGACACTTTGAGTGGTGTCGGCCACACCATGTCTCAGATTGACGCGGGGTTGATTTGTAAACGTCACATATGACCCATGGATCATTCTCCTAAAGTTTCAACAGAAACCAAATGCGTTGATCAGTTTTCTGTATGTACTTAAAATATTGTCCATTTTAAACAAAAGAGAGACACTTAGACTAATCCCTGCCACACCGCGACTCGAATTTATCCCAGGTTGGCTCGTACAAGTCACATATAACCCATGGATCATTGTGATAAATTATCAACAGATTCTGAATGCGTTCGGTCGGTTTTCCGTATGCTAGTAGTTCTTTTCTCTTATAATCCTGTCCATTTTAAACAAAAGAGACACAGTTAGAGTGGTGTCGGCAACACCGTGCCTCTTATTAAGGAGGGGTTGACTCATACATGTCACATATGACCCATGGATCGTTTTTCTAAAGTATCGACACAATCCGAATGCGTTTTGTCGGTTTTCTGTATGCCAGTTGATGTTTTTCACTTAAAATGACGTCCTTTTGAAACAAAAGACAGGCACTTTGAGTGGTGCCGGCCACACCACGTCTCATATTGAGGCAGGGTTGATTCGTACATGTCACATATGACCCATGTATCGTTCTCCTAATGTTTAAATGGAAACAGAATGTGTTTGGTCAGTTTTCCATATGTACTTAAAATGTTGTCCATTTTAAACAAAAGGGAGCCACTTAGAGTTATCCCGGCCGCACAATTCCTCGAATTGACCCCAGGTTGACTTTTACACATCACATATGACCCATGGATCATTGACCTAAAGCATCAACCCATTTAGAATGCATTTGGTCAGTTTTTCGTATGTCAGTTGTTCTTTTCACTTATAATCCTGACCATTTTAAACAAAAGAGAGGCATTGTGAATGGTGTCGGCCACACCGCACTTCTTATTGAGGTGGGGTTGACTCATACATGTCACATATGACCCATGGATCATTTTCCTAAAACATCAACACATTTCAAATGTGTTTGGTCAGTTTTTCGTATGCCAGTTAATCTTTTCACTTATAATCCTGTCCATTTTAAACAAAAGAGAGACACTATGAATGGTGTCGGCCACACCATGCCTCGGATTAAGGTAGGGTTGACTCGTACACGTCACATATAACCCATGGATCATTGTGCTAAAGTATCAGCACAATCAGAATACGTTTGGTCAGTTTTCTGTATGTATTTAAAATGTTGTCCATTTTAAAAAAAAAGAGCCACTTAGAGTGATTCTGTCCACACCATGCCCCATATTAAAGAGGGGTTGACTCGTAAATGTCACATATGACCCATGGATTGTTTTCCTAAAGCATCAACACATTCAGAATGTGTTTGGTTGGTTTTCTGTATGTTAGTTGTTCTTTTCACTTGTAATCCTGTCCATTTTAAACAAAATACATACACAAGGAGTGATCCCATCACACCGCACCTCGGATTGAGGCGGGGTTGACTCATACACGTCATATATGACCCATGGATCATTGTGATAAAGTATCAACATATTCCGAAAGCATTTGATTGGTTTTTCGTATGCTAGTTTATGTTTTTCACTTAAAATGACGTTCTTTTGAAACAAAAGACAGACACTTTGAGTGGTGCCGGCCACACCGCGTCTCATATTGAGGCGGGGTTGATTCGTACACGTCGCATATGACCCATGGATCGTTATCCTAATGTTTCAATGGAAACCGAATGTGTTTGGTTGGTTTTCCATATGTACTTAAAATGTTGTCCATTTTAAACAAAAGAGAGACACTTAGAGTGATCCCGGCCACACCGCGACTCAGATTGAGCCCGGGTTGGCTCGTACAGGTCACATATGACCCATGGATCGTTTTCCTAAAGCATAAACACATTTCTAATGTGTTTGGCTGGTTTTCCATATGTCAGTTGTTCTTTTCACCTATAATCTTGTCCATTTTAAACAAAAGAGAGACACTATGAATGGTGTCAGCCACACCGTGCCTCTGATTGAGGTGGGGTTGACTCGTACACATCACATATGACCCATGGATCGTTTTTCTAAAGTATCAACACAATATGAATGTGTTTGGTCGGTTTTCCGTATGCCATTTGATGTTTTTCACTTAAAATGTCGTTCTTTTGAAACAAAAGATAGACACTTTGAGTGGTGTCGGCCACACGCATATCAGATTGAGGCGGGGTTGATTCGTACACGTCACATATGACCCATGGATCATTTGTTGGAACCACTTTGTGTATAAGGTTGTATTTGTTGTCAATAGTTGTCAATGAAGATCAAAATGAAGGAGATCAAGAAGTACTCCAATGAAATGGAGGAATGGAGATTCAGACGATTGTTGTACTGACCGTAAGTTCAAAGAACATGTGTCAAAAGGTGATACATTGTTTACAACAATGAATAATGTGAGGTGTAGTCCATCTGAGGATGATTAAATAAGAATGGGGTTTTTGGATTAAGTTCATGCAATTCCTCCTTATTGCGTGAGAACCATGGGTTTTGACGAAGTCCATGAAATTCCTCCTTTTTTCATGAGAACCATGGGTTTTGAAGAAGACCATGCAATTAGTCATGATTGCATGAGAACCATGCAAGATACTTCTTGATGAATAGTGTCACATGGTTTGCATGAAGTCGATCATGATGGTTGATGAAGAAGACAATGTGCAAATGATTGGAATTCTAAGATGGATGTGTAGGGATTGGAATTCTGAGATAGCCATGCACATCACATTGTCATAGAATTTGATGATACGAAAGCTATGCCTTCAAAGAATACATATCACAATAGTGGAGTTTCTGATAAAATCAGAAGAGTTGTTGAAGGATACAGATCACCAACAAGAAGTGTTGTTGAGGTGATCGTGCTTGTTGACAAAGCAAACAATCGACATAAAAATTTGTTGACAAAGGAGATTCCATGGTGGCATTTTGAGTTAAAGGATTGTGGATAATGATCCATGTTTTATTCAAGGAACATAGACAAAAGGAATGGATGATCTGGAGGCGGTACAAAAGAATAGATACAAGGTGGCGCTGTTTTCCAGTGTTTTCCAAATTTTTGGGCCTGAAAATCGACAAATAAAGAAAAGTGTTTTTGGAAAAGAGACTTGTGCGCTGAGGTCTTGGAGGATAGGAAACTTGCGCACCATATGTTTTTGAGGATCAGAACATCAAAATATGGCAAAGAGATAAGGGTCGCGCAAGTGTTGGTTAGGTCGCGCAAGTGGACTTGCGCGTCGTGAAAGAACTTGTGCGCTGGTACCTTGAAGGATTCCGTCTTGTGCTCCTATTGTTTTCCAAGAACAGAACTTCAAAATTTGGATAAGGAAAGAAGGTCGCACAAGTATTGGTTGGGTCGCACAAGTGAGTTACGCGACAGAGGTTACGGGAGACGAGACTTGCGCGCCAATGAGGGACTTGCGCGCCTCCACGCAGGGGGTCCAGTTTGCTTATAAATACAGGTCGACCCCTCCTCATTTCTCATAGAGTTCAAGACATAGAGATTGTTCGAGCTCTCGTCGCGCAGGTGGTTGAGCCACGCTAGTGGTAGTTGAGTCGCGCAAGTAGAGGTTGCATGTCAGTTGTTGGTTGCGCGCCCAAGGCGGTTTGGGAGAGAAAGGAAGTGGGACGCGCAAGTTTTTTGTTGGGGAAGGAAGAGTCGCGCAGGTGTTTTGGTGTCACTTGCACGCCAGTTTAGACTTGCGCACCGAGTAATTGCACGCCATATTGAGACTTGCACGCCGTGATTGAAAAGGAGAGCCAGATATTGTTGAAGCACGCCCGCCTTTCTGGAGTTGCGCAAGAGCTGAAAGATTACCTGATACTTTTAGTGCAAAGTGAGAATGAAGAAGAAATCTAAATGATACATGCATGATCTCATGCATACATGGTGAACTGATTCTGACGATGACAAGTAAGATGAGCATCATTTATTGAGAAATCACATAAGTGATTGTGATTCAGGAAAACGAAGACAAGGGGAACTAGTGCATTCAGTCATTACACTAAAGAAGAGGGATTGAACTAAAAAGAGCATCAACTCTAAACCCTGATGCAATCAAAGTCTCATGTTGAATAGGAGACAAAGAACTTAAATGCACATCTCTTGAAGATACCTTCACATCTATAAACTGAGTGAGACTTCACCAATGGCAGTGAGCCAGGGGGAGTCAACAGGAGTGACCCGAGGGACGCAGTGAGCTTTCCCTAAACTTTTGTAAAGGCAGTGAGCCTGGGATAGAGTGACTATACCCGAACATTTGTAATATACAGCTAGTGAAGCATAGTGGATTTTGGTACGCCCGAAAACCTGTCGGCGTATGCTCCTTGGACGTAGCCCTTAGTGGTGAACCAAGTAAAAATAGCTGTGTTATCTCTCTGCATGTGAATGTTTCATTGCTGATCATATCCATCATACAGGTTTAAGTAGTTCCTACCAACGTGGGAACAAGATCCACAACTTTAAGAAGAAAAAGTTGACACCCTGATTCACCCCTCCCCTCTCAGGGTGTCCTGGGTTCCTACAAGTGGTATCAGAGGAAAAGGTTAATGTATGTTGGATATTCTCCAGTAATTCTATAGAGAAGAGGATTTGAGTTTCTTTCCTAAAGTCAACAATGAAGAGCAGTCTTGATAATGACGCAGTCATTTCTGAGCAGAAGTCTACATCTTGAAAAACCATGACAAACAGGAAAAAGAAAGAGAAGAATCAGCTGAAGAAGTCCCTCATATCCAAAGAAGATGCAGTGTCTTGTTCTCCATGCCATTCCAATAATGAAGAAACATCAGGCTCGGAAGCAGGTGGATCAGGATTCTTCCAGAGGAAAGGATGACACCCCTAATTCAAGATTTCAGGAAAAACTCAAAACATATCTTCATGATATTCATGAAGAAAGGGTTGCGATTATTTGTAGCCTATTCCAATCTATGCAGGTTGAGATCACTCGATTAGAAAGGGAATCTGACAATATGGAAAAGGGGTTGGAAAGAAAATTTCTGGAAAGTATGAAGCTCACCAAATAGGTGAAAGTCTTTAAAGAAAAAGAGGAAGTCAATAAGACTCTAAAAGAAAGGATCCATGCACTTGAAGCTGAGCTGAAGAAGAGCAATTAAGTCAAGAGTTTTTGTTTGGAAGAAATTTCCATGAATTTTATGGAACTTGACTCATTGTTACAAAACAAAGTTAAGATGCATGAGGATGAGGTTGAAAGATTAAAGAAGACTTGTTAAGAGGAGATTATCATGATTGAAGATCAGAAGATCATCCTCAATAATGAAAGTCAAAAATTGGAAGCCCAATTGACAAATCTTGAGAAGACACATATTGAGACTCCACAAAAGAATGAAACAGGAGATGCTGGTACTCAATGTTCATTGGAGGCTACTAAAGCTGAAGTACCTCCAACATGTGACAAGAAGATTATGACAACTCTTGAGTGTCCACCTCAAGAATCATTCACTGTTGGTACTCAATTCTCACTGGAGGATTCTATTGTCAAAAGACCTCCAACATGTGATAATAAGATCATGGCTTCACTCATTGAACTATCACAAGAAACTGAGAATGTGAAGGTACCATCCAAACCATCTTGTACTCATGTTTCTAAATACGTTCCTACAATCAGTGCAGGTTAGAAGAAAATTTCTAGGCAAGTATGGATGAGGAAATGTGAGAGGAATAAACCTACCACCATGGCTAGGGTGGATGAGAAGAAAAAGGAGGAAGTTGGTTCCTCAAATAGAGCACAAAAGATTAAGAAGATGGATCAACAACCTCATACAGAAGAAACAAAGAAGAAAAGATTTGTGGCCCAATGTTGGTGCTACAACAGATTTGGGCATTGTGCACTGGATTGTTTTTACAATCCCTTACATGGAAAAGCACAGGGAAAGCCTATATCAAAGGGAATGAATCCAGAGAAGAAAAAGCAACATCTGTAGATCCAGAAGCATTTGTTCACCGCAAACAGATTTGGAATTCTTGATAACATCTATGATGTATGCAATAGCAGAGGTCACGTGGTAAGTACATGCCCACATCAATATGCTTTCACTGTTGATAAGAAAAGAATACCTCTGATGCTAGAAAAGAATGAATCAGCTAACTTGGGAAGAAATCAGAAGAATGTTGTGAACACAAAATTTTCCAGGAAGATCTCAAGCAGGGAAGCTGAGAAGACCCAGGATTTTAGATCCATGAAATTGAAGGGTCATTCATCCAAAAGAAACACTAAGTGGGATGAAACTCAGATGAACCCATGTGGAAGACCCAAACCAGCTGCAACAGTTCCAAATGACATATTGGTCATCTGGCCAGAAGATTTGAAAAGAATGAGGAAACTTGAAGATGAAAAGTCCATGGCTGGTGACAAAGGAAAAGGAAAACTTTCACATGATGAAGATAGAGTGCAGGAGAGATTGCAAACCAAGAAAAACACTCGTGTCAAAGAAGTTCTGTGTGAGAGATGCAAGAAATCTGGTCACGTTGCAAAAATTTGTCTAACCTTAATACTAGAACAAGAATCAGTCCTTAAGAGGAGTAAGAATATATCATTCATGATGGCTGTTAAGAAGAAACATTCTACACACAAAGCAAAAGAGAATTTAAAAAGAGCCATGCCACATCAACACATATCAGAACATATGTTTAAATATTCAGGCATGAAGACTGGATTGAACAGAGGAACTTGGTTGAGAAAAACACCTCAACCATGCAACTCATATTGATGAAGCAAGGAGGAACCACCTTATTCCCTTATTCATTTGTGTATTGTATTTCTGCTAATAATGCAGGGAATTGAAGGCGAAGCATCCTCTTAGGGGGAGAACCTAAGAAGTAGTGAATGCTGTCAACTCTTGATAGCCAAGCTAAAGAAGTTTCCATCCTTATTAGATTCTTAAATGGATATTCAAGGATTAAGATGACGAAGGATCACTCTTGATGAAGATGATTAGGAGTGTTTCCCCTAAGGGGGAGAAAAAATGAAGAAGCTTCCAAAAACACTGTTTCAATCAATATCAACTCTAGCTAGACTCAAATGCAGTTACTCTGTGAATTTCTTGAAGAACATGTCAATGAAGAAGGTATTCCATTTCTAAATCTCTATCCCTTGGTTACTAAGATCAAAGATCATTCTACAAAGGGGGAGTAACTGAATTGATCAGTGACATAAGAATAATGGATGTTCCCCAAGGTCACTTATCCTGCCGATTGCACTTGAATGTTTTTGATCTGTTTGCTGATGTGAGTGCAGGAGTTTCAGGTTGATTATTCCCTATAACATTTCATTTTTCTTCTACCTGAAATAAAAGTGGTAAACCCTTGAAGACAAAATACATGAGTTCTCATCTCATGTTGGTATCATGATCTGTGAATAATGGACAGCCTTGTTGACTTGATCAAATCCTCTTGTTTTCTACATCAAGCATTGCTCAAGTATAATTAGATTGAAATAATTAATGAAACATTGCTTAAGTATGGATTGATACCCTCCCTACCATGCATTTTGTATTTCTTGTCAATAAGGGGAGAGAAAGTGAAATAAATGTTTGAAAAGAAAAGTTCATTGAAGAGAAGATTCTCATTTTAACATTGACGAATTCATTTCAGAATAAGTATAAGGTATTGACAACAAAATACAAAGGGGGAGATTGTTGGAACCACTTTGTGTATAAGGTTGTATTTGTTGTCAATAGTTGTCAATAAAGATCAAAATGAAGGAGATCAAGAATTACTCCAATGAAATGGAGGAATAGAAATTCAGACGATTGTTGTACTGACCGTAAGTTCAAAGAACATGTGTCAAAGGTGATACATTGTTTACAACAATGAAGAATGTGAGGTGTAATCCATATGAGGATGATTAATGAAGAATGGGGTTTTTGGATGAAGTCCATGCAATTCCTCCTTATTGCATGATAACCATGGGTTTTGAGGAAGTCCATGCAATTCCTCCTTTTTGCATGAGAAGCATGGGTTTTGATGAATACCATGCAATTACTCATGACTGCATGAGAACCATGCAAGATACTTCTTGATGAATAGAATCACATGGTTTGCATGAAGTCGATCATGACGTTTGATGAATAAGACAATGTGCAAATGATTGGAATTCTAAGATGGTTGTGCGGGGATTGGAATTCTGAGATAGCCATGCACATCACATTGTCATAGAATATGATGATGTGAAATCTATGCCTTCAAAGAATACATATCACAATAGTGGAGTTTGTGATAAAAGCAGAAGAGTTGCTGAAGGATACAGATCACCAACAAGAAGTGTTGTTGAGGTGATCATGCTTGTTGAAAAAGCAAACAATCAACATACAAATTTGTTGACAAAGGAGATTCCATGGTGGCATGTCGAGTTCAAGGATTGTGGATAATGATCCATGTTTTATTCAAGGAACATCGACAAATGGAATGGATGATCTGGAGGTGGTACAAAAGAACAGATACAAGGTGGCGCCGC
This sequence comes from Viscum album, assembly GCA_963277665.1. NCBI lineage: Eukaryota > Viridiplantae > Streptophyta > Magnoliopsida > Santalales > Viscaceae > Viscum > Viscum album. The sequence continues at coordinate 1,460,896,289 of OY728121.1, forward strand.
TTTCCATTGTTTTCCAAGTTTTTGGGCCTGAAAATCGACAAATAAAGAAAAGTGTTTTTGGAAAAGGGACTTGCGCGCCGAGGTCTTGGAGGATAGGAAACTTGCGCGCCATATTTTTTTGAGGATCAGAACATCAAAATATGGCAAAGGGATAAGGGTCTTGCAAGTGTTGGTTAGGTCGTGCAAGTGGACTTACGCGCCGTGAAAGAACTTGTGCGCTGGTACCTAGAAGGATTTGGTCTTGTTCTCCTATTGTTTTCCAAGAACAGAACATCAAAATTTGGTTAAGGAAAGAAGGTCGCGGAATTATTGGTTGGGTCGCACAAGTGAGTTGCACGACAGAGGTTACGGGAGACGAGACTTGCGCGCCAATGAGGGACTTGCGCGCCTCCGCGTAGGGGGTCCAGTTTGCCTATAAATACAGGTCGACCCCTCCTCATTTCTCACGGAGTTCAAGACTCAGAGATTTTTCGAGCTCTCATCACGCAGGTGGTTGATTCACGCTAGTGGTAGTTGAGTCGCGCAAGTAGAAGTTGTGCGCCGGTTGTTGGCTACGTGCCCAAGGCGGTTTGGGAGATAAAGGACGTGGGACGCGCAAGTTTGTTGTTGGGGAAGGAAGAGTCGCACATGTGTTTTGGTGTCACTTGCATGCCAGTTTAGACTTGCGTGCCGAGGACTTGCGCACCGTATTGAGACTTGCGCGCCGTTCTTGAAAAGGAGATCCAGATATTGTTGAAGCACGCCCGCCTTTCTGGAGCTGCGCAAGAGCTGAAAGATTGCCTGATACTTTCTGTGCAAAGTGAGATTGAAGAAGAAATCTAAATGATACATGCATGATCTCATGAATACATGGTGAACTGATTTTGTTGATGAAAAGTAAGCTGAGCATCATTTATTGAGCAATCACATAAGTGATTGCGATTCAGGCAAACAAAGACAAGGGGAACTAGTGCATTCAATCATTGCACTAAAGAAGAAGGATTGAACTAAAAAGAGAATCAACTCTGAACCCTGATGCAAGAAAAGTCTCATGATGAACAGGAGACAAAGAACTTCAATGCACATCTCTTTAAGAGACCTTCATGTCTATAAAATGAGTGAGACTTCACCAATGGCAGTGAGCCAGGGGGAGTCAACGGGAGTGACCCGAGGGACGCAGTGAGCTATCCCTAAACTTTTGTAAAGGAAGTGAGCCTGGGACAGAGTGACTATACCCGAACATTTGTAATCTACAGCTAGTGAAGCATAGTGGATTTTGGTATGACCGATAACCTGTCAGCGTATGCTCCTTGGACGTAGCCCTTAGTGGTGAACCAAGTAAAAATAGCTATGTTATCTCTCTGCATGTGAATGTTTCATTGCTGATCATATCCATCATACAGGTTTAAGTAGTTCCTACCAACGTGGGAACCAGATCCCCAACATTAAGAAGAAAAAGTTGACACCCTAATTCACCCCTCCCCTCTCAGGGTGTCCTGGGGTCCTACAAGTGGTTTCAGAGGGAAAGGTTAACGTATGCTGGATATTCTCCAGTAATTCTATAGAGAAGAGGATTTGAGTTTCATTCCTAAAGTCAACAATGAAGAGCAGTCTTGATAATGATGCAATCATTTCTGAGCAGAAGTCTACATCTTGAAAAACCATGACAAACAGGAAAAAGAAAGAGAAGAAGCAGCTGAAGAAGTCCCTAATATCCAAAGAAGATGCAGTGTCTTGTTCTCCATGCCATTCCAATAATGAAGAAACATCAGGCTCGGAAAGTATCAAGCAGGTGGCTCAGGATTCTTCCAGAGGAAAGGATGACACCCCTAATTCAAGCTTTCAGGAAAAACTCAAAACATATCTACATGATATTCATGAAGAAAGGGTTGCGATTATTTGTAGCCTATTCCAATCTATGCAGGTTGAGATCACTCGATTAGAAAGGGAATCTGACATTATGGAAAAGGGGTTGGAAAGAAAAGTTCTGGAAAGTATGAACCTCACTAAATAGGTGAAAGTCTTTGAAGAAAAAGAGGAAGTCAATAAGACTCTAAAATAAAGGATCCATGCACTTGAAGCTGAGCTGAAGAAGAGCAATTAAGTCAAGAGTTTTTGTTTGGAAGAAACTTCCATGAAATTCAGGGAACTTGACTCATTGTTACAAAACAAAGTTAAGATGCATGAGGATGAGGTTGAAAGATTGAAGAAGACTTGTTAAGAGAATATTATCATGATTGAAGATCATAAGATCATCCTCAATAATGAAAGTAAAAAATTGGAAGCCCAATTGACAAATCTTGAGAAGACACATATTGAGACTCCACAAAAGAATGAAACAGGAGATGCTGGTACTCAATGTTCATTGAAGGCTACTAAAGCTAAAGTACCTCCAACATGTGACAAGAAGATTATGACAACTCTTGAGTGTCCACCTCAAGAATCATTCACTGCTGGTACTCAATTCTCACAGGAGGATTCTATTGTCAAAAGACCTCCAACATGTGATAGTAAGATCATGGCTTCACTCATTGAACTATCACAAGCAACTGAGAATGTGAAGGTACCATCCAAACCATCTTGTACTCATGTTTCTAAATATGTTCCTACAATCAGTGCAGGTTGGAAGAAAAGTTCTAAGCAAGTATAGATGAGGAAATGTGAGAGGAATAAACCTACCACCATGGCTAGGGTGGATGAGAAGCAAAATGAGGAAGTTGGTTCCTCAAATAGAGCACAAAAGATTAAGAAGATGGCCCAAAAACCTCATACAGAAGAAACAAAGAAGTAAAGATTTGTGGGCCAATGTTGGTGCTGCAACAGATTTGAGCATTGTGCACTGGATTGTTTTTACAATCCCTTACATGGAAAAGCACAGGGAAAGCCTATATCAAAGGGAAGGAATCTAGAGAAGAAAAAGCAACATCTGTAGATCCAGAAGCATCTGTTCACCGCAAACAGATTTGGAATTCTTGATAACATCTATGATGTATGCAACGACAGAGGTCACATGGTAAGTACATGCCCACATAAATATGCTTTCACTGTTGATAAGAAAATAATACCTCTGATGCTGGAAAAGAATGAAGCAGCTACCTTGGGAAGAAATCATAAGAATGTTGTGAACACAAAATTTCCCAGGAAGATCTCAAGCAGGGAAGCTGAGAAGACCCAGGATTTTAGATCCATGAAATTGAAGGGTCTTTCATCCAAAAGAAACACTAAGTGGGATGAAACTCAGATGAACCCATGTGGAAGACCCAAACCAGCTGCAACAGTTCCAAATGACATATTGGTCATCTGGCTAGAAGATTTGAAAAGAATGAGGAAACTTGAAGACGAAAAGGCCATGGCTGGTGACAAAGGAAAAGGAAAACTTTCACATGATGAAGATAGAGTGCAGGAGAGATTACAAACCAAGAAAAACACTCGTGTCAAAGAAGTTCTGTGTGAGAGATGCACGAAATCTGGTCACGTTGCAAAAATTTGTCTAACCTTAATACTAGAACAAGAATCAGCCCTTAAGAGGAGTAAGAATCTATCATTAATGATGGCTGTTAAGAAGAAAAATTCTACACACAAAGCAAAAGAGAATGTAAAAAGAGCCATGCCACATCAACACATATCAGAACATATGTTTAAATATTCAGGCATGAAGACTGGATTGAATAGAGGAACTTGGTTGAGAAAAACACCTCAACCATGCAGCTCATATTGATGAAGCAAGGAGGAACCACCTTATTCCCTCATTCATTTGTGTATTGTATTTGTGATAATAATGCAGGGAATTGAAGGTGAAGCATCCTCTCAGTGGGAGAACCTAAGTAGTGAATGCTGTCAACTCTTGATAGCCAAGCTAAAGAAGTTTCCATCCTTAGTAGATTCTTCAATGGATATTCAAGGATTAAGATGAAGAAGGATCACTCTTGATGAAGATTATGAGGAGTGTTTCCACTGAGGGGGAGAAAAAATGAAGAAGCTTCCAAAAACACTGTTTCAATCAATATCAACTCCAGCTAGACTCAAATGCAGTTACTCTATGAATTTATTGAAGAACATGTCAATGGAGAAGGTATTCCATTTCTCAATCTCTATCCCTTGGTTACTAAGATCAAAGATCATTCTACAAAGGGGGAGTAACTGAATTGATCAGTGACATAAGAATAATGGATGTTCCCCAAGGTCACTTATCCTGCCGATTGCACTTGAATGTTTTTTATCTGTTTGCTGATGTGAGTGCAGGAGTTTCAGGTTGATTATTCCCTATCACATTTGATTTTTCTTCTACCTGAAATAAAATTGGTAAACCCTTGAAGACAAAATACATGAGTTCTCGTCTCATTTGGTATCATGATCTGTGAATAATGGACAGCCTTGTTGACTTGATCAAATCCTCTTGTTTTCTACATCGAGCATTGCTCAAGTAGACTTAGAGTGAAATAATTAATGAAACATTGCTTAAGTATGGATTGATACCCTCCCTACCATGCGTTTTGTATTTCTTGTCAATAAGGGGGAGAGAAAGTGAAATAAATGTTTGAAAAGAAAAGTTCATTGAAGAGAAGATTCTCATTTTGACATTGACGAATTCATTTCAGAATAAGTATAAGGTATTGACAACAAAATACAAAGGGGGAGATTGTTGGAACCACTTTGTGTATAAGGTTGTATTTGTTGTCAATAGTTGTCAATGAAGATCAAAATGAAGGAGATCAAGAAGTACTCCAATGAAATGGAGGAATGGAAATTCAAACGATTATTGTACTGACCGTAAGTTCAAATAACATGTGTCAAAGGTGATACATTGTTTACAACAATGAATAATGTGAGGTGTAATCCATATGAGGATGATTAATGAAGAATGGGGTTTTTGGATGAAGTCCATGCAATTCCTCCTTATTGCATGAGAACCATGGGTTTTGAGGAAGTCCATGCAATTCTTCATTTTTGCATGAGAAGCATGGGTTTTGATGAAGACCATGAAATTACTCATGACTGCATGAGAACCATGCAAGAGACTTCTTGATGAATAGAATCACATGGTTTGCATGAAGTCGATCATGACATTTGATGAAGAAGACAATGTGCAAATGATTGGAATTCTAAGATGGTTGTGTGGGGATTGGAATTCTGAGATAGCCATGCACATCACACTGTCATAGAATATGATGATGCGAAAGCTATTCCTTCAAAGAATACATATCACAATAGTGGAGTTTGTGATAAAAGCAGAAGAGTTGCTGAAGGATACAGATCACCAACAAGAAGTGTTGTTGAGGTGATCATGCTTGTTGAAAAAGCAAACAATCAACATACAAATTTGTTGACAAAGGAGATTCCATGGTGGCATGTCGAGTTCAAGGATTGTGGATAATGATCCATGTTTTATTCAAGGAACATCGATAAAAGGAATGGATGATCTGGAGGTGGTACAAAAGAACAGATACAAGGTGGCGCCGTTTTCCAGTGTTTTCCAAATTTTTGGGCCTGAAAATCGACAAATAAAGAAAAGTGTTTTTGGAAAAGGGACTTGCGCGCCAAGTTCTTGGAGGATAGGAAACTGGCGCGCCATATGTTTTTGAGGATAAGAACATAAAAATATGGCAAAGGGATAAGGGTCATGCAAGTGTTGGTTAGGTCGTGCAAGTGGACTTGCGCGCCATGAAAGAACTTGGGCGCTGGTACCTAGAAGGATTCGGTCTTGTGATCCTATTGTTTTCCAAGAACAGAACTTCAAAATTTGGCTAAGGAAAGAAGGTCGCGGAATTATTGGTTGGGTCGCGCAAGTGAGTTGCGCGACAGAGGTTACGGGAGACGAGACTTGCGCGCCAATGAGGGACTTGCGCGCCTCCACGCAGGGGGTCCAGTTTGCCTATAAATACAGGTCAACCCCTCCTCATTTCTCACGGAGTTCAAGACTCAGAGATTGTTCGAGATCTCGTCGCGCAGGTGGTTGATTCGCGCTAGTGGTAGTTGAGTCGTGCAAGTAGAAGTTGTGCGCCGGTTGTTGGTTGCGCGCCCAAGGCGGTTTGGGAGAGAAAGGACGTGGGATGCGCAAGTTTGTTGTTGGGGAAGGAAGAGTCGCACATGTGTTTTGGTGTCACTTTCACGCCAGTTTAGACTTGCGTGTCGAGGACTTACGCACCGTATTGAGACTTGCGTGCCGTTCTTGAAAAGGAGAGCCAGATATTGCTGAAGCACGCCCGCCTTTCTGGAGCTGCGCAAGAGCTAAAAGATTGCCTGATACTTTCAGTGCAAAGTGAGATTGAAGAAGAAATCTAAATGATACATGCATGATCTCATGAATACATGGTGAACTGATTCTTTTGATGACAAGTAAGCTGAGCATCATTTATTGAGCAATCACATAAGTGATTTTGATTCAGGAAAACAAAGACAAGGGGAACTAGTGCATTCAATCATTGCACTAAAGAAGAAGGATTGAACTAAAAAGAGCATCAACTCTGAACCCTGATGCAAGAAAAGTCTCATGTTGAACAAGAGACAAAGAACTTCAATGCACATCTCTTTAAGAGACCTTCACGTCTATAAACTGAGTGAGACTTCACCAACGGCAGTGAGCCAGGGGGAGTCAACGGGAGTGACCTGAGGGACGTAGTGAGCTATCCCTAAACTTTTGTAAAGGCAGTGAGCCTGGGACAGAGTGACTGTACCCGAACATTTGTAATCTATAGCTAGTGAAGCATAGTGGATTTTGGTATGACCGACAACCTATCAGCGTATGCTCCTTGGATGTAGCCCTTAGTGGTGAACCAAGTAAAAATAGTTGTGTTATCTCTCTGCATGTGAATGTTTCATTGCTGATCATATCCATCATACAGGTTTAAGTAGTTCCTACCAACGTGGGAACAAGATCCCCAACTTTAAGAAGAAAAATTTGACACCCTAATTCACCCCTCCCCTCTCAGGGTGTCCGGGGGTCCTACATCGTTCTCCTAAAGTTTCAACAGAAATAGATTGTGTTTGGTCGGTTTTACGTATGTACATAAAATGTTGTCCATTTTAAACAAAAGAGAGCCACTTAGAGTGATCACAGACACACCGTGACTTGGATTGAGCCCGGGTTGGCTCGTACTGGTCACATATGACCCTTGGATCATTTTCCTAAAGCATCAACAAATTTCGAATGTGTTTGGTCTGTAATCCGTATATAAGTTGTTCTTTTCACTTATAATCCTGTCCATTTTAAAAAAAAGAGAGACACTATGAATGGTGTCAGCCACATCGTGCCTCGGATTGAGGCGGGGTTGACTCGCACACGTCACACATGACCCATGGATCGTTGTGATAAAGTATCGACACAATCCGAATGCGTTTGGTCGGTTTTCCGTATGCCAGTTGATGTTTTTCACTTAAAATGACGTCCTTTTGAAACAAAAGACAAACACTTTGAGTGATTTCGGCTACACCATGTCTTATATTGAGGCGAGGTTGGTTCTTACACATCACATATGACCCATGGATTGTTCTCCTAAAGTTTCAATGGAAACCGAATGCATTTGGTCAGTTTTCCGTATATACTTAAAATGTTGTCGATTCTAAACAAAAGGGAGCTACTTAGAGTGATCCCGGACACACCATGCCTCAGATTAAGGCGGGGTTGACTCGTACACGTCACATATGACCCATGTATCGTTTTCCTAAAGCATCAATACATTTCGAATGCATTTGGTCGGTTTTCCGTATGTCAGTTGTTCTTTTCACTTATAATCTTGTCCATTTTAAACAAAAGAGACACAGTTTGAGTGGTGTCGGCCGCACCGCGTCTCGTATTGAGGCGGGGTTGAATCTTACACGTCACATATGACCCATGGATCGTTGGGATAAAGTATCGACACAATCTGAATGCGTTTGGTCGGTTTTCCGTATGTACTTAAAATGTTGTCCATTTTAAACAAAAGATAGCCACTAAGAGTGATCCCGACCACATTGTGCCTCGGATTAAGCTGGGGTTGACTTGTACATGTCACATATGACCCATGGATCTTTGTGATAAAGAATCAATAGAATCCGAATGCATTTGGTCGGCTTTTCGTATGTCAGTCGTTCTTTTCACTTATAATCCTGTCCATTTTAAACAAAAGAGAGAGACACTATGAATGGTGTCGGCCACACCACGCCTCAGATTGATGAGGGGTTGACTCTTACACGTCACATATGACCCATGGATCATTTTTATAAAGTATCAACACAATCCGAATGCGTTTGGTCAGTTTTCCCTATGCGAGTTGATGTTTTTCACTTAAAATGACGTCCTTTTGAAACAAAAGACAGACACTTTGAGTAGTGTCGGCCACAATGCGTCTCCGATTGAGGCGGGGTTGATCCATACACATCACATATGACCCATGGATCGTTGTGCTAATGTATCAACACAATCAGAATCCGTTTGGTCAGTTTTCCATATGTACTTAAAATGTTGCCCATTTTAAACAAAAAAGAGCCACTTAGAGTGATCCTGGCCACACTGTGCCTCAGATTAAGGTGGGGTTTACTCTTACACGTCACATATGACCCATGGATCATTGTGATAAATTATAAATAGAATCTGAATGCATTTGGTTGGTTTTTCGTATGTCAGTTGTTCTTTTAACTTATAATCCTATCCATTTTAAACAAAAGAGAGACACTGTGAATGGTGTCAGCCACACCATGCCTCATATTGAGGAAGGGTTGACTCATAAACGTCACATATGACCCATGGATCGTTGTGCTAAAGTATTGACACAATTCGAATTCATTTGGTCAGTTTTCCGTATGCTAGTTGATGTTTTTCACTTAAAATGATGTCCTTTTAAAACAAAAGACAGACACTTTGAGTGGTGTCGGCCACACCGCGTCTCTGATTGAGGCGGGGTTGATTCATACATGTCACATATGATCCATGGATCGTTCTCATAATGTTTCAATGGAAACCGAATGCGTTTGGTTTGTTTTCCATATGTACTTAAAATATTGTCCATTTTAAACAAAGGGGAGCCTCTTAGACTGATCTCGGCCACACCATGCCTCGAATTGATCCCGGGTTGGCTCGTACACGTCACATATGACCCATGGATCATTGTGATAAATTATCAATAGAATCTGAATGCGTTTGGTCAGTTTTCTGTATGCCAGTTGTTCTTTTCACTTATAATCATGTCCATTTTAAACAAAAGAGACACAGTTAGAGTGGTATGTTAGTTGTTTATTCACATTATTCAAATACACTATTTGATTATGGGTATTTAAATTAAATTATTTATGAAAAATTTACATTTAAAATGAGAATATAAGAAAATTAATAGAAGATAAAACTTGTACTAAAAATCCTACTGGAAGTATTAAGGTAAACATGATTTATGAGAATCCTTGTGTGTCTATTAGTGGAATTGTGTTTACTTAAAATCTTGTGGACACTCATATAGAATATTTTTATATCATTATTAGTATGGAATAGATTTTAGTTTATCATGCTATGAAACATTTAAGAGCTAACAATGTCATGCCCAATGAATACATCCCTTTTATAGCATACCAAGAATCTATGATATTGATTAGATGTGTAAATGTGATTTATATTGATTATCATTATGAAAATAAATAAAATATATATTATAGATTTTCTAGTAGTAAATGAAATCAAGGAGGGTGGTGGGGCTGTCTGGGGGGGCTGTCTGGGGGGTTGTCCGGTGGGTGTTTGGGGGCTGTCCGGGGACCAAGGAGGGTGGTGGGGGGGCTGTGCGGGGGGCTGTCCGGGGGGTGTTCGGGGGGTTGTCCGGGGTCCAAGGAGGAGGGGGGGGGCTGTCTGGGGGGCTGTCTGGGGGCTATCCGGGGTCCAGGGAGGAGGGTGGGGATGTCTGGGGGGATGTCCGGGGGGCTGTTCGGGGGGTTGTCCGGGGGCTGTCCGGGGGCTGTCCGGGGACCAAGGAGGATGGTGGGGGCTGTCTGGGGAGCTATCTGGAGGGCTGTCCGGGGTCTAAGGAGGATGGTGGGGGGTTTTCCAGGGTCTAGGAAGGAGGTGCGTTCCCAAACACACAACCACTAAAATACAACAACATCCATAAAAACGGATAATATATAAAAATAACTCAACTCCAACACTATACTACAAGTCTAGATAAAACAAACAACTAGAATAGATTAAATATCAAATCTTAGTAATATTAGTCAAAAATGTAATGGATCAATTTTTCCCACATCACCATCACCATCATCACCATCATCATCACCCTCGTCCTCGTCCCCACCATCATCCTCGCCCTCCTCAGCACCCTCCTCCTCGCCCTTGCCCTCCTCCTCGCCCTCGCCACCTGCCTCTCCCTCCTCCTCTCCCTCCTCTTCTGCATCAGTGTCCTCGCTATCATCATCGTCAAGTTGGACATCATCCTGACCACCACTAGAACTTCCACCTGGTGCACCATATATATAACATATCTATGACATATATTCATCAAAAGCTGGGATGGCCTCTACTGGAAGTGTTGGATGTAGAACTTCAATAAATTTCATAAATGCACTATTTTCCCTAGCATACTGTTCTGCCGTCTCTGTGGCCCTTTTCTCAGCCTATTCAGCCTGTGCCCTAACTTGCTACAGCTCGGTGGAACTACAGCTCATACTTGAGGAGGGCCAATACCTCGTCGGGGTTATCCTAGGTTGGCAGCATACTCTGCCAGGATGTTCCTCTTCGAACACCTGATGTAAGTGATCTGTTGGCCCAAAATTGTCTAGTTCTTGGGCATCGAGGGCCTCTAAAGTTTCCTGTTACAAATATAAATATATCATTAAGTTACAAAATAGATATTAAAATATAAATTCAACAGATTAAAACTTACAATCCGCTGCTGAGTTGCTTCATTGACGGCACTTCCATCATTTTTTCGTCTACTCGAGCAAAACAGTTTTGCACGAGGCACATGTCCTTCAATATTTTGTATTTTCCTCTACAATGACATTGAAAACTAAAGTTATATGAAAACTTTATCAAACTATTAAATAATTTAGGAAACAAAAGAAAGTTTAAGTCATAAAGAAAACTTATAAACAATTGTCATACCTACTTCCTCTCATGATCAGGCATCGTAGTGCGTCCCAGTGTGTGGAGGTATTTTTTTGCATCAATGTTCTTTTTATTTTTTCCAGATGATTCCTAAATAAAATTCGAAAATGAAACAAATATTATTAATTAAAAACATGAAATTTATTATTTAAATACATCAAATTTAATTAATAACTTAAAATGGGTACTCGTCCAATGAGTAATCATCTGACGATACTGCTCTATAGGACAATCATCCACCACTGGTACCGCCTCTAACTCAGTTCCAACTCTAGCAACCCATCCAATTTACAACTCATTCTTGTAGGCTCTCCAAAGCTTGCCAAAATCCTTTAGACGTTCTGGTCATGCACCCTCACCATCGGGAAAATTAAATCGAAGCTGACATCAAAATATTAATTCATATAAATACAAAAATTATTCATGGAATTAAATAGAACAGATTTTTTTACCCATATCTCTACCCAAGCTCTATCCTTGACCTCATGTGGCAAATGTCTCCACGATAGCGGGCTGATGGGAATGATGTCTGAGTATTTGGAAAGCGTCGCCAAAAAACTCTGACATTGATGCCACGTTTTCTCAACCATTTGGTTGTCTTCATTATAATACACCATAACCTGTGTGCGGTGGTTCCACACCGAACGCATGTGTGTACGCTCCCGCCCATGCCTTCTGTTAGTAGATGTATCTGTCATGAAATAAAAACAAATATTTTATCAAAACATGTTATAATGAAAATAAATATTGCTATAAAAAATTTTAGGGTTCTATAAATATACCTATGCCAGTCTGATCGTTGAGCGCCGCTGGATCCACAGAAACTGATGGAACACCCTGTGGTGAAACAGGAGTCAAAGATGATGGAATATAGAAGCTCATAGAGACAGAAGTAGAAGGAAAAGAAGATGGGATAGCTGTCTGAATGGATTCTGACTGGGGAGTGGGAATCATCATGTGATGTGAAAATGATGGGCCATAAGATGCAGAAGGTAGCGAAAAAATAGGAGGCCTGAATATCCTATGTGTCCCAAACGACACACCGGGATCAGAATGTGGGAAGGATGACATGTCAGTGGGAGGGGCAGGGTCTAGTCGGATACGCGCAGTTTCTCGTCCACCTCTGGTATGAACCCTCCTTGTACCACTGGCCTGAGTACTAGGACTAGTACTAGGCTCCTCGTCGAATAACTATTGACGTATAGGTGGATCCTACAAAAATGTTTACAAAAAAATTAATCACATGACATTATATATTCTTTAAATATATCAATTTGAAATAAAGTACTCACTATAGGCACTAATTATGGAATTCTCAACTCCGTCATTCGACGATCGTTCTCTATAATTTTTTTCCTTCGTCTCTCTTAAATTGGATTCATTTCCTACTTTTGAAAACAAATATGTAATTAATTAGAAAAAGGAAACTAATGTGTAACCCAAAAAACTAAATATATGAGGGAATAGGGGGATTCATTGGTAATTTATTTATAAATTGTTTTAGAAGAGCTTGAATGGATTTAATAAATCATACAAGTTGTAATGTTCACCAAGTTAGAAATATTGTTTGACTAGGTTTGAATACAGTTCAATTCCAAATTAGAAAATGCAATTCAAATAAAACTGCCACCAATAAACATTGAAAATTCACATAATGGTCAAGTCAGCTAAAACATATTTGTGATCAATACTAAATCAATTTTAATATTACCAACCTTAACAACCAAACTCGAGGTAAACCAAAATAATTGAGAACATGGATGAATGATTCTATATATTTTGAACCACAACTTTAGGTTCACAATCAACTCTGACAATTGAGCTATTGGAGTCATCAAACGAAATAAATGGATTGGTTCCAATGGAACTAGGGACTGTGTCAATTCCATCATCACCATCATCAAAAATATGTTTTGGAATTACTTCAACTATGACACCAAATTTAGGTCGAAGATGGTCTTTGACATAAAAAACTTGTTTAGCCATTGATGGCAACACATATGGTTCTTCGGTAGCAAGAGTGCGAGTCATATTAATTACTCAAAATCCACAATCATCAATAAATGTTCCATGTCTCGTCATCGAATCAAACCAATGGAATTTCATCATTGTGACTCGTCAATGAGAGTAATAATCCAATATTATGATTTTCTCAACAACTCCATAATAACCCACATTTTCAAATCGCGGTCTACTATCTGATGCATTGGCATAACAATCTATTGTGGCAGTAACCATAACACCATCATGTTGTGTTCCCATGTTCTTTTCTCGTTCAGTGACAATAAATTTGTACCCATTGATAACAATTGATTTATAGTCACGAACCACGGTATTAGGACCAAAATCCAAATCTCTTATTTCCTCAAAGATGGAGTCAGCAGACAAACTCAATACCTACAATATAATTGACTATTAAACTTAATTAAATATTGATATAATTATTTTAAACATTAATATTTTTACCTTCAATTTTAAACAAGTAGAAAACTCTTTGCTATGAAAAGTCTCTCTCCTTCTCAAAGATAAAGAACAATGCTTCCTATTTATCTTTGTTTTATGTTCTCTGTAGATAAAAATATGAATAGTTTAATAGATATATATGTAAGATATATATAATCAATTTAGTTACCTGATATAGTCATTGAACAAATCACAGTTGAACAAAACTGTGTGATGTGCCATCTCCCTCTCTTCATGGCTTAATGTCTTCAATATATATGATCCAGGAATTCCTTCTGTTTGAGGAAGTGATGGAAAACTAGGTTCAATTTTCTCATACTTTTCTTCTTCATTTCTCATTGGTCTGTTCAATCTTGTAGTAAGATCAGACAAATACATCAAGCAGAAATCCATACATTCTTGAGCCAGGTAACCGTTCATGATATAACCTTCGAGATGATTTCTGTTTCGGACATAAGACTTTAATGTAAACATATTTCTTTCAGTTGTATACATCCAAAGAAAAGAAACAGTTCCTCCGAGAAGTATTTCAGTGGGAATATGGACAGTCAAATGCAGTATGCATGTGAAAAATGCTGGAGGAAATATTTTCTCCAACTCACACAAAATTAATGGGGCATGTATCAACATTTTTTTCAAGAAAGACTTGGAAAACTTCTTAGCACAAAGATCTCTAAACAAATGTCACAACCGAATAACATCCACCCTTAGATTATTGGACAGAAGATGGCAGATTTCTATTGGAAGCAACTCATGCAGTAGAACGTGATAATCATGAGCCTTCAAAGATTTTAGCTTCAAATCTCTTCTGTTGACCCATTTAGATATGTTTCTTGAATAGCCATTATGAACTCTAATAGTCTCTAATAATTCCAGAAATTGTTTTTTTCATAGGTTTCATCACATAAGAAGCACATGGAAGTTGCCATTTATTTTCACTGATACGCATAGGATGCAATTATGGTCTGATGCCCGAATCCACCAAGTCACGCTGAGATCATAAATCATATTTTTTCTTCCCCTTGACATTTAGAAGAACCGAAAGCAACATTTCGCATATATTCTTTTCAATATGCATTATGTCTAAGAAATGACGTAAAAAATTGGTTGACTAATAAGGAAAATCAAAAAAGATACTCTTCTTCCTCCAATTGTAACAGGTTTCAGTGGAAACATTCTTTCTCTTTCCAGATTTCATTTGACCCTTCCCGAATGAAAAACTAAAATCTTTCAATTCATTAAGCATGTCAGTTCCAGACATATGCTGAGGTGGATCATCGGTCTCTATGGTATTATCAAATCTTCGAAGATTCATTCTATATGGATGATCCTTCGGCAAGAATCATCGATGTCTCATAAAATTGAAACTACATCGATGTTTCAGTCTTCTAGATCGTGTATTCTTCATACAAACTAGACATGACAGTTTTCCCTTCATGCTCCATCCAGACATCATTTCATAAGCTGGAAAATCATTGATCGTCCACATAAGCGTAGCACGCATCTGAAATATGTCTTTCGAACATGCATCGTATGTGCGCACACCCACATCCCAAAGAAGTTTCAACTCTTTTATTAAAGGTTTCATGGATACATCAATATCAATGTCGGGATCAAAAGGACCATATATGAGTATACTCATGAAAGTGAAAGGTTTTTTCATACACAACCATGGGGGAAGATTATAAATTTGTATAAAAACTGGCCATGTGTTGTGTGAAGTAAGAATCTGCCAAAATAGATTAAAATCATCGCATGAAAGACCCAGCCTTGCATTACGCACGTCAGCTGCAAAATCAGGATGTTAAGAATAAAATATTTGCCATGAAAATCCATCTGCAGGATGAACCAACTCATCATTAGTCTTCTTTCTCTTGGTATCATTCCATCTCATTTTTATTGATATGTCATCAGACATAAAAAGATTCTGGAGTCTGGGTATCAATGGATAGTACCACATTACTTTCTGTGGAATTTGGGATGGTGTTCCATCATATTTTGACTTCCATCGGGATGTGCCACATTTTATACAACCATTTCGTTCAGTGGTTTCCTCCCATAATAAACTGCAATCTTTCAGACAAGCATGAATTTTGTTTCTTGAAAATCCAAGTTCCTCAACTAACTTCCATGCCATATAGTGGTTTGAGGGAATATCTGCATCATCTGGAAGTAAATTCTTCCAGAGGGTAAGAATGTAATCGATTTCTATATTATAAATCTCATACATAGTTTTCCCATGAAACAATCAGATTAAAAATTTCAGATTTTTCATTTTATCGCATTGTCGATATACTGGAGTCATGGTTGCATCATTCAATTTTTTCACCATATCAATATCATCATTTTCAATAGATGCATCAATTGTGCTCATATCGAAGTCTTGTTTAGTCGATATACTTTCTTTTTCATGATGAATAATAAATAGAAACTGATCATCTAAAAAATTCTCTATTCCAGTCTTTTCATTTCGATCATCACCAATTTGAGATTTCATTTTCTCCCCATTGTGATACCACACAAAGTAGTTTGTTCGAAACCCATTTTTGGTTATGTGGTAGCTGACTTCTTCATGGCTCAACCAAGGTCTACCAACACAATTGGAACATGGGCAGTTTATGCGACCACTATCTGAAGCATTGTGAAATGCAAAATTTACAAAGCTATCCAAATTGTTTTGAAAATCGCTTGAGATCTGATCGGTTTCATACATCCAACTTCTATCCATTCTGTAAAAAGAATTTATATAAGTCATTTTGTCATAAACAATTCAATAGGATTGAACTTTAATAGAAAATACATTTAAGTAAACGATAAAGGAAGAAGTTTCTAGTCGATGTAGTGAACTATTAAAATAATGTAAAGAACAAGAACTCATAAATTAAATTAAAATTTATTTATATTCATTTTCATTAGGTCTATAAGAGGCACATGCCTCAGGTTCCATCATGTGTTATAGGCATCCCAAATCATTCACTCATGTTCAATAACTCATTATTGACACCTCTATGGCCATACCTTTCATTACCCAATTACTTCCCCAAGTCAAGCGCACCCTATGGGTGAATAAATTTTAGGCTTCTACACTAATAGGTTGTTCATGGCTTGTAAAAAGATTTAATTTCATTAAGTATAGACAAAAAAATTTATTTTTAAATTTGAAATTCTTAATAAAGTATGTCAATGATAACAAAATTACTGAAATAAACTTGTGACTTATCTAACATTTTTATGGTTGTCTACACATGCCAGAATGGGTAGTGAAAAGCACCCCACCCTCATAAAAGTGATTATTGGCCAAGAAGGACACATAATATACAACGTACAATGAGAACCATATTTAGTTGACCCTAAAGTTATATTAGTATAGTCATCTTGGGGGAAATAGAATATATGATCCTGGTTAAATGATGAATTTAAAAGCTCATATTCCATATGTTGGACACTGTCTAAGGTAAGAAATCATGTGAGGATGGGTTTACATCATTCAATTTCTTACATGATAGTGAGAATGAAGGCT
Source organism: Viscum album (assembly GCA_963277665.1). Classification (NCBI taxonomy): domain Eukaryota; kingdom Viridiplantae; phylum Streptophyta; class Magnoliopsida; order Santalales; family Viscaceae; genus Viscum; species Viscum album. The sequence continues at coordinate 1,460,913,313 of OY728121.1, forward strand.
TAAATTAATGACTTGAGTTCATTGATACCATGTCAACCATTATACACACCATGTGAACCCTTATACACACCATATGAACCCTTATACCATATCGTCGTTATTACAACCATTAATAACAACTTATTAAATAACATCACTTGTTAAAGATAATCAAATTGAACATAAATAAATAATAATATTGGATATATCAAGTAAAATGAAGTCATACTATCTTACATCTTAAATGACCACCCACAACCATGATTAATAACCACAAATCTCCCCTTTCGGCCAAATCAAAAGTGAAAACAAAAACACATAGTTGTAGAAAAAAACTTCATTTGTGTGAAGAATAATAATCTCATGGTCCTCATGATATTTGAACCATGCATTCATGATTTTTGAGATGAACTTGTATCCATGAAACCATATGAGAAACACGATTCAATACATGCATTTTTCTAATTTTCCCAAGAATTTTGAGGAACCCCAAATCAGTGAAAATGGTAATTGTGTTTTCAAAAAGTGATTGAATAACACATGTATGATGTCGAAGACAGAATGATTAATGGTTATATTAGAAAAATTAATATTCACTAATATTGAGAATTTGACATTCTGTGAATTAGTTTTATGAAGAAGGAAGAAGTACTAATTAGGGACCACATACTATTTGGCAAAGTTCAAGAAGATACTCTATATGTTCTATCGTGCAAAGGATAAGTGAACAGTGTGTCATTTTATATATATATAGATTTTGATAGAAACATGATACATACTTGTTATGTAATACACATAGTGTACAAAAATTAATATGAACAAGATCTTCATGTTTGGAATGATCTTAATGAAAGGAGTGACTTTTATGAAATAATATCAATAAATATTACAAACAATTTCTTATTAGTTCATATACATGAAGGTATAATATTTGAAGCATTGAGATTAAAAAAAACATGAATCTTCAAAATTAGAACACAATAAAGAGACACCATGAACTTATAAATGTAAATGTGTAATGAAAACATTAATTGGACATACACCGATATAGGGATTTGAGTACACAATTCGTGGAACAATCATAAAATTTTACAAAAACCCTAAAAATTGGGAATAAAGAAATCATTGAGAATAGAAGGATATGATTGATAAGAGGTGGAACTATATCCTTGATAAAATATGGAAGGATTCTAACCTGGTAGCTGGTGATCTGATGGAAGAGGTGGGGATTCTGAAGTGCTTCTGCCAAGGAATCGCTTCTGGAGACCAGCGGAAGGGTTTTGAAATCGTGGGGAGGCCTCTGCCTGCATTTGGAGAATTTGGGGCTTTTTTTCCAACGGTTTTTAAAAACCGTTGGGAAAAATCAATCTTTCCCAATGGTTTTATGAAACTGTTGGGAAAACTAAATTTTTCCCCATCTTTCCTAACGGTTTCATCAAACCATTGGGAAAAGTGATTTTTCCCCACTTTTCCCAACGGTTTAATAAAACCGTTGGGAAAATTCACTTGTTCAAGATCTTTACCAATGGTTTTCATAAACCGTTGGTAATGATAACATGTACCAGAGGTTATTTGAACCGTTGGTATACAAGTGTTGGGAAAAGTCCACTTTCCAGTAGTGAGTGGGAGGATTCTACTGCAGAAAGACCCGCATCAATTCTACCATCAACGGGGCAGGAGTCGGCACTCCCTGTAAGGTCTGCATCATCCTCAAAAATCCCTCTCTGAACTGTGCATCGACACCTATGTCAGGTATAACTACTGGTTCCAAGACTGGCACAACTATAGGATCTATTGGCAGTCCCTGATCATCCATATCCGGTGTATGATCACTACCCTGTAACTGGCATACAACTGAAGGACGTCTCGGGGGCATGACTCTGCAAGGTCAAGCGCACACCTTAGATCAAGATTAACAAGGATTGAAACCTATAAGGGTAAGAAGGGAACAAGAGAATGAAGGCGTTTAAGTTTATTAAACATGACTACACGGCGTTTATAAAGTTTACATTGTGTGTTCCCTTAATCCTTTCACATGGGCATGTACTCCTGCCACAACTGGTCACGTAACACCTCATACACGGTGTATTGTCCTAACACACAGCGTGTACTTGAATCCTCTTCCCCTGCCCGAGTCCTTCTACATGCCTAAGCTACACGGTTTTCTCAGAACAAGACTACACGGCGTGTTCATTCCAGACACGGCGTGTACTAGACAAGCTTCACCAACCTGTGTTGTTAGTGACACGACCAGACACACGGCTCACACTACATGACGTGTACTATGAAGATTTTGCTGACCTGTGTTGTTCGTTACACAGTCTGGTATACTAGATACACTACATGGTGTGTTCTAGATGGACACGGTGTGTACCAAAGGATTTCCCAACCCCGTGTCTCTTCCCACATAGCCAGTGACATGGTTAGAGACTACATGGTGTGTACATACATTACACAGCGTATACTTAAGAAAAAAAGTTTCTTCCCAAACAGAAGAACACATGGCATGTATTCAAAACTACACGGTGTGTATTCTGGTTTTTTCCAGACAGTAAGCCTCAAAAACTACTCTGAAGCCCAGAAAAACACTGAAACGATCATTTAAGTGCCAAATTCTGATCTTTGAGGGCCTATACTCCACAAGAATCAAAGCTTGACATCTTGTACATGTCATATACAAGGAAAACAAGTCAGTGATTCACCAAATTCCGCTCCATGAGGCCCCATAACACCTAAAGAACCAAATTTTGGCATTCATTAAAGAAAAACCTTGCACAAACAATACCCTATCAAACAATAGTTATTTTATCAAGGCATCTTTCACAATAGTATGCATATCTAACACAACACCTATCACAAGAACATGCAATGGCTAATGCATCCTAAATGGCATGGCAAGAATGTATGACATGTGATTTCTAGCAATTTCCTATATGATGCATGAGATGACATACCCTCATCTCATCAGGTTGCGACAGAAATAGAACCTCAAAAACATCAATGGTAACAACACGAAACATGTGAATCACTCAAGGTGAAATCAAATAAACTATAAAAATTGCAAACCAGAAAAGTTACATTAAATGAGGTAGATTGGATTTTCCCTGTACATCGGTTAGCTACTCCCGGGAAAATCTTATTACCAAGTACCTATTCTTGTCCTATCCCTGACTATAGGCTCCAAACAGTTAGTCAAGAAGAAAATAACCTCCCTCTAATACCACTTTGTAACATCCCGGTTCTGGAAGCTACCCCGAGGTGCTCTGTACCCAGTTGCTCACATAGCCTCAAGCGCATTTCCTCGAATGCCAGAGGCTGCCAACTAGAAGTGAGGTCCTTGGGTGTGATAGTGGGGAAACTACGCCCTCATTAGTAGAGTAACACAGTGGAAGTAAAACAGATATACAATAGTGGAAGCTGTAATAATCCATACAAAAGGAAACAACAGAAGACTAGAAATAATAAATTGGAGCACACACACACACACACATATATATATATATATGAATGATGCATGATACATATGTCTAGGAAATCAGCCAAACAAATCACAATTTTGGATTACAATAGTACTAAACCAAAGTACAATAGAAATACAGATGACAACTCCTCACCATTGCAAGCCTCAGCCTAGTCCCATTCTCTCCAGGTCCACAACACTCAAGTACCTGAAGTATAAGGTCACTTTCCTTTATCTATACCAACAGCAATATAATCTGTTTAGTCCCAAAGGCATGGCCCAAACAGGTTGTGAGACTAAATCCTAGTAGGCAACCCCTAAAAGATCTAGGCCTAACAGTCAGTGAATATATGGCAGGTAATAAACAAAAGAAGGTAGTAAACAAGGAAGTACTCAGTAGTAACAAATCTCACAATTTCAAAGCATTCACTTTCATATATCAAGTAAAAAATCTAATCAAGTAGTAAAACACAAACAGGTAACCCTCTGGGAAGTACACACATCCTATCCCCTATGGTCCTACTTAGCAACACAATCAACCCTCTGGGAAGCACACAGAGTCTACCCCTCTGGTTCAAATTACAAGGATATAACAAAGACTCTCTAAGGAAACACACTCAGTCAATTCCTCTTATAGTCAAAGTGAAAAAGACTCTCTGAGGAAGCTCACACATTCAATTCCCCTTATAGCCAAAAGTGGTTAAAGACGCTTTGAGGAAGCTGACATGGTCAATTCGCCTTATAGTCAAAAGTGGTTAAAGACACTCTAAGGAAGCTCACATGGTCAATTCCCCTTATAGTCTACTATACCAGGTTTGCATGGCCCTGTGTAAGTCAAATGAGCATAGTAATACAATATGGACAAAGTAAACCTCAAGAACTACTTGGCTAAAATGTCTACAGCATATCAGGCATGTCAGATCAAAAACTCACTCCATCCTATAGTACTAGGCATGGGAAAACATCAAGGAAGCCTAGTAGGCTAAATAGGACCAAACGGTCTTAAATAGAACACGCATGGGAAAACACTTCCAAAGCATAGTAATCAACCTTGTTCACATTCAATTAACCTCTACTCAAGCATAAAATCATGGAAGGCAATTAACAGGGTTACAACGGTAAACTCACACTACCCGTTCAAGGGTATTGGACAAAATTGCACGTATTACTCAAAGTCCTTCAACGGAAATGCATAAACCACCTACCTCGGTGTTAGGAGATCTTTATACGTGAACCTCAAGCCTTGAATTGCCCAAGAACACTGTATATCTACAAAACCGTCTAAAACATTCAACGGAGGATAACTTGAGAAGGAGGAGGAATCATGAAACGAAGCTCTAGTAGAAGGAAGAGCTTACTGAGGCGATCCCAACGCAATAAATGGTAGTCGAATCTGAGATTAGATGCTTGTTTGGGGGCTCGAAGGAATATTCCAGCCTTATGGGTTTTCTCGGACAAACTAGGTCAAGAAGAAGGCCTTTCTGTCTGTTAGACGTGACCCTAGTGTGTTTAATCAAAAAAAATAAATTACATAGCATGTACTTTAGAAGTACATGTTGTGTACTTGCCCCTTCCACACTCTGCTTTAGGCGGTCTCCAGGTCACCACACATGGTCGTGTGCATGGCCGTTACACGGCTACCCATGGTAACCAAGTACACGGCGTGTACTCATAAAGTACACGACGTGTACTTCAAAAATTTCCAAAAACTCCTCATTTTCCTCAAAAACACCAGAAAAAGAAAAACATACCTGAAAAGAAGATCCGGGTTCTTACATGCAATATATATAAAATAATTATATAATATATATTTATATTTATATATAATTAAATATTTATAATATAATATATATAATTAGATTATATTATATTTATATTTAATTTTTTCTATATTATATATATTTGTATACATAATATAATATAAATTTATTTATACAAAAATATACAATAAAAATGTATTTAATATAATATATGTATAATATTAATCACAATATAAATGTATAGTATTTATAAAACCATATAAAATTTTTATAAATTTGAATAAATATATTTATAATTACATTTATATTATATATACCAATATTTATATATGTATACATTTTTTTATATGTATAAGTATTTATTTAAATTATGTAGATAATGTAATTATATATATAATGTATTTAAATAAATTTTTATAATGTGTTTTTGTAATATATATATATAGACACACATGCGCACACACACATATATATTATAAAATTTAAATTTATATGAGATTTATTTGAAAAAATAAATAAAAATCTAGAGGATGTTAAAACCCCCTCTAATCAAAGGGATTGGTGGCGGTTCATGACCCCCATCAAATTTCTTGAATTAGAGGGGGTTCAAAAACCCCTCTAATGTCATCAATTAGAGGGGGTTCAAAACCCCCTCTAATCTAAGGGATTATCGGCGATTCATGAACCCCCTATAATATCTAAAATTAAGGGGTTGTAGACCCCCACTGTTTTCTTTAAAAAATCAATTTTATATATATATACACAAATGAATATATATATATATATATCCTCTAAAATCCAACTGAATATATAGCGCCATTAATTATTAAATTAGTGGTAGTTTTTGACATAACCGCATCTAAAATCAAACCAAATACTAAAAAAATAATGCTAAAAATTTAGATGGGTTGTGTATAACCCCCTCGAAAATGAATTTTTGAGGGGGCTGTTCATATCCCCCTCTAAAAAATTTCGGCTAATCTGTTGTTTTTTTAGTGATACCTACACTTACACACACTTCCATCTAATGTGTAACAAACTTACCATTCTTGTGTATGGTGAACTACCGCCTCACGAAATGATGTTGTTTGTTTTTCCTTTACCACCTATCATGGTTAGGAATTATTATGGATACTATTTTTTATTTGATATATATGATGTTTATTATGTTTTTATTCTTCTAGAATTATTATATAAAACATACTTTCATTGTTTCTGTTTTGTGTAAATATGATAACTTCGTTTGTGGCATGTGGACTACCACCTCCTCAATGTGATGTGATTTGTTCACACTTTACATGGAATGTATTAAATATGGGTTCAGTGAAATTATATGATATATATGACATAATAATTATAATTTAATTATATTATATATATATATACATATATTTCATTTACTTTCTTCCAACTCGATAATAAAATGGAAACAACGTTCATGCGTACGTACGACATACAGTCTCCACGAATGGTGTGTTCCATTTAATATTTATTATAGATTATTATAAAGAAATATATAATGAATATATATGAAATTTATATCATGTATTAAATTATTTAAATAAGTAAATCATGATATGAGTAAGAGTATCATGAATAAAATCCAAAACCTATTAGAAAAACAAAGTAAATATTACCCAAAACATAACATTAACATAGATTTGTTAATAAATGGGTAATATAAAGCCATAGACAAATCATATATGGTATTAGATTTAATAATATGTTTATGTGGTATATTTATAATAAACTTATATTTATTATTTAGGAGTTTTTAATGTTTTTGAAGAAAGTCAAGACTGATGGTAATGGTTTTCTAATTTTACCTTTTATATCTGTGAGATACATTCTATGTTCACCACTCATTTATTTTGGGTGGTTTATATACTTCCCATTAATTTATTATATTATTATTAAACTTAAATTTATGGGTATTTACATATCCATTTTATGATCTCTATTTCATGGGGTTTATGGTTCAAAAGTTACTGAATCGGTAAAGTAATTTTGTCTCAATTTTCCTTCTTTGAGACACATGTCGTGTTATGCACCTATATTTTTCTATGAGGTGTATAAACTACCTTTTACATTTTATATCATGAAATTAATTTTTTAATTATATCTAAATATTCATGTAATGTTATTATTTCCATTTTATTATGATTCAAAGTTACAAAGTGGTAACGGTTTATTGCTACAATCTCATTGTTTATCAAGACTGTTTATGATTATACTCCCTATGATGAAATATCATGATACATATATCAGGAAATCTCTTTAATATTATTAAATAATGGTTATTCATGCTATATCATAGTAATTGTACTATTTTTTCCACTCTTTGGCACTTAATATTATTCAGGATTGTTTTTTATAAAAATCCTACATTATATCTCCTTTTGGTCGGAAATCTATGTTCTTTCAAAACCATGTTTTATAAAAATGTTTTAATTTTTTTTTTACTATTATACTATGAGTTTAAAGTAAATTTTTACCCTTGTATTTTCTTTTTAACAAACGTTTTAAAAAATCTTCTTTTAGTTTTTTGATCAAGGAACTTTTCTAAAATTTTAAGGTGGAAAAGGAATGTTCAGCATGTGTGGACTGTTATGGCCGTCATTTCCTGGATGATTCCATTATAAGTTTAAAAGGTTATTTTTTTTAAACAAAATGATTTTTCTAATATTCTGGAAATTTTTTGATTTTAAAATGGTTTTCAAAGAAAAATTGTTTTCAAAAAAATTATGTTTAAAAAGTGTTTTAAATGATTTTAAGGCATCCTTAATATTTTTTCGAAATATAGTTTTAAAAGAAAATAATTTAAATGATTTAAATGATTATTTTATATGTTTTAAAAGTATTTTTAAGAAAAACGTTTTCAAAATATTTTTAATCTTCTATATAAGTTTTCAAAATTATTTTCCAAGAAAATATTCTTCAAAATGTTTTATGTTTTTATAAGAGTTTTTGAAATCATAAAGGATATTTTTCTAAAAAAATGATTTAAATTATTTTTTATGATTCCTTTATATGTTTTAAAATTGTTTTTCAAGGAAAATGATTTTGAAAATGTGATATGTTTTAAATTGTGATTTTCAAATAATATTCTTGTTCCAAGTGATCTTTCAAAATTCTTCTACATCTTAGATGGAATCCTTGGTTATAGTTTATTCTTTAATAGGGATGTGATCCAAGGATGCCATTCATATTATTTCTCTGAATGGTATATGTTTTGATGTCTTAATGTTTATGAAACTCGTTTTCTTTAAAATGTTATACCATGATAAATACTTATGAAACTCGCTTCCTTTTATGGGTTATTCTAGGATTAAATGATTATGAAACCTATCTATTTTTCATATGTTATGATATGATTAAATTTTTACAAAACCCGTTTAATTTTATGGGTTATTATATGATTTTTATGAAATCCATCTCTTTTTATGGGTCATGATAAGATTATTTTTTATGGAACACGTATGTATGAATTCATTATGAGATGGGTGGGACATGTATCTCCATATAATGGATTGGGTATTGATTTATATCTCATGAGATAATGGTGGGAAAAAGGTCTACGTACTTGATCCACAATGGAAAATATGTGAGTCCTTATCCAAAATGGGAAATAGTTGTGTCCTAATCCACTATAGAAATAGGTGTGTTGTGATCCACTATATTGATGGTATTTGTAGTTAACCCTGAATCATGAAATGGTTTTCTACATGTAAGATGGGGTCACACTTATATGACATGATCCTATGGTTGATGATTGATTTGTGATGATTTATCACCCTTATGATTCATGTCTTATGAACTTCCAATCATTATTCCATGATTCATGTTTATGATCTTTGATATGCATGGTATGATCTTATAATGTCATGATCACATTCTCAAACCCTTATAATCATGTTTATTATTACATAAATCCGTTTTTTACCCTTACTAAGCATCTGATATCACCCCTTTCTTATTTTTCCTTTCCTTTGGATATGAATAACGGTTTTAAGTTGAAGTACTAAAGGGGGAGATCTTTGTGGAAAACATTGAAGATGTTTCAATAATTTAGAATATTTTTTCCAAGTTTCCAAAGACACTACACTATTATAGTCCTCAGGCATGTATTTTTGTAATGTTATGAATATTCATATAAAATAATATAATATCCATATATGTTAATCTTGGTTTGTAATATATATCATGGAATAATTTTCTCATTTCACTAAGCTGTAGTTGTTTGCTCCTTCTATTATGGGTGGTGATCTATTGACCGCCAAACGATTCAAGGATGGGCTAGGGTACGTCATCCAGTTGAAGGTCAATGTATTAAGGTTGAATACTATTTCTGAAATTTTCAATCGTGTTCTTATTAAATAGTGCAATTTCAGAGAAGTTGATGCTGTGAGTCAGGGCGGTTCGGCACCTAGATCTATCTGTACTTCTTTTTCTGGGCGAAAGAGATGTTTTGAGGCTAATCATTGAAGTGTATTGAGTCAGTCTCCTTTCATTGATAGATTTATGATATGTTACCAATTTGGGAAGCTTGGACACATTAAGCCTCAGTGATTACAAGATTCAGTGGAATAGAGAGCCTACAACATGGTGGGCCATATTCAGTGCTTATGTAGGACCTTTCCATCAGTGCCTAGTGAGAGGGGATCTACACCGACTTCATGATCAGGAGTGAGTCTAGTAAGTTCATGCTAGCCTGGAATCTAGAATACCACCGACCTATTGGGATGAGGTGGAGGTCAAGTCAGAGGTAGTTAGACTCATGATACTCAAAACCAGTAGAGAGGTCATGCTCATGGTTGTTAAAAAGTGACTTAGAGCCATCATATAGGCCAGTTACATGCATTCCTGCCTATGCCAGAGGAGTAGATAATTGTACCTTCTACTATATTAGGTACTATTCTAGTAGCCTCCACTTTAGTGTCTTCATTATTTGACACAAATTAATCTAAGGAAATCACTTAGAATTTGGGCCTCGACATTGAGAACTTCCATAGTGTTATGATGATAGATATAACATTAGGTATCTGATCAGAGTGTGTTATCCATTGTAAGGACTCTCCCCTTGAGATAGGTCGATATATTTTTGTGATGAATCTTTTCTTCCTCGACAAGATGGGATTTAACATAATCATCGGGATGGACTGGTTAGTTCCCTATCAAGCCCATATTGAATGTTATCGTCGGAGGGTGATGTTTACATCCCTAGAGGGTGTTAGAAATGTGCATAAGGGGGAATGGGATATCATTGCGAAAAAATCTGTACCTGAGAATAAAAGGCTAGGTATTATGACAACATAGATCTCCAGTCTTTTCTTAGATGAATAGGGGTTAGGAACCGATATTTTCCCTCTTATAGTGGATTATTTTAGGGACAAATTTCCTAAAAACTTCTTTAGTTTACCTTCTATGGGAGAGGTATAATTCATCATCAAGATTGTTCCAGGAGTAGTGCTAGTGACCATTCCTCCTTATATGATGGAACATATGGATATTTTGGAGCCAGGAAGCTATTGGAGGATCTAGAGACTAAAGGATGCATATTCCCCAGTACTTCTCCTTGGTATTCATCGGTTCATTTTTCCATGAAGGTGGATGGTACCCTTAGGATTTATGTGGATTATTGTCATTTGAACTATCTCACTATAAAAAATACTGTATTCATTGCCTATAATATAAGACACATTTGATCATCTATGGGGAGATAGATTGTTTATAAAGATAGATCTTAGGTTGTCCTATCATCGGGTGTGTTTCAATTCTTCAAACATACCTCGTACAACCTTCATGAGTAGGAATGGTATCTTCAAGTACCCGATCATGCCATTTGGACTCACAAGAACACTTTATTTCTGTATGGATCTAATGAATTTGGTTTTCCAACAGTAACTAGACTCATTCATGGTAGTATTTTCTGATGATATATCATTGTATTCATGCTCCAAACATGACCATGCAACCCATATTGATATTGTTCTAAATACACTGAGAGGGAATCGTCTCCATGATAATCTTAGTAAATGCCACTTTTGGATTGAAAAAGTCCACTTCTTTGGTTAACTCATCTTGGAGTCAGGAGTTCCAGTTGACCCATAGAAAGTCAGAGTTGTAGTTTCTTAGATGAATCCCAAGAACTTATTTGACATATATAATTTCTTGGGGATAATCAAATATTACAGACACTTTATCCAGGATTTATCACATCTTGCAGCGCCACTTAGGAGCTTCAAAAAGATTGGTGTGAAATTTCCCCCCACAGGTGAGCAGGGTGGTTGGGTGGGGGAAGGGTTTGGGGATTGTTTTGTGGGGTCGAGTCCCCAGGCTGTTTTTATTTCCATTCATGCATTGGAAATAAAAATTTAAAAGAAAGGTGTGAAATTCATATGGTTAGAAGCTTGTGAATCATCCTTTCAAGAGTTTAAGGGAATATTTACTTCGGTACTGATACTGATTCTGTTGGATCTAGGTAGTATCTATACTGTATAATGTGATGCATTAGGTATTGGGATTTGAGTTTTTTTTATGTAGGAAGAGTGATTCATTCCATACATGTCTCTTTAGTTGATGCCTCAGAGTGGAATTACCTGACACATGACCTTGAGCTAGATGTGGTTGTTCATGCTCTACGCTGTTGAGACACTATATAATTTGAGAGCATTTTTTGGTATTAACTTATCATAAAAGCCTCAAGTACATATTTACATAGTATTATTGAAATCTCAAATAGCATAGGTGGGTTGATTATGAATAGACCTTTGATTTTGATCTTGCCTACATGCTTGGTAAAGGTAATGCAGTGGTCGATGATCTGATCCAAAAGACTTAGACTCAGGTAGTTCAGGAGGATAGTGGAAAATGGTATCTCATGGACTAATTCTCATAGATACACATTGAGGTTCAAGAGTATCAAGTTAATACCATACTCTTTCCCTTATTATTGACTTCTTCTCATCTATAATGTGTAATAATGAGACATCTATCTAATTTCGAAGGCCTTTTCCTAAAAAAACATGTCTCGTATAATGATGCATCTTTAGGATGGACCATGGATTGAGATGATACAATTCTATTCCATTGGTGTGTATACATCCCAGAAGATGTTATATAGGAATTTATTTCAGAATTTCATGCCTTAGCATGGGCGGTTCACTCCAGTGTCACCAAAATGTATTGAGATTTACGATGCTAGTATCAGTGTTCTAGTATGAAATGAAAGATCTCTGACTTCATCACTTGGTGTTCCACCAATCAGCAGATTAATGAGGAACATCATCAACCGGTACGGTTTTTACATTCATTTTACATTACTAAGTGGAAATGGGATTATGTTTCAATGGAATTCATGACTGGTCTACCCAGATCACCTCATGGAAATGATATAGTTTGGATTGTCATTGATCATTTGAAAAATGTCGCACACTTCTTACCCATGTTAGAGACCTTCTTAGTAGATGATAAAGGAATACTGGGGGTCATGGAGGTTGTAATTATTCATGGGGATCCTCATTATATCATTTCTGATAGAGCAAATTTCTTTACATCATGGTTCTGGTAGGGGTTGCAGAAGGCCTTTAGTACACAAGTGCTTCTGAGCACAACCTATCACTGATAGACCGATGTGTAGATAGATTTTATGATTTAGGTTCTAGAGAACATTCTCTATGAATGTTTCCTTAACTTTGGGGGTTCCTCGAAGAAACACATTCTCCTCATTGAGTTTGCCTATAACAATAGATTTTAGGATATCATTGAGATAGATCCTTATGAAGCCTTATATGGGAGGCCTTTCTATTCACCTCTATACTGGATAGAGGTAGGGGATGTAGATAGTCTTGGACCATGTCTCATACAAAAGACTAAAGAGAAGGTCCATCTAATCAGAAAGTTCATGTTGATAGCTCAGTCTAGACAGTAGTTGTATGCCAAAAGACGCTAGTGAGCTCTCACGTTTGTGGTTGGAGACTGGGTTTTCTTGCGAGTCTCTCCCAGGTTGGTCTATATACATATTCAGAGGTAGTTTAAGCTCTTAATAAGATTATTTGGACCCTTCAGCTTTATAAAATGGCTCATACCAGTGTCTTACTAGATAGAACTTCCCTCAAGATACTATTTTATGCATAATGTATTTCATGCATCTCGGCTTCACTGATACTAACCAAACCCATCACATTCCATTCATACCGATGAGGTTGAGATGCATGTATATGCTTCCTTAAAGTATTATCCCATTCATATTTTTGATCAGAGTATAAAGAAACTCTGAGGCAGGTCATTTCCTCTGGTACGAGTGCTATGTAAGCATAACCAAGTCCAGGAAGAGACCTGGGAACAATATTATTCTATACAAGCTCAATGGTTAGAACTCTTTGTTGATAATACCTCTTTACTATCATAAATCCAACTCAGGGATAATTTTATTTAAGTAGGGGAGGTTTAAATGAACCATCATATTATGAAGGTATGGATCATTTGTTTCTCAATTTAAAACCTTGTCTTAATCTTGGTAAATGTGAACTACGTACTAAGGAAGGTCCCAGGAGATTCTAGGGCCTATTTAGAGCCCAGAGTCTCATAAAATGGGATAAATAACTAGGTCGCATGATTAGTATAAATCATTCATCCCAGGATGGATGATTACTTATAACAGTGTAGAGTGAAATATAGGTGCAATAGGAGCCTCACAGTTTTTCTAAAACCATTTCCCTCTAGGAACATGGTAGTGAGAACAACCTATAGTTTTTTATAGTTGTATTTCATAAGATTTTCATATGTTTTGGGAAAATTTCCACCTTAATCAAGTGATGAATTACTTAAGTAGTGGGCTTGATCATGGTTTGTGCATGGTTTAGCCAAACCGTGAGTCCTTGTTTTTTTGGGTGAAAAGTCCATTTTCACCCTCTTTAGTCATTTAAACTAATTTTATTTCTCCTCATGCTCATTCTAGTGGTTGAGGGTCTTCTTCTTCTCCCATATATTTCCAAGCACCTCAATATAGGTTCTCATATAACTCTCTAATCTAATTTCTGATTCAATATTTGTTGAAGGAATTATATTCCTTAATGTGAGATCTCAAATATTCTCCCTTCCTACCTAATTTTGTCTTATTATCCATTTATCTATTTAGGTTCAATCTCTTTTTCCCTATTTTTAAGGATTTTTTCCATTTCTTAGATATCTTCGACCCACTCTGAATATGAGTCTGATATAGGGCGAGGATTCACTTATGGCCTTGAGGTAGGTCGTCTCATCATTTTTTCCATAATTTTTTATGTTATTTAGCAATGTTGTTGTGCCAGATGCCGACTTTTTCTAAGAGCCTCAGTTTAATTGACTCTTTCATATAAAATTGATCAAATCATCATGATACACATCATTTTAAATCTATTTAGTAGTTTAGATGATGGTTACCCCATTATGGACACCCCTTAGGTGTGCCAAGTTGAATTTCCCTTTTTGGTTAAATGAATGTATGTCGGAATTTCCTCCTAAGAGTTCAGCTCAGTTTTAAAATAGAATTTACCCTATTTTATATCTGTTAAATAAACCTAAGGTACCTTCTAAATTATTGGCCCAACTTGTTAATTGGAATTTTCCATGTAGGAAACTTTCATATTGACTGTGGTACCATTTTAAATGACTCTTAAGCTTTATAAACTTAATTGACTTATCATGAGTAATTGAATGGATTAATTAAGTGGAATGGATAATACAAGATGGTTATCCTTCTTAAAATTAATTGAATGAATTAAATGTGATGAACTATAAATGGTGGAAAGTCCACACCAAATATTGCATGTTATATTTAATTCTTAATAATAATTGAAATGTCTAATTGAAATTGAGCTTGACTATTGAGATACATGAGAGGTAATTCCTCATGAATTATATTATAAATATGTTTTATTCCTTGTTATAGTCTTTGGTACAGTGGTAATGGATCTGTTGAGAATGATGGTATTATTCTCCCTTACATCAGGTGGTGAGAATGATGTCCTACACCATTAATACTAGTTGGGTGTTGGGTTTGATTCACCACATCCCTTGTTCGGGTGCTGACACAATGACACACTCACTATATCATGTTAAGAGAATGATGTCAATTTCATTGGGAAATATGTCATGGAATGGGTTTCACTCATCACATTACCATTTTCACTTTTCCCTAAAACTCCCAATGGTTCCCCCATACGTAGCTGAGTACAGACCTGCTTTCCAAAGGCTGGTGTTCATCTAGGTTTTTAGGCAAAGTGACTCTTAGGTTCTCACATCGGTCAACAGGATGGGAGGTTGGGTTCATCACACCCTTTTTTGGGGGAATTTTTTTCTACTCTATGACTCTCTTATATATTTAATATATGTATGTGAATATCTTCCTAATCCCGATACGAGACTAGAAACCCTAATGAAACGACATTAGGTCAATTCTTTTTTATATGAAAGAAGATTAGGATTTGTTGGGTGAGTCTATCTGTATGTGTTTGAGGATCTTTTTCATTCTCTAGTAACAGTTAGTTGCTTATATGAGGAAACTATATAACCAAGTGCTTCGGATCATTCTCCCATATGAGGAGGTGATCGAAATTCAAAGGATGGGATTGAGCCATTATGAGGTGTCCTATGTATCCTGGTTTTTTGAAGAATAAAAACCCATATATTTTATTTAACCCATTCAATTTTATGTCATTTGGAAGGAATTATATGGGTTCTCTATTACACCTTTGAGCTCGGGTCTTAGAGGGATGTCCTACATATCCCGAATATAGTGAGAATCAGGGTTTTCATACTTCATTCTTTCAGGACTTATGTATTGGGGTCACCCATGTCATTATGGAGACTTGTGGTGAAAATGAAATGATTACTATAACTCCCTAAGCTCTTGCGATCCATGCTCGGTGTGAGAAACAAGGGATAGAAAGTAATCAATGTTATTGCTTTAGACAAGGGACTCTTATGTTGGTCCCTATCTGGATGATCAATATAGAGCTTGAGCCTCATAGGGAGGTGGCCTACGTATCCTGAATATGGAAGGGATTAGAGTTTTTGTAGTTCCCTTTATATCGGGGCTTACATAGTAAGGTTGGCCTATTTATTGGGGCTTGCATGAAGAGGACATACAACATTTTGAAATCCTAGGATGCCCTTCTTATCTAGCCTTATTTTCTAGAAGATGTCACAAGACCCAGTTGGAACATCCTGGGGGTCATCGTATGACCTAGCATGACACATATAGAGGGTGTTGCGGGAGTCAGTGTGGAATATCCCAATGGGTGTCATGTGTCTTGGATGACACCTATGTGAGACAACACAAGACCTAGATGACCTATCTGGATGGCATTGTGAGCCTCAACTGACATGAAAAAAGGGTGTCGTAGGGGCTTGGTTTTCATGCCCTGATGCTTTCATGAGACTCGACTGATGTGAGAAGGTGCCATTATATGAGTCCAGTAATGTTTCTGGAGGATGTCAAAATTCCTAGGTGATAGACCAAGAGGGTACACAAGATCAAAGTGAGACTTTTAGGGGACACTTTATGATGTTCACTGACATGTATGAAGTACTTCATGTGTCTCAGATGACACACCAAAGGGGTGTCGCGAAATCTGGGCAATGTACCCTAGTGCTATCCCATGTCTTAGGATGACACATGAGAAGCACATGAGGGGCAGTGAGCATGTATTTCGCTTAATCCTTCTTCCTATGATCTTGGTTCTAACCCTTGTATTTAGAATTCCTTGGTTTAATTCAGTGTCAGTTTCTTTGAGTCTTGTGTGATTTTGAGGACATGTGGTATATTATTCGCATGTCATACTGAAATTCCTTCACGTGAACTATGAGTGATCACATGAAGCACTTTATGTCTAGATCATGACTACTTTAGCTACCCGTCGGTATATTACCTAAGAAATAGCTGGTTGTTCACATGATCGGTTTCCCTAAGAAGTCCGCAGAAGTTGAGAGTCGAATCCTGTAGAGCCTATGAATCCATTGGATCGAAAAAGTCATCTTTTTCTTTGTGTTGGGGTGGGGAATTTATAATAATCACCACCCCTGATACTCACTAGTTTGTACAGAATATCTAGAACAAGTCCAGGATGGCGTCAGTGAATGGGTCTAGTGGTACACAGTTTCATGAGTCTCTACAACAAACTGCTTCAAGTGTGTCACCCGATTTTCAGTGATCATGAGTCTCCTTTTTCAACTCATCTTTTATCAATTTATTGTCTATTATCAAAGAATTTTTCGATCATGTTGTTGTGTCAAAAAGACCTCTATGTTGTTATGTTGACAAGTTTGAGGGCCTTAACAGGATTCAAATGCCTATAGGAAGACACTCATGAGACCATGGGTGACTTGTCTTGGGGTCACGTGAGAAAAAGTTTTAGGTCTTCTAGGCACGTCACATGTGGTTCAGTGACCTTGAGTACCTCTCTCATCCCCCCTTTTGATCCCCTATGTTTGATGTAAGAGATGATGGGAGTCATGTGAGATTTCATTTGTGTTGTTGAGGGTATCTCTTCTATTTTTTTGAGATGTGTCACATGACTAATATGGGTTTCATGGGGGTGTGTGACCATTCCATGTCTTAAAGATGAAGATGAAAAGACAAAGGCCTTCCGTGAGATAAGGCGGGAATGTCTTCGAAGCCTTATGGTGACTTGTGGGTATTCAGGGATGCGTTACATGTCTTTTAGCAACCTCGAACCCCTCTCGCCTCCTCCATTTTTTCCTTATATGTTTATTTTACAAATTTAGGGATCATGTGAGTTGGAACGATTAGTATCTATGATTTTTACTTGATTTTTGGATTATTTATCGCTTAACCAATATGGTTTATATGGAGATTTTGAAAGCATGTAGTGGAAAGGTCTATCCATCTTTCCTTGGAGCATCGTGAGGTTTCTTAAACATGTATGAGTACTTCCGTGTGGAGAGGATGACAACCATAGGGATTTTGTGATGTAGAGACCCGTATCTTGACGTACATGAACATTACATTACTTTTGCGGAATACTTAGTACATAACAAAAACACACACACAAGGATCGTAATAGTTTAGTGTCTTTGGAAACTCGGAATATAATCTTCTAATAGTGGTGAAAGATCTTCAAAATCTCCCATAAAGATCTTCCTTTTTTTTTACCTAAAACCTTTCTTTATATCCTGGGGAAAAGAAAACATAAAATGGTGAGCTCAAATGCTCAGTAAGGGTAAACAAAAGAAATATCAATCACATCATATACATAAGAACATAACTTTTGGAAATCTTAACCTGAAAAAGAGATCATAATTTCATAACATGGGGTAAATCATGGCAGTGAAATGTAATCACAATAATCATAACTTAAAACATGAAACTTTGTGGCATTCACACATAATCATAGAGAATCATTTCTTATTAGTCAAGACTCATTGCCAAGACTATCTTAGTGGACAAAGTCCCTTTCTGAATCGAGTAACCCTCGTTTCAGTCCTGTTTCACTGAACCGGTATAACCTACCATTTCAGCCATGTCTATCTCATGAGATATAAAATCTTTACCCAATGCATTGGAGGGAGATATAGGTCCCACCCATCTCATAATGATACCATTCTTATGTGTGCCACAAAATTATAAATCATACATCATTGCATAACCCATGTAATAAAAATGGGATTCTTAAACAACATGACATCATAAAACCATTCATATAAGATAAAGGAATTCATAAACATAATTCCATCACAACATAGTCAAATCAATGTAAAAATATGGATAGAAACAGAACCCTTTATTATCTTATATGGAAAATAATTTTGATAAAACACTTGAAATGAATTCTTGAGGAAAATATCATTTCTTCTTCAAAATCAATTTCTTTTCACAAAACATCATGCAATTTTAAAAGAAAGAGATTTTATTGAAAATAGTCATGAAATATTTTTGAATAAGCTTCATGAAAATAAGGCTTTATAAAACCGTAAAAATCCGTTCGTGCCGTTTAAGTTAAAAAAAACATTCTTCGTACTTTTGTCGAAAAAGTCAAAAATTACCTCGTACGAAAAACGACAAAAGATTCCTTTCATATCCTTTACAAAAAACTCATCTAAGGGTAAAATTGGATTTAAAAAATTTTAGGTGGATGGAAATAATATTACATATTGAGAAAACATGTATGTGGATGATAAAATACACCCCAGTAAATACCAAAGTATAAACAATCTCAGATAAAAAATGAGATTGTGATATTTCCCTTACCGTAGGTCCGATTTGCTTCGTATGTGTCCGAACCTCCTGTATAATGATTTAAATAATGTCATTGACTTATTACAGAATCATATTCATTGTTATGATATCATATATGGTTCACTTATGACATTATATTACCCGTTCTTTTGTAAATTCCATGTTAAAAAAACGTTTTGGGTAAAATCATTTCAATTATCGTAGGTGTTTTGACTTGTTGTTCTTGACATTATTATTAATTATATCATGATTTACTTACTTCCAGAATATAAAATATGATTTATATATCATATATTTTTCAGTATATATATATACATAATAGATAGATAAATGAAATGAAAAACACCGTTCATGGAGACGGTAGTCCGTACGTACGCATGAACGATGTTTTCCTTTACTTATTGTCTTGAATGGAAGTAAGTAGATGACATATATATATATATAAATAAATCCAGTAGCTTTATAATGTCATATATTTCATTATTATTTCTTATATATACTTTATAATCATTCTTAAATGGTTAACATGGAAAATGAATCTCATCGCGTCGTGGAGACGGTAGTCCGTACGTACGCACGAGCGATGATATCATTTCCATAAATATTGAATTGAATTGGAGTGGATTATACAATATATAAGAATAAATATGATGTTTTAATAACTATGTATATTTATTCTTTACACCATTATACCCATCCATGTAAGGTGGTGGTGGAAAATAGATTACACCACGGCGTGGAGACGGTATTCCGTACGTACGCACGCGCGGTGATTTCTTTTTCCGTAGGATGGATAGATGGTGAAATAGGGTTGTTTCATACTTATAATAACATATCAGTATATGATTTATACTTATGTTATTACTTCATAATGAAACAACCTAAGAAGAAGAAGTGGAAGAAGAAATAAAGATGAAAGAATTGGTAACGGTAATTACCTCTTCTTTGAAGCGCCTCTTTAAGACCTCCTCTTAGGGCACTAAAATTGGTCTTTGAGGAAGACCAGAACCTCTAGGATGTTTCTATGGAAGTGGAGAAGAGATTTTGGCAGGGTTTGGCCGAGATTGAGTGCTCAAATTGGTGTGAGGAGGAGGGGGAGGAGGTGCCCTTTTATAAGGGAGGAGAGGGGCACCTTAGGAATATCTCAAAATATTATTTTATATTAAAGTCAAAATCGGTTTATAATGGTTCCAAAGGATCTTATTTCGAAGCTAAAGTGGGGATGGGTCGAAATACTATCAACCAATAGGATTTAGACAAGTTTAGGGTATTATTTTAACCTTATCAATTAGATTTAACTCTGAGTTAAATAATTTAATTTTTACCGTGTCTTTTTGTTTTCTTTCACTATATGGTTAATACAATTACTATAACATGCTAAAATAACCCCAAATTGTTTATTATTAATATATATATCCTTATCTAAGTCATTTGGCCGAACCTTAGATTTTTAGGAATAAAATAACAATTAATAATATAATATTTGATTTAAAAACTATTTTTTTTCAATTTTGACACTATTTGATATATGATTTTTGTGAAAGTCATAACAGAATTATATGTTCGAAAAAAGTTTATTAAATCAACACTAATATATCATAGTAACCTATAAAATTAGTGGAATTCATAAAAAGTCTCAAATTACATTTATTTCGGTGTTTATAACATCAATTATGTCAATATTTCATTAATAAGATAATTATTGAATCATCATTGTGTCATAAATAAATTAAATTATTTAATGTCTAAAAATTACAAATAAAATACCATTATGTAAGAAATCTTTTTAGCTTTCTAATGAATATTTATAGTCGAATTTATCTTATGTATAACCCCATATTAAAAATAATTTACTTATTAAACTTTGATTTTAACTATTTTAACCCTTCTTTAAATAAATTAATAATAAATGTCCTAATCTAATCCAAGTGGACCTAAATGGTCATATTATATTCATAAGGTTGTTTTTGGTCGAATTACACTTATCCAATAGAATTAGGACATGTGTTAGGGTAATAGTAATATCATATTTACCCTTAGTTACCCTATTTACTATTAACCGTGGTAAAAAAAAGTAAAAAGTTACTATTCACCAAAAATTATTTTCATCTCATTGAACCACATTTTAGTCCTTGATATTAACCGTGTCTGTCGGATTTTCGAAATTCTATTTACAGAATCGCTAAAATTAAGTTTTATGCAAAATTCAGTTTTTAACCTACCACTTAGTGGTTTCACTATTCATCAAAAATTGAAAGTTTTCAGAAAAATTCCAAAATTTCACCCTAGGCTATAATTGATATTCCGAATTCAAAAATGATTTCTATTTTACAAAATTCCCAACATATAAGTTGCATTAATTAATTTTATAATTAATTTCCGCTGTCACAACAAATAGCGTGTTTTTAAGAGATAATAACTATCAAAAGATTGACACTTGTTTATAACTGGTTTAAATGTGAAATTACATCCAATGTCCAACATTGTATTAAATTGTAAAAATATATTCTAAATATACTTTAAAACCACTCAAATTAATAATTTAACACTATTAATTATTTCGATTAAAAAAGTTGTTTTTAATTATAATTTAGTAATTTTCACTATTCATCAGAATATGAAAGTTATCCGAAAAGTACCAAAATTTCACCTTAGGCTAAATTCGATACTCCTAATCCAAAAATGAATTCCATTTTGAGAGCTAAAATTTCTAAAATTTAAAAAGTGGTTATTACTATTCATAACAGCTAGTTTTAATAATATTTTAATAGCATATCATTGTTTCGTGAAACTCAGTATTACGTACTACACACGCTATCGAGGAAGGTTGCGATTGCGTGCAAGGCAAGTCAAGGATGCGTGTTGTGTTGCGTACAACACAAGACATTAGTGAAATTAAAAAGAATATTTTTCATAAAATCTTGGGTTGTTACATTCTACCCCCCTTAAAATGAATTTCGCCCTCGAAATTCGTCGGGGTTATAAATGGTTTACTATTCTAAAGTTTCTTTAATAGAAACCCACATCGTAAAAAGGAATACCAAAACCAATATTTTAAAACAAAAGTATGAAACTTAACGGTAACCCAAATAAACTAATCACTGGGTTTCCACATAGGTGAAAATATGGATATGGAAGAAAAATCTAACCATCATATTCTGATGGAGAGTGGTAGAGAACATGGCTATGGAAAAGCCAACAATCACAAATCCATAAATTTGTGACGATATAAGGTACCATCCGATTCATCAGGTATAAGATCACTAGGACAACATTTTTGGTTTTCAAGATCATTTCCCTAAAGTTGAAAATTTGAATTAGAATAAATACTTTCTTTATTTTGGTACAATCTCACTATTGTTCATGCCTTGAACAATTTCCACTTCATCTCTTAAATAAATGAAGTTGAATTTGTTATTCGTAAAGTGTTAGCAGATCATGTGATAGAATGACGGGTCATTCCATCTGTCTCAAACAAAAGGTTAGCAAAAATTATATACATAAGTCGATCTATAGTGAGATTAATCACATATGGTTCCTAAAATGGACTTATACTTCATATATCATACTGCTTAATATAATAAAAATAGTTTCTACTAAACAGGGACTTCCTATAGGCCAGTGGTAGGCGATAAAGGCCAGTCGCACTTCGGTTGTGGGTTCGATTCCCACAGCCTTGTCCGAAGCGATGGGTTGTCGCCCGTCCTGCAGGTTGTCCTTTTTCTAAAACTACATTACTATAACATCCCATCAATAATATCGAATAAAAAAAACTTCTATCCTTAAACAATACTCACTTATGTCCAACATAATCCATTTCAATCTTTAGGCTTATCCATAATACTGTAATCCACTCTCATAACATAGTGAAAACGATTAACAGAGATTTAATACCATCGTTGATCCCCATAAGATATGTCTTGTTGGTCACATTATAAACATTCAAAGGCCTTAATCATGTATTCTCTTGAATACCCATTGAACCTTAGTGAAAACATGAATGCAGTTAAACGTTAACACTTTCCACATACCAAAATCCTCAAAATTCTTTATAATCAAACCATGATATCACTTAGTCCTTATATCAATCATGAGCTCATGAATACTATTAAACATTTCATTTTCTCGTTTTCCCTTCATTATGCGCATATCATCTTATTTCCAAAAATATTTGAATCACTTTGAATACCACATTAGACCAATACATAAATATTCCAATATTCCATGATACAACATTATTTTGGAATCCCATTACATAAACACTTAATCATTCCACCACATCGTTGTCATATTCAACATCGCCAATAGTGATCGCATGTGACTTCCCTTTATCCTTTGCCTTAAGTGGTTGCTCATGTCGATCATCACTAACCCTTGGATTAGGGCATTTATTAGCATAATGCCCCATTTCCTTGCACTTGAAGCGTTGAAGTGTTGGTGGTGCGTTCTCTGCAGTGTTTTCTTTATTCATATCATTAGAAACCCTTTTTCCATTACTTCGACACTCAGCTGCTCGATGACCTTCTTTTCCACACTTAAAACATTTTCTAGTCCCTTTAAGACAATCTCCACCATGTTTCTTTCCACACTTTGTGCATAAGGAAACATTCATCTTCTTTTCACCATTATTCTAAGATTTCTCCTTGAACTCCATCTTTCGTTTCTTGTCAAAACCATGAGATGGATATGTAACACCAACTTCCATTTCTACCTTGATAGCACAACGCACAATTTCTTCATAGCTACTGAAGTCTCTTATAGCTAATTCCCTTCGAAGACTTGGTTTTAAGCCACTGAAAAATCGATCAACTTTACTTTCAGGTTGGATGATAATGCCAGATGCATACCTTGCAAGTCTTGTAAAATTCGCTTCGTATATACCGACAGATTCATCATCCTTTTGCTTTAGTTCAAGAAACTCCTTCTCCATCTTCGTTCGAAGAATATGAGGTAAGTACTTACTGAAAAACAAGTTCTTGAACTCATCCCATTCCATGGATTCAATTTCATCTCTTGGCCTCGTATTCTTGATAAGATTCCACCATTGATCAGCTTCACCTTCCAAACGATATACTGCTAAGATGACTTTATCATGCTCAGAACATTGAAGAACTGAAAATATCTTTTCAGTGGTACTGATCCATTGTTCAGCAACAAGTGGATCAGAAGACCCATTGAAAGAAGGTGGACGTTGCCTCATGAAGGACTCAACAGAATATTGTTCCCTTCTCTGTTCATTTGGAAGTCCAGAATGATTCATAGCTTTTGTAAGTATAGCAATAAGATTTTGCACTCCATCTCCCATAACATTTGTTTGTTCAGGAGGGCAATCATTGCATTTTCCATTGCATTGATCAACACGGTTCCTTCGGGTTCCAGCCATCGTCTAAAACCCAAAAAGAATAGTGTGAGAGGCAAAAATCATGCTCGGGAAAACAACATAATAAAGGTGGAGTATCCTCAATATCTAACATCTTAGGTTAAATTCTATGATCGTTACCGTAGTTCTAGGACTGTATCCTATACGTATACTTATCCTTAGGGGCATCCCTAGACATACCTTAGAAATATCTCTAGGGATCTCACTAACGTTTTCGCATCCTAGTTTCTAAAGGTTGACTAAACCTTTCCTCTGATACCAAATGTAGAGACCCGTATCTTGACGTACATGAACATTACATTACTTTTGCGGAATACTTAGTACATAACAAAAACACACACACAAGAATCGTAATAGTTTAGTGTCTTTGGAAACTCGGAATATAATCTTCTAATCGTGGTGAAAGATCTTCAAAATCTCCCATAAAGATCTTCCTTTTTTTTTTACCTAAAACCTTTCTTTATATCCTGGGGAAAAGAAAACATAAAAGGGTGAGCTCAAATTCTCAGTAAGGGTAAACAAAAGAAATATCAATCACATCATATACATAAGC
The DNA here is from genome assembly GCA_963277665.1 of Viscum album. Lineage (NCBI taxonomy): Eukaryota > Viridiplantae > Streptophyta > Magnoliopsida > Santalales > Viscaceae > Viscum > Viscum album. Next base: position 1,460,938,684 of record OY728121.1, read on the forward strand.
ACATAACTTTTGGAAATCTTAACCTGCAAAAGAGATCATCATTTCATAACATGGGGTAAATCATGGCAGTGAAATGTAATCACAATAATCATAACTTAAAACATGAAACATTGTGGCATTCACACATAATCATAGAGAATCATTTCTTATTAGTCAAGACTCATTGCCAAGACTGTCTTAGTGGACAAAGTCCCTTTCTGAATCGAGTAACCCTTGTTTCAGTCCTGTTTCACTGAACCGGTATAACCTACCATTTCAGCCATGTCTATCTCATGAGATATAAAATCTTTACCCAATTCATTGGAGGGAGATATAGGTCCCACCCATCTCATAATGATACCATTCTTATGTGTGCCACAAAATTATAAATCATACATCATTGCATAACCCATGTAATAAAAATGGGATTCTTAAACAACATGACATCATAAAACCATTCATATAAGATAAAGGAATTCATAAACATAATTCCATCACAACATAGTCAAATCAATGTAAAAATATGGATAGAAACCGAACCCTTTATTATCTTATATGGAAAATAATTTTGATAAAACACTTGAAATGAATTCTTGAGGAAAATATCCTTTCTTCTTCAAAATCAATTTCTTTTCACAAAACATCATGCAATTTTAAAAGACAGAGATTTTATTGAAAATAGTCATGAAATATTTTTGAAGAAGCTTCATGAAAATAAGGCTTTATAAAACCGTAAAAATCCGTTCGTGCCGTTTAAGTTAAAAAAAACATTCTTCGTACTTTTGTCGAAAAAGTCAAAAAGTACCTCGTACGAAAAACGACAAAAGATTCCTTTCATATCCTTTACTAAAAACTCATCGAAGGGTAAAATTGGATTTAAACAATTTTAGGTGGATGGAAATAATATTACATATTGAGAAAACATGGATGTGGATGATAAAATACACCCCAGTAAATACCAAAGTATAAACAATCTCGGATAAAAAATGAGATTGTGATATTTCCCTTACCTTAGGTCCGATTTACTTCGTATGTGTCCGAACCTCCTGTATAATGATTTAAATAATTTCATTAACTTATTAAAGAATCATATTCATTGTTATGATATCATATATGGTTCACTTATGACATTATATTACCCGTTCTTTTGTAAATTTCCATGTTAAAGAAGCGTTTTGGGTAAAATCGTTTCATTTATCGTAGGTGTTTTGACTTGTTGTTCTTGACATTATTATTACTTATATCATGATTTACTTACTTCTAGAATAAAAAATATGATTTATATATCATATATATTCAGTATATATATATACATAATAGATAGATAAATGAAATGAAGAACACCGTTCATGGAGACGGTAGTCCGTACGTACGCATGAACGCTGTTTTCCTTTCCTTATTGTCTTGAATGGAAGTAAGTAGATGACATATATATATATATACATAAATCCAGTAGCTTTATAATGTCATATATTTCATTATTATTTCTTATATATACTTTATAATCATTCTTAAATGGTTAACATGGAAAATGAATCTCATCTCGTCGTGGAGACGGTAGTCCGTACGTACGCACGAGCGATGATATCATTTCCATAAATATTGAATTGAATTGGAGTGGATTATACAATATATAAGAATCAATATGATTTTTTAATAACTATGTATAGTTATTCTTTACACCATTATACCCATCCATGTAAGGTGGTGGTGGAAAATAGATTACACCACGGCGTGGAGACGGTATTCCGTACGTACGCACGCGCGGTGATTTCTTTTTCCGTAGGATGGATAGATGGTGAAATAGGGTTGTTTCATACTTATAATAATATATCAGTATATGAGTGATACTGATGTTATTACTTCATAATGAAACAACCTAAGAAGAAGAAGTGGAAGAAGAAATAAAGATGAAAGAATTGGTAACGGTAATTACCTCTTCTTTGAAGCGCCTCTTTGAGACCTCCTCTTAGGGCACTAAAATTTGTATTTGAGGAATACCAGAACCTCTAGGATGTTTCTAGGGAAGTGGAGAAGAGATTTTGGCAGGGTTTGGACGAGCTTGAGTGCTCAAATTGGTGTGAGGAGGAGGGGGAGGAGGTGCCCTTTTATAAGGGAGGAGAGGGGCACCTTAGGAATATCTCAAAATATTATTTTATATTAAAGTCAAAATCGGTTTATAATGGTTCCAAAGGGTCTTATTTTGAAGCTAAAGTGGGGATGGGTCGAAATCCTATCAACCAATAGGATTTAGACAAGTTTAGGGTATTATTTTAACCTTATCAATTAGATTTAACTCTGAGTTAAATAATTTAACTTTTACCGTGTCTTTTTGTTTTCTTTCACTATATGGTTAATACACTTACTATAACATGCCAAACGAACCACAAATTATTTATTATTAATATATATATCCTTATCTAAGTCATTTGGCTGAACCTTAGATTTTTAGGAATAAAATAACAATTAATAATATAATATTTGATTTAAAAACTATTTTTTGTCAATTTTGACACTATTTGATATATGATTTTTGTGAAAGTCATAACAGAATTATATGTTCGAAAAAAGTTTATTAAATCAACACTAATATATCATAGTAACCTATAAAATTAGTGGAATTCATAAAAAGTCTCAAATTACATTTATTTCGGTGTTTATAACATCAATTATGTCAATATTTCATTAATAAGATAATTATTGCATCATCATTGTGTCATAAATAAATTAAATTATTTAATTTCTAAAAATTACAAATAAAATACCATTATGTAAGAAATATTTTTAGCTTTCTAATGAATATTTATAGTCGAATTTATCTTATTTATGACCCCATATTAAAAATGATTTACTTATTAAACTTTGATTTTAACTATTTTAACCCTTCTTTAAATAAATTAATAATAAATGTCCTAATCTAATCCAAGTGGACCTAAATGGTCATATTATATTCATAAGGTTGTTTTTGGTCGAATTACATTTATCCAATAGAATTAGGACATGTGTTAGGGTAATAGTAATATCATATTTACCCTTAGTTACCCTATTTACTATTAACCGTGGTAAAAAAAAAGTAAAAAGTTACTATTCACCAAAAATTATTTTCATCTCATTGAACCACATTTTAGTCCTTGATATTAACCGTGTCTGTCGGATTTTCGAAATTCCATTCACAGAAGCGGTAAAATTAAGTTTTATGCAAAATTCAGTTTTTAACCTACCACTTAGTGGTTTCACTATTCATCAAAAATTGAAAGTTTTCAGAAAAATACCAAAATTTCACCCTAGGCTATAATTGATATTCCGAATTCAAAAATGATTTCTATTTTACAAAATTCCCAACATATAAGTTGCATTAATTAATTTTATAATTAATTTCCGCTGTCACAACAAATAGCGTGTTTTTAAGAGATAATAACTATCAAAAGATTGACACTTGTTTATAACTGGTTTAAATGTGAAATTACATCCAATGTCCAACATTGTATTATATTGTAAAAATATATTCTAAATATACTTTAAAACCACTCAAATTAATAATTTATCACTATTAATTATTTCGATTAAAAAAGTTGTTTTTAATTATAATTTAGTAATTTTCACTATTCATCAGAATATGAAAGTTATCCGAAAAGTACCAAAATTTCACCTTAGGCTAAATTCGATACTCCTAATCCAAAAATGAATTCCATTTTGAGAGCTAAAATTTATAAAATTTAAAAAGTGGTTATTACTATTCATAACGGCTAGTTTTAATAATATTTTAATAGCATATCGTTGTTTCGTGAAACTCAGTATTACGTACTACACACGCTATCGAGGAAGGTTGCGATTGCGTGCAAGGCAAGTCAAGGATGCGTGTTGTGTTGCGTACAACACAAGACATTAGTGAAATTAAAAAGAATATTTTTCATAAAATCTTGGGTTGTTACATGTGAGGTGATGAATACATGTCACTGAGGTCTTGAAGCATCTCTCAGATCACTCAGGGTGCACGTATCATGTCTTTCAGCGACCATTAACCCATATCACATCCTTACCATTATCTCCTTAGTTTTATGTGTCAAAGTCTTGGAGGTCATGAAATATTTCTTAGATGTTGTTGAGGGATTTTATTCTTCCTAATTATGAACTGCTGACAAACTTCATGAATAATGGGGGTCACTTCCTTTAGAATGTAATACTTATTTATTCTTGAAGGATTTTGGATGGTTTTTGAAGAAGTTTACAATGAAAAACCATGTGGTCGGGGGGCACTCATTTGGTTGTCTGGGGGGGCTTCACAAGAGGAGGCAGGTTTGTTGAACAGGGCTCTGCAAGAATAGTTATGGGTTATGCACCATGTGTGGGGCCTTTGTGTGACTGTGAAATGTCCATGCAATCACAAGTATATTATAGGATTCATGAATCTTTTAATATTCTCTTCTTTCTTGCATTAGAAGGGAAAATAATACCCATATTCAAGTATTTCCTCCTTTTGTGATTTTGTCGGTGCTTATTTGGTGGGAATCAACAAATCCCCCCCCCCCACTTATGAGAGATGTTCGAGGGGAAAAGGACTCAGTTATGAGGAAAAGTAATTCTTACCAAAGCCTTTGACAATGTCATGAACTAGTGCTTTGGGTTACATTTGGTCTATTGGGTGACCTTTGGTATTTATCGAACTACCTATATATAGGGGTGGAAGAAAATTCATTCCACTAGCCGCATATCCTTAGAGATATCTTGTTATTTCTCCCATCAGGAGACCATACCACGAACCCTGATTTTGAACCATGTCTGCAAGTCTGCTCTGCGAACCCTATCCACAGGTCCACATTGTGAACCCATCCCACCAAAGCTCTTGTGCAAGGCTTCTTTCTACTTAAGCACTTGTCTTCCTCGACTGTGAACTATTTTTTGATAATTCCTCATACTTCGGTTATGAGGGCCATGGTCTCCTCAAATGTTTTCACAAGACTCATTGACCTGATCATTCAAGCATTTTTGAATCTTGTGACCATGTTTCGGTCATGCGATCATAAATATTTAGTGGGTCATGTGATTTTCATGATACCCTATAGGGGTTATGCACCCCGCAAGTCCTATGGAGGTCAGGTAGTTTGCGAACACTTTATGTGGTTCAAAAGTCTCTTTCTGAATCATATTATGTACATTATTCCACTATCTACTGTCTTGCTTTATTTTTTTCAAGACATTGCATGTTCTTTGTCTGAAATGTGCCACTTACTTATTTTCATATGGATTTCATTTCTCATGAAGTTTCCTCATCTATGGCCAACCAGAGGGCCATTATTTCCAAGAATCACAAAGTGGATCCCTACTATCATGTTCATACTAATAATGTGGTCTTGTAGAGGTTCCTTTCATCCAGTATTTAGAATTATACCTTATTTGATAGAATTACACTATACAAGTTTGGCATGTTGGATGATGCCGCTAAAACTCACCGAGATTTTAACCTTCCATTTTTTCAGGTAATTAGCTCTTCAAACTACATTCAGGCAACGATTACCGATGATGTTTGGCTGGTTACAGCCCAATCTCGATGCTTTTATTATCAATTTTCCATTTCTCTCCTGAGTTTGGATGTTCATTACCTTTCTAAACAACCTATTTCCCAGAGTTACTCAATTTTATTCACCAATTCTTTGGAAACCTCTAGAAGCGGATGGTACTCAAAATGATATATTCATCCCAATGGTAATTTCTCTAATGAATGGTCATGGCCATTCTTTGTGAGGCAGAGATGTTCATAATTTACTGATGATCTATATAAGTTTCATCTATATGAAGCCGTGTGGATATCTCAATCATCATTTACCACAAACCTGACTTCCTTTGGGAAATTATTAGGAACTAATATCCTGGTACCAACACATTTCATCTTCCTCATGATGAGGTGGGTATCACTTTATGGGATATCCATCAACTAGAAAGCATCCATCCTCTCAGAAATATGTATGATGAATTTCTCTCTATTGCGGATGTCTAGGATGATCCTATACAGACTCTAGTTTTAGCGAAGGAGATTCTCTCTATTGTGAAAAGAAATCTAGGGAGAGAGCTGACAATGTGCTTTCTTATTTCCTTCACCAACTGGATCAATATATTTCTATGTGGAAGTGGGGCGAGACCCAATGTTATCCACCCCCATCGATGCCTTTCCCAGCAAGTCTGCGACAGTTCTAGATCGTATTGGGCCATTCTTGAAGCTGGGGACTACACCTCACGGGGATATTGGGTAAACCCAAAGGTTTCTTCATACCTTAGGTTGGTAGGTTTTCTTACTATGTTTCTAAATGGGTGGATCTTTCTAGCTATGGATACATGCTCAGGAATTTATGTTATCATATTGGTAATGGAGGTGCATCATGCATAAGGGAAGTACCTTAACATAGAGCTACTAGTTCTTGCACACCTCTACCAGATGTTGGGTCATATCCAATAGGGAAACACTCCCTACAGGATTGGTGGTCCTCTCCAGTTCCTGTTCAGTTGGATAGGGGAGTACTTCCATTATTATGAGTATTAAAATATCTCTAGGATCCCAAACCCTATATCCATCCCTAGACTATTGAACATCTCTGGGGTTGGAAAAATGTCTCTCTCCCCTATAGAAGTCAAAGGTGCACTATGCTGATATAACAACTTTGACTTTGTTACCTTCAATGCACTATGAAGTTTGATTATTGATAACAGAAGTAGCTCTATTGATGATAGGACTTATATAATCTCTCTTAGGGATGGGATTCTTTCAATCCGGGTGGATGAGCTGATTATATGTGATCTGTTCACACTATACTGATTTTCTCAATAGTTTGGCTGTATTTAGGGAGTTTCTCCCATTCTTTTGGCTAGCGTTTGAGGGGATCAACATCCTGGAATCATCCTCCAATTTTAGAAGATACTATCCTATGATAATACTAGATCTGTGATCAAATTTCTACCTATTGATGCTCCCACTTTCCTCACTCATGATTTTTCCTAGGCTTGGGTGATGTCTTATCCCAATGGGGTGCTAGGACAACTGGTCCTCACTGTGGACATGCCCCTTGTATCACCAATGCCTCTATCTATGGCACAAATGGAATTGATTTAGGATTTCGGTGAGGCATCGAAGAAGAGGACTCACTTTGAGGATTTTTATTCATATGGTAAGTTAGGTTCTACTAAGAACAGTAGTTCTTAGGTGCAGGCTATGGATGATGTGCCTGTTGAGAGAGAGGCGTATGGGGATTCTTCTCCAATTTTTACATTAATTCAACTGTTTGGTAATCCTTCTACTGAAACCTCTTCGTCAATTACCGATTATCAATCATGTTGTAAGTTAATCTAGGAGAATATCTATGTCTTGATTAATGACACCCCTCTGGAGACATTCTTCTATCAAGGGGTGAAGATTCTCCGGTTATTTCATGATCTAGAGGTGGATGGTTTTGATTTGTAGCTTTTATATGAAATTATAAATCAGATCATCCTAACTCGAAGAGACCTAGCCATGCAAGAACGGGGATTTCATGATCTCACCGGTGAGGCCTCCCTTTCCAAACAAATGAGGGAGGCAGCGGAGGCATAGGAGTAGGGTCACCGGTTTTTGTCTGAATTGCAATCCCAGGTGGATGCTTGGATGACATAGATATGGGGGAATCACTAGATGATTGCTCATTTGGAGTCCAATATTTAGAAATCATTGACCTCATTGGACACTTCTTGGAGGATATTTGAATAATTGACTACTCTGGTTGAAGTTCTCTAACCTAAGGCAAAGGCGGAAGAGGTGGGGAAGGCAATACTCTGATGCTCAATTGATGCCTCCTACCAGACTCTTGACAACCTAGCTAGCATTGTTGACCATATTTTTTTGTGACCCAATTTTTTCTATTACATACCATACTTTTCACTACACTCCATTTTTTTGGCCATGTTTCATAGACACTCAAAAATGTGGAGATTCCTCCCTCTTTTTCATACAGTGAATGGATGAGTTTTCTTGTCTGAGATTACTATCCAATTTTTTGACTTTTATGATATCTTGATATTTTATCACTATTATGTCGACATAAATCCCTTTCTTTTCATTTCATGATCATTAATTCCTAGTTCATAGAGGGATCACTTGGGTAGGAAGTGTGTCGTGTAAAATGAGTTCTTTCCATATCTGTGGAAAGCAGTTTGACTATAATAATGCCATGTAGTGTCTATCATGATAATTACATTGCCCTTTAGTTTAAGGTCTTTTAGATTGGACCGTATATTTTTTTTATTGAGTTATTTTATCTCTAACCATATGTTTCTTTAGTTTAATGTCTTTTAGCTTAGACCATCTATTTCTTTAGTTTAAAGTCTTTTAGCTCAGACCATCTATTAATTTAGTTTAAGGTATTTTAGCTCAGACCATTTGTTTATTTAGTTTAAGGTCTTTTATATCAAACCATATGTTGCATTAGTTTAAGGTCTTTTATCTCAGACCATCTATTTCTTTATTTTAAGGTCTTTTATCTTGAACTATATATTGCTTTAGTTTAAGGTATTTAGCTTAAACCATATGTTTCTTTAGTTTATAGTCTTTTAGATTATACCATCTATTTCTTTACTTTAAGTTATTTTAGCTCATACCATCTATTTGAGAATGGGATATGGTGTAGACATTCATGGAGTGACATAAAACACTCGGAGGTGCTGGATCCTACCTTGATTTTTGCTGAGTCTCACATGGATCGTAATGCCCTTTTTGTAGAGTCGCGTGATTGGTTGACACCCATAGGGGAATATATAAGAGCGATGGGAATGTATGAAATGTCAATCCAAGGGGTCCTTTGAATCCAGGTATCTTTTCCAATGGATATGGAAGATCTATAGAAGTAATATTTATGAGGTTGGAATACTAGGGATACAAAACCTTCTTGGGTAGTTGGGGTATGGATGATATAAATCATAACCTATGACTTTGATTCCATGAATAAGAGATGGTACATACATTCTAGGTATGTCCCTTAACATTCTAAAATTCCAGGTTCCATCACGGTGTTGCAAATTCTCACAAGGATCGAAGCTCCTTTATGGAAAGGAGAAGATTCATTTAGTTGGAAGGTGAAATCCCTTATACATCAGTAGAATTACAAGTGAAAGATGATCTCCACTTCTTTCTAAGGGATATGGAAGATTTTTGAAGACTCAAAATCTAGATGATGAAGTTAGATATGGGAAGAAAGCTATCTTGGAAGGGTTCTAGCACCCTAGGGTAACTAGCTCTTAAAATGAATCTCAATATCTACACCATGTGGTTTCAAATCATGAGATATAACCCATAAAAGGCTATGAAATGAAGTATAATAGTTTTTCCTTAGGAAGGGTTACAGAACACAGTGACTTAATGTCGAGGATATTAAATCCACTTGGATAGTATGGTACGAGGATTGTAAATCATGATCTGGGGCACTTGAATCTAGAGAATGGTATGGGAAAATCATACAGGGATTAGTTGAAACACATTGTGGTGTTGAGTGTTTTTGTGATGATTTCAGGGCTCATGAGAATTGTAATGTCCTTTTTTAGAGTTACTTATTTGTTTTATGGCCATAGGCGCATATGCAAGAGCCATGGGCATGCTTTTATAGTCCAGAAAAGGGTCCTTGAGTCTAGATATCATTTACAAGGGACATGGAAGGTTATGATGATTCGAGGCACCCCAAATCATGAAGTTTAGTTCATGAAAGATATAAAATCCAAGGAGGGTTTGAATTCCCTAAAGTTTATGTCACCACCTAGAGAATGTAATCTCATAGCGAGGAGGTGTGAAAAAATTTCCAAAAAAATTTCCTATACTAGTGGGTCCAGTGAGTAGAGCCTAGCTTTTACTCGGGTTATAGACCATATGATATTTTTAATTTTTATGTTTGTTCCCTAATTTTTTCCTAAAATCTGAGGATGAAGAGTTTAGTGGGTGGGGACTCAACTTCTTCTCAAGTTTCCCTTTGTGGTTTTTTGCCCTGACAAGTTTTTGTGTCTCTTTTGTTGGCAGTTTAAGTTCTTGCAATTTAGACCACTATGGGATAGAGTTTAAGTTCATATATCTTGACCAAAGAATAGACAATTTAGGGTCATGAATTTCATAGACCTGACATAAAGGATGTGACACAATAAGTTAATTGGGATATGTAGGGTAAAGAGTGCTCCAACCTCTTGTCAGTCATGGATATAAAATGATGTAAATCATGGATCGAGTTTCTTAGGTCATGAGTAATGATGTGGGATAGTCATAAAAGGATTGGTTTAGACACAACGGGGTGTTGAGTGCTTCTATGATTATTTTAGGGCAAACAAGAATTAGAATTTCCTTTTTTAGAGTGATTCATTTGGTTGACGGCCATAGGTTCATATACAGGAGAAATGGGCATGCATGCATAGTCAAGAAAAGGTTCCTAGAAGCTAGGTATCCTTTCCAATGTCCATGGAAGGTTGACGGTGGTCTAAGATTCTCAAGACATGAAGTTTGGTATATGGATTTGAGTTTCTCTTAAAGTATGGTGGAATCACCCCATACTCTGGTTGACCGAGGTAAGTCTCTTGCGGCCCTTTGATGAAGAGTGAAAAATAAGAGATGGTTTTCATAGTTTATTGTCATGTAGTGGGGGTTTGTCTGTGTCCATGCATTTTAAAATCATGTGGTAAGTATATTATTTTTTTTAGTTTAACATCATGTAGTAATGCTGTAGAAACTTTCATGAAAGGTGGTAATGTTGTGGTTGGGCCCAAAAAGGGAACTTAGGCATCACTATGTATCACATGAAAATGATAATCAAGCCACACATAGTTCTGGATGGTAATTCAATTTAATTTCTTGTGGTAAGGAAAAATCCCATATAGTATAACTTCATGTGGTCAAGATGAAATGTTCCATGTTGTTTAACATCATGCGGCATAGTTTAATGTCATGTCGCAGGGACATGTGTGGACAGTTTAGGGTCATGTGGACTGGGTCATAAGGTGGAGTTCCTATCTTGGGGTTGTGTGGCGTGGTGCCATGAATCAATATAATTTTAATGAAGGAAAAATAAGTCTCAACCACACCATGTAACATTATAGGAAGACTCAGGCCAAAGGGCCAAAAAGGTTCATGGTTGCAGCTCGACCTGAATAAAAAATGTCTGGGCGTCACTATATATCTCATGAAGATGATAATCAAGGCACACATAGTTCTAGAAAAGGAAATAATTTACGTAGGTATGACCCATACATATAGGTGGGAATTATTTCCATTTACAGTTATAGCTGGTCCTAGGATTGGAGATCTAGGCATCACTGTGTATCATGTACGGAGAGGAATCAATCTACACATAGTTCTTGAATTTCCATGTAGTTTAACGTAATGTGGTGAGGATAAATGTAGACCGACATGAATTGGTGGGGACATCATGTTTGGGACCAAGGATATAAGCATCGGTGTCACTACGTATCTCACTGGGATGAGAATCAAACCACACATAGTTTATGGTGGAATATGCAGTTTAATGTCGTGCAGCAAGGACATCGACTGTGTAGTTTAAAATCATGCAGAAAGGACTTATGGAATACCTTTTATGGTATTACACTCAAGAACATAATGGATCCATTTTGTACCTCTATGCCTTTATTGTGAGGGTAAGCCCTATCGTGATTCCGAAGCTCACATGAGCTACGATCGGTGTGAGAAACAAGGAGTGGCACAAGTTCCCCTGTAGTGTAGAGACAGAAAAGGGGTATAACATGGGAATTTTTTATTATATGGTTACTGGACCAAGATGTAAGATCAGGACGTTCCTATGTATCTTAATGGTAATTAGAATCTATCCACATATAGTTCTGGAGGGAACCATGTAGTTTAACGTCATGTGTAAAGTATGATGGATTACCCAGCGTGAACGGGGAGGGGAGTTGTGGATCTGTGAAGTTTAACATCATGTGGTAAGGACATTGGTTGTGAAATTTAATGTCTTGTGGTAAGTCAGATTCTATACAGTTTAACATCATATGGTTAGGAAAAGGCATTCCATGCAGTGTAACGTCATGTGCTAAGGATAAAATGTTCCACACAGTTTAACATCATGTTGTGAGGATGAAATAATGGGGCTTAATATCATGTGGACGCCCTTTTTCTTAAGATCTTATGCAAATTATTTCTTGAGAAATATCATATTGGTGGGTGGTGTGACATGATCCCCATCCTTGGTGGACAGCTAATAGGCTCCATTATGATAAACCTTATGTATTATGTAAGGTCTTTCCCACTTGGGATCCAATTTTAGAGGCTTCTTTCCCAATATCATCAGGGTTCTAAGAGACAACATCATTTCTCCTGGAAGGAATGAGTGGAGGTAAAAAAAATTATTAAAATCTCATTCAATCTGATTGTGGTGGACTTAAAGGTTTTTCAACGTGTGTAACATTTTCTCATCTAACCGTTCCAACTTATAAAACAATTTTTGCGACTATTAATCATCTGAGAGTTGTCGGGAAATGGATATTCGGAGTGAGGGAAGCTGAACTTATATGGGTATCACTGCCTCATCCTCATACACCCGTGAGTATGGTGTTGCTTGTATAGTAGTATTCTTGGTGGTATGCTAGTCCCAAAAAGCATAGGGGAGTTCATATGGACATGACTTCTTATCCTTATTCACCATATTCTAGAGTATGTTCTTTTAGGTATTATTAAAGGCCTCTATTTGTCAATTTTTCACTTCATGATAGAGGTTCGAGTGATTGGACTAAGTATTGCACTCCATGTAAAGATTCTTTCACTCCATGGAATAGTAATCGGTGTTGTTGTCCGTAAATATTGTGTGAGGGACTCCAAACCTAGTGATGATATGGGACTTCATGAATTTGATGATATTATTTGTCCTAACTTCATTTAGGGGTATCTCCTTATCCCATTTGGAAAATATGTTAGTGGAAATAAGGATGTACTTGAACTGCTTAGCAGTGGTCGAGGGATATGTCCCCACATCATCCATCCACTAAATGGGAAATGGATAGGAATATTTAGTGGTATGTAGTAATTCTAAGGTATGATGGATGAAGTTTTCATGGATCTCTCATGAATGAAATTTCATGGTGAATTATGCACCACCTTGTATCAAGGTTTTCCATTAATATCCCAACCTCCTGATTTGGGTGGAGAGCATGGTTCTAGATTGATGGGTATTTTAAGAGCCTACCTAGACTTCCACCATGATGGTGATAACTTCTCCTTATAATATGCACCTAAAGATAATTCCATCAAATACATGCATATAGAATATTTTTTTCTCATTTGGGACATTTTTTAGAGTGAAATTCATTGTCTGGTGCTGAATCTATTCCCTTATGGAATGATCTACTGGGATAGTCCCATCTCAAAGATAGATTATTATTGGATCCATACATAGAGGGGTGTTTATTGGTTCATCATTATCTAGGGAGTTTTTCACCTGATTTATCTCTTCCTTTCTGCATACGGTGACTGATGAAACCATTCTTCGATGTGTAATACGGAAGGTTTCTTCCCCTTGATCAGGGTTGGCCAAGACAATGATTGCATTGTCCAACACGTTAGCATGAGAATTATGTGATTGGAGAACATAATGTAGTGTGGGATCAAGGGGTAATTCTACCATCAATCCCCTGACATAGCTAGTAAGAGGGTTTAGTTCTTCCTTTTTAAAGGAATATTCACCATTAGTCGACATTATCACTAGTTATTAGTCCCCTTTAATATTTAAGTAGGATATTTGAAGCTATTGGTCTAGTTCCAATATAGCTATGTGGACTTGGTATTATGCCTCATTATTTGTGCAGCCTTCAGATAGTGAGAAATAGTAGGGAAAAATTGCTATGTCTGGGGACACAAATACAATCCCTAGACCAAATCGATTAATCTTTGGGTTCTCCATTATGGTATGGAAATGACTCCCGGAGGCATCATCAAATTACATCTCCCATGTTGGGGAGTGTCCTGGGTATAAAATACCTCTTCATTAGGGAGCTCGGTGTCTTCTAACATATTTTCTAGGGCAAGGTGTTCTATGAGGAAATTAGCTTGTGCTTTCCCTTTCACTGACTTTTGTGACACAAAACAAATGTCATACTACTACAGAATGACTGCCCATTGAGCCAAGAACCTAGTAAACATAGGGAGACAAAGATATACTCGATCATATCAATACGAGAGACTAAGTGTAACTTGTGGTGTTGCAATTAGTTCCTTCGATTTTTTACTACAAAGATGAGTGTGAGGCAGTTCGTGTCAACATCAAAGTATCTGGTCTCAATACTAATCATGGTCCAGGTAAGGTAGTAGAGATTGTTCTCGCTTCTCGTATAATTTTTATGCATGATTAGGGTTCCAAGTGATCATTCCATAGTGGCCACATATAAGATGAGTGGCCTCTATTCCACTCGAGGCATTAAAACTGGAGGGTGTAGCATGTTTTTCTAGAGTATTTAGAAGCCTTTATGAAAATCATCATCTCATTGGTAGGAGGCTCCCTTCTTCATTAACCTGGTGAAGGATAAAGCCTTACTATCCATGTTGGGTAAGAATCTATGAATGTAGGAAAGGTTCCTATGGATTCCCATTAGCTTTTTCAGGTTCCTGGGGTGATATTTTCAAAATAGAATTAGTATTTTCTGGGTCAAACTCAATTCCACGGTGGTGTACCACAAAGCCTAGTAACTTTCCTGATGTTACCCCAAAGGTGAATTTCAGTGGATTCATGTTTATACTATGTTATCACATCCTGTCGAATATTTCTTGGATATCCATGAAGTGATCACATCATTGTCAGAATTTAATGAACATCTCATCGACATAACACATGACTATCCTTACCAAGAATGGCTTAAAGATGTGATGCATGGTGCACTGATATGTGGAACCTGTATTCTTTAATTCAAAGGGAATAACCTGATAGCAGAATATCCCTTACGGTTCTCTGAAGGCAATGGTTTCTTTATCCTTAGGGGCCATCTTGATTTGATTATACCTTGAGTACCCATCTATGAAGGAAAGTTCCTATAATCTAATAGTTTCATCGATCAAGAGTTTTTTGATCAATAATAGGAAATCTTCCTTTGGGTAACGATGATTAAGGTCTCTGAATTCAATGAAGACCCTAATCTTCCCATTATTCTTTTTGAAAGTGGGTGATGTTGGCAATCCATATTGGGTATTTAACTTCTCGGACAATGTTAGATTCGAACAACTTGTCAAATTACACCTCTGCATTGGTGGGGGGGCTCCGAGGTACCTCCTTTCCTCCTTTAGGCATGTTGGAGTGCTTTCCCATGATTCTTGGCGGCATATATGTTCTTTATGGTGAAATGAACAGAATATTGAGTCTGACAACATTTGTGATGTCCCCTATATCCTTGTATTTAGCACATTCATCCTCCCATTCTTTATTTATAAGCGGTAAAACCATTTTTGGGTACATACTCATCATTATATAAGGGGTTTTTTAAGTTTATTTTGTTGACATAACCAAAGATTAATTCTTCATCCAATGAGGATTCCATTTTTTGGGGTGGTTACCATGATGTTGATTTTGAAGGGAATAAATCAAAGAGGGATAATTCCTACATTGGAGGAGAATATGACTCTTCCTATTCTACTTCATTCCACCGCTGGTGGTCACACCCACCTTTGGGAGGCGCATCTGACACCTATTTCTTGGGTAGTGGAGCTACTACTAGCCTGTGAAACTGTTCTCTCAGAGTGGTGTGTGCTCAATCAACTATATTCTGAAAAATACAGTTGTCAAATTTTTGTACATGTCTGGTTGGGACCTTCTTCCAATCATCCTATCCTTTTGGTTGGACCATGGTTATGCAATCAACTTTCTTTGGGGAATTATCAAACACCACTTTTACGAAATCGATCATTCCTTGAAGGATGTCTTTGAAGACGAAACAATTATGGATATTATGACCTAGCCTTTTGTGTAAAGGGGATTAATTAGGCCGGTGAGTGATTTTGACCTCATTGGGTTTCCTGGGTTTTAGAAGTATGATAAGGTTATTGTCCATGGATGTCGAATGACCCTGATTTCTCTGTGCTTCATTTGATTTTCAAATCCTGAAAGACCCTGATTTTTCTGTACTTCTCACTAAGGGTGATTCTGTGGTTTTCCCTGCTCGATAAGAGGTTCTGGTTTGTTTGAGGCCTTCCTGGGCATTTGGATAGGTTCCACTACTAGCTTAATAGTGACAGTTGTAGCTTCTATTTTTTCTGGTCTTTTTCTCTATGATATGAGCATGAGTCGATCTTTGGATTGGGTTCACTGAATATCCTCTTCAAGGCATTG
This sequence comes from Viscum album, assembly GCA_963277665.1. Classification (NCBI taxonomy): domain Eukaryota; kingdom Viridiplantae; phylum Streptophyta; class Magnoliopsida; order Santalales; family Viscaceae; genus Viscum; species Viscum album. Next base: position 1,460,954,991 of record OY728121.1, read on the forward strand.
TTCTATTTCCAAAAAATCATAGAATATTCCTAGATATTTCATTAGAATTAGGGGTTTCTACAACTCATCCCTAAGATTTTCAGCACAAAGTTCTAGAAGATTCTCTTATGAGAGAAGGATGCTGAGTGAATAGTTCAAACCCTTCCACCTTGATATGAAATTAGACACCCCCTCATTTTCACATTGTTTTCAGTTTGGAAAGTCAACTATTATTGTCTTCCTCAGCATAGAATTGAATTGGTAAAGTAATTTATGATAGAGGTCTTCCCATCCTAACACATATCCTATTGGAAGACTATTATACCAAATGAAGTTTGGCCCTGTTAGAGTCTATAGAAAACACATTATCTTGGTTTCCTCCTATTGATCTCAAGGGCCCATCATCGGCCCGCATCGGGACACGAAGTGTGTGAGATTCTATTTGGGGTTTCTTGCATCGTCAAAGGATGGGAAGGTAGGATTTTCAAAGTTGGGAAGATGTGGGGTATCATCAACCCATTCCAGGTATGGATCCCTTTCAGGCTGCACAGGCATGCACCATCCTTCCCTGGATTCCATTTGAGTAGCCAGGGACTCGATGACATTAAGTAGCTTAGGGGGAACCACTTCCTAGATCATCTCCTTACCATGGGGATTCGGAGGGGGTTGATTAGGTGGCACTATTTTTATCTCCTGTCAATTTTGAATTCATCCTAAGACTGAACATTTATCTTGATGGTGGGAGGTGGTCACCACAATGAAGGGAAGTCATGATCATTTTTTATTTCCTCATGCATGTGGGATGGTTTCCTAGAACCAAAGCCAATATGATAATTATAATCTTCCCTTAATGATGGATCATTTTCAGGAGGGAGAACATTTTTCTCTTCTTGGAGACAATATCTCGTGGGAATATTTCCCTTGAGTAACTCCTCATTAAGTTTTCAAAGATCTTTTATTTCACTCTCATATTATGATAATTGGTCCTCTGAGGAAGGAACATACCTCCTCATGGGAGGTGATCAAGATATTGTTATACCCTTCCCCTTGGAATCATTTCATCAGGGAGGTGACAAATCAATATTCATAATTTCTATGTTTTGGAGTTGCCTTTGGTTCCTGGTGCATGCAGCCTCATTTAGTGCATTCAAGTCACCAACCTCTCGAGGTATTTTTTTAGTGTTGTGACCTACTATATTTGTGCCATGATCATTATCTTCCATATTGATAGTGGCGACATTCGCATAGGCATATCGGAAAATGGTGTTCATTCTATTCCATTCAACGCAACATGATGATTCTTCACTGCTTCCATCAGGGTCATTATTCGAACCCTATGACTTATTGGGTCTTTTTGGATTGAGACCCTGATGGAACTTCCTCACTATGTGTTTCTCCCTCTTTGGTTTATTAATAGTGATCCTGAGGCAGTTCCCGGTCGAGGTTTGCGAATGGGCCCCAACCAACAGAGGTGTGTCTTGTTGTAGGTGGGATGTCGACTATTGATTCGTTTCTCCCAATCTAAATAAGACTAATTTCCAACTATGGTGGTGATTATGATGAAAATTACCATATCCCTATAGGGTGGGGTTTATTCAGGGCTACATTTTGCACTGATTGGTCCAATTGGATCCAAGGGCTTTGGTTGGGGATTTAACAATTCCCATGACAGACATGAAGATATAAATCCCCCTGACCCATTAAGGTGGGGTTTTTCTGGGATCACTGATGATATCTCCAGGGTCCTCCTAGAGGATGATGAACCTGGGGATGGTGATTGAGATATAAATTCTCTCAGCCCAGCGGGCTGGGGTTTTCTTGTAGTTTTTACTGATTTATCTCAAATACTCTTAGGAATTGAAGATCTGAGAGGTGGAGGTGGTGATAGATATTCCCCCATACCGGAAGGATGGGTATACTCTTGGATGGATGATACTTCATCTGTAATAATGGCCCGCTTGATGTGGCATAATTGTACTCATGTAGAAGCTGGGTACGATGGAAACCCGTGATAAGAATTATTTCTCACGGTAAGTTGTTTGGGTGATCACAAATTAGGACTCCATGTTTAAAATGTCTTCTTATTGTTTCAAATGGGTCATTTTGAAGTCCTATTGGCTATCCACCCTCTCTGTACATAATTTCTGGGCATTGTTGGAACAGAGGCATTTTGTTGTAGTGACCAACTAGCCTGAGCATTTATCAGTCCCTTCATCTCTCTAGAGGCTATAACATTGCAGGATGACATATCTAAAGTTATATACTGTTCCAAGGGAGTGTATAAGTGTAACTCTCCATACTATCCCCTTCCTCGAATGTGAATTCCTAACATAGCTTCAGAGATCATCTGTCGAAGTTTCATGATGCAATAGTGGCAAGCATGTTGCAGGTTTGCACTGTGCTTTTTCAGTTTGGGATCCAGGTCCATGGAGATAGCATCTAGGTCGAGCTAGAAACATAGTATCTTAATTGTCTAAATGTGACACTCGTATCAAGGATAAGGGAGATATTGATCCTTCAGTATCTAATGAGTAGACCACATATTCTTCTGTAGATAAGTAATGCACTCCTTTTCTATCTCATCTGTGATCTCATAACTAGAAGTAGAGAGAAGTAGAACATGATGGGGATGATTTTTCTGGCTAACTCTCTCCATATGTCAATGTCGGACTCCTCCTCATTATAATTACATGACTTCATATAGTTAGACCATAGAAGATGGATCCTATGGTTTCCTGGTGATGAGAATGGGGTGCTGCTAGATGTTGATGGGGAACCATATACAGTTGACCTTGGTGTTTTGGGATCCTCTCTGTACGAAGGTTGATGGGTTTGGTTCACCTCTCTATATAAAGATTTTTGGACAAAGGGAGGACTTCCTTACCCATGAGAGATGTCTTTGTGGGGAGGTTGACCATGGTGGATGTCAAGAGTAGATTTCTTGTGATCTATCTCCACACTACCATGAGGAGGAATATCATGTTAATGAATGTCTATTGCTTATTCTTTGATATAAGAGTTAAAGACCCCTTATAGAATTGAGAATGTGTCTCGAACAACCCTAAGGACACTATCATTGAGAAAATTAGGGGTATGGTCCACATTCTGTGTCGTGGTTTGAATATGTCGACCTACCTTTTTTAATTGTGCAAGAATATGAGCCTACTATGTGACAGTTGCTGGAACTTGTATATAACTATCAGGTGTCGTGGGAGTATGATCTCACTGCTGATAAGCTATTGGAATATGCCAATAAGATGTCTCATTATTTATGGGGATATGATCTTGTCCTGAGGCATGTTTCATTCTCACTTGGTGATCCTCAGTCAATATGGGAGTATGATATTGTTCTTGATCCTTTGGGACATTCCATTGGTCTTTCACAACAAGAAGATGAGCCTTCCCCGAGGCATGTGTTTCTCTCACTGAGTTGGTCCTAGTTAGATCAAGAATATGATTCTATTCCGAATATGAATTCCCCATCAGAATATGCCGATGGACCTCTGGAATGGGAGAAGGAATATGAGCCTTATCTTGTGTTGCTTTTGAATGATAATGGCATGGTTTTTCATTATCAGGAGGGATATTCACATTAATTTCGTGATCTGCTAGAGTTTTCCAAAAATATTCGCTGGTAGGAATATGAGCATACCTCAACTCTTGTGACTTTCTCACCAGGTTAGCTTCAACTAGAATGGGGATATATGCCTGATCCTGGCCCTTTTAAATATGTTTTTTAACTTTTTGACAGGCATGTGCCCCTATCCCGGGGCATGTACCGCTCTCACCTGGTTGACCCCGGTTAGAATGGGGATATAAGACTGATCCAATGCCTTTAAATTCATCATAATATACTAATAATTCACCTGGGTAGGAGAAAGAGTGTGTTCTCACTCTGGTACAACCACTTGTTCATGATGATCAGAGTGTTTTGATTTCATGTCTATACGGATAAAATTATGTGTATGTCCCTTAATCTACAACAGTTCTGGAATATAGTAGTGGAGTTCTTCAGCTATTGCTAAAATGTATTGGAATATTAGTAAGGTGTGTGTAGGGATATGAGCCTGTACATTTTCTACCTCCATGATGAACTGGAATATGTCTTATATTGAATTGGGGATATGAACCCACTTATGTCCTCCTTGTGCCAAAAAATTATGCCGATGGGCTTCGTATATGGGGTTATGAATATGAGCCCCCCCTAATTTTTACAGGAATATGCCCACAGACTTGTTCAGAGCGAGAAGGGATATGAGCATACTGGCCAGTCCCTATTTGATTATTCAGGAATTCATCGTTGATGGAAGCGTGGATATGCACCCTCTCATGGATATCCTACACCTTTATCCTCTATTTATTTTTCCCTACAGCATGTGCATGGGCGTCATAGGGAACTATGTATTGGATGGTACCCTTAGTAGGTGACTGAGAGGCACCCACAGGATGGTGTCAGCAACGACGGTTAGCAGGAGCCCTCCTAGGAAGCTCCTAAACCTGAAGGGAGCCATATCTGGCTTCCTAGTCCACTTTCCTCAGATACATAATGCAGCGATTATCATGCTTGGTGGATAATCTCCCAAAGCTATTGGTTGTGGTGATGAGGGCCACAGGTTTAGCGCCAGCCTTTCCTGGGCAATGCGGACTCACTGACCATCACATATGGAGGACTTTACATGTAGCCTCCATGGTCAGGATATTACCATATTAGTGGTACTCCCAAACCATCATATTTTCTACCTACCATTGGATTCTTCGTACAAGTGAGATTGTTTTGTGAACTGTGGAAGTTGTAGTTGTGAATTATTTGTAGGAATAAATGGTGGATGATGAATAAATCATATCAAATTGGGATGTTGAAGTAGTATTCGCAAATATATAGATGACAAAGAACAATGTTTCTATTCATTGTAGTATTTTAGGCATAATATGCTCAATTATATATGCATGGTTAACACATTTGTTATTTTATTCCCAATTTGGCCATTCCATTCATTTGGACATATCAAAATGAGGATGTAATTATGATAACCCTAGATATAGAGGATCATTTGTAAGATTAAGTCGGTCTTATTACTTTTTTATAGGGTTTTCAAAAAAAATGTATCATGAAACATTATAACCCAATCATTTTATCATTGGAGAGATTCACATCGGGTTCACCATTTTTATTTTGTTGGGAAATATGGTGTGGAATGGGTTTCTCTATTCATGTTCCCATTATCACTTTTCCATAAAACTCCCAATGGTTCCCCAATCAGTAGCTAGGTATAGTCCTTCTTTTTAGAGGTCGGTTGTCGTCTGGGTTTCCAGGCCCAGCGACTCATAGGGACTCACATTGATCCAGAGGATGGGAGGTCGGGCTCATCAGACCCTTTTTTGGGGGGAATTATTACCTACTCTAGGACTCTCCTATATATAAAATATGTGTTCATGAATCTATTCCTAATCCTGATACGGTACCAATTACCCTAATGAAATGAATTTAGGTAAATTATTTTTTATATGCAAAAGAACAAGATATCTTGGGTGATTCCATATGTATGTGTCTAAGGTTCTTTATCATTCTTTGGTAATAGGTAGTTTCTTATATGCTGAAACCATATAACCAAGTGCTTTGGAACATGCACCCATATGAGGAGGCAATTGATATTCCTGGGATGGTATTGATCCATTATGAGGCTTCCTAAAAATCTTGACTATTGTATGAATAAAAACCCACATAGTTTGTTTAATCCATGCAATTTTACATCATGAGAAAGGACTTATATGGGTTCTCTATGAAACCTTCGAGCTCGGGTCCCAGAGGGATGTACTAAATATCCTGAATATAGCAAGAATCAGGGTTTTCATAGTTCATTCTTTCAGGGCTTATATATTGGGGCCACCCGTGTCATTATGGAGACTCGTGGTGCAGATGAAATGATTACAGCAACTCCCTAAGCTCATGTGATCCATGATTAGTGTCAAAAACAAGGGATAGAAAGTAACCAATGTTATTTCTTTGGACAAGGGACTCATATGTTGGTCCCTCTATGGATGGTCAATATGGAGCTCAAGCCTCAGAGGGAGGTAGCCTACGTATCCTGAATATGAAAGGAATTAGAGTCTTCATAGTTCGTTTTATGTTAGGGAGTACACACTAAGTCTGACCTATTTATTGGGGCTTTCATGATGAGGACAGACATCATTTTCAAATCCTATGATGCCCTTTTGATCTATCCTTATTTTCTACAAGACGTCACAAGACCCAATTGGCACGTCCTAGGGTTCATCGTATGACCTGACAATACACATATGGAGAGTGTTTTGGGAGTCAGTGTGGCATAGCTCAAGGGGTGTCACGTGTCTTGGATGAAACCACTGGGAGACACTGCGAGACCTGGCCGACATGGATGGAGGGAATCACGAGTCTTAGATGATGTGAGAAAAGGGTTTCGTGGGGGCTTGGTTTTCATACAAAAAATTCTTTTGTGAGACTTGAATGATGTGATAAGGTGACATCATATGAGTCAGGTGATGTGTCTGGAGGATGTCACAAGTCCTGGGTGATAGACCAAGAGGGTTCACAAGATCAAAGCGGCACCCGCAGGGGCACTGTATGATGTGACCTAAAATGTCTAGAGGACTTTGTGTGTCTCATATGACATGATGAAGGGGTGTCATAAAATCTGGGCAACATGCCATGGTGTTATTTCATGTCTTCATATGACACATGCGAAGTGCATGAGGGGTTGTGATCATGTCTTTTTCTTAATCCTTTTGTCTCTGATCTTGGTTCTAACCCTTGTATTGTGAATTCCTTGGTTTCATTCAATTTTAGTCTCTTTGAGTCTCGCGTGATTTTGAGGACATGTGGTATGTTCTTAAAATGTCCTACAAGAAGTCCTTCATGTGATCTATGAGTGATCATGTGAACTACTTTATGTCTAGTGCATGATTACTCTGGTTATCCACAGATATATTACCTGAAGGAAAGTTGGTTGGTCAGGTGATTGGTTTCTCCAAGAAGTCTGCAGAAGTTGAGAGTTGAATCCTATAGAGCCTGGGCATCCGGTCGATTGAAAATCCAACGCTTTTTTTTGTTGGGGTGGGGAATTTATAGGCATCTACACCCCTGATACTTTTTGGTTTGTGAGGAATATCTAGTGTAAGTTTAGGATGGATTTGGAAATGGGTCTTGGAAATACGTGGTTTTTTGAGTCTCTACCACAAACTACTTCATGTTTGTTACCTAATTTTCAGTGATCATGAGTCTGCTTTTCCAACGCATCCTTCATCGAATTATTGTCGATTATCTAATACTTTTACGATCATATGATTGTGTGGAAATACCTCAATGTTGTTATGATGACATGTCTAAGGGCCTTCATAGGATTTAAATTCCTATGGGAAGACACTCATGATACCTTGGGTGACCTTTCTTGGGTCTCACGGGACAACACTGTGGGTTCACTGGGCGCATCGCATGCCTTTTAGTGACCACGAGTACCTCTTGCCTTCTCCCTTTTGATCCCCTCTATTTGATGTAACAATAGTTGGGAGTCATGTGAGATTTCATGTTTTTTTTTAGGGTATATATTATATTTTTTAATATGTGTTGCATGGACAATATGGGTCACACGGGGGGTGAATGAGCATTCCATGTCCTAAATACAAGGATGACAATCCAAAGGGCTTTCACGAGACAGGGCAGGCATGTCACAGAGGGCTTGTAGTACTTTGTGAGTCATCAGAGGCACGTGGCATGTTTTTCAGTGACCAAAAACCCCTCTTTCCTCCTCCCTTTTTGTCTAATTTGTTTTATTTTACAAAGGTCTAGGATCATGTGAGTTTGAATGAGTAGTATCTATGATTTTTACTCAATTCTTGTATGATGTCTCACTTGAGCAATATAGTTCATATGAAGAGTGTGAAAGCATGTAGATGATAGGTCTATCCTTCTATCCTTAGAGCATCGTGGGATTTCTTGGACATGTCCGAGGACTTCCGTGTGACGAGGATAAAAATCCATATGGTTTTTGTGAGGTGAGGTGAACTTTCATCCAAGATCTTGCGGTGTCTCATGGATCGCTTGGGGTGTGCATCGCATGTCTTTCAGAGACCACAAACCCCTATCACCTCCTTCCCTTTATCTCCTTCATTTTATATATTGAAGGCTTGAAGGTCATGTGAAATTGATTAGATGTCACCAAGGTATTTTATTCTTCCTAATGATGACTCAGGGAATGATCTTCATAACCACTGGGGGTCTCTTCCTTTATAATTTCATCCCTCTTTATTCTTGAAGGATTTGGGATGGATTTTTAGGCACCTACCACTGAAAAACCATACAGCCTGGGGGTGATCATTCGGTTGTCTAGGGATCCTTCGTAAGCGCAGGAAAGTTTTTTAAAGAGGGATCTTTCTTATTATAGGTTTTTTTTCTATTGTTGATCCTCAGGGTTGAAGATAATCTGGGATATTTCCTAACCATGATGATTTTAATTTTTTCTATATATTCTCCCTTATTGATTTATGAACTTTTAATCAATGTATTTTTTCCATGGTTACTTTTAATTTATGGTGTGAAGTACATAGATTTGTGTGTTTTTGTTGTAATGTCTCAATTATGAATGAATAAAGTGTCTTTAGTTTAGTTCATGTATTGTAGGTAACATTTTATAATCATGTTTAAATCCTTTTGAAATAATAGAGAAGTGTTCTTTAAAATTATAGACATAAATAAAAATAATAATAATAATAATGGCTCCAAAAGCACGTGGAATTATATATCCTAATGAAAACTGAGGATCTAGCTCATATTACTGCTCTCACCTTTGAATTCTGTCGATATATTCTAATGGTAATAAAGGATTAGGAACACACCCTTGTTCCAACCTATGAAGATTATATACAAATTCTAGAAGAAAATCTGGAACAAGCTTATACATCGATATTAACTGTCATGATCCATCCCCTGGGGCCCGTGTTGTGACTACCCCAAGCCCGCCTTCTATAGTTCAAGGGTTGGTGACTAGCACCAGAAGGGAATATCCCGAAAATGAGAAGTCATTTTCTTAAAAACATGTACACACACAGATAGGGAACACTGTGCACAAGTAAACACAATTAAATAAGAAAGGTAAAACCACAACTAAAAACCACCACTAAGTGTAAAAATGAGTACTGAAAGTAAAGTTGCCAGAATACAAGCCCAAATGAAATGGAAGTACAGCAAAAAAGGGAAAACAACTCATGAGGTTGTCCATCAGGTTTCCTACATAAAGGGTAGGTAGAGCTCATCACCGCAGCTCTCCACATCTACTGGTCACCTCCGTACACTGTCTGTCAATCACCTTCGAGCAACGTCAAGCCCTGACTCCTCAAGACTCAGTCTAGCTGTCGTCGTCTACACAAGACACAACAAGGTGCGGGCGAATCATGTGTAGGGGTGAGTATAAAAATACCCATTAGGGACCCCGAGACCCCCAATGGTCTCCCAAAATTCCACAAAGGAAAATCCACAAATAATTATCTCAATCACAAAGCACAAATCAAAAGACATCTCACACTAGGTAAACTTAAATACATAAGTACATATGATTAGTCATAAAGATAGATCATCTTATTATTTCAAGAGGCTCTGTTTATGACCCACACAAGATCTCTAGGTGATGACCCATATAGGATCGCTCAGTGCTAACCCACACAGGATCGATGGATGCTGACCCACATAGGATTTCTCGGTGCTGACCCACACATGATCGCTCAGTGCTGACCCACTGAGGATTGCTTGGTGCTGACCCACACAGGATCGCTCGGTGCTGACCCACATAGGATCACTCGGTGCTGACCCACATAGGATCTCTCTGTGAAGACCCACACAAGACCGCTCAATGCTGACCCACACATGATAGCTCTGTGTTGACCCACATAGTATTTCTAGGTGCTGACCCACACAAGATCTCTCGGTGCTGACCCACATGGGATCGGTCAGTGCTGACCCACATAGGATCGCTCGGTGTTGACCCATATAGGATCGCTATTCATTCTTCACATAACAGCCAACCACTAGATTCCCACACAATGAATGCTTGATTCCAATAGGATCCACTCCTCAATCCATCGGTCATATTTCAACCAGCATGAAGTCCCACGAAGAAGTAACCCAATGAAATGCCAAGTCATAATGGTTCCAACTCAACAGACAGTGCGTCTACTAGACACCCAGTCTGTAAGTTATAGAAATTTTAGTGCTGAGGGCCTAATTAGATTCGGGTTCAATCCAACCTAGTCTTCCTCTAATATTCTCCAAAACTCAAGTGGAGTATATCAAAATAAATGCCTCATCTTAAGGGTTCTGGTGCCACAGATGGTTCGTCAAACGGATGTCTAGTTTAAGAGATATTCCCATTTAAGTGTAACTGGACCGAAAGGAGTCTAGGTCTGGTCCGACCCGGTCGGACCAACCAAACCCAGCCCAAAGGGGCTGGGCTCAGCCCAGTTTGGCTGGTCCTAGTTCAGCATGTTGGGCCACAAGTTCATCCCAACCCACCTGGTTGGGCGCGGCCCACTGGGTCGCGGAATCGCAGAATCGCCCGACCTGCTAGTCGGGCATGGGGGTCCGCTCCCCACCTGAACATCTGAGCTATTTGGGTCTTCAAAGTAGCATCACCAGATGGTGCCACGCCACCTGGCCAGTCCACGTGGACCAGCCTTCTGCAGAACCTGCGGACCGCAGTTCCTCCCTCCACCGAGGGTCGAAGCCGCGGCCCTCCTCTGAGGTGCGCCGCCCGGCTCCAACACGTGTGACAAAGGTTGGCTACCCCTTTTCTATCGCGGTGCCTTTGGGCACCGCCGTCCCTTTTCAATTGGTGGGTGCTGGCCGCCGCCTCCCCCAGTCACCTACATCGACATGTCACTAAGGCTTCTGCGGGCCACCGGTGAAGCTCCGGTGGTCTGATTTTATTCATTTCTGCACCTATGGTATTCTCGTAATGGTGTCGATGTTGTGTGGCCCTTGGTTCCACCTTGAACACATATCATTCAGTTGTCCATGAGGAATGAAACCATTACTCAGATTGGTGGAGGGTCTGGGCCTTGTTCATTTGGCTCACACCCTCCGCATTAGCATAAAAAAAGGGAAGAATTTCAAGAATGAACAAATCTTAGATAAACAAAAAAACACCCATACCTTGAGTTCATTGGAAGTCCCTGTGAATGAGGAATAGTGTCCATGTTTGAGGTTTTTGAGAATGAAGGAGAAGGTTCAAGTCCTTTGGCTCTCATCGTCGAATACTCCAATGGTCGTCAAAGCTCCGTTCTATGTTGGTGGAAGACATCGTCGGCACTTCGTCAGAGGTTCCTCTCTTCAATTCCAAAAACCCCTGCCCGAGCTTTCTTTAAATAGAATAAAAGAGGAGATCAACCCACCACACAATTAATGAGGTTCATTAATAAATTTAATTAATGAACCTATTAATTCTCCCAATGGTGCAGTTACACCACCAAGTGTAACCATCCATTAAATGGTCTGACAACCCAGTAGTCCCGCCACCACCGCTCAATAGTTGCAAAGAAAGAAATAAAATAACTCATTGAGTTATTTTATTATTTTTTTGTAATGTCCAAGAAATAAAATTTTTCATCCGACCCTTCCTGGTCGATGTTAAGTTCCCCTTAAGTGAATCATGGCGTTGCAGATTCAACGGTGCTCTCAGATATTTAAACCAAGAACCGGTTCAAAAGATAGAAATCTCTGACTGTACGTTAACTGAAAGTACCTTAAAAAAAGTTCAAAAATATGTTTTGGGATCTCTAGGCCTCTGAATCACATGCCATCAATTTTCACAAACTCATAATAATCCCAAATAATTAAAAACGATATAGAAAAATCTGGGTCTTTACATTCTCCTCACCTTATGGATTTTTGTCCCCAAAATCCATAACAAAACTAGGGAAACAAATGGGGGTATTGAGCATGTATCTGAGCCTCCCACTCTCATGTTCTCTCTGGGAGGTTCCCATGCTGCCATCGAACCCACACCAGAGGAATCGACCACCCACGAAGGACCTGCTCTATTGATCCTCTATCTCCACCAGGAACACCGCAAACGTCGCCCCATTGTCGATGTCCACCTCACCCCAGTTGATAACGTGTGAGGGATCATGAATGTACCTCCTCAACTGTGAGACATGGAAAACATTATGCACCCAGTGAATCTGTGAGGGAAGAGCTAGATGGTACACCACCTCTCCTACTCTGATGAGGATCTAGAAAGGTTCGACGAACCTCAGAGATAGCTTGTCGCCCCGGCCAAATATCTGCAATCCTTGTCAGGGTGAGACCCGTAGGAAGACATGATCTCCATCCTCGAACTCCATGGGTCAGCATAAGACTTCTTCCAGCTTTGTGCAGTCTTCATCCACTCTTGGATGATCTTCACCTTCTCAGTGGTAGCATGTACCAACTCCGGACCCATAAGTGCGGACTCTCGTGGGTCTGTCCAGCATAGAGGTGATCTACATGGTCACCTGTACAAGCCCTCAAATGTATCCATGTTGATGGTGGAGTGATAACTATTGTTGTATGTGAACTCCACCAGTGGCAGGTGGTCCTCCCAACTGTGGGAAAAATCTTGGATGCAAGCTCGAAGCATGTCTTTGAGGGTCTGTATGGTTTGCTCCATCTGACCATCTATCTGAGGATGAAAGGCGGTTCTCAAGCATAGCTGAGTCTTGAATTCCTCTTGTAATCCCTTCCATAGTCAGGAGGTAAAACAAGCATCGCAATATAATACAATCATCGATGGAACCTCGTAAAGCCATACAATCTCATGTACGTAGAGGCGTCTCAATCCCTTTACTGATCCCTACTCTTGAATGGGTAGGAAGTGGTCCAACATGGCAAGTCGGTCAACGGTCACCCAGATGGAATAGTTTCCCCTGGACATACATGGTATCCATGTCATCCCACTTCCATTCCTTCACCTCAAGTGGTTGTGCTATGCCTGCTGGAACCTGATGCTCGGCATTCACTTGCTGACAAATCAGGCATCGTGAAATGAACTCTGCCATTGCTTTCTTCATCCCTGGCCACTAGTACTAATGTCAGAGATCCTAATACATCTTCACCACACCTGGATGTAATTCTAAACGGGATGTGTGGAACTCCCTCAACACCTCCTCTCGTAGCATCACGGGTACCATGGTGCGTCCTCTGAAGAGGAAGACGTGCTCCCCAGATTTAGAAAATTCTTCAGGAGCCCGTCTTGAGAATATATGAGCATGTTGGGTCTCGCAGTCCACATCCCCAAGTTGTGACTCCAGAACTTGCTGAAGGAGTGGGGGAGTTATAGTCATAGAATAGAGGTAAGCTGCTCCATCACTATCCACAAAGGATATCTGTAACACGGCTAGTTACTCTATCTCCTCACTTAGAAACTATAGACCAGACCTCCTACTGAGTGCGCCTGCTACTACATTCCCCTTCCCAGGAGTGTAGAATATCTCAAAGTCATAGTCTTGGAGGAACTCCAATCATCGTCGTTGTCTCATGTTCAGGTCCTTCAATGAGAAGATATACCTGAGACTCTTGTGATCAGAGTAGATAGTAAACCGTTCACCCATCAAGTAGTGTCACCACATCTTCGAGGAAAATAACACTACTTCTAACACCAGGTCATGGGTAGTGTAGTTATACTCATGTTTCTCAATAGCCATGAGCTATAGGCGATAACTGCTCACTCCTGCATCAGGAAACATCCTAGTCCAATCCCTGATGCTTCTCAGTAGACTACATACCCAATTCCCTCTTCCTGTAGCCTTAATATGGGGGCACTCATCAGTCTCCGCCTCCGCTCTTGGAAACTCTACTGACACTTCTTCTTCCACAACAAAATTTGTCCCTTCTTTGAGAAAGCTAACAAGGGTGCTGCTACCCTGGAAAATTAAGGTACAAATCTCGAGTATTACCCACCCAATCCCAAGAAACTCTGCACCTCAGTCACACAATTGGGTGGATCCCAGGAAATCATTGCCTCTATCTTTTCCGAACCCACTATAACTCCAACCTCCAAGATAATTTTCCCTAGGAAGTGGACCTCATGTATCCAAAACTAGCACTTCGAGAGCTTTCCATAAATATGGTTCTCTCGGAGTGTATCCAAAACTATCTACAAGTGTGTGGAATGGTCCTACTCTATCACCGAGTACACCAAGATGTTTTCAATGAAGACCACAATAAAGTGATCTAGGTAAGGCTAGAAGATCATGTTCATGAGTCCCATGAACACTTCCAGAGCAATATTCAAGCTGAAAGGCACCACCAAGAACTCATAATGGCCATAATGATATCTGAAGGATGTCTTCGGTATGTCCTCATCCAGTACCCTAAGTTGGTGATAGCCTGATCTGAGGTATATCTTCGAAAACCACCATTCTCTCTTTAGTTGGTCGAAGAGATCATAAATCCTTGGTAGAGGATACTTTTTCTTCACGGTCACCTGATTCAGGTGCCGATAGTCTACAAAAAGCCTCAGAATCCAATCTGCCTTCTTGGCGAACAAAATCGGGGATTCCCATGGAGAAACATTGGGCCTTATGAACCCCTTCTTATGCAAGTCTTCCAACTATACCCTCAACACACGAAGTTCCATGAGAGCCATCCGATATTCTGGTGTAGATATCGGTGTCGTCCCGAGGTATCGGTCGATGTAAAAGTTTACCTCTCTATGAGGAGATAGTCCCGGAACATCATTAGGGTAGACATCAGCATACTGGTCCACCACAATAGGATAGATCAGACTCCTCTCATCCACAACACTGAGGGTGAGGCTTGACAACTGAGGAATAATTGGTTGCGCCCTCCTTTGAGAAATCCCATCCAGTGCTGCAAAGTTTTACTTCTCACCCGTGAAGAAAACATGTTCTCATCCTTGCAGACACACCACACTCTACCCCTAAATCAGTCGATCTGAGCATGGACTGTGGATAGCCAGTCTATACCCAAGATGACATCGTAAGGCCTTGACACCACTACTATAAGATCCCAGTTTAAGCTCTCGCCTCCTAGAGTGAGCTCACACTGCTTACACCAATGTTTAATTTTTGAAACCTCTCCCATAGGAGTCTCTAATCGTAAGAATCGAGCCAATGGTTCCATCGAAATCTCTGACCTCCGAATGAGTTTCGTGGAAATGAAAGAGTGATTGGAACTTGTGTCTACAAATACTGTAGATTGGGTGGAGTAGACACAGATAATACCTCTAATCATCTCTAGAGAAATGTAGTTATAGGCCTCTTCCACCTAAAGCTGATCTCCCCCATGTCCACCTACTCCCTGTGGTCAGGGTGGACCACCTGGGGGTGGTGGTGGTAGTATCTCAAACTGTTGCCCACCGCTTGTTGCATGGTCTGCTCCTCTGCCACGTCTGCCACCCTATAGACCTCCTCACTCAAACCATGGTTGTTGTCTCAGTGGTCCCTCAACCATCTGTTGATCGTCCATGTATGGATTCATACAGTTAAGAGCCACGTGTCATTTTCTTCCATAAGAGTAACAGACTTTAGCACTCAGATGACCTCATCTGCCTTGAAAGCTCCGCACCTCCGACCCTACGTCCTAGGGTCGTCCTTCAGAAGGTCTCACCGGCTTGAAACATTACATCATCTGCCTACTTCCAGCTATAGATGACTCCGCTACCTATCGTCTGGTGGTGGCTCTCACCATCTATGCATGCTCAACTAATAATCTCTCCACCAATAATGCTCGCTCAACCATTCCAGCCTACGTTGGGATATTGAGCGATATCATCGACGCTTTGATCTCCCACCAGAGACCCTGCTCAAAGGTTTGGGCCCTAAATAATGGGTCTCGTACCATGTCGGTGGAGTAGCGAGAGAGTTCAATGAATCTCTCCGAGTACTAGTTCACTGTCAGGTTTCCCTTCTATAAGTGCAACAGCTCCTGGATATGCACTGAGCATAAAGTCGCTGGTACGAACTCCACCCTAAAGAGGGTTGTGAAGTCCAACCAAGAGAGTGTCGCCTCCTCATGTGTCTAGAGCATCAGACTCCACCATATCCTTGTTGTTAACTGGAAGAGGCTAGTATCTAGGATCACCATCTAATCTTCTGGTGTCTCAAATAAGCGAAAAACTCATGCCACAGCCTCTATCCAGCCCTCAGCTACCTGGAGATCTGTCTCACCTAGAAACCTCAAAGTCCTCTATCTCTGGAACTCGTGAAATGTGCCCATTCAGCATTCACGGTCTGCAAGTGGGGCTGGAGGAAACTATTTACCTATGAGTGGTGGGGCTCCTGTTAAACCACCTGAAGGTTCCATCACCGTAAGAGGTCCCTACACTGATGCCTCATCGCTCGGTGGGCCGTCACCGTGATCTCTCTCTCTAGAATCCTAGATGACTGTCTACGTGGTGGCATCCTGAAAGAAAACAGGTGTGCCACATTCCATAAGTTATACCTGGTGAGATGACTCAAAGAGATCAAAATAAAAACAAAATTTTCAAAACACACTAAAATAGTGTTTTTTTGTACCGAGTAGGAAATCATAATTCAGGGTCTTGATGTATGGATATGTCGGCCTCCGCACCAACACTGGACTCCCCAAAATGAAACCCAAACTCAAGACACTTAACACTATTACTTCATTGAAAACATAGACTCTTAGTTCTTCTGGTAGAACAGACCCCCTTTGATACCACTTTGTCATGACCCGTCTCCCAGGGCCCATGTCGTGACTACCCTAATACCTCCTTCCATAGGACAGGTGTTTGCGACTAGCACCGGAAAGGCATATCCCTAAAATGGAGAGTCATTACCTCAAAAACCTTTACACACACAGACAAGGCACATTGTGCACAAGTAAACACAATGAAAGAAGAAAGGTACAACTACAACTAAAAGTCGTCATTAAGTGTAAAAGTGAGTACTAAAAGTAATGAGGCCAGAATACAAGCCCAAATTAAATGGAAGTGCGGAAAAAAGGGAAAACAGCTCCTGATATAGTCTGCCATGGTTCCAACCTAAAGGGTAGGTACAGCTCATCACCGCAATTGTCCACGTCTAGCGGTCACCTCCGTACACCGTCTGGAAATCACCTCCAAGCACCGTCAAGCCCTGACTCATCAAGACGTAGTCTATATATCCGTCATCTACACAAGAAACAACAAGGTGTGGGCGAAGCCCATGTAGGGGTGAGTATAAAAATACCTAGTAGAGACCCAAAGACCCCTGATGGTCTCCTTGAATTCCAAAAAGGAAAATCAACAAAGCATGATCTCAATCACAAAGCACAAATCAAAAAATAGCTCACACTAGGTAAACTTAAATACATAAGTATAGATGATTAGTCATAAAGATAGATCATCTTATTTTGTCAAGAGGCTCTTTTTCTTACCCACACAAGACCGCTTGGTGCTGACCCACACAGGATCGCTCAGTGCTGACCCACACAGGATCCCTCGGTGCTGACTCACATAGGATCTCTTGGTGGTGACCCATAGAGGATCGCTCAGTGCTGACCCACACAAGATCTCTAGGTTCTAACCCACATAGGATCACTCGGTACAGACCCAACACTAGATGGCTCAGAGTTGACACACATAGGATCGCTCAGTGCTGACCCACACATGATCTCTATTCATTCTTCACGTTAGAGCCGTCCACTGGATTCCCGCACAAGGCACACTTGATTTCGGTAGGATATGCTCCTCAAGCCATGGGTCATATTTAAAAAGGCAAGAAATCTCACAAAGAAGTAACCCAAAGAACCACCAAGTCATGAGGGTTCCAACGCAATAGACAACGCATCAACTGGATTCTTGGTCTATAAGGTATAGATATTTTAGTGTCAAGGGCCAGGTTGGATTTGGGTTCAATCCAACCCGGTCGTACTCTAACATTCTCCAAAACTCAAGTGGAGTATCTCAAATAGAATGCCTCAACCTAAGGGTTCTGGAACCATAGATGGTTCATCAAATGAATGTCCAGTTTAGGAGATATTCACATTTAAGTGTAATTGGGCTGAAAGGGGTCTGGGTCCGGTCCGACCCGGCCTGCTACGCCTAGCCCAAAGGGGTTGGGGTTGGACCGATTTGGTTGGGCTTGGTCCGGACCACTAGGCTGCAGGCTCGGACTTCTGGCTATGGGCTAGGGTCACTGGTTCATCCCGACCCATCTGGTTGGGCGTGGCCCACCGGGCCGCGGAACCACCTGAGTCGCTTGGCCGCAGGTTCGGCCCAGCCCAACCAGTTGGTCATGGCCCGCTAGGCCACGGAACCACCCTGACCACTATCCGGGCACAGGGGTCTTCTCCCCTCCTGAATGACCGAGTTGTTTGGGCCTTCAAAGAAGCGGCGTCGGATGGTGTTGCACCACCTGGTCGGTCCGTGTGGACTAACCTTCTGTAGAACTCATCGACCACAGGTCTGCCCTCCGTTGTGGCTCGAAGCTACGGCCCTCCACTGTAGTGTGCCACTGTAGTGCACCACCCGGATCTAATGTGTTCCAAAGAGGTCAGTCACCCCTTGTCTGACGGGGTGCCTTCAGGCGCCGTCGTCCCTTCGTGGCTGGTGGGTGTCGGCTGCCGCCTCCCCTGGTCACCAGCGTCGTCGCGCCGGTGGAGCTTACAAAGGCTACCAGTGAAGCTCCGGTTGTCCGATTTTATTCCCTTCCTTGCCTATGAGATTCCAGGTATGGTGACTATGCTTCATGTCCCTTGGTTCCACCTTTCTACCATATCTTCTGATTTTCCACAAGGAACGCAACCAATACTAAGGTCGGCCTAGGGTCAGGGACTTGTTCGTTTGGCCTATGCCCTCCGCGTTAGCATAAAAACAAGGGAACCATTTCAAGAATGAACAAATCTTAGACAAACAATGAAACCCCCCACCCCCTACCTCAATTTCATTGTAATTTTCTATGGATGAGGAATGAGTGTCCACATTCTAGCGTATTGGGGATGAAGGAGAAGGTTCACGTCCTTTGGCACTCATCGTCGAATCCTCTAACGGTCATCAAAGCTATGTTCTACATTGGTGGAAGACATCGTCAGCACTTCATCAGAGTTTCCTCTCTTCGTTTCCAAAAACCCATTCCCAAGCTTTGTTTAAATAGGAGAAAAGAGGAGATCAACCCACTGCATAATTAATGAGGTTCGTTAGTAAATTTAATTAATGAACCTATTAATTCTCCTAACGGTGCAGTTACAAAACCAAGTGTAACTGGCCATTAAATGTTCTGACAACCCAGTGGTCCCTCCACCACCACTCAACAGTTACAAAGAAAGAAATAAAATAACTCATTGACTTATTTTATTACTTTTTTTGTAAATTCCAAAAAATTAAATTTTTTGTCAGACCATTTCTGGTCAATGTTAAGTTTCCCTTAAGTGAATCCTGGTGCTGCAGATTCAATGGTTCCCTCAGTTTTTTAATCCGAGTACTTGTTCAAAAGATAGAAATTGGCGCCCATATATTTACTGAAGGTACCTTTAAAAAAGTTCAAAAATATGTTCCAGGATCTCTGGGCCTCGGAAACACGTGTCATCAATTTTCGCAGACTCATAATAATCCCAAATAATTAAAATATATATATATTGAAAATATGGGTCATTAAAATAACTCATACTCATGAATATCAATAACATATCCTGATAATAGCTCAAGATCAGGCTTATATCAATGTTCCCATTCAGACTTATGAATCCCACTAGCATACCTTGATGAAAATAGAGGTTTATTCTCATATTATTTCTCACAACCATGAAGTTCATAATTATATTATAAAATATGAATTTTGTCATTATATATTATTAAAAAATTAGGAACATGGTCATAACCTTAATCCCACTCCTAGCCTTAAATATTATCATCATATCCTAATGGAAACTCAAGAGTGATCTTGTATCCCTATCACCTCCCATGAAATTCATGAGTAAGTTCTGATAAAAGATTATGAGTATGCTCATATCCTTTATTCCACCCAAGAAGTTCATTTTCATATCCCAACGGGAAACCAGGGAGCTAGCTAGTATAGATCCTACTCATGAGGGTTATTCCCCAAACTACGTGATCATAATTAAAATTGAGTTTTTATCCCTGATCACCCAACCTAGAATGTTTATAAGGTGGTCTCACCATGGGAAATCTGCACTCTAGGAGGATCTCTCTTTCATTGGGGGCATTAACATCATTCGGGGTAATCAACATATTTTGATAGTGGTTTTGAGGATTTTCTATCTTTTCATCAATGGGAGAAGGAATCTATGGATTTGAAGCACCTCCTCACAATTTGATGATCAAAAACTCTAGAGGTCCTCACTAGAGTACCCAAAACAAAGTTCCACCAATGGTAAATGTAAATATTCTTCATGAAGGTCCTCCCCATGACATCATTAGTAGAGGTCCTCCCCATAGCCTGAAGAAAAGTTGGTAAAGAGGTCCTCTTTGAAAACTCTTCAATAATTGATGGTCATGAAGGTCATCCCCATATAAGATGATCAAATAGCTATATAGGTCCTCCCTAGATCATGTTTTGTAGATGTTATTTTTAATGATAGACTACATGAAGTTCCTCTCCATAAAGACAGCCAATAAATTGATAACCTGTAAGGTTCTCTGTGAGGCATATGTTATAGAGGTCTTCATTATGACAGAGCATTAATAGAAAATAGAGGTTCTCCCCATGATGGTAAATCAATAAATATTCAAGAAGGTTCTCCATATAGTGTTCATTGGTAATTACCTCATAAAAAAGGCTAATCTTCTCGATATGAAGGTCCTCCTCATGTAAAAATTTCTCTGAGGTTTTACTCAAATCGAGAGGTACTTGAAAAACCATGTCTAGATATATCAGGTGCCTCGCCATCAATCAATGGTGTATCATCCTGATCAAATGGTAATGCAGGGCTATTATCATCATCTATACCTCCCTTATATCATTTACCCTTTGAAGTAGTTGAGAACATTCTAGATGATCCTACTCATCTTTAAAAAGAACTATCGGAAAAACATTATGGTCAAATCAATTTAAATCAACCCTCATATAGGATGAGTAAAACTGAATGGCCATATGTAAAGAGATATATTAAGATAGAATATTGATCTTTGTTTCCCTTTTAACTCCCTGGTATGACATTCTAGTGGCATTAAAATGGTAATGAATCCCTTGTTTTTATAAAAGGTTTTGGTAGAACCTCCATCATCTCCAATCCAGATACATATCTTATATAGAGTACAAGAATTATGTTAAGTCAATAAAATTTATTTACCACCAAATTGATATAGATACCTTTTTTATGACCTGGGACACTATGTTAGGAAAACAACATGAGTGTCTCTAACATGACGTTATAAGTTTTAAAGTGATTCTCTAATAATTTATGATACCCATCCTAAAATGTGTATTAAAGGGTGGGTAGAATACATATATCTTCACTTCTATTTAATTATTGGCCAATATAATTCATCGGTGAAAGTGTCTTATAATTTCATCACTTTATGATGAGCCTTGGGCTTGAGGTATACATATTATAGTTGGGTTTTTCAATGAAATATAATCATTTTTAAAGCTCAAAATCAATGTAATCGGTGGGAGTTCTCTATTTATAGTCTCATATATCAATATCCCATGAAAGTGAAATAATCCTCTCATTTTAGGAAATCAAAACCAATAATCATGGGATATCCCTTAGTAAAAAAATCCAATTTCCCAAAAAATGTGTTGCATCTAGATCATGATAAGATAGAGACCAAAAAGTATAATAATGCAACAATGATATCTTTTTCATTTTAATTACTATAGAAAACTAAAATGTGTATCTAGGGAAATTTTTACAACCAACACCACCCCAAGAATCATCAAATCTATATCAGGGATAGGGTTTCACGATAGTATAATAAAACCCACCCCATCCAATAGGATTGGGGCACTATTACTTCCACCTTATCTGAGGTAGTTGGCCTTCTATAGACTGAAATCATGGGAAGTTCCCTTCTGGTTTTTTCTACTTTATAATTCATATCCTTTTCTAGGAGAACATTCAGTAATGTCCCTTAGGGACTCTCTTAGGATCACCATATATAAACCACTTATAGGGGAAATAAGGAGAGTGAGAGAAACCTTGAAAGGTCTTTAAATTACAAATATATGCTAAAAAATAGATATCAAGGAGGATTATGATCCATCCCTTCAGAAATATTTAGAGTATTGAAATTACCCTTACTATTATGATGTTGATGTTGATATGATACTCATCATGTGATCTACATTAGTGAATATCATTATCATCATCCATATTCATGTCACCAAGAGAAATAACCATATGATAACTTCATAGAATTTACATAATAAAAATATATAAATTTTTATGTGGTAAATATAAAAAAAATAAAGAGAATATTATTGTGGGGTTCATGGGGATTTTCTATATTAAAAAATATGGAACTATTCTTGGGAAAAAATCAGGGAATAAAAGGATTAGAAGAGGAGAGAGAGAGAGAGAAGGTGTGGCTATTACTTAATCTATTAAAAACATCTATTTATAGAAGGAGTGTATTTTTTAAAGAAGTAAAATAAAATGGGCCGCACTTGAAGATTTGGAGTAGAATAAGGAAAGAGGAGAATGATAACACCCATGTTATTTTGTTGTTTCTATTATATTCTTGAACAAAACTATAATAATCTACTACATTGCTTTATTTTTTGTAATTATTTGACTCAAATAAGTGTGAAATTATTCAAAAATATGAAGTTATATTATGATTAGTAGTTCACATTTATCAAATATTTTTAGTACGTATAGTGAAGAGTGTTATATCTTGGAACATCAACACACTATGTACATATGCTCCTTGAACTAGCCTTTGGTTTTGAACCAAGTAAAATACCATGTCTCTAATTAATTTCCTATATCTAAATGTTTTTATTGATGATAAAAGAAAAAATAATTGTGTTTTTTTTTACATTATAGAAATATCCTGAAGGTTTAAAATAAACTAACACCCTAATCCCCCTCCCCCTTTTAGGGTTTGTTTATTCTTTAGGTTGAAACTAGTGGTAACAAATCCATGATTTTTGGGAACTAAATCAACCTTCTTTGGATTAACGCTATTTAGAATGTAGTAAATAAAAATGGTATTCCTTTATTTTATGTAAAAAACTATTAAATATGGAATAACATAATGGTATCACACTTAAGCTCTCTTAGACCAGAAGTTTTCTATACTAATGTTCATAGAATACATGTTAGTGATGCTTCAGAATTGTCTATGATTGAAGGAGATAGATAGTTTCTCAATAAAAACATTGAATCCCAAAATTATTTGGATGGGAAACTAAAAAATCAGTTTTATATAAAGGTGATGGTTCTTAATTCTCCAAATACTATGTGGGATAAGTTGGATAATATTTATAAAAGTGATAGCATGGTTAAATAAGTAAAACTTTATATTTTACACAAAAATTTGTATAATATAAATATATATCCAAATGAAAATATTGATGGGTTCTTTAATCACATTATTGAAGTGGTTGGATCCATCTAAGGTTTTGGTGAATAAATAAAGAATGTAAATGTGGTGAAGTAAATTTTGAAGAGGTTACCACCCCTTTATAACCCAAAGGTATATAATCTTTATGAAATAAAATTAGTTAATCTATCATTGGATGATTTTAATAATAGTTTAGTGGCCTATGAAATGAGATTTAATCCATATAAAACATTAAATCATGTGAATAAATAAATTTCATTCAAATACATGGAAAATATTAACATTTCTAAAACTAAAAGTGAAGAGGAATATGTATATGATGAGTTTCTATATTTGGTGGTAAGGAAGTTCAAAATTGGAAAAGGAATATTTAAACATAAGATACCCTTGGATTAATTTATATGTGGCATGGTGTAATACATTACAATAAGGTATCCTAAGAAATTTTATGGTGTTGAAAGTGTGGGGGAGCCATATAAAATACATTAAGAAATTTTTCCCTAAAGAGGACTTCATAACAAAATTTATTCTATAAATAATCTCTTGATAAAGAGTCATATAAGTAAGAAAGAATAATTTGGGAGAAGAAAATGAATCTAAACCATCAATAAAAGATTACATGATGGATAACATTGAGAAATTTGATTCTAAAATATATAATGGAACTCAAACTGAGGGTATTTGGATCTCAAGTTAAAACTTGAGGGAGATATTGAATAAAATGTTATTACAATAAATAAAACCAAAAAATTAGTGAATTGTTAAAATAATAATAAAAATATAGGTATTAACTCAAGGATAAGATGGATTCTCTATAGAATGAGGTTAAAGATAAATAAACTACTCATTAAATATTAAAAGAGGTTACGAGTTCAAACTAATAAATAAAGTGAAAGATAAAATGATTTATTATATTAATGTTTGTTTATAATAAAGAGATAAGATAGTTGAATCTCTTGAAAACGAATTGGTTAATTTGATAATTAAACTTGAAACTGAAATAAATTTAGGTGATCTAAAGAATAAATGGTAGTTTGTAAAGTTCTTAAATGTAAAAAATTGGAAAGATACAAATGAAGCACTGAATTTATTTAGATAATTATAAATGATCAAAGTACCAGGAACATGAAAAGTGTATATTTGGTTGTGATATTGATACATCAATGAATGTAACAAAAAAATATCATAAAGGGAAGAAAAATATAGAAGATTTTTCTTATAATCATAGGAACAATAAACAACCAAGAAATTTCTAAAAAATTGGAAACATATAGAGAGGTGAAGGTGGAAAGATATTTCCCCTTATGGAGTTTTAATTTTTCAACTTCCTTCATCATACCATGTCCTACTATGAAGAGGATATGATTTATTTTGATGGAGAATAACATGGGATTCGAGCAAGAAGGATCAAACTATATCCTTCATCACAAAGGAGAAACTCTTTTTATGGACACAATTTTCACTACTTTAACTTTAGATACAAATCAATTAATTTCAAAAAAATAAATAGTGAAAATAACTACCATAGATACCAGAGGAATATGAGTTTAGGGAAATAAAATTTTATTCCCCTAAAAAATAGACACTCCCCATTAGAAGAAGAAGAATATGATAATGTTTCTAATTCTCTATAAAGGAAATAAATTCCACCATGTATCTAATTCAATTGGGTCACTCTTGGAAAGAAAATTCAATGAAAGGGAAATAAAACCTAGTTTAAGTTTTATTCAAAGTAACAATAAATAATAGTACTAGGATCCTAAATAGTGGGTGTTTATCCCATATGATTGGAAATGTGAATATTCGAAAGAATTTGAAAAGGATAGTTTATGGTACTATTATTTTGGAAATAATGGAGATTTAAAAATAAATGGTAGTAACAAGACATGACTAGTAAGATATGAACTCAAGAACATAGAATTATTCATTATGAATGGCCCGAGACAAAACCTTATGAGCATGATTCGTCTTTGTAACTATGGGTTGAAGGTTCTAGGGCACAGAGAAAGCGGTTCATCCCATGGCCAACAATATTTTTTCATTAGTTTCTTAATATTTATCCTACAAAATAGATGAACGAAAACCCTAGAATCCTCAAGATATGATCTTTCATTTACAATTTATAATTAATTTACTAATAATAATTACCTCTTGTCTTGGAATTATTTCTATGTTGTTGAATAGGTTGAACACTCTTGTAATATCTTCGTTTCAATATAGGATTCATGTAAATAATATTTCTATTAGTATCCACACATGATCCATGAACCTTAGAATGTCACATATGGAA
Organism: Viscum album; assembly: GCA_963277665.1. NCBI lineage: Eukaryota > Viridiplantae > Streptophyta > Magnoliopsida > Santalales > Viscaceae > Viscum > Viscum album. The sequence goes on from OY728121.1 coordinate 1,460,980,755, forward strand.
CTTTTTATCCTAGCATCAAAGACTAGTTTCCATGAATCATTCCCATTGATCACAACTATAATTCCTTCTAGACTAAAAAGAATTTTTCTATTTAACTTAGTGACTTGAGGGGGAGCACTACTGGAAAAACAGGTATTTGCGACGGGCTATTTGCGACGGGATCCCGTCGCAAATAGACATTTGCGACGGGGTCCCGTCGCAAATAGCCCGTTGCGGAAAACGCCGTCGCAACTAAACTTATTTGCGACGGGACCGTCGCTAAAGCCCTTTTTTGCGACGGGCATTCTCCCCGTCGCAAATAGTATTCCGTATTTTTGTAAAAAACTTTTTAAACAGTTATTGCGACGGGCCCGTCGCAAATACCTTTTGCGACGGGACCCGTCGCAAATAGTTTTTGCGACGGGCCCGTCGCAATAACGTTTTTTTTAAAAAATAAAAAAATTAATAATACTAGTATTTGCGACGGGAACCGGGACCCGTCGCAAATACTATTCATAGTAATTGCGACGGGACCCGTCGCAAATACTCTTTTTAAAAAAAATAAAAAAATATTAATAATACTAGTATTTGCGACGGGCATAGTATCCCGTCGCAAATACTATAAAAAAAATAAAAAAAATAAATTATTAATAAATTATTTTAATTAATATAATAATAGAATTATAATTTACAAATGAAAATAATAAATTATTTTAATTACTATAATAATAGTAGAATTATAATTCAAAAATAAAAATAATAGAATACTAATAAATAATTTAATTAATATAATAATATTATAATTATAATTCATAAATAAAAAAAATATTAATAAGTTATTTTAATTAATATAAAAATAATAGAATTATTTTACATTCAAATATTAAAATAATTCAAGTATTACAAAAAAATAATTAAATTATAATATTATAAAATTTTAATATATATATAAAATTTTAATATATATATAAAATTTTAATATATATATATAATTTAATATTATAAAATATAAATATTATTATTATTCATATTAATATTGTTATTTAAAAATATAATATTATTAATATTTTATAATGAGACAGAAACTACGAATAGAAAAAAAAAATATTTTGATTTCACAAATTTTATAACAGAAATACAAACTCTAATCTGTAGGAGGGGGGGGAGGTGGGGGATCTGCAGATGGTGGTGGAGGAAACTCCATCCCTAAAGCATGAGTGAGTCGGCGCATGTGCTCCATCTACTCCTGATGCTGCTGCTGCCACCGACTCGTCTGCTCCTCGTACAGCTGCTGCTGGCGTCGACGCTCCTCCTCATGCTGCTGACGTATCTGCTCCTGCTCCTGTCGGAGACTCTCTATCTGTGCAGTCTGAGATCGCAACTGCTCCTCATACTGTGTAGAAGAAGATGCACGAGCTCCCCTCGAGCTGGACGCCGACATCGCAGCACTGCCATAATAATCTCCGGGAGTCAGTCGAGAGCCGATACCAACTACCCGGCCCTTCTCGAAGGCATACTGGGTGGCCTGCATCCATGCCGCCTCATCAAACTGACGGGCAGTGGTCTGATCTGATGACTCGGCCTGACTCTCAGGCCGGGCCTGTGCCGCTGCGGCCTCATATGACTCCTATAGTTGCAATTTAAAATTAAAATTGTGAATATATTATATGCAGTTAATTTTTAAACTTGAAAACAAATAATACTGACCACGATGTGATGCTGACGATCACCTCTGAGCTCCCCAGTAGCAGGATCACTATACATCCTCCGATATACGTCGTACTCTGTAATATCGGGGTGCTCGACAGCCTATAAGAATAAAAAATAAACTGTTAATATTTATAGTTATATAAAATATTTATAAATAATGTACGTACCAGATGCTGTCTATGAGTACTGAAAGAACGACTCCCAGCTCGATGAGTCACCTCCTGCCTCCCCCGATTCTGCCTCCCCACCGATGATCTCCTCTGAAAGGCACCACTCAACCAGTGCGCACATAATCCATCCCATACATGGGATGAAATGTACTCTGGTCGGTGTGCTCTACATGACTCCTCAAAATCTGACACTCCTGCTTTCTTCATCGCAGCTTTTCTTAAATTGTGCAAAAACTGACGAAGGCGATCACGCATGGCCACCTCCCATGCCTCGTGGATGGCGTCACGCATGGTATCCTCGATCGGATACCATAAACCCTACAAATAAATCAAAATATCAAGTTAGAAATGAAATAATTTTCAAAATAAAAATTATTTATTTACGTACGTACCAACCAATGGCCGAACATGGCCTGCTGCACATCAATGGGAATCTGCTCCCATGTGGTCCACGGCTGAGAGAAATAGTTGCGCAAAATAGCGCTGCCCTGTCCGACTGCTATATGCGAAAAACTGAAAAAATAATAAACATTTATTATGTGAATAGATTAATGAAATCTTAGTCAAATTCACAGGTTATTACACAGGTTATCACACCTCCGGGTGCGCGGATCAAACCCAAGACGTGGACGTCGCTCGGGGACGGGGTCAGGAATCATCAATCGTGCAAGACCGCGCCCCCTCCGCGTACTCCCTGGAGCGCCTGCAGGCTGAGGGTCATCTGCCAGCAACTCATCCGCATCGAAAGGCAGGTCAGCCTCCGCCAACTCACGAAATGTGGCCTCGTCCATCTGAAACAGAAAATGTTAATATTAGCAAATAATTGATAATTACTATTATATATACATATATATACATATTATGATTGTATATAAATACCATGGAATTCTATAAGTGTTCATCTTCATCATCATCTTCATATATGTCAATGTCATCTTCATATTCCTCCTCAACATCATCGATATCCATTCGAGTTGCAGTTGCTTCATCTCTTACCATTTCAAATTCATGTGTGACATCATTAACATCATCGTCATCACCGACTCTTAAATGTGGGGTGTCTTCATCGATACTCATATCTCTTTGTAAAAAAGATTGATTTTGAGTACTCTCTTGAAAAACTTCAATTCTTTGCACATCAGTGAAAGCACATTCACTTTGACTAAACTGATTGTCTCGAATTTTGATTTTTATTACACTCCACCAATCAGTCAAGTCTCTTGATGTTGCACAGTACTTTGCATAATAAACTTGATATGCCTGTTGAGCCAATAAGAATGGTTCATTTACTGCGAGAACACTTTTACATTTAATATCGATGATTCCATGAGTCGGATGAACACGCACGCCTCTCTCTGTATCCAACCACCGACATTTGAACATGGTTATGTAATGTTGTCCAAGATAACAGAGTTCAATGATTTCATCAAGCATGCCATAAAAGTCAACTTCATTTTCTCGATGATGAGATCCTCTCAAGCTAACTCCACTGTTCATTGTTTTTTTCGATTCCCCATATGCATGCGTGTAGAATCGAAATCCATTCACCACATATGCATTATAAGTTTTAACAAGTTTGGAAGGTGGGTTACTCAATACACAGAGCCGTTTGTCAATTTTATCAGCATGTCGAGACACCTGAAGATTTGTGAAATAATTATCAATATAGTAAACTATACATTGAATGAGTTGCTAAATGATAAAGAATTTATGTTACCAGTTTTTGAAACCACTGAGAGAAATTTTTCAGTCGCCGTTCTTCGAGAGCAGCTGCTGTAATTTGTGGAATTTGTTTCTTGATATGATTATCATACAACCTATAAAAACCAAAGTTATTTACTGTAACATAAATGATAGAATAAGTGATATAAACACTTACAGTACAACTGATGTCATCTCTTCACAGTTGAGCAGAACATACGTATGAGCTCTATGATGTTCATCATCTGAAAGCCAGCGTTCAGAAACTCCACCAAAACCAAGCTCTGACTGGTTGAAAACAGATAATTGATTGTCGATTTCATCAATATTCCTCTCATTCCGTCCCATTCGGTTGTGTTTTGAAGGATACTCAGATTCAAAATAATGGGAGCAGAAAAAAGATATTTCCTCTTGCAAATAAGCTTCTGCAATAGATCCTTCAACAGATGCTTTGTTGCGTACTTTTCTTTTCAATTTTTGCATGCATCTTTCAAATGGGTACATCCATCGAAACTGTACCGGACCTCCACATTTGGCTTCATATGGCAAATGTAACATCAAATGTTCCATTGAGTCGAAGAAAGACGGCGGGAATATTTTTTCCAGTTTACATATAATTACAACAACATCTTTTTCAAGTTTGCCTAGAGCATCATAATCTGCCGTAGCCGCACAAATTTCCCGAAAAAAATGAGACATGTCTGTTATGGAATCCCAAATCACAGAATTCAACAGACCTCTTAATCCAATTGGTAGAAGTCTCTCCATTATAACATGACAATCATGACTTTTCAATCCAGTAATATGACCATTCTTTACACATCTACCCAAATTGGAAGCACAGCCATCTGGAAGTCTCAAATCTGCAATCCACTGACAAAATAATAAACGGTTTTCTTTAGACAGTGTATAAGCTGCTTTTGGTTTCAGTAACCTTTCTGTTCTGACATTCTCAAATAGTTCCAATTCTGGACGTCTGCAAATTTGGGCAAGATCTAAACGTGCATTTACATTGTCTTTGCTAATTATTGTTAATTATTCCTAATTATTACTAATTATTGTTAATTATTCCTAATTATTACTAATTATTGTTAATTATTCCTAATTATTACTAATTATTGGTAATTAATACTAATTATTGGTAATTAATACTAATTATTCCTCATTAATACTAATTATTCCTAATTAATACTAATTATTCCTAATTAATACTAATTATTCCTAATTAATACTAATTATTCCTAATTATTACTAATTATTGTTAATTATTCCTAATTATTACTAATTATCGTTAATTATTCCTAATTAATACTAATTATTGGTAATTAATACTAATTATTGGTAATTAATACTAATTATTGGTAATTAATACTAATTATTGGTAATTAATACTAATTATTGGTAATTAATACTAATTATTCCCAATTAATACTAATTATTGGTAATTATTACTAATTATTCCTAATTAATACTAATTATTCGTAATTATTCCTACTTATTGTTAATTATTCCTAATTATTACTAATTATTGTTAATTATTCCTAATTATTACTAATTATTGTTAATTATTCCTAATTATTACTAATTATTGGTAATTAATACTAATTATTGGTAATTAATACTAATTATTGGTAATTAATACTAATTATTGGTAATTAATACTAATTATTCCTAATTAATACTAATTATTCCTAATTAATACTAATTATTGGTAATTGTTACTAATTATTCCTAATTAATACTAATTATTCCTAATTATTACTAATTATTGTTAATTATTCCTAATTATTACTAATTATTGTTAATTATTCCTAATTAATACTAATTATTGGTAATTAATACTAATTATTGGTAATTAATACTAATTATTGGTAATTAATACTAATTATTGGTAATTAAGACTAATTATTGGTAATTAATACTAATTATTTGTAATTAATACTAATTATTTGTAATTAATACTAATTATTCCTAATTAATACTAATTATTGGTAATTAATACTAATTATTCCTAATTAATACTAATTATTCCTAATTATTCCTAATTATTACTAATTATTCCTAATTATTACTAATTATTCCTAATTATTCCTAATTATTACTAATTATTCCTAATTATTGTTAATTATTCCTAATTATTACTAATTATTGTTAATTATTCCTAATTATTACGAATTATTGGTAATTAATACTAATTATTACGAATTATTGGTAATTAATACTAATTATTGGTAATTAAGACTAATTATTGGTAATTAATACTAATTATTTGTAATTAATACTAATTATTTGTAATTAATACTAATTATTCCTAATTAATACTAATTATTTGTAATTAATACTAATTATTCCTAATTATTCCTAATTATTGGTAATTATTACTAATTATTCCTAATTAATACTAATTATTCCTAATTATTCCTAATTATTACTAATTATTCCTAATTATTCCTAATTATTACTAATTATTGTTAATTATTCGTAATTATTGTTAATTATTCCTAATTATTACTAATTATTGTTAATTATTCCTAATTATTACGAATTATTGGTAATTAATACTAATTATTGGTAATTAATACTAATTATTGTTAATTATTGGTAATTATTACTAATTATTCTTAATTATTGATAATTATTAGTAATTAAATGAATAATTATCAATAATTAGAAATAATTACCAATAATTACAAATAATAACATTATTAATATATTTTATTATTAATATTAAAATAATATAATTTTCTAATTTATATACAGTTCTTTTTTCATCTGTGCGTTTTCTATCTCCACATACAAATAATACATGTGAAGACAGCAAACACACAGATGAAAAAAGAACTGTATATATATAAAAAATTATATTATTTTAATATTAATAATAAAATAAACTAATAATGTAATAATGTTCTTATTCTTAATTATTGGTATTTATTACTAGTTATTAATATTTATTCTTAATTACTAAAAATTATTACTAATTATTCCTAATTACCATATAAACAATACTTATAATTTAAATTTATTAAATAATAAAACAATGTGAACATAATTAAATTACAACTAATTAATAATAATAGAAACTAATAAGAAATTAAAAATAAATACAAAATTAAAATGAAGATAAATACCTTGAAAATTGATCTGTTCTGATCGTTCTTCAAAACTTTAATATCAGCTCCGGAGAAAAAACTTAAACTGGAGAAAAACTCAACTCTAGAAATATAATTCTGAGAGAGAGAGAAGATAAGGAATGAGAATGAAATGAAAAAAACGGATGGGGGTATTTATAGGTTAGATTATTTGCGACGGGCCCATTTGCGACGGGATTCCCGTCGCAAATAGTATTATTTGCGACGGTACCCGTCGCAAATACCTTAGCCAACATTTATTACGGTCAACCGGTAAATAGTTATTTGCGACGGGTCCCGTCGCAAATAATCCCTGCCGACATAGTATTTGCGACGGGGGAATATTCCCGTCGCAAATACCTTTTACCGCCGCCGGTTATTTGCGACGGGAATATTTCCCCGTCGCAAATAAGTTTCCCGCGATTTGGCGCGCATCGCGGGAAAACTATTTGCGACGGGGAAATCAATCCCGTCGCAAAAGCCTCCTTATTTGCGACGGGGAAATACCCCCGTCGCAAATAAGTTTTTAACATGACTATTTGCGACGGGAATAAATCCCGTCGCAAATAACCCGTCGCAATTGCTCATTTTTCCCGTAGTGGAGGAAAAGGGGTAGTGGTCTATGTTCTGGAGATAATTATAGAGTTTCTATCAAGGTTGGAGATAATTATCTCTATATTTTTCATTGTGAACAAGTAATTTTACACCATAAAGCTTTGAAAAAATGATATAAAAGGATTTATATACTTATTTCAAAGAGTTAGTTACTGAAAAAAAAATTCCATTAAATAATAACTTAAATATCTGTAAGACCCCACATTATATAATAACAGTAATAATATTATTATTTCCTTAAAATCATTAAAACATATAGATATTTAAATATAATTTATTTATTTAAATGATATTTAATATATCATTTCTATTTGGGCCCATAACTCAACCCATCAAACCTCCTTGGAATTTATGAAACCTGGAATAATAAATATTTACTTAAATAAATAAATATCACTATATTATTCATTAAATAAATATCTACATGATCAATATAACTCAGATAAAAATTATTCCTCAAAAAATAGAGAATAATATTTATTCTTATATTAAATTAAAATTTAATTTAATTTAGGTTCTGGGTCTCTTTGTGTGTGACCCTATGGACTTCTTTCTCTGTGGAATTAGGCTGACTATCCTAAAGTCCTAGATCAACGTCTAGAAATATTTCAAGTCACCCTTAGATAAATATGTTGATGTTTTAATCGTAATAACCTCTTATGGATGCTCATCGTGTAATATAATGCATTTTCCTTGGTATCTCATCAAGTAGGTTTCATACAAGTGTCATCAACCTATATTCTTGAATATCTTTCTTTAAATTTATTAAACTAAACTCATTAATAAAACCACCATGTCCATGGAATAAATAAAATAGTTCAATTCCAATAAAATGGAATAATATATATAATTCCATTAACTATAAAGATATAAATCCTTCCTTGGCTTATTTATTAATGTCATATTAGTTATGACAAACCCAAATTATCCTAATTTTCCATGACTATATTTCATCATGGTTTTACTCAATACATCAAAGTATTCAAATCATGATATACATTAATGATAATCTCAAGATTAAAGATCAATAAAGATACACACATATAGGAATATACAATGAAACATATAACTTATTTAATTCATATGGGTAGTTTTTTCCTCATAACCTCATATCTTAGAGATTACCAAGTGAGAAATTCGTGAGAAAAAGTATCAATGTCTTACAATCCCCCAACACATGATATCATATATCATTTATGTCATGTCATAAATATTTCATCTAGATGTAGAACATATATTTAATAATATCATCATAGCACTTCAAAGTTATCATCATAGTGGGGAACTGCTATGAGCTTTTGATTAGATAGATAATCTAAGAACATTATCAAATTAATTTTATATAGAAGAACACTCATCATGTGATAAGATATTTATTAATATTCAATACCTTGAATATATAGTTAACGAAAAGTACAAAGTTGTTAGATCTAGGTAAAAACTCCAACAGACTCTCACTTGGATAAGACCCAGCTACTAATAAATTTTAGTTTTTTGTCTCTCACATGATATACATGCTTCTACTTAGAAAATTATTTAACAAATGGGTCTACCGCATTATTCTATATAGAAACTCTACTTACTACAATATCACCCCTTTGAGAAAAATCTCTCAAGAGGTGATAATTCTTAAGTATAGTCTTTATTCATTTATGTGACGTTGGTTCCTTAGAGAGGGACATCATTATAGTATTATTAAAATATAATGGGATAACATATTTACTAATATGTACTACATCAATCATCTAGATGAAGTTACATATCCACAATTCTTATTTAGTTTCATCATAAGTTAAAATATACTCAAATTCTACCATATAATCATGGATCACTAGATTTTTTGTGCTCTTACAGATAAAATCACTTCCATTGAGGATGAATAAATATCCTAACCATGATTTCAGGTCATCCTAATCTTCCTAGAAACTAGAATCCATATATCCCCTAGTTACTAGCTCTTCATCTCCTCCATAAACCCAGAATATATCCTTATTACATCTTAGATACTTTAGGATGGTCTTGAAATCCATCCAATGGTAGTCTCCTAGATCTTCTTAATATGTTACTACCATTATAAAGGTATATGCGACATCAATATTCATACATATAATGGAATAAATATATATGATGTCTAAGATATCTTCTTCATACTCTATATCCCTTTTTGTGTATGAGGATGCATTTTCTTAGAAAGATAAATGCCATGTGACATTGGAAAAAATACCCCTGGGAATTTTTCATACTAAATATCTTCAATATCTTATCAACATTTTCCCTCTGACTTATTATTGGTAGCATCTTAGATCTATCATGAATGATCTTGATCCCTGGAATGTTGTATTTTTAACAAAATTCCTTAATATAGAATCATGTGTTTATACTTGTCTTAATAAACTGTAAGACTATAATTTCTCTTCACATTAGTAATATTTCATCAATATACATTACTAGGAAAATTATTTTACTTCCAATAAACTATTTATAAATATAGGGTTCATATTTATTATTTATGAAACCAAATTCCTTTATAGATTTATCAAAGATAATGTTCTATGATCTAGATGCTTTTTATAATACTAAAAAGGATCTATACAACTTGAATACCTTACTGTAATATCTTGGATTTAAAAACTATTCTATTTTTTCATATATACATCTTTTATAGGGTTTCCATTAATGAAAAATGGTTTTGAAAACCGTTAGCTAAATTTTATAATCATGGTAAAATGATATGGAAATTATAATTCTGATGGATTTTATCATATAAACTAGTGAAAGGGTTTCATAATAGTTTATTCATTGAAATTTATTAAACCCTTTATCCTCCAACCATGCTTTATAGGTAGTAACGGTTCCTTTCACATAAAATTTATTCTTGAATAACCATTTAAAATTGATGGGATTTACATCAATTAGAGGATCTATCAAAAACTGTAATGGGTTTTGTTATATGGAATCCATCTCATAATTCATGGATTCTTTCCACCAAATAAATTCTGATCCACTTACCATTTCATTATAGAAAAAGGTTTATTATTATCAACTAATAATTCTTCACCACCCTTCTCAATTAGAAAATCATATCTCTTTGGTTTTATGACCTATTTGGTGATCCTATATAGTACTGATGCCTTTAGAACAAAATCTTCTATGGGGAATTATGGAATATATTCATGTATCAATTATGGTGTATCTGGAACCTTGATTTCATCAAAGTCTTCCCTTCTCCCACTATCCATATTTCCACTCTTTCCTTCTTATCTAAGGGGTTATATAGATAATATCCCCTTAATTCCTTAGGATATCCTATAAAGATATGCTTTATTTCTTAAGTTTCCAATTTGTTTCTAGATATAGCCTTATCAAATGCTCTATAACCACAAACATAAGTATTTGAAAAAATGGGTATTTTTTTCTTAAAGAATCGAATAGAATTCCATTTTACACCTTAGTTGACACATGGTTTAGTATATATAAAATAATATATAATTCATATCCCCAAAAAGATAATTAAAAAACTATATGACTCGTCATTGACCTCACAATGTCTAACAAGGTTTTGTTCCTCCTTTCATTGACAAAATTCCACTATGGTGTATAAGGAAGAGTGAGTTGAGATAATATCCAAAACTCTCATAGACAATTGATGAAATCTTGGTTAAGATACTCTCTAACTAATCTAATCAAAGTTTCTTTATCTTCTTACAAATCTGATTCTATACTTTATTTTTAAATTTTTTAAATTTCTTAATGGATTTAGAGTTATACATCATTGAGTAGACATATCCATAAGTACTAAATTCATTGGTAAATGTTATGAAATAAGATTATCCACATATAGTTTTAGCAAACAAAGTTCCACACATATCTGTGTAAACTAATACAAGAATATACATAGACCTTTCAAAATTTACACTAAATGGAGGGTTGGTTATTTTAACTTGAAAACATGCACGACACATACCAAGTGATTTTAGTTAAAAAGAATATAAATACAAATCTTGATAAAGATTTTTCATGATATTATCATTTACATGACCCAATTTGTGATTCCACAATTGGGTGTGAAATTATTCTTGTGAACTTGATTTTCTATTGATTTTCAATACTTGGTTTTCGTATTCTAGTGTATAAATACCATTATTAATATTTTATATACCATAAAAAATGTTATCTTCATAAAATTGTCATATTTTATTCCTAAACTTGAATAAAAATCCATCCATGTATAAACTAGACAAAGGTATAATTTTTTTAGTAACACAAGGAATTTAATAACTAATCTTTAAAACTAAAATCATTATTTTGGCAAAGTAAAGTGGCAGTCTTTTATAGCCATGTTAGCCAATCTTACTTCATTGGTAGTTAAACATTCCACCTCACCTATAGAAACTTTCATGAATCTACTTGGATCTTGTATTTGGATAAAAAAAATTGATCACCACAAGATATATCTAATAATCAACCTGTAGATAGGGAAATGTTACATTCAATCACAAACACACTTGAAGCTTCCACATGCTTCTTCACCGAGTCATAATGTAACAACCCATAATTCTATTAATTGAAATTCCCTTCTTATAATTATTCCATATATTATAAATTACACAAAATCATATATATAACACAATAAAAATATTACAAATTGAGAATGAATGAAATAAGTGGTATTTCTATAAGTTAAGAAATTTATAGCAATGGAATAGTAACTTGACCATTGGAATAGTAACATGACCATTAGGAATACTAATCCACCCTATAGAATAGTAACCTCACCCATTAAATTATAAAAAAATTGGCATCTTATAAATTGAAATCAGATATAATTACAACATAGTTTAAGTAAATAAATGTTTTAGAAATTATTAATTAAGTGTTAATATTTTTATAAAACATAAATGTTTATTTTAAATTTTATAATTAATATAATGATTTAAAATATTTTTTTTTCATAAAATATATTCATAAATTAATATTTTTTTGTATTATTATTATAAGATAATTTTATGAGACCTTAATTAATTTTTTAAAGTGTTTTAAAATCAGTTGTAGTTTTAGAATTGGTATTTCCCAAGTAAATGATAATTTTCATTAAAAATTAAATTTATATTTTTTAGAAAATTATTTTTATAAAATGGAGTTTATTTTTGAATTATTCATGTTTAAAAATGGTTAGGGTGAATTTTTGGGATTTTTCTAAAATACTTGAAATTTTAGTGAATAGTAAAATACGGTAATTTACAGTATATATACATTATAAGTTAAATACACTATTAATTGACTAATTTATAATGTAATAACAATAATATTGAAATAAAATTAATTATTTTAATATATTTAGTGGTAATTATAAAACTATTCATAGTCTTGAGGAAAAATAATAAACTAATGAATAAATTTATAAGAAAACGCCCCTCTCATCCCCTATAAATACCACCCCTTCTCCTAACACATTTCAAGCTTTGATCCTTGTAAAAATTCTACCCAATAATATTCCCAATTATCTCCCCCATTTACAAGATCCCTAGGTCTCAATAAAATACCAAACTAAATTTCCTCAAGGAGGTTCTCAAGGAGAAGAATTCAAGAGGTAAAAACCTCTTTCATTTTCTTTTAATTTCTTTCCAATTCCTTTTATTTTCTTATTATATCCTCACCCGCCCTTATAAAATTGGAATTGTAACTATATTATATCACATATAATATAATTTTATTTTGTTAATGTAATAATCCATCATCATTTCTTTCCCATCTCCTTTTGTACTAAAAATGAAAACATAATTCACGATGTGTTGATTTATCGCATTCAAGGACGACGAGTTTAAAATTTCCATTACCTCTTCAATACTGGTCATAAAACTATTTTTGTGGTTAAAAAAATATAATATATGTATTACAGCCTATTTAATTTTCTATAACCATTATATATACGTAATTTTAATTAATAAAAAAACTAATTTGTGATTATCAAAAAACCGCCAAAATATTCTAAAAAATTATCACTAATATCTTATCTAATGATTCATCATCACCCCAAATAAAAAAATGACTTATATAACCATTAAATATTATGTATGTTAATTAATAACATATAACATCAATTCTAGAAAATCATTATCATTTTACATTATTTTCTATATATGTATACAAGTAAACTAATCATGAAATCCAAGTAAACGAATACCCTCGAATGATGAAATTGTATCTTATAACTCACCAAAAATACCATAAATGAACTTAATATAATTATAAAAATAAAAAAAAATTAGAAAAAAATTATTCATTAATTAATGGATTTAACTACATTATTTAGGACATTAAGTAAAAGTGAAGAACTGTTTCAGACATAAGGTAAGGGATTCTTTCCAAACCTCCATTTTTTCATTCAGGTTACACTTTATCTCTCTTTGCCATAATGTAACTCTTATTTTTTTATAAAATTATTATAAATTATGTTTATATGTTCCAAACTAATGTATCTAGTTCATTACATCATTCTTTTATGGTTAAATAAATGTTTTAAAAAGGTTTCATTCTCAATTATTCCCGATAAGTAAGCCCGATTAAAGAGAACTTCCAGATTTCTTACCCATTATCAAGTCCACTCCATAATCTATTTTAACCCACCATTATTTTTATAAATTAAATAATTTTAACATGAAAAAACATCTTATTTCATTTCTTGTTTTATAAAAACAATTATTCCTTTTCTGTTTTAAAGAATCTTGAAAACATTCCCTAAACTGCACTAAAGTGTTTTATTTTTAAACTTTCTTAAACACTATTTTTACATGTTTTCTTTTTATTTTGACATAAATTATCATGATATATGCATATTTTACCTTATAAGTGTCAATTTATGATTTAAATCTATTCTTTCATGGACACCATTATGATATTCCCTTTTGATATGCCTTCTGGCATGACTATGATACTCAGTTCTTTCCATGGGTAACACTTATGTTTATGTTTGATTGCTTATGTATGATTATTTATGTGGAAAAAATATTCATGAACATGTTATTTTGGGAGGTTCTATATAGTTCTCCAATTCATTGGGTAATGTTTAGTCTCATGAGACGTCATGTGTAACGGTCATGGTGGTTAGCCTTGATCCATGCTCCATGTGCAATGGTCTTGGTGGTTAGTCTTGACTCATGATCCTCTATGTAAAATGAGCCTTGAATAATTCTTATGTAATATTTTATATTTCTTCCACATTACTATGATTTCATGATTACATGATCCCATGTTCTGTATTTTATGCTTCCATATGTAATCAAGTTATGCCTTTTAACCCCTATATTATGCTTTGTCCTTATGTTTATTCACTTGCTAGGATATTTATATCATCCCTTTTTTCATTTATTCCATGTTTATCCTATGTATATGTTAGAGAAAAATGGGATTTAGGATCTCATTATGGAGTTTAAATAATTTTTTTTCATTTTCGATTCTTGTTTTCAGTTTATGTGCCTAATCCCCTAAAGACACTAGACTTTATGATCCTTGGTTTGTATTTAATGGTTAATTATTCTTAAAATCATGTAATAATATGTTTAAAAGTCTAGGATTGCTATAAAAAATTCTTCCTCCAGTTTACCTTCTTGTAACTTTCAAAATATTCCATATCTTGTTCCTTAAAATTCCTCTAGATCCTTCTCCTCTTATTTATATGATATGTAAGGGCTTTAAGTATGGAGTTAGTATTTAGGACCTTTTCCTTTACCATATTCTTGTTTACCATATTTAATATAGGTTTTTCATTCCTTGTGTCCTTATCAACTTAGATAATTATAGTAAGGAGTTATGGGAGTGACCACTCAATGATGTTCATATTAAAATTCACAAAAAAACTAGAGAATCTCTGAGTGTGTGAAGATTATATGAGATCCATGTACGGTTAATTAGGCAGTTTAAACCCTATAATTTATATACACTCAATATAACCAATAATCATGACTACATGATTTCTAGCTGGCACACCTTCTCTAAGATTTTATATAAATAGTACCTTAGAGATCATGTATTGCTCCTTTCTAGCCTTCTCCTAATAAAGATCATAAAGGTGAGACAACATTGTGTCAGAATTTGTGTTTTCAGGAATCTATTAGGTATCAATAGACATATATGATATCATTAAACACTAAACATCTAGTGAAACATCCAACTGTCTTTGGTAGATAAAGAGATTTTCTTCCCTCACCCCCATAGAAGGCTCATTAGGGATATGGGACTCTAGCACATAATAACTTTTCTCTTAGAATAATACAATTCACAAGTTCCTATAACACTTCTGGAAGTTAATAAAAGTGATAATATTATCTTTCTCCAATATAAATCATAGTTATAATGTTTATGTCTCCTTAATTTCAATTTTATACAACCAAATAAAATTAGGTTTTAGTGCTTTTTCTTGATTACCAAACTATATGAGACATAATAATTTTATTATCTTATTAGACTCTCATTATTTTATCAAGTACTAATTACCTTCACCATTGGACATATAATATATTTTTTCATGTATATTCTTATGGAAAGGATCCATATTTCCCTTATCATATCTCATATGAGGGTTTATTCAATTATTTTAAGGTATTTAGGTAGGAGGTATTTCTAACTACATTAACTGAAATCTCCTTGATCTATTGAGTCGAATCCTCAGTCCTAAAATACATGAATTGGATTTCCTCAACACTTGACACTAGGTAACATCAAGTTTTTTTAAGGATACTCATCTTTATTATAACTTTATTAAATCTACCCAAAACTATCATTACAAATCCCCTATAAATGGATGTTTTCTGATGAGGTCTAGACCAACACTTATAATTATAGTTGTATTCAAAATTGATTAATGGAAATAATATCCCACTTAATATTTCCTTGAGGTATTTTCATATTATGAATAAATATTTATTATGGTATCTTTTACATGAATTTTAATATTATGAGTATTTTATATAATTAATTGACCATGTATAAATAAAATTATTTAGGCATACTCCATTTGTTTTATTCCATATTCCTTGATTTCTATTTCATTTAATTTATGTGATCATATTTAAAATCACATGAAAATCATAAAAAATAAATAAGCATGCACTAGATATAATAAAATAAATAAGTGGCATGATCATGAGATTTACTATTTGATACTTTATTGAGTGGATAATAAACTAACTCTTAAAACTAGGGGGTAACTACTGAAACCGATCTTACTTCGAGTTGAAAAACTAATTTTGGATTCAATGTATCTCTTTAATTGGTTTCACCACAACTCTGGTTATTAACCATCTCCTCTCCTTGGATTACCATCCTTTACATGTATTTTACTCACACACAGGTGAGGAGAACTAGGGTGTAGGGCTACATAAAATAATCCAGGACACACAAGTCCAATATAATCATGGTGGTATGGATGACTCATATGATACCATATTTAATTTAATAAAAAAATTACCACATTCAAAAATCGGTGAAATAAATATTAAATTAAACATAAACTCAACACATACATTGGTTGGTAAAGCTCATGATTATCCATGCATGAAAAAATTACACATTTAATAAACTGTATAACATTTATTTTTATTTTTTTATTAATAAATTAATTATCTTATTAATTAATTTATTTATTTATATTAACTTTTCCATCCAAATTTTCCTGAAAATTTCTATAAACTATAATTTTAAATAAAATAAATAGTTATATTTTATTTAAAATTAAACAATACATGGTGTGTACTGATAGGGCACATGATGTATACCCATCTTCCAGTCATACATTATGTCTCAAATTTTAACACATCATATAATAGAGGAAACACAACAGATACCCTTCTTCTTTACATGGTGTGTATTGTCACTCACATTGAGTGTGACTATGCTTTGTATGATCCTTATCATCTACTGAATACTTTCACGACATTTAAAATACATGGAGTTTCATAATATTACATGGAATGTAGTTATGTGATTCAAGATACATAGTCTACACAACATTTAGGATCATATAACATTCCTTTAGTATACACAACATATACTTCTATAAATTATTATGAAGTACACGGTGTGTACGGTGATCATACACGGCGTGTAGTTTCAAAAACAAAGGTATATCAATTAATTTAATCATTTAATGTTATAATTAATTAATCAATTAATTTCCTTTTCAAGTAATTAATCCAGGTGGTGTACAGTATGGATCATTTTGTACTTTGTGTGAATGAGTATGAGTTACATGGTGTGTAAAACCCACCACATTTTGTGTAATTAATTCGATGTTTGTTTGTATCACATGCTTAGGGACTCGGTGTATATTCCGTGAAGGCATTTATGTGTTATATGGAATGTTCACCATTGACATGTTGTGTAGTCACAACTGGACCATGTTTCTTGGCTTCTAGTTAATACACAATGTGTAATTGATATATGTTACATAATTTTACCACATAGTTTCTGTGATTATTGTGGGGATATACTATGTGGGATTACATGGTGTGTACATAAGATATACGCTATATAACCCATCAAGATTCATGGAATTTATTTAGTCAATACGGGGCATGCAAAGATACCACATACTATTGTTGCATATTATGAGACATGATTTATGAAAAAAATTCCCATTTTAGTGAATAAGGGCACACAATGTGAACTTTTCAGTTACACACCATGTTTATATGTTAACCAAAAAAATATTTGGCACCTCCAAATGGTACTTGTTATTGTTCTTTATAAGTTCCTAACCTCTTCTTGGTCATGTGATGGTGAAAAAAATAAGTTATATAGACTTTCAAATTCAAGAGATAATTAAAATTGAATTAAAAACTTACATAAAATGTGTAAATCGATCAATGATTAATAAATAATTATAAATTAAAATGTGACTATTCTTATTAAACTTTCAGGTTTTGGGGAAAAATCAGTTGAGATCATGTTAAATAATGGTTTTTTATTGGTTTATATGGATTTTTCCTCATAATTGGATAAATAGAATCTCAAAAATCATTGAGATGTGATCTTTCACATAAAATTTATATTTAATTTAGAAATAGAAAATAACACGTGTATTTAAATTATTATTTTTTGTTATCTAAACAGTTGAGAACTCTTGTTGATCCATCATTACAATAAAGGATTCAAGTACAAAATATTTCTTGTGGTATCCTCACATATTCTAGGAACCTCGAAACATCACATATGGATCTTCTCATTCTAGAAATTAAGACCAATTATTTGGAATCATTCCTATTTATCATAACTAAAAGTCCTTCTAGACTGGAAGGAATTTTTCAAGTTCACTTGGAGGATTAAAAGGGAGGAGGAGGATTGATGATCTCTATTCATGAGAGCATTCTAGAGTTTCTCTTAAAGATAGAGATAATTCTCTCTAGAGGTTTTATTGTGCATAATGAATTTTACACCATAAATCATCTAAGAAATGACAAGTAGGCTTTATATAATTAGTTCAAAGAGTTATTTATTTCACAAAGTCCATTAAATAATCTCTTAATTCTAAGAAATACCCCACATCGAATAATAATAATAATCAATTATTATCATCATCATCATCATCATGATTATTATTATTATTTCCTTAACACGCATAAAACTCATAGATATTTAAATATCATTCCTTTCTTTAAATGATATTAAATATATCATTTCTATTTGGGCCAATAACTCATTCCACCAATCCTCCTTGGCATTTATCAAACATGGAATAATAAAAATTTATTTGAATAAATAAATATAACTATATTATTCATTCAAAAAATGTTTACATGATCAACATAACCTAAATAAATATTATTCCTTGAAACTAAAATATAATATTTATTCTAATATTAAATTAAAATTAAATTAAGTTGAGTTTATGGATCTACTTAGTGTGTGACCCTATAGGATTATTTCTTAGTGAAATTATGCTAATAGCCCAAAAGTCCAAGATTAGTGCCTAGAAGAACATTAATTCACCCATATATAAATACATTAATTTCACAATGACAACAACCTCCTAGGGATTCTCATAATATATTATGATAAAATTCTATTGATATCTCATCAAGTAGGTCACATACTTGTCTCATTAACCTATATAACTAAATATCTATCTTTTAATTTCATAAAATGAACTAATCGATAAAAATACCACATCCATCCACTAAATTAGACAGTTCCATTCCAATCAAAGGGTCTAAGATAACTAATTCAACTAACTTAGAATGGAAAAAAAATCATTTCTTGAATTATTCATTAATTTCATATCATTCATGACACGCACAACATATCCTAGTTGTAATGACCCGCCAATTCTCGTTGGCTTGAGAGTATAATGAGTCATTACTTGGCCTTAAGCGACATCCCCCAGACGCCAAAGGCTAGCAATAAATGACGAAGGGTTTCAAATACATGTGGGGGATGATATACCCTTTATTAAATAAACCAATAAACCTATCAACCATAACCAACATTCACTATATGACACATGAACAAATGAAAGACAACTCGACAACTTCTTGTATCTCAAAACCACATCAAAGTAAGAAACAGTAGAAGAACAACCAAGTATCAAAGTACACAGCTGAAAAACTACACAAGACTCTACCAAGACTCCATGCTCCACAATATCCAAGCTCCAAAACCTCCGAACTGCCCAAACATCATGAGGTAGTGCTAAACACATGTGAAACATTACCTTTTCCCTTGTCCCGGAAGATAGCATCTACAAAAGAACCAAAGTGGGAAAGCAGGGGTGAGTATAAAACTCAGTAGGTTTTCCCCCAATGAATTCTCTACTCAGGCCACTAGGATAGAAGAGTTAGCAACAATTATATAAAACAATTTTTCAAAATCAGTTTATAACTAAATATAAAAAAGTTTCCAAAACCATTCATTACCAAAATCATACAAGTGCAATTGAAACCAATTTTCCCATCAAGATATTTGTCCATAAAAATAATTAAACAATATTTACAACCATTCCCCGATATCCCTATATCGGTATACCCAACCATTCCTCAAACCCATGCAACCAAATATACATGAAATGTTATTACAGTTCCATACTCATGAGCAGTTTCTCGTTGATCTACCAGGTCATCACAAGGTGATTGTTTCCTATGTTCCATTAATCCTTTAGCACCGAACACAAGGTCATATTTCAACCAAGCCCCGTATATGCAATTAACATGTTCCATTAAACCTTGGGAACCAAGAACATGGTCATATTTAAACCAAGCCCCATATATGCAATATGAACACACAACACATATTCCCATCGATCAAGCCAAAATAAACCTTTCAATAAAAACACCTTTTTATTGAAAACTATTTCTGTCAAAACCATTTCAATTACAAACCATTTCAACTCCAAACCATTTCAATAAAAGTACATTTTTATTGAAAACAATTTCTATTTAAAAACCTCTTTTTCCTCAACCATTTAGCAATTATATAAAATCCTTAATTTAAAATCATCATTTTAAATAAAACCCCCTTTTGCACAACTATTCACTAAGATACCGCAATTTCACAAAAACCATAAATCATCACATCACAAATGAATATGTTTCCCTGAATTTCACAATAATAAACCAAGTTGAATCTAATCCAATAAATTCTAGCAAGAGGATATAAGAGTGAATCCACCTACCTCGAAGGTCTTGATGAAACTAAGACAATAGACGAAGAACACACAAGAAAGCGGGTCGATTCTCCAAGAGCGGCCTTAGATCTCTTATCCTAGAAAGATCACGACTCAACATTGAATTATTTGGCATCAAAAAATTTATATCTACCCAATATAGGTTCAGATATGAGATTGAATGGAGATCGGAGAAGTAGATCTAATAAGATCTACGAAAACGAGACAAAACAGGAATGAATTGTGGCATACCTCAAGAATCAGATTCGAAATCACCAAGGGAAGGCTATAGGTTGGATCAAACTCTTGCGGGGAGGTTTCTACAGCCTTCTAGGGAGATTAATCTCGAAGTAGGGGCTTTTTTAATCCAAAACGAAATATAAATAGCAAAATTGACTAAGATTCTAGAAAATAAGATCTAGATTTGACCTTTGTGCAAGATTTGACCACACTGTTTGGGCCAACCATGTATGGATTGTGTGACCTTCCTTTTGGTCCCAATTGAGGATTCAATAAGGTTTCCTTATGACTTTTCCAATCCTTCTTGTTTTGAAAATCACAAACACCTTATACTTAAGCAAATATAAATTTTACCTCCATAAGGAAAATTTACTTCTTTAAGGAAATTTACCCTAACCTAGATTTTCTTATACATAGCAATATTTTTCTTAAGTACAAAAACCAGATTCATACCCAAAATTCTAGAAGTCATATAATGTCAAGATTTGGAACATTCTATTTTTAGGATACGAATTCTGGATGAGAACTATAATGAAGTTCCAATCCGAATTCTCGACTCCGAACTTTCATGAGTTTGACTCCAAACTCTTATGAAGTTCGACTCCGAACTTTCATGAGTTTGACTCCGAACTCTTATAAAGTTCGACTCTGAACTTTCATGAGTTAGACTCCGAACTCTTATGAAGTTCGACTCCGAACTTTCATGAGTTCGACTCCTAACTCTTATGAAGTTCAACTCCAAACTTTCATGAGTTCGACTCTGAACTCTTATGAAGTTCGACTTCGAACTTTCATGATTTCGACTCCAAACTCTTATAAAGTTCGACTCAGAACATTCATGAGTTCAACTCCGAACTCTTATGAAGTTCAACTCCGAACTTTCATGAGTTAGACTCCGAACTCTTATAAAGTTTGACTCCGAACTTTCATGAGTTCGACTCTGAACTCTTATGAAGTTCGACTCCGAACTTTCATGAGTTCGACTCCCAACTCCTATGAAGTTCAACTTCAAACTTCTACAAGTTTAGATTCTGAAATATGGTGAAACCAGACTCCGAATTCCTATAAAACAGAATCCGAACATTTCTTAACATAGACTCCAGATTTCATTTTGGTTAGACTCCAAACTTTTAATTTTCTTACACTCCGAAATTTTGTATCGATTTTTCTTACATATGCTCCATTTCAAAACGATGTCGTGCATTCAGTTATACATGATTTATTATTAAACGTTATCATCCATTCTATTTCTAATTAACTGTTAGTTGAGTTACATGTGTACAGGTCCCTCCGAATTTCATGGAAAATATGACCATTGGAGGAGGGAGCCGACCGTTGTAAATTTTCATATAAATAGGAGCTCATTTGAAGGAGCTCAAAAACAAGTTGATCGATCTAGAGACCACATGTTGTTAAGGTGATTTCTAGAGAGATAAGTTTTTCATACCTTGTGCGTACTGAACTACTCATTCATATTGCTTCATGCGACTCCGAATGTTGGTGATTACATTCGAGGAATTCTGGGGATAAGAAGACAGAGGTGCCGACTACCTTGAAGTTCGAGGGCTTCCTTGCTGAGGAAGACAGAGATTCCAACTACCTTCAAGTTGAAGGCTTGTGGGGATAAAAAGAAAGAGATTTTGTTCTTAGTATCGAGTTCTTACCCTGGTGTGGGTAAGACAGACTTGCTTGAAAGTGTAAATCAAGGGACCTTTATCCAAGGTTGTTGGATACCCTTCTCTTTGGGTTAAAAGACTTATATCTTGTTACTTGTAGTTTTACTACTTGTTTTTCCGCTGCACTTTTTGTATTGTAAGGAAAGTATAACCTTCTTATATTTCCTTACACTTGTACTCTGATTAGTTTAGATTCTATACGCTTTAAGGTAGAATCTCATATTGTAAACTTTGGTTCCAATTCTCCAATTGGTGATTAGAGGTGTTGTGAATTTTCTTAGTTTAACTTTGTTAAACTTAGATTCTTCCTTGTCTAAGGAAAAATTTTTTAGTGTACAATTCACCCCCTCTTGTATATTGAGCATCTATATCATTATTTCGATCCTAAAATTGGTATCAGAGGAGGTCTCTGAAATACTTATACTCACATATAAGTTTTTCTTGGTCACTTTTTCATTATTCTTCATTCTTACTTAGAAAGTTTTTATTCATTCCGAATTTTCATTCCGAACTTGGTCATTCTGAATTATTCAATCCGAATTGTCATTCCAAACTTGGTCATTCCGAATTATCTTTCCAAATTGTCATTCCGAACTTTGTGGTTACGAAATTTTTCTACTAACAAGTTTGGTTTCCATAGTTTTAAGAATGGAAAGAATAAATGTTGGTTCTATTGACAATATAAATCCTACAAGACCACCAATATTTGATGGTAATGATTATGAGTACTGGAGAGATCGAATGAAGAATTTTGTTATCAATACTGGAGTGGATAATTTCATTATTCTTACTAGTGATTATAAAATTCATGATAAGGAAGTTAGAACTTTCACTAACCAGGAAAATCAAGAGTATCAACTCAATTATAAGGTATGTAATACTTTACTATGTTCAATGACTAGAAATATATATAGCCAAATTTCTTCTTGTGAAGCAGCTAATTGTATCTGGAAGAAGTTAGAAGTTACACACTTTGGCACTTATAAAGTGATTGAAACTAGGAGAGCTATGCTTAGAGTTGAATACCATGTATTCAATTTTCCGTATAGAGAACCAATCTGTAAAGTTCAACAGATATTTATGACTATAGTCAACAGCCTACAGTCTATGGGATAAAAAGGGTTAGATGATGAAGCCCTTGTGGATAAGATCATTGATATTATGCCTAATGAGTGGGAATCAAAGAGAACAGCAATTGATGAGAACAGGAAGTTCACTCAAATTTCTCTTGATGAACTATTTGGAACTCTTCTCCAACATGAAACAAGAATGAAGAGAGATGCTGACAACATCAAAAAGAAGAATGGAAATGGTACTGTTTCTTTTACAACAACATCAAATCATATGAAAGCTAAGACTCCTGAGAGAGTAACCAGATCCAAGTCTAAGAAGGTTGTTATTCAATCATAATCTAGTGAAAGTGGTGTCTCATAAAATGAGTTAGAAAATCTTGATTGAAGGACGAACAAGATAGCTGGCCAGAGAAATTTCCAATCCAAGTATAAGAAAAAGGAAAGGAAAGACAGGAAAAATGGAGAAGTTACTTGTTATGAATGCAAGAGAGCTGGACATATTAGACCAGATTACCCTTTTCTCAAAAAGAAATAAATAAAAGAAAGGCATTCTGAAAGGAACATAAATAAGTACTACAAAACCAAAGCTAAGAAATTTCTGAAAGAAAATGACACCTAGAGTGCCAGTGGTGGTGACTCTTCAGGTGAATCTTCTGATTATGAATCTTCAGGATAGAAGAATCTTGATCTTATAGCTAGATTACCCATTAACAATCATTGCTTTATGGCTAAGGTACGAAATGCTGAATCATTGACCAATGTATCTTTAAATTCTAATGATAGTAAGTATTATAACTCTTCAGATGAAGAATCCTCTTCTGATGAAGAAAATACTTCACCTACTTATGAAGAAGTTTCTAGGTTTTATAAACTTCTTAAGATTGAAAATTCTAAACTCAATAAAAAACTAGATAAGGAAAACTCTAGGAATACTATTCTTACAAAATATGTATCAGATCTTTCTAAAGATCTTGATAGGAAAATGCTGATTTTATAAATATTTCTAAAAAACTTGAGGAAGTAAGTTCTGAGAAGAACAAACTTTCTAAAGAGTTAGAACAAGTAATTTCTAAGAAAAGTGTTTTCAAGCCTAGCTTTAGTTCTAAATATAATGATTTTGAAGATAAAAACTTGGTTATAAAACTCAAGTCCGAAATTTTTTCCTTAAAAAAGTGTTTATCAACCCATGGTAAAGAAAATTTTGATAAAATGTATTCACAAATACGACCTTTAAGAAACAAATATGGATTTGGTTATGCCCATGAAAAACCAACATTTAGTAACAACTACTTTGTTCCACAAAGTGCCACATTTTGTACCAAGTGTCAATGTAGTGGTCACTAGGCAAAGAATTGTTCTTTAAATAAAACTCAATCTCTAGGTTTTTATAAAGCCTATTTTTCTAAGAAAATGTGGGTGCCTAAAATTTTGTTATCTGGAAATCTCGGATCCAAACAATTTTGGATTTCAAAAGTCTAATTATTTTCTTGTTTTCAGGAAGATAAAGGAAGTACCAACAACAATACATGGTACATGGATAGTGGATGTTCCCGGCACATGACTGGTAACAAAAGCTATTTTGAAAATATTATCAAAACGAAAGGATATATCATTCTTCAGTTTATCGGAACGCAAGATCAACTTGCAGATATTTTCACAAAATCATTACCCTCCGATATATTTGAATACATTAAAAAAAAGTTAGGAATGATAACCGTAAGGTAATTATTCTTCATTAACTTCTTGTTGAACAATTCTCCTAACAATAATAAACTCCTTTTCATAGGGGGAGTACATTTGATTGTTAGTGTAACTAAAATTTTCGTAATCTGTTTTTCAAACTTACTGTAACTAAAATTTTCGTAATCTATTTTTCAAACATAGTGTAACTAAAGTTTTCTTAGTTAGTTTTTCAATCTTTTCGAAACTGAAGTTTCTGGAATAGAAATTTCTGAAACTAAAAATTTCCAGAATGGAAATTTCCGGAACTGAAATTTTCAGGATTGAAATTCTCGGAATGAAAACATCCAGAATGGAGATTTTCGTACTGGAATTTTCGTAATGATATTTTCGTACTAGAAATTTCATAATGAGTTTGTTTTTAAATTCATTTCTTCAAGGAGAATATTACCAATTACGAACAATCTTTCTAGCCAATCTGAAATCTATGATTTCCTTACTTAAAGTTTTGTAATCATATTTTGCTTGCTGGTATTTTCCTGAGTTTTTAAAAGTTCAAATTCTGGTTTTCCTCAAATCTGGATGTTTTCCTTAAAACCCCAAAAGATCGGAGTCATGTTTTCCTTGCGGGAGTGTTTTCAACCGTTAGATCAGATCAAAACTTTTTCAACCGTTGGATGGATTTTGGAAGACCAAAAGTCACATCCATCGTCTATATAATGGGGACTCCAAGACTCGTCCCACATCAGTTTTTCAAAGCTTTCGCATCTTGAAACCCTGCTGCTCTTCTTAAGACCGGTTCCTATCTTTGCAAAGCCGTTCCGAATCCTTCAGGTCTCTCTGTTCTGAATGTCTGTTAAAGCAACATCTCAAGATATGTTAACTTCAAAGCCAGTCTCAAAGTGGTTAATCTTTAGGGAAAGGTTGGTGCATCCGGATTTCTATAAGTTTGATTCTCTTATTTCAAAGATTATTAGACTGAATGGATGGTAAGAGTTTTGCATAGAAAAGTCAGATAAACAGGATCCGGTTTATACTGATTTGTTGATCAAGTTCTATGAGTTTGTTTCCTTCCAGATGGAAGATGGCAGAGAGTGGTTTTCATTCAAGTCTTATGGGAAGACTTATAAGCTATCTTACACCAAGGCTGCGAGATTGGTTGGTTTATCTTACGAAGGAGAATCTGAGTTTTGCTCACGCAAACTTCAGAATGAGAAAGGAAATTTCAACAAGTAGGAGGCACTGAAATGTCTTGGTTTTAAGGATGCTTCAACCATTAAGATTGCTCATCTCACTCCGAACAATAGAATTCTTCAGCTTTGGGTGCAAGGCTTTCTGGTTCCAAGAAGAGGTGACAAGGATAATTTGAAGAAAAGTGATATCTATGTTTTAGATTTCTTGTTAAATATAAGAAAGATGAATTTGATGAGACATGTCTTGATTACGATCAAGAACATCAAAGAAGGAAATTCGAGAGCTCAAATAATCATGTTCCCTGCCTTACTATCTAAGTTGATAGTTTGGTGCTTAGATTCTTTCAAGGTTGCATGCAAATCAAAAGTCCGGAATTGTAAGCTTATGTTAGTAAGTGATGATACTTTGAAGAGGATGAAGATGGGTTTTTCTAGTGAATTCGTAGAATTATACTCTTTTTCTGTGGAAGAAGTTAAGGCACTTCAAAAAGGTACACACACTCTGGAACCATCCAAAAAGCAAAGGAAGAAGAGAAAGCTTAAGGAAGTGGCTGTTGATAAAGAAAATCCTAAATCTAAGGAAACTCAGTCCTCTCCCCCCAAGCCGAAGAAACAAAAAACTTATCCTGATGACGTTGCTGCGAAATGGATGGAAGATAAGTAGAAGAGGAAAGAAGGGGATCCACAATTCGTATTGGACATTGCAGAGGCTAAGGCCTTAAAAGAAAGAGCTGCATAAGAGTTAGAAAAGAAGGCGAAAGAGAAGAAAATGAAAAAGAAAGTGTCTGAATCTGAAGTGGTGCAATCTTTGCCGAGAGCTATAGAGTTAGCTTTTGAGTTGATTCCGATTCCGAAATCTTTCCCTACAAAAGCTTCTTTACCAGAAACTCCAGTTAAGAATTATGTCATTTCGGAAAAATTAAAGGGTAAAGAAGTAGTTGAAGAAGCTGAAAAAGAAGCTGAGGAAGAAGTTGAGGAAGAGGTTGAAGAAGAAAAAGAAGAGGGAAGTGAAGATTTATATGCCTTTATCAAGAAATTATAAGTTTATAAAGATAAGGTAGAATCTGAAAAGTTAGTTACTCCAGGAAAGGAAGGTGAGGAAGGTAGTAATAATGATGATAAGCAACAGTAAGAAGAAGAAAATGTTTTATATTATGACGAAGGATCCTATGAGAGGAATTTTCTTGAGGAAGGACAAGAAAACAGAAACCAGATGAAGACCACATTATTCATGTTTCTGAATCCGAGGAAGTGTCTCCTAATGAAGAACCAATTCCGAGGTCCGATAAGGGGAAGAAAGTTCTCATGGATACTCTAACAAAAGAAGTCTTCAGGAAGAAGGATGTTGGTGGTTCTTCTAAGAGAAAACTGGTTCAAATTGAATAATAGCAATCTTAAAGAGATTTATCTAATTCAAAATCATCATCTCATGGGCATGATTTTGTGGTTCAATCTCTGAAGAAGTTGGTGGAAATCATTCCAATTTTTCCAACTATAGATTATAGATTCCAGATGTTGCAACAGAGTATGAATGAGAAATCAGATTCCTTATCCATGGTCATGGATAAGTATGTGAAGATCGAAGCTGAACAAACAAGTTTTCTTATCGATTATGATGTGCATAGAAAGTCCTGCAGTAAGGTAACAAAGTAGTCTAAAAGAATTGATGAAGACTTAGTGCAGTTTGAAAATTTTCAGAGTGAAGTTCTAAATGCCTTTGAAACCAAGGATAAAAAGATTAAAAATCTTCAAGCTAATCTGATTGATGAGAAGAGTTCTCAGAGTCAACAAGTGAAGGAACTAAGTGACAAGGCTAATTCTCTGGCTCAAAATCTTTTAAGTGGTAGAAATCTCTGGATCGATCTTGAAAAAAGACTCGTACAACAAGATGAACTGTTAAAGATGTAGAAATAAGCTATCGAGGCTCAGGCAGAGGCTTTGAAAGCTCAAGAAGAAAAGACAAAATCCTTAGAGAGTCAGGTCGAGGAAGACCAAAGAGACCTAAAGAAGCTCAAAACTTTGTTAAAGAAGCTGATTCCAATGGAAAAGGAAAACAAATAAACCCACTCTGATCTTTTTTTGTAGTTGTATTTCTTTGTAAAATTCTCCCAACTCTAATGAAATGTTATTTGGATGGTTGTATCTTGTCATATACTAATTTTTCAGGTACCATATTTTTTTCTATTCCCTTCAATTATTTTTAAAAATCACAAAGGGGGAGAAGGAAAAAGAACTACTCCTAAGGAGGAGAAAGAAAATTTTCTCAGTGAAATATCCTTAAAGTAAGGGGGAGTTTCTCACTACGAAGTTTTTCATTCCTACAATAATGAAAACTCCACTCCGGAATTTCAGAATAAAATACTTAGAGTTTCAATGCCTAAGGGGGAGTTAGTTGTATTCACTTTCATCCATGAACAAAGGGAGATAAGTTTTAATTTCAAAGTCTAATGATTTTTTTTTAAAGTCCTTATATTCTTTTTCGTAAGGATTTTTGTGCTTTCCAAAAAGGGGGATATTGTTGAGTCAATAAGGTTTCCTTATGACTTTTCCATTCCTTCTTGTTTTGAAAATCACAAATACCTTATACTTAAGCAAATATAAATTTTACCTTCATAAGGAAAATTTAATTCTTTAAGGAAATTTACCCTAACCTGGATTTTCTTATTCATAGCAATATTTTTCTTAAGTACAAAAACCAGATTCATACCCAAAATTCCAGAAGTCATATAATGTCAAGATTTGGAACATTCTGTTTTTAGGATACGAATTCTGGATGAGAACTGTAATGAAGTTCCTATCCGAATTCTTGACTCCGAACTCATATGAAGTTCGACTCCGAACTTTCATGAGTTCGACTCCAAAATCTTATGAAGTTCAACTCTGAACTTTCATGAGTTCGACTCCGAACTCTTATGAAGTTCGACTCCGAAATTTCATGAGTTCGACTCCGAACTCTTATGAAGTTCGACTCTGAACTTTCATGAGTTCGACTCTGAACTCTTATGAAGTTTGACTCTGAAATTTCATGAGTTCGACTCCAAACTCTTATGAAGTTTGACTCCGAACTTTCATGAGTTCGACTCTGAACTCTTATAATGTTTGACTCTGAACTTTCATGAGTTTGACTCCGAACTCTTATGAAGTTCGAATCTGAACTTTCATGAGTTTGACTTCGAACTCTTATAAAGTTCGACTCCGAAATTTCATGAGTTCGACTCCGAACTCTTATGAAGTTCGACTCCAAACTTTCATGTGTTCGACTCCGAACTCCTATGAAGTTCAACTACGAACTTCTACAAGTTTAGATTCTAAACTCTGGTGAAACCAGACTCTGAATTCCTATAAAACAGAATCTGAACATTTCTTAACATAGACTCTGAATTTCATTTTGGTTAGACTCTGAACTTTTAATTTTCTTACACTCCAAAATTTTGTATGTCTTTTGCTTACATATGCTCCATTTCAAAATGATTTTGTGCATTCAGTTACACATGATTTATTATTAAACGATGTTGTCCATTCTGTTTCTAATTAAGCATTGGTTGAGTTACACGTGTATAGGTCCCTCTGAATTTCATGGAAAATATGATCGTTGGAGGAGGGAGCCGACCGTTGGCAATTTTCCTATAAATAGGAGCTCATTTGAAGGAGCTCAAAAACAAGTTGATCGATCTAGAGACCACACGTTGTTAAGGTGATTTCTAGAGAGAGAATCTTTTTATGCCTTGTGTATACTAAACTACTCGTTCAGATTGCTTCGTGCGACTCTGAATGTTGGTGATTACATTCGAGGACTTCCGGGGATAGGAAGACAGAGGTGTCGACTACCTTGAAGTTCAAGGGCTTCCTTGTTGAGGAAGATAGAGGTTCCAACTACCTTGAAGTTGAGGGCTTTAGGGGATAGCAAGAAAGAGATTCCAATATTAGTATCGAGAGCTTACCCTGGTGTGGGTAAGACAGACTTGCTTGAAATTATAAATCAAGGGACCTTTATCCAAGGTTGTTGGATACCCTTCTATTTGGGTTAAAAGACTTATATCTTGTTACTTGTAGTTTTACTACTTGTTTTTCCGCTGCACTTTTTGTATTGTAAGGAAAGTATAACCTTCTTATATTTCCTTACACTTGTACTCTGATTAGTTTAGATTCTATATGCTTTAAGGTAGAATCTCATATTGTAAACTTTGGTTCCAATTCTCCAATTGGTGATTAGAGGTGTTGTGAATTTGCTTAGTTTAACTTTGTTAAACTTAGATTCTTCCTTGTCTAAGGAAGTTTTTTTAGTATACAATTCACCCCCCTCTTTTATATTGAGCATCTACATCATTATTTCGATCCTACACCAATACTCCTTATTAAACCCCCAAAAATTCTCATACTTCACCTTTACCCTTTTTATGGAAACACATTTTTTATGGAAACATCCCACTTTATGGAAACTCCCCACATTATGAAAACAACTCACTTTATAGAAACAACCCACTTTATAGAAACTCTCTATATTATGGGAACTCTCTATTTTATAGAAACTCTCTCTATTTTATGGGAACTCTCTATTTTATGGAAACTCACTATTTTATGGAAACTCTCTATTTTATGGAAACCCAATTAAAAACACACCAATTAAAAAAACATGCAAAAAGGGGTTATGTACCCAAAATCGGGGTTACTAAATTCTACCCACCATTGGTCTTTCCGTCCTCAGAAAGTAGAAAACCCTTGCAGGCCAAAAAGTGTTCTGGCCACTGCTCTTTTATTTCCTTCTCACGTTCCTAAGTCTCTTCCTAAATCTGACCATATTGCTATAAAACCTACACTAGGCTGATACTTTTCCCACGCAAGACTTTATCTTGTCTATCCATGATCCGCACTGGGATATGTACCGGTGATGCATATGATTCTAGCTTAATGTGATCCCATCTGATCACATGGTCAGGATCAGGGTGATACTTTTTCAACTGGGATACAAGGAACACATTATGCACCGAACTAAATCATGGTGGTAATTCCAACCGATATAGCACCTCTCCAACCCATTCCAGTATATCAAAAGGGATAATGTATCTAGGATATAACTTTCCCTACTTCCGGAAATGACGATGTCCAAGCTTTAGAGAGATTCTCCAGAAGACATGATCACCCACAACGAATGACAATGGTCTTCGACGGTGATCTGCATAAGATTTCTGATGATTATGATCTGTATCTATCCTCTTTCTAATCAACTGGATCTTCTCTGTTATTTCATGGACAAGGCTTGGCCCGACTAGTGATGTTTCACCCATTTACACCCAGCATAGTGGAGAACGACAAGGATTCCCATACAAAACTTCAAACGTAGCCATGCGTATCGAGGCTTGATGGCTATTATTGTATGAGAACTCCACTAAGGGTATATTCTCCTCCAATGAGCCACAAAAATCCATTACACAAGCCCGCAACATGTCTTCCAACGTTTGTATCGTCCGTTCGGATTTCCCATCCGTCTAAGGATGATACGTCATGCTTATAGTCAACTGAGTTCCAAGGGATTGTTATAATGATTTCCAAAAATGAGATGTGAACCTCAGATCTCTATCTGAGACTATTGAAACTGGTACACCATGCCTCTTTACCACTTCTTAGATATAGATTTTTGAAAGATCCTCCACCGTATGAGTTTCACGAATAGGGATGAAATGGGTCAACTTGGTTAGACGATCCACTATCACCCAAATGGCATCGTGTTTCCAGACCATTCTTGGAAGACTTGTAACAAAATCCATTACTATTTGATCCCATTTCCACACTGGGATGGGAATATATTATAACATACCAGCTGGTCTCTGATGCTCTGCTTCAACCTGCTGACAAGTTAAGCAAAGCGAAACGAATTTGACCACCTTCCTTTTCATGTCGCTCCACCTTCCTATTTGATCATTTTTACTAAATTAGGAACAATTTTAGAAAAAAATAAAACCGCAACATCACCTCGGTCTTCACATTCCACATGCATGTCGTCTAAGACTGACATCAACTGCCATTCATCTCAAGCTTCTTTCACCAACTGAGCATATGAATTTCTACTCAATGCATCTGCTACCGAATTTCCTTTCCCTGGTGTATACATCAATTCAAAGTCAAACATTTAGAGATACTCCATCCATATACTTTTCCTTAGATTCAAATCTCGCTGTGATAAAATGTGTTTCAAGCTTTTTTGATCCGTAAGCACAATAAATTTCTCACCAAAGAGATAATGTCTCCATGTTTTCAAAGCATAGACAACTGAATCTAACTCCAAATCAGGTGTCGGGTAATTCTTCTCTTGCACCCTCAACTGCCTTGAACCATAAAAACCATGTGATCTCCTTACATGAGAACACAGCCCAACCCTGATCTCTAAGCATCACAATACACCACATACCCCTTACCTGATTCTGGAAAGATCATGATAGGTGCCGATGTAAGCTGAAATTTCAGTTCCTAGAAAGAATTATGAAATTCCTCCATCCATTGTAATGGAGCATTCTTCTTTTTCAGAGTTGTAATTGGTGAAGCTAGTCGTAAGAAATCACGCACAAAGCGTCGGTAGTAACAAGCTAGACCAAGAAAAATTTGTATCTCGAACACATTCTTCGATGGTTTCCAAGAGATAACGGCTTATATATTTTCAGGATCAACAGAAATTCCATTCTCAGAAATGAAATGGAAAAGGAAACATACTTCCTGTATCAAAAAATTACACTTTGATAATTTGGCATACAAACGATGATCTCTCAATATTTGTAACACTGTTTCTAGGTGCACCTCATGATTAGCCCTTGTCTTTGAATAGATCAAAATGTCATCCAAAAACACCACAATAAATGAATCTAGATAATGTTGAAATATCTGATTCATCAATTCCATGAAGACTGCTGGAGCATTCGTTAGACCGAAAGGCATGACTACATATTCATAGTGGCTATATCTACTTCTAAAATCTGTCTTTGGAATATCCTCTTTTTGAACACTCAATTGGTGATATCCTAATTGTAAGTCAATCTTGGAGAACCACTGACCTCCCATTAATTGATCAAACAGATCATCAATGCGTGGAAGTGTATATCTGTTCTTTATCGTAACTTGGTTAAGCTTACGATAATCAACACACATCCGAAAAGTTCTATATGCCTTCTTCATGAACAAAATCGGTGCTAACCATGGGGACGTACTTGGTTGAATGAAACCCTTTTTTTTAGCTCCTCTAACTACACTTTCAATTACCATAACTCTATTGGTTCCATCCTATAAGATGTAATGGAAATAGGACTGATCCCTAGAAGGATATCAATCGTAAAATACACTTCCCTTAGAGGTGGTAACCCTGAGAAGTTCTTGGGAAAGACATTTGGAAATTGATCCACAACATCTGGAAAAATATTTTCCCCAATATCTTCCATTGATGCCAAATTTGACGCTGCCAATTGGTAAGATGTCATTCCCACCATTGGTTCCAACAATCTATTTGCACCTTTCTTTACAATCCTCTCTCCTCTAAAGAGATGCTTGATGTCATCCTCAGTCATGAAACTAACTATTCTCCTATAACATTTGATTTGAGCCTTGAACGTTGTCAGCCAATCCATACCCATGATTACATCATAGACATCCATATACAACATCAAGAAGTCCCATTTTAGCCCAGCTCCATCGACAGTTATAGCACATTATCTACACACAAAGTCTTGACATTCTCTTTCACCAAGAGGAGTTTTTAGTTTCAAAACAGAAGGCATCATTTCTAGTATTAAACATATAAAGTCAACCAAAAAAGAAGAAATGAAGGAATGTGATGCACCAGTATCAAACAACACTTGCACAAGGGTAGAATTAAAAAGTATCATACCTATCACTGTAGATGGTCCAGCCTGATCATCAACAATCATCTTCTCAGCTCCATAAAATTGCTTATTCACTATATTATTCTCCTTGTTTCCTTGCTGAGGTTTCCCTGGTTGAGGAGTCATGGTATTTCTAGAATCACCATGGATAGATCTTCTCTATTGATGAGACTGATTCTACTGTCCTCATCTAGTTGAAGCATACAATGCTTGCGACAATTGAGAAGTGTCTCAAACACCTAACCTTGGAGCACTATGACAATAGCACTGAAGATGTCACATCTTGTTACAATTATGACATGATCTAGGTTGTATCGTACAATCTCGATTTATGTGGTCAAGAAAACCACATTGAAAACAACCTACTTTGCTCTGGGGTCGTGGAGGAAGGTTTACTAATCCATCCGTCTGGTTCTGATTTCCACTTGCACCATGGAAATAGGTGTCCCTTTTCCTCTTGTTCCCAGCGGTTGAGTTCCCACCGTTTCTTATAGGTATCATCATGCCTCCTCCCATAGATCTTGAGATATCACGTTCAACCATAGTTGCTATGTTCACCATCTTTGTATAGTCTGTAATACAAAGTACTACAATCTTTGATCGAATCCCCTGTCGTAGCCCTGATTTGAAGATGTGTTCCTTCAAAGAGGCACTTTCCGCAACTTCCAGTGCAAAGCATACTAAGTTCATGAACTTAGACACATACTCTGTGATAGAGAGACTCTCTTGTTTTAGGTTGAATAAGTCCATTGTTTTCTAGATCTTGAACATGTGAGGGTAGAATTGTTTTTTTAATAATTCCTCAAAATCATCCCATGTAAGTCCTTCATCCAATTTATCCTACACCACTAAATCTCACCACTGACGTGCAAGATCCTCAAGAAAATACATCGCCAGTTTGACCTTTATCTCTACTGGTGTGTCGATAAAGTCGAAGATATGATGCATCCTACATAGCCACACCTCCACCTTCTTGGGTTCAGAATCACCCTGGAAATTAGGTGGATTCTGCTTCATGAACTGGATTGTATAAACCACATGTCATGGCTCATTCCTCTGGTTCCCTGTGTCCACAACTTGAAAATTTTGGACAATACTCTGAACCATGTCTTGGTTCACATGTGGTTTAAGTGAAACCACATTCTCTGTAACTTCTTCGGGTTAGTTTCGACGAAGCCTACTAGGTTCCATTTTCTAAACTAACAACAAACTCCATTAATCTCACTCTCTAGCAACTATTGGATTAGCATTTCAAATTCTATCACATCAACTATCACAACATTATTTTCAAAAACATCTTTTTTCCCATGTTCAACTATTTTGAAAGCACTTCACATGCTTTTGAAAATTAAACCATTTTCAAAATACGACAATCATTCACTTTTTCAAAAAAAATCATTTGAAAACCAATTCCATACTTTTCAAAAATGATCATTTCTCAAAATGATGTATGTACTCCTAGTAGGAAGTAATTCCTCTATAATGCATGTCATACTCGTCTCATTAGTTAAACCCATTACAATGAGATTTCAAAATCCTAGAAGTGTATCCAAACACTTATTTACCCAACACCTTGGTAACTTGAAGTTCATCATAAAAGGGTTAGCTATGTCCTTTATGCTATATATTTCAAGTTTTGACAATCCTACTTCCTTCTAAGATTCTCACCCAATAAATAGACAAGAAGGGATTTCATCTCCAAAACTAGGAACATCGATGACTACTTGTTAGGAAAGGACTGAACAAGCTGATTCCATTTGTAATGACCCACCAATTCTTATTGTCTTGAGAGTACAACGAGTCATTACTAGGCCTTAAGAGACATCCCCAAGACGCCAAAGGCTGGAAATAAATGCCGAAGAGTTTCAAATACAAGTGGGGGGTGATTTACCCTTTAAGAAATAAAACAATAAACCTACCAACCATAACCAACATTCACTATATGATGCATGAACAAATGAAAGAAAAATCGACAACTTCATGTATCTCAAAACCACATCAAAGTAAGCAACATCATAAGAATAACCAAATATCAAAGTACACAGCTAAAAAACAACAAAAGACTCTCTCAATACTCTATGCTCCACAAGCTCCAAGATCCAAAATCTCTGAACTGCCCAAACATCATGAGGTAGTGCTAAAAACGTGTGAAACATTACTTTTTCCCTTGTACTAGAAGAAATCATCTGCAAAAGCACCAAAGTTCCAAAGTAGGGGTGAGTATAAATCTCAGTAGGTTTTACCCCAATGACTTCTCTACTCATGCCACTATGATAGAAGAGTTAGCAACAATTATATAAAACAGGTTATATAAACAATTTTTCAAAAGTAGTTTATAACTAAATATAAAAAAGTTTCCAAAACCATTCATTACCAAAATCAAACAAGTGCAATTGAAACCAATTTTCTCTACAAGATATTTGTCCGGAAAAATAACTAAACAATCTTTACAACCATTCCCCAAAATCCATATATCGGTATACCCAACCATTCCTCAAACCCATGCAACCAAAGATGCATGCAACATTATTACATTTCCATATTCATGAGTAGTTTCTCGTCGATCTACCAAGTCATCACAAGGTAATTGATTCCCATGTTCCATTAATCTTTTAGCACCAAGCATAAGGTCATATTTCAACCAAGCCCTGTATATGCAATTACCATGTGAAATTAAACCTTTGGCACCAAGAACAAGTTCATATTTCAACCGAGACCCATATATTCAATATGAACACACAACACATATTCCCAACAATCAATCCAAAATAAACCTTTCAAAAAAACACATTTTATTGAAAACTATTTCCATCAAAATCATTTCAATGCCAAACCATTTCAACTCCAAACCATTTCAACAAAACTACATTTTTATTGAAAAACATTTCTATTGAAAACCCCTTTTCATCAACAATTTATCAATTCCATAAAATCTATAATTTAAAATCGTCATTTTAAATAAAACCTCCTTTTGCACAACTATTCACTAAGAACACGCAATTTCACAAAAACCATAAATCATAACAAATGAATATTTTTACATGGATTTCACAATAAATAAACCAATTTTAATCTAAGACAATAAATTATAGAAATAGGAGATGAGATTGAATCCACCTACCTCAAAGGTCTTGACGAAACTTTGACAACAGACGAAGAACACACAAGAAAGTGGGTCGATTCTCCAAGAGCAGCCTTAGATATCTTATCCTAGCAAGATCACAACTCAACATTGAATTATTTAGCATAAAAAAAACGTATATCTACCCAATATAGGTTCAGATCTGAGAATGAATGGATATCAGGGAAGTAGATCTAATAAGATCTATGAAAACGTGACAAATCATGAAAG
Organism: Viscum album; assembly: GCA_963277665.1. Taxonomy (NCBI): domain Eukaryota; kingdom Viridiplantae; phylum Streptophyta; class Magnoliopsida; order Santalales; family Viscaceae; genus Viscum; species Viscum album. The sequence goes on from OY728121.1 coordinate 1,461,018,794, forward strand.
AATGGTGACATACCTCAAGAATTATACTCGAAATCACCAAGGGAAGGCTCTAGGTTGGATCCAACTCATGTAGGGAGGGTTCTCCAGCCTTCTAGGGAGAAACATCTCAAAGTAGGGGCGTTTTGAAGCCAGAACGAAATATAAAGAGCAAAAACGAGTAAGCTTCTAGAAAATAGGATCTAGATTTGACCTTTATGCAAGATTTGACCACATGGTTTGGGCCAACCGTGTTTGGATTGTGTGACCTTCCTTTTGGTCCCAATAATCCTTATTAAACCCCCAAAAACTCCCATAATTAACCTTTACCCTTTTTATGGAAACACTTTTTTTATGGAAACATCCCACTTTATGGAAACACCCCACATTATGGAAATAACCCACTTTATGGAAACAACCCATTTTATGGAAACTCTCTATATTATGGGAACTCTCTACTTTATGGAAAATATATATTTTATGGAAACTCTCTATTTTATTGAAACTATATATTTTATGGAAACTATCTATTTTATGGAAACTCTCTATTTTATGGAAACCCAATTAAAAACACACCAATTAAAAAAACATGCAGAAAGGGGTTATGTACCCAAAACCAGGGGTACTACACTACTTCATCATGAGAATATGTCATCATAGATTTAATCAATATATAAAAGTATGAAACTAAAGAAATAATTAATTATCATTTCAAGTATAAGGAATAATACACATATTCATGGTGGAATATCCAATGACACATATAACATATGGAATTCCTATTGGTGGGTATGTTCTAATAACCTCCTCTCTTAGAGATTACCAAGTGATAACTTCATGATAAGAATTCGTGATGTCTTATGATACCCTAACACATAATACCCTACATAATTTGTGACTCATATGATATATTTTATTCTTTGATGAAACATATATTTAAGAATATCATATAGCACTTCAACTTTTTCATCATATTAGGGAACTGATATGAACTTTAAATGTGAATGATACTCTAAAGACATTATCAAATTAATTTTATGTATAATATAACTCATCATGTGATAATATATTTATTATTATTAATATATTTTAATATAAATGATATCTAAATTACAAATTTGTTGGTCTAGGGAACCAACTCCAACATGGGATCAAGGTTTCCTTCAACTAAAAGGGTTTTATGATCAAAATTAAAGATGGGAACTACCTCATAAAAGGGTATAGAACCAATATTCATCTCTACCAAGTTGAAATTGAAGTGAACACATACTTTATAATTGTGAAATAGTTAAATAATTTTTAGCACCATAGGCCAGGACATATTCACCAAAAAAACATGAAGAAAATATCTATGATTAAAGAAGTATTGGATATATCTAATTTTAAGCATGAACAAGAGAGTACATCCAATACATTTATGCCAAGGAAGATGGTATACAACCCATATTGGAAGAATAATATGAAAAATAAGAGATTATTCAACTTAATTAATCTAGTTCGTAATAATGTTTATGGACTAATGTATCTTTCAGGAACATGTAGAGAAAAATACTTCATTCTATCTGTTAATGATTACAATAGAATATCACATGTGATGTTTATGAAACCCAAGAGAGATATGACTAAATACATGAATAGATATAATAGGACAATAGATAATGAAACAAGCTGCATTATTAAGACTCTATAATCAGATAATTGAATGGAATACCTATCTATTAAGTTTGAAAATGATCTCAAAAAACATGGAATTAAGCATGAGGTTTCCTTGGTTAAGAAACAACAAAAAATGGGGTTGTTAAACATTGTAACTAAATGGTGTATAATATAGAGAATACACTACTTATTGAAATTAAAGTATATCATATTTATACTAGATAAAGGATATTCATGTTGTTGTATACACTCAAAATGGATAGATTTTTAGTGTTGGAGAATAGAGAACACCCTATGAGATGTGGCTTGGAAGAAATATATCACTGGATTAATTTTATATTTTTTGACATAGATTCTACATTCAATATAAATAATATAATCAATGAAAATATGGTGATTTGGTAGATGAAGGAGTGTTCTTATGATATTCAAAAAAGAGTAAATCCTAAAAATGCTTCAATAAAATTATAAATAATATTATTAAAAGAAATGAAATCAATTTTATCATGGATATATAAGGGAATAATTAGATGATTTATATCATGAATGAAGTATTTGAATAAGAAGAAGAATAATCTGGTGAAAATCATAAGATTTTGAAAAGTTCCTCAAGATATAAAGACTCTAAGGCTGAGTCAGAGGATGAAATAGATCATGAAGAATGTCAAACTACAACTCAAAGAAGAATTAGGAGGATGTAAGTTGATATATATAATAAAATTGGTTATACAGTTGTACAAACTTATACATGAATAATGATGATAGAAGAACACGCTAATTTACTATCAAATATGGATCCAACATCATTTGAAGAGGCTACAAAGGATGGTTCATGGGTAAAATCCAGGAATGATGAGCTATATTAGATTGAGAAAAAATAGACATGGGAACTAGTTGAGAGAACGAAACACCACAATGTTATTAAAAAAATTAGTTCTTCCAAATAAAAACTTGGTGAACATGGTACTATGGTTTGAAATAAAGCTTGGTTATCCTAAAAAATATATGAAAATTTTGAAGGGATCAATGTTAAAGATACATTTTCACTCGTATCCCAACATAATTTAGCCATACTATTCTTGTAAGTGGTGATAAAAATAGGCTAAAAGATCTTTCAAATGGATTTTAAAACAAATTTCTTGAATTTGGTTTTTAAAGAGGAAGTTTATATGGAATATCCAAAGAGGTTTCTTGATTCACATTAATGAAGGAAAAGTATGCAGATTAAATAATGAACTATATAGTTTCAAAAAATCATTGCATGAAAGGTATAATTATCTTTATATAGACCTAAACAAACAGAAGTTCAAGATAGGATATGTTAATAATAATTTATATGTAAATTTTTTTAATAAGAATTGTTCATGTTATTGGTTCATGTAGATGACATTATTTTTATAGGGAGAAAGTAGAAATTAGTGGATGAATTTTTTTAATCATATATGTTTTGAATTAAAGATGTATATTATTGGTGATCTTAAATTCTTTTTGGGTTTAAAAATGATTGAAATGAGAGATTTAGATTCATATCACTAGCTAAGTATGAAAAATAGTTTCTTAGTAAATTTTACATGAATGATACAAATCATATGTCGACTAACATTATATTTAGAAACAGTATTGGAAAGCATGATAATAGGAAGATGGTGGATGATACCTATTATAGAAGTATTATTAGAATATTTCTTTATTTAATAGTAAATCATACCAACATCTCTTGTGCTACTAGTTTAATATCCTGATTTCAAATAAATCCAAAGGAATAATTATTAGCAATAGTAAATATAATTATGAAGTAAATATGAGGTACTCTCAATTATGGTTTACTCTTTAATGAAGAAAATATTCATGAGTTTTCATAAATATCTGATACAGATTGGAATGGTGATGTGGCATATATTAATTCTACTAGTGTAGGTGTATTTTTCATTGGAACTAAGTGCATGGTCTAGTTGAGTAAGAAGTCAAAAAGAAAATATCCATTTATATCTAGGGAAAAATACATATTTTTTACCAAGGTATGAACTCAACTTCAATAGATGAAATAAAAACTAGAAGATGTTGTTGAAAATGTGAAACAACATATAGATATATTATGTGTTGAAAAGAGTTCCATTGAACATGAAAAGAATCAAATTCATTACTTTCATACTAAAAACATTGAGATATGGATTAATTTAATTATAGAAAAATTATAGTAAGGACTTTTAAAGATAGGGTATGTTAGGACTGGACAATGGGTATCAGATATCATAACTAGATCCTTGGCTACACCATCTTTTTGAAAGGCATAGGTTGAACCTATATCTTCAACCACCTCCTTCAACTTAAGGAGGTACATAAGTATCCTCTATCCCCAATACGGTTAATCCTTTATTTTTTGTTATATTCCTTTACATTGTAGGTGTTATATTCTATTTTTCTAATGAGAAAGTGGGGAGATATTATCTGTGGGGAATTCTTGTGAAAGAGTGAAGGTGTGATCTAAGTTCTACGGAAAAAATTATAGGTATTAGATACTATTTCTTATTTCTTAAAAATATAATTTACTCATTTAGGCTCAAAAACTTGGTTGATGGATCGAGGATTAGTTTTTGGATATGTGGATGTTTTAGAAGCATGGATGAGATTGGATTTATAAATATAAATTTCAATTTAATTTTATTATGAAATAGAAATAATAGTTATGGGGGGAATACATATGAATTTGGAGAAGGGATAGAATATGGAGGCATACATATGCATGTGAGTAATGATAGAATCTTGAGGATTTGGATCATGATAATGTAGAGGTATTGAAAAGAAATCCACTAGGGGATAATGTTAGAAATAAGAATTTTGTTATTGTATTTTTTCAATTGGAATGTGTTGTGATTTTGCAAATCCAAAAGTAATTATACTTTATTATGAAGGTGGGGGAAGTCTTGATGGTTTTATGGAGTTTCTAAGATACTATGATTTTTGTAAGATATTTTTGCCTTTATAAGGCTTGTTTTTTGAAAATTTCATAAATATTCCCTGGTAAACATAAGATATTTTTTATATAAGAAACTTGGTTTCATAAGATATTTCTAGTGTGTGTAATACATTTCACAATGTAGGATATTGTTCTCCATAAGATATTTCATTTTCATGTATGATATTTTTATTTCATATGACTTATGAATTCCTTTTTCATTTGTAATGAATTATCAACTTAGAGATTTTAAATATGGGATATTTATTAGAGATTCCAGTCAGTTGAGAGAGAAATAATAATGAGATTAAGGTAAAAAAATGTTGTGATATTATTAGTGATTTGAAATGAATAAATTATGTGGATATAGTTATTAACTAAAAAACACTACAACTCAGTGTCTTTGTGTTGCGTGTTAGCATGCATGGGAATTTTATTAATCATAATACATGATTAATGGTTTTTTCAATTAGGAATAAGGTAAATGTTGGATTGTGTGGAAGAATGAAGAATTTGGTTTATGAGGAGAATCAAGAATATTTTGGAACATTAAAGAGGAAGTAATAACCTAGTACTAACATCAAATAATTTCAATAATTGAAATATGTAAATTATCATATAGTAAAAAACGTCATGATCCATGGGGATTTTCCATATTAAAAATATATAGAATTTTTTTTAGTAAAAATATTTAGGGAATAAAAGGGGAAGAAAAAAATAGATAGGGTGTAGTCATTATAGTATCTATTGAAAACATTTGTTTAGATTAGAATAAGTTTAGATTGAAAAAAAAAGAAACTGATCACTATTAATGATATAGAGTATAATAAAAAAGGAAGGATTAGATTGATAACTCCCTTTATATTTTGGTGTTCATATTTAATTCTTGAACAAAACTGTAAGCAACTTATGTATTTCACTATTTTATAATTCCTTGAATAAAAGTATTGTGAAATAATTCAAGAAGATGAAGTGATCCTGACATCAGTAGTGAGCCTTTTACAAACCATGGTAATGCATATAGTAAAGAGTGTTGCATCTTAGTACATTAACACACTATCGATATATACTCCTTGGAATATACATTATCAGGGAACCAAGTAAAATATTATGTCTTTATTTACTTTCCTACATCCAAATGTGTGTATGGATGATAAAGAAACAATATTTTTTACTACTCTTGTTAACATTAGAAAAAGATCCAAAAATATGAAAATAAACCCACACCTTATTCCCCTTCCCCCTCTATGGGTGTGTTTGGGATTAGGTTTCAATATTTACCCTTAGTGGGTGAACTTTAATCCTCCTCTATGCAACTTTGAGAATCCTACATTCCAAATTCTCAATTTTGTGGGATATCTTGAGAAGAAACTAATGCACTTAAAATATTGATGCAGCCCCATTATGGGTACTCTAGAGAAACATGTGTCATTGAAATTAATATGCTTCATGAAGACCATATAAGGACTAACATTTTTCTGATATTGTAATCTACTATAAAAAACTATCTCTAAATTGAAAGATCTCTAATGAAATTTCCTCAACCAATTCAGTTCCATACTGAGAAGTACAATGTTATCAACCTCTTAAATTGAAAACAATATGAGAATGATAGGATCTCAGACTTCATCAGCAGGTGGAAAGTACTATCATAATCTCTAAATATATAGATTCCCCAAGAGATGATATTGGATATATATATATATATATATATAATTTTATTGATGATTTGAAAATTTCTCTCATTCCCTTAAAGTAATCCGGTTGTTTTTTGGAGTTTATAGTCATGTAAAAGTGATTAGAGGATATCATTTGGCGTTCCATGTCTAATTTATGGCCAACATTGTCAGTATGAGGGGAGAAACTTTGTAGAGATAGGACTATTACCATCATTCACAAACCAACACCAATGTTAGCTCCAAATCCCAATCCTATTTAATATCATGTTGTGAATCCTATTGAATAAAAATGGAAAAAAACTCCTACAATGGGATATAAATAAAGAGAAAATCACTAAAACTTTTAAAATCAAAATAATAATGATTATTCCTTCCAAAAGTAGAATATTCATGGATTCTTCATTACCACCCAGGAAAAGAACTTGATTAAATGGTTAGAGATTAAGAGACCTTATGAATTTGTACTGAATGATTAACTTAAGTACTAACTCTTCCACTAGATATTGGGACACAACATTCAAGACTAATTCATATTCAAATTATAATCTAGGTGATGGTTGACTCCATACTGGTCATGTGAATTGTGTCTCTACCACTATACTAGAAGGAGATAAAGAGTAAAAAATATGTCATAGATAATCATATACATAAATTTCATGACTAGATGACTGGGATATTGGATTACTAATAAAATTCAATACTCAAGGAATGATTGAATCAACTAGTTTTAACCCAAATTATCTCTTCATTATTAAAGGTGAAATCATCATCATTAAAACCTTCCAAGAGTTTGTGTAGTTGTATTAAATGAAACAAGGTGTGGTAAGAAGAGACCATTCGGGTACAAAAGCTAGTCTAGAATCTTCTAGATTTATTTCCCCCAACACTAGGAGTATTTTTATTTCCCCACTAAATGAGATTCTCATCGAATGAGGAGTGGCGATGTAACTATATCATTTTCATCCACCTGAAAAACCTATTCAATTATGATGACTCATATGAACCTAAGTTCCTCAACAATAGTTAGGGAATGGGTTATAGAGATCAATGAAAATGAAACAATGGTGTTCTCATATGGTTAGGCATCATTTCCATTGAAGATATGTATGAAAATGATACTCAAAGACATGAAATTCAAATATCTCAATAAGAAAAATGATTTGATCTAAAATAATCCTAGGGTCATTCAGAACCAATTATACTTGAATATTGACTAGTAAATATACAATTATTTGGTTCAAATAAAAACATGAAAAGTCTAGTTTAGCCCAAACCATTGATGATGATGGTGTCACTAATTTACATTCAAGGAAAGGGGTTATTGTAATATACATTTCAGATCTCCAAACCTCAATCCATGGAGAAATATCATGGTAGGAAACATAATACCCTAGTCTAGAAGTATGAAATTTTAAATAATCTTGTCATCATACCAGCTAATATCTCAATCTTAGATTCCATTTACCTATTGAAATAGTCCATTAAATCCATTATTAAATCCCTTTCATTCCCTTAGTATTTTGATATTGATGTATCTAAATTTGAAATATATCATATAAATACAGGCTCCAATGAATTCTACATAGTCATTTCAATCTTGGAACATGACGAAGAAGCTTCCATGCATGGGTACATCAATCCATTTTATTATCTGATAAGATCAATGGAATCTATATTCATCGAGGCCAAGTTGTTAATGATTTTAGGATTAAATTTATCATGGTTTTAATGCTCTATAATCTCATATATAGTGAATCTAACTTGTCTCCATCTAAATTGGAATTTTAGGAGTATGATCAGAGTGATCATAAACCACTTTTGAATATCATGTTGAAAACCTAATTTAGTGATCCCATTTATGACTTGGGATTTGTGGTGGTCCACCAAGACACAAACTTTAAAATCTTACTATGAATTCTATGGATCCACATATATGTAGCAGTTCTATATTCATATCACTATTTCCCAAGAAAGTTAGATAACTTAATAGTGATAGTTCCCATTTTGAGTCTAGTGAATCTCAATAAATCAATGTAGGATACTAAAAAAGAGAGGGGAAGCAATTTATGGTATATGATTCTCTACATATTGATTCTCCTGAAGGTCTAAAAATAGATCCTATCAATCCATGGAGTGAACTTGGTGAAGAATACATGTGGCCAATCAACATTATTATGGAAAAAACTTCAGATATGGGAAGTAATTGGGTCACACAGGTCACATTGTTCATGGAATTGAACCCACTGATCACTTTACTCTCAAATAATGTCCAAGAAGGTGGTTCTATTTAGTATTCACAACCAATAGAGGGAAATACTTCCACATTTTCCATGAAATTAAATATATCCCCTGAATTTATTTATCACAATGTAGGTCTAATGAATATCTAGTCAACCTATCAACTATATGTGAGTCCTAGAAGAAAAGAACAAGATTTAGGCATATTCATTTCCATTATAATAGTGTCAGATACACTACTTAAACTTTACCATTCTCATGGAGGATGTGGTTCTGATAGAGGTAATAATGACTCTATATCATATTCTATATAATAAGATTCCAATCCATCTTCTTCTCCTAATGGAGATGAATAGGAAGTGGAAAAAATTAGGGATTCTCCTATCGTATTCAAGAAAGTTTTTTCATCCACCATCAATGAACATAGATATTTTAATCTAGGATAGAAAAATATCTGAGGATTACATTGATTTATTTCATAATTACCCATAAGGAATTGAATAAATATATATATTTCCTTAAATATTATTGAGATGTTTTTCCATGGAACTACACAAAAATTCCTGGGTTGGATCCCCATATAAACACCCATAATTTGGGTATACTGGATAACCATTGTGGCTATAAATAGAAAAAAAGGAAAATTAGTTTTCCTCATGATATGAAAGTAAAATACAAAGTTTATAAGATGATCAAAGGCAAAATCATTCAATAAGTTTAATATATGAAGTGTCTCTCCAGCATTTTCTTCATCATGAAAAGGAATGGGTGGACCATGATCTACATTTATTTCAGGGATCTCAATTTTCTCTAACCAAAGAATGATTTCCTAGTCCCAATTATGAACTATTAATTAATAAAATATCTAGATTCCAATACCTCTCCTTTATAGATTATTATTCTAGATATTTCTAGATTTGAATGGCCCTTAGGGATGAAAAATAAATTGCTTTCAGGGAACCCTAAGGGATATACTATTACAAAGTAATTCCCTTTTTCTTGAATAACATTTGTGATACATGCCAATATTATAGACACCATATCTTAAAGAATTTTTTAGGAAAGTTTTTATAATTTTATGTGGATGATCTTGTGGTCAAATTTAAATAGAATTATGATTATTGTTCTGATATTTTGGTAGCCTTAAAAAAATACCATAACAAATATTGAAGATGAACCCCCTAAAATTTTATGTTGGGGTAACCTTGGAGAAATTTATTAGATTTATGGTATTTCATTTTATCATATATGTATAACATGAAAATAAAAAAAATACTTGATATGGATCCTCATAAAAACCTCAAGGAATTGAGGGGACTCTCGAGATGGATCACCTACATCAACTTCAAAATAGTTGATCTCTTCATTAAGTGTGTTACCATTATTAATTAGATTAAGAAAGGGATCACCTATCACTAGGAAGCTTGTTGTTTGAAATCCTTTTATGGTCTCAAAAAAAATAATTCTACACCCACTGTTATTGATTCTTCCTATGGAAGGGAATCCTCTCATCTTTTATGTTTAAAAGTTTGAATGATCTCTTAGCTCCCACCTTTCTAAGAAGAATGATATGGTAATGGAAAATCATATCTATTGTCTTATATAGAAAATGTTGTATATTGAGGATTTATATTCCAATATCATGAAGAAATTCCTTGTATATATTTTTACATTTTAAAAGATGAGACATTATCTACATAACCATGAGGTCCACTTAGTCTATTGTATAGATCTGCAAATATATCCTTAGAGATATCATAGTAACTAGTCATCTATCATGGTGGGTGAAAATTCTATAATAGTTTGATATCTAGGTTTTGTCTAAAGAATACATCAAAGTGAAAGAATTGATATATTTCCTTTCATCTCATTCTATCTCATAGAATTCATAGTTAGATATGTATCTCCTCGATGAAGAAGTCTTCTACACCCATGAAACTTCCAAAACATGGGAAATGTATTTTGACAGTGATTATAGAAGTCCAATGGGATGAAGGATAGAAAACCCAAATCTCAATAGGGTTATCTTGGGGATTGTATTCATCTCCCTAGAAAGAGTGGTTCTTCCCTACTCCTTTTTTCTATTAGAAGTATGCACCACCAATAAAGTAAAATACCATTCCCTTATTATAGGCTTAGATTTTTCCTTAAAATTACTAGTGGAACAATTTAATATTAAGGTTGATTTAGAGATGGAAATAAAGTAAATTAATGGTGATTATAACATAAATAAGAAATATTTTATTCTATAACTCGATTATGTATGAGGATGAATGGATAAATTTTCTTCATAACTAACACTATCACACATATCATGTTTATATAATGACCAATAAAATGCACTAGAAAACAAATATATGTCCCTATAATGTCTAAACCAAGATAATATGTTCATTTGGATAGAATATCAAAAGTTATTATTTCCATTATTCATTAGTAATGTGGAGAAAAATAAAAAAGTTAACACCACCATTAGTCAAAGAAAGCCTTTATATTCACCAATTTATGCCATAGTTAGATGGATGTATCCTATAATAGTGTTCCTAAAAAATAGGATTATCCCACTAGATCAATCTGAAAAGGGAAAAATATATCATTGGATAGTAAATGGCATCCTCTATGGTAACCCAAATTCCAAGAAATTCAACCAAAAACTATTTTTTAATGGGGCCCTTCTCAGGTGCATCAAAGGAGGAGATACCCTCATTATTATTCTAGAATTCCATGTTGTCACCTATAGCACCCACTAATTAGAAACCCAGTTATCCCATATAATTAAGTGACTTGAATACTTATGGACCTCAATGATGTTGGACTATATGGAGTTTCCAAATAAACCACATGATTGTTAAATACATTCCAACTTTATCCATCAAACCCAAGAATTATTGTACACTACCAAATACTCTTATCCATTTTCCATATGGAGGATAGATTTCATGTGTCCATACCCTCCATCCATATTCCAACAGTTTAAGTTCATTATCACTTCCATTAATTTCTACTCTATGTCGGATGAAGTTATACACCTCAAAGAAGTCAAAAAAACATCCATCAATTTTTTAAATAATATTCTTAGTAAATTTAGTGTCCCTAATAAAATATTTATAGAAAACAATGCCAATTTTTGTTCTTATGAATTTAAGAATTTGTTCCTAGAGTAAAACATCTAGTACAACCATTCATCCCACTATCAAGTAATGGAAAACATATAGACCGGTCCCTTTAATAAAACTCTATCAAATATCTTTTAAAATATGGTAGATAAATATAAAAATTCTTGTCTAAAAAGGCTCAAATATATTTTGTGGGATTATCGCACCCCAACCTATACTTTCACATGGGTGGCTCTATATTTACTTGTGTATAAGAATGAGGTGGTTTTACCTATTAAGGTTCAGTTCCCCTCACTTCACATCACTAACTATAATTAATTGACTGAATATGATTAGTCTCATATTTGGATGGATGAGTTAAAGAGAATCAATGAGAGAAGTTTGTGTGCACTATAGAACTTATAGATTCATCAAAATAATATCATGTGTTTTATAAATAATATGGTTCACCTCTTCTCATTTGTCTAGGTTGAATGGTTATTGGAACCGGTGACTCCCTCGATACTAGGGAATAAACCCCTGAAGCTTGAGAAAATGTGGGGAAGACCTTAATGTAAAGATCCATATTGTTGAATGTTAGGAAATTTAGAGGAAATTTGAATATTTATTCTTACAGTAGATAAGTTTCCATAATTGGGATTCATATCAAGATATTAGGGGTTGTAAAATCTCAAGGAGATGTTTTTGGATGTGTTTATTGGCTCAAGAGATGTTTTGGGTTCTCGATTGAATGTCGGTGTAGGGTTGACGTGGATCTACAGCTGAATTTTTCTATAGGTGGATCATCATGCTGTGAACGGTAAAGGTAATTTCATGATAAGGGGCTGGATAAGGATTACACCATATCCGGGTAAGGCTCCATGTCTTGGAGGTAGCATGTTATCTTGTGATCAATGGGTGTCACAGTATGAAATATTTTTGTGTAGGATTTTTATTAATCAAAATATATAAAGTTTAGATGGAATGTCATTGATGAGGGAACCATGAATTTATGAGTATCACTATATAATATATTGGAAAACTTTACATATGGGTTCAAATACCCTTACATATTTCTTTTCTGATTTTTTATAGAGAAATAATGATTACATCATGACCCTTAGGTCATGCTATAGTGGATTTACATGAGTATGCATCATGGTGTGGATGTGAAGGTATCCCCCATTAAATTAAAAGTTCATTCCATGAAGGATGAGTACAATCCATGATGGATCTATCTATGATGATTTTTATTCATATTTTGAGAGGTGCATTGTACCATGACTAAGGAGGTAATGCTATAACAACTTGGGAAATAGGGTTTTCATTCTGTCTGAGGGGGGTGTTTCATGATATGACCCAAGGGTCCAAGTAATGATGTGTATTTATAATGTGTAATAACATAAAAACCCATATAGCTTATGTTGTGATGGGTCCTTGTCCTGATTTTTAAATAGTGGTAGAAATGACATTTTGGGTTTAGTATTTTTTGTCATTTAGGTTGAGTGGGGAATCAGAAGAGGGACGTTTCATTTTTGTATCCCCATATATTCCTCCATTATATTCCCTTTTATAAGATATGATCTCTGGATTACTCTATAGTGGATAAAAGTAAGTTTATTCTCTTTATCCCTCTATTCTCCTCCCCTTTTGTTAGCTGCTGATTTAGATGTCTCTAAAATATGGTTTGACACTAATTACACTAAAGTGTGGTGGAATTATATTGATATAATGGATGTTTTTCATGGCTTGGTGAGAGTAAATATTGAGAGGATAAAAAATTATTTTCCTTCTCTATTTTGTAATGGTGTGTCACTTCCCTTATTTATTTAGGGTTTTTAGAAAAATTAAATTTTATTGGCCATAGATTTGGTAAAGTGAATTATATATTTTTATGGATTAGGTTTAGGTGTGTGTTAGGAGTGTACTACACCCAATTTATCATGGTTTCAGTATCATAATGTATCATGATGAATTTTTAGGTGGTTATTCCTATTTTATTTAAATAAAATAATTGATTATAATTTTTGATAATTAATAATTTGAATATTATGTCTTGAGATAGGATCTCAGTAGTTGTTCTAGACCAATTTGAGGCATGTATGGGATTTATCGAGGATGTGTGGAGTGTCTTGAGGATGGTAAAACCATGATTGATGTAGGTAGCCCCTTTACTACAAAACCATGTTATTTTTTAGGCATGAGTGTGCATAATTACATGTTTTTATGGGATAGATTAATAGGACAGGGATTAGGAGAGCACTATATAAATATATAGGATGACTTTAGGCCTCCTAGAAAGGAAATATGTGCCTCTTATAACCATGGGTATTTTTGGATTTCTTGGAGACTATGTCTCTAAGCGGGATGAAGGTGCTAGTTAAGTTATCAAGGGATCCTAGGTAGGTCTTAGGATACAATATGGGTTGTGAATTTACTAGGGAGGTTACTTAAGTCTAGTTGGGAAGGAATGAGAGTCTTTATACCAATTATGATGGATGAGATAGTCATACATCTCACTCATGATTGAGAAACACTCGTGAGGGTGGATTAGAAATATATTTAGTGGCTTGAGTGGGATAAGTACTATAAGAAAAGATGATATTTTATGTGGAGGGTATCCTTTAGGTTTTTTTATTGAGGATTATATAAGGGTGATGTGATATAGAACCTAGGTATGGTTCTATGGAATTATTGGAAAATAGGAAAATGATTTCCAAGGTCTTTGGTGTGTGATAACTTAGGATGGTCCCCAATTAGTGGGACTAGGTTGTGATGTGGGAATGTGATGAGGATTTGAATAAGACTATTTATTATAGGGTTTTTTACATCCTATAGGATATGAGAACATTTTGGGGTGTTGGATGTAGCTTTATATAGATGAGTAAATACCAGGTTGGGTCTAGATGACCCTAAAAATCACTTACGGGAGAGGTGATAATGTCGATAAATTTAACATGATATGTTTGTGTAATCAATATAGCCATGAGGATATCAACATATGAGGATATATGGGTGTTGAGAAAAGTATGAGATGTAAGGATAGAGATTGAGTGACTAGTACCCTAGTGGTGAGATGATCAGTTTATGGGTTGGGAAGCATGTTTAGTTTTTTATTTAATTTGTGTTTCCGGTCATGTACATACCTAATGATTGTAATAGATCTTGAGAAAAACTGGAGGAATAAGGTTGGTCCCTGAGGCTTTATTTTTTCCCTATCTTGGTAGGGGATGGTTTGGGTAATTAATAGATGAACTAACCTATAGAGGAGGGGAATGTTCAAGCCTTATTATATTCCCACATCTGAGATAGGTTAAGTTGGGTATTATATAATGAGTGCCCTAACCTGCATTGACAGGTAGTGGTAGGTAACTATATGATGATTTCTCTACCATATAATAGTAGGTAGTGGATAGGTACTATTATAAGTTCCCTTACCTATATCATTGGTTAGTTGTTGGGTATTATATGATGAGTGCCTTGCCAAACATTAGTAGGTAGTGGTTGGGTACTTTATGTTCAACATCTCCTAA
The DNA here is from genome assembly GCA_963277665.1 of Viscum album. Lineage (NCBI taxonomy): Eukaryota > Viridiplantae > Streptophyta > Magnoliopsida > Santalales > Viscaceae > Viscum > Viscum album. The sequence continues at coordinate 1,461,033,927 of OY728121.1, forward strand.
TTGACCGAGAATGATCGGGGTGCTATATTTTTCATACTTCCCTTAGGGGATTTTCTTGGGTACTTGATGAGTGGTCTTTCCAAAGTGTATTGTCTTGGGTACTTGATGAGTGTCCTTCCCTGAAGGGTATTTCCTTAGTTACTTATTTGGTTTCCTTACCTATGAGGGATTGAATTGAATACTTGATATGGACCCTACCCTAAGGATGAGGATAGAGTTCATGGCTTGGTATAGTAGCATAATCTAAGTATCTAGGTATGGGTTAATATTGTTGAAGGAGGTGACTGTTTTCAGTATAAGTTGAAGTAGGTATAGTTAGGTATCTTGGTAGTTTGGTTAGCACATGATGACATGTCATTCGAGTTTATTTTTTAGTTATTTATTTTCATCATGCATACACATTCATATGAAAAAATAACTTTGTGTAACTTAGTGAGACCCTAATAATATGTATTTATCACACCCTACATGATCACCCTGATGTGTGTATGGGCCTTTTTCTGTTTGTAGGTTGAGTATAGGTTGTGTAGTTAATTGATCTAAGGAAGATCGACAGGGATTGGAGATTAGGATTTGGTGAGGATTTAGGATGGTAGTGTAGCCTCTTATATTTTTTTCTTTTATTTAATTTCTATATGTGATAGGACTAGAGGGTGATAAATTGATATATATGTTTTATGAATTCCAAATTCATTTGTTATAGCATGGTTTTTTATTTATTCTACATACTCTGATTATTCATTGTGGATGTTTTTTGGTTGTTTTTATTTATTATTTATGGTTATGATATTGAGGTTATAGTCTCCCCAACATATGATTTAGGTCTTTTCCACTAGTAGACAACCTCTGACATCTGGGGAGGAAATCTTGAAGTCATATTTCCCTCCACTCAAGATGCTAGTGAATGGTCTTAGGCTGAATTGAGCCAAAGCTGTATTATAACATTTTTTTCTTTTGTATTACTATTTGATATATGGTAGATAGGTATAGAGATGTTTCAATTATTATGATAAAACTCAGACCGGTGAGTCGTGAACATATTTCTAGTGGAAGTTCTGGGTTACTAGGGATAAGGTATTTTTATTTTTAGTTTTTACTATTACAGTTGAGATATTTATTCAAGTGTGATGTGTTTATTTGAGATAGTTATTGTGGATTTGGATGTTGGACCATAGTGGAAAGAGTAATATTTATTTTAATCATTATTGTCACATAAAATTCATATAATTTATATGTTCTTTCATGTAATTGATTTTACTAATGATATAAGGTTAAGTTATTTAAATAGTCAATAAAAACTTATATAGAATCTTCCTATATAAATTTTTGGTGGCATTCGACTTATCTAAACCATGATATTTTTTATCGGATGGCAGGTCATGTGGATCTTATGAATAAAAATTCTTTGGTGATAGATATATGGTCTCTATGTTCAAGGGATGTATAATGACCCTTGGTGGGTTGATTTGGGTAGTGGGTTCATTGGTGATAAACTCAGGTGTGTTCAGTATAGGTGGTATATTCCTGATAAATTATTTAGAGTGGGTACATGTTTCCCTGAGGATGTGAATACCCTTGTGAGGGTATAAAGTAAAGGAATATAGGATGACTTGTGATTTTAAGATACAAATCACTATCAATGATTTTGGTATTGAGGGTAGGTTGGAGGGAAGGATCCTTTGGATTCCATTTTCTATTGGTTTCAAGTGTGATTCCCAATGAGATTGTGGATCATGATTTGAGAGGTCGAAATATAGGATATGCAGAGAGTGGATAGATTATTTTGAATTATAATAACAAATGAGTGTGGGTGATCGTGGGATAGGACTTGGAATGAGTGATATACCTTCAACTCATTGGAAAATAAGCATCAAGTATTGATTTTGGTTATATGAGATTGACATGTGGGATGAGAAAATTCTGTTGGGTAGGCATGTGAGCCTAGGTTTGATAGTGTGAGGCTCATGGGAGCATGATTTGGGTTTTTTGAATCTGTGGTATGGGACCGTGTTCTTGTTTTGGGTTTAGATGAGATTAATATGGAAAGTGTGTAAGAAACTATAAGAGGGTTCTTCAGGAGGTTCACTCTCACTTAGAATAGGAGAGTTAATTTTGTAATGATTTTTTTCGGGGAAATTCTAAATGTTTTATGGAAATAACATGCTGGATATGCACAGTTCAATTCATGTTTGGGATTGGTGAGAGGCCATGTGTGGGTTGAGGACCAATAGACTCAGTTATATTCTCACAAGCATGGTGTCCTAATGTTTTTGAAAATAATGGAAAGTGACACTCTATAGTGGGAGGATGCATCATATATGGATCAAATTACCATGGTATGATCAGTCTGACTTTGGGACATGGTAGGTGTTGTTAGGAATGAGATAAGTGTATCAAGGGAGAAGTGACATGCATGAGATTTTTTAACCTACCAGGTTTTGTTCTATAGGATTAGTGTAAGGTAATCCATATAGTAGGGGTTATTCCATTAGCTACTAGAGGGTCTAAATAACTTTGAAGATGAATTTAGTTGAATATCATGGATGATTTTCCTTATAAGTTAAGAATAGGTAATGATTAGTGTTTCATGTTGGAACTTGAGTATCAGTAGCATGTCCAAGTCTAGTTATTATATTCAATAATGTATAGATTTTGGTATATGTAGACTATAGATTTTGGTTTAGTGAAGCATCTAATCAATCATGGATATATGACTCACATGTTGGAAGGGTCATGAGTGATGTGAGACTAGTTTGAGGATAGTAAAGATGGATTTTGGATGCCATCGGTAAGGTGAATTCAATTTTATTTGGTTTCTTGGTGAATACCATATTTGGGATTCATATGCGATGTTATATTAATTTTGGATGTCATAATTGATCTCGAAATGAAATTTGATGTGATATAAGAGTGAGTCAGATCATAGGTGCATAGGTTCTCATGTAGAAATTATAATAGTTGGTGTTGATGGTTGAGTATCCAATCATATAATTATATTTTGTGTTGGGTTTGAAATTTGGTGTGTGTTTTATATGATTCTAAAATGCCTTTGGGATTTAATTCATTGTGATTGAGTGATGTGATCATGCATCAATGGGTGAAGCTGATCATAAATCTAGAGTCATAAAATAAATCTTATTCATAACAAAATACATAAGTCATAAGAGTATTGAATCATTAATAATCAATCATGATCCATGAGAACATATCATGAGAATATAACATAGGAATATGGAACAAGCATAAACTTAGGAAATCATATCATTAAAAACATTTATAAACACCAACTAGTATGCTAATCATATTAAGGGAAGGTAATTAGGTCCCAGTATAAAATTATTGGCATGAAACTCGGTCCATGCCTAAAATTGTGTAAATGTTATAATATGAATTGGTCCACACATAATGTTGTGAACATAAAAATTGGTTCATGTATAACACAGTTATCTTATGGGATATAATTCTTTTCCTAATACATTGGAGGGATATATAATTCCAATCTCACCTATCGAATAATGAAAACTATACATAAGTGTCACACAACATCATAAAAACATTCATCATTTCATCATAGAATAACCGATGTAAAATAAATGGGTTTCATAAAAATTACATCATTATAAAATCATATTCATATAGGGAAAGGAAGTTAATTTTATCATAAAAAAATATTTATTTAATCATAGCTTAATTAACACTAGGGAAAGTAGAGGATTACATAGAATAATCCATAAAACATCATAATAATAATCCATACAGAGAAATAATGCGGATGGTATCATAATATCATGTCCCTAGTGAAGCATAAAAATCCTTAAAGTATGTTTAAATTGATAAAAAGTACCTTTAAAAGAGAACTTGGACACTTCTTTGAAAATAAGGAAAATACCCTTTTCTCTTAGTGTTATTAAAAATTAAAACTCCTAGAATATTGAAAAAAATATTTTATTTGAAAATAACCATGTGAAATTATAAAAAATATTAAAATAAAATGATGTCCATGATGGTGTGAAAATTCATTCATGTAGAATACATTAAAAGTGAACATTATTTTCACACTTTTTTAAAAATTTAAAAGTGAGTCATACATAAAACATTTTAAAAGATTCCTTTTAATCATTTGTAAAGTAAGAAAAATGTATTAAAAAAATATTTTTTATATTTTTTTTATATATATAAATGCATCTATAAAACATTTTTAAGAAAAAGGACGTGGAATAAAAACTTCATCGACTAAACAAAAAATATGATCAGTTTTTATTACAAAACATTCCTCAGACATTTTAAGTACCAAAGAGATGGAAATGATAATAATACTTTAAAATTCCAGAAATAAACATAGGAAAAGAAAATATGTGGGTTTTAAAGCATAAGTATTATATAATTTTCCCCAATTTCAATTTAATATATACAATCTTGAAAATAAATGAGAATTTAATATAAACCCTTAGTGCTTTGGTAACTTTTGAATCATAAACACCTTGAAAGAAATAACTTCAAATAAAAATTTAAATAAAATAAATATGAAGATATTATTGATATAATATATTAAAGGGGTACTATATACACTATATAAATACAAATAGGTTCATAACATGAAACAAGTCACATCAAAACAATATTGAGACAAAGAACCCTTACTGTTTTAATAATATGTGAATCAAAACCTCATAAAGGAGAGAAACATATATATATATTAATAAATATAAATTATTTTTATTAAAATAATAATAATAACATTCATGGGTAGTATATACACCACATAAAAGAAACAGTTGGTTAATATGGCATATGGCTCACATAAATAAAAGTGAGAAGAGGAACCCTTGCCTCCAATCATGAATTTCTTCATACTCACTCTTAAACTCATGTATGATAATTTTAAATTTATTATAAATTTATAAATCAAACTATATTCATAATTATATTTCCATATATGATTCATCTATTATTTCCAATTACCTTTTTATTAAAAATTCTTAATTAAAATTGATACTCTAGTGAAAACTGGTTTGTTTTCCATACATGTTTTGGTTTGACTATTCTAGTAATTTCACCTTGGTCATGATTTTATCATATAATAAACATTAATCACATCATAATTATCATATTTATACATTATATAAACTTTTATAACCATTCATATAAGTGGGTGATGGAAAATTAATTACATGAGAGGTGGTAGTTTGCACGTTCGCATAGGTGATGTTTTCACTTTTCGATGGGTGGAATAAAATAAAGGTAAATATTAATTAAAATTTAAAGAATCATAATTATATCATATATATTTGTTAAATATTTCCTTATTAATGGCTATTTAAATAAGGAATGAAAAACAAATCACATCACTTCATAGAGGTTGTAGTCCAGACGTACGCATGAGCCACATTATCATTTTCCAAGGAAAGGAAGGGTAAGAATGTAGATTGTGTATTGTATTTATATAATCGTAATTATGTAATAAAAATCATATATATCAATTAAATTTATCCATATAACTATCCAATTAAGAAAATGATTAAAAAAAATGCATCGCTTTATGGATTTAGTAGTCCGTACGTACGCATGAGCGATGTTTTTATTTTCCAACAGATGTAAGGGAGAAAAAATGGTTTTCACATTAACATAACAACATATAGGTATATTAAATATACTTTATTCATCATTTTAATATGTTTATATAATATTTAGAGTAGGTTTAAATAGAAAGAAGCATGAAAAATGTTGATAAGAACATATACCCCTTCTTCGACTATTCTCCTTTGATAAAAACCATAAGGATTCTTGGAGTGGAATTTTATGAAGAAAAGAACCTATAATAAGAGTTTAGGAATTTTTTAAGAGTATTTTTGAAGATATTGGTTGAGATAATTGGCTAAATTGATGTATATGAGAGAGGAGAGGAGGTTCCCTTTTATGAGTGAGGGGAGTGGCACACTTGTAATTATTCTAAACTTTGAAATAATATGTGGTCACTTTCATGGAAAAGTGGATAAAAAATATATCAATTTATAATTTTGTATGATATAAGGTCTAAATACTTCCAAACTATAGTATTTATTCAAGTTTTTAGGCTATTTTAACCCTTATCACTTTAGTTTAATGTCTTGTTAACCCTCTTTACCCTTGCCGTGGAAACAAGATACTTAGTCTTTAAAAGGAGATAATGTTATTATAAAAGTGAAAGTGGATCATAAGTATAAAATGGTTTATATTATATAACATTTACCATTAAATTGAAAAAATATAATATTTTTATGATTTTTAAAAAAATTAATTAAATATTGTTTAACATAAAATATCCTTAAAGTCATTTTTAGAACTATTCACATAATTTGACTTAAAAAATATTACCATGGAGTTTTAATTTCAATATTTAAAACATTAATTTAATTTAATTTTTATCTATATAAATCATGAAAAAATTTAACTTATCCAAAACATATTAGTTTTAATACTTTAGAACTATTTTCTTTGATTTTTTATCTGCTTGCACAAACGCTACATTAGCTATGCGTAAACATTTTAGGTAATTATATCATTAAAAAATTAAAAATAAATTAATATCATAAAATTAAATTATTAATATTTAAAAAAATCTTTTATAACATATCATAACATATTTTATTATTATGAAAACATATTAGAGATATTAAAAGAAAGAGAGTGACATTTTGTACTTATTCTTACTTAAAATAATATAAAGATCGTTATCAAAGTAAAATGACATAAAATGTAAATATTTTTCAATATATGATGAATTTGGTTTAAATTAACTCATAAAATGAAATAAATTAATGTTTTTAAGAAATTTTTATACCTTTTCCTGTAATTTTAACCTGGATTAACCCATTTTCTCATTTACCAAGGTGATAAACTTTTACCATGTTTTCTATTTAAAGTGACTAAAAATGAAATGAAACTCATTAAAAAATTATAAAATTATGATCCAAAATATGTAATCCATTTTATTATATTAAATTTCTATAAGTGGTAAAAATTACATTTAATATAAGGTTACAAAATGAAATGAAATGTTTTTTTAAAGCCCGTTTTAAATATAAAAATTATTTTTTAACAAGATCATGTATAATATCGATTCCCATAGAAAAAATTGTTTATATTTAATAAAATGATACTTATTTTACTTTCAAACAAAATAAAAATAAAAATTAACCTTGTGAAAATTTGATTAAAAGAGAAGTACTGAAAAAGGTTTTTATTTGAATAAACAATTTACTTACATTTCCAAAATGTCAAACATAGATTTCTAAGTTCATTGTTATATTTTTAAATTAATTATATTAATTTTTAAATATATATTTAGTCTATAAAAAATGTTTTATAAACTTTCAAGAAATTCCTATATCATAATAATTTCATAAAAATTTCATTTTCTTAAAATAGGTATTTTTTATCATCCACCCAAAAATAAACTATTTCTGAAAAATCCAAAAAAAAATAACCCAAATAAAATTTTGATCTAATTAATAAAAAAATGAATACATTTTTATAAAATTTAATTTATAAATTTTATAAATTTATATTTTAAATTAAAATACAAAATATATAACAAAACTTCCTTTAGAGAGAAATGACTCTTTTATACTTTAGCTATTCTTAACCTTATATAGTTACATTATTATCATTCAAAATTGGATAATTTTATCCTAATAAATAGTAAATGAATTTTTATTAGGATAAATCTTCTTCATATATTTCATAATTTAGTTATTCATGTTCATTCCTACTAATCCAACTTCTAGGTTATAATAATAATATTTCCATAGTATATCATGGTTCATTTTTGTTCATTGTTGTATGTGGTACATGCTATCAAACATATTATTTATTTAAAATAAAAATACATTCTAAAATCTCAAGTTGTTAAATTCTACCCCCTTAAAGAAATTTCAACCTTATAATTTTATCTTGTGTTTGATAAAAAGGGTTTAAAACATTTTCGAAATAAATTATAAGGGGTGTAATGTAAATAGAAATAAATGTAAAGGAGAAGTTTTTAATCCACATTTATTAAATATTATTTTTAAAAGGTCATTAATGTATATTTTAGGACAATAAAAATTATCATTTCCCATATATTTCTTAAACCATGCATTTACCATCGTGAGACTTGTACTTGTGAATGAGTTTCATAATGCATACCTTTGTAGATGAAAAAGATTTTCCATATAGGACATGAGAGATTTATCATCCTCTTTTTTTAGTATGATTTATTCTTTTACCATCAATAGAGAGAATATGAGAGAATATACTCACTTTATTTCTTCCCAATATTTTATCCATTGGTCATGTTTTGAGTAGTTTTCTACCTCTGGTTCATGTCATAAGATAAATAAACATGATGAATTTTTCATTCATGAATCACTAAAAGTATCTTTTAAAAAATAAAATGATCGATAAAAGTGTGAAAAATTATTCCTCCTTATACCCATTAAACAAAACCAAAATGGATAGAACATGTTAATATAAAATCTAATCTGAATAAACCTTTATAAATAAATCTCCAAAACCTCACCAATTACACCAAAAGTATAACTTTAATCATTTTGTAAATAATTAAGCTTAAAACTCTTACAAAATATTCTATATCAAATTCAAAACCCAAAAATAGAAATATTTTATAACATATTATTCCAATATTAACTTAAAATTTATTCTTAAATAACATTAATTGCTTATAAAGTAACATGTCAAAAATGTATAAAACCTAATCATATATTTTCCAAAATATACTAATCATTTCACAAAATAACCTAAATCACCATAAAACCACAATAAAAACATATATGCTTCTTCAAGTTAACTTAATATTTATTACTCCAACAAAATTACATCTTATAAAATTATGTTATATTTAACATAATCGTATAATGTTTCCAATATGGTGAACTTTCTAAAAATTAACTTTAATAATTTAGTCACTAAATAACTTTTCAATCTTATATACTCCAAAAATATGATAACCCCTTTATTCCCATTTACTATAATTACCTCATTATAAAAGAACATATTATCCTTAAAGGTTGTATACTTATTTCAATATATATACCCAATAGCATTTTTCTTGACTAACTTCACACAAAATCACATGTTAAACCTAAGGGTTATATATACATAAATGATATATTAAAAACCAATATACATTTCATAAAATTTCATCAGTCACTTTTAAATACCATAACATAAAACCTCAAAAGGATATATATTCTTTTAAACTTATGATCATCCTTAAACTTTTCAACCCATAATGGTAATATTTACTCTTAAATTATCCTCATATGATAACTTTCTAACCACATGTGTTTTTATGAATGAGTGTGTATCCCTTCATATTTTTATTGAACTAAGTAATGGAATAGGGACTGAGAGAGACTTAGAAAAAGAGATAGGATGTACTTGAGCCTACTAATAAGGAAATAAGCGCCTCCTACCATTATAGGTATTTTTAGATTTCCTAGAAACTATATCACCATGTCGAGAAGGTTTTAGTTTAGTTATCAAGGATACCTGATTAGGTATTGGGATATGAGATGGTTTGTGAATATCCTAGATAATTTTCTTATGGATACTTGGGTGGGAATGAGAGTATTAGGCCTAATGATTATGGATGGGATAGTTGTATGTCTCACCCATTATTCGGTAACCTCTTTAGGTTGTATTGGAGACCTGGTGAGTGACTTAAGAAGGATAAGTCCTATGATAATAGATAAGATGTGATGTGAATGGTTTTATCTATGTTTTTTGCTTGAGTAATTTCTAAGGGATATGTGATATGGTACCTAGAAATGGGTCAATGGAATTATAGGACACTTGGAAATAGATTTAAAAGGTCCTTGGTGCGAGATAACTTATGTGAATCCCGATTTAGTAAAACTTAATTTTGATATGGGAATGGAATGAGTATTGGACTAGGCCTACTAAGGCTAAGGTCAAATAAATACTTAGGTTTGTGAGAGAAACATCGAATATAGGATATGGAATGATGACTATTATTATATACTAGGTTGCATTGAGAAGTCCCAAGAATATGACTTCATAGAAAATTTAATATTGATGATGGGTTCAGCATGATATACTAGTGTGGTTGAGATGTTCATGAAGAGATTATATTGTGAGGATAGATGAGTGTTGAGACATGTTTGAGACACAGGGTTATATCTTGAGTGAGTAGCACCCCAATGGCAAGATGATGAGCTTGTGGGATAGGCTACATAGCTTGTTTGTTTCTTCATGTGTGTAGATTGTTGTGTGTATACCTAAAAACTAGAATAAATGTTGGGTAAACCTTTAGAAATAAGGCTGGGGTTCGAGGTTTAATGTTCACCCTCCCCAAAGAGGGGTTGGGTTAGGTACTTCATAGATAACCTCCCCTATGAAAAAGGGGGTGGTTTAAACCTTATTATGTGCCCTACTTTGAGAGTGTTTGGGTTGGTTGATATATGATGGGTGAACTACCTTGCATTTATGGGTAGTTGTTAGGTACTATATTATGAGAACTCTGCCTTATATCAATGAGTAGTGTTTGGGTACTAATATGAGTGCTCTACCTTGCATCGATGGGTAGTGGTTGGGTACTATATGATGATCACCCTACTCTACATTGGTGAGTAGTGATTGGGTACTTTATGTGTAGCATATCTTGACTAATCAAGGATAAACAAGGTACTATATTATGTGGCCTTACCTAAGTGGGTTGGATTGGGTACTTAATAACTAGAATTCCTTAAGGGGGATAGCTTGGGTAATTATTGTATGGCCTTCCCTATGAAATATTGGCATGGGTAATTGATATAGACCCTTTCTTAAGAATGAGGGTAGAGGTTATGGCATGGTATGGTTCCCTACCCCAATTATTCGGTCATGGGTTGGGATTGTGACATAAGGAAACTTCATTTATGGCATAGGCTAAGTAGGTATGATCAAGTATCATGGTTTCCTAGTAAACACATTATGACATGACATGAAAATTTATTTATTTTTATTTATTTGCATCATTTATACACATTTATATAATGACATATATTAGGGGAACTTGGAGAGAATCTGTAGAGATTTATACTTAACACCCTATATAGACACTTTGGTTCACATTAGACCTTATTTCTAGTCAAAATTTGAGCATATATTTTTCATTGTATTAGGCTAGTGTAGATCAAAAAGTATTAAAGTTTAAGATGAGGTGAGTCTAGGGGATGGAAGTAAAGGATATTTTTTTTTTGTATATGTGATCATCATAGTGGGTGATTAGTTGAGATGTTTTTTATATGAATTTTGTATTCATTTGTTATATCATGGTTTTTTATTTATCATATATACACTTATTTTTTATTTTGGATTTTGTTTAGTTTTTTTTGTTATTGATAGTTATGATATCGATGGAATAGTATCTCTGACATATGATTTAGTTCTTTGTAGCTAAGACATAGCCTCTAGCATATTTGGAGGCACGACTATGGTCATGTGGCCCTTTGTATGGGACACTGGTGAGAGGTATCAGGTCATGGAATCACACTTACACTATAAATAAGATCTAATCCAACATGGATTACTTGTTGATTGCAATAAATATAGAGCATATCACACCTTCAACCAAGGAAATATTTATAAAGAAATAAGTTTTAGAGTTTCATGATGGTTCCAAGAATAATTTATCACTACATGAATTTAAATTTTATACCATAAATTCCACTTCACATGAATCTAAACTTCTTGTAAATGGTCCTAGTTGCATGATGTAAAACCACAAGACATATAGTTTATCCCACTTAACTTTAAACTGTTCAAAGTTGTTCATCCCACATGACCTTAAACCACTTGGAGAGGTCTATTCCATGAAACCTCGAGTCATAAATAACCCCCCTTGGTAAGATCATAGTCTATATAATATTTTTATTTTCTTAGAGAGTTGATGGTTATGGATATACTTTCCAACCCTAATTTCATGTTTCACCTAACTTATAAAAAAAATAACACTTTCCATTACTACATGTGGCATGATTCATAAAATCTTAGGATACGTAGTGATACACAATGTTTTTAACCAATTTACAACTATAAATAGCATCAACTTTAATCCCATATCAATATTAATGTTTAGGTCCTATCATTCATAGCCAGTTTCTCACTATCCCTACATTTGGATGAAGTTATTTTCATATTTCCCCTACACATGAGCTTGATATTGTAAGTTCCCAGCCAAGATAATTGGATGACTAAGAGGGGAAGGGGTGAATAAGTTATACTTTTTCTTTTATGTTTCCTTGCAATTGAAACAACCTTCACCTCCTATTAAAAGTTATATTCCCTATTGAAAACAATTCAAACACACATCCACAGGAACACAAGAATTTACAAGGTTAACTATTCAATATGAATAGATACATCCTTGGTAGGGTTTAGAGAAAATCCAATACCACACAATCCACTAGAAAAAAAATCCTTGGATTACAATGAGTAGTATATACCCTTTCACTCATGTAGCCTTTTAAAGACAATCTAAAAGGGTGTGTGCACCCTCTTAGCAAAAATAGGGTAAAACATTATTCATGCAAAAACTCATGTTACCTATGATTCGTTTTCAATTCCAAAAATGTATTAAATTGAAAATAATTTTTCAATTTTTACCTAGAACATGGTAAGAACTTCTTGGACTTTGTTAAGGAAAACTCAATCTGATTTTCCCAGTCTGTTTTTTTTTATTCTGATTCCTCCGAGTACGATTCTCCCCAATATGATTCTTATCTATACGATTCTTCCTAGTATGATTCTCCCAAGTAATAAAAATATAAATTTGATAGAATATGGTAGATATGAATCGAAACCAATTCAATTCTAAGTATGGAAAACTCTTTATGATTCTCCTTGTATGATTATTCCTTAGTCTGGAAATCTTAGTATGAAAATCCTGAATCTAATTATCAAGCCTGATATGATGATCAACTGAATACAATTGACAAAACGAATACAGTAATTAGCTTAGTACGATAACCACTAAGTATGATGACCAGCTGAATACAACATTAAAATCTTGTCTCTTCTCTTTCACTTCTCTATCAAAACTTATTCAACACAAGTGAATAAGGAAACTTCTTTTTCTATCTAAAACTTGAAGCTTCTCTCTCATCAGTGGTGAATAGTACATCAGCCATAAAAAGTGAAAAGTACACTTCTCTTTTTATAGGTGACCCATGAATTTTTTGGTAGGAATCCCAAAATATTTTTTGATCAATCAAATTCAGTCAAACCTCTATTTCCCCTAAAATATCGAGTGAATTTTGACTTTTTCAACTCTTCTCTAAGCTTCTGTAATCTTCATTTCTTCATACTTTCATTTCAATTGCCAGTCTGATTTCAATTCATGAGTCTAATTTTCTGAATTTTATTTCTTCAAAACAAATCTCCATTTCAATTGAATGTAAATTAATGAAGAAATGGATACCACTCTGTTTTTATGAATACGATGCTCTATATCAATTGAATACAATTATTCTTTTGAATGTTAAGATCCCCCTTGATAGAATATTTAGAAAACTTCTTCATCTTTTCTCTCTAACCACTTTTCACTTATTCGCATTTTCTCTTGACCCACTTGATTGATAAAAAAAGAAATTCAACCCCTTTTAAATGGTTTAATACATTTTTTATCATTTTTTTTATTTTCATTCATCAGTCTCTGGCAATTCTTCCTCTAATTACAATGGCATACTGAGTCCAATCAACAGCTTCTTTCATTTCTAAATATAATACCACTTAAAACTTATTTCACTTTTCCCATCAACTTCATTCTCATTATTTTGAATATGTTAATGATTGGCTGCTATAGTGTCTGACTTACAATTGAAAGTATTGAAACTTTCCAATCCTCTATAAACCTATTTTTTCCTTATTAGCTCGAATCTTATTGTCATGAGTATAATATTTCTAATTATTATTGGTCTGGATATGATTATCCTAGGTATGATCTTTTGATTATGATTCCCAAAAACCTTTTCTTCTCAGAATACAATTAGCCTAAATATTTTTCAATTCCCCTTTATTTCACCAAGCTTGCATCATAAGTTCTCCAATTAACTTATGACTTAAGAAATACAAATCATCAAAGAATTATCACATTTAATTAATCGTAGTCATGAAGACTCTAATTATTCTTAAAAAACATAACTTTAATAATATCATATTTAGAGTGAATCTTATGTCCATTTAATTCCAACAAGATGCATTCTTAATGCGACTGATCCTTTTATTCTGAACATAGTGTGAATTCGATTATAATCAATTCCTCCCTAGGATATTCTCCCATTCCAGACCCATGGTGAGTTTGATTCCTTTGAAAACAATTATTAATACAATTTTTATCCATCATCTTTCTCAATATACTTTCTTTCTTCAACATACAGATCAATTGAAAACAAATACAACCAAAAAACATCATGGGATTAATAGATATAAGAACTATATGTGTCTTGATTCCTATTATTTAGGATATGTATTGATAATATAAAGTGTCAAGCTAGGTGCAGCCATAAATCTAATTTTATTTAATCTATATTGATCAAGATCTCACTCATTCATGTTAGTTTTATCATAGATTCTTGGTAATCAAAGGAAGTTGAATCACTTTTCCATGTTCATGAACTAGATGTGCATAGAGACTCATTACCTAGAACCGCATGTGTCTTGATAACTATTACCTCGGGATACATAGAAATTTCTAGATTACCTATCTCAAACTCATTCTTAATTTGTATCCCAATTAAACCCTTTCTTCATATTGGCATATGAGGCCTCCCCAATTCATGTCAGGTTTTATACATGGTTTCAGCACTAAGAAAAATCCATTTGATTTTTGAGTATGATCCAAATGTTCAAAAATAACCCTCTATAAAGGTCCTAATAATATGACAAAAAACTATATGTAAACTAAGTCTTTGTTGCATGGAATTAAACTATATGACATATGGTTTATTTGGAAAGACCTTAAACTGTTTAATGTGTTCTGTCCTATATGACTTGATTCTCTTACATGAGATCTATATATATGTAAGGGTACCTTGAATATGGTGTATATCCATAAACCTACACTGGGATAAAAGGTACCCATTCTTAAGAATTATATCCTAGTTTTTTTATTCTTAATTCACATCATGCTTTATTTTCTATAGCTTGATGTTGTGATGTGATCGTTAAATATTTCTCACGCACTTGAGTTAGAGTATTTACCTTATAAGAACTATGTTTGACTTGATTCTTATCATCAAAAGATATGTAGCGATTCCCATATCACTTGTCATGGGCCCAACATTAGATTCCATCAATTTCAAATCACTTTACTAGGGTATAGTCTCCTCATTCACATTGGGTCTCTTTATAGTAGACTCTATGAATGGAAAATATTTCTTTGATAAGAAACATATATGGATTTATTCCTATTATTATAGAAAATATAGCAATGTCTAAACCATATATTCAGACTCATCCATAGATAATCATCCATGTTTATTCCCCCTAAAAATCCCATAACATCCCAACTATTGTATGTTCTATGATAGAGTGTTCCAATAACTTTTTAACATTATCTACCTTTAGAAAACACTTAGTACCTTAAGTGTTTAAATCACTATAAATATTTCATGCCTATTGGTAATGATCACATTTGAGTCCAAAAGGACACCTCTACTTGGTAATGATATTTCTGCCACTATATCTGGCTTACCAACCAGAGGCATGTTTCATCATGAGGAGAAATATTCTAACCCCATGTGGGATTAATAATACATTAGTGGAACACATCATTCTAATTTATCCATTTTACAACCTCAATATAATTTTTCGATTTCATCACTACTCAACTCAAATACTTAAAGTTGTGATTTTTGTTATCTTGATTCCTTATTTAGAGGTATTAGAGATATCCTAGATCTTGATCCCCATTTGGGTTGCAATATGACACTCATCATCAGTCTAAGCATCATGACCTTAAACTATATACACCCCTCTATGAGATGGTTTTTATTTGTATTGGGCTTCTCATTCACTCTAGGCTGACACCTTTACTTTTCTATATAGACTATCTTATATTTTGATCAAAACTATATGACATTAAATACCTAGAAACACTTGGTCCAAGCACTATGACCTTAAAACTATATGAACCTTTGTTTCAGATGTATATACTAATAGGGTCACTCACTCATTCACGTTAGGAAAACCTCTATATTTTATGCACAACATTACCCTTCACATTTGGTCAAAGATGTATGACCTTAAACCCTAGAAACTCTTGGTCAAGGAATCATGAACTTAAAATTCATATATTTTTTCCGAAGTTATTTATTATTTTCATTATTTCCTTATTTCTATGTAGAAAATTTCATCATTTAATAAAATTTGTTTAACCTTAAACACCATCCCCTATTATTATAGATTATAAGACAATAAAATGTTAAAAGAAACAGAAATGATACTTATCATGACCCATCCCCTGGGGCCCATGCCATGACTACCCCAAGCCCACCTTCCATAGGCCAGGGGCTAGTGACAAGCACCGAAAGGCGCATTCCCTAAAATGGGAAGGATTTGAATTTATAAACTATAAAATCACACAAACCAAGCACACAACTAGATACAAGCACAAAGTAAACTATATAATAAACAGGGTGTGTACAGAAAGTAAAGGGGCCATAATACAAGCCCAACTGGAAAGTTCAAGAAAAACTGGAAAGTACAAGTAAAACTGAGTACAGCTCCTGTGAACACCTTCCAAGGATCCTACCTAAAGGGTACGTACAGCTCTCTAAGGATCGTCTCTGTGGATTAACTCGTCAAAGGTCCACCTCTGAGCAGTCTTCAGTCCAGGTACCCTCGTCCTCAGTCAGCGTTGTCTATCCTCTGCACCAGACACAACAAGGAGCGGGCATAGCCCATGCAGGGGTGAGTATAACAATACTCAGTAGGAACCCCGAGACCCCCGAAGGTCTCTCAAATCCACAAAGGATAAACCACAAAACATAGAAACAACAGTAAACCCTACTTAGGTATATTCTCATACATATACCTAAGTTATCAGAATATACCCACCTCAAATAGGAGGGAAGAATACCGCACAGGTAATACCACGAAGGTAGGAGTACCACACAGGTATCACCACGAAGATAAAGTACCACACAGGTACACCATGAAGATATAAGACTCAACTCAAACCAGGTATACAACTCTGAGAAATAGGATTACGATGTTGACCCACACAGGATCGCTATAAAATCTAATAGCTAGCCACAAGATTCTCTAGGTATAATAATAAGTAACATACCTAGTCACAACTTTGAACACCTTAGTTGCTGGAGAACTCCTCCTCTATCTAGTATAGTGGGCGTGCCGCATCACACAAAGGTGCTTCCCACTAACTTTGGACTGCTGAGGTACTCCTCTTGTCAGGTATCATGGGTCTTTCGCGTCACACAGAGGTGCTCCCCACTGTGGGTCTGCCAAGTCACATATAGGTGCTCCCCATTGTGGGTCTGTCATGTCACACAGAGGCACTCTCCACTGGGCCTATCGAGTAACTCCAAGTCGAAACGGTCAGCATTCATCAAGTCTTAGCCAGTGGAAGGGTTCCGTACGTAGCGCGCTTCGGAGAACAATTCCCAAGCCATCATTCAAACCTCAACCACATAGAATTCCCACTAAGAAGTATCCCAAAGGTCTGTCACGTCATAAAGGACCCAACGCAATAGACGGAGCGTCAATCGGATGCTCGGTCTATAAGTTATTAGTGTTTCCGCTCTGAGGGCCCGGTTAGATTCGGGGTTAGATCCAACCTATACATACTCCAAATTTATCTAAAACTCAATTAGAGTATACCAAAAGTACCATCTTGATCCAAGGATTCTTGTTCCATAGACGGTTCATCAAATGGACATGTGGTTCTCAAGTTATAGCCAAAAAAGGCGAAATTGGATCCGGATGGGCCCGGGTCTGGTCTGACCTAGTCGGACTAACCCGGGTCCGTCCCGCTGGGTCCGACCCAGTGGTTTGGTTTAACCGAGATGGCGCTGAAGGGGGTTACCCCACCCCCTTGTTATGAATGCAAAAGGTCAGCGCCTTAGGGCACAGCCATGTTACCTGCGGGACCCAAGAAGATCCCGCCGATCTGCCACGACCGGTCGGGTACTCCGGCCGGTCCTCCTCCCAGGAGCACGGCCGTGTGCCTCTGCTCCACCGTGTCTGTCCAGGTGTCGGCCACTCTTCGGCCTCCTCTTTGGCCAAGAAGTCACGGTCTCCTGCTCATCCGGCAGCGCGGACGTGCGCCGCCCTACCTTCATGCGGTCGGCCGGTGTACCAACCCTCCTCCTCTTTCATGTGTCACTGCATCTCTGTTCTTAGCCCGAAAAATAAAACAATCACATATTCGCGATCCTCATGTCGAGGGATCCGCATCCATATATCGCATTCAAAAAAAACATGATGTTTCCAGCATCATTACATATTTGGCGTTGAACAACGCATAGAGAATAAAAAGGGAAGAGGCAAGGTATACGTACGAGACGATGACTATGTTAGTTTGGCCATCGTCATTATGAAACCAGAATATGAAGAATTGATAAATATATTTAATCATACTTCAAATTAAAATAAAACCCCTACCTCGTTCATTCGTAGGAGTTGTCGTGAGGAAGAAGACGAAGTCGATGAAGATGATGACGTCGGCATTCGTCGCTCCCGCGAGATGTTTCCGATCCAGGATCAAGATTCATCCTCATTATTTGATTCCGGAGGATTCTCTTCCTTAGAGAATATTCTCCAAAATCTCCTCCCATTTTCCAATCCTTTCCCCCACAAGAGATGAGGTGCCAAAATAATAATATTAAGTTTATTAATTAATCAATTAATTTGTTGGCACATTAATTAGGGAATTCCAAAGGTAAAAGTTGATTCATTAATTCATAATTAATGAATCCTATTAAATAAAGAGGAATGTGGTTAAACATTTTGTGTAACTGGTCATTTAATCCCTAGCATTAAATGTCCGACCACCCTCATGTGGTCCCCACCTTCAAGTTTCAAATGGGAGGTTTCAATTTCAAAAATAAAATAAAGCATATTTATATTATTTTCTCCCACAAAAAGTCCAAAAACTTATTTCCACCCTCGACCTACTACGGTCAAGGTGAAGGTATCCTTAAGTGAATATCGGCACTGCGAATTAAACGGTGTCCTCAAATTTCAATTCCGAGTACTGTTTCAAAAGTTACAAAATGTTGCTTGTGCATTTACTGAACATACCTGAAAAAAAGTTTAGAAAATTATTAACAGTCACCCTTGACCTGCGTCAGTCAAGGTTAGGCTCTGCCTAAGTGAAACCTGCCTCAAAAAACCCAACGGTACTCTCAGATTTCCGATCTGAGTTACTGTTTAAAAGTTATGGATTTTACAATAAAATAATTGTCACTTAATTATTATATTTACGGACAAAAACAAACTTTCACTGGTGGCTCATGCCGGCCAATGTTAGTATCTTCCTAAAGAAAGCATTCCCTCACAAGTTTAGCGGTGGTCTCGGATTTTTAATCTAATTTACCATTTGTGAGTTATTAGCATTTGAAAAATAAAATAACTTTATTTAACTATTTTATTTACAGTTATTCCATTTTCGGGTTTTCTCACAGGAGACATGTGCCGACTAAACTTAAGTCGCGTCTAGGGTAAACCCACCATCCTAAGTGCAATGGTGCCCTTGGATTTCTTATTCGAGTAACCATTTAAGATTTATTACACTTTTTTATGAAAACTTCTTAAGCGTGCTAATTAAACCTTAACAAAACTTCAACAGATCATTCTAGGCACTTCGAGCCTCAAAATCACGCGCGATTATATTTCACAGTCTTGAAATAATTCCATATAATTAAAAAATATATATGGAATTTCTGGAACATTACAATAATCTCTAGGTTGAAAACCCATAAAGGTTGTATTAGGGAAAAGTTAATTCTTTTCTTAATAAGCCTTTACTTCACATAGCCAAAAAAAATTGAGAATTTAAAAAAAAAGTTACAAAAATTATTAAGTTGAAAACCTAATAAGGGAAGCCAAAGAAAAACTTATTTCCTTTCCACTAAGCCTCTCCCCAATAATGGATTAGGAAAAAGTTAATTCTAAAATAGAAAATACATAAAGTATGTAGGGATCACTATTCATACCCAGTAAAAGTTGATTTATGCTTGCTAAGTCTATCAACCTAGGAAAAATTTAGAGAACCTTTTAGTTCCTCACAAATATTGGTTCAGATGATTTGTGTGAAATGTATGAAGGTGTAATTTTAGGGTTATTGATACCATTTGAGTATTAAAATCCTCATTCAAAATCTACATTTATGATTTTATTTATGCTAACTTTTTCAAATAACTAACATATATAAATGGGATAACCTTAGATTATGATGATGGTATATGTGCTTCTATATTCATCCCACCTATATTCATCAAAAATTAAATGTATGGAAGGAAACCAAATTTAATGGTACTTTTTCCAATGAACTCACCTTGGATTACAGTGATGGTATATGTTCCTCCATATCCATCCTACTTATATCTGTATAAGGGTGCATGTTTAGAAGACTATGGAATATCATGCGTTTAATTTTTGACTCAAGTATTTCGAAGTTAATATTTAACTGAATCATTTATAGAAAAAAATTTATTGTATTTAAATATTATATATTACTCTATTTGATTTTTGTATATTATCATGAATTGATAGCTGAGGAAAAACAAGAGACAAAAAAGTGACAATTTTATAAAGTATTTTTTTCCATTTATTAAATAAAATTTAATTAATGTTCATAATATAGATCATTTACCATGAAAAGACATAAAAATGAATAAAAATGAAAATAAAGCTAAGATAGGGTTTGTTTAGTCGAATGGTGTAAATTAATTAATGTTTGATGGGAGGATTTAACTAATTTTCTATTATCCAGACACATAGAAGATTCAACTTCAGCTATCAGAAGTTTCTATTTAATATGTGCTGCTAATTCTGAATTCCTCTTCTTGATGGTTTTAGGTTTTATTTCCACTTGTGACAAGTATGCTTTGATTATTACTATGTGAGCCTCTTATTATTATATTTTCATGGTCTAAGTGTCCACTGAGTCATTAATTCATGATTCCTTGGTAGATTTATAATTCATCTTTTGGTTAGCCCATTCCATAAATTTAGCCTAGTGTTTTGTGATTTCAAAGGCATGGAGATCTCTCTCTAGAATTTCTAATTTCTCCTGATCAATTATAGTTAATAGAGTAAATATATTTATAGTTTAATTAAAATATCCCTAGACCCACAACGATCTGGTGAAGGTTATTTTTTTACTCCCTAGACAAGCTATGGGAGTCTAATTGATCAAATAATATATGTTTTTCTTTTCTATTTCACATGTCACTCGGTTCAGGGAAGCGACTTTAGCACCAAGGGTTTCTTCATCTTCTAAAATTGGAATATACTCTTAGAAAATTTTTCCTGGTAGAAATTTCTTCATAGTTGATTAATATGTAATTGAAACTGAATTTGGGACTTCAGTTCCAAGATAGGATTAGTCTAGAGAAGTTTTTTTAGTGTGAATTCTATGGGCATCTGGAATAACATGCTCCCTTGGTGGTGTTACATGGGAATTTCACTTTGGGAACTCATAGACCACAATAATATATTCAATAGCATAGGTATCACATTCATTAGTTATGAATACCAACTCAAGTATTTCATCACCCAACTCTATTTCTTCATGGACTTCCCCTTTAGCATTGAAGGGTGGTCCCTGTGTTCTTGGGGTGGCTCCTCTCATCACCGCATCAAGATAGAGATCATTACCGGATCGAGAAAACTCCAAATATATTCTTACTAAATCATTTACTACTAGAAGGTTGAATGGATCATCAGTGTCCATACACATCAGTATCATCTAGGATTACCATATAACCATGGGATGTTATTATGAACATACCCTATAGTAAGGATGCAGGCTCACCTCCTGTACACACTAAAATCAGAATCTAAACTTAAGTGGTATGTATTCCTTGAAAATGGACACCACCACCAACTATCACTATTATAAATCTACCATACAAAGAGATTTGGTGTGAAATTTAATCCACTAAACTAATGACATCATCCACCTATATTCCAATAGGTTCCTCATAAAGAGTTAACATGAATTATAATTAACTCCCTACAATAAGGACCAGTATTTGAGAATCTGTGTTTATTTTCTGTACACCCACAATATCCAGTAATGGGTGCCTATGCATGAATTGTGGGGCCAATACCATGTTCCTTGGGATATAACCATCGATATGCACCATTATCCAACCATGTAGGAACTTGATGAGATTGTAGGTTCTATGAAGTTTTTTCATCCCATTCAACTTCTCCCAACACTTGGTATAGTCTTACCATAGTTGGTATAATGATATTTACTCACCTCCCCAATGAGATATGTACATCCATTATAAGAGTGGATTCCCTTACTATAATGTGAGAATCTCAACCCAATAATATCTACCCACTAAAAAACATCACTAGAAGGATTTCCAACCAAAGTTCTAGGCTTATATCTATCCTAAAATAATAAATCCACATTGTGTATTGTCCAATATCTAGAATAGACCATTAAGTATTCTAGGTCCCACTAGTGCTCGGTGTTAAGAAGTTCCTTGGTCTCAATGCCTTAGGATTTAATCTATGGGAGAATAAAAATATCTTAATATAGGCACTAAAGGGGATATTAAGAGATGAATGAACTTCTCTATACATATTTTTTTCAACCATATTTAATAGATCCCTCACTATAATGGAAGAATACACAACATTTTTCCAAGAGATATGGATAGAAATAAACTAATCGTAAATATTTTAGAGAATATAGACTCCCATGAATATGTAAATATCCTAGGGGATTATTCCTACTTCTATGGGTGATAGGTGGAAGGTATTGATTTTGTAACACCACAGACAAAATAACTCTAGGATGAGATCAAGATGGTGATAAAATGATAATTAGAAAGTCTAAATTAAATCATAAAGACAAATACAATTAAACGACCCTTGGACATAGTGCAACTTTGATTCACCTAGTATGACTCTGACCAATATTCATAGAAGTTTACCATAGGGTGAATGTCCCACTTAGGGTTCCATCCTTTTCATTAACTCTGAGTAGAGGATTTCTTGATGGTCAAGTATATTTGAGGTTCATCATTCATCACTTATAGAGAGTGGGATAGGCTATACGAGTCACTATCATTACCATTATAGATGATCCATCCATTAAGAGAAATATTTTTCAGAGTGATGCATTGCGATGACATATTTTGAATGAAAGGAGGATAAAAATATGGTTTTGGAATTGGAATAATGATTGGTAGGATATAAATATATAGAGAAATCCTATATTATGATGGATATTTGAGTAGATATTTCCAAATAATACATTCTATTACATGATGACGTAGTTCGATTGTACATCGTGAACTAAGCTTGATATTTTCAATCATCTCTTCAATGTGAGTAGTTAAAACCTCAATATGGATCTGTTTAAATATACAACCATTTCCTACAAAAAAATTTAGAAAAATTGGATCTATTAGATAGGGAATAAACTGATGGAAGAGTATACAATGAATAATACCATGATATAAGGACTCAAACCAAGTAGGAAAAAAATTTACCAAGTGTGAATTTTCTTCTATCTCCTCATTCTTAGGTCAGGCCACTTAGATCATGACACCTAGTTATTTATAACCAGAAAAATATATCAATGAATCCATGACTAGTCATCCATGATCATTAATATCATATTATAATCATTCATTGATCCATACATGCTCTATCACTTCTTTCCTACTCATTTTCTTTGTCACTCACAACCAACACTAAGAAGGAGGTGGTGCTCGGGACATACTAAGATATTAGCACCCAAATTGAGTGAAAAAAGAGAGTAAATTATTCAAGATTCACTCAATTAATAGGTTAACATTTATATATTTGGTCACCTAATATTTAAAGGTGAAGACCACATCCTACATCAGACGCCACACCCCTAACATTTCACACGTGTTAGACAAAGCATGTGTCCTATGATCATGTGATCGCTCCTTCGACATAAGTGCACACACCAAACCCAAATCATTCCCTTGTTATATTTTCCTTAGATATTGATCGTCTCTATACCAATAAAATCTAACTTTGGGGGGTATTTTGGTGACTGAATTTTGGAAAAGGAAAATTATCACTAGTTATTTGAGAAAGTTGAAAATTTTCAAAGGGGTGAGAAACCATCTGGTCCCCCAACTCATATCATTCCCAAATCCATGAGGCACCCACACATACTTTACTCCCTAGATTCATACATTTTTTCCACTAGTATCATGCCCTGTCTTTCTTAGTTCCATGCAGTACCATGTGCTCAACCCTCTTCACACTAGTATCGCATACCCTGTTTAGAAGAGTTGGGTGACCCAACGTGGCCACTAAAATTTTCTTGGGTTCCTAACTCCCATTTAATTTATATGATTCACACACCCTTAATTTAAATACCAAGTGAAAGAGTGTGAACTATGTGTAATAGATAATCTTTGATAGCACCTATTCATAATGAATTTATGCTCTGCTTCTCCAAGATCCCCTTTAAGTGAGTTACAACTCCAAACTAAGGGGAAAGGGAAGGAAGAAAGTGTTGTTTATATCTTTTCATGGATATGACCATTTAAATAACACTTTTCTTAGATCATCACCATGAACAATGTGGAGGACCCTCTTTATTAAGAACTCCCCAAAAACTAGGGTACACTATATCAATTACCAATTCCCTAAAATGGGGTTACACCCAATGTGTCTTTAAGGGACCACAACTAACTCTTTGAGACCACCTAAATGATCACCCAGTCGCTCAGGTCATTAGGGAAGAAGGGTGTTCTACCCCTGAGCCATATTATACATGATACATTGGTCTTCCCAAATGGACTCATGCCCAATTCCTCCTAAATGGTCTATATTGAGGTTACCTACCTGGTTCCCATTATATCAGGTCCTCTTAAAGGGGTTGTGCATAGGTCACCTACCTGGGAATCAATTCACCCAATTCCTCCTAAATGGATTGTACCTAGGTAACCTACCAGAGAACCCCATTCTCCCAAGACAAACTCAGTGCTTTTGGAAGTGCCTCCTGATCTGCCTTTGGAGTAAGTGGGGGAGAACAGGAGTGTTAGGGGTCAGAACCTCTCACGAAAGTGTACTCCATAAGGTTTGGTGATTCATAAATTTGAAGGTGAGACCAGTCAGGTTCATGTTTGCATCCCAGCCTGCAACCAATTTTTAGGATTGGAAATCGAAGGGGTGTCCAATGATCAGGAAGGTGGACAACAGGGACAGGTCCCTACAGAGGGGGTGGTTGCTGATGGTGGTGACTCTGAGGATGAGTCCCCTGGTTATTTTTCTGAGGATCATGTAGGTGGTAAACATTCTCAAGGTTTGTATAGCTTGAGAAAGAAGAAAGGTACAAAATCCAAATTGGATGCGGGAAGCTGCACCTTAAACAATGGGAGGAATAACAAAGGAAGAAAGGATTATTATTCCTTAACAAAACCAATGGAGACTAGATCAAGCAAAAAAATCAAAGCAAAAGAAATGGAACGCCTAACTACTGATGCTAATGTTGTGCAGGTAAAGTCTGAGAAGGAAGGTCTTGGCCAGAGTTCGGGCAAGACTAAGAATGTTAGGGGTGATCGGCCTCTGGAGACAGAGATGGAGAAGGCCAATAATAAGGACCCAGGGGAACTCCTAGCACATTCGGGAGAAGATATGATAGAGAAGGTCCTTGTTATCAAGGTCACAGAAGAGGGAGCAAACAGAATGATGGGACGAGGGCTTCAAGTGGAGACCAATACCGAGTAGACTGAATGGATTGATAAACATGATCTAATACTGGTAAGATGTTTTAATGAAGGGAGGATCAACTACGAAGAGTACAATCAAACTTGGGATAAAATGGAGTACCGCTTTGAAGACTTTATAAGGGAAGATCCAGAAACACAGGTATGTACATTATCTTGGAAATTATTTAGGGATAAGGTCTCTAATAGTCTAAAATTATGTTTCAATGAATATGTTATGTCTTTTTATGGTGTCATTTCTGGTTGAACGTTATGGTTTCTCACTTTTCCCTATAAAGTTATTTGATAATAAAAAAGTTAAGTTGGCCCAAGTCACCTACCTGAGATCCCATTCACCCAGGTCCTCTATTCGGGTTCCCCATTCACCCAAGTCACCTATCTGGGTGTCCAACTATGAAGGCCTCCTCCACATACTTTTAAGGTACATGACTATGTTATTCACATTATTTTTTCCCCATTTATCATTTATTCAATTTATAATGGGGTTTATGTTTCTTGTGATAAAGACTCTTTTAGTTTTTCTCACTAACCAATAGGACTCTTGGGGTTTCAACAATCATGTATTCACCTAATAATGGGGTTCCTTATCATTAAGATATTGGTGATTATTCCCTTGGCTTGTTATTTTCATAATGGATACACCATATCAAGCATTCTAAAAGCTTCTAATAATCGAGTTGAACACTTAACTCCACTAAATGAGACAAATATCAATATATGGGCCTCCTATTAGGTATAATCCTAAACCTTTTTCACTTGTTCATATCCCCAATGAGTCCACCATTCTGTCCATG
Source organism: Viscum album (assembly GCA_963277665.1). Taxonomy (NCBI): domain Eukaryota; kingdom Viridiplantae; phylum Streptophyta; class Magnoliopsida; order Santalales; family Viscaceae; genus Viscum; species Viscum album. The sequence goes on from OY728121.1 coordinate 1,461,060,685, forward strand.
TCGATTTATTAATAAAAAAATTTAGATCTACATGTGGGCCTCATATATGTTGTAATCCCTAGCCATACACCCTTCTGTTTAATTACTAATGTATATTATAAACCAAAAATGGTTGCTCACGTGTAATCGCCACACCAACCATTGCAATCAACTTTTACCGAGTAGTCCTCATTGCATGACTTTAAACTACATATAATATAGACCATTTTGTACTAATTTAAACAAATTAGAATAATTCCCATACACATAACCTTAAAATTCACTTCAATTGTTCATTCTTACAAAACCTTAAAATGAATGATCATGGTCATTATCATGTGACCTTAAAATGTTTGACATATCCTATAAAGTTTCACCAAACTATGTGGATTCAAATTCCCCTATAGTGGTATATAGGAATACCCTCACATGGGATTGATCCCAAATCTATATCCCCAACCACCTCTCTTGATGTTAATAAATTCTAGAATTCCTAATTGTGTGGTTTTAAACCATAGTATAACCAAAAAGCAATAAAAATACGGATAAAATATAATACATATAGAAATTCACATCAATACATTATTTCAAACAATTTATCTCATGGAGGTAACAAATATTATTACAAGTAAGGGCTTCAAAAATATATCTTAAATATATAAGAGAGTCCCAAAATAAGTAATAATAACCCTTAAGGGATGAGTTTAACTCCCATCATCTCGAAATAATGCACCACCCAAAGTTTTCCTAGTATATCCTAGTAACCATATGCCTTGGAAAGCAGGTCTCCACTAACTCAAAGGAATTGGTATAGGGTTTGTTTGAAACAAAAGTATTGATTATTTTATTATTTAGTATCAATAATATGAATATTATTGATTCTTATGACTTATATAAGTGTATTGTTAGTGCTTGAATTTTATCAGAGGAATTACACCAAATATTTAGAAAAATATATAATTTTGAAAGGAATGGGGAATTATTGAGTTGCCATATATCGTTCCAAGTTTTATGTTCTCATCGAGAACCCTTTTGAACTATATCATTATATACTCTTTATCATGATTTTTTTTGTGCCTTATCTACCTTGAACCCACATCGTGCACACTGATTTGAGGAACTAGGTGCCCTGAATGATTACTGATGGTTATTTGGGAACCCAAAATCCATGATTATATAATTACCCCCATCCTTCCATTATAAAATAATAGAAATCCCATAAACATTGGATCACATGAAGTGTATGACCATGTCTTCTAAACTTTCCATTTAAGTTATTTTCAAATCCAAACTAAGGGGAAAATAAAAATAAGGGTTATTTATTTCCTTCAACGTTTTATATCATTATAAGGGACCTATTTTCCTAAGTAATCATAAACACCATTGTAAAGTAAAAAAATTTAATAGGTTCTCCTAAATGATAAGATCACAACATCATGAAACCCAATTTTTCCCTAAAGGGTTTATCCAAGAGTTTCCTTGAGGGAAACACATCCAGTTCCCAGAGGCCACCCAACCAAGTGTAATTTCACTTAGGTATCCAATTTAAAATGGTTTTCAAAATTTAAAGTATCCTCTATGTGTATATAAGGTCTTTACCATTATATTTACACCATGTTCACCAAAATAGGATCTCACCCACCTAATCCTCCTAAATGAACACCCACTCTCCCAACTAAACAAATTGGGTTCCCCTTTTCAGGGGTCTTTAACTTGTGGCCACACCCAATTTCAAATTATAAACTAACATGAGACTCATTTTGTAACCTAGTTTCTTATTTATTATACTTGAGAGGATATAAATTCCCAAAAGCCCTTACTAAAACTCCTAAACCCAAATCAGCCCATCCACCTAGGCCTCTCTTTGGAAATATGAGATATTTCATTGGGTTATACAGACTAGATTTCTCCCATTATATCATTTATTCCTTGGATAAATCAAATCATGAATACTATAATATATCTTCCCTAGTTCTTTTCCCTATCCAATAGATGCCTCAGGATACAATCAATTATGTATTCATTTGATAATGAGGTTTGAGGATCGAGAGATGCTTATCTAGACTGATCCTCTTATCTCACTTGACTCAGTTGTCTTAAATTGGTTCCATGTTCACTAATAACTTATTAAATCATTAAATTATGATCATTTATTTCAAATAAATGATCTAGAGATATGATCAGTATTTTGATTTGGTATATTTCCCAACTCTTCCTCATTAGGTCATATCACTAGTGTGTCCAACTTTACTTTCCTATCTAGTAACCAGCATATAGGAGGTTAGAATGCATATAATAATCCTTATACTATATTCAATCCTAGACTATGTCCTCATTGATGGTCCCATCACTTTTCTCAATCAATGATCCATGAATTCCCAAGACCTTTTACTTGATATAATCCCTAACCATCCTCATTTTTTAGTTACTAACTGGTAGAATGAACCAGAAAGAGACACTCATTCATAAGTCCCACACAAACTATAATTAGTTTAATTTCCTATAGAATTATATTCCACATGACTTTAAAAATATTTTAAATTGTAAAATTAAAATTACATTAAACTACCAGACATCATTGTCCTAGTTTCATTACCTTAAAAGGCACATCATTTGGTCCTAAATGCATTACCTTAAAAGGAAATTCATTTTTTCCTGGATGCAAGACCTTAAAAGGTGATTCATTTATTCTTAGATGAATTAGGAACTTTATTTGGTCATAATTGTATGACCTTAAAAGGCACAAGAATTGTTCTTATCACATAACCTTAAAAGGAACAACATGTCCTATTAAGGGTCATTGAACTGTGTGGATTTTGTACCCCTTATAGGTATACATAGGTTTGTCTTTTCATGGGCCCAATCTTGTCTCCAAAAAATCTATCACCTCCCTTGATGGATATGAATCCAAAAGTTTTTATTTGTGTGGATTTAGACATAGATTAATCAACCATTAAGGGGGAATATGGATAACCTATGATATGTATAGATGTTTATGTTGGTGTATGGTTTCATTCAATCACTTTCATAGAAAGGGTAACTGATATTGTTACTAGAAATTATTTCAAAAATATTTCTTCAATCTATAAGAGTTTAAAACTGATCAATAAAACCCTTCTGGGGATAATCTAATATCCCATCCTCAAAACATCGATGAATAATATAAATTATTGTTAACTCCCCTAATTACTGCCTACCTATGGAAATTTGTTCTTTAACCAAATGAAACCATGGGTGTGAATGTAAGGGAATAGAAATAGATAACCTAATATGAATTTCTTTTCCTATAAAAGATAAGGATTGACCAAAAACATTTTCTTTCGATATTGTACTTATGGGTTATTTATTTTTGGTTTTCTACATTAGGATATCCCTTCAATCCAAATAGAATCATCTCTTAATACACCAAAGAGTAACTGATTCCCTGTTTGAGAAGATAGAAATGACATATCAACATGGAAACATGAACATCATCAATATATGGAACTCCAAACATACTTTTTATCTATAATAACCATTGTGACCCCATATCCCTGACTCACATTATCACTAACCAAGCATCTCCATCACTATGTGGTGAATGATATTATGTAGGATTTCAACATTAATGGTTTTATCCTGACTATTGATGAAGCATATGAGAACCTTTGTGAGATAAAGATTTGTAGGTCATCTCATTGATAACCTGCCAACAAGAAGAAAGTGACCTATATTTCCATGTCCAACAACTTAAGGAGTCTTTCCCCAGTGTGAAACAACACTAATATCCCATATCTCTTGTAGATATAGAAGGATGTTTTTAATTCCACTAGAACTTCCCTAGAGATTCCCAAGGGAAATCCCATTAACCACTGACACTGCTTGCACCACACATTCTTATCTCCTTGATGACACATTGAGGAGGATACCCTAAATATCTTGGCCATGGAAGTCCATTCCAGGACACCCATGAAAAGGACTTGATAATGGAATTTAAAAATTCAATATCAAGAGTAGGTCCACACCTCTATTCTCATCAACACCCACAAATTCTTTCAGTATATTTTGAAGGAAGTCGAGGATCTTCCTAGGAGGTATCCTACCAATGAAGGTCATTGGACACATTGTGATGTCGTAATTATGGTGAAGGATCTAGTATCAATCACCTGAAAAAAAGTATACAAAAGGTGGCCCTATTAGGGGAAATCCATGATCACAATCTAAGATCTGATCCTTTCCCATGTTGATGTTTATATCTCTGAGTCACATCAGCATACCATGATTATATCCTAAGGACCAAATCGAGAAACCCGTGATAATAATTCTAAAATATTAATAATTCAAATACTAGTGGGAACCTCCAAAAACTATTCATTGATAAACTGAGGTAATCATGGATGTGAAGGTCTTCCCCATAACACCATAATAAATGACTTTGGAGGTCCTACCTAAAGCACTCACCATGGAGGCCTTCCCCAAGACACTAGAAGAATAAATCATGAAGATCCTCCTCATTGTAGAAAATAGGAAATTATCAACCACATTAGTCCTCCATATGGGTAAAAAATATGGGAAGCTCCAGAGGTCCTCCTTAGAGACCTTAACATAAATTTCCTCCCTATATAAATATGAATATTTTCCAAGGAGGTTATACTTAGGATGAAGCATCTTCTCAACATGTAGTCCTTCTTTAGGTCACCAGCTATAGTGGTCCTCCCCATAAAACAAATATTTATTAACATGGAGGTATTTCCCTCCCCAATCCATCAATAATCAAGGACCATTTATACCCTCTACAGGGTAATAAAAGAGAAAATATCTATCTGAGATTCCTCTATAAATAAAACCAAATAAATAAATAATCAAGATATCCCTCCCCATAATAACTAAGTTAATTAATTTAGAGGTCCACTCTAGGTAATATATTGTATAGGTATTCCCTATGAAAAAATATCTAACAAAGTATAGGTCCTCCCCATGATGGTGAATCAAGAATCAATAACCATGGAGTTCCTCCCCATGGTACTCCCCATGGTACTCCTCATGGTACTCATTTCAAAGTTCATTCTCATGATAACGCATCTCCTCTACATGAAGGTCTATCCTATGTAAAAAATATTATAAACTTTCCATAATATTGAGAATAACTCAAGAAGATGATTTCATTAACACCAAAAAATCCATCACCAGTTAGTGATATTTCACCCCAATCAACGAGAAACTTGAGGAAATGATCATCATCTATTCCTCTTTCAGATTGAGCACCCCTGTATACAATTGATGATATTTAAATAAATATTAGTCCCATTGATAAAATTATAGGAAAGAAACCATTATGGATAGATAAAATTAAATAATATCTCATAGAGGATGAAGAAAATTCCATCTCCATGTGATGAGAATAAACTAAAGATAGAATACTTGTGTTGTTATGGCCCATGGCCACTTCTCAATACAAAATTTTTAATACATTAAAGGAGGAATGCATACCAAATCATCATAATAACTTATGGTATGCCCTACATAATATAAATTATCACCATATACTATATAGAGAGTATAATAACTATCTTAAGACTCTAGATGAACCATGTCTCCATGTTGAACCAGTTTCCTTGTTAGTGGTTAGAAATACTAAATCTGGAAAACAGGGTGAGTCTCTCCAAAATAATTACCACAAAAAATTGAATATTCTCCTCCAAATGGTCAAGTATTATCCATCCACCGTGCATATAAAATGGAATGGATTATATATAGAATTACATTTCACTTCACTCATATGACAACAAGGGTCATCAAATGAGGTTGACTATAATGTTATCACTTTAGGGAGAGTATCAGGTCACGGATCCATGTATGTTAGATAGTTAATCTAACAAATTATTTCTATTGATAATGATTAAAATATATGGACCTAGGGAGAAGGATAAATTAATAGGGTTCTATATTAATATTTTAATAATGTGAAATAGGTATCTAGAATGAGGGGAAAAATTCTGAAAGGGGTAAATTAACTCCAGTGGAAAGTACCTCTTACCTAGAGAATACACTTTATCCAACTCATACTAGGATAAGATCTTGAAAGTATTAGAAGTTTTTAATAACTAACCCAATAGTAGTATAGTTACAGCCATATCCCATAGGTTTGGGTATATTTTTTCCTTAACCAATTCCCTAGGAACTATCAAACCCATAGTGAAGTGAAACTGTGTTGGTGGAAGAGTAAATTTTACCCCAATACCCAAGTATGGGGGAATTTTTACCTCCTATTACTTTAAAAAATTTGAAATTTTCTATATTTTGTGTAAATTTGTAAGAAATTATCTTGAGGTTTCATCCACTTTTGTTTCAGGGCTCATTTCCTTCATCAGGGTCATGTTTAGTGAAATCCATGGGAGACTCCCTTGGGATTAACATACACAGACAATTTCCAAGAGAGAATTGAGGGTAGATGGTAAAACCTCATAGGGTTCATAAATTAAAATGGACCCCCAAAAAGGGAAAGGTTAAAGAAGATCATGAAATGTACCTCAAAGGGTAATCACACATTAATGATGCCTACTACTATTTTCATGAGAATAAGGGTTTTATTATTATTATGTGATCCACATTAGTAAATGTTATTGATGAATTCCATATAGATAATTAAGGAAATTACATCGGTGTGGAAGATAATTATGAGGAGATGTCTACTCAAAAATTGGTTTTAAAAAAAATCAAAAAAAGGGTGTGTATATCCAATATCAAAGAAATAAACATGACTTCAGAGATCCTCTAAATATCCAAATTCCACCCATACGTCAAGATTCTTCCAAATATAAAGGGAAAAGTGTGGTTGCATCCAAAAATCATGAACAAAATGAATAAGTTGATCCCATTTAAACTAAGGTAAAGATACCCTAGTTTGAAGTTTATTTAGAGATGTTGAGGTGACTCAATTCTTAATTTCTTGTAGGTTATATATCCATATATTGAAAATATTAGTCTAAGTAAAATAACCCTCCTCTAGTGAATCCCCTCCAGCATGAAAGAATTTATCAACCATAAAGAGTGTAATCCAATCATCTATCCAACCTATGGCCTAGATAACCAATATATCTAACCTTTTTGGCCATGGTTTATAAATAATTCTCTCTAATGGGGAAAAAACAACAACCATTTCAAGAAAGTTACTCATAGTTGACTCAATTTGGTTATCAATAGTGGGCATATGAAATCCAACCATAGTAGGCTCTACCGAATGTCTCCAATCAAACATCATCTTAGGTCATAATTACACTAAAACTCATTGAATATATTAGTTCCCTTTCTACTCATATAGAATCCATAGAGGGGAAACGCACACTAGTGTAGCTAGAGGGACACTATATCTTGAGAGGGTGTACTTGACCCCTCTGCCACCCAACTTTGGAAATCCCACATTCCCAATGTTCAATGGTATGGGAGATCCAAAGAAACATATCACATGTTTTTCATCCTGATGTAGTCCTATGATGGTAAAATGAATCAACAAGATGTATAAAATCTTAGGTGATTCATAAAAACTTGTAAGGACCCATGTTTGTCTAGTATTAAAATCTTACAGTCAGTTCTATTACTAATTAAGAAGATATTAAATGAAAATTACTTTACTAATTTATCTTAAAAATGAGAAAAATTACTATCCTAAACCAATAAAATTAAAAATGGTAGGAAAATTGGAGGATTTTTGATTTCATCACTGTATAGAAAGTATTAACATATTCCCCATATATTCAGCTTGTGAAAGATAAGCTGTTGGATATATGCATAGAAAATATTGAAGATGAGATGTTGATGCTACTCATTCCCTTAAAATACCCTAGTGGATTCTAATAGTTTTCAGTAATAGATAATTGTATGGAAGATTCAATTCAATACTCTAAATATAAATATTAGCTAAAGTTATTGACGTAGGGGAATTAATTTGGTAAATTAGAAATTGTTACCATCATGTTCAATCCAAAATTGATGTTATCTCTAAACCATGATCCCACTCACTACTATGTGGTACCTCCTACTGAAAAATAGTATCATTAGTAGTTCCCTCTTTAGGATTTAAATAATAATAAAAATTGATAGAACATTGAAAACTAGAAGAATAAATTTTATTCATTTTGAAATGAGTAGGTTCATGAATTTTTCATCGCCACCCTAGAGAAGAACTAGGTTACACTATTAGAGATCATGAAACCTAATGAAGTTAGTCTGAATGGTAATCTAGATTAGTGTTATTTCCATCAAATTTTGTTTCATAATATATAAGAATGTTTCATCTTCAAGGAATTTCTCTAGAATATTATTGACACAAGGAATGTAAAGTTGGGAAACCCATGAAACAAGTGACTTTTGTCTCTAATACCTCACTAGATAAAAAAAATAAGAGTGTAATGAAGTTCCAAATAGATGTATGTAGAAATTAGATGATTGGATGACTAGGAAATAGGTGATCTAGGTTAATAAAATCATCATATCATAACTTAATCAACCAATCATGATCCTAATTAACTCTTCAACTCTGAAAATAGCATCATCCACTCCACAATGATCAAATAGAAGATATAATCATCATAAAAAAATAGCGACACATGAAAAGGAATCCCCATGGGTTCCCAAATTTGTAAAAGCCCTTCTAGAACTCCTATCTGCATCATTGGGGGGATGGGAACCACCCCACCAAATTGAATTTTCATATAATGAAGATTCATTATACATCTTTATCAATTTAATTCACTTAAAAGACCCCTTCACAGATGAGGAGTACTTATATGAACCTAAATTATCAATAAATAATTTGAGATGAGTCCATAAAGGCTAAGGAAGGTGAGGTCATGGTGGACCCTAATGTTCAGGTTTCATTCCCACTAAATCCATGTATGCAGCTGAAACCTAAATATAATCATTTTAACAAGCTTAAAAAGAACAAAAATTTTATTACTAAATCCAATTGGGTTTATTTTGATCAAATTATATCAGTATAATGATTGGAAAAATAACAATCAATCAGTTAATATCAAGATGCAGGAAGCCTAGTTCAATTTGACTAGTGAATGGAAAAAACACCCCCCCAATTCTGGTTAAGGGAAGGATCCACCAGCATAACTTACTTTTCCCCCATGCCTCGTACCAAAGATCATCCATAGTGTAGGAAACACAAATATTTGTTCTAGAAATATGAAATCTTGAAATATCTCTTTGTCATCTCTACCAAAATCTCAGTTCTGGATTCCCTTCATCGCTCTAAAGAAAATAAGGAAGACCTCATTGAGGCTCTATCAAGTACCTGATAGTTTGATATTGAATTCACCATTTCTAAGAGATATCATGTGGATACGGGATGTATTGTGTGTTATATGGTAGTTTAATTAACTGAACAATAACATAAACTACTATATAGAGACATATTAGATCCTTTTATGTATATGGAAATCTTAATGATGTTGATATTTTCCAATTCTTTGTTAACAAGAGTGAGTAGAGGATAATCAAGAGGATTATGTTGAATAACCAGTTCATAGACCTTATTTTTTTACTCTAAATTCAAATTAGTCTACCAATACATGGTTTTAAATTCCTTATGAGGAATTCCTTGTATTTATATGCATGTAGCAGTACCCTCCACCTATCATCAATTCCTAGAGTACTCTGTTGATAAGAAGGTTTAGGTACTCTATAGTGATAACTTATCTTTTGAATCTTGTGAATCTCAAACATCGATGTCGGGTGATACAAAAGGGGGAGGAATAACAATTGGTAAACAATGTCACAAAAATCACTACCCTTTATGGTTTTTAAGTTTCTCCAACCAACCCTTGGAGTGAACTCTGTGAATATTTTTTGTTTCCCATCAACTAAAATGAAGAAATGGCTCCATATTTGGGAGACCACTGGGTGTTATTATCTAATGACAGAGACCCTCAAATAACTTTCTTTTCATATAATTTTCAAGCATATGTTTCCATTAAACAACATATACGAATAGAGGAAGATACATTTATGTAGTCCATGTGTATTAATCTTGATTCTGAGTACCACTACTTAAATGTGGGTATAACTAATATTAAATCAATGTGGATAATAATCAATGATCATCTAGATGTAAACAATAAAATATTAATACTAGTCTTGGGAACTATTTTCTATATCCATATGATATCATTCACACTTGATGAACTCTCTTATACCTAAAATAAACATGATCCTAATAGGAGTGATAACTATCCCTTTTTATCTCTTAAATCTTAGGGGGTGAATATTTTTTTCACTCCTGATAGTGACAATGAAGAATATAAAGATATCTAGAATACTCCTTTGAAATTTGATGAATTTGTATCGACCACTGTCGATGAAAATCAATAGGTGGATTTGGTCATGAAGAAATATCTATGACCCAAATTTATTAGTACTACCATGATCCTTGAAGAATAATAAAAATACTACTATTTTATTATGCTACACTAAGATATATTTGTATGGAATTACATATCAATACCTAGGTTAGATCCATTGGTTTATACTCGTCACTTGGGTCTACCATAAAACCATTGTGGCTATAAGAAAGTGGAAATAAGAATGAATTCATCCCATACTTCCAAGTTGGAAGTCAAATTTGATAATATGATCAAACCAAAATTTATTTAAGAGGTCTAGTTCCTAAAATAGCTTGCCAAAATTTTCCTCATCAAGAAAAAGAATAGGAAAATTAGGGTCAGTATTTAATTTGGGGATCTAGACTAGTATTATCCCAAGGATAATTTCCTAGTCCCAATTATAAATATACTAATTGATTAATGACTAGCTTCTAAGAACTTTCATTCATGGGTGGGTACTCCTGCTACAATTAGATCCATATGAATCCTGAGGATGAAGATTACACTACTTTTAGATCACCACACAGGTCATACTATTACCAAGTAATTCCCTTTGGTTTAAATAATTTCAACACTACTTATTAATATTTCATGCATTATATTTTTAATTCTTTCCTATAGAAAACCATAGAATATTATATGGATGATATGGTGGTAATATATAAACATTATTGAGATCACCTTATTGATCTTAAGAAGGTTTTAAATAAGTTACCTCAATACTTATTGAAGATAAACTCATTAAAATATTCTTTTAGAGTGACAATAGGAAAATTTATTATATTATTGTTATGACATCATGTCATAGTGGTCAGCCTTGAGAAGATCATAGTGATACTTTACATTCCATGTTCTCAGATCTTGTAGGAATTAAGAGGAATCTAGGGGTGTCTTTCTTACATTGGTTTCTCTATAACTAACATCACTAGTAAGTGTTTCCCATTCACAATGATGATGAAGAAATGGATCACCTAATAATGGAATAAAGATTTACAAAAGGCCTATGATGATCTCAAAAATTACCTTTTTCACCTCATAGTATTGATGTCGCCTGTATAAGGTGACCCCATTATTCTCTATGTGGAAATACTTAATAAATATCTTGGTTCCCTCCTCGCTTATAAAAATGTTGTAGATAAGGATAATATTCTATAATATCTTAAAAGGAAAATGTTATAGGATGATACTTAATATTATGATACCGTGAAGAAATTCCTTGAGTTGGAATTCATAGTAAATAAACTTAGACATAATCTACATCACCATAAGGTTAACTATCTTCTATATCAACCCACTGAAATATATCTTTAGTCATATTATTCTAACTAGGTGCCTAGTGTGATGGGAAGATATTCTACAATATTTTGACATCCAGTTTTTTTCCCAAAGGTGATCAAGGGGAAAGCACTATCCTATTTTCTCATAAAACACCCTTTCCTATAGGAGTAATAATTTCACATGGTGATCCTTGATAAAGAGGTATTATTTTCCATGAAACCACCTAGAAAGGCTAAATATACTATTATGGTGCTTCTAGGAGCTCAATAGGTTGGTGGATGGATAACCTGAAGCTAAACAGGGTTGGTGCCTCCTAAAAAAAATTGGCCTTACACAATTATTTCATATTATCATATGGTTGTGATAACAATGAAGTGGAATATCAGTCCCTCATTGTAATCCTATAATTTTCATTACAGATATACGCTTATCAATTAGACATCAAAGGATATTTAGAGCTGGTAATCAACCACATTAATGGTGATTATTTCATCAAAAATAAATAGTTGATTCAATTTCTTGATTATGTATGAGGTTTAATGGATAAATTCCCTTTAGATTTGATGTTTTCCAGTATTCCACATTCACATAATTCCCAAGAGGATGTTTAAGCCAATACAGTCATAAAATTGTTATACCAAGATCAACATGAAATAGTTATTCATATCATGCATCATAAGGTGGTATCTCTATTCATCAATAATGAAATAAATTAAATCAATTATTTCAATTCAACCTCGAACCAAGGTGAGACTTTACCCTCACTGATTCACACCATTGTTAGATAGATGTCTCCCATAACAAAATTTATGCAAATTGGGGTTCTCCCATAGAATCAATATAGAAAAGAACATATCCATTAATGGGAAAAAAATTCATCTTGTATGATATACTATATTCCTAAAAGTTCCTCTAAAAATGATTCTTTGATGGAGTCATCATCAAGTGCATTGAATGAGGAGATACCCTCACCATTATACAAGAAGTCCATTTTTTGTACCTATGATGATCATAAGTTAGAAGCCAAGATATTCCACAAAATTAGAGGAATTAGATACTTTTGGAAATTGATAATAAAAGACAACGTGAAATTTATAAATAGGTTTCATGTATTTCAAGTTCATAAAAATTTCATTCATTAAACCCTAGAATTTTTGCACACTACTAAGTATTTCTGGCCATTTTTATATGGGGAAAGATTTCATGGGTCCATACCCTCCAACCACAATTAGATAGTTCATTTTTATTCTTATTATTACTGGTGTATTCTATAAATTGATGAAATTCATAACCTTAAATGAGGTTATGAAAAACGTTTTCATCAATTTCATGATTTCCAATATCATTTTTATATTTTTAGTCCCTCAAATAATATTGATGGATAATTATACCAATTTCTATTATTATGAACTGAATTAGAAATAACAGAAGTGTAACATTCATTCCAACCACTCATCCCACTATCATTTAGTGTCAAATGGATAGATATATTCCTTAAATAAAACTCTATATAATAACCTTCATAAAATTGTGTATAAAGACAATGTCTTGTCCAGATAAACTCTTTAATGCTTTTTGAAATTATCCCACCATGACCTACACTTTCACATGGGGAACCTTATACTCACTAGTGTATGGAGCATAATCCATATTTCCTATTGATGTTTAGTTTCCATAAATTTTCAATTACATCATTAATCAACTATCCAAATATGATCACTTTCATGTCAATCTTGATAAATTTGAGTGACTTAATGTGAAAATTTTGTTCACACTACACAACCTTATGATTCATCAAAATCATATCACATGATCATTCAATAAAAAGGTCCTCCTCTGCTCATTTATCTAAGGGGGATTGGTGTTATCTTTTAGAACTCCTATGACACCTGGGATGAATCCCCAAAGTCTTGAGAAGAAATGGTAAATACCTTATGTTATACACAAGGTCTACTCTAATATAGTATACTCTTTGACTAAAATGGATGGAGAGAAAATCAAACATACCAACAATATATGGTTTATCAAGAAATACATTTCATAACATCATGTTGGGTTCATTAAAGTCTATTTCACAAGAATTTAAACTACCCAAAATAGGTCCTCATCATATAAACCTAAATTTTCTGGCACTCGATTCCTTATTTCATGATGTTAAACAACACAACATATGGTCCACCTTTTAGGAATGATAAAATAATTTTAGTGGTTTATTTATAAAACTTGATTCCATTCATGATATCTAGATTCATGTAGGATTTCCTATTGTATGATCCCTCATTCATGGATTGACACTATAACTAAAATTTGTCCCATATACTTAAGAACAATGTGTGTTTTGATTAATTTTCTTAAAGGATGTGTAGTGACACCCAAACTTCCTATTTTGATTACATTATAAAATACAATCAACATTATTCATAGTTATTGGGAACTAACTTATCCATGTCGATCCTACCATAAAAACCTGACATAAAAAAATATACCTTATTTTCTTCTATGTATGAGCCAGATCAACATATAGAATTTCTATAAACTACACGTGTATTAATTATTAGTTTCCTAGTATACATAGTGATGTTCAAATCATTTATCTCAAACCTAGAAACAAATTTTATTCATATCAAAATCCCACTTCATCCTAGTGTCTGAGAATTCATCAGTTCATGTCTGGTTTTCTTCAATGGATCAATATTAAGATGAAAACATTTCATTTTCTATCATTCCCCTTGTATATGACCCATATCTATGCAAACCCATCATCACATTGGTCCTCATAATATGACCTTAAACTTAAGTAACATGATTCCTTGTCATATGATTTAAACTACAAGATTTATGGTTCAACCTTCATGGCCCCTAAAACACTTAGAGTGGTCAATTTATATGACTTAATTGACATACAAAAGATCCAAATACATGTAGGAGTTCCTGGTGTATAGTTCCTATCCATAAACCTATACTGAGATAAAAATTCCCCCATTTTGTATAATTATATCCTAGTACTTGGGCCCTCAATTCACATTATTTTTTTCCTCACAGATCAAAACTAGGGTAAAATCATTACACATTTCCCATATACATGAGACATATATATACAGAGACTTATTAAGAACTATGTGTTTCTTGATTCCTATTATTTTAGGATATGTAGTAACAACCATATTTCTTATTTTGGGTCCAATTACAAATACCATCAACTTTAATTCTATGTGTGTGTGCCTTCAATAGTTCAAATTAGGTTATCTACATTGGCCATACATTGAGACACCATATAATGAAATTTAGATATCATATCTTGAGTATAACTATAGGGATTTCTTCTATTCTTGATCTTATATCATAATGAAAAATCCTCTTTTAAGAACTACATGTAGCTTTATTTTTGTTTTTACAAGATATGTAGTGATG
Source organism: Viscum album (assembly GCA_963277665.1). Taxonomy (NCBI): domain Eukaryota; kingdom Viridiplantae; phylum Streptophyta; class Magnoliopsida; order Santalales; family Viscaceae; genus Viscum; species Viscum album. Next base: position 1,461,075,720 of record OY728121.1, read on the forward strand.
CTTAGATACCTCAACCTAGGTCTGGCCAAAATCTTATCAGCTCTCATCACTCTCTATATTATTTTATGAGACCTTATCAATTATTGTAAGGTTTACCAATGTATCTATATTAGGAAGGAACCATTTCACTTCATCTTTTTGTTAAGACCTCAATCACCTCGATTTTTCTTTTTTCTCTCACCAAGACACTCATCTATTTCATCACCATTTCCCCAACACATGATCCAATTCTATAAAAATATATTCTAAAAACTACATGTTGATTGATTTATATTATAAAATTATATGTAATAATTTCAATACCATTTTTCTCACACTCAATCACAAATACTCATCCACTTCAACTTCCCTCTCAACAACCCATAATAGTCAAACCTTGGTCAATTTTGGACTAGGATGTTCCAATGACCTTTTGAAAATCATATTACCACATACCATACTTTTTATCTTGGATATTTGAATCACCATAAACCTATCATGGATATTGGTAATGATTGTATCTTATTCAAAAGAGGATACATATTATTTTTGGTGGTATATTCATCACATATTTATCCCACTTACAATCAATTAGATCCATGTTCATATCCTAAAGAGAGGATTCTATAGCCTCATGTGTTATATCAGTATTTTATTGGAATTCATCATTCAAATATAGTCATTTTTAATCATTATCATGCCTATTTAATTTTATCACATCCCGATTCAAGTATCTCATGATATGATTTACATTGTTCTCACTCCTTATTTAGAGGCATTAAGGCACTCCTAGATCTTAACCTCACTTGAGTTGTCACATCCCTTACATTAGTCTGAGTAATATGACCTTAAAATATGTGCACCTTTCCCTTTAATTTCCAATATTGATATTATCCCTCACTCATTCATGTTGGATTTTCACCATTTCCTTATCACTGAATAATCAACCTTATCACATTTTTAGTTAGATATTTGTGACTTAAAAAATCCCTATGTTGGTTTGGGAATTTTTACCATAAACTAAATTCATATTCCCTTTATATGGATTTCTTGTATTAGTAAGAGGAACATCAATTTATTTCAGGAAAGTTTGGACTCTATGAAAAATATGTGACCTCACACCTCTTTTGGTCAAAGTTGTATGACTTTAAACCCTAGAAACTTTTATCAATGTGTTATGACCTTAAATATTATCCCTAATTGATCTAAATTGAAAAAATGTAAATTTCAAATGGAAAGGGATGTGGTAATTTCTAGGGTGAAATTCTATAAAGGTAATCCTATGAAAAAATTGAGTCTCTACTAATTATATCTACAACATTCATAGTCTAGGAAAAATTTAGAGTATAATGAAAAAATATGTACAAATCTTGTCAGGTTGAAAACCCACAAAGGGAATACTGAGAAAAAGTTGAGTTTATTCTCACTATAATTTCACCTCACATGGCCTAGGAAAAATTTACTGCATAAAAAAATAGGTAAAAAGATTATCATGTTGAAAATACATAAAGGGTGGCCTAAAAATCCAAGATCCTACCCACTAAGCCCCTACCTCTCACTAATTAGGAAAAATCTAGCAGTAAATGAACAAGATATAAACCCTATAGGGGATACTATTTGGACCTATAGAAATTCAATCCATGCTTCTACAGTCAACTGATCTTGAAAAAAGTTTGATCACCCTCTTTTTCCTCTAATATTGGTTCATTTGATATGTATATAAGTCATAAAGATGTAATTCTAGGATATACGGGTCCTTTTGAGAATTGATTATCCTATTAAAAATTCCCTTCATAATTTTCATTATCATGAGGCATTCACCTCTTCAAATTTGAATGAACTAGCCTTAGCTTATAGTGATATTAAACACATCAGATACTTGGAATACCAATATCCATCCAAGAGAATAACTTTAGGAGAAAATAAAACTATAGGACCCCAGGACACCCTGAGAGGGGAGGGGTGAATCAGGGTGTCAACTTTTTCTTTTCAAATAAGGATATTTTCCCCACATTGGTAGGAACGCATTGGACATTTAATATAGATGAGAACAGAAATCAAAAAATGATAAGAACAAAGACCACATTTCACTTTTACTTGGTTCACCACTAAGGGCTACGTCTAAGGAGCATACGCTGACAGTGTTTTGATCATACAAAAATCAACTAAACTTCACTAGCTGAGAAATAAAAAGGTTTGGTAAAAGTCATTATGTTCTAGACTCACTTTCTTTCCAAGAATTCAGGGAACGCTCACTATGTCCCCTAGATCACTTCTATTGACTCCCCCTGGATTACTGCCTTGGGTGAAGTCTTGCTCAGTTTATCAACTTGAAGGTCACTTCAATGATTTAGGATTAAAGTCTTTGTCTCTGACTTAGAATGAGACTATTATTTTACCTTATACATGATTTTATGCTCTTTTAAATCCTTATCACCTTAAACTAAATGTTCAAAACTTCCCTTCATGAAGCTCCTTTGAGAACCACACTCCTTTACGAAGCACCCCTACCTCTACGGAACAAACTGCCTTTGTGAAGCATCCTTGCCTTCACAGAATTATCTATCTTCACGAAGCTCCCTAGCCTTTGTGGAATAATCTTCTCAAAACTCATTGATTCTAGGAAGAATACCTCATCATCGTGAAGTACCCTTTTGACAATATAATGGTCATCAGTTAAGACTAAAAGTCTCTTCGCGATGCACCATCTCACATAGATAGCCCAATTCATGAAGCTCTTCGTGAACTCAAAATGTCTCTAGATTTTACTTCAAAGATTTGATGATTATGAAAAGGGGTAGCCTTGTATTTATAGGCTTGGCCATTCACTAAGCTCCACCATATCTTTGAGAATTTTATGGATCATTAAACATGTCTTCACAGCGCTCCTCCCTTCACAGAGAACCATGGAAATCATCTGTTCAAAAATCCCATCATCATCACGGTGTCTTCCATCAATTCCCTTTGCGGCACCCTTCAAATTCTCAAATCATTCCATCAATGACAGAAAATATCTGAAACTCATAATTGTGGAGAACTCCATCTCTGATCGTGAAGCATGTCTTAATAGTGAAGAACACCATCAGAACACTTTATGTCTTCACAAAACACAATTTGCAAAGCTCATCTTCGCGAAACTCATGCCTTTTCAATATTTTAATAATTCCTCCAAGAAACCCCACTTTTCATGTTGAAATACAACATCCAAATTTTGGACCCCAAAAATTTGGAAAACACTGGGAAACGATGCCACCTTCAATACTGATTTCATCTTGAACTGTGTGATACCTTTCCTTGAAAAATCTATGAACATCCATCTAAGGATTGGAAACAAAAACAAACCACACTCTATTTCCAATAGAGAGGAGCCCTAGTTCCAACAATCTCCCCCTTTGGGTTTGTTGGCAATCTGTAAATAAAGTCAATAGAGCGCCATCAATCAATCAACACACCAAAACCAAATACTCAAGAAACAACTCAACCATCACTCTAAGTCTACGTGAGCAAGGATCATTGTAGAAAACAAGATGGAAGACATGAATTGTGTTCTCATGTGTTTGAACTCCATTCACACTCCTCTATATCTCACTGAATTTCTCATTTCATTCTTCACACATTTCACATTCCTCATTGAACCACATTGAATTTAGTCATTTCTCCCCCATTGTAAATAAACCCAAAGATTGGTATCTTCACATTGTAGATCTGATAACATACTCCCCCTGGATCGGCTCCCCCCATAAACCTACATCACTTTCAAAAATAGATTTGTACAATTAAAAAAATGGGGATAGGGGAATTTCATAACCTCCTTATGCACTGGGAGGTGGCTAAACACCGAGGTTCAACTAATGTTTCTCAAACACAAATGTTGATAGTGGCTTGGTTAAGATATCAGCCACTTGCTCATCAGTTCCCACAAGATCCATTTTAATCATGCCTTGTTCAAATTTTTCCTTTATAAAGTTATATCTGATTTCAATATGTTTTGTATGAGAATGTTGAATAGGATTCTTCGTAACATCAATTGTGCTCTTTTTATCATATTAGATAACGATTGGTTATTTCACCTCATCACTAATTCCAGTCAGTTTTTGCTTCATCAAAGTAATTGAGTGCACATCTTTGTAGTGGATATATATATTTAGCTTCAACAGCACTAAGAGAGGTAATTTAATGTTTCTTACTCAGCCGTCCCACACATTTCTTACTAATATAGAATGCTCCACCACTGGTGGAATTTCTATCCACTACATCTCCATCCCATTCAGCATCAAAAAATGTTGATAGTTTAATATCACTTCTTAAAGAAAAGTATAATCCATAATTGTGAGTACCTTGAATATACCTCATGATTCTTTTCACCACTACCATATGTTATTCCTTTGGATTACTCTAAAAGTGGTCTGCTAATCATGTTGCAAATACAATGTCTTGTCGTGTTGTTGTTAGGTACAATAAGCTCCCAATGATCCTCCTGTAGATTGTGGTATCTACGGATGTCCCATCCTCATGCTTTCCAAGTTTTTTTCCAACTAAAATTGGAGTCTACATTGGTTTGGTGTCATGCATATTAAATTTCTTCAGCATCTCTCTTGCATACTTTTCCTAAGAAATGAATGTATAATTGTTCTTCTGAATCACTTTCATCCCTAAGAAATATTTGAGTTCACCAATCATGGACATCTCATATTATGATTTCATGTGATTGGAAAATTCATCCATTGATCCATGCCTGCTTACACTAAAAATAATATCATCCACGTATACCAATACCATGAATTGATCCTTCTGATAATTCTTCACATAGATATTGTGATCCACTCCTCCTCTTTTGAATTCAAGCTTTCTTAGATAAGAATACAACCGAGAGTATCGTTCTTGTGGTTCCTGTTTCAAGCCATATAGTGATTTCTTTAATTTACAAACCTTTGTTTCATCATTGATAAGTAAGAACCCCATAGGTTGTTAAATGTAGACTTCTTCTTCCAAAACCCCATTTAAGAACACTGTCTTGATGTCCATTTGATACACTTTATAACCTCTTTGGATTTCTATGTCTAGAAATAGCCTAATTGACTCCATTATTTCTACTAGATCAAATGTTTCCTCAACATTGACAACTTCAATCTGTGAATATCCCTTTCACACTAGTTGTACCTTATTTCAGATCGCATTACCATGATCATCATATTTGTTCTTAAAGATCCACTTTGTACCAATAACATTGTGACCTTTGGGTCTCTTGACCAGATCCCATGTCTGATTCTTGTCAGTCCAATCTAACTCTTCATTCATGGCCTTCACCCATGATTCATCCTTTGCAAATTATTCAAATGAAGATGGTTCCACAATTGATAGAAATGTAGATTGTGCATTACTACTCATTATCCTCATTTGTGTGGGTGCAGTTCAATCCCCAATGATGTTGGATTGATCAATTTCTTCGCTTCAATTCCTCCTTTGAGGTTCAACCAAATTCTCTCCATCTATGGTTTCAACTTTAGATTATTCTTCTGATTTAACATCATGATGTGACTCCTGAGAGTTTTGTACGCCTTCCTCTATTTCTATATTTACATTTTCTCTATGTTCACATTATTACTTATTTTCTATCTCATCAACATAGGAATTATTTGAAGCATTTGGGGTTTTATCTTTAATGATCATAACATCACTACTTTCCAAAATCCTTCCCAAGTTCTTATTGAAACACTTGTAAGATTTTTTGTTCATTGGATATCCAAGAAATATTCCTTCATCTACATTGTCATCAAACTTCCCCTGATTTCCTTCTTTGTTTTGAATGAAACATTTACTTCCGAAAACACAAAAGTATTTCAAATAAGGATTCCTTCCATGCCACAACTAATATGGAATCTTTATATCTCCCATATAGATCCATATTTGATTTTTAATATGAATCGTAGCTTCAACAGCTTATTTCTAGTAATGGAGAGAGATACGACTCTCAATCATCATATTCCTAGCCATGTTGTTGACCTGACGATTCCGGAGCTCAACTACTCCATTTTTCTACAGAGTTCTCACAATAGCTACTTCATGTTTTATTCCATGTTTTTTTAGGTAATTTTCAAACTCAATGGATGTGTATTCCCCTCCATTTTCATATTGCAAAACTTTGATTGTCCATCCAGTATCATTCTCATCAATTTGGTGATAAGTTTTTATGAAATAAAGTAATTTCCACTTCTTATGAATAACCATTACACAATACATTCTACTATAATCATCAATGAAAAGGATGAAGTACCTCTCTCCTTGAGTCCCGGAAACATTTATCAGGCCACATACATCTGTATGGATGATATCAAGAAGGTGTGTTACCCTTTTCTTCTTTGGCTGATATGAACTACAAACCAGCTTCCCCCATATGAAATCATCACAAGTATTTTCTCATTCACATTTTAGAATGGGGATATCCATGATTATCTTCATCTTAGATATCTTTTCCATGTATTGTTGGTTAATTTTCCCCAACCTTTGATGCCATAGGTTGTTTTCTTCTTCAAAAAATAGATAGAAAGAGTTCTATTTATTCTAAACCTGATATAAGTTTCTATATGTTCTACATCCTTTAATGATAGAATTAATTTTCTTTCCATTTATAGTGAATCAATTTTGATTGAAAGTTACTATAATCCCTAAGTCACAGAGGTTACTCACACTGAGGAGATTGTGACATAGACCATCCACATAAAGAACTTCAGTCTTATTTAGCTCTTCATTGGCCAGTGCAGTATCTCCATACCTTTAATCTTCAAAGAACCATCATTACCAAACCTCACTATTCTATCAAACTTCTTCTTAATGTTATTTAAAAGGTCATTATTTCCCATCATATGAGACGATCATATACTATCAAGAATTCAGGTGTTGCTACTCTTTGTAGCTTTGAGAGCTACTTCTGCAAGATTGGATTTCTCAATTTTCTTCTTCTCTTTACATGAGATATTGGATTTAGCATAGGATATTGTTGGTCTTTCAATTATTTCTTCCACATAATCAGATTCTTCATACCCATACTCTTCTTCTAGAGGAGAAAACAGTTTTGTGATAACAACCCCATCTGGTTGGCGAGTATTGAGCCATCCCTAAGAGTTTTATGAATTTATCCTGTCATATATCTTCCTATAATACACAGCATTATGAAAAAATATAGAACATTGAAAATAGTATCCATAGAAACTATTTATTCTATAAGATGTAGGATATGAAATCGGTCTCCTTTTCTGACTTCCCAGATCATCCCCATTCAAATAGCTCCTTGCCTCTTTTCAATATGACATGGTATGGCCCAGATAGCCACAGAACTAACACTTCGTGCGAGGAAATATCTTCTCACTTATATTTCTCCTCATTCCTTCTTCCTCAAGAAAATAGTTTGAATGCCTGTCATTTCTGAAAGCTCGAGGATAATATTTAGTTCTTCCTTCAGTTTGGATTGATGGTTTATTTTTTAGAAATTCAGCAATCTTTTTAACGTGTCCAACTTTCATATAGTCTTTCTTTTGGCTCAATTTATTTCTAGAATTTGATGTCTCAACTTCACAACGGATTCTGTTATTTCCCATGCAAGTAGGTCTTTAATCACTCAAGATCATTTCAACCCCACCTGACCCTCGCTTAGATCTTTCCAGCAACTCAGCATCTGAGAATTTTTCAAATTTTATTTTATTCCTTCCTTCTTTTAGGTTTGATTCACTCTCCAGTTTTCTCCTAAGAGTAACAACTTCCTCTTCAAGTTGTTCTATAGTCTTAGACTTATCCTCTAGTATGAAGGTAAGTTCATTGATGAACTTTTCTTGTTCTTCGATTCTGAGCTTTAGTTACACTAAATCATCTATCCTTTCAAGAATTGTTGACTACACTTTCACCAGTTCTTCTAGTCGTTCAATTTTAGCTTCAAGCTGATCAACATATTCTGATAATTCTTCCACCATTTCTTTACACTTGTTTCATATCTTACACTTATTCTCAATCTTACTAAAATCATCTTGAAGCTACAACTTTGGATCATCATTATTTTTCAACTATTTATCTCTATCTTTATCTGTCAATGGTTATGAATTTTCAATGGTATCGATCATGGAAACATGGTTTCCATTTTTAAATTCTGGTTCTTCTTCTTCTCATAATTCATTATCATCATCTTCCTATTAAAAAATAAAACTCTTCTTCTGTACTTTCTTTATAGATTTGAATTATCCCTTTTTTAAAAACTTTTTTGAGGCTTCTCATTGTTTTTATCTTCTCTCTCTTCATCTTTGAACTTTCTTGAGCACTGAGAGGCAATGTGACCAAGTCTGCTACAACGAAAGAAACCCAAAGGTAACTTACCATCAAATTTCCCTTTTACCTTTTTTAACTTTTTGGAAATAAGAGAAAGAATTTATTTTTCTTCATTTTTTTCACCACTACTATATTCAGAAATTTTTAGTTTTTCCATGGATTTGAATGCCATTTCCTTTCTCACACGATTCATAGAATCTTCTGGTTTGAATCTCATTTCATGTGTCACCAGGCTTCTTAGAAGATCATCCAGAGAAAGTTTGGAAAGATCTCTTTCCTCAAGGGCGGACACCTTTGCATTGTAAAGGGATGGAATTCCTCTCAATATTTTCTTTACAATATCAATGTCTTTTATTTATTTGCCTAGACCTAGAATTTCTCCTACCACTTCAGTAATTAAATTGAATAAGGAATCTGAATTCTCATCAAAATGCATCTTTAGATCATCAAACCTATTGTTCAGGACTTGAACTTTTTCCTCCTTCACTTTTCTATCTCCTTGATAAATATTTTCAATTTTATCCCACATAGACTTTTTTGAGGTTCAACTCATCACCTTTAGATAGATCTGATCAGAAAGAGTCATAATTAGAGCATTATGAGCTTTAGCATCTGTATCAAGAACATTCCTATCTATATCAGTCATAGCAAGACCTGTTGGATCAGTAACTTGTATTCCCTATACCATAGAAAATAGGGCTTCAATTCCAATATATCTTAGATGAGATATCATTTTTTCTTCCATATCTAAAAATTACTTCCATTTAAGAGAGTGATTCCCCTGTAATTTTCTGAATTCTCCATGACAGAAAAGGATAGATCTAACACCAGTAACCTTTACCCTCTGATACCACTTGTAGGACCTCGGGACACCCTGAGAGGGGAGGGGTGAATTAGGGTGTCAACTTTTTCTTTTAAAACAAGGATCTTGTCCCCTATTTGGTAGGAACACGTTAGGCCTATAAGATGGATGAGGATAGAAATCGAACAAGCACAAGAATAGAGACCACATAGAACTTTTACTTAGTTCACCACTAAGGGTTACATTTAAGGAGCATATGTCGATAGTGTGTCTCTCATACCAAAATCAACTAAACTTCACTAGCTCTAGAATACAGAGGTTTGGTCATAGTCACTCTATGCCAGGATCATGACCTTTACAAGAATTTAGGGAATTCTTACTATATCCTTCGGATCACTTCCGTTGACTCCCCTTGGCTCACTGCCTTGGTTGAAGTCTCACTTAGTTTATCAACTTGAAGATTGCTTCAATGATTTGGCATTAAAGTATTTGTCTATGAATTAGCACGAGACATTTCTTTCACCTTATACTTGAGTTAATTCTCTTTTAAATCCTTATCCCATTAAACTAAATGTTCAAAACTTCCCTTAGTGAAGCTCCTTTACGAACCACACTCCTTCGCAAAGCACCCCTGCCTCTGCAGAAAAAACTACCTTTGCGAAGAATCCTTACCTTCATGGAATTATCTATCTTTGTGAAGCTTCCTATCCTTCATGGAATAATATTCTCAATGCTCATTGAGTCAATGTGGAATACCTCATCATCGTGAAGTACCCTTTTGAAAAAATCATGGGCATCAGTTAATACTAAAAGTCTCTTCGTGATGCACCCGATCACATAGATAGCCCAATTCGTAAAGCTCTTCCAGAACTCAAGGTGTCTCTAGATTTTACTTCAAATATTCAATGATTATGAAGAGGTGTAGACACATATTTATAGGCTTGGCTATTTGTGAAGCTCCACCACATCTTTATAGATTTTCTGGATCATCAAACATGTCTTTGTGGCACTCCTCCCTTCCCATAGAACCATGGAAATCATTTGTTCGCAAAGTTCATCATCATCATGGAGTCTTCTATCAATTCCCTTCATGGAACCCTTCAAACTCACAAATCATTCCATCAACGATAGCAAAGCTCAAAAACTTGTAATCGCAGAGAACTCTATCTCTGATCGCAAAGCCCATCGTAATCATGAAGCACACCATCATAAAACTTTATGTCTTTGCAAAATGAAATTTTCAAAGCCCATATTTGTGAAACTCATGTATTTTCCATATTTTAGTAAGTCCTCCAAGAAAAACCACTTTGCACATTGAAAGACAACTTCCAAATTTTGGACCCCCAAAATTTGGAAAACACTGGGAAACGACACCACCTTCAATACTGCTTTCATCTTGAACTGTATGATACCTTTCCTTGAAAAATCCTTGATCATCCATGTAAGTATTGACAACAAACACAAACCACACTCCATTTCTAGTAGAGAGTAGCCTTGGTTCCAATAAAAACTTCATTGTATTTTGTATTGTGGAATTTCTTTGGATTATGGTAATTGTATATTTGTTTCATCTTCAACTTGCATATATCTATTTAAGGACACATTCCTTGAAGATAATTGATGGATTATGATATTTAATCATTGAATCAAGCATTTCAAAACTATTATTTTCCTAATCAATTCATATAAAATTCTTATATGGATTCAATTATTATGATTTTACTCTTTATGGGTTTCACTAATAATCAATAATAGATAATTAAAGTGAAACAATGAGTTAGGAAATTGATAGTAATTTTAGAAATGATGTTTCTTATTCATTAATGAAAAAGGTGGGAATATCCATAAATTTTGATCCACTTACCAATTGGATACAAAATAAGAGGACATAATATTAATAAACCACTATAATGGAAATTATATCAATTATTGGATTTGGATTAGTGATCACTCTGAGTCAACAATAGCTTAACGAAGTATGACCAATATTGCAGCATCTTCCACCTACTTTGAAAGAAGCATGTGGTATCTGATAGAACTATTCTCTCTCGCCTTCTCAGATTTATCAGTAATCCTTTCGTGATCTCTTGTCATCTCACCATCTTAGAATAATTGTTGGGGGAGTCATTTTTACAAGGATTCCCCCTTCTAGGTTAATTTTCACTACTCATACAATATCATAGCCTATTGAGGTAGATCTTGAAGTTCCATGGCTCTATGATCCATAGGGTGAATAGAAATCTTATCCTTTGTAATCTATTTTCAAATTTTCTTAGCCTTCTCTCACTCATCAATAATTTTCTTTATAGTGTCTTGGATATCTATGTGTCAAACTCACCATACCCCTGGTAACGAACATATGTTTGATCTTGGGTAGTTTGTGGTGTAGTTATCCCATGAGAGTATCATAGATCAGTAGCCAAATTTCCTACCATAATAACTTCCTCACAGATCATAGAAGTGTAGGAGACCCTATATTTGAGATGATCCCAAAAGTAATACTAGAACATATACTAACACTATGTCACTTAATGTGGACACAAGCTCAATATTTTTAGTTCTATATAAAATTTCCAATGATGATTACATAGGCATAATAGCCTTTTTTTGTACTCTATAACCACTAGTGGTATTAATGTGACTATAAAAGATATATGCATCAGCCATCAAATGGAAAAATTAAATATAAGTGGTGTCAGTACTTACCTTTTCTCCCAAAGGCATCAATTTCCCCAACTATTATTTTTTTGATAGATATACTTAATAGAATTCCCTATTTTGTTATTAAATACTCCCTGTCTATTACACCAGTTTAGGAAAGGGATCTTATCATCATTTTCCACCACTAGTTCATTTGATAGAGTGATCAGTGCATATATTTTTTTGGGCATACCCCCCCAATGTTCTTTGTTAATACCACCAGAGCCTCTTGATGTGATGATAAATTATCTTGGGTTTTCATCCCTATGAGCTCTCTCATGCTGTCTTTAATCTTCATGAGATTTTAAACTCCCACATTACCTATTATCTGAGGATGTTTAAAGTTATTAAAACATATTTAATAGATTCCTTTTCATTATTTACTATATATTTCTATATCTATTTCATTATAGATGTTGATCAGGGATATTTTTTATGCCCTCTCCATTATATATAAAGGATCTACATCATTCATGGACACTTTGTTAGTGGAAATAAAAGTCTTTGGTTGGGATCCAAGAGTTTCTCTCCTTCCAGTTGTGGCCTCTACCCCAACATCATGTAGATTCATTGTGTCCCAGTGTTCATCACCAGCCTTTTCTTCTTCAATTTATTTATAAATCATAGAGAATGAATGGGAATATTTTCAATATCCTAAAAAAATATTTCAAAAAACATGATTAGGGTTAAAGATCTAGTTTACTAAAGATGGTTTTATTGCCCAATAAATCTCATTCCATTTTCAAATCATCCAAGATTTCCTAATAGGTTTCCCTCTATTAGAACCATGATTCTAAAAGTAAAGAAAAATATCATTGGTGGCCAAAAAATAAAGTAAAAGAAGACTTTGATAATCAAATTATCTCACATGTGTGGATTTATTTGTCCAATATGATAGATTTTTTTCAATTTCTTGTTAAAGGAGGGTGGGTTATCCAGCCTAGGATTCAGGTCATTTGGTACCAAGTTAGGGAATATATAAAGTGAGTCTTGTACCTTTACCTTTATCACCATACTATAGCCTAGTTAGGGCTCCTCTTCCATAAAATTGGCTAACCTCATCATACTTTACATCACGGTTCCACACTAAATGTACCAGAGAGACCTTATTAGTGACTTTGAATACTCTATCCTCTGTAAGAAAATAGAGTGAGCATATTGAAAAATTTTAAAAATTAGATTTTATCTTCCCAAGGGATCATATTCACATGTGTTTAGGGTCAAGGAAATCATTTCATTCCTAGTTGAATGATTGGTTGATCACCCCTTATAAATTATAATTGTATAATATTTTCCATACAAGTCATGTGTGGAGGACCCTATAATCAGTGGTGTTTAGTAACATCTCCATCTTATCGATATAAAAACTGACCTATACTAGATGCCTTTCAAGGATAATGTAAATAAGTGATTTTATGATTTCTATAAATAGGATTGGTATGAGAACAAGGAGAGTGACCCACAAATCCTCATCCTTTTTAGTAACCATCCAACTACTTAAGAAATAAAAGGCCTCAATATACAAGTAATTTAGGGAGAAAGTTTAAGGTCCACTCTTAAGCCAAGAATAGGTCCTAGTTTCATTCATATTCTACTATTTTCCAATCCTATAACCTTCTATATAGGAATCATATTATCACTTTTGTCTTTATCACCTATTCATGGGTTTGGAATGCATAGAATCCACAATTGTAAGATATTAAGAGGACCAAGTAAATTGTTGGATCATATAATTAGAATATTAAAACATGGATTTCCCCATTCAAGGATTTCTAGTCTCACACTTCCCCTTTCTATTATCCTCTAATTAATTGACCCTGGAGATATTCTTGGATAGAATATTGTGAGGAAATGATGAAATACCCGCATCAGTATTTTCAGTTATCATCCCAATACCATTGTTTAGGTAAGGAAAGTTGATTTTGAAATGGGTATACTCCCAAATTATCATTGACCAAATTTTCAAATCCACTACATGATTTTTTCAAATCCTACCATCCGTATGTGGCGTTGGGACCTCTCACTATATATAGTTAAATTGATGAGTGAATTGTTAAGATTCATAAACATTGTAGGTGATTTCATTATTGTTATATGCTGAAAAAATATAGTAACATAGAGAAATTATATATAATCATTATTGATACCCTATGAAAATGTCATCAATGAACATCTTTGTTCAGAATTCACCATATAGAAAGAAATTTTACTCTGAGTATATCTCTGGATTCTTCAAAACTATTAGTTTATCTATCAATAACTCCTGTATATATGAGATGGCCTGAATTAAAAGATTGAATATACTCCTCAAAATCTCATGCATGTTATGAAATTCATTCATCTTTAAGTCTATTACTATCCAACAATAAAAAATCTATAATGGTCAAGAAATAAGAAATAGATATTTCCCTCGATACATGTGTAGTAGAAATATATATATATATTTGTTGACATTAGAACCATTAGACTAATATGATTTGTCTTTTAATCCAAAATTCATTGTTCTCAACCCCAATCTCATGTGTGAATCATATAATAACAACATATATCTATTAAACTACATGGTCTGGAATCTATCTAGACAAAATAAAATATTTATATCCATATTGATCATATATCCCCTTATTTATACAAACCTCACTCTAATTCAGGATGTTAAGTACTAGGGGTTACACTACTCTGTATAGTGGGGTACACATTCAGATATTGGGAAGTTAGTCCATCAATGTGATAGATGAATAATATATTCATCCACTTGATGAATATGATATTGGTTCATGGGTTAGGCTCATTCCTGGTGGATTTATTAGCCTTCTTCAGTAGAGTTTGTATTATTGGTTATGTCCAATCAATATCCTGCTAGGAATCCTTGTGTGGTATAAACTCATCATATATTTCCTTGAGGATTGTGGCCTCTAAAATCTTGTACACGTCCCATAAGTTGATCCCTAATTCTATATACATGACACAGATGGTGTTTCTTTGATGGATCCACTAGTAGATAAGATCTAGAATGATGTCTGTATTCTTTTAGACATGTTTTTGTGACACCCAAAAAAATATATATATTTCTTCATATTAAAGTTAATTCTAAAACTCAAAACACATTTCATGAATTCGATATGTTGACACCCACTCAGGCATGAATCCTTCCTTGGATTAAGGTCCAAACCCTCAATATATCTCTATAGTTTATCTTTAGCCACCTGATAGTATATCAATGGATAATAATGTGTCTTTATATCTAGTTGGGGTTTTCATTTTCAAGGTATCATTCATGTACCGAATGATGTTCACTCCGTCGGTAAAAGATTCTATGATAAATTCACCATGGATGGAGACATTCCCCATTCTATGATTGACTAGTGGGTAAACCAAGATAATGAAAAGTTATGATCTGGAAGAGGGATTTCAACATTTTTCAATAGCCCATAGCCATATAGAGGCAGGAAGTCTGATAGTGGGAAGTCTTGATAGTACATCAGTACATTTTTTATAAGGGATGAAATATATGGTCAACACTGTCTAACTTTCACTGGATTGATGCTTTCGATCATTTTTTCAATATGAACAACTTCAAATTCATTAAAAATTTGTTTCTAGACTCATCCATTTACTTAAAAAACTAATTTCAAATATTTAGAATGATAATTACAATAAAATTGAAACATAAAAAATGGTGTGTGATAACATTATCATGTGAAAATTCATGAGAATAAGTGGGAAAGGATTTTACTAAATGTAAAAATTTTCCTAGTGTATCATGCTTAGGTCCAAACTCCCAAGTAACCACACCAAATTACATATGCAAAAAAATTTCTAACTAGGATATCGCACCCAGTCATCCACACCCTAATCACTCTCATAGGTGTTTCATTCCTAGTAATCCATGTTATATCATTCATTCCCAAACTATGGGCTGCATCACTCACACCCAATTCCAAAATTCAATGGCACCCAAGACTTGTCAAAAACAAAGAATGACTTGGGTAAAAATATAAAGTCACGTCTATAAGATTCACCCAAGTTGAATTGTGTGAAATAATTGTATGGTCCAACTAACTTATAGGAAAGGACCACTTTGATATAACATCTCACATTAGAATCCTTGTCTTGAATAGAGCGGTGATCTGTGCACCAAATAGAGTGTACTACATAACTCTATATGTGTGTGAAATTTATCCTTCAACATGGGTAATATATAATAACCATTTTCATGTCCAATTCATATTTACCTCTTAATTTGATCCTCTTTATTCCAATTGGATCCAATTTTGAGGGGGTGGATTGTTGGTTCTAAAATTTTATCAAAGGTGGAATTCCCCCAAATTTTCAAAAGATTAGATAATTGGTTATTAAATGGGGAATTACTGTGTTAAAATATATCACACCAAATTCTATGTGACCATTGTGTGTATTGTTAAACTATAGCATTGAATGTTCCCTATCCTTCTCGCAGTGCATGACTTGTCTTAATCACACCCATGTATACATTATTCTCTAGGTAACTTTGTGACCTGAATGGTTACTAATGGTTATTTAGAAACCCAACTTGTATTTACTATATAATAACCACCATCCTCCCAATATTGAAGATAATAAATCCTAAAAATATTTTATCACATGAATAAAAATCCTAGGTCTTCCAATATTTCCCTTCATGTGATTTTCAAATCGATACTAAGGGAAAAATTGAAATAAAGGGTATTTGTTTCCTTCAAAGATTTTGATAATTTAAAGAGACCACTTCAAATAGGTAATAATAAACACCATGATGAAGGACCCTTTTTAAGATGTTTTCCAAAGAAACATAATAAAATATCAGGGTACCTAATTTATACCTGAAGGGTTATTCCAAGTGTGTCCTTGAGGGACCCACACACAATTACTATAGTATACCCAACTGAGTTCCCTTTCACTCAAGTCTCCCATTTAAAATATTATTCAACCTATGGAGCCACCTCTACATAGATATTGGGTCTTATATATTGGATTTGAGCCCTATACAACTAAATGAGATCCTATCTATTGATTCCTCCCTACTGAGCTCCCACCCACACATCTCACCAAATTGGGTACCCCTTCACCTAGGTCCTCCCCTAGGGGTCGCACCCAATTTCCAATTTTTACCCAATATGAAACTCATTTTGAAACCTAGTTCACTCAGGTGTTCTTATTTGGTGAAGATAAATTCCAAAGGACCTTACCGGCACTCCTTATCCCAAACTAACCCATACACTTAGTCCTTCTCCATGGCCTCATAAGATACATGACTACTTTATTCACACAATATCTATATTTTTTTATCATGTATTACTTTGATAAATATAATTGTGAATCCTATAATATATCTCCCTTGGTTTTCCTCCCTAACTGATAGAAGCCTTGAGATATAATTAATCAAGCATTTCCTTGATAAATAGGACTATGTTGGTCCTTGTGGGATGGAAATAAAGGGGTGAATTGCCTTTAAAAATTAAAACTAAATAAAGTGATAGTATTGAAATTAAATATTAAGTGCAATATATATGAATAAAAGAGTAAGTTCACCATAAATTAAAAGGTAAAGGAAACAAAATTTGACAAAGTATTTCATCTAAAACTAAATATGAGTCCCTACGTCTCGTACCCTAAATTTATTGAGAGGTTTTTATTAAACCCTTGGCTTTAACAGTGGCTAAGATACTTGAGAAATATAAATAAACTTTATTTTTAATGGTTTAATGGATAACCCCAATACAACACTTGATTTTAAATGGATAAAGTAATAAAATAACACTCCATTTCTTTAGTGGTAGTGAGCACCTAAGATCCCTCAATTTTAGTGGTATTGAGAACCTAATAATAAAAAAATAAGAAGATTTTTATTTATAAAAACCATTTACAACAACTCTAAAATATCCTTACAAGAATTGAAAAATAAAGAATTGAAGAAAGAGAGAAAAATGTAAGTGAGAATAATAATTTTAAAAAATGAAGTAAAATTCAGCTTGAGAGAAGTTTCCAAGGTAACCGGTAGCATCCAAGAATTAAAGGAGGTGTATTTATATCTTTATGAGGTCCTAGGATTAGTTTTTAGGCATTTGAGGTCAAATAAATCCATTTAAAGGAAAAATAGGTTGGCAGAGACCACTTACAATGACTTTTTTGTCTAGAAAAGCCTCATCGGCTAGACACTAGGGTCTGTCAGCTAGTTGGTGGGTTTCCTTGGGCTCACCTGAGCTATATAGGTTCCCCCATATATCTAGTGGGACTCCATCATCTAGCTGGTGGAATGCTAGTGTCTAGGAAGTGGGATCTAGGTATAACCACCTACTACTAGAAATCCCACAAGTAAACTGGTGTCTTCCCTTATGTTGTTCATTATTTTAGCCGAGTGAGGGCCTTTGAAATTTCCCTCTAATCCCTTCTTGAACCCATCATATGGTCAGATAAATACCTTAGTTTATGTATAATCATAATAACTAAAATAAACTCAATTGAAATTGTTAGAATTTCAAATGGTGTTGTGATCATTAAAATACCTAATATATTGAGTAGTACAATATATTATCTCTCTTAGAGGATCAGTGGAAGCTTCTCTAGAAAATCCTCTTATCTCACATGACTTTGTTATCTTAAACTAGTTCTATTTCCACCAAGTTTCTATTCGATTTTTTAATCAAACACCCTTAAATCTAATCAATGATTCAGATACATTATAAGTCTTCTAATATAGTGTAATCCTTGACTCTTCCTCATTTATTCATATCACCCATGAGTCCTACCTTCTCCCCTATCTAATTAATAGTATATGGGAGGTGAGTGAGCATATAATAGGCCTCTTACTGGGTGTAATCACCTACTATTTATTCATTGATTATCTCATCTATATAACCAATCAAGGATCCATGGATATCATGGGCATTATACCAAATGAAAACCCCAACCACACTTCTTCCTGTTTAGTTACTAACTGATAGGATGAACTAGAAGGGTATACTTATACATAAGTCCCACACCAACCATTGCTATGTTTCTTTCATGTAGTAGTTCATTCCATATGAATTTAGGCTTATTACAATTGGTCCTAATCATATGACCCTAAACTATAAGACATATTGGTCTTAGTTTCATAAGCTTAAATGGTGAATCATATGGTCTTAGATACATTACTTTAAAAGGAACTTCATTTGGTCTCATATGTATGAATTTAAAAGAAGATTCATTTGTTCATGGATTTATAACCTTAAAAGGAACTTTATATAGTCTGCATACATAACCTTAAAAGGAAATTAATTTGGTCATTTTTTCATGACCTTAAAAGCCACCACATTGGTCCTTGTCATGTGATATTAAAATGTATAACATGTCCTATTTGGTGGAACTGAACTATGTGGATTTTGATTCCCTTTATAGGGATACAGAGTAAACCCTTTCAAAAAAACCAATCCTAAATCCACAACTTCTACCACCTCCATATATGAAGATAAATCCAAGAGTTCTCAAATGTGCAGCTTTGAATTATATTTTAATCAACCTGTGATGGGAAAGATGGATAACCTATAATATATATAGATGTTTAGGTCAGTACATGATGTCAATTAATTGATTTCACAACTAGGGTAATCATTATTATTATAGAGAAGGATTTCAAGAATATATATTAAATATATCCCAAACTAGGCTATAATACCCTTCATAATATGATCTGACATCCCATCCTCTATATCCCAATGTGTAATTCAAAGTTTTGTTAACTCCCCTAAAGACCACTTACCTTTGGAAAAATAAGTTCACAATCAAAAAAATTATGAGCGTGAATGCATGGGGAAATATATATAAGTAAAATATATATTTTTATTTTACATTTTGACACACCCAAAACTAAAAATAATTTTATAGAAATTTTATACAAAGTAAATAATCAAAAATAATTTTATATTTAAATAAAATATAATTTATATTTTGAAAATATATTTATCTGTTTAAAAATTAATTATATTATTTTTAAATGTATTATTTTTCTCATTAAATATATTTTAAGTTATGAAAAACCTTTAATAAAAATTTTGAGTTATATTTATATCATGATGATTTCATAAAACTTATGGTATACATTAAAACTGTATTTTTTACTATTCTCCAAAAAATAAATTTTTATAGAAAAAACCGAAAAATCACTATAATATAATTTCAATATTATGATTCAAAAATTTAATTCCACTTTATCAAATTAAAATTAAAAATATTATAAATTTAAATTTTAAATAAAATCATATAATTAATAGAAAAAAAATTTTATTTATAATAAATATTATTTCTTTTTCCATGAGTAATTAAATTTCTATTTTTTATTATTATATGATTGATAATTTATTATTTTTACATTCTAAAAAATATTTCAAAAATATAATATATCTATTAATCAAAATAAATTTATAAATTTGGTATTTCTAATATTTAAAATTTATATAAAAATCAATCTGAAATTGTTGGAACCATGGGTCTGGATAACCAAGATCATGATACTTTTATTTAAAAAATACAGTTCTATAAGGGGTTGTAATGTTAAAATAAGTGGCATGAAAATCCACCAAATACAAAAATATATATATAAAAGTTTCCAGCAATCTGTAGTGAAAATAAAAAACTCCCTAAGTGGATTCCATGCATGGGTTACCTAAAAAATATCTTACCTTTTACCCATGTTTCGTGGTCTAACCCTACCGCATGGATGTTTACCTATCCTCCAATGTCAAACCTTTTACTATGGGTATTCCTGGTCATCTTCTAATTCAATTTCTTTTTCAACATAAACATTCTTAGCCTCCTATAATTGAGTGACAATATTTATAGTTTCCCCATTTTCAATGGGTTTCTATATAGAAGTTATTGACTCCTCCTTACAGTGAATCTTCACACTCACAACTATTTTTTCTTCTAGATAAAAAACAGGGGTAGTCATCCTATAATTCAACCAGATAGCTTTATTATCTTAATATTGTTTCCTTTAGATCCTATGTATGTTCATATCACCATAGTTAGAGACATTAAGTGTGTCAATCATAAATAATAAATCTTTATTTCTTGACAAAAAATCTCTTTGATGTCTCTCTGAAAGACCCATTTTCATTCCAAAACTTAGTTGGGGTAGCCAAGATAGTTAGAGATGGAACTACTTGAGAGTTATTAGAACCATTAATCATAGCTAAATCATCTTCTATAGTCTTGGAATCATAAATATTTCTCACACTATACACATGACCTGAAGCAGTATCATGAGTAAGATAATTAGTGTGTGTCCATATTTTTCCACATAGTCATCAGCTTCTAATCAACCATATCCCAAACCTTCTGAATAAAATAAAAAATATGTAATATAGTAGCATCCTTGTCCAATTCCTTAAAATTAATATCAGCAAATGAATTTAGGTTTTATCTTGGTATTTAAACCCATATTTATTAACTACAAAAGCCAAAATTTATGCATTGGTCAAGGTAGACTAAATTTTATTAGTGATAATTTTCCCAATTGAGTTTAGAACTAGTGTATTCACTTGATCAACTAATCCATCAATATTCACCCCAAAAATAGGATCCTCAATGTTAAACTTTCTATTACTTATAATCTTATGTGGACATTACCAACGTGCATCTTGGGATTTTCCACCTTAATAGAATAAAAAAATCATTTTTTCTCAATAGGACACTAACTCACCTCATTGTATCTAATTTTTTTCTACTAGCCTTTAAAGATGCAATCTAATATTTCTTAAAAGTATCCCTATCACAATATGATGTAGTTTATCTAAGTGATTCATACAATTGAGTGCCCTTGGACTACTAATATAAATTTGGAAGCTCTCCAGTATTCATATCCTTCATAGTAGGGGAAACCATTGTAACCTCTTCACTAGTTGTAGATTAACCAACTGATATTTTTTAAGTCCTATAACCCTTAAAATTTCCCTCAAAGTTTGATAGAGAAATACCCTTATTGGAATTATGAATAGGTTAGTAGACACCGGTGGTATTCATGGTACTTTTACCTTTAATATCACTAGTATACATATATTCCTCCTATTGTAAGTCTACATAATCTACACTCAATTAAATATTTAATTTATCATTCTTATTATGATAATAATCATCCACAACACCTTAAATGACTTTATTTTGAAATATTTTCCCTTCTTGAGAAGAAGATATAAATAATTTAGGATCACCCTGATCCTAGTCTTGCATAACTTGAGAGGAGAAGAATGCACCAATAGGAGAGCCTTTACCCTATAGGTATTCCCCTATAATGATCCTAGACTATAGATCTTTCATATTCTAAGAATAATCACCAATGTATAAAGATAGTCTCTAAATGGAACCATTATCCTTGGGGACTATCCTCCTTTTTCCTCTTGAGGATCCCCCAAGACCCACTTTCCCCTAGTTCATAATATGACTAGTTTCCAAAATGGTCCTAAATATACACTACTTAGAGAGTTTTCCATATTATTTAAAATTATGATAGAACAATCCTATTAAATACCTATCAATGGGATGAAAAATATTTCTACATTTTGTACAAAAAAAATAAATAGTTTTAAAAATTCAATTTCTAATTCAATTTTATGATCGAAAACAATTAGTATAATAGTCTAAATAATATTCAATCATAAATTATCCTCAACAAGGAATCTAGAAAAGTATCAAAACCTTATATGTTCTATTTCCTTATCAAATTTAATCAATAATCCCATAACCAAGGAAACATCCCACAAAATTTTATGATTCCATATAAACCATCTAATTCATATAATTCAAATAAAAATTAGTGTAATCAAGTTCCTAAATGTTAGCAGATTGAAAATAGGATCCCAGACTTAAATCCTAGAGGTACCAGGCTTGAGTGAAATGAATTCCATGCCTAAAAATTTATATTTCAAGTTATGTGAAGGAAATATAATAAAGAAAAATACCTTACCATAATAAGTCATACTACATCCATCGAAGACCCATATTTGAAGAATCTAGTTCTATCAGTCATTAAAATTCCATGAATTAAAATTATATTGAAGCACAAGATGTGCAATGATCGAGTTTCTACATTATTTGGGAAATCACTCAGTGATCCAATGATTCACCTCAATGAATGCAAGTGGGTTGTTCTATGTAATTATCCAAGATGATCCATTACTAAAATCACCAAAAAAACCTATTGTTATTGACCTTATATTCTAAAACATTGGATCCACTAGGGTTATTCATGAGATTACTAGCATAAGAAACAATGATTCCTTCTTTCAAATCACTAACTCCATGTGATCTAGCAGAGAAGCACCTAACTCACAATCCCTGGGTCTGACCACCAAACATGGTAAGCGCCTCCAAGTACTATTATACTCCACCAATAATAGGTTCACCAAATTCACTACCAATCGAATTATCATCTGTAGAACACAAAAAACATGTGGTAAAATCCCATGTAGTGTGAGTATAAAAAATCAGTGGGATGACCTAAAAATCAATAGGTAAGCAATAAAATAATAAAATTACCCCACCAAATATGTTAAATAGAGGGAAATAAACCCAATAATATGTATTATCATAAATAAACCTTAGTAAAAAAGAGAGGAGTATTAATCTCTATAGCCATATTAGAATGATGAGTCTATATTTAGATCTAAAGTTCCCATCTTCAATGACAAGAACCATATGCAACCTCATGACAGTCAGAATGGAAGACACGCTACTCATTGATCAATACCCATATGAGGGAGTAATAACTATAGTTTAGTATCTTCTTCCCATTAGAGATTGATTAAAGGGAAGTACTAACTCCATAAATAGAGTACCCATGCTCCTATAATGTGGGGGAGTACCAAATATATCAGTATATACAATACGGGGGACTCATTCCATGTAAATACCAACTTTCAAGAGAGTATCAACCCCTGCATCACTCTGATTATCACACCCAACCCCTATCATAATTCTAAATGTATTACTGGTAGAAAAAACCTAATCCACATATTTATCTAGAGAATTATGTTGTCTTGGTGGATCATGAAATAAAACAATGTGTCCAACACACCTCTATAGGGTGTATTTCACAATGTAAAAGTGTAACTCTTTCCATGAATTGGTCTTGAATATCCTTGGCATGAAATTATTATTCACACCATGAACATTACTTATAGAAACCCAATTTCCACTATTATTTGATGAAACCACTACTCCCACTACAATGTCTATTGAAAAACCCCTCAAGGCATGTTGATCGGATTCATCCCCTCGTCATACGACCATTCTCAACCACAAGTCATTGGGAACTGTGATTTGTGGATATTTTCATATCCCAATATTTATACACAATTCACCCCTAATTCAAGATTCCATCTATCTTGTCTATTTACATCCACCCATCATCGATATAATCCCTAACGTCATCATTTTTTGTGGAGCCCCATGTCGATAGGGTTCCATACAACACCCGCATAAAAGTAGAATGAAATCAGAGGTTCGATCACACTTGAACCAATACTGAAATAGTCAAATCACAAAATACATTGAAAAAATATGAATAATGGGGGAATAAATCAATCAAACATAAAATTTAGAAGAAATTATGGTTGTCTCAAATCATACATCGATCATAGGTTCGAAAGACACAAAGGAAAAGGGAGAATTCAAAAGCATCAAATATGCCAAGGACAGAAAAAAAAGAATTCACAAGGCTATACAAAGATAAGTTCTATGGTTTCAAAAGTATATGATATATCAATGCCTAAAACAAGAATAATAATGCATAATCCATAAATAAAAAATCTATACATCATCATTGGATCAATTATTGATGAATAAAAATATGTGATGATGTAGTTGGTGATTTCTGAGAGTTTTTTCGTCAATGATGAGATCAACAGCTTCAGATTTCCATGAATTCACATTAGAACACCAAGGATCAAAGATAAGGATCGAATGTTTAAAATACTCTAAAAATCTGCAAGGTATTTCCCAAAATTTGAGAGAATTGGATTTGGAATTATGAATTTTGATGGCTACTCAAATTTATAGATAGGCTGATAAATGACTCATTCAAAATATGAATATCGGGTTCACATTATGAACCATACATGGTTTACATCCACCTAAAACCCCAAATTCATATCTAAAAAGTCTATAATGATTTAACACCAGGAATCAATTCATTCACATCATGAAATACTTAAAGATATAACCCCCAGAATCCCTTCCCTGAGTCTTCATGTTATGAATATGGATTCACGCCATGAAATACTACCCACAGTTGAAATATTAGATCAGCTAAATATGTATCCTACATAAAACACCTCTAGTACTAAAAACACCAAAAATACATTATAAATTAGTCTGGGAAGGATTTGGGATGTTATGATAATGAATACATAGTCAAGAAATTTCAAAGGGCATATACATCAAAAACCAGATTCATTACATTCTCCCAACCTTCAAGTATTTTCACCCCAAAAATAAAAACCTAATCAAAGATATTAGGGTATAGATCCCTCATTTTGTTTTCATACTTCTATGAGATCTTCTAAATATTTTCATGCTTCTAAATAACTCAAACCAGTGGTATGGTCTGCCCATGAGGAATCCTCTCCCACCGATCCTCAGTCACCATCAAGTACTCTAAAAATGTGTCCCTACCATCCATTTCTAACTCACCCCATTCAATATCAAGGAATAGTTCTTAAAAATATATCCTCATCTATTACATATGGAATACATCATTCATTCAATACAACTATGGGGGTATGTCCAAATAGTAGGAAACCTTTCCAACCATGTGCAGTATCGGGAATGGACCAATGAAACTCAAAGATAGAATAATACCCTAAAAAATCTCAGCAAACCTCATCATATAAATACCTTTTGGAATACATGGTATCCCTACTCAAATTCCAAGGGACTATGTTGTCGGTCTACATAATATCTCTACCAACTATAAGTTATCCTCAAATACTTTTGGATCACCTAAACCTTATCTTCCATTGACTTCAATAGCTCTTGACCAACAAAAGATTCCTCAAAAATATTTTTCCAACATAAGGGTGGCCTAAAGGGTCTCCCATATAGATCATTTAATGGTTACATAAAAATAGTGGAGTGATAACTATTGTTATAATTGAACTACACCAATGGAAAGTGGTCCCCCCATCTCTAATCGAAGTCTAACATGCAGGCACTCATCATATCAACTAAAACTTGGATGGTTTTCTTAGTCTGTCCATCCTTCTAGGGGTGAAAAATCATGATCGTCTATAATTGGGTCCCAAAAGCCTCCTAAGAATACATCTACAACTATGATGTGAACCAGGAATCACAGTCATAGATAATCATCGAGGTTACCCCATTAATCCATACAATATCCTACACGTATTAACACCTCAAACTCTAAACTAAAATATGCTCTTGGTTGGAAAGGAAGGGTGTTGAATCGGTACGTCGTTTTAGAATCTCCTAGATAGAGTCATGGTCACTCATTATATGTGGATGCCCCATCACAAAATCCATTCCTATTCCCTCCTACTTCTATCTTGGGATCTCAAGAGGTTATGTCATACCTATTAGGACCTGATGTTTTGTTTTCACCTGTTGACATGTGAGGAATCAATAAAAATACTTGTAAATACTTCACCTCTTACCATCCCATCAAAATTACCATTGAAGATCTTGGTACATCTTCCCCACTCCAATATGTACCACCATGGGAGAAGTATGAAACTCCCTCAACACCTCCTCAGACAACATGTCCAGAACTATCATCTATCCTTGGGAAAAGAACAAGTGATCCCCACCTTCAGAGAATTTATTTGGTGCATCTCCTAAGATTATTTGGTTTTAAAAGACTTCATAATTGATTTATCCCAATTGAGCCTCTCTTTCACACTAAAGGTGCAGTGGGTTCACCACCATCTAATGTATATAATCTACCCCTCTCCTCTACCATGGTCAGTCAAAAAGAGGCCAACTACTCATATGAATCCTCCACCAAGAAAGAATGGGAATTCCTACTAAGGTAATATTCCACCACATTACCCTACCCTAGTAATTAGATTATCTTGAAGTCATGATCCTATGGTAATTACATCCAATGACTCTATCTCAAATTTAATTTCCTTTGGGTAAATATTTACCTAATAATATAGTGACATACAAAGATTACAAAGGATTATCCCAAAAGATAATGCCTCCACATTTTCAAGGAAAATACTACTAATACCAATTCCAAGTCATGGGTCATGTTGTTCTTCTCATGGGGTACAAACTACCTTGACTAATAATCAATCACTATTTTCCTCTGCATCAACATATATTTGATCCCATATTCAGAGGAAACAAAAAACACCACATATTTGACACCCTCCTCCAGAATTCTCAACATTATACCATTATTCAACCTCATCCTTAGCTCCTTAAAATCTTTATATCACTGTTCAATCTAAAAAAATGGATTCCCTTTCAATGTAAAGGCATTAAAATGGGATACAATCCTTGAAAATTCTTCCATAAATCTCTAATAGTACCATGCCAATATAATGAAACTATAACCTATAACATTCTCTTGGGTAGATCCCAAGCAATAATTGCCTCAATATTTTTTTGGGTCCACCACTACACTATTCTTAGATATGAAATTCTTCAAAAATAAAATATCTCAATTCTATAACTAACACTTTGATATCTTATCGTACAACTAGTTCTCTCAGAGTAATTCTTAGAGCATCCTTAAATGTTCTACATGATTCTCATCAAACTCAAAGTAAATGATAATTTTTTAGATAATGATAACCATGAAATTGTCTAAAAAGGATAAAATATATATTTCATGAGTTCTATAAAGATAGATGGGGAATTTTTCGCACCAAAGGGCATCATTAGGACCTTATAATGCTTGTAGCAGCATCGAAATTTCATATTCATAATATCCTCTTCTTGAACCCTCAATTGGTGGTAGTTGGATATGATATCAATATTTGAGAACCATCTTGTTCCTTTAAACTGGTTGAAGATGCCATTTATCCTTTATAAGGGTTACTTATTCTCAATCGTCTTAATTTAGGCAATGGTAATCAATGCGTAACCTCAAAATTTCATCCACCTTCTTGATGAACATCACCAGAGCTCCACAGGGGGACACACTAGGTATTATAAATTTCTTCTCATGAAGATCCTCCAACTGCACCCTCACCTACCAAATCTCAGTAGGGTCCATTTGATACACTGCAAAATATATCATTGTAGTTCTAGGGTGAAATCCAATGCATATGTTGATCTCCCTCCTTAGAGGTAGTCCTGTAAAATCTTTGGGAAAGAATTACATGTAATATTTCACCACCACTGGAAGCTATATGTCTTAAGAGACCACAACAATAGGGTATAAAATTTCCAATTGGTGGGAGATAGGTTTTATATTCCTACTTATGATCCCAACTAATTATACTAAATAGTATTTATCACCATTAAAGGAGAATCGCATCCCATCATCTTGAACCCATAATGAAATCATATGGTTTTATTACAACAACCAAGAGGTTCCATAGGAAACTCTCTCCACTGAGTTCTAACTTAAATCACCTGAAGAGGTGATGAATAGTAGAATCACTCCCTATAGGAACCTTTAGGCATAGCTGTTGGGATAAATACTCTACATGAATCCCCAACTCTCATAAAAAAATTATGGAAATGAAAGAATGAATCATGAATCTGTATATAAGTAATCGATATAAAGGAGAGAAGACACAAATCATACCACAAATAATCTTATGTGCATCCTAGTTATATCCCTTTATATCCTATAACAAACTATGCAAATACTCATTGTCCCTCTGATCAAGACGATGGATACCTTTTGGTGGTGGTAGGCTATAACTTCATCTTACACCTACATATCCTCATCCTAGGGATACTATAGCCCCATTATTATATCTACCTCCCCAGAGACCACCCTGACCATTCCTTGGAGATCCTTGATCATGACAGTGCCTCTATTATGGAGGTTCATCTACTATATTCCCATCATCTATAGCTTTTCAGGTTGGGAAGTAATGAGCTATGTAACCTCACCCATCACAAAAATAGCATCAACCATGTTCAAGTTAATTGGATCCTCTGTTTGAACCATGGGATATGAATCTTCATGTATGAGTCTAGAAATGAGTATTACTCCTATGTCAGGACACTGATGATCAATGCCTGATAGCTAATACAGACAACTCATCCCCAAAATTACAACTACTTGCTCTATCTTCCTGACACCCCTCTTCTAGGAAACTCTATATTACCAAGGCCCACTCCAACACTCTATCATAAGTTGGAATGAATAAATAGACCTTTCTAGATTAGATATACCTATAAATTCCCTTCTCAAACTTCCATGAATGGAAGTATCCATCTCACACTTTATCAAGATAGTGGCACATGATAGTGGTAAACCTTGATGCATATTGAGAAAATGAAATATCACCTTATTACAGCTCAAGAATATTTGGATCCACTTAGAGTATAATATCTAAGGATAATACTCATCATAGAACAAGTAATGAAAGTATATATACAATAGAATAGTCTCATCATGGTCTAAGTTACTAGAACCCACAATCATGTTGCTTCTCCATAAAGAATATTGGTTCCGAGTGTAACAATATAATTGGTTAGGGTCTGTATAAGATAGAAAAATCATACCACTAACTTGATCTAATCCTTTACTACCTAAGGGTATAGATCACCATGAAACATGATCAATATCTACCATTGAAACTTGCACAAAATGCTGAGTCTGTATGTATCATCATCCTAGACTTTTGGAGATATCATCTATTCAATAATCATATGATCATCTACTTAAATAGTAGGAGGTAGGTCCATGAACTTATTGTCAAGTGGAATCATTACTCTTGACCCTCCTAAAGGGAACACCTCATGGATAGGTCCCTACATTGAGGCCTTATTTCTCATCCGGTCATCATCATGACCTTGTCTCAGTACCCTAGCTATCTATCATCATATAGTAATCTTGAAAATTAACAAGATGTACCACAATTAGATGAGAATATTTGAGGATATAACTCAATAATGACATGAAATCCAAATAACCAATCAAATATAATTCATATACCATTTTTTAATTTTTAACCAATTCTTAAACATAATTAGTGGACAAATAAGTGGTTATAGTCCTGGTGTATGGATACATCATTGCTACACCATAACTGGGTTCCCTATCTTGAGAGACGAAGTTGATACACTTTAAATCTATTTCCCTAAATTCCTAAAATAATCCTCATGAAAAATATATCTTTAAACTCCATCCCTTGGATAGAACTCCTCTGATACTGGTCTTTCACAACTCGACCAACCAGGGCCTTGCTTGGACTGGTGGTATGAAACTATGACACACCAAACTTGCCACCAATAGGCTAGAGGATGGAGACTAACATCAAGTAGGAATATCACTAAAATAGAAGGCCTTATCTTAATGTTTTTGTACACATGCACACACCCAAATTCATGAAAAAATGAAGATTAATAATAAACCAAAACCACTAGAGTGTAAATAGTTCACGCAACATCCTCTAGGAAGAACATCAGAGTGAGAAAAATAAATATCCAAGAATATAAAAGGGAAAAATACATGCCCGACTAAGAAGATAGAAAAAGTACCAACCTAGAAACAGTAAAAAAATGGAAATGAAAAGAATATCTTGGATCATGATACTTGATTCTTCCCTCCGAACATGATCAGTACCTCCAAGTAATATTATGCTCCACCAATATTGGGTCCACTAAAGTCACCGCTAATTTTCATACCATCTGTATAAAATACCACACATGTGGGAAAATCTCATATAAGGGTGGGTATAATATACTTAGTAGGATGCCTCGAAAATCCAAGAGGGAAGAAATAGAATAATACAATAAACTCAACCCATAAGTTAAATAGGGGGAAAGATACCCAAAAATAGATATGATTATAAAGAAACTTAATTCAAAAAGAGATGAATCTCGACCTCCATAGTCAGTTAAGAATGATGAGTCTATTTTTATCTCCAAAGGTCTCATCTATGATGTAAAACACCATGCCCAACCTCATGAGAATGAAAATTGATGACTCACTCCTCGCTGATAGATACCCTACTGAGGGAGAATTAACTCTAGTGTAGGGCCCACTCACCATTGTAGGTCAATGATGGGTGAGTACAAACTCCATGGATAGAGGACATGCACCCCTATTATATGGGGGAATTGACTCTACTAGTATATAATATATGGGGGGCATGTTCCATGGAAATTATAACCATGAAGGGAGTACCAACCCTATAATCACTTCGATGGTCACACCCAAACCATTTTGTTAGTCTAAATGAAGTCCAAGTAATGAAAAACTAGTATACATATTGATCTGGTGACCAAGGTTGGCTTAGTGGATCACAAAACATAACAATATGGACAAAAAACCTCTGGAAGGCATAGTTCAAGACTCGAAAGTGTAACTCACACTGTGAACTAGCACTAAAAATTCATGACATGAAATTTTAATTCACACCATGAAAATTACTTACAGAACCCTAAGATCCATTGGTCTTTAATGCATCAACTTATCCTACTATTCTATATCTAAAAAACCTCTCAAGGTGTGTTGACTAGGACCTTACCCTCCCTGAATGCCAATTCCTGATCACTGATCTTTTTGAATGGGGATCTCCTACCGTCTGCATAATCCAATCATTATCCACAATATGACCCTCATTCAAGAATACATTTGTATCATCCATGTATGTCCTCAAATTTTTGATATGATCCTCAAAATAATCATTGGTTATAGAACCCTGTGTTAATATGGTTCCACACATCACCTGCATAACCATAGAAAAAATCCATAGGTTTTATCATACTTTAATTGATCCAAGAATAGATAATTCACTGATTGCATGTTTGGTGACCATAAACATGAAGAACGGGGGAATAAAGATATCAAACATCCAAGTGATAATCATCAATGACCATCTCGAATTGGCCATTGATCATAGGGTTGGAAGATACAAAGGAAAAGGAATAATCCTGACGCATTAAATATGCCAAGTCTAAAAATAAAAATAAAAAACATAGGGATATACACATCTATAATCCAAGGTTTCAAAATATAATGATCTATTTATGATTGAAACAAAAATAATTAGGCATAATCCATAAATAAAAAATACCTGCCTCATCATTGGAATGATTTTTTATGAAGAAAGAATCCATAATGACATTTTTTGTGATTTCTGAGAGTTTTTTAGTCAATGATGAGCACAATAACTTCATATTTCCAAGACCTGATCTCAAAATTCCAAGGATCAAAACTAAGGATCAAATGATGGAGAGACTCTTAAAATTGTCTGGGGATCACCCAAAATTTGAGAGAACTAGGTGGGGAATGAATAATTTCAAAGGTTGATCAAATTTGTAGACAGGATGATAAAGGAATCATTCAAGGAATGAATCTATAGTTCGCATAATGAACCACACATGGTTTACATACTCCTAAAAACCATCTCCATATCTATAAAGGACATAAGGATTTCACATTATGAATCAATTAATTCATGTTTTTAATACTTTGAAGATAGGCCCCCCA
Source organism: Viscum album (assembly GCA_963277665.1). NCBI lineage: Eukaryota > Viridiplantae > Streptophyta > Magnoliopsida > Santalales > Viscaceae > Viscum > Viscum album. The sequence continues at coordinate 1,461,108,155 of OY728121.1, forward strand.
TAATCCCTTCCCCAGGTATTCACATTGTGAATATGGATTCACACCATGAATTAATACCTACCGCTAAAATCTCATCTCAGCCTGATCTGTCTCCTCTTAAAACTTCCTCTAGTACTATCATGACCAAATATAAATCTTAAAATGGTCTAGGAAGGTTTTAGGATAATACAAGAAGGAATACATCATCAAGAAATTTCAAAGGGTCCATACATCAAAAACTAGAGTCATCACAGCTAGGATCCAGGTGTTCCTTTAGGTCCTACAGGTGCCTGTTCCATTTATTGATTGGACTAAAAATATTTATATTTAAATTTTTTTTTCTATAAGAGTTCTAAATTAACCATAATTTTTACTATATATAATCAATTTAACTTAGTAATGTTATTTATTTCATGGTAAATTATATCATGGATGGGTTTCCTCATATACATTATATATATATATTTGATTTGATGGAATTTATCTCCATGGTATTATCATCTTTGATCAAATCAATATTTTTCGTAATGACATCCAATTGGGTAGACAATATCATAGTTACATCAACTTGATACATTCCTCTCCTTTGAGTTCCCCTTTATGGTTTCCTTTAGAAATTCATTAATGAAATTTTTTCCAACAATTCATATATCTCATCGAGGTTATTTCACATAGTACTCTATGTTTCTATTGTATCTAATGAAAAATGGATTCCTTATACTAAAGCATTAAGGTCTACAATTGAAACTAAATAGGAAACTCATGATTTATGCATTTTATATAGAGCCTTCTATAAATTTCCCTTATCTTGTGTATGTACTATCCATTATATTGATAAAAATTATGAATATCAATATATAATTTTTCCATTTTGTAATGTGGTAAGTATTTTGAAATAAATTTTTATGCCAATATATCCTAAGTAGAGATGAATGTTAATATTTTTATTTTTTATTAAATCCTTAACTTAATCCCTTAGAGAAAATAGAAATATATGAATTTGTATAAGATATTTTGATACTACATTATACTAAATGGTGTCATGTATTTTTATAAATTTTAGATGTGATCATTTGGATTCTCAAATGGTTGTATTCTTAATTGCATGATGTCTTTGATGATGTGTGTGCCTAAAAATGTAGTCAAAACTTTTTCTTGAATATAATTATATGATCCTCACTTGAATGGAATAAATATAAAGGACCTCACTCTATTAAGAAGACACAAATGGGGTCTCCACAGTCCTTATGATTACTTATTCATTGAGGGGTATTTATTCTTCAAAAACATTACCCAATCTAGGGATGCAGAGATAAGAACAACCTATCTATAGTAATCCATGGATCCAACCCATTTGTTAAAAGAAAAGTTACCCTAAATTTTTAGATGATTTTTGAGAGTTTTTGTATTTCTATTTTCCATGAATAAACTTATTTTATGGGTATATCCAATAGACAAGGGTTAAATCATTGTATTAGTGCCAATTTTATGGATGGTGGAGTAAAAATGGACTCCCAAATCAAAAGTTACTATCATTTTATGTTGTATTTTTTATGAATTAGTTCTATAATGTTATGGTTATAATCCATCAATATGAAGTTTGAGCACATTATTTACTCAAAGACCATGCACGTGCCTTATTAGAATCCCTCACATACACTTTGATCAAAGATCATGCATACCATGCTTAAATCTCATGTGCACACCCTAACCCAAAATAGAAAGCATACCCACATAGATGTTTGGGAACCTGAAATAGTCACTATAAATGTTTGGATCCCAATGATTCATTGACTATAAAATGACCCATATCTTTTAACTTTATCATAGAAGGGGACCCTAAATGGATGAGCACTTGGATCCCTATTTTTACCAGCCTATTAATCTATAAAATTTCACAGGTGATTTATAGATCAAAACCTAAAGGAAATATATAGAAAATTATGGTTATTTTTTTATCTAAGGGTTTCACACATAGAACCCTCATGAGAGAACACTTCCCCCAAGTCATATGCATAGACTATTGTGAAAACCCCCTATGGATAAGGTCTTTAATAAATAAGGGTGAAATTTCATGGTTTCCATGTATCTGTATTCCAAAGAGGCCATGCCTAGCCTTCAAGGATCAACTTGGGCATGAAACTTCCCTAAGTATCCTACCCAGGTGAAGTATTCCTATTTTCCCTTAGTGGACTTTATAATCCATGTGGAACTATTTTTCCTATCTTTATCTCCCAAAGGTACTATTTTCTCAAACCTACTAGATTACCCTAGGCTCAACCCTCACCCAAATAACCAACCTGGTAAAATCAATTTAATTTTACTTAAGTTCCCACTTTGACCTTAATAGATCCGTTTTTTTCTAGGTCTTATCCCTAAAAAGATAGTTTCTCCAAACCCCCATGTATGAGCTCAACCTTCTCCAAAGTCATTGAATATTATACATCATGGAATATCATTCCAATTTGAACCCCACATGTTCATTGAGTTCATTAAATGACTAGATATTTAGAGGTTATCTACTTGGTGTAATTCCCGCACCTTTATTTGGATTGTTTGTAAACATAAACCACAAAGATATTTTTATGAGTAAGTACCACACATAAGCCAATTATAGGAATATATCACCTAGTGGTCCTAGTCATATGACCTTAAAATATAAGACACAATAGTCCTAACTATATGAATTTAAAAGAAACAACCAATGATCCTGGATACATGACCTTAAAAGGCACACCATTGGTCCTTGTCACATGACCTTAAAAGGTATGATGTGCCTCATTATATGGTACCAAAACATGTGGGTTTTGATTTACTTCATAGAGATATATAGGAAAAAAAATTATGATACCAATACCTCCATTGTAATATCTTACACCACCCCTTTATAAAATTCCATGCCGGCATGAATGGTGTTAAATTCCAAATTACATTTATATATGGATTAAGTAATTAAAGACTCATATCAAATATGAGATAATATAATTCCCTTGTATAGTGTTCTCCTAGATGAATTAGTGTTGATCAATTAATTTCACAAAAGGGTAATTGGTATTATTATTAAGGAGTATTTCATGAATATACTTAAATATATAATAGAACCTTTGAATAGACAACAAGGATCTCTGTGGGATGTGTCAACCTGTCACACTCTTGATTTTAACACGCATTTTCATTGGGATTTATTAGGGTTATAATAACATTTATTAGAAAACACAAAATTAATAAAATCCAAATACCAAGATATCCATTCTAATAAATATGAAAACGTTCATATACTATAAATAAAGAACTTTATAAATTGTACAACATACACCATAGTTCCACTCATCACCACAAAAATCTTTAATTGTATTTGATGATGATCACAAAGTTGAATCCAAAGGATGTCCCACCTTCAGAGTTATCCATGAGTTAGATGGAATTATTTAATTCTTGAATGATATTATCCACCCTTCATAGTGTGTTAGAACCTCATGGTGTAAAGTAGGTAGAAGATAAGAGGGCTTCAGTGAAATGTATTCTCATCCAAGAATCGAGCTGACATCCATACTCATATCATCATAAGGTAGTGGGGCTTATAAATCCACTTGAGGTAACTTCTTGGTTTATGAATGAATTAACTCATGAATTATAACACATTAGTTAATTCCTTATCTTATACATGCATCGTATGCATTTATTTTCCTCCCTTATTTTATAAATCTTACAATGATCAAATGATAACTTGTGTGGGAATGAACATTAACTCTTAATATTTGTAGCTACCAAATGAGTATCATAGACTTTCTAAATGAATCATAGTATATGATCCATGGAAATGAAATGGTATTACCCATAATGATCATTGGTTTCGGTATATCAAACCGTGCATTATTATTTGTAAATTCATACAATAAAATTTTGATATATTTTAATTTCATGGTAGTATCATATAACCATGAAATAAAATCCAAAAAATCACACCCTATAATTGTCATATAAATATTCATGTTTATATGAATTTATAAAATGAACTCAATCCTACTATATGATTAAGATGGTCTATTAAAGGTAGAGGAATGTTTTCTCAAACCATGATATGTAATACACTCCAATCATATAGTGTGATGCATATAAGGAAAAGGCATGAAATCTCATTTGATGCTTTATGAATTTCCCAATTTTATATTATGATATACTAATAATGCATCATATATATATGGGATTTTATGGAATATCTACTCCAATATCACACTTTTACTAAATCCTTACATACTTATGTGACATTTTACATTATATAATATCATATATTACAAATGATCGGGGAGGGGGGATTAAAAATTATAAATAAAATCTACTAATTCTTATAGAGTACTCAGGGAGATTTGAACTCGAGATCTCTCCAAGACACTAAAAAGGTACAACCAATAAGCTGCAGACCTGGGGGATATCATATCATATATGATAACTTGTAAAATCATATTCAAAAATCTTTTGGATATCTTCTAAAACACTCCTAATAAAATTTCATTAACTTTTCCCCACATCACATCATATGTAATACCTTGTGAATACCCATCCAAAACTCTTTTGGATTAACTCTTAAAACACTTTTAGGGATTATCTCTGAATCAAAATTAATTATTATTTTGTTAACCAATAAGTTTGGACCCATGGGCATTATATCATTAAAAAAATATGAACCATCAAATCCATAAATGTAATAAAATAGATGCCTTTAAAAAAATAATCAATGCTACTGAAGCTACTAAGGGATCTAGTTTGATCTCCATCAAGCACATGTATATATATACATATGTCCCCCATCCAGATCTCATGCTAGCATGAATTCTTATACATTCCATTTTTCTGATACATCAAGTAACCATGGGACATTGATTATTTCAATCCCAAATATCCAACTCATACATTATTGACTCTCCGAGTATATACCAACTTGGTTGATGAATACATCACATATCATTCAACTTTATGGATGATCACATCACACACCCCTTATATATATAGATGATAATGTCATATTTACTACCTAGGTGTGACCAAAAACTCCCCAATCTAACTTAATCAAGGAAGCATATGTCATACTCATCATATGAGAGGACAAATATCATATTGTTTGAGCTCCAACTGATGACATAATCAACAACATACAAACCCCCTGATTAGCCAAGATGTAATGATTTGTGTAATAAAGGTATTAAATTATGAATATTATCATACTAGGTATCTTTACAACCTCAAGTAATGGGGACTCCTATATGATCTATGAACCCCTATTATACCAAAGACATAATGTATGACACACCATGTGGTATACCTAGTGGGTCATCTAGTACAAGAAAACACTTGTTACACCTCATGACAAAATTACATATCTCATACAAAAAACATAATCATGCTAACCTTAATATTTTATCACAACTTATAATACTACATTCTTAACATTGGTTATGGATGAATCAAAGTCATAATTTGAGTGGTCTATTATAATTATATTTCATGAAATGTATATTTATATATACATTTATATAGAAAACATGAAATAATTATAAAATGGAGGTTTCCTTTTATATGGTACATTTTATATTCTTAAAATTATTTTAATAATACTTAACAAAACCCTACATAAACACCTATCTACCTTATCATATATGATATAATTCTATATCAACCTTATATTTTATACAATTTATGGGGTTTTGTTAACTTATTATATCTATATATAATTATTTCCACTTTTCTATGATTTATAAAACCCTACCAATAAACCCTATAGTGAGTAACATATATTATGAAATAAAGTTTGAATAATTTTGATATTTAGGAATAATAATTACAATTTTAAACTCCTCAAATATATCCAAAATAATTTACTCCACAACATCAAATGTTAAAATTTCAGATTATGTTGTATATCTAGAATTATTTCTAAGTTTCATAGTATCATCCTTGGAACCTATTCCATTAAACCTTTCCCTTGAAATATTTTGGAAATAATGTATTAATTTACATTATTTCTTACCATCACATCCTAAACTGTTTTAGGATAAAGTGACATACACATTATTATAGTAACTAATTATAACTCTTTAAATAATTTTACTACCATGACCTAAAACTATTTTAGGATAATAAGTAAAAATAACTTTGTAATTTAACTAGAATAATCCATTCTAAAATAGTATTATTCATTTTATCATGGTAACTAAATTTTACTCTTAAATTTTTCATTATTTCAATTATCATAAACTCTTTAGGATATTAAGTAAAAAACCTTAACTTTTAGACTAGTTTATTTTTTATTTCTTACATTTAAAATTCCCTAAGTTCAAACATACTCCCACTAGCTTCTTAGTCACCATATTTTCTTTAAAATATCATTCTAAGATACAAAAACTCCTTTGTGTTAAGAAATAAGTCTTATTTTATTTTTTTAAGAATATTTAACAAATAAACTATTGATTACATATAATTTATTGTATTCTATGTGTTTATAACATTTTCCTTTGAAAATAAGACTTTATAAAAATATTCCATTTTTGGGTTGCGGGAACATCTTCCCTAATATTTTAAAAAACTGGATAAAATCATTATCCTAGATAAAAAAATTATCCTTGTATCCTTTAAAATATATATTATATAAATATAGTAAATCATAAACCATGTATATATAATTAATAATATCATTTTGTTCACAATAACTCTTTTTTGATGAATATAATCTCTTATCACATAAGAGAAATGATATGAAGATACACATCCATTGCTTATGTCCATATGAGATTCCTTTATATTAAAATATTTTATATAAAAATTATTTACTTAATCACTTGAATGAAAACTACAAGATCTATAAATTATAAACTTTTTTTTGAACAAATTTATATCTAAAACAATTTTAAATAAACATTTGGTATCATATACCCTTTAAAACCAAAGAGTCAATTTCTATAACATTGATACCTAAAATGGAAATTCCACGGAGTTAAAAAAACACTTTAGGTATCTCATAAAATTTCATCCCATGGAATCTTTACTCCTTTCTGATTTTACCTTTATATTTTAATTACCCTAATTGGATTCTTAAATAAAAATATTTGGTCTCTTCAGCTAAATTTTCTTCTTTTGGTTGAACGTTTACCCACATTTATTGACCATACAACACCAGAACTTATACATCACATTTCTGGTATATCTACTCTCAATAATTTGGAAATAACTGGTAATTTTTTTTAACTCACTCATTTTGATTAAATATTTCCATATATGGAAAAAAAGGTGATTTCTTTAACTATAAAAATTCATTAGAAAATCTATAGTCACTCCTAGTCATTACCATACTCAATCATACTTAGTATTTGAGTGAAGACTAAAATTACTTAAGTAATTTTTCATATAATTCCCTTGAAACCTTAAGTGAATCATTCCATGCTTCTCATAAGAATCCAGGTTCACTTGTTGAAAAAAGTCAACACTTTGTTACTAAGGAGATGTTTCTCTAACATATAAAAAAATTTCTCACTTTGGAACTCTTCTTAAGTTACCATTCATAGGAGTTTCTTACATTAATATTTCATTTTATAAGTATTAATAAAAAAAATTATGTTTTATGATGATGATGAAATTTATCTATAATATAAGCTTTTATCATATGTGCATCATGTTTTATAATCATTTAATGAGGACTTTTATTAAACAGAACCCCACTAAAATGATGATTTTTTTTAAATTCATCATACTTATTAGTGGGTAAAGATACATATTTCACTAATATCTATTAACTTTAGTGTTTCTAACATAAATTGGGTATTTAGGTAGGGAATCATCCTAATATATCATATATGACTCTTGTATAGGAAAGCAGACAACTCTTTGACCAATACATCAAGGGGATAAACCCAACTCTATTCATCTAGTAACCTAGTACTATTAGGGTATCTTATATAAGTGTAACCCAAATAAAATGAAAATAATGGGTTCCTAAAACTATTAGTGTCACCTATTAAATGCCTTACTTAAATAAGATAACCCATGGTCACCCGTATTTAGCATAACCTGCCCAGTTGGATGATCAAGGTATTGACAAATACCAATTTGGAGTGAATCTAACACTTAGTATTTTTAAGGGTTGTAAATGTAACTATCTCGTCTCTTTTTATTCCCTTTATGTATTCATTATTCTAATAATTTAGCTTGTAATCCTATTCCCATCACGAAATCAATACGTTCAAACCATATTAATGTATAATTCTTTACACAACCCATGGTTTATGTTACTCACCCCAAAATAGAATCCAAATATATTTACACATATCCAAATTCATCAAATGAATAAGTTACATGAATAATTCATGTAAATATTTAGAATTATATGAGATAAAAAAATCTCAACATGATTAATCCTGGAGCGATAGATAACCAACCTCCACCTTTATAGAATAATGCAAAAGCCTCCAGGATAGTGGGAAGTCTGGCCCCAAGTCCCTCTCATCAGAGAGAATTTACTCAAGAGAGAATCAAATTCATCATAACGATGACACCTAATATATATAAACTATATTAAACATCTAAATTCAAGTAAATAACTTTAACTATAAACCAAGTTTTAGGTACAAGAAAACTAAGTCTTGCATAATCATACCAAGAATGTAACTCTTAAATACTTCTATGATAACTAAAAAGAAGTTTAAACAACTTAAACTAAAACATACATCTATTCATATTATATAAAAAATTTATAACTATGAATATAGTAAGTAAAAACCTTTAAATAAATGAAAATTACATTAATTGAAACATGAGATAATAATTTATAAACAATTCATAAAATAAATTTTAATCATAAACACTTTATAATTTTAGATATTTATTATGGATGTTCCATAATTTTTGAATATAAACACTTTGTATTAATTCCATGATATGAACATTTATTATTATTCATTATAGTGCATTTTTATTCATTATATGACATTTCAGGAAATATAAACATTTCTTTTTTTAATTTTATATTATTTAAACATTTTATATAAACTAAATATTATATATAATATTATTTAAACCTTTAATAATATCAATTTATCAAAACTCTTTTGATAAGGTTAAAATAATTTCCAAATAAGACTCTTTTAATTTGAAAATTTCAAATTAATCATTTTAAACACTTTAAAATAAAATATAACACTTTATGATTTTCCTTATTTTTTAATTTATTAACACTTTATAAATTACCCTTATGATTAAATAGATAAACACTTTATCTAATTCGTAAGGCATGTTGTATAATTTTATAAAAGGTATTTGTAATATTATAATTTAATATTTGAGAAATAGTTAATAATAAATGTTTTATAAAAACAATTAATTAATTATAAACTCTTTATAATTAATTGATTTATAAGCCCTTTATAAATTAATAAATATTACCAAAATATCATTTTATCAATACTTATAAACAGTTTATAAATAATTCATTCAATTCATAATTTAATATAAAGAAAAATTAAATTTTTCTTCTCTAATTATATTATACAGTTTAGGGTGTTTCATAAAGTATGATTGATAGGCTACAACTTGAATTCGGTATCAGTCATACTTTACAACTAATAATCAAATCATAGAATATGATAAACTATGGTATTCTTATCAACCATATTTTATTACTAATATTCATTATCATTTGTTATGGTATTACAATCATATTGAATTACAAACAGAGTTATTGTATTTGTGATATTATACTTTTTTTTAAAAAATTGATACAAATATCATATTTTATGATATGTAGTATTCGTATGCTATGACCATTGAAAAACCATAGTTTTTAAAAATTTCATAGAATAAAATACTATATTTTATGTCATAATATAAAACCTGCATAACAAGTATAACTAGTCATATGTTATGATTTCTAGGTGATATGCAATGAAAGATATAATTTATTCATTTCAATCATGATATCATAAATCTAATTACATGGAAAGATTTGATACCACTATTAGGATTTATTAGTGGTATAATAACATTTATTAGAATCAATGTAAGTAATCAAATCCCAAACCCAAGATCTTTATGCTAAGAAATGTGAAAAAATACATATAGTGGAAATAAAGAACACTATAAATCAGATACCTTACATCATAGAGCCACTAAAAAATCTTGAACATCTTTTAATGTATTTAATGATGATCATAAAGTTGAAGATAAATGATATACCACATTTGGATCTATCCCTGGGTTAAATATAATCATTCATCACTTGAACAGGATTCTTCACCCTTTACAACATGCTAGAGCTTTAGGGTGAAAAGGTGGAAGAAGAGAAGAGATCTTCAGTGAAAGGGAGTCTCATAAAAGCACCTAGCTAAAAATTTTACCCCTACCATCATATAGTAGTTGGGTTTATTAAGATGTATAAGGATGATTCTTAGTTGATTCATACATTAATTCATGCATTATAATTCATGAGTTAATTAGTCAACCAACACTTTCATTGTATGCATGTGTTTATCTCCCTTATATTTCAATTCTTTCAATAGTTGAATAATATATTTCATAGGAATGAATGTTAACTCTTATTGTTTTTTATTTCCAAATTAGTGTCAAGACCTTTACAAATGAATCACAATATAAGATTCATGTTAAGAAAGTGGAACTTCCCATACAGATCATAGGAAATGGTATCTCATACCATGCATTATGATTTAAAAAGTCATAAAATAATACTTTCATAGAAGTAGACCTTCATGGAAGTATCATATAACCATGTTATATGATCCAGTTAATCATATCCTATGATTTTCCAAGAAATATGCATGTTTACATGCCTTTATGACATGAACTCAATCTTTCTCAATGTTTGATATGGTTTTTGGAAGGTAGAGGCATGGTTTCTCAAACCATACTATATGATACCCTCCAATCATATTGTTTGACACGTATAAATTAAATAAATGTAATATCATTTCATGATTTATGACTTTCCCAATGGTATCCTATGATATAAAAATAATTCATCATATTTATATGGTATTTTAGGGCATATCTTCTTCAATTTTCCCAATAAAATTAGAAAATAGGCATAATAGTGTGAAATCTTCATAAACAAAAAAGTGATATCATCATGAGATTGATCTTGAAATTATTAGAATGGATTGAAAGTTGAATAATACTTAGTTTTTTACCTTGAATCAATAGGGATCCATATTCCATTAGTTTCCAAGTTAGTTCATAGTTTATTTTATTCTTATGTTCATCATCCATGATAGGATGACCTCTTCCTCAAGGCATGAACTCAATGTCTTGATTGAGTGAAAGTAACTCCTATTTAAGAAAGTATCACCTCCTTATATTAATTGTAATGTCTATGAACCAGTTATATAATAGTAATAAAATAAAATACCTAGTGTAATAGAAAAATAGATAATTAAATATAAAAGTAAAATGATTAGTAAAATTAACCTTCTTTACTCAAAAGTAACACCTAAACCCCATATTTTAGGAAACAACACCAGAATTTAATCATGACTTAGTAGAAAATCGGACACCCATTACAAGGTGTGAAAAAATATATTTTATATTTTCTAGAATAATATAATTAACTAGGTAGTTATTGGAAGTAATAGATTTATCCCATAGAGATATGGTTTTAATTTTTCTAATTAGAAATATTTTAGCTTATTATTTTTTTGGATGAATTAATTATTTTTGGTGTGACTATAATAAAATTATTTGATTAAAAATATTTAATAAAAATTTCTGGGCATTACAAAACTGGAGAGATTCAAATAATAGTGAGTTTATATTCTTATTATAGTAATTAAAGTTTATTATTATCATGAGGTTTCAAATATTCATAGGATTATCATGGCCAGATAATCTGATAATAATTTTAGAATTAATTAATCCTTGATCCTATATTAATGAAATATATAAATTGATGATATTTTTTTCTTAAATAATGTATAACATTCCACTATATTGGTTATAAAGTTTTATACCAGTAAAAACAATGGGTTCACCCTCCCTAAATAAACATGATTCATTTAAATAGAGAGAAATGGATTTTAGAAATGGAATAATGAGAATCCAATAATGGATAATTATAAATGATCTAAGAGTTGGGGGAGGCCAATTATCAAAACACATTACAATTTATTAGTCATAACATTTAAATTATTGTCCTCTCATGGTTATGGTTGTCACAAAGAAGAAGGTTATGGACTCACTCCTTCCCATGGGTACAAGATATTTTAAAAGTAAGTTATGAGAGAAAATAAGTAAGTAAAAGAAAAATTAAAAATTAAAAATATACTAAAATGAAACATTATCAAATGAACAAAAATTGGGATGTCTCTATATCTTATCCTTCTCCTATTGGTTGAAATTACTAAGGCCTCTATTTATAGCACTTTATAACTACATGGTATGTACATAATTAAATAGCATGTAGTCATTCAATGGTCAATTTTATATTTTTCAATGTAGTATATTATTGAAATTTAACTTTTTACCATTAGTGATAGGTGGATTAGGTTGTGCATATCAATTACATAGCCACCCACATGGAATATAGTTTCTGATTTACCGCCAATCATGAGAGTGGTGTGTTTATTTTCCATCCTCTATACACAACATGTTATTATAAAAGAACATGGTGATTATTTTATCATTTTTTCATTTTATTATTTTTTATATTCATATATAGATAATTCTCAATTCATAATTTATTTATTTAAAAGTCTAAATTTAATCAATTATTTTTAATTTCATAGAAAAATACTAAAAATTCCAAGATAAAAGGAAAAATTGATCATACTTTAAATCAAAATCAGATGAAAATCAAGAATAAATTTAGGATCATCGATATTGTAATTAGTTTTCCTTAATCAATATGAGATTTATCCTTATTTATGAAGGGTATGAAATTTACATACTCAATTGAGTTATACTAAGGAAATTCATGGTCATTCTTAACTAAGTAACATTTGATGTACTCATCTACTTGGATGAATGGCATGTAATGTATTACTTTATATTGGTTAATCTACTTCAAGGAATCAAGAATTTATAGATTATATTATATGAGATTTATATGTTCCATGTATCATGGATATACTCGATGTCTTAGATAAAGGTATTACATAAGTATGCATGTGATGTTTGGAGATACATTTTGCAGACATGTTCATCAAGATACACATGTGTTTAAGGGATATTATACCATATATCTTTATATCTTGTATATAAATGACATTCTTCAAGATTTTTCTCTTTAATTTTATTTATAAACTATGAATTCATGGTATTTTTTAATAGTAAAAAGGTTAATAAGGTTACATATAATAATATGTGAATGGGGATTTATTTTGGTAAAAAATATATATCCAAAATTGAGAGATTTTATATGATAATTTTATCCAAATGAGTTTGGATATAATTTCACAAGTTATTGTGAAATATTTATAAAGTTTTTGAGACTTTATTTTAAGTGATATATTGAAATACATATTCACTGATGAGTTCAAATATCAAACAATGATTTATAGTATATTGCTGTGAGTGATATTTGTGATATATGATATATGGTATCATATTTTTTGTGTGTGTTTTATACTTTCCATGTAAACTATCATATATTTAGGTTTCACATAATATGATAACATGGTTTAATAATTTTTCATTATTTCAATAAATTGTTCTAAGAATTAATGAAGGAGGTGGATCTTGAGTCATATGTTATAACGTATAGCTAAAATAAGAAAAAAATTGTTTGAATGTTGAGGAATGTTTAAGAACCAAGAATCACCTAAATTTATTTAGGATGGGTTACAAAATAGTAGTTACACCAAGAAGAAACACATCCATTGATGTTATTTAAAGGTCATGGTTATATCTTTCCATTCTCTATCTTATTTTATAGATGAGGTGCTTGCACTTCTTGTTCAATAGAGGATTATTATAATAATATCATGGTGATTCCTCAGTAGGTTGAATAAGTATGATGAAATGAGTTGTGTTTTCTATTTATTTTAAACATATTATTCTCTTCAATCTTATTATGGATGATTTTGGTATTTGAGATTCACTTATGATACATATTTCACATTTTTTATGTCTAAGAAACTCATCAAGTACTTACCTTGATGATCATCATTCATAATTTTTAAGAGACATTTGGGTTAAATGTTGTATTTCTAAATTATTACCACTTTAACCCAAAATGAAAATTAAGTCCTTATTATGTTTCCATATAATATTTGATTAATCCCATGGTATTTGGTGTCCTAGTTATAGTGGATTCAAGAAGGTTTGAATTGAAGTTGAAAAAAACTTAAAATTTTTCTTCCAATTAAGAATGTAGATTTTTTAGATATTAGAAACTCCAAAAAGATTAGAGTACAAAAAAACAAAAAAAATATAGTAGAAATTAAAAAACAAAAGTTTTGAACTTAACTGAGGTAAACAATCCAATCCAAAATAAGGATAACATAAGTAAAAAAATACATGTAGTTTAGGATATCAATCCTTAAACTCTTTTAAAGAATAATATAAATGATATTAAACCAATTAGACTTGAAGGCAACTTCTTTTACTCTAAATTGGTATGAGAATCAGTACCCTTGTCCAAAGGATACAAGTTTCAAATATAGAACTTTATCGATCAACCTGATTGGAACATACAAAATCTGAACCACGAAAATTCATTGATAAAATATTAAAAGTAGTATATCTATACCTAATATCCTATCCAATCAACATAATTAGATAAAGTCCTTCCTGGGACTTCATTGAACCAAACATTCATAAGATATAGATTCCTAGCCCAATAATCTCATTGATCTTATAGGATTATAAGAAAATAATTATAACTAAACTACTTAGATATTTTATAATTGAAACACATCACACACATATTCCCTAATAACACATTGAAAAAAACATATGGATTCTCTCTAGAATCAAGAAAATTAATAGCTCTTGGATTTCATTAGCTCAGTATAATTCAGTATCTTCCATTCTTAAAAGATCGGTCACAATTTATAGACATCATTTTAACTAAGTTCTAGAAGTTATTCAATTATGGTTGTAACAAAAATAGAATTTATAAAATCATCCATTGAATGTAGTTCAATGAGAATGCACAACATTCCAAAAATTACATGGATCAAATTTAGCTCACTAAAACTTATGTATTGGAATTTAAGTATGAACAAAAAATATAACTAATAACGATTCAATTGATTTCATATAAAATAAGTATTTTTTGTAATTAATCAAAATAATGGATCTAGAATATTTCATTTTTGAAAAATGACTCAACTATCTCCCTTTTCTTATAATCACAAAACGCAATAAAAAAATTAAAATACAAAAAATAGACAAACAGTGTAAATCCAATTAAAGTGAAACATAGTATAGATATTTTTTAAAATTATATAAAAACTTACTCCCCGTTGAGATTAATAATGAATGTTTGAGAAAAAACTTTACCCTACAAAAATCATTCTTCTACCTTCTACCAATAGTATCCCCTAATTGAATCAATATAAACATTTATACTTTATCCCCATTAACTTCAAACTTCTCTCAAAAATATTTATCAAACTTCTCCCCTAGACTAAAACAAAACAAACACACAACCTTTCTCAACCTTTGGTATTATCAAAAATAATACCAGAGAAAGAGAAACTAGCATAGGAAAGCTAGAAAAGGATTAAAACCATACATAAAAGTAAAAAAACCATACGTAATAATAATAAAAATAATACATAAGAGTAAAATTAAAATATCTAAAAGGTTTATTTATGTAATAGTAAAAAGTTATGAAGTAAAATCTACCTTCCATTATAAAACTAAAGAAAATTACATCGATCAAAATAACATGTGTAAGGTGTAGTTTTGTAAGATGTTTAGGATAATTCTTATAATATCTATAAAAAAATATCTCTAAAATATATGACATAACTATATAAAGAGTTATCATAGTTATATGTAAATAAATAATTTCCTCCTACTTTCTCAAGGATTTTTTCAATATCATGAGAATATAAAACAGGAATGTGAAGATAATAACATAACACTAATCATACTCATATTTTTTTTGATGCATTTTAATCTCTTGTAATGTAAATCTTCATTAAAAATATTAGTAGGAAGATATTTAATTCTGATAAATTCAAGAATAATGTCTTCTTTTAGTGTGTGTGATATTATAGGAAATGATGTGTCATATCTTTGTTTTTATCTCATGAGTGATGTGTTGGGTTCTTAGACAAATAAATAGAACTGGTATTAACCACACCTATCAGTGTCATTAATTACAATGGGTTATTGTAAGTTTAGAAATTTAAAAATTTATTGATCTTCACTGAAAAAAAAACTAGAATAAAAGATGGTGAGTTCAACCCAAGAGGAGGAAATGTGATCCAAAAGAGTTGTATGAATTTTGTGGTTTACTCAATTATCTAATCAATATTTGGATCAAGAATAATTAAAACATGAATTATTAATGTAAAACCAATAATAAATGAAGGGTATTTTGATAAATTTCAAATGGTGATTTCATAAGATATTGTCTCTATTGCTCATGGATTAACCAAATTTATTGGTTTCAAAGTCATTCTAAAGCTGCCAACTTCTTATGTTTGGGATCATTTATACTATTTGAGATGATAAAAAACCCATGGTCAGAGAAATCCACTACCCTATAAACATTATGTTAAAACCTTAAATAAAAATATAAATACAAACTATTATTAATACCCCAATCCACTAAACAAATTCAGAGTTCCTCCCTTCATTCTTCTCTTGATCAAATTTGTGTGAAAAAATAATATTTAATTACGTATCAAAAAATCTATTAATCTAAATTACCTTCTAAGAATGATATTGGAAATAATTTTTATGCACTCATACTTCTATTCTTTATCCCTTGTTTTTTAAGAAAATTAGTTGTGAATGGTAGTAGAAAACTCCATCACACATGAAAAAGTCATCTAGAATAAAGACTGAACTAAAAGTGATAAAAAAACTAAAAACAAAAAACTTACTTAAATTACTAGTTTCAATCACCAAAGTAGAGTAATATAATAAAAGAATGAATAAAATATTTAAAGGAACCCAAAACAAGAATAGAAAAATAAAATAATTCTAAAATATATATAAAATACTTGACATACCCCCCACACACAAACATGCTATTTATAGATAATTATATATCATGTTGTGACAGTAGGAAATGATGTGTGATCTAGTAGGGACCTTAAAAAAACTTCCACTTTTATCTCCTACATTGAATATGTCATGGAACAACGTGTGGATTTGTGGAATTACTAATGTATCTTATAATTCAAACTTCAAATCTACAAGAAAACTATAGTGTGATTTCTCTATAAGTTAGTTGTGATCCCTTTCTCTATCTCCAACTCCAGACACATTACAGTGTGAAATAACAAGGTTGTGGTTGCAACTCTTAAACTATTCACTACCTCATATGGATTCTACATATTATGGAATGATCACCAGCTGTCATGGAATAATATCTTGTATTCATCTTCAAACCCTATACATGAACTCACATCACAATGTAACTCCATGCTTCATGGTGCGGAATGAATCATCTTATCCAGTGGGTAAGTAAAAAATATTATATATTCATAGGGGGATCCTCAAATAATCTTAAATTTCTCTATAATAAGTCTTTTTCACTGGCCTCTATAGAGAACCTAGACAAACTTTTTATCCTTGTTTTATATAATGAACGGATAAACCTTGACATGAATGACTCTTATGAACTATCTTCCTTTAGGTTCACTCTTATAAAAAAACCCTCACATTATGAAAGCCTCAAACATAGTGTGTAAAAATAAAATGAATATACTTGATTTAGCTTCATGGAAAAATAAAAAAACCTATATAGAAATAATATCTTACATACTCAGGAAACTATAGACTAGGACTTTTGATTTTTTATTCCTCTTAGAGAAAATTTACTCTTACACATTTATCCCTTGTGAGGGACTTTTCCAATCATAAATTTTGTGGACACATGAGGAATCAACTATTTTTTCCTGAATTAACTCTAAATATAACCATTATCATTCACTCCAAACCCCCTTATGTCATATATATCCATGTCACTCATGAAATTTCCAAATTCATTGGATCTTATTTTTTCTTCATGCCAATCACACCATGAATTCACCTTTCATGATGTGAAATTTTTGTAACTTTAAAAAATTATATAAATGATTCACCGGATCTTATTATCATCAATAATTTAATAAAACATCATTTAGGAACAATATTAGGTAGTATTAAGTCCAAAAATCACTAAAAATTACAATAAAAAATATGAACAATTTACAAATATCATATTCCCCCACAATTGAACAATTGATTTTCCTCAAGAAAAATTCATCTCGGTAAATGTTCTAAAGGAAAGAATACATAAACCATATAAAAAAACACCAATCATGTCAATTAAAACAAATTATTGAGTAAAAATAAATAAATTTTAACAACTCATTCCTCTTAGGTATCCAATCATGCCTCATCATAAAAATATCACTCTAACTCCTCTTCCCTTTCATTATCATTTCTTAAATTTTCCAAAAAACATCCATATTGGGGTTTTGATCTAACTAACATAAATAAAATCTCATACCAACCTTGTAACACCCCTATTTTAAAGTAATTTAAAATTTTATTATATATTTTGAAGGTATATAATACTTGGGTTGAGTTTCATAAGTTTATAGATGATTTTTGTGTGTTTTGGAAGTGTTTCTAAGGGTTGAAAGTTTGACCACAGTTGGGGAGGTTCTGTGGTTTTCTATAAGAAACTATGTTGTGGGCTAAGGAGGGTAGTAGGGTGCGTGTGTTTTTTCCAAACTATACAAGTTCCTAGTAGATACCGTGTAGGTGGATATATAGGGAAAAGTGTGGTAGGCGCTTGTTTTTTAAAACCATGTGAAAAAATCATGTGATGGGTGGTTTGGAGGAAATAGTGTGTGCATGGTTAGCATATGGTTTCCCAATCCATGTATACTAACCATTCATCATGCATTTAATGCTCAAAAAAATAGATTTTAACTCAGTTTTAACCCCCTTAAAACCCTAATTTTTCACCTCTCCACATGGAATCTCGAACTTCACTCCTCTCTTATACATTCTTAGTGGTACCCTTTTATTTGGAATCTAGTTTTTATGGATCTAAGTGAATTAGATCTCCAAAATCAATGGTAAGTCCCTATTTTCTCTCTTTCTATTTAGATATCCTTGTCACCTCTCACTTGAAATGTTAGATCTAATCTATTATGGATAGATCTGTGATCTATGATTTTTTTTGATGATATCTTGATTGGGTCTATTGAAATAGACGAGTTTTGATCCAGGATATAGAGGTTGTGTTGATCCTTTATTTTTATCCAACTCTCATTGATAGGTAGTTTGATCCTATCTCTTCTCTACTTATTATATAACATAAAGAATTGGTCTTATTAAATTATTTTCTTTAATTTTCAAAGGAAATATCATATGATTTCTTAAAGGAAAACACTTTTTTTTTATGATATTGGAACATGGTAATTTGAATGGATTTTGGAAAACCCATTTTGTTTATGGTTTTAAATTATGGTTTCGTTTTAATACACATAATATGTTCAATGAAAATTTATAATGGTAATAATTGTTTTATGAGAAATGATTTGGTTTGAAAACTTTGTATATATGGGTGGTGTTTGTTTATCTTTACATTGGATGTGACCCTTCGAGGGTGTGGTGCAAGACTGGAGGCACCTAGAGAATGGTTACCTAGTGATGACTTGGTGGATAAATGATTAACCACTCATGAATATGGGAATATCACCTATAATTCATGTATATGTGGGTGGATGGTTTTGGATTGGGTATTCCAAGTGGATTCTAATGGATTAATTGTTCTACATTTAATTTAATTTTTTTTAAATTGGTAAACTATTTTCATGTTCCTCTATCATAAATTTTATTTCAAACTATGAGCTAACATGTTCTTTTACAAGTGTCATGAGTTGGGAAGTCTCTTGAACAAATCCTTCAGGCTATGATTACTCAAACCCTAAATATGAACTTTTTTGATTATGTAGATGTTATTCTTCATGAAATGCGTAAAGGAAAAGTTTCATATTTCTCTAATATATATTCCTGATGATACTTCCCAATGATGGTTTTTGGAGTTTTAAATTTATCTAATTAAGTGTTTGGAGTGATTCCACATCATTGTTACTACGTCAGGACATCCATTGGTTTTCTTGAGTCTCCTTGTTGTACTTTTTTACTTCTACTCTAGTATTTCTATTTTATTGGTTTTCCATTTGACTTATATTTTTTATACCTCATGCATCATATTGTTGGTTTGATTTTTTTTATTTTTTCTTGATAGGTTGTACTGTTTCAAAAGGGAAAATCATCCCCCAATATCTGGTTAAGCCCTTGGGATTTATTTCCAGTATTTGGTGTCTTGGGGATGTCACCTAAGGTTAGTGGAACCTTAGATCTTTCCAAACCAATGGTTAGGATTGGGATGTTATAAAATTATTTGGTATCCTCACAATACTAATTGTAATAGTTGTAACAATATCATATTTTGAGTGAGGGTGATCATCAATAGGTCCATCATACAACCCACTACTATAATATTTCTTCCAAAAATGTTATTTGGGATACAAAATTATATTGTAAATCATCTTTGAATAAAATTATTACTTCAAATAGAAAACTCACATATTCCCCTAAATGGAATCCATACCCAGTAGTTTTATGTATCATCAATCTCCCTCATAAATATCAGTAGAAAAATCATGCAATCATACCAAAAATATCAGGGTTTAAAGGATGGTTTTTCTTGTAATTTGGATTCCTATAAAGGTAATTAATGGCTAATATAGGATTAAAAGAAGTTAAAATATAAGGTAAGTAAAAAATTTAAAGTATATGACAGTAAATTAACTCAGTAATATCAATGTGGTTTGAAAAATATTCATGTTTTTATGAGATAAAATCATAAGTTCTAATAATGATGCATTTCCCTTTTTCTCTCAAGAAAGAGGGTAAATGAAAGAAAATGAAAAAATGGATTAGAATACCTCTTAGGAATGTAATATCAAAATTTGGGACAATAACTCAATACATGAAAGTTAATTAATCTTTCATTCAAAAATAACTTTATAAAATTAAAATTAAAGGCAAAATTCAATTCAATAATCACACTATATTTAAACCTAAAAGTAAATAGTAAATTGACTTTTAATGAGTTTCACCTGAAACTTTTACATCTATTTCCATATTTTTTTTATTTTATTAGGTTAAAATAAAATTTAGAATGTGTAATATCTTATAAATAAAATATTTCAAGAAAAAATTCAAGTGGGTTTAAGAATCCCTCCCCCGCAATTAATATCAAACAATGTACCCAATGTTTGAAATTAAGGTGAGAAGGATGCATTAAAATTTTTAGTGAAATAAATAAATAAAAATAAAAAAAAGAGAGAGAATGTTAAAACTCCCTTGATGAAAATAATTTCATTCTTAAAAACTTGGTCTGGGTAAATCTAGAATGTTCTAGGTAATGTGTCGATAGAAATTATAGAGTAGTTTCTAAATTTAAAATTTTTAGTTGAAAACGAGTTAGTAAAAATAATTAATCAAGTAATCTTATAAATAAGTTAACAATAAATGAAGTTTCATTTATTTTATTATAATACTATATCCAATATGCATAGTATGATTAGACTAAATAAGAATACATGGTAGGAACCCAAAAAATTCCATAAAAGAAAAATACATCCATAACAAAAAAATAAAAGGTATAGGGGAACATCATAAGAATTGGGTAAATAATCCCCCAACTCCCTTCTAGGATCAACCTCTAACTGAGTGGAACTATGAATCCATCCTATCACATCTACTACATCAATACTGTTCAGATCTATGGTTTTAGCATCCAAGTCCATAATTGGTCGTTTCTCAATAGAGTATTGCCCCTAGATATATATGATGGGCTCAGTGGTTAGTGGTGATCTCCATAGATAGGGTAGGGTAAGTTATGTATATTTCATGCTATATGAATATTTGATCAAGAGATAAAGACTATTTTTTGACTGTCTGGATTGATGAATGGAACCTCCTCTATAATCTTACAAGTGATAGGCCTTTTACCTTCCATCGAGACTCAGTCATGTATGTATGATGGTCCTCCAAGTTAGTAATGAAATTTTTAACCTTATTAAAATCTTGTAAATTGGATGAGGATAATATCTATTAGTAACAAGGGTTGGATCAAAATATGTTTCCCTAGGTGGATTCTACACCGAGGATGTCTATTGTGGTTGCATAAATGGGTTCACCAGTGGGTTGGGAAACAAAAGCCACATCGACAAAAAAATATTCCTCTATGTCTCTATGATAAATTATAGGGCCACTCAAAAATAATAATTTCACTCCTCCTAAGCAGTGGAGGGTAGATATGACTGGTTGGGCACTGCATTTTACCTCCTCCTAGACTACGCGTGGGATTTCTTAGATTCAGAGACTACCTAAGAATGGATCACTATGGCCTTTGCCTCACCTAAATAATAGGAATACTCATTTTCCCACTCACAATTTTTTCTCCTTATTCAAGAGTTATTACTTAAATAGAAATTTAAAATAAACCAACTATATTATCCCCATGTAATATAGGCGTATGTATTCATCAAACACCTTTGAGTGTTTGGCCAAATGAGTGGTGAAATTTCCCCTCATAACTGTGCTCTTTGACATCTTCACCTTTCCATTAAAGTAAAGAGTAAAATTTCATACCATGTTTAATATTTGATCCTATGAAATAGTAGAAAAAATGAGGACATACAATTGGATTATATCCCCCTATGAGTATCCCCTATCCATCCAATCATGTGAAATAGATCGATGGATAACCCCCAAGAGTGGATCCCTAAGATGAGTGCTCTTGGTTTTCTTGGTATCACACATTCTCTTAGGATCTACAGCTATCACAGAACACCTATTATAATCCATTCCAATATTGGGTTAAAAATAATATCTTTTTATGTTGATTTTTAAACAAAAGTTTGTCTATATATTCCCATCCACACTCAAAACTCCTCTAAAGTCAATCTCCACTACTATCAGCCTAGCTGGGAGTTAATTTTCTCCAATATTATCTCAAGTGTATATAAGAAATCTAGAAAAAGATCCAAAAATGATTATTTTGTGACCTATAAAATGTTCTACAAATGTATAACCTGTAGAGACTCCATAATATCTTCCTCTATGTTTATATATTGCATGATTCCCATGTTGAATGTTTTTTTGTATAAATATCCATCATCTTAATCTTGGATAACTTCTCTTGATGTTTCATCTCTGATAAGTGTATATGTGGATGGATATGTTTCTATGGGGAATCCACCTAGTAATAATGGGAAGTGGAGGGTGAGGATAACAATGGGTTGGGGGAGATTAAGGAGGTAAATTTCATGTTCCTCTAGCATTTGGTATGTTATGTAGGGACCTTGGATGGGTGTTGGGTGAGTGTTTGTTTGTCTTGGACTTGGGTGTGATGGTATTAACAAAGGTAAAAGGAATTAATTGGATAAAAGGAAATGTGGAATAGTGGGTTTAATGGGTTTTAAATGGTGTAATGGAAAGGAGTAATTTATTCAGGTTGATTGAAAGGGAATGGTTGGGAAGAGGGAATTATTAGGGTTTTGGAGATAGGTGAGATTCCAAAAAAGTTAGAAGAGAGGTTTGAGAAGGGTTAACTTTTATTGGGAGTCTCATAGAGACTAAGTAGAAGGTTGATAAAATTAAACATTATATCTCTAGTTGAGGGGGATATGAATGGTCACAATTTATTTTAAGGTTAACATTGATAATTTTCATACTACTCAAATGTGTCACAATGTGATTATTCATTTATTACATGAGTAGTTGATGGTAAAATAAAATGATTTTCATATTCATGCTATAGTACTAGTCATGATGCCTTCTTATCATTCATTTTATGTTAATATAGTCACTTCCTCCAAAAATTACATGGGTTATCACTCTAAAATTATCACGATGTGGTTCCTTCTACTTTATCATGATCAATTTCTAGAACTTCCAATATTTTCCCTCAAGAACATGAGTTTTTTAGAAATTAGTACCCTATAAAAAAAGTATTGGTATGTGTTACTACCTTTCTCCCATTTAGGTGTAGTCATTATCATTTCACCATGACTTTAATGTCCTGGTAAGTGTCACAGTGTGTCTAGATAGTTACGTCATAGTATGACCTGGTCACTTAGAATTATGTTATGGATTTGATATGATAGCCTTGGGGTTCCAATATGGGAGTAGAGGGAGTACCCAAAGTTTCTACCATATTAATAAGTCATAATATAATCTATAGTAAATAAAAAAACTAAATAAGATTACATACCTGGGTTGCCTCACATTCAACAGTTCATTTTACGTTGAGATCTATACATACCTTTCTTACCCAATAAAACTTATGAGAGAGAACACATCCCTTCAAAAAATACTTTATGTATATAATCAATCATTTAAAGTTAACCTTTAAAGAGGGATAATTCTCCCTTTAGATCTCAACGGCTTCATGTGGAAATAATTTTACCACCATGAAAGGTCTCAACCACCACAACTTTAACTTTCTTGGAAATAAATTTAACCATGAGTTAAATAATAATACCTTGTTTTTAGGTGAAATTTTTTATCAGTTGATCCATTTATCATGCTAGTTCTTGGTTTTTTATTTAATAATCCTTGAATTATCATATGAATCTCTCCTAATTTTTTCTAACTAATCCAGCTACATCAATCTTCTCTTCCCATATTGTTCCATATCCATGTTCATTTTTATGAAATCTCAATATGACTAGTGATCAAGCTCCACTATTAAGTGGAAGGGATTCCCATTTATAATATTGAATTTGTTTATACCAATTGGTGTTTTAAAGGATATTATGAATTCCCACAAATAATCATCTAGCTTCTTACTCTAATCATTCCATCTTGATCTCATTGTATTTTCAAAAAAAATCTTGATTTCTTGATTGGACAGCTCCATTTTCCCATTGTTTTTTGGATGTTAAGGGGTGATGGTATTATATATAACTCTTTATTTCTCATAAAATCCCTTAAATAAGTGTTTATTTAAGTTTTTTTCATTATAATTAATGAGTAATTGAGTAATTATAAACTGATCAAGGATATTATTTCTCAAAAAAATTATGACCGCATTAGCGGTATTGTGAGAAGTAGCATCAGATTCCACCCATTTTAAGACATATTCCACATATGTAAAATGTAAGTGTTATTAAAGTAATTTGATAATGGTCCCATGAAATTAGTTCCCCTCACATCGAATACCTTAACCTTGATAATAAGTTTTTGTGGTGTCTCACTTCTTTTTCCAATACATCTTATCCATTAGCATCGATCATAGCTTTACAAAAAAATTTAGGCATCTTTGAAAAGAGTGGTCTATAAGAATCAGTTTTATTGGATTATTTCCACTAGTCTATTAATCCCATGGTTCTCACTGGTGGGTGAGGAATGAAAAAAATCTAATACACTATTCATATTTGATTTGGTCACATGTCACTAAATTATACCTTCTCTACTTTGTTAAAGCAATAGTGGATCATCCCAAAAGTAAAATTCTATGTTGACCAAAAATATATTTATCTGTTGATAGGAAAAGTAAGGGTAAATTGAACCTTTGGATAAATAATTTTTTGTATTATAAAACTATATCTGATCTTGTAGATCAATATATAAAAACTTTTCATCTAGGAACTGATCAATGATGTCAATCTCTTCCTATTATTCCACATTTTGCAACTGAAGCCTCAATAAATGATCTTACACCACATTATTTGAAACATTTTTATCATTGATTGTGATATCAAAATCTTATTGTAAAAGTATTCAACAAATCAACCTTTTCTTTGCATACTTTTTTTTAACAAGTATTTTAGTGTAAAGTGAACAGTGTATATAATCACCTTATAGGTGACAATATAGGATCTAGAATTATCAAATGAAAAAAAAACACTACAAGAAGATCCTTATCTATAATGGTGTATTTAATATTTGGATCATTAAGTGTTCATATTTCATTGTATATGGGTTGAAAGATATGATTAACCTGTTATCCCATAATAGCCCCCACAATGAAATCTATCACATCACACACTATCTCAAAATAATTTTCTTGATTTGAAGAGATTATAATTGAGACAACAACTAGATTAATTTTAAAATAGTGAAATATTGTTTACATAATTTTTCAAAGTTTAATGTAAAATCCTTCATTAATAGATGTGTGAGTGGCTAGGATATCTTAAAGAAATATTTGATGAAGTTATGGTGAAATATCATGTGTCTAAGAAAGCTTTCAATTCCCTTAACTATAGTTGTTTTGGGTAGCTATTGTATCGCCTATATCTTTGTGGTATTTAATTCAATCCCCTACCTTTAAATTCAATTCCCAAGTATAATTCATCCTTACATTATGAATTGGAACTTCTCCCAATTAATCACCAAACACTTCTCTTTACATCTTTTTAGAACCACGTATAAATTGTTTAAGTACACCTCAAATGATCTCCCATACAATAAAAATTCATCCATTAATATTTCAGTAAATTCTTCCACCATATTTTAGAATATATGTTTCATGTATCTTTGGAATATCATTGGTGAATTTCATAAGACAAATGACATGTGATGATAGGTGAAAGTATTATAGGGTTGGGTTAAAGTGGTCTTTGAGTGATCAACTGAGTCTATAGGTATTTGTTTATAATCATAGTATACATCTAGAAAACTATAGAACTCATTTCCATTAAATAATTCCAACATATGGTCCATGAATGATAGTGTAAATTGATCTTTTATTGTATTTTCATCCATATTTATATAGTCCATGAAAAAATTCCATCCTATTATTATTCTTGTTTGAAAGGTCTCATTCTCATCATTCTTTACCATGGTTAGGCCTACCTTCTTACGAACAAAATGTATAGGGCTAACTCAATCTCTATATGATCTATGCATATAACAGTTTCATAACCTCCTTATTGAACACCTATTTCATCAATTATGTGAGTATCATTTAGGTTTGATGGTGTGTTTTAGTCACTTCTTCCAATAGCACCTTGCATGTGCAAATAGTGGGACTAATTCCTATGATATCAGCAATTACCCAAGAAATGGATTGTCTAATTTTATCCAAAACTATTAAAAACTATTGTTCTTACTCCTTAGTCAAATATGAATTGATAATGACTAGTATGTTGTCCTTATATCCCACAAATGAGCCACTTGGTGTACTTGGAAATGACTTAAACTCAAGAATCAGTGGTTTGATGATCTAAGGAATGAACTATGGATAATATACCATTAATATAGTTTATATTATTTATAAAATTTAAATTTTATTTTTTTTCTTCATTGTTGATTTTAACTACTTTCTCATCCTACATCTCATCAATGACAGACATCATAAACTCCTCTTATTTCTATTTTAATATCATAATTAATGGTTGTTCTTTAGTAGTGAAAATAGGGTGATAATATTATGAATCAGTTCTATACTTGACATATTTTACTAGTTCAAAAATAAATTGCCCCTTTCAAACTCTAGAAACAATTCTTTCTTTATTTACAACGATCAACACCTTCCCAATGGAAAGAAATGGATTTCCCAAAATAATGGGAATACTCCCTTCTTACATTTCAAGGATTAAGAAATCAGCATGGAAAATAAATTTCACCACTTTAACAATCATATACTCAATGATCCCTATTAGGTATTTGACTAATCAAAAAACTAGCTGAAGTGTTACTCTTATTGGTTTTGGATCAACCAATCCCAACTTCCATGATACAATCAATTGCATGAAGTTTACACTAGAACCCAAATCAAAAAGTGACTTCCCAATGGTGTATGAGGCAATGGTGCAAGGAATTGAAAAACTCCTTGGATCCCTCATCTTCAGTGTGATCTTCCTTTGAATGGATGTCAAACATTATTCACTGAGAAAGATCACTCCTAGATATTCTATATTCTTATTGTTATCCAATATCTCTTTAAAAATTTCATATAGTCCATCATCTATGAAATTTCTTTTTCAAAGGGAATATTAATATGTAGCTATTTAAAGATCTATTTCAATTTCATTTAATGAGCTTCCACTTTCCCTTATCGCATCCTCATTAGAAATGGTAGAGGGGTTTGATAGGGTTTAGGATTCTTATATTATTCTTTATTTTCTTCCTCTTGAATCTTTTTTGTAACTATATCATCCTTATTATATGAATTCTCATTTTCCTTCTCATATAGGGTTCCAAATTACTACTTTACACTCTTCTTTTCTTATTACTTCTATTACACTTTATTCTCAACCTCATGTGGCTTTTAACCATCCAAATCTTTCCTAATTCGTAACATCAATAACTTTTCTACCACCCTTGGGTAATCTTCCCCATTTGATTCTAGAAGTTCCAGATATATGAATTTTGATTTATCGTGTGAGTTTCCTAGGTAGTCATCTGATGGTCTTATTTTAAAATAAATGGTTAAATAATATCTTTAATAGATGAATTTTGGTTTGGGTGTGTTTTTGTGGTCTAGGATGTAATTTTTATGGAGGATAAATTTTTTGAATTTGAGGGGGTGGTAATGGTTGAAAGGGTGTCTAGGGTTGGGTTTGAGGTGGGTATCCAAGTGTTACTTGGTTCAAATTATAGTTTTCCCTCTATTTTTTGGTTCTTCCCTTGATTTTGTTAAGGTCGGGGATACACTGATCTCTCTAGATTATAAGTATTATGATACTATTGAGGGCCTCAATTTTAACTAGAATAATTATAATCAAGGGGTTATTTATCTTATAATCTATTATAACAATCCTAATAATCATGAGGACAATTGAACACATCACACAATGGAACTTACGTTATTTTTGTAGGTGATGATAGCTATTATGGTGGTGTCACTGGGAATTAGAAAGTGTCCATCTTCTTTATAAGTGCTTCCAAATGAGCAGAAAATAAAGTGTTCCCGTCCACCAGATGTATCCCTTACCTTGGTGTTCTTCTCTCACTCTACCAGAGACTCACAATGTGAGATATTTCATCAAGGTATCATCTGACCGCAGGATTCTTCATCGGTATCCCACCATCCACTAAAGCATCCAATATGGCTCAAGATACAGGATGTAACCCATAGTATAATGTCTATATTTAAATCCAAACATCATTTCCATGATGTGTAAACTTCCTAAGAATCTCTTTGAATCTACCCCATGATTCAATATCAGACACTCCATCTAATTGATTAAAATTATGAATATCTCTCCTTATCTTCCATGTCTGATCAAGTGAAAAGTATTTGTCTACAAAGAATTTAGCTTGCTTATCATGAGTGCTAATAGATCCAACTAGATAACACTTCAGTCAGTCCTTGGCTCTATCTTAGAGTGATAATGGAAACACACACAGTTGAATTACATCTAAATAGATCCCATTATATCTAAAGGTGTTTCAAATTTCTAGAAAGTTATGCAGATGGTTACACGGGTCCTCATTCATAATTCTGCTAAATTGTCCCATATTCTATATCATTGGTATGATGCCATGCTTTATTTTGATGTTTTTAACCCAAATAGGAGAGAAAAAAATGCTCCGTAAATCCCCATTAATGATAAAAAAATCATATTCCATGATGGTTCCCTCCCAAGGGATTGGTTTCACTCTTTTATATAGGTTCACATAGGATAATTGATCATTGAATTTATCTTGTGTAGTGGGGTTGTGGAATTATTCCATGGATAGATGTTTATGTGTAAATAGGGAATTATCAAACTCCTGATTATTATTCTAATGGATCTTGAGAGTCCAAATTTTGTGACTGAGTAGTTGATGGCATGTTCATGCATTGGTCATCCTGTAGAGATAAAAATAGCACACCTCATGTTATGGGTGTCGAGACCTGACCCAACCTGATGGATTCAACCTGACCTGACTAGGTCGGGTCAGGCTGGGTCATGTTACACATAAAAAATAATCAGGTTGGGTTATGTTGGGTTGACCCATGCATGGGTTAGTTCGGGTCTCAGGTTTGCTAAATATAGACCAAACCTGACCTGATGACTCGATGGGTGTATGAAAAAATATTCCTCGATATCTATACCCCAGCTAACCACCTCCTATCCATTCCCTCACACTCTCTTCCTCCTCTACTCCTCCCCGGATCCTGGCCTTCCCTAGTAACTAGAGAAACCCCACTCCCAACCTAATTAATATACTCTCCCTCTCACCTTCTCTACTCCTCCTTCCTCCTCCTTCTTCCTCCTTCCCCGGCCTTCCCTCATGAGAAAATCCTGACTCACCTTCTCTCTTCTCCTTCCCTCACAAGAAAATCATACTCCCTGATTCTCCTTCTTCCTCCTTTCCCACCTCCCATCAAACCATGATTAACTCACCCACCCATACATAGCTTCCCTCCTCACTCGCCTCCTCCCCCGACCTTCCCTCATGAGAAATAAGGAGTAACCCTAATCGCCTGATCCTCCTGCACCTCCTAGTGTCATGTGTGCGCTCTGGTGTGTATCTATTTATTTTTTTATCATGTTATTTCTTATTATCTTCCCCCATTATTGTTTTTGTGGTGTTTATAACCCCCTTATCACTCAAAACCTATTTCTTATTATTCTACCAGTGATGTGGCATAGCGAGAGACTCGCTAGTGGGTCACTGGTGGGAGTATTTTGTAGACAGCCAGCCTAGCTAGCTAGAAAATCATGGAAGGTTGTATAACAAGTGGTTAAAATCCTCCAATTTCTGTAAAAACTCAAATTTATATTTGTTCTAATCTAACTACCAATTCAATTAAAAAAATATAAGGGGTAGTAGTAGCAAACCAGTTGAAGAAATTTAGGGTAAGAAGTATCCTAAAAGGATAACAATTCCTAAAGCTCTTTTTTCTTCTAGAGTTTCTCAAGATTGGGATCATTTTCATAAGAAAAATGGAAGTGTTTTTTTAATTATTTTGTTAAATATTATGCTTTCACATCTGTCTATTATGGAACTAGTAATTTGAATAGTAATTTGAAAAGGTGAAACAAAAAACCTTACAAAAATATTAAGAAAAGTCAAACCATTATTGGTCTTAGAAAGAAGTGTGAAGATGAGGATGATGGGATAGTTAAAATTTTAGTAGCTCATTTTAACCAAGAAGAGTGAAAAATAGATCTTGCTAAAATGATAACCATTAATGAGTTATCATTTAAATATTCTACAAATCAAGTCTTTAGAGAATTTATTGAATTTGTTTAACCTTAATTTCAATTTCCATCTAGAAAAAAATATTTTAGAGATTTCTTGTAGTTATATTTGACTGATAAATAAAAATTAAAGTCTTTGTTTGGTATGTTCTCTCATATGGTATATCTTACCACTGACACATGGACTTAAATTCATAATCTGAATTATATGTGTGTGACAGCACATTTCAATAATGGTAATTATATATTAAATAAAAAAAATCGGGTTTTTTCTTTTTGTGGATCATAGAAAGGAAATAATTGGTTGAGTAATAGAACAGACAGTGAAACAATGGATGATTGAAAGGATTAATATTGTTACCATGGAAAATTATAGTTCTAATAATACAGTGATCAGTTATTTGGTGAAGAGGGTTAATGATTGGAATGGTTCTATTCTTAAAGGATATTATATTCATATGGGATGTCGTGAACATATTTTAAACCTTATTTTTAGTTATAGGAAAAGGAAAATATCAACAATGATTTCTAGAATCATATTTTCCGATAAGTTTGTGAGAAGTTCACAATCTAGATTAGCTCATTTTAAGAGCATTTACTAGGAGTTAAAAATTCCTAGTAAACATTACATAATTCTTGATGTGCCTACTATGTAAATTTATATTTAGTTTATATTAGATGTTACAGATAAGTAAGATAAATTGTTTATTTTCCTTGAGGAGGATTCAAGTTTTATGGGTGCTCTTATATGTGAAGGTGGGGTTCCTACATCATATGATTAGAAGCGTACTCATTTATTTTTAAAGATTTTAAAAATATTTATGATAGAACTATTGAATTTTTCAGTTCTATGCATTTAACATTTCACACTTTCTTTCATACTCTTTGTGACATATATAGAAAAATCAATAAATAGATGAAGAGTAATAGTACTATAGTGAGTGAAATGGATATTTAAATGAAGGGGGAGTTTGAAAATTATTGGTGTATTGGTTCCAATTTTAATTCTATCTTACTTTTAGTAGTTTGTCTTGATCCCTGATATAAATTAGAATATGTTCGGGATAGTTTTGAAATGATGTTTGATGATAAAGACAAAATGAGTAGATCGATAAATTATTAAAGGTTTTGAATAATCTATTTGAGTTTTAGAAATAAAAATATCCCATAATATTGATCAAGGTGAGTCAAGTTCTCATAAAGATTCACATATTCATGATGCTATTACTTGTAATTAGGCTGATAAGAAATGGAAAGATGCATATATATCAAAGAAAAGGAAAATACAATTAACACAATAAATGAATGAATTATAAATATATCTAGAGATTTATGATTATGAGGATGATTTTAAAGGATTTGGTATTTTAATATGGTAAAAAGTAAAGTCAATCAAGTATCAAATTCTCTCATGCATTGCCAGATATATTCTAGAAATTCCATTTACTACAGTATCTTCGAAGTATGTATTTAGTACAGGTGGATGATTCCTTGATCCCTTTTGTAGTTGTTTGAATCCCAATACTGCTGAGGCATTAATTTTATCCTAAAATAAGTTTAAAAATTATAAACCAATTGAAATTAGAAATAAACTAGAAGAATTTTAATTGATTAAATCATGTACCATTAAAAATATAATGATTTTTTATCATTTTACATTTATCAATTATAAACCACTATTTGAAAAAGAAAAATACTAACTTCTTCTTTATTCTGTACTGTTTTAATATATTCCATCATCCAAAATTCATGATTAAAGTTTCACTATCTAAAATAGAAGAAGAAAGGATGATGGATCCCTATTCATTAAGGTATAAATTTATGATTATTTTACAAATTCTTTAGAGTATAAATTTCTTATTGTAGCTTCTTAATGGGTCACAGTAGCTCATTGATTAATTTTTTTGTGCACTAGAAATTTATTTGGGAAGGTATAATTTTCCCTTTATTTTTTTCATTGATTACAGTTATAATTATAATTACTTATAGTCCTAAAAATAAATCAAGTTAATTCAAATGTTTGGTGATGTTTTATTGCTAAATTTATTGGAACAAAAGTTCTCAAGATAAATGTGATTACTTGCAACATAAAGAGAATGTTTATGCATGTTCAATCTATACTATTTCTAGAATTCACTAAATCATTTCCAACATAAATCAAATCTGATTGAGTTGTGATGCTCCTCCTATAAATATATTTGGCCAAATCCATGTGTTTTTTCTAAAAGGTACTTTTGATTATAAATTATACTAAAACATTTTATGATTCATGTTATGCCTGATGAACCTATTATTCTTCTAACTAGTTCATGCTATTTTTTCTCATTAATTCTTGTCAGTTGTGCACTTAATTGGGTGATTTACATTCTGAATTTGGTCAATCATTGAATATCTATTTAAAATTTAATTCAAAGTCCGTCATGTTAACTCTGAGTTTTTATTCTAATCTATTTGATAGGAACTTTCATGATATTTAAAGCTGATTATGGCCCCATTGGATGAACCTGTTAATGTTGAAATTGAAAATATTTTTGAACATTTCTTATTAAAATACACCCTCCACCTTGGACTCTACATTGGATACAATGTTGAAAATTATTTTGGGGGAAGGAACTCTATTTTGATCTAAACTAAATTTTCATGGATTACAAACCATGATAAAAAAATTATTGGAACTCAAAACCTATTATACATGTTAGTGAGTGGTTAGTTAATTTTTCTCCTTCACTCTATAGGAACTTTTAACAAACACTTTTCAATATAACTCTCTTGAAAAAATTTCCTCAGTGAGGCTTAGAATTTAATTTTAATCTTTTAAATTGAATATGGATTTCTTTTAAATAATTGAGATCATGCTATTTTAAATTGAATATGGATTTATTTTAAAGAATTGAGATCGTGTTATTTTAAATTGAATCTGGATTTCATTTTAAACTTTTAAATTGAATATTTATTTATTTTTTCAATTCCTTTTAAAAATTCTAAATTTTTTTATCTATTGAAATTGAAAACTAGATTTTCACCAAACCCATTTCTTTTGAGAGAGTGGTAACATGTTCTCATATTTTAAACTACTCATTTTCATGTGAATCATAATCTTTGAGAAAAAAATAGATATTCATTTATGAGTATATAAAATAACACTATTTAGATTCAAGGAATATTGTTTTTCACTCTTGGATTTGTTCAGGAGAGAAAAATAAAATGGGGGTGATGTTACATAGTTTTAGTTGTGATATCATTAGGCCTTTGATCATCCAAACAATTTTTAAAGATCTTAATACCTCTTGCAACTATCTCAACATTTTTATTTGAAAACATTGGAAACTATATCTTACTTTTAGAACCTATTTTAATTTAATTTAAAGATTTTTTATCAAAGTAACAATATCTTACCTAATATAATCAATCTTTTTTTCCAACACATTAATACTAGCATTAAGTACAATTCTTACCATTTCTTGTACTTCAATTCTCAACCTAAAAACTTAATTGGGTGAGAATTTATGATTTAATTAGAATATATGGGTGTGTGTGTGTGTTCTAGTAATTAGGTATCATTTTATGAATTTTATTTCACCCATAAGATTTCATTGTTTACTTCTGACTCATTTCCAATTTTTAGTAGAAATGGGGGTTTTCCAAGTTTAACTACACCGATTACTTGAAGGGTAAGGGAAAGAATGGTATTATTCCGAATGGTGTTAATATAAATATGTTGGCGCCACATGGACCCCTTGTAAATAGGGAACCCATAAGTGGATTTTTTTTAATCTTGTTTCTTAGGTTGGCTAACCATCCCCACATTATTATACACCTTTAACTGTTTGTTTCCCACACTTTGTTGTGTTTAGAATTGGATTCCACTATTTCTTTGTTTGGTTGTTGGATTGGATTAATGTTTTATACTCATATTTATGGAGTTATGCCCTTGATTATTTAAATTTTTCTACTGTTTCATTGTTTTTATTGCATTGTTTCTAATTGTTCATAAAACATCATTTTGTTACTGATGCATTGGTTCATTTTTATAATCCATTACTACATTTTTCTTATCCATTGCTACATTTTTTTCTACTGCCTTCATATAATTTTCAACTACTGCAATGTTTTTCTGGCCTTCATGCTTATCCATTGCTTCATTGCTGTATTTTTCTTCATTTTGGATTAAATTTTCTATTGGATTCCACTATTGGATTACACTATCTATTCAATGCCACTATCTTGATTTTTCTTCATTTTTGGATGCCATTTTCTTCATTTTTTCGGCATTTTTGGATGCCATTGGGTTAGGTTAGGGCTGATATATATAACCCACTTAACCAACCTAAATTGACCTGAACCACAATGGGTCAGGTTGGGTCGGGTCTTTAGAAATGCATCACTTAATCCGACCCAGAATGGGTTGGTTTGGGTCGGGTTAGCTACTCATGAATCATGTGACCCAACCCAACCCATTCTTTTTTGGTCGATTTGGGCCCAAAAACACCCTCAACCCAACCCGACCCGACCCATGGACACCCCTACATCGTGCTTTCATGGTAACAGTTCTAAATAATTGATCATTATCATAGGGGTTTTTAATTCAGATGGGATAGTATAATTTTATAAATTTAAAAACTGTATGATCCTTCATTAACTAAAAAAACATAGAATAAAAGAGTCTGAGGTCGTCTCATGATGAGGTATGTTGTAACATCCTGAGATTTTATAGAAAAAAATTTCAAATTAATTTAATTTATTTAGATACATTTCTTTAGACACAAAAAATATTTTAGCTTGCATTATATAAAACAATGATCTTCTTCGATAGCATGCATAACACACGACACTGAGCTTCAATGAACTATGAAATAATATTATTTTAAATATGAACAACATAAACTAGTCATTAAATAGGCAGGTATTAATAGTATTAACTAATTTATGAGATAAACACATAAATTTCATAATCAATATAAATATATTTATAAATTATTAGTAAATACTCAATAAATTTTTATTAAAGTAATTATATTCATCAAAAATATCTTTTCTTCAAAAATGATTTTAATTGATTTTTAAAAGAAAATATTATAATTAATTTATAATGATTTTGGAAAATTTATTTGATAAAATTAACTTCATTTTTTATATCATTATATTACAATTAACTTATAGTGAAATTTTGTAATTTTTCAATAAATATTGATTTTTTAGTGAATAGTGAAAAATACCGATTTTTATAAAACTATGATTTATTTTCAATAAATTAAGTAATTTAAATGCCTCATTTTGGTTTAAATTAACATAAGTATTATTTATTTATATTTAATCCACTTAATTTATTTCTAATAAACTTTATATTGGACTTTAGTATAAGTTTATTTTTAGGTTTAAAAAAAGGGTTTTTTCTTAAAACTATTTAAAAGTGCATAATATTTCTCAATTTGAATTAATTGAAATAATTCCTTATGTGGAATGCTTTAAATGAAATTTATAGATTATATATCAATAAATTTTAATTTATATGAATATAATAATAATTATTATTATTATTAAAAATAGAGTTAATATAAAATCATCTTATGCTTAAAAAATACACTTCTCGAAAATCCATTGTTTCATTGCGTCTATGAGTTTTGTTTTAGATTTAATTTTTTCCAATTTTATAAAAATTATTTGAAAAAATAAACTTAATTTTTTAAATCATAATTTTGAAATTATATTAGGGTGAATTTTTTATAATTTTTTAAAAAGATTAATTTTTTATGAATAATGAAAAATATTGGATTTTAATTGAAAACTATCATTTTATTTAAATTATTTATAAAGTTGAATTATATTTTAAATTGGTTTTAAAGAAAAATTAGTTAAATTTTATATATATTAATTCAATTTGAGTAATTTTAATCAATTTCATATTGAAATTGGATATAAAAACATTGTAAACTTTTTAACATTTCCTCTTTGAAAACCCCCTTTCTCATCGTGTCTATGGGATTAATTTTAAATTAAATACTACCATTTCTGTGAATTTAATTTGTAAAAATGGATTAAATATTTATAATAATAATAATTTTTATTATATAATATGTTAAACTTAATTTTTTACTAAAACAAATAGTGAACACTGTAAAAATTAATTATCATAGTTAGGGTAAAAAAGATTTTGTTGGGGGTTAAACAAAAAAGATAAGGGTTAAATGACAAAAAAAACTTGTCTAAAATATATTTAATGGGAATATTTAAACCATATAATTTATAATTATTGATAATACTCCATTTTTTATCCTTGTTACATGATAAAAACATGGGTACACCTTTTTATTTTCAAAAAATTACAGGTGTGTCACTCACCTTACTTATAAAAGGACACTCCCGCTCCACTATTATTCACACCTCAAAACCATTTGGTTAATACAATTCCTGATAAAATAACTTAAAAAATCCCACCTATAATACTATAAGACTTATTTTGGGAATAAATACAGCCTATTAAGGCTTTTGGTGCGAGCCTAAGAAGGTTACCCGAAGAAGAGGTAAAGTTCTTAAACATATATTTTTATTTTATTTCTTCCTCCACCTACTTAAATTACTATTAAAACAAGTTAATATAATATACTTATTATCCTAAATATACTTATATGTTGTTATGTTAATTTCATTACCTATAAATATCTCTACTTGTATAAAATGGGTTGTGAAATCATTGTTCTTGTGTATAGAAGACTACCGTCTCACGAACCGATGTCATTCGTTTTTCCATTACCACCTCTGATGGTTGGGTATGATGATGGATATAAATATTTATAACATAATTATAACTATTTATTAATTATATAATATATAACTTTTTAATTTCCATTCTGTGGGGGATATGATAACGTCACTCGTGTCTACGGTGGACTACCACCTTGCGAAGCGATGCAATTTGTTTCCACTAACGCTTTACATGGAAGATAATGAGGATAAATTTATTAAATATACATGATATAAATTAAATAATTATTATATTAATGAGATATTTATCAATATTAAAATATAATATTTTATTTTATTTCTTACCTTTCCACTCACAGAAGTATGATGATGTGGTTCGTGTACGTGTGGACTACTGCCTTCATGAAGTGATGTGACTCTCTCTTTTAATCACTACACCACATGGATGATATGTATAATTATATTTAAATAAATAATATTTTATTTATGATATTTTAATAATTATTTAAATATAAAATATTACCTACCTCCTTTCCATAATAATCATTGAAAATGGAAATATTACTTATGTGTATGTACAGTCTATTGTCTCCATGATCGTAACGTGCTTAATTTATCAAAACCATATTTCATGATTAGTCTTAAAAGTATAATTGATGTATAAATATTATAATTATTTCATGATTATTATTATTTATTTTATGTAACCATTATAAAAGTAATAGGACTAAAAATAAAAACATCAATACATATACGAAAAACAAAGCAATTATTACCCGAAACGTGACTTTAACATGGAAGTATTAATAAAAAAGTAATAAAATGACATAATTAAATCACATATGGTTTGATATTTGAGTATGGTTCTATAATAAATTAACAATAAACTTATATTTATTATAAATTAGGTTCATACATGTATGAAGGGAGTCAAAACTTAAGGTAAGATATTTCTAGTCTCTCTTTTATTTTTGGGAGACATACGCAAATTCACCACTCATTTATTTTTTTTTGGTGCATATACTGACCATTTGACATGATATATCATGAATTACATTATTTTAATGATATTTAGATTTTCATTTGATTTTATTATTTATGGGGGCTTATGATTCAAAATATTACTAAAGAGGTAAGGGATTTTTAGTCTCTTTTATTTCTGGAATACGTATTCCATATTCACCACTAATTTATTTTGTATGGTGTATATACTACCACTTTTAAATTTTATATAATTAATATAATTATTTTAATGATATTTAATGTTACATTTTATGTTTTTATTTATTGGGTCTTATGATCCAAAAAAATATTACTAAAGTGGTAAGGGATTTCTGTCTCACTTTTATTTTTTGTGAGACACAAGCCATATTCACCACATGTTTCTTTTATGTGGTATATATACTAAACATGAATTTATTTTATGATTATTATCCTAAATATTATTATTATTTAAATATACATTTTATTATCTCTCTTTAATGGGGATTACAATTCAATGTTACCAAATTGGTAAATATTTTATGTTACAATCTCATCGTTTATCAGGATTGTTTACAATTATGTTTCTAATAATGATATCTTATGATTAATATCTCAATAAACTCATTAATTTTACTATCATATGTTAATT
Source organism: Viscum album (assembly GCA_963277665.1). NCBI lineage: Eukaryota > Viridiplantae > Streptophyta > Magnoliopsida > Santalales > Viscaceae > Viscum > Viscum album. The sequence continues at coordinate 1,461,147,806 of OY728121.1, forward strand.
TCATGATAATTAATTTTTTTTATTTCATTTTTCTCTCTTTATGTACTCAAGAGTTCAAAATAATATTTTTAAGAAGAATTATATTTATTTCTCTCTTCAGTCAAAAACCCATTTTCTTCCAAAACCATTTTTTCTAAAAAAAATTAAAAATTGTTTATAACATTATTAAAATGATTTATTAAATTAATTTTTACCCAGATTTGAATTTAAAAAAAATTAAAGGAATCGTCATGTCATTTTCCAAAAAAAAAACCCATTTGGATTTTACTAAAAATGTGAAAGGAATATTTGTTTTAATGTGAACAACATGAACAGAATTTCCTACCATCATGACCATTAATTTCTTTGAAGATTAATTTATAATTTTTTAAGGTTATTTTAAAATAAAATTATTTGAATTTTTTTATGTTTTAAAAAGTTTTTTCAATGTGTAAAGGATATTTTCCTCAAAAATGTTCCAAGTGATCTTTCAAAATAATTTTCTATATAAAATGAAATCTATTGATGTTACTTACACTTTACTAGGGATATAATCCAAATATACCATTCTTATTATTTCCCTAAATGGTTTATATTTATTATGGCAATATTTTTATGCAATCCATATCTTTTACATGGGTTATGTTATGATTAAATGGTGAAATGATTATGAGCCTATTTCTTTTTTATGGGTTATACTATGATGAAATGTTTTATGAGACCCATTTATTTTCTTGGGTTCTGATTGGATGAATGTTATATTATATTTTGGCACATAAATGTATGGATTAAGTGATGTGTGGAACCTATATCTCCCTCCAATTCATTGGGTAATGATTAATATTATATGAGGTAGGAGGGTGTACAGGAGGTTATCCCAATCCCAAAAGAGGGTACATGGGAGGTTATCTCAATCCCTAAGGAGGGTACATGAGAGTTTATCCCAAACCCAAAAGAGGGTAAATAGGATTTTATCCCAAGCTCAAAGTAGTTCCACTGGTGGTTAGCCCAAGCCTAACATGTTATGAAGGTCTTGGTGGTTATACTTGACATAAGATTTTATATGCTTATGTGTATGCCAAAAAATATGTCTCTTATGCCAATGTTATTCTATCATGGATCATGTTATTTGATTCTCTTATGATTCATGTCTTAAAAAATCTCAATATTTATTTAATGACTCAAGATTATTATCTTTGATGTTTATGTTATAGTCTTAAAATGTTATGACCATGTTATGATACCCTTATTTTAATGTTATGCTTAGGTATCTCCATTTTTAACCCTTAATGGGCATCTGATCTCACCCTTTATTATGTTTTTTCCCAGGTTATGAAGAAAGGTTATAAGTAAGGTATTTATATAAATAGTACTTAATGGGAAGATCTTTATGGGAGATATTTAAGATCTTTCGTGAAATAAGAATATGGTTCACCTAGTCTCTAAAGGAATTAAACTATTATAGTCTTCAGGAATGTGTTTGTGTAATGTAATGAATATTCATAAAAAATGATTTAATATCTATGTATGAGATTCCTGGGTCACTATATTTGGTATTAAAGGAAAGTTTTAGTTAAACTTTAGAAACTAAAATGAGAAAACTTTAGTGATATCCCTTGGGATATTTCTAAGAATATTTGACACACTCATATTTCATGCACATTTTTTAAAAATATTCTAATGACTTTTAGTGTTTTTAATGATAATTACTATCTAATTTAATTTTTTATTCAAAAGTGGGTATTTATAAATAAATAATTAAAATTGGTTTATATGAGTTGAAGAATGTTGAATCTTTGATTTTAATCTTATAAATGAATTTTTTATTTGTATTTTGTTAATTTATTTGAATTTTCTATTTTATTTTTCAAGTGTTTTCTAAAAAAATGGCTAGCCATGGATAACCCCCAACCATAGCCCATCAGCCACATAGACAGCCCATTAGGGTTGGTCGTCTAAGTAGGTTGAGGGAGATCCCATACATGGCAGTAGGTTATGGAGGTATTAGGCTCATGTTGTGGCATGTGGGGAGTGAGTCCCATAGAGAGTAAGGTTGGGCCAAGGCCCTGCTTAGGCCACACAGTGCATGTGGCCCATGTGCATGTGCAAGTGGTTCTGGGTTCTCACCCTGGTGTAGGTGTTTAAGGCCAATAGCCACGAAATGGATTATAAACAATCAATATCCCTCTATAAAGTTTCTATGTAGGGTGACTTTAAGTTGGGTATTGTTTACCCCCTAATAAAAAGTACATAATTTTTATTCCAATCACTCGCCTCATGTTTGGACACCCCACACCACCATCTTCTACCATTGTTGTCGCTTGACATTGACCGGCCACCACTTCTCTAACTAGATATCACTATTTATTCCCCTAGGAAGCTCTAAGGTCGATCCAATCACCACTGTTGTGCCTCCACACCACCTTCAATCACTTCTAGGACTCAATCTGACCCCATTGATGCCTAATTTGAGCTCCCTCTAGCCATTTTAAAGGCTAGAGGGGTTGAGGGACCATCGTTCTCTGCTACCTACCTCCCTCATCCACTACCTCTTCCATGTTTCCAAGCCACTTACACATGTAACTCCCATCCTCCTCACATCCCATTCATTCATTAATTTTTTCCACTAGTCCACGCTATCCACAGTCGCTACCCATGAGGATTTCTTATACACTAAAATGGAGACACTTGAGATCCTCAAGTGTTTTAAACTTCACAATCTTGAGAATTGGGTAGATATTGAAGGGATATTTGGGGAGGCTGAATAAGAAGGTTGATCTATTCCCTCAACCTATATAAGATGACCCTCAGCCACTTCCAAGAGATTTCGAACATCCGAGGAGGGAATCCACTGAAGGAGGCTCAGCCATGTTGCTGCCATTTTTTAGGTACTTTATTTTTTTTTCTTTTTATTCCATTTTTTTTTATTATTTATGAAGTTTTAATTTAATTTATTTAATAAATATAATTCATTCATATTTTCAATTGTTCTTTCACCAAAATTTATTTCTTCTTCTTCCTCTCCTTCTTTTTGTTTCTTATTTTAATTTTCTTATTCTATCCATTTTATTTTATTTTGTTTTATCATTTTGTTTTATTTTATTTTTATTATTTCTCTCTCTCTCTCTCTTCTTCTCTCTTTATTTTTTTGATTTCATGTTTTTTATTTCTTCTTCTTTTCTCATTTTTCCTCTATTTTATTTTTTATTATTCTCTTTATCTTCTTCTTTTCTTTCAAAAATTGTGACTTATTACCCTCAACAATGAGTGGATGACCCAAGGATTCACCCATGGGAGGTTAGGTTTTCTTGAATTATTTCTTAAAGTTAATTTCATATTTTTAGTATATGTGATTGGAATGAAGGAGTATGGATATTGTCCCCTATGACATAAAAATAAAAACTATTTTTTTTATTTTATTTCTTTTCCCTATCTTCCATTTATTAGATCTTCACGTGATGAAGTTGACCCAATCAATGGATGAAATATAATACGTTGAAGTTAGGTCCGATAATATGTCACACTCTTGACTGAGGTATTTCATCAACCTTGATTATAATAGGATGTATAATTTAGATTTCTTAAATAATTAAATATTTCATAACTCTAAATAAAAGGATAATAAGTCATCATGAGATGTCATGATTGGATTATCAAACTAAATCTAAAAAAAGAATAAAAATGATATAATGAAAAACCAAACTCATTACCATGTTCTTTCTTTCTAATCACATTTTTTTATCATTTCATGTTAGTTTAGTTTAAATTTTCATTCTTTATATATTTTCATAATTTTAGAAAGTGATCAAAAACCCTAACATTTAAAATTGTTTTTATAAAATACTTGAAATAAGAAAAAAAAGAAATATTTCTTAAGTTGATTTTAATTAGTAATTAAACAAACTAAGAAGCTACTCAAGTGAAATTATCCTGTTCAGCCATTGTGCTACACTAAGAAAATATTTAGAAATTTTCTTTTTCCACACCCCGTAATAAGTGTGCGTCAAAACTAGTTTCATTTACAGGGATTAGATCATTAGTTTTCTTACTTTTTTCTTTTTCACATAGTATATAGTTTTAATTTATTTCAAAAAAAACCATAAAAAATTCCATGATGCATTCAAATGATTATTATTCAAGATGGACTAGGAACTCGTAGCTAGAAGAATCAGTAACCAACTCACCCTATTCAATTGAATATAGAGTTTAACTTTTTTCTATAAAGATCGAGGGAGAGAAAATAAAATCATCTTAGAGGATAAATTCAAGGACTTCATCCAGTATCTTAAAGAGTGCCTTGAATAACTTGTGGTTAAAGGATTGGATAGGGAGTTAACTAAACTCTAGGAGTACTTCTTAGAGTTTTATCAAGGAATATCCAATCTATAAGAAGATACCTTCTTATTTATTCCCATAATTTTTAAAGAAATTACCTAGATGAAATACTAGGAAAAATTATCTAAAAACAAAATCAAATATGAGATTCAATATCTTGATGAGATGGTGGAATATCTGCAGGGAAAAATGGACTGGATAACTAATTATTTCAATGTATCCCTCGAAAAACTTGAACCTAAACCGAAGGAAAATCCCTTATCCTTTACTAATTTCTCTAAGAACATCCAATAATATGAGGTCATTCTTAAGAAGAATCCACATCCCAACCATTTGAAATATCATATCCAAGATGACCATAATGATCTATAATGGATTCATTATGAATAAGACTTTCCTATTGTGCTAGGTGTGGGAGATCAAAAAGAGATGGATAAATTATGGATTGAATTTGAGGTGCAATTTGATCACCCTAGTCCCTAAAAAGTATAAGATCTAATACCATTACATTTGTTTCTATCCATGTAATAGGAAAACACCACCCAAGTGGTGGAATTTAAAGAAAAGATGGAGGATCCCAACTACCTACCTCCACTTGTTGTTATCCTATGCTAAGAGGAACCCACCATTAGAGAAGAGATTGAAGATAAACCAATTCAAGGATTTTATCTTATATCAAAATCTATTTCATTTTATTTTATTCAATATTAATTGAGTATTAATTCCCACTTCTATGAATTTTCATATTTGGACAATCTTTTTTATGCCTTAGAGGAAGGTGAAGAAACAAAACATGCACCTAAGGAACACATGGAGCTCCTTAGTTTTGTTGAATATGAATTTGATGAACCCGTGATGAAATCCAAGTAGTTGATTCTAAGGAAATAAAGACATGGAATACTCATTTTAAAAGGGAGAATTTTAATTTCAATTTCAATTTTTTCAAGAGAAAATATGTGCTTACTTTCCCTTTGATCATTCAATTCATGCATCCCATATTGAGACATCACTAGAAAATGAAGAGGAGGTTTCATGAGTGTAAACCAATGAGGATGATCCATACTTCATCCTACCCCCTCTGTGCAAGATATACCTTATTGTGAAGGGTATGGATCTTGTATACTCTACCCATGGATTATTCCTAACCAAGAAGGAATAAGTACAAGCTGTAAATTCCATATGTGGTGGTTCAAATCCAAGAAGATCCACCCACCATCAGATTATGTATAATAGTTGGTACTTCCCTATAGAGGCAGTAAAAATCCAAGGCCCTCTTGGGGGATTATACCAAGATTTATATTTCTAATTTATTAATAGGATTTCAATTTCATTCTTAGGATTAGTCCAATATGCATCCCACCCCCTCTATATTTTTTAGATTAAATGACATGGACCTTGAGTTTTAATAGTTGATTATCTTTTGTAAGACCATGATGGAAAAATTTATCCCCCAAACAGTGGAAGAATAGTACTTGAGCTTCATTATAACATGGATTGCATTCTTACATTCTTTATGTTCAAATATCTTGGCATTTTTTGTCTGAAACTTGTTTTAAGATTAAACTGGAATTGAATACCCATTCTTAAATTATTGGTTTTATTGACTTATCTAGGAGACAATAGTTTTTTAGGAATCTTGTGATTCCATGTTTTATATTTCAATGATAATGATATTGAGTTATTAAAATGGATATTTTAATGATTAAAGTGAAGAATGGATATTAAAATGAGGACTTTTGATTTGAGGGAATTAATTGATTCGTGTAAATGAAATTTCCCTATCATTTTTCATGCTTTGGATTTATAAAATTAGTGTAAATTGATTTGTTGTTATTATTCATGACATTAGTGATTTTCATAAATAAAATGGCACATTCTCAAGAGGATTTCTAGACCAATTACTTTCTATTTTATCTTTAGAATATTTCTTGAGTAATATTGGTACATGCCACCTACTAGAACTTTCATTTAAACTTGTTGAATATATAACTATGAAAAAAAATTAAAATTATTGATTCATCTTTTAAAATCCATAATCCTTGATACCACCTTTACATCAATACTTTTTTATCCCATATATACCACAAATGGACTTTTTAGTGATGATCCATGTTTCAAGACATTTTTTCCATTATTTCACTCCTCTTAGTATTTCGTGATATTTTAAGTTTAAGTGTGGGGGTGAAGGAAATTATGGTGGAAGGGATGAAATACATTGTAAAAAAATTGGGGGTTCTGATTTGGTTATTAAGAAATTTTTTTGATTCATTCATTATGCTTTATAATTTTCCCTTTTTGAAAAAAATGAATATACAAACAAAAAAGAAAAAAATGTGGGTTGTGACTTGGGAGTATCAAAAATAACCATCATCAGACTGATGATTTTTATCATATATGGTTAGGTAGTGGATGTGATATTCATTCCAATAATTATTTTTGAAAAGGTAAAAAAAATAAAAAAAAAATGTACATTGAAAAAAAGTATATAAGTATAGAAAATTAAAGAAGGGGCACAAATCATTCATTATGATTTACTTTGATCAAAACCTTTACTTTGAATTCTGGGGGAATTAATAGTTTCTACTTTTAATGGGAGAATTTAATTACAATTTCACTTTTTATATCATGATTTATAATTTAATAGATAAACCTCCTCCTTTGAGACTTAGTTTTTAAACATCAAATCCTACCAACCTTAATCCTTAGAATCATTAGAACCTTGATTGCAAAGCTCTCATGATTTTATGTTCCTTTTTTATTTAAAAAGTATAGAAAGTAGTTCCTATATAATCTTATGGATAATAAGAATGTTCTAATGATATGAGAAGAGCTATAATTGAGTTTTAATTATGATTGATGAGATAAAAGGTTAGAAAGTGAATTAAATCATAACTTGGCATATCTAATAATAATAAATTAAGGATCTTGAATGAATGGGTGGATAAGTACCATCATTTTCCAAACAAGATAAATTAAAATACTTGAGTTGATTTTTTTCTTGAAAATTGAAAAATTAAATTGATATTTTATATGGAACTTAAAATTTTGATTTAATATTTATAATCATTTTGTTTTATTGCATTGAAATTTAAATAATGGTTGCATTGGTGACCTCTTAATTCCATGTTGATATTTTATTCTTTAGGACAATCATTGTTTAAGTGTGGGGGTATTTGACATGGTTATATTTCATGCACATTTTTTAGACATACACTAATTATTTTCAGTGTTTTTCAATGATAATGCCCATGTAATTCAATGTTTTATTCCAAAATTCATATTTATAAATAAATAAATAAACTTGGTTTATATGAGTATAATAATGTTTAATCTTGGGTTTTAATCTTATATATGAATTTATTATTAGTATTTTGTTAAGTGATTTGAATTTTCTATCTTATTTTTCAAGTGTTTACTAAAAAAATGGCCAGCCATGGATGGACCTCAACCATAGACCAACATCCACATTGCCATCCAATTAGGTTTGACTAGGAAAGAAGGATGAGGGGGAGTCTACACATATAAGTATAGAATGGGTGAATTAGGCCCATGTGGTGGCCCATAGGGAGTGAGGCTTGCAGGGAGTAAGGTTGGTCTAAGGCCCCTCTCAGGATGCACTATGTGCATGACCCATGTATGTCTGCAAGTGGTTTTGGGTACTCACCCTGGTACAGGAGTTTAATCTGAGTAGCCATGGAATTTCATATAAACAATCAATCTCCCAATATTTAGTTTTGATGCGGGATGAGTTCAAGTTGGGTATTGTTCATACACTACTAAAAACAACATAATTCACATCCTACTCACTCACCTCATGCTTGGACAACCTGATCCACCGTCTTACATCACTGTCGTCGCTTGACATCAGCCAGCCACCTCTGCTCTCACTGGATATCACTATTTCCACCCCTATGAAGCTTTAAGGTTGATTTGATCAAAACCGTCATGCCTCCACACCACCTTTGATCACTTCTAGGACTCTATACAATCTCATGGAAGCCCAATTTGATCTCCCTCCAGCCATTGTGAAGACTAAAGGGGTTGAGGGACCACTTTTCTCTACTTCATATCACCCTCATCCACTGCCGCTTCCACGCTACCAAGCCACTACCACTTGGAACTCCCATGATCCTCATATACCATGCATTCAAAAGCTCTGTCGTAGGTCCATTTTTTCCACAATAATTTCCCATGATGATTTCTTCTACACCAAAATTGAAACACCTGAGATCATCTGGTGTTTTAAACTACACAATCCCTGGTCTTAGGGAGATATTGAAGGGATATGTAGGGAGACTAAATAATAATTCCAAGCCACTCTATCATACTATAAAATATGACCCTCATCCACTACCGAGAGTGAGTTCAAATATTCGAGGAGGGAAGCCACTGAAGGAGGCTCCACCATGCTGCTTCCATTTCTCATTTTCCTTATTTTTTTATTTTTATTCGGTTTATTTTTATTATATATGTAGTTTTAATTTAATTTCTTTCATAATAATAATTCATTCATGTTTTCAAGTGTTCTTCAACCCAAATTTCTTACTTCTTCTTCTTCTTCTTCTTCTTATCCTTCTTCTTATTTCTTCTTTTAATTTTATTATTCATTACAATTTAATTTCTTTTATTTTATCATCTCATTTTATTTTATTTGTATTCTTTATCTATCTCTCTCTTCTTCTTCTCTTTTTATTTTTATGATTTAATGTGTTTTATTTCTTCTTATTTTCTCATTATTCTTTTATTTTATTTTTATCTATTATCTTTATCTTATTCTTTTATTTTCACTATTATGACCTCTTACCCTCGATAATGAGGGGATGACCTGAGGCTTGTCCTGAGGGAGGTTAGGTGTTCTTGAATTATTTATTAAAGTTTATTTTATGTTTGTGGTAGATGTGAGTGGAATGCACATGTGTAGTGATTATCCTGTATGAAATGAAACTAAAATATATTTCAATTATTTTATTTTATTTTTTCCCTATATTACATTAATTAGATATTCACATGATGAAGTTGATATGATCAATAGATAAAATAGAATATGATGAATCTAGGTCTTGGAAGATTTCATACTATCAACTGAGGTGTGCCATTAGCCCTAATTATAAGAGGAGGTAAAATTTAAATTTCTTCAAGAATTCAAGACATCACAGCACTAAATAAAAGGATAGTAATTTATAATGATATTTTATTATTTTATTATCAAAATAAATATAAAAAAATAAAGGATAATAATGATAGAATAAAAAACAAAACTCAGGACTAATTTCTTTCTTTCTAATCACATTATGTTTAGCATTTCAGGTTAGTTTAGTTTAAATTTTCATTATGAATGTCTTTTCATAATTTTAGAAAGTAATAAAAAACCCAAAAAAAATTATCATTGTTTTCATAAAATACTAAAAACAACAAAAAAATAGTTATTAGGTGAATTAAAATTAGCAAGTAAACAAACTAAGAAGATCCTCAAGTGAGACAACCATGGTTAACCAATGTTTTTCACTAGGAAAACATTTATAAATTTTATTTTTCCATGCCCCACGATAGGCATGTGTCAATATTTATAGGTATGTACCTAAGAATAAGTATAATAATGATTAAAAGTATAATAAAATGTCTGAGAATTTTGTAAAAAGATAGAGTGAGTGGTTTACAAGAAATTACATTCCTATCTGGATACTACAAGTGGATATGGCTCTTACATAAAGGTGCCTAGGGTTACTAACGCTGAAAAGGGAACATTGATCTAGAATATATCATCATCTAGTGCATGAAAACATGCCTTGTTGCACGCCTAATTTAACACTACCAGGGACATGCTCTAGAATTTTAGAAACTCTTTACAAACCATTATGAATGATTTAAATATATGATGACTATGAATAACCTATGATAAACATATGGTGTCATAAATTAAAAAGAATGTGTAATGATTTATATATCCTATAAGTAATTTTTCATGATTATGTGGTTTCAAACTATGAATACTATTACTCACACTATGCTTTTTTGGTTTGAGTGAATGGAAAAAACTAGAAGGAACTGGGTTAACATTGAATGTGATGGATAATTTGTTGATGAGAAACCAAATGGGATGACAACTAGAGTCAAGGATATTATGATTATGCCTAATTAGTTATCATGATATATGATTAACAACATACACCTTAACCAAATCTTGGACTCACCAAAGATGAGAATGATAGATTTTGTTGAGAGTTCAGGTAATAGAAACCATAGAGGAAATAATATTGAATTTATAATATGTTGAGAATGTGGGAAGAATAAATCAATGGAATGTCTCAGAGGGATGGTAATATATTTTGAGTGTGTAAAAGAAGGGTACAAAGCAAGTAATTTTAGAGTAAAATGGAATTTTTGGTTAACATAATGGATGAGGATAATGGTATCCCTAAGATATCATTGATAGTTGAATTTTTAAAATGTGGAAAGTATTTTCCTTATGCAAATTGATGTATTAAGGGGAAAGCTCATGAAGAGAATTGGTAAGGTTATATGAGTAATGTTTTTTCGGTTGACAATGAAGGGGGTATGAATGAAATATGAAAGAAAGGAGGTATAAAGGAATAAGATAATGAGTACTAGTTAATGTTTTGATAAGGAAGTGGGATGATTGAAGTATTTATGTATTGGAATTCAAGAATTATTAAATATATAAGGATTGTTCAGTATAAGTCTTTCATTAAGGATTTGAAAGATTGTGTTGAATGGTGCTGATAACCTAGAAACGTGATTTAATAGCATGGTGATATTAATAGAAAACACATGATTAATGGAAAGATAACCCTTAATATATTCCTAGTAATGATGTTGGGATAAATATATGATTGATATAAATATAGTAAATTAGATAGTATTAATGACCTTAGAACTAATTAATGATGTGTAGAAAAAGTGGTTTATGTTTTCATTGATGGAGTTTATAGCATTGTTAGATTTATGGAATATATGTAATAATATGTGGTTTTTTTAGGAAGGAATAAGTGTGTATGTTTTCATTAAAAATTTTTTGTTATTACCATGATATGAATAAGGTATTCACATATTTGGTATGTGAAAATCAATAGAAACTTTATGATATTTGGGGGATTAATGTTAAGTTTATTTTTATAAATTTTGTTACCTTCTTTGTAAATTTTTAATTTTGAAAGGGTTATAAGGTTAACCATTTATGGAATAGTTTAAGTTGAACTTTGGACAAGGTTTTATAGATTAATGTATTATTTCACCATATGAAGATTTATGCATAACCTACGCTAACTATTTTTTTGTGATGATAACTAGGGATAGACATAATGACTTATCATTCTATTATGGATCTTATGATCTGATTAGTTCTTCAAGCATAACAAATTCACCTTCATTTCTTGGAGTAATATATGAAGTGGAAATTGATCAAGGCACAACCAATGGGTGAGATTTTTCTTTTTAAATGGAACAAAATCAAGTAAGTATATATTCTCATGAAAATTACCCAACATTAGGAAAATGATCTTAAAATAAAAAATTTATTATTATCATCATTTTTGAAGATATCAATGACCTTTTAACACCTCTTTGATTTATGGATTTGTGGTCTTTAACTTTATCTTGACTATGTTCTCTATCACTATCCATTAGTATTTGGGTGTTAGTTTTCTCTTCTATATCCTTGTTTTCACTTCCCACAAATGTTCTCCTATGTGTAAACCTAGTTATGAGTTACTTTATGTTACCTTTATATCTCCAACTTTCCCTTTTAAAGGTTAGTTTTATTAGTAATTTGTACGATGAGGGTTTTTATGAAGGAATTTTCAAATTTTAAACCTTTGTTGACCAAGATAAATTTTGAGGGTGATATTCATTTTAAGAGGGGTAGAATGTAACATCCCAGGATTTTATAAAATAATTTTTTTCAAATTAATTTATTTTATTTAGATATATTTCATTATACTCAAAAACTATTTTAGCTTTCATTACACACAAAAATTATTTTCTTCGATAGTGTGTATGACACACAACAACGAGCTTCAACTAACCATGAAATAATATTATTTTAAAAATAGCCATTATAACCTAGCCATTAAATACGTGGGTATGAATAGTATTAACTATTTTATGAAATATAGACATACATTTCATAATAAATATAAATTTAATTATAAATTCTTAGTAAATAATCAATAACTTTTTAGTAAAGTAATTATATTCATAAAAAATATGTTTTCATCAAAATGATTTTAATTACCTTTTATGAGAAAATATTATAATTAATTTATAAATATTTTATAAAATTTATTTTGATAAAATGAACTTCATTTTTTAAATGATCATATCAAAATTAAATTACAGTGAAATTTTTAGATTTTTTAGAACATATTTATTTTTTATTGAATAGTGAAAAATACTAATTTTTGTAAAACTGTCATTTCTTTTCAATAAATTTAGTAATTTAAATTCGCCATTATTCAATAAATTAAAATAATTATTCTTTATTTATATTTAATACACTTATTTTATTTTTAATCAACTCTATATTAGTTTTTTGTATAAGTTTATTTTTGGGTTAAAAAAGGGGGGGTTTCTAAAAATTGTTTTAATTTACATAATGTTTATCCATTTTAATTAATTAAAATAATAACTAATGTGGAATATTTTAAACGAAATTTAAATATTATAAATCAATAAATTTTAATTTATTTTCATATAATAATTATTATTAGACATAGATTTGATATAAAATCATCATGTTCTTGAAAAATATACTTCTCGAAAACACCCTTTTTTGTCGCGTTTATGGGTTTTGTTTTAAATTTATTTTTTCCCAATTTTATAAAATTTATTTTAAAAAATAAAATTAATTTTTGAAATCATCATGTAAAAATTATTTTAGGTATAATTATTGATAATTTTCTGAAAATATTCATTTTTTTATGAATAGTAAAAAATACTGAATTTTAATTGAAAATTTCCTTTTCGTTTAAATTATTTATAAAGTTAAATTATATTTTAAATTGGTTTTAAAGTAATATTATTTTAATTATATATATATTAATAAAATTTAGTTCATTAGAATTAATTTCATATTGAAATTGGACATAAAAACTTTGTAAACTTTGAACATTTCTTCTTTGAAAACTCACTTTCTCGCTGCGTCTGCAGGATTGATTTTCAATTAAATTTTTCTAATTATGTGTATTTAATTTGGAAATATGGAATAAATATTTTAAAAAATTATAATTTATATTATCTAATAATTTTAACTTAATTTTTTTACCAAAATTAATAGTGAACATAGTAAAAATTAATTACCATGGTTATGGTAAAAATGAATTTATCGGGGGTTAAACTAAAAAGATAAGGATTAAAATGACCTAAACACTTTTATGAAACAAAATTTATGGAAATATTTATACCATATAATTTATAATTATAGTTAGTACTTTATATTTTATCCTTTTTTATGATAAAAACGTTGGTACACCTTTTTCTTTTCAAAAAATTACAAGTGTGTCACTCTCCTCACTTATAAAAGGTGACCCCCTCTTCTCTCTTATTCACAACTAAAAATCCTTTTGTTTCATAAAATACCTGCCCAAATAACTTTCCAAATTTCCTTATATCATCCTAGAAGCCTTATTTTGGGAGTAAATACAACTTAGAAAGGATTTTGGTGAAAACCAAAGGAGTTTACCCAAAGAAGAGGTAAAGTTCTTCAATGAGAATTTTTATTTTATTTCTTCCTCCAACACCTTAAATTATTATTAAAAATTATGATATATTAAATTAATTATCTTCCATATAATTATATTTTTTTTATGTTAAATTAATTACCTTCAACCATATCCACTTCCATCAAATGGGTTCTGAATTCATTGTTTGTGTGTACGGCGGACTACCGCCTCGCGAACCGATGTCATTCATTTTCCATTATCACCTCCCACAGTTGGGTATAATGATGGATATAAAGTATATATATTACATTTATAATATAATTATACCTCTAGAGTCTTTATATAAAATATAAATTTTTAATTTCAATTTTGTAGGGGATACGATAACGTCACTCGTGTGTACGGCAGATTACCGCATCACGAAGCGATTCGATTCATTTTCACTATATCTTTACATGGAAGATAATAAGGATAAATTTATTGAATATATGTGATATAAATGAAATAATAATTATATTAATTAAATATTTATCATTATTAAAAGATAATATATATTTTTATTTCTCACCTTTTCACTCACTGAAAGATGATAACGTCACTCAAGTACGTGTGGACTATCAGCTTCACAAAGTGATGTGACTCTTTATTTTCATAACCACACCACATGGATGATATGTATAAGTATATTTAAATAAATAATATTTTATTTATGATATTATTATAATAATTTAAAGATAAAATATTACTTACCTCTTTTCCATAATGATTGTTGAAAAATAGAAACGTTACTTATGCTTACGTACGACCTATCGTCTTTATGATCGTAACATATGTCATTTCTCAAAACCATCTTTCATGATTCGTCTTAAAATTATAATTGTTGTATAAATATGATAATTATGTCAATATTATTATTCTATATGTTATTTAATCATGATCAAAGTAAGAGGCCCAAAAATAACAAATCAAAATATATAATAAAAAAAAAGTGGTTATTACCCAAAACGTGGATTTATCATTGAATTTTTAATAAATGGCTAATAAAATGACATAATTAAAACATATATGGCATGATATATAAGTATGGTTCTTTAATAAATGTATAATAAACTTATATTTATTATAAATTAGGTTTTAACATGTACAAATCAAGTCAAGACTTATGGTAAGGTATTTATTGTCTCTATTTTATTTCTGGGAGACATATGCAAATTGTAACACCCCAAGATTTCATAGTACGTTATTTATTTAAATTAACTTAATAAATTATATTGCACTCAACACCGAATTTTCTTGCGTTATACACAATATTGAGTTTCAACAAAACAACACATTAGTATTATAATTATTTAAATGATATATTTATTAATCAATTAAATATTGTAATATAAATAGTAAAAAATAAATTTTTAATGTTATTTATAATGTTTTCAAATAAATAAAACATATTTATAATGAAATTTTTAATTTTTGTTAAATTAGTTATATATTTAGAAAAACTATTTTCTTAAAAGAACTACTTTTTATATCCTTTTGTGAACAATAATAAAATTAATTTTAGACACTCCTAAAAATTAAATTTGGTAAAATAGACTTCATTTTTGAATTCAGAAAATCAAAATTATCTTAGGGTCAATTTTTGGTATTTTTTTAAAACATTCAATTTCTGATGAATAGTGAAAAATACTGCATAGTACATAAAAACCGTCTTTTTCATTTAAATAATTATTTTTAATTAAAATTTACATTAAAGTCAAAATAGATACACAATACATATATTAGTCCAACTTAATTCATTTGAGTCACTTTATAATAAGATTGGATATATAAAATTTATTGAACTTTTTAACGTCTTTTACCTACCTTCTAGACATATTTACACATTTGCATAAAACATAATTTTACCACTTCTTTGAATTGAATTTCAAAAATCCGATAGACACGGTTTTCGTCAGTAAGTAAAATGTGGTTCAATAGAATGAAAATAATTGTTGGTCGGAGTAGATGACTCAAGAAGGGGGTGAATTGAGTATCTATAAAAATTTCTGTTAAAAAGGGTTCTTTACAAAATAATATCCCACTATGAAAATAAACACAAAGTCAATTTGTAGTGAATTTATAAAAGTCTTGAAGGTTCAATTTGGTTCTCTGAAGATTGATTAGTTCTCAGCTTTCCCAATCTAAAGATTAGTAAAACTTTTGAAACAAACCAACTGATTCAAAATAGATATAAACACTTGCTAAACTAACTATCAAAGTTCAGTTTATCTTAATGCCAGAAATACATAACAGATAGAAAATAACAGCACAGCGGATAAAACAAGAGGTTCAGTCTCAAGCAGAGACTTATTCCTATCCACTTAGTGATCACCTGCCACTAAGAAGTCTATATTAATAAACTTTTTATCCACACCCTAGATTGGGGTTCACAATAGCACATAGGCTGTCCAGGTCACACTTGACCTCTACCATAGTTATTCGTGGGAAAAAAATAAACAGATCTCACAGGTTCTCTTCCATAGTTCTACATGGGATACAAGTGTAACAAATTATTGAGAGTGAGGATATTTTTTTATCCTCTAGTTTATATTAGGAGATAGTGTGTGATATTCAAACAAATATATACACTACTCAAAATAGTAATGATAAGAACACAACAGAGTTATAAACGAGAATAGGGTTTAGAGTTCTTTTTGTGTTGTGCATTAATGCTCTGGATTCAAAGGATGTTGAGGAAATGTTATTCGAGTCCTTTTCTGAAAGTTAGCTTCAGAACAGAGTGTCGCAGTTTCTTGTGAAAGTGTTCAGCTCTTCTTTGTGAGGATGTTCAACAAGCTCTAGTAGGTTGTTTCTAGGTGAGCCCAAGCTTCGAGTTTTTCTCTTTTTCAATATTCTGAGTTCGTATAGTCTATATTTAAGTGTGTTCTCCAAGATCTATATGTATCTGTATATCTTTGTGTCTCCGTCATCATTGAGCTCTCATTGAAGTCCTTTTATACTTCAAGGTCTACTAGGAATAAAGATCTCCACACGTGCATGTACCTCGTACTGTCAATGGATAGTCCTATAGACAAAATTAAATAATGTCAGAAATATTAATTTATCTAAATATAACCACTATAAATAAATTTGAATTAATAAAATTGAAACAGTTATTTATGACTATCAGTGATTCATCTTCGGTGTGTTGTCTTCGGTTTGGTAACATCTGTCTGTCAACTTCGGTGTGTCGACTTTAGTGTGTCATCTTCAGTGTTTCGACTTCGGTGTGTCATCTTTGGTGTGTCAACTTCGGTGTGTCGAGCATCAGTGTGTCGACTTCGGTGTGTCGACTTCGGTGTTTCAAACATCGGTCTGTCAACTTCGGTGTGTCGACTTCAGTCTGTCAATCTTCGGTGTGTTGGACATCTGTCTGTCAACTTCGGTGTGTCGACTTCGGTCTGTCATCTTCAGTGTGTCGAATTCGGTCTTCCAGTCTTTGGTGTGTCAAGGAATCAAAAAGATTATGAAGTTTCTATCTTACACAAATCATTACAAGACTAATTTTTATCCAAAAGTACATACATAAATACACTTGTAAACCTATTTATTCATGAATATGGGTTATTGATTTATTTAAGTATATTTTTCTGTATGAAATAATTTATTTAATTAGAGATATTAAAATGGAATGAAATAGTAGAATCTTTATATTGAAATTATTTATTATTATGAAAACTACAAAATAATAGAGGGTCTAACAATAATTTTTGGTGAATAGTAACTTTTGAATTTTATTTACCACGGTTAAAAGTAAATAGGGTAATTAAAGGTAAAAATGATATTATAATTACCCCAACACATGTCTTAATTCTATTTTATAAGTTTTTTTCGACCAAAATTAACCTTAGAACAAAAATAAGATCATTTTTGACCCATTTGGATTAGATTAGGACATTTATTATATTTTATTTAAATAAGAGTTAAAATTATTAATTCAAATTTTAATAACTAAAATATTTTTAATATAGGGTTATACATAAGATAAATTCTATTATAAATATTCATTAGAAATATAGAAATATTTCCTTCATCATAGTATTTTATTTATAATTTTTTTACATTAAATAATTAAATTTATTTATGACACAATGATGGTGTAGTAATTACCTAATTAATGAAAGATTAAAATAATTGATATTATAAATATTAAAATAAATGTAAATTGAAACTTTTTATGATATAAACTAATTTTATAGGTGAATATGGTATGTTAGTATTGATTTAATGTATTTTATTAAAAGGAATCAAGTTGTTATGACTTTCACAAAAAACAAATACTAAATAGTGTCAAAATTGACATGAATGGGTTTTTAAAAAAAATACGATTTTATTAAATGATATAATATTCTTAAAAATATAAGATTTGGCCAAATGACTTAAATAATGTTATATATTTCATTAATTAACCACTTTAGATTCTCTTGGAATTTTATAGTAACTATATTAACCATGTAGTATAAAAAACAAAAAGACATGGTAAAAGTTAAACTATTTAACTAAGGGTTACGTCTAAAAGATAAGGTTAATATGGTGACCTAGACATGTATAAAAACTTTTTTTTAGATTATTTCTACCAATATCCACCTTATCCTCTAAATAAATCCATTTGGATCTATTATAAAACGAAAATAAATTTATAATAAATTAATATTTCTGGCTTTTCCTGAAGTTCCCATCACCACTCTTATAAAAGGGTACTTCCTCTTCTCTTAAATTCACACCTCCAAAGCCATTTGTCTCAACCAAACCCTGATAAAATAACCTCCCATATACCATAAATTAATCCTATAGGCCTTACTTTTATTATAAATCCAACCTAAGGAGCCCTTTTTTCAAATCAAAAGGAAACACTCAAAGAAGAGGTAATTATTTCATCACCTCTTTCAAAGTTCTTTTCTTCTTATACTTCCTCTTTATTTGTTGTTTCCATACTGAAATAATAACTCTATTACCTTATAAATACTTATATGTTATTATAAATATGGTACAACCATATTCATTATTTTTTTCATCCTATGAATGACAAGGTCATCATACATGTGTGCGTATGGCTTACCGTCTCCACGTCATGGTTTAGTTTGTTATTCAACACTTCATTATTTGTATTGGAATAATAATGAGTATAATTTATGTAAATAATAAATATAACATGTTAATTATTCTTTATATATAATATATCATCCAATTACATATGATTTCACCATAAATATAATGATATTGTCGCTTGTGCGCACGTACGGATTATCGTCTCCACGACGCGATGACATTCATCTTCAACGATCACCATTCAAGAATATTTATAAAAATATATATATTGATTGAGTATGATATATATTAAATAATAATTATAATAGAATAATATATATTTATGTAGTTAAATATATATCATTTACTTCCATACTATACGATAAGAAAATGGAAACAACATTCATGCATACGTACGGACTACCGTCTCCATGAGTGGTGTTTCCATTTCATATATCTATCTATTATACATATTTATATTCTGAATATATATTATATATAAATAATTTTTTATATTATGGAAGTATTTAAATCATGATCTAAGTGATACAATCAAGAATAACAAGTTAAAACACATATGATAAAGAAATCAATTATTACCCGAAATGTTACTTTAACATGGAAATTATTATTAAATGGGTAGTATAAAGTCATAAATTAATCATGTATGATATCATAAATATGAATATGGTTCTTTTATAGTTTAGTAACATACTATGGTCATTATATAGGAGGTTAAACATACCCTTGACTAAAGGAAAGTACAAGGTAAGAGTTAATTCCTCAATCTCATTATTATCTGAGATTTTTTATGTGTACGTATTTATTGGGAAATATTTATCATCCATGTCCATGTTTAATAAAAAAAATAAAAATGAATCTTTTAAGGTTTTATGGATGGGTATCCTTAACTAGATCATCATTTTAAATGTTTTAAAGATTTATTTTTCTAAATCTATTTAATTAAAGTCCATACTTTCAAAAATATTTTAAGGATTTATTTATATGGACATGATTTCTTTAAAATGTTAATTAATTTCAAAAGATTCAAAGTGGTATGGGACACTTTGATTCAAAAATCTATTTTAAATGATTTCCTTTATAAATTGTGTAACTTTTAAATGATTTCAGGAAAATGGATATTTCTCTCAAAGAGTTTTACTAATAATTTTCAACTATGCCAACATACTTTACTAGATATTATTCTTGATTGAGGTTGGTTTATTATAATACAATATTTCATATTGTATTGAATGATTTATGATATTTTTTACTATGGATGTGATATTTTTATACCATTTATGGTTTATGGTTAAGGTATCAAAATTTCATATGCTAGTTTTAATACAAATGATTATGTTATGTTTCACCCTTTTCATATGAGGAATGAATTGGACTTAGTAAGTGACAGGCAGGGCCTGCTATAGCCCCTCGATTCATTGGTAGGTTTCATGAGACAAACTAGTGTCTTAGCATAAGGCCTTGACAAAATTTATATTTAGGGTCTTGGAACGAGGCCTTGACTTTGTGGTTAAGATGTCCGGCATTATGCATTCCATCATTATGAGATTAGTTATTGATGTTACATGTGATTATTAGACTAGTATAATATCCATGTGAATAAGTAAATAGAATTATTTGATTTATATTTTCCATATTATGCTGAAGTTTATGTTTAAAGGGCTTTTGTTTCAATTTTATACCTTTCCATAAAAGTTTATGATTATTTACGATAGATTTTTCTATATTGTTTATCCTTACTGAGCATCTAATATCACCCCTTTCAAATGTTTTATTTTCCCAGGATTCCAAGAAGTGATTTATGATTGATATGTAGGGTTAAGATAGGGTAATAATGTCATCCTAAAAGGATTATGTATGTTGTATTTTATGTTATAAATTTTAATGTTAAGTTCTTGTATGTAATCTATTTTCCAAGACTTATAAACTAATCGGTCCTTCGAGACTTTATTCCTTGTAATCATTTCAATGTATTAAAATAATTCATCAGATCTGGGATTCTAGGGTCGGGGCGTTACAGTAGGTATCCGAGGAATTTTAGTAATAACCTTGGAAACTAGATTTAGATAAACTCTGATTAGGGAACATTACCTTATGATAGAATTTGAGGATTAGTATAGAAGAACATCTGAGAATTTTGATAATGTAGATATTATGTGGGTATTCTAAGAAATACATCCCTTTATTAATACTACAAGTGGACATGGTTCTAGCACAGATGTACCTATGGGTGAAAACTATGATAAGGTGTTCTAGGCCTGACTCAGGTTAACCTGGTACACGATAGCGGGACTTACTGTGCACCTAGTTTGACACTCCTGGGGGATATGCTTAGGATAACTCATATTTTCTTTACAAACCATTATGAAGGATTTATGAGTAAATATATCCTCAAAGGAACCATATTTATGATTATGGATTACATATGCATAAATATTTAAATTTATGTTAATTATTTTACTTGTTTGGAATTATGAATTATGATTCATAACCTACTCTAGTGTATGCCATTGTTTAGAAATGGTTCCTAGTGGAAGAAATAGAAATCGTATCAATGAACATAATCCATGTAGGGATTTCCCTCCTATGAGAGATAATGATAGTGGATCTAGTGACACAACTGGTACTGAACAGCTTATAAATGTACTGGGATAGCTGACTCGGGTTATTAATAATAATCTTACCCATATGGAGAATCCTGATCCACAACGCAGAGGATCAATGTTAAACTGCTTCATGAGACAACATAATCCAACATTAAATGGGAATACAAATACTTTTGTAGTTGATCAGTGAATAATTTCCTTAGATAAAATATTTCTTACTTTGGGAAGTAATGAAAGGGAAAAGGTTTTCATGGTAGTTTATCATCTCTTAGGAGATGTGAATCAATGGTGGTCATTAATTCATAACACAAAGGAGGATAATAAAGTGGGAAATATAGAATGGATAGAGTTTAAAGAATTTTTTCTAGATAAATACTTTCCTCGTGAATAGCGAGCTGATATGGAAATACAATTTCTGGGCCTAAGGCAGAAGGAGGATGAGAATATTGAAAAGTATGAGGCTAACTTCAAAAGATTATAGAGGCATGATACAGACTAAATATATAACCCAATAAGTAAGATTGTTCTATTATTTTATGGGTTAAAACCTTTCCTCTGATAGTAATTAATCTCACAAACATTCTCATCGTATGAATATATAGTCTTGTGTGATATCAATATAGAAAATGAATTCTCTAAGTCTTATGAAATTAAATTGAAGCAAGAGAATAAGACAAAAGTGGAGAAAGATATGGATAAATGTAAAGGGAAAGAAGGATTTTACCATATGTGAAAATTGTGGAAAGAATCACCATGGTAAGTGCTTGAAAGGACTGGGTGTTTGTTATAATTATGGAGAAAATGGTCATCATGAAAAAAAATCAAAGGGAATAAATAAAAGACTAATATTAAGTGTTTCAAATGTAGTGAAATGGAGAATTACGCAAATAAATTTCCTAAGCATCAAGGAAATATAGCTCAGAAGAATCAAATGGATCAAGGTCAAGCATAAGTTGTTACTATAGTCGACGTGGAATAATTAATGTATTTGTGTTTCTAGATTGAATAATTATGTATTTTGAGTGTTGTATCAACGATATACTAGTTATATGAACTATGGAAATAAATAAGGACTATAATGCAATACTATTTCATTATGGATTTGAGATTGTATGGTACTAAAAAAAGTGACTCAATAGCAAGTTAAATTTTTTTTGGAAAATACATGGTTAAGGGAAAGATAAACCTTAATATGTTCCTGATATTGTGGTAGTGATTTTGGAATAAGAGATGATGGATTTTGATAAATTATATTTCATTTTCTTGACCACCTTGGAACTAATTAATTGTTTTTTTATTCTGTAATTGTTGGACTTTACAATATTTTTGGATTTAAGGAGTCTATCTGGTCTTCTATAAGGAATGAGGGAGCATGAGTGTATTCAATAAGGTTTTATAGTAATTTAGGGTGTTACCATGTTTTATGAGAATACATGATGAAGGTAGTTTCATGTTATTATGTGGAAAAAATGCATCTTCATTATGTTTACCCCACATTTAATTTTTTTGGACTGTGAGTTTGGACACAAGTATTTTGGATAAGTCTAAAGGTTGGAGTGGAGTAAGTTAAGAACTTGATATTTTGTTTGAGGTTAAAGTATAATTTATTGGATACTTTGACCTAACCTTTGGGTTTTTAGTAAACATATAGAGGATTAAGGAAATACTTGTGGGACATATGATTTATAAAATGTGTTTTAGGAATAAAAAAATAATAATTTTGAACATTAATTTCCTAGTGTAAGGTATGAAGTGAAAATATATCTAAGCACAACCAAATGATGAGATTATGATTATGATAGGTAATGAAATCAAGTATGTTTTCTTGATTTCTTATCTTGATAGTAAATTAATCCCTCCTATTCAAAAAAAAGTATCTAAAAAAATGTGTTATCTTGATACCTTATTTTTTTTTGAACCAATGATACTTTAAATCATCATAGATTTATGGCTTTGAGGCCCTCAATTTTCCATTAATTGCTTACTTGTTTGTGATTGATGACCTCAATCACTCCCTATAAATATTTACATTTTTTCCTCCAATTATGTGTCTCTAATTGTCACCAATTTTCTCCTATTAAAAATCCTAATTTGGTGGTGACTTTTTCATTTCTCTTTCCCTCTTATTAAGACTAAATTTTATTAACCCTATTTCTGATGTGGGTTTTCCACAAAGATATTTTCTATTTTCAAACTTTTATTTTCGAAGAACAATTTCAAATTGAGAGGACGCAATTTATTGAAGGAGGGGAGAATGTAACACCACAAGATTTCATAGTACATTGTCTATTTAAAGTAATTTAATAGCTTATATCGCATGCAACACCGACTTGGCTTGCGTTATACACAAGATTGAATTTCTAAGAAACAACATATTAGTATTATAATTATTTAAATAATATATTTATTTATCAATTAAATAATATAATATGAATAGTAAAAAATAAATATTAAATTTTATTTATAATGTTTTCAAATAAATAAAACATATTTATAATGAAATGTTTAAGTTTTGTTAAATTAGTTATATATTTAGAAAAACTATTTTCTTAAAAGAACTACTTTTTATATCCTTTTTGTGAATAATAATAAAATTAATTTTAGACACTACTAAAAATTGAATTTGGTAAAATAGACTTCATTTTTGAATTCATAATATCAAAATTGTCTTAGGGTCAATTTTTTGTATTTTTCTGAAAACATTCAATTTTCGATGAATAGTGAAAATATTGCATAGTACATAAAAACCGATTTTTTCATTTAAATAATTATTTTTAATTAAAATTTATCTTAAAGTCAAAATAGATACATAATACATTTATTAGTCCAATTTAATTCATTTTAGTCATTTTATAATAAGATTGGATATATAAAATTTTATTGAACTTCTTAACGTCTTTTAACCACCTTCTAGACACATTTGCAAATTTGCATAAAACGTAATTTTACCGCTTTTGTGACTTTAATTTCAAAAATAATATAGTCATGGTTTTCATCAGTAAGTAAAATGTGGTTCAATAGGATGAAAATAATATTTTGTGAATAGTAACTTTTGAATTTTATTTACCGCAGTTAAAAGTAAATATGGTAATTAAAGATAAAAATAATATTATAATTACCACAACACATGTCATTATTCTATTGGATAAGTTTTTTTAGACCAAAATAAACCTTAGGACAAAAATAATATCCTTTTTGACCCATTTGGATTAGATTAGGACATTTATTATATTTTATTTAAAGAAGAGTTAAAAGTGTTAAATTCAATTTTTAATAACTAAACCATTTTTAATATAGGGTTATGCATAAGATAAATCAGACTATAAATATTAATTATAAATATATAAATATTTAATACATCATAGTATTTTATTTATAATTTTGAGACATTAAATAATTAAATTTATTTATGACACAATGATGATGCATTAATCACCTTATTAATGAAAGATTAAAATAATTGATATTATAAATATTAAAATAAATGTAAATTGAAAATTTTTATGCCATCCACGAATTTTCTAGGTGAATATTACATGTTATAATTTATTCAATGTATTTTATTTGAAGGAATCAATTTTTATGACTTTCACAAAAAAAACAAATACTAAATAGTGTCAAAATTGACATAAATGGTTTTTTAAAACAAATAATATTTTATTAAATGATATAATATTACTAAAATTTTAATATTAGGATAAATGACTTAAATAATTTTATATATATCATTAATGAACCACTTGAGGTTCTCTTGGAATTTTATAGTAACTATATTAACCATGTAGTATAAAAATACAAGAAGACATGGTAAATGTTAAACTATTTAACTAAGGGTTAAGTCTAAAAGATAAGGTTAATATGGTGACCTAAACATGTCTAAAACCTATTGGTTGAGAGGATTTATACCCATCACCACCTTATCCTATAAATAAATTCATTTGGAGCTATTAGAAACCGAAAATAAATTTATAATAAATTAATATTTTAAGCTTTTCCTAAAGTGCCCCTCACCTCTCTTATAAAATGGTACTTCCCCTTCTCTTAAATTCATACCTCAAAATCCATTTGTATTGACCAAACCCTACTCAAATATCCTCCCAAATACGCTCAATTCATCCTATATTCCTTAATTTGATCATAAATTCAACTTAAGGAGCCCTTTTGTTCAAATCAAAAAGAAACACCCAAAGAATAGGTAATTATTTCATCACCTCTTTCAAAGTTCTTTTCTTCTTCTACTTCCCCTTTATTCATTATTTCCATACTAAAATAAAAACCCTAGTACCTTATACATAATTATATGTTATAATAAATAATTTACAACTATATTCATTATTCTATCCATTCTATGAATGAAAAATTCACCATACGTGCGTACGTACGGCTTACCGTCTCCACGACGTGGTGTAGTTTGTTATTCAACACTTCATTATTTGGATGGGTATAATAATGAGTATAATTGATGTAAATAATAAATATAACATGTTAATGATTATTTATATATAATATAAGATCCAATTACATATGATTTCACCATCAATAGAATGATATTGTCGCTCGTGCGTACGTACGGATTGCCATCTCCACGACGGGATGAGATTCATCTTCAATGATCACCATTCAAGAATATTTATAAAAATATACATATTGATTGAGTATGAGATATATGAAATAATAATTCAACTGGAATAATATATATTTATATAGTTAAATATATGTCATTTACTTACTTCTATACTATACGATAAGAAAAAGGAAACAACGTTCATGCGTTTGTACGGACTACCGTCTCCATGAACGGTGTTTCCATTTCATATATCTATCTATTATACATATTTATATTCTAAATATATATGATATATCAATCATGTTTTATATTCTGGAAGTATTTAAATCACAATCTAATTGATACAATCAAGAATAACAAGTTAAAACACATACGATAAAGAAAGCGATTATTACCTGAAATGGTACTTTAACATGGAAATTGTTATTAAATGGGTAGTATAAAGTCATAAATTAATCATGTATGATATCATAAATTTTAAAATGGTTTTGGTTCTGGTATATTTTAATAACATACTATGGTCATTATACAGGTGGTTAAACGTACCCTCGACTAAAGGAAAGTACAAGGTAATGGTTAATTCCTCAATCTCATTATTATTCGAGATTGTTTATGTGTAAGTATTTACGGGGAAATATTTATCATCCATGTCAATGTTTCAAAAAAATGTTTTCAAAAGGAATATTTTAAGGTTTTATGGAAGGTTATCTTTAACTATATCATCATTTTAAATGTTTTAAAGATTTATTTTTCTAAATCTATTTAATTAATGTCCATACTTTAAAAATGATTTTAAGGATTTATTTATATGGACATGATTGTTTTAAAATGTTAATTCCTTTAAAAAGTTTAAAAGTTGTATGGAACACTTTGATTCAAAAATATCTTTTAAATTATTTCCTTTATATATTGTGTAACTTTTAAATGATTTCATGAAAAGGGATGTTTCTCTTGAAGAGTTTTACTGATCATTTTCAACAATGTCAACATCCTTTTCTGGATATTATTCTTGATTGAGGTTGATTTATTATAATACAATATTCTATATTGTTTTGAATAAGTTATGATATGTTTGACTATGCATGTGCTATTTTTATACCATTTATGGTTTATGGTTAAGGTATCAACATTTCGTATTCTAGTTTTAATAAGAATGATTATGTTATTTTTCACCCTTTTTATAAGAGGAATGCATTAGACTTAGTAATTGATAGGTGGGGCCTGTTATAGCCCCTCGATGCATCGGTAGGTCTCATGAGACAAAATAGTGTCTTATAATAAGGCCTTGACAAATTTTATATTTAGGGTCTTAGCATGAGACCTTGACTTTGTGGTTAAGATGTCTGAAATTATGCATTCCATCATTATAAGATTAGTTATTGATGTTACATGTGATTATTCAACTAGTAGAATATCCATGTGAATAAGTAAATGGAATTATTTGATTTATTTTTTCCATATTATGCTGACGTTTAGGTTTAAAGGTCTTGTGTTTCAATTTTATACCTTGCCATAAAAGTTTATGATTATTTATGATATATTCTTCTATATTTTTTATCCTTACTGAGCATCTGATCTCACCACTTTAAAAAAATTTATTTTCATAGGATGCCAAGAAGTGATTTATGATTGATATGTAGGGTTAAGCTAGGGGAATAATTTCATCCTCAAAGGATTATCTATTTTTTATTTTATTTTATAAATTTTAATGTTAAGTTCTTGTATGTAATCTATTTTCCAAGACTGCTAAACTAATCAGTCCTTTGGGGCTTGATTCCTTGTAATCATTCCAATGTATTAAAATAATGCATTGGCTCTGGGATTCTGGGGTCGAGGCGTTACAAAAATTAACCACTTTTTTATTTTGTGTAATATATATACTACCCCTTTTAAATTTTATATCATTAATATGCATATTTTCATGATATTTAAATTTTTATTTAATTTTATGATTTTTTGGTCCTTAAGATTCAAAATATTACTAAAGCGGTAAGGGATTTATAGCCTCTATTTTATTTCTGGGATACTTATGCCATATTCACCACTCATTTATTTTTTTTTTGTGTATATATTGCCCCTTTGACATGATATATCATGAATATACTTATTTTCATTATATTTAATGTTTCATTTTATGTTTTTATTTATTGGTTCTTATGATCCAAAATATTTATAAAATGGTAAGTGATTTCTATCTCACTTTTATTTTCTGTGAGACACAAGCCATATTCACCGCGTATTTCTTTTATGTGGTGTATATCCTACCCATTAATGTATTTTATTATTATTATCCTTAAAATTATTTGGATTTACATATTCATTTGAGTATATATCTTTTATGGGGATTACAATTCAAAGTTATCAAAGTGGTAAAGATTTTATGTTACAATCTCATCATTTAACAGGATTGTTTATGATTATGTTTCTGATGATGAAATATTATGATCCATCACTCAATAAACTCATGAATTTTATTCTATTATGGTTATTTTGTTATAATACATGTTTTCCCTTCATTTTACTCTCTTTATGTACTCAAGATTTCAAAATAATTTTTTTTAAGAAGAATCCTATTTATTTCTCTCTTCGATCGAAAACCCTTTTTCTTCAAAAACCATGTTTTTTTTAAATTTTTTCAAAAATATTTTTAACATTTTTAAAATTATTTATTAAATCCATTTTTACTCATTTTTAGTTTATTTAAAAATAATTCTAAAGGAATATTCATGTTGTTTTCCAAAAAAAATTGTTTAGCTTTTACAAAAAATGTGAAAGAAATCTTTGTTTTAACGTGTATGGAATGAATGTATTTTCCCACTATCATGACCATTATTTTATTTGAAACTTAATTTATAAGATTTAAAGGTTATTTTAAAATAAAATTATTTTTAAAATGTTTTATGTTTTAAAAAATCAATGTGGAAATCCTATTTTCCTCAAAAATGTTCCAAGTGATCTTTCAAAATCATTTTCTATATAAGATGACATCCTTTGATGTTGTTTACACTTTACTAGGGACACGATCCAAGGATAAAATTATTATTATTTACATAAATTTTTTACCTTTATTATAAAAAGATGTTTATAAAAACAATATATTTTCCATGTGTTATGTTATGATAAAATGATGAAATGATGATGAGACTGTTTCTTTTTGATGAGTTATTCTATGATAAAATGTTTTATGAAACCCATTTATTTTCATAGGTTCTGATATGATGAATGTTCTATGTTCTTATGGAATAAAAATTATGTATTATGTGATGTGTGGGACCTATATCTCTCTCTAATTCATTGAGTAATGATTAATGTTATATGAGCTCAAAGGGTACATGGGAGGTTATCCCAAGCCCGAAAGAGGGTACACGGGAGGTTATCCCAAGACCAAAATAGGGTACATGGGAGGTTATCCCAAGCTCAAAAGAGGGTATATGGGAGATTATTTCAATCCTGAATCATGTTCACTAGTGTTTACCCCAATCATAACATGTTATGAATATCTTGGTGGGTATCCTTGATATAAGATTTTCTATGCTTATTTGTACACCACAAATCTATCTCTTATGCTCATTTTATCCTCTCATGGCTCATGTGCTTTGATTATATTATGATTCATGTATTATAAACTCAAAATATTTATAATGTGACTCAATATTACGATCTTTGATATGCATGGTATGGTCTTCAAATGTTATACTCATGTTCTTATACCCTTATGTTCATTTTATGCTTATATATCTCCCTTATTTACCCTTACTGGGCATTTAATCTCACCCTTTATTATGTTTCTTTTCCCCAAGTTATGAATAAATGTTATAAGTAGGGTATGTCTATGAATAGTACATAGTGGTAAAATCTTTATGGGAGACATTTAATATCTTTCATGAAATAAGAAGTTGGTTTTCCTAGTATCCAAAGGCACTAAACTATTATGGTCCTTAGGCATGTGTTTGTGTAATATAATTAATATTCATCAAAAAGGATTTAATATCCATGTATGAGAAGCTTGGGTTAATACATATTCAATCCCAAATAGTTTTAATAATTTTATTGTTCACTCAATTATATAATCAATATTTGATCAATCAGAATTAAAAGTTGACTTATTAAGGAGAAACCAGATAATTAAGGTAGGGGTTTTAGATCAATTTAAAAGGATTATTTCATAAGAAATTATCTCTCTCAGTTATGGATTAATTAAATCATTTTATTTCAATGTCATTTTAAAACCAATAACTTCTTATATTCAAGTTCTTTGATTTTATCCAGGCTAATAAAATTCCCTTGGTTATAGAAATTCATAACCTTAGATGCATTAGGTTCGATCTATAAAGAAAATTAAAAATATGAACTATTTTTAATAGCTCAATATATTAAATTTATTTGAATTTCCTCCCTCCACACTTATTTTTATCATAGTTTTGTGAATTAATAAAATTTAATTAAGTTCCAAAACAATTCATAATCTAAACAACCATACATGAATGAGATCGACAATGGAATTTATGAACCCATACTTCTACTCTCAATCCCCCACTCCTTAATAAAACTATCTAGATGTGATAGATGAAAAATACATCACATGTTAAAAATCATCCTAAGAAGTGATCTAGAAGATATCATGACTAAACAGAAAGTGAAAATAATTGAAAAAAAATTACTTGAATTAATAGTTGAAATCACCATAGTATATTACTTGAATGAAATCATATATAAAAGATTGAAAGGGAACCAAATTAAGTTCCAAAAACTAAAATAATTCTTGAATATCTATAAAATACTCAAGAGAACCCCCCCCCCCCTATTTAAAGATAATATGATATCATGAAATGGTAGCATGCGATGTGGTGTGATCCAGCAGGGACCTTAGAAAAGCTTCCAATTTTATCTCCACCATCAAACATTTCATGGAACAAAACATTCCTTCATAAAAAATGGATATATTTTCTCATTAAAACTTTAAATACTATAGAGAATTGTTGTGTTATATCTCTATAAATATTCCATGATCTCTTTCACTATATTTGACTCCAGACATGTCATGCTGATAAAGAACTTGGCCATGGTCGTGACTCCTTAACTCTTCAATCCCTCATCCTACTTCTCCAGCATACAATGTGATCACCATTGGTCATAGTGCAATATCATGTATTATTATTCCAAGCACTCCTCCTAAAATCTAATCATGTAACAACTCCAATCTTTGTTGCATGACACAAAAATTATTATCTAATGATTAAGTGCAATATCTTATATGTTTATAGGGGGTTTATAGAAAAATATTATATTTATCCGTAATAAATCTTATAGAAGAGTCACTATAGAGGACTTATCCAAATTTATAATCCTCTAGTGATGACGCAAATGGAATCCATGATATAAAAGACTCTTATAAACTATCTTCCTTCAGGGTAACTCTTATGAAACAACCCCTCAGGGCACAACATCATTTGAAATAGTGTGTAGACATCATATGTATCCACTAGATTCAGATCCAAATCAATTTCCAAAAAAAATATACAGAAATAATATCTTAAATACTCAAGGAACCATGGTCTAGTACATTTTTATTTTATTCCTCCTCTAAGAAAAACTTTATTCTTGTGCATTGAACTCTTACAAGGGACTTTTAGGATCTTTAATTTTTCATCCATGCTGAAATTCATGTTTCATGACAAGAATCAATTATAAATCCAACAATTTTCATCCACTAAAAACCCCCTCATGAAACATATCTTTAGGTCACAGTTCTAGACTTTGGGATATATTGGATTTACTCTATCTTCACCCCAATCATGACATAAACATGTTTATCACATAACAAAAATTTTAAAACTTCCATAATTTCTCCAAAGGATCCACTAGCTCTTTTTTTCTTCAATACTCTAATAAAATATCAAAGTGACACGAGGTTAGGAAGTATTATTTCCAAAAATTCAGAAAAAACTATGCTAAAAACACATGCTCAATTTATAAGTATCAATATTATCATAAGGGATTGATATATGAGTAAAAATAATTATGAAACCAGTGAGTGTGTGTTTCATCCACAAAAATGGAGTGAAAAAACTTCCAACTACAACATATTATACTTCAATAGTAGAAAATGAAATCAAATGTTTATTATTATTAGACCAAGAAAATGAAAAGTTTCAAAAGTAATTTTTTTATCCATTATATGAACTCTGAAATCAGTATCATGATACTCTTAAGAATAAGCTCATATCCAGAAGAATAAAATAGTCTAAGTTCTGAAATTACATTCAGGTAATGAAAGATCCATTTAATTTCCTTAATATTGGACTCTTTTGTATTAGCTTAAAATTTTGCACAAAAGACTACAGAGTAAATAATGTTCTGTTAACTGGTTTTCAAATAAAGTAAACTTCTAATCATTCCTCTAAATAATTTTTTTTATCAAATGGTTTCCTAGATTTGTCAAGTTCAAATTTACCTAAGTTACCTACTAGAGTAATTATACTATAATTATTATCAAAACCAAAATGATTAAGTAAATATTTTATATACTTATACTAAATTAAAATAGGTCCTTCCAGTTTATAAGTAATCTAGAATCCATGAAAGTAGGTAAGTTCACCCATCATACTCATATTAAATTCACTTTTCATAAGTTTTGAAAAAACTATCTATAAGTGTTTTTTGGGTTGAATCAAAAATAATGTCATTGATATAGATTTTTTATGATAATGATTTAGTTAAAAAAATTTGATAAAAAGAGTAGGATCTATAATTACATTAAAAACTCATTTTAAAGTAAAAAATTAGATAATCTATTATACGAGGATCATTGAGCTTCATTATGTCTATAAATCACCATGGTAAGTCTCAAAAAATGTTCTATAAAATTAATACCTTCAAAACCATAAGGTTTTTCAATATAAACTTCCTATGGAATATAATCATTAAGGAAGGAACTATTTAAATCCATTTGAAATAGAGTAAAATTTAGATGATGTATGAAGGATAATAGAATATGGATTGGTTCAATTCTAGCTGCTAAAGAAAAAGTTTCTCCATATTCTATATCATTTTCCTGATCATAATAATTATCAATGGTTCTATCCTTATTCTGAATAATATTTTCATTATAATCACACTCATTACAAAATACTCATTTGAATCCTATAACTATAAGATCATTAGGACACTCAACTAAAGTACAAACCTTGTTTTATTCTAATTTATTAATCTATTCATACATAAAAATTATCCAAAATCTCATCACTTAATTCATCATCTATCATTTTATGTTTAAATTGTGATAAGAAAGAAATATTCTCACAGTCATTTCATAAAGAATTTCAGGTTATGACTGATCGATTGTAATGGCCTGGGTTTTTGGGGTCCATTACTTTGTGAAAATATCAAAGTTGGGTTTTCTGGTCTGGGAATCTCAGTGGTAGGCCTACCGGTAGCCTTATCCTACTAGTATCAGGCCTACCGGTAGCTCGGTCTACCGGTAGCCGTAGCCTACCGGTAGCTCTGTCTACCAGTAGCTCGGTCTATCGGTAGCTGCAGCTACCAGTAGCTCTGTCTACCGGTAGCTCGGTCTACCGGTAGCTGCATCCTACCGGTATCTCGGTCTATCGGTAGCTGCAGCCTACCGGTAGCTCGGTCTACATGTAGTTGCAGCCTACCGGTAGCTCGGTCTACCGGTACCTGCAGCCTACTAGTAGCTCTCAGCTACCGGTGGCTCTCGCCTACCCCCACGGGGTCTTTCCAGTAGCGCTCCTTTTTGGGCGAATTGGGTTTTAAACCCTATTTTGACCCCTTTAAGATTTTTTTAAATCCCGATAATGCCTATAAATGTTTTAATTAAATATTTAATGAATTAACCTGGTGTGTGCGTCGGTTAGACCCCTTTAATAATGTGTGGGGCCGCGTAGTCAACCCACGACCCCTGCTCCTTACGTGGTTTCACGTTCTTATCTCAACTGTCCCCCGCCCTTGTAACTAAAGGGTTCATCGTGGGTTTCTTATTTTCTCGATCACCCTCCGCGAGGAGTACCCTTCATCCAGACGAGCTGATTTTCATTCAGGCGAGCCGCATCGCTATCCGTGAAGTTCCGCGCCCGGCCTTAGCGTCGATCGTTGATCAACAGGTTGGGAATTTTTCCTTCGTCTCTCCCTTTTGTGTATCATGCGGGGTGGGCGTGCTTTTGATTCTATAGAATTGGATAAACCAGACATAAATAAAGATAATGAACGGATTCGGATTCTATAAAGAAAGAATGGGGGACTGTGATCGTTGATGTTGTTTTATATTATGATCTTCCTTCTGAATTGTGCTGGCTTATGCCTACTAAAAATCATGGTTGTTGGTGGTCTTTCTCTGTGCACTAATGAACCCCTGGTGATGTTTTAAATGGATTGTTTGTGGTTATGAACTCCTGCTGCTAAAAAGGAAATTGGTTAATCACGTATATCTGGATAAATAAATTGAGGCACCAGGATCAATCCTTCTGTGATAACCTCAGTTAAAGCACATGGAAATTGAAATCATGGAGTGTGTAAAATCTTTTAAATCTGAAAATATCGGCATGGCCCTGCCTTGTGTTGGTGGTAGTGGTTTGGTTGTTTTATTTTATGGTCCGATTTCTGGAGATGTGGGAGGGGATGGGATCCCCTATTTTTATACTCTCGGTGGTTGTGAAATTGGGGATGGGATCCCCTGTTGTTATGTATTCAGTGGTTGTGAGTCTTAAGACCGGGTGGTTACCTTTTTTACATCACGAATTGTGGTGGGATCCTCTGTTGATGAGAAACCTTCTTGGGGGGGACAAGGAGCAGTGTCTCAGGATTGTCTTTGGTTCCAGTACTTTGAGGGATCTCACTTACCCCTTTTTTGTTGTGAATTTACAAGAGAACCAGGTGTGAATACTTAAATTTAATTTTGGCTGGATCTTTTCCTTGGTTTGTGCTTATGATATTAGTTTCCCAGTAGTTCATAAACTTATTTAAACATTATTACTAAACATGAAAACGAATGGGACAAATGGGTTTTGTTGGCGAGATTCGTGACTCATACTTGAGTGTTGTTTGTGTCCTTTAGGCTGGCTGAAGAAAAACCTAACTTTGGGTGAGTGCTTGTTAACTATGTATATATACTTGTAGTTTTGTGTTTCTTATTCTCACCCCACCCAAGTTGAGCACTTAGTGCCGAACACCCCCATTTCATGGGGGGTGTTTTTCCCAACACTATTATTAGTGGCTGGTTATTAGCTCATTTTCTGCTCCCTTTCCTGGATATCCCAAGTATCTTCGGGTAGGCTGTGATGGACTAAGGTCCATTATTAGCCCAAGAATATTCAGGCAGGGTAGTTTGGTGGTTGTCCCAGGTGTGTGCGGCAGGTGGTTTCCCAAGTGTCTTCGGGATGAGGCCCAGGTGTCTTCGGGCGTGGAATTGGATCTTCTAGCCCAGGTGTCTTCGGGCGTGGCGGTGGTTGTTCTGGCCTAGGTGTTTACAGGGATGGTTACGTGTGACAGTTGTGGCCCAGGTTTTTGCGGGCGGGATTCAGCAGTGGGACTACGTGCGGTTGTGGCCCAGGTGTGTGTAGGCAGGTGTGGCAGTGGGACTGTGGTGAAAATGGCGGGATTGGTCTGATGCGTAGGATGTCTTCAATAACCAGTGGGAAAGTGGCGCGGGGTACCCAAACATCGATGTGCTCTTATTATATATATTACTTGACTTGCGTGATTTGGTGAGTGTAGCCAGTGAGTGGGATGGATGAACTCCTTCATAGTGATGGTTTTCTGCTTCTCACGGAACTTTATCACGTTCCCCCACTTGTGCACGAGAGTCTTTGGTTTCCCTACTAAGTGTACTTGTATGATCACCCTACATATATAAAATGCTTTCAGGTTTCCAGGAGGACTTCGGGGATCGCGCAGGACCATACTAGCTCGGACCTTGGGGAAGTCGCAGTTGCTATTTTTCTTTCTTTGGTACTTACCCTTGTAGTCACTTTTGTACTTTGTGGCTTTTACTTTTGGAACATTCATGTGGGAATGGTTTGCTTTTGGATTTACTTTTCTTTTAGTTTTGGTGTTGTTGGGTTTCATCATCTTATATCCCGATCCTATAAAGCAAAAAGGGCAATGCCTTCCATTTGTGTGTAATTTCTATACCCTTGGTGCTAGTCGCCACTCCGGGACCTATTGAGGGTGGGTTTCGGGGGTCATTATCTCTCCTCCAACTTAAAGAAGGAAGAGCCTGGCAATCTGCTGACCCTTCCCTCCTTTTGGTGAAGGTAGGTCATGATAGAATGGTATCAGAAGGGCTGATGGTTGAAAGATAGGATGGATTCTGGAGTTAGGAACAGTGAGGATTGCATGGGATGGTAGGGAAATCGTGTTGGGTGACCTTGGCGCGTGAATTAGGCCAGGTAAGACCAGCTAGGACACATGATTTTAGGGCCCCCCGTGATCCGATGCAAGGACTTTGGACCTACCGAACGACCAAGTGAGGCAACGCTGATTGCAGGGTAGAGACCCTAGGAAAGGTACATGCATCATAATGACTTGTGTTCTCATGTTTCTGGGATGTCTTGGGAATTAAGAATAAATGAAAAGATTAAAAAAAAATTAAGAACAATATTCTTCACTACTTGGGCTTAGGCATTCCTTGTTTACCTTGCAGCTATGGCACCTGGAAGGCGACCACATGTGGTACAGGCGATTGAGGCCCTGGAGACTACTTTGGCCGATCGGTAGAGAGCTGATCGAGAGGAGGAGGGTGACCAGTGGCAGAATACTCTTCGGTCCTTCCAGTGACAGACCCTCAAGAGGTATGAGGGCAGCACCTCTGACATGAAGACGGAAGGTTGGCTAGAGGATCTAGTGATAGCTTTTGGACTGATTCGGGCCCCGACCGAGTACTGGGTTCCTCTGGCTGTCAGCCAGATGCGGGGAGTGGCGCGTCAGTGGTGGACGCTTTACCTGGGGGAGAGGAGAGAGGCTGAGGTGGCATGGGCTGATTTCGAGAGGGAGTTCCGGGCGAAATTCCTCTCCTTGACGATGAAGGCGGAAAAGAGACAGGAGCTACTCTCCCTCCAGTAGGGGAGTATGTTAGTGAGGGAGCTAGGAATCAAGTTCAAGTACCTCCTACGTTTTTCTTCGGACCTCTTTCCCGATGAGGAGTCTCAGGCAAGACGTTTGGAGGAGGTTCTCCGACCCTCCCTCCAGTATGTTGTTACCCCCTTTACCCTGCCGACGTACTTGGAGGTCCAGAAGAATGCCGAAGTGGTGGAGAGGATGCACGCTCTAGGAGGTGTGTCACGAGAGGGGATGTAGCTGGGACCATCTAGGGGAAGGCCGTCAGTACTAGGCCTCCAGAGTCAGGACCCTCCAGGTTCCGACCAACAGGGAGGAGGCCGCAGCAGTTTCAGTTTCGATCCCCTGTTCCTCGCCCTTTTCCTTTGGGCCTAGGACCACGGTGATTCGTCTGTGGGATCCATGGACATCTCCAGAGTCAGTGCCCGGACCGGGTACAGTACGGTGGTGGCGGACATCCCCAGTACCCGCCCTAGTAGCAGCTTCCAGCCAGGCCTTTCTAGCAGCAGCAGTAGGGACAGCGAGCCCCCGCTCCTCCGAGGGCAGACATAGGAGGAGGAGGCCGACCTCAGGGTGCTCCTCAGGGACCTCGATCGGGGCGTGTTCGGGGAGGTGACCGACATCCGAGGGGCAGAGGAGATGGGCGTGGACAGCTACACGCCACGAAGGTAGCATTTCCAGTAGGGTCGGAGGTTGTTCGAGGTACGATCAGTTTGTTCAGTACCCTTGTTTTTGCCTTGTTCGATACCGGAGCTTCACACTCCTTTGTTGCACCTAGTCTATCTCGTGCTTTGGTTCTAGATGCCGAGAGACTTCCAGTTCCCCTGGTGTTGAGCACACCAGTCGGAGGTCAAACCGACTTGTTATTTGTTTTTCGAGAATACAGACTGATGATAGGGCCACATCAGTCGGTTATGGATCTTCTTCTGCTACAGATACAGCCATACGATGTCATCCTAGGAATCGACTGTCTATTCTTTGTGTGTTCCGTCATCGACTTATTTCAAGGAAGTGTTGTGTTCTCAGACATGGGCGGCTGGCGTGTTACCTTCACCGGCAGGCGGAGCAGTCAGAAGGGCAGCAGGCGAGAGGAACCCCTCCTCTCCTTGTTAGTCGAGCTGTCAGTGGAGTCAGCAGGTGCTGAGATGGTGGAGGTTCCAGAGATCGTCCGTGAGTTTATGGACGTCTTCCCTGAGGAGGTGACGACTCTACCCCCTCGATGTGATATCGAGTTCGGGATAGACCTGCAGCCCAGCGCTCGTCTGATTTCAATGGCTCCTTACCGGATGGCACCTTCAGAGCTACGGGAGTTGAGGATTCAGATTGACGATCTAATAAATAGGGGTTATGTTCGGCCGAGTGCGTCACCGTGGGGTGCCCCAGTATTGTTCTCAAAGAAGGAATATGGTGGTCTCAGGTTGTGCATAGACTACAAGAGGCTAAATCAGGTGACGATCAAGAATCAATATCCTCTTCCGAGGATATACGATCTTTTCGACCAGCTGAAAGGGGTAGGGTGGTTCTCGAAGACCGACCTGCGGTCTGGGTACCACCAGCTGAGAGTAAAGGAGAGTGACGTCCCGAAGACGGCGTTCAGGTGCAGATATGGACACTTCAAGTTCGTAGTCATGCCCTTCGGTGTTACGAATGCCCCGGCTGTGTTCATGGGGCTTATGAACTCCATCTTTCGGGAATACCTGGATCGGTTCGTAG
Organism: Viscum album; assembly: GCA_963277665.1. NCBI lineage: Eukaryota > Viridiplantae > Streptophyta > Magnoliopsida > Santalales > Viscaceae > Viscum > Viscum album. Next base: position 1,461,186,844 of record OY728121.1, read on the forward strand.
TTGTTTTCATCGACGACATCCTGATCTATTCGAGATCAGAGGAGGACTATTCAGAGCACCTGAGGATGGTTTTGGAGGTCCTCCAACAGCACCAGCTCTATGGGAAGTTGTCGAAATGAAAATTTTGGACACGAGAAGTGCACTTCCTAGGGCACGTGGTGTCCGAGCAGGGGGTAGCGGTGGACCCATCAAAGGTGGAGGCAGTTTTTTCTTGGGAAGCACCCAAGAACAAGGAAGAGGTTCATAGTTTCCTCGGGATGGAAGGTTACTACTAGAGGTTCGTAACCAACTTCTCTCAAGTTGCAGCCCCTTTGACGGCCTTGAAAAAGAAGGATCAGGTTTTCATGTGGAGTGAGCAGTGCGAGGTAGCCTTTAGTTATCTGAAGGATAAGTTGGTTAGTGCCCCATTTCTGAGGCTACCAGAAGAAGGGTCGGTGTACGAAGTGTTCTGTGATGCTTCAGGGCAAGGCATGGGATGTGTGTTGATGTAGTAACAAGGGGTGATCTCTTACGGGTCTAGGCAGTTACGCCCTCATGAGCGTAATTATGCCACCCACGACTTGGAGCTTGCAGCGGTCGTTTTTGTGCTAAAGTTATGGCAGAATTACCTCATCTGAGAACGCTTCGTGGTCATCACAGATCACAAAAGTTTGAGGTATATCTTCTCCCAGTGGGACCTAAACTTGCGGCAGCAGATATGGGTTGAGTTCCTCCAGGATTACGACTTCGAGATCTCTTATACTGAGGGAAAGGGCAATGTAGTGGTCGATGCCTTGAGTAGGAGGACGCAGAAAGATGTGGTCCGAGAGTCGACAGACGCCTGGAAGGTGATGCAGGAGTTGGTTGCCTTACACCTGGATGAGAGGATGGATGGTGGTAGGGGCTGCCTGTACCAGATGGTAGTACAGTCTTCTCTGTTGCATCAAGTGGAGGAGTCTCAGTGGGGAGACCCAGAGTACGAAGTGATGTGTGACCGAGTTGACCAGGTCAATGCTCCAGAAGGATGGACAGAGGATGATCAGAACTGGATGATTTTACAAGGAAGGTTGTTTGTTCTAGAAGTGATGCGCGGAAAGGTTCTCAGTGAGTTCCACAACTCACCCCTGGCGGTACACCCAGGAGTTTCCAAGATGTACCAGGGACTGAAGAAACAGTTTTGGTGGGCCGGAGTTAAGCGAGTAGTGGCAGAGTTTGTGGACAAGTGCTTAGTGTGTCAGCAAGTGAAGGTTGAACACCGAGTTCCAGGTGGCCTACTGCAGTCTCTAGATGTCCCTGAGTAGAAGTGGGATGACATATCGATGGATTTCATCATAGGACTACCCAGGGTCCAAGGGAGATACGACGCCATATGGTTGGTAGTGTACCGGTTGATGAAATCGGCTCACTTTCTAGCAATCAAGGAGTCGAGTGCAGTGGATGATTTGGCATGAAGGTACGTGGATGAGGTGGTGAGGTTGCATGGAGTTCTGAGGTCTATAGTCTCGGATAGGGATGAACGGTTTACCTCGCGAGTCTGGAGAGGATTGCAGCATGCTTTTGGCACCCAGCTACGTCTTAGCACTGCTTTCCATCCCCAGACAGATGGACAGACAGAGCGCACCATCCAGACCTTGGAGGATATGTTTCGGGAATGTGTTCTGGACTCAGGAGGGTCATGGGTGCGATACCTGCCTCTGGTAGAGTTTTCCTAAAATAATAGCTATCACTCTACCATTGGTATGGCCCCGTTTGAATCCTTGTACGGGAGTCCATGCCGCTCACCTGTATGTTGGACCGAAGTCGGAGAGGCAGGCATCCTTGGCCCGAAGGTGGTGCAGAGCACGACAGAGAAGGTTCATCTCATACGATAAAGGATGAAAGCGGCCCAGGACCGACAGAAGTTGTATGCTGATGCTAGGAGGAGACCCTTGAAGTTTGAGGTTGGATACCACGAGTTCTTGAAGGTCTCCCCTCGGTGTGGACAATGGAGTTTCGGCAAGGGGAGTAAGCTTTCTCCCAGGTTCATCGGACCCTTCCAAGTGTTGCGGCAGGTCAGCAAAGTTGATTATCAGCTAGTGTTACCACCGCCACTACTAAGGATACATGATGTCTTCCATGTGTCCCAGCTCCTCTGGTATGTGCACGACGATTCGCACGTCCTCGGCTGGGAAGAGCTAGACATCGAGGACGATGTGACTTTTATGTAGAGACCAGTGATGATCGAGGATCGCAATGAGAAGGTGCTTCGTGGGTGAACCATTTCCTTGGTTCGTGTGTTATGGAGACATGGTGGGCTTGAGGAGAGTATGTGGGAGAGGGAAGCACATATGCGTGCCCAGTACCTAGATTTGTTTTGAGTTTTGTTCTGTTTGTTATACCTGTTGTAGTAGAACGTTTTGTCTTTTTGGCTATGAAATATACTAGTTTTCCTTCCTCTGAATGTGTGTGAAAAGTCCTGGCTATGGGGAGGGGAGGAACTGACCCCTAATCAATACGCATTAAGGTGGATGCGATTAAACCCGTGCGGGTGAGTCAGTGCCGCCCAAAGTGGATAGTATCTTGAAATGGGGAAGGAGACTCCCCAACCCACATGGCTGGGCAGTTTTACATGTTATGTTGCTTGGTTCTTGACAAAAAGGCATTCTTAGTTAACAATGAGGTTCACTCCTGAGAGGTATCTTTCGAGGTGGTTGTTCGGACTCTCTCTTTCCTTCTGGTTTGTTTTGATTCTCGAGGACGAGAATCGTTTAAGAGGTATCTGATGTAATGGCCCAGGTTTTTGGGGTCCATTACTTTGTGAAAATCTCAAAGTTGGGTTTTCTGGTCTGGGAATCTCGGTGGTAGGCCTACCGGTAGCCTTAGCCTACCGGTAGTAGGCCTACCGGTATCTCAGTCTACCAGTAGTCGCAGCCTACCAGTAGCTCTGTCTACCGGTAGCTCAGTCTACTGGTAGCTACAGCTACAGGTAGCTCTATCTACCGGTAGCTCGGTCTACCGGTAGCTGTAGCCTACACGTAGCTCGGTCTACCGGTAGCTGCAGCCTACCGGTAGCTCGTTCTACCGATATCTACAGCCTACCGGAAGCTCGGTCTACCATTAGCTGTAGCCTACCGGTAGCTCGGTCTACCGGTAACTGCAGCCTACCGGTAGCTCTCAGCTACCGGTGGCTCTCGCCTACCCCCGCGGGGTCTTTCTAGTAGCGCTCCTTTTTGCACGAATTGGGTTTTAAACCCTATTTTGACCCCTTTAAGCTTGTTTTAAATCCCGGTAATGCCCATAAATGTTTTAATTAAATATTTAATGAATTAACCTGGTGTGTGCGTCGGTTAGACCCCTTTAATAACGTGTGGGGCCGCGTAGTCAACCCACGACCCCCGCTCCTTACGCGGTTTCACGTTCTTATCTCAACCGTCCCCCGCCCTTATAACTAAAGGGTTTTCCGTGGGTTTCTTCTTTTCTTGATCACCCTCTGTGAGGAGTACCCTTCGTCCATATGAGCCGATTTTCATTCAGGCGATCCGCATCACTATCCGTGAAGTTTCGTGCCTGGCCTTAGCGTCGATCGTTGATCAACAGGTAGGGAATTTATCCTTCGTCTCTCCCTTTTGTGTATCATGAAGGGTGGGCGTGCTTTTGATTCTGTAGAATTGGATAAATTAGACCTAAATAAAGATAATGAACGGATTCGGATTCTATAAATAAAGAAGGGGGGACTGTGATCGTTGATGCTATTTTATATTATGATCTTCCTTTTGAATTGTGTTGGCTTACGCCTACTGAAAATCATGGTTGTTGGTGGTCTTTCTCTGTGCACTAATGAACCCCTGGTGATGTTTTAAATGGCTTGTTTGTGGTTGTGAACTCCTGTTGCTAAAAAGGAAATTGGTTAATCACGTATATTAGGCTAAATAAATTGAGGCACCAGGATCAATCCTTATGTGATAACCCCGGTTAAATCACACGGAAATTGAAATCATGGAGTGTGTAAAATATTTTAAATCTGAAAATAACGGCATGGCCCTGCCTTGTGTTAGTGGTAGTGGTTTGGTTGTTTTCTTTTATGGGCCGATTGCTGGAGATGTGGGAGGGGATGGAATCCCCTGTTTTTATACTCTTGGTGGTTGTGAAATTGGGGATGGGATCCCCTGTTGTTATGGATTCAGTGGTTGTGAGTCTTAAGACCGGGTGGTTACCTTGTTTACATCACGAATTGGGGTGGGATCCTCTGTTGATGAGAAACCTTCTTAGGGGGGGCACGGGGCAGTGTCTCGGGATTGTATTTGGTTTCAGTACTTCGAGGGATCTCACTTACCCCTTTGTTGTTGTGACTTTACAAGAGAACCGGGTGTGAATGCTTAAATTGACTTTTGGCTGGATCTTTTCCTTGGTTTGTTCTTATGATATTAGTTGCCCAATAGTGCGTAAACTTATTTAAACATTATTACTGAACATGAAAACGAATAGGACAAATGGTTTTTATTGGTGAGATTCGTGACTCGGACTTGAGTGTTGTTTGTGTCCTTTAGGTTGGCTGAAGAAAAACCTAAATTTGGGTGAGTTCTTATTACCTATGTATATATACTTGTAGTTTTTTGTTTCTTATTCGCACCCCACCCAAGTTGAACACTTAGTGCCAAACACCCCCATTTCATGGGGGGTGTTTTTCCCAACACTGTTATTAGTGGCTGGTTATTAGCTCCTTTTCTGCTCCCTTTCCCAGATAGCCCAAGTATCTTCAGGCAGGCTGTGATGGCCTGAGATCCATTATTAGCCCAAGAATCTTCGGGCAGGGTAGTGTGGTGGTTGGCCCAGGTGTGTGCAGCAGGTGGTTTCCCAAGTGTCTTCGGGATGAGGCCCAGGTGTCTTCGGGCGTGGAAGTGGATCTTCTAGCCCAGGTGTCTTCGGGCATGGCAGTGGTTGTTCTGGCCTAGGTGTTTGCAGGCATGGTTACGTGTGACAGTTGTGGCCCAGGTGTTTGCGGGCAGGATTCGGCAGTGGGACTACGTGCGGTTGTGGCCTAGGTGTGTGCGGGCGGGTGTGTCAGTGGGACTGCGGTGAGAATGGCGGGATTGGTCCGATGCATAGGATGTCTTCAATAACCAGTGGGAAAGTGGCGCGGGGTACCCAAACATCGATGTGCACTTATTATATATATTACTTGGCTTTCGTGATTTGGTGATTGTAGTCGGTGAGTGGGATGGATGAACTCCTTCATAGTGATGGTTGTCTGCTTCTCACGGGACTTTAGCACGTTCCCCCACTTGTGCATGAGAGTCTTTGGTTTCCCTACTGAGTGTACTTGTATGATCACCCTACATATATAAATTTCTTTCAGGTTTCTAGGAGGACTTTAGGGATCGCACAGGATCATACTAGCTCGATCCTTGGGGCAGTCACAGTTGCTATTTTTCTTTCTTTGGTACTTACCATTGTAGTCACTTTTGTACTTTGTGGATTTTACTTTTGGAACATTCATGTGAGAATGGTTTGCTTTTGGCTTTAATTTTCTTTTAGTTTTGGTGTTGTTGGGTTTCATCATCTTATCTCCCGATCCTATAAAACAAAAAGGGTAATGCCTTCTATTTGTGTGTAATTTCCATACCCTTGGTGCTAGTCGCCACTCCGGGACCTATTAAGGGTGGGTTTCGGGGGTCATTATCTCTCCTTCAACTTAAAGAAGGAAGATCCTGGCAATCTCCTGGCCCTTCCCTCCTTTTGGTGAAGGCGGGTCGCGACATCGATCTACATCACTAATTATATTATCAGTGGGATGATTCCTCAATATCATCTGGTTTATAGGAAAAAATAAAGGTTATTTCTCATTTATAGGTTGATTATCTTATGTTAGAATAGCTTCCATAATAATAAATTCCATTGAATGTGGTTTCACTTTTAGCATTAAATTAGAAATGATTTCAAAAACACAATTTGTATTAATTAAATAATCTAGACATTTTAACTTTGTATATTGATCTGACTGATCAAAATTAACATTAAGTATTACTTCAAAAGTATGTTTCTATCTATTGAAAAAAAGATAATCCTTACTTATGATGGAGTAACTAAGAAAAATACAACAATCAACTTTTATATCATATTTATTATGATTATATTTAGTATTCATGAGGAACACTTTGCATCTAAAAACTATTAAGTAACAAAGTATTATATTACTTCTTTTCTACAATTCATAAAGTGTTTTATCTAAAATTGGGAAAATTAAAACATGATTTATAGGGTAACAGAAAATACTAACAGCCTCAGCCTAAAAATTATTAGAAACACAATATTCAAACAACATAGACTGGGTAATTTCTTAAAGTGTTTTATTCATTCTTAAAACTGCATTTTTATATTGTGGAGATATTTATGCCAAAAAAATATGTATAATTCATTTTTCACTACAAAAAGTATCAAAATAATAATTCATAAACTATCCACCATGGTCACTTTGGATAATGACAATATGTAGATTTTTCGTATTTTGAACAAGAATAATAAACCTCTTTAAAAAGTGATTTAAACTTAAAATCAAGAAAATAAACCCAAGTATACTTGATGTAATCATAAACTAAGATATACACATAGTGTTTTCCTCTAATAATCCCAGTTTTTTTGGGTCCAAAAAATTCTAAGTGCACTAACTATAAAGGTTCAAAATTTGAGGCTTCACTGGTAAGTTTAAAACTAGACTTAAGATTCCTACCATATTGGTGAGGGTCACAAATTCTATAATAATTAAACTTATGTTTTAAAATATCCTTCATAAGTTTATTCCTAGAAAGTTTAACTAAGTTCCAAACATTTCGGTAACCTATCCTCTTATGCCAAATCTAGGACATATCCTTAATCTCACTAAGATAAAGAAATTTCTAGCAAGTAAGGTCCTATAGGTCAATAGTGTAAACATTATCATGTATATCTTCAAATAAAATGTGAAATTATAAATAATTGATGTTACATCTTTCATTCTTAAGTTTCATGGAGTAATAATCATCACTTATTTTTTTTATTCTACTATGGTTGTTCTTATGTCCTAAAAATTTAAAAATAAAGTCTCATCAATAAAATAAACATCACTAATACTAACAATCTGTTCTTGCACATTGTCTACAAAATTAACATGTCCACCCTTCAATTTTTGTTTGTTTTAGAAGTTGGACTTATTTTTAGTAATGAGTCAAGAATAACCATTATCCATGTACCAATTATTTCAGATTCTGGTATTCATCGTTCTCTCCTGAAATAAATGAAACTAAAAGTTTGGTTTTGACACATACATGGGTATATTAATGTTAGAAAATAAGACCTTTAGAACCTACATATGTCTAACCCTATGATGTTGAATAGCTACCAATTATTTATAAATATAATCTATATAATTTTTGAATGATTGAACCTTATCCAAGGAATAAAAACTTTTCTAGTGACATCCCCTTTTATATTTTTTATAAAAAGGTACACTTTGTTAAAAAATAGTTAGACTTGAAATGTAATTTTTCAAAAGTAAAACCAACTCTAGAAGATGTTATAGTAGGTTTTAACTATATTAAAATATTTTCAAAATTATATCTTATAGAATTAAAATTATAAAGAATCTTATTTAGACTGTTATAATTGGTTTTAATTTTCACAACTTCATTTCGATCATTACTAGTTAAAACAAAAAGTAATTTAAAATCTAACTCAAAAATAAATTTATAAATTATATCATTATCCTTAGAAATATCAGCCTTATTCTTGTCATATACTTTTTTTCAACCTCTTATATATCTTCTCTAGATTAGATTCATATTTATCCATCTTTTCAAGTGATGGAGTATCATCTTCATCATCTAAAGTAAAATTCAAACCAAAATCTAAAGACAAAGTAATAATAAAACCATCATTTAACTTTACAATAAAACATGATTCATTCTAGGGTACTTTAGAATAAAAACCAGTTATCTTTTGGCTATCATCACTTTCTGAACCACTACTATCAGAAGATGGATCATCACTCATAATCCAAGTGTTAAAGGTTTATCTTAAAAAAAATATTTCCCTATCACTTTAATGATATTCTAGATACCTTATCCTTATTGTTCAATATAGTTCAATTTGGCCTTATATTCCCTCGTTTCTTACATTAATAATAGATAATTTCCAAAATATTTTTCAATTATTATGTTCTTTTCATATCTTCCTTTCCTGTAATTCTGATGATCATTCCAAAAATTCTTCTTTTCAATAATCATATTAATATGCCTCAAAATATAAGAAAATTAATCTTTATTAAGCTCCAAAATACATCAATATTAGTTTCATTTATAAGTTATCTATGATGTAGTAGGCTTAGAAGTATTATATCTAGAAGTTATAACTCCATAATTTATGAAAAAATAAACTTTGTTCTTTCACTTCTCTTTATCAACATCTCTCTTCAATATGTTATTTTATTGTATTAAAGTTCTAATACAGTCATCCAAGATCATCTTGGTAAGATGCTTCATGTAATCGGTAGTTTTACTCTTTGTCTCTCACTCCTTTATAAGTGAATTCATCACCTTATCTAAAAAAAATTCATCAGTATTCTCCCACTCTCCAACATATTCCAACCCATTCACAATAATCATAAGTTGAAGATTCATTTGAGCCTCTAACTCTCCTAAAATAAAATCATAAATCTTGATAGTCATCTTGTAATAATGATATTTTTGTCTCTATGACTTTAAAATTACTAAAATGTATAATCACCAGTTTTCTTCAAATTCCATTCTCAATATCACACAAAGATATCTGATTGTAAATGTTCTTCATTATCAAACACTATAAAGTGTTTCGAAATTTATTATTTTCCTAATATTTTAGCTTCTCTTCAAAAGAAAAATTTTAAATTTACTTCTCCAAAATATTATAATTTATATTTATCTTCTGATATTGATTAACCCTAGTGTTAATCATAGAATTATTCATATAATCTCACAAATATTCATAATCCAATCCATCAAAAATCAATGGATGGATCACATTAAAATTATCCAAAGTTTTAACTGGAAAACATTATATGATAAGAATATATTTCCTCTAATAAAATGTTAGTGTAATTAAAAAAACTAAAAAGTAAAACTCATGATATCATATGGTTGATAAAGGATATTGGACAAAAAAAATCCAAGATATGGAAGCTTCAAGAGGGGGTGAATTGAAGTTGAAACAAACTTACATATTTTCTCCTACTCGAGAATGTAAATTTTTTAGAAGTTATAAAATCCAAACAGATCATATTATAACATAAAAAAATACATTTAGTATAAATTAAAACACTCTAAAGTTGTTAACTTAACTGAGTTAAATAATCTAATCCGAAATAATAATAATACTAGTAAAAAACAATACATGGGGTTTAGGATAACAATACTTAAACTCTATTAAATAATATTATAAAATATATTAAACCAGTTCCACTCAAAAGAAATCTTCACTTTTACTCCAAAGTTGAAATAGGATCAATACCCAGGTCTAAGGGATACAAGTTCCAAACCTAGAACGTTGATGATCAAAATAATCAAGAAATACATGTTTTTAACCCTGGAACATATAAATCAGTTGTTATTAGAAAAAACTCCACCCTAAATCTTATCCTGGGTTAACCTACTTGATAGAAAATACTTTTTAATTTCCTAGGTTTTTACCTGAGTGGGACTCAGTTTGATTTGGAGTTTTGAAGCTCTGAGACCTTCCAAGGGTAAAATAGTTTTTTACCCTATCCACTAACCCTGAAAAAAAATTGAGGGTTCTATTAGTTCTGGATTAAGGGGTTTACCCTAGGGTTGAGATGGCATGGAAATGTGTGTGTTGTGTGGCCTCATAAATAATTAAACATATTATTATATATTGTATATTCAAAGAAGTTAATATTACATGTTTGTTCAAAGAAACGGATATTAATTAGACATATTATTACATATTGTTCATTATTATTCATAACTTTAATGTAATAGTGTCCAAGAGTATTTGTCACATTGAAAAGGGAATAGCAGTTCCCTACTATGATGAGAACCTTGAAATTCCATGATGATATTCTTAAACCTAGTTTTGTGGTCGGATAACATTCTATGGTGGCCTTATAGTCTGTTGATTGTTAGGTGTGAGTACTCATAAGTATATGATACTTCATCTCATTAAGCTCACACTTAGTAATCTCCAATATAGGGGATTATGAGAACAGACTCGCCAGTAGGAATTCCGCATGTTTATGTTTCATCATATATTCTTTTCTACAAGTGTGTGTAATAGCCATTATACATTAAGATTATTATTAATGCATGTTATGACTCATGAACTTAAAATTTCTAACCAAAACTATGAAATCATATGTTCATGGAAAGTAGGTTGTATTGGGTGTGTCATGAATGACATGTTATTAATGAATAAGTTGATGAAGGATTTGTCCCTTCCATATTTACAGAATTTGATATCTCAGTGCTTTTATTAAAATAGGACTTCCACATTAAATTCCATAATAATGGTGTAATAAAGAGTTTATTAATATAGTAAAAGAATGAAGTATCAAGCATATAGGTTGATGACACGAGTGTGAAACCTTCTTTATGAGATATTGTGACAAATAGAATATATTACACAATAAGTTCTCATATGTGGTTATCAATGTTGAATCATTAACTTATTTATCTAGGGTTTATTGACCCATTACTAAAATATAATCTTGGAATTTAGGCAAGCTCACCTTATTCCAATGATAAATAATCCTAGTGGGCCACACACTAAATGTTTCTATTAATCTCGATTAAATTATATTTGAATTTAATTATTGAAATAAATATTATTCTCAAGACTGAGGAATAATTTTATTTAGGATTAGTGATCGCATAAATTAAATTAATATTTATTCATAAGTTAATTGTTAAATTATGTGGATATATAATATTTATTTATTTATTTATTTAATAAATATTTAATTTATTTAGTAATTCAATAAATTTTGAGGACTAGATGACCAAGAATGAGTCTTGTGATAAATATTAATTTATAATCTAGTAAAATAATATTAATCATTGTGTTATTTTTTGTACACCATAAAATAAAAATAATAATATTATTATTATTATTTAAATATAATTCATGGGTTTAGGCATGGTGTTACCATTTTATTAAGGGAACTTGTAAAATTAATTAAATTACAAATCCTAACCCTGGGAATATAAAGATACCACTATTACATTCTAAGAGAGGTTAATCAAGAATCATTATGCATGGTGGATTTCTCTCAGGAATCCTCATATTCCTTCTTGCATCCTCTCAATAATGATATGATCAAGAGAATTTCTCTGAGATCGATGTAATGTGAAGAATCAAGACAAAAAAGGTAATATGATCAATCGACTGCACTAGCACCTAGAAATTCATTGGTGTCATTCGGAGATCATAGGAGCATGTGTGAATCACCAATAGAGGGATTCTAAACTTTGATCCTACAAGAGAAATGATATATCTAAAAAAAGGGTTTTGGACAATCAATATCTTCTATGAAGAAATATCTCAAGAACCTGGTAATATTTCTACAGATTAAATTAAATAATTATAAATTTAATGTGAAAATATATCCTCTTGGTTTTGACGTATTTCTTATCAATATTTGATTGTAAAAATTTCATTATTAATGATTTTTACATCCTTTATAACATTCTAATGATCCATATAATCTAATATTTTATAATTCAGGTTCAGCCCTGATAATAACTTCCACTGTGCTCAGAACCACTAAGTGGTTTCAGAGGGGTCACATTCAAATTTATAATTATTTATTTTACTTTTGATAATTTTGCATTTAAAAGTTAAAATTGATTTCAAATTTTAATTAGTTATTGATTCATAATAAAATTATATTCTTCCTCTTACTCATTTATTGATCATATTTCCAAGATCATTTAATAATTATTCATAGATCATGTCTGAAGAATCCATCTAGAGGTGCCAAAAATTCTGGCTGGATAATACAATACTACACAACATGTAGTCCTTTTTTACACATTATGTATCCTTGTTCATTACAAAAGGATGAACGCATGGATTTTGGGTCATTTTTTAATTAATACATGTTGTGTGTAATAAATACATTGTGTGTAGACTATCTAAGGTGGTTCAAAACTTTTCCAAAGTATGCACCGTGTAGATTGACTACATGTTGTGTAGTCTATGTGTTTTCAAGGTGGAAAATGTGGGGTCAAACTACAACATGTAATTAATACACCACATGTATTCAATACATAAAACATACATACTTTTAGTTGTGTAACTTTAAGTACACACTAGCCTCGCCCAAATTTACCCAAGTTTTTAGGGTTAAGCGGTTGCTTGTAGTTTAGCTTGGGTTGTCGGATCCTCAAAGACCTAAGAAGTAACCTACAAACACGTACATTATATGGATTGTTTTTTGCTATGAAGTTTCCAACTTGGGTTTATTTTATATGGGTTTAAGTGAACTCTAATAGTCTTAATTTAATTCAATTTTGAAGAATGATTTGATCCTAGGTTATTACTTGGGGTGGATTGGATGCATTCCTTTTTCAACTATTTCAATTTCTTATATTTGAGATGGGTTCATTTAAGAAGATCAAAAAACATCATCACTTACTAGTTTAATAACTAAACACCTTAATACTAATCACCTATATACTTATCAGATCAAGGTTTTGAGCACTCCATGGAAAAAGTTTGTATTAACACTTGAAGTGTGTGGCCTTAAATTCAACAAGGACGGAGGAGTTTAAATATCATCAAAAAAAATTATAAATTAAAAGAAGTGATTATAAATTAATGGAGTCATAAATAACATCCAATACAGACCCTTTATACTCTCTTGGATCAAACCATAAGTGGGTTATCCCTCCATTGATTCTATGGTTTCAATGGAAATGGGAATTAGACTCATGAGGGAGGAATTGAATAAGTAAAAAAACAATGAAATAACGATCACTCCACTATTGTGTGATAATTTCACAAGGTTTAGTGTGAATAAATTCACACCTTGATCCAACAGTATCAATGTGATATAAATAATAATTGAATAAAATAATAAGAAGAAATTTTATTAAGAAAATAAGGTGAATTGAACGACTTACTTGAGAAAGAAATGTGATTACAAACAAAAAGTGGTAGCATAACACTATAATGAAACCAAGCACACAAGATCCCTAACTCCTTCAACAATACTACCTTAAATAGGCATTTTTTAATCCTTGGGTCGAACCTCCAATAGTCCAAGTCTCCTAAATTAATTGTGGTAGGCCATAAGTGGGTGGAAAGTTGAGGGAGAGTTGATTTTTTCACCCTTGACAAACAATCTGAGCCAACTTTCATGACTCGAAATATGTGTTCAAAAGATCATATAGATGGAAGAATTTTGGTGGACCATAGAAGAAAAAAATGAATATATGGATGTCCCCTGATATCTTGTAAAATTTTAGTCCAAAATAGATTATTTTTTTCTAGATATGATTACATTTGTGTGCTGTTTTTTTGGGCCGCTGGCCCATTATTGCATCTTCAAATTAGGATGCTTGGAACCCCATTCAAACATCAGAATTAGCTTTGTCCACTTTTTAAGTAAATATTCCCCTTAATGTACTCTATCTTTAGTTTAATTTTTATAATCATTGGGATTGTATATTGTCTGATACAATCTCTTTATTGGGTTTCTATCCAGTTTACATTGCCCAGAATGTGTTGGCATGAAAGCCCATTTTGGTGGTATTCTAATGTGAATCTTCAAGTACTCCAAAATCATGAATTTTTACTTATATCATGAGCGACCTGAAAATAAAATATGAAAATAAAATCAAGACCATTTTTTATTTTAGGAGGTGTTCAAAAATGTACTATGTAATAGTGCATTTTAAGAGGGAATTACAATCATAATATGAATTGATGTTCAAAGTATAAAATGAACTAAAATGGTGTTTATGAATAATAAATCTCATGAATATTATATATATTAACAATGAATATTACCCTCATTCAGTGGCTAATCACACCCCCCAACTTAAGTTTTGCTAGTACCGATCAAAATATATCTCAAAAATGTGAAATTAGAATTCCCTTTTCCTAAACATTTTAATACACAATGATCATAAAGAACCCTTATACCAAAAAATCATGAAACCCATAAAAATATTTTAATAAAATATTCTTTCATAAGCATATCCCAATCCCAATCCCATTATTTTGTTCAAATTCATCACCATATTTCATCCAATATCAATTAAGCGTAATGATGTGTTGTGCATCGTATTAGACATGGGGATTCCTCTTTATTCAAGGGGGGGATGATGGAAGTGCTAGGTGGAATCACATTTCAATATTAAGATGAGTATTCAATTTTTTTTTCAATTTTTCCATGTAAATTGAAATTTCACTCAACATAGTCAACCCATGTAGCGAGACTTTGCCAATGACTCCTAGGCTCAAAGACCTTAGGGCACCAAGTGAAGCCCACATACTCAGGCATCATCTCAAGTTAACTCAGTTGAAAAAAAAAATCAAATTACCACAAATAGAGATAAAATTACTAACTCTGGGCCAAACAACTAAGGAGTCACGATCCCCAAGTGTCGAAAGTCACGCATTAGGTCATTTCATTTCTCTACGTGCAAATTTATTGTTTTTTTTTTGTTTTTTTTATTGAATAATCATATTAAAACTAAAATGATCACAAAAATTGTGCTATTTATTTGGGAGACCCCATGAACTCAAACTAATACCCCACAATCCAAAGGACGTGCATTGTGTTTTTTTGTTATTAAATGGATGAAAATATAAATGGTGAAAAATCACATCAGACAACCGCACTTTCCAAAATCTATGCACATGAACTTAAACTTGCATTAAAATAAGAATCAAGGTATGCAAAATTATTTGATATTCAATTTCAAAGTGTACAATGTGTATTATCATGTTCAAGGTTAAAGGAAATTTTCCTTCCATTAAGGCACTTTTTTTTCAAAACATTTTTTTCACACAAAAGAAATTTTTTTATTTTATATCCCCCCCCAACTTAAAATAACACTATAACCAGTGATTTAAGAAGGAAAAAAATTAAAAGGGGGTAGAGGCAAATAAGGGGAGTTCAAAAAGGGGATTGAAAATGAGTATCATGGAATGAAATCACCTGGTGGTTGAAGTTGAAGTTCATGTTGCTCCCTTTTAATTCCTTGATCTCCATGTCACTCAGAGAAGCCTCATCAATGATGATAGTTTGTGTTAATATATCCATGATTTGTCTAAAAAATACATCAACACGGCATGCCTTGAATTTCAAACACTGACACAATTGGAACACAATGGAAACCCCTTGAGGTCCCTTTAAATAGACAAAAACAAAAGGAAAGGGAAAAAACACGCCTGTTTATTTAAGCATACCAAAGACCAATACTAGGAACAAGTAAAAATTAGAATTATATATATGTTTGTGTGTGTGTGGATATATAAATTTTAAAATATAAGTATATATATAAATAAAATATAATAAATAAACACTATAAGTCGTAGGTCAGTGGTAGGCGCACTCCCATGTCTCCCTTCGGTCTTGGGTTGGAGTCCCCATGGTTTCGCCAGTTGTGAAGGGGTTTTCCCCATGACCTAAGACGCGTCCTTTTAAATTTTTTAATTATTATTATTATTTTGTATTTTTATTTTAACCTACAAACACGTAAAAATAAAATCAACTGATGATACATTGTCTTCTTTTAAAATTTCTGGGTAAGGTATTACTTAAGGATCACACCACGTGACATGGATGAATATGGCGCTTCCCTTTCATACCCATCCATACTCATAATAGAAGAATAGGTCAATAGTCTAAGGTATTATCATATTCAGATTTGATTGATTAAGTATTTTTTTTAAATATCAAAATAATTCATTAATACTATTTGAAAAATAAAGATGATTCACAATGATTGGAAACATGAAAATCACAGTTTTCCTCCTATGCAGATCTTTTGTTTAACATCGTTAGCCCGACATGGATTTTAAATCTATCAATTTTTTTCGGGTTCATAGGTTGGATCAGTTAACTCAACCTCTATTTCATGTTTATTGAATGATTCACTAAATGGTTTTAACCTATGACCATTGACCTTGAAAATGTGACCACTTATGGGATCCTGAATCTCTACTGCCCCATGGGGGTACACATGATGCACTATTAATGGACCTGACCATCTAGACCTTAACGGTCTTGGGTGTAAATGGAGTTTTGAACTATACAAGAGGACAAATTTTCCCAATTCAATTTTTTTACCTTTGAGATTCCTATATTGGTAGGCTTAAACTCTAGCCTTATTTATCCTTGAATTTTCATAAGCCACTATCCTAAGTTCCTCAATATCATTAAGATCTAATATACTCTTTTATTCGGCCAAAGAAATGTCAAAGTTCATTTTTTTGATTGCCCAAAATGCCTTATGCTCAATTTCAACAGGTAAATGGAATGCTTTTCCATAAACCAACCTATATGTTCACATGCCTAGTATGGTTTTTAATATTGTATTATATGACCAAAGAGCATCCAAGAGTTTCTTAGACAAATATTTCCTAAAGGGATTGATGGTTTTTTCATGAATTTGTTTAATATCTCTATTCGCTAACTCATCCTGACCATTGGTTTGAGGATGGTATGTAGTGGAAACTTTATGATAAATACCATACTTAGACATGAGTTAAGATAATGGTAAGTTTCAAAAATGGGTTCCTTGATCACTGATTACAGCCCTATGAATTCCAATCGAGAAAATATGCACTCTTTCAGAAATCGGATCACAACATGATGGTAGTTGGACTTAGTGGGAATTTCCTCAACCCATTTTGATACATAATCAATAGCTAATAGGATGTAGAGGTATCCCCTAGAGTTTGGGAAGGGTCCCATGAAATCAATTCCCCAAAAATCAAATATTTCGACAACTAGAATGGGAATAAGGGTCATTTGATTCCTTTTGGTAATTGATCCTAATTATTGACATTGAGGAAAACTTTTTCAAAATTAAAAGGAATCCTTAGTGAGGTTAGGCTAGTAGAAACTACTTTGGAGGACCTTTTAGTTGGTTTTCTTTGTTGAAAAGTGGCCTCCACATTCCTCTCCATGAAAAAATTTTAGAATGGACTCTTTCTCAAACTCGGGAACACATCTCCTAATGATTTGATCAGGACAGAACTTAAAGAGATAGGGATCATTAAACACATAGTGTTTGACATCAGAAATGAATTTATTCTTATATTGGGTCCTAAGGAATTTTGGAATGTCACCCATCACCAAATGTTTTTCTATGTTAGCATACCATGGGCAATCACTCACAGAATAGAGGTTCTCATCAAGAAATGAATCAGACATAGAAAGGTGATGTTAGTTGTCTTTGAATTCCATCCTAGAGAGGTGATCAGCTACAACATTTTCAACACCCTTTTTATCCTTAATGTTTAAATCGAACTCTTTAAGAAGAAGGACCCACCTAATCAATCTATCCTCGGCATCTTGTTTTTGAAAAGGTATTTTATGGATGAATGGTCGATGAAGACAGTGATGGGTGATCCTAAGAGATAGGACCTAAATTTATCTAAGGCAAATACAACAGCAATAAACTCTTTCTCAGTGGTGGTGTAGTTCATTTGTGCATCATTTAAAGATTTTCTTTCATAATCAAAGATACATGGGGTTTTATCACACCGTTGTCCTAAGACTGCTCCTACAATGAAGTCACTTTCATCACACATGAGCTCAAAATGAAGTTTTTAATTTGGATATTGCATGATAGGTGGAGAGATAAGATCTGACTTGAGTTTAGATAATGATTCCTCGCAACTTTCTATCCATAAAAATGGAGAATCATTAACTAATAGAGCACAAAGTGGTCAAGAAATAGAGCTGAATTCCTAATGAACCATCTATAGAAACTAACATTTCCTAAGAATGACCTCACTTCCTTAACAGTTTTAGGATATGGAAGGTGATGAATGATTTTGACCTTATCTTTATCAACTTCAATCCCTCTACTAGAGAATAGATGGCCTAGAACAAGTCCTTCCTTTACCATGAAATGGAATTTTACCCAACTTAGGATGAGATTATTATCCTCACATCTTGTCAAAACCCTTTCAACATTCAGAAGGCATCCCTCAAAATCATTCCCAAATATGGAGAAGTTGTCCATGAAGACTTCTAAAAAATCCCCCACCATGTCCAAGAAGATTCCCATCATGCACCGCTGGAAGGTACTAGGGGCATTACATAACCCAAAGGGCATGCACTTGAAGGAAAAAGTTTCAAATGGACAAGTGAAGGTTTTTTTTCCTTGATCCTCTAAGGAGACCTTGATTTTATTATACCTTGAGAATCCATCTAGGAATCAATAGAATTGATGACCTGCCACTCGCTTGAAGACTTGATCAATAAAGGGAAAGGGGAAATGGTATTTCTTGGTACAATAGTTGAGATTCCTATAGTCAATAAAGACTCTCCATCCACTAATGACCCTTTTGGGGAGAAGTTCACCATCATCATTGGTGATCACGGTGATTCCAGCTTTCTTTGGGACA
This sequence comes from Viscum album, assembly GCA_963277665.1. NCBI lineage: Eukaryota > Viridiplantae > Streptophyta > Magnoliopsida > Santalales > Viscaceae > Viscum > Viscum album. The sequence goes on from OY728121.1 coordinate 1,461,205,417, forward strand.
ACTTGAATTGGGCTTACCCACTCACTTTCAGAAAAGGGGTAGATGATACCTGCTTTCAACAAATTAAGAAGTTATTTCCTTACCACATCCATAAGATTTGGATTGAGTCTCCACTGAGGTTGAAGACATGGTTTGGATTTAGATTAAATAACAATCCTATGAGTTCCAATGAATGGGATAATCCCAGGAATATCAGAAAGGGTCCGTCTAATTACTTTATTATGCTTTATTAGGATATCCAAATGAATCGTCTCTTTATTGGCTTAAAGAGAGGAATAAATGACAACAGGAAAGGATCGATTGTCCCCTAAGAACGCATACTTGAGTGATTAATGTAGGACCTTAAATTCTAGGTCATATTGGTTACCACTTTCCAAGGAAGGATGGGACTTTGTATTGAACTCAGTTTCTTTGTCCAGATTTTTTAACAGAATTGGTTCCTTGTGAACAGAATTTTCATCCACTAAATTGTATAGATCGGTGTCATGAATGGGTATGGAATAAATGTTATTGATTTCACCAATGGTATCATTGATTGGTAATTAGATAAAATCATCAATAGATCTATCTAAAATATATTCAAGCCAAGGAGACAAATTTACCTCATGTGAACAAATAAAATCAATCTCTTCTTAACTTAAACATCCTTAAGTAATTCCTTGATGTTCATCAAGTTCACTATCAACACTACCAATCCAATTAATCTCATGTATCTCTTAATCATACCCAATTTGAGAGTTTTCATTGTATATGTTCAAGTCTAGACTCATGTTTTCAAAGCTGATGGTCATGTTCCCATTTTGGACTCGGATAATAGAGTTGATTATTGCAAGGGATAGCCAAGGATGATTGGGGTTTTCTCCCTAGTACCTAAGCTTGGGTAATTATCAAGGACAATAAATTCATCTGGGTAAATGAAATTTTCAACTTTCACCACAACATCCTTTAAGATCCCCTTAGGAACTCAAACACTACGATCAGTAAGTTTAAGAGTGACAAATGTGGTTTGGAGTTCTTAGAGCCCTAACTAACAATACATGGCATAAGGAATGAGATTCAAACTGGATCCTAGATCAAAAAGGTCTTGAAAACTTTTTTCTCTCCTAACTCAACATTGATGTATGGACATCCTGGATCTTTCAATTTTGGAGGAATGGTCCCTTGAATGGTGGTACTCACATTAGCATCCAAAAGGAATTGGTTTTTATGTGAAATTCCCTTTTAAAAGTGCACAAGTCCTTAAGGTAATTTGAGTAATAAGGAATGTTTTGGATTGCATCAATAAGGGGGATATTGAACTTAACCTAAGAGAATATTTCCCTCAAAGTATCATTCATTTGTGGTTTATTTTTTCCTATCATGCATTGAGGGAAAGAAGCAGGTTGTTTGATTGTTTGGTGTGGTTGTAGTTCCTTCATATTATCATTGGGTTTTTCAGAATATGTGGGTGGTTATTCATCATTTACATGTTTTGTTGAAGATTTTAATGGTTCTATAATGTCTTGTTCAGGTTTCTCAATGTATTTCCCACTTATTAAAACAGTCACTACTTTGATTTGTTTATGAGAGGTTTGTGTGTAACTGGATTCTCCCCTTAAATTTGAGGGTGGTACCACCTGATTAGGCATGGGTGCCTTCCAAATTTTAATGGTTTTTAGTTCATGTTTAATTTATGAGACTTTTGAGTTCATTTTCTCCATTTGTTTACACAATTTCTCAAGTATTGGAATAGGGATAGATTGAGTATGGTCTTGTGCCGGTCGGTTTATCCTAGGAAGATACTTTGGTTGTTGGATTGGTTGTTACATGGGTTACTGGATGGGTTGTTGGTATTGGATATAAGGGTGATGTTATTGGACTGGTTTTGGTTGGAACCGGTTATGGTTTTGAAAATTTTTTGGATGGTAGGGGTTTGATCCTTGTGGATGACTAGGTTGTTGGTTGGGTTATTGGTTATCTTTCCAACAGAATCCTGTATGGTCATTGTACCTTGGATTGAAAGTTTTTTGGTACTTTAGCTTCTAAAATTTCATAGAATTGACCTTATCTAGTGTTCCTCATAGAATAACATCTTTAATGGAAGGGATGTTTGGGAGTTTTTCAGTCTTGTGGTCATGTTTGTCACAAATTGTGCAAAGAGGGTCAACAGTTTTAATTTCATGGACCTTCCTAAGATCAATCTACTCTATCTTCCTAGTGAGTTCAGAAAGTTTCACCCTAAGTATTTACTCCTCCATAAGTGTGTGAATTATACCATATTTGGGTAGCTTCTCATAGTAAGGTGATGTTCCCCATGTTTGGTTTTGTTCATCCAGTCTTTCTAGATACTCATAAGCATCATTTGGGGCTTTGTTTTTAAAGGTTCCATTACACATCATGTCAATGAATTGTTTGTTTCCCAGACCCAAACCTTCATAGAAAATTAGAACTTGTTCTAGGATTTAAAATCCATGGTGATTTACCATATTGAGTGTGTCTTTGAACCTTTCCCATGTTTCATAAAATAACTCCCCTTCTTTTTCAAAAAAAAATTGGATGCTCTTTTTAAATGCAATTATTTTGTGATGGGGGAAGTATTTTTTGTAGAATTATCTTTGAAATTGATCCCAGAAGTGGATTTATGTAGGTCTCAGATTGTTTAACCAATTATTTTCTCAATCCTTATGTGATAATGGAAAGAGCCTAATCTTAGCTGACTCAAGTTGATGTGGTGGGAACATGGTTTCAACAATATCGTTGAACTCTTTGACATGAAGGTATGGAATTTCTGACTCCATATTGTGGAAGGTTGGAAGGTGGTTTAGTACATGAGGTTTGAAGACATAGTGGGATTCTCCTATGGAATAATTCCTAGTTCAAGAGGTTTCATTGGTCTAGGAAGGTGTGAGGTAGTCATTCATGGTTTGATCGACTTTATTCCCCAAGTTTGGGGCTGCCTCATTTGGATTTCCATTTTGGTTCCCACTTAGGTTTATGAGTTGGTTTCTTTGAAGGTCTTCCATAGAAATGGGATCATTTTTTGAATCTGGATTATTAGGAATATTAGGTTCTAATGGAAAGAGTTAACTTGGTGTACTTGACTCCCCAACCCCAAGACTATCCACCCTAACTATACAGTTTGATTGGTCATGGGTATAGGCAGACATGCGCCAAGAAAAGTGAAAAACAAAAGAAAGGGGAAAATATAAGAGAATTTAAGGTGAGAAAAATATAAATGGGGGATAATAGAATGGGTGTTGATATGACTTACTTGGGTCTCTATAAACAGTGCCAAAATTTGGTCTCATCCAAATTTACCCAAGTTTTTAGGGTTAAGTAGTCGCTTGTAGTTTAGCTTGGGTTGTCGAATCCTCAGAGACCTAATAAGTAACCTAAAAACAAGTACATTTTATGGATTGTTTTTGTCTATTAAGTGACCAACTTGGGTTGATTTTATATGTGTTTAAGGGAACGCTAATATACTTAAGTGAATTAAATTTAAAAGAATTAGTAGATCATAGGTTATCACTTGGGGTGGATTAGATGAATTCCTTTTTCAACTATTTCAATTTCTTATATTTGAGATGGGTTCATTTAAGAAGATCAAACATAATCATTAATTACTGGTTTAATACCTAAAAACCTTAATACTAATCACCTATACACTTAGAGGAGCAAGGTTTTGAGCACTCCAAGGTAAAAGTTCGTATTAGCACTTGAAGTGTGTGGCCTTAAATTCAACAAGGACGAACGAGTTTAAAGATTGTCAAAAAAAGTCTCAATTAAAAGAAGTGATTAAACATTAATGGATTCATAAATAACATCCAATCCATCCCCTTTCTAATCCATTGGATCAACCCATAAGTTTTTTATCCCTCCATTTATTATATGGTTTTAATGGAAGCGGGAAGTAGACTCGTGAGGAAGGAATTGAAGAAGTAAAAAAACAATGAAATAATGATCACTTCACCATTGTGTGATAATTTCACAAGGTTTGGTGTGAAAAAATTTACACCTTGAGCCAACGGTATCAACATGATATTAATAATAACATAATAAGATAAAAAGAAGAACTTTTATTAAGAAACTAAGGTGTATTGAACAACTTACATGAGAAAGAAATGTGATTACAAACACAAAGCGGCAACATAACACTACAATGAAACCAAGCACACAAGATCCCCAACTCCTTAAACAAAACTTCCTTAAATAGAATTTTTTTAAGCCTTGTTTCTAGACTCCAATATTCCAAGTCTCATCAATTAATTGTGTTAGGCCATAAGTGGGTGGAAAATTGAGGGAGAATTTATTTTTCCACCCTTGACAAAACAATTTGTGCCAACTTTCATGACTCAACAGATGTGTTCAAACGAGCTTCTAGATGGATGAATTTTGGTGGTATATAGAAGAAAAAAATTAATATACGGATGTCCCCTAATAGCATGTAAAATTTACATCCAAAATATTTTATGGTTTTAGAGATATGATTAAATTTGTGGGATGTTTTTCTAGGCTGCAAAATCTGGACCAATATTGCATCTTCAACTTGGACCACTTGGAACTCCATTCAAACATATGAATTAGCTTTGTCCACTATTTAATTAAATGTTCCCATTGATTTCCTCTATCTTAAGATCAATTTTTATAATCATTGGGATTGGATATTGGCCTCTACAGTCAGATTATTGGGATTCTGTCTAGTTTACATTTCCCAAAATGTGTTGGCATGAAATCCAATTTTGGTGGTCTTCCAATGTAAATATTCAAGTACTATAAAATAATAAATTGTTACTTATAGCATGATAGACCTGAAAATAAAATATAAAAATAAAATCAAGACCATTTTTTATTTTAGGAGGTGTTCAAAAATATACCATGTAATAGTGTATTTTAAGATGGAATTAGAATCATAATGTGAATTAATGTTCAAAGTATAAAATACACTAAAATGATGTTTATGAATAATAAAGCTCATAAATATTATATATATTAACAATGAATATTATCCTCATCTAGTGGCTAATCACACACCATGTATCTTTTATACACATCGTGTACTTCATAAATGTCCATGAGAAGTACACGTCGGGCATCTTGGTGTGTACTGGGGATATCCGGTGAAGAGAAGTACATGTTGTGTGGTTGGATTTTACATGCTGTGTAATTTACTTATTTACATGGAAATATTAATTTTAATTAATTAATACATTAAAACTCATCGCTCTGAGTCTTTTGGGTCGTTAATTTGATAGTACACGTCAGATGTTAGGTTTTATATTATATTAAATTCATAATTAATTTTGTGAAATATTTGAAATTATGAATCCTATATGGTTATTATATACTAAATACTTAACACATTAAATTTTATAGGCTGTATAATTTTCATGTGTTCCACGTGGAATTAAATTATAAGTACACACCATGAAACTATGAATCCTTCCATGTATATAATATGTCATATGAGTTCATTGTTTATAATTAAAACCATACTAGGTGGTTCAAATAGGTTATCATCAAGTTGGTTCCATGTATAGAGTTTCATGCTATTTTATTGAGTTTTAAATAAAATAAAATTATTTATTTTATTTAAAATTATAGTGGATGGAAATTTCAAGATTATTGGATGAAATAAAATAAAATGAATTAATTTATTTCTAAGATAATTAATCAGATTAATTCATGCATGTTTTGTCTTATTAAAGAATTAAATAAAATAAATTATAGTTATTTATTTTAAATGTATAATAATTTAATGTGTATGACTGATCATGATCTTGACCATTCCTATGTATGTGTTTGTTTTATTTAATTTAATTTTATTATATGGTTTTTCAATTAATTATTATTAAATTAAATATTATGGAATGTGAGTCATCCCTCCCTCTTTTATTATATAGGACATGTGTGTACAAGGTTATTTTATGTAATTCCATTTAAAAATCCTTTAGCTTCCCTCACCTACATGTGAGTTATAAAAAATATGTAATAAAAGGAGTTTCTAAAGTTTCATGGAGTCTGTTTAAGATGGAGCCAAGGTGGAGGTGGTTCAAGATAGAACTAAGATGAAACCAACATGAGAGATACATAGGTGTCCATGTGGTATGCTGCAACTCATGCAAAGACCGTCACAAATAGTTTATCCCTAAGTTCATAGGATGATTTATTTTCTACTTAATAATAAACCATTAAATAAATATCATGATCATTTCATTTATTTATTTATTTTATTTATATCTTATACATGATTCATTTTTTGGATGTAAGACCATGATCACATAAATAAATGTACTAATATAAAAATATAAAAATAAAATGAATGGGTTATGTGTAAATTTTTTATCAGAACATGGTTAATACCTAAATTAAAATTATTATTATATTAACAATACATGTTGAAAATAAAAAAAAAATGTTGCATAATAAATAGAATACATCAACTTAATATTAATTTAGATTAAGCCTTGAATTACATGATTAGGAATAAAAACCATAAAACTAAGTGTTTGGACAACCCTCATTGGGAAACTTACTTTTATCAGAGAGTTATTATGAAAGTTTGGGGTTGAATTAACCAATTTACATCAAGATAAGTAGCCCACTGCAGACTTGATATAACTTGGGGGGAAAGTGTTGAGGAAATATGAGTAAGGGTTTCTAGATTGGGGAGTCTACTTAATGCATCAAGGATCTAAAATCCCAAATTTGGAAAATAATTTCCTATCTAAATACCTTCAAGTAATTGACCAATCCCACCCTTGGGTTATGAGAAGGGGAATATGGATCATTCCCACTAGAATTTCCAGTCAACTAGACATTCTGAATCGAATGGTGAGGGCTATTGGGACCTGATAAAATGGTGGGAGACTTTAAAAAATTAAATTTATTATTTTTTATCATATTAACTATAATAAAGTGAATCACTAATAATATGATTTTTTAATATTGTAGAATAATGAAAATATCATCAACCACATTATCCCTATGATCAATTTTGGAGAAAAACCATCTTCAAACTGACAGTAATTTCCAGGAATGGTTTAGATTCCTATGGGTAATATTATTCCATGAACATAAGTATTAAATTATATAACCCTTAATGCTTGATCCTCTTACAAAGGAGGTGAGTGATGAGGGGTTCATTTTCTATGATAAAAATTTGAGATATGTGGTCGACATTCAGTTTTTAATGCTTTCATCCATGTCTAATGAACTCATAAAGTCACATGAACACATGGATTCTTATAGAATGATTTAGTATCTCCATGGTATTTATTAGGAGAGGGTTATATAGGTTTGGTTTGAGATATCCAAGGTACTATTTTAGAGTAAACTTAGAAAAGGTGCACCAGATGGGCCTCACATAGTCAAACTCATTGACTACAATGATCACCTAGAGGTTATAGGGTTTAATATGCCTAATGATCTTATCATTGATCTCATTATTTCATCACTCCCTTATAGTTTCTCTAGTTTTGTTTTCAATTTAAATATGAAAAACATCAAGAAGCCTCTCCCAAATATTCTCAATCTACCTCACCAAGTTAACAAGGATATGAAGTGTGAAATGCCTTTTTTCCTTATGGTGAATAAAAGGAAAGGTCGGTAAAATAGTTATAAGTCCAAATTTTCTTCACAATTCCATTCCAAGAAGATAAATATTAATATTAAAGCAAGTTAATATGATGTTATCTATTTTTCATGTGGAAAAAAGGTCCACTGGATGAAAAGTTACACCAAGAAAAAGAATCAAGGGGAGCTTTAGGTGCATTTTTTATCGAGTACAATTTATTTTTTTTCTACAAATTGGGTCTTAGATACATCTAGTGATACTTACATATTTATTCAAATATAGGAACCAAGTATATTCTAGAATATTTTCTAGGGTGAGGTAGATCTATGAGTATCCAATGGAGCTATACTTTCTATTGTGGCTATTGGGGACTACTTCCTCACGTTGTTAATGGGAATGATCTTGGTATTAAAATATTGTTATTATGTGCCTTTAATAACCAAAAAAATTATATCTATATCCATACTTTATATAGATGGAATTATTTTCAAGTTTGTAAATAATATTTGCTTCAATTTATAAAAAAAAATAATCTTTTTATGGTAAGTCATATTTAAATAATGGTATTTACATGTTGGATTATGCAAACTAGGTAATGGAAATTGATAATGAAACTACTTTACATTACTTATACCATACCCAACTATGGAATCACCATCTAGGTCATGTAAATAAAAAAAATTAACTAAATTACACCAAGATGGATATTTAGATTCATTTGAGCTAAAACCACTTGGTATATGTCACATGTGTTTACAAGGTAAAATGACTAAATCCCAATTTATGATAAAAGGTTAAAGGGATAAATATATTATTGAATTAGTTCATATTATTGTGGGTGGAACATTTCCAGTTAAAGGAAAGGGTGGGTACTCATACTTCCTAACTTTTACTGATGATTTTAGTAGATATGGATATGTCTACTTTATAAGGTATAAGTCAGATTCTTTTGAAAAAATTAAATAATGCAAGAATTAAGTTAAAAACTATCTTGGTAATAATATTAAGAAACTCCAATAAAAACATGATGGTGAATATCTTAATCAAGACTTTATTTATTATTTATAGTATTTTTGTATTTTATCCTAACTCACTTCTCTTTATACACCACAATGGAATGGTGTAAGTGAAAGGAGGGATTGCACCCTGTTAGACATGGTGTAATCAATGATGAGTCATGTGAGACTTACAATATCCTTTTGAGGATATACATTTTAAACAGTAGTATATATACTAAACTAAGTGCCAACTAAATTGGCGGATGGTTTTCCATACTATTTGTGGAGTGGAAATAAACCCATGTTATTGTACTGACATATGTGGGGCTGAAAATAATTTAGTAAGGCCTCTTCAGGCAATAAACTTTCACCACGATGAACAAAGTGTACCTTTATAGGATACCCCAAGGAAATAAGGGAATATTAATTATAAAAACCCTCAAAAAAATTAATTGTGTAAATTCATTCCATATTCCTTGAGAGGGAGTGAATCTATAAAATAGATAGTGGGAGTGACATGGACCTTGATAAATCCCAATATCAAGGTACACAAGAGTTGGAATAGATAAAACTTCCACAAATCCACATGGAAAAATATGTTATGGAGACATATATACTACATAGGAGTACAATAGAGGTTAGAGAACTTTAAATATATGGTTTTCTAGTCACCAAGGATGGTGACTCGTTATTAGTTGATAATAATGATCATGTAATCTACAAGGAAGCATTAAGTGGCATAGATGTTTCCAAATATAAAGAATATATAAATTATGAAATGGATTCTTTGTATCAAAACCAATTATAGATTTTGGTAGAACCTTTAGTGGATGTAAATATCATTGGTTTAAAATGGGTATTTAATAATAAACTAGACATGGATGGAAAATTCAGTGCTTATAAGGCATGACTGGTTGCAAAAGGGTTCAAATACACTAAGTCATAGACTATGAGGAAACATTTTCACCAATTTCAATGATGAAATCCATCATAATTATACTTTCCATTATGTATTACCATGACTATGGGATTTATAAAATAGATATCAAAATAGATTTCCTTAACAATAACCTTCATAAATATGTCTATATGAAACTAACTAAAGTGTTTGTGACTCCAAAAGATTCCAACAAGGTAAAAAAATTACAAAGATCCATTTATGGATTAAAGTAAGCAACCAAGTCTTGGAACATTTGGTTTGATGAAGCCATAACAGAATTTTGTTTCATAAATAATGAATGTGATCCATGTTTCTATAAGCAGTTTAGTGGGAGTGGAATCATTTTCTTAATATTTTATGTCGATGATATACAAATTATTGAAGATGAAATAGCAATATTATATTTTATTAAAGTATAATTAAATGTATGATTCTCTATGCATTATTAAATAAAATCATCAAATATTATTGGGATCAAGATCCATCAGGATAGATCCAAGAGGCTACTTGGTCTAAGTCAAAGTACATACATTTACAAGATGTTGAAGAGATTCAGTATGAAAAAATACAAGAGGGGATTGATTCTAGTTTCACATGAAATTCATTATCCAAGAAAACGTGTCCTTAGACACATGAGGAAAGAAAAAGGATGGAAAGGATTCCATATGTTTTGGTAGTTGGGTATGTCATGTATGTTATGTTATGTACTAGTCTAAATGTTTCTTATGCATTAAGTATGGTAGGAAGATATCAAGCTGGCCCATGTGACTAGTATTTGATGGTATTCAAAACTATCCTTAAGTATTTGAGATGAACTTGGGATATGTTCCTAGTATATAGATGATATGAGGAAATAGTCATTAGAGGATATGCATATTCTAGTTTCCAAATAGATCAATATGATCTAAAATCACATTCTGGATACATTTTCACCCTAAATGGAGGTGTTGTGAGCTGGAAGAGATTAAATTGAGTCATGGTTTTAGATTCTACAGAAGTTTCCAAGTATATTATAGCTTTGGAGGAAACTAAATAAGTTGTTTGGATATGAATCTTTTTCCAAGATCTTGACCCAGTACCAAGAATTAAAGACCCTATCATACTATATTATGATAATAATTTAGTGGTGGATCTTTCAAAGGATCCAAGGGAACATCAGTGAATAAAGCATATAATTTAGAAGTATTATCTATTGATGGATTTTTATCAGAGATGTGAAGTTGTAGTGACCAAATCTTCCCTGGAAGATAACATGTATACCCCTTGAATAAAGGCTTAACTTAGTATAAACATGATCTTTATGTGAGTTATTATAGATTGAAATTTATCGGTAGTTAGATCTAGTCCAAGTGGGAGTTTATTGGAGTTGGTGTTCTAGAACTAACTATTTGAAATTTGGATTACATGTATATTCAAATAAGTGAATATTAATTAAAAATCTTTTTTGGCACCTCCTTATTTTAATGGGAAGAGTTTTTGGAACTTCCTTGTTATAATGATGAAAAATCATGATTCTTATTTTTCTAATTAAGTTCATGTTGTATGATAGTATATTGTTTTATAAAGAATAATTTGAAGAAATATTATCTAACTATTGAAAAGATTCACTGCCATAATTGACTCACCACCAAAGATGAATCACTACCAGAAAAGATTCACCCCCAAAATTGACTCGCCACTAGAGATGAGCCACCGACATACTTGAATCACCACCAGATATGAGCCACCGCTAGAGATGACTTGCCACCAGACCTAAGTCACCACCAGTAATGAGTCACTGTCAGATTACCTACCGTCAGATGATTCACTTCCAGACCTAAGACACTGCCAAGAATGAGTCACCGTCAGATGACCTACCATCATATGAGTCATAGTTGAACATGAGTCACCATCAGATAACATACCACTAGATGACCTACCACTATCCTGACTCTCTGCTAGACTGGATCACCGCTAGACATGATTCACCATCATCATGTGCCACCATCACTATTCTAAGACATTTGAATTAAATGATCTCAATGGATATATTAATGAAATTAATGTGAAGAGTTATTTTATGATTATTCTTAAATATTTTAGGGAAACATTAAATTCAATGTCAAATCTTAGTATGAGTATTTAGAAGATCGGTATGATTGTTCTTCAAACGGACACTCCTTCATGCACGAATTTATATTAAAAGAAGTCTCCCTCATGTTAGTGTTCTATCTGAGAGATAATATATGATCAAATGTGATACTTACTGAATACTTTAAGGATAATCCTATGAGATATTACATACTACATACTTACCTATATTTCAATTGTGAAAGAGTGGAGTACACTGAACATCTAGATCCTTTCCTACAGTCAGAACAAAGAGAGATTTTCAATGCTCAATTTTAATGTTACTTTCAAAGAAATAGATTTATATCCTCATCGATCCACAAATAAGGATACTCATACATATAGATCACTTCATACCAAGTAGAATTACCTTTTCTAAATTTTATTTCTTGTTTATTTCGTTATTGGATTTTATTTTTTGAGAAGTGTGTTTTTTATCCTATTTATCAACACACATTGTATCTAATGCTAGAACTGGAGAATAATTGATATTCTCTCTCTCTCTCTCTTTTCATATTTTTACCCACAGTTATTGTGGAAGAGGTCCCTATGTGTCCTATTTGGTTTTTCTTCCTACAGTTATTATGGAAGTGGTATTTGTGTGGACTAGATAGCTTATAAGTTGTTGTGTGAATACCCAATCTTGGTTGTGGATTAGATTCTATTCATATAATCTACTTGGAAGTGGTTGATTTTCAAGTTGAGGGGATTAGGTCTTATCATGATATTTAACCCCTTGTTTTATTCCATTGTATTATTTTTTTTCATTCTTTACAAATATTTAAACTATATTTGTTTTTAAGCTACAAACAAAAATGGTACTTTGATAGTTAATATTATATATTATTTATATAAATATTTTATTGAGTAAATTTATTTCAAAATTTAAAGTAATTTTCATGTTGTTTTAACTAAGAAATAATCATGCTCTGTAGAATCTTTTAAAAGATAAAAATTATACTAAACTAATCTTTTGATTAACTGGTCAAATTTTTTTTAATTGGGGGATTTTATTTGAACTATATTTTAAGATAAATTTTTATTGGGAACTCAATCCCCCCCCCCCTATTCAGTTACTTAATTCAACCATCATTTGTAAAACCCACTATTGGAAAACCCAGCATTGGAAAACCCACCATTAGACAAGACATTATTGTACACGCCACTATTGGATGACCCACCATTGTAAATGACCCACTATTAGAAATGACCCACTATTGGAAATGAGCCTTCATTACTAATTTTATTTCTCTTAGTTAAATTTTTATTTATTTATTTAAATGTTTATATTTTATTTTTATTTCAATTTTCAAATCCTTAAATGATATAAATTGGGGCTTAAGTCTAATTTTGACTCACTCTTTACCTCGTTCCATTTTCCCTTTAAACCTCTCTGCTACCCTTTCTCTCCCAAACTTTAGACTTCTCTCATCCTTGTATGAACCTTCACTTCATTGCAATGGTAAGAGTAATGTGATTTTTTTCATCTTCTCCTGAGGAGTCATGACCTTTGAGGAAGCCTAGAGGAGAATCGATCATACCAGTAGTCGAGCCGTGGAACCTGCAACTCATAAATCATACAGTGGTTTCTTAGAAATAAGTAAATGTAGAATGGTTATTGTCTAGTAAATAGATGGTGCTCAGAGTGATCCAAGACCGGAGATGGATAGACTGGTTCTTTAATAATGTGATATCATTCTATAATAGGTTGGTTCACCAATTTTATCAATATGATGAGTTTAGTTTTGGGAAAATAAATATTGGATAAGAAGAATGATAGATGGACATGAGGTAATATTATCTTCAAAACAATGGGATAAGTGAATTAAAGTACCTCGTGAAAGAGTATCAAAAGACTATCAAGGGTCCATTCCCAGTGATAGTGATTCTTATGTGTATGATAATTCCTTAGTGGAGATTAAAAGAGATGGAATTCTAAGAATAGCTAATGAAACTAAATTGGATAGTGAGTGCAGATTATTGTTTAAGTTTATACAACACATGTTATTACCTATAAAAGGAGACTTCACCACTATGATATATCAAGATGTGTATCTCTTATACCTTATGAAACAAGGAGTCAAAATCAATTTGTGCACATATCTACTGGTTCATATGATAGAGTTCTGTAATAAATAATCTAGGTCTAATTCTATTATATATCCTAAATTTATTTCATCTATTCTTGAGGAAAAGGGATTGGTTGATGAATATGAGGAAGCCGAGGTGAAGTTTGGTGGATCTTGCTTGACTAAAGTCATCTGTAAAAGAATGATATTAAACTATAACCCATAGATGAGGAAGTGGTTTGATGATATTGATAGGATATATGAGGATTTTAATCCTATAGATCATCCTACCCGACCAAAGAACCTTGTTGGTCCTATCTTAGAGCCAGATGAGGTATTTGAGTACTCAGATGAATAGAAAGAAGAGGTGAATGTTGATGTACCTGATGAGGAGGAGGATATATCATTTGAGGAGGGTAGTGGTCATGATATACCTAAGAGCCCAGTGGTATATTTTGGTCCAGCTGGTACTCCAAGATCTCTACCTACTAGATAAAGTCTTTTAAGTAAAGGGGATAAAGTAAAGGAAACATAATTTTCAGGATAAGAACAATTTAAGAGTTATTTATCTAAATATTATATGGAAATTGTGGATGTCTCTAATAATGAAAGTGGTGGTGATGAAAATGAAAATAATGGAAGTTATTTAAATGATGGAAGTGATGGAGATAATAAAGATGAAGGACATGGTGATGTAGAAGGTAGTGATGATGGATTTGATCATAGTGGTCCCAGTGATCATGAGATGACTCAGACACATCATTCTTATCCAGTTTTATCTATTTATACTAGGTCTAAGGAAAGACCAAGTTTTTTTCAAGATTTTGATGAATCTTATTTTGTTAGAGATTAGATGAGGGAATCCATTGAGGGGGGGATCTCCTAGTTTTGTTAGCCACCGAGATGAGCCTATAGATGTTGATCATACAATCTTATATTCTACTAGGTTATATGTCATAACTTTTGATGAATGGGAAAGATTCATAGGTTATGTGAGGATTTTATTGGACTATTTTAACTTATATGTTGATGAGAGAAGTTCATCAAATTATGATGGACTTACTGCCCTAGTTTGAGTTGAGATAGTTCCTAAAGGATACTTTAGTTGAGAAGATTGATGTTGCAGGAGAGATTTAGGGCTTTTCTTCAAATATTCCTGACATACCTGAGCTATAAGAGGTTATTGTGCCTCATGCTAAGAGAGATGTTTCACCCCTACCTATTTTTATTATGACTGAGTCTTTAGATACTATTTTCAGAGCTGATTTAGAGTTTAATAGAGAGATTATTTTTTTTGGATTTTGGTAGGATTTTGAGGAGTCATAAACCTCCAGTCACACAGCTCAGTTATATTGATTCTAGATACCTTTATTTTCTTGTGGTGTTTCATATATAGCTGAAAATATTTCATCACATTCAAGAAGTGGAAATAGAGAACATATGGTTAGCTAGTGAGATGGAGTCTATGAGGTTAGTGATGGAGGAGATTAGGACCTATTTTTTTCCAGTCTAGCTAATTTGATAGAGAGGTTAGAGATTTTACCTTCAGTGGCTTTTACTTCTAGTGATCTACCTCTGTATGTGTTAGTTGATACGGATTTGATTCAGACTGTTGTTAGAGAGGAACTTTGTGTTGGTTTGGGAGATGTTCATGCTACCCATCAGGAGGATTTGAGGCAGATCAGACATCATGGTGAACATATTTACAAGTTGGAAAAGGAATTTTTAAATAAAGCTAGAAGTAATCAGGAAACAATCACCAAGTCCATTAAATATTACCTTTCCAATATTTAAAACAATAATTAATTAAACTCTCAGTTCAAGTTCTTAGTTGAGAACCTTCAGATGCCACCAGTTACTATAGATTTTAAGGAATATGTTAATCGTTTAAAGATGATGAAACTTGTACTTCAGTTGTTTATGGAGGAAAAATAAAGAATTATTTAGTGCCACATAGTGTAGAGGTGACATTATTTTGGATTCTATTAAACTTATGAATCCTTTCTTACACGGGTTTATTACATCAATAGTAGCTCCTAAGGACATTCTAGTGACCTCTATTATATCTACTATATCCACTGACCCTGTATATTTTAGACTAGATGTTGTACATAATCCAAATTCTCCTTTACCAGCTCAATTTTATCCTCTCATTTTGTATCTAGTGGAATAAGTACAAGATATTAATCCAATTATTATCATATAGCTTCCTCCTCCTTCTCTAATTTTAGTCCCTACAGCCACTACCTTAGTTCCCTCAGCACCTACCTTTATGCCCCTCTCTCTGACAAGGGAAAAGTTCTTTTCATTCCTACTACAATGGATTAGAGTGATTCTGATTATATATATTTCTTTAATAGGTACTTTATTATATATTTATTTTGGGATGTAATACACTCACTTTTTTCCTTAATGGAATTTCTATTATTATTCATCTTTTGGTTCTTTATCTTTCTTGTTTCTTATCTTCACTTTTTGATAATCCCAAAAGGGGGAGAATAAATATGGAATTTATGTTATGGGGAGAATATTTATGGTCACTTACATTTATGTTATGTGATATCATAATTGTGTGAATTTTATTCTCTTGTATCATATTTATCTCTGATGCCATTTTTATTTATCTTCTGTTTTAAAATTTATGTTCAAACTCTCACATTATATTTTTAAAATGTTAAGAAAATATCATTAACTTTTCAAGTACATCTATTTTATGATAAAGTTTATTTTATACATGGTTTATAAAATTCCATGATTTGTGATCATCAAAAGGGGGGATATTGTTGTAACCTCCTTATTTTAATGAGAAGAGTATTGGAACTTCCTTGTTTTAATGCTCGCAAATCATGATTCTTATGTTTCTAATGAGTTTCATGTTGTATAACAGTATATTTTTTATAGGTTATAATTTGAATAAATATTGGTTAAGTGTTGAAAATATTCACTACTAGACTTGACTCACCACCAGAGATGAGTCACTGCCAGAAAAGAGTCACTGCCAGACTTGACTCGCCACCAGAGATGAGTCAATGCCAGAAAAGAGTCACCACCAGACTTGACTCACCATCAGAGATGACTCACCGCCAAAGATGATTCACTGCCAAAGATGAATCTCCACCAGACCTGAGTCACTACCAAGAATTAGTCACCTTCAAATGAACTACCATCAGATGAGTCACTGTCAGAAATGAGTTACTATCAGATAACCTATCATCAAATGAGTCACCTCTGAACATGAGTCACCACCAAATAACCTACCGCTAGATGAAATACCACCATATGAGTCACCACTGAATATGATTAAATTCTAGATGACCTACTGCTAGATGACCTACCACCATCCTATCTCACCACTAGACTGACTCGCTACCATACATGAGTCACCGTTAGCATGTGCCACCATTTCTATTCTAAGGAATTTGAATTAAATTATATCAATGGATATATTAATGAAATTAATGTGAATAGTTATTTTATGATTATTCTTAACTATTATAGGGAAACATTAAAGTCAATTTCAGAGCTCAGTACAAGGATGTGTAATATCGGGATGATTTTTCTTCAAACAGACACTCATTCATGCATGTATTTATATTAAAATAATTCTCCCTATTGTGGGTTTTCTAGTTGAGAGAGAATATATGATCAAGTGTTCTACTTGCTGAGTACTGGAAGGATCATCCTATAAGAGCTTACATGCTTCATACTTACCTACATTTAGACTATGAACGAGTGGAGTACATTGAATATCCAAATACTTTCCTACAGTTAGAACAAAGAGAGATTTTTGATGCAGTTTTTTACTAATACTTTTAGAGAAACAGCTCAAGATCCTCACCAAACCACATTAAAGGAGACTCAATCATCTGGAGCACTCCAGACCAAGCAGCATTACCTTTTCTAAATCTTATTTCTTTCTTCTTCTTTTGTTGGATTTAATTTTTCTAGAAGTGTATTGTTTATCCTATTTTTCAACACACAATATCTTCTATACTAGAACTAGAGAATACTTGATATTCTCTCTCTCTCTCTCTCTTCATCATTTTACCCATAGTTATTGCAGAAGAGGTCCTTGTGTGGCCAGTTTTATTTTTATTCCCATATCTATTGTGTAAGAGGTCCTTGTGTGGCCTGGATAGCTTATAAGTTTTTGTGTGAATACCCAATCGAGGTTGTGGATCATATTTTATTTAGATAATCTTCTTGGTAGAGGGTGACTTTCAAGTGGATGGGATTATATCTCAACTTGAAATTTAACCTGTTGTTTTATTCCATTGTGTTATTTTGTTTTGTTTCATTCCTTACAAAGATTTTAATTATATTTTTTTTTAAGCTACAAACAAAACTGGTAATTTGATAGTTAATCTTAAGTAGTATTTATATAAATATTTGATTGAGTAAATTGGTTTAAAAAGTTAAAGTAATTTTCATATTATTTTAACTGAGAAATAATCAAACTTTGAGTAATCTTTTAAAAGATCAAAATTATACTAAACTACTCTTTTGATTAACTGTGAAATTTTTTTTATTGGGTGATTTTATTTGAACTTATTTTTAACAAAAAAAATTATTTGGAACTCAATTCACTCCCCTCTTGAGTTACTCACTCATACCAACAATCTTATTACATATTATTCATTGTTCTATATGAATTTAATGTAATAATGTCCTAGAGTATATGTCCCATTGAAAAGGGTATAGTAGTTCCTCACTATAATGAGAAACCTGAAATGCCATGATGATATTATTAAACCTAGTTCTATGATTAGATAACATTCTATGATGGGGAATATTTTATGTTGATTTTCCAGTGCGAGTACTCGTAAGTGGATGATATTTCATCTCATGAAGTTCACACTTGGTAATCTCCAAGATTAGATATTATGATAATAGACCCACCAGTAGTAATTTCACATGTTTATGTGTTATCCAGTATTCTTTTCTATGAATGTGTGTAATGGTGCTTAGACTTTAAGATTATTATTAATGCATGTCATGACTCGCACACTTATATTTGCTAACCAAAGTTATGATGCCATATGTTCATGGGAATTAGGGTATGTTAGGTGAATCGTGAATGACATGTTATTAATAAATAAGTCAAGGAAGGATTTTTCCCTTTCCGTATTTATGGAAGTTGATATCTTAACCCTTTAATTGAAATAGAACTATCACATTAAATTATATGTCCATGGTGTAATGATGATTTTATTTCAGATAGTCAAAGAAAGACGTATCAAGCATATAGGTTGATGACACTGGTGTGAAACCTTCTTTATGAGATATTGTAACAAATGGATTATATTACACAGTGTGTACTCATATGTGGTTATCAACATCACATCATTAACTTATTTCTCTTAAGTTTATTGATCAATTTCTATATAGTAATATTAGACTTTAGGTAAGCCTGCCTAATTCTATTGAGAAAGAAGACTAAAGGGTCACACGCTAATTTTTTCCATTGATATCAATTAAATTCTATTTCAATTTAATTATTAGAATAAATATTATTCTCAAGAATGAGGAATGATTATATTTAGGATTAATGATATTATAAATTAAATAAATATTTATTCATAAGGTAATTGTTAAATTATACAGATATATAATATTTATTTATTTATTAAATGAATAAATATTTAATTTATTTGGGTATTCAATAAATTTCAAGGAAGACTAAAATACCATGAATGAGTCTAGTGACAAATATTAATTTACAAGCTGGTAAAATAATATTAATTTTTGCACCAGTTAGTGCATGCCATGGAATAAAAATAATAATATTATTATTATTTTAATACATGGAATGGGGTCGGACACGGGTTTAACATTTTATTAAGGGAACTTATAAAATTAATTAAATTAAAAACCCTAACCCTAGGTCTATAAATAGATCATTATTACATTATAATAAAGGTTAATCAAGTAGTTGGGGTCCTAGACTAGTGGTTAATGTTACGCTGTAATCCTGCATCAATCAGGGTTTAGTCTCTGGAAGCCTCAAAATTTAGGCATATTTGGGGATTTCAAGTGGCGTGTGGAATCGATCAGTTATGTAAGTTGGGGAACTTCCGGGGTGATGTTCGTATTGATGTATTTGGTGGATGGGCCACTTTGGCATTGGGGATGATGAGTCGGCTGGACATTGGTGGGGAGGTGTGCATGGAAGCTTGGTGGCTCTTGTGTTGGGGGGGGGGGGGGTCAGACTCGGTGATGGTGGGATGTGGGGGTAGGCGACAGTAAGTGATGGGAAATGCGGGATCAAAGGTGGAATGGATGGATGATGGTGGGCCTCCTGACTCGGGTGGAAGCAAATCTCACGGCATTGTGAGATAGTAGGAAAAAAATATGAAGATTCCTTCCATCGGTCCAATATCCAGATGCGGCTCAGGATACCAGCTTCCAACTTTGTAGGGCTTCCAGATTGGGATGAATGAGAGGTTATTTCACTTTCCATTAAGACCAGGCACCATGCACTCTTCATGGGGAAATGTTAGTTGTGCAGCCTTACAAAGTTTTGGAGTTTGGAATACACACACACACACACATACACACACACACACACACACACATATATATATATATATATATATATATATATATATCTGTGTGTTTGTGTGTGTGATGGGTGGATCTTCTCTTGTGTTGTTAGATCTTTGGGGCCCTTGTGGCCATATACGAGTCCATATATGCCTCCTAGGCCTACAGACCATGTAAGGTTCCCCCTTAACCATTAAAAGGAGATTATCCAAAAGTAATAAAAATATGTATGGCCTTCAGGATTTTGAGTAAGAGAGGTTAATTGAGAATCATTGTGCACAATGGATTGCTCTTTAGAATCCCCCTCTTCCTTCTTACATCCTCTCAAGAATGATATGATCAATAGAATTTCTTCAAGATCAAAGAAACATGAACTGGTTTATATGAACAACATAAGATGATCAATCGACTGCGCTAAAACCTGATGATTCATCGGTCTCATTAAAAGATCATAGGAGCACGTGTGGATCACCGCTAGAGGGATTCGACACTTTGATCCTACAAGTAAAATTATGGGTTACTAAAAAGGGTTTAAATGATCAACATATTCAATGAATAAATATCTTAAGAATGAGGTAATATTTATTCAAATTTAATTAAATTAATTATAAATTTAATGTGAAAATATATCCTCTTAGTTCAGGCATATTTATTGTCAATATTGGATTGGAAAAAATTTGTTGGTCAGGATGTTTGTGTCTTGTACAATATGTGAATGATCCATTGAATTCAATATTTATTGAGTTGGGATCAACCATGATAAGAACTTTTTCTATGCCTGAAACTTCTATATTGGTTTTGGACTAAGGGGTTTACCCCAGGGTTGAGATGGCGTGGAAATGTGAGTGATGTGTGGCCTCATAAATAATATAATAAAAATATTAAATTATTTTTATTTTGTGCTTGGGTGTTTCTGGTGAAATGCTTGTATCTTCTAAATGAGAACTTGGATGGGAAAATAGGGACCATCATTGAGTCTATAATGTGATTTTTACCCTATGTATAATATAAGTTTTATTTTCATCAGGTGTCAGAGTGTTTTACAGCTGCAAAAAATTATAAATTTTTAAGTTCATTAAATTAATTTAACATTTTACCTAGTGATCATATATTTAATCCTCCTTCTACAGCCACTATAGAGTTAGTCGTATTTTTTATTGAAAAAACATGCAGAGAGCAGAGGAGAGGATTAATACAGAGGTGGTAACAATGGATTGAGGAGTGGAATCAGATATAAAGCAACATCCTTGGATTGATTTTGATAGCAATGATGAATGAAGTTATGGTTGTGATAATAGATTGAAGAGTTAGTGACTCACCATCAAGGTATGAATTTATTTTTATATTTATAACTATTTTTTATATCTATAAAATTAATAGTTATTTTCTAAAAATTTAATCTAAAATCAATAATCACCAAGCCCAAAATTTTGTAGTTTATAACCAGATTTAAGAAGTTGATGACTATCATTCTTGGAACAATTATCAAACCTTTTTTAAGTTCATTTAATAACCCATATTTGATGGCCAGTATAACTATATCCATCAAAGATTATTCACTTTTGTGTTTTATGGTTTTCTCCCACTACTTTATGCATGTTCATCATGGGCGTTCGTTTGACTAGTGGTTCAGCCCTTTCCATGGAACCAAATTGTTGTGCAATCGATCATTGGTTCCACGGATCATTTTTGTAGGTTTTTCTTCATGGATTGCAACATGGAGGAGGTTCTATTATAATGAAGGGTAATTGAATGAGGATATGTGATCATTTTTTCACAATGTGGGGTGTGTAGGACAACCGATCTTCCACGAGAGGCAGTGACGCTTTATTCTTCTAATGATGAATGACCGGAATATAACCTCCAAAAAATCATTGATGATGGTAAACATGGATTATGGTTGTTTTGTGCATGATTGGGGGAAAGATCAATGGAAAGGGTGATTAAATTAAAAGATGCATCATGAGTTGGAGATTCTGGAAAATACCTGAATACACAACATGTAGTTTGGAAGAACACATGTTGTGTATTATGGTGATACGGTGTTAGGGTTTAAATGGAAGTTATACCATACCATGTGGTTGGACCCACACATCATGTGATCCTAGGTGATCATCCTGGTGTGTACATAGGATACATGCTTAGGGACCCTGAGTTATCCCAAACACCATGTGGTGGTCCCACACATCATGTGGTCTCAAAGGATCATGACTCGGTAAAAGGAACATGTTGAGTACTAAGTCCGACCCCTACACATCATGTGACACTTCAACAAGTTGTGTGATTGGGTTGAGACACACCATATGGAATGGCAGAACACGACCAAATAGACAAATAGTAAGGATGCATCGCATACTATTTAGGCATGTTGTATACTATTTTGGCATGCCATGTAATTCTCTTTCCTTGGAGAAAGTCCTTTGAGTGGTTTCTTCTAAGTGGGTTTTCACATTGAACATTGTGAAATAGTATTCAATCCCCCTTAGATAAGTCCGGGTATTCTATCCATTATTCATGTTGTGTGATCCCTTGTTTATGGGCCAATCCAGGGTAGGTTCAAGTATCCCCCATAGGGATCGAGGTTGTGATCCCCTATTCCTTCTCCCTATATAGGGTCAGGTATCCCATCACCTATATTCAGGGTGTGTGATCCCCTCCTATGAGATATTACAAATAGATTCAGGTATCCCCCTATGTCCTAGGGAGGGATCCTCTATCTAAGAGTTGAAATACCTTGTCTAAGGTGTCTTCTAGTAAGGAGTGTGATACCTTCATACATTTCTAAGGGCTTAATGATATGGATTCATGAATCCATGTGATGGTTGTTGATTTTTAGACATGTTGCGAAGACTCTAAATGTTCTTTGGGACTTGGGAATATTTCTGAGAAAATATGGGTTTATCCTTACCCTCAGGTAGTGTGTGTTACCTCAATGGGTGAGTGAGATATAGGTTTGATCATACTTCCCTTCTTATCTTATAGAGGTTCCATGGCTATTGGAAGTCTATGAAATGTTAGCTTATAAAAGACATGTGATTCCTTGACACCCTAGGTGTTTCCTTTGAGACGTGATGTTGCAATTGATTATTTAATTTAGGATTCATGGACTCTTCAATGATCCAAGCACTAGAATCTACCCATGCACGGTGGTTTTGAGGATTGGAACTATAATGACTGGGAATTCTTAGTGTCCCTAAGTCTTCTAGTGTTGAGTATATCTGAATTATTCTTCTCGACTTCCTTTTGACTACTACTTATGTTGGGAATATTGAGCTAACTAAGTTTACTATTTTTATTTATTTCCCTCCTCCTAGACACTTCCTGTGTCAGGATTCAAGTTGACTATTTCTTCTTGATCCCTTTATTGTTTTCGAGGATTCCTACTAAGTATGTTTATACTCACCACTACACTATCCTTGGACCCACACATTTTGTGTCGGTGCAGATGATGTACAGGTTGGAGATGAATTTTTGGGTGTGGATATAACATATCTTGTTCAGAGTATACACCTAAATACCTTGGTGGATGCGGTTTTGTATAGTATTGGTGATACTATGAGCTTATGGTAGCAAGATTTTTTCATGTTTGGAGTCATCTTACAGTGAGGGTCTCTTTCCCTTTGCTAGTTATCAGTTTTCCTTTTTGGCTATTGGGAAAGTATTTGTCCCCTTTTTATTCTATATTATTCATAATGGTAATCTTGTGGATCTACTTAGATGTCTCATGCATGTGAAACATTCAGTGTAGTTGATTTTATTTTTACATATCCTGATGATGTCATTTATTAAATTATTCATTGAAGATATGATCATGTTATAGGTTGTTATTGGATAAGGCCTCCCATGTGTGTTATATGCCTACTCGGTGCTAGTCACCAACCCCTATCCTATTGGAGGTGGGCTTGGGATGTCACTTCTGGTATGCCACTGTCTCGAGTGGGGCCTTAGTATGTTGGGATGTGATAGAGTGGTATCAAAGGGGTATGTCCTAGGGATGGTGATTGGAGTTAGTAGTCATGTGAGGATTGGAATGGGGACTTAGGGAAACAATGTTAAGGGGGTCTTGAGTTTGGTTGATATATCACGGGAACCAATGTAGGTGTGGTAGCCAATGTATCCTTTTTACAACACTTTGATAACCTGTTAGTTGACCCAGAACCCTAAGACATTGATTGATGAGTATGATTAAGCTGGTACAAGAATTATATAATGGTAATTTTTTATCTTTCATGTCATTGTGTCAACTCATCTAGATATTCTCAAACCTTTATAGGTGAGGTTTAATGATTATAGGGTGACACCTACTGATAGCTAGCTTGTATATGGAGGCAAGGTTGTAACAATCCCATGCTTGTAGTTGGTCCTCTCACCACCCAATAGTGGGAAATGAGGCGTTGTTTCTTATGAATTGGTTGAGAGGTTCTCTCACCCAAAAATTTGAGGTGGCATCTCTTCCCTTGTGCTTTATGTGGATCATTATCATAGAGTGGATGGTCATTTCTGATGGGTTTGATAAGACTATCAATATACTGGTTATGCTACATGCATATGATGGTAGAGGCACCATGAGTTTGTGAGGCGAGTCTGGCCATTGGGTGAAATGGGATCAGCTAGAGTTTGGGACTCTCTAATTCATATGGTTCAGAATTATATTGGTATGTGCGGTTTTATGTATTGAACTTCCTATACGGATATGTGAGATGTTAGTTGATGATGTACTTCTTTAAATCACAACAAGACTACTCTAATATGGTTAGAGTTTAAGTTCTTGTATAATATGGAGTTCCCATCAGAGGATATTAAACCATTTATAGGGTAAAACAACTATGTTGGGTACACATCAGAGCATGCTGTATTTTTGAGGTGCTTTCCAGTCATGTTTTGTGGATTATTTTTTTGATCTTAGTGATTCAATAGGACTCCAGGTGAAGATTCTTTGGGGGTATTGTTGAGGTTTTTTATGATTCCACATGTGCTAGAGTCGCTTGAGTGGGCCTTGGAAAATTGTAAATCTTGGAGGAAGTACACCTTGGTTGTGTGAGTAGGTTATCTTTACCATAAGACAACAATA
Source organism: Viscum album (assembly GCA_963277665.1). Lineage (NCBI taxonomy): Eukaryota > Viridiplantae > Streptophyta > Magnoliopsida > Santalales > Viscaceae > Viscum > Viscum album. The sequence goes on from OY728121.1 coordinate 1,461,230,699, forward strand.
TTGGTGCTTTGGATAGACTTTTAATGTCATAAATAGTGGATCTAGGCATCTCCTTTATTAGACCCAAATGTTTTCCAAGAGGTTTTCAGTGGATACCAACATGGACTGATGGTGACCTGAGTTGCGGATAGTGTGCACAGTGGATGCTTATGCTTGGGTGGAATCCAAAGTGAACCAGAGTGTGACTCATGTCTATCTCCTCATAGACCCTCATGATATTTTGTGCAGGAATGTGTTTTCCACCTAGTGTTTTATATTCGGGAGTTGGATACCCTAGTGGAACCTCATGCCATATATTAATGTAGATCGTTATCCAATCATCCTCCTGGTGGAGTGAGTTTTCCTTAGATGGAGGAAAAGGCCTTTTTGAGAATTCCTTCATGGTAGGGAGGAGGTGTGATGGTACCCAACTCAGTGTGAACTAGTTACCCTCTATGGGAATTATGTGGTGATGATGTTTTCATGTATGTGGAAGGTTTTTTCTGCAGCGGTGATCATTTTGTTTGCATCAGTGAGAAAGACCCCTAAGATGTGGTGAGTGAAGACAAACCTTTAGATGTTGAGTTAGATTATCCTTGATTGTTGAGTGTTGTTTCATGTTATATGTTCATTTAAAATAAATTCCCTCTATGAGAATATTGGAAAATGTGGGAATGCTTTAAAGGGGTGACCTATGGTTGACCCTAGGCATGAAACTGGTGTATGCACTGACCCACATACCAAGAATAATGAACAACCTTGTGTATTTTTTATGTAATTAACTGAATGTATCCTTGATATGATTCATGGTAAATCTTATCAGGCCTTAAAATTCTTGTGGTATGAAATCTGGGTTCATGGAGTGGATTGGGCCTTCATAAATTATAGTTGTGGAGGCTGAGGAGATCATAGTATTGAAACCATGGTGTGGTAGTTAGTTTTCTAAAACAAAGGAATTTATGTCTGATGAATAATGGAATCATGTGATCAATTTTCTTTAGGCGGTTGATCCTAGCCTAAAATGGGGAACATTGCTTGCCTTAGGTTGATGGTGGTTTCTGAACACCTTCCTTTCTATGTGAAGTACGCTATGAGCATAATGTTGACAAGTGATCCTATGTGAATATATATTCTCATATAGAAAATTAGAAGGGTTTTCCTTGAATGTGGAAAGCACATAACCCACTACCTAATGTGGATAGAGATTCTTCTCTATTTCACGTGGTGGGTATTGAGGTGGGAATCCTGTTTAAAGACTGCTCCTTTTAAGTAAAGTCTTGATGAGTCGTGCCTAGTGGTTATGTTTAAACATACCCATCCCTTTGTGAACTTGGTTTTTGTGGAGGAAAGAATTCTCTTAGAGGTTTATTAATGGTTTTTACTCAGTTAAGTTCATTATTTGGGTTTGGAGCACACATAGAAGGGTTTTCTAAATTGTCAAGACTATTTTCTTTGGATAGTGGTGGATTAGGTCACCCAACGAGAAGAGGAGTGACATTAATTAGTCGATTGAGGTATTTGTGGTGACTAATGTGCTCATCGATAGCTTTCACAAATGAGTAGTGAAAACCCTATCATAAAATCTTCAACTGAGGATTTGAGTCATTTAGATATCATGATGAGCACAATATAAGGATCATGTTTCCCCTAGGGAACAAGCTATCAACGATGGATCATGTACCTCGTTGAAAGTTTGTGTAAGAGGTTTCTAGCACGAATCTTGAAATCTTATGTCCTTGTAACTTTTTTGATGCCAACATAGAAAAATGGCTAAGTTCTTAGTACGGTTGTGTGATGTAAATGGGTTTCCTTCTATGGAGATCATTTGGGATGTTATTTAAAATGTGGGGAGTTGGTCTCTCCCAAATTTACCCAAGTTTTAAGGGTCAAGCGGTCGCTTGCAGTGCAGCTTGGGTTGTCGAATCCTCAGAGACCTAAGAAGAACCTTTAGACACTCAATAAAAAGAGATGGATTTTTGGCTATGAAGTTTCCAAATTGGGTTGATTTTAGATGGTTTTGAAAGAGCACTAAAAGATCGATGTGAATTCAAATTATGAGGAAATGATTTGATCCCAGGTTATTGCTCGGTGTGGATTGAATGAATTCCTTTTTTTACGATTTTAATTTCATTAACTCAAGAAGGAGTCATGCAATGAATTCAAACTAACCTAATCACTTACTAATTAAACACCTTCACAACACATTATAATCACCTATACACTTGTAGGATCATTTTCATGAGCACTCCAAGGTAAAGGATATAATTAGCACATCAAAGTGGGGTGAATAAATTCAATAAGGAAGAGGAAGAATAAAAATCATTGCATGAAAGAAACTCAATTAAAAGAAATTAATAATATTTAGAGAGTGAGAAATAACATTCAATCCAGCCCCTTGCTACTCCCTTGGATCAACCCATAAAATATCTAGCCCTCCATTGATGACAAGTTCTCAACGGAAGCGGAAAGTAGACTTACGAGGGTGGAATTGAAGAAGTAAAAACAACAATAATAACGATCACTCCACCGTTGTGTGAACAAAATCACAAGGTTGGGTGTGAAAAATTTCACAACTTGATGAAACGGTATCAAGTTGATATGAATAAGAACATAATAAGAGAATAAGAAGAACTTTTATTGAAGACTAAGGTGATTCGAACAACTTACATGAGAAAGAAGAACATTACAAAGGCAAATTGGCATAATAACATTACAATGAAAAGAAAGCACCAAGATCCTAAAATCCTCCATCCCTACTGCCTTAAATAGGAATTTTGGAATCCTTTGGAAAAGATCCCATCATCCCATGTTCCTTTAATTAATTTTGTTGGAGAAAAGTGGGTGAACATTTAATGCATAAGAGACTTTTCAACTCTTGCCTCGAAGTGGGAGACAGCTTTCTACACCAAACAGAAGCGCCGAGAACACAATCTAGAAGGCCTAATTGGAGTGGTCCCTAGAAGACTTAAATGAATCCCCGGATGTCCCCTAACATCCTGTAAAATTTAAGCCCAAAATAATAATCCGTTCGCGAGATATGATATAAATAGTGGGATGTTTTTATGGGACGCAGAATCTGGCCCAGAATTGCATCTTCAATTTGTTCTGCCTTAATAACCACCATTTAGGACGAATTAGCACTGGATCCAGAAGAATTATTTGTTCCCCTATATTTCTTCTATCCTTCCATAAATTTTGGGCTTCATTGGGCATGTATTGTGGGCACCACAGTCCGATCAGTGGGATGATATCCAATCCGCCTTCTCCAGAATTGTTCCCTTTCTTCGCCAAAAATCATCATCATCCTTTATGAATCCTCCATTGATCCCTGAATGAAAAATGTTCATATTTAAGTTTATATCCATTTACAAAAATATAAAATTAAAATATTGATAATTACATTCTTTGAAATCAGATGAAACATTGGGCCTAAATTGGTGCATATTAGGCATGAAGTGCACAAATGATGAGAATGAATGTTCAAAATTAAAATCCACTAACTCAGGCCCATAAGATCAAAAATTAATATTTAATACCATTAAAATGTAATAAAAATATGTGTTTTTATTGGCTAATCAGGAGTGGGGTGGTCCCACTAGGGTTGAACTTGTCGAAGATCATTTGGGGGCGATAGTCAGATACTTGTGGGATTTAACTCATCCCATGAGTTGGGATGACTACTGAATGTAATATAGAGTTAGAGTAAATTGTTCCTTGGGAATATGAATTTCTCTGGTTTTTCTTACTCCTATATGGAATGAGACTAGTATCTTTATAGATGAATAAAGGTGTTCTCATTCATAAACTATGATGAAATGAGTTTTCTTAGATCATGTGTCTCGAGGCTGGAGATATCACATGTGATGGTGTGTAGATTCCGTACAAGTTTAATCCTGAGCCTTGTTATTCTTCATCCCCAATTGTTTACTTTTCAAGGATGAAATTTTTTAAGGTGGGGAGAATGTAATGCCCCAGGTTTTTACCCAAGTGGGACTCAACTCAATTTTGGGTTTTGAAGTCATGGGACCTTCCAGGGGTAAAACATTTGTTCTGCCCTAGCTATTAACCCCAAAAAAATTATGAGGGTTCCTTTGGTTTTGGATTAAGGGTTTACTAGTGAGTTGAACCAGTGTGGAAATGTGGGTGTTGTTTGGCCTCAAAAATAATATAATAAAAATATTATATTATTTTTATTCCACGCATGATCTTTTCTAATTAAACACGTGTATCTCCTAAATAGAACCTTGGATGGGAAAACTGTGAGGGTCATTGAGTATGGAATGGGGTGTTTACCCTAGGCGTTGCATAAGTTGGGTTTTTATGAGGTTTTGTGGTGTTGTGAAACCACTGACTATAGTAAATGGTTAAGTGAATTAAATTAATAAATTGAATTAATTTAATATTTGACTTAGTAATCATATATTTAATCTTCCTTATGCAAACTCTCTAGGGTTAACTGCATTTCTCATTGATAGAACCTAGAGATAGGAGAGGATATGATGAATGTAAAGGTGGTAACAATGGACTGAGGAGTGGAATTAGATCCAGTATGATGTCCTTGGATGGATTTCGATGATGATGATGGATGAAGTTATGGTTGCGATAATGGATATAAGCGTTGGTGATTCACCATCAAGGTAAGTCTTTTTGTTTTCTGGATTTATCCCCATTTTTTATATCGATATGATTACAGGTTAGTTCCTAAAAATCTAATCTGAAATCGATGAACGTAAAGCCTGAAATTTTATGGTTTTTAATTGAATTTAAGAAGTTGGTGACAACCATTCTTGGAACAACTATCTAACCTTGTTCATCTTCATTTAATAGCTCGTATTCTATGGTCAATAAGCCTATGGTCATTGAGGATTATTCACTTTTTTGTTTTATAATTTTCTCCCTCCATTCTATGCAGGTTCATCACTGATGTTTATTTGACTGATGGTTCAACAGTTTCCATGGAAGCAATCAAGCATTGGTTCCACTAATCATTATTGCATGTTTTTCTTCACAAATTATGGAATGTATGAGATTAAATGATGATGATGATGGGTAATCGATGGAGGATAAATGATCATGTTTTCATAAGGTGGGGTATACAGGACGAAGAATCTTCCATGAGAGGTGATGACGCTTCGCTCTTCTGATGACGAACGATCAAAATCTGACCTCCAAAAAAGTATTGATTATGGTCAATGCAGATTATGTGTTTTTTTACATGATTGAGGGTAGGATTGACAAAAGGGGTGATGAAATCAAAAGACACATTGTGAGTTGGAGATTCTGGAAAATACCTAGCTACACAGCATATAGTTTAGAAGAAAACACGTTGTGTATTCTGGTGATGCAGCGCTAGGGTTTACATGGAAGTTAAATATTACACATCGTGTGGCTAGGCCCACAAGCCATGTGAATCCAGGTGACCATCCTAGCGTATATGGAGGATACATGCCTAGGGACCCCAAGTACTCTCATACATCGTGTGGTGGGCCTACACGTCATGTGATATCAGGGGAGCCAGACTCAGGAAGAGGCACACGCTGAGTGTTGAGCCTGACCACTACACGTCATTGACACTTCAACATGCCATGTGGTTGGGCTAAGACACACCATGTGGAATGGAAGAACACTGCCAAGTGGCTGACTTGGAAGGATACATCATGTACTATTTAGGCACATTGTGTATTTCTCTTTCCTCATAATAGAGCCATCAAGCGGTTTCTTCTGAGTGGATTTCCACGTTGAACACAGTGGTAAAGTCTCTAATCCCCCTTAGATAAGTTCAGGTATCCCAACCACTACTCATGTTGTATGAACACTTGTCTAAGAGCTGATCCTGGGTAGGGTTTGGTATCCCCCCATAGGGCCAGGGGTTTTGATCCCCTATTCCTTCTACCTAGGTAGGTTCGGGTATCCCATCACCTACATCTAAGGCGTGTGATCCCCTACTATAGGACAGTAAAAATGGAGTCAGGTACCCCCCTGTGGCCCAGGGCACAATCCTCTATCTGAGAGTTGAAATCCCTTGTTTGAGGTGTCTTCCAGCGAGGAGTATGATACCTTCATATGTTTTTGAGATGCCCGATGGTACAGATTCATGAAGTTCCATGATGATTGTTGATCATTCGACTGGCTATGAAGACTATGATTGTTCTATAGGACTTGGGAATCTTTCTGAGAAAATATAGGTTTATCCTTACCCTCAGGTAGCGTGTGCTACCTCGATGGGCGAGTGAGCTTCAAGGTTGAGCAGACTCCCCTACTTGGATTCTAGAGGTGGCATGGCTATTGGAAGCCTATGCAATGTTGGATTCTACAAGAGATGTGATTTCTCAGTACCTTGGGGTTTCCTTTAAGACATGATATTACGATTGGCTATCGACTTTAGACTTCGTGGAGTCTTCAGTGATATGAGCATTGCCAGCTACCCATGCACAGTGGATTTGAGGATTGGAACTATGATAATCGGTACTTCTCAGTGTCCCTGAGTTTTCTAGTGTTTAACATAGCTGGATTATTCTTCTCAACTTCATTTCATCTACTACTTATGCTAGGAATCTAAAGCTAACTTAGTTTTCTATTTTTATTTATTATCCTCCTCCTGGACACCTCATGTGCTTGGAATCGAGTTGACTATTGCTTTTTGCTCCTTTTAGGGTTTTCAGGGCTTCCCACTAAGTATGTTTATACTCACCCCTACATAGGTCTTGGGACCACATGTGTTGTGTCACTGAAGATGATGTGCAAGTCAGATATGGTTTTGTGGATGTGGAGCTGACATCGCTTGTTCGAAGTTGACACCTGTCAACCTTGGGGGTGCGATGTTGTCGTAGTATTGGTGACACCAGGAGATGATGGTAGGAGGTGTTGTTCATGCTTGGAGTCGGCTTGAGTGATGGAATATTTCCCTTATTTAGTTGTTAGTTTTCCTTTCTGGTTGTTGGGCATGTATTTTGCCCCTTTTTATTCTATGTTATCCATACTTGTTATCTTGTGGATCTCGGTAGATGTCTCATGCATGTGTCACATTCAGTACATTTGATTTAATTTATATATATCCTATGGGTGTTATTGTTTACCTCGTGTGTTGGAGATATGAGATTGTTGCAGGTTGTTATGGGCTAAGGTCTCTCATGTGTGTGATATGCATACTCAATGCTAGTCATCAGCATCTGGCCTATTGGAGGTGGTCTTGGGGTGTCTCTTCCAACAGGTCGTTGGTCTGGACAGGCCCCGGTAGGTCGGGATGTGACATCCTTCCCCAGAATTCATTGAACTAAACATTCAGAAGATACAAATTCCAAGCCATAGAATCTCTTTAATCATGCGGGATTGGAAATAAACAATTACAACTAAAAGACTTGAAGTTTTTATAATGGAAACCCCTCATACACGAAAGCTCTAGGGACACACTGAAAACAAATGGAAGCTCTCTAGCATTGAGGAAATGTATAGCTCTCAGATGTAATCAGCTCAGTGTAATTCAACATCTTTTGTTCCTTAAAGCTCGATCTCAATTTATAGATATCGTTGTAGCAAACTTCTTTGAGTTTTTCGGGTACGGTTGTAACATACATGGAAGCTGCAACATCTTCCATTGAATGCAGTTTAGTGAAACTTCACAACATTCCATAAATTACATGGATCAAATTCAGCTCACTGGAACATGTGAATCGAAAGTTAAGTCTGCACAAAAAAATGAACCAACAAAACTTCAAGTGAGTGCATATAAAACAAGGAGTGTGTTTTGATTTCTCAAAACAGCATATCTGAAAGAGTTCATTTGAGAAAAATGGCTCAAGAATATTGATTAATGGGGACTACATAAAATTAAATATGTGGGTTTAATGTATGATTCAAACTCATTGAGCCAACACATAAAAACTTAATGTAATGACCACATTACAATATTTGTTAAATGTTATCAATAATTAGAAAGTTATATCAATGTATGTTCTTGAGGGATTGTTCAATCGATACGATCATCAATAACAATAATTTAAGGGAGAAATAAAGAAATATGGTAACTGAGTGTAGATCATCCCATGATTAAAAAAAGTCGAATCGTGTTCCTTTGATTATGTGATCAACATATTGATATAGAACTCTAAAATAAAAAATAACAGTTTAAATAAATAAGATCCAGTCTAGAAATACACGATCAATTGAAGATTACATGTCAAAAACTAAATTATTTTGAGTTTGATTCTTCGATTTTATCACTAAGAACTTGAAAATACATATAAGGAGATAAAGAAATCAAAGAAGTTCTCACATGTGTGGATGTGCCTTCAACCATTTGAACAAATTCCTGAAGCAGTTTTGGAAAGTTGATCTTATAATTCAATATAGATGTCCAATTGAAAATTGATTCGTGCCCATGGAAAGTTAAGAGGATGTATCAAAACTTTCAAGTTTTAACAAAATTCATTAAATGACTCCACAATTCACTAATTTTTTTCTCAATGTGTGTCCAGAGGAAAAGGGTTCTGAAAAAATATTTGGTAACCATAGCCACTATTGAGTCCTATAAAATAATATTTCGAGGAAGAAAAAAGCAGGAATAGTTCTTGGGGGATGAAAGCACATCTACATTTGAAAAATCCTTCAGATTTTCTCTTTCTATGTATTTCTAAGTTCGTACTTATTAACCTTGGGAATAAAACTCGATGTAATCTAGAATTTTGGACTTATAATATCTTGTCGATCTTGTATTTCTATATGGGATCTGTTGTAACCCACACTCTTTGATTTTCATGATCACAATCACTTTCATTTTTGTCTAACATTGTTTTTAAGTGTTGTGGATGATAGGCAATTGATTGCCAAAGGAATGGCCCAAGAAAGGACAAAGAGTGGACTGAAACTCAGTCCACCGGCCAACCGGTGTGATGGCACCGGTCAGCCGGTGGACCTGGCAGAGGCATTGCCCACTGCCAGGTTCCACCGGTCAGCCGGTGGCTCTGTCACCGGCCAGCCGGTGGCATCCTGGATCAAACAGTGTTTGCTACTGTCTTGCCACCGGCCAACCGGTGGAGCCTGGACCAAGTTCCCTCTCCTCTGCCAAGGCACCGGCCAGCCGGTGGAGCTGTACCGGCCAGCCGGTGGCCCAGTCAAACTAGCCGTTGGGTTTGACCAGTCAACCATCTTTTGGCCTCCAACGGCTCCGAGGACTTCTCCAACGGCTCCGAAGGCCCCCAATGGGTTCCATGCCTATAAATAAAGGCCAAGGAAGCCCCGGACACTAACCGGATCATATACCAAGCGCCCGGACACATTGTTGCACCTTTGGCGAACCTCCGGCGCTCCACCTTCAAGGATCCTCAAGTGCTCCAATCCAATTCCCAATCCAAGGAGCACCTCAAGAAGCTTGGGAGAGCACGCTACATCAACTCCATCATCCAATTGGCGCCCAAGTCTTCCTCCAATACGGGTTTTATTGCATTATTTATTTTGAGCTTTAAAATTGGGTTTGTGCCTACAAACCCCAAACTTTTCTCATCCCCTCTTTCTTTTGGGTTTCACACCACCACTAAGGTGTGAAGAGGTTCACAAGCTTTTCCTTTAAAAAGCTTGAGAAAAAGGTGAGCTATCCTTCACCTGTAAGAAGGATAGTGGGTTCTTGCTAAACCATTAAAAGCAAGTGGGTTCTTGCTAAACCACAAAAGCAAGCTGTAATAGGTCCTAGTTCTACCTCAAAGCCTAGTGGGTTTCTTGCTAAAACCATTGAAAAGCAAGCGGTAGGAATCTCTCAACGGTTGAGTTGGGAGCGGAGACGTAGGCCGGGTTTTTGGCCGAACTCCGTTATCAATTTCTTGTGTGATTGCCTCTTTATTTCCGCTGCATTCTTTACTTTGATTTTAAATTGTTAATCATTTTTTAAAAGGCAATTCACCCCCCCTCTTGCCATCTTTTTCCCCGTTTTTCCGACCCAACAATTGGTATCAGAGGGATAATTTGAGTAATACCTTAAACGGTTTCAAATTCAAAGATCCATTGTGATGGCATCCACCTCTTTCGCCCCCGAGGGCTACTCATTGGGTCGGGCTCCATTTTTTGATGGGACCGACTATAATTATTGGAAAACCCGCATGACTACTTTTCTTAGAAGTATAGGGTATCCCATATATAAAATTGTCATGCAAGGTTACACTTTGTCTACCCCCGACGAATCCAAATGGACCCAAGCCGACATTAGAAATTTTGAGCTTGATGGCAAAGCCATGAATGCTCTTCATTGCGGCCTTGACCGAAATGAGTTCAACCGAGTTTCCACTTGCACCTCATCTCATGAAATTTGGAAACTATTGGAAGTGACCCATGAGGGCACTAACAAAGTTAAGGATACTCGGTTAGACATGTATAGGCAAGATTTTGAAAGCTTTTCCATGCATCCTTCCGAATCTATTACCGATATGTTTACATGCTTCACTGACATTTGCAATGGTAGAAAATCTCTTGGTGATGATGTTTCAGCTGAAACCATGGTGAAAAAGATCCTATGGGTCCTTCCGAGCTCTTGGGCACCAAAGGTGACGGCGATCCAAGAGGCTAAGGACGTCAAAAATATGCCGGTAGAAGAGCTCATCGGATCCCTTATGACGTATGAGATCACGATGAGGAGGCAAGCTCAAAAGGAGGGCACACCAATCAAGACCCCAAAGAACATCGCCCTCAAGGTACAAAAAGAAGTAAGCTCCTCCTCATCCTCATCTTCCTCATCTCCTTCATCTTCAAGCGACGATTCGGAAATGGAGAATCTCGCCCGCCAAATGCACAAGTTTATGAAGAAGCATAAGAAGAAGAAATCCCGCAAGCACCGAAAGCAAGAACCCACCGAAAAATCCGAGCCCAAGGTGAAATGCTACAGGTGTGGCCAAAAAGGGCATTACAAGCCCGATTGCCCACTCAACAAAAAACGGGCCACGCCAAAGGAGAAAGGAAAGAAAAAGGTCCTCAAGGCCACATGGAGTGACTCCTCATCCTCCTCCTCCTCCTCATCAAGCGACAACGGTAACAAATGCCTAATGGCATTCCATGAGGTAACTTCTTCCGATTCCTCTTCCTCTTGTTCTTCAAATTCAAATTCTTTAAATCATCTTTCTTATGAGGAACTCCAACATGCTAGAGACCAATTAGAAAATGGTTTTCATGAACTTTCCTCAAAATTTGTTTCTTTGAAAAAGAATTTCAAAAAACTCTCTTCCGAAAAAGAACAACTTCTCAAAGAGAAGGAAGAGTTGACCCTTAAAATCCAAAATTTCCCAAATGTTGATTCCATGGAATCAACCATCAAAGACCTAAGGGAGACCCTAGCTAAGTTCACCCAAGGGGAACAAAATTTGAACAATCTCCTTGGTTCCCAACGAATTTCAAGAACCACCCAAGGGCTAGGATACACCAATATAGCTTCCTCCTCCCATGCACCCACTATTTTTGTAAGGGGGAGCTCCGATTTTAAATTTTGCAATTATTGTAAGAAAACAGGGCACCTTATTTATGAATGTAATTGTAAAAATGCCCGTTATGGCCAACCCAAGTCTTTTTACTTTTCGGACGAATTTTATAGGAGAAGACCCGCTATGAGACAAGTTTGGATTGAAAAATCCCTTCTTGCGAGTCTCTCCGGGCCAAAATTTATTTCTTATCCCCGGTGACTTATTGTTTTCATTTAGGGGGAGAATTTTCAAAACCTTGTCTTAGATTCAAACTTTTGATTTCATTTTCAAAATTTTCGATTCCAACTTTCAATTTCAACACTTGGTATCAAATTGTTCATTTCAAAATATTCAATTCGAATTTTTCATTCAAATCTTTCAATTCATTTTTGATTCAAAACTCTAAATTTCAACAAATTTCATTTGGTTTCAAATTTCAAAATTCAATTGGTTTTTGATTCAAAACTTTCAATTCAAACTGTTATTCAATTTTTCATTTCAAAATTTTTGATTCAAATTTTCATTTCAATTTCAAAAATCTCAATTGATTTTCAAATCTCAAATCTTGTTTTTCTATTTTCCCTCAATCAAGTTTTATGCCCCATTCTATTTTGATAATCACAAAGGGGGAGAATTTCTTGATTGATTGGGGGAGAAACCTTTTCTCTCTTGCTTTCTCTCTTGCTTAGTATTTATTTTCAATTTATCTTTTAAAGCATGCCTTTCATTTAAGTTTTTACATTGCTTAGATAAGTGATTGTGATCATCAAAATAGGGGGAGATTGTTGTACCCCACACTCTTTGATTTTCATGATCACAATCACTTTCATTTTTGTCTAACATTGTTTTTAAGTGTTGTGGATGATAGGCAATTGATTGCCAAAGGAATGGCCCAAGAAAGGACAAAGAGTGGACTGAAACTCAGTCCACCGGCCAACCGGTGTGATGGCACCGGCCAGCCGGTGGACCTGGCAGAGGCATTGCCCACTGCCAGGTTCCACCGGTCAGCCGGTGGCATCCTGGATCAAACAGTGTTTGCTACTGTCTTGCCACCGGCCAGCCGGTGGATCCTCCACCGGTCAGCCGGTGGAGCCTGGACCAAGTTCCCTCTCCTCTGCCAAGGCACCGGCCAGCCGGTGGAGCTGTACCGGCCAGCCGGTGGCCCAGTCAAACTAGCCGTTGGGTTTGACCAGTCAACCATCTTTTGGCCTCCAACGGCTCCGAGGACTTCTCCAACGGCTCCGAAGGCCCCCAATGGGTTCCATGCCTATAAATAAAGGCCAAGGAAGCCCCGGACACTAACCGGATCATATACCAAGCGCCCGGACACATTGTTGCACCTTTGGCGAACCTCCGGCGCTCCACCTTCAAGGATCCTCAAGTGCTCCAATCCAATTCCCAATCCAAGGAGCACCTCAAGAAGCTTGGGAGAGCACGCTACATCAACTCCATCATCCAATTGGCGCCCAAGTCTTCCTCCAATACGGGTTTTATTGCATTATTTATTTTGAGCTTTAAAATTGGGTTTGTGCCTACAAACCCCAAACTTTTCTCATCCCCTCTTTCTTTTGGGTTTCACACCACCACTAAGGTGTGAAGAGGTTCACAAGCTTTTCCTTTAAAAAGCTTGAGAAAAAGGTGAGCTATCCTTCACCTGTAAGAAGGATAGTGGGTTCTTGCTAAACCATTAAAAGCAAGTGGGTTCTTGCTAAACCACAAAAGCAAGCTGTAATAGGTCCTAGTGCTACCTCAAAGCCTAGTGGGTTTCTTGCTAAAACCATTGAAAAGCAAGCGGTAGGAATCTCTCAACGGTTGAGTTGGGAGCGGAGACGTAGGCCGGGTTTTTGGCCGAACTCCGTTATCAATTTCTTGTGTGATTGCCTCTTTATTTCTGCTGCATTCTTTACTTTGATTTTAAATTGTTAATCATTTTTTAAAAGGCAATTCACCCCCCCTCTTGCCATCTTTTTCCCCGTTTTTCCGACCCAACAATAGGAATCTCTCAACGGTTGAGTTGGGAGCGGAGACGTAGGCGGGGTTTTTGGCCGAACTCCGTTATCAATTTCTTGTGTGATTGCCTCTTTATTTCCGCTGCATTCTTTACTTTGATTTTAAATTGTTAAACATTTTTTAAAAGGCAATTCACCCCCCCTCTTGCCATCTTTTTCCCCGTTTTTCCGACCCAACAGGATCTTATTTATTTCAAGTATTATTTTAAGTGTTTCATAATGGTACGTTGGTCCCATAATTAAAGGAACGTTATTCAACCTTTTTTTTAATCATGGGTTGATCCACACTCAGATGTCATATTTCTTTGTTTCTCGTGTTTCTATGTTTCTCCCTTGTAATGTTGCTCATAAGGATCGTATTGATTGATCGATCTCACAAAAATATACTTACGATATAACATTCTAATTATCGGTCAATTTCAACAAATATCATAATATGGTCATCACATTATGTTCTTTATGTATTATCTTAATGAGTTTGAAACATTTATTAAACACACATATTTGATTTTGGGATCGTCATTGATCAATATTGTGTGGCAAATCAAATCCTAAATTATAACATAGTAGGAACTTAATTGTCATTCAAATACAAATCATATTGAGGAATACAAGATCTAACTCAAATATCACTTGAAAATGAAGAATTATGAGCATAGGAGTAAGTCCACAAGGTTATAAGTGACTCTGATTTTTTTGCTTGTTCCTTATTTTGTTTGATCTTTTGGTTCTTGAAATTTAAAACCGCCCCATTCTCTCATTCCTTCACCATTTCAAAATATTTCAATTTATTCTCAATTGATGATTGACTTTGTTGGGAGATAACCTAAGCTGACTTTAATTCAAAAAAACATTAACCAATAATATTTTTTGTTTTTTGTAAACAAACAACAGTTCATGCAATATAGGATTCCTTTTCATCTACAAGGAAACACATTTAACAATAGTTGTCATTGCACACTTGAAGCGTGGTGTTTTTAAATATTTCACTTCCAAGTTTTTACCAAAATAGATATGAAACTCATTCTAGAATGTTTGGCCACATGAATTCAACCATCAAAAGTGTATATCATATTTTACCATTCAAAAGAACTTTAGCCTCATGACTAAAAGATCAATACTTTGATAAAATATTTCACCTGTGCTAGGTCTATCAACGAGGCAACACAAAAAAAAACAATGGAAGGGAACAACATATGTCGTTGCCCATATCAAGATCCACAAATAAGATCGCATGTTATAAGAAGAGAAACAAATAGTCTGGATTTAATACTTGAATTTAACATGGAAACTACAAAAAGTTTTGGAATAAAAAATTCAAACACGAATATAAGATTTCTACAGTAAAACTTTTTTGATTAAAAAGTTTATCCAGTATTAGATACTAGATTAAGAGTTACAATCTCTCAGAACAAGAGATTCAACACACCAAGTAGATTATAAACAAGAGTGCATTCATTAAGAAATGTTCCCTTCTGCCAAAAAGAAAAAGGCATTGCGCTGCATGAAAGACAATAATCATGTTTAACTGCCATGATTTGTATATCATGTTTGAGTGGTTATTGTTCATTTGAGGGATTGGCTGCTCAAACAATATAATAAATACAAAATCAACTACAACAATCTTCTATATAACTAAAATTGGTGAAATGAATGAATGAAACTCAATGAGTATATTGACACATTTCAAACCACTAAACTGGGTTAAATACAGGGGGCAATAGGAGCTTCACCAAATCAGGCACAGTTGGGCATCACATTTTCGAGGAAACGGATAGGGCCTGCTTCTTGAGGAGCAATCCTGTCAAAGGGTACGTAGTTTTCTTCTTCACTGTAGATATGGCACACTGTCATGATTGTCTTCATCAGACGCCAATTCCATGTAGCCTCATTCAGATACTGGGAGTGAACACCGTACCAAACAAATTAATAATACTAGCAGGGCAGCTCATGAAAAGGGTGAGTTTGGATTTCAGTTTGCAAAGAAACAGAAAATTTGGTATGCAAAGAAAAAGGAAAATACAATTGAAAAAAAGATATTTGACATCATCGAAATGAGGGTCATTTAATATAAAAGAAGGTGAAACAGACCCTTTCATTAGCAGTGATAGTGGGAATTATACCTTCCCCCAATTTTGCTGAAGAGACTGATGGGCTGCCCGCAGATTATAACTTGGAATCCTTGGAGAAATATGGTGGGGTATGTGCACATTGATATCATGGCACAGTAGCTCTATCCTGCCCGATTCATGAATTTAAAAAAAAAAGTGACAAAAATAATTAGTATGAACTTTTAATTAATCAAATAAGTCTTTTGGGATGATTTTGCTTTAC
Source organism: Viscum album (assembly GCA_963277665.1). Classification (NCBI taxonomy): domain Eukaryota; kingdom Viridiplantae; phylum Streptophyta; class Magnoliopsida; order Santalales; family Viscaceae; genus Viscum; species Viscum album. The sequence continues at coordinate 1,461,246,456 of OY728121.1, forward strand.
TTTTATTACAAGTGTTTATAACATTCATCATTGTAGTTGATCAGTATGAACTTCTAGTTAATCAAATAAGTTTTTTGGGATGATATTAAAATGCACTCAATCAAACAAGTCTCTTAGGATGAAATTAAAGAGGGGACATTTATCGGTATGAACTTACAGTTGATCAAATAAATCTTTTGGCATTACACAAAAAAATATGAACACTTTTCAGTATGAACTTTCCCATGGACATGAACAATTCCGAATAATTAAAAAACATCAATAATTAGATTATGGGTGGGCAAACAACTCAAGACACAGATTACCAGGTAGGGTAGTTGCAGTGAACCGTCCCACCAAGCTGGGCCTGCGCAGCATTCCACTTTTCCAAAGGTCGAAAGGGTATATGGGGTGCTGTGTGGTGCACCATTGTAAAGTTACTCATCTACATCCAAAGAAAAACCAAGAATCCAACAGTGCAGGCAGGACGAAGGGATCAGCACATCAAATCCATTTCACGTCCGTTTGATAACATTTATTGAAAACTGCTTATAGCACTTACCACTTATAATAAGCATTGAAAAGATGTTTTATGACAAGTGATTTTCTTCTGAAATTTAAGTGTAAGCAATTTTTAAGAAACGTGAATAAACACTACTTTTTCAAACTGCTCATCATAAATGATGAGTGCTATAACCAGTTTTCATTAAGTGTTGTCAAACAGACCCTTAATAACAAATCTAAAGAATTGAAATTACCCAAAAGTGATATCCCAACCAAGGCATCAGCCAGTATTTGAACCACCCCAAGACACCAGTCTTCCAGATGATCAATGACCACCCCACTGCCATGAATGCAAAAACACAAGCCAAGCTGATCTTCACCCTGTTGACCTCATTCGGTCTGAAATTCCTCAGATCGAAGTGCCACATCAGCCTATTACAATGCTTCATGAAGGTACAGCATTATCGAGATGAAAGTTCACATGAATTGCATTGCTTTTTAAGTTGTGGGCATACCAGTGTGTTATGGACATTAGAGAACGAAGTGGGCCATATCCGATTATGATTGACTTGCGAAGAAGCGTGGATGAATCGAATTCATCCTTCCAGATTGGATGCCAAGCTGTGTCCTCCGACAACCTTGATATAAACACAGGCCAAGAACATGTGAGAGAAGCAGTTAGAATATAAAAGACAGGAAGCTACTCTGATTTGACCTACCAAGGTTAAATTACCAGTCTTTGAATTATTAATTATACATCTTTACCGATGCATGTTTGAAAAACTGCTTTATAGCATTTATCACTTATCATAAGCACTTTGAAAAAATTAGTGTTTGTTCAGTTTCTGAAAAGTCACAGTTGAGGGTTGGCTTGACAGCACTTACTGAAAACTGCATATCATAATTACCACTTGTCATGAGCAGTTTGAAAAGATAAGCAGTGTTTGTTCTGTTTCTTAAAAAAACATTTACACCAGAAGAAAACCACTTGAATAAGTGGCAGAAAAGTGCTTTTTTAATAAGCAATCTTGAAACACTTAAACAGAAGAACTTATCATAAGTGGTAAGCGTAATAAGCGGTTTTCAATAAGTGGTGTAAAACGGACCCTAAATCCACGAGAAAGCCACAAAGTGGCCAAAAAACACGTTTTCAATAAGCAATCTGAAAACACTTACAATGAAATGCTCGTCATAAGTGGTGAGTGTTAAAAGCATTTTTCAATAAATGTTATTAAACAGACCCTTATAACAAATTTCAATTACAATAAGCATTTTGAAAACATAAGGACTGTTTGTTCTGTCTCAGAAAAAAAAACTTGCACTTAAATTCCAAACAAAAACCACTTAAACAAGTGACAAAAAAGCAATTTTTCAATAAGCAATCTGGAAAAAACAATTAGATATGGTATATCATAAAGAGAATCAAAGGGGTCTTATGCACACATGTTTGTTTTCGCATGATGATGGTCGTGCTTGAAACGCCAAGGCTCATACGGATATATCATTGGCAATAAAGCTAGAGTTCCAACAATGTCTTCCACCAGTTTGTTCCTTGAAAATGACTTGTGTGCACAGTCATGACCTATGACAAACCACTGTCATGAATAAAAAAAGGCAATTAGAGCTCGGCGTTGAACCACAAATTCAAAAAAAAAGAATGATGGCCAAAGCAAGTACGAAGAATTAGTTGTAAGATTTTTTTTGGGCTAAAAGTACCTTTTAAAAAATATATATATCATCTATTTAAGATTTTATTAAAAAATAGAAACTGAAACAAAGCACTATTCATCTTTTCTTGAAAAGCTATTCTAGTTGGTATTTTTAATTATAACAAGAAAATAACTTCTGAATTTTCTGAAATCACTTGTTTAAACTACCCTGGAACCACTTATTTTTTAAGCTAAAAGCAACAGGCTTTTAATGGTAAGATAAACAGCACCAACCCCTGTCAGTGCAGTCCCTGTCCATGCCCAAGCCAAGGGGAGCAGATACCAAGGGGCTTTGGAGGTCAGGTAGAGGCCCGTGGCATACGCAGCAACAGATATTAAAACTCCCTTCCATGCTTTTAAATTATCAATCTCAAACACCTGTTGGAAAAAAAATACAAAACAATTATAAATTTAATTGCACCCATTTATCAGGGAGGTGTCCAGCTAAGTTTATGCATGCTGATACTAAAACCATTTTGAGAATGTCTGTGCAATACACAAATGAAATTGATGAAGCTATGCCCTTGGATTTCTACGAATATAAAAGAACAAATCATGAATATTGAGACATGGATGAAAAATTAAATGCTTTCGGCTTGCTAAATAAAAACTAATGACAGAAATACCTATGGTTTGTTATTTTAAAGAATACATTTTTTCAACAGCAAAAGAAATTGTGCAAAGGATAGATGCCTAGAAAGTTGTTAGCTTTAGATAAAAGATGGCATACGAACACACTTAATATACACATGTCACATGTTTCGTGTAGATTATAGTGGCTTTGCTTTGTTAGATCCTTCCAGCTACTGTCTTAAAAACAAGATTTACGCATTTATTGCAGCCATTTTAGATTCATTTACACCCACTGAACCAGGAAGGGTAGAAAAAAAGGAAGTGCCAACCTTCTTTGGAAGGCTGTTTAGAATATCCTTTAGATTGACATTGTCCGGAAGTGGCTCTCCAATTTTGGTAAAACCGTAACTTTTGGCTAAGTCCTTTCTGTATTCTGTTCCATCTGTAAGTGATGGCTCGGACAGAGACGGTGAAATTGGAAAGGCTACCGCCTGCACAATCCCAGGCCGTTTGGTGCTAATTCCTCTTTGGAGGCACGCCCACTTCAGAAAGCAAGAATCTGTGCATAACCACATCGACCTTAAGATGAAAACATGAAAAAAAAAAAACAAGACTTCGACAGTTGTGGCACTAAGGAGATAATCAATGGTATGCTAAGTTATGTCAATCAGCATAAACTCTAAGCCAGTCAAGTGTTTATCACATAATCAATTGGCAGTCAGAGGCGAAAAAAATGAATAAGTTCTTAGAATGCAAGTAAAAAAAGAGTAGTCAGGTGAACTGGCCTAAAATGAAAGAAGCTAAAAGGGACCGACGTAAATTTAGAGATACCTGGAGAACACAAAAGCCTGCTTCGAACCTGCTTGTGCTGAGGGCCCTGCAAACGAACCACGACACTCGAAAATGATAAAAAAAAACTTTTGAAAAAAGAGGAAAAAACATTCAAACAAAAACGCGGGAACCGAATCAATCCAACAATAAGGCAAGCAATCGGTATCGGGAAGCGGGTCTGAAACAGAACGATAGAGAAGCTGACGCTACATTGGCAAAGAAGGCTGAAACCGGGAGCGTGCATGCCATGGCCGGCCGGGGAATAAGGTAAAAAACCGAGCCCCAGGTCCAATTTATTACAAGGCTGGTTGGGAAGGAGGCGTGGGGGTGATAAACTGTGAGTGGACGTGGGGCGGGGACACTTCCCGGGTTGAATAAGTACGCGGAGAGAGGTAGGCCAAACCTACTTTTATCAGCGAACCCGCGACCGCCGAGCATCCATGGCCGGTTGGCCCCCGGGCCCCAAGGACTCGTACGATGACAAAGGCAACGTGGGTCGCTGCCCGCCATCGCTCGCCTTTAAAACGTGGGACTCCGGCCGCCAAGCATCTCACAGAAAGTGAACTTAAACATGGTTTGAGGATGTTCAAAATTGTATGGTTAATTTACCGTCAATATCTCAACCTAACGGAGAGAATTTTGGTTTGGATATGAAACTAGTCAGACGGTGGTAGACCAGACCTTCTGCGTATTATTAAGGTGTTTTTTAAAATAATTAATTATTGATAATTTTGTTTTTTTTTAATAGATCCAACTAGCAATCCAAAAAATAATTTTTTTGAATCTACCAATTCATGGTTTTTGAAAAACTAGCTTATTAGTAATCAAATCTTTAAAAAATGAAATTAAAATATTTTCATATGAAATAAATTTCAATAAATTTATTAAAAAACATAGAAAGGTGGTGTCAAACATGTCTGTTTGTGCTCGTATTATAACTTCAGCTCATAATAAATCTGTCTATGTGGATTACATATCCATAATCTTGGATGCCCGTTTTTTTTTAACTGAAACACTTGGGGATGTGTGGATGTTTGATGCAGTTGTTGACCTCTCACCGTTTACATCTCAAATCGATGCATGAGGGGATTAATCTTCAATTACTTTAACTGACTAGGTGTGTAATGTTTTGGACTCATACTTCTGGATTTTATATTAAAAATACACATTTCATGACGTGGATTGTGCAACGTCTCGTCCCACCATGATGAAACGTTGCATGCCCTCAATTGCGCTCCCCGATCACTAGAGGTTGGTGACTAGCATTGAGGGACCTATATATTGTTTGGGGAGTGATTTTCCCTTTAATAGATCATCACAACAAATTGACAATGATCACAATAGTAATCAATCACAATGAAAATAATAACCCAACATCATCATTTAAACTCCAAAATAATGCCCATCAATACTCATAATGTCATATAGCCAAATCAGATATAAATCATTACCTAAGTACAAGTATCATGATACAATACATTCGGAATAAAAAAAAAATAATTACAGAAAATAGCCCACGACATGATCATCAAACTCCTCCAGAAATCATCATAATGATTATAGTCACTAACTCCCAGCTACGCAGGGCATTTACCCTTAATTGCATGAAGACGTGTGATATCTGCACAACCACAAGAGACGAACATACATGGTGTGAGAAATCATCTCAGTATGATACTGCCAGAGACCCCAAACATCTCATGAATCCTAACATGCTCATATGTGTTTTATGTAATGTCATATAATGAATTTAACCACTCTCTCCAATGGTCCGAATGCCTTCATTTTTTTATTGATTTTTGATAATCCACCTTTCAAGGGGTGAGGTGGAACCCTTACAAGATCCGTAGGCGTAAGTATTACATGGCTCGTAGGCTTTAGAGGAATTCATTACCCGTAGACTTCAAACATTACATACAACCCAGACTAACTACTTGGAACTTCTCCTACCCAGCATCTTCATCGTGAAATCAGCTCTCCACCTTCGTAAAGTCGAGTGCATACCAAGCTACCTCAACACCATGTTTACATACTTTGGCTAATGCCAGTGAAAACTTGATGCCTCTTTTCCAATTATGTCATAGCCAAACACATGGCTTCATCAGTAACTTAGCCAAGCACATGGCTATTTTCCATATTAGCCAAACTCATAGCTTTTGTCACCTTATTACCGAACTCACCACTTTGTCAAACACATGACATATTTCTCATTAAAGCCAAACTCATGACATAGTCAAACACATGGATTATTAATCATCATAGCCAAAGTCATGTTTTTACCAACAACACAACCAAACACATGTTCTTTACAAGCATCATATCTCATATTATGATATCACAATATTGATTTTAGCATAGCACACAATGCTTACTTTAGAATTTCACCATACCACACTAGTCAAACACCCCAGTAAAATTTAAGAGAGTATTGTTAATTAAATACATGTTCATTTCTCCTATACACATCACGCAAGTGTGACAAATAACACATTTCAAAAACCTCTCTTTAATTACCCCAAAACATTAATCATCCTTCTCATGTCATTTCAAATTTGTGAAATTAACTCAAATATCCAACACATATCATTCAAACAATTCTCAGTACTTACAAAGTAGTTTTACCCATGAAAAATCACATTTACATCCCTCATTAATTCATTAAAATCATATATGCCATTATAAACCAATACCGACTCTTTTACACTCAAACATCAAATTTCATCAAAAATATTCAACACAAAAAGCAGCTTTCTAGCACAAAAAATCATAATTTATTACCCTCACTACATTCTACAATATTAACTTATCATTTACTCACTTTAAAAAACAAGTATACAAATCAACTAGTCGTTAAATACGCATTTACAATAATAAACCATGTACAAAATACTCAATTGATTCATATTAATTCATCTAAACAATTCACCTTGAGTTTAAATACTAATTCCATGCCATCTTGACACATTGCAGTTAAATTAACACATCACATTATCAAAATACACACATATCAGCCAATTAAAATCAAGGAGGGGGTCAAGATCACCTACACGATGCTTTACTGATAATCCATTCAAGAGACAAAGGTTTGATTCCTCTTAAATCACCAAAACCAAGAAATTATCCAATCTAGATATCACTAAAAGAGGAGGGAGAAACTAGAGAGGGTTTGGAGGAGTAATCCACTCAGATTGCTATTCATCGAAGCCAAACATACCAACTAAAATCCAAATCCCTAGCATGGAAATGATCATAATTCCCCTCATTAAAAATGAAATTGGGTTAACTCACTGGAATCCTGATGGCTTTCCTCAGATTTTTGATGGCTCATTAGGCTCTCAGTGGCTCATAAATAGCCTCTCAATGGTATCCAGAGGCAAACAACACCTCTGGATGGCTCACTAAACTCCCGGCGAGCCCCACTAGGTTCATAGTGGTGCCCAAAATCCACCTACAAGTTTATATCCTTTATAAAAATTCAAACTTATCCTCCTATTTTCCCTCAACTCTAAAACCCAAATAAAACATTGTTGGAATCAAGGTTTATCAAGAGAAAATAATATTAAATATTGATAAATAATGGTTGTGTTTGTTGTAAATTTGACTTAAAGGGATGATATATGACTCCAATAAAGTTTATAAGGAGTTTAAAGAAGGCTTGGTGAAGTTTAGAGATATTCTTGGTGAAGGTAGACTAACCACATTATTGAAGGAGATATGCCCTAATGCCTTTACACATATAATGTGTTTTGGACTATATCATAGGGTATGATATAAATGTGCCACATGGCATGAAAAATAAACTAAGGGTTGGTGTTGACATATCTTCTTTTATGACATGGCTATATCATAATGCATGGTTTCTATCACTATCCATGCATATCATAGTGTATGACTTACCCATATCATAAGGTTCCATATCGTAGGCAGTGACATGCATATGATGCATATCAGTCTTAAAGATACATTTCCACCAACATATCTTTAAGTAGAATCTTATTTCAATGATTGAGTTGTGGAGCAAACATTACGAGTTAACATCCGAGTGAGGTCTTCCACTTATGCTATCATTTAAGATGCATTACATGAGATGTAAAATGATGAATTATGATGCATTCATGTATGATTTGGTTGTGACATTAACTCATTCATTATAATGCATGAGTTAATTCATATACATTTGAGGATCATTCTTGGAGGCTTTACAAAGCTCACTACTATGTGATAATCGGGTTAACATGCCTGTTCATTCATGTTTAGTTGAAAATCCTTGGAACCCGAGGCTCTCTTTGTCCTTTCATTTTTTCAGAGTTGTACTAGAATACCTTAGATTAAAGGTGATACTTCTCATGTGAAGAATGATTCATATTCAACCTATAACAGACCAATCAGATTCAACCATTAATGTCATTTGAATTGGCCCACCAAAAGGCTTGAAACATGTTCCTGATCGCCACAAGAAGACGACAAGGACCAGGGTATCATAAAAAGAAACATGAGAATGATTTCACCCTCAATAGACATGTGATATGATAAAAACAGAGTACCCCAATGGATTTCATAAAACACCACATGTCAAGAACAATCAAACCACAAAGGTAACATCCAACAGTTGGATAACAAATCTAAAAGAATAAATTGAAGATTATTAATATGGAACCTGAAGCAACCCATGGGCCCATCTCCACATGACCATATGTTTCCACCACCCCAACCCACTATAAAGGAAACACGAACTAGTAGAGTCGTTATCTACATGACTATAGCAACCCAATATTTTTGTACATAAATATTACATCATTTTAGATGAATATTCAATATATAACATTACGATCCATACCATAACTGCAAAGGTTTAGTGTCTTTGGAGAATAGATACACAAACATCTTATTTAGAAACATTCTTCATCATCTCTCATAATGTCCTTCTCACTCTGTACCCTTCTTGACATACCCTACTTAAACCCTTTCTTCATAAATCGGGGAAAAGAAATATAATAAAGGGCGAGCTTAGATACTATGTAAGGGTAAACATGATAGATATCAATCGATGATCATATGAAAACATAAGATAAACATAAGGGTATGAGATCATGATCATAACTTAAAAATTTCATTCTCAATCCATCATGGATCAAAATCATGAGTCATGGAATATAACTTTATCATTTCAAAAGACATGAATCATAAGGGTGAGAGATCATAACTAATCAATCATGAACCACATGGTCAAATCATAAGCATAAAAACATGTCATAAAAGCGTGACACCATCATAGGCATAAAAACCATTTCATATGTTAAGCTTAACTACCAAGACCATAAAATCATACTGGATAAGGCATGAAAACCTGTTTACCATATCATAACGGATCAAGAATCACCACATGTTTCCCATAGTGTATCAAGCACATCAAATTTTTTAACATAACAAATCAAACACATCAACTTGTTTCTCATAGTGGATCAAGCACATTGGCTTGTTTCCTAGAGTTATCTATTGAGATATAAAACTTTACCCAATGCATTGGAGGTATATATAATTCTAGGATCACTAGTAACATAAAAAAACTATATATATGTGTGCCACAAAATCATAAAATATTCATCCTATATTATATCATAACCCGTGCAAAGAAAAAAGGTTTCATAAAAATTTCATAAATTCATCATAGCACAACCCATGGAAAAACGAGTTTCTTAAACATCTCATCATCATAATCATAAAACATACAGAGAAATAATAAGGATGGTTTCATTGAATAATATACTCAATAAAGTATAAGCAACATCAAAGGATTCTATCGTAGTTGAAAAATATCTTTAAAATAATTTTGGAATATTTTTTGAGGAGAACACCCTTTTCATTTTGAAATCAAATATTTAAAATATTTCTAAAATATTATGGAAAAAAACTTTATTTGAAAATAACATTATAAAATTGTAAAGGAATCTTTTAAGTAGTTAGTTTTCATAATTGTGTGAAATTTAGTTCATCCCGTGTACGTTAAAATAAAGATTCCTTTCACATTTTTGATAAAAAGTCAAAAGTACATTGTTCGAAAACCGAAAAGAAGATTCCTTTGAAACATTTTTTAAAAGTAAAACATGGATAAAAATGAATTTAAAATTTTATAGGAGAATATAAAAACATTATTGAAAACATTTCAAAGAAAACATGGATATGGAAGAATAATATTCCCGACAGAATATTAAAACATAGTCGTTTTTTCTAAAAAACATTCTTTCACTCTCTTGTGTACTTAAAGTGTGGTAAATGAAATGAAAACATGTATTATACATAAATAACCAGAGGGGAAGAAAAATTAAAGGGATTTATCAGATAATTATCATATAGTTTCCTCAATGGAAATTCAATCATAAATAATCCTAAAAAAAATGAGATCCAGACATAAATCTCTTACCTCAAGTCTTGTCTTTCTTCGTACGCATTCAAACCTACTATATAATAAATATAGATTAATTATTCATGTATAACATCACATTTATCATATATATCACACAATATATGATTTATTTAAAACATATTATCACCCATTTATTAATAATTTTTTATTAAAATCATTATTCCAGGTGATAACTATTTCGTTTCCCATGCATGTTTCGGTTCGGCAGTCCCGATCCTTATACATTGATCATTATTCAATCATCTATAGAATTTTAATAATGATATAAATATCACATATATTCATTATATTTATATATATTTAGATTCATCCATAAAATTTATGGATATAAAAATGAATCATATTTTTCATGGAGACGGTAGGTTGTACGTACACATAAACACTGTTTTTCATTTTAAGACAAATGGAATGAAAGAAAGGTAAATAGTAATTTATATTTACATAATAATTATTATATAATATATATAATATATATTAATTAATTTTATACTTATTAACATTCATGTAAAACAAATGTGAAAAACGAATCGCATTGCTTCATGGAGGTGGTAGTCCACACGTACGCACGAGCGGTGTTATCGTTTTCCAATAGATGGGAAGTGGGTGGATAATGGGTTTTCCATAATCATAATAAAAATTAAGTGTATTTAAAATAATTAAGTCATTATTTTAGAATGAATAACACATATTTATAGTAGGTATAACAAGAAATAAAAGTGAAAATGCTCGGTTAAGAGTCATACCTCTTCGTTGAGAAACCTTCTTTGTTTTACACATTAATCCTTGAAAGGATGGTACTTTGGTAAGACCAAAAGATCCAATATATAGTGAAAGAATATAATAAGGTATTATGGATGGTCTTGGTTGATATAAAAGACTCAAAATTTGCAAGTAAGAGATGATAAGAGGTTCTCATTTATAAGTGAGGGGTGAGGCACTCTTGGAATTACTTAAAGTATTAAATTAATATATATTAATTATTTTAATCAAGTGACTCCAAATTGATATATTTCGAATATATAGTGAGTATAAGTCAAAATAATCTCATAAAATAATATTTATACAAGTTTAAGTTATGTTTTAACCCTTATCTCTTAGTTTTAACCCCTTGTCAACCCTTTTGACAATTACTACAATATCAAAGTTTTCTACTCTTTAAGGGTTAAGAATGTTACCATAAAAGAAAAAATGACTCATAAATATACCATAGATGATATTTTAAACCATATACAATTAAATTGAATGAATATAATATTTTTATGATTTTTAAATCATTTAATAAAATATTATTTATTATAAATCATCATTAATGTCATTTTGGAACTATTCACTTACTTTGACTTTAAAGTCATCAAGATAGTTATGAAATTCAAATATAAACATTTCAAACAACCAAAATATGTTATATTTATCTAAAAAATTATTGTAACACAATAATTCATTCAAATTGTATTACTTTTAATATTTTTAAAATCATTTATTTTATTTTTCTATTAATTGAATAAATACCGCGTTGGGGTTGTGCAAACATTTAAGGTAACTATTCAATAACTAAAAATTAAAAATAAATTTTCATGATAAAAAAATTAATTCATATTTAAAATAAACATTTAGAACAAAAATTATCCTCTTTTTATCCATATGTAAAAATTTTATAGATATTAAAGTCAAGAGAGTGACATTTTGTATTTATTCTTATCTTAAATTAATATAATGGTCATAATCAAGGAAAAATGGAACCAAGTGGCCATATATTCTAGAATTTAATGAAAATGGCCTAAAAAACCATAAAATAGGATAATGTAAAGTGTTAAATAAATTTTAAAGCCTTATCCTAGAGTTTTAACCCTATTTCACCCATTTTACCCTTACCGAGGTGATAAATATTTACCAAATTTACTATTCATAATGAAAAAAATATAAGGTTCACATTTAAAAAATTTGGAACTCTTGATTCAAAATATGCAATCCATTTTTCAAGATTCAATTTCCAGAAGTGGCAGAAATTAATTTAAGATAAAAATTGCAAAACGCAACGAAAAAGCAGTTTAAAAAATGGTTTTTTAAGTATAAAAATATTTTTATACCAAATTCAACCATAAAATTGATTAAAATGAACTTAATTGGATAATTAATAATATAATATAAATAATATCAATTTTAAACCATTTTAAAATAAAATATTACTTTTTAAAAGCTTGAAACAAAAATATAGTTTTTAATAAAAATCAATATTTTTCACCATTCACAAGAAAATCAATCTTTTCCGAAAAATCCAAAAAAATAACTCTAAGAAAATTTTTACATGTTGATTTAAAAATTAAATTTACTTTTTTAAAATATATTTTTCTAAAAGTGATAGAAATTAATTATATTATTTTTCACAAAAAAAACTATTTTTGAGGAAAATTGTATTTTTGAAGCATCTAAAGACTTTACTAAAAAAATTGAATTATTATTTATCAATATATTTGAATTATCTAAAACCTTTGTTAATATTTTTCAATATGTGGTTATTTATATTCACTCCACTAATTTAATGGCTAGGTTATAACAGTATACTATATTATGGTTCATTTACACTCGGGTTTGCATGTATCACAAGCTATCAAAGAAATTAAATTTATTTGAAGAGAAAAATATCAAAAAACTTAGGGTATAACATTATAAACTCACTTAAAATGAATTTATACTCCCAAATTATGTCACTAAAATATAAAAAATGAGGGTACCTCTATTTCATCACATCCTCGGGTTCCCAGGTAACTTCTTCTAATTTTTGGTTTCACCAAAAAACTTGGACCAGGTGAGTGGTCTTGTTTTGTAAAAATTTCTATTTATGATCCAAAATCTAAACTAGTTGTTCCTCATAAGATATATCTTGGTCCAGTGGTAAAACCTTTTAATTTAGTACATGTAAAGGATCGATTATTCACTTCCTTAGGAGAGACACGTGGAACGCATCGTGAACTTGAGATAGATTCGGTGGAAGTGTCAAAAGATTAGCTACCATCCCAATACAACCATGAGTTTCAAAAGAACTGATATATCTAGGGATAAGAATCCCCTTATTTCTAAATATCATAACCTTATTACAATGAGATATTTTTAGGAATACCTTTTCATGAACTTTGAACTCCATATTTCACTAAAGATTGTTAGCATAACTTTTTTGTTGACTTTGAACTACTCTTATGTGTTGTTGAATAGATCCACCATTCTATTCCATTTTTAAAGCAAGATCAGGTCCCAATAGATTTATTTATAAAAATTCATTCCAACACATTATATTTCTACACTTCTTTCTATAGAGGTATTCATAAGGGCCCATCTGAATTATTAAGTGAAATATTTTGTTGTAAGAAAATTATATCAAAGGAATGTATTTATCCCAAATACATTTGAAATCTATAAAACATGATCTCAACATATACTCCATGGTTTGAATAGTTCTCTTAGACTGACCATTTATCTAAGGATGATATGTAGCACTGGAACTCAACTTTGTATCCAGAGCCTATTTGAATAATTCTCTAGAACTTCATATTAAACCTTAGATCCCAATGAGATACAATAAAATTTGGTACTCCATGTGTAACGTGAAGGACCCCAAGACACCCTGAGAGGGGAGGGGTGAATCAGGGTGTTAACTTTTTCTTTTAAAAGTTGTGTATCTTGTTCCCATGTTGGTAGGAACTAGTTTAACCTGTATGATGGATATGAAAAGCAATCAAACATTCACATGCAAAGAGACAACACTACACTTTTTACTTGGTTCACCACTAAGGGATACGTCCAAGGAGCATACGCCGACAGGTTTTCAGTCGTACCAAATTCCACTATTCTTCATTAGCTGTGGATTACAAAGGTTCGAGCACAGTCACTCTGTCCCAGGCTCACTACCTTTACAAAAGTTCAGGGATAGCTCACTACGTCCCTCAGGTCACTCTCGTTGAATCCCCCTAGATCACTGCCTATGGTGAAGTCCCACTCAGTTTATATATGTGAAAGTCTCTTTATCATCTCTAATGAATACATCCTCTGTTGTATGTATATGCTCCGTTGAAGTCCAACTTCCACCTGTAGATGAATCTCACTTTTCACCAAAGGTATCAGGTGAACTTCTAGCTTTCACGCAGCCCCAAAAAGACTAGCGTACTTCAATCCACACCTGACGCACAAGTTTTAAGGACAACTCGCAAGTTCACCTCCACTACTTGCGCGAAACTCACTTCCTCAACTTCAAACTTGCGCGACTCACACCATTTTACACCCAAACCAATTTTGGAGTGCAACTTTGAACTGTCTCCCTTCTTCAAATACTGGCGTGCAAGTGTCAACAAAACACCTACACGACACCTCCTTCACCAACTCCAAACTCGGGTGACTCACACCCTTTCTCGCCCAAAACACCTTGGACGCACAACAAACAACTGTCGCGCAACTTCAACTTGCGCGACCCGCCACCACTTGCGCGAACACAACACCTGCGCGATGGGAGCTCTGATTTTATCTAATTATGAACTTCATACCGAATAAGGAGGGATCGAACTCTATTTATAGGAATTTGGATAACCTGCACGATGGTGTGAAAGTCTTCCCTCGGCGTGCAAGTTTCGGCGCGCAAGTCTCTGCCGCGCAAGTCACTTGCGCGACCAAACTCAAAACTTGGGCGCCCTTCTCCCTTTTCCACATTTTCATGTTCTGAACTTTAAAAACAAAAGACATGCAAGTTTCCTCTCCTTCAAGTCAACAACGCATAAGTCTCTTTACCAAAAACCACTTTTCTCCATTTGTAGATTTTCAGGCCCAAAAATTTGGCAAACACTGAGAAATGGTGCCACCTTTGTCTGCCTGAACTGTATGATCACTTCGCTGGCACACATTCTGAACTTCCACTGAGGATTGACAACAAACACAAACCATACTCCAATTCATGTATAGAATAGACATGGTTCCAACATAACGTCCCTGACTTGGTGCTCCCTTAAGTCACCGAGCCGGTTGGATACGTGACCTCAAGAGCACCTCCCTGTATTCGAAAGGCTACTGAATAACAACAAAGGTATAAGGAATATATCAGAGTGGCTATACCCTCTAGTAAATAGTTTCAATGGTATCAGAAAAATAATAGCAGAGTTTCATAAATAAAATAAAAAATATGAATAATTAAATAGGCAACCAAAACTGAGAAGGGGAAAACCGAATAAATCCAAATAATAATAGAATAATGTAATGAAAAGAAGAATGTAACTAAATGACATGCTAAAAGTCATATAGATAAAATAAAAACCAGACTCAAATAAATACTCCAAGGGCCTAGGTCTTGAACCCTATGTCGGTCCCGTATCCAAGATCTAACCCATCCTGCAAGGTACAAATCCACAAAAGGGTACCTTTCCCTTTTATAAACCTACATCCATGAAATCTATCCAAGTACCAAATGGTGGCCTATACAGGGTGTGAGTATAACTCATTAGGTTTACATCACTCTGTCTAAACAAATCTAGTATCAGAAATTTAGTTCATGCAATAAAGCGAATAATAGGGTATTAATTTAATAAATTAATAATGCACATGAAATACAACCGTTGACCCTCAAGTTATGGGTTAACACCCAAGGCCATCCAAACATGCTTCGACGCCCTTCCAAGTATCTCTGTCTAAGTTTGGATCCTCCTTCATTAGGATGGATCACCTGAGTCAATGGCAGATTCTCTTATCAAGGATGAATCACTCATAACATATCATGAACCAATTTCCTCTACCCATAGGATATCTAGAATATCACCCTTAAGAATCCATTGATTGTTCATCTGACCCTCAAATATCTGACATAATCATATACTCTACCCTAGGGTATCAAGTACCTATGTGCTTAGCCCTCTGGTGGTACAAAATCACGCACCATGTCCTCAGACATCAACATAAATCATGAGTCCTATCCAGACAAACTCAAAATTCCAATAAGAATCCCACCCTCAGGAATCAATCACATAAATGCCACATAAGATCAAAATCTAAGAAAACAATTCACAAGGAAAAAATCAAACATACAAGATATATCACCATAAGGAAGAATGATTAATTCATCAAATTATCATTTTTCTAGATAGTAATGTCTCATAGATCTTGGTTCCCAATTATCCTAATATATATATATATATCAAACCCATTTAATTTATCATTTATCCTTAAAGTCATTAACATATTAGTTAACCCAATTTAGACAAGGTGATTCTACTTTAAGCAAATCACACAATTTACATGTTATGCCAATTCATAAGACTAATCCAAAAATCAATCAATTTCTTTACAATTTATCATAAGGCTATAATGTCAAGATGACCAAGTCTATATAGGGTCCAAGGCTAGCACACCTATTTGGTGGTAAAATATCTTAGTCTCCACACCTATGGACCCAACGATATCCAATGGACAGTCTAAATAAAGGGTTATTATTTAATAGGTATTATCCAATTACTTAGGTTGTGTGTGCAGTGTGCCAACATGATCGCACATATTGAACATGATATGGATAATTAAATCCAACAAAAGGGATAAGTTTTAGACCCCCACCATTATTCCATGATCAAAGTGACACTCTCAAGGGAACACCAATGAATAATGAAGGACAAAGAGATCACAAGGAAAACCTATACCACACAAGAAATAAGATTAAAACCCTATTCAACGATGGTAAAGAGATCACACCTCTATAAATAAGGATAGTGGAAGAAAAGGGAAAATTAAAATTAAGGAACTCACTAGATACCAAACACTGGAATGAGATGTCTGAAAAGGAAGGAATCACCCCCCAAATGCTTGAATCCACCCTAGGGCTTGAGAGAGGAGTTTTCATAGTGAAATAAAAATAATATATACACACGACATGGTTTAAAATGATAAACTTGAGATATTCATGATGTGAACTAATTTTATGACGTGAATTTCTTATTTTATAAGATACACCGAAAAATGCATCACCACAGGTTAAAATAACCCCATTCAACTGTTTCACGATGTGTAAAAGTTTTACGCTCTGAACTAGTTCATGAAATCTTCCTAGCAACTTGTTCACATTGTGTAACTTGTTCATAGTGTGAAAGTTCCCTACATACAAATCATGAACCAAATCTTTCAGAAAAAACCCAAACCACTTATGAAGATTTCTAAACCCATGAAGAAACCTCATAAGACTTTGAAACATTTATACCCAGACTCCATTAATTCAAACAAACATACAACCCTGAAATTTATGTCATTTTCCCTGATAAAATCTCTCTATACCCAAAAAATAAACTTGACCACAAAGGTTTAATGAAGAAAAGAAAACCCAACTAAAAGAGGTTCAACCAAAACTCAAAAGGGATGTACCTAGAAAAATATGAGATCTTACAACCTCCCCACTATATAACAGCTCATCTCCGAGCTGCTCTAAGCATCACTGTAGGGTATCTATGAACAATTATGATCACTATGCTCACATATTAGATCCCCTATCCAAGGTTTCCTCTTGAACATTACCATTCTTCCACTACACTCATACTAGAAGTATAGTCTTTCCCCAAAGATACTTATCACTACGGTTCACAATCCGTATCAGATTATCCTTAAAGGATGCATCTAACACATGAAAAGGTTCTGGATGATATCTATGAAGCTTTGATATGTGAAACACACTGTGCATGGAACTGTAGTGATGTGGAAGGGCCAATCGATATGCCACTTGACCAAACCTCCCCACTATATCAAACAACCTGAAAAACTCGGGTGTCAGCTTCCCATGTTTCCTGATATAGAGTTTCCCCAACCTAGGTTACACTTGAAGGAAAACATGATAAACCAACAAAAACTTTAGAGGTCATCTTCAATGGTCAAAGTATGATTTATATTGGCTCTATGTGGTCACCAACCGCTTTATGATCAACTGGACCTGCTCATTTTTCTCCTGCATAAGGCTAGGCCCAACAAACATTGACTCACTTAGCTCTAAACAACAAATAGGGGAACGACATGGTATTCTATAAAAGGCCTCAAAAGGATCCATTTGGATCTATTCATGGAAGATTTTATTATGGAAAAAATACATGAGTGAAAAATGATGCTCCCATGAACCATTGAAATCCAAAACATAGGATCATAACATATCCTCTAGAATATGAATATTCTGCTCAGATTGGCTATCAGTATGAGGATGGTAGGCCATATTCAAAAGAACCTATGATCCCAAGGCCTTATATAGATCCTTCCAAAACCAAGAAGTGAAATGAGGATCTCGATCATAAACAATTCTCCTCAGAACATAGTGTAACCAAACTATCTCATGCACGTAAATATTACTCAGATCATCAATGATGAAGGTCTCCATAATGGGAAAGAAGTGTGATACCTTTGTTAGTAAATCCAAAATCAATCATACTGAATCATTCTTATGAGGTTTCATGGGTAATCCTGTCACAAAATCCATAGTGACATCATCCCACTCCTACTCCGGAATGGTTAGAGGCTGCAACAACCCAACATGCCACTGATGCTTGATCTTCACATGCTGACAGGTGAAACATCTCACCAAAAATCCTGCTATCTCCTTCTTTATCCCTGGATACCATTATAATATATGGAGATCATAATACATATTTGTAAAAATAGGATGTACTACCTATCTACAAGCATGAAATGTCATTATCATCTCCTCACATAAGCCCATAGGAACCCATACTTGGCCATAGATAAGAAGAACATCACCAATACCAAGTAACCATCTTGGTGGTGAATCCACACCATATATGTTTTCCATAATATCTAAGCCCTATACATTAAATAAATGTCCAATCTTGATCTGGTTCAAAAGAACAGCTATAACAGATGTATAAGTTAGAGCTACTCATCCCTGGGACTCCTAAACATCTAGATGTATAACTGAAAAGAGTTCCATCATTATCTACTCATCACAAGACTCCCTCACTACCTCTATTTGACTCTTCCAGATCAAGGAATTGGCAATGATATTGCCTTTTCATAGTGTGTAATTCAGATCAAAGTCAAAAGACAACATATAATCAACCCACCCCCTCTACCAAAGGATCACGTATCACTAAGAAAAGATTCACCTGAGGCTCTCATGGTCCATGTAAACCACAAAAATCTCACCCAAAATATAGTGTCTCCAAAATATTAGGGTGTGTACCACTGTAGCTAACTCTAGATCATGACTAGAATAATTTCTCTCATGTGGTCTTAGCTATCTAGAGCCATAAGCAACCACTCAGTCCTCCTGCATTAGAACTACTCTAAGTCTAACTTTAGATGTGTCACAATACATGATACATGCCTTACCCAACATAGTTAAGGAGAGGATCGGTGATAAGGACAAAATTCTCTTCATCTCCTAAAAAATTTATTGTAAGAATCTAACCAAACAACTTTACCTCTTTATTGGTCATCCTGGACATCAGTGCTTCCAATATTGATAAGTCCTGGATAAAAAACTGATAATAACCTGCCAAACCTAGAAAGATATAAATCTCAAAGAAATCCTTGGGCCGATCACAAAATACCATGATTGCAACCTTCTCTAGGTCCGCTAACACTCCATCCTCCAAGATGACATGACCTAAGAAGTTCAGTTTATAAATATAGAAACTGCATTTAGATAGCTTAGAATAAAGCTGATGCTCTCTCAATGTACTCAGGATGATGTCAAGATGTTGGGCATGATTTTATATTGACTAGTATTACACTAAGATGTTGTCAAATAAAACTAACATAACTTGATCTAAGAAAGGATGAAAGATCCAATAAATCAAGGCCATGAATACCTATAGTGCATTAATCAAACCAAACGACATCACTATGAACTCATATAAGCCATATTGGCTCCTAAAAGTAGTTCGAGGTATGTCCGATGGTCTCAACCTCAACTGGTGGTACCCTAACATCAATTGGATCTTATAGAAAATCCTAGAACCTCTCAAATGATCGAAGAGATCATTAATGTATAGAAGGGGATATTGGTTCTTTATTGTTATTTGGTTCAGTCTCCAATAAACTATACATAAGAACAATGTCCCATTAACATTCTTGGAAAAAAGAACTAGAGAACCCCCTGGAGATATACTAGGTCGTATAAAACCCTTGGATTCCAGATCTTCAAACTAAACTTTCAAATCACGAAGTTCTATTGGTGCCATCCTATAAGGTGGTATGGAAAATGGATTAGATCCTGGAACCAACTCAATCATCACTAATACGAAACATGACTTTAACAGTGCTAGAATTGACCTTTATCAGAACTAGAAAAGTGTTGACTACCTTAGCATGGTTAAAAGTCCATGGCTTTTATCGGTGCTAAAAAGAGCTGATAAAGGGTATAATTATCGGTACAAATAAAAGTTCTAATAAAATACCCCATTTATCAATTATTTCAAAAGTGATGATAAAATCACGATTTATCAGTGCTTTTATTTGCACTGATAAAAGTATGATTTATCGATGATTTTATTTGTGTCGATAAAAGTATGATTTATCAATGCATTTAAAAGTGCTGATAAAGATAGACTTTATCAGAACATGTGTAAGCACTAATAAAGGGTAGATTTATAAGTGTCTTTAAATGTTCTGATAAATCATACTTTTATCAGCACATTTAGTAGCGCTGATAAAGGTGAAAACTACAGTGTGACGCTGCAACACACTGCATCGCCAGAAACAAGTGCACTGTGTTGCAACAACACACTTCATCACCAGAAACAACAACATAAATAACCAAAATAAAATTAAAATACTAAATTTAAATGAAATAAAATTTCTAACACAAATACAAGAAAAATAAAACACTATTATAGAGTATTTTAGTTGTTTTTTACTAAAATTAATGTAAATTTTGAATAAAAAGACACAGTTGGAGTCATAACGGTCACACCATGAGTCAAATTGAGGTGCGACTGATTCCTATATATCAAAAATGAATTATGGATCTTTTTCCTAAAGTACCAAAATAATTCAAATGCATTTTCTCAGTTTTGAGTTTGTCAGTTGTTTTTTTCACTAGAATTAATGTCAATTTTGAATAAAAAGACGTACTGGAGTCATATTGGTCACACCGTGTGTCAGATTGAGGTGAAGCTAATCCATACATGTCCTAAATGACTCATGGATCATTTTAATAATGTATCAAAACAAAAAAAATGTTTTTCCTTAGTTTTGAGTATGCCACGTGTGTTTTTTACTAAAATGTCATTTTAAACTGGAAACACACACTTTGAGACATAAATGTGGTATCGTGTGTGGGTATGACATGATATTGATTCATACATGTCACAAATGAATTATTAATCATTTTACCAAATTATCAATACAATCCGAGCGCATTTTATTGATTTTCAGTGAGTGACACTTTTTTGTATTAAAATGTCAATTTTAAATCGATAACAGACACTTGGAGTCATACTGGTCACACAATGTATCAGATTAAGGTGTTTCTTATCCCTACATGTCAAAAATGATGCATGGATAATTGTAATAAAGTAAAAAAACAATATGAATGTGTTTTCTCAGTTTTGAGTATATCAGTAGTTTCTTTTCACTAAAATTAATACCAAATTTGAATAAAAAGACACACTTGGAGTCATACTGGTCACACTATGCATCAGATTGAGGTTAAGATAATCCCAAAACATCCCAAATGACGTATAGATAATTTTTTTAAAGTACCAAAAAAATCCAAATGCATTTTCTCAGTTTTGAGTATGTTAGTTATTTTTTCACTAAAATTAATGCCAATTTTGAATAAAAAGACATACTTAGAGTTATACCAGTCACATAGTGCATAGGATTGAGGAAAAACTTATCCCTATATATCCCAAATGACTCATGGATCATTTTAATAAAGTATCAAAACAATTGGAATGTGTTTCCTCAGTTTTGAGTATGCCATACGTGTTTTTTTACTAAAATATTATCTTAAACTGGAAGCACACACTTTGAACCATACATGTGGAATCGTGTGTGGGTTTTACATAAAACCAATTCATACACATCACAAATGAATTATGAATCATTTTCTCACATTATCAAGATAATCTGAGCATGTTTTATTAGTTTTCAATGAGTTACACTTTTTGTATTAAAATGTCAATTTTAAACTGATAATGGACACTTGGAGTCATACCGATCACACCGTGAGTCAGATTGAGGTGCAGTTGATCCCTACATGTAAAAATGGAATATGAATTGTTTTCATAAATTAAAAAAAAACAATCTGAATGAATTTTCTTAGTTTTGAGTATGTCGGTAGTTTTTTTCACTAAAATTAATGTTAATTTTGAATAAAAATATGAAATTGGAGTCATACCGATCACACCATGTGTCAGATTGAGGTTTGGATGATACACGAATGTCAAAAATGACATATGGATCATTTTACTAAAGTAAAAAAACAATACTAATGTATTTTCTCAGTTTTGAGTATGTAAGTTGTTTTTTTCCACTAATATTAATGTCAATTTTGAATAAAAAGATGCACTTGGAGTCATACTGGTCACACTATGCATCAGATTAAGTTGAAACTAATCCCTACACATCCCAAATGACTCATGGGTCATTGTTATAAAGTATCAAAACAATCAGAATGTGTTTCCTCAGTTTTGAGTATGCCGCATGTGTTTTTTACTAAAATGTCATTTTAAACTGGAAACACATACAATGGATATTATCTTAAGTGAAAAGTGTTGTGTGAACTTTTAAAAAATTATTATTAAAATCATGGTATGATCCTTATTCTACTTAATTTCCCAATAATTCTATTTTTTCAAGCTAGTGCTTCTTATCCTCCTCCGCCTCGGTCTTCACCTCAGTCTTCACCTCTAACTCCTCCTCCACATCAGTCTCTGACTATGTCTATGCCTCCGCCTTCACATCCATATCCACCTATACCTCCTCCTATACCTATAAAATTTCCCAACAATTTTATTATTTCCAGGTCAACTCTTCTAAACAAATTGATTTCCTCCATTATTCTTCTACTTAAGAAAGAGATCAAAAATAATATATAAGAATTATAACACTAATGATTCACACCCAAAATATCTTTCAAAGGTCATATCTCATACTAGATCAGAAAAATAGAAGGTAATAAGCTAAATTTGTTGTCATCATACATTATGACAAAAAGTACGCTTCCCACTTGTCTCTAAACAAATTGATTTCTTCTTTTGAGTAACTCTGTTATTGGAAATCTTGATAGTATTGAGAAAATATAAACAAAAAAATGATTATGAAATATAGTTAATGAAATTTTAATTACCTTTGGAAATTACCTATTGGGGGATGCTGTTCATTTTATGCTTTACAATTTCTCTCATAAAATTTCAAACATAATATCCACAATCGATTTCATCATCTTATTTTAGACACTATATAAACATTGAACAAAATAAGTAAATTGTTTTGAAATGTTTTGATAGTTAAATATTTATATATATACCTTAATTTGTTTCTATTTGTATTAATCCATAGGCTTTATCTTTTCAGACACTGACTTCATGCCACGATCTAGACTATATTGAGCGACTGCCCTATCATAACAAAATTCTCATTAAAACACAGACTAAAAATATAATTCAAAGTTTATCTATAAAATGTTGATTGTAGTGTATTAAATATTCACAATACACATCATGTGTGGTCGGTTGGTTGCATATCCATGCATTGAATCCAAAAAATAAATATTTGGGGTGTCTATATTGATTGCTATCAGTATCTGGTGCCTCCTAAATAAACAATTAAGTAATGAAAAAATTAAAAATATATTTTATGTGATTAGATTGCAGAGTTTTACCCTTGCAATGTAGGCATCAAAAAGAGTATGTTGTCTAATGGTTTTTATTAAACGATTTGAGTAACTTGTATTTTTTTCTTCTTATTTTCTTCCTCATTCAAAGTAAATTCTGACATAGAAATGATACAAAGATTAATGAATCCAAATCGTGCTTCGCACAATCTTCCCTTTATATAGATGTAATATAAATACCTGTACAAAATATGAATAGTTATTGACTTTAATAAACATATTTAGCTCAATATTTGGACATGCATATTATGAAAATGTACCTTATGTATGTATTCACAACTGAGATGCCCAACCATTCATGCTTGAGAATCTCAGTTAGAGTCTTGAGACCAATTACATCTGTAAATAAATCTCCATATATGTTTTCTTCATATTCAATATAAGACATAGTTTTATCTTTCAATGTGGCATATGCATGAAGATGTAATGATAATAAATGTTGATCTAGAATTGGCAGGGAGAAGGTACTCTCAACAGGTCGTTTTGTTTTCTTGGTCAATTCACTATATTTTCTTGATTTGACCTTTCATTTCTATGCCACTTTATCCATCTGTAATATCATACCTCACTTCAAACCCTTTATCACCAACTATTACATGTTTTTCATATGATTTTTTTAAATACATACCTCATGCATCTTTATAAGATTAAATGACCATGCTATGAAAGATCCAATAGTAGCTTTGACTGTCGTAATATCCAGACCATCAAGTGGAACATACAACTCAGCAGTCAACTCATAATCTATCTCAATCCCCACTCTTGTGTGATTTTTTGGGAGGGGTTTATTGTGTAGCATGTCTCTTGGGATATTATAAATTGTACTCATCACAACATGGAGGTACATGGGTGTTGAAAGATAAAAATCACATACAACTGTACCCTGCAGAATTTTAGTGATATAAAGTTATTGAAAGTTGTTTGATTTACATTTAGGAGAAAGAGTAATAAAAAATTTTGATTAACCTTGGTAAGGTATGTGGTTGGGGGGAATTAATAGCCTTAAAGTTAGTGGGATCATTTGGTTCATGTACGGATCTTTACTCCACTTCCGGTTCACTTTGATCCTTTCTTATACATTGGAATGCCAAAATAGACTACAAAATAATATATTTTAGTGAGTCTATTTGTGTCTGAAATAATATCATCATATCATATGTTTCTTCATGTGATTTTATCTTCTCAAAATATGTTTGATGAGTGAATCCAAAACTTAATCCTCTAACGTGATGATATTGTTCAGGCCGATTCAAAGCTACTAAAAGTCACTTTTCCTATGGTATGACTGTTGTCGATTCTTATGTCTAAACCATATAAAAAAATATGAACATATTTATTTTT
The DNA here is from genome assembly GCA_963277665.1 of Viscum album. NCBI lineage: Eukaryota > Viridiplantae > Streptophyta > Magnoliopsida > Santalales > Viscaceae > Viscum > Viscum album. Next base: position 1,461,271,669 of record OY728121.1, read on the forward strand.
ATATAATATTGTTATAAATCATTATGAATTATAATTATGTCATACTTACACATGCTCCCCATACTGATTTTTTGTTTTCATCAACTAACAAACCCTCCTTATTTACACGAGCCTCCTTTCATATCACATGACGTGAGATGGAAGTGGCTTAAAATTTTGATTCATCAATCTATATATAAACAAAAGAACATATGTTGTTTCATATCACATAATCAAAATTTTATTGTTGAATTTAAAATACATACCAATTTCTTATCTAATGAAGCGTACCCCATCCCTCCTTTTCGATAGGGGTACATTGGTTTTGATACACGTTATTTATTTTCAACACTATTTTTTTTGTTTCATAAATTAACAATTTTTAATCAAGTTGGATGAAATAAATAATGTCAAATAATATATTATCGATCGCAATGCACCTGAAATGATTTCTTATCATGACGATTTATGAAAGCAGTCTGTGCTTCCTGCTTTATAATGCATGCATAACTAATTGGTGGGTGGGGATTTATTTTACCCTCAACATCCCTAAGATATAACTTCATCCAAAGAGTCTGGAAGCCTCTATGGAATTTTCTAGAAACCATTATGACAGATTTCTTACGAAAATATTATAAAATAAATGAAGCCTGTAAGGAATAATGAAAACTAAATCAATGTTTCATTATATAAATTTTTAGCAAAATAGAGAAAGTATATTGTAACATTACCAATAAATCTTTTCAAAGGATTTTCTTCATTAAAGGTTGGACACGACACCATGAGTCAATATCAATCAGCACATTCATCCTCACTGTGACCCTAATATAACTAATGAATGTTGAATTTTTGGGGTCAATAGGTTGGCCATGTTGATTCCAACCAACCTCAAATTTTATACCCCAAATTCTTTCCTTGATAATTTTATTCAAAATTGTGATGTTGCATCATTGTTGTTTTTTTCATCAACATGTTGTTGATCCCCTTATAATTCCATAGTTTCATCATCAACAGTCTATTCTTCCTCAAGATTGGTAACATCAACATGTTCATAATACATTTTCTGCATGTGTAGTCAAACATTTAATTTTTCTTGAATAATAATAATACAATACACTCCATGAATAAACATCCACAATTGCATGCACCTTTCATGAAAATTGTTACTATCTTGAACAAAGATATAATACTTTAATACTATAGTAAAACTAATATTCACCAAATTTATTTAATCTATCCTCAAATTATTAATTGCCTTCCATATCTTGATGATGGATTTGAGGTTACTCATTCCCTCTTTCAAACTATCCTTCCTCACATCAATTTTTGAGATGTATGTCATCAATGAACTTTGGAACCACAATGATGGGAGGAAGGTTAGTTTGAAAGAGGGAGTCCAATACATCATCAAGAGATGGAAGGCAATCAAGAATATAAGGATTAAAGTGTCCTAGGAACCTACACCAATGGAATCACTAAAAAAGTCTCCTTAATTGAAGAGGAATTGGAATACCTCCACTCTAATGGTCTTAAAGAAATGAATATCACCCAAACTATATTGGAAATAAATTCTGTATACTCGAGGATTCCTCACACTAATTTCCAAGGGTCACTCCCTCTTCTTCTCATCTACACACTACTTTGGTGAAGGTATCAGTTAATATAATTTTAGGTCTATTCTTAGTTTAAGGAATTGATGGTCTCTTCATGAATAGTAATTGAAACCTCCATCATATTCCCCTATTGATGATGCTCTAGTGAATTAAAAATGTTACTTCCAATTATATTCTAGATATGAAAAAATCTTTGTAACAATATTTGAGTCTTTGATTCTTGAATCTCAATTTACATAACAATAAATAAAACTATAGATAATATTCCTAGTCATGAAAATATTCTTCAATGCATTATGTATTCCATTACTTAAACAGAACACATAAATATTTAGAAATCCTCAAACCTATTTTTAAGGTATTAATAAAACACTTTATTTCTTTCAAACCTAAACTTTCAGACATGCACACAATATTATCCTACCTCAATAATTGATCTTCCATATGATGTAAACCAGCAACAACTCTATCACTTATTAGTTATGATCTTTAATGAATGTTATTATTATTATCTCCTTATTATTGACCTCTTCCTACTAGAACACATAGTTCCTATTATTATCCTGTAACACACAATTAATCTTCTATCCTTATTCTATATTTATTATATATATATATATATTCTATTTTAAATCTACATAGTAGATCTCCATATATCCCGAGAATATTTTGAATTTCAAATACAAAATTCAAACTATAATTAACATCCAACTTCTCCTGCTTTAAATTCAACCTTTGGATTATATTCCATCAAATAGAATCCATTCAAATTCAAAATGGTAGTTTTTATAAGTTATAATAACTACAAAAATCTCTAGATAAATCCTTATAAAATATGTTATTTGAGCTATCCAAATTCCAAGACATACGATGTGGAATGCCACCTTACAACATAATGAAGTAGTTTTAAAGTAGTTAACTACAAATTTCTCAAAGCCTTGTAGAGTATACCATGTATTGTGGTGTGAGGGTCCTTAATTTTCTATAACTATTAAACCTCTCATAATATTCCTTTATAGTGTGGTGTGATCTCTTGTGGTGAATAACTCCTTCCACTTGACTAGTTTAAGCATAGAGGTATTCCATAATGCAACTTCATATAGCTTTGGTGAGAACCCTACTCGACTCACTGTCAAATATAGAAACACTATAGCACAATATCTTTCTATGAAAAAACATACATATTATTAATTATGAAAATAGTGTTGTCATTGACTATGACATGGACACTACAAATCTATAACAAAATTGAAAATATTTTGGATATCTTTACGACGTAACCTTTTGTGTTGTGGCATAGAATTCTTCAAATTCTCAGACAAAAACTCCTTATATCATGGATTATTCTCTATGGTGTAGGCATAAACAAAGGTTCATTACAAGCAAAAAAACACTTCCATCATCCTCTATAGTAAAAAAAGAATCCCAAGATATAACTTCTAATTGAACTTAATTTAATTTTAAACAGTAGTTAGGTATTATGGTGCAGAGCTCCTCAATGTTTAACTAAGCTCAATTTGATCATGCTGTAAATCCAGAATTACCTTTGTAGTAGCGTGTGGTGCAAAATCTATTTTATCTATCCATACAGGCCCATACACATATGTTGACTAATATTACCATATGAAAACATCCTTCTCTTTCTTTAAAACCATTGTATATACAGGAAAACAATGAAATAGAACCACTCGTTGTATTTCAGTAGTGAGGAGAAGAGATATAGGGTTCTTCATGGTTAAGAACAGCGCAAAAACGCAAGACACAGAACCCAAAACATCAAAAAATGATAGAGGAGATGTATAAAATAACATAAATTGAATTCTAGTCTTGATTAATCCGAGGGAACGTAGAGGAGTCATGCCGGAAGCAGAGAAGTTCCGCAAGATCTTGAGAATAACTAGTGACTGAGTTGTGGTTAGTGTTTTTTTAAATAGATCAGGGACACTTTTAACAGTTCTTTCAGAAAAGTACTGATAAAAATCCCTTTAATCATCACTAAATTTATAAGCATTGATAAAAGGAATATTTATCAATGCTAATGTTTTAGCGCTGATAAATATCACTTTTAACATCGCTTTTTTAGCGTTGATAAATATTTATCTTTATCAGCGCTAAAAAAGAACTGATAAAAGTTTTATAATTATAATTATTTAAATAAATTTATTATAATTTTTCAATTATTTAAATATATATAATTATTTATTTATAATTATATAAATACTTATTTAAAAAAAAAATTATTTATTTATAATAATTAGTTATTTATAATAATTATAAATATAGTAAATATAAATTTATAGATATATATATTTATAAATATATTTTTAACATTATTAATGGATATATAATCTTAAATACATGCATTTTAAAAATAAGTGAAATTGAATAGTTCAAAATGAGTACACTTTAAAAATATTGAAAAAATGGATAAGTTTTATTAATTAAATATAAGTTATTAAAAAAATATGGATATATATATATATATTAAATTTGATGAATACATATCGAAAATAATAAAATATAGTAAATAAATAAATAAAAATAAATAATAGAAAATGATCAAATTCAAAAATAAAATAAAAAATAAAAAATATTAAAAATGAATACCCTAACTATAGTATTAAAAAAATTGACCGATTAAAAACATAATATATATTAAATGTATCATGTTATAATGAAATTCTAAAATATAGTAAAATTTGAATAAATTACATAAATATTAGGTGTATGTGTTTCTATATATTGCATAAATATATTTATGTGTGCGTTTGTGTATATAAATGCATTAACATATATATGTGTGTGTGTTTGTGTGTGTGTGTGTTTGTGTGTGTACATGAAATAAATGAAACACACAACGTTTGATATAGGTTAAATTGAAAAATCAAACATTAAAAATGAATAAGACGTTAATATGTTTTTAATTAACATTATATATATATTATACCTATTCATTTTATATATCTATATTTAATATATATTATTTATTAATATTTATAATCTATTTATATGTATATTAAATTTATTCATGTTTATCAATAATTATTTAATTAATAAAATGTTTCATATTTTTCTTAATTTACCCAATTTATTTTTATTTGTTTAATTTTTTAATTTTATTGTGGACCTTTATCAGCGCTAAAAAAGTGATGATAAAGGGAAACTTTTATCAGCTCTAAAAACATGCTGATAAATGGCACCTTTTATCAATTCTAAAAATAATGTGCTGATAAAGGTTTCCTTTATCATTGCTCAAATAAAGTGCTAATAAATGTTACCTTTTATCAGTGCCAAGAAAAAGAACAAATAAATTCCATCCATTATCAGCAATTTTTTTAGCGTTGATAAAGATGGACTTTATAAGAGTTTCTTTCTAGCACTGATAAATGTCAGTGCTGTTAAATGCATGTTTTGTAGTAGTGCATGAACTCAATCTCCCACTCAGGTGGTAAAATTGTGGACTCTTCTAGAAAGACATCCTAAAAATAGTCTACCACTAGAGGAAAAGTATCCTTCTACATTCCTCCATCGTCCAAAATAAGTCTTGTTATTTGAACCATGAGATAATCCAATCTTCACTGAATTGGTCTTGCACAACTAGCCTGAAGATCCCACTAACCTTGGTAAATATATTTTCCCCCATCTGGAGATAGAAATGCAACTCTCCTCTGATAACATTCTATATGATACTGATATATAACTAGCCAATTCATACCAATAATCAAATTGAATCCTGTCATTTCCACCACAAAACGTTCCCAAAGGAAATGATAGCCTCTAATTTCAAGATAACACCCCTCACAGTGCTTGATACCCTCTGACCGCACTCCCAATAGTGTTCCAATGGTCATGAACCCATCCATGCTCTCCAAAGGAAAACCCAAACTATTTTAAAAAAAGAGAATATATAAAGTAATGTGATGCCCCTGTATCAAACAAAACACAAGCTAAGGTAGATGATACAAGAATCACACCTCTAATGGTAGAAGGTCCTATATCTAAACAGGTCGGAGCAAACTATATAACATACAACTGGATCTACCCTCTACCATGTGATCCAGTCTGACTCTTTTGTTCTGTTCCCTCTGAGTGGTATTTCCACTCCTTCACTAGGGTACCACGTACCCTACCTCATCTTGAACTTCTAGTGGAACTCAAACTACCAGTCTACTAAGGGGTATCTAAGCCCGTCACAGACTCTAGTGCCAATCCTAACCCCCTACCACTTATCTACTCTATAAAGTTCCTAAAAAACTTCTAAACATGACCCAAAATGCTACAGACACTACACTCCACTATGGGGTGAGGACACTGTGGGTGCTTATGGACCAACCTACCACACTGAAAGCATTGTATTAAACCACGGTCCTGAGGAGTAAGTCCACTCCCTTGACCATTCTACCCACTATTTCCCTAGTAGAAACTATTACACTGATGCTTCTTTCCACCCAAAGATTAGTTATAGGATCTCCCTACTAAAACTATCTGGACACCACTTGGGGCCTCTCTCAAATTTCCTTCCATGATGAGATCTTGATTCATCATGTCTACAAGGATGCTCAAGTGAAAGACATTCAGCTGTGACCTAATCTCATAGTGAAGCCTATCCTAAAAACATCTCTCCTTGGTGATCTCATCATCTTCCAAGGATGGAGAAAAGCACTACAGGTCTATGAAGCTTCCAACGTAGTCTAACACCAACTTGACTTAATGTGTCAAATGCATGAAATCATGATCCTTCTCATCCCTCAATATCTCAGGATAGAAGTGGATCAAAAAAATTTATTTGAAGTTCTTCTAGGATAACTATTATTCATATCCAACTTACTCTAGAATGTCCCACTAATGATTGGATGGTTTATGAATCATATAATCAGAAAACTTCACTCTCCTATATGTGGTTATATTATGATGTTTTAAGATTTTATGGATTAAATCAATCCAGAACTCAGCTTCCCCGGGGCCATCCTCCCCAGTGAATGTATGCAGATGCTACACTTGGAACTATCTCATCAGGCCAAACATCAAAGGTATTGTGTGAAAAATATCCCTTTCTATGAATCACATGACCCTCAAGAAGCTATTGTAAAGATGCACAACCATACGATCCTCAAGAGTTATAGGAAGCTTTGGTTCAACTGTGTTTTGAGTGTGATGATTACCACTCTCATAGCACTCAATCTGAAGATGATGAGGTGGTATTTTTTATCTATAAAGGTTCAACACACACATTAGAACTCAGGGTATATAAAAGATCAACCTCAACAAGTGATAACAATATAGAACCACTAGATCAAAGTTCCTCTTCAATAGATTAATATGTGAATTAGCATAACATAAAAGTTTTATTCATTTCATTTATCAAGTATATCAAGGGTTCTCACTTCACTATTTTATGGGATAAATATGTAACATGAGATAAATATGTCCCTAACATGAACAATGCATGTCAACATATATCCCTATGTGCCTATCATGATGCATGCATATACATTTCATGCCATACTGATCCATGAGAAGAAATCTCAATGACCATAACATCAAACAACATGTGAACTACCTAAGGTGAAATAATATCAAACCATAACAAGCAAACATCGTGAACAAAAATCCCATTCCTAGGTGCTCATATTTTCCCCATACATGAGTTAGCTACTCCTATGAATAAGATCATCACCAAGTCATAAAAATACTAGTCTCTTTTCTACCTTTCCCAAATAGTAAAGCATTAGAAAGGAAACCCTCACTCTGATACCACTTTGTAACATCCTCAACCTGATGCTCCCTCAAGTGTCTGAGCTGGTTGGATGCGTGACCTTAAATGCACCTCCCTATATGACAGAGGCTGCTAACTAGTAGTGAGGGTGTAAGAAATATAGTGGGGAGACTATAACCTCAGGTAAATATTTGCTATGAGAGCAGAAAAATAATAGTAGAGTAGTGTAAAAGACATAAATAATTTGAATAATTAAAAAGACAACAAAATCTAAGAAGTGAAAAAACTAAATAAATCCAAATAAAAATAGAACAATGTAATGAAAAGATAAATGTAAATAAATGACGTGATGAAATTCATATAGATAAAATATAATGATGAATCATATAAAGACTCTAAAGATCTTAGTCCTGACCCCCATGTCGGTCCTATCTCTAAGATCCAACCCATCTATCAAGTTACAAATCAACAACAGGATCCCTTGACCTTATCCGAACCTACATCCATGAAATATTTCTTGGTACCAAATGATGACCCATATATGTGAGTAAAACTTAATAGGCCGACACCACCATTTCTAAACCAATATAGCCCGAGAAATGTAGTGCATGTAATAAATAAAATAATAGGGTATTAATTTAATAAATTAATATTACACATGAAATAAACCTGATGACCCTAAAGTTATGGGTTAACACCTGAGGCCATCCAAACCTGCTTCAGTGACCTATTGGGTATCTCTATCTAAGGGTGGATCCTCCTAAATTAGGATGGATCACTTGATTTACTGGAAAATTCTACTTCCAAGGATGAATCACTCATAGTATATCATGAACAAATGGACTCCACCCATAGGCTATCCATAATCTCTCCCTTGAGCATCCAGTGATTGTGCATCTGGCCCTTAGGCATCCGACATAATTATACACTCTTACCTCAGGCATCAAGTACCTGTGTGTCTAGCCATTAGGTGGTAAAAAATATTTCACCATGCCCTTAGGTGTCAACATAAATCAAGATTTATATCCAAACTATCACAAACCAAGCTAGGTCTTCATCTGAACCAGTTCCCGACCCGGTCCATGGCATGGCCTGAAGGGTACTTCTGATCCACATAGGCTGACAACAAGTTCCTGGGTATTGATGATAAAGCATGGGAATGATTTTACCTGATTTCATTATCATAAAAAACCATCAAAATAAATAAACTTAAATTGAAAATATTCAACCAAACATGGAATAAGAAATTTTCTAGATTTGAGTTTACAAGACTAGAAAAAAACCCCAAAAGGGGATACAATAAAGGAGAAAAAAATAAACCAAAACCACTATATGACAAGAGGAGCATGTCCCTTAATCCACGTACAACAACACCTCACAAGGAAGACCTCTAGAAACCCAATCCACCATCTCCAAACACCTTACCTTTACTTGTGTCAAACATAACCAAGTCTACTTACACCTAAAGGTGTATGTAGGGTGTGATCCAAATCCTAGTAGGATTCCACCCAATAAAATATTCCATGATATAAACATTATTAAACAAGTAAAATGAAAGTTTTATAAAAAAGTCTAGAAATAGTTTTTATAGAAAATATTTTAAATGAAAACATACTTTATTTTTAACTACACAACAAAGTGTACCATATGACAACTGTGTGTACGATATCTCAAGAGAGAACCAAGTCATGGGAGATCCCTATAGGCACTAGCTAAGAGTGGGACCCTAGAGACATTGTATCTTCGTGAAAAGTGGTGTAGGAACCACAACCATTCATGTCCTCATGCATGATCCACTAGAGAGGAGAAACATCTAAAATTATAGTGGTCTTTAATCATCATCAGTATTTAGTTAGTGTTTCCATATTCAATCCTGCTAAGTGAATCTGGGCTAAAGTCACATTTGAATTACTAGAATAATAGTCCTAGTCTGCCCACCTAGTCACCTAGGGATACCTTTATGCTCAATTCACAATTCATATGTCACATAAGCCACCACTTTCACTCAAACAATCCAAACAAATATAAACATGCTTAATAAATCACCACCTTCACAACCGAAACCACTTTTAAATCCCAATGTACACCAAAAATAATCTAAAACATTCTTCTAACCACTTTAACAATTTATTAAACATGTTGTATCATTTTTTGGACACATCCAAAATTCACAAAAAGGGTTCACACTTGAAAACACCCAATTTTCCTTCAGAAAAACAACTTTCAAGCCTTATGCATATCAAAACCATTCAAAACACCTTTCACACCACACACATAAATCATATAACATATTTAACCACTCATGAAAGCATTTCAAATTCATAAAATAATTTTTATGAATGAAACCACCTACATTGGGTGTAGAAACATCTAGAATCTGGTGCGAAACTCCGACCGCACCTTAAAGATGCAAGATCGAACCTATAACATCAAGAATAAACCCTAAGAACCAAGATCTAACCCTAAAATTGGCACCCAACCCATTAGAGGAGAGAAAAACCAAATAAAGAGGTAATAAACCCTATAATAGATAAGGAATCAAGGAGAGAAGGCACTTACTTGAAGAATCAAGTAGGAATCACACCAAATATGGAACAAAAAGAGATCTCCAAGGGATAGGGGAGGAGAGGGATGTGTTCCTAGGGTGAGGAATCCTGAGTGGGAGAGAAAAATGAGGATTTAGGGTTTAAAATTTTGGATATAGAAAACATAAAAACAAATTTTTAATGACCTAAATAGAACGCATAGTTAGTCCGTACTGTTTGTCAAACTGTGCAGCGAGCATGTTGCCCTCACTGCCCAAGTAGAACCTACTACATGGTTATCCCGCATAGTCTGAATGATTGTGTGCAAGACGTATGGTAGCTACTTCCTAAAACCATCCACCTACCTCATAGTTACCTGGGTCGAGGTTCACGGTCTAACTAACCATGCACTGGCCGTGCGGTAGCTGCTACCTCAACTAGACACCTACCGCACAGTTCCCTCAGTTGGGTGCACAATTACCACTAACCATGCACCAACCATGAACCACACACTGTCCACCCAAATACTCTCACTTTTCTCCAAAATCTTAAAGGAAACCAAAAGGTAAAAGGTATACCAAAAGTAAATAGAAAAATTCCTCGAAAAAAATCATGGATATGACAATTCTCCCCCCATGAAAACTTTCCATCCTCAAAAAGTCAACCCGAAGCTTGATAAAAAAATAAAAACTAGTATTCTTGCTCAACCCATAAATTATTCTCTCAAATCTCATGCATATCATTACCATGCTGATGGAGATCACAAACCAATGGAATAGACTTTCCATGAAGCACCTTCTCTTGGGAGTCCACTATCTGCACTGGTCATTCAAACATGGATAGATCAGGTTCTACTTCCAATTCCTCCCAATTAAACACATGAGACGTATCTAGATTATATTTATTCATTTGGGAGGCATGAAATACATTGTGAATTGATGTCAATTGAGAGGGAAATTCTAACCTATATTCCACCTTTCCAATCAACTTGGTGATCTCAAAAGGTCTGACCTACCTTGGTGTCAGCTTTCCTTAATTTCCCAAATGATGGTGACCCAAGCGAGGTGCCACTTTCAGGAACACCTAGTCACCCATAGAAAACTCAAGATATCAATGTCTCTGATCAGCATAATATTTCTGGTGACTTTGAGATGTCAAAAATAACTGTCTGATCAACTTGAATTTCTTAGACATCACTTGCACAAGGTTCAACCCCAACAATGAGGTTTCACCCACCTCAACCCAACACAAAGGAAAACAACACAACCAACCATAAAGAGCCTCAAAAAGATCCATATGAATTGAGGATGGGTATCTATTAGTATATAAAAATTTTACCAATCCCAAATGGTTGTCCCATGAACTTCCCAAATCCAAGACACATGCCCGGAGCATGTCTTCTAAAATCTGATTTTCCTGCTTTATTTGACCATCCATTTGAGGATGGTATGTCATGCTCAACTTTAACTATGACCCCATTTCCTTTTTAAGGCCTTCCCAAATCTGAGAGGTGAAATAGGGGTCTCTATCAGAAATGATTCCTGATGGTACACCATGGGTCCTCACTACCTCTTGAACATATAATCGGACCAACTCATCCACTTTAGCTGAATCTCTATTCGGAATGAAATGGGATGATTTGGTTATATGATCAATCACCACCCAAATGGAATTCCTTACCATAGTTGTATGGGGTAATCCAATAATAAAATCCATGATGATATCTTCCCACTTCTAGGTAGGAATAGTTAGTGGTTGAAGCAAACCAGAGGGCCTTTGATGCTCTTCTTTTACATACTGACACGTGTAACACCTTGAAACGAAGTCAGCTACATCCCACCTCATACCTAACTACCAGAACTACTAACAAACATCGTAATACATCTTGGTAGAACTAGGATAAATAGACCACTGATAATGGTGGCTATCCTGTATCACCACCCTCCTTAGAGATAATAACACCACAAACCAAACCCTGAAACATAAGGTTCCCTTTGGAGACAACGACCAATCACAAGGTGTCTCCCCACTATGAAGAAAATGCTTAGACTACTGGCACAACTCATCGCCAGGCTGCTCCTATTGAATCAACTACAAAAGATAAGGATTCAACTAAACACTGTCCAAGAAAGCACCTCCACTATGCTCCTTAGTCTCCAGATGAAACTGGGAAAAAAGAACCATCAGTGTCAACTCATCACTAGAATCTTTCAATGCATGCACCAAATTTTTTTTTCTCAAAGCATCTGCCATGTCATTACCTTTACCTGGGGTATAGAAGATATCAAAATCAAACCCTAAAGATATTCAACCCAATGACACTGCCTTAGATTCAGATCCTTTTGGGAGAAAATATAGGCCAGACTCTTATGATCAGAGTAAACCACAAATTACTACCCAAAAAGGTAATTATGACACATAATTAAAGCATGAATCACTAATTCTAACTCCAAGTAATGGGTTAGGTAATTCTTTTCATGTTCTCAGAGTTGGTGAGAATCGTACGCCACCACATGATCATCCTACATAATCACACACCTGAGACCCATACCTGAGGCATCACAATAAACCACATAGCCCTTTACTGATTCTGAAAAAAATCAACACTAGAGCGGTAGTTAACCACCGCTTCAGTTCCTCAAAGGACATTTGGCATTCTGGGCTCCATTCAAACTTCACTTCTTTCTGGGTGAGTGTCATAATGGGAAAATCAAGATGAGAGAAGTCCCAAACAAACCGCCTGTAATACCCTACCAATCATAGGAAGCTTATGATCTCAAATACATTCCTCAGTTTTTCCTATGACATAACTACAATAATCTTCTTAGGGTCCACTGATACCCCTTGTTCCAAAACCACATGTCCCATAAACTTTACTTCCCTGATCTAGAAAGTTCACTTTGAAAACTTCTCATAAAGGCAATGGCCCTGAAGAGTGCCCGAAACAATCCTAAAATGATGCTCATGCTCTTCCTCATATCCAGAATAAAATAGGATTTCATCCACGAATACCATGACAAAAGAATCAATATACTGGTGAAACACAATATTCATAACCTCCATAAAAACTACTGAAGCATTCATCAATCCAAAAGGCATGAACAAATACTCTAAATGGTCGTACCTACTTTGGATATCTATTTTCAAGACATATGATTCTTTCAACCTGACTTGATGATATCCAGAATACAAGTCTATCTTAGAAAACCACCTTTCCCCTTTTAATTGATCAAAAAAGTCATCAATTTGGGGAAAATGATACTTGTTCTTTATGGTTACCTTATTCAGCTTTTGGTAATTGATACATAACTGGAGAGATCCACTAGACTTCTTCACAAATAAGACTGGGGCGTCCCAAGGTGAGATGCTCGGGTGAATGAACCCTTTGGATTCCAAATAATCAATATGTATCTTTCATTACCTCAAATAGGTGGGGGCCATATGATATGAGGGAAGATATATAGGCTATATCCCCAACACCAAATCAATCAAGAACTCCACATATTGCTCTAGGGTTAAACATGAAAATTCATATAGAAATACCTTTGGGAACTCATTCACTATAAGAGGTAATCCACCCTCAAGAGAACCAGCCTCATCCTCTGGCATGAGTGATGATAATTAAAAAAAATATTAACCAATTCTAAGAGTGGAGGTCCAACACGACCCGACCGAGGATCCCATTCTCCAAGAAAAACCTGAATAATCTCATCAGGTTCCATAAAAATCACCCTCCGTCGATAAAAATCAATATAAGCATAGAAGATAACCATCCAATTCATTCCAAGGATTACATCAAAAGGGTCCATGTCCAAGACCAGGAAATCCCATTATAACTCAACCCCTAACAAAGAGAGTGAACAAGTCAGGAAACTGAGACCCTTATCCTTCTTCTTACCCAACAACACCACCAAATACATGAAAAGGAAATGAGATCGGTTGGTAAACTCAACAGATTCACAATATAGGCAAAGATAAATGAAACAAAAGCACCAGTATCAAACAGAAAATTATCTATAGACAATGTAATCAGAATGGTGCCTCAAACCATCGAAGGCCCTTCATTCTATCCTTCTAGTGCCTGATCCACTGCATGAAGATGCTTCATCCTAGTATGAGCTTGAGATCAACCACTAGACTGAGTGTCACACCTGGTTTTTCATGTCTTTGTTTTGATCTGGTTCATTGGAAACCCTGATCCTTTTCATGGGTCTTGGGCCCAGATCCAGTTTCCACTCAATGGGTGTCCCAAACCCGATTGGTCACATGACCTCAAGCGCATTTCCCCAAACGCCAGAGGCTGCCGACTAGAAGCGAGGGACCAGGTCTGATAGTGGGGAAAATATTCCCTCATTTGTCAAAGGGTAGCGTAGCGGAATAAAATATATAAACACACAACAACAAAATCAGTAAACAATATTCAATTGAAATGGACAACTGAAGTAAAAGAGAACCATCAGTCATATATTTAAAGATGCAGCATGTCACTAATTCTAGGAAAACAGCCAGAACAGGATACACTATAGTACAATACAATACAACTGAAAGTACAATGTACGGACAAATAAAACTAAGCAGAGTAAACATAACGCTGCAGCATCGCAAGCCAAAGCTCGGTCTCATGATCTCATACTCCTCTGCTACAATCATGTACCTTTATAGGGACCCTTTCCCTTATCCACCCCTGCAGAAATATAATCTGTTTGGGTTGAAGACATGACCTAAATAGGGTGTGAGAAATAAATCTCAGTAGGCACCCACCAAAGGCCAGTTCCCAACTGTTAGTGAAAATATGCAACAACAGTGTGCAGTAGTAAATGCAATAAACTAAGCAGTACTCAAAAGTAACTAACTTTACCAGTCATATTTCCATTTTAATATTCATTTAACCATTCAGTTTAATAACATTCTATGCTCAACAGAACCAAGCCCTCAGACCAATCAGAACCTTGCCCTCAGGATAATATAATAAAACCACGCCCTCAGGATTTCCCTTAGGCTATCGAATATTGCCCTTAGGCATATGAGATATTTCCCTCAGGCACAGAAGTCACTACCCTCAGGCATAAGAAGTGTGCCCTCAAGCGAAATAGAACATTGCCCTCAGGCTAAACAGTACCTTGCCCTCAGGCTAAACAAACAATGCCCTCAGGCTAATAAGAATATTGCCCTTAGGCGCAAGTAATCGGGCTGAGTCCAAAGCATAAACAAGAAATTTATATAAAATTACTCTCAAGGAAATTCAATACATATTATAATTATGGCATACCCTTGGGTATCCTGGACAAACGGCTAAACAGAGGAACGCACCACCAGGCTGGTCCTGGATCCAAGCAGTGATCCCAAACAACAGTTATACATGTTCATTAAACTACCTATGCAATTCTAGGTATTTAATTATGCAAGGACTTATCCATACGACAACCCATTCATGGGAGGGTATCACAATGGTACAAAAATTCACCACAACAGTTGGAAATAAACACTAGACCACCTACCTTGATCCTCTCTGATCGGTATATGTGAATGAAACCTCTAGAAACGCCCAATAACGACATAGATCTGGGAAAAACAACAATGCATTCAAACATAAATAACTTCACTTATAGTAAGAATTGGTAAGAATAACATAAGGGAAAATGAGGGCTTACCCGTGCAGTCCCAACGAGATCGACAGAAGCATAAACGGATTCCCGATGTGTGAGCGGGAGATATCTAAAGCTTCGGCTGTCCTCCCGAGCTCCTCCGGCATTCTAAGATTCCTCTGTGAACAGAAGAGGATACTTACCATTTTAAGCAAAAAAAAAAAAACAAAATAAATGGCATGTACTCTCAAGTACATGGCGTGTACTTTTCTCATTTAACTGTTTCTATGGCAGCTACTTTTTCCACCGTCGAACTATTCATCCGTCGACATGAGTAAACGACGTGTATTTCTGAATACACGGTGTGTACTGTCACTGAGCTGGCGGTTACTCCCACCGCCTTACTATTCACCTACCGACTGACTACACGGTGTGTAAATACCCACTACATGACGTGTAGTTGGTTTTTACACCTTCCATCGCCGACAGGGCTACACGCCCTGTGTACTTATCCCACACGACCAAAGTACACGGCGTGGGGAAAAGTACACGGCGTGGGCTTCCAAAATTTGGGATATTCCCCCAGTTTCCTTAATTTCTCAAAAACACTTAATCAAAAAGGGAAAGAAGAAACCCGTACCTCAAAAAAAAGAACCGGGTTCTTACAAACTTCCCCCTTATAGCAATTCTTCCCCAAATTTCCCTCCCAAGGGTGGTGAAGAAAAAGCTCAGAACAACTCTGGCCACTGAGCACGTACGTCGTTCTCCCACTCCCAGGTTTCATCCTGCACTCGGCCATGCTGCCATAGCACCCGTACGAGAGGAACTGACCGGCATCAGAGAACCTTCGTGCTCTTATCAATGATAAGAATCAGATGCTCCTCAAAGGATGCATTAATATAAAGCTCAACCTTCTCAGGCTGAAAAACGTGAGACGGGTCTGAATGATAATGGTGCAACTGAGATACATAGAAGATGTTGTGCCTGGCCCGGTACCTCTTTGGTAACTAAAACCGATAGGCAACCGGCCCGACTCTCTCCAAAATCTCAAACGACCCCACATACCTCGGTGAAAGTTTACCCTGTCTCCTGATCCGCCTGTGTCCCAACCTCAGTGAAACACCCAAGAAAACCTGATCCCCGACCACAAACTCTAATGGTCATCTGCGACAATTAGCATAAGATTTATGACGATACTGTGCGGTAGCCATCCTCTTCTGAATCAACTGGACTTGTTCTAAAGTCTCCTGCACGAGACATGGTCCCAGTAAAGCTGCTTCACCTGCCTCCATCCATCACAAGGGTGATCAGCATGACCTACCATATAAAGCCTCGTAAGGTGCCATCTGAATAGTTTCATGAAAACTACTATTATAGGAAAACTCAACCAGGGGTATATGCTTCTCCTAAGTTCCACCAAAGTCTAGGAAGCATGCACACAACATGTCCTCAAGCACTTGTATCGTACGCTCTGACTGACCATCGGTCTGTGGGTGGTAAGTTGTGCTCAGAAGCACCTGTGTACCCAGTGCCCTCTGAAATCTCTTCCAAAAACATGACATAAAGCAGGCGTCCCTATATGAAATGATAGAATGAGGGACCCCATGAAGGTGCACTATCTCTTGGATATACAACTTCCCGATCTCGTCAACATTGAAGGTCTCCTTGATCGGAAAAAAGTGAGCTACCTTCATGAGTCTGTCCACAACAACCCACACTACATCATTGCCTCGAGGTGACCTCGGAAACCCAGTCACGAAGTCCATCGCGACATCATCCCATTTCCACTCTGGAATGGATAACTGCTGTAACAGTTCTGCTGGCCTCTGATGCTTTGCCTTCACCTGCTAACAGGTGGAACATCTCGCAACAAAACCAGCTACGTCCCATTTCATACCCGGCCACCAATACTGACGTCCCAATTCATGGTACATCTTGGTAACTCCGGGATGCACTGCCCAAGTTGAAGCATGAAACTCTCGCATCATTTCCTTGCGTATATCCCCTGGAACCGACACTCTTCCATGGAAACACAATACCTCATCATTGCCTATCGTCCATCCAGGAGGAGGGTCCTCACTTACCACCGACTCCCATAGAAATAGGACTTCTGAAACAGATATCTATATCATCCTCACTCTATCCAGGAGGGTATAATTCATAGATAAGGAAGAAAGATAGGTCTTCCCCTGACTGTCGTGCATATACAAATGCATCTTAGAGAACAAAGCCATAAGCTTCCACTCACCACTGGCCTCCTGCACTACCTGTATCTGAGTCTTCCTGCTCAGTGCATCACCTACTGCATTACCTTTACCAGGTGTATAGGCAAGCTCAAAGCCGAAGGACTGAAGGTATTCGACCCACCTTCACTGTCTCAGGTTCAAGTCACGCTGGGTAAAGATATATTTGAGACTTTTTTGGTCGGTGAAAACCACAAAAAGTTCTCCCAAGAGATAATGTCTCCAACAGCGTAACGCATGAACAACCATAGCCAACTCGAGATCATACGTCGAGTAATTCATCTCATGTGGCCTCAACTGCCGAGACCCGTACGCAACTACTTGATCACCCTACATCAACACATCTCCCAGCCCAATACCTGATGCATCACAGTAAATTTTATAGCTATTCCCTTGATCTGGAAGTATCAGGACTGGTGCTGATGTCAACCTTCCCTTTAACTCCTGAAAGTCTGTCTCAAAAGCTTCTGACCAAATGAACTTCACACCCTTCTTATTCAAACCCGTCAATGGAACTGCAAAGTGGGAGAAGTCCTGTATAAAGCACCTGTAGTACCCAGCCAGCCCTAAGAAACTCCATATCTCAAACACATTCTTAGGCTGCTCCCAGGACACTACTGCTCTCACCTTCTCTGGGTCTACTGCAACTCCTTCCTCTGAAATGATATGACCTAGGAAGTGTATCTGGTCCATCCAAAAGTACCACTTTGAGAGATTAGCATATAGCCGATGCTCTCTCAGTGTACTCAGTACAATCTTAAGATGGGTGGCATGGTCGTGTCGAGTGTGAGAGTACACCAAGATGTTTTCCACGAAGACTACCAGAAAAGAGTCCAGATAAAGGTGGAACACATGATTCATCAGAGCCATGAAAATTGCTGGCGCATTCATGAGTCTGAACGGCATAACCAAGTACTCGTATAGAACATATCTGCTCCGAAAAGCTATAAGCGATATATCCAATGGTCTAATGCATAACTGATGATATCCGGATCTAAAGTCAATATTCGAGAACACTCGCGCTCCTCTAAGTTGATCAAAAAGATCATCAATCCTCGGAAAGGGATATCGGTTCTTAACCGTCAACTGGTTCAGCTTCCTATAATCCACACAAAGTCAGAGGGTACCATCCGCCTTCTTTGCAAAAAGGATCAGAGAACCCCAAGGAGAAGTACTGGGTCAGATGAAACCCCTTGATTGTAACTCCTCTAACTATCTCTTGAGCTCCTGCAACTCTGGTGTAGCCATCCTATAAGGAGGAATGGACACCGGTGCTGCTCCTGCCACAAGCTCAATAGAGAAATCCACCTCTCTCTCCGGAGGTATACCTGAAAATTCATCAGGGAAGACATCCCTGAAACGATCAACCACTGGAGGAAAATCCTTCTGACAAGTCCCCCAGTCATCTAGATATAAAATCACAATATGGACTGTCACTCCACCTCGCCCACAATGCTCATGTCTAGCTCAGCTCGCCTGGACATCCCATTCACCTTTGTATAGAAATTGTCCGCCCTATGGTGACGTGAAACTCACCCTGTGACGATAATAATCTACAAAGGCTCGAAAGGGTACCAACCAGTCCATCCCGAGAATGAAATCATAATTCTTCATCTCTAAGACATAGATGTCCAATAGAAAGTGACACCCACCAACCTCTAGGGGGCACTCCCTACATTGATGCACACCAACCGTTCTAGTTCCCAACAGAGTGTCTAGCATCATAACATCATAAAAAGAAGAAACACAGAGCCCAAAGATCTCAACAATGACCACAGATATAAAGCTATGTCTAGCACCCGTATCGAAAAGTACTGAAGATAAAATAGAAGCTACTAAAATAGTACCTCTGATAGTAGAAGGTCTGGGATCCTGCTCCTACTGGGTATGTTGCACTGCATATGCCTACCTAGTGCCACGGCCCTGTGACACAGCCTGGATACCCTGAGCTGTCCTACCCTGCTGCCTCTGAGATCCTGGTGTCTGGCTACCATGACCACGACCACCACCTCTACCTGTACGTCCTGACGTATCCCAATTCCTCGACTGGTAATAAGTTGCTGGTCCTGCTCCTGCACGCGAAGTCTGCACAGAACCCCTCTCACTAGACACTGATGGAAACACCCTTCAAAAGCGCTGCAGATGAACCATCTTGCCGCAAGCTCGACACTCCACTGGGTCACGGGTACACTGAGGTCTCTTGTGCCCCTCTACCACACTGGTATCATATAACCAGACCACCTGAAGTAATCTTCTGGATAATACTACCATCGTGAGAGAAAATCATCTGTCTCTTTCTCTTCTTAGTAGAAATAGTAGCAGGAACTGGTGCTGAACTGCCCTGGCCTGCACCACTAGCTTCCCGTAGGTTCCTATCAGCAATCAATGTCTGGTTCACAATAGCATGTACCGTAGGCAACCTGAAAACATTCACCAGCACTCGGATGTCATACCATAGACCATCCTCAAAGAATCGATCCCTCAACATCTCATCTCCCACCAGAACAGGTGCAAAACGCTGAAGCTCAGTGAAGCGAGCAGAATAGTCCATCACTGATATAGCGCCCTACTGTAGATTCATGAACTCTCGAGCTCGATCTACCCGTAATGTCTCAGGAAAGAAGATGTCGTAGAATACTGACTGAAAATATTCCCATGCCATGTCTCTGTGATGCTCAGGCTGGGTGGTAACATCCCACCACCTCTTGGCGGAATCACGCATCATATAAGTCGCGAGCTTGACCCTCCACCCTGGAGGTGTCTCAAGATGCTCGAAAATAGTCTGCACTGAATCCAGCCATGACTCCGCATCCTGTGGTCCGCCATCCCCTGAAAATGTAGGTGGATGTTTCTTCTGGAAGATATGAGTTAGTTCTTCTATAGATGTGGCAGCCTGCGGTTCTCTCTGGAAGGTCTGTATAAACTGCATGAAGCCTTCACGGAACTGTGCCTCTGCGCCCGTGTTTGGTATAACGGCTAGCGCCGTATCTGGATCTAATGGAGGATCCATTAGTAGCCCATGGACTACCATATCTAGATTATAATCGTTGCCGCTCTCCTGGAAAACAACTCGAGGTCGTCTCGGTGGCATGACTCTACAAGGTCAAACACACACCTTAGATCAAGATTTATCAAAGACTGAAATAAGGAGTTTAAGAAGGGAACAAGGAAAAGAAAACTTTCATGTTTTACTAAACAAGACTACACAGTGTGTATAATAAATACACGACATGTTTCCTCAAGTATTTCACATGGGTGTGTACTCTGCCAAAACTGGTCGTGTAACATCCCAAAAACACGGCGTGTTGTCCACACACACGACGTGTACTTAAATTTTCCTCCCTGCCTGAGTCCCTCTACACGGCTTAGTCCCACTACTCTCTTCTGAACAAAACTACACGATGTGTCCCAAATAGACACGGCATGGACGACTTAATTTCCAACTACCCGTGTTATTAGTGACACGGCTGACCACTCGGATGACACTACACAACGTGTTACACCCACACACGGCGTGTACACCACCACTCTGTCTTCCTAGCCACACGGCCAGGTCCACACAGTCTTTCCCTGATCAAGATCACATGGCGTGTCCCACAAGTACACGACGTGTTCAAGAAGAGGTAACACCAACCCGTGTTGTTAGTGACACAGCCGGGTACCGGAGTCAGACTACACGGCGTGTTCAAGGTAGACACGACATGTATGTCTTAAGGTTTCCTCCGTTCGTGTTATTAGTTACACAGGCAGACACCGGGTCAACACTACACAGCGTGTAAAACTGGTACATGGCATGTTTTTTCCAAGGCATTTGCTACCCCGTGTCCCCACCCACATGGTCTATGACACGGAAAGATACTACATGGCGTGTAATTAGGGTACACGGCATATACGTAAAAGGTTTTCATTTCTTCTCGAACAGAAGAACACACAGTGTGTGTCTATAGAATTACACGGCGTGTAAGCTGGGTTTTCCGGAGATTATGCCTTAGAAACTATTCTGAAACCCAGAAAACACTGAAACAAACATATAAGTGCCAAATTCTGATCTGTGAGGGCCCATACTCCCCGCAAATAAAAGCTTGGAATCTTACACATGTTATAAAAAGTAAAAACATTAATGATCCACCAAATTCCGGTCATTGAGGGCCCATACTCCTCAAGAACCAAAGTTTGGTGTTCATTCTATCAAAACCTCACACAAAAGTACCCTATCAAATAATAGGTAGTTATCAAAGCAGCTATCACAATAGAATGTTTTTCTAGCACAACAACTATCACAACAACATGCGATTTCTAATACACCTACATGGCATGGAAGAATGCATGACATGTGATTTCTTGCATGTGCCTAAATGATGCATGAGATGGAATACCCTCATCTCATCAGGTTGTGAATAAATAGAACCCAGTATCAAAATAGAAACATCACAATCACAAGTGCGTCACCCATCGGTGAAAATCAAATCAACTGTAAAATTGAAAAATTAGAAAAATTGCAATAACCGAGGTAGACTGGCTTTTCCCTGTACATGGGTTTGCTACTCCCGGGCACAAATTATTACCAACTACCATTTCCATCCTATCCCTGACTAAGGATACAAATAGTAAGTCAAAGAAAGGAACCCCTCTGATACCACTTTGTAACATCCCAGATCCGGTTTCCACTCAACGGGTGTCCCAAACCCGGTTGGTCACATGACTTCAAGTGCATTTCCCCAAACGCCAAAGGCTGCCGACTAGCAGCGAGGCCCCAGGTCTGATAGTGGGGAAACTATGCCCTCATTTGTCAAAGTGTAGTGCAACAAAATAAAATATATAAACATACAACAATGAAAGCAGTAAACAATATTCAACTGAAATGGACAAATGAAGTAAAAGAGAACCATCAGTCATATATTTAATGATGTAGCATGTCACTAATTCTATGAAAACAGCCAGAACATGATACACTTTAGTACAATACAATACAACTCAAAGTACAAAGTATAGACAAACAAAACTAAGTAGAGTAAACATAACGCTGCAGCATCACAAGCCAAAGCTCGGTCCCATGATCTCATACTCCTCTACTACAATCATGTACATGTATAGGGTCCATTGCCCTTATCCACCCCTGTAGAAATATAATATGTTTGGGCTGAATACATGACCCAAACAAGGTGTGGGAAATAAATCCCAGTAGGCACCTACCAAAGGCCTGTGCCCAAATGTTAGTGAAAATGTGCAACATCAGTGTGCAATAGTAAATGCAATAAACTAAGCAGTACTCAAAAGTAACTAACTTTACCAGTCATATTTTAATTTTAATATTCATTTAACCATTCAGTTTAATAACATTCTGTGCTCATCAGAACCAAGCCCTCAGGCCAATCAGAACCTTTCCCTCAGGCTAATATAATAAAACCACACCCTCAGGCTTTCCCTCAGGCTATCGAATATTTCCCTCAGGCGTATGAGATATTTCCCTCAGGCACAGAAGTCATTGCCCTCAGGCATAAGAAGTGTTCCCTTAGGCGAAATAGAACATTTCCCTCAGGCTAAACAGTACCTTTCCCTCAGGCTAAACAAACAATGCCCTTAGGCTAATAAGAATATTTCCCTCAGGAGCAAGTAACTGGGCCGAGCCCAAAGCATAAACAAGCAATTTATATACAATTCCTCTCAAGGCAATTCAATAGACATTATAATTATGGAATACCCTCGGGTATCCTGGCCAAATAGCTAAACAGAGGAACGCACCCCTGGGGTGGTTCTGGATCCAAGCAGTGATCCCAAACAACAGTTATACATGTTCATTAAACTACCTATACAATTCTAGGTATTTAATTATGCAAGGCCTCATCCATACAACACCCCATTCATGGGTACATATCACAACGGTACACAAATTCACCACAAAATTTGGAAATAAACACTAGACCACCTACCTTGATCGTATCTGATCGGTATACGAGAACGACACCTCTAGAAATGCCCAAGAACAACGTAGATCTGGGAAAAACAACAACGTGTTCAAACCTAAATAACTTCCCTTAGAGTAAGAATTGGTAAGAACAACGTAAGGGAAAATGAGGGCTTACCCGTGCAGTCCCAACGAGATTGATGGAAGCGGAAACGGATTCCCGGTGTGCGAGCAGGAGATCTCCAAAGCTTCAGCCGCCCTCCCGAGATCCTCTGGCATTCTTGGATTCCTCTGTGAATAGAGGAGGCTACTTCCCATTTTAAGAGAAAAAAAATACACAGCGTGTACTCTTAAGTACACGGCGTGTACTTTTCTCATTTAGTTGTTCCTATGGCAGCTAATTTTTCCTCCACCGAACTGTTCATCCGTCGTCATGAGTACACGACGTGTATTTCTGAATACACGGCGTGTACTATCGCTCAGCTGGCAGCTACTCCCACTGCCTTACTATTCACCTGCTGACTGACTACACGACGTGTAAATACCCACTACACGGCGTGTAGTTAGTTTTTACACCTTCCATCACCGACAGGGCTACACGCCCTGTGTACTTATCCCACAAAGCCAAAGTACACTAAGTGGGGAAAATTACACGACATGTACTTCCAAAATTTGGGATATTCCCCCAATTTCCTTATTTTATCAAAAACACTTAAGCAAAAAGGGAAAGAAGAAACCCGTACCTCAAAAACAAGAATCGGGTTCTTATATTGGGTGATATGAATGTTTAGTTTTGAAGTTTCATATATGTTCAATCATCCTAATTTGGGTTGCCCATTTCTTTTTTAGGAGTTTTTGGAGAAAGGGTGGTTACTTCATGATTTGGGCCAACCTGTGCCCATTTCCAAATTTAAAAATCCAATTTGTTTCCTTTATAAATCCTTCATTTTCAACATTTTTAACTAATTTAACTTCCCAATTAGCCTAAAATTACATATTAAAACTACCATATCCTTTTTGACCCCTTATAAATTCATAATCATAGTGAATTTGGGTTATTTATTCAGGTATTGGGCCAGCCCGAGGGCCCATTTCCAGTTTTAAAAAAATAATTTTTTTCTTTTATATCTTATTAATTTTTTATAATTTTAGAAGATTCCACCTCCCACTCTAGGAAAATAACCCTAGGTTCACCCCCATGTTCCATTTTATCTCTTTGAAGCTCATTTTGTCGTGGGTTAGGGCAAATATTCTCAATGGTTCTCAAATCATCCAGATTTTCTAAAGGTATTTTGTCTCATTCATAAATCATTAAATTAGTTATATTTTTTCCACAAATATTCTTTCCATGGTTTTTAAATACCTTAGGAGCATCTAAAATTAATTTCAATCCATTCCCTTTCCTCTATGGGTGCAAATATAAGGGAATACAAAGAGTTTTCTGGTTTCAAAGGTGAAATTCCTTATCATTTCTCCTCCCTCTTCTTCCTCCTTTCATTATTTCTTGGTTTTATATTATCCTATAGTCATGATAGACCTAGGGATATATTATACCATGATTTTTATGGGGGTTTTGTTCTTTTGGGGTTGGTCGTCATAGGTTTAGGGTTTATAAACCCTCAGATGGTGATATTGGGTGTGCGTTTCCATTACGCCAAGGATTTGATGTAGGATATCCCTTTCACATGCCTTTATCATTTAATTTTCATAATTTTATTATTGTTATCATCTGATATATATGTTTATTATTGTTTTTCAGCCTTTGGATAATTTTCTTGGTTTACAAAATGGTTGTTTAATCCTTGTTTTGTGAAAGACAGTTTTGTTTTTTCATAAAAGTGCACACCAAGTGTTTGTTTAAATGTTACGCTATCTTTTGAAACTATTTTGTGAGTTTTAGAACCTAGTTTATGGTATTTTGAACATTTTACATTATCTTTAATAAAATATGTCATGAATTTGGTGTTTTATTCCTTGTCAAGTGCTTAAAATAAATTGTTTTGTTTAAAAGGGTATGTCATGTGTTCGGTAAATTTCCCGGTTGGCTTTTATGTGTTAAGTGTGATTGAAAAATTATTTTTTTGGATTTATAAATTCATTGTAAGAATGAAAATTTTTATTTTGGGTTCTTATATAGATTTTCTATTTGTATTTTGTTTTACAAACAAATGGGTTTTGGTTTACAACATGTTTTGGCCTGAGTTGCCAGAAAATGGCATGTTTCACATCCTTATGAAAATGGTTGTGTTTTGAATATGTAACTGAGTGTTTTAAGGGATTTAAGAATGTAGTTTTCTACTGTAAATGGTATTTATAAACCTCCTTAATAAAAGTTAAATGTATACCTTTGTCAAATTTTAGTTTTGAGAAATGCTTAAAGGCTCGTTTGAAATTTTTTTTTATAAAAAGGGTTTTCATGTGTATTTCATGTTCTATCTTTTGGGGCCATTTTATGGTCTATGAAATTGATTTATTAATTTGTTTTAGTGCTTCCAAATATGGGATGATATGTTATTTATGGGGTTTTGTCCTTAAAAGAGAATTTTTAATGGATTTTATGTGCAAGGACTCGTTATACTCTTTGAAATTGTTTTATGAAACTTTTTAGTGGTTTATTTATTTGTGAAAGAAATACGGGGCATGTTTGCAGGATGTTTGTGTGTTTATGTTTTGGTAATGTATTTTTATGTGAAAAGTGTATTTTATAATATGTGTAACTTTATTGAGTACTAAAGGTAATCCTGGGTGTCTAGGTGGGTGGACGTGTACTAGTATGCTAGTGATCCTGTAGGGTTTGGCCCCTATTTCACGTAGCAAGTTTGACAATGACAAAACTAAATGGACTATAATGATGATGTTTTTGGGGGACCACTAGTTTATGGGTATGATACCTACTATTGTCTTGTGTGCACGATAATAGATATTTATTATGGTTACTTTCATCGAGATACAAGGTACTTGGGGATCACAACTAACTAGTGCTTAGGGGTATTCCCGTGACTTGTGCTCATTGGATATTTTGTACTCACCATCATCATACGGTGTATTTGGTTGGTAAATTCATAATTTTGTGTGATTTATTTTAAAGTTTACATTATTTAAACTAGACCTCTTGAAAACTATTTTCATTTTGAAGTTTCACCTCTTTGAAAATTGTTACTAGCATTCTTGTTTATAAAACATACACGTTTTTGTCTGGTAATTTTTTTATAGTATGGGACCTCATTTGGAAAAATTACCTTTATATAACATATTTAAAACTTTAAATTTATGTTTCTATTTTATTTTAAAGGATGTGATTTGGGAATAGAATATCAGGCTAACCTACTGAGTTTTAATACCCATGCATATAGTCTTCTTCTATTTTTAGCCCCTATGCAGGTTTCAGATTGAGTTTGATCACCTTGGGTGATGTGTGATCTTTGTGTTGGAGAGTTACCAAAGGGGTCACATGGAGTTAGTTGGTTATCAGGTTTGGTCAGTTGATTTGTTGGTTTAGTTGTACTTTTAGTTTCTTGTACAAATAATGTTCATTTCAATTTTTATATAAATTTATTTTGTGTTGTACATTTCTTCTTGATATTTATTTGATTGTTTATATTTGGGAAAAATCGTTCCCTTGTGTACTCTATTGATTCCCACAGTGCTTGTCACCATCTAGGGAGGATTGGGAACGCCTCTCGGGACTTGTTGCGGGCTGGCCTATGTGACCGGTTCAGGGTCGACTCAGGATGGTTTGTGACACTGAGGCTCTACCAAAAACTATATATGCCTATAAGATGATACAACCCTATCATAATGACTACAAAATAGAGATCCCACGATCTTGGATGGTTTCAAATGGGATGATGTCTCCCTGGAAGTCACATATCCTTCTCCACTCTGATAAGAAAGTATGGCTCTGCAGAATTGTTGCAAGTGCCCCATCACTCCACATCGATGATAAGATTTGGGGGGAGAAGTGAAAGAAGGTCAAATGTTCCCCACTTCCCACATTGGTGGCATAGATTGTACCCTATATTGGAAGACACAAATTAAGACTACTAGGAAGGATGTCCTAAAATACCACTTCCCCTTTCCCCCGGCTCATCCTGTTTCCTCTTTTTCTTCGACGAGCTACCACTTCCCATAACTGAAACTACTATGGAGAACTCAGACTTTCCCTTCTGATTGATCTTGAACACACAATCATGATCAACCACCTCAGCATAGGTCTTTAGCTTAAAAAAAATACCTAAGGATAAATCTTTAGTTGGAGCCCCGTCTCGAATCTCTGAGCTTTCATATACTCATTGGAAACAATATCAGGTGCGTACTATACTAGTTCTACAAAGATATTGGCATACTCCATCACTGACTGGTCTCCCTAGGAAAGATCCATGAACTCTCAGGAACTGACATTGCCCAAGACCTTAAGACAATACTGCTCATTGAAGATGATATTGAAATCCTTCCAACCCATCTGCATGGTCTTCCCAGTTTGGACCACTGAGTCCCACCACCTCTAACTGGGACCTTCTAGAAAGAATGAGGTGCATTTCACCCTAAATTCCTTATGAGTGTCAAGAAATTCAAACATCCTATCGATCTTCTCAATACACTCCTTTGCTTCCTAAGTCTCATAATTTCTCTGAAATGAAGGAGGCTTGTTCTTAAGAAACTCCTGAGCTTTGTCCTTACTAGGGCCCAATTTAGCTTCTCTAACTGGAGCATGATTAGGACCCACTCCCTATCCCATGTCCTGAACATCCCAGACCATAACTTCCACTAGTCTATAATCAATTGGTGTGGAAGAAATCTCTCCATCCTCTTCCCTTGGTTTCACAAGAAGTCTCCAGGGAGGCATTTTACTACAAAAAATAAATAATCACAAATAAAACCATTAATACCATCATTCTAAAAATTCTCAGCAATAACCACAAACACAAAAAATTCATAAATCCAAAAAAAAAATCAAACTCATCACAATAACGTGACAACCAAACCGCTTCACCTCCACCTGGTGTCCACGTACAATATGTAGCCTACACATGTCACTTGGATGGGAAGTTAAGTAGAAATCCAAACATCCCATAGAGACTTGAGATATGTCACGAGGTGTGCTGTCTAGGTACCATTCTCACAACATGAACATCAAGTCCTGGAAATCCTAGCTCTAGTCTATTCGGACTCATCCCAAATAACATAATCCAAGAAAAGTTCACCTTGCTATGATAACATTTTTTTCACAAATTAATCCGGGTCATCATCTGAACTGGCGCCCGACCCAGTCCGTGGCATGGCTCAAAGGGAGTTCCCGATCCCCATAGGTTGGAAACAAGTTCCTGGGTATCAATGATAAACCATGGAAATTATTTTATCTGATTTCATTATCATAACCAACCATCAAAATAAATAATCTGAAACTAAAAATATACAACCAAACATGGCATATTTTTTTTTTCTAGATTTGAGTTTATAGCACTAGAAAAAAACCCAAAAAGGGGATACAACAAAGGAGAACAAAAATATCCCAAAAACTACTACATGACAAGAGGAGCATCTCCCTCAAGCTACCTCCAACAACATCTCACAAGGAAGACCTCTAGAAACCCGATCCACCATCTCCAAACACCTTGACTTTACCTTTGTAAAACATAACCAAGTCTAATTACACCCAAAGGTGTAAGTAAGGTGTGAGAAAAAGCCTAGTAGGATGCCACCCAATAAAAGATTCCATGCTATAAACATTATTACACAAGTAAAATGAAAGTTTTATAAAAAAGTTTAGAAATAGTTTTTATAGAAAACATTTTAAATGAAAACATGCTTACTTTTTAAATACCCAAAAAAGTGTACCATATCCTGATGGTGTGTACAATATCTCAAGAGATCACCAATTCATGGAAGATCTCTATAGTAACTGGCTAAGAGTGGGACCCTAGAAACATAGTATCTCGATGAAAAGTGGTATAAGAACCACAAACATCCATGTACTTGTGCACAAGCCACTAGAGTGGAGAAACATCCAAAATTCTAGTGGTCTCCAATCATCATCAATATTTAGTTAGTGTTTTTATCATCAATCCCACTAAGTGAATCTAGGATGAATCCATTTCTGAATCACTAGAATACTAGTCCAAGTCTTCCCACCTAGTCACCTAGGGATACCTTTGTGCTCAATTCACAATTCATATGTTACATAAGCCACCACTTTCACTCACACAAGACAAAAAAATATAAACACGCTTAATAAATCACTACCTTCACAACCAAAAACACTTTTAAATCCCAAAACACACCAAAAATAATCCAAAACATACTTCTCACCACTTGAAAATTTATTAAACTTTTTGTATCATTTTTTGGAACACATCCAAAATTCACAACAAGGGTTCACACTTGAAAACACCCAATTTTCCATTAAAAAACTACTTTTAAGCCTTATACATATCAAAACCATTCAAAAAACCTTTCACACCACACACATAAATCATATAACACATTTAAACACTAAATAAAGCATTTCAAATTCATCAAATAATGTTTAAGTACAAAACCACCCACCTTGGGTATAGAAACTTCCGAAATCCGGTGAGAAACTCCAACCGCACCTCAACTGCACCTTAAAGATTCAAGGTCGAACCTATAAAATCAAGAATAAACCCTTATAACCAATATCTAACCCTAAAATCAGCACCAAACCCACTAGAGGATAGAAACCCCAAAGAAAGAGAGAAGAAACCCTATAATTGAGAAGGAATCAAGGAGAGAAGGAACTTACTTGAATAATCAAGGAGGAATCACACCAAATACAATACAAAAAAGGAGCTACAAGGGAGGGGGAAGGAGAGGGAGGCACACTTAGGGTGTGGAATCCCAAGTGGGGGAGAAAAATTAGTATTTATGGTTTAAAATTAGGGATAAAGAAAACATAAAAACCAATTTTTAATGACCTGGATAGGCCGCATGGTTAGTCTGAATAGTTTGTCAAATCATGCGGTGACCGTGATGCTCTCACTGCCTAAGAAGAACTACCACATGGTTATCCCACACGGTCCAACTGACCTTGCACAAGTCATACGATAGCCACTACCTTAAACCGACCACCTACCGCATGGTTACTTGGGCTGAGGCACATGGTCTGACTAACCGTGTGCTGACCGTTGTAGCAGCTACTACCTCAACCAACCACCTACCACATGGTTCCCTCAGCTGGGCACACAATTACCACTAATCGTGTACCAACCATGTACCACCCAATATCAACACAAATTCTCCCACTTTTTTCTGAAAACTCAAAAGAAAACAAAATGGAAAAGGTAGACCAAAAATAAATAGAAAATACCTCAAAAATAAATCATAAATGTGACACAAAGAAACTCAACATGCCATTTATCATATCACCCTCAAGAATAAATCACATTAATGTCACATAATCCCAAAGCTAAGAAAACAATTCAGAAGGCCAAAATCAAACATACAAGATATATCACTATAAGGAATAATGATCAATTCATAAAATTATCATTTTTCTAGCCAGTTATGTCTTATATATCCAAGTTCTCAATTATCCTCATATATATATATATATATCAAACATGTTTCATTTATCATTTAACCCTAAAATCATTAACATATCAGTTAACCCAATTTAGATAAGGTGGTTTCACCTTAAACAAATCACAAAATTTACAAGTTATGCCAATTCATAAGACTAAGCCAACAATTAATCAATTTCTTTCCAACTAATCACAGGGTTATAATATCAAGCTAACCATGTATCAACAAGGTCTAGGGTTTCCACACCTATTGGGTGGATGCATGCCTATAGACCCAATGGGATCCAATGGATATTATAAAAAAGGATTATTATTTAACAAGGATTATACAATTACTTAGGTCATGCGTGAGGTGTACCTACATGATCACACATATTTCACATACTATGGATAATTAAATTAGAAAAAGGGATAAGATTTAGACTAACCAACTTTATTCCACGACCGGAGTAACACTCTCAAGGGAATGCCAATGAAGAACAAAGGCAAAGAAGATCATAAGGAAAACCTAGAATACACAAGCAACAAGATCAAAACCCAATTCAACAATGGTAAAGAGATCACACTGCTATAATGGAGGATTGTGGAAAAAAGGGGAAAACCAAAACAAAAGAACTCACTAGAGATAAAATGCAAGGCCATGATGACCAGAAAGAAAGGAATCACCCCAAAAACACCTAGAGTCACCCTAGGGGTTGAGAGAAGAGGTTTCATAGTGAAATGAAAATAATTCATACATGTAGTGTGGTTTAAACTAATGAACTTGAGATATTCACTACATGAACCCCTTTCATGAAGTGAATTTATCGATCTATAAGATATGACAAAAGACCCATCGCCTTAGATAAAAATAACCCCGTTTGACCATTTCATGATTTGAGATAGTTTCACAGCATGTAAGAGTTTCACACTCTAAACCAATTCAAAAATTCTACACGGAAACATTTTCACATCATGTAACCTATTCATGATGTGGAAGTGTCCTACATATCGATCATGGACTAGATTATGTAGAAAAAATCTGAACCACCTCTGAAGATTTCCAAACCCATGGATAACCCTCATGAGCCTTTGAAAAATTTATAATCAGACTCCATTAATTAAAAAAAACATACATCCCCGAACTTTAGGTCAATTTCCCCAACAAAATCTCTCTATCCCTGAAAGAAACTCGACCACCAAGGTCTAATGAAGAAATGAAAACCCAACAGAAAGAGGTTCAACCAAAACTCAAGAGGGATGTACTAGGAAAAAGATAGGATATTACACCATGAAATATTACCACTTACTTAATGTATAACCTAGAAAGATGATCAAGTGATAAATATTATCTGATAATAATGAAGTGTGTTAAATTCATAAGGTGATTGATTGAAACTAAAATAACATTGTTCAATTTAGATATTTTGGGGAGTTTGACTATGAAATCCATGGAAATGTTTTCCCATTTACATTCAAGTATGGGTAATGGTTGTAACATCCCATTAGACTTTTATCTCTCAATCACAACTTACTGACATACCAAACATCAATATACATACTTTGAAATATCCCTTTTCATGTTTTCCCCTTAGAAATATTCTTTAAGATCTATATACATATTTGTACTTCCAAGATATATAGATAATGAAAAACAATGAGCTTTATCTAATAGTTCCTTCTTCAATTATGGTATTGAAGAGACACAGACTCTATTTTAAACCTTATCATTCCCTCACTATCATGGTTGAACTCAGGAACATTTTTCACTTTATTCTACAATTTTACATCTTACCTCTATGACTATTTAATACTCACATGGAAATATGGTTGAAAATTAATCTGAGAAAAATAGTATCTACCCCCTCTCCTCAAGATTTCAAGTCCCATATTCTTCAAATCCATAAGTATTGGATCTATTTCAATCCTTATTATGGCCAAAATAGCATGATCTTTTTGACTCAAAGCATCATATACCTTGTTCTCTTTCCCAATGTGGTAATGTATTGAATAATCATAATCTTTAATCAATTACAACCATCTTCTCTGGGGCATATTCAACTATTTCTATGTTAATATATACTTCAAGATTTTATGATCTGTATATATGTCAAAATTTTCACCATAAAGATAATTCCTCTATATATTTAATGTAAAAATCACCACAGCTAAGTCCAAATCCCGTGTTGGGTACTTTTTCTCATGTATTTTCAATTGGAGTGAGGCATATTCTATCACCATATAATTATGCATGAGTACACATCTCAGTCCCTTATTTTTTTCATCATTATGGATCACAAAACCTTCTCTACTATAGGGTAGTGGGATTACATGTTCACTGACGAACCTTCTCTTTATATCCTTGAAATTTTCTTCACATTAATGTATATATAAGAACTTAACCCCCTCCTAAGTCAACTTGGTGAGTGGATTACATAGTTGTGAGAAATCTGTCACAAAGCGTCAATAATATTTAAACAACCCATGAAAAATACAGATTTTGGTTATGACGGTTGGTCAAATCCATTACTTTATAATTTAAATATTTGAAGGATCCACCAATATACCCTCACTTGAGATTATATAACCCAAGAATGAAACTTTCTAAAGATAAAATTCACACTTGGTAAATTTTTCTTACAACTTATCCTTCCTCAAGGTCTTCAGCATAATTCTAAAATTATCTTCATGCTATTTATTTCTATTGGAATATATAATGAATCCATTACTTAAATCTATGAAGATATAAGGGGAATTCATAATTCCAAATAGAATCTCTATAAATTCATAATGATGATACATCATACGAAAGGTTGTATTGGGAATATCCTCATTATTAACCCTCAATTGATGATATCTAGAATGAAAGTTAGTCTTAGAAAATCATTGAGTTCCTCATAATTGATCAAACAAATTATCAATACAGGGTAGAGTATACTTTTTCTTGATAGTGATCATGTTATGTTCCTGATAATCAATTCACAATGCATTGACCAATATTTGTTCTCAACAAAAAGAATAGGTGAAACCTATAGTGATGCAATAGGGAATATGAATCTCTTATCAATATTCTTTGGATATTCTTATTCAATTATTATGACTCAATTGGGTCCATTCTATAATGAGTCTTCGAGATATGTGTAGTACTAGGTATGAGTTATATTGAAAAACAAACTTCATTATTCAGAAGAATAATAGATAATTATTCTAGAAATATATCTAAAAAATCCCACACAATAGTCATATAATCATTGTTGAGTTTTTACCCAATGATCTGAGATAGATACCCTTCATGGATAGGAATTAAAACCCACAAGATAGAAGTAATCTCCATTAAAAGTTTTCATTTATCATCACATCGATAAACAATCATAGGTTCATTCGAAATATGAAACATGACTTCCCTTTCTTAGAAATTGATATGGGTTCTATATAAATAAATCCAATCTATGCCGATAATCACATCAAATTCAACTAAATGGATAATAAAAGGATTTTTATGAAGCGCCTTCCCACAAACTTCAATCAGAGAGGAACTATATAATTGAGATACAACCATCATACCATTAAGATTTTTCACCACAAACTCAAAATCTAATCATTAAAGATTAGATTAAAATTCCTAGATACTTTTCATGATATAAGGGAATTTATAAGAATATAATCAAATATGATACTTCAATATTTTGAGTGTGCCTATTACCACCTCAAATTCACCATTCTATCTTCATTCCCTTAATAAAACCAAAATGGTTAGCATGGGTATCAAACATTATAGTGAGAAATCATATAATCATGAAAAATAATTTATAGAACATCTTATTCATGAAAACTTATTTTCAATCTATAGAACCTTAGGTTTAACCTAAGTTATCCTTGTCCATTACCAAAACTGTAGGATATTATTCTATACTTAGACTTATCTCCAGGGTTTTCACCAAATTTTTCTAACCCTAATCTCTAAAGATTAAATAAACCCTACTCTGATACCAACTATAATTACCCAAGATATTGGTATATAAATATTACATTATTTTAGATAAATATTCAATATATAACATTACAATCTATGCTATAATTGTAAAAGTTCAGTGAATTTGGAGAATAGATACATAAAAATATTATTTAGGTACATTCTTCATTATTTCTCATAATACCCTTCTCACTTTGTACCTTTATTTACATACCCTACTTAAAATCTTTCTTCATAACTTGGGGAAAGAAAACATAAGAAAGGGTGAGCTCAGATGCTTAGTAAGGGTAAACATGGGAGATATCGATTGATGATAATATGAAAACATAAGATAAATATAAGGGTATGATATCATGATCATAACTTAAAAATTTCATACCAAATCCATCATGGATCAAAATAACGAGTCATAACATAAAAAATTATCATTTAAAAAGACACAAATCATGAGGGTGAGAGATAATCATTAATAAATAATGAACAACATGTTCAAATCATAAGCATAAAAACATGTCATAAAAGTGTATAACCATCATAGGTATAAAACAATTTCATATGTCAAGGTTAAATACCAAGACCATCAAATCATAGTGGATTGGGCATCAAAACCTATTTCCCATATCATAACGGATGAAGCATCACCTACTGTTTCCCATAGCAGATCAAGAACATCGACTTTTTTCCCATATTGGATCAAGAATATTGACTTATTTCCTATAGTGAATCAAGAACATTAACTTGTTTCCCATAGTTATATCATGAGATATAAAAATTTACCAAATTAATTGGAGGAATATATAATTTCAGGCCCACCAATCACATAATGAAAACCATATATATGTTCACCGTAAGATCATAAATCATTCATCATATCATCATATCATAACCCACGAAAAGAAAACTAGTTTCATAAACATTTCATAAATTCATCATAGCATAATTAATGAAAAAACATGTTTTGGAAACATATAATCATCATAATCATAAACCATCCAGAGAAAGAATACGGATGGTACCATTGGATCATATCCCCAATAAGGAAAAATTAATATCAAAGGATTTTTACATAGATAAAAAATATCTTTAAAATAGTATTGGAATATTTATTAAGGAAAATACCAATTTCATTTTGAAATCACATATTTAAAACATTTACATAATATTATGGAAGACATTTTATTTGATAAAAACATTATAAAAATGTAAATAAATATTTGAATCATTGAGTGGTCATGATGATGGGAAATTTTTTTCATGCTATGTACATTAAAACAAAGATTCCTTTCACATTTTTAGTAAAAAATCAAAAGTACCTCATTCAGAAAATGATAAGAATATTCCTTTTATTTTTTTATTCAAAAAAGTAAAACATGGGTAAAAATGAATTTAAAATTTCATATGAGAATAGTAAAACATTATTGACAATATTTTAAATAAAACATGGTCATGGAAGAAAAAGATTCCTAACTGAAGAGTAAAATACATTTCATTTTCCTTGAAAAAATTCTTTTGGTTTCTTGAGTAATTAAAGCGAGTAAAATGAAAGGAAAACATTTATTCTCCATAAATTACCAATGGAAAATAAAAATTAAAGGGATTTATCAGATAATGGTCATATAATTTCCTCAATGGAATTTCAATCATAAAAAATCCTGAATAAAATGGGATTGAGATGTAAATCCCTTTCCTCAAGTCTTTTCTTTCTTCATATACATATGAACCTCTTGTATACTAAATATAGATTAATTATAAATGAATTAAAAAATATTACTCATACATATAATACCATATATTATTTAATTATAATACATTATCACCCATTTATTATATTTTTTTATTGAAATCATCATTCTAGGTGATAACTGTTTTGTTTCTCATGCATGTTTTGGTTCGACAATCCCAATACTTGTACTTTGATTATGGTTACATCATATAAACAATGTTAATAATGATATATATCATATATATTCATTATATATATATATATATATATATATATATATATATATATATATTTATATTCATCCATAAAAGGTAGGTATTGAAAAATGAATTACACTATTCATGGAGACGGTAGGCCGTACGTATGCATAAATGTTGTTTTCACTTTCCGATAGATGGAACGAAGGAATGTTAAATAACGATTCACCAATAAAAAACATAATATAATATATATATATATATATATATATATATATTATATTCATAACTTCTATCCTTATTTCCATTCACTTAAAATATAATTTAAAAACGAATCACATTGGTTTATGGAGTTGGTAATTCACACATACGCATGAGCGACGTTATCATTTTCCAATGGATGGGAAAAAGGTGGATAATGATTGTTCCATCATCATAATAAAAATTTAGTTTATTTAAGATACTAAATTAATTATTTTATAATGGTAAATATATTTTTAAGATTTATAACAATAAATAAAATTAAAAATGCTTGGTTAAGAGTTATACCTCTTCGTTGAGAAACCTTGTTTAGATTATAAGTTAAGTCTTAAAAGGGTGATATTATAGAAATAATAAAAGCTATAATATACGGTGAAAGAATAAAATAAGGTATTATGGAAGGAATTGTATGATATATAATGCTCAAAATGTGTGAGGAATAGAGGAGAATAGGTTCCCTTTTATATGTGAGGGGAGGGGAAATATTGGAATTACTTAAAGTATTAAATTAATATAAATCAATTTTTATAATTAAGTGACTCCAAATTGATATATTTTGAATATATGGTAAGGGTAAGTAGAAATAATCTCGTAAAATATTATTTTTATAAGTTTAAGTGATGTTTTAACCCTTATCTCTTATTTTTAATCCCCAGTTAACCCTTTTGACAATTATTGCAATATCAAAGTTTTCATCTATTTAAGGGTTAAAAATGTTACCATAAAAGGAAAAGTGACTCATAAATATACCATGAATAATATTTTAAACCATATCTCATTCACTTTCCCTAATATAGAATTTTTAGGAATTTTAAATCATTTAATAAAATACTATTTATTATAAAATATCATTAATATCATTTTTCGAACTATTTATTTACCTTTGAATTTAAATTCATAAAGATAGTTATGAAAATAAAATATAAACCCTTAGAAAATACCAAATATGTTATATTTATTTGAAAAATTCTTAAAACATAATAATTCATCCAAATTGTATTACTTTTAATATTTTTCAAATCATTTAATTTATTTTTCTAGTAATATAATAAATATTGTGTCGGTGTTGTGTAAGAGTTTAAGGTATTTATTAAATAACTAAAAAATAAAAATTAAACACCATGATAAAAAAATTAATTCATATTTCAAATAAACATTTAAAATAAAACTTATCCTCTTTTTAACCTTATCATTTTTTAGAGATATTAAAGTCAAGAGAGTGACATTTTGTATTTATTATTTTCTTAAATTAATATAAAGGTTAAAATAAAGGAAAAATGGAACAAAGTGGACATATATTCAAGAATTGGATAGAAAATTTTGAACTACATCCATAAAATAGGATAAATTTAAGTGTTAGAAAATTTGTAAATCCTTATCCCAAGGTTTTAACCCTATTTTACCTATTTTACCCTTACTGAGGTGACAAATATTTACCAAGGTTATTATTCATAATGACCAAAAATAAAAGGAAAATATTAAAAAAATTTGGACCTTAGGATTATAAATATGGAATCCATTTTACAAAGTTCAATTTTAAAATTTTTTAGAAATTAATTTAAGAGAAAACCGTAATATGCAACCAAAAAACATTTTTTTGGAAAATGCCTTTTTAATATAAAAATGTTTTTATAACAAATTAAATAATA
Source organism: Viscum album (assembly GCA_963277665.1). NCBI lineage: Eukaryota > Viridiplantae > Streptophyta > Magnoliopsida > Santalales > Viscaceae > Viscum > Viscum album. The sequence goes on from OY728121.1 coordinate 1,461,310,558, forward strand.
AAATTAATTAAAATAAAATTAATTGAATTATTAATAATATTAGAGAAATAATATTACCTTTAAACCTTTTTAAAACATTTTTAAAATCTTGAAACAAAAATACATTTTTCAATAAAAATCAAAATTTTAACTATTCACTAGAAAAACAATAATTTTTAGAAAAATCCCAAAAAAATAACTATAAGATAATTTTGACATGATAATATAAAAAATAATTTCCTTTTTTCAAATAATTTCTTTAAAAGTGTCAGAAATTAATTATATTATTTTTTTATAAAAAACCATTTTTGAGGAGAAATGTATTTTTAAAGCATATAAAGACTTTATTAAAAATTGAATACTTATTTATCAATATATTTTATTAATTTAAAAACTTTATAAATATTTCTCAAAATTTAGTTATTATTATTCACTCTATCAATTTAATGACAAGGTTATAATGGTATACTATATTATGGTTGATTTAGAATTAGGTTTGCGTGTATCACAAGATATTGAAGAAATTAAATTTATTTGAATAAAAAAATATCATAAAATCTCAAGGTGTTATAATAAAACTATTCCATTTACCTGTAACATGAAAAACCATGGTTAAAAATGCCCAAATTAAAAACTTGGGTGTGATAACTAAATCTCAGTAGGATACCACCAAGAATCTACACAATTTCTATCCACATGAATCCATTGGTTCTTTTATAAAATTGTTTTTTGAAAAACATCTCAAAAATAAATCATTTTCCACATAAATTCATTCTATTGGTTTTATTTTAAAAAACATACCATATTCAATAAACAAAGCAATATGACATAAAATTTATCTATGAGGAATAAATATAGGAGTAATACAGGTTTTAAGAATCAATATCCATATAAAGTTAGTGAATAAGCATATCAATATACATGCATATAATGTATCCACAAAGCACCAAAGGGAAATCCATGAAACAAGGGTGATCACAACTAATACAAACGATAAACACTAGATGACACAAGTGAACTCTAAATTTTGGGAACCTCAATTCCTTATAAAGGCTACCCACTAGAAACCATGGAATTATGAGCACCTCCTCTAGTGATATATAACTCCACCAGGGCTCACATATATCTAGTTTTCCCTTGAACCCCAAGGTATTCCCAATATTATATTACATCACTATTACATTCAAGAATACAAAGTCATGTTTCAAAAAAAAATTCAAAGGAAAATCCATTTCATTTTCATGATCACATTTAAATAAAACATTTTCTACAACAATACCACACCATTTCCATGCTTGAAAAACCATTCTCATTTCAAAACCATCTTTGATTTCTTTTATCAAACGCACCAAGCGCATAAAATACAGTTTCCAAAGAAAACCAATTTTGAAATCACATTCCATTTCCGCCAAAGATCAAATCTCATATCAATATCCAATTTCATAAATTAAAACCAAAGGAAAGTAAAAGAACACAAGTTATTCCAATGGATAAACCATAGGATAGAGAAACCCACCTCAAAAGAAAATAGAACCTTGTTTCCTTCAAAACCAATGATGGTAAATGTGTAGATCTTGTATTCATGGTACTATATCTATAAGGATCATTCCAAAAGAGAAGGGAAACACCCAACACCACTGCTGGATAGAAGAAGAGTGCCCAAAAATCCTTCTTAGAATGCCATATTTGGAATCTAAGGTAAAGGGAGGGGAAGACTGGTTTATTAGAGGAAAACTAAGTTCTAAGATGCATTAAACTTCCCCATTAAGGTCACACATATCTGGAATAAACACCTCTGGAAGATCAGGCATCATATCAAGGATTTCAAAGTCTAAAACTCCTACCAATACACCATGGTGTTATCCACCATGATACAGTGATCCCACCCAGGAGACCAATCATGGGAACTGGCCATGCCTTGGCCCTAATATCCAAGATGTTTTGCCCTGTCTATGGGTTTAACCACTCCTGTAGTGGGTCTTGTAGGCAGTGGCACACAAGGTGACCACCACCATGCTCCACCCTTGGCCATGCCCAACCCCAATAATTTTGGCGCTGGCCGTTTACAATAAGAAACACATCATATACCAAGAACAACACTATAGTTGTGGTCCTGAATGTTTTGCACCATAATGAACAAAAATTCCTTTTTAGTCACTGTACAGCTCCAAATCCACCAAAACTGAAAATAAAAAGACAATAAAGTCTCTTTACTTGATTCCATATGTTAGGGAGTTGAAATTATTCCCACCATAAATTCTTTTTATCCCCCAAAAGGCACAAAAAAATGAATCCAAAAAGAGACAAGTTCATTGCTACATCATCAATAGCTCATGCTCCCATATATCATGGTTGTCCCCAGCATATTACCATCTCACTCAAAATAATGAGATCATCTTTCCATACAACACCTTACTCTGTCAATCCACAATCTGAACATTTTTTTCAAGCACTGAGGCATCAATATCTATCTCAACATCCCACCACTCGATCACGTGGGATGGATTTGGGTGATAATTCTTAGTTGGGAAACATGAAAAAAATCATGTATATAATTTAAATGAAAAAGTAAGTCCAACCAACTAGACACTTTATAGAGTTTCTCCACAATCTCAAATAGGTTGAAATAATAAGGTGCTAACTTACCCAACATCCCTAAACATTTATGTCTTAGCTAAGGTGAAATTTTGAGAAAAATATGACCAATTACCTCAAACTCTAATAGAAAATGATGGCGATCAACATAGTATTTTTGGTGACTATGAGTGGCCACTAATCCTTTCTTGATAAAATTAAAAATATCCATCATCTCCAGGATGATACTTAGTCCAACCAAGGATCATACTCCAACCATTTCCCAATAAATATGTGATCTTCAAGGCCTCCCATACAACACCTCAAAAGGTTTCATTCTGATCGACACCTAATAACTATTGTTATAGGAAAAATACACTAAGGGTAGATGTTTTTCCCAAGATCCACTAAATTCAAGCATGCATCCCTGAAGCATGTCTTCAAGAATCTAGATGGCTTGCTCAGATTATCCATCCATATGGGGATAATAAGCTATTATCAACTTCAACTGAGAACTCATGGATTTATGCAATCCACTAAAAAATTGGGATGTAAAGAGAGGTTCTATATCTGATATGATAATCGATAGATTACCATAGAGGATAACAATATCGAATGCATATAAGTTCCCAAGATCCTCTACCTTCATAAACTTCTTGATAAGTAAGAAATGCACTGATTTTGTAAGTCGATCGATAATCAACCATATCACATACTTACCACTAGGAGTACGAGGTGTCCCAATCATAAATTCCATGGATAATTCATCCCATTTCTACATTCTAATTGGTAAAGGGTGTAGAAAACTAGTAGGCCTTTTATGTTCCACCTTAATTCTCTAACATGTGAGGCATCAAGACACAAAATTCACAATCTATCATCTCATAATTGTCCACCAATAATGACATATCAATTCATGATGCATCTTGGTATATCTAGGGTTCACATACCAATTGGATCAGTGTCTATAATTTATCAAACAATATCTTAGGTATATTAGAACAACCATCCTACCTTAGAAGTGTAACACTCCATTAGGAGACTGAGACCACTCAACTGAGGTCTCACTACCATAACGATTCCTGTTAAAGCACTGAAACTCTGCATCCTCAGTTTTTCCAAGTTGAATATGATCATCCATAGATGATCCAATCCAAAAAAATCCACGAATAACTATCTGTTATTTCTCTCTTTGACCAAGTGCAACTTTGCAACAAGATCATCAAGCACTATTCTTCCACTGATTCCTTCACTATCCGAGTTTATAATTTCTTTCTCAAAGCATCTATGACCATGTTCCCTTTCCTTGGGGTGGATGAAATATCAAATTCCAAGGTCTAAAGGTACCCCAACCAGAATATTTGTCTCAAGTTCATATCCATATGGTTAAATATATACTTTAGACTCTTATGGTTTGAATACACTATAAATTTCCCCCTGAAGAGGTAGTGGTTTCAAGTCTTTAGAGTGTGCATCACTGCCGCCAACTAAAGATCATGAGTGTGGTATTTCTTCTCATGAGGGCATAATTAATGAGAGATATAAGCTAATACTTTAATTACCTATATTAGAACCAACCTAAACCCATACCCGAGACATTACAATAAATATCATATCCCAAACTTGACTCTAGTAGAATTAATACTGGAGTTGAATTCAATATCACTTTAAACCCATCAAATTATATTTAGAACTAATCACTCCAAATGAAATTCACACCCTTATTGGTTAACTATATCATAGAATATGAAAGCTTATAGAAGTCCTGAACAAAGTGCCTATGATAAACAGATAATCCCAATAAACTCTAGATCTTAAATATATTTTTGGACTCCTCCCTAGATATCAATGCCTAATTCTTCTTAGGGTACACTAATTACCTTTCTTATAAATTACATGGACAAGAACTTTCACATATTGAATATATAACTAACATTTGGATAAATTCCTCTATAGGAAATGTTCTTTAAAGATCCTAAGTATGATATTTAAATACTTAGCATGATCCTATTTTGATCTGAAAAAAACAAGGATATTTTCCATTAAAACAACCATTAAAGAATTGAAAAAATGATGGAATATATGATTCATCAATGACATAAACACTAAAATACTAGAAACTCATAATGCACATACCTTGTCTTGAATGTTGTCTTTGGAATATCTTCCTCTTAGACCCTCAGTTGTTGGTATCCTGACCTCAAGTTAATCTTTAAAAACCATATATCTCCCTCGAGCTAATATAAAAGTTCATTAATCCTAGGAAAAGGATATTTGTTATTAACTATCACCTGGTTGAGTTTCTGATAATCAATACAAAATTGAATACTCTAATTTTACTTCTTTGTAAAGAGCACTGGCGATGACAAAGGTGAACTACTAGTATGAATAAATCTCTTAGCCTCAACATCCTAAAGTTAAACATTTAATTATTCCAATTATATGGGTTTCATACGGTACAAAGGTAAGGAATGAGCCTTATCCATAACAGAAAGTCTATAGAGAACTCAACTACCCTATGGGAAACTAAACCTAAGAAATCATCTGAAAAAAAGTCATGATACTCATTCATCACTACTATACGAGAGATATTAAGAGGAGATTCAACAACATTATGAACCATTTATGGCAACTGGCATAGGATCATCTCAGCACTAAGAGAAACAATACTTTCTATCCTCGATCTAGGATCCCGCTCACCCTGAAAAAGATGAGAGACTCCATCAGAAGAAATAAAATACACCTGAAGATGATATTAATCTATCTAGGATTTATATATAATCATCCAATCCATGCCAATGATGATATAAAAGATGTCAAGATCAAGAAATAAAAATTATCATATGATCTCATGTACAACAATCACCACCCGATACTCATGAAATTTAAAACCCTGCTCTAACTGCTTTATAAAAGGATTGGAAAGAGTCATAAATAAAGGAAAAAACTCTGAATGAAAACCCAAAATGTCAAGAAGCTTGGATGAGATAAAGGAATTAATGAGTTTCACCGGTATCAAATAAATCTACAACCATAGAGGATTCAATAAATAGCATACCTCTCATGGTAGTGGGTCTTGCTTCTGATTCCTCTAGTGCATACTTCGCTTCATAGATAAACCCAGCCTTATCCTTCACTTTCTTCATAATTTGAGTATCACTATTGTAATGAGGTTGAGATCCCATCCCCTTTTCTATGTTAGATCTAAACTAAGATACCTTGGTAAATATGGATATGGAACTATATCCTTGGGATGCTTTCTCATAGAAATTCTAAAGATGACTAGATTTCCCAAAAGCATGACACACCCTGGGTGCTACCTTACAATCAGGTCTAAGGTGTCCCTTTTTCCACATTGGTAACATACCACCCGAATCTATCCTGACATCTACTATATACCCTTTCCATTTCCTTGGTTCTGGTCACCTCACTTACTCTTTTTTCCAAAAAATGAACTCCAACTACCACCTGCTATCACCGATGCTCTGAAAAGTCTTTTCTTCTCATCTATATCTTCCTCAACCATAGATTCCTTTTCCAAAACCTCCAAAAAGTTGGGTAGGCACATACAAATCATCATATAATATATGTCATTACTCAAAACCATCTCCAACCTTTATTCCTTTAGATAGTCATTGGAAAAAAGATCTAGAGATAGGTGCACTAATTTAGAAAACCAAGTAGCACGCTCCATGTAAGAACCATCTCCCTAATCCAAAGAAATGAACTCCCATTCCTTCTCCACTCTTAGTGTATCAGGATATAACTATTTATTGGAGGATTTATTAAAAGTTTTCCAAGCAATATATTCATTCAACCTGGCTTGTACAATAGATTACCACCACTTCCTCCCCAACCCCTTAAGCATGTAATTGGAAAAAACTACCTTAAAATCTTCCATAGTTTTCAAAAAGTAGAAAATAATCCCAATCCTATTGACCCGCTATTTTGATTTACAAGGTCCTTTGTTACCATGAAATATTTTTGGATGCTTCTTAGTAAATTCTGCATCATGGTCCACCCTCTATTCCAATTCAAAGTTGGTGACTTGGCCCATGGACTGGATCATTTGGACTATAATTTCCACCAAAACTGAGCCAACTAGAGGATTATCCTATGAGGATGCTCCATAGATTCCTCCCCAGTATTTGGTAATGTTATTAATAAAAAAGACATAATATATAAAACAAGAGGATGGAAACTGATTAGAATATAATTTGATTCCTTATCATAAATAGAATTTAGAAAACTAAATCTCCAAAAACAAAAACTACAAAAAATGGTTTTAGAAAACCCCAAAATTCCCATGGAAACTTGAGGCTTTTCATGAAAGTGATATTTACAGGCACACTCCTGCACTACCTATCAAGTTACTATAGTCCTATATCTAGTATATCAACATCCCCTAGACATAATAGGGTGATAAAAAAGCATGAGTTCATGCATTTATGATAAACTTACACTTTGATACCAATTTGTAACAAACCAACTCGGGGCAACCATTAATGTCACCCAAATTATCCCACTATATGGTCCAAAGTGTGTTTCTGATTACCATGGGTTGCCGATAAGTATAGGAGTATTATAAAAAGAAACATGGGAATGATTTCACCCTCAAAATGCATGTTATAAGATATAAACAAATAGGGTACCCCATCATACATCACAAAACATCACATGTCAAGAACAACCAAACCATTAAGGTAACATCTAGCACCTGAATAAAAAATTATAAAAGAACAAATTGAAGACCATTAATATAGAATCTGAAGCAACCCATGGGTCCATCTCCAAGTGACCATATGTCACCACCATCCCAACCCACTATAAAGGTAACACAAACCCGGAGATCCATTCTCTATATGATTCTATTCCCTTTACCTGTATCCTATAAAACCATGGCTACAAACACCCAAATGAAAAAGTAGGATGTGAGAAAAAAATATTAGTAATATACCACCAAGAATATACACAATTTCTATCCACATAAATCTGTTTGTTATTTTATAATTTTTTTTAAAAAACATCTCTAGAATAAATAATCTTCCATAAAAATCCATACTTTGGTTTTATTTTAATTTTTTTAATATTCAATAAAAAATGAAATATGACATAATATTTATCTATTAGTCATAAGTAGATGAGTGAAATAGTTTTGATGGATCAATATCCATATCAAGTGGGAAAATAAGGATATCAATATACATAAATGTAATGTATCTACAATTCACCAAAGGGAAATACATGACATAAGGGTGTACACAACTAAAACAAACAAAAAACACTATACATAAAAAGTGAACTCTAAATTTAGAGAACCTCAGTTTCTTGTAAATATTATAGTCTAGAAAATATGGAATAATGAGAACCTCCCATAGTGATAGCTAACTCCACTAGGGATCACATATTTCTAGTTTCCCCTCATATCCCATGGTCTTTTGAATGTTATATTACATCAGTATTATATTTAAGAAAACAAAATCATGTTTCACAAAAAAAATTCTAAGTAAAATATTTTTAATTTCCATGACCAATTTTTCATAATTTTTTTTCTATAGTGACACCACACCACTTACGTGCATAAAAAACCATTCCCATTTCAAAACCATATTTGAGGCCTTTTTTTAAACACACAAAGTGCATAAAATCTAGTTTCCAAAGAAAACCAATTTTGAAAATAATTTCCATTTACACTAAAGATCAAATATCATATCAATATCTAATTTCATAAATTAAAACCAATGTAAAGAAAAATAAATTAAGAAATTCCAAGTTATAGACCATAGGATAGAGACACCCACCTCAATAGTAAAGAGAAACTAACTACCTTTAAAACAGTGATGATAGATAACTAGATCCGATCCTCATGATCCTTGATCTATAAGGAGTATGTTAAAAGAGAAGGGAAATACCCAAAAATTATGTTAGATGAAATATGATCACCCAAAACTCATTCATGGAATTACAAATATAGAATATTATCCAAAGGGAGGAGGAATATTTGTTTAATATATAAAAGCTAAGTTACGAGATACATTGAACTCCCCCATTAAGGTTGCACATAGCTGGAGTATTGCCCCTGAAATATCAGGTGTTAGCTTAGGCATTTTAAATTCTAAAACTCCCACTACCACTCCCTAGTTCTGCTCACCATGATATGGTGGCCTCACCTAGGAGACTAACCACAGACACTATCCATGCACTAGTCCCAGGACCTAGACTGTTTTTTCTTAGCCATGAGTTCTACTATGTCCATGGTGGGGCTTGTAGGTCGTTGACATAGGGTAAAAACCAACACACTCTACCCTTGGACACACCTATCCTTATCTATTTTGGCCAAGCATATTTTCCTTAGAAAAAAAAACATACCACAACTACCACCACAGTCATGATACTAAACATTTTGCACCATAATTCCCAAAAACTCCTTTTTAAGCCACTACACACCTCTAAATACCCCAAAACTGAAACGATAAAGACAATAGAGGCCCCATACCTGATTCCACATGTTGGGGTATGATAAACCCATGGGTACACCATGGATGGAAAAATATTTTGATTATTACTTAGTGGTCTTCATAAAACTCATTTGATGATGGATAGAGAAGAACCAATGATAGATCAAAGAAAGGTACATACATTTAGGTTTTTCTTTATTTATAGTTTATAAATGATTTCATTTATTCTTGAATGGTAAGATTGGTTTAGATTTATTAATCCCTTACACTATATCAAATAAGTTTTATTAGATCCCTACTAAACCAAAAAATGGTATCTGATCTTACCATATTTTTTGATTCATGAAATTGTGATGGATATGGATATTATCGATATCGTATTCCCTATAAATTACTTATTATAAAATATGATTCAGTAGATTTTTTTATTAGTCTTAGTATATGATATTGAAATATCATAAGCTATGATTGTTGTACCATGTTTTACAAAAATAGAGAATCAAATAACTAAGGTGATATTAATGCATATTGTTAAATATGATTGGGAAGTCCTAAAAGGTGATATGACTATTAGTCATAAAATATGAATGATAACACTAAACAATTTAGCATTGTGACATGAACTTATTGTTGGATTTTGAAAAATATTTTATTTCCTAAGTTAAATATAAAATTAGTGGTAACCATATGGTTTTATCTAGAGAGGAGTGCTAAAAAATTAATTGTCACTTAAGAAAAAGTATATTTTTGAAATTGTTTTGGTTTTAAAAAAATGTAAAGTAATGAATAAAGATATTTAAAATAAGATTATGGATGGGTGAATGGGCCAGGGTTGGATTTACATTTACTATGTTATCATAGTATTTAAACCAATTTTACTTCTCATATTATTAATTAATAAAGGAAAGGTTCCTCAATTGATTCATCAAACTCCAATGGTTGAATATTATCATGTAGAACGACCTAAAAATGATTAATTCTTGGTCAAATCCCTTACCATGTGTGTGAAATGTATCAAAATACAAAAATAGTAAACTAATTCTAAACTAATAAGGAAATACCCAATCTATTTTTGGGGTACTTGGGAAATTCACAAGTAACTCACTTCCTTCACACAGGTGCCAACAATTGTTAAACACTCACCACCTAATACAACTTATTCCTTTATGGACTGGCTGAACTAGATAGAGGGTGATTACAAGTTTTCAACATAAGTAGTAAACAATGAACAAGTTCAAAACTTTGAACACAATTGTATAAAAATTATCAAATAGTCACTAAAAATAAAAATAAATTAACAGAAGAGAGTTTTATCCATCAAGTATAGGACTCAAGCCTTAAAAAGGAAAACCTTTCCTTCCCAAATCACCCAGGTTTTACCCCTCCATTCAAAGGTTATTAAAAATGAATAGAAAATAAAAATTCATTAAAGAAGATATAAAATAAAAAACTAAAATAGAATCAATAGTAACAACAATCACCCCAACATAAACTCTCAATCAAACCTCATCCTCCTCCTCCCTTGAACTCCCCTTATTTTTATAGTGTCACAAATTTCTTCTCTCTCCAATGATAAAATACCATGATTTTTTTTGAATTTTTAGAAAGATTCCTTCTTATTTAAAGCTTTAAATTTCCATGTGATCCTATCTTTCTTAAAATTCATAGCTCCATTTCCTTTTTAGTTATCAGAATATTATGAATATTATGATCCACATGGCCTTTTATGATTGGTTGAATATATGATGAAGTGGAACCCTAAAGCATTATCTTGAAGAATAGGTGTGTCCCTAAAAGTATTCTTGTGATAATCCTTCATCTTATTTTCTTAAAGTCATGACACATGTGAATTGTAAAATGACACATACACAGGTGAAAATCCCACATACATAGAGGAAAATTCACTCATACATAGGAAAAAATGACACATACAGAGAGGTAGATTCAAACATAATAAAAATAAATGACTCATATTTAGGTGAAAAATGACACATAAATAGAGCTAAAATGGATCATACACACTCATGCCATTACCATTTATTTATGATTTTTGGGGAAGATGAATTCGTAACAAGGCTTCAAGAATCACCACTTTCTTTAACATCTTTCATATCAAGCATGACATCCAATGTCACATTACATGCTCCAAGCCTTTACAACATCAAGATAAAGAATAATTAGTAGAAATACATTCTAAAAAATAAGAAAATAAATTAAATACCCAATTTGACCATTTTAAATAATATTCACACAATTAAATGATTTGGAATTTTAATTCCAAAAAATATTAGAAATAAGACAATAAATAAATATAAGGGAATAAAATGAATTTAATATCAACAAAATATTATGAATTTATGGAATATGTCATGCTTTCGGTCTATCAGTCATATCTTATGATTCAAGAGCAATCTTAAAAAACTATTGACATCAAAATTTTTATTTTTCTTGAAATTCAATTATGAATTGCATTTTATTATTTTTAAATAGTTCATAAATAATGATAAAAGGTATTTTGGGAATGTTTATTAATTTATAAAGTTTTTATAAATTAATTAATTATAAAGAGTTTATAATTAATAAATTAATGTTTATGAAACATTTATTATTAGATATTCATAAATATTTAATGTTAATATTAAAAATACCTCTTACAAAATTATATAGAATCCCTTATTTATGATTTGTTCATAAATAGTTATTTAATGTTTAAATATGTGAAATGTTCATTTATTTAAAAATAATTTCCTTGTTTCATTACTAGTTATAAATTTTATATATTGTGAATATGTGTATGATTTAGTTTAAATTGAAGAATTTATTCTAGAGTGTTTCATTCATCTTCCCAATGGATATTATTCTCATATTAGTAAGAATAACGTGGATCTATCAATATTCATACACATATAATATTTGAATGTAAAAAACAAATAAAGTATATACATGTTTTACTTGGTTCACTATAAATGGATAGTAAAAAGAGAATGCACCAACAGTGTGCTAACACACCAAATATTAATATTATGCATTGTGAGGGTTATAATTATTTCAGAAGGTCATATTGTCGATCCAGGGGAACTCTCTATTATTATCTATTTTTACACTACTTTGAGATAAGGAATAAAAATATGTGATATAAAAATCACATACAATGATTTTTAAATATAAATATAATTTTTTTTGTGAGGGTTTCATCATTGTAGTTCAAGTTCTTCTGGACCTACTGATCTTCAAGGGGTTTCCTTTTTGATTTTTATATTTATATTTTACATTGTTGTTCTTTATTCTATTCTCTATCATTTTTTTCTTTTAATTCCTCATTAAATTAGGGTTTTTTCCAAAAATTCATTCCATAAATACCAACACCTAAACTACTCAATAGGTCCTTAAACTAATCATTAAATTCCCATTAAGTTGGCTATCTCCCATGATTTATAAAATAAATTTGGATTGCTGTAACTTCTTGGGTCAACTTAATGACACAACATTCCTCATTAGGAAATGGTTTTCAATACGAACTACCAGATTATAGCATGTTATTATCCAATAAGAGATGGTATGATTCAATTATCATATAAACTTTTTTTGGTTAACTCTCCATCTAAATCCTTGAGAGATCATGGCATAATATTCTACATAATTACAAAAAATCCTAACCTGTTGCGGTGTGATCCTCTTCTCCACATCACAAAGACTTTTAGTCTTATATAACTTAGATTCCCCCTCATTATTAAAAAAATAAACCACTCACAATGCATATAATTCATTTTAGTGTGGCCCTAAAATGTTTACTATGAATCTTAATCTAATTATGATGTAATAACCTCCCATGATTTGAGGTCCTCAAAATTCCAGATCCACTAGAAATATCCTATTCTTCTTCACAGTGAAACCATATTCTTATGGTGTGGTCCTATTTATTTATATTTAATAATTGAATAAATTGTGGTGTAGCATATCCTCCATAGTTTTGGTACTTCTAAAACTCTATAACCACTAAAATATTCTTGTCCAGCACTGTAGTGTGGCCTCTTGTACTGCGACATAAAACATAATCTTATAAATTTTACAAAGTCATATATCTTATGTTTCTTCCCTGAAACATATTACACACAATGTTTTGGTGTGAACATACACCCCATGACACATTATTCCCTTTTTATCAAAATTTTAAAAAGGATGGAATCTTATGATTTATAAATAAAAATATTATATATGATGATACTTTATCAATTTTCAAACTCAAACTCCAATAAAAACATGGTATAATCCCTTACACTATGGGTTTGATCTTACTGCTTCCCAAACTCCTACAATCATCTTAACTCTTGATCAAGTCCAAAAAACCTAAGCTCCTTGACATGAATTCTAATAAGATATTATTTAATAAAAAATCCAATATTATAAACTAATTGTTAAAACATAGTGATTTAAGTATATACAATTAAGTAGTTACATGATAAATATGATAATGGATTTAGTTTCCATATACCTTAACTCTGGGTTTTAATTAAATTTGTTAGATTTAATTTATTTTTTGAATATAGTTTATTCATTTTATGACTTAGAGTTATAATGAGATGAAATATCTCTTGATAAAAGTATCTATTGGTAAAGGGACTTGGGGAAGAAATTCCCACTATCTTAGAGGATTATACCTTATTCTAGAAAGGTGGGGGTTGGCAATTTATATCTCAAGAATAACTCATATAGAGAATTTAAATTTCACATAATTACAAAACTTTATATGGAAAGTTAATATAACTTATTCTTGAGATTAATTTGGATATTTATAAATATGTTTGTCATCTATTTTTGGGTGAGTAACACAAAATGTGAGTTGTGTAATGAGTTACATATCAATATGGTTCGAACATATTGGTTTAGTATAAGGAATAAAATTCCAAACCAAATCAATAGAAGAATGCATACATAAATGGAATAACATGAGATAATATGGTGATATTAAATCCCCTTCAAAATAATAAGCATTATATTCCTTCCAAAGTGACACTTTTCATGACCTTGATCATCCAAGTGGTTATTTTTATGCCAAATATAGGTTCCCCTAGATTATCTTGTGTAAGTAAAATAATCAATGAGGTGGTATTAAGGTTTAAACGCATCGTTATTGGTGCTTTATTTGGGTTAAACTTAGTTGGGAAACCCTAAGAGCTAGGATACTAGAGGAATAGAGTTGGGTGTATATATATGTTAGATTGGAAAAAAATTGTCTTCTCAAATATCCAAGATTCATATATTATAATATTGGGATGATTCCCCACCTAAGGACACAATTGGTGGAATAAACTCTAAAATGGATTAATTTCACAGTGAAATATGGATCATGGAACACTAATGGGTATGCTGAATTTTAAAAGGAGACATCATTTTAGTGGGAACTCATTAATAAAAGTCCCCATTAAATGGTAGCAATAAATTATACTCAACTGATAAAAGATTTTGTTGTAGATAAATAGGATCATCATCATAAAAATTAACTTTTAAATAAATCATTGAAAGGAAAGGCTTAATGTAAGAAACTACTAATACCAGTAACTTATTAAAATTTCTTAAGTAAGGAAAAATTCCATGTTTTAGAGAAATACCTGCCTAGGAAACCAACTGTTGATGTTGTTAAATAAGTTAATATATATGATTATGAGAAGAATAAAATGATTCATTTGGGGGTTTTGAAGGAATTATATTATAATTTAACTAAGAAATTTTAGTCTCATATATTCAATATGATTAGGTATATCAATGATACTAAATATTATTGAGTATACCAATGACTTAGAGAGACTGGAGATTTACTTGACAATATTTATAGTTAAGAAATTCATCTTATTATCATTTATGGAAATTTTATAACAATACTAATGAATCCAAGTTAATTTTACCCAATATTATCAAGTGTTTATAATATATGAACTAGGTATATGATGTCTAGGTTCTAGTGTTGTATAAATAGTTCAAATGGGTAAAAGTTCAAACTGAAATAAGAAGAGTTAGT
Source organism: Viscum album (assembly GCA_963277665.1). Taxonomy (NCBI): domain Eukaryota; kingdom Viridiplantae; phylum Streptophyta; class Magnoliopsida; order Santalales; family Viscaceae; genus Viscum; species Viscum album. The sequence goes on from OY728121.1 coordinate 1,461,325,585, forward strand.
TGGAGAGTCCAAAAAAGTTTATTCAAGTATCCAGTCAAGTTCATTAAAACCTTAAGGTGTTATCAGGGAGGAGGAGTAAAGTTTCTATAGGATGGATTTTTTTAAGATATTTTAAGGGTTTGATGAAACTCCATATATTATCCATGTTAGTTATCAGTGTTATAGAAATCGATTCTTCATTTTTAAAGGGTACATGATACCAAATGTATACTTTATAAATGTTGAGTATATATAAGTTTAAAGTCAAGGGAATAATTGATAGAGATTATAGTTTTCATTCAAATGATGAATTAAAGATATTTTACATCAATGATCTGATTTTAAAGGAGTTTATCAAGCTAAAATTAATCTAAATAAAAGATGTGTGTAGTTATCTCATTTCTCTTATATAATAATATGATTTGTTTGTTAACAAAGTGTTTTTTATGAACACTATGAGATGATTAAATAAATACATTTGTTTTATGATTCATTGTATTCTATAACATGTTTTAAAAAGGATATAATGGTAAAAATGTTTTATGTAGGAAAATAGTGTTTATATAGATGTTAGTTAAAATATGAGGAAGATGTTCCCACCATCCATTAACAGAATATTTTAATGAACAATATTATTTTTAGAGTTAAATGCTTTAAACACATATAATACCATATATTATATATAAACCAAAGTTTATTTCATACTAAATGGAAATAAGTGTTATTTCCTAATATAAAGGAGTTTTTGTATCTTAGCATGATATTTTAAAGAGAATATAGTGTCTAAGAGGCTAGTGAGAGTATGTTTGAACTTATAAGGGTTCAAATTTAATAAATAAAAGATTATACCAATATTATATTAAAGTTATTATCCCCTTAATATCCTAATTTTTTTAGGATTTTTTATGGTAAAGATAAATGTAAAGTGTTACATTTAGTTAGAATGAGAAAGTGAATATCACTATTTACAAAATGATTATGCCTATCAAAATAAAAACTAAATTTCACTTGATATCCTAAAAGAGTATCAAGGTGTGAAGATAAAGAAAAAAATAGTTACAGTTTTTACCATAATGAAGTAAATATTACTTTATCCCAATGAAATTTAGGATGTGTTGGTAAGAAATAATGTAAATAGTTACGTTATTTATGAAAAACTTTCAAGGGAAAATTATTATGAGAAAGTTCCAATCATGATGATTATGTAATTATAAATGTTCAAAGTAGATAAATTAATTTATTAATATCATAACATTTAATGTTGCAGGGTTAAGGAGTTTTAATATGTTCAAGGAGTTGAAAATTCGGAATATGATTCATAAATCTCACAATTATTCAAACTTATTTTCTTCATAAATTTTACTCACTAAAGAGTTTAGTGGGAGGGTTTTATTAGATAGACACATATATATATGGAAGAAATTACATATAGATTTAATGAGTCAATAGAACCCTAGAAAGTAAAGAAAATATAAGGATGATATGGTAGTATATCATATATAATATGATATCATGTGTTTATATAGGTTTTTGTTAAGTATTCTCAAAATAGTTTTAAGAATATAAAATGTATTTTATAAAAGAAAATATATACTTTATCATTCATTCACAATGGATACATATATGTATATATTGATGTATATTTCTAGAAGTGTACCGATGGAAGACCTATCAAATAGTAATTTGAGTTATCCCTAAATGATTTTTGATATGAAGTATTATAGAATGTGATGAAATGTTAATGTTAACATGAGTAGGATTCTTGTATAGAGATACAAAATATTCTCATGTGGTATAAAAAGTGATTTTGTGCATTGAATGAACCACTAAGTATACCACATGGAGTGTCATACACTATGAATTTGGTATACTAGGGGTGTGTATATCATATTTTGAGTCCCCACCACCTGATATTTATGAGATACATAGCATGATAACCTTCATAAATTGATAAATTTCTTATGTAATCCTTAAAGCTCAACTAATCAGGGTAGGTTGGGTATGTTTTTGATCATGCCATCATTTAGAGCTCAAAAAAGATGGTATTTTTTCTCAAATATGATGAGTATGTAATCTGATCCCTTGATTAAGATAGACTAAAGAGTGTGTGGCCACACATAGATAGTAAATTTATGTGATTATTTATTTATATAAAGGGAATGTGATGCACTCTTCCACAAAGGTGAATGAAATGTGATGTATTCATCGACTTGGTCAGTCTATACTCAAAGAATTGAGAACATATGAATTGGATATATGGTATAAACATACTCTATTTCCCATGGTCACTTTATATCTTGAAAAAATGGAAAATATGAGAATTCATACTAGAATATGATACAACTGGTATACATAGGTATACAGATACATGTGTTTTAGGGAGATTTTTCCATATCCCTTTGTAACTTGAGTAGCATTGATTCTTTTATAGATGCCAATTTTTTCTTATATTTATGAACTTGGAGATTCATATTTGTTATCATTGTTACAAATGATTGTGGGGCCACACTTTATGGATGATTGAATGGGGATTAAGTTTGACTCAAAGAGTTTACCTAAAAGTTTTTTAGAGTCAATATAAAACATTTTTGGATGGGTGTTCCCAAGGTATTGTGTATGATGTGATACATGTATAAGTTAATGATATTTTTCTAAAAGTGTTTCAAAATATACCCAAAAGAGTTATGAAGTGATTTCACAAGTAATTATATACAATATGATATAAGGTAAAATGACACAAAGTCTATGAGGCTTTTGTACAAGTGGGAGATTGAATGAGATATTCCCTAAAGTCTTTATACATATGATGTGTTTTGGCCTATATTTTAGGGTATGATATAAACATGTCATATGGTATGATAAGTAAGAACCAAGGGTTGTTTTAGTCATATCATATTTTATTATATGAATATATCGTAATGCATGGTTGTTGCTACTATCCATGCATATCATAATGTATGACTTACCCATATCGTAGGGTTACATAGTGTAGGTAGTGACATGCATATGATGTGTGTCAGGCTTAAGGATACATTACCGCTTTTGTATCCTTAAGTATAATCTTATTCCAATGGTTGAGATGGTGACTAAATGTTAAAATTTAACATATGAGTGAGATATTCTAACTAAGATATCATTTAAGAGGTATTATATATGATGCTCCATGAGGGAGTATGATATATTCATGCGTGAGTTGTTTGAGGCATAACCTCAGGCATTATAATAAATTATTTAATGCATGCAATTTCAAGGGTGTTCTCAAATTATTTATAAAGTTTACTGTTATGAAATGGTTGGGTTATGCATGATTTTTCATTTATTCTTGGGTGAAAATCCCTAGAACTCAAATCACACTTCATTATTTAATCTTTTACCAGAGTGGTACAAATATACTATAAATGGAAGGTGATCCCTCTCAGGAAATGAGTGATTGGGATTCAATCAATGGATACACCATGAAAGGAAGAATATTTTAATTATTCCTTGGTGGTGTTCATTATAATCATTCGATAATTTTCTTTATTTCCATTTTATGTGTGATTTCATTTATTCTTGCATAGTGATCTTGATATGGATTTCTTAATCACTTACATTATATCTATCAAGTGTTATTATATCCTTATGAAACCCATCAATTATATAATATATTGTGTTATTGATTGTGGTGTTTTAAAAGTCATGATAAAAGAAAAGTAAAAGCTACTATATGCTATAGGGATAAACCACATCGTTGTTTACTTTAACAGGTCGTGGTTTCCAAAACCATCACTATTGTTCATAGAAGTTGTTGGAAAATTTTGTTTAACATAATTATAGGTCACCTAAAGATGATTAAACCACATCATTATTTTCATAATAATTTTATAAAAATGAGGAAAGTTCTCATGTTTTTAGGTGGAGTTCTAAAGTTTTTTTCTTAGAAGTGGATACATGGATCAACCACATCATAATACTAATCATCATTCTTGTGAATGTTTAAAAAATGGTAAGATTGAAGAAACTATGTTGTGTAACATTTCATGGTTTAACTTTGTACTACATTGGATATTTATTTGAAATGAAATATAAAGGAATTAGGGGAATTTATTCAAGAATTTTTTTCCAAAAAATAAGCAAAGTGATCATGGTGGTAAACATGACGTTGACTTTTTACTAGAGAAAGTTGGTTGAACTTTAAATAAATAAACCATGAAATAAAAATAAAAAAACTATATCATAGTGTGGGTTTTATTTGAAAATAAATATATCTAAATGGCTATATTTTTAGGGATTTTAAGATATTTTTATCATGGTTTTTGAAACCAAACCATTGACCACAAAACCATGTCTTTGTGAATGAGGTCACCCCATGTTTTTCTTATATACTGATGATCTTGTAGATTTTGATACTTGTTAAAATTTATAAAGTTTCAATATTTTATTGGAGTGTTTACTTGACTATAATGGATGTTTTTGAAAACTAATAAGGAATTTACATGTGGAACATAGAGAGAGAGATTTTTAAATAAGAGTTTTAATGATATTAAAAGGGAGAAATTGAAGAACTTAAAAAATATTGATCACAAAACACACAAAAATTAAAGAGGAGATTACAAATATATAATTAAAATTGTGATTACCATTCAATTATAAAGAAATTAATGAGATTGAATATCCAAACCCTTTCCCGAAGAAAAAAATTAATAGAATCACCAAACATTGAATGGTGAATTGATTATTCTTTGAATCATTCATAATAAATGACCTAAATCTCATATTTTTTGTCACCTTAACTTTAAGTAGTGAATATAGGGATAAATAAAGGTAGTGATACCTGTTTTTGATAGTGACCCATTATTAAAATTTGTAATGATGAAACAACGAGCTAGTGATTTTTTGGTACATTGATACACTATCAGTGTACACTCATTAGACATAACCCTTATGGGTGAACCAAGTAAAAATATTAATTTCATTATGATTTATTTTCATATTTAGATATTTTGAATGTTTTTTTATGAATTAATAGGTTTGATTATTATTGATAACATAATAATAAAATCTATTCTATAAGGAATTTTAACACCTTAATTTACACCTCCTCTCTAGGGTGTTTGGGGTCCTGTGGTTACAATAAGTGGTATATGAGATGAAAGGTTATCATATAAAGAATATATAACAAGGAAAAATTTTAATATGGAGAATGTGGTTAACACCAAGGGAGTTACACTATTCAATTAATGCAAACATAAAATTTGAAAAAATCATATAAAATCACACATTTGATCTCTTGGACTTGATTTTTTCATAGCTTATATTTATAGTATTCAAGTAAGTGATCCCATGGAGATATTATTAAATGAAATATATAGGAATATTCTCAATTTTGAGTCAAAGGAATAAAATTTTCTATATCTATCACTCTCAAATCAAATCTATATTAAGGTGTTGAGTTGAAAATTATCTAAATCCAAATGATACAAATAGTCTAATATTTATGAAGGTGATATCAAAGTTAAGGAGGTAAAGATAAACATATTTCATAATAATTTTAATGATTTAAAAAAGTAACAAAATGAGATAATAATTAAATTATTTAAACAAATAATTAAGGTTTATGGATCCATTCATGGGATCTGTGATGAAATAAAGTATATAGAGACTGTGAATAAAATAATGAAAATATTTCTACCTCTATAAAATCTAAAGGCATCAAAACTTGAAGAAATTAATTTGGAATAATTTTATTTTGATGATTTAAAAAGGATATTTGTGGCATATGAGATGTAAATAAATCCAAATATAATGAAAATTTACACATATAAAGAGTTTTATTTCATGTCTATAGAGAATCTTGATCCCAACTGTGACGATGATGAAGAGGATGTGAGTGATGAATTTATTTCACATGGGGAAGGTATGATAAAACATGGAAATGGTGGACTCAAGTAAAAGCTTAAATTGGCTTATTTCAAGTGTGGTAAGATTGTATATGTAGTATTAAGGTGTCTAGAAAATAAATATGAAGACAATAGTGAGATATTGTACTAAAAAAATTGGTAATGAAAGTTTCCACCTTGAAGGAATGTGAAATCTGAAAATCAATCTAGAAATAGGTTTCAAAAAAGTGTTTTGAAATTAAGGAGGATGGTAATGATGATATTTTCCTCAAGTAAAGTGAAATTGAATTAAAATTTTATTGAGAAGTTTCGATAACGGAGATTATGGAAAAAGAATAATCTAAAAAAATAATAAGATTAAAAGGATGGATTAGTTGATCTCAAAGTAGAACATAAAAGAGGAATGGAAGATATGGACATAAAAATGAAGAAAAATTGAAAAATTGATCAATCTATAAAGGATTAATTAGATTATATTGACCAAAACAAAGACGAAATCACTCAAGTATTAAAGGTTATGGAATTATTTTAAGAAAAATCACAAGATGTGATTGAATTTAACCTAAAAATTGACAAAAATCCAACGTAATCAATGATCTTAATTCCTGTATTTAACAAATAGGGAAAATGATCAAGTCACTTTAAGAAAAATTAATTTCCTTGAAAAATTGGTTGAAATATGAACTGTAATCTATAGAAACATAGAAGAAGGTTTAATTCATAAATTTATTAGATGAATAAGTAAAAGATATATCCAATAGAGGTGCAAAGAAATTTTAGAATTTTTTAAATTACCAAATATGATATTAAATGGGAATTAATGGACTTAGATATAAAGGCGAATCATAAAATTTATGGACAAAAAATTTAATGATGGGAGGAAAGAAAATAGTTAGAGGAAGTTTTTAAACTCAAACATAAAGAGTTATCTAAAAACCTAAAAGTTATTTATATTATATGAATATATGGAATGAAATATATTTTCTTTCCATTGAAGAAGAGATAATATTTTTCTTACTTGGGTTACACCATGGACTATTTTAATGAGAAACAAAACTATCTATGAGGAAACACACCTAAAATCCAATAAAAGAAGATAAAACCATATCTTACATAAGAGAGAAGAAATTATTATTAAGGATATTATTTTTCTACTTTAACTTTAGATATAAATATTTTGATTATATATAAAGGGGGGTAGAAAAAAAATTAAATGGAAGCTCACAAAGAATGAAAAGACAAATAATGAATATTATCCCATTTAATAATCAGTTATCTCCATTATAAGAGTAGTAATATTACTTAAATACACATGCTAAAGATAATGAGGAGAGACCTAATATAATGTAAACTCAATAAAAAATTTCTTGAAAGGTAAATAAGTATAAAGAGAATACTATCTTGGAAAAAATTACACCCAAGACAAGAAATAATAATTACACATGGATACTTAAAAGTGGATGTTCATCCCACATAACTAAAAATTCAAGCTTGTTAAAAGAAATAAATAATTATGAGGATGAAATGATTCAATTTGTAAATGTTGTTGCTCTAAATATAAAATACAATGTCAAGATGATATAAGAAAGAGAAGAGTTTAAAAATATTGATGTACTCTATATGGATGGGATTCATCACAATATATTAAGTGGGAGTTAACTTTGTGACTTGGGACTCAAATCCACATTCAATCGGAAGGGATACTTGATCAAAGGAAAATATGTTGATGTGTTGATGTAATGATAAAGGACTATTAGTAATATCTCTTAGGTGGAAAAAATTGAAAACACATGTTTTCTCATGATAGAAGAGGAAAACAACTTGTGAAATCGATGAATGGAGCATATACAACACCAAATCATGGAAAATGTTTCTAATCTTAATGAAAAAATTAATATTCATAATCTGGGTAGAGATATAGAATATAAATGTAACACATCCATGAAAGGTAATATGGTTTGAAATCCCTAAAATTTGGGGAATAAGGAGCTTCAAATTTTATCTATTTGATTTAGAACGATGTATGCGGTACCATTTCACACACAATAATAATAGGAAAAAGGCATTTAATTTTTGTTGTGGGATATCATAGTAATATGTAATATATAATGTTTAAGTAAATGAACAAGGAGGTGATGGAGTGTATCATAAATCACAAAAGTTAAGCCAAAATAAAAACTATAATGAGAATTAAAATCTCATGATTATATAATGGTATAGAGTACACCTCTATTGAATTTGAAAATTATTTAAAAATTTATATAATCAAACATTATATATAATCTATGAGAAATACATAGCATAATGGATTTGTTGAAAGGAAAAACTGTATGTTAGAAAACAAGGAAAAGTCAATATTCATTAAGATTGGAATCTCAAGACACTATCAAATAGAGGCAGTGTAAGTGGTGGTGTATACACAAAACAATTGTTATGTACCAATGAGAAGATTAATCCATATGAGATATGGTAAAGAATAAATTCAACTCTAAAACATTTTAGATCATTTAGGAGAAAATTCTACATTTAAACTAAATATGGTACTCACAAAAAATATAGTGATGGAGTAGATGAAGATGTATTTATTAGTTATTCAACCAATATTAAAGATAATAAATTATTTTATAAGAGGATTTATAGGAATAATGAAAGAAATGATATGAAATTAATTGAAGAGATGTTTATAAATAAATATAGAAAATCAATTTTAGTGGCGATATGTGATGAATATGATGATCATGAAACAATTTCTAGAGAAACTTAAGTCACAAGTGGTAAGGAAGAATCTAAAGTTGAATCAAAAGTATAAATGAGAGTTTAAGTGAGTCAATAATTAACCCAATGAGGAAAATATAGTATAAATTTATGAGTCTATTATTATTGGTGGCATGACTACTTAAACACAAGCTCACCGAATGATAAGTTTTAAGTAACCCATTTTTTTTATCATGGGTGCAACTGACATAATTTGAAGAAGAATCAAATTAAGAACCATGGATTAAGGCTATTAATAAAGAAAATGATCAAATAGATAAGAATATAACTTAGGAACTTATGAAGAGTACAAGTAATAACTATGTATTTGGAATAAAATGAGTGTTAAAAAATAAACATGAAAAACATGGGAATATGACCTAGAATAAATCATGTTTGGATTGTAAAGACTGTTATCAAATCAAAGGAATTGATATTGATGATACATTTTCACCAGTGTAAATATATAAATAAATATTATTTTTTTTGTGATTTGAATTCAAATGGGATTCAAAATCTATCAAATTTTTGAAGAGAATGCATGCCTAAATAGATTAATCAAAGAGGAAGTCTACATTTAATTCATCGTGGGTTTTTAACTTAGTGATGATAGAAGAAAGGTATGTCATCTAAATAATAATTTTTATATTTTGAATAAAAAACTATAAACTTCATATGATTTTTTATATTTATAGTTGGAAAATATAGAGCACAAAAGGAAAGGTTTTGATCAAAAAATTTATGTGAAAAGAATAAATAAAGAATAATTTATGGTACTCATCTATGTTGATTATACCATATTTAATGGGAAAAAGAAGAAAATGGTCAAGGAATTTTTAAGCTTAATATGATCCAAGTTTAAAATTCCTACAGTTAGAGGGAAAAATTATTTTCTTAGTATACAAAGGTGAGTATAATTTTATCTATAAATCTAAATATACTAGGAATCCAGTGATGAATCTCGACATATAATATCATTAACAAGTTTCACATTAATTAATATTGGAACTAAACTTGGAAATCATGAACATGTAAAGTGTAATGACCCTGAACCCATCACTACATTTTTAAGAAATTTATTCATATATTTTCAAGGGAATTTTATTTTTTAGTTTATATTGAGTATGTGGCTTTGTTGGTAGATTTATAATTCTTAGACTGGTCATTTTAGAGTTTAATTGGGTGTTAATAAAGTTTTAAAGAGGATTAGTAAATGTTATATTAATAAAATGGAATGGGGTTAGTGGTCTGGGAACCACCGAAACTCTAATGGGATTCTACTAGAATTTTGGTAGAAAATCAATAGCTACATATCCACCAGAGTGCCACTAGAATTCTGATGGGAGTTTCTAGAACTCTAGTGCCCCCTTGATAAAATTTTTCTTAAAATTTTAAAAAGGAGAAAAAAGTAATTTTCCCTTTACCCTTTATACCATCAAACTCTCCCCCATTTCCCCTCATTTTATTTTTGATGAACACCCTTCTGAGTATCTCTCTTTTCTTTCTTTAAGTGTCTTCCATATTCCTTCATGGTGGATCTTAGATTTGAGCAAATTTATTTAAGACTAAAGATAGGTAAGCCCCTCCTTTACTTATCCCCTATTATTATCTTTATCTTCTCCTCCCCCTTACTATAAAATGATTCCCTCATTTGTGATTTCAATAAATTATGGGTTAAATCCATTCTAAATCATTGGGTAAGAACCTAAGTTTTCATATGAGATACATATCTCTTCTTTTTTGGTTTTAATGTTTAAACATGTCTTAATATGAATACCCAATTTGATTACGAGTGTTTCAGGGGGTGTCTAAGGATTGTTTAAATCCCAAAACCGAATTTTTGGGGTGAAAATGGCCCAGTGCAAGGTTAGTTCAAATTGTATGGGGTAGGATGCACTATTTGATAAACCGTGAGAGGCATGGGAAGAGAGTAGGGAGAGACCATATGGTTAGATAAAACCATACGATTTGGGACTTACGACCATGCAGAAACCTCTACAATTTTCTCAGTGGGTTTTTTAATAGTTTGAACATGGTTAGTAAAACTATGCTGGTGAACCACATGGGTGCCCTTCCCTACATTTAAGCATGCATGTTTGGCACACGATTTAGCCAAACTGTGCATCCAAACCATGAAATGCCCATTTTTGGGTGAAATTACAAAAAATACCTCAATTAGATCTTTTAAATCTAACCTAATTTTCTATTTATTCCTATGGAAAAAATCTTCAAAGTTTAAATCTCCTTTTGAAGACTATTCTAAGAATTGAGGGTTTTACATCATCCGATCTCTGATTCAAGTGCCGCTCATCTCATTGGATCTACATCAGAGTGAAATCAATTCCTTTTTAGTCATTTTTAGTTCTTCTTAGTATCGTCTGTGCTGTTTAGGTAAAAGGCAATATGACCTAATTTTAGTTCTTTCATTAGTTCTTTATTTTTCTCTAGATTTGAGTTGAATCAAGAGTTTATACTGGATGATCACTTTACTACTAAGCAATGGTAGGTGGTCTATACTTTTCTCATTGGTTTTGGTGCTTTATTAGGCTAGATGCTATTATGTTGATACCAATTTTTTTGACATAGCCTCAAAATTGAAATGAATAATTGAATTGGAACCTATTAGGGATTCCATTTTATCTTTCATGGAACTTTTTAAAGGTTTTTCCCCAAATAAAGGCCACCCATGGGGTATTCCATGTTTTCACCTTGTAATAGCCATTTTTTGAACCACCCAAGGGGTGTGTTCTTAAGATTTCTTAGTAAGAGGAAGACCATATATAAATGAAATGAATCAAATGGTTTTTTAGGAGATGTTTTGACTCCCCTTGCATAATATTATTGATTAAATGGTTCAAATTTATCTTTAATTACTTAAATGGTTTATTTGGAAAATGGGAAATGAGTGGGTAAACTCATGTGATATGTTTAAATGTGAACTATGAACAATGAGTTGGTATAATCATTGGTTTCCTTTAAATTTTAATTGGGATACATGAGTGGGTATACTCATGAGATGAATTTGAATGTGAATGGTTATATGAGTGGGTTGTCTCATATGGTATGGATTTATTAATGGTATAGAATGGTGATTGATTCCATAGATGCCTTGGAAAATTATCCTTGGATCTTGAATGCGGTAGTGGATGCCTTGGATAGAGTATTATCCTTGGGTCTTGATTCTGTGGGATGCCATGGGCCTTGCATGCTCAAAATACCAAAAAGACCAAAAGTGAAATATTCAAATAGAATCATGAAACTCAGTTTGATGCTTGATTTTGTACCATGCTTAAGAGTAGGGGATCATGAGACTGTGCTGAGTTTCATGATTCTATTTGAATATTTCACTTTTGGTCTTTTTGGTATTTTGAGAAATGTATTATAATGTAATTCTTTTTTCCTATTTTGGATTCTTTGTAGAGAAATATATCACTATAATAGTCTATATGAGCTTCCTTTTGATATTTTTATCTATTCCTACTATATATCTATTGTATACATGTCTTACTGCTTCCTCTAATTATCTTTTATTAATATTTTGATGTTTACACTCTAGTAAGAGGGAATAGTCTCCCCATAGAAACACCCTAGGCCTTTACTACTAGTCAGATGCCTCTGGCATTTGGGGATATGTTCTTGAGGCCATGTATCCAATCAGGCTTGGGGCATTGTTGAGTGGAATCTGGGTCCAGGACATTACAAAGTGGTATTATAGGATTTATTTTCTGATTTTATTTATTATTTGGTGAAAATATACAGGGATAGAAAGTTAATGGAGTTTGGTAATGATCTATTCTATGGAATTGCTACCCTGTATACTGGAAAAAGTCAAATTTCCTTGAATTAAATTATTGTTTTATGGATTTTTACTGTTATAGTTTATTTGATTCCACAATTGGGTGATTCACTTGAATTGTGATGTTATTATTGATATGAATTTGAGTTCTATTTTGTTTCAACCCGATGAGATGTGGGTATGCCATATCATGCATCATATAGGCACTTTATAGGAATCACATGCCATGTCTCTAAGATGCTTTTCCTATTTGAATGCATTTGTAATATGTACTGTGATAATGTACTTTCTATTGTGATATATTTTTTAGTGGATAAAGAAAGTGACATGCCTTTTGATTCAATTATTTAAAGTGAATTTGATATGGTATGGATTATATGGGAACCATATTTTGGTTCATGGGGGTGTTATGGACCCTCATGGATTGGAACATGGTGAACCATTGGTTAAAACTTTTGAATAAATGAATGATGGAAATTAAATGTAAAATGAATTTGAATTCAAATGGAAACTTAAAACAATAAATAGAGACTTGAGCTTGACTCAACTTTTGAGTGTGAAAGAGGTAGTGTCTCTAGTAGTTTTTGGTGACTGTTCCTCTTAAAGTTCTAGCTTTAAGAGAAAACTGTGTGGTATGACCTGGGTTTAGGAGGGTTTTGACCTATCCTATGGTTTTGAGTTGAGAAATTTGATATCATTATTTCCTGAGGTGTGTGTTTGATATTTTAGAAGAATTCCACCATAATAAAATCAAATCGTATGCTAGGAGGGAGGCGACGACCATGCTCTAGAGGTGGTGGGTTATGGGCTATCAGTGGATCCTTCTTTAGTGTCAACTATGGAACCTAGTGTTTTTATATACATTGGTGCTGGGTCATAGTTCTGTGAGGGGTTCTATTGCTTCATGCATACTTTTTAGGGAGAACCACACCTTTACTTGTCTATAGAAGAGCTGACACATGTGTTCTAGAAACAAAAATCCTCCCACATTTTTGGGGATGGAGGTCCACAGGCTGCTGAGCTATGGTTAGAGACTACGCTATAAATCTTTGATAATCTGGAGACACATCCTGAGAGGAGAGTAAATCTTGCGAAATATATGCTTTGTGGGGTATACAATCACTAGTGGGATGTTATAAACTAGGATGATAGGTAGTGAAAAATGATTTGGGTAGATTTCCAAACCGGTTTCTATGAATATTTCTACCCCGAGACTCTAAGGGTAGAGCGGGATAGTGAATTCTTGCACTTGAAGTAGGGTTATATGACATTTATGGAGTGATAAACATGCTTTATAGAGTTGAAATGTTTTGCACTGACACACCTTAATAATGATCTATCAAGAGTGAGACACTTTGAGGAAGGTCTCTGACATGCCATTAGATCTCAGGTCAACATGTTCAGATTGACCTCTATTACTAAAATTGGGAATTAGGTGTGGATTAAAAAGTGAAACCTAAGGGAATATGGGGGACCAGAGCAATGCGGTATAGTCTCTCAACCCATTAGATTGACTTCTAGTGGAAAGAAGCACTATTTTGAGGCTTCCCATGAGATGAGTACCAGCTAGGCTATGAGTACTGGTAGCTCAATGTTCTATTATCAATATGGCATATGGGGACACATGAAGAAATTAATACAATCATGACCCAGTTGAGTGATGAGCTTGAGATAGGATGGTCCACATGTAGAAATTTTCAGGACCTTCCCTCCAGTAGTGAGTGGTAGGGGGTTATCTCTAACACCAATTTCTAGAGAAAGTTTCTCAACTTTGTGTCAGGAAGGGATCTAGAGCAGTTCTAGTCGATTAGGCTGAGGTAGTGGTGGTTGTGGCCAAGGAATCCAGACACCAGTTACACTTAGACATCATATAAGTCCTACTCTAGGTATTAAGGTTGTGTCATAGGTCCTTGGTTTAGGCCATATCTATTTTTTACAGCCCACCCCCGAGGATTAGGGTTCCAGACCCTCTACGATGATATGTACGTTCTTAGTAGCCTCTCATATTGAATCTTCTCTTTTTGATATAGGTGCATCACATAGTTTTATATATGAACATTTCGTGGAAATCCTTGGGATCATTTTACTATCATTTGAGGGTGTTATGATTCTTGAAACTCTGTTGGGGACTAGAACAGAGGATGTATGATAGTTCAAGGAGTTCCCCCTTGTGGTTGGTGTGTGTCACTTCATCTGAAATATTTTTCTCCTTGAGAGGACCGGGTTTGACGTCAAACTCAGTATGGATTGGCTAGTATCTTATCAAGATTACATTTATTTCTATCACCATTGGGTGAATTTCACATCAATAGAGGGTGAAATTCATACTCACAAGGGTGAATGAGATGTTTGGGTGAGTCGAGTTAGACCACAACATTGTGGGCTGGGCGGTATGAAAACCCAGATCACTAGTTTGTATCTAGATGATCAGAAAGAAAATCACATGGAATTTCCTACAATGGTTGATCATTTTAGGTATGTATTCCTGGATGACTTTTATGGTTTACCTCCTTATAGAGATGTTGAGTTCTCCATTGAGCTAGTTATAAGATCTACACTGGTATCCATTCCTCATTACAGGATGGAAATGATGGAGTTGTAGGAGTTGAAGAGGAAACTAGAGGAATCAGAGGAAAATATGTTTATTCAAACCAATACTTCTCCATGGGGTTCTATGGTCCTTTTTATGAAAAAGTAGGATGGTACCCTTAGTCTATGAATGGATTATATAAAGTTGAACCAACTAATGGTAAAGAACTGATATTCCCTTCCTTGGATATATGACCTATTTTATCAGCTTTTAGGAGATAGGGTGTTATAGAAAATTGATTTGAGGTTCGGATATCACTAGGTATGTGTTAAAACTTCAAAAATACATCATAAAACCTTTCATAGTAGGTATGTTCTATATGAGTATCTGGTTATGCCATTTGGTCTCACAAATGCACCAACGGTTTTCATGGTGTAGATGAACCGAGTCTTCCATCCTTATCTAGACTCATTTGTGGTGGTTTTCATGGATGATATATTGGTGTATTCTCACAATTGACACAACCATTCCAAACATCTTTAGATTTCATTTAATACACTAAGAGAGCATAAGTTATATGCTAATCTCACAAAGTTCCACTTCTAGATGGACCCAATTCACTTCCTGGATCACATTATCTCATAGACAAGAGTATTAGTTGAACTAGAGAAGGTGAGAGCTATAGTGTCATGGGAGCAACCCAAGAATGTCTTTGAAATATAGAGTTTCTTGGGGATAGATGGATATTATAGGAATTTCATACAGGACTTATCATGCTTAGTAGTGGCATTGATGGCCTTGACGAAGAAGGGAGTGATGTTTGTATGGTTGGATTCCTACGAGATGGACCTTCAAGAGATGAAAGGGAGATTGACTTTAGTACTGATAATAATATTCATAGAGCAAGGAAGGAGTTACACTGTTTACTATGACAAATCAAGTATCGATCTTGGAGAAATTCTTATGTAGGGAGATAGAGTTGTGGTATATGGGTCTCAACAGTTGATGCCACATTAGAGGAACTTCCCAACACACAATCTCAAGTTAGCTGTAGTTGTTCATGCTTGGTGATTTTGAAGACATTACTTACTGGGAGAGTGTTTTGTGGTGTACACAGACCAAAAAAGCCTCAAGTACATATTTAAACAACATGATCTAAACCTGAGATAGTGAAGGTGGGTTGAGTACCTATAGTCCTTAAATTTTAAGACTACCTACACACCTATTAAAGGCAATGAAATAACTAACACACTATGTAGGAGGACTCAGATACAGGAGGTTTAGTAGGCCAATAGCGAGTGAAAACTTATGGTTTTTTCTCTGAGATGCACTTGTAGGTGAAGGAAAGTCAGGGCTAGAATTATATTTAATCTATAGTTATGACCTATACCCTACTCGATAGAGTAAGGATGGGGAAAATATTGGATTCAAAGGTCCTGGTACCATGGGAGAGTGTGGTGGGTGAGGATCCACCTCCTAGTTGTACCATAGGTGAGGATGATATTATATGTATCCATGGTCATGTTTGGGTTATAGAGGACATACATGAGGAGTTGATGTGAGACTTTCATGCCTCAGCTTGGACAGTACACCCCGACATCACCAAGATGTACTATAACTTACACGGTTAGTACTGATGGTGAGGTATGAAGTGTGAGGTAGCTCGTTTTGTTAAGGGGTGTTCCACCTGTCATCAAGTGAAGGTGGAACATCATTGACTAGCCAGAATTTTAAAGTATTTACCTATTCCAGAGTAAAAATGGGATGATTTCGTGATGGATTTCATGACCGGTTTATCAAGGTCACCTCAAGGTAACGATGTTGTGTGAGTTGCTGTTGAAAGGCTCAGGAAGGTTTCTTATTTATTTCCGATCAAGGAGACCATCATTGTAGATGATCTTAGAAGGTTGTATATCAGTGAGATAGTACAACTTCATGGGGTCCCATGTACTATCATTTTATGTAGGGATTTCCACTATATGTCTCATTTATGGAAAAGTTTATAGAGGAAATCAAGTACACATGTGCTTCTGAGCATATCATACCACCCTCAGAATGATGACTAGTCAAAGCGTACGATATAGGTGTTTGAGGACATGCTGTGAGCATGTGTCCTAGATTTTGGGGGATCTTGGGAGAGGGATATACACCTGGTTGAGTTCACCTACAATAAAACATATTAGTAAACTATATAGATGTTACCTTATGAGGATTTCTATGGTAGGCCATGCTGATAACCCCTGTGCTGGTTAGAGGTAGGTGAGAAAACTTTACTGGAACCATGTCTCGTATAGGAGACTTCTAAGTAGGTCCGGTTGATTCAGAAGAAGATGAACACTGAACATTCTTGAAAAAAATATTACACCAATAACTACAGGAGACCTCTAGAGTTTAAGGTCAAGGATCAGGTATTTTTTCATGTTTTATCAAGGCTGGGACATAGATGAATCATGATACAGGGTAAGATTTCACCGTGATACATTAGGCTATTCAAGATTCTGGGTAGAGTCTGGTTGGTAACCTATCAGTTGTAGTTAACTTAAATTTACCTAGACATTCATGATGTCTTCCATGTATCTCAGCTATTCCATTATCATTCGAACCTGTCTAACACTTTTCAGCCTGAGGAGGTTGAGTTACAGGTAGATGCACCCTTTGAGGAGCATCTTATTCAAATCGTTGGTAGGAGCATGAAGGTTCCTTGAGGCTGATAAGTTCCTCTAGTACAGGTGATATGGAAGCATGACTATTTATTCGATCATACTTGAGAGCAGGAGGAAGACATATGTGTGTAATGTCCAGAGTTGTTCTCAGACGAATCACAACCACCCTTCCAAGGGAAATTTAGGGATGAATTACTTTAATAAGGGAAGATTGTAAAAACTCAGGTTTTCATATAAGGTACATATCTCTTCTTTTTTGGTTTAAATGTTTAAATATTTCCTAATGTGAGTACTCAATTTGATCAATGGTGTTTCAGGGGTGTTTGGGGCTTGTTCGAAGCCCAAAACCCAGTTTTTGGGGTGAAAATGGCTTGGCGCATAGTTAGTTAAAAATGTGTAGGGAAGGTCACACAGTCTAATAAAACATCTGAGGCATGGGTAGAGAGCAGGGGGAGGCTGCACAGCCAAAGAAACCCATATGATTTGGGAAGCATGGTTGTGTGGAAACCTCTATAATTTTGACAATGGGTTTTGGTATGGTTTACACACGGTTAGTCAAACAGTATGGGTAAACTGTGTGGGTGCCATTCCCTATAGTTAAGCATGCATGTTTGGTGCATTGTTTGGCCAAACTATGTGTCCAAACCATGTGATGCCCATTTTTAGGTGAAATTTTGAAAATGACCTCAATTAAATCTTTTAAATCTAACATAACTTCCTATTTATTCCTACATACACAACCTTCAAAGTTGAGAGATTCTTTTGAAGCCTGTTTTAGGAATTGAGGTACTCCCTCCATCTGATATATGATTCAAGCACCGATCATCTCATTATATCCACATCGATGAGTACTTGATTACCTTTTATCCATTATTCATTTTTCTTGGTATTGACTATGCTATTTAGGTGCAAGTCAATATGCCATAATTTTAGGTTCTTTGTTTGTTCTTAATTTTTATCCCAATCTAAGTTGAATCAGGAGTTGATATTGAATGAGCACTCTACTACTGATCATTGGTAGGTAGTATATACTTTTCCCATTGGTTTTGTTGCTTTATTAGGCTAGATTTCATTGTGCCGCCGCCAGAATTTCTGGCACAACCCTAAAATTGAAATTATTAATTGAATTAATTGAATTAAACCTATTAGGTATGACCTTTAGTATACATGAGAATTTTTAGAGGTTGTTTTACAATCCAAAGGCCACCCATGGGGTGTTCCATGTTTTCACCTTATAATGGACCTTTGTTGAACCACCCAAGGGGTGTGTTCTTGATATTTTCTAGTAAGAGGAATACCATATATAAATAAAATAAATAAAATGGTTTTTTAGTAGATATCCCCCATTGCATGTGGTTCTGGATTAAATGGTTTAAATTGAACTTGAATTGATTAAATGGTTTATTTGGAAAATGTGAAATGAGTGGGTAAACTCAAGTGATATGTTTAAATATGAACTGTGAACAATGAGTGGGTATACTCATTAATTCCCTTTGAATTTGAATTGGGATACATGAGTGGGTATACTCATGAGATGAATTTGAATGTGAATGGTTATACGAGTAGGTATACTCATATGGTATGAATTGATTAATGGTATGGAATGGTGATTGATTCCATAGATGCCTTAGATGATGCTCCTTGGATCTTGAACGTGGTAGTGGATGCCATGGATAGAGTATGCTCTTTGGGTCTTGATTCTATGGGATTCCGTGGTCTTTACTACCCCTTGGATCCTGATTTCATGGAATCATGTAGGAAATGTTTGGTTGACATGCTCCTAGGACTCCAACCTATTCCTAACTGAGTTTCCAATGAGATACTCCCAGGACTCAAAGAGGATTCCTTGGTCTTCTACATCCTGGATCCAGACCTTCATGGTCTGAAACTTTGATTATATGGCAAGACCATGAGAAATATGATATGGTTGTTTGAACGACTCAGTTGTGGATATTCTAGAACTTTGGGTTTTATGACAAGGCTTTCTTTGACGTGACATGTTTGGATGAACAATAAGGTTGTATTAGTTATTTATGCATTGTTTGAAGTTGCTTTTTTAGAGGATATTTACCATCTTTTGTAAGGATCCTTGAGAGGCTATTTCAGTGTTACTGGTTTAGTAGTTTCATGCCATGGGAATCTATAATTTTATTTACTACTTACCTTATTTACTTGCACACAACTTAGCATATATTTCACAAACTATAATTGTATAGATCTTTGATAGGTTAGCTATTGGGATTGTTTATCACACCCTGTTTGGGCTGCCGTTGGGTACCCAAAAAAACTATTTGGATACACATAAAGACTGGGGTAATTTCTCTCATTTCGATGCTTGATTTTGTACTATGATTAGGAGTAAGAGATCATAGGACTAAGTTGAGGTGCATTATGTTATTTAGAGATTTCACTTTTGGTATTTTTCTTATTTTAAGAATTAAATTGTATTGTACTTCTTTATACCTATTTTGGCTACTTTGTAGAGACATGTATCATTATCATTGTGTATATGAGATTACTTTTGATTTTGTTATATATTCCTACTATGTATCTATTGTATGAATGTTTTAATACTTCCTATAATTATCTATTATTGATATTATGATATGTTACACTCTGGAAAGATGATATAGTCTCCCCAGAGACACACCCTAGGCCCACTCTTTTAGTCGGTAGCCTATGGTGTTTGGGGAGATGTAATTGAGACTATGTGGCCAACTGGGTTTAGTGCACTATTGATTAGAATCTGGGTCTGGGAAGTTACACTTTGATTCCTTCTTTTTTGGGTTAGAGAAGACTTAAGTGGGTGATTTCTAAACCTTTGTTCACAACATTGGAAAAATTTGGTTGCACAAATATTTTTTTGAGTATTTCCTAATTTGGGACTTTTATTTTGATCTCTTAAGGATTAATAAAATTTGGTAATATTATCAATTGACTATTAACATGATTTTTGTGGTATTATCTTGGGTTTTAGCTATGTTTCAGGTTGGTTTTTAATATGGTGATTTTTATTTCTCGAGTAATTGTTTATAAATATTTATGGATTATAATTTGATGATTATTAGGGGTTTATTTAGTGTTATTTAAGTATGGGTGAGAAATCATTAAGGATAAATTAATGGTATGTGGTTTTGACCCATATAGAATTATTTTAGGGTTTCTTTGGTGATCTATCACTATTTTCCTTATGTTAATGAACCAAATTTTACTTTTTTTCTAAAGATATGAATTCATGGTTTCTGTGAATACCTTGATTGGATAATCAATTAAATTTCCATAAAAGAATCCTTTTCAAATTATGGTTTAATTGATTTGTGAATGATTTATTAATATTTTTATGATAATTTAGTGTTTTTTGGTACATGTTAATGTTAATATTGTCTCTAACATGTTTATATTTGTTTTATATTTTTGATTTTTGAAATACATGACCATATATTCTCTAGTTAAATAATAAATTGTTAAGTAAATAACATGGTTATGGTTTAATTAACTATTATTGAGTAATAATGGTTATTATTATTATTATTATATAAAATTAGTTAATTAATTTTTTATACTTAAATTTGAGTGCATTTTAAAAGTATTGAAACCTTTATAAACTCCTAATTTATCTTGGAGTGTTTCTTATTAATTATGCAATGTGTATAATTTTCTTTCCTTTATTGATAATTAACTTGTATATGGGGAAAAATTATTGCATACCTTAAAATTTATCCTCTTGAGACCCTATGGAAATAAAATGGAGATGAAAACAGTTTAATTTAATTAGGGTACATTGAGATGCATGGGTAGTGTTACTAAATTTTATTAAAAGCACTATTTATGGTATATTTTATCATATTTCATTAAGAAGATCATTTTTTTCACTTTATTTTGAATGAGTTATGAAATAATAATCCAAACATAAATTTGGATACTATGTTGAATAAGCAGTGAGGTAATGACTGGGTTAATAGGGTGGAAAGAAATGATGTGATCTATAAACACTTTTAGTTCCATTAAAGAGATTGTTTATTAATAAGAAAACCTCATTTTCTTCTTTTCCATAAAGTAGTTTTCTTGATTTTAAATTGTAAAAAATATTTAAAATGAAACTTCAATTTATGAAATTAATTCTTTTCAAAAACCTATTTTCCACCATGTTCTTACAATGTATATTTTTCAAGATAAAACTTACATTAATATTAAATCTTTTACATAAATGAATTTTTTATTAAAATGAAATTTTAAAAGTGAAATATTATTTTGGAAAGGAATCTACTTTTAAGTTTGTATTTTAAATTTAACTAATGTGCCTCATTTTATTCTTAAATTGAGTTAATAAGAGTATGTATTGGTTATGATCAATACTATACTTTATTTATTATATAGTGATTTAATATTGTATGCTAGTTACAATCCATGGAGGTGTCAGAGCCTTGTTTGGATATATTTTATTGAACCTTTAATTTCTCTTCATTTCATATCATAGAGTTGGTATAACATAACTCTAAAATAACATGAAAATTATGTTATCTCATAACATGTTCCATGTTTGGATCAATGTTTTATACATGTTTGGATTCTATAATATGTTAATCATGGGTTACTCATGATTTATGTTAAAATCATGTGTAACTTGGAGTTATGTTATGTTGATGCAATGGTTAATATGGTATGTGCTAACATGTTTATATTTTACTATGGGGAACATGTTGTTATTTTATTATATTAATAATGATTATTTTTATATATAGTTGTGTTCCATGAACATGGATATTGCGTTGATATCTAGTAATGATTGTTTGAATTGTTAGAGGTATAACATGTTTTTGTATAAATGGGGCCCAAGTAAACCTTATTTTGATTAACAAGTTGATGGTATGGTATGGGTTTGTAATACTTAAATTCTATAATACCCCTTCCCCTATCCCTACATTGGATGGCCAACTCAGTTTTCTTGAATATGTTATGCACTTTCACCTTTCCCCTAGACGGGATGGGTGTAACACTCTAACTTCAATAAAAGGGAATGATATAGAACCCTAGCTTCATTTTATGGTTTATCTCATATTTTGAGTGATATTATTGAAGAATTTATGATACATATGGACCTTTATTCTATATGAAGTTAAAAATTAAGAATAATTTTATGCCATGTTATGTTTTATGTTCCATTGAAGTTCTATAAATTGTTGTGTTAAAATGAATTGATAAATTTATGTAAATGAGTATATTGATCTGATGCATGAACCTGAATTTATTCGTTATGTATTTAAATCATGGTGGTTTCATACTGAGTATTATATGCTCATACCCTTCATGTAGACTCCAATGGACATGCAGTTCCATGATCCATTTTGAAAGTGTTGGTCATAGTGGTCAACTAAAGAGTGAGGTGAATTGAGTTTTAAATTAAAATTTACATTAAAAAAGATTTAAAATTAAATCCCCTTAATTTATAAAAACATACCACTAAACTATTACAATAGAAGTATATAATTTTATCTTTTTAAAATCTTCTTAAAAGTTCTACCATAGATTAGTTAAAATAAGTTTAAAACTCTTCTAATTTTTGAAACATATTTACTTGTATAAAATACCATATATAAAACATAAATTATAAAAAGTAATGTTTTTATATTATAGTCTTGATGATAGATACTGGTTTAAAAAAAAAAGAGAAAACAAAGTAGGAATAAAACACAATAGAATATATTTAAGAGGTTCAGTCTCAAGAAGAGAAAAATTCCTCTCTACTTGGAAATCACCGGCTACCAAACAATTTATTCAAGAATAATTTGATCCAAAAATAAGATTAGGTTTTACAAAAACAATATTTCATAAGGATTTCTAGGATACAGGAGCCTCTTCCATAGTTCTAGATGGGATTAAGAAAAGATAAACAACTGCACATGGGCAGTCTAGGCTACACAACCTCTTCCACAATTCTAAATGGGAGTGAAAATGTAAATGAACGAGAGAGGGAATCTATAACTATCCAATACAATATAGGAGTATGTGTTAAAGAATAAATAGAGTGTAATAAAAATTTCTAAAAATATATTCTAGAACAGAAAAATAAAATTATATAATGTGTAGAGATTTTATGTAGCTTAGTCTGACCAGCTTTGGTTGTTCAATAGTCATTGGATTTTTCTTTGAAAGGGATCAATCGAGTTTTCATAGATTGTTCAAGAAAACATATTTTCATGGAAGATTCAAAACTAAGATATGGAATATCAGTCTATCTAATAGGAACACATGTATTTTTCACTCTCTAGTTTTCCATGAGAGGATCTAAAACTTAAGGATATATTTTAACTAAACTAGTTGTTATAGGATATTAATTATTTAATCCTCATAATAAATTAATTTATAAATTAAATGGATATGTAGTTAATGATCCAAAATATACTGGTTGGAAATTTGAGAACACTCAAATAATTAATTTATACATGGTCAGTTGTCTTCACTTAAATCCTGGTTACTTTGTCTCATGGTCAGTTGACACAGTCAATTGTCATGGTAACTTGATTTTCACTTTCATTCACTTGATTCCTTCATGTGGTAGGTACTTTACATTACATGGTAGCTTTACTAATTTATATGGTATGTTGAATCCTTCATGTGATCACTTTATTAGTTCACATGGTAGCTTCTTTCCTTTATACAATAACTTCATCTCTTTGCATGGCCACTTGATTTCTTCATACAATCACTTGAATTTTTCTTGTTGTATGTAGTTTTTCTTGAGGTAGGTGATTTTTTCTTGTGGCTGGTACTTTTTTCTTATGGCCACTACAATATAGAAACATGATCAGTATAAGACTTAGAGAAATTTTTCTCACTTGTCACACAGTAACTTGGTTATTCATACTATAGGTTAAATCCTTCATGTGATACATTGATCCTCAATGTGCTATAGGTTCTGTACACATGCAGTCACTTGATCTTCAACTCATGGTTACTTAATGACATGGATGTAATTTTTTTGAAGGTTGGGGATGAAGCCTCATTTTATTATTAAAGCAAAGTAAAGACCTCTTTTAACTAGGTAGAGGGAGACCCATTACATATCTCGAAGTCCCAGTGGGCTTGTATCCCATTACATAGCCTATAACCCCAATTTTTTAGCCCAATACCCATTCTGTGAATAGTAACCTGCATGCTATAGTACCACACAGTACCGCCGCTGCTACAATAGTTCCGCCGCTACTACAATACCACTACAGTACTACTACAGTACCCTGCGCCCAATGGGTTTTGAACCCACATTTTTCATGTACGATTATGAGGTTCTTACCACTAAGCCAAACCCCAACTACTAGATGTAATTTTCTCATCCTACACATGTTTGGTTAATTGTACATGCAGTCAGTCAGAGTACAATGTGTGGTAGGTTCCACATGGCCACTTGAACTTCATGGTTAGTTCAAATTCTTCACATATTTGGTACATTACACATGTAGTAGGAAGTCATAGTAGGCTCATGAATTAGCTTATTTTATCATTTTGGCTAGAAAAAAGTTTACTATCATAATAAATTAAATTTATTAAAAACATATTAAATATGATTTGGGATTATTAAAATAAGGAGGTTCTAGACTATTCCAAAAATCTCCCCCTTTTTGATGATAAAAAATCAATACATATAAAATAAAATCAATTGAATAATTCAGAAATATATTTGCAACAAATTGAAACCTATATTCTCAATTAAAACATCAATATTTTAATATCTTCAAGTAATTTCACAATTTATCTCCTTTTTGGGATTATTAAAAATTTAAGGGAGGGGAAAAAAAATTAAATAATAAATAAATAAATACAATCATAAAAAGATAAATATGAATAGAAGTATTCCATTAATATCAAAATATATTAAAAAATATTACAAAGAGAGTGTCCCTATCAGGAATCCTAATAAGTGTTTGAATCTGACACATCCCTAATATCCTCAATATGGATATGATCTTTTCCTATAGAGATAAAGGTTAAGAAGGGTTGGGTTGGTTGGGTAGGTGGTGGTATAGAAGTTGTATTAGGGTCTTGAATTACCACACACCTGGAAACTAGTCTGAGATACTATACTTCTTGTCTAGAAGACAAGACAAAAGGGTTAATGTTTGAGGTTGTAGTAATAGGAGGGGTTGAGGTAATAGCTAATTCATGTGGATATAGAACGAATGTGTTAGAATTTTACAAGTAGGGCTCTAGAAACCTAGTAAAATATTTGACTTCTTTGTATCCATGTTCTACTTCTTGAAAGCAATCCTCTTTATTTTCTACAAAAGTTTCCAAAAGAGGAGTTAGGATTTTCATCTTTTTTACCAGAGACTTAAAATCTTGGGTCAAGGGAGGCATTCTAAAATCAACTTACAATGATTTGAACATATACTTGAGGTATGAATTGGTGAATATTATTTTAAGATATCAGTCAATGGATCTTTTACTAGTTTCTATATCTATTCCATCCTATTTGACATCCTTTATAACCATAACTAAAGTCTTAGTATCATGGGTCTGAAACCCATTAAACACCATATCCCTTGTTTTCTAAAACTCATCAATCAAATATTTTAACACATTTATAATGAGTTTCCTAATTCTTTATTCATAAATAAAAGGTACAGGAGGATCAGGAGGTGGATCATTAGAAGTAGAATATTGAAAGACTAAGTTTATATACCTTTGGTCTAACTTTAACATCATATCTAAAAGGTCTTCCTAAGAAGTACCTACTTATGATTTCAAGTCCTTGATATAATTTCTTATAAGGCCCATTTCAATATGGAATCTAGGATGAAGATGAGAAATAAACAAATATACTAACCTTGAGATATCTTCTTATCAGATTGGCTTTATAGAATTTACAAACCAAGAAATAATTCTTTCAACACCACCATTCAATTTGATTTGAACTCATTCAAATAATTTTTTTGAAACATAGGATTTGGAAGGAACAGAAGAGGTAAACATTGGTATAAAAGGAGATGAATCACAATCCACCTTCTTACCATCATTATAAAAGTTCACAGACTTAGATATTATAGATTTAACTTCTTCATCATTAGCTACATCCTCATAAACCTCATGAAAAATTATCTGTAGAGATCTAATAGGTGCAGTCTCACTGCTTTTTACTAGTTCTTAAACTTCCTTGGTTATACTAGGTCCGAAAATATCTTCTAAAGTTTGGTCTACTGAAGGTCCAAAAGGAGAGACTTCAAGACCATTCTGATAATCTATCACATCAATCAAAGATCCTTGCAAATCCCTGTGAGAAAATGGGATGGAAGATCCACCATTATGAGGTGGACTTCCCCCACGGTTATCATCATCACCATCAGACTTAGAATAATCTATGCCCAACACAATAGATATTGGGGACTTCTCCCCCTTATTAGATGCATCTGGAATGCTAGGTCTAGGATTTTTGCCTATCACAAGAGACTTATCTGATTCATATTCATCCTATTCATAGTCACCTGAATCACCCCAATTAGGTTTATCTACAAAACCATTGAAATAAACTTTAGTGTCAACAAGGTCTTCATCTTGTAACTCCTCTTTATGATATCGTAAAGATAGAGGAGATTCAGGTTTTCCAAAAGATATAATAGGAGTGAATTCCATGTCATCCTCATGGTATTCCCTAGATTCCTCATCAATTTCAGCTATCTCTATCTCCTTTTCCCTTTCTTCCTCTTCTTTATCTTCGTCCACTTCTTCTAATTTATTAGAAGAATATTTAGCCATCTCATTTGGATCAAGAACTAGATCCACTGGATACCTTGGTCTAACTGGATAGATTATAGGATAAAAAATTATCATATAATTTCTCAGGTTCTTCCACCAATTATCTTTTCTAGGGATTCTATTTTACTCTCATTTGCCTATATTTTTTTTGAGTTAGGACTAAACCAACTGAAGAGGTTATCTTTTACTCCCCATGAGGAACTAAAACTTTATAATCCAAAAGGTATTAAATAAATTTTGGATATGGTAGGGAATTAAAATTGGAAAAGGGATTGAATAACTAATCCATGTTCCTCATCACTTATCTATACAAATTTACTTGAAAACCATTTTTCATTAACAACAGGAAGAATAGATCCTAGTGCCTTAGGATACTAAAATCTCCTTTCCTAAGATAGATCAAATGTTGAATGAATTTAACCAATAATATTTTCTCACCATTAAGTTCCGCTATAGTTGGTCCTTTTAGAATTCTATTTACATTTAGTTCTTCCCAAGCATTTTTAAAATCAAATTGGGCATAGTTTATAGGCTAATAACTCTGATAGTCTTCATATTCACTATTATATGGCACACCTAAGCTATTTTCCTAGTGATTTGAATAAAAATAATTAGATTATACATTCAACATTGTCCTAATGGTGTATCTTTTCTCTCTAGTAATAAAATCCAAATGATCATATAATTCTATAACTAGCCTCAGATAAAATGGATTACTATTTTCTTCAAACTAATCATCCCATACTTGACTCTGAATCTCTTTCTAAAACAACAATTTTCTTGACTTTATCCACTGAGCATCAAATTCTATTTCTACACATACTATCGGATCAACCAAATGTGGGTTGTGTGGTTTCACTAAAACAATCATGATACCTCAATCCTTTTTTGATTTCTTTTCTGGAGGTGATTCAGTAGGAGGTGTGACATTAGGATCACGTTTCATCACTCATGATTTTGTTTGAACATGGTAGGTTTGGGTTCGATATGAAGTTTCATGAAAGAGGGTTTCAAGATTAGGTAAGGATTTAAAAAGAATAAAGGGGTTTCTGAGAAAAGATACAAATAAATTTGGATTCTAATTTGAATTTTATTTCAGTCATTTAGGGATATAAACTAATAATAAATTAAAGAAAATTCTTCTAAAAATGAATTACTAGTACAAATAGACATGGTAAGTATGCTAACCATGTACTCATGGAAACTAAGACACAATAGGTCAACTGACCATAGATTCATGTTAAGTATACTAACCGTATGAGTTAAGTGTTAAAGGTATGTATAGAGACTATGTGAGTAAGTGTTCATGGTAGGTATAGTGACTACATGACCAGTTTTTCATGGTCAATATACTAACCATATAAACAAAAACTCATGTTCACTTAACTAATAGTTTGAATTATACTTCATGATTACTTTAATACTAAACATAGAAGTTAATCATTATAAAGATACTTAAAAAAACATAAGACATTGAAAGATTTTGAAATAGTTTATCATTACTAATTTAGGTATAATATAATTCATTCTCTCAATATTGAATGAATTTGTAAATATATCAAAAAACTGATGTTCAGTTCAAAGAAATCAAGAGTAATATCACCCTTTTGAAAACAGTATCTTAAAAAGTGATGTCTTATATCAATATGTTTTTTATTGAATGTGATATAGTATATTTAGACATATTTATTTCACTTTTATTATCAAAATTTATGGGTAAATGTCAAAATTGGTATCCATAGTTAAGTAATGTATTTTTCATCTATATAATCCATGAAAAACAACTGCCTGTAACTATATACTTAACTTTAATGGTAGATAATACAATATAGTTCTACTTTTTACTACACCATAAAAATAGATACTTTCCTAAAAAGTGACTTTTTCTAGAGGTTCTATTTCTATCAAACTTACAACAACCAAAATCTATATATGAATAACTCACTAAATCAAATTCTTGTCCTCTAGAATAAAATATTCCTAAATTGGTTATACTTTTTAGTTATTTAAAAATCATTTTGACATCATGTAAATGAGATTCATTTGGATTTTTTTGTAAACTAAACATAATATCATGTTAACTAGTAGTTAAGTATAGTAATATTCTAATAATACCTCTATAAGTAGTTATATCAACCAATTTTTCAGTTTTATCAAGATCCAACTTAGAGCTTGTACTCATGTGAGTATCACTATCATTAGTGCTATCTATACCAAAACGTTTTAAAATATATTTAGTGTAATTTATTTTGTTTAAAATGACTTCTTCTTTATTTTGAAATATTTGAAAACCAAGGTAGAATTTTAACTCTCCCATTAAACTCATTTCAACTTCATTTTTCATCATTTTCGAAAAGTCTCTACAAAAATAGTGTTTGGATGATCCAAAATAAAATTATATACTTATATTTGAACTACTAAAATATATTTTTAAATATATTTTAATTAATAAAGAATAACCAAATACACCTTTTAAAAAAACTTTAGAATTAAAAAACAAGTTAAGCTTATCATACTAAGCTCTAGGATCTTATTTTAAACCATAAAGTAATTTTTTTTAATTTAAAAACATGATTCAGAAAATGAGGGTTTTGAAATATAATGGGTTGTTCTAAAAAAAATCCTCAATTATATATCCATTTAGAAATGAAATATTTACATGCATTTTATATAATTTTAAATTCAAATGTGATATATAGGAAAGAAAAATTCTGATGGATTCAAGTATTGATACTGGTAAAAATGTTTATTCATAGTCAATACCTTCCTCTTAACTATATCCTTATACAACCAATCTAGCTTTATTTTTAATTATAACACCAGACTCATCAACCTTGTTCCTAAAAAAAAACTTAGTTCCAATGGTCAAGAGGTAATTAAGACTTTGTACTAGTTCCCATATTTTGTTTCTCTCAAACTAACTCAACTCTTCTTGCATAGATAATACCCATAATTCATCATCTATTACTTTAGTGATGTTTTTAGGTTCAATTTGTGAAAAGAATACTTGATGTTCTATTACAAGTTCCTATATCTAGATAACCAACTACACCATAAAAGGGATGATTTATATGATTACTAATGGTTCTAGAGATTGAAGTTTTTGATACTTCATATTATCTTTTAGGTTTAGGCTGAAATAGTTCTTCATAGATAAGTGATTTTTATATATTATTATTCACAATACTATCACTATTTTTAGTTGAGGCATTGATATTCAAATTGGAAATATTGTCCTAAAGTTTTTCTAGAGAAGTCTTAGGTTCATGTGGATCGAATTCATTGAATTTGACATGAAATGATTCTTTCTAAATTTTTGTTCTTTTATTTAATTCACTATATGATTTATTGGATTTTTAATAAATAAAGAAAATTCCTTCATCTCTTTTGAATGAAAAATTATCTAAATTATTCTTTGTATTGAGTATAAAGATCTTATAGCTAAAAATTCTAAAGTGATTAACCTTTGGTTTTCTTACATTTCAAAAATCATATGGGGATTTCTTTAAAATTGGTTTAATGAGATCCCTATTGATAATATATAATTATGTATTAATATACTCTACCCATAAGTAAATAGGTAGGCCATACTCATTATGCATGGTCTAAGAAATTTCTTAAAGAGTTATATTTCTTATTTCTATAGCACCATTCTACTAAGGAGTCTTAGGAGCATAAAATTTGTAATTTTAGCTATGTTTTGAGCATAAATATTCAAGGTATTGATTTTGAAACTCACAAACATGATCACTTATTAAGGTCTTAATAAAAATCCCACTATTATTTTTTATAAAATTTTCATATTTTAAAAAATAGGAACAAGCTTCACTTTTGTGAGATAGAAAGAATACCCAAGTGTATCTATAAAAGTAATCAAATTGAATATAAGTATAGTGTTTAAATTTTAAACTAGAAACTCCAAAGGTTCTAAATAAGTCCATGTAAACCAACTCTAGGTTTTGAGAAGTTAAAACTCCATTCTTTGGTTTGAATGATATCTTATGCTATTTTACCTATTAAGACGGGTTACATAATTTTTCAATTACGAATTATAGTTTAGGAATATCCTTAACTAATTATTTAATAGTTATATTTCTAAGTGAGTGGAGGTTGTAATTGCATATTATCCTATTCCATATCTAATACTCTTTATGAAAGGCACTTAAAAAAGAAATATTTTGAGAAAATAATGAATCTAAATAAACTACATAGACATTTTAATTTCACAAGGTAGTAAAAAATAAACAATGCTTGGAATCATAAAATTTTCAAGAATTGTACTCAAATTTAACATAATAACCATCATCACATAACTATGAGATACTAATCAGATTATATTTTAAATAGTCTATAAATAAAACTTTAGAAATTAAAATAGTACTAGAATTATAGATTTTACTGAGTCCAATTATCTTTCCTTTAGTTTTGTCACCAAAATTGAAATTTACAACATCTAATTTGATAATGTTTTTAAATATAAAGTAGTTCTCATTTATGTGTCTATAAAATCCATAGTCTAGATACCATAAGTGTTTATTGGCACTCTTCAAGTAGATTTCCTATAGAAAAATTGAACTATAAATGATTTTGGTACCCATAATTTTTTGGGTCCATAAATGTTAGTAGTAAAAGAATTAGGGATCCAAATTTGTTTAACTAGTTTACCATAAATATATTTTAGAATTTTATAAATGAAAAATTTATTAGGTATATATGAATAATAATTTTTTACAATGTTGGTAGAAATTGATCTAGGAAGAAATTTATTTTGATAACTTTTCCTCTGACCTGGATGGTAACTAATCCTAATGGTATACTTGGGTGTGGTTTGTTTACCAAGAATTATTGTAAGGGTTTATCTACCATTTATAAACCTTTAAAAATCATTTTTGAGTTTCTCATTATATATTTTGAGTTTATTTTTATCTTTTAATAACTGATCATTTTTGTCTTTCTCTATAGCAAAGTCAGATTTAAAATGAACAGATAAAGTGTGATGCTTCTTTAAAATTTTATATTTATTCTTAAGTTCATTTAATGTATCTTATATAATATTAAATTACTCAAATACATATCTACTTATCATGATTTCATAATTTTTTTAGTCTTAGAATGATTAGAAATATGAATAGGAGATACATAAATAGTATTTAGTACCTCATATGTGTTTTCCATAAAACACATGTTAGATCTATCATTATTATCTTATCTTATCTTATCGAGTTAGAGTCACAAAAAATATACTTAGAGGTGCTCCATGTGGTTTTCATATCCTTATTTGACTTTTTTTCTTTGTCCTCATATCTTTTTTTATATTTCAATTTAGGATAATCAATCTTTATGCACCATTTTATTTTTCATTCATAACAGGTCCCTTCACCTGATTGATTCTCCTTTTTTCAGTTACCTTTTTGGTCAAAGTTTTTCCCATCATTTATTTTTTTGAATAATTTATTATTATGGTATAAATTTTTGATTCTTATGGATAGGTGATCCATTTCCTCATCACTGTCTAGAGGTGATTCATCCTCACTCGAACTGTCATCTTTGATATTCTCTTTTATTTTTGATTCAGTTGTCTTAAAGGAAACTGATTTCCTTTTAGGTTCATCTTATTCTTATTTTTTCAATTCAATTTCCTACTTATATATCATTAGATTTATAATAATATCCTTTACTAGTATTTTACTTATGTCACATGATTTTCTGATGGAAACAAAAGTTCATCTCCACCTATCCGGTAAGCATCGTAGAAGCCAAATCACTTGAAATTTATCTTTGATTTTTCTTCCCAAGTACATGCATTGTGTTCAAAATATCATTGAACCTAAGGTACATATTATAAATCATCTCATCAGGTTTCATCTTGATTGTATCATACTTAATGATATAAGTTTTTAAGCACATCACTTTAACGTTGGAATTTCCTTCATGAGAAATAAAAGTTGTGTCATAGATTTCAAATGAAATAGAACAAGAAGATATTATATTAAATTATTCTTATCATAATTCACAGTATAATTCATTCATATATTTATAGTTATATTAATAATAAACCTTAGTGGCATCACTCTATTCTTCTCTATCATCTTTGGGTTTTTCATATTTTTCCTCGATTATAATTAAAATATCAAATCCCATTCTCTTTATATAGATTTTCATTTTGATCTTCCACTGAGCATAATTAGTTACATTAAAATAAAGAGGCCAGTTAGTGTCCATTACCTATGATCTATTATTATCTATAAAGATATTAATTTATAAATAATAAAAATTAAGATCTTTTGGTAAATCTAGATAATAGTTAAAAGTAAATTTAATTCCTTTGATACCAAATATTGGTTAGAGTGAAAAAATAAAGAGGGGTTGAATTTAGTTTCCATTTAAAATTTCTATTAAAAATTATTTAGAATTAAATCCCATCAATAATGGACTATTTAACTAAAATAGTCGAATTATATAATTTGATCTTTCAAAAAGATTCTTAGAAGTTCTATCACAACCCAGTTAAAACAAGTTTAAAACTATTTTAACTTTTAAAAAGGATTTAATCTTATTAAAAAACATATATAAAAAATAGATTAAAGTTAACTATCAAAGTAGTTTTTTTCTATTATAATTTTTAAAATAGATAATGGTTTTTTTAAAATGGAGAAAAAGAACCAGAAAAACACACAACAAAATAAATTTAAGAGGTTCTGTCTCAAGTTACGACCTAGTCCTCTCAACTTAGAAATCACCTTCTAAAAAGTAGTTTGTTAAAGAATAAAATCATACACAAATTGGTTTGAGTTTTATAAAAACAACATCTTATAAGGCTGTCTAGGCTATATAGAGCCTCTTCCTTAATTCTATGCGGGAGTAAGAAAATATAAACTGCATGCAGGCTATCTAGACTACATAGCCTCATCCACAACTCTACATGGGAGTACATATATAAAATAATAAGATAGAGTTTCTAAAACTATATAATATAATATATGAGTCTATGTTAAAGAATAAATAGTGTTTAATAAACACAACTTGAAATATAAGGTACAACAGAAATAGTAAAGTATAAAAAGTGTGAATATTTGATGCATCTCGGTCTGATCAGCTTCTGTTTTTCAACATTCCTTGGATTTGTCTTTGAAAGGGATCTACCAAGTTTGCATAGAAAGTTGTGGAAAATAGATTTTCATGGAATATTTAGTACTATAATATAGAATGTCAGTCTATCTCATAGGCACACACATATTTTTCACTCTTTAGTTTTCTATGACAGGCTCTACATCTGAAGGAGAGATTTTCTATAAACTAGAAAATGGAGGGTATTCATTATTTAATACTCATACTCATTGAATTATTAAATTTATTTCCTTTTTAATTAATTCTACAAAATATAGTTGTTAGAGATTTGAAAAAAATCCATTACCTAAGTGATA
This sequence comes from Viscum album, assembly GCA_963277665.1. Taxonomy (NCBI): domain Eukaryota; kingdom Viridiplantae; phylum Streptophyta; class Magnoliopsida; order Santalales; family Viscaceae; genus Viscum; species Viscum album. The sequence goes on from OY728121.1 coordinate 1,461,360,357, forward strand.
TAAGATTAGTCGTCTTCACTTAAAGCACATTTACTTTGGATCACAATCCGCTTGCATAGTTAGTTGGCATGGTAACTTGATTTAATCTTACAATCACTCGATTTATTTATGTGGTAGGTACTTTACTTCACATGGTAGCTTCAATAACTTATATGGTATGTTGAATCCTTCATGAGGTTACTTTGCTTGTTAACAAAAAAACTTCTTTCCTTCATGCGGTAGCTTCATCTCTTCACACAGTCACTTTATTATTTCATACGTTTACTTGAATGTTATTATGGTATATAGTTGTTCTTACCATAGGTACTTTTTTATTGTAGTAGGTACATTTTCCTTGTAGTCACTACAATACAAACACATGATTAGTACAATACTTAGAGAAATTTTACTCAACTGTTGCATGGTAACTTGGTTGTTCAGATTGTAGGTTGATCTTGAACATGTGGTAGGTTTAGTATACATGAAATCACTTGAACTTAAGTGTATATTCACTTCATGACTTTGAATTTTTTTGATCTGACACATGGTCAGTTCATTGTACATGTGGTCAGTTAGATTATAACATGTAATAGGTTTCATATGGTCACTTGACCTTCATGGCCGATTCAACTTCATCACATGGTAAATACATTACACATGCAGTATGTAGTAATAGTAGGCTCAAGACTTATCCAATTTTATAATATTGGTTATAAAATAGTTAACTATCATAAAAAATAAAATTCATTAGAAACATAATAAACATGATTTGAGATCATTAAAATAAGGAGTTACTGGACTAAACCAATATAAAGTACCAATAAGTACAAGTAGATATATCAATTAGTTATTATTATTATGCATGATTGGTGAAGGTACAAGTTGTGTTCCACTCAATGTTAGAGATAGAGATCAAATATTATGTCACTTAATCATTTATGCCTAAGAACTATTTTATATTGTTTATATTCACTCAAAATTTTTATTTATGTTTCATTAAATGCATTCAATTTATATAGTAAAAGTTTTATTACTTATATTATTTTATCTCTAATGGGTAAATTTCTTCCCAACTGAACTTCAAGACCCGTGACCCATGATGCTAGTTTCTAGCCACCGAGGATCAGGGGGGAGTTCCTAGGGTCATGTGGCCACCTGATACAAGTACCTTTTTGGTGATTCAGATCACAATCATTGAATAAATGTTGTTTATTTTATGATATTTAGTAAAAACACTATAATTTTATTATATTTTATGACAACATGGTTGTATATTGTTTATGAAACATGTTTATGAAACTTGATTTCAAATAAATCCAAAATAGGAGTATCTATTGTTTATGAAATGAATCATAGGGTATATCCAAGATTCTTAGGATTATGGATTTGTATATGGTATAAGAAAATAGGAATATTTAGTGGCATATTAAGATATGGATTATGTTGGAGATCTTATAGATATAAAATCCATAAGTAGAGGATAATTATTCCTTGAAAATAAGTGTATTACTTAAATCAAAAATAAATAATAAAACAATTCATTTAATATAGCTAAAGTGAAGTATATCTTAGTGAAAAAGGTGTATACCCAATTGATTTGGATGAAGAAATAGTTGAAGGATATTAAAAAAACTAAATATACCTATAATTATATAATGTGACAACAAAAGTGAAATTATGCTCATGAAAAATCAATTACAACATTCATGTATAAAATATATTGAAATTAAGTATCATTTTATTAAATTAAAGGAGGATCATTGTGCAGTCAAAGTTGATCACATTGGAAGAAATCAATAAGTGTTGAATATTTTCACAAAAATCTTGGCTATATAGGCATTTTAGAAACATCGGTTGAAACTCAGTGTTCAAAAAACTCCTAAATCTTAAGGAGGTTTGACATATTCCCTCTCCCCATATGTAATTATTGTTTAACATGCCTACTAATTTATGAATGGTCTCATAATATTTGGGTTTATTGTCAAAGTGGAAAAAATTAGAGGCCATAGAAATCATTTTAGAATGAGTGCAATAAGTGTTAACAGAGCATAATTATACTCTCATGTAAAGGTAGGGTTATTTTAGTACAAAAATAAGGGGGATGTAACCCATGAGTATTATAATGTAAACAAGTGATGAAGATAATGGGATTAAATTCATCATGGTGGTCTAAAGAGTCAAAGTTTAATCGTAAGAATAGAAAATTTTTTATAACACTTATTTACTACATGAAGTATGAATCATATAGAGTTAATGTGATATATGAGAATTTATATCACTATTTATATTTATACAAGAGAATTATGATTATTAATGAAATATTTTGAAATTTTGTGTATTCTTGGAACTGAATTAGGATTACTAATAAACCCAAAGGAGAAGAATTTTGGAATCGTGATTGATCATGAGAATATAATGATGATGTGCAATCAAAAGTGTCTGTGTTTTCTAAAAATTGGGGATTAAGGATTATATATGACCCTGGTAAAGAAGTTTGAAAGGATTTTGTGGTTCATCTGGTTAATTTTAGAGGTGTTCTTGATAAATATAGGCAAACCACATTATAGTAAAAATCAAGGTAAAGGTTGTGGTATTTGAAAAAAATTAAAGAAGAAAATGAGAACCTATTAGATACCATAAGGATAAACTATGTCATGGTTTACTTTAGTACATCATGGATTTCAAACCTATGTCATAGTTCATTAATTTTTTAGAGAATTTTATTTGGAAAAATCACCGGTCAACACAAGATGACTAAACCTTGTCATGGTTTCAAGAAAATGAGTAATGTGCTTGTTTTACATGGAAGTGGATACATGGATTGAAAATGTCATTGTACTGATCATGGTTGTTATCAATGTTTTAAAAAATTATAATATTGGATAAAGCACATCAGTGGTTCAATTTTTTGTTGGTTATCTATAAAAAATGCTATGTAGAGGAATTATTTGCATTTTTTAAAATATTTTTTAGAAAAACAAGAAAAGTGATCATGGATATGAGAAAAGTGTTGTTATTTTTAGGAGTGGAAATAACTATAACTTTCCTAACATAAACCATGTTATAGAAAGGGTGAAACCATGATGCAGTGTGGGTGTGATTTTAAATTCAAGATATGTAAAATGAATGATTTTTAGAGATTTAAATATATGAAGAGTATTGTTTCAATATCCAAATAATTGAAGAAACCATGTCATGGTGAGTGAATCCATGTTGTGTTTTATCACGTTCTACAGATTTTATAGATTTTGATATATTTTTAAATTTGGAAAGTTGTGATATTTTATGGGATTATTGACTTAGCCACAATGAATATTTAAAAGACCATTAAGGATGTGACATCTGACACATCTAGAGACATATTTTAAATGAATATATTTTGTGTGAGTAAAAGGATAAATTGAAAAACATGAAAAAAAAAAGAACAAATCCCACAAAAAAATAGAGGAGATTGTACATCTATAATTGGAATATTTATTGTTTTGTGAGGCTTATGAAATGAATGAGATTGAATATTGAAACTCATTTATGAAGTATAAGATGATAAATAATAAATATAGAATGGTGATTTGATTATTCTTTGAAACTTTCAATGTAAATGGACTACGATTCATATTATTACTCTCCTTGTTTTGAATAAGTGACCAGAGTGATAAGTTGAGGTTGTGAGACTTGGTTTTGGTAGCGAGTCATTCCTAAACATTGTAAACACACAACTGTGGGTTAGTAAATTCTTAGTACGTTGATAAATTTTTGGTGCATTCTCCTTAGATGTATATTGTACAAGTGAACTAAGTAAAAATAATTGTACACTTGTGTTTTATTTTTATATTTGGATATCATGAATGTTTGGTTTGAATTTGATAGTTCAAGTGTTTTTTATAATATGAGAATAAGACCAGTTCGTTGTAGAATATAAACAGCCTAATTTTCCTACCTCTTAGGGTTCTCGGGGATTTGTGGTTGTAAAAAATGTATTTAATTAAATTAAAGGAATTAAAATTAAATTTAGTTGAGTTAAATATAAAGTTATTAATAAAATACCCACTATAAGGATTTTTATACCCAATAAATGAGATTGAATATCGCCAATGACACCTCTATACTCCAAGAAACCATGATTGTTTCTAACTCCTAAGTTTCTACTTGAACATTACTATGTTTCTATAGAAAATACCCAAACCAAAAGGTCTTACACCATAATATTTTATCACTATGATCAACAAAACACACATGATGCTCAATAAAGGATGAATTATCCTCAAATACCACTTCATCATAATAAACCACAATTGATAGGTCTGACTAATATTTCTATAATCATGATATAAGAAATTTATCATACATTCTGATAAACCAAGGAGGTAAAACCTACCAATACATGAGCTCCCTAATCTAATCAAGTATCTTAGAATTACCTATAAAACTTGTTTCCAATTACTCTATTTTCTCAACCCCTTATGGAAGAATCAAGGTGAATCCCAAAGTAATACATGATTCCCCACACAAGGATCATAAGGTCATTATATCCTATCCATATAGGATTTATTCTTACTACAAGTCATATCTAACCTCTTCCTAATCGAGTAAACCTGATATATAGTCTCTTTCCCAATGATATACCCCAGAATAAGAAACTCACCATCCTCCATTCATCATAAGGGTAATCGATAAAGTCTTCCATGGAAATCCTCAAATGGTTCTATATGAATTGATTCTTGGTACTGTTTATATACATAAACACTACCAAATCCAAATAATACTCCCATGTATCAACAAAATAAATAATGAAAGAACACAACATACCCACATAAATATAGACATTTTGCTTAGATTGTATATCAGTTCAAGGATGATGCATAGTAATCAACTTCTCTTGAGTACTCAAATCCCACTCCAATGCCTACCAAAATTGAAAAATAAATCTTGCATCCCTATTGAACATGATACTACAAGGCACCCTATGAATCTTGATAATCTCACACATATATAAATTCCCCAACTCATCAACCAATCATGTCTCTTATATCAGTAATAAATGAGCAACTTTAATCATCTGATCAACTTTAACCCATACTATATCTCTTCTTTTCAAAGATCACAATAGTCTCATCTTGAAATTCATTATAATATCATCCCATTTCTATATTTTTATAGGTAAGAAATGAAACACACTCGATGAACTTTGATTCTCTTCCTTTACCCATGGATAATCAAGGAATATAAGAAAAGGGAAAACATATCTCTCTTCATCCCTAGTCACCAAAAATGTTATCAAATACCATGATATATCTTGGTTAAATAATGGTGAACAACCCAATGAGAGAAATGAAAATTATACATAACATCTTCTAAAATATGTGATAAAACCAAAAACCATCTATATATATACAAGATGGAATCATCACTCAAGGTCCACCTAGGTACCTAATCCCCACCATATACATTTACATGAATTACCTAACACTCAGATTCTAAACTCTAGATCCCTTATACCCATTCCATAATTGATAAAGTAATTGTAAAAGGTGTTAACACATCACTTATTTCTCCTTTGAAACTTTCATAGGTAACATTGATAAGTGAATTATGAATAACTATTCATCTTTATATTCTTAAAACACATATAACTAAGATTTACTACAGTGATCACTAGTCACAACATCCACCTTAATTGGAGTATACAATATCTTGATGTTAAATTAACTTAGATAACCTACCCAAATTCTTTGAAATTGGTTAATACCCCAATAAGAAAAGTTATATTTTAATTATTATAGTTGGTGTAAACCATATCTCTCTCTCCAAATAAATAGTATTTCCAAAACTTCAGAACATACACCACCACCACCAACTTAAGATCACTTGTTAGATAAATACTATCATGAGGCCTAAGATTCCATGAGCTATAAGTTGAAATACACACTTATTGTGTTATCATTAAACCCAACTCCACCCTAAAATCATCACAATATAAATCACAATTCTTACTTGGAATGGGTAAAACAAGAATGGGTGTTGATGTTAGTTTCCTTTTCAATTTTTTAAATATGATATCAAATCAATCATCCTATATAAATTTCACCCTTTCCCTAGAAAAATCTATCATCAAAACTTAGTAATGGGGGAAATATTGAATAAAACACCAATAATATCCCATAATTCCAAAAAATACATATCTCAAAAGTATTATAGGTTACTCCCCAATACATCATTACCATTACTTTTTCAGGATCCATCAATGTCTCAAATTTTGATGCCACATTCCCAATAAATTTCACCTATATAACCCAAAAGTGGAATTTTAACATTTTGACATAAATTCTTTGTTTCTATAATGTCTCTAAGATAATAGGAATATGTATACCATGCTCCTCATGTAATCATGAATATATTAAAATATCATCAATAAGTGTAATCACAAATGCTTCTAGATGAGGATGAAAAATATTATTTATTAGAGTCATAAAAATAATTTTAGTTTTCATTAAATCAAAAAACATCACCAAAAATCTCAAAATACCCATATCAACTCATGAATTCTATATTTATTACATCCATGGCTTGCACCCTGAGATGATGATAACCTAACCAAATATTAATCTTATAATACCAATGAACCCCCTCAACTGATCAAATAGATCATAAATATGAGGCAATAGATGTTAGTTTTTAATTATAACCAAATTAATCTTCTGATAATCTATAAACAACCTCAAAATCCCATTAACCACATTAGCAGAAAACACTAGAGTTCCCCAGGGAGAAATAATCTACTAAATAAACCCTTTCAACTCAAGATCCTCCAACTATATCTTCAACTTTCACAACTAATCTAGATCCATTTGATATATATAAATAAAAATAGGATCAATATTAAGTACTAATATTATTATTTATTCCACCACTCTCTCAGAATTAAAACATGATAAATATTATGGAAACATATCATAAAAATGATTAACTCGATGGAAAATGGAACTAATATCCATCTTAATTGAACCAATAAATACTCCTTCCATTTTATATGTAACTTTCCTCAGATTCCATGGTTCAAAACTATTTTTACTATTTTAATACCCCATTTATCCTTTAAAGTAAAATAAAAATCATTAACATGAATAAAAGACACCCGTCTCCAGTAATAGTTAATCCGAGCCTAAAAACACATCTACTAATCAATCCCCAAAATAACATTCAAGGTCAATATCTATACGATATAGAAACCCTAAATATATCCATTCAAATTGATTCAAATTAAATAAGATATAATTATTCTAGTTGGACTTGTCTACTTTCCCAATGGAGTATCACCATCCATTATCCCAAATTACAAATCCTCATTTAAATCATAAATAATTTGAGTAGTAATAAAAGAATGGGATACTCCTTGATAAAAAAATACAAATAAAATTTTAAAAAATTCACACCTTATACTATCAAAGATAACTCACTAACATATGTTGTCACCTAATCTATAATAAACAACTGACCAAAACCTACTCCGTAGTCTTGACCCAGTCACCTGACTACCCAGAGTCACATCACCTTACTGAGGCTGACACTATAAACATCTTCCACCACCCTGACTAGATATCCAATAAGATATCCAATTACTAATCTACCAATCCCCTCTAATTCAAGTATGATATAACTTAATTATATTAAAACCTTTTACACTAGTCCTATGAACACTCTGGGATTTTTTTTGAAAATGACCTAACTTACAATAAGATATACACTTAATAGACTAACTATGTTAAAAAAATTAAGTATATACTACAAAATTCAGTAATAAAAATATAAAATAGACCATACCAAATAATAGAGAGATAAAAAATCCTTTATCTAGATCCTTGATATCTCACTCTCTTATAAATAATAATAAAAGTTTCCGTTTTTACCACACATAGATCCTCCGAAACTCATAACTACCCTATACCTAATCCCAAATGCTAGTTTCCTATGAGTGATTTATTTAACAAATTAGTATAGGTTGGTAAAAAATTAAATATAACTTAAGCTTGAAGCTTTAAATACTAATTATACTCAAACCTCTAATACTTTGAATAATCATCACCTCCCATGCATGAATTAAAGAAAAAATATTGGTGAATTTAGTCATAAATTTCAGAACTATAATATATCTCAATTTTAATTACATAAAATGCTTCCCTTGATCCATACTCAAAATATCAGGATAAAAATAATCATAAAACAACACATCTAATGCATCCCAATTGATCTCCTCATTTTTTTGTCTTTATAAGAATATCCCACGATCACCCTCTAACCCTACAAGCATAAACATGGCCAGGTTCACTTTCCTACTCTCAAAGAATTAATTAGTTTTAATATTCTGGTAATACTATCTATCCATAACTTATTTATTTTTAGCTTGTTATATCCTTTAAAAGTAGGAGGATGTAGTACTTCAAAGTTTTAGGAAATATATTCCACTTACTTCTCTTACCTTCTCATTATTCTTCTTTCCAAAATTTGAATCACATAAAGAAAACTTCTCAATATCTGAATATTCACAAGTGATTCCACAAAATCTAATATAGAAGGATCATACTCTACTTCCCCTCTAGATGATCTTCCATGAGTATCTCATAATTAACCACATCATCATTGTAATACCCGAGACTTTTATGTTATATAAATCATCAAAGGAATATTTTTCTACACAACACTTGCTTGGCTTGCTTTACATGCAATCACGACCTTCCTCGATAGCTTGCGTTATACGCAATACCGAGTTTCACTAAGCAGCGATATGCTATTAAAATATTATTTAAAATAGCCGTTATGAATATTAATAACCACTTTTTGAAATTTTATCTTTCAAAATGGACTTCATTCTTGGATTCGGAATACCGAAATTAGCCTAGGGTGAAATTTTGGTATTTTTCTGAAAACTTTCAATTTTTGATGAATAGTGAAACCACTAAGTGGTAGGTTAAAAACTGAATTTTGCATAAAACTTAATTTTACCGCTTCTGTGAATGGAATTTCGAAAATCCGACAGACACGGTTGATATCAGTAAGTAAAATGTGGTTTAATGAGATAAAAATATTTTTTTTGGTGAATAGTAACTTTTTACTTTTCTTTACCGCGGTTAATAGTAAATAGAGTAACTAAGGGTAAATATGATATTACTATTACCCTAACACATGTCATAATTCTATTGGATAAGTGTAATTCGACCAAAAACAACCTTATTAATATAATATGACCATTTAGGTCCACTTGGATTAGATTATGACATTTAATATTATTTTATTTAATGAATAGTTAAAATAGTTAAAATCAAAGTTTAATAACTAAAACATTTTTAATATGGGTTTATACATAAGATAAATTCGATTATAAATATTCATTATAAAGCTAAAAATATTTCCTACATAATGATATTTTATTTATAATTTTTAGACTTTAAATAAATTAATTTATTTATGACACAACGATGATGCAGTAATTACCCTTTTAAGGAAATGTTAACATAATTGATGTTATAAATGCCCAAATAAATGTAATTTGAGACTTTTTATGAATTAAAATAATTTTATTGGTTACTATGATATATTATTGTTGATTTAATCAACTTTGTTCGAACATATAATTCTGTTATGACTTTCACAAAAATCATATATCAAATAGTGACAAAATTGACACAAAATAGTTTTTAAATAAAATATTATATTATTAATTGTTATTTTATTCCTAAAAATCTAAGGTTCGGCCAAATGACTTAGATAAGGATATATATATTAATAATAAACAACTTGGGGTTCGTTTGGCATGTTATAGTAAGTTTATTAACCATATAGTGTAAGAAAACAAAAAGACACGGTAAAAGTTAAATTATTTAACTTAGAGTTAAATCTAATTGATAAGGTTAAAATAATAACCTAAACTTGTCTAAATCCTATTGGTTGATAGGATTTCGACCCATCCCCACTTTACCTTCGAAATAAGACCCTTTGGAACCATTATAAACCGATTTTGACTTTAATATAAGATAATATTTTGAGATTTTCCTAAGATGCCCCTCTCCTCCCTTATAAAAGGGCACCTCCTCCCCCTCCTCCTAACACCAATTTGAGCACTCAAGCTCGGCCAACCCCTGCAAAAATCCCTTCTCCACTTCCCTAGAATAATACTAGAGGTCCTGGTCTTCTTCAAAGACCAATATTAGTTCCCTAAGTGGAGGATTCAAAGAGGCGTTTCAAAGAAGAGGTAATATCCATTACCGATCTTTTCAATTTCTTTCTTCTTAAACTTCTTCTTCTTTAGTTGTTTCATGATAAAGTAATAACATCAGTATTACTTAAATACTGATATGTTATTATAAATATGAAACAACCCTAATTCACCTTCTATCCATCCTACGGAAAAATGAAATCACCGCGTGTGCGTACGTACGGAATACCGTCTCCACGCCGTGGTGTAATCTATTTTCCACCATCAACTTACAAGGATGGGTATAATGGTGTAATGAGTAACTATATATGATTATTATTGATACTTAAATAGTATAAATACACTTAAATACAATTCCACGATCATGGGAACAATATCATCGCTCGTGCGTACGTACGGAATACCGTCTCCACGATGTGATGCGACTTGTTCTACATGATCATCATTACATAGTAATTATATAAATGAATTGAATGAATAAATATGATATATGTTACACTAATACCATTCTGGATATAAGGTATCTATAACCTTAAAATAAGAATAAGAATTTATTCGGCAAAACACGCATAAGAACAAAAGGCAATAAAGACCCGAGTAATAAGTAACAATGAAATATTACTAATAAGAAGCTAAGAATATGACCATATATGATATCATATAAATATGTATGATTCTGGAATAAGTCAATAACATTATTTAAACCATTATACAGGAGCTTCGGACACGTACAAAGCAAATCGGACATAAGGTAAGGGAAATATCACAATCTCATTTTTATCCGAGATTGTTTATACTTTGGTATTTACTGGAGTGTATTTTATCATCCACATCCATGTTTACTAAATATTTAATATTATTTACATCCACCTACAATTGTTTAAATCCAATTTTATGCTTTGGTGAGTTTTTAGTAAAGGATATGAAAGGAATCTTTTGTCGTTTTTCGTACGAGGTACTTTTTGACTTTTCCAACAAAAGTACGAAGAATATTTTTTTAACTTATACGACAAGAATGGATTTTTAAAACATTATTTCCAAGAATATTCCTTTATAAGTTTTCAAGTTTATTTTTAATCAACTTATTTTAGTTTATAATTGTACGAAATGTTAAGAAAAGAAAAGTGTTTTTGAAGTAGAAAGGATATTTTCCTCAAGAATGGAGTTCAAATGTTTTATCAAAATTATTTTCCATATAAGATAATATAGGGTTATGTTTTTATCCCTATTATTACATTGATTTGATTATGTTGTGAGGGAATTATTTTTATGAAGTCATTTACCTTATATGATTTGTTTTATGATGTCATGATGTTTCAAGAATCCCATTTTTGTTACATGTGTTATGCGATGATGTATGATTTATGATTATGTGGCACACATAAGAAAGTATTCATTATAATATGGGTGGGACCTATATCTCCCTCCAATGCATTGGGTAAAGATTTATATCTCATGAGATAGACATGGCTGGAACGGAAGGTTATTTCGGTTCAGTGATACAGGACTGAAACGAGGAGTGAACTCGGTTCAAAAATGGACTTTGTCCGCTAAGATAGTCTTGGAAATGAGTCATGACTAACAAGAAATGATTTTCCATGATTATGTGTGCATTCCACAAAGTTTCAAGTTTTATGTTATGATTATGGGGATCTCATTTTCACTTCTACGATTTATTCCATGTTAAGATATTATGATCTCTTTTGCAGGTTATGATTTTCAAAAAGATATGATATGATTTTTATTTCCTTTATTTGCCCTTGCTGAGCATTTGAGCTCACCCTTGTTTGTATGTTTTCTTTTCCCCAGGTCAGGAAGAAGGTTATTAAGTAGGATATGCCAAAAAGGGACCCTAGATATGATGAAATAAGTGGGAGGCAAAGTTGATGCTTTATGAACCAGTTGTTTATGTTTCCCAGTTTCTAAAGACACTATACCTATACGGACCTTTGTGGTTTTGTCATATGTTGTAATAAGTGTGCTTCAATTTTGAAGGATTAACAATGTATGTAAAGTATGGGTCGTTATAGTTGGTATCAGAGGAAAGGTATAGTCAACCTTTGGAAACTAGGATGTGAAAGCCTTAGTAAGAACCCTAAGGATAAGTATAAGAATAGAACACAATATTAGTATTTTAGAAATGGCCATGAATAACCTAGGATAAGACATTAAGTGTGAAAATTTTATTCTTGAATTATGTGGTTTTCCTATTATAATTAGTGTTGCTCACACTATTCTTCTTGGTTTTAGTCAATGGATGGAACCCAAAGGAACCGTGTTAATGCGGAATGCGATGGGAAATGCAATGATTGTCCCCTTGAGCAACCAAACGATATGGGAGCTAGAATGAAAAATCTTGTATCCATGCTCACACAACTTTCTCAAGCTATGAATCATGCAGGACTTCCAAACGAGCAAAGGAAGGAGCAACATTCTGTTGAATCCTTCATGAGGCAGCGTCCACCTTCTTTCAGCGGGTCTACTGATCCATTAGTTGCTGAACAATGGATTAGTACTACTGAAAAGACATTTTCAGTTCTTCAATGTTCTGAACATGATAAAGTCATCCTAGCAGTGTATCGTTTGGAAGGAGATGCTGATCAATGGTGGAATCTTATTAAGAATACGAGGCAAAGGGATGAAATTGAGTCCATGGAATGGGACGAGTTCAAGAACTTATTTTTCAATAAGTACTTACCTCATATTCTCTGAAAAAAGATGGAGAAAGAGTTTCTTGAACTGAAGCAAAGGGATGATGAATCTGTTGGTACCTATGAAGAAAATTTTACAAGACTTGCAAGGTACGCTTCTGGTATTATTATCCAACCTGAGAGTAAGATCGATCGATTCTTTAGTGGCTTAAAACCAAGTCTTCAAAGGGCGTTAGCCATAAGGGACTTCAATAGCTACGAGGAAATCGTTCGATGTGCTCTCAAAGTCGAGATAAGGATTGGAGTAACCCATCAGTCATATGGGTTTGATAAGAAGAGGAAAATGGAATTCAAATGAAAATCTAAAGAGCACACTGAAAAGAAGATGAGCTTTCCCTTATGCTCAAAGTGTGGAAAGAAACATAGAGGGAGTTGTCTTAAAGGGACAAGTAAATGTTTCAAATGTGGAAAGGAAGGTCATCGGGAATTTGAATGCCGCGATAATGGGAAGAAGATTTCTAATGATGCAAATAAATGAAGGGATACACAGAATGAACCTACTACACTTCAATGTTTCAAGTGCAAGGAGATGGGGCATTATGCCAATCAATTCCCAAATCCAAGGGTTGATGATGATGGTCGACGTCAACAAACTCTTAAGGCTAAAGACAAAGGAAAGTCACATGCAATTTCTATCAGCGATGTGGAGTACGATAACGAAGTGGTGAAAGGTACACTTACCATCCACTCTAAAGTAGCAAATGTTTTATTTGATTCTGGATCCACCCAATCTTTTATTTCTGAAGAATTTTCCAAGGGTATCACCGTATTACCTCAACAATTAGATTTTGAGTTAGCTGTGACAACACCTAATGGCACATCAATCGCATCAAAAGTTTATAATTCTTCTCCGATCGAAGTTTGTGGGAAAGTGCTTCCTGCAAATCTGGTGATCCTTCCTATAGTGGAATTCGATGTGATTCTTGGAATGGATTGGCTTTCTTTATACGGAGCTCATATCAATTTCCAAAGAAGGGAAGTCACATTTCATATTCCAGATCAATCTATGATCGTCTATCAATGCAAGGATGAACATAACCTTCCAGTGGAAATTTCTTCCATTTTATGGGCATTGATTCCACTAAATGAAGGTTATTTATCTCAAATGGTTGGTGAGAAACTCACGATTAAGAATATACCCATCGTACGGGAGTTTGATGATGTCTTTCCGGAGGAATTACCGGGTCTTCCACCAAATCATGAAGTTGAGTTTTCAATAGAACTCGTACCGGGTGCTTTGCCTATTTCAAAGACACCTTATAGAATGACCCCAATTGAGTTGCAGGAATTGAAGAAGCAACTCCAAGAGAATCTTGATAAGGGATTCATATGCCCTAGTGCGTCACCTTGGGGAGCGCCTGTTCTATTTGTTAAGAAGAAAGATGGATCAATGAGACTCTGCATTGATTATCGAGAACTTAACAAGATCACTATCAAGAACAAATATCCTCTCCCACGCATTGATGACTTATTTGACCAACTACGCGGAGCTCAATACTTTTCCAAGATTGATCTTTGTTCAGGGTATCATCAATTAAGGGTCAAAAGGGAGGATATACCAAAGACGGCTTTCCGTACAAGGTATGGACACTATGAATTTATAGTGATGCCATTTGGTCTTACTAATGCCCCTGCTATCTTCATGGATCTAATGAATAGAGTCTTTAGAGACTATCTTGATCAATTTGTGGTAGTCTTTATAGATGATATTCTTGTCTATTCAAAGAGCAAGGAAGAGCATGAAGATCACTTGAGAATTATATTGAAGACCCTGAGAAAGGAGAAGCTTTATGCCAAATTTACCAAGTGTGAATTTTGGCTTCAAAAAGTTTCATTTTTGGGTCACATAATCTCAAAAGAGGGGATATCTGTGGATCCAGAAAAAACAGAGGTTATCGAAAGATGGTCGAGACCAACAACAGTAACTGAGATCCAAAGTTTTCTTGGTTTGGCTGGATATTATCGACGTTTTGTAAAAGATTTTTCACGATTATCTAATCCACTCACCAAGTTGACTCGGAAATGAGTTAAGTTTGTTTGGACAGAGGAATGTGAAGAGAATTTCAAGGAGTTGAAAAGAAGGTTATCCAGTGCACCTGTGCTCACACTGCCTTGTAGTGGAGAAAGGTTTGTGATCTACAGTGATGAATCCAACAAGGTATTGGGGTGTGTTCTTATGCAAAATGATATGGTGATAGCTTATGCCTCATGACAGTTGAAAATCCATGAGCAAAATTACCCAACTCATGATTTGGAGTTAGCTGCAGTAATCTTTGCATTAAAGATTTGGAGGCATTACCTTTATGGTGAAAGGTGTGATATTTATACTGATCATAAAAGTTTAAAGTATATTTTCACACAAAAGGAGCTGAATATGCGTCAAAGAAGATGGCTGGAGCTGATTAAGGATTATGACTACTCAATCCATTACCACCCTGGGAAAGAAAACAAGGTGGCAGATGCATTAAGTCGACAGGACCATGCTAGTTTATCCATGATGAGGATCAAAAAAGATCCAATATTTATGGATTTACAAAGGATGGATCTTGGAATTATAATAAAAGGGGAAAATCTTATCTTTCTCAAATGAATGTTCAACCATCTATACATGTGAAGATTAAAGAGGCACAGAAAGAAGATGTCGAGTTACAAAAGAAGGTGAGAAATGTTCCTGAATTCAACCTTGATTGTGATGGGATAATAAAGTTCAGGAATCGGGTTTGTGTTCCTCCCATCCCCGAATTAAAGAAGGAGATGCTGGATGAGGCTCATAGTTCTTCATTCTCTATTCATCGTGGAAGCACGAAGATGTATAGGGACCTGAAAGAGTACTTCTGGTGGGATGGCATGAAAAGAGATGTTACTGAATATGTCTCTCGATGCTTGGTTTGTCAGCAAGTTAAAGCTGAGAGACAGAAGTCTAAGGGGATGTTACAACCATTACCCATACCCGAATGGAAATGGGAAAACATCACTATGGACTTTGTCACAGGACTTCCTAAAACATCCAAAGGCAATAATGCTATCTGGGTCATAATTGATCGTCTTACAAAGTCTGCACACTTCATTGATATTAGAGAGTATTTCTCTCTAGATCAGCTTTCCAGGATATATGTAAAGGAAGTGGTAAGATTTCATGGAGTACCACTTTCTATTATATCTGATCGGGATCCGAGATTTACCTCAATGTTCTGGCGAATTCTTCAGCATACTCTGGATACAGAGTTGAGTTTCAGCACTGCTTATCATCCTCAGACAGACAGTCAGTCTGAGAGAACAATTCAAACCCTAGAAGATATGTTGAGAGCTTGCTCTATGGATTTAAAAGGAGGTTGGGATCAACACCTACCTTTGGTGGAATTTTCTTATAATAATAGCTTTCACTCCAGTATTCAGATGGCTCCTTATGAAGTTCTCTATGGAAAGAAATGAAGGACTCCAACTTGCTGGGATGAAGTTGGGGAAAGAAAGCTATTAGGACCTGATCTCGTTGATGAAATGGCAGAAAAGGTCAGATCTATTCAACAACACATAAGAGCAGCTCAGAGTCGACAGAAAAGTTATGCCGACAATCGAAGAAAAGACCTAGAGTTTGAAGTGGGTGAAAAAGTGTTCTTACGAATATCTCCCTGGAAGAGGGTTATGAGATTTGTAAAGAAGGGGAAGTTGATCCCTCGATATATCGGTCCTTTCGAAATACTGGATCGTGTTGGAAAGGTAGCTTACCGATTGGCTCTTCCACCGAATCTCTCTCAAGTTCACGATGTGTTCCATGTATCTCTCCTAAGAAAGTACATACCTGATCCTTCACATGTACTCAGCTCAGAAGTTGTACCACTGGAGCAAGATCTTTCTTATGAAGAACAACCGATAGAGATTCTGGATCGTAGTGAAAAATTCCTACGAAACAAGACCACTCGATTGGTGAAAGTTTTATGGAGGAACCACCAACTTGAAGAAGCTACATGCGAGCTTGAGGATATGATGAGGGAGAAGTATCCTCATCTGTTTGTTACAAAGTGACGAATTTCAAGGGCGAAATTCTTTTTAAGGGGGGTAGAATGTAACACCCGAGACTTTTATGTTATATAAATCATCAAAGGAATCTTTTTCTACCCAACACTTGCTTGGCTTGCTTTACACGCAATCGCGACCTTCCTCGATAGCTTGCGTTATACGCAATATCGAGTTTCACTAAGCGGCGATATGCTATTAAAATATTATTTAAAATAGCCGTTATGAATAGTAATAACCACTTTTTGAAATTTTATCTTTCAAAATGGACTTCATTCTTGGATTCGGAATACCGAAATTATCCTAGGGTGAAATTTTGGTATTTTTCTGAAAACTTTCAATTTTTGATGAATAGTGAAACAACTAAGTGGTAGGTTAAAAACTGAATTTTGCATGAAACTTAATTTTACCGCTTCTATGAATGGAATTTAGAAAATCCGACAGACACGGTTGATATCAGTAAGTAAAATGTGGTTCAATGAGATAAAAATAATTTTTTTGGTGAATAGTAACTTTTTACTTTTTTTTACCGCGGTTAATAGTAAATAGGGTAACTAAGGGTAAATATGATATTACTATTACCCTAACACATATCCTAATTCTATTGGATAAGTGTAATTCTACCAAAAACAACCTTATGAATATAATATGACCATTTAGGTCCACTTGGATTAGATTATGACATTTAATATTATTTTATTTAATGAATAGTTAAAATAGTTAAAATCAAAGTTTAATAACTAAAACATTTTTAATATGGGTTTATACATAAGATAAATTCTATTATAAATATTCATTAGAAAGCTAAAAATATTTCCTACATAATGATATTTTATTTATAATTTTTAGACTTTAAATAAATTAATTTATTTATGACATAACGATGATGCAGTAATTACCCTTTTAAGGAAATGTTAACATAATTGATGTTATAAATGCCCAAATAAATGTAATTTGAGACTTTTTATGAATTAAAATAATTTTATAGGTTACTATGATATATTAGTGTTGATTTAATCAACTTTTTTTGAACATATAAATCTGTTATGACTTTCACAAAAATCATATATCAAATAGTGACAAAATTGACACAAAATAGTTTTTAAATAAAATATTATATTATTAATTGTTATTTTATTCCTAAAAATCTAAGGTTCGGCCAAATGACTTAGATAAGGATATATATATTAATAATAAACAACTTGGGGTTCGTTTGGCATGTTATAGTAAGTGTATTAACCATATAGTGTAAGAAAACAAAAAGACACGGTAAAAGTTAAATTATTTAACTTAGAGTTAAATCTAATTGATACGGTTAAAATAATAACCTAAACTTGTCTAAATCCTATTGGTTGATAGGATTTCGACCCATCCCCACTTTACCTTCGAAATAAGACCCTTTGGAACCATTATAAACCGATTTGGACTTTAATATAAAATAATATTTTGAGATATTCCTAAGATGCCCCTCTCGTCCCTTATAAAAGGGCACCTCCTCCCCCTCCTCCCCACACCAATTTGAGCACTCAAGCTCTGCCAACCCCTGCCAAAATCCCTTCTCCACTTCCCTAGAATAATCCTAGAGGTCCTGGTCTTCTTCAAAGACCAATATTAGTTCCCTAAGTGGAGGATTCAAAGAGGCGTTTCAAAGAAGAGGTAATATCCATTACCGATCTTTTCAATTTATTTCTTCTTCAACTTATTATTATTTAGTTGTTTCATGATAAAGTAATAACATCAGTATTACTTACATACTGATATGTTATTATAAATATGAAACAACCCTAATTCACCTTCTATCCATCCTACGGAAAAATGAAATCACCGCGTGTGCGTACGTACGGAATACCGTCTCCACGCCGTGGTGTAATCTATTTTCCACCATCACCTTACAAGGATGGGTATAATGGTGTAATGAGTAACTATATATGATTATTATTGATACTTAAATAGTATAAATACACTTAAATACAATTCCACAATCATGGGAACAATATCATCGCTCGTGCGTACGTACGGAATACCGTCTCCACGATGTGATGCGACTTGTTCTACATGATCATCATTACATAGTAATTATATAAATGAATTGAATGAATAAATATGATATATGTTACACTAATACCATTATGTATATAAGGTATCTATAACCTTAAAATAAGAATAAGAATTTATTTGGCAAAACACGCATAAGAACAAAAGGCAATAAAGACCCGAGTAACAAGTAACAATGAAATATTACTAATAAGAAGCTAAGAATATGACCATATATGATATCATATCAATATGTATGATTCTGGAATAAGTCAATAACATTATTTAAACCATTATACAGGAGCTTCGGACACGTACAAAGCAAATCGGACCTAAGGTAAGGGAAATATCACAATCTCATTTTTATCCGAGATTGTTTATACTTTGGTATTTACTGGGGTGTATTTTATCATACACATCCATGTTTACTCAATATGTAATATTATATCCATCCACCTAAAATTTTTTAAATCCAATTTTACGCTTCGGTGAGTTTTTATTAAAGGATATGAAAGGAATCTTTTGTCGTTTTTCGTACGAGGTACTTTTTGACTTTTCCGACAAAAGTACGAAGAATGTTTTTTTAACTTATACGGCAAGAATGGATTTTTAAAACATTATTTCCAAGAATATTCCTTTATAAGTTTTCAAGTTTATTTTTAATCAACTTATTTTAGTTTATAATTGTATTACATGTTAAGAAAAGAAAAGTGTTTTTGAAGTAGAAAGGATATTTTCCTCAAGAATGGAGTTCAAATGTTTTATCAAAATTATTTTCCATCTAAGATAATATAGGGTTCTGTTTTTATCCCTATTATTACATTGATTTGATTATGTTGTGAGGGAATTATTTTTATGAAGTCATTTACCTTATAAGATTTGTTTTATGATGTCATGATGTTTCAAGAATCCCATTTTTGTTACATGTGTTATGCGATGATGTATGATTTATGATTATGTGGCACACATAAGAAAGGATTCATTATAAGATGGGTGGGACCTATATCTCCCTCCGATGCATTGGGTAAAGTTTTATATCTCATGAGATAGACATGGATGGAACGGAAGGTTATTTCGGTTCAGTGATACAGGACTGAAATGAGGAGTGAACTCGGTTCAGAAATGGACTTTGTCCGCTAAGATAGTCTTGGCAATGAGTCATGACTAACAAGAAATGATTTTCCATGATTATGTGTGCATTCCACAAAGTTTCAAGTTTTATGTTATGATTATGGGGATCTCATTTTCACTTCTATGATTTATTCCATGTTAAGATATTATGATCTCTTTTGCAGGTTATGATTTTCAAAAAGATATGATATGATTTTTATTTCCTTTATTTGCCCTTGCTGAGCATTTGAGCTCACCCTTGTTTGTATGTTTTCTTTTCCCCAGGTCAGGAAGAAGGTTATTAAGTAGGATATGCCAAAAAGGGACCCTAGATATGATGAAATAATTGGGAGGCAAAGTTGATGCTTTATGAACCAGTTGTTTATGTTTCCCAGTTTCTAAAGACACTATACCTATACGGTCCTTTGTGGTTTTGTCATATGTTGTTATAAGTGTGCTTCAATTTTGAAGTATTAACAATGTATGTAAAGTATGGGTCGTTATAATCATACTTTCCTCTAGTATAACTCTTTTGGTTCCATATATCTATAAAATAAAAACACCAATTATCAGCAAACACAAAAAATTTCACATCAATCAATCATATGAATCATTATTTATAACACACATATACAAAGTGATTGATCAACTCAAGTCAATAACACCACATAATTATGATCATATCATTAAATTTAGTTAACTAATTAATAATTAATAATTTATTCATTGAAGTATTGATTATATTATTAATAATTGAATCATTTAACTAAATTCAATTACTCATATCAATACACAATCACACATAATCACATGTATTCATTCCTATTTCATGTACCCATTTATTGAAAATATTTATAAACACCCCACTATTTCCTTAAATCTATATGTATTTTATAAAAAAATACCTAAATCTCATTTATTGGAAAGAACCAAATCATAGCTCATAAAAAAAATTAATTTAGTACCACACCCCTTGATGACTTGGAATTATATTATGGTTGTTTTGTCTGAGAACATATGGATAGTTTTCATAAATTAATACATACCTCTAACACCATTTCTAGAAATTTTAATAAGAATCAAAATCATATAAAAGAAAACCACTATGATACTATTTTTTAACATCTTTCACTAGCATGATCATGCCATAAATGTGAAACACCACATGGTATTAGGTGTGATCCTCAATCACCTAAGGTTTGAAACTTGAATCAATGGAATTATGTATTATTTTGGAATAAATTTATTCTCTAATGGATCATCAAAATAAATAATGAAACAAAAACAACAAAAACAAAAACAATACCAATAAAAACAACGAAAAAACAGTAATTAGAAAAGTCTATGTACTGAGCATACACGGTCTAAATAATTTATTAAATAAAATTAAAGTTATGGTGTTAAAAATAGGTTTTATAGATTTATGTTTTATTTCAAAAATAATATATAAATATACAAAATATGATCAGGAGTTTGGTATCACAAATTACCACATCAAACTGACGTTCACAATATATTTCTTTTATAATGCATCCACCACTTGATTTTACTCTCTATAGGTATGTGTCACATGAAAGTATAAGTTATCAAGAACATAGAGGAATTATAACCAATATTAAAGAAATATAAATGGGATATTCCTTGATCTAGTTCTCAAAATTTTTATAGTAAGATCCGAGTGAGATTAAACTGATAAAAAATTCCATCCAAAGTGAAACACATATTTGATCACATGAATTATCACCCAAATTTCCACCTCATATCCAGTTCCTTTTCTAGTTTATTAATAAAATCACCCCTTAATAAATACCTAATAGGTTTGAAAAATATCTCCATAACCATAGGGACTTGGTTCACCTAAATCTGCACCATCATTATTCACCTTAATCCATTATGGAATTAGTGGAATCCAATGGATAAAATTCATAGCAAGAGCCTTTTTGGTCCTTCTAGGTAAACTAATAATACACACAATAATTGAATCATAGATAATTTTTTTCATCAAAAATATTTTAATTTTAGAGTAAACTTTAACTCCTCTATAGATTATAATGACACTTGCATATAAAGAGGAAAGTTGGTTTTCAAATATAATCCCATTTATAACATTCCATATGAAGAAGGGAATGACCACTATTGTCGCATAAATTATGAGATTAAATATATTTTCACTAAGGGAGGATTAATTTATGGATACCACAAGACCAAAAAATCATTATCTAGGTGAAACCTTACATTTAATAAATATTGTATATATCCCCTTTAATTTATCACAAAAAAGAAATTAACAAATAAGTGTTGTAGGAATTCAAATGAATTGAAACAAAGAGAACAAGATAAGTCAAGTTATAGGAATTTTTTTTATATATTATCATTAATAGATAATTGGTTTATATATAAATTATATATTATAATAAATTTATATTGTGTAATTAAAGAATTATTAAATTTAATAATACATCTGGGAATATTTTTATAATGGTTGCATTTGAGTCTAAAAAATCTCTAATATTTATATATATAGTGATGAGAAATGTCCATACTAGTGCATCTCTATCAATATAATAATTATATATTTTTAAGATAACATCAAAAGGAAAAATTCCAGAAAACTCACTAATATTTTGATTTACATAAGTAATTAGTAGTTGCTTCTTATTCTATAAAACAACCACGAGTTCCTTCATTTGTTTTTCTATCCATGAATTGTTCAAATTTTTGAGTTTAGAATAACTATAGAATCTCCATATCTAGCAGGTCATAATAAGTTTATTTTAATTCTATCCATATAGTTGATCAGATATATAAGGAACACCCATTTTTTATCTTTAGAAAAAAAATCCATTTTTGAGAAATTATAGTGCTTCATTATAAGATTATAGAATATTCCATGAAAACTTAGTAATCAAAGCCTCATTAAATTTATATAGGTCATTAATTCCTAAAAAATACAAATCTATGGGGTTAGTGCATTATTTCCATGAAAAAAAGTTCAAATTAATTTCATTAACACACCCAGTCCATACAAAATTCATGATCATGTTACATAGTTTTTTAATGTGGCTACTAGGACAATAATATATGGATAGTGAATAAAAAAAAATATATAATCACTGAATTGACAAGACATATCCTCCATATCTAAGACACGATTTCTGCTTTTAACTATCCATTTGATCCATGACATTAGAATATACATTTTCTAAATAGTACCTATTAATTTTACCCTAAAACAAGGGGACACATAAATAATCAAATAAAAGAGAGCCTCTATTAACTCTAAGGATACTATTGACTCTATTTTGTTTAGAAATCAAAATTCCATCCCCAAGCATGATGAAGGATTTAATCAAACTGGTATATTGATTAGAAAATTCCTCATAACAAGTAAATATAGATTTGATATATTCCAATGTATTTTTATATGCTTCCTAAAAAAATGATATTATCATATAATATATTTTAAATTTCAAGCAAGTTCCTTCCAACCTTTATATTCATTTAGTTTCTAGCTTATTCAAGATTAGCTAGGCATTTACTTATGTTAGTCTCAACAATTTCACAAAGGAGATTTAAAATAGGGTCACCGTGTCTAACACCTCCAAAGTACCCAAACACCCTCTTATAGATCCATTAATGAGAATAAAGAGCTTAACACTCTTGATGATAACAATAATTAGTTTCATGAAAGAATTGTAGAATCCATACCTCTTGAGGACAACCAAAATAAAACCCCATATTATCATATAAAAGTCCTTGAAAATGTAAATATTTAATGAAATTTTTTCATCCTTAGACTTATCTTTTAAGATATTTATAAATTGAAATGCAGTTAAAAAGGAATTTTTAATGTCCCTTATAGGTAAAAATATAAATTGATTAGGAGTTATAAATTCACTAGTGATCTTCTCAGGCCTTAATTCTATAATTTTTCTAATAATCTTTGGAATAGTGTTACCAATAGAAATCATCCCAAAATTCTTTATGTAAAATATATGATCGTTCTTAGGAAGTAATGAAATAATGTGGGAATTGACACCATTTGGCAGTGGAGTAGAGAGAAATAATTATATCATAGGACTTGTTAATTCAATATATAAGATGTCATAATAAAACATGATTTTTTTTGTTGAATCCATCAGGATCCAGAATAATTTCCAGATTTAATGAAAATAATGAAGATTTAATTGTATACTCCAAAGGAACCATAGTTAGTTCTTGATTGTGATAATCTTAAATGCAGAAAGGAAGAGTATGAGTTATCTTAGGACTACTATCATTCCCATAATTACTCTATAGTTTTTGAAAATAATAAACTAAATTTTTTGAAATATTTATTTCAAAGGTATGTAGGTATTCATTAATTTTTATAGAACTAATTCCTATCCTTACCTATTTTTCATTATGAAATCATTGAAAAATCATGGAATTTATATTAAAAAATTAGATCCATTTAACATTTTATTGGTTATCAATCAATATTTACTTTAAGGATATAAGGACATCAAGTTTTTAGTGTAGTTTAATCTCTTCTTGATAAGAAACATCATGCTTCTGGTTGCCTATTGAGATTAGGACAGATACTATTCAAATGACTTAGTGTCATCATCTAGTTTGTAGAAGGAAAAATTGCTTCATTCCCTTGATAGATAATTATTATTTTTTGAGATTTACATCTTAGAAATAAATATGTATGGAAATAAACATATTATTCCACACATCAGTAATAGTTTTCCTAAATCTAGGAATGGTGATCCATACATTATTAAATTTAAATGGAAAAGGGTATAACCTCAGATAATTCATCCAAACATTAATAATAAGAGGACTGTGATCATAATTGAATCCCGGAAAGGAATATAGAGAACTCAAATTATGGAATACTATCATTAATATGATAAAGTAATATATCAAATGTAACATAAATAATCACCTAACATAATCATTAAAACTCTAAAATAATTCTCATAATGTCATATAACCAAATCAAGAATAAAACATTTTTTGATCCCAATATTAAAGGAACGATGTTGAGAAGTTGGAATTTATATTATTGGTTTGTTTTATTTTATTGAAAACACATAAATCATATCTAAATGTGATTTGAAATTATTTTCATAATCTAAAAATTTGTTTAAAGAGTTTGGGACATATTTGGAAGTTGTTCTGAAGTAATTTTTAAGTACTATAAAAAATTTAGTAGCTACATAAGGGTAACTCAAGGTTTATGCTTCATGTTTAAAGTTAAACTAAAATTATCATTGATCATGTATTGTTCATGAAGTTTCTGTGGGAATTTCCTCAAGGTCACTTGAATTTTTTCTGTAAAGGTAAGTACTTGAAGGACTAAATACATAAAGGTCATATTGATTTCACATGGTGAATGTAAATTAAACTTGAAAATTCAGTACCTATGTAGGGGTAATACCTGCGTTATGTAAAGGTTATCATGAAGGTGTACTGTCTATTTAAGGGTATTTTAACCTCTATGTAATGATAACTCCTAAATTTAAGGCATTGCGTAAGCATGATTTGATGCTGCGTAAGGGTTGTGTAAAGGTACTTTAGATCTATGTAAAGGTAATATACTATGATTTTTTTTAATGTAGATATTTATATTAAAGAAATATTTAAAGATTCATATGTCACGATACTGCTATCATGATCCTTGTAAAATGAAGAAGAAATGTATGAAGAGAGAAACATTAATGATATGAAGATGAATATTATTAGAAGAGAAACCGTAAGATTTTCTTGGTAGGTTGAGCAATCATGAGAATCACATGATAGGTCAAGCGATCATGGGATTCACATGGAAGGTCGAGAGATTATGGGATTCACATGGTAAGCCAATTGACCCTAATATTTGTATAGTAAGAAGATTGATTGCGAGGTCTATTTGGAAGGAATATTGACTATGGAAGAAGAAAGTTTCATGGGAAACTTTTTTCCAGGAAGTGATAAATCAAAATATACTTGGTGAGAAGATCTTATATGGAAAAAATATCACAATACTAGTTTTATCATGATTTAGGATCTATAATGAAGAAGGAATAAGTAATAACTCATAGATCATTTTTTTAGTGAATGAGTCTCCCACGATCAGGATTAATGCATGGATATATTTTCAATAGTTTTTAATGAAATAAAATATTATTTATAGAAGAAGGAAGAATATGTATTTATGGAGTTATTTTTTACACAAATTAAGGTTCCAAAACCATATTAAATTACATGCATGTATACACGGTGTTATTAATGTATGTTTATTATTGTAGATAGAGAAATAAGATAAGTTACTATAATCATGAATATATTAATATGAATTTCAAATTCAAGTGACTTTTCTTGGGATGATATGGGGAAGAATAAAATAAGGAAGAATCCATGATAATTTTTTTAGTGCTATTGGTTTGGAAGATGTGACTAGAGGGGGGGGGGGGTGAATAGTCCTATTTGATTTATTATTGCAAATACGGATTTATCGGAGTTATATTAGTGTTAAAAGATGTCGTGGAAAGAAAAAAATTAACACAAGAAATTTTTATAGAGGTTCAAATATAAAGATCCCAATCCTCTCTTAAATCTCTTATACTCCTTGAGGAGACTGGTATTCACTATATACTTAATTTTTAATGGGAGTAATAAACTGATTACAAGAATTACAGATGTACCTTTTTTAACTTGGTGATATAACCCCACATACCTTTTTAACCTAGAGGTAAAACCCCTAACATTATAAGGAGTCACAACCTTCCTACCCTTTGTATGGGAGGAATAACCTGACCTTCATTTTAGATAGGAGAAATAACCCAACGAAAACTTTTGGTTAGAAAAAACATTAACCAGACTCTATAATACAAATGTGAGATTGGAGGAATTACAATGGAGAAAAAATAATACAAAAAAAAATGAAATAAGAACTTGAGAATATGATGAATAAGTTTTATGAAACTCTTCTTACTTGATCACAAAGTTATGAAAGATGTAGATGATGATGATATTCCATGATCACGGAAAAATAAAAATCCATTGGAGAAGTTTTTCTTTGAATTCTTTGATAGTAGTAGGAAATGTCTGATCGTATCCTCATTGAAATAATTTTCAAATGTTAAAAAACTAATTTTATCTCTATGATTACATTTTTTTATTCCTGAATAATTCTCCTGAATCATTAAATCATATATCTACAAGATCGTGTCATTATAGAATCTCTACATGACGCTTATTAGAGAATAATAAAAATAATATGACCTTTACATTAATTCTATTAAAGTCCTTTTAGACATAAAACATAGTCAGACAAAAGATTTTTAATTAAATATTAAAATGATTGTTTAATATATTAAAAGTAATATTTATTAAACAAATAACAAATAAAAATTAAAATAAATAATAATACAATTTTACATATAATACATTAAATAAAATGATGTGAAAAATAGAGCATCGTAAATAATAATTTTCATGATTCCGTGTCATTGAAAAAATTCTATAATTAATTTTAAACAAAGTTGCAAGAATATTTCAGCATAAAATATTAAACATTTAACAATGTAATTAACACAATCCATATTTTTTTATTTTCAAATGACAATTTTAAGGGGTATGTGTGAACCCAAAACAACTCCAACTAGATAAATACATCAAAAAATAAAAACACATGGTCCCACCCATTCTGAAGTCCAAACAACAACTAGATAAAAAAATTTAAATTTAAACAATCAAAAAACATCATCAACAGACATGGTAAAATTACACTTAAACCGATCAAATCTTTTGAAACCACTATCCATAGTAATGTCGTCGCCACCAATCTCGTCACTAGAGAAAATTAGAGCCCCCAACCAATATGACCTCGAACCAAGGAAAATAAAAAACCGGAAGGAACTAAAAAAATATAGCCTTAGATAACATGCCTTCTCAAGTATCTAAGAGGAAATGATATTCTCCATCAACCCTGAGCAAAAAAAATGCCAATAACCTCCACATATCCACCATAACCCTTCAACAAACCATGAAATGGAACTCCCAAAACTTGGGAAATGCTCCATGAAGACTAGCAAAATGTCAAGGAAACCTGCATCAAAGAAGATCATGGCCAGACGACCATCCTATCATCGCTACACCTTCACCATAGTCAACCTTTCCACACCACTGACTCTGCCATTCTCCACCACCACATCACCACACAAACCAGAAGCTCCTATTCTAAACCATTGGGGACTAGCCAACACACCACACCACACACCCAAAACCTCCTATGAACCATCAAACCTGAAAGACTTAGAAGGGGTTAGTGGTATTAGAGGCTATTAAGGGGCAAGTGGAGGGACTCCCACAAAAATCAATTGAGCAAGAACCATAATGTAAAACCTTCAATAGAAATAGAAACCAGAACATAAAAAAAACCCCAATAAAGTCAAAATTCAAGTCAAAATTATAAAGAAAAAATGAGGAAGAAATGGGATTAGAACCATAAAGGAGGCCATGACTGAAATAATCCAAGGGGAAGAAACCCTAAAAAGAATAATGAGAAAGAAGAAATAGGGGATGAATACCTAAAGAAGGAGAGACACAACACTGAGAAATCCACAACCACCTATCCACTAATCCCAAAACCTTATAGGCTCTATCATTCTAGATCCAACCTGGATAGGAGTAGTGGAGCTCGAGGTCAGAGTGCAGAGGAGATGACCTGGAAGAAATCCAAATAGCCATGGAGTATAGGGAGGCAAGGGGGAGGGAAATTTTTTGGTGTTAGTGGCAAACCATTGTAAAATTATAGGGGTATCAAAACATAGTTTTACATACCATTTCCATTTTAATAAAAAATAAAACAATTTAATTAAAAATTAAAACTTTTCCAAGACTAATATTATCAAAGGGTTTGAAGAGAGAAAAAAAACTCACCGTTGGATGTCTAATAGTGTCTCATGACTCACCACTACGTTCTAACACATTTTTATGAATCAATATTATGTTCCAATAGTGGCTTGCTGCAAACTTAAGAAAAAATTTTAA
Source organism: Viscum album (assembly GCA_963277665.1). Taxonomy (NCBI): domain Eukaryota; kingdom Viridiplantae; phylum Streptophyta; class Magnoliopsida; order Santalales; family Viscaceae; genus Viscum; species Viscum album. The sequence continues at coordinate 1,461,389,436 of OY728121.1, forward strand.
AATAAGAGATTGAAGTTGTAGAAGAATAAAGAGACATGTTTATTTCTTAAAGAATAATAAGAGAAAACATAAACATGTTTAAACACATCTACTTTCATGTTTAAGATAAAATAAAACACCACTATGAATCTATATAAGAATAAAAAAACAAAAAAAAAAACAATTAGAACATCACACTAGATTATTATACAAACTAAAAGTAATGGCACAATAAAGGAAATAGAAGCTCATGTAATATAAATTATACCACCATACAAAAAATGAAAACATATAAAAAATTATAGCAAATAAACATAATTAATAACATTTTGAGATATTTAATAAAGCAATACAAAGGGTTGAATTAGTAAGAAGAACAAAAAAATAGGTAATGAGAACAATACCACTTTTTACGAGACTCCAGTATCTCGAGGAAATGTAAGTTGGAGAATCTGTTTAGCGGAGACAAGTTAACACCATTGGTAAAAACCAATGGTGCATTAAAATGACTCAACAATGTCTTAAATACACCCTTTTTGTTTGTTATAACATTTTCTAAGTGACACAACTTTGTGAATTTACAACGGTTTCAAAATGGCATTCTATTGTGAGTTTCCAACGGTGTCAAAATGACACACCATTGTTAAACACATTAGTGTTAAAAAACAACTCACTGTTGGTTTTAAACCAACCATGTCATCATGTGCAACCAAAAATAAGGATTTGATATATATATAAATAAAAACACCAAGAATAAAAAAAACACGATGAAATAAAATAAAGCTTGAGATGAAGAAGAAAACAGAGGACCAAACACGAACTGGAGAAAGTGAGTTGTGCCGGACGGACAGTCATATAGGAAGATGATAAACAAGAGAAGAAAGTGGTTCTGGAGAAGATAATGATTCCATTTGAGTTGGTCAGAAGAGGATGAAGGAGTCATATGGGAGAGGAAAATAGGCATGTTAGTTCAAAATTAAATCCTAAATAAATAAGAAAGATAAATTGGGATTGACATGAAAGAGAAGGTGAGATTAGATGACTTAGATAAGGAGTAAGGAAGATCTGATGGTTGAAGTGAAATCACAGATGAGATCGATGGACGAGATTGATTCTTGATGTAAAATTTCTATCCCATATTGAATTTAAGAAGTTGAGACTGAGAGGTACTTAAGTAAGGAGGTAGTTTATGATATCCATAATAAAAAACCAGCATACACTACACACACAAAGCCTGCGGGCCTCGTAGGCACAGTTAGACCAACCCATGTGGGTGCTCTTCTAGGGACTTATACATGGGTCTGGTTGGATCCAAGTGAGCACTATGCTTGATCTAGGAAGTCCTTATATTTTACTTGAGTTTTGGACCTCCCATGAGGGTTGACCCATTTGGGTCCCCTTAAATGTGGTTGAGGTTCACCTTAGGCTTGCACATTTGACTAATTTTTTACAAAACAAAATAAAATATATAAAGTATAAAAAATTACATATAAAATAAATTAATAATAAATTAAATTTTGAACATAATTTTATTTAATTAAACATTATACAATTTTCATTTATCAAAACAAAAGGAGATAAAAAATAGTTAACACCCAATTACAAACACATTTCACTGTATTCATTAATATGCGGTGATTTTAATGGAATACATTATAGATTGATAAATAATTAATTCCACATGGTTTTTGAATGATTTCATATAGTTATCACATGTAGTTATTATTTGGTTATGAATAGAGAAGCAACGTGAGTTTTTTAAATCTCAGATCCAACTCTTCAAGAGGATTTAAATTCAAATTATTATAATTGTATTTTTATAGTTGGAAGACTGATATGAAGGCCATCAAAGAAATATTAACATTCACATGGTATGTTGTGGATAATATTATTGATCGAGTAAGTAAAGAATTTATGGTGTGATCTATGAAGAAACCAACTAGGTGAGTTGGTCATGAAGTTCACATCTGAGAGAGAAAGAATGGAGAATATGTGGTTTCCATTATTCTTTGAAGGTTCTTATTCTCAATGGTTATGTATTCAACCTATGAATTTATTTTATGAAATTATATCCCTGAAATTTGAAGTGAAGAATATTTTAGCATACCAAACAATTGAATATTTGTCTATAGGAGAAATATGTATATGTTATTACCCAACCATTTTATATTATTATATTAGTGTAGGATGATCTAAATATGTAGGATTCATAAAAATATTTAGGAGACTTGTTAAAAAATTTCTAATGACTTATCCTACTCACTATGGTTTATAATATGTTACTAGTAGATCATGTGATCATGAGTTTTACCAGATCATGCCAAAGACTAGATACTCACACTGAGTACTAAACCTTGTAAATCACTTGTTCCTTGTCGGCGTGTGATTGTGTTTGGTTTGAAATCAAATTATTTCACTCTAACTAGTGTTGAAGTTTATTCAAAAATAAAAACTTTAAATTAACAGATCACTGATATACCCCCTTAGTGATCTCACTGATCCCATGTCTCTACAATTGGCATTAGATTAGGCTCCCTTCATTTGAGTTTTTCTATTTGACGTTTCTACCCAATTTATTTTTTCCAATAATTTTATTTATCTTCTATAGATAATATGAAAATAGTGAATACAAATGGGATTCTTGCATTTTATGGGAAATGTTTTCTTGTATAAAATGATATAAAGTTTCCATATAATCTCTCTATTGGATATGATGTTTTGGAAGTGACAAGTGATGAATTTTCTCTATGTGATGAAGGTTCTAATTTAATAGAAACTGACAGGATAAATATGGGAAATGATAGACATGTTAGGAATTGTATTTTGTCTTCTCTTTTATAGAGTGGATTTCTGAAAGTAAAGGGTATCAAAATAGCTAAAGGTATTTAATATAAATTAGAGAATATCTATGAAAGAAAAACCAAAGTGAAATGAGAAAAGTTGTAATTTTGGAGGGTTAAATATAAATATCACCAAATAAAAGATTATGACACTATTGAAAACTTATTCACAAGGATTAATGAAGTTGTTAGCACAATCATAGGCTTTAATAAGGTTTTTTAAGACTCTTATATTATTGGTAAGATCATTCATATCTTACCTAATAAGTTTGATGAAAAATTATTTTATTTAGAAGAAAATGATCTAGGTGATATACTTCTTAATTATTTTCATAGTATCTTAATAGATTATTAAATAAGTAAATATGATGTTGTTATGAAAAAAGGTAAAGGATGAAAAATAAATCGATTTAAAGACTAAAAATCTAAGAAAAGTAATAAGGATATTTGTGAGGATGATTAAGTTGTCTCTTCAAATTTAGATTCATATATGAATTTAAAATTTGATAAAATGATTAATCTTATCTCTAGAAATGTGATAATATGTAAGGGAAATTTTAAAAGGAATCTACCACTTAAATGATTTAACTATGGGGATATTGGAAATTTTGTAATAAACTATCCAAAAATGAAAGAAGATGAAGCCATGGGTGAAGATGAAGAAATATCTGGAAGATCCTCTAAGAACAATTCTCCTTGGTCAAAATTATTTTCTAGAAGAAATGACTTTTTTTTTCAAAGAACAAAAATAGTAATTTCTTAACTAAATGTGAGGAAAGTGAAAGTAGTGATGAGGAAGAAGGGGTTGATAATGATAATAATGTTTATGAAAATATATCATTATTAAATTTAATGATGAATATTTCACTAATGATAGAAGTAAAAATTCTAGAAGTGAAAATGAGGAAACTCAAATGTAGTTCACACTGAAGAGAGATTTTTTTGGAGTTGGTGCCCTAGAAACCAACTTCTTTGTACTTTATTATAAACATGTATTCATTGGATGAATATCAATAAACTACTTATCACATCATGAATGTTATTCTATGTGACATAATATGTAATGATGTCCTAAGAATAACTATTTCATTAAAAGGTCATAGAAGATCCCTGCTATGATGAGAACTCGGAAGTGCCATGACACTATTCTTGAATATTTTTTATATGGATGGATGATATCATTTAAAGGGACACAAATGATACAGGCTATCAGGGTTGGGGACTCATGAATCTTTGAGGCACCTTCTCAGGGTGTGCGCCCTTGGTAATATCCAGAAGGATATTATGAGAACAAGACCTGCTAGTAGGAAATCCACATTCATAAGTATCATTGGATGTTACTATCTACGAATGTGTGTATTGGTCCTTATACTTTAAGATCATTATTAATGTGTATTATGACTCCTGTACTTAGATGTATTGAAGAAAACCGCGACGATAGATGTTTGCAGTGAGGTAGTATATGTTGTGTGTATCATGAGTAATACTACATTAATGAATAATGCGAGAAAGGATTTTTCACTTCTATGGAAGTAGATATCTTAGGCCCTTTTATGGAAATGATATATCCTAACTAAATCCATGTACATGGTGTTATCTGGCTAGTTCAATTACGGGAAGTCAAAGAATGAGAAATCGAGCACATGGGTTGATGGAACTTGAATACAAACCGCTTGATTGGAGATATCAGGAAAAAGGGATTATATTACATGGTAAGCATTCATATGAGGTGACATATCGTTGAGACATCAAATTCTTTCTCTTGGGTTCCTTGACCCATTGCTAGATATTAATCTTGGATATTAGGCAAGCCCACCTAATGCCAACGAGAAATAGGCCTAGAGGGTCACAAACTAAGTGTATCTAGTATCTTAGTTAAATAATTTATTTATTTAACAAGTTGAATAAATACTATTCCCAATTTTGGTTTAATAATTATTCAAGTATGCATGATTTCATTTATTTTATCTCTAGTTATTAGAGAGAATATATTACGGAAGAAATATTTATTTAATAAATAAATAGTTATTATTCAAGGCCCGATAAATATTGGGGAGGATTGCCGGACCAAGTTATGGGTATGGTGAGAAATAATATTAAATATTATTTGGTTAAATAGTATTTAAATATAATGTGAAAGTTAAGAACATGTCATGAAAATAATAGAATTGATATTATTATTTGACATGGGGTTTCACATGGACTAATAAATTAAGTAATGAAACCTATGCTAATTATTTATTTTTACATAGTGAATTAAATTTCCTGTTATGTTATTATTCTCTATATTATCCAAGGGGTCATTAGACCGGCTATCCAATTTTTGTGTGCACAACATCCTTGGATAAAAATTATCAAGCCTAGAGAACTCTTCCTTCTCCAAGAATGCTCTCAAGAATGAGAGATACCCTCCTCCATCAGATCAAGAAGAATTCTTTGGAAGTGATTATCAAGGCGATTGAAGGTGGACATCGAAAGCACAAGGATATTCCATGCTAGCACCCAGAGACTCCTTCAATGATGTCTGGAGATACGTGGAGCACATGTGGATCACCACTAGAAGATTCCTATCCTTGGATTCTACATCGCAATAAAGTCTCACCTCAGATCCATGGTCGGACGCATCAATGAAGAAAAAATAACCTTGGAGGTAATTCAATAATTAGGTTACATTAATTATAAACAAAATATGTTGATCCACTCTTATTGGTTCTGTGTTCTCTCCTTTATCTTTTATATTTGATTCAATTATGTGGATACTGTCATTCATCATCATATTGATCCCAGATTAATCATCGATTATAATAATTTTCATAGTTGGGTACACACCCATCCAGCACTTCCGTTGCACCGAAACCTATAAGTGGTATCAGAGGGAGCATATTTTTGTTTATAATTATTTAAATAATTTATTGATTATTTAAGTTTTAATAATTTAGTTTTTCAATTTATGTTTAATCATTATTATAATCTGAATTTTGAGATCTGTTCCTCCCTTATCGTTTCTTGTAGATCTAACAAAAACAAATAATTCTTTGATTAAAATTAAATCAAACAACTCATCAGGTGGTGCTGACGGTTTTATCTAGATATAAAAAGAATACATGATGTGTATTTGTGTTCAATGCATCAGGAGTAATTTAGCAATTAGTTAAGCCATGTGCATTAATGACATGCATTGTTGTTAATTCATACACCACGTGTTGACCACGACAGACTGGCACACAATCAACTAGACTACATGCCATGTGACCCACTAGACATGGCATGTAGTCCATTCTCGTCAGGGTCAAGTCATGTATCCCATACACAGTTTGCCCGGTTAGTGACCATAAAGCACAGAGTCTACATGGAATATATCCCATTGGTCATTCTGTGTACTCTGAAGATTTCTGAATTACACCTCACATGCCATTTCCCTAGGCATGTACTTTGGATGGATGGTGAGGAGGGTACACACTATGTAATCAGATCTACACATCGTGTACTATTTCCAGATTATACAGATTTAAAAATTTATTATTATATTATGTAACCCTTGATACATGTACCTTCATGTGGGCGTAAAGCTGGGACACAACATGTGATAGGTGTTTGATATATATATATGTTTAATTAGCATCCACATAATGTTTAAAGATATGCACATCATGTATGAATTGTATTAAAATTATAATTCTGCATGCATGCTGCATGTCACAAAGAATAAAGTTTATAAAAGTATAAATACATGCTGGGAAGTTTTGGATGGGTATTTACTGGGTTGCTTCCAAGGTACAAGTTATGTACAATGTTATGGATGAGAATCTCAAGGAAACTCAGAAAAATATTAAGATAAAAAAGATTTATTAATTAAAGATAATTATTAATCGATTCAAGTGTAATTTATCTTAATAAGAATGATTAAATAATTGAATGATAGTTTTATTAAATATGTAATTCGTTGTATGTATGTGGATGATCATGATCTAGACCAGACCTTTGTATGTGATTGGTTCCCTTTTAAATTATTTATTAAATTAAAATTGTTGGTCTATGTGCCTTCTCCTCATTAATATATAGGTCCTACATTTCCATGGTTTCTTTTATATAACCCCATTTTTAACCCTCACCTGTATGTGAATTAAAAGCATGTGTAATGGATGGATCTACCAAGCTAGAGGAGGTGGTTCAAGTTAGGAGCCGAGGTGAAACCAATCCAAGGAGATAAAAAGGTGGACAGGTGGAAAGCTGTAAACATGAAACTTAAACGGTTCATGGTGTTTCTCTACTAGGAAAAGGTTATTTTATCAATTTCTAGATAAACTAACCAATAGTAAAGCTCATAATAATACCCTTTATTTTATATCTTTCAGTTCTATGGTTATTCATTATGGATGTTTGATGCGATCACATAATTAATGAACTAAGAATCATACAAGATAGAACTAAAATAAAAATGGATTATGCGTAAATATTATCTATACATGGTTAATCACTTAAGTATATCCCACTTAACATTAACAATCATGTGAGAAAATAATAAGTGTAAATTTATGCATAAAAGATAAAATCCTTCAATTAAATATTAAGTCAGTATAACCTTCCATTACTTCGGTCAGAATCAAACCAGAGTTCAAAGTGCTTGACCAACCCTAGTTGGGGTGCTTTCAATTATCATGGAATTATAATTTGAAGTTTTGGGTTAACTTAAATTAGTTTACATCAAGGGTTGACTGCCCTAGCATGACTTAGTGTAACTGAGAGGCAAAGGTTGAGGAAATCCAAAATTAAGGATTTTAGGATTGGGGAGTCCCCTCAATAGATCAAGGAGTTGTGAGTTAATGTAGTTGGCATTTATAATGCCTACCTAAAACCTTTTAAGTTTCTTGAACAACCCTAATTGGGGTAATATGAAGGGAAGTATGGATCCTTACAACTAGAATTTACAAGCAACAGGATATTCCGAAGCCAATGGCGTGGGATATTCGGTTTCGAAAAAATAGTAGGAGACTAATAGATATTAATTAATTTATTTGTCTATATTTATCAAGATAAAGTACTAAAACTATATTCATTTTAATTTTTAGAAACATCATTAAAAATGACATCAAACATATCATTGTGATCCAAACTCGAGAAGGAAAATATTCTCACCAACACTAATTTCCAAGAGTGGCAAAGGTGCCTTCAGGTTATCCTTCACCATGAGAGGAAACTTTATGTGCTGGAAGATACTTTACTAGTTGTTCCTAGAAATGGGTGAGTGATGAGGAACTCTCTATGTATGAGAAACATCTGAATGATTCTACGAATGTTTAGAGCCTCATGTTATCATCCATGACCAAATAGATCTTGAAGAAACATGGATGCTTATAAAATGATGTCTCACCTTTTGGATCTCTATCAAGAGAAGGTGATACAAGAGAGGTATGAGATCTCCAATTCTTTATTCAATACTAATCTTGGAGAATCTGTGCCAGCTGGACCACATGTAGTCAAGATTATTGGCTACATTGAGTGTCTGGACATCTTAGGGATTAAATTCCCAGATGAGTTGCATACAGATCTCACACTATCATCACTACTTAATACCTTCTCTTATTTTATTGTGAATTATAATATGAGCAATAATGAGAAGAGTCTATCATATCTTCTTACCCAGAATCTCCAAGTTGATAAGGACATGGGGCGTGAAAAACCCACAGTACTTATGGTGAATAGGAAGAGGAAGGACAAGGAAAAGGGGCATAATATTTATAAACAATCTAAATCCTACGAGCACCATTCGACCAAGAAGAAGAAGATCTAGACGCAGGGAAAGGAAAAGGAGGCAGTATGATTTGCATGTGGTAAGTCAGGACACTAGAAGAGGAACTGCACCCAGTGGCATGGGGAAGCCAAATGTGCATTCGTTATTGAGTGAAATCTTTCAATTTTTACACATTGGGTATTATATATAGCTTGTGGGTCTCACATCTGTATTCAAATGAAGAAACCAAGTAGATTTCAGAATATTTATAGAGGAGAGGTGGATCTATGAGCTGCCAATATTGCAAGGATGAATTCTATTTCCATTGCTAAATACCACCTCACAATTCCAATATGAATGATTTTTGTTTTACATGGCTATTATTATGTACCTAGTGTTACCAAGAAGATAATTTTTGTATCGAGTTTAGATATAGATGGATTTATTTTCAAGTTCAAAAATAAATGTTGTTACTTTTATAAGGAAAACATATGTTATGGTATGTCACACTTAAATAACAGTCTATATTTATTAAATTATAAGAACCAAGTGCTGGCAATTGATAATGAACTAAGTTCACATGACTCATAAAACACCCAGTTGTGGCATCACCTCCTTAGTCATGTAAACAAAAATCACCTGGAAAAGCTCTCTTAAGATGGCTATTTAGGCTATTCTGAGCTAAAACCACTTGATAGATGCAATTCTTATTCACAAGGGAAAATTGCCAAACCACAATTTTTTTGGATAGGGTGAAAGGGGTACAAAGATTCTATGATTGGTACACACTGATGTGTTGGACCATTTCTAGTAGAAACTAGAGGTGGATATTCTTACTCCATTACTTTTACTGATGACTTGATTAGATATGGCTATGTCTACTTAATGAGGTATAATTCTGAGTCCTTTGATAAATTCAAGGAGTTCAAGAATAAAGTATAGAATCGACTTTATAAGAAGATAAAGAAGATTCGATCAGATCAAGGTGGATAATATTTTAACCAAGAGTTCATTGAATTTTTACAGGAGTTTGTGATTCTATATCAACCCACTCCACCTTATACACCAGAGTGGAATGGTGTTAGTGAAAGGAGGAACCGTACCTTGTTGGACATGGTAAGGTTGATGATGATTCATGAAGATATTCTATTATCCTTTTTGTGATATTCATTGCAAACTATGACATACACATTAAACTAAATACCAACTAAGGTAGCAAATGGGATTACCTTAAAGCTATAGAGTAGAAAGAAACCCACTTTTTCACATACACGTGTATGGGGATGTGAGGCATTTGTTAAGGCTTTATCAGGAAACAAACTAGAACCTTTGGGCAGAAAGTGTATCTTTATAGGGTATCCCAAGGAAAAAATGGGATACTACCTATACAACCCCTTAGAAAAAGTGACTATTTCTAGACATTCTATCTTTATTATGAGGGAGCACATCATAAAAAAGGATAGTGGGAGAAATATTGACTTCAATGAAGTTGAATATCAAGATAGATATGAGTTGGTATAGGAAAAAGTTCCATAGGTCCCTGTGGAATAGGTAGTTCCTGAAACACAAGTACTGCGTAGGATCACAAGAGAGGTAAGGGAGACATAGAGATATGGTTTCCTTATCACCGAGGAAGGTGACTCAATATTGTTGGAAAATGATGAACGTCTATCCTAAAAGGAATAAGTAGAGAGCTCAGAAGATGCAAGATGGCTAGAAGCTATGAATTCTATAATGGATTCCATGTATTAGAACCAAGTCTGGGTTCTGGTCAATGCACTAGTTGATGTAAAGCCTATTGGGTGTAAATGGGTATTCAAAAAGAAACTGGATATAGGAGGTCAAGTTAGTACCTATAAAGCAAGGCTAGTGGATAAAGTTTTTAAACAACGTCAATGAATTGACTATGATGAAACCTTTTAACCACTTTCCATGTTTAAATCCATAAGAATCATACTTTCTATAGCATCTTTCCATGACTATGAGATTTAGTAGATGGATGTCAAAACTACATTACTTAATGAGAACCTTTAGGAAGATGTCTATATGACACAACCATAAGGGTTTGTGACACCAGGTGATGCTAAAAGGGTATGCTAGTTACATAGATCCATTTATGGATTAAAACAAGAATCTAGATCATGGAACATTTGATTTGATGAATCCATAAGAGAATTTGGTTTCATTAAGAATGAATGTGATCCATGTGTTTACAATTGGTTTAATAGGAATGTGGTCATTATCCTAGTAGTGTATGTCGATAACATATTACTTATTGGAAATGACATACTAGTCTTGCAGTCATCCGAGGAATGGTTGAACTAGTGCTTCTCCATGAAGGAATTAGGTGAAGCAACCTACATTTTAGGGATTAATATCATTCGTGATAGATCCAAGAGGCCACTTGGCCTAAGTCAAAGTACATACATTCACCAGATACTAAAGAGATTTAGTATGAAACAATCCAAGAGGGTATTGGTTCCAGTGTCACATGGTATACATATTTCCAAGATAATATGTCCCCAAACACAACATGATAAAGATATGATGAGTAAGATTACATACGCTTCATTGATAAGATCTATCATGTATTCCATGTTATGTACCAGACTTGATGTTGCCTATGCACTGAGCATTGTAGGAAGATATCAAGTAGATCCATGAGAACATCATTGAACTACTATCAAGACTATCCTTAAGTATTTGAAAAGAACTAAGGATATGTTCTTAGTGTATGGAGGATATGAGGAGCTTGTCATCAGAGGGTATGATTTTTCTACTTTTCAGACAAATAAGAATGATATGAAGTCGCAATCAGGATATGTTTTCTATCTCAATAGAGGAGGTATGAGCTAGAAGAGTTAAAAGAATCCTATTATCACTAATTATATAGTAGATTCTGAATATATAGCATCTTCTGATGCAGCTAAGGAAGCCGTATGGATTCAGAACCTTTTCTAGGAGCTTGATGTGGTGCCTAGCAGTAAAGATCCCATTACATTGTATTGTGATAATAATGCAGTAGTGGATCTTGAAAAAGTGCCAAGGTCATATCAACGAACAAAGAACATACTTCTAAAGTATCACCTATTGAGGGATTTATATCAAAGGGGTGAAGTTGTAGTGAGTAGAGTGTCCACAAAAGAGAATGTGGAAGACCCCTTAACTAAAGTCCTATATCACCAGAATCATGAATATCATGTGAGAGCTAGCAGACAGAAGGTGGTTAGTAGTTGGATCTAGTGCAAGTGGGAGTCTGTTGGAGTCGATGCCCTAAAAACCAAATTATTTGTACTTTATGATAAACCTATATTCATTGGATGAATATTAATAAACTAATTATCACATCATGACTATTCTTCTACATGACATAGTATGTGATAATGTCCTAAGAATAGCTGTTGCATTAAAAGGTCATATAATATCCCTTCTATGATGAGAACCTATAAGTGCCATGAAACTATTATTGAATATATGTTCTATGAACGAATGATATAATTTGAAGGGAAAAAATGATATAGGTTATCAGGGGTGGGGACTCGTGAAAATATGAGGCACCTTCTCATAGTGCACACCCTTAGTAATATACAGAAGGATATTATGAGAACAAGACCAGCCAGTAAGAAATACACATTCATAAGTGTCATTCGATGTTCCTATCTGTTGATGTGTGTATTGGTACTTAGACTTTAAGATTATTATTAATGGGTATTATCACTCATGAACTTATATGTATTGAAGAAAACCATGACGACAAATGTTCACAGTGAGGTAGGATTGTTGGGTGCGTCACGAGTAATACTGCATTAATGAATAACGCGAGAAAGGATTTTTCACTTCTACATAAGTATATATCTCAATAACTTTGATGGAAATGATATAACCAGACTAAATCCATGTCTATGGTTTCATCTAGGCAAGTTCAATTTCGGAAAGTCAAAGAATGAGAAATCAAGCACATGGGTTGATGGCACTTGAATGAAACCCTCTTGATTGGAGATATCAGGACAAAGGGATTATATTACATAGTAAGAGTTCATATGATGTGACATGTCATTGCAACATCAACTTCTTTCTCCTGGCTTCCTTGACCCATTGCTAGATATTAATCTTGGAATTTAGGCAAGCACGCCTAATGCCAATGAGAAAGAGGCATAGAGGGTCACAAACTAAGTGTGTCCAGTATCTCAGTTAAATAATTTATTTATTTAACAAGTTCAATAAATATTATTCTCGGTTTTGGTTTAATAATTATCCAAGTATGCTTGATCTCATTTATTTCATCGCTAGTTATTCGAGAGAATATATTGTGGAAAAAATATTTATTTATTGGTGAATAATGAAGTTATATTTATTTAATAAATAAATATTCATTATTCAAGGACTAATAAATATTGATGAAGATTTGAGGACCAATTTATGGGTCCGTTGAGAAATAATATTAAATATTATTTGGTTAAATAATATTTAAATATAATGTGAAAGTTAAGCACATGTCATGGAAATAATATAATTGCTATTATTATTTGACATGGGGTTTCACATGGAATAATAAATTAAGCAATGAAACCTATGCTAATTAATTATTATTACCTGGTGAAATAAATTCCACATTATCTTATTATTATCTATATTATCCAAGGGGTCATTCGACTGGATAACTAATTGTTGTGTACACAAAATCCTTGGAGAAAAACTCTCAGTCCTAGAGAACTCTTCCCTCTCCAAGAACGCTATCAAGAATGAGAGAGATACTCCTCCACCAGATCAAGGAGAACACTTTGGAAGTGATTCTCAAGGCGATTGAAGGTGTACATCGTAAGTGAAATGATCTTCTGTACTAGCACCCGAAGACTCCTTCGGTGACGTCCAGAGATATGTGGAGCACTGCTAGAGGATTCCTATCCTAGGATTATACATCTCAATGAAGCCTCACCTCAAAACCATGGTCATATGTATCAATGAAGAAATAATCACCTTGGAGGTGATTCTATAATTTAATTAAAATAATTATAAACAAAATATGTCGATCCTCTCTTCTCAATTCTATGTTCTCTCCTTTTTCTTTTATCTTTGATTCAATTTTGTGGATACTAACATTCATCATCATATTGATCCTAGATTAATCATTGATTATGACAATTTTTATAGTTGGGTACACACCCATCTTGCACTTCCAATGCACCCAGAACCTATAGAATTGAGATAATGTCTCTCAAAAACTTCAAATCTTGAAAAGGAGAAAGAAACTTGAAGAAAGATGATAAATATTTTAAAATTATGGAATCAATTTATAAATAATAATTATCTCATCAATTTAAGAAGATAAATTATCTAAATAAATTAATTGATGATGAGAAGACATCATGTATCAAGAAGAAAGAAAATATTGAATATTTGGAGATGGTTCTTGATCTTATTCAACTAGAACTGGTCAAGGTTGAAGAAGAAATAAATCAATCCAAAATTATTTTCAAAACTCTATTCAAGAAGCTAGAGATGTTCAAATAATAATTAAGTATGATAATATCATAAAAAATCATCTTCTTAGGATTTTTTAATGATGGAAATATTTGTAGAAAGTATGAGAAAAAGAAGTAAATCAAAGTACCAAGTTTATCTCTAAAATAGATGAGTCTCAAAAATATGAAATTTATGGAAACTAAAAGTTTAATTAAAAAATAATTTAATTGGTGAAACTAAAAAGGAATATAAGATGTATTTTTTGAAGAATAATATTTTATGATTTCATTAATTTTTAGATCACAAAAAGGATTAAAAAATGAGGATCAAAATAAGGATGAAAGGAAGATTCATATTTCTAGACAACATGCCATTTTCAATGGTAAATAAAAATTTTATGGCTACTATTGGGACTATATTGGTTTTTTCTATTCTACTATGATGTGTTGGTTCAATTATCTATCTCACAGTGAGTCTAGAAATCTTGGGATATAGAACCTTAGGGGGGATTTAACCTAGTAAAAAGAGAAAGATTAATAAATAATATAAAAAATATTGATTAAAGATTGAATATTAATTTCAACCATTGGAAGAAGTTTTTTAAAGATGTGATCAACCATGTCACTTTTCCAAAGGTTATCTCACTCATAATATGGAAATAAGTCCCATGAGAAAAGGAAAAAGGTAAATAAAAGTATCTTATTGTAGAATTTTCACTTAAAGAATCAAAGAAAAAATGATCATGGATTTTGGGAAGTGGGTGATATTCACATATGATTGGATAATTAAAGTTGTTTAATGATTTTTAATAATTTAATGAAGGATTGTGACATTTGTAAATGATGGTTCACTTAATATAAAATGGGTTGGTTTTAATATAATTGGAAAATAAAAATTAAAATCTAAGAACACCTTTTTTATTAATGGATTGAAATATATATTTTTGAGTGTTTCTCAACATTTTGATAAAGTAAATGTGGTGATATTAAAGAAATATGGATTCTTGGTAAAATTTATTGAATTTGGAATGGTTGTGAAAAGTGGAAAACAAACAAAGAGTAACTTATTTGTGGTTTGAGATGCACAAAATTAATGTTACTTGAGCATGAGAGAAGATAATGAAATTTTTCATAGAAGGATTGGCTATCTTAGCCAAAGGAATATGAGAAAACATACCCAATGATAAAGTGTTCATGATTTTACTAAGATTAAGTGATAGATTTATTATATTTTCTTTACATGTCAAAATGTGAATATTATTAATTATTCACAAAACATGTTGAGATTAACATATCTAATCCTTTGTTGAAAATCTATTCTAATATCTACAGGCCCATAAGAAAGTAGGGACCTAATGGAGATAAGTATTTAATTTATACTTATTTATGAATTTACTCACATTACATGCATTATGTTTATGAAAAATAAATAAGAGGCTCTAAATATGTTCAATAGTTTTAGGATAAGTGATAAAAAATAGTATGGTTTATCTCTAAAAAAATTCTAGATAGATAATGGTTCTAAGTACACTAATAACAAGTTTGAAGATTATCTTAAAAAGAATGGAATTTTTCATGGAATAAACATACCATACAAACCAAAAAAATGGTCTGGTTTAATGGAAGGATATAATATTGGTATAGAATCATCAAACAATTTTGATAGAGAATGATACCTATTAATATTTTTGGAGGAAATCTATTGAAGTTGTGGTTCATGTTCAAAATTATTATTTTCATATAAAAATTTATGATAATAATCCAAAATTATATGCACTACAAGAAGAATCCAAGTTTGAAATATTTTAAAGTGTTTATTATCCCCTATATCATAAAAATAAAAGGGTGAAAATCTAGGTAAATTTGATCTAAGAGGAGTTGATGGAATATTTATTGGTTATCCTCTAAATGGAATGAGATACTATTGTTATAAAAAGGACACTAACATAATTATTGATAAAACTAATGTGAAGATCCAGTATCATACAAATAAGTAATTTGTAGATAATTTAACAAGTTCCATAAGTTATGGTGATGCTAAATCTATTAAACTATTTGAAGAAATTACAAATAGAAATGAAATTGTTAAATACATATAGGTTGAATAAGAAGATTAACCCATTTAAAGTGATTAGGAACAATTATATTCAAGTCATACAAGGATAATAAATCACGTTCAAGTATAAAACATCACAGGAAATTATAGACATTATGTATAAACACTGTAAAAAATAGAATTTAGCAATGTTTATTTTGCATTAGTGTCATTTTAAAATGTTGCTAATAAATTTTCTGATGTTTCTAAAATACATAAAGAAATGATGTGTCACTAATCAGGTATGTTTGTAAAACATCACCAATTAGTGATGTTTATAAAATTTCATGAATTGGTGATGTTTATTAACACACTAATTGGTGATGTTTGTAAATGTCACTAATTAGTGACACACTGTTTTCTGATGTTTTTAGAAATGTTGGTAAATTAGTCATTAATTATAAATGTGGCTATTTTTTTGATATTCATGATGTGAGATAGTTTTTTTAAAATTTCAAAAGTTTTTAGACATCCCACCCGACCCTATTCCCTTGGAACCATGTCAACCGACTCACCCCGCTAGCCCCCGCACAACATCACAACAATTTCACACAACTCGCCAGCCATACCCTAACCTCCCACATGCGCAAGATCCAGGAACATACAAAGAAGAAAGATGTATATTATAAATAAAGTTATAGAAGTAATGGTGATTCTAAATATGTTAATTTTTTTGATGAAATTCTATATAGAAATGAAATTGTTAAAGATATATAGGTTGGAGAAGGAGATTCATCCATTTCAAGTGATGAGGAACAATTATATTCAAGTCATAGAAGCCTGATAAATCAAGTTCAAGTCTAAAAAATCATTGGAAATTATGGATTTTAGGTACAAAAAATGGAATTTAGCAACATTTTAAAAATGTTTCTAATGAATTTAATAATGTTTCTAAAAAACATCAGTAAATTAATCATTAATTAGCCATATGGATTTTTTTTGAAATTCATGATATGAAATGTTTTTTTTTAAATTTCTTAATTTTTTTAAACATCCTACCCAACCCCATCTCCTTGGAACCATGTCAACCGACCGACCTCACCAACCCTCAGACAACAACACATAACCCACCAACTACACCCTACCATCCCAAACAAGCTTGTGTTTGGTAGGAATCAAAGACTAGAACTGGCCACTAACATTCCCCATCCAGACCAGCCCACCTATAGGATTTTTAATTATAAAAACATACTATCTTATATTTATACATATATTAATATATTTCAATATTTAAAAATTTAATATATTGATATTAATATTAATATTATATATTTATATATATTATAAATATATTATATTATACATATATTAACATTATATATCCTATATTTATACATCCATTAATATTATATATTATATATATTATTTTTTACTAGTAGAGGGTATTACGAAACTGAATTACCCATTAGGATTGAGTGATACCTCACCCACATTAGTTTTTTGATATGGAACGAGCTGTAAGACATGTTAATAAATAATTAATATATATATATATATATATCAGTGTATGTTTATATATATATATATATGTGTGTGTGTGTGTGTTTATAGACACACACATATACATATATATATGTATTTATATATGTGTCTATGTATATATATCAATATATATGTGTATGTATGTTTTTATATATATATGTATTATATATATATTATATTAAAATAAATGTTAATGTATTTGTATATCAATATATATATATATATATATAATTAAATTTTTTTATTTTTTATTTTTATATATATGTGAATTAATATAATTATAATTATATATATATATATAATTAGCCACATTTTTAAACACTGGTAAAAATGTCACTAAAATAGCTATATTTTCTTAGAATCATGCCTAAATTTAAAATGTACAAGTGTTTTTTATATATAATTATATATATATATATATATGTGTGTGTGTGTGTTTACATATATATATTTACATCGATGTAGGGAAAGATGCTATATTACCAATAAAAGCATGCAACACACAAATGCAAAGAAGAACTCAGTGATACTTGAACTCAAGATTTCATTGAGACCCACAGGGGCGGATACCACTGAGTTGTAGCCTGATATATATATATATATATATATATATATATGTTTGTGTGTGTGTGTGTGTTTATATATATATAAACATAAATATTATGATATTTAAATATATGTTAGTGTATTTGTATATAAATATAAATATATATATATACATATATATAAATATAATTATAAAATTATATATATATGAAAATTAATAGAATTATACTTATATATATTTATCTATGTTTTAAAATAGTGGTAAAAACATCACTAAAATAGCCACGTTTTCTGGAAAATGTGGGTAAATTAGAGATATTTCCTAAACAACGTGGATAAATTACAATTATCCATTTTTTTAAACATTCCTAGAAAAAATATATAAATTATCCATGTTTTAAACATTTTTAAAAAATACGTCACTAAATTATCCATGTTTTTGAAAATTGTTGCTAAATTCAAGTTTTTTTACAGTGGAACTAAGAGGACTATGAGAATAACATCTCATACCTCATTGTTCTTTTAATTTAAACCTAAAGATGTTCATAAATAATTATAGCATCAAGAGTTATTTGATTCCCTGAATGATAAAATGGACCAAATTAAGAAGATTAAAACTTGGGAGGTAGTTCCCAACCCCAAGACAAAAATTTGATTGGAATAAAGTTGGTGTTATGAAATAAATTGAATAAAAATGGGGATTTGGTGAGAAATTAATCAAGATTTGTGTGTAATGGATATTTATATGTTGAAGGAGTTGATTTTGATGAGAATAATTTCAAGGATGGAAACCATTTTAATTTTTCTTTCTATTGTAGCATAAAGTAATTACAAGATATTCCAAATGGATGTCAAGTCTTCCTTACTCAATAGGGAGTTAAAAGGAGAGTTTTAAATTGATCAACCATGTGGGTTATTTCTTGGAGAAGGTGTGAATTACGTGCATAGGTTAAGAAATAATTTATATTGGATAAAATAAAACCCAAGATCTTTGTATTATTACTTTGACACATGCTTGAAGAATTTTAATTTTAGAAAGGGAAGAGTGGATATTAATCTCTACATCAAAGATAAAAAATAGGTATCCCTTATTATTATAGTATATATAGATGACATTATATTTTCTAGAAATAATGATGAAATGTGTGAGGAGTTTTCTAAGGAGATGAAGTCATTATTTGAAATGTATATGCTGGGAGAGAAGTGGATCTTTTTTAGCTTAAAAATCTCTCAAGAGAAGGATCATATTTTTCTTTCTCAAGATCAGAATGATAAGGATATATTGAAAAGTTTTTGAATGGAATATCTAAACCTATTTTAACATCCATTTTAGCGGGAATAAATCCTTCCAAATATGACCAAGGGAAATATTTTGATCCTAGAGAATTCCAAAAGATAATTGGAGGTCTGTTACACCTTACTACTTCCAGGATGGATTTAATATATTCTATCACCATCTGTTCCAAGTAGAAAACTGAACATAGGGAATCTCATTTTGTATTAGGAAAAAGGATTCTAAGGTAATAACTGGTATAATAGATTTTGGGTTGAAATATGACATCAAAATAAAGTTAGATCCATTTGGTTATGTAGATGTAGACTAGACAAAATGTGTTGATGATAAAAGATCAAATTTTAGATTAGTTTTCTTTCTTGGTGATAAGTGTGTTTTTCGGAAAACTAATAAGTATATTTCTATGATTTTACACACTATCTAAGTAGAGTATGTATCAAAAAATCATTCCACAACTTAGTTAATGTGGATGAAGACACAATTAGAATATTTTAAGGTTAGGGTGAACCTTCCACTTATTCTTGGATGTAATAATAAAATCAATATTAATTTTTCATAGAATCCTATTAAATATTCAAGAAACAAGAAAATTAATATTAAATATCACTTTATTAAGGAGATTATGGAGAGAAATGAATTGAAGTTAGAGTATATTTCTATAAATGATAAGATATCTGATGTGTTCACTAGACCATTATCTAAATAATATTTTTAGAATATAAGGTTGACTTTAGGTGTTATTTGAACATTTTTTTCTTGTGTGAACTATTTTAATAGTTTGTTAAAGTGAAAGCAAGAATTTGTGTATTACATATTCTATGAGTAGTTAAATGATATTTAAGATTGAAGATGTTCAAATGTAAATAAATATTTTTCTTATGGAAAATATGAGTTTATTATTCAATTTTATTGTTTCCTAAACCAATTTCTCTCAACTAGGCTTAGAATTATTGAATTATTATTCATAGTTAAGTGTGATAAGTTTGAAAGTGTTTTATGTTCCATGTTTTTCAAAAAAATCCAATGAGGGAGTTTGTTGAGCACAAGATTGAAGGAATAATGTTGAGATGTTATAATGGATATGATTGGTATGTTGTATTTTGTTGACAACAAAAAAATCATAGCTAAATGTGATTTGGAATTATTCTCATAATTTTTAAAGCTGTTTGAAGTGGTTGGAATATATTTGGAAGTATTTTTGAAGTGGTATGGAAGTAATATGCATAATTCAGTACCTATGTAAGGGTAACACAAGGTTTATGGTTCATGCATAAAGTTAACTTAAAATTATCACTGTTCAAGTAAAGGTTATTAAGTTTCTAAGGGAATTATGTAAAGTTCAATTCACCTGTCTATGTAAAGGAAATTATTTGAATAACTCAATATGTAAAGGTCATCTGGATTTCACTTGGCTCATGTAAAGGTAACTCAAAAATTCAGTAGCAATGTAAGGGTAACAACTATGCAGTTTAAATATAATTATAAATGCTAACTTTCTATGCAAGGGTAGTCTAACCTCTATGTAATGGTATGTCATAAACTCAATATACCATTTAAAGGTGTTTTGATTCTGATTAAGGGTAAATGTGAGTTGTGTAAAGTTACTTTAGAGATACATAATGGTAATATCCTATGTGTAAATGTTGAATTTTGTGATGAATAGTAAATATATATTCAAATACTTATATGTCACAATAATGTTATCATGATACTTGGAAAATGAAGAATAGTGTAAAGATAGAACTGGTAATGATACAATGTTGAAGATTATTAGAAGGGAAACCATGGGATTCACACAGTAGGTTGAGGAACTGTGGGCATTGCATGGTAGGTACAGAGACCATGGTCCACACATGGTAGGTCAAGTGACCATGGGATTCACATGGTAGGTTGAGTGACCATGATTTTCTCATGATAAGAAGACCAATTGTGAGTTCCATTTTATAAGAAGATAGACCATGTAAGAAGAATGTTTTTTGGGAATATTTGTTCCACAAAGTTATAAATCAGAAGATATTAGTTGATAAATTCTTATATAGAAAAAAATATTACCATGATTTATTTTACCATGATTCAGGTTGTATAATGAATAAGGAAGGAGGAAGAAATTTTAGAGCATATTTTACTATGAATGAGGTTTCCATGATGAATATTAATTCATGTATATATTTATAGGAGTTTTTAATGTATTAAAATACCATTGATTTAAGAAGGAAGGGGTTGAATTTTTGGAATTATTCTTCTCTATAAATGAAGGTTCCCTGATCAAAGTAAATTCCATTTATACATATATGGTGTTCTCAATGTATGATAATTATTGTGGATAAATAAATATGATATTTTTCTGCATGCATTTATATATTGATATACATTTTAAATGCATGCGACTTTCATGGGATGAGATAAGGAAGAATATAAGAAGGAAGAAGCCATGATTTCATCACTGTATTCATGAATATGTGTTGTTTTTAATGTCACACATTATATATTGATGAATAATAAATACCATATGGTTTCTTCATGTCTATATGTAGTTGTTACAGGAAGTTATTCTTCTTTTATGAAAAGTGAATTAGTGAGAGTTTTTTCAATCTCAGATATGAGTCTTTTGGAGGATTTAAATTCAAATTATTATAAATGTATTTTTACAGTTAGAAGACCAATCTAGAGTCTATAAAATAAAGATGAATATTCACTTGGTATGGTGTGGATAATATTACTGATCAAGGAAGGAAATATTATTTGGTGATATATGTGAAGAAACCAACCTAGCGAGTTGGTTGTGAAGTTTGGATCTGGGAGAGAAAGAAGGGAGAAACTATTGATTCTATTATTATATGAAGGTTCTTATACTCTGTGGTGATTGAATTATCTTGTGAAGTTGTTTTATGTAGTAATCTACATGAAATATGAAGTGAATAATAACTTAGTACACTCAAATACTAGGCAATTGTCTGTAAGAGAGAAATATATCTTTTTCCCAAAAATTTAACATCATTGTATTAGTGAAATATGCACTAAATATGTATAATGAACAAAAACAATTAGAATATTTATTAAGTGAGTTCTAAGTATTTTCCACTCATTGTGGTTTATAATGTTTTATTAGTGGTTCGTGTGATCATGGGTTTTACCAGATCATTCCAAGGACTATCATTTCACACTAAGTAGTGAACCTTGTAAATTAATTTGTCTTTGTTTGTGTGTTCATGTGTGTATTTCAAAAGAAAATAATTTCACTTTAAAAAGTGTAAAAGTTTGTTCAAATAAAAAAACATAAAATTTATAGATCACCGATTCACCCCCTTAGTGATCTCATTGATCTCAGGTCTCTACACCATTAACCAAGTACAAATATCATAATAAAATTCAAAAAAAGTATCTAAAAAACACATAAAACATCCCATTAAAAAATATCCAAACACCTTAAAAATCATCATATTGATCCTTTTCACAAACTCTTATCTACATAGGGTCTTTAAACTTACCTGCATAAAGATGTATAAAATTTTCACATTCACAATGATAGATTTACTAGGATAAATTAACACAAACTCAATATAGTAGAAACAACAAGATAATTCATTCACAAAATATACCATGTATTAAAACCAAAAAAATTTATAACTAAAAATAAATACTCATGTTTTCCTTTTAATAAATAACATCAGATATTTCCTTTATCACCATGGTTTGATGAATATCCCTTAGAGGTAGTCAATGTACTCCATTTTCCATGGCATATCCATGGGTTAATAGAATCACCCATAGTATAGGTTGGATTATCCTGTAGACCCATGATATGATAGTGCCTCTTAAAGATAAGGGTAAAGGAGAAAGAGATTCTGTGAAGGGAGAGAATCATCCATAGATTTATTAAGTATAACACATAGATATCAATGGATATTTATTTATTATATAGAATCCAATACTCTCCCTAAATCCCATGAATATACTTTTACATTATAAGTTTTACAAGTAAATGTATTTGGATAAAATTTGTTTTCAACCCATATCTGATTCATCTTCAAAGAATTTTATCAAATGAAATGTCTATAATCAATGATAGCCTAGGCATGGAATATTCATATATATTAATATTTAACATCCGATTACCAATCAATCATTGGGTGTTAGAGTGAATCATATGGTATAGTTTGACTCATAACACTGCCAGACTATATATCCTTATCATGTAGTATGATAAGATTAAGGGAATGAAATGAACTATAACTTTCATATCTTATTATAGACCAAATCATAAGAACCAACATAGCCTAAAATATCATATAATTTTTGGTTTTAGGGAATATATTCTTCAGTATCCCACTTTCACTAAATCATCACATGCTTATTTTCATTTCATATTATATTGTATCATATACAATAACTTGTGAAACCATATCTAAAAATCCTTTTAAAAATATTCCAAAACACTTTTGGGAATCGATCATCAACTTTAAATTTTAGGATTTATAATAACTTATGAATAAATATCCAAAAATCATTTTGGATTAACTCTTAAACACTTTTATAGAATCTCTCGGAGTAAAACTCAATCTCCATTTAGTCAAATAAAAAGTGTGACCCCATGAGCCTTAGTAGTGTTAAAAAAATATCAATTCCAAAAATCATAAATGTAAGAAAAGATAAGCCTCTAGAAATGCATCAGTGATACTCAAGATATAATGGGATCATAAATTATATATATCAACCAAATATATTTCTATACTAGTGTCCACCAGCTACATCATATGAAATCATTCATTTTTATATAACCCCTTTGTCTAATATAATAATTAACCATATGAAATGGTGTATTCCAATCATATAGCTACTCATAAATTCCAGATTCTTTAATCATAGACTGATCAAGTTAATAAATACATCACATTTCATTCATCTTTATGGATGATCACATTATATGAGACTGAATGTCCCAATGGCCTTCTTTTTTTTATTGATTTTATGATAACCCCATTTCAAGGGATGAGGGGGAACCCTTAAAAGGCCTGTAGGATTAGGAATTACATTTCCCATAGGCTTAGAGACATTACATGACCCGTAGGTCTTAAGGAAGTCATACAGACAATGACTACTTGAAACTACTCCTCCCCAGCATCTACATCATGATCAGCTCTCCACCATTGCATGACTGTTCGACTAGTATGTCCATGTGAAGAGGTGCATAGGTGTGGTACCGATGACAAATTCCATACCCTCTCATTCTTCCAATGTCTGTTTAGCCCTGCTCTGGTGAATGTGCCCTACTCTTTCCTCCTCTATAGTCGTTCCTTATAGAATCTGTCAGTGAAACTGCAAATTAGGTGGCCCTAAAGGCCTTGAGGTGGCACGAAGGCCATGAGGTGGCCCGAAAGCCTTACTGACCCGAAGGCCTGGGTGGCCTGAAGGCCTTAAGTACTCCAAGCCCAAACTGGTGGCCCAAGGTGAATATTTCTAGCTGCTACAGTACCAAACAGTACCTGCTACAGTACTGCTACAATAACTGCTACAGTGCCTGCTACAGTAACTACTACAGTGCCTGCTACAGTACTGCTACAACCCCAAAAATCATGCCTCCGCCTGGTTTTGAACCTAGGTCTTGTGGATGCACTTAGAGAGACCTCACCAACTGGGCTAAGGCTCATGTGCATTGCATTATATGGATTACCTAGGTATGGACATACAATTCATTAGTCTATCTCAATCGAGGGACCAAATGTCATACTTGTTATACAATAGAAAAAATATCATATTGGTTAAGATCCAACCAATGACATGATCAACAACATATCCAACTACCCCTGATTAGCTAAGCCTCAAGGCTTGCGTATGAAAGGAATGAAAGTATAAAGTTTCTCATTCTAGTTATCTCATTAACCTTGGGTATTTAGGAAATCCAAATAAGAACCATACACACCTAGTGTACTAAAGAAATAGTGTATGACACTCCATATACTACAAAAAATAGGCAATTAAACATTTTTTAGCTGTGTTTTCTTAAAATACGGCTAATGTTTTAATTTAGCTATATTTTTCAAAAGCATGGATATTTTTTTTATAATTTAGACATATTTTTAGTTGTGTTTCTAAAATGTGGCTAAAATTTTAATTTAATTTTTTTTATAGAAAAATTTAAAAATATTAAATCTAATTGTGTTTATAAATATGAAAAATTATATATATTTATATATATATATTAAAAAATATACAAAAATATGTATACATATATACATATATGTACACACACACACATACATAACACACACACATAGGCATAAATGCATACATCCCTATATATATACATACATATATATGTATACATATATTTAAAGATGCACAAACACACACACATACACATTTACACACACACACACATATTTAAAAACATATAAACACACACACACACATATAAACACATAAAAACACACCCATAAATATATATATGTGTGTGTGGATACACACACACAAATAAAATATCTATATATAATAATGTGTATACACAAATAAATACATATTCAAACACACACACAAATGATATATATATATATATATATATTTGTGTGTATATATATGAATTATTTATATAAGTATATAACATTATGTATATAATTTAAATTATATTATATATATTAATAAAATATATAGATGTATGTTAATAAATTTATATAAAAATATATATGTTGTGAAAACAAAAAATTGAAACGAGTAAAGTTTAAACAGAGAAGAAAGATGAGAAGAAAGAAAGGTAGATATTTTATTGAGGCTTCTGGATTCTTCCTTATATATGTCTGTCTATATCTACCAAGGGGAATCACTTCCCTTTTATAGGTAGTGTAGAACATGGTAAGTGGGGATTGGTGGGGGGTGTGCAGCCCACCCCGTTGAAAACTATAGTCACATTTATCGACTGCCTAACACCCCCCATTGGGATGCCCAACTATACCAATGTCATACATGTTTTGATGGTGCCTAATTAAAAACCTTTTACAAAAAACCCAGTGGGATAAAAACTGGAATAAGGAAAATATTACAACCATGTAAACTTCCCCTAAAAGTTCTAGTATAAAGGAATTACAAGTTTTTCAATATATGAATCCCTATATCATTTAAAAGATTTATAAATATAATGGTTGGTAGTGACTTTATAAATAAATCTGCAATGTTTTCACTAGATGAAACATATTTCATTTTGATATCTCCATTCTATATCAAATCTTCTATGAAGGAGAATTTTTTTTGTGGTATGTTCTTTGTGCGATCATTTTTTATAAATTATTCCTTTAATTGTGTGATGCACACACCATTATCTTCAAATTATATTTTCAGGATACAATCCATAGGCAATCCACTTGTCGCTTGAATGTGTTGAGTCATAGATCACAACCAACCATATTCTCAACATTATTCATGTAATTATATCACTAATGAATGATTTTAATATTTTTCAATAGGTGTTTTATTTTTAATGTAAAAAATATTTAAGTACCTACAACTATGAACAAATAACCACTTTGTGATTATATATTTTGTGGATATGATAAATAACCCATATCTATAAAAATGAACATCTTCTTTTCTAATTTTTTAGATTAGAGTAAAACCAAATCTATAGTTCTACAAAGATGATGAAAAATATGTTTAATTCCATCCCAGTGTATTCATGTAGGGGATTAACTAAAAATTTAAAATAAATTAGTAGAAAAATATATATCTATATGAGTACAATTATCAAGATACATAAGTGCTCTAATGGAACTAAGGTATGGTACTTCTGGACCAACCAACTCTTAATTTTATTCACATGGTTAAAATTAATACTTATATGTATTTAAATACCAAACAACCTTTATAGTACTCAAAGTATTGGATTTATTAATATTAAATCATTTTAATACATTTTCATTATAATTTGTCTGATTTAAAAATATACCAGTTAACATTTTCTCAATGTTTAATCTAAGACAATAATTGGTTTATCCGAGGTCATTAATTTCAAATTCATCCTTTAAGTTTATTATTTCTTCATTAATATATTATAAAGTTTTTATTATATTTAAAACATAGACATAAACAACAATAATTTCATATTCAAATGTTTTTTATTAATAAAACACATGATAATATGGTGTTATTTACATTCCCATTATTTAATAAATATTCACTCAAATTATTATACCACATATTCCTAGATTGTATTAATCCATATAATAATTTATATAATTTAATTGAATGCAGGTATTTGGGATTTTATTTCAAAAATTTAGGTATTTTGAATCATTTTGGGATTCTCATACATATAATACTATCAAGATAACCATATAAATAAGATGTATCAACATCTATAAGATGCATATTATAATTTTTAGCTACTTCAAGGATAATTAGATATCAAAAATTAATAGCATTCATAATAGGAGAATATGTATCCTCATAAAAAATTCTGGGTCTCTTGGAAAAAACATGTGTGACAAGATGAGATTTTCATCTTGTTTTATCATTAAATTTATGCATAAAAACCCATTTATATCCAACATGTTTTACAAATTCTAGCATGAGCATGATATGGAAAAAGAACCTTCACTTATTAAGTGAATTTAATTCAACTTCTATTTTTTCTTTCCATTTATTCTAATCAGGTCATTTTTGACATTCCATAAGATAACTTTGTTTGGGATCTTTGATTTTTATATCATGTTCCATAGAATATGAAAATATTTCATCAAATTTTTCCACATTTCTATGAGTCCATATATCGCCTTTCATAGAATAATAATAGATATTTCATTATTTCCAAAGCCTTTATGATTTTCTATATCATATGAATTATCTTTATGATTCTCAACATGTATTTATTTAAGAATAATTATAATATGTATTTCTTTTGGAACACACACATACAAAATGGGGTTTTCAATTTTAATCAATCCTTTTATTTTTTTAGGTTTTTTATCCTTATATCTAGTTAGTCTTCCATGATTCATGCATATTTTTGACATTTTTGTAACATCATTATGTAATTGTGTATTCATAACATCAATTATAGCCGGTGAATTTATAGTTGGTGCATGTGATTTAGTCACTCCTTTTGTATGAATAAATGCACCAAGTAACTAATTTTCCAGTTCTTGAATGTAAAGTCTTTTTAACATCTATCTCACACTGATGGGTTGGAGGATTAAGAAAAGATAAAATTTTCACATTCCATGAAATCTCCTCCCTTTGTTTTTTTTCTACCTAAAATGTTGGGAGTACTTCTTTATTGAAGTGAAAATTTGAAAAATGTGATGTAAATACATCAAAAATTTTTAGTTCAAGATATATGATGATCTATAGGGATTTGTATCCTATATATATATATATATATATATATATATATATATATTCCCAAACCCCTTTGAGGACACATTTTTGTACATTGTGGGGGAACGATAAGTACATATAAAACACAGCCAAAGATTCTTAAGTGGGAGATGTTAGGATCTTGGAAAAAAGACAATTGGAGTGGAGAGTTCTTATGATATATATATGGTCTGATGTGAATCAATTATGAGTAATGTAATATTTCATGACTCTATATGGAGCTTGAAATTTTTTTTCTCATTATTAATGGTCCAATAATAAGTTATATGTGTTTTATTAGTGATTCAACTCAACCATTTTGTGTATGCACATAGGAAACTTGATGCTCTATAGTAATCCCTGTTTCTATATAATAATCATTGAAATATTGAGAGGTAAATTCTCCATCATTATCAAGTCTTGATTTCTTGATGACATAATTAGGGAATTGTGCTTTCAGTTTAATTATTTGAGAAAGAAATCATGGAAATTCTACATTATGTGTTGAGAGTAAACATACGTGTGACCATATGTTAGATGAATCAATTAATACCATAAAATATTTAAATGTCCCACATGTTGGATGAATTACTCCACATATATAATATTGAATTAATTCAAGAAATGTTGGAATTTTAGCCTTAATTTTACCCCGAGATGGATGAACAATCAGATTTATAAAAGAACAAGCCTCACATGGAATTTTTTTAGTAGAGAGATCATCTATACCTTTAATTAATATCTATCAGAATATTCAATTATTTTTTACATCATTCTAGAAGAATAATGACCTAATAATTCATGAAAAAATTAACGATTTGTGGTATATTCTTTACTACTATATGTGTTTTAATTGCACTTATTTATGTATAATTCAATCAAGATGATACTTTTAGTAGTTTTTATAGTACATGAATCTTAAAAAATTTATTAATGGTAGTGTACATTCACTTTTAATTTCTATAAGATATAGTTTGGGTACCATAACCATGTCAGTATATATCATTGAAACTGAATAATTTATTTTGGACTTTGGGGAGAACAACACATTTCTTATAAAGTACTTTGTCCCATTAGGAAAAGAAAAAGTTTCTTTACCAGTCCATTCTATTATATCTTCAAGCCCTGATATTGTATTCACAATTAGTCTTGTTGGTTTAAGATCATAAAAATATTTTTTATTTTTAAGAATTGTTTATGTGGTTCTACTATCGAGTATACAAATATCTACCCCCTTTATGAAACCAATTTAATGATTTAAAAAAATAAAATAAAATTATAATAAACAATTTATGAAATTAAAATAATACAATATCAAAAATATAAATCATATAGAACAAAACAACATATCACATATTATAACTATTGTAATTTTTCTAAATTGTTTCTAGCTGTCATCTCATTAAATTTACATGAAAAATCACCCGCTTCGACGTAAGTGAAATCATCATTTTATGGATTTTATTTTTAATAAAATTAACCTCCTTTTATTTAACTTTATAGGATTTCTCAAAAAAGAGTGGTTTATTATTTTTTGCTTCAATATATGCTTTATAGAACTTAAAAAGATACTCTAGGTTTGGAAAACTTGGGACCAATGTCCCTTATAAATACACCTGTAGTTGGAATATTCAGGATTCCTTAGAGTTATTGAGGTGATATTTCTTTGATTTAGATATTTATTTCATGAATTCCCATGTTTACCACCATGTCCTCAACCACTGTTGCTTCCAAAACCACATCTTCCACAAGACTCATGTACCCAACTCCGTCCATGATCATTTTCATGAAATATAACATTTTCTTCCAGAAATGATACCACTAAACTAGTAGGGAGATACTGATGATTTTTAATCAAAATATCATTGTTCTTCTTTGCTAAAAGTAATTATGATATGAGATCATGATATTTTTATATCCTTTTAAGTGATATTTCTATTGCAGGGTGATGTGAGATACATGAAATGTATTATATTTTTTCAAGCATATCATCATATGTAATCCCAATACCATAGTACTTTAAATATTGTACAATTATATACGTAGTATAATTGAAATCACTGACCCTTTTATAGTATTTGAAGTGTAAATCATTCCATTAATCATGGGTCATGGGAAGAACAACCTTTTTTTTATGATCACACCTCTCTTTCAAACTCTTCCAAAGATTACATGGATCTCTTTTGGTGAGGTATTCATATTTCAATCCCCCATCGAGATATATTATAAGGAATATCATTGCCTTTTATTTATTTTAGAGAGTCTGTGAATTAGTTTATTTAATTGTGTATGTGTGATCCATCGATTTGAGATTCATTTCAGCATCTATCGTCCATGTCATGTAATTACTTTCAATAATATCAAGAGTGGTGAATTAAAGTTTCGTGATATTTAAAATGATGATAATTAGGATAGAGAGATATTTTTTTTATTATTATAAAAAATAATAATAAAATGATAGTTTACATTTAGATTAAATAAAATAAAATAAATTAAAATGGTATTAAAACATTAAAATCAGGTTAATATTATCATTTAATATTTTTCTTATATATCCCATTCCAGTCAGTTAATAAATCCTTCATGTGGGTGTTTGAAATAAATAAATCAATACATCAAATTACTCATTTGAAACTATCTCTCATGTATAGATTTATTAATTAAACTATCCAGTCAGGTGATGTAAAATAAATAAATTAAAATCATCTGGGTAGGTGGTGAAAATAAGGTTTAAGATAAAACAATAAATAATTAGAACTATCCAACAAGGCAGTGAGAATAATGGTTAAAATAAAAAAAATAACTTTCTCCCTTTTTGAGTGTCTATGTTGATAATGCGTTGTGAAACCTAAAATTAAAATGATTAAAGTTTAAATAGTAGGGAATGATGAGTAGAAATAAAGGTAGATATTTTATTGAGGATTTTGGCATCTTTCTTTATATCTGTTTGTCTATCTCTCTACCGAGCAGGGGGGGGTGTACTACCCTTTTATAGGAGGTTTAGAGCATGGTTAGTGGGTATTGGTGCGTGGGGGGTGGGGTGGGGGGAACCCACCCTCATTGAAATCTATAGTCATATTCAATGGTTTCCTAACAATATACACATATATCATAGGTGAAATAGTAATTTTGGTTTTTATTTTCATTTATTCCTTGAAATAATTGGATTAAGTCTTTGGGTTTAAATAATTTAAAGAGTTTTCCTATTGAATCATTGTTTGTGATGGTCATCATTACTTATGGGATCGTATTTGAAGGAGGTGACCTATTATTCTTGGGAACACGTGATGTGGATTGGGATGGGGGTTCCCCTTGTAGTGAGTTGGGAGGTATTTAATAAAATAAATAATATTTTCATATTTAATTTAAAAATTATTCCCCCATGTTTATAAAAAATATGAAAATTATTTTAATTATATATATGTAAATCTAATTTACCCATATTTCTAAAAAACATGGGTAAGCCAGATGTGGTTAAATTACCCATGTTTTTTAAATACATGGTTAAATATCCATGTTTTAAAACATGCATAATTTATCATCAACTTTTTTATCTATGTTTTTTAAAAACTTAATTAAATCAATTAATAATATTTATAAACATGACCAATATAAAAATAAATAGTGGATAATTTCATTTTTTATGTAGTGATGAGGTATAATTGGGGGGGTCATCCAACACCCAAAACTCCTTTTGTACATTATAAGAATTTTTTTAGGTCTCTTGTGGATCCATGGACTTGTTTGATCTAGATCAAGAGAGATCCTTCAAGGATGTGGTATGGGAATCACAATATAATAGAATTCTAGAAATGAAAAGTTCTCATTTTAATCATATGGAGGATGTTTGAAAAAAGACCCTTTAGAGGAGTAAAGGTATATCCTTTTCAGAATCTCTCTCTAGATCAGATCCCTATAAGGACGATCTATCCAAACCCTCCAATATCAAAATATTAGAAGATGATACCCTATTTGTAGTGTCTGATCTAGAATCTCTACAATATAGGGTTTATTTTTATAAGTTATCTCTTCTTGTCTACTTACTTATTTTAAGGGTGATAATTCATGGTCCAATGTGGAGCTCAAATCCATAAGTTTACATTTCTAGAGTACTGTAAACTAGAGGTTGATGCCAGTTAGTAAAGGATACTTTCATATAATCCTAGAGAGTAAGGAAGGCCTCAATTATGCATGGAATATTATTAATATAAATATAAAACTAGAAGTCTTATAAATATATAAATGAGACTTGAATTTTAATCTATTAAATCAAAGGAATTATATTTCCCAAATCCAAGCTATGATTCATGGACTCCCTTGGGTTTTAGGTCATCCAAAGATACTCAATAATCACGCATCATGCATTGGTATACCTTTAAAAGTGTATCACCTCACTTTGAATGGATATCTTAGTATCTATTCTAGAGTTATAGTTGATTCTAACCTAGAAATGAAATCTCTATATGTGATTAACCTCATATTAATTGATCATAAAATTGAGGTATAGGTGGAATATTAATACATACCACCCTTATGTTAAGTGTTCAAGATAGAAGGACACATAATTTCTAACTGATGAGTTGTACAGAAGTTGGTTAGGCCTTATCATGATTCCAGGGCATAGAAATAGGTTACTAAAAATAGGAAAAATAAGGTCCTTGTGTTGGAAATGTGAGAGTCTTCAAATAAATTTGATGCTATGAAATGGGTTAAGCCCTAGACTGCAACTAAGATCGCCTGGGTTGCTATTTTTAAATAATAATATAAAAATAACAACTCCTATCACATCATTGAATACATAGGCAATGAGAACCACACCAATGAGAATGGTAATAAGGAAAAATATTTAGTGGATGGATATGATTTTGGTCTGGATATGGATATTTCCAAGGAAATTAAAGATCTGGTAGCCCCAATTCAATCTGAGGAGGTGTAGACTAAAGTCACACACACTGAAATTGATACTGAAGTTTAGTATATCAAAAAGCCTTTTGACTCAGTTGAATCCAATATTAAATAGGATACACATATTCTAGATTAGAAATCAGATACCACTAATTCTCAAGGTTCCTCTCACACTATGACATGGTATAATCCTTCCACTCCTTTGAAGATTACAAAGGGTACAAAAAATCTAGATGAAAATATTCCAGCTAATAAGAATAGATAAGAAAACACCTTGGCATCAGATGCTAAGAAAGTTATAGGAACTAGAAAATCAAGCAATAAAAATAAATCCAGAGGGGTGGAGAGGGGTGGTGGAACCCCCAAATACAAATAAAAATGAAGATCCTCTTCTTAAACTGTCAGGGTATATCCAACCCAGAAATAATTAGTTCACTTTGGCTCCTCATTCAGAATCATAAAACTGATTTAATTGTGTTTTCTAAACTAAAAAGGGCCTTCTCTACTAGATTTTTTTCATTGAAAATAGGGGTTATCATTTTATTAGAATGAATCAATCTCCTTCAAAAGTAAATAGGCTATGGGTATTTTCACACTCAGTTCTAGAGGGTCCAACTATTTTCAGCTCCAGTGAGAAAATAATCACTTAAAGCTTCAAATGGGAAGGAAGAAAACAATAATATTATATTTCCTATTCATTCAATAGATACCAAGGTCGATGGTCCATATGGCTATAAATCATCTCTATTTCTAGTGTTATCAATAATACATGGACTCTAATTGGTAAATTAAACTCTACCCTCCACCCTGATGAAAAGTTAGGTCCTTTGAGTAACTCTATTTCACTAGGGGTTCAGTATTTTCATTGAGGGAAACAACCTATTTGAAGTTAACCTGGTGAGAGCCAAATATAATTTCTATATGAGAAATATCAATAGAATTCTAGAAATAAAGATTAATAGATCCATTTACAATGAGGATTATATGACCACATGGGGATCTATTTGTTATGCTACTTTGGAAAAAATTAATCTTTATTATCACCCCAATACTTTTGAGAATGTTTCCTAAAGAGATAAAACCATTGTAGACGCCGGAAAAGTCCGTTGTTCCCAAACGAAGCTCCGGATGCGGAAAGCGAGGTCATATTTGGAGTCGGAAGAATGTTTCGGAGGGCCCGGAGGCCTTGCGCGGAATTTCAGAGGCCTGCGCGCAAAGATGATGATCCGCGCGCAAAACCCCGGGATGCGCGCAACTCCCTTGCGCGCCGTGCCCGATTCCGCGCCCGCGAGGAGAATTCCGCGCTCGCGCCTTGGATTCCGCGCCCGGGGTTGCCTATAAATACTAGGCGACCCCCAACGTTTCAGAGGTTGCTGGAAGTCGAACGGTCTCCCGCGCGCGCAATTCAACCCCTTCCGCGCGCAATGCCGATCTTCAGGTAACCTCCTTTCTTTCGCGCAATAGAGCCTTGGGGTCCGCCTTCGCGCGCAATCCCCTTGGCTCCTTTCCTTTGAATAAATTTCAACCCGAAGGCCTTTGCGCGCAAAAGAAGCCTCTTGCGCGCAATTGCCCCCCGGGTGCGCGCAATCCAGCCCGATTGCGCGCACCCCCCATTTTCAAAGTGGCCATTCGCTAGAGAATGAGCCGTTGCCCCTGCGCGCTATCCGAAGCCCGGTGCGCGCAATCCCCATCATCCGCGCGCGAAGCGCTGGCCCAATTGCGCGCCAGCCCGCCATTTTGCGCGCCGACCCGCGGTTTTGCGCGCAAAGCTCCTCTTTTGCGCGCAATCCGCCAGGGTCGCCTCCCATGACCCCCTGAGGGTACCCGCCTGCGTGGCGCCCGATGATCCTCATCTTGGGTGCCCGAACCGTGCGCTGTCTTCCCGTGCAGCCTTCCAGGCTCGTGCGAAGTGACACGGACCCATCAGCGGCAATCATTCGTCCAGCA
Source organism: Viscum album (assembly GCA_963277665.1). Lineage (NCBI taxonomy): Eukaryota > Viridiplantae > Streptophyta > Magnoliopsida > Santalales > Viscaceae > Viscum > Viscum album. The sequence goes on from OY728121.1 coordinate 1,461,425,059, forward strand.
TGACGTTAAACTGCATATTCGTCCTGCATGACGCTAAACTGCACCACTTCCTACACGACGTTAAGCTGCATACGTCCAAGCTGCACGACGTTAAACTGCCTAGCATATCGTCCGCGCTGCAAGACGTTAAACTGCCAAGTGTTTCGTCCAGCATGACGTTAAACTGCATATTCATCCTGCATGACGTTAAACTGCACATATGTCCAGCATGACGTTAAACTGCCCACACGTCCAGCATGACGTTAAACTGCACATTCGTCCGCGCTGCAAGACGTTAAACTGCCAAGTGTTTCGTCCTCAACACACGACGTTAAACTGTGCTTCGTCCGGCAAGACGTTAAACCGTCCGCTTCGTCCTCAACACACGACGTTAAACTGTACTTCGTCCGGCAAGACGTTAAACCGTCCGCAACCTGATCCCATGCTCCGCACGCAGGGTCCCCCCCCGGTTTGGATGTGGCCCCCACCCGCTCGTCTCTGCAGGGATGTCGGTATTGTCCCCCTTTTGGGACGATTTAATGGGAGTGGCTTTTCCCTACGGGGGCAGGGTATTATAAACCCTTTGTTTCTTGTGGGGGGCTGCACATGTGTATCTCCATTGCGCTCCCCCACTGCCGAAGCCAGTAGAGGGTGTGACTGGGATCGAGGTGTATCCTACTTTCGGTCCAAGTCCCTTCCAACTGAGTTTCGCCGCATCCGGGCTGCCTCAAGTGCGTAAGTCCTGACAGAATGAACTACGTGGACTTTGATCCCTGTCTTCTATACAGGGTACGTAGGAAGCCTTCTTGAGGTCCAAGCCCGCCACCTGGTCGTCCCGGTCGTATTTACGTCGGTTCGTCCATCAGTGGACCCCTCCAGGGTTCACGCTTGCGTCGATTCACCTATGAATCCGCCCCTGTGGGAGACTGCCCGTGTGTATCTCCACTGTGCCTCCCCACATCCCCTTTTTCCATTTCTCCTTTCATCGTCCAGCATGACGTGAAACTGTGATCCACCCGGCCGTTCCATCCCCCTCTGTGCGAGGTGGTTCGGTTCAATCCTCCGCCCGACGGCCTAGACCTCTTCGTGAGTCGGCTTGCCGACGTCCAGCATGACGTTAAACTGTATACCCGAACTACGTTGACTTTGATCCGTGCTAACGCGCGGTACGTAGGAAGCCCCTACGGGGTCCAAGCTCTTCACTCCATCATCCATCCTGATCCTTACCCGGGCCGCCACATCCCGGTGGGGTCATGCCACTTCACTCCACTCCATATCACTCGGGAAGCCGCCCATGCGCTGGCCCCAGCGTCGGAGGTTCCCCGCAAGGGGTTCTGTCATCCGATCCACTTTTCGTGTTGATCGGTCCGATGCCGTCCCCGCTGGACGTTAAACTCGCGGCATACCCCGTGTTAAACATGGGAAGCTGAGGAAAACCTCAGGTGACACAGTTCCCCGCACCCAGTACGGGATGCCTCAGGCCATCATGCCTTCGAGAAGCCCTATTAGGGACGGAAGACAGACGTGCAGAGCCGCAGTGTTACGACACGCCCCCAGCACCCAGAGCCACCCGGCCTTCTCACCGCAGGTTGCTGCCCCGCCCAGACTCCTTGGAGCGTCCGGGCGGAAGCAGCGTAATTAACCGGTGTCCATGAAGATATGGCGCCGGGAACGAGATTCACGAACATTCTTAAGTCTATGAGGGAGACCCGGATTAGGCGACGAGTTCCGAGGAGACGTCCAAGGAAGGAGGAGCCGACATCCCATCATCCCGGTTTCGATCAAGGAGCAGACGCCCCTGAATAAGGGATGAATGCCGCCCGCCCTTGGAAAGCGGGACTGCGGGACCACAAGCCGCGCGCCCATCCCCTCGGGTTGACGGGTGCACGCGCGAACGCGTCCTGGCGGAACAGCGTAACCCGACGCACATCCGCACCGAAACAGAAAAATGGTGAACCCGACGTGAATCTCTTATCCTCGATACGAAGACCGATGGCTTTCAGAGGTGTTGGAAGACCGGCATGTTGCCCGGCCAAGCATTCAGTCTTGCCCGCTAGGGGCTGGGGAAGGGACATCGGGCACTCCGTCTCGCAACGTCGAGGGCCTGGGTTCCCCCCACGGAAGGCGTCATGGCGCTAATGGTTGGTTGTCGATTCCTTTTTCCTGTCAGTGTTAATGGGTCATTCTCCCTGCTTTCAGAAATCAGGTCGCCCGATCCAGTGCCCGATCGCCACCCGCCCACTGGCGCAGGGGCAGGGGAAACACCGACGCGGCTACTCCGCGCGGTCCCGCCCGTTCCACAGTCGTCCCAGCAGCCGCAATTGCGGGACGACCACGCCCTCTCTCCCCCTCGGAGGTCATCCAGAGAAGGGTGATCAACACCCTGGTGCGGAGATACGAGGAAGAGGGAGTCATCCCCACTAGGGAAATGGCTCGCCTAGACCTTGAGGAGGCTGCGCCTCGCCACCACCGCCGCCCCCGAGGGCCGCGCAGGGAGGCACCGCTGCCTACCTCAACGTCCAATCGTTTCGGGAGTTTATCCCCGGAGCGCTCTGACAGTTCCCTTCCCTATGCGGATGAGGTGGATGATGCCCGGGATCACCCTATCCGGGATTCGCTCCAGGGATCTACGGTAAGGACTCCCGCCAGGCCACGGCGACACCGCCGCCAGGCCTCTCCAGTCGAAGAGCGGGCTCTCCACCTGCCCGCGCCGCTCATCCCGACTCGTCTGTCTCGACGCCAACGTCGGGCACGAGCGGAAGAGGATTCCCACCTTGGGGCTCTAGCAACAGCGGCCGCATTGGCCCAAGCCACTGCTGGCTCCAGTCGCCAGGCCTCTGCGCATCCTGAGCAGGGGAACTCCTATGCCCGACCTGGATCGAGGCCCCGACCGCCCCAAAGGCAGGTTGGGTCGACTCTCCCGGTTGCTGGCACTGGCAGTAGCCACCGCGGACCACCTCGCGGTAGCGCTATTCACCGGCAGGATCTACTCTGTGTGGCCGATCCAGAAGGCATGGGTCATCCCACCTTCCGATCCCGGCCCGGAGGCCTGCCCGGAATCATCTCTCCCCGCGTCCCCTTTGATATCTGTCCCGGTGCCCCTCGCACCTTGGTTCCCAGTCCTCTTGGCCCCAGCACCAGTGCGGCCGGAGGACGCCAGGACAGAGATCAGCCCTGCCCCGAAGAACCACCCAGGGGCAGGAAGGCAAGGCTTCGACGCCGAGGGAAGAATGTTACGGAATTCCGGACAGAGATCCGACCGGTTTGCTTCTCTGACTCAGAGGCGGAGTACGATTCGGCGACAGAGCCCCTTCCCCAATCCCGCCAGTCAAGGGCAGGGGTAGGAATGCGGCACGTCAGCCTCGTGCTCCCCGAGAGCGAGATCGATGTGATCCCCGCTTCTCTCCGAAGGTATATCCGGAGTAACGAGGGCCTGGTAGACCCCCAAGGATCAAGCTTGCGGTTGATACCGGCCCCTCCGGAAGTGCCTTCCGTCTCGGTCGGAGAAGCCGGAGACTTTTTCTGGGGACCGACGGTCGAACCACGATCTAGTGCACCCTCGGCGAGCACCGATGCTACGGCAGGATGTTCGCTCGCCGGCCCATCCTATCGTGATGTGGTAGCCAGGGCACCGCCACCCTCAGAGGGCGGCCCGGGATATGGAGGCCAATCGGCCTGTTCGCCGTATTCACCGCCGGCCAGCCCATCAGCCCGGCGGCCCGCCTCGGCACCACTGCCGGTTCCCCGTCCGTTCCCAGCCATGGAAGAGGACCAAGGAGATCTGGGTCCCGAGTTTGAGTCGTGGAGCTTCTGGACCGTCCTTGCAGAGGGCCACTTCCCTGAGAAGTTTTGGCCAGTCGCAGGACCGGGCTTTGATGCACCCGAATCGCTCACCCCGGATGAGTTCGAATGCTTCCGCCGAACTCTCCGGGAGACTCGCTCCTGTCTTCACCGCCTACAAATGCCATACCCCGGGAGTCAAGCGCACCTGGAGGATATTGGTGAGCAGTGCCGTCAAATTGACCTGGCCATGCTCCCCGCGGTTCGGCACCCCGGGTCATTTGGGCACCACGAGGCCCTCCAACAACGATGCGTTGAGTGTTTCCAAGTACTCCGCAAAGTTATCGAGGAAGCCACTCCCCACGTGTATATCCGTGGATGGGGGCAGTACGCTGCCCTACGCTTCAGTGTGATTCGCCGACAGCCCGATTCACTGGGTGGCCCTGAGGGTATATCCCCAGGGACAGAAACAGTCAATATGGCTGACCTGTCGGGAGAGGGGAACGACTTGGAACTTCTCGACGGGGGCTTCCCCCCCGAAGACAAGCCGTCGTCAGATCCATCGGTGAGAGTCACTCGTCATCAGAGGAACCTCCTGGGGCTCCCCGCGCCCACTGAAGCACTGACGTTGAGCCGAAACGTCAGCAAAGGAAAAGAGCACAGCGAGGCTATAAGGCCCGCCGACCCATCTGCCTCCATTCAGAGGGCAGAGGAGGATCCCGAGAAGGCTACGCTACGTCAGCAGCTCGCCGAACAGAAGAAGCTGGTTGACCAGCTCCTCGCCGAGCGCGCTGCAGAACGGCGGCCTGACTACGGTGATCCCAGGCCAGGACAGCAGGGACCGGAACAACCGCTCCTCGACGAGACTCTCCCGGGCAACCGTGATTACGCCGTGTTCGCCGACAGGAGAGAGGCCATTGCCTATGGCAAGAGGGTGCGTTATGTTTCGCCATACCCTCACGAGCGGCATGACTTCCTGAGAGACCCCGCTCGGATTCCTCCCGCTGCCCCAAGGGCCGCTCCGCCCGCCATCCCACGAGCCGCCGAGTTCGACGACCCGGTCGACGACCCGATTGAAGGGCCATGCAATGCGCTCGTGGTTAGAGATCCTCACCAGGACTGGAACCCATGTCCGGACGATCCGATGGCGGCACTCATTGCCCGCTTGGAAGCCTTGGAGACTCGGCAGGTGGCGATCCCACCGGACGGCAAGCCCTACCCAGCATGGGTGGATGACATGCCGGCGCCTCCGGGATTCGGGAATCCCACTTTTGCCCCCTTCAACGGGACTGGAGATCCGCCACAGCATTTAGCCCACTTCAACTCGAGGTGCGGGCCTATGTTGGGGACTCCGGCGCAGCAGGAGGCCGCTAAGCTTCGCTGCTTTGTTCAGACACTGGAAGGGCCAGCATTTGTCTGGTACAGCCAGCTCCCCGCCGGGTCGATAACTAGCTGGGAGGACCTTCGTAGGCAATTCCTCTACCAGTTCAGTTCCACGACCCGAAAGACGAGTATCGCAGACCTCTTCAAGTGCAAGCAGAGGCCTGATGAGCGAGTCGCGGACTTCGTCGCCCGATGGAAGGGTCTCACGTATTCCCTTGACATGCCATTGACTCAGGAGCAGTTGCTGACAATGTGCGTCGGGAACGTCAAGACCGAGCTGGTCCCTTCCCTGATTACTCAGAATTACCCCGGAGGGTTCAGGGACTTCTCAGACAAAGCTCAACGTCTTGAGGAAGCCCTGCAACAGGCCAGCCAGGCACACCCGCTGCCTCCTATGATTCCTGCAAGGAGAGTCAGCAGGGCTGAGCCCGCTGCTATCGCCCAGATAGAGGCCCCCAGGCCATTGGAGCTGTTGCCGGCGAGGCCAGCTCCACAGCCTCACAGGAATCCGCCTCCACGGGCTCAGTTCCCGGCCCAGCAGCGGCAGCCCCAGAACCGGCCGGCCCCTCCGCGTAATGTACCGCCGCAACCCAGGCGAGATAATCAGGGTCCACCTCCTCGGCCGGCCCCTCCAGCCCCTCGTCAAGACCACGCTCCAAGGGGCCCGCGACACCTGACTTACTCATTCCACGAGGATCAGGTCCCCGGTTATTTCCAGAGCGCCCTGGAGCAGAGGATTGTGCGACTGCCTGAGTGTTGGAGGCCAGAGGAGGCACATCTTACGAATAACCCCCGCTACTGCCCCTACCATCGGGCCCTGGGGCACACCATCCAGCGGTGCTATGTGTTTAAGGATTGGCTCCAAGACCAGATTAACAACAATGTAATCAGGTTGGGCCCAGCTCCAGCACAAGTGGCGGGCGTGTTCGTGGGATCAGATGACGATAGTGGCAACGAGGACGAATGGCAGCTGGTCTCCAACCGCGGATCCCAGAAGTATAACAACTGGATGGCCCGCAAGACGACCATTCGCGCCCATGGAATCATCCGTGCGCGCTTGAATCAGCCTGAGCCCCCAGAATCTGCGGGTGCTGCTTTGGCATCGTCGTCCCAGCCTGCCTCTTCCAAGAGGAGCAAACGGCGGCAGCGCAAGAAGGAAGAGCGCGCCCCGCCAGTTCCGCCACTATCCCGCACTCTCGGCGATTTCATGCCCCCGGAGATTGGGGTCCCTCCTCGGATCCGCCCGGTGATGGATGATTCGTCCGATGACGGTCTTGGGTACGCTTCGGTTAATACCGTCGAGCTGGTAAATCCCTTTTCGGTTCCCGACGTTGAAGAACACCAGGTGGACCTCCCTAGTGTCCCCGGTCATCGCTACCGTCGGAAGAACCGCAACAACAGGAGTCGCCGGGGCACAGCCATTGGTACCTCCAGCCAGGCCGTGCACGCCACTGAGACTAGGCAGCAGGCTCAAAACCGAGCTCAGCGCGCGCAGCCCCCCCATCCGGGGATGACGGATTCGCCTCCGCCACTGTTTGTGGTGTGGGACCAGGCAGAACCGCCTCAGCCGCGTCGCGACCAGCTCCGCCCTGCTACGAGTCCATCCCGGCCTCCTGACTCCAGTACGGTGACCATTTCCCAGACTGCGACCAGTGAACAACGAGATGCGCCAAGTACCAGTCGGCCGCCGATCCAACCGGCAAGGCCCGTCATGCCACCAACCGCAGAGCAACCTCCTGCAACCAGGGGCTCGCGCTTGGCCAAAAAGTATGATGTCCTGAAGCACTTGGCTGACATCCCAGCAAGTCTCTCCATCCTTGAGGCTCTGCGCATGTCATCTGAGATGCGCGAGGCACTCGCTGAAGCCCTGAAAAGCCCCCTCCAGTTTGAGACAGAGGTTGCGGCTGCAGAGGCCTTTCACGCCGAAACGATCGAGGACGCCGAATGTCAGGCAGTTATCTCGTTCTCTGGTAAGGATGAAGACCCTCCTATACAGGGACATATCCGTCCGCTGTATGTCACTGGCCAGTTCAATGGCCTTGACGTCCGACGCTGTCTTGTCGACACGGGGTCTGGGATTAACCTGATTCCAACTCGGACGCTCCGGAGATTGGGGTTGTCTGAGGATGACTTGATTCCCTCCGACCTCAGGATCCAGGGGTACGACCGCACCGAGCAAACCCCGGTCGACAAGATACGTTTGAAGACCGAGTTCGGTGACTTGGTTGCCAACACCGAATTCATGGTAGTCTCTCAGGACACTGCGTATAACGCATTGATGGGCAGGCCATGGCTTCACCTTCACGCGGCGGTTCCCTCGTCATACCACCAGTGCCTCAAATACTCCCTTAATGGTCGAGTAGGCGTGCTTCAAGGAGATGCCTCTCCTTTTGCCTCATGTGAAGCCCGCTATCTGGACGCGGACTATTACAAGAGCAAGGATAAGCAGATCCTGGCAGGTGAGGTTGAGCCTGTCGCTGTTGCAAGCGATCCCTGGGCAAGTCTGGATGACGCTTACGTCCTCCCGATTCACCGGTTGGACGTCGCTATGGTCTCGACGGCCCGCGAGTCTCCTGATGAGATGGCCGCGACCGCCCGTGCCAGCACCAGTGGCCCAGCAGGATCTGGTAGCCCCAATGCAGTTGCCAACGCAGTCTCTCCCATGGACGATCCCTCCCCGAGTGGAGAGGACGTGGAAGATGCACCCCCAGCCTTTGAGGAGGGCGTCCCCGCCACGGTCGATGAGTTAATACAGGTGAACCTTGGAACCGAGGCCGATCCAAGACCCACATTGGTTAGTGCCGCCATGCCCTCTGAGGAGCGGTAGCAGTACATGGACTTTCTCAGGCAGCACCGTGATGTGTTCGCTTGGGGCTATGACGAGATGCCGGGGCTAGATCCTCAGGTAGCTGTCCACCGCCTTGGTCTCCCGGCGAACCATCGCGGGTTCAAGCAGCCTCCTAGGAAGATGCACCCATCCCACGGTGCCATGGTTGAGGCCGAAGTTGACAAGCTTATCAAAGCCAACTTCGTGAGGGAAGTTCAGTACCCCAAATGGCTGGCCAACATTGTGCCGGTCAGGAAGAAGAACGGGCAGATCAGAGTCTGCATCGACTTCCGCGATCTCAACCGCCACTGTCCGAAGGATGATTTTCCCCTACCAGTGACAGAGCTGTTGATTGATGCCACGACAGGGTTCCAAGCCCTCTCCTTCATGGATGGATACTCCGGATACAACCAAATTCGGATGGCCCCTGAGGATGAGGAGTTCACTGCCTTCAGGGCCCCCCAAGGTACCTTTTGCTACCGGGTCATGCCCTTCGGCCTGAAGAATGCAGGTGCCACCTACCAACGGGCGATGCACCGCATATTCAAGCCAATACTTGGCACACTGGTGGAATGCTACGTCGATGACTTGGTTGTCAAATCGCGCCAGCGTCAGGACCATCTCAAAGATCTTGAGAAAGTGTTCGGCTTCCTCCGGTCTCGCTGCCTGAAGATGAACCCGTTGAAGTGTGCCTTTGGGGTCACCTCCGGAAAGTTCCTTGGATTTGTGGTGAGATACCGGGGTATTGAGATCGACCCAGAGAAAATCAGGGCGATTAGCCAGATGCCTCCCCCAGGTACCGTCCGGGAACTGCAAGGGTTCCAAGGACACTTAGCCTATATACGCCGATTCATCGCGAATCTGGCCGGCAAGTGTAAGCCCTTTTCCCGGCTCATGAAGAAAGGTGCCACCTATGTATGGGATAAAGAGTGTCAGACCGCTTTCGAGGAGATCAAGTAGTACCTGCTTCAACCTCCGGTCCTGATGCCGCCTGTATCCGGGAAGCCGCTGGTCCTCTATGTGACCGCCCTGGAACGGTCCCTGGGTGCCCTTCTCGCCCAGAAGAACAACGAGGGAATGGAGAATAGCCTCTATTACCTCAGTCGCATGCTCCTCGATGCGGAAGTTAGGTATTCCCCCATCGAGAAGAGCTACCTGGCGCTCGTATTTTCCGTACAGAAATTACGGCACTACTTGCAGCACCATGAGGTACAGTTGGTTTCTCGGGTAGACCCGTTGAAATATATCCTGAGCCGGCCTATGTTGACTGGCCGCCTAGCGCGGTGGGCTGTGATTCTCCAGCAGTTCGACATCAGGTATGTGTCTCAGAAGGCCATCAAAGGGCAAGCATTGGCAGACTTTCTGGCTGCTCACCCAACCTCCGCGGATCAGCCGCTGGATCTAGGCTTTCCTGATGAGACCATTCTCTCGGTTGATCGAGCCGATCCATGCTGGCAGATGCACTTTGACGGTGCATCCCGGAGCCCCACCGGTAGAAGACTCGATAATCCTAAGCTCAACAGAGTGGGCTTGGGCATCGTCTTCATCACCCCGGAGCAAGCCGTGCTGCCATACTCTTTCCTGTTGTCAGAGGGCTGTACCAACAATGAGGCGAAATACCATGCCCTCATCACCGGCCTCGAGTTGGCTCTCGAGATCGACGTGCCCCGTCTGTGCGTGAAAGGGGACTCCGAGCTGGTCGTTAAGCAGATCAATGGCGACTACGTAGTCAGGAAGCCGGAACTTGTGTCATTGTTGGAGTGCACCCTCCTTCTGATGGCTCGGTTCCCTTCTCGGCCGGAAATTGTCCATGTTCCCCGGTCGCAGAACGGTCGAGCAGATGCTTTGGCCAGCCTCGCTGCGTCACTTGCGGAGCCTGAACAGGACAACCTGATCGTCCGCGTGACGCGCCGCAGGCTCATCGCTCCCGTTATCCCGGAAGAAGATCGCGGCCCGTTGGTAAGTAACCTCACCACGGTTGCCCCTATGCCCGGAGCCCCGAGTACCCCAGATATGACAGTCGGATCAGCCCCTGATTGGAGGACGCCTTTGGTTGAGTACCTCCAACATGGCATTCTTCCATCGGATCGGGCCGAGCGCGAGCGAGTTCGACGCCGCGCATCGCAGTTCGTCCTCCAGAGCAGTCCCGGCCTGGAGCAGATCCTCTACAGACGCGGATTTGATGGTGTTCTCCTCCGTTGCCTTCAGGGAGTTGAGATCCCACGGGTCATGCAAGAGGTTCATGCTGGTTCATGTGGCGCCCACCAGACTGGGCCGAAGCTGTCCCACCAGATTCGGAGGTTGGGATACTTCTGGCCCTCTATGATCCATGACTACATCGAGTATGCCAGGAGGTTCCATGCGTGCCAGGTTCATGCGAACTTTGTGCATCGGCCGCCGGAGCCTCTCCATACCACAAGGTATTCCTGGCCCTTTGCAGTCTGGGGACTGGACGTTGTGGGACCTTACCCGCCGGCGACAGCTCGCCAGTGCCGGTTCATTCTGACCGCCACAGACTTCTTCTCCAAATGGGCAGAGGCGATTCCGCTCAGAGAGGTCAAATCTTGTTCGATCGCTGACTTCGTGACCTCCAACATCATCTATCGATTTGGAGTGCCTCACGCTATCCTCACGGATAACGGAACCAATTTCCGAGCAGCCGAGTTGAAGAAGTTGTACGCCAAGTATAACATTCGCTCGAACCATACATCTCGCTATCATGCGCAGGCAAATGGACAGATCGAGGCGTTCAACAAAACCCTCTCTAACATTCTGCAAAAGATGGTTGGTCAGAACAAGAAGAGTTGGCCGGACAAGCTCCCCAACGCCCTCTGGGCTTATCGGACGACGACTCGCAATTCCACCCAGATGACCCCTTATTTCCTGGTGTACGGAGCTGAGGCCGTCCTGCCCATCGAGATCCAGTTACCGTCCTTGCGCACTGCGGTCTACGACCAGCAAGCGCCGGACAGAGTTGCTGAAGCCCGTCTAGTCGAGTTGGAAGCACTGGATGAGAATAGACTTCGCGCTTTGCACAACTTGGAGAGGCATCAAAGCAGAATGGCTCGAGCTTTCAATAAGAAGGTTCGCCTCCGCTCCTTCCTGCAGGGTGATCTAGTGCTAGCCCTAAGAGCACCGATGATCCCCGGCAGGAAGCCGCCCAAGTTGGAGCCCAAGTGGGAGGGACCGTTTGTTGTCCACAAGGTCTATCCCAATGGCGCGTACTCCCTAGCGACTATGGATGGTGAGCGTGTCACTCCTCCCACCAACGCTAGGTTCCTCAAGCAGTACTTTATCTGAGTGTACCAACGTCCAACATGACGTTAAACTGCACAACGTCCAGCATGACGTTAAACTGCACAACGTCCAGCATGACGTTAAACTGCACAACGTCCAGCATGACGTTAAACTGCACATTTGTCCAGCATGACGTTAAACTGCACATTCGTCCCGCATGACGCTAAACTGCATACGTCCTGCACGACGTTAAACTGCATTCGTCCAGGCTACAAGACGTTAAACTGTTCAGCATTCGTCCGCGCTGCAAGACGTTAAACTGCCAAGTGCTTCGTCCTGCATGACGCTAAACTGCACTACGTCCGAGCTATAAGACGATAAACTGTTCAGCATTCGTCCTGCATGACGTAAAACTGCCTCTCAAGAACTACGTGCGGCTTGATTCCCATCCTTATGGGATACGTAGGACCGCCTGAACATTCATGTTTCAGGCCCAGCCCCATCCTTCGGGAATTTCCATCCCATCTCGGGCCTTTGGCCCAGTTGCCCCCGGGTGTGCGGCGTATGGTGTGAGCGCGGGGCTATGCCCTCATTCACGTCGGTTTGCTCGTCACGCTGTACGCCCCCCCATGTTTGGGGATGCCTTCTGCTCCCCCCTTCTTTTCCCCTCATCATCCTGCATGACGTTAAACTGCACTTCAAGAACTACGTACGGCTTGATTCCCATCCTTATGGGATACGTAGGACCGCCTAGACATTCATGTTTCAGGCCCAGCCCCATTTCCCGGGAATCTCCACCCCGCGTCGGGCCTCTGGCCCAAGTTCCCCTCCTTTTTGTGCGAGGCGTATCGCGTGAGCGGGGGATTATGTCCTCATTCACGTCGGTCTACTGGCCACGCCGTACGCCTCCCCCCGTGTGTGGGACCACCTCACACCTCTCATCGTCCTGCATGACGTTAAACTGCCTCTCCAGAACTACGTATGGCTTGATTCCCATCCTTATGGGATACGTAGGACCGCCTGGACGCTTGTGTTTCAGGTCCGACCCCGTCTCTCGGTTGATCATGGGGATCTGCCCTCTTTTGGTTGCTCTCAGGGTGAGTCGTCCGACCCTTTCCGGAGATCTGTTAACATGTTTTGGGTACTTCGGTCTATGACTCGAAGTGTCAGATTCAATCCCGACAAGTCCTGTGTTGCTTGTCAGGCCTCACGCTTCCTCTTGTTCGAGCCTTCACTCAAAGGGATCCTCGTTAGCGGTTTGGGTACGATGCCTCAGTGCTCTCCCACCGCTCCAGGTCGATTTACCGGCGGGTCTTGGGCCGCAAATCGATATGAATCCTGCGATTGAGCGGTTGATGCTCGTTTGCTTGCCCCGTCTTAGGCTGACGCGATCGGATGTTGTGTTGCGAATGCGTCAGCAACATCCTCGATCTCCATGTCAGCTCTTTCAGGCTCTGAACATTGGTTACGCGGTCCTCATCACACTCCGCCTTTGTGCGTTGTAGTGGAATCTTGACACTCTTTTCATACTGACCTTCAGTACACCTCTACACGTTAGGCAGACCAACCAGGGTAATGATGTCGTTCGAGGCTCCCATGATCTGAGCACCAAGGATATATGCGGATGTTCTCCCCAAGGGCCATGCGTAGCTGGACCCTCGTCCCCATAAGGAGGAAGGCGTCGCCCGAACAATTGCGTTCTGGGCCCAGTATGTCTGGAGGCTAGCATCTCTGCCCCTCGGGTGATGGACATACGCAGGCCCCTATCCCAAGACTCTTTTCCTGGAATCGAGCGTGACCGTAAGGCTGGGTATGTTCCCACCTCCGCCGTGTCCGCCGTACCGCGGTAAGCGGATTCCTCCATGGTCCGAACCACACGACCTTAAACTGTGTTGTCTGGTCCTACCACACGACCGTAAACTGTGATCGTCTTGGCCGCCCGACGAGAAACGGCACTGCATTGTGATGTTCTCCTCGGGGGACACTCATGTTGGGCGATGGTTAATAACCACGCCATTCATCAATGCCTTCCGTGGCTTGATCATTGTGGCGACGCCAGAGATTTCTCAATCACAGGCATGTCGCCGCACAAAGAAAAACCATTCATCTCTAAGGACAAACAAGAGATATCAAATGCCGCTCCTTCTGTGTGCGAGGGTCAGACCCGCACTCTTCCCCGCGCTGGTGCCCGATTGTGTTGCGCCGCGCTTCAAGAACTACGTGCGGCTTGATTCCCATCCTTATGGGATACGTAGGAACGCCCGAATGTTTGAAACTTCGGGTCCAGCCCCCCATCTCTTAGAGATTCCCCCTTCTCTGGGGAATCCGCCGCCTTCAGGTCACCCTCAAGGCGTGTTCCCCGACCCCTTGCAGTGGTCCACCGATGTCAAGAGTACTCTGGCTTATTGCCAGGAGGGTCAGGATCCGCTTGGTCAGGTTTCTTCCGCTTTTCAGGCTTCGTGCCCCATTTCATTCGGACCCATCGTCTACGCCCTGGGTGGAGCCCCCGTGAACGGTTCGGACACAATGCCTCAGTGCTCTCCCACCGACTCGGGCCGGTACCCCCAATGGCCTCGGGCAGCAAATCGATATGAATCCTGGGATTGAGCGGTTGATGCTCGTTTGCTGCCTCATTCCACCAACGGTTAGTGCGATATTGATGCTGCTTTTCCGCCACGGTCGGCAGTACTCCCATATCGTTACTCCGGTGCCCCCAGTCCTTGAGTGAATGGCCGCATGATTCACATTTTCCACCTCCCATTCTGACCAGGAGAAACCTCGACACTCTTGACACTATCCCTCAGTGCATCTTCGCATGTCCAGGGGATATGACCATGATGCGGCGTGCTTTGAGGTCCTTATGGTCCGAGCTCTAAGACCTTAAACTAAGATCTCTCCTTATGGTCCGAGCTCTAAGACCTTAAACTAAGATCTCTCCTTATGGTCCGAGCTCTAAGACCTTAAACTAAGATCTCTCCTTATGGTCCGAGCTCTAAGACCTTAAACTAAGATCTCTCCTTATGGTCCGAGCTCTAAGACCTTAAACTAAGATCTCTCCTTATGGTCCGAGCTCTAAGACCTTAAACTAAGATCTCTCCTTATGGTCCGAGCTCTAAGACCTTAAACTAAGATCTCTCCTTATGGTCCGAGCTCTAAGACCTTAAACTAAGATCTCTCCTTATGGTCCGAGCTCTAAGACCTTAAACTAAGATCTATCCCTTATGGTCCGAGCTCTAAGACCTTAAACTAAGATCTACCCTTATGGTCCGAGCTCTAAGACCTTAAACTAAGATCTCCCTAAACGGGATTCTACGTCCTGCATGACGTTAAACTGCACTTTCAGAACTACGTGTGGCTTGATCTCCAGCCTGATGGAGTACGTAGGAACGCCCGGGCATCTCAACTCGGGTCCAGCCTCAGGGATCGTTAAGTCCCGCCCCTCCTCATCGCCGGCCGTCTGGCCTGGATTCTGGTAGAGTGGTGCAGTTGTGATATTCTCCCCGATTCAGCTCGGGATGCCCCACTGCAATGGTGGGAAGCGACGGTTTCCTCGTCAAAGAGGTGCTGTCTGAGAATTGGGGTGATTCACGGCCAGATTAGTGCATCCGCCTAATACGCTTTCCCCACGGTGGCACAATTTTGAGAGCGCTGGATTGTGTCCGAACAAACCGTCACTTCACCCCACGCTTCGCATGCCCTGTTGATCGGGATTTCCACCCTTGTGTCTGAAGGAACCCCAAAGCGGTATTCATGATGACATGTGGTCCGCCTCCTGCAATATGAATGATGGCCTTTTTCAGTCCGTCTATTGCAGTTGTTATGGTCGATCCACTGTCCGCCTACCGTCTTGGGCATTTCCTGGAAGGCCGACCGTTGTGGATGTCCGGATTCGGGACACGCGATTCACCCTTTCTCATTTCCCTATGTTCGGATAAAATCTCAACGCCCCTAGCGTTGTCCCGCTCGTGTGTTGGAACAAGTTGGGGGGATGATACATTGATTAGGTCTGAGGTCTCCTTTCCTAGGAATGACCTCCCTCTTTTCTCCAGAAATCCAGGCCCAATTATGGATGCCTGATGCTTGGTTAACACTCCCGCAAGACAACGAATTGTGGTTGAGCATGTTAAACCAAAAGATGCAGATAAATATATTGATTCATACAAATGGATCTAAATATTGAGTAGCGGAAGTAAATGTTCTGGGAATGGCAAAAAACAAAAGCCCCTAGGGGTTAGTGTGCTGAATGAGTCTTTCTAATGCCGCTACCCTTTGGCTGGCGGCCTCCAGAGCTGCTTCTCGCTCTCTGCGTGCCCTCTCTTCGTCGGCGGTCGCAGCGCGCAGTTCGTCGATTCTGGCCTGTGCACGCTCCCGCTCGACCTGAATTGTGACCATCTGTTGGCCCGCCTCCGTCAGCTGTACCTGGGCGTCAACCAGCTGGGCTGCTAGTTGCTCCACAAGCTCGGTACACGTTGCGACGAGGGCCTCCTTCTCTGCCGCCTGCCCTTCGAGGCGCCGGACTTCCTGCTCCGCCGCGAGGAGCGCCCGCGTGCTCTCCGACATGTCCTGACTTTGTGTGACGTCGGCACGCCGGCAGCCCTCGCGCATCTTTTCGGCCATGAAATCACGGATCGTCAGATGGAGGCGTTGAGCATCAGCTCCCCCGGCACACAGGAAGCGCAGCCAGGTTTGAAGTGATCCCATGCGCCCCAGCCACTCCGACGGGTCTCGCTTGAGGAAGCGCTGGATGCACTTCCACCCCCTACGGCGCGTTATCCGGCTCTCCTCGACCGCCTCCGTGTCTGAGTCGTCCATCTCCTCGGGATCGGCAGGCCGGTAGGCAGGGAAGGCAGCCAGCAGGTCTGCTGCAGGGTCCGCCCCTGGGAGGTCCTCACAAGGGATAGGTTCCCCAACATCCGGGCGACCTTCTTCTCTCTCCCCAGCGGCGCTGACACCCTCATCAGCCCCCAACCTCTCTCCGATGTCAGCACCACCGACGTCCGGAGCCCCTTGATCAGCAGTTGGTGGGGCCGGCTCGGTTTGGGAAGTCTGTTCCGGAGCAGGCGGCATGTCCACCACTGGTCCACTCGTAGATGGCCCGGGTTCGGCAACCTGACGAGCCTCCAATGTTGAGATCACTGCGCGGGGCATGCCATGGTTAGTCACGGATCGTCAACGGCAAGCGCCAGCAGTAAAGTAGGGAGACTTACGGGAGTTCGGAGCGTCATCTTCCGCTGTCCCGGCCGCCGCAGGAACAGTTGCAGCAGGGGACCCCTTAGCGCTTGTCAGTTCGATAATGGGTGCCTGGCCCCCGCCTTGTCCTGCTGGCGCCCCTCCTACTCCCGCTGAGGACGCCTGACCAACATCCGTGCGCTCCTGAGAAAGATGGAGAAATGGGTTAGAAGCTGCATAAGAGAGTGGATGAAGCAGATTGAGTAGGGATAGAAGCGGACCTCGAGGAGCTCAGTGACATCAACGTTGTCAGAGCCGGCCACCTCGCCGCTCTCCCGTGGTCTCCCCTGATGGGATCTTCCCTCGGAGCCTTCATCCTCCCCCATCTCCTCCTCTTCTTCGGAGTCGCTGCTACTGTCATCTTCTTCCGGCGGCATCTGTTCCGGAGCGGGCTCGAGACCGAGCATCACCTTCACCAGAAGGGATGGCTCCGCGCGCTGACCACGTTGGCGCGCGTACTCGTCCATGGCCGTCAGATACGCATACTGCCGGTTGAAGTCCACTCTGTCGGCAATCTGGAGGCGCCCGACCTCTGGCAGATAGATCCCTTCTCTGAGTATCTTTCGCCAGATGGCGTCGGTCCCCAGTGACTGCCGCAGGGTCATCCAGGCCGACCACAGCGCTGGGAAGACCGCATCATGGGAAGGTTCGAGCAGACGTCTCACCTGCTTCCCGGGCCGCTCGTCGACCACCGCACGCGCCCCCTCTCTGGGCGCTGAGGTCGTGGCGGCAGCTCGCGATGTGCCCGCCGCCGAAGTCCCTGCTCGCGCCGGCCCCGCTGCTTGGCGCGCCTCCGTTCTCCCCCGTGTGGCGGCGCCTCGCCTCCTTCCTTGACGCCCGGTCTCCGCACGGGTAACCTCGAGCCGCCGAACTAGCTTCCGCAAGAGCCCCTCGGGGTACGCGATGGCCCAGTGTTCGGCGTACTCGGTTGCCAAGCCTGCGTCAACTCCGGTAGGAGGGAGAGTGATGACGTCGCCAGAGCCAAAAGCGACGAACATCAGCCACATCTGACGAAGGACGCAAGGGTTCGTCTCCTCCCAGACAGCAGTGAATACCCTCTTCGGCATCCGTTGAAGGCACCCGAACTGCCTGGCGAACCGGGTCGGCACGTAAGGCTCGCAGATCACCTTCCCGTCGATCCGAGCCACGAGCACCCCGCCCCGCATGTTCAGGAAGTATTCATGCTGCTCCAGCGGGCCCTGTCCATTGTCGATCATCTGGCCGACGGGAGTGGGGAACGGACTGAAGTTGAAGTTGGCATGATTTCCAATCCGGATCCGCACGCCCTCCTCACTTAGGGTCATCGGAGCGACCCCCGTGATGTTCAGCAGGGAGGGTCGCAGGCCGTTGCCCGGAGGAATGATGGCGTTCGGAAACGTGTACCCACCGAGGTGAGCAGCCACCCAGCCGTGGAAGAACTGAAAGGGCCCACAGATC
Source organism: Viscum album (assembly GCA_963277665.1). NCBI lineage: Eukaryota > Viridiplantae > Streptophyta > Magnoliopsida > Santalales > Viscaceae > Viscum > Viscum album. Next base: position 1,461,442,931 of record OY728121.1, read on the forward strand.
CTTCGTGGCGACCCCCCTCGTGAGATGCGTCCCAGGATGGCATACAGCCTCGCCAGCACTGGGACCCCGAGGTTGTATCGTTTGTTGGCGGCCATAGCGCCCGCCACCGCCAGTGTCGCCGGGCGAACGCCCATTCTCGCGTCCCGCACTGGCAGGAGCCACCCACTCAGAAAGGCGGCCAGGAACGCCGCGTACTGGACGTTTGGGTCCCGGGCCTCGATGACGCGGTACCCCCATGAGCGGTAGTCGCCCGTCTCCAGGACCCGCCAGTACGACCCGTTCCGGCTCCTCTGAGCTGCGGCCGGGCACCGCTTCCCCCTGCCTGGCATCTTGACCGCCGGGTCATGCTCCAAGAACTGGCCGAACCATTCCTTGTAGGCTATGTCCTTCTGGAAGTCTTTGATCCCGAGCCGCTGCGTAGCCAGGTCAAGCAGATGCCAGGTCAGGATGGGAGTCCGTGACCTGTCCTCCCAGGTGTTCTTCGGTGGCAGGAACTCATCGTATTGGTAGCCCTCCAACGGGATACCTCCGATGCAGTGGATGTCCCAGAGACCGATGCCGACCTCCCCATGGTGAAGATGGAAGGTGTTGGTATCCGGAGACCAGCGGGTGAACAGCTCCGGCCCGAGCTCAGACTGCTGGTAGAAGTGGAACTGCGACGTCCACACCGCCTCGAACAGGCCGATGTACCGCAGCTCCTCTGCGAAGTGATCGCAAGTGTGGCGTACCCAGAACGCCCAGGCCCACTCACTGGTGAAGTTGCCCCCAGACCGCAAGTCCCAGTCCTTCAGCCAGCCCTTGGTGTCGTCCGTGACACTCTGGCGATATATGCTCGAGTAGAGGGCTGGAGAATTCTCCGCAGTAGGTTCACCCCCATCAATGGTTCGCGTCCTCGGGTTCAGGACATAGACATCCAAGTGTCTGGTCTCCCTGGCAGGATGCCCATTGTTGGTGATGTTATAGCGGAGAAGCTCGTCCTCCCGGGTCACCCAGGTCCGCGGCGCATCAATCTCGAACCCTGGCACCGGAACCTCATCTAGGATGCCGAAGTTCCAGAGCGGCAGGTTGTCCGACAGTGGATATGTCTTCTGGGCCGGCGTCAGTAAGTCGAACAAGGATTGATTGTTGGAAACAATCTCCTTGGCTCCGTAAACCTCCTCGTTCGTCGCCATCTCAGCCCTGCGAGTGGCGGCATCCCCCTCATTTCCTCTGTGCGCGGCCATCTCAGAAGTTTCGGGAATCGTGCGGGTTAAGGGATGAAGCGTGCGGGATCGGACGAGGCTGTTAGAGAAGTTTGAAGGTTGGCGCGCAATCCAAGTGGACGGTGCGCAATTGGGAAGACTGTCGCGCAAAGTTCCGGGTTTTCGCGCAAAGACAGGTGAAATCCAGACGGTTTTGCGCGCCGATCGGGCGAATTCCGCACCGGAAAAGGCAATTTCGCGCACGAGAGCAGAGATGCTTATCGCGCGGAAGGCCAGTGTACGGCACAGAGGGACCCAGGGCCCCTATTTATAGGCGAGGCCAGGGTCCGCGCTGCGCGGAAAGCGCTTTGCGCGACCGCAGCGGCGAATTTCGCGACCGGCGCCCCTTTTTGCGCGCCTAAGTCCCGCGCCGCCCAGGACTTCGGCATTCCGGCGTCTCCCTCGGAACCCGATCGTTGCGACCTCTCGCCGATCAGATTCTGAGGGGGGGCTTTTGTAGACGCCGGAAAAGTCCGTTGTTCCCAAACGAAGCTCCGGATGCGGAAAGCGAGGTCATATTTGGAGTTGGAAGAATGTTTCGGAGGGCCCGGAGGCCTTGCGCGGAATTTCAGAGGCCTGCGCGCAAAGATGATGATCCGCGCGCAAAACCCCCGGGATGCGCGCAACTCCCTTGCGCGCCGTGCCCGATTCTGCGCCCGCGAGGAGAATTCCGCGCTCGCGCCTTGGATTCCGCGCCCGGGGTTGCCTATAAATACTAGGCGACCCCCAACGTTTCAGAGGTTGCTGGAAGTCGAACGGTCTCCCGCGCGCGCAATTCAACCCCTTCCGCGCGCAATGCCGATCTTCAGGTAACCTCCTTTCTTTCGCGCAATAGAGCCTTGGGGTCCGCCTTCGCGCGCAATCCCCTTGGCTCCTTTCCTTTGAATAAATTTCAACCCGAAGGCCTTTGCGCGCAAAAGAAGCCTCTTGCGCGCAATTGCCCCCCGGGTGCGCGCAATCCAGCCCGATTGCGCGCACCCCCCATTTTCAAAGTGGCCATTCGCTAGAGAATGAGCCGTTGCCCCCGCGCGCTACCCGAAGCCCGGTGCGCGCAATCCCCATCATCCGCGCGCGAAGCGCTGGCCCAATTGCGCGCCAGCCCGCCATTTTGCGCGCCGACCCGCGGTTTTGCACGCAAAGCTCCTCTTTTGCGCGCAATCCGCCAGGGTCGCCTCCCTTGACCCCCTGAGGGTACCCGCCTGCGTGGCGCCCGATGATCCTCATCCTGGGTGCCCGAACCGTGCGCTGTCTTCCCGTGCAGCCTTCCAGGCTCGTGCGAAGTGACACGGACCCATCGGCGGCAATCATTCGTCCAGCATGACGTTAAACTGCATATTCGTCCTGCATGACGCTAAACTGCACCACGTCCTGCACGACGTTAAGCTGCATACGTCCAAGCTGCACGACGTTAAACTGCCTAGCATATCGTCCGCGCTGCAAGACGTTAAACTGCCAAGTGTTTCGTCCAGCATGACGTTAAACTGCATATTCGTCCTGCATGACGTTAAACTGCACATATGTCCAGCATGACGTTAAACTGCCCACACGTCCAGCATGACGTTAAACTGCACATTCGTCCGCGCTGCAAGACGTTAAACTTCCAAGTGTTTCGTCCTCAACACACGACGTTAAACTGTGCTTCGTCCGGCAAGACGTTAAACCGTCCGCTTCGTCCTCAACACACGACGTTAAACTGTACTTCGTCCGGCAAGACGTTAAACCGTCCGCAACCTGATCCCGTGCTCCGCACGCAGGGTCCCCCCCCGGTTTGGATGTGGCCCCCACCCGCTCGTCTCTGCAGGGATGTCGGGATTGTCCCCCTTTTGGGACGATTTAATGGGAGTGGCTTTTCCCTACGGGGGCAGGGTATTATAAACCCTTTGTTTCTTGTGGGGGGCTGCACATGTGTATCTCCATTGCGCTCCCCCACTGCCGAAGCCAGTAGAGGGTGTGACTGGGATCGAGGTGTCTCCTACTTTCGGTCCAAGTCCCTTCCAACTGAGTTTCGCCGCATCCGGGCTGCCTCAAGTGCGTAAGTCCTGACAGAATGAACTACGTGGACTTTGATCCCTGTCTTCTATACAGGGTACGTAGGAAGCCTTCTTGAGGTCCAAGCCCGCCACCTGGTCGTCCCGGTCGTATTTACGTCAGTTCGTCCATCAGTGGACCCCTCCAGGGTTCACGCTTGCGTCGATTCACCTATGAATCCGCCCCTGTGGGAGACTGCCCGTGTGTATCTCCACTGTGCCTCCCCACAGCCCCTTTTTCCATTTCTCCTTTCATCGTCCAGCATGACGTGAAACTGTGATCCACCCGGCCGTTCCATCCCCCTCTGTGCGAGGTGGTTCGGTTCAATCCTCCGCTCGGCGGCCTAGACCTCTTCGTGAGTCGGCTTGCCGACGTCCAGCATGACGTTAAACTGTATACCCGAACTACGTTGACTTTGATCCGTGCTAACGCGCGGTACGTAGGAAGACCCTACGGGGTCCAAGCTCTTCACTCCATCATCCATCCTGATCCTTACCCGGGCCGCCACATCCCGGTGGGGTCATGCCACTTCACTCCACTCCATATCACTCGGGAAGCCGCCCATGCGCTGGCCCCAGCGTCGGAGGTTCCCCGCAAGGGGTTCTGTCATCCGATCCACTTTTCGTGTTGATCGGTCCGATGCCGTCCCCGCTGGACGTTAAACTCGCGGCATACCCCGTGTTAAACATGGGAAGCTGAGGAAAACCTCAGGTGACACAGTTCCCCGCACCCAGTACAGGATGCCTCAGGCCATCATGCCTTCGAGAAGCCCTATTAGGGACGGAAGACAGACGTGCAGAGCCGCAGTGTTACGACATGCCCCCAGCACCCAGAGCCACCCGGCCTTCTCACCGCAGGTTGCTGCCCCGCCCAGACTCCTTGGAGCGTCCGGGCGGAAGCAGCGTAATTAACCGGTGTCCATGAAGATATGGCGCCGGGAACGAGATTCACGAACATTCTTAAGTCTATGAGGGAGACCCGGATTAGGCGACGAGTTCCGAGGAGACGTCCAAGGAAGGAGGAGCCGACATCCCATCATCCCGGTTTCGATCAAGGAGCAGACGCCCCTGAATAAGGGACGAATGCCGCCCGCCCTTGGAAAGCGGGACTGCGGGACCACAAGCCGCGCGCCCATCCCCTCGGGTTGACGGGTGCACGCGCGAACGCGTCCTGGCGGAACAGCGTAACCCGACGCACATCCGCACCGAAACAACCATCCTTTCCCTTTATATTTAATAATTATTGGGTTCTTCACCCTAAATGTGGTAATATAGTCGAAGACATTTGGATCTTTATTGAATACAAGGACAATGCTTTAGCATACATTCTCAATATTAAATTACACAATAAGAAAATGAAATATTGGAGCAGAATTTTTTTTGTAACCTAGAAAAAGATGTTGACTATCTTGAAAATTCAATATTCCTCCTTCAATAATTCAACACTTTAAATGACTTATCTAGAAATTTGGAGCATGAAGATGAGTATTAAAATAAAATCAATTATCCTCTTAAACTTAAAGAGAGAACTAAAAGTGAAACCTTTAGACCTATATGGATCAATGATAGAGATATAAAATCAATAATTTTCAACTCTCTTAAAAAGGATAAGAAGGATTATAGACCTTTTTCACTTATCAAGGATGATGAGAAAATTTTGGGTGATTGAAGAATCATTGTTTTTCATGTGGTATCATTATATATGAACCTCTTTAATGACACCACTACTGGCTCAAATTTATTGGATGAAATAATTATTATATTTTTGAACACTAATGAAAATAACATTAAAAAATCAATTAATCTTGACTTTGAGATAAAATAGGATATTTCTGGCCTTAATAATAGATGCTCTTATGGTTCTGTTGGTTTTACCAATTGCTTCTTTCAAATTTTTTTGAGAAATAATTCATAATTATTTCTTCAGACTAGTTATTCACTTATTTATGGGTGTTTTTCTCATACATAGTACCAATGCTCAATATATCACCCTTATCCATGAAATATAAAATTCAAGATAAGTAAGACTTTTTTTATTTTTATTTATATCATTAAAACTATCCAAAAAATCATGAGAAAAATTCTTTCTAATAGGATTTACAGAAAATAAAAAAAGATTATATCCATGAATCAGTTTGGATTCCTTAAAGAGAGGACCATTCAAGATATGTCTCATCACTACTTCAGAATGTGTTAATCTTTTAAAGAAATATACCATAGAGGTAAAATTTCCGAAAGATCAATATTAAAAAAATACCTTAATAACATGGATTAGGGATTTATTTTTAAGGTTTTAATCAACATTTTATTTGATGATAGGTTTGTTCACTAGATCAAAATTCCTTTGAGTTTAGCTCATATTTCAGTTCTTATTAATTGATGTCCTAAGGGTTACTTTTCATTCTCAAGAGGATTAAGTCAAGGAAATCCCATCCCTTCAATTTTATTTTCCATTTAATAAAATTACCTCAGTATTCTACTCCTTAATATGGTGAAGAATAAAGATTTTAAGACCATTAGAGCTGCTAGAATCTTGTCCACTTCTTCTCACTTATCTTATGCTAATGCCATCATCTTGTTTTCCCATAATGACAAAAGGAATATGAGGAATATCTAAAATTCTCTCCTTCATTATGAAAGTGTCTCAGGACAAGAGATTAGTTGGAGAAAATACTTTATTTATTTTTGAAAAAAAATCTCCACTCCCAGAAAACTGACCATCATTGGTGAACTGGGAATCATAGAGGTTGTTCTACCTTTAAAATACCTTGATGTTCCCATGTTTTGGGGGAGAACCCATGCTTATCATTTTAATCACATCCTAAGTCAAATTCAAATGTTAATGGATTCTTGGAAAGGAAAGTATCTTTCAATGGAGGGAAGGGTTTTCCATGTGAAACAAATTATTGTTTCTAAACTTGTGTATTCATTTATAGTTTATAAATGGTCTACTTCATAGATCAATATCATCAACACTTCCATCCAGAATTTTATTTAGAGTGGGATAATCCTTGAAAGATGTATTATCACTATTCCTTGGAATCAATGTTTCAAGCCTCATATTCTTGGAGGAATTGGAATTAATAACATTTGAAACTTCAATAAATCTATTCAAGATCATTTTATATGGAAAATTTTCAATGAAAAAGTATATTCTCTTGGATTCCTCAGGTAAATATTTCTTAGAAAATTGAAACATGGAAATACAAATTATGTGGATTCCTTTATTTAGAAAACATTCAAAACTATATTCTCTAGTATCTATATGAAATATGATTATGTGGTTAACAATAAATCCTATATTAATTTATGGCCTAATAATGGGACAAGTATGACCATGGTGGATCTTCTTGACTCTTATTCCCCAATGGTAGATATTAATTTCACCATCAAATATCAAATGGATAGCCTTGGAAATTTTCCTGATGTGGTTAGATCTATTGTTAACAATTAAAACATTATAAATCATGATGAACCATTGATTTTGGAACTAGTGATGTAAGGAATGGTTACCTACAAGATGTATTATAGAAATGGAACTCATGGAAATGTGCATTGTTGGATCAAATACCTGATTAAAAAATAGATTATTCCTTCCATACCTACTTTTATTTAGAGGATAGAATTTCTGAAGCTACCTTTAGACTCCTACCTTCAATTGGTAGGTATATCACTTTACATAGATGTGTACTATGCCATCAGCACATGGAGGATTTAAATCAACTCTTCTTAAGCTGTTTTACTGCATCAAGTTTATAGTATGATTTATTTGACATTTTTGATATTTTTCCTCCCCATACTAAATCCATCTGGGAACATCACAAAGAATGATTAGGATTATCCTCTCTTAGAAACTGCTTAACCATTTTTAGGTGGACATCACTGAATTAATTAACATCATTTGGCACTACAGGAATGAGTAGATTCATGATAAGTCTTTCTTCAAAATTCAATATTCCATAGTGAAAATCATTATGGTTTTAGGGAATGCTAACTCCATCTAGCATGGTCAATACAATAATTCTATGCATGATTTTTTGAGTTTTGAAACATCTTGATATTGTAGGAAACTATAGAACTCTTACTAAGACTCTTAAATTCATATAGAAATCACTATTTATTGGTTGGATCAAATAAAACTTTAATGGAGCATCCCGAGGGAATCTAGGTCCTATATGTTTTAGAGTCATATTTCGAGATCATAATGGTGTCTTCATGGGCTGCATCTATGGACCCTATGAAATCACCTCACCAATGAAACCTAAAATTCTTGGCTTGATCAATGTGGTTGATATAGAAAGACAACATAATTGGAATAATTTATAGCTTGAATTTGAATCTACCTATATTGTGAAAGATATCAGAACTGGTAATATTCACCTATCCTAGAAGATGAATAATCTATAGATCAAATTCTTAGAGATAATCTCATCCATGATCTATTTTATCACACATTCATATTCTGAATCTAACACCCTTGCTGATGACCTCACAAATAAATAGGTGAGTTACGATGATATTATTTTTTCCAATGTTCTCCTTGAGGAGTTGGTGCCTCTCTTCTAAAGATATAGTTGTAAAATTCATTCCATTAAAATAGTGTAACCTTGTTTTTTCCTAATAAAAGAGACTTTTCCTGTCACTACCCATTCCTCAAGCCCATGCCATGACTACCCCAAGCCCACCTTCTAAAGGCCAGGGGATGGAGACCAGAACTGAAGGCATTATCCTACAAGTGGGAGGAATTTTATGAGTACTTTTACACACACACACACACTCTTATAACCCCATCCCACAATGCTGAAAAGGAAAACATGCATACCACTAAAACAACCACTAAGAGTAGAGGTACAAACTATAAGTAAAATGGGCCAGAATACAAACCCAACAAAAGAAAATCTGTAAACAAGTGAGTAAAAGATATATGATCATATATCCATAGAAAACCCTACCATAATGGTAGGTGAATAGTAGATTCTAGAAGCTGTAGGAGTATGCCTCACCTGTCCGATCTCACTAGGCACCACCTAGTCCTATGCCACCAAGGTCCCTGTCAAAACATCAGTCATCTTCACAAGACACGACACGTGTGAGTGAATCCCATTCCGGGGTAAGTAATGAAATACTCATTAGGGACCCCAAACCACAAAGAAATAACCACAAAGAAAAGTACACATGAAATAATGGACAACTCACACAGGTATAACCTAAAGTATAGAAAGAAATACTATTAGTCGAAATGATGAACATCTTGTACTGCCGTGGGACTCATCCCTGATGAGTCATTGAGGTTTTCTGGGCCACCGAGGTCCTCTCTTAACTACCAAGAGACTAAGATTTTATCATCTACTAGGCCACTGGGGTCCGATCATTAGTCAGGCTACTGAGTTCCACTCATCTGCTGGGCCACTAAGGTCTACTCATTTTCTGGGCCACTAAGGTATGCTCGCCTATTAGGCCACTAAGGTCCACTCGTCTCTTGGGTCACTGAGGTCTGTTCAAATATCTTGCCACTAAGTTCCACTCATCTATCTTTCCACTGAGGTCTATTCTTTATCTAGTCCACTTAGCTCCATTAATCACTTTCTTCACGTCAGATACAGTTGCAGGATTCCCACTCACAATGCGCTTGATTCCAGGTGAATCTAATTCTTAATCCATTGGTCATATCCCAAATTCTACAAAAACTCACTTAGAGTATGTAAAAAGGACCTTCTTGTCATGAGGGTCCCAACGCCACTAACAGATCGTCGATCGAATGCACAGTTTAGAAGTTATGGACATTTTAGTAAAAAGGGGATGGTAGGGTCTAGTCTGACCCTAGCAGGCTGACCCAACCCGACCCGACCCGGGGTCCACTAACTCAAACTGGATCCAACCTGGTCCACTAGTTCCGGCTCAGACCGACTGGACCCGGCCTGCTGGGCCACAGGTTTGGCCCGGCCAATCCTGCTGGGGAAGCTCGGCCCACTGGGCGAGCTAGTTCGGTCCACCCAGGATGCAGTGGGCACCACATCCCACCCACGATAGTTGCTACGGGTCATCACCTTGGTCTAGTTTTACCATAACCCTCAAGTAGCGTGACATGGCATGGCTCACCACATTCATTCGCGCCACTACCGACTGTTATCGGCGGCCCCAATCCTCCACCCGTGGTGGTTGCTATGGGCCACGTCCACTACTATGGTGTGCGTGCCACCGCTAGCCATATCTGGCACTGGAGTACCCACAATCTCTTTCGTGGGACACCAGATCCGCTATGGTGGTCCATTTTTCGATTTTTGGGTGCATTCGGTATCCTCAGATCATCATCATCACTGCTATGGGCTCAAAGTTGTCTTGCCATCAATCCGGGTATTTGGTCCCGAAGAACATAAGAACGCCCACAATGGAGGGATCTGTGCCTTGTTCGTGTCAGCCCAATCCCTTTTCATTAGAATTTAAACACAAGTTGGATGAAGATTTAAAAATCTAACATGTATATCTTTGATTCAAAATCTCTAGATCAAAACCCTCCCGCATAATCGATCGATCTATGGGTCACCTGTTTGTGGGTTGACCCACATTAATTTCACAATTCCATGAATGGGGAAATGAAATTAACATAGAATAAAACCCCTACCTTGAGGTTAGATCATTCATCGGTGAAGTTTTCACAGCAATCATTCATCGTTCCTTGATCCGTAGCCCACCTTTTTTATTGTTGATCCTTTGAAGGATTGAAGGACGGAGGAAGGGAAGAATAAAATCATTCGTCATTAGAGTTATCCGTCGATTGTTGCTTTCCAACACTAAATCTCCTAGTTTAGAGAAATCCTTGATTGTGCCAACGATCCTATATTATATTAACCCATTAAATGGGGAAAATGTGTTTCAGTGTTTTTGTTATGCAATTTCATTTATGAAACAACATTTCTGTTACGCAGGGGTTGCATCTTCATTATGCTGCAATGAAATTTGAAATTCAAAAATCAAAATAAAATAAAATAAAAGTTTATTTTTATTTTTCTTTGGAAAATTATTTTATTAAAATTTCTTAAAATTTATGAAAATTAACATTTTCATTCAACCTACTCTATTCGAGGTTAGGTCATTCCTTAGGTAAATTCATCATTTTGGATGCAACAATGCCCTTATATTTTTAATCTATGAACCCGTTTAGAAGTTTCCAAACTGCTTATGTGTGCTATTTTAAATAAAATTAAAAAAAGTTCAAACACTCATTATGGGATCATCGGGCCTTGTAATCGAGTGACGTTTGAGTTCCTGGTCTTGTAATAACCCCATATAATTAAAAAAAATTACATGGAATTTCTGATACATTACATTACCTCCACCTTTAGGGATTTACGTCCTCATAATCCAAAACAAAGGCTAAACAAACAAATGGTGGGTACTGAGTTCGGATCTGAGCTTCCCACTCCCAAGTGCTCTTCTAGAGATTCCCATGCTGACACTAAATGTCCAACATAGGAATCGACCATCCACGAAGGACCCACTCTTTTATATCCTCAATATCTACTAGGAACTCTACAAACATCTCCCCATCATCAATATCAAACTCACCCCAGTCAATAACGTGCGATGGATTATGCACGTACCTCCTTAGTTGTGATATGTGGAAGGAATTATGCACCCGGTGCATTTTTGGGGGGAGAGCTTGGTGGTACATCAGCTTGCCAACTCTACTCAGAATCTAAAATGGTCTGATGAACCCCAGAGATAGCTTTCTAGCCTAGAAAAACCTCTGCAATACCTATCGAGGTGAGACCTGAAGGAAAACATGGTCTCCCTCCTCGAACTCTAAGGGACTCCATATCCTGTCAGCATAAGATTTCTTCCTACTATGCGTAGTCCTCATCCGCTTCTAGATGACCTGCATCTTATCAGTGGTAACCCATACCATCTTTGGACCCGTGAGTGCTGACTCCCGTGGGTCTATCCTGCATAACTATGACCTACATGGTCGCCCATAAAACGCCTCAAATGGTTCCATACCAATGGTGTAGTGGTAGCTTTTGTTGTATGTGAACTCCACCAGTGGTAGGTGATCCTCCCAACTATAACCAAAGTCTAAGATACAAGCATGGAGCATGTACTCTATAACCCGGATAGTCCTCTCTATCTAACCATCTGTATGGGGGTGGAAGGTTGTGCTCAAGAGCAGTTGAGTCCTGAACACCTCCTGCAATCCCTTCCACAATTGGGATGTAATGTGTGTGTCTTGATCTGAGACTATCATCGATGGACCTCTGTGGAGTCGAACTATCTTATACATGTAGAGGCATCCCAAGCTATATGCTGAACCCTATTCCCATATGGGTAAGAAGTGGACTAACTTGGTGAGTCATTCAACAACCCCCCAAATAGTATTGTGCCCCATGGATATGTGGGGTAAACCCATCACAAAGTCCATTTAGATACCATCCCAATTCCACTCCGGCACTTCAAGCAGCTGAGTCGAGTATGTTGAACCCTAATGCTCTGCCTTCACTTGTTGAAAAGTGAGTCACTGTGAAACGATCTCCACTACTTCCTTCTTCATCCCCGACCACCAGTACTGATGTTAGAGGTCCCAGTACATCTTTTCCACTCCTAGATGTACTACCAAAGGGGAGGTGTGGAACTCCATCGGAACATCCTCACGTGATTCCATTGGCAGAATGGTGCACCCTCTTAAAAGGATGACGTTCTCCCCACCTATCGAATATCTGTCTGGAGCCTGTCCTGAGGATAACTGAGCATGTTGGGCCTCACAATCAACATCCACAAGCTGCGCCTCCCTAACTCGCTGTAAGAGTAGGGGAGTGACAACCATCGACTGAAGATAAGCTGCTCCATCACCATCCATGAAGGATATCCGCATTATGGCTAATTGTTCCGATTCCTCACTTAGAAACTAAAAACCGAATCTCCTACTGAGTGTATCCGCTACCACATTCCCCTTCCTAGGAGTATAGACTATCTCAAAGTCATAGTCCTAGAGGAACTCTAGCCACTGCCGCTACCTCAAGTTTAGGTCCTTCTGGGAGAAGATATACCAGTGACTTTTGTTGTCAGAGTAGATAGTAAACTGCCCACCCATCAAGTAGTGCTACCACATCTTCAAAGAAAAGACCACTAATGCTAGCTTCAGGTCATAGATCACATATTTTTTCTTGTGCTGCATAACTTCTATGAACCATAGGTGATCACTGATTTCCCCCACATCAAGATTCAACCCATTCTGGTCCATGATGAATCACAAAAAACTATATAACCAAATACCTCCTCTAATAGTCTAAAGATGGGGGCACTCTTCAGTCTCTACCTCAAATCATAAAAAATATACTAGCACTTCTCCATCCACACGAAGGGATTTACCTTCCATGTCAAAGATGATAAGGGTGCTGCTACCCTGAAGAATTCAAGCATGAACCTCTGGTAGTATCTATCCAAAATCAAGAAACTCCGCACCTTAGTCACGCTCCTGGGTGGCTCCCAAGAAAGCACCGCCTATATATTTTCTAGATCTACTACAACTCCAACCTCTGTAATGACATGTCCTAGAAAGTGGACCGCCCATATCTATAACATTCACTTTGAGAGATTCCTATAAATATTGTGCTCTCATAGTGTATCTAGAGCTTTATATAGGTGTGTAGCGTGCTCCTCCTCAGACACCGAGTACACCGGGATTTCATCAATGAAGAACACGACGAACTAGTCAAGGTATGGATGGAAGATTCTATTTAGGAGTCCCATGAACACTGATGGGGCATTGGTCATGTCAAAAGGCATCACCAAGAACTCATAGTGGCCATACCGTCATCTGAAGGCTGTCTTCAATACATCCTCACCCTGTACATGAAGCCAATGATAATATGATCTAAGGTATATCTTTGAGAACCATCTCATTCCCTTAAGCTGATCAAATAGGTCATCAATCCTTGGAATAGGATACTTATTATTCACTTTCAACTAATTCAAGTGCTATAATTCCACACACAACCTCAAACTACCATCTTCCTTCTTGGAAAACAATAATGGGGCTGCCCATGGTGAAACAATGGGTCTCATGAAGCCCTTCTTTTGGAAATCCTCCACCTGTACCGTCAACTCATGTAGCTCTTCAGGAGCCATCTGATATGATGGTATGTATTTCATTGCTATCTTGAGGTATATATTGATGTAGAATTCAACATACCTATGAGGGGGTAATTACAAAACATCCTTAGGAAATATTTCTTCGTACTCATCCACAACTACAGGAAAGTGAGTACTCTTCTCGTCCACCACACCTAGGGTGAGGCTAGCCAACTGGTGAGTGATCGGATGCACCCACCTCCGAGAAAGTCTGTCATGCACTAAAAGAGATCCATCTTCTCTGGTGAAGGATAAACTAGTCCCATATTCATGGAAACACCACACTATATACTGAAAACAGTCGATCTGAGCATGAACTATGGATAACCAGTTCATACCCCAGATGATGTCGTAAGGCCTCAATGCCACTACTAGGATATACCAGCTTAATCTCTCACCTCAAAGAGTATCTTACACTACTGGAATTAGTGTGTAATCGAAGAATACCCTCCCATAGTAGTCTCTAATCATAAGGATTGAGCCAACAGATCCACTAGAATATCTGAGCTCCGAACAAGGTCTGCGGCATGGAAAAAGTGACTAGCACATTTGTCTATAAGATCTACAGCTAAGGTGGAGAATACATAGATATTACCTCTAATCACATCTAGAGTGCCATGGTCATAGGACTTTATATCCTTAAGCTGGCCTCACCTCTATCCACCAGCTCTCGGAGCCTGTGGTGGGAAAGTTGTGGGTGGTGGTGGTAGCACCTCAAACCTCCGACCACTGCCTACTACTCTTTCGACTCCCCTTCCACATCCGTCTCCCTATGGGACATCATGATCAAACCTATACCTCTATATTTAGGGTCCCTCGACCATATATTGGTCGTCTGCATGGTGAGTCGGGCAATCACGAGACATGTGCCCCTACCCACCGCATGAGTAGAAAACCCTGCTCCTCGAATGACTCCCTCTGCCCTCGGGGTCTCGTACCACCAATAATTCATCTTGGGGTCATCCTCCAAAATTTCTGGCCCGCTTGGGCCCCTGTTTTTGCTTCCTGCTACCCACGACTGAAGACTCCACCGCCCGGTGTCTACTGGTAGCTCTTGCTGCTAGCGCTTTCTCTGTAAGGAAACTCTCTATGAGTAAGGATTGCTCAATTACCCCAGCTTGAGTAGAGATTCTTAGAGATACCATGGATGCCATGATCTCCCAGCATAGTCCCTTCTCAAAGGCTCATGCCCAGAAGAATGGGTCTCACACCATGTCTGTGGAGTAATGAGAAATATTGGTGAATCTCATCGAGTACTCCACTACTTTCATGCTACCCTACTGCAGGTATAGTAGCTCCTATGTGCGTATTGATTACAATGTCGCTGGAAAGAAATACTCCTTGAAGAGGTGATCAAAGTTTTTCCAGGTGAGGGTCACCTAGTTGTGTGTTTGGATCATTAAGCTCCACCATATCTTCGCCAAGCCGTGAAGAAGGATCATGACTAATTCCGCCATCTGGTTGAGAGGCATCCTCACTAGACAAGAGACTTGCGTAACTGCCTCGAGCCAATCCTCGACCACCTGGGGGTCAGTCTCACCCATGAAACTAGTAGGTCTCTTCCTATAGAAATCGTGTAAGGAATTGACACTATGTGTGTTCTCTACCGGTAGCACCAGTATCAACTAATGATCAGTGGATAGTGGTAATGCTGGTACTCCTCCCAGTGGGGCCATATCCAGTACCATTCCTTGTACTGATGCCTTTTATCTAGATGTACCATCCTCATGGTCACACACTGAAATCCTTGCTGGTTTTCTGCATAGAGGCACCATGAAAAAGATCAAGATGAACCATGGTCAATAGGTTATACCTGGTGAGATGACTTTGAATCAAGAATAACATGAGGAAACACTCAATTCTTATATGATGCATGCAAATGATATATTAATGTATCGAGTTGAAAATAAGAATTAAGGTCCTGGTGTATGGATACACCAGCCATGACACCAACAATGGACTCCCCGAGTCTGAAGGGATAAGTCGAACCATCCAACACTATTATTCCAAAACAAACCACCGACTCCCATTATTTAAGGTAGAACCAACCACCTATGATACCAATTTTTCCCGACCCGTCCCCTGGGGCCTGTTTCGAAACTTCCCCAAGACCGCATCCCAAAGTCTAGGGGTTGGAAACTAGAACCAAAGGCATTATCCTACAAGTGGGAGGCATTTTCCAAGTACCTGTACACACACACTCTCACGACCACAACCCATAATGCTGAAAAGGAAAACATGCATACCACTAAAGCAACCACTGATAGTAGAGGTACAAGCTATAAGTAAAATGGGCCAGAATAAAGACAAAAATAAAATAAAAACTATAAACAAGTGAGTAAAAGATCTATGATAATCCATCTAAAAAAAACCCTACCTGAAGATTAGGTGAAGGGAAGCTACCAAAAGACATAGGAGTATGCCTCGCCTATCCGATCTCACTGGGCACCACCTGGTCTTGGAACACCAAGGTCTCAATCAAAACGTCAGTCGTCTGCACAAGACACAACATGTGTGGGTGAAGACTGTGCTGGGGTGAGTAACAAAATACTCATTAGGTACCCAAAACCATAAATAAATGACCAAAAGGAAAAGTACACATGACATAAGGGATAAATCACACAGGTATAACCTAAATTATAGAATGCAAGACTATCAGTCAAAATTTTGAACATATTATACTACAATGAGACCCATCCCGAATTATTTAATAATTTTTTAGGCCACTGAGATCTACTCATCACTCCCATACCAATGAGGTCTTATCATCTACCGAGCCACTGAGGTCTACTCATCTGTCAGGCCACTGAGGTATGCTCCTCTTCCAAGCCACTGAGGTCCGCTCATCTGTCGAGCCACTGAGGTCTGCTCATCTATCATGCCACTGAGGTCCACTCCTATCTCAGGTCACTGAGGTCCACTCTCCTATTGGTCCACTAAAGTATGCTCGTCTATCGAACCACTGAGGTCCACTCATCTTCTAGGACACTGAGGTCCATTCATCACTTCCTTCATGTCATAGCCTACCATAGGATTCCCTCTCACAACACGCTTGATTCTGGGAGAATATACTCCTCAAGACATCAGTCATATCCAAACATCCACGAAAACTAACTTAGATTATGTTAAAAGTACCTTCTTGTCGTGAGGGTCCCAACTCCGCAAACAGATCATCAATTGGATGCACGGTTTGGAAGTTATGGAAATTTTAGTAAAAAGGGGCTGGTGGGGTTCGGATCCTGTCCGGCCCTATTAGACCAACCTAAAATGAATTCGACCTGGTATACTGGGCCTAGAATAGACCAGTTGGTCCTTGGTTCTTTCCCATTGGGCAGACGAGTTTAGTCCGCCTGAGATGCAGCAGGCGCCGCGTCCCACCCGCGGTCCACCTAGACAACGGTCCTCCAGCTGCGTGATGTAGCGCAACTCACCGAATTCCCTTCCATTGCCACCGAATGTTGTTGGCGGCCCTGATCCTCCATCCATAGAGGTTTCTATGGGCTACGTCCTTCACTGTGGTGCACCTCCTCCCGCATGTGGCTGCCGCCACTAGCGCGCCAACGGTCTCTTCCACGAGCCACCAGATCCACTATGATGGTTTGTTTTCCAATCCATGAGTGCATTCAGGATCCTCAGATCGTCTCCATCACTTCTACAAGATCAATGTTTTCTTTACTTCAATCTGAGGGTTCAGTCATGAAGAACATAAGAATGTCCACAATAGAGGGATCTAAGCCGTGTTCGTGTTGGCCCTATCCTGTCACGTTATAATTTAAACACAAGTTGGATGAAGATTTAAGAATCTAACATGTATATATCTAATTCAAAAACCCTAGATCAAAATCCTCCCGCATAAGCGATCGATCCATGGGTCACCTATTCATAGGTTGACTCGCGTTCGTCACACAATTCCATAAATGGGAAAAGAATATTCAGTTGGAATAAAACCCCTACCTCGAGGTTGGATCATTCATCAGTGAAGGTCGCACCACTATCCTTCATCATTCCTTGATCCACAACCCACCTTTATTATTGGTGATACTTAGAAGTATTGAAGGACAGCGGAAGGGAAGAAGAAAATTTTTCGTCATTACAGCGATCCATCGATCGTTACTTTCTAATGCCAAATCTCCTAGTTCAGAGCAATCCTTGATTGTGTCAACGATCTTGTATTCAATTAACCCATTAAATGGGGAAAACACATTTTAGTGTTTCTATTATAATTCATTACAATGTCATTATGTTGTTTCATTTATGAAACAACATTTCTGTTACGCTCGGGTTGCAGCATTGTTATGCTGTAGTGAAATTAAAAATTCAAAATAAAATAAACTAAAAGTTTATTTTTATTTTTCTTTAATAAAATTATTTTATCAAAATTTATTAAAAAGTTTGAAAATTAACTTTTTCTCTCGTCCCGCACTGGTTGAGGTTAGGTCATTTCTTAGGTAAATTCATCATTCCAGACACAACAGTTCCCTCATATTTTTTATCCGAGTACCCATTTAGAAGTTTTCAAAACTGCTCACGTACACTATTTTAAATAAACTTAAAAAAAGTTCAAACACTTATTGCGAGCTCACTGGGCCTCAGAATCTAGTTCCTTCTGAGCTCCTGGCATTAAAATATTCCCATATAATTAAAAAAAAATTCATGGTATTTCCAAGACATTACATTTCCTTTGGAAAATATATCACATTTATAGTAAAATATATCCTTAAAGTCATTTAATTACATTTAAAAAACCATACATAAGAACCAATCCAATAATATCCAATATGATAGACCACCAAATTAGCCTTATGTTTTCTACACTTTTAGGGTTTTATTAAACTCATTACATATCTATAAAATTCTGAGCACATCTCTATGTGAGCATCTAATAAAATCCTCCCACTAAACACTTTTAGTGAGTAACATCTATAAAGATTTTTTTGAATAATGGTGACACTTATGAATCATACTCATAATGTTCAACTCTTAGTACATATTATTAAATTAACAACATCAAATTTTATGATGTTAATAACTTATACCTTCTATTTATAAATATTTCTATGTTTATAATCATCATCATTCTTGGAACCATTCCATTAATTTTTTTCCTTGAGATCTTTTTTGGTAACAATATGTTTATATTTACATTATTTTAAAAACTCAACCTAAAATACTTTAGGATATAAAGTTATACTCACTTCATTATGGTAACTAAATATAACTCTGTACATTTATCTTTAATGACATAACCTAAACTATTAGGATATTAAGTGAAATTCACATTTTATTTTGACTAGCATAATCCTTTATTTTTCAAATTATAAACATATCAAAGTACAAACATACCCACACTATTATCTTGGACACTATATTCTATTTATAATATTATGATAAGATACACAACCATTTTATGTTAAGAAAATAACAATAATTCCATTTAGTGGAAATATTTAACAAATAAACCATTGTATTCATATCATATATGGTATTATATGTGTTTAAAGAAGTATTATGATAACAAAAATTGATTATTTGAAATATTCCACTAATGGGTGGTGGAATCATATCCCTCATATTTCAAAAAAAATCTATATAAACTCTTTTACCAGGAAAAAAATACTTTCATCCTCATCTTCTTCTAAAATATGTTATAGAATCTAATGAATCATAAACCATGTGTATCAATTCCATAATCTTATATTGTTTATAATAATACTTAGTTAATGAATAACTTCCCTTATAATATAAGATAATTGAGAATACAATACAAACTCTTTATTTATATCCATTGAAGTTTGATAATTTTCCTTTACATTTAGATTCATAAACTCTTTGTCTCATTATTTAAATAAAAACTATAATAAAATTTAACTCTTCCCATAATTTTGAATTCTTGTATATTTATAACATTTTAAAACATACATTTGAAATCATATACCCTTTTAAAAATATAAGAATTTATTTTTATAACACTAGTACCTTACATGGACTTTCCATGGTGTTTATTAAACTCATTATGGCATCCCGAACAATCCCATACTATGGAACCATTTCCACTTATTCATGAATATTTAGGATTTAATGACCTTTTAAGGATACTTGAAAAAACATTGTTGGATTTTCTAACTAACTATTTTTTTTAGTTTAAAATTTTACCCACTTGTACTATCGATACAACACCAAAACTTGTACATCTCATACCCTCATTAATCTATTATAAACACTTTGAGAAAATAAGCTAAAAGTTTATTCAACACATTCAAATTGTTAGAATATTTCCAATTATGTTTCTAGAATTAATTCCATATCTATATCAATCCTTAAAAGATAGACTTTAGTCTCACCTAGTCATAGTCACAATCAATAATAATTAGTATATGAGTAGAGACTAAAGACCCTTATGTTACTTTTCATTTGAATATTTTTAAAAACTTAAGTGAATGATTTTATTCTTCTCTTAAATATCTAGATTCACCTGTTAAATTTTTTTAACATAAGGTGACTTAGGAAGTACTTATTCTAAAATGTAGAATTTTTCCTTGATTAAGAACAATTATTAAGTTTTTATTCTTGTTTAAGAAGTTGATTACATTAGGACTCTTCTTTACCAAGTAATGTTGTATGATGACAATGAAATTTATCTATGAAAAAATATTTTATTAAACGAGCATTATATTTTACATTCATTTAATAAGGATTTTTTAATTCACTCCCACCAAAATGATAACCCCTTTTAAATCCATCATATCCATTAGTGGTCCAAGATCTATATTTCATAATGTATTAAAATTTAATAACTTAAATAAGTTATGATTATATGTGGTATAAAATCATTTTAATCGTGAGTGTAATTCCCCCAACCTAGACCACTAGGTTCGAGTTGGGTGTTACATGAATTCATACGGGCCTCCCTATATATAAGAGGATATCAACTAGAAGAAAAGGTCTAATTATGAAAGTGGGGAGACTATACCCTCTATATCATGTAATTTTACTGTATTAATAGTTACTAATAAATGAATAACCATAAATTGTTAGAGTAATAATGTGGAATAATTAATATTTCATACATGATATATAAATCAAAGCTCCCAATATGTAAAGTTATCGAGAGTAATGAAAGAAGATAAATAAATAAAATAATGATAGGTTCATCTAGTATCTATCCTGATATACTCTAGCTCCATGCTCCACCTACTCAACCATCTACAATAGGTCCCTTTACCTTTACAAAATCTCTTATAAAATCCACAAGTTCATTGAAATTCTAGAGTAGGGTGTGTGTACAAGACTCAGTAAGACACCACCAATGCTTCCTTACCTGATACGATCAAGTATAACAAGTGTATATCAATAATAATAATAATAATAATAATAAATAAATAAATGAAAAATCAAAACCAAGAGGTCATGTTCTAATAAAGTCACAAAAAACCCCGACCGTACCTTCTTCAGCTCCAATCCAAAGGATAATGGAATTAGTTGGTAATAATTAAAACAACTCCCATAGGATGTCCTCACAGTTCTATAGAGATGATACCCAATGTCACCTATCCATCAAGAGTACTATGTCACTTGGAATCCTCATGTAAAGAGTAACTCATATCAACTAGGATTCCTTATGGTCAATGTCACTTGTAAAATCAAGGCTACCTTGGTCACACCCTCAACATGAAACCATGACTACCTCATACCTCCACCCAGTGTTTAGATCCCTCATTTCCATCGTCGCAAACAAGCGCACTCCCCCTCTATGGGATAAACATGTCATTATGGTACACCTATATATAGTACCAATGAAAAACTCCAATTAAATGGTAGCATACATATAGGGTGATCACATAAGTAGGAATAACATAACATCATGAGTAAATAACAAAAAAAACATAATGTGAACATAATCAGCATAGAAGTAAGATACTATAATATTACCCATGGGAATCACATATCACAAAGATATCATGGGATACACACACACCCACATGACATCAAAATCAAACATAGTGTCAAAATTATAACACATAGATATACATCATGGAAACAAGTGTAAACAAGAGCTCAAAAAGGTAAGGAACTTCATTCCAAAAGTTGTTGATGTCCATGTCAAAGTCCATCGAAGGTGTTGATAATTGAACCAAATTCGCACACTAAATGGAACAAGATAACACATCATGATATCCTATAAAGTTCTAATCGAACATGTCATGTGATCTAGAGTAAGGTAAGGAGAAATCAAAACCAAAGGGGGTTGAACCAACTTACCTTGGGTCGATAGTTTCTGAAAAAGATCAACAAGGATGGAGGAAGAAGGAAGGAGGAAAGAACTTTGGAAATCCAAGGGTATATGTGGTGTAAGGAGATAAATGTAGTGTGGAAGGTGTGATGGATTAGGAACCATTGTGTAGGAGTCATCCACCACGGTGCAAGGATGGACTAGAAGAGCACACCATTGTGAAAGACAAGGGACTACTGTGTAGAGGAGTACTGGATATTGATCTCCATGGCGGAGAAAGAGATTATGAGGCATAGCAGTAGGTCATGTTTTGTACCATTGTAGTGTAAAGTGGAGGACCATGGTTGTGTAGTGGATTATAGAGTGATTTAGAGTTTTAGAACACCCTCCTTTAATAGGGTTAAGGATTGATATAAGGAGAAAATTTGGCATTTATTTATGTCTCATTAAGAGTATGATGGATATTCCTCATTAAAACCACGCAATGATTTATTAATGAATGATATAAAATAATATTTAAACTCATAACACCCCTAATTAAGACTAAGAGAAGACTATAACATCCCCATTAAGTGGCTTCAATGTATGGAGACTATAGGTTGACTAGAAATTTGTAACTTATGCAGGATCATCACTATGACATGGAATGAGGCACTACGGTGTAGCCTCCAGCTATATAGCCCTCCATGGAATTTGATATCTTAAAATATCACATGCATGGACCCCATTGAGGAATATTCATCATCTCTATAGTGTGGTCTCAAAACCTCACCACCCTTATAGTGTAGTGAGCTCCTCTACAATGTGGGCTTCCACACTACTGTGTATCCACTAGGGCTGTGGTAGGATACCATATGTTTTGGAAGTAACTTTACAAACCACCATTTTTGCCTCATTTAAATATTATTATCCCCAAATTAATATCCAAAGTAATTATAAACTCAAAAACATAGAGTAAACAATAAATTTATTAAGAAAAATAATTTCAACGCTTTACAATTTTCCACCTCTAAAGGCTTCTTACCCTTGAGAAGCATCTTTAGGGAACTGCTCGAACAAATAAGGCCATTGAAATAAAATATAAACCTCTCTCTTATAACACCCTAATATTTTTTGAAATATTTTTTTCAAATGAATTTAATATTTTTGATATTTTTATGTTATGCGAAACATTGATTTTAGCTTGTGTTACATGAATCAGTGAGTTCCAAAAAAACATGCCATATTATTAAAATGTTATTATATGATAGTTATCACCTAGATATTGGAATTGAGGGTATGAATATGATTAAATAAATTATGAAAATATATGGTTTAAACTTTTATATAAAATTAATTCTTTATTGACCAATTAATCAAAAATGAAAATAATTTGTTTTTTGAAAATATAGGAAATCATTCTTTGAAAAAATATTTTTATAAAAAAAACCACTTTTGGTGAATTATTTTAATGAAATTTATATATTATATATTAAATAAACTATTTAACATTCAAATTATGTGTTTTTATTACAAGAGATAAGAATAAATCTAATTTTACGCTTAAAAACTATATTTTTCTAAAAAGTAGTATGGTCAAATTTTTGCGCACTTATTTTAAAAATAATTTTTTAAAATTTTAGAAATTTTATTTAAATTTTTTTTTAATTTTTTAATCATAATTTCAAAATTATATTAGGGTTAATTTTTGATAATTTTCTGAAAATATTAAATTTTTGATGAATAATGAAAAATACTAAATTTTAATTGAAAACTGACTTTTTGTTTAAATTATTTATAAATTTTCATTATAATTAAATTATTCTAAATTAAAATGAGTTAAATTATATATCTATTAATCCATTTTATTTCATGTTAATCATTTTCATATTGAGTTTTCATATGAAAACTTTGTAAACTTTTGAACATTTTCTATTTGAAAAACACACTTTCTTATCACGTCTGAGGAATTAGTTTTAAATTAAAATTTGCACTTATGTGAATTAAATTTGGAAAAATGGATTCCATATTTGGAATAATAATAAATTATATTATCTAATAAGGTAAAGTTTAATTTTTATGAAAATTAATAGTGAAAACAGTAAAAATTAATTACCACGGTTAATGTAAAAATGGGTTTACTGGGGGTTAAACTAAAAAGATAAGGGTTAAAATGACAAAAAAACCTGTCTAGAATATATTTTATGGAAATATTTAAACCCTATAATATATAATCCTATATAATAGTCCATTTTGGAGTCTTTTTTCATGATAAAATTGTGGGTACACTTTTGTCTTTTCAAAAAATTACAAGTATGCCACTCACCTCACTTATAAAAGGCCACCTCCTCTCCTCTCTTATACACACCTTAAAACACTTTTGTTTAGTCCAATATCTAACAAAATAAATTTCCAAATTCCATCCTATAATCCTATAATCCTTATTTTAGTAAAAAACACAACCTTGGAATACTTTTTGTGTAAACCTAAGGAGGTTACCTGAGGAAGAGGTAACGATCTTCATCGAGAATTTTTATTTTATTTCTTCCTCCAACTACTTAAATTATTTTAAAAAAATGATGATATAATAAAATAAGTATCTTACATATATTAATATTTTTAAATTTCAAGGTTATGACCTACAACCATCTCAACTTCCATCAAATGGGTTATGAAATCATCATTCGTGTGTACGGCGGACTACCGTCTCGTGAACCGATGTCATTTGTTTTTCCATTACCACCTCTCATGTTTATCATTCTGGTGATTATTTAAACATGATCAAAGTAAGAGAACAAAAAATAACAAATAAAAATATACATGAAAAAATGAAATAGTTATTGCTTGAAACATGAATTTAACATGAAATTGTTAATAAATATGTAATAAAAGGTCATAAGAAATTAATATATGGTATTATATATATGATTATTTTTATATTATATATTTATAATAAAATTATATTTATTATATAGAAGGTTCAAATGTGTATGAAGGAAGTCGATACTTAAGGTAATGGATTTTTGTTTCCATTTTCTTTCCTAGAGACATACTTTTTTTATGCACCTATCTTATTTTATGAGGTGTATATACAGACTATTTGACATGTAATATCATGAATTTATTTATTATAATGATATTTTAAGTTTTATTAAATGTTATTATTACATGGGAATTATAATTTAAAGTTACCAATGTGGTAAATATTTTATGTTACAATCTCATCATTTATCATGATTGTTTATGATTATGTTTTTGATGATGAAATATTATGATAAATTTCTCAATTAAATAATTAATTTTATTCTTCTATTCTTATTTAATTAGAATATATGTTTCCCTTAATTTTCCTCTCTTTATGTACTCAATAGTTCAAAATAAATTTTTTAATAAAAAATCATGTTTATTTATCTCTTCAGTCAAAAATTCATTTTTTCCAAAACCATGTTATCTAGAAATTTTTTCAAAAGTGTTTATAAAATTATTCAAATTATTTATTAAAGACATTTTTACCCATTTTTTACTTTTACTTTTTTTTAAATGAATATTCATGTAATTTTTCAAGCCATTCCCATTTGGATTTTATTGAAAATGTGAAAGGATATTTGTTTTAATGTGTGTGACATGAACAAAATTTCCTGCATCATGGCCATTATTTTATTTGGGTATTTATTTATTTGTTTTAAAGTTTATTTTCAGATAAAAGGATTTCCAAAAATATTTTATGAATTTTTAGTTTTAAAGAATGATTTTCAAAGAAAAGTTATCTTCCTCAATAAACGTTCCAAGTGATTTATCTTTCAAAATAATTCTGCATCTAAGATGACATTACTTAGTGTAATTTATGATTTTATGGGGATATGAACCAAGGAAACAATTATTATTATTATTATTTAATGTTTTATTATAATAATATGTTTATGAAACCTGTTTCTCTTCTATAGGTTATACCATGATAAAATTATTATGAAACTCACTTCTTTCTTCATAGGGTATGTAATGATGAAATGATGAAATAGTGAAATGATTATAAAAACTATCTCTTTTACACATGTTATGATATTATTAAATTTCTATGAAACCCATTTCATTTCATGGGTTATGATATTATGAATGTTTAATTATCTTCTAGCACACATATATAAGATTTTCATTTTGTGATGGGTGGGACCTATATCTCCCTCCAATGCATTAGGTAAAGGTTTATATCTCATTTGATAGGAAAGACTGTAATAAGGAGTGAAGATGATTCATTAAGGTACTTTGTACTCTATGATGGACTTAGTAGTGAACCATGACTACTATTATGGTTTAGTGAGTGGACCCATTCCCCTATGATAGCCTTGGAAGAAAGCCTTGACTACTATGGAAATTATTTTCTATTATTATGTGTATGCAAAAAATATATGTCTTATTCCAATGTTAAGATCTCATGGATCATTTTATTTGATTCTATTATGATTCATATCTTATGAAATTCCAATATTCAATCCATGACTCCATATTATGATATTTTATATGGAAGTTATTATTTTCAAATGTTATGTTCTTGTTCTTATATGATTAAGCTCATGTTATGCCTTTATATCTACCTTTTTTTACCCTTACTGAGTGTCTAAGATCACCCTTTATTATGTTAACATTCCTCAGGTTATGAAGAAATATATTACATATGATATTTATAATAAGGGTGATGGTTATGGAGAATGTAGTGGGGGATGATGTATTTTACCTATGAACCAGTTGTTTATGTTTTCAAATTTCCAAAGGCACTATACCTTTACTATCCTTATGTTCATGTTTGTGTAATGTAATAAATATTTATAAAAATTATTTAATTTATATATATGATAAACCAGATTCATTATAGTTTTTATAATTGGATTGGTTTAGTTAACCTTTGGAAACTAAAATGGAAAAAATTTAGCGAGAAACCTAAGAAAATGTCTAAGGATAAGTATAAGTATGAGTCAAGGTATAAGAAAATGTCCTAGAATTTTGGTAAAGGATATAGAAATTGGTTTCAAAGAAATTAAATCCTTATATGTATAATAAAATTTGATGTGGAGATGGCATATAGATACCTAGGGGTAATAACATCAAAAAGGGTGCATTGATATGGACTCAATCTTTACCCGGTGCACCAAAAAAGGCCTTTCTACACACCTAGTTTGACACTCCCAGGGGATATGCTTTGAAAATTTACAAACTCTTTACAAGCCATCATGATGGATTTGAATAATGACCATGAATGAACAAGGTTAAACCTTAGGTTTCATAGATTTAAAAGAAGGTGTAATGATTTATAAATCCTATAAGTACTTTTTCATGATTATGTGATTCCCCACTATTATTATTGTTTCTTACACTATAATTTTTGGTGTTAGTTAATGTATAGAACTTGAAGAAACCGTGTTATGCTGAGTGTGACATACAATGTAATGATTTTCCTCATGAGCTTCCAAAAGTTAGGGGAGTTGGAATACAAAATCTTATTGTCACACCCACACAAATTTCTCAAACTGTAAATCATTTTGTACATCCAAATAAAAAAGGAGGGAACAATATTATATTGATTTATGAATGAGGAAACACCCAAATTCTTCTAGTGGGTCTCATGATCCACTAGTTTCTAAATAATGGATCGGTACCACTGAGAAGATATTTTCTTTTCTCTAGTGTTCAGAATAGGAAAAATTCATTTTGGCTATCACCACTTTGAAGGTGAAGTGTATCAATGATAGACTCTTATCAATAATGCAATTCAATTTGGTGAAATTGAATCCATGTATTGGGATGAGTTTAAGAACTTATTTTTCTATAATTACTTTCATCATATTCTTCAAACAAATATGGACAATGTGTTCTTTGATCTAAATCCAAAGGATGATAAATATGTTGGTACCTACAAGGGAATTTTTATAAGACTTGAAAAGTATGCTTATTATATTGTCATCCAACCTAAAAGTAATATTGATATATTATTCAGTGTATTAAAACCAAGTCTCCAAAGGTTTTTAGCCATAAGATACCACAATAGCTATGAAGATATTGTTTGATGTGCTATCAAGGTGGAAATGGAGGTTGTGGTTACTTATCAATATCATTGTTTTGATAAGAAGAGAAAAATGGGATTCAAAGGAAGGAGGTATTAAGGAATAAGATGATTAAGCCTAGTTAATGGTTTGAGAAGGAAGTGAGATGATTAAATTATAAATTTATTAGAATTCAAGGATTATGTTATATGAATTGTGAAATATATTATGATTGTTTAGTATAATTTTTTCATTAAGTATTTTTAAGAATATGTTAAATGATACCTATGGAATAGAAAATTGATTTAATAGTAAGGTGATATTTTGAGTAAGGGAAGATAAAACTTAATATATTATGGATGTTGAGATAATGATTTTGGGATAAAGATATGTTGGACATGAATAAGTAAACCAAATAGTATTGATTACCTTGGAATATATTAATGATTTGTTTACATAGTGTTTTTTTCTATCATTGATGTAGTTTACAAAATTTTTGAATTTAAGTAATATGTCTAATAATATATATTTTATGTAAGTAATGGTGAATAATTTATGTTTTCAATAAGGTTGTTTGGTAATTCAAGTTATTACCATGTTTTAAGATAATACATGATGAAGGTATCCATATGTTTGGTATGTGAAAATTAAGAGCTATATTATGATATATGGTAGATTAATGTTAAGATTATTTTGATAAATTTAATTAACTTCTTTATAAATTTTCTATTTTTTAAGGGCTATAAGTTTAACCATTTATGTAATGGTTTATGTTGAAATTTGGATGAGGTTTTATAGATTAACATATTACTCCACTATATGAAGATTTATCTCTATTGTACAGAAAATGTTAACATTTTTTTACTAGAGATATAAGGAATGAATTATCCTTATATTATGGATCCTATTTAGTGCTTCATACATGAAAAAATTTCATCTCTTGGAGTAAGAGATGAAGTGTAAATTAATCAAGGAATAACCAAAGGATGAAAATGTTCCTATAGAATAAAAATATATCAAGTAAGTAATTCTTCATATGTTCTCATTATTGATGGAAAATTAATTCCACAACATTAGTAAAAGAATATTTAAATAAAATTTTATCCTATTATCCTTATTTTTGATGATATAATGACATTTTTCATGCCTCTTTGGTTTATGGCCTCGCAGTCGTTAACTTTATCCTGACCATGTTCTCAATCACTCTACATCAATATTTGGGTGTTATTTTTATCTTCTATGTCTATGTTTTCACTTTCCCCCTATGTTCTCCTATTTTTAATCCATTTATGTGATATTCTAGATGACTTTTTCACATCACTTTCTCTTTTTAAAGAGGATGTTTTATAAACTTTTTTTACAATGTGGGTTTCTATGAAGGAATTTTAAAATGCTAAAATTTTGATGATTAAGATGAATTTCAATGAAAAAATTCATTGTAATGGGGGGGGGGTATAATGTAACACAAAAAGATTTTGTGGAATATTATATTCAACTTAATTTAATCAATTCTACATTTTTCTTTATATGTAATACTGAGTTTAGCTTGCGTTACACATAACCTTGAGTTTTATAAAAATGTTTCATATTATTTAAACTTTATTATATGATAGTTATCACCAAGACATTATAATGGAGAGTATTAATAAGATTAAATAAATTATGAAAATATATGGTTTACACTTGTATATAAAATAAATTATTTGGTGACCAATTAATGAAAAATGAAAATAAAAAACTATTTGAAAATAAAGGAAATATTTATATGATAAACTATTTTTATCAAAAAAACCACATTTGGTGAATGATTTTAAATAAATTTATAAATTATATATTTATTCAGATTTTTATCATTCATCTTATGTGTTTTTTATACAATAGATAAGAATAAATCCAATTTTATTATTAAAAACTTTATTTTTATAAAAAGCAGTTTTGTCACCTTTTTGTGCAGTTATCTTAAAAATAATTTTTAAACGTTTTAGAGAATTTATTTTAGAAGATAAATTTAATTTTTTTATCATTATTTCAAAATTATCTTTGGGTTAATTTTTGATAATTTTTTTGAAAATATTGATTTTTTACTAAATAGTGAAAATACTGAATTTTAATAGAAAAAATTTTCATTTAAATTATTTATAAATTTAATTTATATTTTAAATTAGTTTTTAATTAAAATTAGTTCAATTATATATCTATTTATAAAATTTAGTTCATTTTAATCATTTTAATATTTAATTTTGATATAAAAACTTTGTAAACTTTTGAACATTTTCTCTTTGAAAACCCCCCTTTCTCATCAAGTATATGGGATTAATTTTAAATTAAATTCTGTCACTTCTGTGAATGAAATTTGCAAAATTTGATTCAATTTTTTGAATCATAATAATTTATACTATCTAATAATTCAAACTCAATTTTTGAGAAAAATTAATAATGAAAATATTAAAAATTAATTACCATTATTATTGTTAAAATTGGTTTATCAGGGGTTTAATTAAAAGGGTAAGTTTTAAAATGAGAAAAAATGTAAAATATATATTTTATGGTCATATTTAGACCCTATAATGTCTAAGGATCAATAATACTCTATTTTGGAGTCTTGTGTATTGAGAAAAACGTGGGTACACCTTTTTATTTTTAAAAAAATACAAGTGTGCCACTCACCTCACTTATAAAAGGCCACCCATATCCTCTCTTCTTCACACCATAAAAACAATTTTTTAAGATAATAACTGAGAAAATAACTTCATAAATTACATAATTTTATTCTATATGTATTATTGTTTTTATAAATCCAACCTTGGAAGGCATTTTGTGCAAGCCCGAGGAGGTTACCCGAGGAAGAGGTAACATTCTTCATCGAGTGTTTTTATTTTATTTCTTACTTCACCTACTAAAATTATTATTAAACCATGGTTATATAATTAAATCAGTATCTTAAATATACTTGTATTTTTTATGTTAATTTCATGACCTACAACCATCTCCACTTCCATCAAATGGGTTACGAAATCATCATTCGTGTGTACGGTTGATAACCGCCTCACGAATCAATGTCATTTTGTTTTCCATTACCAACTCTCATGGATAGTTATAATGATGGATTATGTTTTTATATATTATATATATTATATTATTATACTTATGGAATTATTATATCATACATAAATTTATACTTTCCACTCCGTGGGAATACGATAACGTTGCTCGTGTGTACGGAGGACTACCGCCTCATGAAGCGTTGTGATTCGTTCATGATTTACATGGAAGGTAATAAGGATGTATTTAATGAAATTATATTATATATATGACATAAAAAATATTATTTAATATTATTATATTATTTACCTTTATTTCTCTCAATCCTTCTAGAAAATGAAAACAACGTTCATGCATACATACATTCTACTGTCTCCATGAATTATGTATTTCATTTTCTATCTCTAACTTTTATGGATTATTATAAATACATATATAATAAATATATATTATATTTATATCATGGTTATAATTTATGATATTATGGAACCATGATCAAATTAACAGGTCCAAGGATAACAAATCAAAACATACATGAAAAAACAAAGCATTTATTTCACGAAACGTGACTTTAACATGAAATTGTTAATAAATAGGTAGTAAAAGGTCATAAGAAAGTCATATATGATATTATATATATGATTATGGTTATTAAATATATTTATAATAAACTTTTATTTATTATAAATGGGTTTTGAACGTGTATGAAGGAAGTTGATCCTTAAGGTAAGGGATTTTTGTCTTCATTTTATTTCCTTGATACATATGTTATGTTATGAAACTATCTTATTTTATGAGGTATATATACAACCACTTTGACATGTAATATCATGAATTTATTTATTATTATTATTTTTAAGGTTTATTTAATCTTATTCCTTCATGGCTGTTGACCTCACCTGTTTTGATAATCCCAATCTTGTATTCATATGTTTTGATAATCCTAATCTTGTATTCATATGTTTTGACAATCCCAATCTTGTATTCATATATTATGATATTCACAATTACTGTTGACCTACACTTTAATTCTTTTAAATCGATGATCAAGTTAATAATAATGTTAAAATAATTTCTGATTTATGTTAATCTCGATTATCCATGTTTATATAAGTTTTGAAATGATTCTAAGTGAATTAGATGTGTTTTGCATAAGACAGTCAAGTGTAAGTATCACTGACCTGAATAGAGCTACCGATGTGCATAACTGCACAGAGCTACCGATGCATAGAGCTACCGATGCACAGAGCTACCGATGCACAGAGCTACCGATGCACAGAGCTACCGATGCATAGAGCTACCGATGCACAAAGCTACCGACAGTAAAGAGCAACCAATGGAACTAAGTTCATCGAGCTACCGATAAGAGCTACCGATAAGAGCTACCAATAAGAGATACCAATAAGAGCCACCGATAAGAGTTTGAAGAGATACCGATGGAAGATCCTACACAGAGTCAACCGTACAAGTCTACAAACAAACGGCTACCTATAATGAACTTCGGAGTCAAATCCTATATCCTCGACCCTATTTGTTTATTACACTAACGGCTACATTTGTTACTTTTGATGCATTTAATGTTATTCAATGATTTATGTTGCCATTTCAGGAAACCGTACCAAGTACGATTAAAAAGCATAATCATTCCTTCTTCTCAGCATAATAAAGGCATACAAGACAACGTGTATATAAAAGAGAATCAAGACAAGAGACTAAGAGATTTTTAGCACACGGGAACACTCTTGCGATCAAGCTCAAACGTGCCAAGAACAACTGGAGAACTTGCACTCACAAGATTACTACTACCAGACTCCAGAACACAGAGCATACATCGAGCAATCTATGCTAAAGAATAACTACACAGAATACTTCATTTTCTGAGCCACTAACCATGCTGAACCTGGAAGCACTGAAAGAAGAAACGATACTCTGTTTTTCAGTCAAATACCAGAGAAGGACTCAGAACCATTTCTGATCAAATCCAAATGAGTCCAGAGCTGCACTGCAATCACTAGAGCCATTCTAAACTCTTTATCTTTCTCTAAGTGATTTAGTATTTGTATTACGAGCAGTGTGTGTAGCCTGTTAATTATTACACATGCACTGTCTCCTGAACCTGAACTGGAGGATTTGTAAATCCTCACTCACAATCTTTACATTCTTTATTTCCCACTTTGAATAGTGGTAGAGGTCAAGTGTGACCTAGACAACTTTGAGCTGTTGTTTGTTATCCCACGTATAACTGTGGTAGAGGTCTCTTGACCTAAACAGTGTGATCACTGTTGTTAACCCAGATCCAGGGTGTGAATCACTTTATATAAATTTTGAGAGGACTAAGTCTCGGCTTGAGACTGAACCTCTTGGTTACCTCTTGTGTTTTTAGTTAAAATCTATATCCATACTATATACATTTATTTCATATTCTACTGCTATTACTTTGAAATATAATTTATTTTCAAAGATACTTTGATAGTTAAACTCGAATGTGTTTATATTTATTAAAAACCAGTAAGTTAGTCTCAAAAGTTAATTTAATCATAAGATTAAGTTAACTGAGAATTAATCAATCTTTTAGAAACTAATTGAACCTTTATAATCTGTATAAATTCACTACAGTTTAATTTGTTTTTGAAATTGGGGGATTTTAATAGAAATTTTTTTTAGCAGAAATTTTAATTGGAACTCAATTCACCCCCCCTATTGAGTGTCCACTCCGACCAACATTTTGTATCAAAGGTTGTGTGTTTTGCAAAACTTTTTATTTACTCTCTGCTTTTCAACTGTGATTTTAGTTGTATTTTGAAGTTCTCAAAATTTCTGTCATTTCTAAATTTTTATCTCTTTAAATTGTGTTTATAATGGATAATAGACTTGAGGGTAATGCTACTAACTGGCCACCTTTCTTTAATGGAAATAACTATTCTCAGTGGAAACTTAAAATGAAAATTCATCTAGAAAGCATGAGTTTTGATATTTGGACTTATATTGAATCTAAATACAAAATTACCACTACTGATAGATCTACTTGGGATGAACCTACAAAGACTGCTTACAATAATAATTGTAAATCTATGAATGCTCTGTACTTTGCTCTAGGAGATAAAGAATTCAACAGAATTTCTGCATGCAAAACTGCTTTTGAAATTTGGGATACCTTGGCTGTTTCTCATGAAGGAACAAATAATGTTAAAGAAATGATATTGAACACTTATACTATTAAGTATGATAATTTTAAAATGAAGTCTGATGAACCTATTTCTGACATGTATCTCAGGTTTAATGAGATAGTCAACACGATGAATTCACTTGGAAAAGATGTTCCAGCAAAGGAACAAATTATGAGAATCTTGAGATGTCTACCAGACCGATGGAGAGGCACATCTGTCTCAATCAGAGAATCATGTGACATTTCTGCTCTACCTATAAAAGAGCTTATTGGAAAATTGATGATGTATGAAGAAGATCTCAAGGTAAACAAAGATGAAGATGATGAACCAAAAAGAAAATCTGTAGCTTTCAAGTCTACTGCTTTGAAGAGTAAGGAGAAGGAAAAAATACAGATGGAGGATGAGAGTTCAACAAGTGAAAACTCAGAGTATGACAGTGATGCAGAAATGGATCAGATATCCAGGAGATTCAAGAAGTTTTATAGGAAAAAGAAATTCTTTAGGAAAACAAATTACAAAGGAAAGTATGATCAATAAGGCAAATGGAAAAAGGATTGGAAGAAAGATGACAGGACTAATGAAGTTGTCTGCTATGAATGCAAGTGAAAAGGACATATCAAAGCAGACTGTCCAAAGTTAAAATTCAAAAAGAAATATGATTACAAAGACAAGAAGTACAATAAATCCATGAAGGCTACCTGGAGTGCTTTAGAAGACAGCACAAGTGAAGCCGAATCTTCGGACTCTGAAAGGAATCGAGCCAACATGTGTTTCATGACAAATACTTCTGAGGTAACATCTGAAACTCCTGTTTTAAATTCATATTACTCTAGAGATGATTATGATTCGGAAAACATGTCAAAATATGAACTATTTGAATACTGTGATATGTTAGAAGAAACCTGTAATGAGCTTAAAGACAAATACAAAGGTTTAAAGAAACAGTATTCTTTAAGTGTTAAGCATAAATCTGATCTTGATATAGAAAAGGAAAATAATGCTCAACTATTAAAGGAAAATACAGAACTAAAACTGTCAAATGAGCAACTCAAAAAGGACTTAGAAAAATTCACAAATGGAAAGGATGCTCTAACTCAAATGCTAGGAAAGCAAGTTGCACCTAGATATGCTACTGGTTTAGGATACCAACCTGAACAGAGACAGTTCACCAGAACCTGATTTATTCCTAAGTCTGAAAAAAATGTTGCTAGTTCCAGTTTTGGAAATTCATATGCTTCAACAGGATATTCATATGGTTATAGACCAAATAAAGTTTATCTTTTAAAATATTTTACTTTTGTTAATTGTATGAAACCAATAAAACAAATCTGGGTACCTAAAGCCCTGATTTCTAACCTATCTGGACCCAAGAAAATCTGGGTACCAAAGTCATTTCCTGTTTAAATCTGTTTTATAGGAGACCTGCTTGAAGAGCTGTCACAGGAAGATATGGTATTTAGACAGTGGGTGCTCAAGACACATGACTGGAGATTATTCTTGCTTCAAGAGCTTAATAAATGTTGATGGAGGTCATGTCACCTTTGGTGACAACTCTAAAGGAAAAATCATCGGCCTAGGCCAGATTGGTAACACTGACTCAGTATTAATTTCTAAAGTTTTATTTGTTGATGGACTTAAATATAACTTGCTTAGTATATCTCAATTATTTGATGATGGTTTCAATGTCAAGTTTGAAAATGATTCCTGTGATGTTTTTAACTCCAAAAATGCTTTAGTATTTTCTGCTCTAAGGAATGAAAATGTTTATGCCATTGATTTAAATTCTTTAGCTAAACAAAATATTCCTTGTTTGAATGCTTTTCATAAAGAATCTTGGCTATGGCACAGAAGATTAGGACACTGCAACATTCACTCTCTTAGAAAAATGACTAGGAAAAACTTAGTTAGAGACTTACCTAAATTAGAATTCCCAAATGACAAGTGTGTAATCCCTGTCAAAAGGGAAAACAACACAAAGTTTCTTTTAAATCAAAGAAAGAAGTCTCAACTTCTCAACCACTTGAGTTGGTTCACATGGATTTGTTTGGACCATAAAGAGTTTCTAGTTTAAATGGGAAGCACTATGTCTATGTTCTAGTAGATGACTTCTCTAGATATACTTGGGTATATTTCTTATCTCACAAAAGTGAAGCTTGTTCTTCCTTTGTTAAATACTCCAAGTCTATAGAAAATCTTAGTGGAATCAAAATTAAGACCCTGAGAAGTGATCATGGCCGTGAGTTTGAAAATCAAGACTTTGAATCTTATTGCTTACACAATGGCTACACTCATAACTTTTCAGCTCCTAGGACACCTCAGCAGAATGGTGTAGTAGAAAGGAGAAACCGAACCCTTCAAGAAATAGCTAGAACCATGCTCAATGAATATGAACTGCCTATTTACTTTTGGGCTGAAGCTGTAAATACATCTTGTTATGTTATCAATAGAGTCTTGATCAGACCTGTTCTTAAGAAAACCCCATATGAGTTGTGGAATAATAGGAAGCCTAAGGTTAATTACTTCAGAGTTTTTGGTTTCAAAGTCTTTATTCTTAACACAAAGGATAATCTGGACAAGTTTTCTTTTAAAAGTGATGAAGGAATTTTTCTGGGTTACTCTACTTCAAGTAAAGATTATAGAGTGTTTAATAAGAAATCTAAATGTGTGGAAGAATATGTTCACATCAAATTCGATGAAACCGATCCACATGAGCCTAAAATCTCTCTTGAGAATCTTGAAGAAGATTTGTCTGTTCTGGACCTTAATGATAAATCCAAAGAACCTGTTATAAAAACTTCCAGTTCTGGACTTTTTCCAGAATCTGTTTCGGTCGAACCCGAACCTACTGATGCACCTGAAGTGTCTAGTCCTACCTTTACTATATCAACAAGAATTCTAAAGAATCATCCTTTGGATGCTGTTGTTGGTAATCTTCATAGAGGAACATAGACTAGAGCTTTTCTAAGAAATCAGGTTGAACATCAAGCTTTTCTCTCCCAGCTAGAACCCAAAAATATTAATGATGCTATCGTTGATGAATTCTGGGTAATGGCTATGCAAGAAGAGTTAAATCAATTTGAAAGAAACAAATTCTGGGAATTAGTTGACAGACCTAAGGACACACTAACAATAGGCACTAAATGGGTTTTTAGAAATAAAGTTTATGAATCAGGAAACATAGTTAGAAACAAAGCTAGGCTAGTTGCACAAGGATATAGTCAAGAATAAGGCATAGACTATGAGGAGACCATTTCACCTGTAGCTAGACTAGAAGCCATTAGGATTTTACTTGCATATGCTGCACATCTAAATTTCAAGTTATATCAAATGGATGTCAAAAGTTCATTTCTAAATGGTTTTATAATTGAATATGTTTTTGTAGAACAACCTCCTGGATTTACAAACCCCCATTTTCCAAATCAAGTTTTTAAACTTTCTAAAGCTTTATATGGCTTAAAACAATCTCCAAGAGCTTGGTATGATAGACTCAACAATTTTCTTATTTCAAAAGGTTTTACTAAAGGGATTGCTGATACAACTCTTTTTATTAAAAGAATTTCTAAAGATGTTTTAGTTGTACAAATCTATGTTGATAATATTATTTTTGTATCTTCTAAACATTCTTTATGTACTGATTTTTCAAAAAGTATGCAAAATGAATTTGAAATGAGTTTAATGGTAGAACTTAAATACTTTCTTGGATTTCAAGTATTTAAAAATGAAAATGGTATTATTGTGAATCAAAGTAAATATACAAAGGATCTTTTAAAGCATTTTGGTTTGGATAGTATTAAGGAGAGTGAAACTCCTATGAGTACAATCTGTAAATTGGATACAGATGAAACTGGGAAACCAGTGGATCAAACCAATTATAGGGGTATGATTGGTAGTTTACTTTATCTTACTTCTAGTCGACCAGATATTATGTTCAGTGTGTGTATGTGTGCAAGATTTCAAGCTAACCCGAAAGAATCTCATTTGCTTGCTGTTAAAAGAATTTTCAAGTATCTCAAACATACTGTTAACCTTGGTTTATTTTATCCAAAAGGACAATCCTTTGAGTTAATGAGTTATTCAGATGCTGACTTTACTGGTTGCAAATTAGACTGAAAAAGCACTTCAAGAACATGTCATTTATTAGGAAAATCCTTAGTATCTTGGTGTAGTAAAAAGCAGAATTCTATAGCTCTTTCCACTGCCGAAGCAGAGTATATAGCTGCTGGTAGTTATTGTGCACAAATTCTGTGGATGAAACACACTCTCTTGGACTATGGATATGTTTTTAAGCATGTTTCGATTAACTGTGACAACACTAGTGCAATAAACATCTCGAAGAACCCTGTATCTCACTCAAGAACCAACCACATTGATGTAAGGCATCATTTTCTGAGAGATCATTATCAAAAGGGTGACATTTCTCTTGAATTTATCGGCACTGAACATCAATTGGCCGAAATTTTCACAAAACCCTTAAGTGTGGATAGGTTATATTACATTAGGCACGAGCTAGGGATGTTTAATATTCACCGATAGAAATCTTCACCGATAGAAATCCTCACCGATAGAAATCCTCACCGATAGAAATCCTCACCGATAGAAATCCTCACCGATAGAAATCCTCACCGATAGAAATCCTCACCGATAGAAATCCTCACCGATATAAATCCTCACCGATAGAAATCCTCACCGATAGAAATCCTCACCGATAGAAATCCTCACCGATAGAAATCCTCACCGATAGAAATCCTCACCGATAGAAATCCTCACCGATAGAAATCCTCACCGATAGAAAACCTCACCGATAGAAAACCTCACCGATAAAGCACTGTTTTAAATCTTTTATCTGCCGTCAAGAATCTGAACCATTTTTTCTTTTATTATATTTTTATTCATTTAACTTATGATTCCTAAATGATAAAACTAAGTCTAAGCCGCTTCTCACTCCACCGAACCCAAAACCTTTTACCTTCGAACCTTAGAACCCGAACCCTCTACAAACCTGAGATCCCTCGAACCAGTGATGGCCAAAACCAAAATTCCTATCATTCGAGAAGACTATGTTGAGCCTAAAGCAAAAAGGCAGAAGTCCGAGCCAGAAGCGAGTAGTGCTGTTAGAACTAGGTCAGGAAGGAGACCAGTAAATCCTCATCTGCAAAATAGAGCTATTGTGATCGAAAAAGAGCTGTGTGTAGACTGGTTGCTGCCCAGCAAGTCCTTGGTGCTTGAAGTTCTGGAAGCTCAGAGATGGGTAGACTACTTTTCAAATAACAACGGTCCCTACTACCCAAAGTTGGTAAAAAAGTTTTACGAATTCATAAGCTTCGAGAAGCTAGAGAATGAGAACCGAGTATCTTCATTTGTAAATGGTAAAGTGCTATCATTTTCATCAGTGGAATGGGCTGATTGCTTAAAAGTTCCACATGAAGGTGTGTCTGGATATGTATCAAGAGAAATGCCACCAACAGTGACATTTTTGATCATGAGACCACGTTGAAAGAACTCACTAGTGATGGAACTCCAAGGCAAGTGGTTTCTGCAGAAATTGATGGAGAGAACAGATTACTGTTCAAGTTTGTTCAACATGTGTTAATACCAAGGAGAGGAGACTTTGCTAATTTGAGATATTAGGATATCTATCTCCTACATCTTTTGAGACATGATGTCAAAGTCAATTTGTGCAGATTGGTGATGAATCAAATGGAAGATATGACAAGGCCGAAATCAAAGACAAATGCCCTATTCTTTGCTAAGCTGATTTCTGTAATGATCAAAGTGAAAGGGATAACTGAGTCTCAAGATGTGACAGTTGTAGTGCAGAGCAACTTTTGTATCACTACTACAGTTTGTAAATATATGAAGATTAATTGGAATC
This sequence comes from Viscum album, assembly GCA_963277665.1. Lineage (NCBI taxonomy): Eukaryota > Viridiplantae > Streptophyta > Magnoliopsida > Santalales > Viscaceae > Viscum > Viscum album. The sequence continues at coordinate 1,461,482,649 of OY728121.1, forward strand.
CGTGGAGAGGATAATGGGTCAATGATGACCAAAAGGTATATGATAAATTTAATCCTGTGGATTATCCTTCAAGGCCAAAGAATAAAAAAGATCCAGGTCTAGGACCTGATGAATAGGAACCTGAGTACAGTGATGAGTCAGAAGAAGAAGAAGAAGAATAAGAGGAAGAAACTCCTATGGATGATGGAGGAGATCCTAACTTGCCTCCAAGTCCTGTTGATGAAATATTGTCTTTAGAAAAGGAAGTGCTAGCAGAAGTGGAGACACCTGCTAATGAAGAAGAACAGTCGGTCTCTAAGCATGTAGAGGAAGAAAAGAATGTCTCTGAATCATCTGATTTTTCTGAATTGAGTCTGAGTCCAGTTATTGGAAGCTCATTTGTACCTTCTATGGATGAAGAAACAGAAAGAGGAGAAGCTGTACCTATTCCAGAAAATCATCTTGCTGCTGCAGAGATGGAAGTTGTTGTGGAAAATTCTGATGAAGAAAGACCCGCAGAGAATGTAGTTGCTATATATGAGAATGCACCCATTGAGGGGGAGCATCACACCAAGATTGGAAATGTTATAGTTACTATCGAGTCTGAAGACTGGGTAGAAGACCCAAGTTTTATAGTCTTTCTCTTGGATTATCCTGATTCGGATAATGAAGTATCTTTGAATAGACCAAAGATCAGCTATGACATCAATTCTGAGTTTTTACCTACTAATGTGGTCCGAGTACATGATTTAGATGTGCTGAAAGAAAATCTCAAAGTCAGTTTTGTAGAAGAAGTAAAGACAATGGAATCTTTTTTAGTATCCTCGATTCAATCAGTCATAGATGACTCTGTAGTCAGTTTAGCTTCTGAAAGAGTATCTACTACAGTTGATCCTACTGATTTTGCTACAAAGTCTGACCTCGAATCCCTAAAGCATGAGCTGGAGGAAACCTTCAGTGCCTCTGTTGTTGAGATAAAGCACTATTTTGGTGAATAAATGAAGATGTTAGAAATGTCTTTTGAGCTTTCTCTTGGTTGAAATCTGTCAAATTTTGTGGGTGAGCTAATGGAAGAAGTCAAAGAGTTCCAGACTCAAACTTCTAGGCTAGAAGAAGATCTTGAAGCTCTACGGATATCTATTGTTGCCTTAGACTCTTTCATGAGTTCAAAATCTCAAGCTCATAAGGATTTAGCCTATGTGAAGAGTGTTGTAAGTCAGCTGGTCTCAATGTTTGAAGCTTTCAAAACATCTGTGAAGGACCATGTCAAAGATCAGGACTTTCAAATGCAAATTCTGATTAGTGGTTTGACCACAAGATTCAAAGAAACTGTATCCTTCTCTCTTGGTCCTCTAGTTCCAAAACCTGCAATTGATCTGAATCAATTTCGTTCTCTGATGAAGGAGGAGCTTGGTTCTATTTCAACCAGTGGCTCTATGGACTCATCAGATTTAAGTCGAGTTGTGCTGTCTACCAGGGATTTTGCCAGAGAAATAATGAAAATCGTCCAGGACTACATGAGAGAGGCCTCTGCTTCTCAAGAGGAAATCAAGAATAAGGTGGATACTTAGTTGGAAAAGGTTTATACCAAGAAACAACTGACCAACCATTTCAAACTTCTGCTTGAGAATCTAAAGTTACCTCCAGTGACTCAGGCCTTCAGAGAGCAGGTTAGTAAGCTCAGGGAGCTTACTCCTGCTTTGGATAAATTAATTGAAAATAGAGATGATTTTGTGTCTGCAATGGAGAGAGGAGGAAGCATTATAATGGATTTCAGAAACCTGTTGCTGCCCTTCCTGCATGTGGATGCCAGACCGGTCATTGTACCTCCTGCTTTGCCTGCCTCTGCCTCTACTGCGTCTCCAGTTCAGATGACTCCTGCTCAAGCCCTAAGAAGTCTCACACCTATGATCACTCAAAGGACTTCCTATTACAGGCCCGACACTGTATCAGTTGCTCAGCCTCCTCTGATCATTTCTGGAATTCCAAAGTCCTCCCCAGTATCCTCAACACCTGTATTCTCTTATGATCCGAAGGGAAAAGCTCACATTGAAGATGTGGATTGCTGAAGTGGAAAGGATGTTTGATATGAATCATTTTGTTTTTTCTATTCTGTTTATGTATTTTTTTTACTAATCTAATACAAATGACTTTCTTTCCACTATCTCAGTTTCTCAGTTTTCTATATTTTGGTTTCCCACTTTTTGATTATCACAAAGGGGGAGAACTATAAAGAAGATCCTTTGATACTATTTCTTACATTTCCTTCTTTGGTACCAATTCTTTCAAAACCTTATCTCTAATACTATTGTATTTAATTCTACCTATGATATTTTTTGATCTATATCTTTCTATTACTATTTACTCTTTCCTCTGATATTGTTTTCTTTGAGACAATTGAATATTAATGTCATACTATCTAATACTATATTCTCACTATTTTAAAATGGCCATATCATAAGTTGTGATTATCAAAAAGGGGGAGATTGTTGACCTCACCTGTTTTGATAATCCCAATCTTGTATTCATATGTTTTGATAATCCCAATCTTGTATTCATATGTTTTGACAATCCCAATCTTGTATTCATATATTATGATATTCACAATTACTGTTGACCTACACTTTAATTCTTTTAAATCGATGATCAAGTTAATAATAATGTTAAAATAATTTCTGATTTATGTTAATCTCGATTATCCATGTTTATATAAGTTTTGAAATGATTCTAAGTGAATTTGATGTGTTTTGCATAAGGCAGTCAAGTGTAAGTATCACTGACCTGAATAGAGCTACTGATGTGCATAACTGCACAGAGCTACCGATGCACAGAGCTACCGATGCATAGAGCTACCGATGCACAGAGCTACCGATGCACAGAGCTACCGATGCACAGAGATGCCGACAGTCAAGAGCAACCGATGGAACTAAGTTCATCGATCTACCGATAAGAGCTACCGATAAGATCTACCAATAAGAGCTACCGATAAGAGCCACCGATAAGATTTTGAAGAGCTACCGATGGAAGATCCTGCACAGAGTCAACCGTACAAGTCTACAAACAAACGGATACCTATAATGAACTGTGGAGTCAAATCCTATATCCTCGACCCTATTTGTTTATTACACTAACAACTACATTTGTTACTTTTTATGCATTTAATGTTATTCAATGATTTATGTTGCCATTTCAGGAAACCGTACCAAGTACGATTAAAAAGCATAATCATTCCTTCTTCTCAGCATAATAAAGGCATACAAGACAACGTGTATATAAAAGACAATCAAGACAAGAGACTAAGAGATTTTGAGCACACGGGAACACTCTTACGATCAATCTCAAACGTGCCAAGAACAACTGGAGAACTTGCACTCACAAGATTACTACTACCAGACTCCAGAACACAGAGCATACATCGAGCAATCTATGCTAAAGAAGAATTACACAGAACACTTCATTTTCTGAGCCAATAACCAAGCTGAACCTAGAAGCACTGAAAGAAGAAACGATACTCTGTTTTTCAGTCAAATACCAGAGAAGGACTCAGAACCATTTATGATCAAATCCAAAGGAGTCCAGAGCTGCACTGCAATCACTAGAGCGATTCTAAACTCTTTATCTTGCTCTAAGTGATTTAGTATTTGTATTACGAGAAGTGTGTGTAGCCTATTAATTATTACACACACACTATCTCCTGAACCTGAACTAGAGGATTTGTAAATCCTCACTCACAATCTTTACATTCTTTATTTCCCACTGTGGATAGTGGTAGAGGTCAAGTGTGACCTGGACAGCTTTGAGCTGTTGTTTGTTATCCCACGTATAACTGTGGTAGAGGTCTCTGGACCTGAACAGTGTGATCACTATTGTTAACCCAGATCCAGGGTGTGGATCAGTTTATATAAATTTTGAGAGGACTAAGTCTCGGCTTGAGACTGAACCTCTTGGTTACCTCTTGTGTTTTTAGTTAAAATCTATATCCATACTATATACATTTATTTCATATTCCGCTGCTATTACTTTGAAATATAATTTATTTTCAAAGCTACTTTGATAGTTAAACTCGAAGGTTTTTATATTTATTATAAACCAGTAAGTTAGTCTCAAAAGTTAATTTAATCATAAGATTAAGTTAACTGAGAATTAATCAATCTTTTAGAAACTAATTGAACCTTTATAATCTGTATAAATTCACTACAGTTTAATTTGTTTTTGAAATTGGGGGATTTTAATTGAAATTGTTTTTAGCAGAAATTTTAATTGGAACTCAATTCACCCCCCCTCTTGAGTGTCCACTCCGACCAACAATGGGGATTTCAATTCAAAGTTACCAAAGGGTTAAGATTTTATGTTATAATATCATTATTTATCGAGATTATTTATGATTATGTTTCTAATGATGAAATATTATGATCCATTTCTTAATTAACTCATTAATTTTATTCTACTATGATTATTTAATTAAAATATATGTTTTACATTCATTTTCCTCCTTTTATGTACTCAAGATTTCCAAATATTTTTTTAATAATGAAAAGTGTCACTATTTATCTCTTCAGTTAAAAACCTATTTTTAAAAAAAATCATGTTTTTTAAAAATTTTTTCAAAAATGTTTTTGAAATTATTTAAATTATTTATTAAATACATTTTTATACATGTTTTAATTTTTAAAAAATGTTTTTAAATGAATCTTAATGTCATTTTCCAAGCAATGCCTGTTTGGATTTTACCAAAAATGTGAAAGGAATATTTGTTTTAATGTGTGTGACATGAATATAAGTTCCCACCATGATGAAAATTATTTTATCTTAATATTAATTTATAAGTTTTGAAGATTATTATCAAATAAAAGGATTTCAAAAATATTTTCTGAATTTTTATTTTTAAAAAACGATTCTCAAAGAAAAATTATCTTTCTCATGAAATGTTTCAAGTGATTTATCTTCCAAAATAATTATCCATATATGATGAAATTCATTGATATAATTTATGATTTTATAGGTATATAAACTAAGGATTATATTCCTATTATTAATTTGAATGGTTTATTATAAAAATATTTTTATGAAACCCATTTCTCTTTCACAGGTTATACCATGATAATATTCTTATGCAACCCATTTCTTTCTTCATAGGTTAAGAAATGATGAAATCATTATGAAACCTACCTATTTTCCATAGGTTATGGTATGTTGAAATGTCTTTGAAACCCATTTTATTTCATGGGTTATGATATGATGAATATTTTATGATCTCTTTTTGCACATATGTATGATTTTAATTATGTGACGTGTGAGACCTATATATCTCTCTAATGAATTGGGTAGAGATTTATATCTAATGAGATGGATAAGACTGGAATGAGGAGTGGACCTTTTTTAGTAAGGGATGTTGTCCACTATAATGGTCTTGGAAGTGAACCTTGGAACCTATCTCTTTTCCATAGGTTATGATATGATGAAATTTCTTTTAAACCCATTTTATTTTATGGGTTATTATATGATGAATACTTTATGATATTTTTATCCACATATGTATGATTTTCATTATGTGGCGTGTGAGACCTATATATCTATCTAATACATTGGGTAGAGATTTATATCTCATGATATGGACATGAATGGAATGAGGAGTGAAATTTTTAAGTAAGGTAATTTTTCCACTATGATGGTCTTTGAAGTGAACCTTGACTACTATAATGGTTTGGGGAGTGAACTTGTTCCACAATGATATCCATAATAGTGACCCTTGAATTCCATGTAAATGATTTTCTATGATTATGTGTATACTAAAATTCTATGTTGTGTGCCAATGTTATTCTATCATAGATCATTTTATTTGATTAAATTATGATTAATTTATTATAAACTTCCAATATTTATTCTATGACTCCATATTATGATATTTTATATGTAGGGTATAGTTATCAAATGTTATTTTCATGTTATCATATCCTTATGTTATTTTTATGCTTACATATATCCCTTGTTTAACCTTATTGAGCATCCGAGCTCACCCTTTATTATGTTTCATTTCCATAAGTTATAAAGAAATGTATTATGTATGATATTTATAAGAAGGGTGATAGTTATGAATAATGTAGTGGGAGATGATTTATTTTACCTACAAACGAGTTGTTTATGTTTCCAAGTTTTCAAAGGCACCATAACTTTATGATCCTCATGTGTGTGTTTGTTTAATGTAATAAATATTCATAAAACATGATGTAATATCTATGTATGATATGCCAATGTCACTATATCACTCCCTATTTTCCTCCTGGATCTTATCATACTACCACTGAATTCAGTCAGGTGGAACCATCTTCCCTGAAATAACATTCTCACTCTTGTCTACTATCTTCACTAGAAGCTCCTCATAAGATACATCAGTCTCCACTTCAATGTACTTGAAATCGATAACATGAACTGGTTCAAGTATAAACCTTTGAATCTGTAACACATGGAACACATCATGCATACCTCCGAAGTAATAAGGGAGATCCAGACGATACACCATTACCCCTATCCATTTGGTAATATCAAAAGAACCAATAAAATGAGGTTCTAGATTTCCTTGATTGATCAGACATCTATTCCCTAACCAAGGATCCACTCTCATGAAAAATCGATCTCCCACAAAAATTACAAAAGTCCCCTCCTCCAGTTGGTATAAGATATTTTTCTGATCTGAGTGGTGATTATCCTCTTCTGAATTAGATAAACTCTCTTAGAGGTCTTTTGAACCATGTTGGGGATAAAAAATTCTACCTCACCCACCTTATTGCAATAGAAAGGTGAGTGACATGACCTCTCATAAATATCCTCATAAGGTTCCATATAAATTGAATCCCTATGACTATTGTTGTACATAAATTCAACCAAGGATAAGTGATCATCCCACACTCCTCTGATGTCCAGGTTGTAATCCCAAAGCATATCTTTCAATATGGGTATAGTCTTCTCCGGCTGTCTTCTTGTCTATGGAAGGTACACCGTGATCAAAATCAACTAAGTCCCAAGGGATTTCTATAAGACCTTCCAAAATCACAATGTAAAATTTCTGTCTATGTCTAATACAATGCTCAAGGGAACTCTGTGTAAGTGTATGATCTCATGAATATAGATCTTTCTAAGCTCCTCTACTGAGTGTGCCTCTCTGATTGGTAAAAAGTAGAAAAATTTCATCAACTGATTGAAAACCACCCAAACTACATCATGACTCATAAGGGTCCTGGGAAACCTTGTTACAAAGTCCATCATGATGTATTTACACTTACACATTTTAATAGTAAGTGGCTAGAGAAAACCAACAGGATGATGGTGCTCATCCTTCATCCACATATAGGTAAGGCACCGATAGACAAATCCTACTATATATATCTTCCTCCCCATCCACCATAACTACCATCTATAGTCACAGTACATCTTCATTACTCTAGGATGAACCAACCGTGTATAGAAATGGTAATCCCTCATTAGCTCCTATTGAATGGAATATGGGACTACTACTCTCCCATGTACCATGATCACATTGACATTGTACACCAACCATCTAAGTATTGAGTCACCACTAGCTAGGTATTACCTCATCACAGAACACTCTGAGTATGACTCCTGACCAGTATTTACCTAGTAAAAAAGTGATTATGTGATCACAAATGTGGCACAAGCCATAGATCCATGATCCTAGAAAAGAATCCATCCTAAAATCATCCAAGAGGCTTGTGAATCACCACTGATCCATAATGATGCTACCTTTCCTATGTAAATATTCTATCTCAAATTTGAATTTATGTAGATAATAAACCTAGATCCTTGGCCTCAGGTTCATGTCCCTCTATGTGAAGATAGAGTGATATATTTTGTAGCCTATATAGAAAAAAATCACCCACTGAAGAGATAGTGTCACCAATACTTCAGAGCATGAACCAAAAATACCAACTCCAAGTTATGTGTAGGGTAGTTCTGCTCATGGGGCCATAGATTACATGACCTGTAGGCCACCACCTTCTCTCTCTACATCAACACTACTCCCAGATCAATGCCTGGTGCATCACAGTACACTAAATAACCAATACTAGGATTAAGGAGTGTCATTACTAGAGAAATCATTAACCTTTTATTAAGATAATGGAATTATTCTTCATTCTAATCCAACCACTATAACTTTACCCCCTTCTTCATTACCACTATCATGGGTGCTGATAGTCAGGACAAGTCTTGAATAAACTTCTAGTAATATCCTACTAAAACCAAAAGGGTCCTAATCACAAAAATGTATCTAGGACATGTCTAGGGCATGAATGAGTCAAATTTATTTGGGTCCATATATATACCCATCTTAGAAACCTCATGTCCTAGGAACTTAACCTCTCAAATCTAGAAGTCACACTTAGAAATTTTAGCATAAATCCTATATGCTTGAAGTATACTCAAGACTATCTCTAGGTTCCTAGAATGATGCTTTGGTTTCGATAAGTAGATGATGATGTTGTCAATGAACACCATGATGAATGGGTAGAAGATCTTGTTAATTAGGGACATGAACACTTCTGATGATTTAGTTATCCAGAAAAACATCACCAAGTACTCATATAACTCATACATACTTCAAAATTCCATCTTAGAAATGTGAACCTCTCTGAATCACAACTAATGATATCCTAATAAATATCAATCTTAGAGAACCAATGGGCTCCCTATAACTGATAGAAAAGATCATTGATCCTAGAAAAGGGATAGTGGTTCTTCAGAATCACCTAGTTTAGATCCTGGTAATCAACACAAATATAAATAATACCATCTATCTTCTTGGAGAACAACATAAGTTCACCCCATGCTGAAGTACTTGGCCTGATAAAGAATTTCTGCTCCAAGTCATCCAACTATGCCTTGATCCCCTTTCATCTTGATTAGTTCTCTATGATAGAGGGGTATAAAAATGGGACACATGAAAAAATCCCCAACATAAAGTCAAATCCTCTATCAGGAGGGATTTCTGAGAAGTCATCTAGAAATACGTTTTGATAGAGATCCATGAATTGAGGAAAGGATGAAGGGTTTTCCATTAATCTTATTGGTAGATCCAATCAATTCATCTATGTTGTGATAATCCCAAGATAGATCAAGTCCAATATAACTCTTTCTGCTCATATTTTCCACTCACGAATCATCAGGTACTTATCTCCCTTTGACGGAGTGAACAACCCTCACCTCTAATATCATTATATGTGATCTTTAAATCTAGTTATCCAGTCTATGTCGGGAATCATGTTGAAGGTCATAATCTCTAGTATCATAAACTCCCACAAATTCCCATAACTAGTGACAACTATAGGGAATTCTAGGAATCACTGGATATGGTCTACTTTCATGACCAATGATGTATTAAGGGAGAATAACTCAAATGATAACTTGACTAGTAGGTAAATTCCAACAACTAATTCTATAACTATAAAATTTTGGGGAGCACCAGTATTAAACAAAGTAGTAGACATAGTGAATTTGATCAAGTCCGTACCTTGAACTATAGATGGTCCATCTCCACCATCAGCTAAAGTCTGATCCAAAACATATATGTATCCAGTATCTACTCCAAAAATACTCCCTTAAGGCACATATCTGGTCTAAGATTAATATTGATATCCCTAGATGAACCTCTGGTTCACTGAACATGGATTTCTCCAAATCCTAGCTAAAATTATATCACAAAAAATTTGGAGGTGTCCTGTCCTGCGACACTGCTGGCACTAAATCTGGGGTGTTGGGCATGGCCAACTGTAGTGTCCAAACTTCCCATTGTTGAAACATTGTGGGTCACCTCCATTAAGAGCTGAAGATATTGAACTCTACTGAGCTTTCATGCCACTATTCCATTTCATGTCTCTCTCCTTCCTCTTCCTTCCATCATAAGAGGTAGTCACCATAGTAGTAGGAGGTCCACCCATCTAATAAGTTAAGGGTATGAAAAGAATAACTATTTTTATATCCTCTGGAATCCTCTCAATGTTTAGATCCTTACTTATAACCTTTGGGTATGAAGCTAGATAAAAACTACCAACCTAATATATAAGGTTGATTTATAGTCTGATTTTGAACTTCCTAGACTTTTTAGCCTCATTACCAACTAGAAGCAGTGTGAAATAGAAGAATTTAGTAAAGAGTGTGGAGTATTCTAGAAATATCATGGATCCCTAATATAGTTCCATGAACTCCTACGCATGGTTAATCTTTAGGGTTTTGGGGAATCACTCTTTGAAAAACAACTCCTTGAAGTCCTCCTATTAGATCCCCTCTCATTGAATGGCTTGAGCCGTAACTCCCCGCCAATTCTCAATGGGTCCTTACAGCGTGAATGATTCCATCTTCACAATCCTACCTGATGGTGTCTTGATGTGTTCAAAGATGATATATATGGTTTCCATCTAATCCTCAGAATCCTATGGTCCACCCATTTTTGGATATGTTAGGGGATGCTGGTACTGGAAATCCTTAGTGTAGTCCACCATGGATTTTAGTGGCGGTTGGTAAGGAACAACTACCAACACCACTGGGGAAGGTGTGGGAACTGGATTTGAATCATCCTACTCAAATAGAGATCCCACCAAATGTCTATGAGGTAGAATCTTCAATAATAAAAGGAACATTAAGAATATAAACATTTCTTAACTAGTCTATGTGATCACACAATGTTCTCCTAGGAGTATATCTACTACCCAAAGTACAAGCCTCCAAGAACTAACCCTGGTTTCTATCCCTGCATGTTTGTCAAAAGAATCATATATATATATATAATAATAACAAAATAGAATTATATGTTCAACTAATTAATTTTAATAGATATATTTCATGATAGTATGCCTAAACAGATATATCATATAAGAAAACTATCCCAAACAAATAGCATAAATCAATGCATTTAATTAAAGAACTACTACATGGAACAACAACATGTATATATAAATGACATGTTAACCTACATGCCTATTCATTATGCATGAACATACAAAAAATATAATAATTCACATATCAACTTCATGTTGGCCACCCAAGGTGAATTTAATCAATAGTAACAACAAAACATAAATTCATAGGTTTTATGGTAACTCAAAGGTCCACTATATAATGCTAGCCAGATATTGGAATAATTCTCCTTGCCGAATCCCAACCATCCAAAATCCTGTCTATCCTATCCCAAATCAATGAAATAGAAAAGAAAAGTTAGTAAAATCCTTATGATCTGATACCACTTTGTAATGACCCCTGAATCGAACCACCGAGTCTGAGATGGGTGTTACGTGACCTCATGCGAACCTTTACATACACAAGAGGCTAATGATTAGCAGAAAATGTATAAGTCTAACTATGGGGATACTATACTATCCATATCATGTAATTTCATAGGAGTAATAGTTAACAAAAAAATGAACAACCATAAATCATCAGAGTAATCATGCAGAATAATAAAGATATCATACATGGCATATCAATAATAGCTCCCAATGTGGAAACCTATCCATAGTAATGAAATCAGATAAATAAAAAAAATAATTTTAGGGTCCTTTGGTGTTTTTCCTAGTCCACTCACTACTAAAGATCCACCCATTAACAATACACAAAAATGGTTTTATTAGAGCCAAAAAATGCTGATATTTAAAGTGATGTTAAAATATAACCTTTATCAGTGCTTTTTTTAGCACTATTTTTTTTTGAAAAAAATTACCTTTTCTCTCACCCCAAAACCCCCTTTATCAGTGCTCGTGTCCCCCTTTCTTAGCACCTTTCATTCCCCAACCACCATCATGCACCTCCAACCATTTCTCAGCACTAATGAAAAACCATCATTCCTCAATGCTAGAATGATCCCCCAAATACCTGCTTATGCCTAGACTTGATCCAATGACCTCCTTTATGTGATTTAAATCCCTTTACCACTCATCCATTATTTTATATTTTATATTTTATGATATTTATATTTATTCTTATATATTTAGATACATATTTTTTTTCATATATGTTTGTGTGTGTGGTATATATATATAATTATATTTATTTAAATATATTATATATTAATATTCATTTATATGTATTAGAATATAAATATAAATATAAATATATGTTTATTAATATACACACATATTTATATATAAACATTATATATACATTTTTATAAGTATATATATTCATATAATTTTATAATGTATAAAAAATGGTTAGATATTATTTTAAATAAGATGGGTAATAATTAATTTCACATTATTTATATAATTATTTTTAAATGAATTTTAAAATATTTCTATATATTGTATATTTAGATATAAATTTTATACATGAAATATATATTTATATGTCTATATATTTTCATATATATTTATACAAATTTACATGTAATTATATATTCAGATATAAATTTTTATAATCTATTTATAAATATTTACTTTAAATACATTTATATAATATATCGAATGATAATGATATATTTATAAAAATAAATTTTTATATAATGTATATAAAAAATATTGTCAGAGGCGCATATACACACATATTCATACACACACATACACATTTATATTTCTTACATACATGCACAAATATTTACATATATGTATCTTTTTACATATATTAAAATATACACATAAATATATATATTTTTATTGACATACACATGTTTATATATAAACATTACTCATATAGGTATATATATATATATTAATGCATTTTTATAAGGTAAATAAGATGGATATTTTTTTTTATTTTAAACAAAACGAACAATAAATATTTATCTTCATATGGTTTACATATTTAAAAATATATTTTTTTATAAATATGTTTAAATATATATTTATACAATTGATTTATTATAGGTAAATATAAGAAAATATGCATATATTTAATTATAAAAAAACTAAATTATAAAAAATGATAAAATATCAAAACCATAATATCTATAGGAATGTTAGACTTGGTAATGAATTCATTATCCACTAAAAAAGAACAAAAATTCCCTCTTAAACGAAGTTGATATCCCATTGAATATGAAAAAATTAGGGTATCCCAACTAAAAAAACTGTTATATAGGTTTTTGACCTTGAAAAAAAGTAATCAAGGTCCCATTGGGTTAACATGATGTAGATCGCTTCACATGATTTAATTTTATATGTGGTAGAGCCCAAATAGACACCCAAATCAAAATTTATGGATGTTTTATGTTCAAGTCATGTTTTCAACTTATCTTATATCATTCATTAATTTATTGATTTTTTATGCCATCCAAAACTTATTAAATGTCTATTACTCAATAGTAATTAGAAAATTATTAGTTAATATTTTTTAAATTATTTTATAATTCATTTTTCATTAAATATCTTATATATTAAGTGTAAATGTTTATTTAGTCATATATAAATCATATTTAATAAAAATATATTATGTATTATATTAATATTAATATATTAATATATTATTTTTAATGATATATATATATATATATATTTCAAAATATACCATTTATCAATGATTTTTCCTAGAACTAATAAAAGAGGGCTTTATCAGTGTTTTTAGCACTAACAAAATCACCCTTTATCGGTGCTAGAAAAAAGCGCTGATAAAGGCCCCAATTTATCATCATTTTTATTAGCGATGATAAAGGGTAGCACTATATTTCACCAAATCTGAAGTAGTGGATCCATCTATGTACTTCACCTGATCATCAATCCACCACAGGACCCTTTCGCTTTACTGTATCTCTCATAAAATATACAAGTACATCAAAATACCTGAGTAGGGTGTGAGTACAAGACTCGGTAGGACACCACCAAGGAATACTTAACCGGTGTTATCAAGTATAACAAGTGTATTCTAATAATAATAATAAATAAATGCACAATAAAAATCAAGCAATTGTTCACTAATCAAGTCACCATAAACCCCCAGTCATACCTGCTTCAACTCTATGCTAGAAGATAATAGAATAAGTTGGTAACAACAAAACCAACCTCCATACGAAATCCTCACAGTAGCATGGAGATGATACCCAACATCATGTATCCATGAAGAAGACCATTTCCCTCAACATCTTGATGTTGAGAGTAGCTCACATCTACTAGGATTCCCAATGGTGAATGGCACTTGGAAAATCAAGGCTACCTCAGTCACACCCTTGACATGACACCATGGATACCTCTTACCTCCACCCTATGTTCTGGTTCCTCTTCGCTGTTATCACAAAAAATATCACTCCCCCTATAAGGGATAAACATGTCACAATGGTCCACCTATCTCAAGTACCAATCAAAACCTCTAAGGAAACAATAAAATACATATAGGGAGAGCATAAAAAGTAGGACTAATATGACATCATGAGTATATAGTAGTAAACAAAACATCATATGAACATAATCGACATGGAAATAGGATAATCTAATATCACTTATGGTAATAAACTATCACAAAATATCATAGGATATACACAACCACATATGATGACAATAAAAAATGGTGTCAAAATTCCAACACATAGAACAAAATCATGGAAACTAGTGTAAACAAGATCTTAAGAAGTCAAGGAACTTCTAACCATAAGTTGTTGATGTCCACATAAAATACTACTAAAGGTGTCGAAAACCAAACCACATCCACACACTAACTAGAACATGATCACCAATCAATATCTCCTAGAGCCAGTCCAATAGAACATGTCATGGGTTCTAGAGTAAGGAAAGAAGGAATCAAGACCAAATTTGGTCAAACCAACTTTTCTTGTGTCGATCATCACCAATAGAGATCCACAAGGATGGAAGAAGAAGGAAGGAGGAAAGATCTCTAGAAATACATGGGTCTCTATGACATAAGGTAGTAAATATGACATGGAAGGTGTACTGGATTTGGAACAACAATGAAATGGTCGACCACCACAGTGCAATTCAACACCAGAAGAGTACACTATAGTGGAAGACAAGGGACTGTGGTGTAGGGAAGTATTGGAGATTGATCTCAATGGTGCAGAAGGAGGCATTGCGGTGTAGAAGTAGGCTATGGTGTGCGCCACTATAGTGTAAAGGTAAGGACCAAATTTGTATAGAAGCTTCTATAGTTCTTCAGAGTTCTAGAACATCCTACTTAAAGAGGGTAAAGTATCAACATAGGGAGCTCCTTCCGTATTCATTTATGGTTCATTAAGAGTCCGATAGAGGTTCCACATTAATCTATATAAGGGATTTATGAATGAATGATATAAAAACACCTTTAAACCAACAAATCATCTAATAAATACTGAAATGAGACCATAAAAACCCCATTAAGTTACCTCAACATGTGGATACCACATGCTAGCCAATGATTTGTAATTTATGAGGGATCATTACTGTGGTGTGAAATGAGGTGCTACAAAGAAAACTCTTGAAATCCATGACTCCACAGTCCAGGATATAGTGAAATATCACATATAAATCCCCCATTATGGCCTAGTCATCCGACTTGTATCGTTGTCTAAAAACATCACCACCCTTGCAATGTAATGAGATCCTCTACGATTTTGGCTTCTACACTATGACACAACCACTTAAGCTATGGCAGGGTACCTTTTGTTTTGGTAGTAACTTTACAAAACAACCTTTTTTTCCTCCATTAACTCATATTATCCCCTTAGTAATATCCATAGAAATACCAAACTCAAAAACATATAGGTAACAAGACTTTTATTAAGAAAAATAATTTCAGGGCATTAAAATGAGGCACCCCAAGCCTACACTATCATATCCGGTGAAAAAAATATGATTTTATTCTAATTGAGATGAAACAAGAATAAAATGAATATATTTTACATCATTTTCACTATTTAAACCCTAAATATCATAAATAAATGGATGATCCCATGATCCAATTGTTTAGTTTCTTTATAGAATAACTATATAAATTTCTTATTTGACATTATTTACTCAACTTCTCCCACACATAACCTACTCACATGCTACCCTTCTAGACACCACATACTTAATATTATTCTTCATTACCTAGGGAATGGAAACATAAGGAGTTATATCAAACACCTAGTAAGGGAAAAAATTTCAATGAGTTAGATCATAAGCATGTGAGAAAACACGATCATGAGAAAAACATTGGATTAAAAATAACATAAAATCACAATATTTATCCTTAAGGCATGAAAGATGGACATATAACCTCAAAGGGTCATACATATACCAATGAATAATAATGTGAATACATGATAAAATAATCATTATCTATGGATCATAACAAAGAATCATTTCATAACATAGAAATATGGGATAAGAATAAGCACAAAAAATCATAACATTGAAAACATAACTAACTATATTAATGTCTACACACAAAATTGTGAACATCGCTACCCGAAATCACGTCCATGCACAAACTTATGAAATAATTTGATATAAATCACATGCATGCAAAAACTTATGAACAGAGAAACATAAAATCATTTCCACACACAAAATTGTGAAAAAAGCTACCCAAAATCAAGTCTATGTAAAACATCATTATCTCATGAGATATAAAACTTTACCCAATGCATTAGACAGATTTATCATACCCTCCCATAATATAAATACAATCCCAACATATGTGTCCAAAATGAATTTAATCATACATATTATCATGAAAACCCCAAGGAAAGAAAATGGGTTATATAACATTTTTAAATGGTATCACATAAAATTAAATCAAGAATTAAATCATTTGGTACCAAAAATTTAATATCCTAATGAAGTATACCATAATATAATTTAGAGGGATATCATGAACATAAATATATATGAGACAATTATTTTGGAGACAGATAGGAAAATAGAATCAAAATCTTAGGAAGATTTATCATAAAATATTTTTAACATTATCATAAAAACTAAAATTACCACTTGCATTCAAAGATAATCTTCATGAAGGTAACAAGAAGACTTTTTAAAACATTGATTTAAAAGGAGACTCTAATAATATAACCAAGAAAATAAATAAATAATAATTAAATAAATATAGTGGGTAAGATATAGAATTTAAAAAGGTATAAGAAATGCCTTTTTAAGCTTTTAGAGAAGTTTTAGAGAAAATCCAATTTTAAGAAGAAGTTATAAAACTTACTTTTTAAAAGAGATAAAGAGAAATATTATGATTATAAAAGATAAAACATATTTTTATTTCAAATTAATAAAATAAAAAAAAATTTGGTAAGAAGGAATATGGATATAGAGTAGAAACATCTAATAGAGAAGCTGAAAATTATTCTTAACATCATCATTTTTTATGAAAAAATAAATCCCTAAAAGAATAAAATTTTACAAGAAAATGTAATTTCTGTATAGATAAAGAGTAAATTTTATATAAATATTTGAATTGTAGAATATAAAAAACTTATATGAACATAATCAAAGAAGAAAGTGTATGAATTAATGAAAAGGGATCAAGTAAAAAAATCCTTTACATTCTTAATAACATTTAATTTTAAATGAAATAATTTATAAAACATTTAGAATAAAAATTACTTCAAAAAAAAAAAGAATACATGGATGTAAAACTGTATAGAAAAAACTAAAGTGTATGACAATAAAATCAGATCTTTCATAAAATGTTTAAAATGATTATGACACAATGAAATAAAATTGTGTTAATAAGAACCTTATGAATTTATTAATAAATGAATCCAATGAATATGAAATATGGATCATGGAATATAATTGAAAATACCATTAGTTAAACATTAATAATTATAAGATAATTCAATAGGGAAGTAAGTACACCATATAAAATAAAAGTTGGTGTATAACATGAAACATTCCTCAATGAAGAGAAAATGAGATGAAAAACCCTTACTTTGGATTAATGCTTGGTCAGATGTGCTATATGAACCTACATAAGCAATTTGGGTTAATTATTAATATATATAAAAATAATATTAATATTAATATTACTTTATTCCATTAATTTATTATTCATTACTACCCATTTATTAATCATTTTTTGTAAAAAATTAATATTCATATGTTAATTGGCCTGTTTGTTCTATGCTAGCTTCAATATAGCGATTATTTTCCTTGATTTTTGATCATATGTTAATAAACTCAATATTATCTATGGATATTTCATAGGTTTCTTATATATCATTCAGAAGTGAAAGAGTATTTTTATGGAAGCTATATAGATTGTTTATCATGACCATTTAAAATCTCATTTTTTTGTGAATTTGGATTTAATTAAGAGAATTGATATTTTAATGAATATACACACACATATATTTTAATTCAAAAATTATGAAAAAATATTAAATTAATCATTATTTTTTCATATTTATAGTATTTTATTTTTCTTAATCACTCATGATATAAACATTATAACATCGTTAATATAGGTATAAACTGACCCAAAGAAGAATGCATTATAACAAATGAATGAATAAAAAAATATTATTGTATAAGTATAATATCATGTTTATTGGTGTAAAAATCATATTATTAAAGTGATAAATAAGTTGTAAGAATACTATATTAAAAATATAAATAAAATGATTATGTAGAAGACAAAACTTACATAAAAGAAATCTTCTCTTAGAGAGCCTCTTGGAAATGAAGGATTTGAGATTCCTTCTTATGAATATAGGTAAAAACATTTGAGCTATTATTCTTAGAGTGATAATTTTGGTATGTATTTAAGATAAAATGGAAGGAAAAATTTTGTATGAGGTGTTTATTGGAGGGGTCTTTTATAGGTTAACTTGAGTGGCATTTTTACAAATGTCCATTACTTAATGAGTAAGGAATGAAATTTCTCATGAAATGTGGATAAAAAGTAGAACAATAGTGGATAAAATATAATATGTGGTTTATAAGTCCCTCATAAACTCATTTTGGGATAATTGTTCATGATATTTTAGGCCTTTAAAACTTAGTTAAACCCATTTACATCATTTACCTTCACCATAGTAACACAGTTTTTTACCATGATAACTTATTTTTATGTGTAAAAATTAAATTATCCTTATTAATTAATTTTTAATTTTTTATTACAAATATGTAAATCCTTTTATTGTTATTAATTTATAAAAGTGATAAATATTAGTTTTAATATAAGAACGTATAACACAAAAAATTATTTTTTAGAAAAAATGTACTTTTAATCATAAAATGAATTTATTCATATTAATTTCCATGTAATAATAATTTGATGAATGGTAGTTTATTATATTATATATATAAACACCTAATTTCATTAAAATAATTCTTCAATAGTGATAGATTTAATTTATTAAGATAAAATTCACAACACATAAAAAACAATTCTTTGAAAAATATCCCTTTTTAGCATTAAATGATTTTATCTTCATTTATAACCAATGGATAATAAATGTGTGAATGTTTATTTATTTTATATTTATGAAAATATATTTCATAAAATTTAATACATAAAATATGAGAAATTTATCTTATATATTAAAACATATAACATATAATAAAAATAATATTTTTAAACAAAACATTTTTGTTTATCTATGAATTATTAAATTAGTATTCCTTATAGTTATTTAATAATTTATTAGATGTTATTAATTTATTTTACAAAACATTCCTCAAATTTTATAAATAAATTTTTTTGATATCATTCTTTAAAGGTAATAAATTTAACAACAATATGAAATTCATAAAATAAATTTCTTTATAATAAATTGTATTTTCACAAATAAATTAGCATCTATTAATTATATTGTAAAATAATTTATTTTATTAAAAATAAATTATTTATAATTATATATATATATTAACATCTAAATAAACATTATTTATATTAACTACATACCGGTAATTCTACACTGGTAAGATGTTCACTGGTATTATTCCTAATAGCTATATACCTTTTAATAAGAGTCATATAATGGATATATTACCCCCATTAAATACTATAAATTCATTACATTCTAAATTCTCAGAGCACACTCCTCATTCTTATAGTTTTCATCAAGGGTTTTACTTTGGAAACCCATATTTTAATACACTTTAATTTATGATTTTTTAAATAAAGGTACACATAATAGAATCCCAATTGATCATGAAGCCTAGTGTCTTTGGGAAATTAGGTATATATAATAAAAACTCACAACATGAATACAATTAAATTATTGAAAACTTCCTTAACACATGCTTAAAATTCCACTACTCTTTTAAAGCCGCACGAGGTAACTTGAGGATGTATATAAGAAAGGGTGAGATATAAAACCCTATAAGGGAACTAACAAAGTATAACATAAGTTAAAATAGTACATGTGCTCCAATATGTATACAAAGGTAACAAAAGAGGAGTGAGAATAATAATCTTGAACAAATAGGCACGATATAACATGAAAACATAAAGGCAACATGAGAATATGGAATCAACATTAAATATGAAATCATAAACACAGGTCAATGATAAACACCAAGACAACATAACATGATGGAAAAATTCCCATAATTTATTAGGTTTACTCCCTAATCCCATTAATGATTTATCATGAGATGAAAATATTACCAAATGCATTGGAGTACTATCTGGGTTCACCCATCATTTTCATATCATGTGCATGCATAAGCGTGACACATGAATCATACAACATAAATATTCCTTTCATAAATTTTATCCAATGATAAATGAGTGTTTTTTATATACTTGGATGTACCCAATAAAATAATGATAAGTATATATATGTTAATACTTTTGAGTAGAAATAAGGATGTATATTCACAACAAAAATGTCTGTTATGAAAAAATTGTAGGATAATTCTAGCAGCATAATGGAGGTTTGTAAAGGTTCATGGGAATGATTAATGAAAGAGAAAGAGGTATATCATCACTTTTAAATCATAAATTAAATAATATGGATGTGCAAAACCATATCCCAACATGAACAATTTCAAAACAAATGGAATAATATAAAAGAGGCTCTTGGATAAATAGGAGAAGGAGATGATCCTTTACCTTGAGAGAGTGTTTCCAAAAGCTTAGGAGGAGAATCTTAAGATCTTGGGGATACATTGGGATGGATATAAAGAGTGAAGGGTATATTAATTTCATGCTCCAATGGGTTTTAGTGAAGATAATTGGGAAGTTTTAAGGGTTTATATAGAAAAATAGAGGAGAGTTCTATATTAATTTCCAAACTTAGGTTTTGGACTCTATATGATAAAGTAATAAAAATCAAAAACTATATCATGGTTTTTCCCATTTTTTCTTTAAAATTAAAGTGGTTTTAATTATTTTATATTTTTAATAATATATATAATTAAAATAATACCCTTGGTGATGTGGAAGTGATCCAAGTTTATAAATAATTGATTTTAAAACTGTAAAATATAATATAGGTTTTGGAGGATTCTTTAAGGGTTTATAAATTAATAAAATAATATAAAAACACATTAATTTAAAGGTTAAATATTAATTTTTTATGGGTACCATTTATCGAATATATTACATCAATTTTGGGTTATTATGATGCCATAATATGCACCATATATTTATATCATATTTAATTTTGACCAAAAAATTCTACTATCTCCAAAAAATGTGAAAAGATTACTGTTGGATACGTTCAGTTTGACGATTTCAAAAATAATGTTTATTTTATCTAAATAATTATCTAATTATTATAATTTAATCTTTTAAATATAAAATCTATATTTATTGAAAAATACTGTTTTTTTACAATAAAATTTTTCTGACCCTTATCAAAAATATTTTTGACTTAGAAAATTTCTATTACCATTTATAATTAATAAAAATTATTTAAAAATAAAATTTTATTAAAATATAATTTATCTAAAAAATTCTTTAATTCATTATAATCGAGTGTCTTAATTGAAAGCATACATTTTCTAAAAATACAATTTGTGTTTCATCATATCAAAATTTAATTTTTATCAAACTCATTATCTAATAATTTAAAAAGTAATAATAATAATAAATGATAAATAATAATTATTTCATTAGAAGTTATACAAATTTATACTTTTAGGGTCGAGATACATAACCCCTTATTACACCGCTGAACTCCCTATGGGTAAGGTGCGAGATGGTTAAGTTCTCATGGGGTGGTTCAATGAAAATGGTTTGGGTCATGATCTCAATGATCTTGAACTTCCATTATAAATTTTTTTCTCATTATTTATTTTATAAATCTAAGATTTGTATTGATCAAGAGAAAATCCAAATGATGTTATCTCCCTCATAATATCTGATAAATTGTTTTCATAGGGTATGATCCTACTGGTCGAGGCCATTGTTTCTTTCATCTATATCAATTGGATTTTATCATAACCCTTAATATAATAATATTAATGGTCACTATAGAATGTCTATATTATCAATGGTTATGATGTATAATGGTATTTTAAATTTGGTAGAAGATATAAATATTTAAAATATCCAAATTAGTGCATTTTTTCTATAACTTCATTACTTGATAGTGAATTTATTTATTCAAAAAGTGGGAATTTTATTTGTAAAATTTTAAGACATTACATTTACAATATGATTTCTCCTTTCATAATGTTTTTTTATCATTATAGGTTTATTTAGATAATAGTCATTCTCAAGGATGAACATTATCTATGATATTTACTAGCTATAAGTATATCATTATTTTCTATTTATTATCTATTTTTAATTTACAAAAAATTAATAGATGTTATCATTCATGGTTGCAATGATCCATTATGAGTGAATAAAATGTTGTTAGTTTGATTCAAATATTATTTAATTAACTTACTACTAAAATTAAAATATTTTAAAATAATAATAAAATATTTATGAATGATATATATAAAGTGTAATGAAATAAAATGTGTCCAAAAACGTTGGGTGTTACATTATACCCCCTTAAATAAATTTCATCCTTGAAATTTTTAATTATCTCCCACAGATAGAAAAATAGTTTATGGTATCTATAACATAAAAACAACTTAGGATATAATTTATAATGATATATAATCAATTTTGTTTTGGGAATATAAGGAAACTATTCAATAAATACATTAATACATTCATTCAAAATTTTTTGATGATTAATATGGCCTCTATGTGGAGAGAGCCAATCCTTTCTGAAAATCACATAAAATTTTACTAAAGGTATAATAATATGATTTATAGGAAACACATTATAAATAAATTCTATTTGAGAAGAGTTATATACTTAGGATAAAATAATCACACTATTAAATTTTTTGATCAAAAATTAAATATATAACCATTTATGTAGTGATTTTATGTTCTTAGAAAACATTATAGATATAAAGGAGTGGGTATAACTAGAATCAAATATGATATTCTTACTTCTTGAGTGGCTGATTAGTTCACCTTTCACAATTTATTTTCCTGACCCACTTCAGTAGTTTCCGTTCCATATTCCTCCCCTTTTACCTTTGGATTAAGAGGTTATTGATTTCTATTATCTTTCTTGGCCCTTAGTAAAAGGAATTGATTTTTGTAATTCCAAAACTCCTTTAATTTTTAGAATTTAATATGGTATGGTTCATTGGGTTGATATTTGTTTCCATCCATTTAATTAGTTGGCCTCTTCATATCACTTTAAAATTTATGCAATCAATGGGAAACCCTTCCACACTCAAAAGATTTTCTCATTCATTTTATGAAATTTCATATGTTCTTCCTCATAGATTTTTATCATGTATGTGGTTTACTTTTCTTTTTCCCATTTTATTTATCATTTGAGTTTACTTAAAAATTAATTTTCCTTATATTGTATCCAAAATCATGAGGATAATGAGAGTCTTGAATTTATATTTCCACTATGAGATCAAATAAAACAATTTATTCATAGATACCAATGTTTCTTATAGATAATTCTATTTATAGAGTTTATTTTAATCCACAAGAGAAATAATTTATTTTTATTTTAGGTTTAGTGATAAAACCAAAACCGTACCTTGAAAGTTTTGTGATGTTTACTTCATAAGAACCAATGTAATCATACTAATTTTACTTCATATCATGAAATTATCTCTCTATTTTAGTTATAATAAATCAATTAAAATAATTATTGAAAAATACCTCTTTAAGCTCCTTTAATTTCATGGATTCATTTATTCCTATTGACTTATTTTTTTATCAAAGTCCACCATTTGTCTGATTCAACTTGTAACCAATAATCAAAAAATATTACCATTTATTTATATGATAATTGAAGAATAGAAAATATATTTTCTTTCTTGTCAGTCTATTTCTCAATAATTAGTGGGTTAGAAGTCCTACTAATGGTTTTCATCCATTGAAACATAAAAGTCTCAATAGCATGTTACTCCTTATTTAGTGAATTTGGGAGCTCAACATGGTTCAAGTTATTTCTCAAAACCAATGATATCATTTCCATAAAGGTTTGTACTCCACCCCTTACCCCATTAGGCTTTTCATTTAGAAATAAAAACATTTTCCATCACACAAATTATCAACTCAGTCCCTCCTGGTTCCATCCATTTTCTAAAACCTAAGTATTAACATGAGTAATAAACATTTATATCTTAAAAAAAATCAAAGTAAATAATCATTTGAATAGTAAAAATCACCCATAAGATGAATTAATCTACAAAAAATTCATTTTATCCTATGATATTGTTTGTTTAACCTAGGTTTATTTAGGTTAGGTTCTTTTATACTTCTTAACACAAGCACCAAATATTACAAAACCTCACCCTAATACCAATTGGGGTTCCCTAGACCTGCGGTACTAGATCTAGTGCTAAAAAACATATTATTTGATACCAAATAAGATGAACCAAGAATAAAATACATATATTTTACATTATTCCCATATATTAAAACATTACATCTCACAAATAAAGGAACAATCCCAGAACCCAAGTGTTTATTTTATTTAGAAGTTAGCTTCATTAATATATTATTTCACATTATTTCTTTAACATATCCCACAATTAACCTTCTCTCTTTATATACTTTTAAACACATCATACTTAATATTACTATTCATTACATGAGGAATGTAAATATATAGAGTTATATTAAACACTCAATAAGGGAAACAATTATCAATTATTCATAAAGGGTTATATCATATGCATGTGAGAATACATGATCATAGGAGAAATATATTATTAAAAAGAACATGTAATCATAAAAGTTTCCCATTAGGCATTAAGGGAAACATAACCTCAAATTATAAATAATATACCATGGTTTAAGAATTCAGATACATGAGACAATAATTATGATCCATTGATCATAACATAGTCATGTGGTATACCATAAAAATGTAGTATAAGCATAAGCATAAGAAATCATATGAGTGTGAATATAGCTAACTGAAATCATAACCTCACACAAACATGTAAACCTAGATATAAATAATAACTTACACACAAAAACTTATGAATAATTCTAATCATAATCATTTCTATGCACAAACCTATGAAAAAATACACCCATAATCATGTCCACACATAAACTTTTGAACATAGCCACCTGAAATCATCATTATCACATGAGATAAAAAAATTTACCCAATAGTTGGAGGGATATATCAAACTGACCCATAAAATAAATATAAACCATACATATGTGTTCTATATGAATTCAATCATACATCACATCATGAAAATACCAAGGAAAGAAAACAGGTTTTATAATATTTTCAAATGGAATCATATAAAGTGACATTAATAATTAAATTGGTTGATACCAAAAATTTTATCTCCTAAATAAGTATACCATAAGATAATTTAGAGGGTAATAATGAACATAAATCCATAGGATATAATTATTTTGGAGATAGAAATGAAAATGGAAGCGAAACCTTTGGAAGAGTTCTCATAAACCATTTTTAGTGTTTTCATAAAAACTGAAATAACTAGTCATATTCAAATTTTTAAGAAGTTAATAAGAATAATTTTTAAAAAATTATTTTAAATGGAAAATCCAATAATGAATCGTTGAAAATAAATATATATTATGTATATAAATGTGGAGTGTATGATTGAAAATATATAGAGTGATAAGAAATGTTTTTTTAAGATTTTAGAGAAGTTTTGGACAAAACCCAAATTGATGAAAAATGTTATAAAAATTAATTTTTAAAAGATATAAATATAAATAAAAATATTATATAAGATTAAAAATATTTTTATTTTAAAAAATAAAATAATTTTTTTTCTAATAAAGAATATAGAAATTGAGGAGAAATAACTAATAAATAGGTTGGGGATTATTCTTAACAACATCGTATTTTGATGAAGAAAGAAATCCATCAAAGAAGAATATTTTGACATGAAAATGTTATTTAACAAGAGATGAATATTAAATATAATTTGAATAGATTAATATTAGAATATAAAAAACTTAGAATAACATAGTCAAATAAGAAAGTGTACAACTCAATGAAAAGAGATCAAGTAAAAAAGGCCTTACATTTTTAATAAATTTTACATTTGAAGTGAATAATTTATAAAAAAAAGAATATAAATTACATTGATAAAATGAATAATTATAGGGGAATATTTTTAGAGAAAACTAAAGTTGATGGAAAGAAAATGAGATCATGCCAAAAGAATTAAAAAATGATTATGACTCAATAAAAGGAAATTGAGTTAACAAAACACTTATTATGTTGGTAATAATTTAATCAAAATAATATGAAGCATGTATGAGAGAATATACATGTAAATAAAATTAATTAAAATTTAATAATGATTAATATAAGTCAATGGGATATTAATTACACTATATGAATGAAAATTTGGTGTATAACATTAAACAAGCCTCAATGAAGGGAAATTGAGATGAAAAACCCTTACCTTGGATTCTTTCTCAGTCAAACATGATCTAAAATCCTATATAATAAATTTTTATTTATTATTAATTAATATAAGATCTATATTTATATTTATTTTACTTGATACCATTTATTTTAAAAATATTATTACCCATTTATTTATTATTCTTTGTAAAAAATAATATTAGGGTGTCAATTGCCCCGTTTGTTCAGTGCTAGCATCGATATAGAAGTTTAAGTACATGATCCTTGATCACGAGTTAATAAAATCAATAATGAACATTAATATAAAATATGTGTTTTTGATATAGTTCTGAATCTCATTAGTCATTTTATAAAAGCTATGAAGATCGTTAATCAAGTGCATTTAAAATATCTTTTTTTGATAATTTTTATTTAATAGAGAATTGATTTTATTAATGAATATACTTATATATATTTTCATTCTATAATTAAGAAAAAATATTAAATTAATAATTATTATATCATATTACTAGTGTCTTTTTGTTAATCATTCATGATATAAATATCATAACATTGTTCATATAGTTGTTAGAACTGACCAACACAATAATACGTTATAATGAATGAATAAATAGAAAATATTATTATATATATATATATAATATCACATTCAAAGAATAATAATGGGTCTCAAATAATTTTATTAAAGTTATAAATAAGTTTTATGAAGAGTTTCATTAAAAACATAAATATAATGATAATGCAGATGATAACACTTATATTTAAGACTCGAATCTTCTCTTAGAGAGCCTCTTAGAAATGAAGGATTTCAAACTCCTTATTATGACTAGAGGTTAGAAAAAGTGAGATATAATTGTTAAATAGATAATATGGGAATGGATTCAAGAGGAAAATATTTGAAAGGTGTTCTTTTATGGGGGTAGTGGAGGGGTCCTTTTATATGTGAGTTTGAGTGACATATTTAGAAATACTCATTCTCTAATGAGTAAGGAATATAGTTTCTCCTAGAAAGTGGATACAAATTGAAAAAAGAGTAGATATTAGATATTTTTAGGTATATAAATCCATCAGAAATTCATTTATGGACAATGTTTCTGGATATTTTAGGCCTTTACCCCTTTGTTAATCCCATTTACCTCATTTACCTTCACTGTGGTAACTCAAATTTTACCTCGGTAAATTATTTTTAATCTTGAAAATTAAATTTTCTATATTACATATTTTTTACATGATGATTAAAAATATAAAATAATTTCTATTGGATTCCATTTATAAAAGTGATAAAATTATTTTTAATATAAGAAAACATATAAAAAACAATTATTAGAAAAAATGTATTTTAAATAGAAAATGAATTTATTCTTATTCATTGGAAAGTAACTAAAATTAGATGAATATCAGTTTATTTGATTATAATTATAAACACTAAATATAATTAAAACTATTCTCAAATAGTGATCAATGTTTTAATATCTTAGGTTGTAGGAAAATCAATTGGTACCCCAAATTGGTTCTTTAAGTAACCCTAGGTGCACCTCCTCAAACACTAGAGGCTTCCAACTTATAGCAAGGGTCTTAGGTGGTACCTTAGAGAGGTCATACTCCATAATAAGAGTGCATAGTAATGGAAAAAATGATAGGGGTAATACTATAATAATAAACATCAGATTATGTTGGATAAATGAAACATCCAAACCAAAGAAATATTCTATACAAAATAAGTACAGTCATACAAGGATGATCAACCACCAGGCTGATCATATATAAAAATAAAGACATATTAAAATGAAATTATTGGAGTCTCAACTATAACCCGAATACTCACCCAAATCCTAGTTTCCAATCTCACTTGAGCTTCTCAGCTCACTCATCTACATCATATTGGGCCTCTTCCCAAAATGTTCCTATGACAAGTGAGAGTTCTTCTCTAGTACTAAAGTTCCATGGATTCCAGAGTTGGGTGTGAGCACAAAACTCATTAGGTAACCACTAATACAGTCCCTATATAATATGCAGTGACATGTTCATGTGATATGAATTATTGAAAACAAATAAATAAATAAAAGATAAAAAACAATATCTCAATGCCTGCTTTGGCCTGATGTTGGAATGCATATGAGTATGTTGCATGGACCATGACAACCCATAAACCTAGTATCATGCCATTATTGATCCTTAGTTTCATGACCCTAATTGACCATACCTGATTCATATAGTACCAGAGTGTCTTTGAGAATGTTACTATAATTGTTCTTACCCAATAACATGCGGTCTCTAAATCCATGGTAGCCCCAACCATATACTCACTACTTCAGGGACCCATCCAATATTTTTCCAGCATATGATCTCCAAATCTATGGAAGCTATAACACTGATCACTAAATCCATGGTAACTCTAATAGTATATCATATACAAATCCATGATAGCCCAACTATATCCTCAGAACTCTAGGGATCCATCCATGGAAGTCCAAATGTTTATGCCCCAAATTAGTGGCAACACTACACTGATCTCCAAGTCCATAGAAGCTCTAACATTATATCAACTCCAAAACCATTACTTCCCAACCATATCATCAGGACTCTGGGGACCAATCCCATGATATTACAAGCATATGATCTATAAATCCATGGGAAATCCAATAATATTAGATGTGCATCAAGGCCAGATCCTAGTAGGTACCTTTGTATATCCACACATCACATATCATCAGGCCCATAGGATAGGTCCTATGAAGTATTTATGAGAATATATAACTGCATCACATGTAAGTAAGTGAAAGCATAAATACAGGGGTGAGGTTGGTTGAATGCTTAAACCCATCATATCTATCTATAGTAACCCAGACTCACATCAGTGGTATGAGTTATAAGGTGACACTCTCTACCATCTCTACTCATCCCCAATTCCACACTCTTTATAGGGTCACAAGTCATCAAAAAACCTACCAAGATCCCCTTAGGTCTCATTGAGGAATCCTTGGACTCCTAGGTAAGTCACACTTGGGAGATGTCCTTTATCACATCCCCTTTCCCAATAATCTTAGGTCATCTTGAACACCTGACCCATCTATTAATCCCTGCAGGGCAAAACCACCCAATTAGTCATGTCATAGTGGGGGAGGAACACTCACCCTGAGGTCATCACACTGAGCCCGATATCTATAAGGTATCTCCCATGGACAAACCCTTGTCTATGCACACAGAGTCAGCACCCCTCTTTACCTAGAGGTTACTATGTCATCTTCTACTAGGGGCACAACGCACTATACATTTCATCTTAATTAACCTATAACTCTTAAGGGGTTATAGTATCCCAAGGCACATGATCCAATTTATATCATTGTTCATCAGTGGATGAGATGTCCAACTGATACATGAGGGTCCTTTAGGGCCCTCTGCACCTTGTGCAATCAATCATAGGCTTTATTTTTTATTTAAATTAATTACAAAATTCAAAGGGAAGAAACCACCTAAAGTATCAGGGCCACACATACTAAATCTACATAGATAATTTCAAAATACCAAATGGTAGATTTATAATGACCACCTACCTCATTTGAAACACTTTTTTTATTTTTTAGATCATCTAAAAACACACTGCCTGACCTCACCTATTCTCACCTTGGCTCCACCAGTAACCGCCCATTCTCCTAGGAAATAAATCCACACCAAATAATCACACATAATTAATTATAACCATTATTAATTAATTAATCCATTTTATCTAAAAAACCACAATTCTTAAATTCTTACCAAATGATTTCACCATGAAAAAACCACACCAAATGACATTCCAATGGTCTGTATCATATCCTCAGCCCTACATTGATAGGAATGCCCAAAAATAAATTCCAAATCAATAGGAATTAAAATTTAATTTTTATCAAAAACTAAAAATAAATTGATGGATCAGTGTACCTTAACCAAAATGATGATCCACTCCATGAAAATGACATAATGGGTCACCCTCTACCTAAGAAGAGTGAAAGCCCCATCACATTTATCCAATTACACCATGATCTAGTGGAATAAAAATTGAATACCTAACCAAAGGAAGAGAAATTAGAGTATAAAGGAGAAGGGTATTAATAGAGGATGAAAGAGGATGGAACTCAACTCAAATTATCTAGAAAAAACCTTCAAAGGGCACCGAAAACAATGGGGGAGGAGGGGAGAAAAGGGGGAAACAACCCCTATCCTCATGAGCCAAAGAAGGATGAGAAGAGTGGGGTATCCCCTAATAAAATTTTGGGAAATAATTTTCATTCTACCCCATTAAAATATGACCTAATAATCAGTTGCTCTACTATAGTGTTTGCTGCAGTAGCCACCTGACCTCTCCCATGGATCCATCAAGCCCTTAGAATGTATCTTGAGCCTCCTTCCATGTATAAAAATCCTATTTTGAGGTGTTATATTCTTATAAACCTCTTATTAATCTCAAATAAAAATTAAACCCACCAAATAATTCAAAAAATAAAACTTATATTGAATTTCAAAGTCCCATACGTATATGAGGCATTAAAAAATCCCCACCACAACACTTATCATCCCTGAGAAGTCTTGGTGTTCACTCGAAAACAAATCCTAAATTATGTGGGTTTAAAATTACTATTCCTATAGCCTCATTATATCCTCTAATAGTCAAAATAACTCTAAATAGGAACTCCAAAATAAACTACTCAACCTGTAGAAATATGATCCACCATTCGAATTTATCATCAAAGAATTAACATGATGCTTAACTAAGTCTGTCCATCTTGAGAAACAAAATTTTCACCATCCAATTAATCACTCAACCCTTAGATCGCCCCAATATAGGTCCTATATCACAATCTAATTCATAGATACAATGCCTTTCCACCAACATAATTTACCACCAAATCTTCATCACAACATTCCAATGATGATCCAAAAGCATTTTCCATACCTACACCCAAACATAGTGAGAACACCGATCCAATGCTGGTATAACTCGATGTTTTTTATTCCAAATCAAAATGGATGCATACTCACCACCCATTTAGAATCCTAGACTTGTGGGATTTTCCTTAAAAATACCCATTTGATCATCAAACTCCTCATCTATATCTCAAATCATGCTCCCAACATGGTATCCTGTCTACCATACCCGATTCCATGTGAGAACTCAAGTTAAACCACCTATAATTGACACATATCGATAACATTCAACTATAGGAACTGACACATCACCTAAATCACCTGATCATAATGCCTTTACTCCAAAAGTCAACTTACGATCATCCTAATGCATCCACTAAAGTCCTAACTCAAATCTCGATGTTGTTCCATAGTTGAATACTAAATTTAATATTTACACCATGTTCCCTACCATGAGCATTGACCCCCCACCAATCTAATATTGTTTAGATCACCCCAAAACCATATTGAGCCTGAAAATAATGCTCATAATTGATTTGATACCACACATGAAGTTATATACAACATTCACTAAGGAATCCAAATGAAACCATGACCATTTATGAACTGGTATTAAAATTCCCTAACAACCATCTAAATGCTGGTACCCTTATACTAAAAACCCTTGAAGAATTGATTTCACACTTCCACAACACAAACTTATCCTTTACTATTCATAATAAATGGACATATCCACCTCACCCTTACTCAAGCATCAATTATGAAACATTAATCACCACCCATTTCTAACTAATGGAAACATTACCCTAAAACCTGCTAAAATTCATCTGAAACGAGGGTCACACCCTCAATGGCCTATGGTGGGATCCCCACCATGCGAGCTTCCTCATATCACTCCTTGAGAATAATCTCAAAGGATTAATAAAAACACTCATGTCATTCCTCCTAAGTTATTCTCATCTCATCTTATCAATCCCTGGACATAAGTCACCTAGATCAGCCACACCACCACCCTTAATCCATATTTGATCTCTCCTCTGATATTAAGGGATATATTTGATTTAATCAAAACTCCAGGTTTTCATTCCCATAAGAACTTTATCAAACCCATCGGTCATTGACTCACACTGAGCCTCTCACCAATTTACTTTTAAAACTAGTAACTTATGTAACCGACACATACCATTATAATATTTTCCTATATAGTGGGTGCATAAATATTGTACCACCCAATACATTACCTGCCTCACACTCACGATC
The DNA here is from genome assembly GCA_963277665.1 of Viscum album. Taxonomy (NCBI): domain Eukaryota; kingdom Viridiplantae; phylum Streptophyta; class Magnoliopsida; order Santalales; family Viscaceae; genus Viscum; species Viscum album. The sequence goes on from OY728121.1 coordinate 1,461,515,575, forward strand.
TTGTTAGTTATACCAATAAACATGCTACATGGCATGTCAACCTTGTCTAACATGGATTACCCTCAAAACTCCTCATATAATTAGTCACTTTACAAGTTCCATTTTCTATTGAAATATCACTTCTATTATAGAATCATTCCCTAAAACCATCAACGTCTATATATGCCTTACTGTGCTACCAAAGGAACATAAAAAAACACAGTATATCATACATTTACCTAGTCCTACAATTAAAACCACACCTTTATATACAAGGCACTATCACTTAAGGAAATCTTCACTATAAAACCCCAAGTCATCATTGCACACATGTCACATACTAGGTAGAAACTTCATGAATTGATCTCAAATGGTAGCACCCACTGATGCTTCTCACCTCTACAACATTAGTAAACTTGGGAAAACCTCTCTCATGAGTTCCCTTTATAATCTAGATTTATTATTGGAACAAGTGTTCTCAACTCACCAGTTAGACATCCATCATAGGTACTGACATATTTATATGTCTATAGTCTATAAAATCCTAAAATAGTATGAAAAAGATAAAAATAATGTCATGATACCAATTTTTAACATCCTAAGTCACATGTCACTTGACTGGTACCCTGATCTAGTTCACCATAAAACCTCATGCATGCCTCCCCAAATACTAGAGGATGCTGACTAGCAGTGAGGGTATAAGTAAGTACTTTGGGGAGGCTATAACCCCTAACTAGAGTGAATTGTAATGGATAAAATAAAAAAGTATTAGACCAAATTAGTAAAAATTAGAGTATTAAATATAAATGAAACATCCAAACTATAGAAATATGACATGATAAAGTAGTAAAATCATACAAGTATGATCACCCACCAGGATGATCATATATATAAATGAATATACTAAATGTTCAACTACAACCATAAGCCTCTCCCCAATCCTAGTCACAAATCCCACTCAAGCTACTCAGCTCGATCAATCATGTTATACTAATAATCATCCCAAGTTGTGCCTAAAAAAAGTGAGAGGTCTGCTCAAGTACCAAAGTTCTATGGCCACCTGAGTTTGGTGTGAGAAAAAAACTCAGTAGGGAACCATCAACATAGTCCCATAATAACCAACATATGCTATAGAATGTTTATGTGATATGATCTATTGAAAATAAATAAATAAAGAGAAGATAATAATTAAATAAATGAAACAATATACCAATAACTTCTTTGGAACAATTCTAGATGGTATTTGAGCACATCCTAGGGACCATGCTGACAAATAAAATGAGAAGCATACCATTTTTTATCCTTAAGTTCATGCCCCTGATTGATTATACCTTCTTCGGCTAGTTTTGGGGTGTCTATGAGAATTTTAATATATTCATACCAACCCAATAACATGTGAGATCCAAATTCATGGTAGCCCTAACCATATACTCATGACTTCAGGGATCCATCCCATGACAGCCCAACATCTAAGCTCTAAATCTATGGAAGCTCCAAAATTGAGCTCCATGTTCATGGAAACTAAAATAGTGTGTTGAAAATAATTCTATGGTATCCCAACCATATTATCATGATTTTTTTGACCCATTCCAAAGTATTCCAAATACCCAAGATCGAAATCCATGATAGCCACAACATTGAGCTCAAATTAAATGGCTACTCCAATATCGTATAAGCTCCAAATCCATGACAACCTAACCATATCCTCATAACTATGGGGAAAAATCCTATCAAATTCTAAACATATAATCTACAAATAAATGGTATCTCCAATAGTATCATACATGGATCAAGGTCGGATCCCAGGAAATATATCTTGGCATCCACATCATCAACAAAAAATCTCATTAGACCCATAATATGGGTCCCATGAAGTATGTATAGGAATATATAACTATATCCAAAATAAACAAGTGAAACCATAAATACAAGGTAGGGGTTGGAAGAATTCCTAAACCCATCACCTATATACATATCCCCTTGGGATCACATAGTGTAATAGGTTCTAAGGTGATACCCACTACCATCTATACCCATTCCCAAGACCACCCTCTCATTAGGGTCACAAGTCACTGATGAACCTACTAGGGTCCCCTTAGGTATCATGGAGGCCTCCTTGGCCTCCTAGGAATGTCACACTAGGGAGACAACCTTAATACCATACCTTTTCCTAGTCATCTTAGGTCATCAAAAACACCTGAACCATATTCTACTATCTGTAGTGTTTAACCACCCAAGTAGTCATGTCCTAGTGTGGCAGGAACACTACCCCTAGGCCATCTCAAAGATATAGACAACTCTAGTGTATCCCCCATGGCTAAACCCTTGGCCATATATCCTAAGTAATCACTCCTCTTTACATAGTAGTCACTAGTTCATCTACTGATAAGGCCACTACACCCAATAAATTTCAATTTCATTAACTCATACCCCTCAAGGAGTTTTAGTACCCCAATGCCCACAATCCAATTTATATCCTTAACCATTAGTGATCGAGATGTCTAGTTGGTTTATGATGGTTCATTGGGGACCTTATCACCTTGTGTAATTAATCACAGGCTTCAGGTTTTTTAAATTACTTAAATAGTTTAAAGGGATACCATTATCTAAAGTGTTGAGGAAACACATTACAAATGTACATATACAAATAAATAATACCAAAGGGTATAAGCATAAGGATCACCTTCCTCATTTTAAACCCTTTTTTATTTTTTTCCACTACATGAAAGCCCACTATCTAGCCTCACCCAAGATCGACTTATCGCCACCGGTCACCAACCATGCTCTCGAGCATCAATTCCACACCAATTAATCACACATAATTAGTTATAACCATTTATAATTAATTAATCATTTTTATCGGAAAATGAATATTGTATAAATTCTCCCCAAATGTAGTTGATGTGCTAAAACCACACAAAATGATATTCCAATGGTCCATATCTAACCCCTCGAACCTACACTGAGTAGAATCCCCAATAATAAATACCAAATTAATATGAATTTCTTGTTAATTTTGATCAAAAATTGAAAATAAATTTATGGATCAACATACATGAACCAAAATGATGAGCCACTATGTGAAGACAACGTTATGGGTCACCATCTATAGGCAGAGTGAAATCACCATCACATTTGGATGATTACAACAAGATATAGAGGAATAATAATTGAATCCATAATCATGGGAAAATAAATTAGAGTGTAAATGAGTGTGGGATAAATGAGGGTTGAAAGAGGTTTGAAATCACCTAAAATCACTAGGAAAATACCTTTAAAGGGTATCCAAAACCTTGTAGGAGGAGGAGAGAAAAGGGAAAATTGAAACCTGGCCACAAAAACCAAAGGAGGATAAGAGGTTTCTACCCCCTATTAAGTTAAAGGGGGAATAATTATCATTCTACCCCATTATAAGCTGTCCGGTTAGCTGGTGGCTTTGCTACAATGTTTTCTCCAACAGCCACCTGACCTCTCCTTAGGCTTCTCTGAGCCCCCAAAATGTCTCATGAGCCACATTCCATGTCAAAATCCACTCTTTTGATGTGTTTTATTCCTTATAACACTATTTTAAATATAAAATAAAAATTATACCCACCCACTAATTTTGAAATTCAAACATCTCTTGAATTTGAAAATCCCATATGGACATGAGGCATTACAAAATCCTCACCATAACACCTATCATCCCTGAGAAGTCCTATGTCATTAAAAAATTAATCCTAACTTATCTAGGTCACCAATTACCATTACTAAAACCTAATTATATCCTTGAATATTCAACACTCCTTTAAAATGAAACTGCAACATAAGGCACTCAACCTAGAGACATATGAGCCACCACTTGAATTAATCATTAAAGCAACAACATGACACCTACTTGAGCTCATCCATATTAAGAAATTAAAGTGTAACTGTCTAATTAATCACCCAAACCTTGGTTCTCCCCACCATAATTATAAGGACCCATAATTAAAACATTACATAATTTTTAGTTTTTAGTCAAGAATCCACATTATTAAATTTTGAGGATCTTTATGGTTTGGAGATTTAGATAATTAGGTTAAAAATCTTAAATAAGAAACCCATATATTACGAAGTGGAAACTTCTACTTAATATCCATTTTTTAAATAATATAAAACTTTTAAAATGAAACATGTTTTCTTTACATGAATGATCTTCATGACTTTAAACTTGACTTATTCTTTGTTCTTACTCATCTTGAAGCCCTGTGAAAAATATTAAAAAACATGGTATGAGCATAAAATTATTACTAAGGGAAATAAAAGTAAAAAATATATTAGTCCAGTGAAAAACATGAAAACCCATAATTTTTTTCCATTATCATAATATTATTTGAGTACATGAAATAAATCTTATCCATATAAAAAATACTTTTTTCCTAAAATAAATCCTTAAAAACCCATATAAATCAAATAAAAACCCTTATAGGAAACTTAGTAAATCATATTCACAACCCATGTTAGAATTAAATTTAACTAGTTAAATATATAAGATAAACCTCCCTGGTTAACTACCTCATTCTTTCATTTGAATACAAAGAGAATTACCTAATGCATTAGAGAGCTATATCAGGCTCACTTGTCATATAATCCATATCGGTATCACCCATCATATAATATGTATTGGGATCACCCATATTATATGATGTATCGATCTCACCCTTCATTATCTATAGTGATAAATTACCATATCATAAATAAAAAAAATTTAATCTTTCACTTTTTTTCAACATAAAACCCTTGAAAACATATTTTGAACCCATATGAAAAACATTTTCAAATATTGGAATAACCTTTACTTTTAAAACCTCATTTTCAAAACTAAAATACCTAAAACAAATGTAAAGAGGATTTTTATTTTAAGAAAACATGGAAGATTATATATTAATACATATATATAATAATTTTTATGGTGTCTAGGAAATCCGTTGATTCCATATATGTTAAAATAAAACATTATTTTTTCCTTTTATAAACAAAGTCAAAATATTACATATAAAATACATTGAAAGATTCCTTTTGAAAACTTTTGAAATAAAAAAAGTGACATAAAATTTACTTTAAAATTAATTTATGTATATATAAATATGAACATAAAATAATTTTATGAATATGGATATGGAAGAAAAATATTTTGAATATAAATATTTAAAACATTTAAAATGAGGTTTTAAGTTAATGTGTCCCTTAACTCGAGTCCGAATCATCACGTACCATCACGAATCAACCCGAGTTGACCCTAAACCGGTCACCTGAGTCAGCTTGAGACAATGGAAAAGAGGAATTCCCTATCCTACTGTGCTGGAAACTAGTACTGGGGAATCAATATATAAACAAAGGGAACAATTTTTTCCCAATAAAATAAACTGAACAAAAATAAATAAATAAATGGAGTAGTGAAAAATAAATACAATTTACAAAGAGAACATCACTTATGAAAAAACTGACAATACAAAAAACCAAATAGAAAAATAAAATCTAATCTTGGCGACCACAACATCTGCATGTGACCCCGGAGGTCACTCTCTAATATGAAAACCAACTGTCACCCAATATGATTAGAACTAAACCAAAACCTGCACCAAAATCTAAAAATAAGAAAGAACTATATGTGTGAGTATTAAACCTCATTAGGCATACCCGAACAACCTATTCCTAATGCATTCCTGTTAAATAAAGAAAAATAAATTTCATGTTTGGAATACAATATAAAAAAATAGCATTTTCATGCATTCCCACTTAAAAAACACAATTCATTTCTATTTTTCAGTTCAAATATAGTTTTACTACCATGGAAGAGACATTATAATTTTAAATGAGAATTATGGAGTTTTCATTTAAGAAGAGGAAAATTAAGCGAAAAACGTTTTAAAAACATTTTTCCATGATCCTTTGAAAAACCCAAAAACATAACTTTTAACAAATAAGGACACCACATGAGAGAGAGAGAAACAAAAATAATCTCATAACAAGGGAAATGGATATAAATAGAATGCATAAGAGTAACCAACCAATGAAGTATCTCAATCATCCATCACAAAAAAGTAAGTACTGAAGAACATGGAAGAACCTAGGAGCTCAGGGGAATAATCTAGAACATACTTACATCTAACTCATCCCGAAGGCTTGCCTCACCCGATGACATCAACTCACCCATATTCTATTTTGCACCCAACTTAGTCTGACCAAGGGGGACTATCCAAAAGAAAATAAATGTACATACTAAGGGACATTGGACAAAGTGAAATCCTAATCTCCTGTAGCAACCATTCACCAAAAATTCACTAGTTATGTCAGGTTCCCATGTTAAGAAAAAGTTGTGCGTGATCTAGCAATTCCAAACATGCAGCCGATCACATGCACATACAACATACACACACAACACACACAAAAAGTAACCCCCAAGTCACCCCAAGGAACAATATATTTCCTCTCAATCATTTAATAATAATGGAATATCTCAGAATGGGCCTCCCATAATATTCAACAAAACTATGGTAATAGAATTATCAAAGGAGAGTTTTCAAGATAGATAATTTCCAAAAGTGCCAAATGGGCCTCAAACACCCTTCAAGAAATCACCCATTTCCAAAAAGGAAACCAAAAAATTTAAAATACATGTCAAACCATTTTCAAAGCCCAAACACACACCTCTTTTAAAACATAAAACACTTGGAAAACCAATTCATGAAACCCAAAAATTAATTTTAAATTCCAAAAATACATTTACAAATCCAAACTATGCTTCCAAAACCATAATCCACTTACAAAGGCCAACTAGAAAATTTATCAAACACTTGGTGTGCATAGATTAAAAAACAATACCATATACTTAATAACAATAAATAAAACCACCAGTTTTCATAACCTGCAATTATTATAAAAATCATACATCACTATTTAATATCCGAGGATGGTGTAAAAATCAAGAAACCAATGATTCTTAAATTTAAAGGACAAGTGCAAAGGGAATCCTACCTACAACTCATGGCACTTCAAAAAAACATACCTTAAACAACCACAAAAAGGTTCTAACAGGAAATAACACCCAAGATAAACCATAAGAAGATGAAACCTCCAATTTAAACACAACATAACATGAAACCTATATCCAAGAGACCAAGGGAGAAGAGAAACTCAATAAAAATGGGAGGAGGAAAAGGAAGAATAGAGGAGAATAATATCTTGATGATTTTCCACCAAAACTTAATGAAATAACCTTAGAATCACAATGAAATGAGAGATAAGGCACTAGGAAGAAGGAAGGATCCTCCTAGGGTTATATAAAATGAATGGGGAAGGAATAGGGTGATTTGGGGTTAAATATCAAAGAGGGTGGAAGAGGAATTTCACAATTTTAATGACTTGGATAATTTGAAAAATTTTCCTGCATGGTTTTCCAAACTATGTGGAAACTATGAATCCCTCACTGTCTAAGAGGAACATGCTTCACGGTTAGCCCGCATGGTTTGCTAAACCCTGCGGTTACCATGTAGTCTCCTCTGTCCAGGAGGAAAATGGATGCACCCTTTCTCGGGGGAGGGCACACAATTTCATCTAACCATGCACCAACCATACACCACCTACTATTAAGCCCAAAATTACCACTTTTCACAAACAATTCTGGGAGAAAATAAATAATAAACATGGGACTAAAAATAAAAAAATGAACATATCATGATAAAATCACAGATGTGACACATTCTTTATCTTCCTAAATAATAAAATTATTTTAATTATTTACTTACTTATTAACCATTTTATTATTTATTATTACTTTTATTTTATTTATTACCATATTATATTCAATTACTTAATCATTTAAGTTCAAGTGAGGCATTTTGATGATATTTAGATCATATGTTCAAAATGACTTCAGTGGGTTGGATACGGTTAAAGTGGTAATTGTTCCATCATCTTCAGAATAATAATCATGACATAATAGTATCTTTTATACAATAATATCAATTTTATAACCATCCATGAATTCTACACTAGAGAAACGAATCAAATTGCTTCATAGAGGAGGTAATCCATACACAAGTAATCCATACATACACACATAACATTATTATTTTACAAAAGATAAAAAGGTAAAAATTAGCTGAAATATTATCATTCAAAAAAAATAATAATTTTATTAATATTATATATATATATATATTAAATATATCATTATAAATATCCAAGGGTGTTAGTGATGGAAAACTAAACACATTGATTTGTGGAGGTGGTAATCCACATGCATGCACGAGCATTGTTTTCATTTCCCATATGATGGAAAAGGAGATGAAAAAGGGTTGAACCATAATCATTATAACATTTAAGTATAATAAATACACTAATGTTATTATTTCATCATGGTTAAACACTATTTTAAGGAGGCGTAAGAATAAATATATTTGAAATATGTCAGTTAAGATTTATAACTTCTCCTTGGATAACCTCTCTTGCTTACACATTAAGGCCTAGATATCTTGTATTTTAGTTAGAATAAGACCGCTAAGATGTGTGGATTTAAGTTTAGGAGAGACTCGAGTAGGTATTTGATGAAATAGTGCTCTAAAAGGTGTGAGGAGGAGATGAGACGAGGCACCCTTTTATAAGTGACGGGAGGGGAAATCTTGGAATAACATAAATTATTAAATTAATATAAATTAATTTTACTTTAAAAATAGAAAAAATTTATTATATTTCAAATATAAGATGATATTGAGTCGAAATCCTATCATATAATAAAATTTTGACTAGTTATGGTGATTTTTTCACACTTATCTCTTTGTTTTAGCTCCGTTTTAACCCTTTTGATGATTATCGTGACATCAAAGTTTTTTACATTATAGGAGTCAAGAAATTTTTTATAAAAGGAAAAGTGGCCCAAAAATATACCCTAGATGATATTAGAAACCATATAAAATATACTTGTCTGATGATAAGTTTTTTATGAATTTTAACACATTTAATAAAATATTATTTATTATAAAATACCATTAATGCCTTTTTTGCAACTATTCAATTAATTTGACTTTAAAAACATAAATACAACAATTTAATTTGAATATAAAAATTTAAAACATCAAAAAAATGTTATATTGATCTATAAAATTATGGGACACTACAAATAACCCAAAAAATATTACTTTTAGTGTTTTTAAAATCATTTACATGATTTTTATATTACTTGCAAAAACATTGTGTCGATGTTGTGTAAGAATTTAAGGTAATTATATCATAAATAAAAATTGAAAATAAATTAACATGATAAAAAAGTCATTTATATTTAAAATAACCACTTACACTACTACAAAATAGGCCTTTAATAACTCTGTACTTTATCAGCACCAACACTAATAAAAGGTACCATTTATCAGTGCTTTATTTTTACCACTGATAAAATGTACTCTTTATCAATGCTTTATTTTTAGCATTGACAAAGGAATAATTTATCATCACTTTTTTAGATCTCTTAAAGGCCTGAATAAAATGAAATAATTAAATAAATTAAAATTAAAAATGAGTTTATTAAAAAATATTTAAAATTTTATTAGTTAAATAATTATTGATAACAATGAATAAATTTAATATACTATATATAAATTATAAATGCTAATAAATAGCATAAATTAAACATATCGATATGTAAAATTAAATAATTAAAAAAATAAAAATAAGTGAATTAATAAAAATACTAAACATTTTATTAATTATATAATTATTGATAAAAATGAATAAATTTAATATAGATATATATATATATATATAGATTATAAATATTAATAAATAGTATTTTATATATATATTTGAATATATATAATATTTCCTAAATATGATTTATATAATACATAATATTTATTCTTTACATTAAATAAGTCATATATTTAGTGAATAATAATTTATAATTAAAAATTAATATGAATTAAAAATACCGACTAATTGCATCGAGTAATGTACATAATTGAATGTTGTTTTATTTTTCAATTTAACATATATCAAATGTGTGATATATTTTTTTCAAATACATATACGTTATTAATTCATTTTTATATATACATTGCACATATATAAATATTTACATAATTAGTGAAATCTTATATAGAAACACATACACCTAATATTAATGTAATTTATTCGAATTTTAGTATTCATTTTACAATTTCATTATAACATGATAAATTCAATATATTATGTCTTTAATCAGTAAATTTTATTTATTTATTTTTAATTTTATTATTGTTAGGTATTAATTCATTTTTAATATATTTTATTTTTTATCTTTTATTTTTTGGAGAATTTAATCATTTTATAATATTTATTTTTATGTATTTATTTACCATGTTTCAATATTTTTCATTATGTATTTATCTTTATTTCAATATATAGCCACATTTTTTTAATACATATTTAATTGATAAAATTTTTCCATTTTTTCAATATTGTTAAAGTGTACTCATTATTAATTATTCAATTTCACTCATTTTTAACATTATGCACTTAAGATTAAATATTCATTAATAATGTTAAAAATATATTTTTAAATAAATATTTATAAATAAATATATTTATAAATGTATATTTACTATATTTTTACATTTATAATTATAAATAAATAATTTTTTTAAATATATTTATATAATTATAAATAAATAATTATATATATATATTTAAATAATTATAAAATTATAATAAATTTAATAAAAATAATGAATATGTTTACTATATTTATATTTATATATATTTATTAAATAAATATATATAATTATATAAATATATAATGATATAAATATATAAATATATAAATATATAAATATATAAATATTATTTTTTTAAAATTATTTATATAATTATAAATAACTAATTAATATTTAAATAATTAAATAATTATTATAAATATATTTAAAATAATGAATATATTTACTATATTTATATATATATAATTATATAAATATATTTATAATTTTTTATCTATAATTATAATTATAAATACTTTATGAGTGCTAAAGTTTTAGCACTAATAAAATTCATATTTATCAGTGCTTATTAATTTAGGGCTGATAAAAGGGAGCTTTATCATCTCTTTTTTGGAAGCGCTAAGAAGAGTGTCCCTGATCTATTTAAGGAACCTTGACTAGTTGTAAACCAGCCAAGCTATCTGAAGCTTTCCATAGAAGCCACATGCTGCTGGAACTTCTCCTCGTCAAATCCAAGCTTGAATGAATGCTCAAATCCAGGCTCAGACAAGTCTAAGGCTAGATCCAAGGCTCAAATGATTCAAGGGTCAAATGAATATAAGGCTCAAACAAATCCATGGTTTGGATATTTCTATACTTTCTCTTGGATGATTCAAAGCTTTAATCCATGGTATGTTATTTTCCCCTCTTCCTCACTTGTTTATTTCTTGTTTGACGATATCTATTTGTATATTTTTTGTTCATTATCTTTTTATTTTCATTATCCATCAATAATTTAGCTTCTAGAATGAATTTATAATTGGGGTTTTATATGATTTTGGGTTTTTATTGACCCTTTAAGGTCTTTTCTTGATTTCTTATAGCGTATTAAGAATTACACACAATGATTTCATCCTTTTAGTGTATTATGTTTAAATGTTCCAAACTTCCTTCCATTGAAATAATGCACACAAAGTGTTTATTAAAATTCCACCCATGGGTTTTATTTAATAAATTAAAATGGATTTCATGTAATGATTTCTTGATGTTGAGGTGCGGTTTGTTTGTTTGTTTTTCTATTTTGAAGATTCAGTGGTATTACATTGAGTTTTTTGTTTTATGTTAAGTGCCCTAAATTTTAACTCTTTTTTTGATATCCTATATTAACGTCAATATATATATATATATATATATATGAACAAATTATTTGATGTGTACATGTACGTATGTAGTCATATGAAATATAGATAATATTAATTCAATAAAGTAGACGATAATTTTTTTCTTGGTTAAAAAAATAAATTCCAAGAGAGACTATTAATATGTGTTTTTTAAAATTATGAGTTTGAGGAATGTTTGAAACTTTTTAAAATTACTTTGATTATCACTTTTTTATTTGAATAATATTGAAAAAAAGAAGTTTTTCATTGAAAATTAGTAGTATTATCAAGTGTTATGGCCTTGTTAGTACCATGAAATAGTTTTTTATAAAAAGTTATCACCATCCATTGAAGTTGAATATATTATTTTTGATGAGGTAAGATTTTTTTTAAAAAAAAATATCATATTGATGGGCTTTGGCAGGATGTTTGAGTAGACATGTTTAGGTTATATTGATTGTCGATTGATATGTTTTCTGAAAAGGTGACCATACATCCCATTACTATCATAATAGGGACCATATTCATCTTAGTGAGGGATGAGAGATAGTCACAATGTAGTCCTGATTAGATTGTATGGGTCCCCACTTGTATCAATGTCCATATTGGAGTCCAACAAGGTAGGCTAGTTGTGGGTCACTAGAAGGGAATAAACATAGGAACTCATCATCATACTTATAGGTGGTTCCAACCCAAGTATGTCAAGAGTTACCTCACGTGATGTTTTGGAATTTCTCAAGATTACATATGCTTTATTTACTACTATTTACTTGTATATTGTCTTTTAATTAATCTACATTTAATATTAATCCATTATAATGTGATCGATTTTTTTATATTTTTAATTTGGTTGTATTGATTTATTTATTCTTTTGAAAAATGTTTTATTTTATTATTATATATTATTGTTCATGAGTATGGTTATAAAGAGGCATATTTAAGAACCATAGAATATTTAGAGAGTTTATAAGTATCTTCATTCAATAAAATATCATTTATTAAGGTGAAAATCATTATTATTAGAAGTTATGGAGATTAATTATATTTGATATACTATTAATATTAAATTTAATAATTCCTTAGGTTGTTACATCACTTGTTATAAAAAATAGAATAGTGTTTATCAAATTATATATATGTTGGAATAATTTTTAGAAAATATTTTTAGGTATTCATCATTTTTGGTCTACATGTATTAGTTCCACTCCTAGGAATATTTGATTACCATCCATGTGTATGAAATAAATCTTTAATTATAAAATGTTTTATCAATACATTTTTATATATTATAATTGATGGAATATGAGTTTATTATTCTGGTTTATCATATTTAGGTTTCTTATTACTTTTTAATTGCCTATATCATATTTTCATTTGGTTAGGGGATTTAAGAAAGACTTGATGGATCATTTTAATAGAGTTAGGAATAGTCTTAGTTATAGGATTTACAATATTAAAAGTGGGATTTCTCATATAAATATATAATTCATATAGGATCCAAGGATTAATATATCATAACATCTCCCCATCGAGACCCCTTGAATCACATACAAGAACATGTATGCCCCCCAAATCTTATCTTCAACTGGACACAAGTTAATAACTAGCGCCAATGGTGTAATTCTCACAAATGGGAGGAATTACTACTTTTAGAGAACACAATGGAGTACAACTGTCATCCTCATTAGCTTCATCACCCAAATAGTTATTATTGTAATTTTTTTCTTGAGACTAATTCCCCATATCTTTTATATTGATTAAACTATTCTGAGTAGTACACATCCCATGGATGACTACTAATTATAGTAGTTCAAGAAACATGGGTTCATGTCCAAAAGAGATGGAGTATGAGTCTCAAAAAACAAAATGAAATAATAACTATTTGGGAGATGAAACTGATGATGATGAAAGTTGTCTATAACTTTCACCTTTGGATGAATTCATAAGAGAACACCTACAATAGTGGAGTAATTATTTTCTTAAATTCAATTATCCATTTCCTTCAAAGCATACTAAAATTCTTTGAAACAATCAAATGTTATGTTTTCCTTATTAGAAATATCTATACCTTTCACCTTTGATAATGAATATCTTATGGGTATTTATTTATTTATTGTAAAAAATGAATATTTTATAAACCTAATAGGATGGATATGAATTGAAAATGGATGAATGCTAATAATTTTACAAAAGAGTATATAGATGGAGTTAAAGAGTTCATCAATTTTGTAATAGAGCATGTATACTAACCATCTCAAATCCTTTATATGTGTTTAATTTATTTTTATTCAAGAAAAATTTGTCCGAACAAGTTGTAAGAACATTTGATTTATAATAGAATAGTTCAGAGCTATAAATTTTGGACTAGACATGGGGAAAAACTGAATGTGCACACTGATTTTGATGATACTATGGTTTATGGATCATTTGATAAGAATATGAGTGTAAATGATGATGGAGATTGTATGTAAGAAATGAAAATGGAAATTGAAGATAAACTTAATGATTGTAAAAAGTTGTTTGAGAAGTTAAATAGCTATGATAATTGACCATTATATACCAGTGATACTAAATACACAACATTATCAGCTGTATTGATGTTGGGAGGAGCATTCATCATTATTTGGAGGAGGTAAATTTTGTGGCAGATGCGTTGTCCCGAAGGGGGACTCCTGAGGAGGAGCTTATTATTTATTCTTGTACTGGTTCTCTCCCTGCAGGGAGTTACTCTTTTGTTCAAGGGGACGTGATCAGTTTGCATCACTTCCGTCCTCCTTGAGGCTATTTTTCGGGGTGGTATTTTATCACCCTCTTTTTATAATAAAAATAAAGTTTCAGTCAGTTAGTCAGTCAGCTGTATTGAAGTTATATAATTTGAAATCTGGCAGTGGATATAGTGACACTTTACACAACTACTTGGTCTCCTGAATGACATGCTATCAGAATAAAATAAACTAATATTTTGAACATATGATTCTAAACAAATGTTATGTTCAATGGGAATGATCTCTCAAAAAACACATTCTTATCAAAATGATTGCATATTATTTCTCATGGTCCATGAATCACTCATAAAATTCCCTAAGGGTGGCATGAATCAATATAAAAAAAAGAATCAAGTTTTTTGAAAGATGTATGGTACCTTCCTATCATTCCACAGGTTATAAAACTATATGGATGTCATGAAACCACAAGAAAACTGACATAGAATGAGTATACTAGAATTAAATATGGGAACTTATGCCATCCAACACAATATCCTCAGTGGAATAAAATTGATTATGGGTATCTTGAATTTGAAAATGAGCTGAGAAACTTTCATCTTGCATTATTTTCAGATGGAATAAATGATTTTGGAGTATATAGTAGTACTCATAGTACATGACCCATCATGTTGGTAAATTATAACTTGTATTTATGGTTATGCATGAAGCATAAATACATTATGTTTTCTCAACTTATATCTAGACCAATACAACCAGGTAATGATATTGACATCTATTTGGATCCATTGATAGAAGATTTGAAATTGAGGTGGGATACATGTGTTAAAATGTATGATGATCATAGAAGTGAATAACTTACATTAAGCACCATGTTGTACCAGATGATAAATTAATTTCATGATTATGGAAATTTATCAGGATATAACATTAAAGGAATGTTGGGACGTCCCATTTGTGAAGAATGCACAAACTCTATTCAGTTGAAACAATCCACGAAGATTATGTTTTTAGGAAATCATTTTTTTTACCTCAATGACGTAAATACTGATCCTAGATAATAGAATTTTATGGGAATATCAAACAATGAACGACACCATCTACATTAATGGGTGATTAACTATTATATAAAGTAAAATATATTGAAACTTTTTTGGGTAAAACATTTTTAAAAAACCTTACAAAATTAGTTTGGAAGAAGAGATCAATTTTATTTGAATTACCGTGTTATAATTGTTTGTACATAAGATATTTTCTTGATGTCATACATGTAGAAAACATGTATTTGATAGTATTATTATAATGTTACTAAATGTTCTTAGAAAAATAAAAAATTTCATAAAGTCTAGGTTGAACATGATTTCTATGCAGATAAGGGAAGAGTTGGGACCAGTGATGGATAAAGGGCATTATTTTCTTCCTCCAATATCTTACAATGTATCCAGATAAGAAAAATTTCAAATTTTTCTTTTCCTTAATAGTATAAAAGTTACATATTAGAATTCATACAATATCAATAATGTCACATCAATGACTAATTTGAATTTATAGGGTCTAAAACTACATGAATATCATGTTTTGATGCAATATTTTATACTTGTTTCTTTATGTTGCATTCTTCCTAAAAATTCATGACATACCCAGACTCTACTTATTTTTTTAAGCCATAAGTAGTAAATTTATAGACCCAATGAAATTTACAATCACGAATAAGGAGGTTGTAGTCATATTATGTGAATTGTAGATGTTCTTACCACCATCATTATTTGATATAATGGTCCACCATATGGTTCACTTGGTTAAATAGGTTCAACTATGTGGTCGTATCCTTTATAGGTGGATGTATCCCATAGAACTATATAGGAATATTTTTAAAGGGGTTTTTTAAGAATTGATGTTGGCTAGAAGTTTTTATTTCACAATGATATATTGTTAAAGAAGCTATTTAATTTTGTACCGATTACCTATCAGATGTTTCCAACATCGGTATCCCAAAGTTTCATCATAGTAGACACCTTATGGGTGAAGGGATTTATATAATAGTTATTGTTACAATTACCTTCATAGAGCAGGAGAAATAAAACCTTTACATTTTACATAATAGTGAAGATGTGGATCCATACGTTGAATCCCTTAAAGAAATTCTTATATATATGAATCCATAAAGGGCTAGAGAATGGATATCAAATGCACATAATAAATAGTTTATAGAATGGTTTGAGATTAAATTTATAAGGAGTTACCTAAAAATATTAATTCAATTACCGAACGACTTTAATGGCTAGCCAGGGGACTGAATAAAAATGTTATATCTTACAATGGTTTTGTAATCAATAGTTATATATTCTAAACAAAAGACTATGATGAATATAGTATGATGAAAAATAGTGGAGTTATTATTGTGGAAAATTAGATGTACATATATGGTTCCAAGGATAGAAATCCAATTTATGAAAATATGTCATATTTTGGAATTATAGAACAAATATATGAGTTGTATTATACAAAATTCCAAGTGACAATTTTCAATTTAAAATGGGTTGATAATAGTAGTGATGTGAAAGTTGATAAAATGGTCTTCATGAAGGTTAATTTTTGTGTTTAATGGGAGAAATATAATCCATTAATAATAGAATCACAAGTAGTGAAAGTATTTTATGAATCAGATCTAGCAAACAAGAATTGGTCGATTATCTTGCTGGTCTCTAAAACAACTATCGGATGAAAATTCAATCAAAGATGACCCTTTCATTAGGAAATCACAATCAGTTAATGTTGGACCAAATGTGGAAAATTTATTTTATGTTATAGGGGAGAATAAATAGGGGATTTGGATTCTTGATTGAGAATCCAAATCCCTAAAACCTTTAAAAAAATAAAGAGAGTTCAATGAGAAGGTAAAAGTGTTTTTTATTATAATATGTCTTCCTCATAATATTATATTTTCTCTAATGTATTAATATAATCTAAATTAAATGTTTGACTACTCATGTAGACTATTTCTTATTCACATAATGGTTCCAATTCTATTGAAGAATAGACTATAACAAAGGAAACCCTTTGGGATGTTTTAAAGGAAATGTTATGATATACTTTCACTATTTTTCCAAAAAATATATATAATGATATGTTGATTTAATTTTCATCATTTCTAGAAGATTTAATTTATTTTAGAATAATTCTATACATATTTCATGCTTTTATTCACCAAAACTTTAATATACTTATTCTCCCTTAAAACATTTTCACCCATGTAGTGTTGGAATTTATCACATTCATTCAAGTTCACTATAATGCCTTTTTAAAAAGAGAAAAAATACTACCTATGCTCAATCATAGAGATTATATTGATGTTTTCATAGTAAAACCATTATCCATAGAATTAATATATTGTTTCATATTTATGTTTATTTTGTTTCTTTTTAGTATTACTTACATAAGAATTGTTTACTTATACAGGTTGATTCTTTTTTCTGAGTTGGGGCAGTTTTTTCAAAGATGCTCATGCTCATGAGAGATTGGAATTTGAGGATGCAACTACGAGAATAAAACTGAGGAAATAGGTCAAGAATTTATATAAGCATAATGAAATGGTGAATTCCTACTACTTATTTAATTAAAATTTTCATCATTTTATCTACTATTTATATGTTAATTTCCTTATAATTTTTATCTAATACTTATTTTCTTTTTTCAAAGATTTTTTGGGAGGTAATATTTTACTTTAAAATATCGATAATAATCTATAAAATAGTTAACATGATCCTTTCTACCAATGTTACCGTGCTTTTCATTTCCTTTCTTTATCGAACAACCAACACTGTATAATGAGTCAATGTTCTTAGAAGAAAAACCTTTTTTGGATAATAACATCAACTCAATATGAAGTGTTGGAATTTTAAAAAAATAAATGTAATTTAAATCATGGTAAAAATGTTATTTGGGATTATTTTGAAACTTTGGGACATGTAAGAATCATCCACACCTCAATCTGACACACCGTGTCACCAGTATGACTCCTAGTCCTTCTTTTAAGTTAAAATTGAAATTAATTAGAGAAAAAAAGACATTAAAATACTCAAAACTAAGAAAAATAATTTATTTATTTTTTGATAATTTAGGAAGATGATACATAAGACATTTGTGATTTGTATGAATTTGACGCACCTCAATATGATACATGATATTCCCAGTAAGACTCATCCGTTATCAGTTTGAAATTGAAATTTTAGTTCAAATAGTTCCACTCACTAAAAAATGATTAAAAAAACTGGATTGTCTTAAAAATTAATTAAAATGATTAATAAGACATTTTTGTCATTTAGGAATAAATCTCACATCAAACTAACATATGATGTGACCGGTATGACTCAATGTGTATGTTTCTAGTTTAAAATAAAATTTTAGTAAAAAATACAAGTCACATAATCAAAACCAATAAAACATATTCATATTGTTTTTATAGTTTATAAATGAGATCCATAAGTCATCTGGGTTGTGTAGGAATTAGCCTCACCTCAATCTGATGCATGGTGTGACTAGTATGACTCCAAGTGCGTCTTTTTATTTAAAATTAAAATTAATTTTTGTAAAAAAGATACTTGACATACTAAAATATTAGTAAAGGCATTAATATTATTTTAATACTTTAGGAAAAAAATACGTATGTAATTTTTTATGTGTATGAATTATCCAAACCTCAATCTGATACTGTATGTTCCTGTTATGACTCAAAGTGTTCATTATCATTTTAAAATTGACATTTTAGTTCAAAAAGTGCCAGTCAATAAAAACTAAGAAAACACCCTCATATTATCTTGATAATTTATTAAAATAACTTTTAAGTTATTTTTGATGTTTAGGAATGAGTCTCACATCAAACTGATATATGATGTGACATGTATGACTCAAAGTGAGTGTTTTTAGTTTAAAATGGAATTTTAGTAAAAAAGGCATGTGACATACTAAAAACTAAGAAAATGCATTCAGATTTTTTGATAATTTATGAGAATGATCTATAATCCATTTGGGATGTGTAGAAACTATATAAACCTCAATACAATGCATGATGTGATTGGTATGAATCCAAGTTCATCTTTTTATTTAACAATGACATTAATTTTAGTAAAAAAGAAAATCGACATACTCAAAACAGAAAAAACACATTCAATTTTTTTTGAAACTTTAGTGAAATGATATATAATTCATTTTTATGTATAGGAACTATTCGTACCTCAATACGATACATGATGTTTCTAGTATGACTCAAAGTTTCCATTATCTGTTTAAAATTGATATTTTAGTTCAAAAAGTGTTACTCACTAAAAACCAAGAAAACACACTTGGATTGTCTTGATAATTTAGGTTAATGATTAATAATTCATTTTTGACATGTAAGAATTAATATCATATCAAAATGAAACATGATGTGAATGGTATGAATGAAATTGTGTGTTTTGAGTTTAAAATGACATTTTAGTAAAAAGGAAAATTGGCATACTCAAAACTGATAAAAACATACAGATTGTTTTGATACTTTATAAAAATGATCTGTAAGTCATTTGAGACATGTATGAATTAACAAAACCTCAATCTAGTGTACGTTGTGATCTGTATGATCTAAGTGAATCTTTTTATATAAAAATGGCATTAATGTTAGTAAAAAAGACAATTGACATACTGAAAACTGGTCAAACACATTTGGATTGTTTTTATACTCTAGGAAAATGATCCATAAATAATTTGTGACTTTTAGGAATTATCCTCACCTCAATATGATACACTATTTTCCCAATATGACTCAAAGTGTTCGTTATTAGTTTATTGTTGACATTGTATTTCAAAAAATCTCACTCACAGAAAACAAAAAAAACATGCTCTGGTTGTCTTGATAATTTATGAAAATTATTTATAATTCATTTGCGATGTGTAGGAATCAATCTCACATCAAACAAACACACGATGTGACCAGTGTATCTCAAAGTGATTTTTTTCATTTTAAAAATATATTTTAGTAAAAAGGTAAGTGATGTACTCAAAACCAATAATAAACATTCATATTGTTTTGATATTTAGGGAAATGATCCATAATTCATTTGGGACATATAAGAATCAACTATGACTCAATCCGACGCATGGTGTGATCGGTATGACTCTAAGTGAATCTTTTCAATATATAATTGTCATTTTAGTTTAAAACATGCATCACATCACCTAAATTGAGAAAATGAGTCTATATTGTTTTATCATCATTCTATAAACTATTATTTAATTAATTTTCTTATAATTTTTATCTTATACTTATTTAGTTAATTTTCATAGATATAATTATTGAAGACAAATAAGGAATGCTGTGACATGCAAGAATCAACCACAACTCAATCTGATACACAATGTTCTTGGTATAAATTAACATTTAGTTTAAAATTAACACTTTCCATTAATTTATTTCTTTATATTATTACTAACATAATAATTGTTTTATTATAAAGGTGTGTTATTTTTCTCGAGTAGGGGTGGTTTGTTAATCAATATCATGAGTTGGGGTCAGGGTCAAAAGACAAAGGAACATTGATGTTTTTGAATGTATGTAATAATTTGTACTTATGTAATTGTACAAAGAAATTTTTGAAATGTTTATAATATATTTTTTTCTTGTATTTGTGTTTTAAATTTTATTTCATTTAAATTCTGTATTGGTACTTGATTTTTCTTATTTCTAGTAGTGTTCCTAGTGCTACAGTGTGATATTACAGCACACTACATATTCCCCTTTGTCAGTGCATTTAATGGTACTAATACAGGGGTCCTTTATCAGAGCTTTTAGAAGAACTAATAAAGGTTTCATTTATTAGTACTTTTATATGCACTAATAACGGTACCCTTTATTAGTGCTTCTAGATTCACTAATAAAGAAACCCTTTACCAGTTCCTTTTTAGAACTGATTAAAGCCCTTGTCTTTTAATCTCACTCCAGTACTCAGTGCTTCTCTATTACTAATAAAGGAAAATTTTAACACTATTAAATTCTTGTTTTATAGTAGTTTTATAACAAAACATTAAATCTTTTTATCCCTATGAAAAAAAGTATAGATATTAAAACAAAAAGAGTGATATTTTGATTTTATTCTTTATTTAAAATTATATTAAGGTTATTATCAAAGAAAAGTGGAAATAAATTTTCAAAATATCAAAAATTTTATGTTAATGGTTGAAAAAAATCAAATAAAATAAATACAAGTATTAGGGACATTTGTTTTGGCATTATCACTTTATTTTTAACCTTAATTACTCTATTTACCCTTATTGTGGAGACAAATATTTACTATAGTTACGATTCATAATGAGAAAATTTTAAGGGACACATTTACCAAATTTAGACCTCATTATTCCAAATATAGAATCATTTTTCCATGATTAAATTTTTAGAAGTGATAGAAATTAATTTAAGATAAAAATTTAAAACACAATAAAAAACAAATTATATAAAAATGGTTTTTAATCCCAAAAATGAAATTATACCAAAATCATGTTTAATGATGATTATTATATAGTTAATTAGATAATTTATAATTAAAGGATAATTATGTTACTTTAAGATCAAATTATACTTTTAAATTACTTTATATAATAAAAATAAATGACAGTTTTACAAAAAAATTGTATTTTTCACTATTCATCAAAAAATTAATCTTTCTAGAAAATTACAAAATTTTTATCCTTATATAATTTTAATATGATTATTTAAAAAATAAATTTAGTTTTTTAAAATTACAATATAAAAATTATATATTAAAATTTTAAATACAACCTTATAATATAAGAAAACGAGTATAATTAGAATAAAACTATTTCATTTTTTGATTGAAAAATTACTTAATATTCTGAAATATAATTCATGAGTACTAATAAGTCCTGAAATATATTTACTATTAATATTAACTTAAATTTTTTAAATTCTTTCCCCTTTTGTAAATTTTATCGTTGTAATTTTATTCATCACTTAAATAATTGGGGATATTTTTCCTTCATAGCATTTTCTGATTCCCATATTTCTTCTTCAACCATATGGTGTTTTTCAAAACCATAACTTTATAAATTTCTTTATTAATAAATTTTGATATTTTTGGTCAAGAATATATTGGCTATTCCTTATAAGAATGTTTTTCTTCCAATTGAACTATTTTAGGTCTCAGGACATGATATTCATCTCACACATATGTTATTAACAATGAAACATAAAATTCATCATGTAACTGAGATAAACTTAGAGGAAATGCAAATTGGTAGGATACTAATCTAACTTTCTCTAGGATTTCATATGGTCTAATGAATTAAAAACCTAGATTTTCCTTTTCACCAAAATTCATATTTTTTTTTGATATAGATACTTTAAGAAAAACATGATCACTAACCTCAAAAGAATATCTTCCCTCTGATTATCCTCATAAATGTTCATCATATTCTAAGCCATACTCATATGTTTCTGAATCATCTTTACCTTCTCAACCATTCTTTCTACCAAATATGGTCCCAACAATTTCCTTTCACCTACTTCATCCCAAAAAGTTGGAGTTTGAGACTTCTTTCTATATAATGTCTCAAAATTTTCCATCTTTATACTAGAATGGAAATTTTTCTATAAGAAAATTCATCTAATGAATTTTTTTGATCCCAAATACTATTTTAATCTATTGAATTAAAAAAATATTATCTTACCTCAATCAGACTATCTATCAAATTGAGGATGAAAAATTATTTTGAAATTTAATTTAGTACCCAATGAATTCAGAAGGATGATCTAAATAATATTTAGAAGGGGAAAGAAATATGAAGATTTAGTCAGTTAATCAATAATAAACCAAATTGAATTATTTCCTCAAGATTTATTTGGTAATCCCGCTAAAAAATCTATGGATATATTTTCCTATTTCAACTCAGGCACTAGAAAAGGATGAAGCATACATTTTAGTAATTTTCATTTAGATTTAACCTACTGATAAATCAATTATTTGATGGTAAAATCTGTAATAAAATTCTTCATTATTCTTTACTAGTAATACTCTTATAGTTCACTGTATATTTTAGTACTACTAGGATGAATAGAAAAGGGAGAGCAATGATATTTTCTTAATAATTCCTTTTTCAACTGGGAGATAATTAGAACATGTAATGATTTCCAAATCTCAAAACAACTTCTTTATTAATTTTAAATTCTGGTAACTTACCATTATTTACTAGTTATACCTTTATTTTCAAATCATAGTCTTCCTTACAATCTTGCTTAATTCTATCTAACAATGTTAACTATACTAAAACCTGAATCAAAATAGATGAATTTCCTACATGAACAATTTCTAGGACAAAATTCATTAAATCATTTACCAAAGGATTTTTTTAAATATATAGTGGTTAATGATGCATTGTCTTTTTTGTCTCAAAGAATCAACTACTTTGTTTTTTTTCTAGGATGGAAATTAATTGTGAGATCATAATCTTTAATCAGTTCCATCCATCTTCTTTGTCTCATATAAACTCTTTATGAGTTAATATATACTTCAAACTTTTATAATCAGTATATATTTCATAGTTTACTACATATAAATGATTCCACTAAATTTTTAAAAAAAAAAATAGGAGTAGATAATTATAGATATTGTTTAGGATAATTTAACTCATGAGGTTTTAGTTAGCATGAATCTTAATCAATCACCTGATCATTAAACATTATATCACATCTAGGAAATTTTATTAAAGAATCACTATAGATGTAAAAATAAAGATTTATAGAGGAATTGTCCAAAACTAGAGCATTCATAAATCTTCTTTTTAGTTTCTAGAAACAATCACCAAACTCTTTTGTGAAGATGAATATAACTCTTTTTTGAGTTAACTTAGTTGATGTGTTAAATAACTAAGAAAAGTTTTTAATAAACCAATGGTTGTAACCCACTAATCTATGAAAGCTATGAATCTTTATGAAATTTATAGGACTTGGTCGTTATTAAACAACTTTAGTTTTATCAGGGTAAAAAATCATGCCATATTTAGAAATAATTTGCCCAAGAAAAGAAAAATATTATAACCAAAACTCATAGTCACTAAATTTTATATATAGTTTATTTTATTTTAAGGTTTTAAAAATAATCCTTAGGTGTGTTTTATTATCCTCTTGAGTTTTATAATATACCAATATATGATTAATAAATACAATAAAAAATCTATCTAAATAGCCATGGAAAATACTATTCATAAGATCCATGAATACAATTAGCACATTAGACAACCCAAAGGGAATAAACAAA
Organism: Viscum album; assembly: GCA_963277665.1. NCBI lineage: Eukaryota > Viridiplantae > Streptophyta > Magnoliopsida > Santalales > Viscaceae > Viscum > Viscum album. The sequence goes on from OY728121.1 coordinate 1,461,540,429, forward strand.
AAATCATCATTACCATATATAGTCTAAAGCATTATCTTCGTAATATCTTCCACCTTCACCTTCAAATGATGCTACCATGAACTGAGATTAATCTTTGAAAAAAACAACGCTCCCTAGAGCTGATCAAACAAATCTTTAATATGAGGAAAATGATACTTGTTCTTAATAGTGATTTTATTCAATGATCTATAATTAATGAAAAGTATCATTTATCCATATTTCTTTTTAAAAAATAAAACAAGAGCACCCTTTGGTGAATTTCTTGGATGAATGAAACAATTATAAAAAATTTTCTATAATTTATATTTGACTTCTAAAAGTTCTAATAGATCCATTTGAAAAGGGGGTTTTGAAATTATCTTAGCATGAGACACTAAGTTAATAGTAAAATCAACCTCTCGATCAGGAATAAAACCAAAAAAATCACCAATAAATACATCCATATATTAATTTACTAATAGAACATCACTAATTAGAAGAATTTATTTCTTTTCAACAATATGATCCAGGTAACTTTCACTTCCATATCTAATAAATTTCTAAACTTCTTAATATGTTATCAAAGGAATGAAATCATTGAATATAAATTTATTAGATCAAAAATTTATCTTATATTGATAAAATAAAATTCAATCCTTAACGAAAATAATATCGAACTCTACCATTGGAAATTCAAAAATATTTTCAGGAAAGAAAATCCCACTAATAATTATATGAATAATAATTTAAATCTTGGTTGAAATAGTATTTACACCCTTAGTTTTCTAGAAAAGTTCCATCTTCAATTTATTAGGTGATATTCCCATTTTAATTTCAAATTTCTCAGAAATGGAGGGATATGAAGATCCAAAGTCAAACAGGCCATTGATATAATTCAAATAAAAAAAATAATATACCTATCAAAACTCCATTAAATTGACAAAAATCAACCATAGTAGTAGTAAATTAATTTTACACACATTTTTTTCATTCGAGAATGATGATTTCCACCCTAAGAAACTAACTTCCATCACATGTTAACATAATGACTCATCTCATTACAATTAAAAATTCTCATCATTGGCTAGCTATCAGTTACCCCATTATTATATTGTTCAAGTCCCTTTTATTTACAGTCATAAGCCCATGGACAAACATACCACACTGGTAATAATTTAGAGATCCTATCAAACATTACCTATTTTTTTTACCACACATGGAAGAGGTTGGGGGATTACCTATAGATTTATTAATTCACCACTTCTTCATTTATTTTCACCTTAATCACTTATTACTCTTGTCATCTCTAGGAATACAATTTCAGAAAAATATATCTCTACATTATCATCATAATGAAAAAAATTATAATGAATTTTAAATTTTCCTGAGGTCAATTATTTTGTAAACTTATTTTTAATCCTGAGTATAATTTATTAATTTTACTATCAAGGTCCGAAATAAAATTTGGTGTTTACTTGTCCAATATTTTAAAATTTGATTCATATGTAGATATTGAATCTTACTCTTTACTAAATTCTTATAAATTTTTATCCATTTTGAGTTGAAAAATCTTAGGGAAATATTTCTCCAATAAAATATTCTTAAATGTATTCCATTCCATGAAATTAATATTTTCTCTCTCTCTGATATTATTAACCAATAACCACCTCCAATATAATTCACCTTTAAAACTATAAATGAAAAGAGTTACCTATTGATGATATAAACATCCCATGACTTCAAATATATTTTTTGGATCATTGATCCATCATTTGGCTCTCACTAGATCTAAAGATCCACCAAATGATGGATGGTTCTATTTCATGAAATGATAAACTGTTGACACATTCCTCCATATTAAATATGGATACTATTTAACTTGGATTCTACCACCATTTATATCATGTGTCAACTGATCTATCACCATAAAAAATTACTCAGTTCTAATTACAACCATTATAGGATACTGATTTGGATAGATATTTTCCTCTTGATACCTTCCTACTTTATCTTCCATGTTTCATCTATGGAAAACCATTCTGAATAGACATAGAATAGATGAAGCGCTATGGTAATCTTCAAATGATATAAAATTTTAATTGAAACATAAAGTAGAATCTATCAAGGGTATTCTATTAACATTTATTGGATCGTAATATAGATGTAAATGTATATGAGATGGCACAATACAAGTGGGGGGGAGGGTGAATTGTAGGTTTAAAAACTTTTTATTTAAACTCTTATAAATGAAATTAGTTTAATATGTCTTAAACTAATACAATTCACAACCAATACAAAGGAAAATATGGGTCTTGGATCCAATGAATATGATATGATGTAATACCACAAGTAATGAAATATAATTGTATTTGAATTGAATACAACGATTAGAGAAATAAAAATGTAAATGATTCTATCATAAAACATATATAATATATTAATACAATATGTAATGAATTAATCGTAATTGAAACAATTCCAAAAGTACAATAATATAAATAGAAAGAAGAAACAAAAAGATTCCCTTTCTATTACAAGTGCAGTAGAAATATTAAGGTATTATAATTGTTTTATCCTGAAGAGTAGGGTATCCTTTCACCTAGGGTAAAAGGGCTGTCTTACTACCACCTTGGTTAGACCTTGATACGAAGATCGGCACAACTATCTTTCTATCCCTGAAATCCCTCGATTAAAAAGGTAATCAACAACTATGTCTTTAAAACACTTGAAATCCCTCAATACAATGATCAGAAACACATACTCCTATCCCTAGAAGCCCTCAATCGTTATCATAATGATCAGATGCAAAAATCAAAACAAAGCACTTATAGAAATAAAAGAACTTAGAACAAGCTATTCACTTCTTGTATCTTCAAGGATTTCACACGAAGCAAGAGATAATTCACTCTATATATCTCTAGAACTTGATAAAAGAAAAAGTTTTTCTGTTTGGTTCGAATGACCTCTTATTTATAGGCCTCAGGTTCCAACAGTCATATTTCCTACAACGATTATATTTATCCAAAAAATTCGGAGGGACTTGGACACCTGACATTACAATGGTAAAAACAAATAGAATACATGTCATCGTTTTTAGTGTATTACTAACTCAAAAAAATAATTTTAGTTAGAAAATAGTAAGTACAAAAGTATACCACAATGAGTATGAGAAACATGTAAATGGTATTGAAGTAAGACATGAATTCAAGGAATTACATGAGTTCGATGCATATCTTGGTTATGATGCTTAACATGGATAAGATGTATATCATGTTTATGATTCATTTCATGGTTATGATTTATATCATAATTACAATACATAAAATAGTTATAATGCCAAATGTGATTACAATGTATATCCTGGTTTTCTTACATTGTTACGATGCATAATATGATTATGATACATATCCTGGTTAAAATACATGACTTGGTTACAATACATGACCTGGTTACAATACAAGACCTGGTTACAATACATGACCTGGTTATGATGCATGACCTGGTTACAATACATTACCAAGTTATGATGCATGACTTGGTTATGATATATGACCTGGTTGCGATACATGTGGTTATAATGAATGATTACAATACAATACTTTACCTGGTTACGATGCATGTGGTTACGATGGATGATTACATTACATATAGTTACGATACACAATATGAATATGATACATAACCTGGTTACAATTGAAAAATAATACATGTGATTACGATTGTAAGAAACATATCTGGTTACGTTGTGAAACAACATACATGATAAATTGGAAATAATTTTTGATTTACAAAACAACAAGATCAATGAGATATTCGAAACAGATTTTGAATCAGCAACATCATCCTAACCTTTATCAAAATATTATTTGAGTGTATGAAATAATTCATATCCACATGAAAAACATAATTTTTTTCTCAAATAAAAACTTTAAAACCCATAGATAGAAAATAAAAACCCTCATAGGAAAATTAGAGCATTGTATTCATATCCTATGTCAAAAATAACTAGATCCCAGCTAAATCCATAGGAGAAACCTCCCTGTTTAATTCCCTCCTTAACTTTCAAGATAAGGAACATTACCAAATTCATTGGAGAGATATATCAGGCTCACCCATTGTATATGTTTTATTAGGCTCACCTGTTGCATAAGCTATATCAAGATAACCCATTGTATAAGGTGTATTGTGATCACCTATCATCATTTATAATTATAAAGCACCATATCATAAATAATACATTTTAATCTTGTACATTTTTTATCTCAAAACCCTTGAAAAACGCATTTAAACCCTTATGAAGAACGTTTTCAAATATAGAAACACTATTTCTCTTCAAAAACCATTTTCAAAACTAAAATACCCATAAAATGGTAAATTGGGTTTTTATTTGAATAAATAATGGAATATTATAAAGTAATACATATTAAAAATAATGGTTGTGGTGGTGGGAAAAGCTGTTGATTCCATATACATTAAAATAGAACATTCATTTTTTTCCTTTTGTAAAGAAAGTAAAAATGTCCTATATAATATACGTAAATAGATTCCATTTGAAAAAGTTTGAAAGGAAAAAAGGGATATAAAATTTCCTTTATAATTAATTTATATCCATATAAATCCATCTTTAAAATAATCTTATGAATATGGACATTGAAGAAAAACATTTATAAAATAAATCTTTAAAACAGTTGAAATATAGTTTTAAGTTAAAGTGTCCCTTCCCTCAAGTCTGAATTGTCACATACATTATTTATATCCTTGAATGATAAACTTATGTTAATTATTTACTTAATAAATAACATTTCTCAAGTTTATTATTCTTTTTATTTTATTTATTACCATGATATATTCAATTACTTAACCATTTAATTTCATGTCCGTTGTTATGATGATATTCAAATCATATGTCCAAAATGACGTTAGCTGGTTGAATATGTTAAAATTGGTAATTTTTACATAATATAAATAATAATAATATCATTAATATAACACACACACACACACTAAATCCACAATTATAAGTATCCATGAGTGGCAGTGTTGGAAAACGAAACACATTGCTTCGTGGGGGTGTTAATCCACATGTAAGTGTAGACAATGTTTTCATTTCCCATAGGATCGAGAAAGATATGAAAAGGGGTTGAAACATAATTACAATAAAATTTAAGTATATTTCATTTATTTATATTATTATTTCATCATGGTTAAAGAATATTTTGGGATATGGAAAAATAAATAATCTTCTAATAGGTTAGTTTGAATTTATAAATTATCCTCAGATAACCTCTTTGGATTACACATTAAGACTTCTAGGATTGTTATTTAGGTTATTACATAAAATATAATACATGGGGATTGAATTTTGGGAGATAATTGGGTAGGTATTGGATGAACTATAGTGCTCAAAATGTGTGAGGAATATAGGAGAAGAGGTTCACTTTTATAAGTGAGGGGAGGGACACTCTTGGAATTACTTAATGTATTAAATTAATATAAAATAATTTTCATAGATAAATGAAAAAATTGATATATATTAAATATAATATGAATATAAGTCAAAATAATATAATAAAAATAAAACTCAATCAATTTTAGGTGATTTGTTTCACCATTATCTCTTTGTTTTGACACTCATTAACCCTTCTGATAGTTACCACGACATTGAAGTATTTAACACTATAAGAGTCAAGAAATATACAATAAAAGAAAAATTTTACAATAAATATACAATTTTTTATATTATAAACCATTTACCATTCAATTTTATAAAGATAATTTTTTTATAAATTTTAGTACATTTAATAAAATATTGTTTGTTATAAAATATCATTAATGTCATTTTTGAAACTATTCATTTAATTTGACTTTAAAAACATCAATATCCCAATTTAATTAAAATATAAAAATTTAAAACATCTATAATATGATATATTAATCTAAAAAATTATTTGGACACTATAACTTACCTGAAAAATATTTCTTTTAGACTTCTTAAAACTATTTACTTGATTTTTCTAATGCATTCACGAGTAGTGTGTCGGTATTTCATGAGAATTTAAATAATTATTTCATCACTAAAAATTTAAAATAAATTACCATGATAAAAGAATCATTTATATTTAAAATAAAAATTTATAACTGAATATAAACTCTTTTTATCCCTATGAATGTTTTTAGAGATATTAAAATAGAGTGATATTTTGTTTTTATACTTAATTTGAAATTATATTAATGTCATAATAAAAAAAAACTTGAAATAAATAGAAAAAATTTAAAATATTTTTTTGTAATTTTATAAAAAAAATTATCCAATAAAATAAATAAAAGTGTCATGTAGATTTTTTGGCCTCATCAAATTATTTTTAATGATAATTTCCTGATTTACCCTTATTGAGGTGACTAATATTTACTACGATTACTATTCATAATGACCAAATATATAGGGGAAATATTTACCAAATTTGGACCTCCTGATTCAAAATATGTTATTGATTTTTCAATATTCATATTTTATAAGTGGAAGAAATTAAGTTAAGATAAAAACACAAAAGATAACATAGAACTCTTTTTAGAAAATGCATTTTTAAGCTAAAAAATGAACTTATTACAAAATAAGTTATAATGATGATTTTTATATAATTAATTATATTAATTATAATTAAATTATACTTAATATCAAATGATACTTTTAAATTACATTTTATAATTAAAAGAAATGACAATTTTATAAAAATTGATATTTTTTACTATCACTGAAAAATTAATCTTTTTCGACAAATTTCAATGTTTTAATCTAATATAATTTTTATATGTTGATTTAAAAAATTAATTTAATTTTTTAAACTTCATATTATTTTTCTTGAAAATAAATTTTTAAACAAAACCTTATAATATAAGAAAATGAGTTTAATAAGAATAAAATTATTTGCTTTATGATTGAAAAATTACATAATATTATAAAATATACTTCATGAATACAAATATGGCATGAAATTGATTTACTATTAACATTACATGTATTTTTATAATAGGTCCTATCCCATAAGAAAATTATGAGATATGGTGCCTTTCTGCTATTGGAATTTCCCACTTAACCATCACCCCAACGTTCTAATGATTCCCCTAAAGCATTTTCCATATCCACACCCAAACAAAGTGTGAAATCAAATATAATTATAGTATAAATCCATTTTTCTAGTTTTGAAGAAATGTGATGGGTACATGACATCCATTAAAAATCCCAGACATGTCGGCTTTCCCTTGATAAGACTTGACTAATTTTCAAACTCCTCATCTGCATCTTGAATAATGTTACCAATAATTTCTCTATGCCACCATAACTAATTCCATATGAAAATGAAAGTAGAACCTCCATTGTCCTCCCTATCTTGAAAGTGTTCTACTTCAGGTGCCAACACATCACTTGATGAACCCAATCATGATTCCTTTATTCTTGAAGGCAACTCAAGATCATCCCACTACATCTGCTGATGTCCCAACCCAAATCCTGATGTATTTCTTGTGTTTAATCCTCAATTAACTATTTTTCACCATGTTTTATACCACAAGAATTGAAACACCACCAATATGATCATGTTTAGATCACCCCATAACCACCTCGAGCCCAACACCAATGCTCAAACTCCATTTGATACCAAACACAAACTTATACACTATATTCACTGAGGAATCCATATGAAACCATTATTATTTTCCCAATGGCATAAAAATTCCCAAAAAACCATCAAAAGTCTATTCCAATTATACTAACAACCAATCCAACATGGGGTTCATGATTTAATGACCCTATGTTGAGTACAATACCCAACACACAATTCCAAAACTCTCATAATTTCAATTTTATTTTGATAAAAAACCAAAAATAAAAATAAAAGTATCAATGAAACATTATCAAAATGATGATCCATCACATGTAGATGGTGTTATAGGTCACCCTCTTCCTATATAGATTGAAAAACCCATCACATTTGGTCAATTCTACTATGATATCGTAAAAGCAGAATCGAATCCCTAACTGGAGGACGGTAAATTAGAGTGAAAAGGAGGAGGGGATTGACATAGGTTTTGATAGGATGGAACTCACCTCAAATTGCTGAGAAAATACCTTCAAAGGGAACACCAAACCATAGGGGAGGAGGGGATAAAAGGGGAACCAACCTCTAGTATCACAAGCCAAAGAAGGAGGAGAAGAGGTGGTTTACCCATCTTAAGTTAAAGGGGGAATATTTTCCATTATGCCCCATTAAAATGCCATTGATGAACTGATGTACTTGCTATAGTAGCCACACATCCTATCTTGAGCCTCCTTAAATCCCTCAAGACATCTCCTAAACTTCCTTCCATGTCTGAAACACTTATTTAGAGGTGTTCCATGCCTCAAAATCCCCTTTTGAATCTAAAATAAAAAATTGAACTTCCCAAAAATTCAATAATTCAAACTTATCTTGAATTTCAAAGGTCCATATAAACACGACGTGTTAGAAATGTAATTTATTAAGATAAAAATAAACAAAACATAGAAAAAAATTCAATGTAAAATATCTATTTTAACTATTAAATTATTTTTCCTCATTTATAACCAATTGGTAATAAATGTATGAATTATTATTATTTTACTTATATGTAAATAATTAATTTAATTTAATTCAATACTCCAAATATGATAAATTTAGATTTTGAATAAAAAAAAATAATATATAATAAAAACTATGCTTTTAAAAAACATTTTTTTATTTATCCATGAATTATTAAATTAGTATTCCTTATATTTATTTAATTATTTATTTGACATTATTATTATTATTATTTAATATTTCCTTGAATTTTATTAAAACATTTTATTGGTTTTATTATTTAAAAGTATTAAATTTAATAAAAAACTTAATTCATAAAAAAATTTCTTCATTATCAATTCCATTTTAACAAATGAATTAGTATCTTTTAATTATATTATAAAATCATTTATTTTATTTCAAACAAATTATTTATAATTAATATATATATATATTAACATCTAAATAAGCATTATACATATTAACTTCATACTAGTAATTCTAAATTGGTAAATTTTTACTAGTAATATTCCCAATGGGTTTATACCCTTTAATAATGATCATATAATGGCTATATTAACCCCATTACATAATATAAATTCATCCAATTATAACTTCAAAAAGAAAACTTTTCATTTCTATAGTGTTCATTTAGTGTTTTGAATCACGTTTTCTACTTTCATGATTTTTCTGTCATTGTAGGTTTATTTTTACTAATACTGATTCTCAAGGATGAATATGGTTCAGGGTATTTCCTATTTGTAAATACATTATTCATTTTTATTTAGTATAGTAATTTAATTTATGAACTTTTAAGGGATGTAATCATCCATGGTTTTTAATACATGGTTTCATGTAATTTTTTGTAATGATTCATTATGAGTTAATAAAATGCTGTTTGTTTGATTCATATCTTGTATGACATAATTCCTACTCAATTTAAAATATTTTAAAAGAATATAAAAAATTATTTATGATTTATAGAAATAGATTTTAATAAAAAAATGTATCCTAAAACATGGGGTGTTACAAATCATGTCATATATTAATCTTGTATGGAGGATCAAACAATTATTTGGTATAATTCATCATATGGATAAACTAAACTCCATTCCTTTGGTATCATGACAATTAGCATTTCCCAGCTTTGTGTAACCCAAATAAAATTTAAAAAAGTGGCACCTAACAGTTAGGTTCACCTTATTACTTGATTGTCTTACATAAGTTAATAAAGGGAACCCATATTTGGCATAACCTACTCAGTTGGATGATTGAGGTCTTGAAAAATGTCGCTTTGGAAGGAATATAACATGTAACATTTTAATGGGGATTTAATCTCACCATATTATCTCATTTTATTACCTTTATATGTATGCATGATTCTAATTATTTAGTTTAGAATCATATTTCTTCACCAAAATCAATATGTTTAAACCATATTGATGTGGAAATATTTACCCAACTGATATCTTATATTACTAACCCAAACTAAATGAAATATATATTCAAAAATATCTAAATGCATCTCCGGAATAAGGTAAATGAAACCCTTCTTTGTAAAGGCTCAAAATCATATGAAATTAATTATCGCTATATGAGTATGCTTGGAGTGACATATAACAAACCACCACTTTTCTAGATAATGTACAATCCAATATCAAGGTACAGGGAAACTAAATCAATTATCATCTCTAAAATTTAACTCTTTAGATACATGTATGCCAATTTATAGAAGAAATTTGTCAATTTAAACTATAGAATACATATATTAATAATATAATAATTATATTTATGAATAAGATAGGGAATAAACTAAACAAATGAATAATTCACATATTTAAATATGAGATAAAAAATTTATAAAAAAAATGTAAATAAAGAAAACATAAACACTATATAATTCAGTCATGTACTATGAACATTACATAATTATATAAATATAAACACTTTATATTTATATATAATATGAACTCCTCCATATTTTCCTTTATATAGAATTTAACTTAAATATATGATATTTGAGACAAAGACTTTATATATATGATCTATTAATATATTATATGAAAATTTATAATATCATATATTTAATATTAGTTAAACCTTGATCATATCAATTATAAAAAATCCTTCTGATATGGTTTAAATAATTTCTCCAGATAGGGTATTTGAATTTAAAAAATTCATATTAAATAATTATGATAAATTCATAAAATTTTAAATATAAACTATTTTATATTTTAGACTTATTTTTTAATTTATAAAAAATATATAAATTACACTTATAAATTCCATATAAGAATTTTATATCCAAATAATAATTCATGGCATATAACTTGAAAATTTTATTTTAATATTAAAAATTAAAATTATATAATATTTAGTTATTAAATTTTACAAAAACACTTAATAATTAACTATAAATTTTTCATAATTAATTAATTTATAAAAAAAATTGTATTGTAAATAAATATCAAATATTATCCTTTTCTATAATTTATAATAATTTTATAAATTATAGAATTCAATTCATAATTGAAAAATAAAAAATTAATTTTTTTCATGCATATCATTTTTGATGAAATCCTTATATCACAATCCACAGAATAACCTCATCACCTATCATATTTTATAATAGATAATATATAATTGTGACATCACTTTGTTATTAGAGGAGTTATATTCTATGTCTGACATTGATATCATTTTGATGATATTTTACTTTATTTTCATACATGGATTGGTTCCATCACTGAATATGATCCCTCATATCATATGATAAAATATAATGTAAAAATGAAGGAACTCACTATGTTACCACCTATGATATCTCATTTCATAAAGTCATCCACAATTCATTAACCATATTTTTTTTGTGATATCTTCAAATATAAAAATACGATATACATTTTTCTTTAATTGAAACATGAATTCAATAATTCATTGACAATGGGACAAATTTGATACCATTGATAGGTTTATTAGGAATGATTAACACTTTTTTAAAAATTGGGGGCCAAAGCCTCTTTTTATTATGAAATCAAAGACCACTATTTATCTGGGTAGAGGGAGACCAAATACATAGCTCATAGTCCTATGGAAAAGTGTCCCATGAACATATCCCAAAGTCTACAGGGCTTGAAATCCCTAATTCTAGGTCTGAAAGCCCATTTTCCTGGCCTGAAGGCTCCTTTGATGAATAATAATGGTATAGTACCTAGGCTGCTAAAGTACCTACTAAAGTATTTCCATCGCTAAAATACATGCTATAGTACCCACCATCACTAATATAGTTCTTCCAATACTACAGTACTACTATAGTTCCCTACTATAGTACTGATACAATACTTGGGAAATTTCCCCTACTAGGTTTTGAACCTGGTTCTTTTGGATTCAGGATTATGGGGTTTACTACTCAGGAACCACCCCAACTACATTAGAATTGTTTAAAACTTATTCAATGGAGAATAATCAATATGAAAACCCACCCCCAAGATCTACTATGTATTGAAACAGAAACCATGTATAACTAAAATGAAGAACTCATGCATACATTTCCCCAATGAGCATAAGCTATTTCCTTCATCACAGTGGTTTGATGATGATACCTTAGTGGAGTCCAATAGAATCTCCCTCCATGGTGTATCCATGGGTTGAAAGTATCACCCATTGTAAGGGTGGTATTCTACTAAATAACCATGTCATACTAGTTTTTAATAAAGTAATTGGTAAATAAGAGAGAGATTCTAGGAAGGGAGATAATTAGATAGAGATTTCTTAAGGATCACACACACATCTCAAAAGGTATTTCCTCCTTATATAGGATCTAAGGACACTCATTGAGTCCCATTTATTTACTTATATGTTATAATTTATACAATTTAATTCCTTCAGTTACAAATGTTTTTCAACCCATGGTTGATTCAACTCATAAGTGTTTCATTAAATAAAACAACTATAATCAATGATAGATTATGCATGGAATATTCATGTATATTAATGTTTAAAAACTGATTTATAATAAATTATAGGGTGTTAGAGTAAATCATATTATAATTTTCAACTCATATCACCATCATAAAATATATATTTATTATACAATATGATAAACTTAAGGTAGTGGTATAAAATCACCATTTCATGACTAATGATATATCAAATATTAAGAAACTATATAGCCTAAAACATAATTTGCATCATTAATTTAGGTAATATATCCTTAAAAACATTTTCAGTAAGAAAATATCATTTTAAATCAAAAGGCACTAATATAGACAAGAAGAAAACCCATAATTGATAATCAAATAACTCTAGTGTCATAAGATGAGCCCCATTTTGTTACTAAATCTTTTTAAAAAGAATAGTAGATAAATTTTATGAATTAGAAGATATATTATATTGAAAATAATTATACTTGGGACCATATTCTAAGACCAAAAGGAAAGTTCATCATTGTAACCATGTGGGTTTTCAAAATCAATGTCATTTTCAAATTTGATATCATAAGAAACAAATCCATATTTGTGTTCAAAGGATACTCTCAAGTTAAATGAGTCAAATTTGAAGAAATGTTTTCACCTAATATAATACTTGAGGCTATTTTAATGTTATTTTCTATATCAGTACATGAAAAATACACATTTTTTAAATGGATATGGAATCTAGATTCTTAAATAGAGATATTATGGGAGAAGTATTTATTTAATAATTTAAAGGACTCATCCTTGACATTGATGGAATACATGTTTGTTGGTTAAAAAAAGATATATATGGGTTAAAATATTCCACCTGATCCTGGTATTTTTAGATAGATAGTTTCTTCAAAGAAATGAACTTCATCAAAGGAAAACTTGAAAACAACCTACATGTGAAGGATATGATCACAAGTAATCTCATTATTATTTAATATGTTAATGGCATAATTTTTTAAGGTGAAATGGAGTATAATTGTGACAAATTATCAAATAAAATGAAGATATATTTTGAAATTTCTATGATTAGAGAGATGTTATTTGTTTCTAAGATTATAGTTTGTGCAGAAATATAAATTTATTTTCTTATCTCAAGAAAAATATATCAAGGAATTATTGAAGAAACATAGAATAAAATATTGTAAATAGGTTTCCACACCCAAGAATGTTTGTATGAAGCTGTGCAAAGATTATAAAAAACATAGTGTGAATAAAAATGAATTCAGATAGATAATTGGATTCGTTCTATATATCATAAAATATAGAAATAACATTATCTATCCAATGTCATTGTGTGCAAGATTTCAAATCGATCCAAAAGAATCACACATAAAGGGTTACATGAGAATACTCAGATACATAAAAGGGACTATGAGTCATGACCTACTACATCAATGTGGTTAGGATCTTAATTTTTTTAGCTACATATATGTTTATTGGATGGAAATATTGATGTTATAAATTTAACATTTGGTGGTACATTCTTTTTATGAAATAACTGTTACAACGCATCCATCCCGATTCGTCTCTTCAATTGCCTAACTGGTCACTACATACCTCAAGCGCACCTACCCAAATTCTAGAGGCCGTTGAATTGTAGTAATGGTGTATTTTTATTCCTGGGTGGATATAAAACATGATACAAATAATATTAAATATCAATAGAAGAAATAATAACAATACTCATCATAATATATGTAGTTTAAAGTCAAATGTCACAGTAACAATACAAAAAAGATAAACACCATAACCCATGCTATAGAAATATAAACAATTATACAAGTTCTAAAAGTACTAAAAAAATAAACCTAACCCCCATGGTAAGGTCATATACAATAGGTACCAAAATAAACTAAAAGTTAACAAAAATTAGAGATATCAACAAATTTGATCCCGAGTTCTAGATTAGTCCTATATGACAACTCTGACTCAACTACCCTATTCAAATATTATGTATAATCCCATTCTCCTTAACAATAGGGAATGAGTAAAAATCAATAGAACACCACCAATAGTGTCCCTAAATATATTCACTCTACTTCAGTAAGTTCCAGCATTAAGTTTAAACATGTAACATAACCATATAAAGTGTCAGTATAGAGTCTACCCATAACACCATTTCAAGAAGCTCAAGAACCCCAATTGGAAACATACCCATCAAATTCTCTTAGTTTTAATGACAACCAACCCAATAATTTCACTATCGACAGTTGACATGACACCAAACTCATCCCATATATCCATATCATTTCAACATACACATCCATGGTTGACATGATTTCCCAACCCATTCCACATATTCCATCCCATATTATCAATAACTTCCATGGTTGGAATGATCTGCCAAACCATTCAACAAAACTCCTACATTATTGGTTATAATGATCACCTAAACCATCACACATAATCTGTTTCATCAGATCCCACATGATTTTTGATAGAATGAATTCCAATCCCACCTTCCATCAAATTTCCCAACATGGTTGGCATGATCACCGAACCTATAACCACATAATAATTTCATAAAACCAACATTACTATGGTTTTCATGATCATAAAAACCATATCACATAACCCACACATAATTAAATAATAAACAAGAATAAGGCACAATTCAGAATTCAAAATTTTAATGGTAAACTATAAACATTCCAAAACTCACATACAAATTAAAAGGGTTGGCATTTTACCCATATTTGCTTTGATCTTAATCATTATGTTGGTCACACTAACATACCCAACCCTTTTCCCTATCATCAATTTTATTTCTAAGGCAATCATTGAGCTAACCTCACCAAGTCATACTCCACATCTAAGGGAATCCTTACAGGACACTCAACCTTGATATACTAGGTCACATCCCAATCTAGGAACTCCTATGGGTTTTCACCAAAATCTATCAGAAATAATTATTTTAGAAACACCTCCCTCAAAAACTATGGTTTAGAAATAACATTTAATAATTTAGCATCTTGGGTTTGGGCATTATTTTTGAAATTTTCAAATAATAAAATATATCATTGAAATTTAATTATAGGTCAAGCGCTCAAGGCTAGCATGAATACACATTACATGCGATGAGTAAAGAACATAGACCATATAAAAATGATATGAACCACTTACCACATGATCATACGATATTTATAGATAAATATATCTATATTATTTGGTTCCAAATATAAAAAATCAAGGCATTAGAGAAAAAACCTAAAATTAAGCATAAGCGATGATAACTAGCATAAAATGATGAATAATAAAGAAAACAAAGGATGAGCATGAGAGGAGTGATAGAATCACCATCGATGATCCAATGGAATAAAAAATACATGAATCCAACGAGGGATGAGGGGATCTCACTTGAATGAGAGGGTTATAAGGATAGGGGATATAGATGTGTCTACTTAGACAAATGAAGAAAACCTCATTTCATATGTTTTTAAAGTATAAAATTTTAAATTTAATTAATTATTTAATAAAAAATTACTAGAACACGCATTGCAGAATGACCCCTTTGGTCATGGTGTAATGATATACTCTAGGGCAGGACTAAGAAACATGATCCCCAGGCCTCCATGGAGAATCAACCCCTTATGGTGCAACACTCCTTTACTAGTATATATTCATGGAACTACCACCACCCTCATAGTGTAGTGCCTCCACCTTAAATAGGAATCCATAGTTTAGCATGTTGGTTGTAGTGTGAAATTATACCTATAAATGGATTTAATATTACATGGCCCTCGAGATACTTCTACAAAACCCCATTCATGCTGCAATCCTTTATACCATACATAACACACTCCCTACAACAATGTTTAATCTTACACACCAAAAAATTTATTCCTACACAATAACTTATCACACTACAATGAACTATGATATGGTGTAATGTACCTCTAATTTAACCTCATCATGGAATAACCTTCATGTTCCATAGAGTGATAAGTCACCTATAATAGACCTTCAACCCAAACTAGGTCCAACTCTTGAAAACAACCCTTGGGTCCCCTACAAACACCTCCAACAACCCAAAAAAATGAAATACATGAGGATTGGTAAAAATTAAAATTAATTCATACCTTATATGGATGTGGGGTCTTACAACATCCCACCATAGGGAATATCATCCCTGAGATGCTTCATTGAATATTACTAAGCCTCTTTAGTGAAAAACTTTGTCCAATGCACCGGAATATCAGACTCTCACTCCCATATCATCCCTTGAATCCATATGTGCCACCACTACACCCACACTAGAGGGACTATCTTCTTGTGAATAATCTTATCTCTCTCATCCATAATATGAACCATCCATTACTCAAATTATGTATCCATATTCAGATCGATATACTCAATGTCGATCATATGATATAGATCAGGGTGGTATGTCTTAAGATATGATATATATAATATATCATGAATATCACTATAATACCAAATAACTAATAACTAGTATGACACTCTATAAATTCACTCCACAATATGAAAGGTCATGATGAACCTAGGTATTAATTTCCCATGCCTCTAAATCTTCTTGTGTCCCAATCGAGGAAAAACTTGTAGAAATAACTAGTCTCCCACCTCAAAATTTAGAGGAAGATACAAAATGTCAGAATAAAATCACTCCGTACTCCTAGAACATTTTAATTTCTCCATTATTGTCTCTAAATGATTCAATGTCTCTTATAAAAGGCCTAATATGATAATGATATACTCTAATGAATCTAACCAATATAGAGGCGATCGACACAACCTTCCATATAAGGCCTTAAATTTTACCATGTGAATAGACACATATTAATTTTTTTTATAGGAAAACATGTAAATTGAAATATAGATCTCCTATGAATCTTAATGTTCAAGTATTTATGATTAGAGTACATCCTCTAACACCTGGTATATAGTCATAGATTTCATATCTATCTGATCATGGTAGGTAGTACTTAGATGCACCTATGTATATGAAACAATTATAATCCTCAGTATAATAATGAGGTAAAATGATAATCTCAATATAAAATTAAACTCTTGGGAACCTAAAGTAAATGAACCACTTTATGAACATATAATCTGTCCAACACTTCGACAGAGTAGGTTTGCTAGATAGGTATGAAATGCATAATAGTTTTCAACTAGTCGATGATAACCCAAATTGTGTCACTACCATAGGAATCCCTTAGTAAATGAATTATGAATTCTATGATCACATTATCCAACTTATACTTGTGAATGGGTAGTGGCTGGAGATGACCTATGAATTACTTCTATCTAGTCTTCACCATATGACATGCAATACACTATGAGATAAAAACTGCTATATTCCTCTTCATCCCAACACACTAGTATTTCTTATGAATATCATGGTATATATTGGTAAGTACAAGGTGAACATCCCATATTGAAATGTGTGAACACTGTATCACCCCCTTGCACATGCTCACAAGGACTACCACATGACTCATGATATAAAAGTTCTCATCAAAATCTTGGAATCAATATGGAAGAGACTCTATTACATATATTGTATCCATCATCACTATGTAATTTTAATATGATAGATAAATCTAATTTATTATTATAATGAGTGATGATGTGATAAAAAATATGTAAGTGTTGATCATACTTAATACACATGAATATCAACATGTATCTTTGTGAAGATTCTCATCATCTTCCACAAACCTTTATCCTCCTACACCACTAGTGCCTATGTCTTCCTACTCAGAGAATCAACCATCACATTCCCCCTAATAGGGGTATATTCTTTTTCAAAGTCATAGGATTGATGGTACGCAATCCACCTTTTATACCAAAGGTTAAGGATATGATATAAAAACACACATGTAAGGGTCTTTTGGTCTATATACATGATGAACCTCTTACCAAAAAAGTAGTGACATCAAAACCTCAATGCATGCACCATCATGACCAACTCCAAATCATGAGTTAGATAATTATACTCATGTGGAATCAACTTATAGAACCATAAGAAAAAACATTCCCCCTATGTATTAGAACTACTCCAGGATCAATTTTTGAGTCATCTCATTATAGAGTATATTCCTTACCAGGAATAGGTATGTTCAAGATCAATACAGATATCATCCTCTCTTTCAGCTCTTGGAAGTATCCCTCGAAATAATCAGACTATACAAACTTTTCTACCTTCTTGGTTAGTGATTTCATTGGTGCTACTAGTAGATATAAGTCCTAGATAAAACACCAACAATAACCTACCAATATCAAGAAACTGTAGATATTGAATAATTATTAGGTTTCTCCTGATAAAACACAATCTCAACCATCTTAAGGTCCACTAATATACTTAATTTGTATACCAGATATACTAAGAATAAAACCTTTCTAATCTAGAAAAGACACTTTTAGAGCAATGTATAAATTTGATTCTCCATTATGGGCTCAGAAAAATCCCTAAATAATGATCGTGATCCTCTCACAACTTGGATTATAACATAATATCATCTAAGAATATGGCTCAAAAAGAATAAAAATATAGATGAAATACGTTGTTCATCAGGACTATAATGATTTTTGGTGTTCATCAATCTGAACAACATCACAAGATACTCATATAGGCGATATATTCTCTTAAAATAAGTATGGGGAATATCAAAATGCCTTTCCCTAAATTGTAGATTTACTGAACTCAAATAAATCTCAAACAACCACTTAGATCCCCTTATTTAATTTGATATGTAATAAAAATAAGAAAGAGGATATCGGTTCTTAATTGTTACCTAGTTCAGCCTGGGGTAATGCACAAATAAACTCAATGATCCATTTAACTTTTTGGTAAACAATATAGGAAAACCCCAATGAGTTGTCCTAGGGTGAATAAATTCCTCTACCTCCACACTATATAGTTGAGTCTTCATCCTCCAATGCTCTACTCAAGCCATTATGTATGGTGGAATGAATATGGGATTTATACCTAAAATAATATCAATTGTAAACTCGACCACTCTCTTGGGTGAAAGATCAATGAAATACATAAAAAATATATCCTATAACTGATTGATAATAAAATGAAAAATCTTTTGGAATGTCTCCTCATCTCCTAAAATAATATAGGAAAACTGGGCTAAGACCATCCCTAGTTTCCAATGGTTAGGCCCTAAATAACCTTCCCACAAATCCCACTCTCCAAATAGGATAGAAACATTATCATCAATTGACATGAATGATTTGTAACATCCCCAAATGATAAAGGGTTAAATGACTAAATGATATGACTCATGTCAATAAGGTGCACCTTCCTTTTCGAGAGCCTATCTGATTAGAACTCCACAGTTAAGCATGGTTGGCCCGGAGTAGTGATCATGATGGGTGACCTTCTGGGAAGTATCCTAGGGTGTGTGTGAGTGAGGACAAAGCACACTAAAAAGGACATGTGTTGGCCTGTGGGGACTATCATTAGTCAGATGACCCGTTCGGGCATGTGGGTGGACCCTAGGGTGGGCCCCACGTGTCTGTGGGGCAACTGGTGGTACTTGGTAGGCCAGGACCCGACGACCATGTTAAGGCGGGGTGTCTGTGCTGTCACGTGGGACCTGGTTGTCACATGATTCCCATCGATGATTGTAATTGATGCGTGATCAATACAAGGTTAACCAGTCTATCCTAAAGATCACATAAAAGATAGGAATCTATAACACATTGAGATCCTAATGGATCCTACAACCACATGTCACAATAGTGTATACAAAACATCTCAAGATACCCATATCAATATAAATCACCCCATATATCAATGATTCAAGCATATTTGAAAGAGTGTGATGCACCTGTATCCAACATGGATGAATCTAGTGTATATTCCACTAAGATCGCACCTCAAACTTTCGGTGTATTAATTTCATGATCAATAAGAGTTGGATTAATGAAAAATATCTGGACGGAGCCTCAAACTTGTACTCTTGTATCTGGATTCCCCTAAGGGGTACTACCCTTTTAGAGGTATTTTACCTACCCCTAGGTAACACTTCCACCTCCATGGCTTGAATGACTAGAGGAACCCCAACATCCACTCTATAGTGGTACTCCAAGTCCTTCTACAAATCCCTATACCTGAAAAAAGCCTCCGCTACTAGCTGATTGCACAAAACTTCAATAAAACTATTACAGGATTCCCATCTTCCCATATGATATTCAAAACTTCATAGGCTATCAATGAAACTGTGACCACACATTACCAATACTACCACATTGGTAGCACTCTACTAAATCCCCTCCTCAAGGTGAAAAATGAACCATTGATTTAGATACTATGTCCATCACTACCCTGGTGTAAACCATTAAACATGTGCTTCCTACAGATAGAATACCCCCTAAAAATCCAAATAGAATAATCAAACTACCAATATCCCCTACCATAAATCTGGTTCCTCATAGATATAAGGGCTTGATTCACCACCTTAAAAAATTAAGTTATGTAAAAAAACATTCACCCAAACCTGAATCAAATATGTCACCCTATCTACAAAGAACCTCACTCTGGATTTCTCATACCTATATAATGATATATAAAAACACAAAATATCATTTAAATAGGTTGTTTAATCCACAAAAAACATCTCCCATTGGGTGATATGTATAAACTCCCAAAGTATATCTATCCTCAAAATCTCTAAAAATAAATTCTCATAAAATTGAACATGAAAATAATTTTAATATAAACCAAAATTCCAGTCTAGATACATCAATACATCACACCCAAACTTAGATATCCCTAAAATATATAGGTTTATAGCTTTAACCACCTCTTAGGGGGTGTATCAAGATTTTCAAATATGGTTTACATCAAATAAAACCGAAGCCGGTAGCCTAGAGGGAACCCTCACCTATAAATAAGGTGGATGATGCATTTGGAACTCTAAAATAAGATTAAAAATATATTTTATAGTACATGGGGCCTTTCTATCCATAGAGTACATATCCCATAATAGATACTCTTGGAGTCACTCATCTATCATCGAAACATGTGATATAGGGATATCTAGATCAATTACCATTAGGGAATGCTCTTACCCCATCATGGAACTCCATTGGAGTATTTTGTGATGTAATGTCACTATATTTACAATATATGTCTCAAAAAACATTAATCATAGTTCTTGAAATCACAATTTAAGAAAAAAACTACCGTGGATTCTCACAACTCTATATACATTTCACACAACAAAATATCTCACAATGCATGTAATATCTCTAGCCTCATCTACCAAAAATCATGATAAAAAAATAAGTTATATATAATAAATTAATATGTAATATTAATAAAACACATACAATAAATCCATACAAGTAATTAGTTAGATAAGATTCCACCATCAATGTTATATATGAAAACATTATATAAGTTACTGCAGATGCTTTAGATGGTAAAGCATATGATTTCCTATGAATCCTATGTCATTGACATGATTCAAGACCAAACACCCTATTTCCACATTGATTTAAGAGAAAAATACCATGCACTATAAATAACAAAAAAAATTTTAAAATAAAAAAACTATAGATCTATAAAACCAAGAATATAATATCATTCCTAGTAACTTGGATTTTCCGGATGCATGACTTAGTTAATCCCAAGAATAGGGTCTATATTAGGTTTTAACCATTTCTTATCTTCTATCTACCATATAAAAAATATTAATACAAAAGAAAATAAAAATTTCTTTGAAACCACTTTATAACATCCCTAGACTGATTCACCTATCTCGTGACTGAACCAGGTTTCCACATACCTTAAGCATGTTTCCCTGAACATTAGAGACATCTAAATAGTGGAAAGGGAATATGTGAAATCATGGAGGAAATATACCCTAGGGTACACATAACCATAAATATAAGTGGAATAAATAATAACAATGGTCATCATAATATAAGTAGTGTAAATACAAACATCAAAACAATAAGTCAACAAAGGTAAACACTATAACCCTTGATATAAAAATATGAAAATTTTTGAATTTCATACAATTCATACCAACACAAAAAAGAAATTCCATGGGTATATCATATATAGAAACATTAAAATTAAATTAAATGTGAAGAAAAAATGAAGATTATCAAAAAACTAGTCTCAAGTGCTAGCCTAGTACCATCTCTCAACTCTAAGTCAACTACAAAACTCAACCATCAAGAATAGGCCTCTAGAACTTATCTACACCAATAAACATGGAGTTTTCTTGAGTATCCATGGTTACTAGATAGGTTTTAAGTATAACTCAGTAGGCCACCACTAATGGTGTCCCTAAACATATATATCCTATAAAGGATCATCTTGGCATGACATGATACATAAATTAAAAATCAAAATAAAATAAACCATATTTGATTCTAGGGTTCCACAATGAAACATAGGACAAACCAGACCTACTTCGGCCAGTTCCAGTATCGATTATGAACATGTAACTTAACCCAAAAAAGGGTTAGCATGGGTTATTCTCATAGTAAAATCTCACGAAGATAAATAATCCTATTTGGAAACTATCCATCACATTCCATAATAATATTCTTTTAGTTGGCATGAAACCCAATCTAAGACTTACCGTTGATAGTTTTAATTCCACCCAACTCAACCCATTCACATAAACATGGTTGGAATTTCAACCCAACTCATATAAAAATCCCTCCATGGTTGTCATGGAACCAAACCTAAACCATATATCATCCAACATGCATATCCATGTTTGGAATAATTTTCTAACCCATTCCACATATTACATCCCACATTATTTAGAAATAACATGGTTTGAATTATCACATAACCCATTCCACAATACTTAAATATTATTAGTTGGAATTCTCACCCAACCCATCACACTCAACTCATTTCATCACATATTACATGTATGTGGTTGGAATGAAAGACCAACCCACATTCCCATCACATTCCCAACATATTTGGCATGATTACCCAACTCATAATCACATAATAATTCCATAACACCCAAATTACCATGGTTGTATTTCTCACACAAACCATATCACATAACCCACAAATAATCCAAGCCTAAATAAGTATATGGAATAATCCTGATTTCAAAATTCAAATGATAAAATCTAAACATACCAAAACTAACATGAAAATTACAAGGGTTCCCAAGGGTTGGAATTCCACTCAAAAATTGGTTTAATCTTGAACATTAGTTTAGTTAAACTTGCATACCCAACACTTCCCCAATTACCATATTTATTTATAAGTCTACCACAAATCTAACCTCACAAAGTCACACTCCTCCTTCTAAGAGAATCATCATAGGACACTCACCCTAGGTCTACTAGGTCACATCCTATTATAGAAAACCCCTATAAGTAGTAACCAATATTTATCAAAAATAATGAGTTTAAGAATGTGTACCTTGATGGACAAGGTTTATTCATAACATTTGGAAATAGAACACCTATAAAGTGAGCATGATTTTCATAGTGCCAAAAAAATAAATGATATCATTGAAATTTAATTATAGGTTATGTACTCAATGTTAGTGTGAATGAATATCACATGTGATGAGGAATGAACATAGAACTTTGAGAAATTATTGGAATCACATACATTATGATTATAGGATATTTTTGTCAAATATATCAGGATTATTATATTCTAAATTATTGAATTCAATAAATTATACAAAACAAATGAAATTAAGAATAACTGAAAATAATTGTTATAGAAGGATGGAAAATTAATAAACAAAAGAAAGATCGTGAGAGGATTTATAGACTCACCTAAAATGATCCAATAGACTGAAGTAAATAAAAAATAGATAAGGTACGAGTTCTATATCACTTGAGGGGATATGAATAAGAAGAGGGTTGATAGATATCTATTCTAATACAAATGTGGAAAACACTATTTCATATATATTTTTTAAAATGAAACCATTTAATTAAATTAATAAAAAAATAAAAAAATATCCACAATATTCTTTGCAGTATAACCCCTATGATTATGGTGTAAAAACTTTCTACAATGTAAAACCATGAAACCTGATCCATTGGCCTACATAGTGTATTCACCCCCTCACGACACCATCCACCACCCTTGTAGTGTAATAGCTCCTCCTTGAGAAGAAATTCATGACCCAAGACATGGGTTACAACATGAATGGACTCCTATAGAAGAATTTAATCTTATACACCCCTCAAGATATTCCGATGCAACCCCATTCATGCCATAATCCACTATACTAAAACATGAACCTCACCCCATAACAAGTTTTATTTTTAAATGACCCAAAATTTATTCTCATTAATCCCCTCATAATATTTGACTACCCTAAGATATTTCTTGATGGACCTATTCTTAGACCTCAGAATGGAACAACCCTTAAGTACCATGGTGTAAATAGCCACCTATAGTTTACATTCAGTTTGAACCTCGACCTACTCCCCCAAAATGGCCCCGATCCCCCATCAACAACTATAATAACACATGATCACTAAAATCCATGATTTTAGGAAAAAATTAAAATTAATTCACACCTCATATGAATGCGAGGTGTTCCAGTTGTGTTAGTTGTCATTGAAAGAATCAAATTTCTCTTACTTTTTCCACTATAGAGTCTGA
This sequence comes from Viscum album, assembly GCA_963277665.1. NCBI lineage: Eukaryota > Viridiplantae > Streptophyta > Magnoliopsida > Santalales > Viscaceae > Viscum > Viscum album. The sequence continues at coordinate 1,461,565,544 of OY728121.1, forward strand.
GTATGTGGCCACTAAATAAAAAATTATAAAAATGATATGGACAAGGAATAAGGTATAATATTTGATGTTCAAGGTTAAAATACCATTGAGAATTGGATATAATAATCAAATTTCTATAAATAATCAATTAACCTAGTACAATACTCATAATCAAAACATATTGATATCAAATATCATTTCACTAAGGTGTAAGTATTAATTGGAGATGTGAGGTTGGAATATATATACACATAGTTCTGTGGATTCTATTTTCAAAGGTGAAGATAGATACATAACTCATGTGAAACTTTGTTTAAGGAATCCAAATATAAGTATTGTTCAAAGTGGGAGAAATTGTTGAGTTGATTAAAGGAGAGAGTATAATATTCATAAGAGATGAATTTATTATCATAAATGGGTGTAATTATAAAAAAATTACTTTTATATCATAGTGTGGTGTCATGATATTTCTCATAAATAAAAGGATTTGAATTTATGTGAGTTATTAAAGTTGAAAATAAATAAAAAGGTAATATTATAAAACATATGAAATTATTAAAATATAGTTTAATTTTTTAGGAAAATTAATTGATAATCATTGGGAAGTGTATAAGAATGTATTTTAGTTGAATTGATATGGTTAAAGTTTTTTGAGATGATTTGGGAAGGCTAAAAAAGTTTAAAGTTGCCGAGATACCAAGATTTGGAATTATATACAACTCTATGTGTGTAATGTGGTTTTTATACTATCTAAATATGATTAAACATTTATTTTTTAAGCTCAAATAATTTTAAAATCTATTCTATATATGAATTACTCCAATGATAAACTAATTATATTAGGGTATATATAAGTTTTTTCTTCTTACATAAGAATAACCTTCAAGTTCCATGGCCTTTTATGAGCAATCTAGAGAATAAATATAAGTAAATCAATGGTTCTAAGTGATACATAAGATTATTTTGATCTCAAATATGAGTAATTTGGAGTTTTGAAAGTGTAATTTCAAGGTTAAAAAGGCTATGCATGAATAAATTAAGCTTATTTATGGGATTTTAGAAGCTACCTAACATTAGAAAATGATATATAAATATTATTTATTTGGAAGATATGGGTTTTCAAATGAGTAAAGAAGCTAGTTTTATGAGATAATTAAATTTAATATTAAATAATATTTGATGATGTATTTTTAATAATATTCATGAAATTTTAAAATAGAAATTTGTTTACTTATTTTGAGAAATCTACCACATTATTCTTGAATTATTTTTGACAAGTAGAAAATGAGGAATCATGAAGATTGAAGATCAATGAAATTTATGGAGTATTCAAATTCAAACATGAAATCTTATAAAATTATTCTTTATAAGTATTTATGATGATGAGTTTAAGAAGAATATGTGATAATTATTGAGAAAAACACAACGTGTTTATAGTTCTATAAAATATCTTTGGATATCAAAGTGTTTTTGAAGAAAAATATCATTATTAAAGACCAGTGATCTAGTTATACATTTTTTAATAATCTAAACCTTTAATTTTTTGAAGAATAATGAGATTATATTCATGAAGTATATACTGAATTCTCGAATAAGATACTTCTAAATATGCTGAAGCATCTTAGAGTTTACTATTTTTTTCATTTCATTTTGAAACTAGTTTCAAAAAGATAGATCTTATTTAAATTAATTAGTCAGAAGACATTACTATTGATAAATAGATTTTAGTTTAAGGATGGTACATTACCAATATGTATTCAACTTATAAATTTAATGGATAACCTGTGTATCACATTTCACCAAACAAACATGGATTTAGAAACCCACATTAAGGTAAAATCATATAAAAATTTCAAGAACTATTAATTTATGTTTTTTTTACATACTAGTGAGGATGGATATTAATATTGATAAGATCTTTAACATAACAAGTCACAAAGGTTAACATCTGAAGTAATAAATTAGAAAAGAGGGTATCACGAAATCAAACTCCCTTCATAGTGTTACTTAATAGATCAATTGGGAATCTCACATAGCTATCAGATGCTCAAATTACAACTAAAAACCCACTGAGAAAACCTGAATTCAACCAAACCATTGAGCCAATATAAAGATATCACTGAAAAAAAGACACCCAACTACACAATAAGATGATAATCAACAAATAAAAAGATAAATATAATTAATAATACAAATAATTAATAAAAATATATTTTCAATGTCAAATGTGGTTTTAAAAATCCATCTTAAAAAATATATAAAAAATAATTTAAATTATTCTAAAATTTTATAAAATAAAATAATATTTAATTTAATAAATAACTTACTATTCACATGAAAACTATATAAACATTATATTGACATGAAGAATATATTTTTTTATTAAAATATTGAGTCATAATATCTTCATTAATATATATTTCTTATCCTAAAAAAATGAATAATAATAACCCATAAAATTAATTCACACATTCTATGATATTATATGATAAGGTGAAAAAAATAGTAAAATAATGAAATATGGATAACAAACACAATGAAGTTAGAAATAATATTTCTCAACAAATAATCAATATCATGTATAAATAAATGTATTCACCATTTATCCTTGAGTTTTATTCAATATTGATAAAAAAATCTTCCAATTTTACTAAATTATGACCTTTATGTATCTATGAAAATTATAATAATTGTTAAGTTTTGAAGCATAAAAGAAAGTTTTAGATACAACAATCAACTTTATCCTCAACCAAATAAAATTTTAATTATGAATTTTGTATGAAACTTGAATATTCACTTTATTATGTGAGGAATTTCTATAAAATGATTACAAGTAAATATAAATCAGTACCATTATAAACAAAATAAAAAATTAATATACATCCAATTTTTATTGAAATTTAGTTAAAATTTTGAATGTTACATAGTGCCAACAATTGGTTGATCCAGTGACTCATTATACAAATTTTGGGAAACCAAATTTTCATAAAGTGGTGATTATATAATCTGATATAAATAATCATTGATTAAAGATGATAATTTATCCTTACCAATGAGATAATAAATTAAACCATGATGTCTACGAAGTTTCTTATAATAGAATTGCATTATGAATCCAAAAATACCATAATATTATTAATTAAGATAAATTTTATCTAGTATTGTTTGAAACTTGGAATGCATATCCGTAACAATTCTTAACTTGGATACCTAAAAAGTACTTGAACTAGGTAGTCACAATACCTCAAGTGTAGCTCATGATTGCTTGAGGATGGCATAAATTCTAATAGATTATGAAAATAAGCTAAGAGTTGGATTTTTTTTTATTTGAAACTAAACCATTACACCTAATAATTACATTTTAAATTCATTTTTTATTTTGTAGGACAAGGAAAAGTGAATATATATATAATTTTCCCCCAATTCGGGTACCTATATTATAGGTATACTTTTTTTTCCATGAATAGTTATATAAATATATAAAACTATATAAAAATGTTACACTAAACTCTTTTAATTAAAAAACAACCATATAGGATTTCAACTATACATAGTAGACCATAACTAACATATAAATTACCCAAGTATTATCAGGGCTAGAACCACCAATTAGAAAGTACCCATTATAACTTCAAACATGAAACATAGATTAGAACTTATAAAAATAGACTAACCCATGAAAATATTTATCAGAACTAATAAAACAAAACACCACATCCATTACATTGAAATGTATCACACTAAAAATATAAAAAAAACATCTAGAATAGAACAAGTAATAAAAACAAATTACAAAAGGAAATAGAACAATAGATTATGTTGTTTATACTTAGTCCCACTCCATGTGAGAACACTATTGCATTATTTATACTAAATAAAAGATGAATAATATAATAATACTACTTAAAATTATATTTACAATTAAACCTAACCCTTATATTTATTATTGGGACTATCTGGTGAAAATGGTGCGACTACTATTTGAAATTCATAAAGAACCCATTATTAAACATAAACCTTTGGTTTCTAGTAGGTTTAACTACGTCAACCACCATCTCCGGATGAATAATTAAAAAATTTATTTTATATCCCTCTAATAGTTTTGAAATAAACTTTCGAAACCTCTAATTACTCTAACACATTAATAGAGTTAATCTTATGAATTTTCTACCTCTACACTCCCATTATCCAGACTGAGTCACTTTCCAATTGAATCTAGAATATTTCCTTCAGAACTATACCTGTCTCTGGTACTCTTAACACTGTCGTAAAACTCCATCTAAATATAAATCCAAAATTTTAAATTCTATCATTCTAGATTCAATGAAAAAAATTATAAAACGAGTGTTCACACTTCCTAACAATATATTTCTTGAAGAATGCTTTCAAGGATTCAAGGAAACAATTAAAACTTAGGTAAATTCTTGAACCCTCAATCCTCTACAACAACAATCATTGTATCCATTTCATATTTCATTCACCCAAGTCTCAAAGAGGTAAAAAGTTTCCTCTACCTTTCCCAGAATAATAACTAGGTAATCTTTTCAACCAAATTCTAACTCCCACCAATATTTTATGGAACCATCACTCTATCCACTAGTAGATTCTATATTAAATTATACTTTAAATAAATTTTCTTCATTTTTGAGTAAAACACTGAATTATATTTAGACAAATCAGGGTATAACTATCATAGAACAAAAACCCACTTTCTTAACTCCTTCTAGGTTCTTTAAAAAAGCACTTCATCCAGATCAATTCTTTTCTTGCTTCCATGATGACCACATACTATACTTTTATAGTTGAATGTGAAACTACCAGATATAGTATTAATATCAAACTTATGGGTTTCTATATAACAATGAACAAAAAAACCCACAGTTCTCTTCCATGAATCTATATATTCTCCATGTTTTACATAAAAATACCCCATAATGGATCATCTGGTAGGAAATATAGAAATAGTTCTTCTATATATTTAACATATTAGAGAATCCAATTCATGGATTCATAGTAATCTCTTCCTATATTATAAATATACCTAATGATAACTCCCATTTCATGATAAATTCCCAAACTCATATAAATCATCACATATATCAAACATATAATCATTGATGAAAATAGAACTTTCTCCATGTACATAGCCTCATATTTTGTTTTAGGTTCTTTATCTTCGAATAAAAGAATATTCCCAACCAATAGGGTGGTCATAATTTTATATATTATCATTATAAATATTTCAATTACCATATATATATATATATAATCCTTCTAGGATAAAACCAACAATTTTCTCTTCCTATCTGTCTTGATCGACATCCCCAAAATCTGATAGGCTTCACAAAGATCCTTCATCTCAATCCTTTTGGATAAATATGATTTTATCTTATAAATAAAATCCATATTTAAACTCACCAAGATAATATCATTCATTTATAAGAAAATTATTCAAACAGTTCCTTTATAAAACACCTTCTAGTAATTTTAATAGTTAACATTACTCTAGAAAATCACCTTCTTAGCTATAAAGGCATTTCACTCCCATTGAATTTTCTTTAAACTATAAAGGCTTTATTTTAGTTTGTGAACTAGGAATTTATTTCTCTAACAAATGAAACACTCTATATTATTTATAATGACATCTTACTATAGATCATTATGAAGGAAATATATTTTTTACATCTAAATATTAAAACTATAATCCTTCCAAATACACCAAAATTATAGCTATCCAGATAGTTTTATTCTTGAAAAACTAGGAAAATATTTCATAGAAATATATCCCTTCATTTTGTTGAAAACAATTTACAACTAACTTAGACTTGTAACATTAAATACCATAAATTCCTCCTAAAACTAATATTCCCATTTGATATGTAGTGATTTAATTCCTAATGGTAATTCTGTTATCTCCTAATTTTTGTTTCCTGAAAAAAACCATTTATTCTGTCATATTTAGAATCATTGAGATTTTTATCTTCTTATTGAAGTAATAGTTCTCCTCCATACATTAGAAACAAGTGGTGAAGATCGGTTTCAAATGTCTAAATTATTCATTTGATCCTAGTGGAACTCCATTTCTCAAAATTAGGTTATTATCTTTTTATAACCAGTACTTACAAAACATCACCATCTATAGCTTTGACCCAATCTCCCACATTTCTCAAGAATTCCAGTACATTAGCCTTATTGTATATATTATACTTCAGTACTTCCCAAACTTTTTGAAACTTCAAGTATTCCATACAAATCAACTTAGATTTTATCCATTGATCATTTTATATCAACTCCATATTCTACCAAGTATTTATCTTTATATAATATATTCTCATTAAAGAGAATATTACTTCTACTAATGAATTTATTTTTGTCATTTTTCCAAATATAAAACCCAATTTTTTCATCACCAAAACTTAAAAATAAACATACTTGGGACTTTTCTCTAATATTATCGTTATTCTTATTATCAATATGGAATTGAGAAAAATTTCTAAAAACTTTAAGGTCAGAATCATCGAATAGTTCTTTTAGACTATAAATAGTCAGGAATCTACTTTCCCATAGGTGTGAAAAGACTTTTTAATGATAAAAGTAGAAAAATTAATATCTTAAGCCTAAAAATATTTTAAGAAACTTATGTGTAACCACTTTATCTAATACTTTTAATTCAACCTTTTGTTAATCCATTCCACCACACTGTTTTTTTACAGTATCCTAGGTGCAGTCTTTTGAAACCTGATTCCTTTTCTCTAAAAAAACCTTTGTAGTTCCCTTCTACCATACTCACCTCTATTGTCTAACCTTAATCAATTAATTTTATTCTTTACACATTATCCACCATGTATCTACATCAAACAAACACTTTGAAAACTTTATATTTGTGCTTAAGGAAGTAAAAACATACCTTCTATGTTGAATCGTCGATGAAGCTAACATAATATAATGACTCCCCATGAGAAAGAGATAGATTATAACCTCAAACATCTATACGAATGAGCTCCAAAATATGATATTTAGGTTTATTATTTGTGACAAATAAAACCCTTATATTATTTCCTAGAATACATCTCTCATTTGTTCTAAAATCACTGTGACTAAGATTTAGTACCGCTTTAGCTACTAAGACTCATTTCTTCGTCCTAGTTAAGCTTCAAAGACTATAATCCCAAAACTTTGGAGTTTGAGACATTATTATTATGGAAATAATTTATCAATATGATATTCCCATTAGATATAACATTCCATATTTAACACCTCTTTTGACCACAATAGATCCTCGAGTGATATTATACGCCATTCCAAGAAAGGTTACACAAAATTCTTCTTCATCCAACTATAATATGAACATTAAGTTCATCTATAATCTAGGAATGTTACAAACTCACTATAAATCTATAACTCATTTATTTTCCATTAAAACTTTAACATATCCTTTCTTTATAATCTCAAGATCATCATAATCCATAATAAAAACCTTTACAAATATCATATAAACATAGTTGGTCATGATTTCTCTCTTAGATTCATAATAAAACGATGCTCTAGAATCAATGATACATAATTCTAATGAAATATTAACACTTAGTAGTCAAATAATTTATCCCTCATCTTCAGTATTTGTGATGTTTTTAGAAGAACCCATTCAAGAATTTACTTTTTATTCCTTGTATTCCTTCTTAAAGTTCCCCATATTCCCATAATGACAATATATAGGTTTGGTTTGAGTTGATTTACATTGATTTATTTACCTATTTTATTTCACTTTTTTCCAAAATTTATTTTAAATGAAATATCCACTATTTTCATCATTGAATAAGGTTTTATAAGTTTATTAAAATTCATTCCACCAAATCTTCTCATTAATAATGAGATTATAAACATATTCAAACACTATATCAGTCTCACCATAAGAATTGGTTAAATGATAACCATAATTACCCAAGATTTAAAGAGCGATGAATATAATAATAAATCCATCATTAGATCCAAAAAAATTACTCCTATAGATTCTAACATACTCTAAATAATGCTGAAATAATTAACATGATCTTTCAATGGACTTCCTTATGACATTATTATTCCAATTAAACTTTGAATCATGAATGATTTGTTCATTATAGTTTGATATTCTTACATATCATCTAGATAATTTATCAAGTATCTAGTGTTATTCAACCCTCAACAGTTATAGGCAGAATTTATTGTTAAAAATATTTATATGACACCATGTCCCTTCTTATCAGGACTTTACCACTTCTCTTTATGCATTAATTTCAATTTAAATCCTTTTAATGGAATCTTGAGATTCTTCTAGAATAGATAATATTAAATATGTATCCTCAACCATTTGAAGTATATACCATAAAAATTTTCAATCTAGACCTTACCCTCTTCCAATTCTATTCCTTCAGAAACATAAAACTCCCACTAAAATGAAAAATCATAATGACAAGAATGTTGTCAAATAGTATTATATCATATTCTAATAGAATTTATGATATAAAATCTATGATACCACTTATTGGGACTGAAACCACAAATACCTAAGCACCCACTAAAACTTCAAACAAAGAAGAATCTCTAGAATTTATAGAAATAGATTTAACCTTGAAATTTTATACTATTACTGAGAATAAAATAATCCCCACCCATCATATCGAAACACCTCACACTCGAAACCCAAAAAATATATATTCTAGAACAAAAAAATAAATTGAAACAAAATAACTAAAGGAAAGTCAATAAATGATTATGTACTTTGAATTTATTTCTAATCCATGGGAAAACAATATTTCTTTCTTTATACAAAACAAAACAATAAGAGTAAAATGTTATTTCATTACATTACATTCATAAGTGACCTAACCCCTCATATTTATATTGTGGACTAACCAGTGAAGGTGGTTCCACTACATTTTGAAATTCAAAAAGTGACCACCATTAAACATGGACACCTTTGGTTTCCCCTAGGTTCCACCACCTCAGTAATTGTCTTTTGGTTAATAGTGAAAAATATTATTCTATAGCCCACTTATTATTATAATGTTTCCTTTGTAAATTCTTGGATAATATAATGAATAAAAAAGGTTATTTTTATATAGAGTGAACATATGCACTCCTATCATCTAGACTCAACCACTTTCCAATTATTTCTAAAACATTTCCATCTAGACGAACCCTAGCTCTATAGGTCTTATACTACCACAAGCCTCCCTCAAAATTTGAATCCCATGTTCTAGATTATATTATTACAAAATAAAAAAATAAAGCATGATAGGATTCTTCACGCTTTCTAATAAGTATAAAAAATTGACACTAAAGTATATAAAGAAGAATCACATATATGATACATCCCATATAAAATTTCCCAAGGAAAACCACATTATCCCTATATAGATCATATATTGAAAACTCTAGAAAAATCCAACCTAACTCTATACTCTATATTCTAGGAACTTATATGATTTAGATTCATGCTATTTCATAGGCAATGTATAAAAGGATTTGCATTCATCCTTGGACACATATAGGGTGTGACTATATCATACCCAGTAGAAGGTCACCACCCAACCCTTACCCACTTGTCCTAAATCCAAGTGCATGTGATAGAAATATAGGGTAGGTGAAAATGAAATAAGGTAATCAATATTCTACTTACATAGTTATAAAATATACATAAAAATGTAATGATTAACTTCCTATAATAATAGTATATAAAATTGTATATTCATACTTCAATCATAGCTCAAAATCTAAATAAATACTACATCCCATGGGAAAAATAAGAAAAATGTACTAATGATTGATTTACATACTCTCAAAAGAGGGTGGAAGTTCTTATTAAGAGGACTAAATCATCTTGGTTAATACCATATAGGTGAATATACACTAGGGAGGGTCAATATACATATATATAACATGTCCCTAGAAGTTACATTAACTCTCCCATGTTCCTCCATCAACTTGAAAACATATCACATAATATACAATCACTTTCACCATCTTAAAACATCAAAATACTGTAAACATGTATAATATCCATAATATTAGTATAATATAACACAATTAATGATTTTATTTTAATGGAACAAACTAATTAATCATGAAACACATAACATGTATCATGTAACTCACCAAGGGAAAAAATCCACTAAATATAACCCACTCATCCAATTCATAACCAATACCAAGATTTTATTTTATAATCCACATTTTGTAATGAAATAAATTGATTTAAATTTAATTTCCCTAATCCATGTTCCTCTTATAGATAATACACTACAAAAATTATGAATGAGAGGAGGTTTTATCTATTAAAACCCATGATGAATCAAAACTACAATCTTGAGGAAGCAAAGTATTCTATCCAAAGAGAGTTTCCCAAACCCAGGTTGAAAAGGAATGGATATTTTATCAATATACCATAATATAAATGAAAACATGTAGTATTTAGATGTATATTTATCTATACATTATCAATAATAACCTCCTACTATCACCAAGAGAATCTATGATCAAAGAAAAAGAATATTTCCAATACCTAATTGGGAGGTAGAGTTAAAAATTGTGGACATAAAACTAATAAAAAAAAGAAATAGTGCTAATGTTTTTACCTCAAGATCACTAAAGGATAGTCTCTATAACCCTAAGATATAAAAATAGGTCAAGAAAATAGTTCTCATGAGATGTCTCTCGCTAAGGATACAAACAAAGCTCACCACACTCCCACTACTTTTCAAATTCTTTTGACCATTACTTATCCCTTATAGGATCAAGCTTCGGGGGATCCTCCACTTACGATGACATAGATTTTCCTTCCCACTCTATTCCTGGTATGTCATTAGGTATTATAACTTTATATGGTTTTCCTCCTTGACCAGCAGGCAAGGAAATCTTGGAGGGCCCCTCACTCAAGGATATCCTCCTTCATCCCCTACTTCCTTGACTGATACCTCCTCCCCATCTCCTTGAAATAACAATGGATCCTCTTAGGGAACACTCAGTGGAGGGTCTCATGGAGGTCATCATTTTTAGTGATTATTTTAAGGTTTTGAGAGACCTCCTTAACTAGATGCTTGTATCACATTTTGGTCTGGACAAACCCCTATTAGTTTTTATCCAAAACTTCATTGATTTTTGGGTTTAGTGGATTTAGTTAGGGATTTAGTGCTCAATAATAGATTAATATATATGGTTCTCTATCACAAGGAGGATTTTTTGAAATATTGGTCTTATCCTATCAGATCCATTGAATGATGAACGTTTTCTCTATTTTAAAGGATGATGGAGGTTCATTTAGGTCAGGATCCTCTGTTGGTGGCTGTCTGGGTCGATTTACCCAGACAATTTCTATCACACCATAATATGGATTTCCTTAGAGGGATCATAGAATCCTTGGGTTCATTAATTTGTGTAGAAGATATTATGATATATCATGAAAATGTGACAGTGGCCCACATTTGTGTAAAGATTGATGTCTCCAGTCTTCCTCTATCGCATATTCTCCTCAGTATAGGGGAGAGTATTTATTAGAAGAAGAAAATTTTATTTCCTTCACTGGTTATGTTTTTCTCATCGTGTCATATTTAAGGTAAATACTTATCTATCTAAAATAATTCTTGTGATCCTTCCTATTATCCTCAACCCTGGGTTGGATCTATCAGTTTTCCTAATTTGGGTTTGTTAGTGGTTAAGCATCAAAGCTCAGTTATAATGGATTAGGGTGTGTATAAGAAGACCAGTGTGGCCTATTCTTATGGTTAGGATTTGACATATTCTTCTTCCGAGCCTTCCAAGCATACCCATACCCAACTAGATTATAGGGAGAATCCTTGTTGTGATTTTTTGGTTTTCTGACCAGGATTGTTTTTTCTAGAGAGATTCAGTTTGATTTTTATTATCTTCTAGAGAATTTTATAAATAGAGTAAATAAAATTATTCTTCCCATGCCACCATGTTTTGGATCCATGATCATTGATCCATGCCCCTCAGATGCCTCTCCCATCCCCATTTCAAATTATTTTGCTGTTTTAGCATACCTTCCCAATACACCATAAGTTATGAAGGTTTCAAAAAACACTACAAACTATTTTTTCTCTCCAGTGAGTGGTGTGTGAACTAGATATTGATAAAAAAGGAGTCAGTTTATTTATCTTCTTCATTGTCAAAGAAACTTTCGATGCCTAGGGATAAATCTATGCGTCATCTCTTTAAATGATCTTTAATATTGTCTAGAACACCCATGGTATTCAAGCCTAAGTTAATTCTAATTTTATAGTTTTTTTAATTCATCATTTGAAAGCCTCTATTATTGTGGTATTGGAGACCATGAAAAAACATTCTAGAATACATGATTTTTCATAGAGGTTAGGCATTTTTTATTTCACGCATGAGATACTAATAACAACCATATTTTGATTTTCTAGAAAAATACGATCTTGGTGTAACTGGTTTATGTTTATAGCAAGAACATATCAATGAATATTTTTATGGGAACCATTGTTTCTTTTTTTCCTTTGTGTATGAAAAATGTGATATCATAGAGATGGAGTTTATATGGAATAATAAAGGAACATTAAATCCAAGGGATTTGGGATTCTCCTTGGTTTGTGGGAGGTGATTTTAAAATGATTCTGGATATATTAGAGAAGAAAGGTCATTGTCCCTTTCTATGGAAGTCCAGGAAAGAATTTTCTTCATTCACATCCAAAAATGGTTTACTTTATATGGGGTTTTTGGTTGATAAATATATATGGTGAAATAACAAAAAAGGAATCCATCACATCTAGAGTAGGCTTGAATGATATTTTTATAACCCGTATGAATTATCCTCCTAATAGAATTAAAGAGATTATATCATCATTAGATCTTTATCTGATCACTCTCCCATCCTTATAACCCTTGATTTCAGAAGAGTTAATTCCAACCACTTCTTCTTTTCTAGTAGGTGTCCTTCAAACACCAGATATCACAATGAGGTTTGATCATCTTGGTGTAAGTCCATGCTGGATTGTCTTTGGTTAGGTTTTCATAATAAACTCTGGATTTTAAAATCATATTTTCTTACCTAGAGAAATTACCATCCTTCTTAGATCATAGAGTTAGAGGTAGTGAAGGATGATTTTGAACAAGCAGAGAAAAGATTATAAGATTTTTGGGATGAAGGAATTTTATTTAACCTTATGTGTAAAAAATCAAGTTTTCTAAGATGATGTTAGAAGAAGAAGGAGTCTCTAAGGATCTATCCCGATCCTTGTGTCTTAGGGAAGGTGATCATAATAATTCTTTTTTCCATTCTTACATTAACAATAATAATAGATCATGTATTCCAAATATCCACAAGTTTGATGGATATTTCACCAATGATTTGGATATTGTAGGATTTATATATGAGACACATTTTAAATCTATACTTACAAACCATTCCATGCAATATGGTTAATTGATGGTTAGTTCAATAATTTTTGATCATATTACTAGGGTGGTGTCAAAGGCAACCAACTACTTTCTTTTCAGTATTCTCGATGAGGGTGAGGTGTTGGTGGTAGTTCATTATCTTAACCCTAAATTCTCTCCTAGAATATATAGATTTATAGGTTCTTTATATATGTATTCTTTGTATATTATCAATGATATCTTTTTGATATTATTCAAGACTATTCTAGGGGTGGTGGTCTCCCAAGGGTGGTGTGTTCAACCACTATTGTTCTAATTATAAAGGATAAATACTCATCTTCTCTCAATAAATTTAGAGCCATAATCACATGTAATTTTCTATATAAGGTTATGGAAAAAATTATAAATTGATGGATATATTTTCATATTTACTAGTGGGTCTCGAAGGAGCTGCAAATATTCATTAGGAGAAGATATCCCCAAGATTCTATTGGCTTGACTCAGGAAATGATTTGTTATATCAACATTAAAACTCCAGGATCCAACATTTAAATTAAAATTGACATATACAAGGAATATTATAGAATGTTATGGAGATTTATCATAAAGGTAATGAATTAAATGGTCTTCTACTCTTAGTTTTTGGACTTTTTATTTAGATGATTCATGTATTCCGAGATCTATATATCTGTCATGGGAAAATGTGATTTATTCAAGTTAGTTCAAGGTCTTAGATAATGGGATCCCTTATCTCTGTGTATTTTTATTCTGGATCAAGACTCCCTCTGCAAGTCTATCACAAGGAGTATTTATGATGAAATTTTTTTTCCTTCTAAATATAGGTCTAATTTAATGGTATTTTACATCTCTTATTCATTGATGAATTTATTTTTTTAATGAGAGTATCAGGTATATATAGAAACTCAATTTTTTTTAGATGAGTACACTATGTGGAGCGGTGAAATGATAAAAAAGATAAAAGTTGTTTTTTTATTCATAATCACTGTATGGAGAGAAGGGAAAAAATATAGAACTCTCTTGGAATTCTAAAAAAACATTTTCCCCTAAATTACATGGGTTACCTAATTTCCCTAGGTAGTGTTTTTATTCATCATTTTGAGATACTGATTGATAAAATCTCTAAACACATCAACAATGTAAGAAAACTCTGTTCTATCTTTTGGGGGATGTATTCCCCTTATTAATTGCATGATGACTTCTATTCCAATGCATTTTTTTCTTCCCTTAGAGTTCCCAAAACCATATAAAGGATAATTTATAGTATTATGGTGAAGTTTATTTGGGATGCACTCTGTAATAATCACCACCACTAGGATTTGTGGAAGAGGCTGGAGAAAATATCATAGGTGGGTGGTATTATTCTCGGAAGCATAGAGTAGTATATGCACTGAATACAAGGGAATCTGGATTGGGAAGCTATGTAAGGTTGATCATTATGGGGGAAAGTCTATATCTAGAAGATACATTCTAGTCCTCTACATTACAAAGGTCATGTATCGAGGATATGGAAAATGCTTCAAGGACATGTTCAGTCTCTTATTCTTCATTCAAATTGGATAATCAGATGTGGAGACACCAAATTCCAGAGATAGAACTAGGTAGGACCTTTGATGGGATTTTCGAGATGCCCAAATCCTAAAATATCATTCTCCTAGGTCATTAATTACATAGTGTTCATGAAATCCATCCTAAGTCCCCAACATGTCACATTTTTCATTAATATCATGTTGAATAATTAATAGGATAATTTTTTTTGACTTTATCCTCATCTAGTATGTTTTCAAATATGGAATATAGAGCTATGAGACATAATCACTCAATATGGGATGAGTTGGCGGGTATACTCTGGTGTTGGGAGATCCCTGTGAAATAAAATTTCTTGGTATGGAACATTAGAGTTCATGTTACATCCACCGATATAGAGGTTAAGTGAAAAGGAGTTTCCCTTTCATCTAAGTGTTCATACTGTAAGATCCCCAAGGAAGAAACATTTGTTCATTTGTTTATTTAATGTGAGTGGGTGTACACTATGTGGGAAAATTTTGGGGAGTTCCTTAAGTTCTTCCTAAAGGTTGGATCTATCAAATATTTTCTTCATAACTGGTTCCTTGATGTTATCAATAATTATTAGGAGGATAGTGCGAAGAAGGTCTTATTGGAGGCAGGATGTTGGTGAATATGTAATTCTGGGAACAAGGAAAGGATGATGGTGTGATTAGTTCACGTTTGGAAATGGTGGATATAACACAAAACCTAACGGTTGATCTGGTTCTCCTCCTGAAATTTTGGATTATGATTCCACCTTAAGAGAATGTGTGGAAGGTAACTCTTCCTTCCCTTCTATTTAGAGGTTGATTTTGTAGGGAGAATGGGTGAAATGGACCCCCTAGATCTGGTATGAAACTTAAAATAGATGGATAATGCATGAATATACTAATTAGGGGATTATTTTTGGTTTTTAATACTTTGATTTTGGTAATTGTGGCATTCACTGCAGATTATACTCATGGGGACTCCCTTTTGTAAGAGGCTTGTGCTTTTCTCAATGGGATCCAGCTCTATCAAAATATGAACCTACAACTGAAGTTAGTGGAAATAGAATCTATGACCATTCAAAATTCTATTCATAAAAAACCTTTTAACCCTTGGTATATTATTTAACACATTCTTAGAAGTAAGATCCTTTTGAATAACTAGGTGAAGGAGCTTCTCACATGGTGTAAAGGTAACAAAGTGGAAAATTTTCTTAATTTTTGGAGTTTTGGGGATTAAAATTCCATTACCTTCTCTAGATTAGGTTCCATTACTTATTAATGTATTGGTATTGTCTTGGCCGATTCCCTCAATTTATATTATTTTTTCCCTTCTTGAATTTGTGCGGGCCTATGATTCTATTGCTCTAATAAAACAATTCTACTTTAAAAAAAGATCAAGAATCAAAGGGTGGTTTGTTTGGAGAAGAATAGAGAAGATAAGGATCATCAAATGGAGAGAACCATGACCAAAATAAGGGGATCTTTTACCACCTAGAGATTTTATGATATATTTATCTTTAAATTAATTTAATTTCTTTGATAGCTTGATTTAAATGAAACCTTGGTTTTAGACGAACTATGATATACTATTACATTATTATTATTTAATGTGGTAGTTATTACCTAACTTTTGGATTGTAGGGTATGATTGAGACTAACTAAATTATAAAAAATTATTTTTTACACATGTATAAAATGAATTCATTTGTTATAATTTGGTTATAAAATAAAATAAAATCATTTGAAGGTAAAATAGGCGTTTTTATGAAAAAATGGTTTTTATTCATGTAATGTGTTTTTATCTAAATAAATTAAATTAATATATATTGATAAATAATTTTAAGGGAATTTATATATTATTCATTCAATATTTTTTTAAATATTTATATAATTGATTTTACAATGCAAATAATAATAATAAATCTTGTTTTTTGCTTAAAATGTATTTCTAAAAAAATGGATTTTATTACATTTTGGAAGATTATTTTAAAAATAATTCTTTACTATATATAGAAATTAAATTTTGTGAAATGAAATTCATATTTGGATTCAGAATAATTAATATAATGTAATAGGTTCAAATTTGTTTTTGGCTAGTATGAATAGTAACCATGGTCAAGATTTTTCACCTTTGTAAAATAGGTAAAAATGAATTAAAACTATAGGATAAAGCTTTATAATTCTCTAAAACTTTCCTCTATCCTATTTTGTGATTGGTTATAGACCATATATATGTTAAAAGAGTTAAATAATGTATTTTAGAATATTATTTTGATTTTTTTATCCCAATAATTAATTGTGTGAAGGTATATTATGTTTTATTTAAATTACAAAATATTTTTGGGTATATTCATTTAATGATATGTTTGGAAGGTCCCATTAGGATTTGGATTAATCTAAAAGTCCAAAAACTTCCTTTTTTATTAAATAAACAAAAAAATTTGGAAACAAATCTTTTTACATGATTTCAATGTAAAATTATTTTTTGGCTTAAATCATGTATTTACCTAAAAACTGTTTCTATGTGTTTTCTGTTCTTATATTAAAATGAATCTATTCCACATATATAGATTGAATCTAATAAAAGTGATTATAAATTTTGAAACATAATTTAAATATTTTTATAAGTACCCTTTTATTTTTTGTCTTATAATTAAGTTTTCATAGTAAAAATTTAAGTTATCACAGTTATAGTTAAAATGATATTAAAGTGGTTTAACTTGGATATACTGATTATAATGTATCCAAAAAATCTAAAAATGAGATCATATGTGTTTATTTAAACTCTATCACATATTATATTCAAATTTTTGGTTCCTTGGTTCCACTTTACCTAATTATAATATATATTGTCATTAAATCTTATATGTAATTCCAAGTCTGTCATTTCCCAAACTTATAAAAGGGAACCTATTATCCTCCCCTATTCACAAAGTTTGAGCCCTCTAGATCTGCCAATTTAGTCCATAATAGCATCATATATTCTTTTCCCACATCCTATAGCTTCTTTTGTTTCCAAAATTCTATCCTTTCATGGCTTAAGGGGTAAGCCAAAGGAGGTTTATCAATAAATAGGTACAACTCTTAACCGAGTACTTTCAATTTCATATCTTATTCTACATCCTCTAAATATTTGGTATCCATTTTAAAATAATTACTTAAATGTATTAAATATAATAAATTTTTATTATTATTATGGAAAAACCATTATACACCTCCCTTCAATCCCATGGAAAAAGAAAACATCATCTGTGTGTACGTGTGGATCACCACCTCCACCAAGTGATACATTCCATTTTTTATCACCACTTCACATTAATGGTTATGATTTTATATTTACTCAACATATATGAAATTTATGATATTTTTATAGTTCTAAAATATTTAATTATCATTTATTTTTATTTCTTTCCATCCATTGAATAGTGGAAACATCACTCGTACGTATATACAGACTACCATCTGCACAAAGTGATGTAATTCATTTTTCATCACCAATTTATATAAATAGGTATAAATTGTATATAATTATTAAATATGATATTCCTAATATTATTAATGATCTTGAGATGATGAAACCATGATCAGTGTATATGGACTGAGACTTCCAAACCGAAACATGGATGAAAAATGAAGCAGTTATCACCTGAAATTTTGATTATAAAAAAGAATTATTAATAAATGGGTGATAAAATGTTATAAGTAAATTATATATGTTATGATATATATATATATATATTTGTGTGTGTGTTTATGGTTCTATGATATATTTATAATTAATATATATTTATTATACAGAAGGTTTGAATGTGTATAAAGAAATACAAGACTTGTGGTAAGGGTTTATCTTACAATCTCATTTCTTATCAGGATTATTTATGCTAAATTTCCATTGAGATAAATTTTAAGAATTTTATCCTTTAAACCCCACATATTTTCTTCTAATATAGTTATTCCTATATTTTTATGTATTATTACCATTTTCCTCTCTTTGGTACGTAAAATTATCAAGAAATGTTTTTGTTAAGAAAGTTGACCATATTTACTCTTTGGTCATTGAACTTTTTCTTCCATGTCCATGATTTCCAAAATTATTTTATTCATGTTTTTGCCTATAATTTAATTTTTTTAATTCCATTTTCATTACCTTTTAAATTATTTAAAAGTTTCTAAAATGAATATTTTTAAAGAAACATTTTCCGAACAAACCGTTTTTGAATTTATGAATTTTTTTTGAAAAGAATGTTTTCATTTAACATATACATTATGAATAGAATTTAATACCATAATGACTTTTTAATTTTTTGAAGCTTACTTTACAAGTTTACATGGTTATTTTAAAATAAAATTTTTACTATTATAGTTTTGGAAATTTTTAGATTTTAAATAAGTGGTTTACAAATGAAAAGAGTATTTTCCTCAAGAAATATTATAAAGAAGTTTTAAAGGATTTTTTCATCTATGATAAAATAATTTGATGAAACTTATGGTTAATTAGTGATGTGATCCAATGGAACTACCCTTATTATTTTCTAGAATAGTTTATAATTATTATTATGTGATTATTATAAAACCTATTTATTTTCCATGGGTTATGCGATGATTAATGTATTGTGATATTATAACATACATATGAATGGATTATGGTTGTGTGATGGGTGGGACCATAATTATATAGCCCTAAAATTCATTTGGAAATGATAATGAAGTTAAGAAACTCCTAAGAGACAATGGGGTTATGAAAATCCTAAGATATGATGAAGTTAATAAACTCCTCAATGATGATAGTGTTAACTTTATATAAGTTACTATTATGAGAATTTTGGAATTATCCTATTTAGGTAATGCCAAGATGAATGTATGATTCTCAATATATGATTATGACTATGATTATTTTTGAGATAAAAAATTCTTATGACATTTTTAAATGCCTCTAATATGCTATCATGTCTCATGATTTATTTATAATGATTCCTCACTCTTACGATTCATTTTTCTGAAATGATAAAGTTTTATTCCTTGACTCATGTTTATGATATATGATAGATTGGGGATGAAAATTTTAATTTATTATCATGATATCATACCCTTATGATTATCTTATTCTTATATATAATCATAAATTGATATTTATTTTGTTTACCCTTACTGGGTATCTATACTAACTCTTTCTTATGTTTCTCTTCCCTAGGTTACGAAGAAAGGTTTTAAGTTGGGTATGTCTCAAAAGGGTACTACGTGAGTTGAAATTTGTGGGATATTTTTAGGATATTTTCTAAAATAAGTTTTTTATGCATCTAGTCTCAAAATACAATAAAACTTTATGGTTCTAGGGTGTGTATTGTTTTGATATGTATTGAATATTCATTTAAAGTGATTTAATATTTATGTTTATTATGATAGAGTCACCTCAGTTGGTATCAGAGTAGTTTTTAGTTATTTTTTGAGATTATGATTAGATAACTTTCATGAAAAACATGTGGATAAGTCTAATTATAAAATAATATCCTAAATTTTTTGTAAAGTAGATATTGTGTAGTTTTCCTATAAAACATATTTCTATCATGATACAAGAAATTAGATGTGGTTATGGAATAGATGCACCTAGGGGTAACAAATTTTAAAGGTGACAATTTAGTATTAAATCGATCTTCACTGGTTCATGATGAGTGTGTCTAATACCTAACACTCGGCTAGACACTCCCAAGATATTTTGTTTAGTTACTTAACATTTTATTTATAAACCATTATGAAGGATTAGAATAGATAATGATTATGGATAAAATAGTTTAAACCCAAGGTTTCATATATATTTAAAAGAAAGTGTTTTTATTTAGACATATTATGAATTATTTTTCAGGATTATATGATTTCTCACTATTATTATTGTGTCTCACACTAAGTTTTTTGGTTTTATTCATGATTAGAAGCAAGATAAATCATATTAATGATAAATGTGATGGAAAATGAAATTATTTCCTTCTAGAGAAACAAAAGTTTATGGGATATTGAATGAAAAATATTGTTGTGATGCTTATGAAACTACCTCAAGATATGAGTCACGCTAAGTTTACAAACAATTAAAAGAGGGAACAATGCACTATTGATTATTTCACGAGGAAACATACAACTTCATTTTATGGGTTTGATAATTAAGTACTTTCTGAACATTTAATTAGTTCCATAGAAAAGGTAAAATCTATTACCCAGTGCTCATTGAATAAAAATTTTATTTCGGATATTTATACTTTGGAAGGGGAAGTAGATAAATGGTGGAATCTTATCAAGAATACAAGGTAAGAGGAGGAAATTGAATCCATTTCATAGAAATAGTTTAATAAGGTATATTACAATAAGTATTTTCCTCAAATACTTCACACTAAAATGGAGAGGAAATTAATAGAACTAATGTATAAGGATGATGAACCCATCAGTACCTATGAGGTAAATTTCAAAAAACTTTCAAGGTATTATTTGAGTTTTATCATCGAACTTGAAAGAATAATTGATAGATTATTTTGTGGATTGAGACTAGGTCTCAAAAAGGAAATGGTTAAAAGATAATTTTATATCTATAACGATTTTTTTATGTGATATCAAGATAAAAATGTAGATGGTAGAACCAAATTGTTCTCATGGTTTTTGGGATAATAATAGAAAGATGGAATTTAACGGAAATTATAACAATAAACCCCATGGAGGAAATATAATTAATCTTACTTCATTCTAAAAGTGTGAATGATATCATGGAGGAAATTGACTTAGGTTGTCTGGTATATGTTTAATGTGTGTAAAATGAGGTTATCATGAAAAATAATGTCATAGTTATGTAAAAATTCCAGTAAATTAAAGTAATGGTGAGAAATCACAATCAAATGTCTCACCCACACTCTAATGATATAATTTCAAGGAGTATGAAAATTATACTAACCATTTCATGAATATAAATGTTAATGATGAAAATTAACATCAAAACCCACTTAAGAAAACAGACAAATGGAAATCTCATGAGATCACAACTACTGAAGTGGTACACAACAATGAAGGGGTGAAAGGTAAACTTACCATCTGAAATAGAATTAAAAATATAATATTTGGTTATGGATATATCCACTCTTATTTATCTGAATAATTTGATAAGGGTATAAAATCGAAGCCTCAATAATAAGATATCTATTTATAAGTAAAAAACTCATAATGGTTTGATGATCATATCTCAAGTCTATAACTCCTCTAATATAGAATTTTGTGGGATTGTTTTTCCTGAAAATCTAGTGATTCTCCCTCTAGTTTAATTTAATGTGATTTTGGGCATGGATTGAATCTCTTTATATTGATACCACATAAATTTATAAGGAAGGGAAGTCAAATTTTATATTCTAAATCAACTTATAACCATATTTTAGTATGAGTATGGAAATGGAATTCCAATGAAGGTTACTTATATTGTATGGGTGTCAATAACTATTAATGAGGGATATTTATCTCAAATGGTTAGGGAGAAACTCAAAATTGAATATATGAATATTGTCAAATAAGATTATAAAGTAGGATACCTTCCTAGTATTCCACTAAATCATGAAGTGGAGTTTTCAAAATAACTCATACTCAGTGCTACACGTTTTTTAAAGACTTTATTTGGAATGGACTTGATTGAGTTATAGGAATAAAAGAAGAATCTTCAAAAGAATCTTAATAAGGGATTCATAAACCCTAGTACATCACCATGGGGAAGACCTATTCATTTCCGAAAGAATAAATATGGGTCAATGTATCTTTGCATTGATTATCAGGCACATAACAAGATCAATATCTTGAAAAAGTATCCACTATTCCATACCGAAGACTAGTTTGATACACTTCATAGAGCTCAATAATTTTCAAATATTTAACTCCATTACATATATCATTAATTGAGGGTTAATATGTTAGATATAACCAAGACAACCTTCTATATGATCTATGGTAATTATGAATTTTTTATTATTCAATTTAGACTTACCAATTCCCCTCCTATCTTCATTGATTTAATGAATATAGTCTTTAGTGATTACCTTGATCAGTCTATGGTAATACTTAAAGATGATATTATTATATATTGAAAGTGAAAGAAAGATAATGAAGATAATTTGAAGATTGTGTTAAAGACCCTAAGGAAATATAATTTGAATTCCTAATTAATAAAGTGTGAATTATGGTTATAGAAAGTTTCATTTTTGGGTCATATAATTTCAATAAAGGGTATACAAGTGGATCATTCAATGACAGAAGATATTAAATAATGTCTCAAACCAACCATAGTGACTGAGATATATATTTTATTTAGGTTTTCTGGATACTGTCAATTATTTTTGATGGAATTATCCTGGATATTCGATCCAATAACCATGTTTAATTATAATGTCTTCAAGTTTATTTGGATATGTGAATGTGAAGAAAATTTCAAGGAGATGAAAATAAGGTTGGTTAGTTAACCTATGCTTACAATACCCTATAGTAGAGAAGGGGTTTTGATCTATATAGATGTATCAAAGAAGTTATTGGAATGAATTACTATCTAGAATTCCATGGTGGTATCTTATTCTACATGCCAATTGAAAATTAATGAGAAATATTATCTGACACATTATTTAGAGTTGGAAGTAGTAATTTTGGCATTGAAAATATAGATGCGTTATATTTATATTCAAAGATATCATATATATACAACTCATAAAATGTTTAAGTATATATTCACTTAGAAAGAGTTAAATATTCACCAAAGGAGATTATTGGAGTTGATTAAAAATTATTAATGCTCAATATATTACCACCCAAGCAAGGAGAATAAGGTGGATGATGCTCTAAGTCAATTATACAATTTTATTTTCTCCATAATGAGGATTTAAAAACACCCAATACTTATGGATTTTCACAATATAGATCATTAAATCATGATGAAATGGGACATATATTATATTTTTCATATTAATGTTCAACCATCCATCCATGTGATGATTAATATGCTTCAAAATAATTATTTGGAACTACAAAAGAATTTGAGGAGTGTTCCTAAGTTTAAACTTGATTGTGAAGTAATTATAAGGTTAAGAACCATAGTTTTTGTTCCATCAATATAGTAATTAAAGGAGATATTAAATGAATCTCATAGTTTATTATTGTCTATCCATCCTAGAGGTATAAAGATTTATATATATATGAAAGAGTATTTTTGGTGGGATAAAATGAAAATGGATATTGCAATGTATATATCTTGATGATTGGTTTTTCAATAAGTTAAGGATGAAGGAAAGAATTCTAAGGGGACGTTACAATCAATAAATATACTATAATGGAAATGGGAAAACATTACCATGTATTTCATCATTTGAATCCACAAAATATATAAAGGGAACAATACTATTTAGGTTATAGTCGATCACCTTAGATAATTAGTACATTTAATTTCCCTCAAATAATATTTATCTCTTGAAAATAATTATAAGATATACATTAAGTAAATGGTAATATTTCATGGAGTACCACAATATTTTATATCTGATTGGGACCCAAGGTTTACATTAATGTTCTAGAGAAATATTCAGCAAGCATTGCATACAGAGTTGAAATTTAGAACTTCTTATCATCCATAGGTAGATGGAAAATTTTAGAGAAATAGTAAAACCATAGAATATATATTGGGATCAAATTATATGTAGTTCAAAGGTGGTTGGTATCAAAAAATTTCTCTTTTCTAGTTTTCTTATAATAATATAATTATCTAAATCATTTAGATGGATCCTTATGAATCTATATATTACATTAAGTGCATCAATAAAATGTGTTAGGATAAAGTGGTAGGAAGAAATATATTAGGTCCTGATCTATTTGATGAAATAAAAGAGAAGGTTTGATCTATTTAGAAGAACATAAAGGAAACTCATATTTGATTGAAAAGTTATGCTGATAGTCATCAATGTGATCTTGAGTTCCAAGTAGGTGATAAGGTATTTCTACTAATATATCCTTGAAAAAAGGTTATGATATTTGGAAATAAGGGAAATATAAGACTTATATATATTATTACCTTTGAAATTATTATTCATATTATCATGGTTTATTATTTCTTGGAACTTTGACTAGATATCTCTCAAGTTGATGATGTGTACCATGTATCTCTCCTAAGGAAGTACACACATGATCTTTTATATGCACTAAAATCAGGAGTCATACCACTGGAGTGAGATATATATTATGAGGAATAAATAGGAGAGATTATACATTTAATAGGTAATGTTTTGTGGAATGAGACAACTCACTTATACTATTTTTTTTGGTGAAACTATAAATTTGAGGAAGCTACAAGGGAAACATAGGATTTTATGTGGCAAATGTATCCTCAGTTTTTTGTATCAGATTGAATAACTTTCAAGGTTTAAGTTATTATAAGGTGGTATAATGTGATTACATAAGTTTTTATGATATATTTCTCTTTCAATAAATTCAATTTATGTGATATTTTTATTTATACACAACACCAAGTTTAAATGAACCAAAATATACAATTAAATTTTAATTATTTAATGTGACAGTTATTGCATAAATATTGGATTTAAGGGTATTAATAAGACTATATAAATTATGAAAAATTATTTTTTATACATGTATAAAATGAATTCATTGGTTATAAATTTGATAAAAATTAAAATAAAACCATTTTACGGTAAAAGTTTTTTTCTTCTTTTAAAAAATGGTTTTTATTTGTGCAATGTGTTTTTATTTTAGTAAATTTTATTAATAGATATCAATGAATTATTTTTATAAAACTTATATATTATATATTCTTTAAAATATTTTAATACTAAGATAATAATTTTTATTAGGCATAGAAAAATAAAAAATTCAAATTTATGCTTACAAATACATTTTTCTAAACATAGTTTTCATTATGTTTTTCGAACATTTTTAAAATAAATTTATTCCACATATAAAAATTTAATCTTTTAAAATGGATTCCATATTTGGATTCAAAACAATTAATATAATTTAAAGGGTTCAACTCATTTTTTGGTCATTATGAATAGTAACCAAGGTAAGGATTTGTCATCTCGGTAAAATAGGTAAAACATGGTTAAAACCATGGGGTAAAGCTTTAAAAGTTTTCTAAAACTTTCCTCAATCATATTTTATGCGTATATTTTGTCCAAATATATTTTTAGGGATCTAAATAATGTATTTTAATACATTATTTGGAATTTTTGGAACCCAAGATTGACTTTTGTAAAGATAAGTTAAATTTTATTCAAATTTAAAACTATTTTTGGGTCTTTACTTTTAATCGTATATTTGGAAGGTTCCATTAAGTTTTGATTTTATTAAAAAGTTTAAAAAATAATTTTCTTATTAAAAAACCATAAAACATTCTTGGAAACCAACCTTTTTACATGATTTAAATGTAAAATTACTTTTACACTTAAATTAGGTATTTTCCTAAAGACTATTTTTCAGAAATTTTATATTCTTTTATTAAAGGTAATTTATACCACATATATATATATATATATATTAAAAAGTATAAAAAATATTCATAATTTTGAATCATTATTTTTAAATTTTTTTAGATGTAAATTTTTACTTTTGTTTATATAATTATGTTATCATGGAAAAAACTTAAGTTAACATGATTAAGGTTAAAATGGTATTAAGATGTCTCCAAAACTTGAATAAATGTGATTGGTTGAGTTTATTTAAACCATAAACCATATTATATATTAATCATTTTCTTTAATTCCACATTACATGATCCTGATATATATTATAATTAAATTATTTAAGTAATACCATGTGTTTCCTTTCACTCAATTATAAAAGGGAACCTCTTCTTCACCATTAATCAAAAAGTTTGAGCCTTCTAAATCATCCAAGACCTACCATAATACCATCAAAGATTAATTTTTTACATATTATATAATATTTTATTTTAATAATACCATACTTTCAAGGATTAAGGTGTAATCCAAAAGTGGTTTTCTATCTTAGAGGTATAACTCTTAAATGAGTACTTTTAATTTTATTTTGTTTTTTAAATCTTCTAAATATATGGCATCCATTATAAAATAATGAATTTATTATATTTAATTTTTTTTAATTTTTATTATAATTATATAAAAACCATTATCCACCGCATTTCTATCACATAGGAAAATAAAACATCACTCATGTGTACATGTGGACTACCACCTTCACAAAGCGACTCGTTTCATTTTTCATCACCACTTCACATTGATGGTTATAATGATGTATTTACTAAAAATATTTGATATTTATGATGTTAATATAGTTATTTAAATTTTAATTATTATTTAATTTTCTTTCATTCCATCCATAAGAAAGTGGATACATCACTCATGCGTACGTATATACAACCATCTCCATGAAGTGATGTAATTTATTTTTCAAACTGTTTTATATAAATAGTTATGAAAGTGTATTTAATAATTATGTATTATATTTTTGAAATTATTAAAATTATATATATTATTTAATCATGATCAAATAAAAAGTAACAATACTATAAAACATAAACATGCATGAAAAAGGAAGCAATTATCACCTAAAAGAGTGATTTTAATACATAATTTTTAGTAAATAAGTAATAAGATGTAATAATTAATTATTATATGGTATGATATACATATGATTATGGTTATATAATAGATTTACAATAAATATATATTTATTATATAATATTTTCAAATATGTATGAAGAAATATGAGACTTGGGGTAAGGTTTTATAGTACAATCTCATTTTTTCTGGTTTTTCTATGAAAAATTTCCATTGAAGAAACTTTTATGATTATTATCATTTAAACCACATATATTTTATAATATTAATTTTATTACTATAATTATTATATATTAGTATCATATTTATCTATTTGGTACTTAAAATGACCGATAAAATGGTTTTGTTTAGAAAATTCGACCATATTTCTGTTTTTGTTATCAGACATTTTCTTCCATGTCCATACTCTTAAAAATTGTTTTATGGAAGATTATAACTATACATAAAATGTATTATAAATGTAATTTTTGTTTACTTTTACTTTATTTAAAGGGTTTTAAAATGAATATTTTTAAAGAAATGTTTTCTGAATAGTTTCTTTTTTAATTTTTGCAAAATTATGAAAATAATGTTCTCTTTTAACATATATAGTATGAAGAACATTATTTTCAAACATAATTACTAGTAAATGATTTGAATATTATTGAGAATGTGTGACAATAATTTCTTATGTTTTTTATACCCAGGTTATGGAGAAAGTATTTATGTAGGGTATGTATAATAAGTGTACTATGGGAGAATAACTTTATATGATATATTTAAGATCTTTCATAAAATAAGTTTTTTATGTATCGAGTGTCAAAATAAACAAAACATTTATGGTTATGGTAATTTTATTTTTATGATATGTACTTAATATTAATATAAAATGATATAATATTTAAGTACTTTATACTTGGGTCACCTCAGAGTTCCCAATAAAAAGTACTTTTAGTGATAAAATTTTATGTTGGAAAAGATCAAATTTTCCTTTAATAAAAAAACATAAAGGTTTTCCACTAGGTACCCTGTAATTTTTTTTGTACTTGGTACTATTAATAAAAACATTTTTAGTACCAATAGAACAACTATTTCCTAATATCCCTCTATAGGGTATTAATTACCCCTCCATAATCCACCCAATACTATTGCAACACCAACACCCATATCCTATTATAACAACCCTGAGATTTTTTATGTATTTTTACTTTAAATAAAAAACTAACATAAATAGATTATTTCACATGAAACACTAAACTAAATTTAAAAACAATATATTTTATTGATATAAAATACTACAATACAAGATAATCAGTAATACATTATGAGAATGCAATATGAAACATCAATAAGAAAATTATAAGAGGAATAAAACTACAAGTAAATAAAAAATATCAAAAAATTAAATCTTTATCATTATGATTTTACATTAAGATCATAACCTTGATTAAAACTATGGAAATAAATTCAAGAATTTGAAGTTTAACAGAAAAGTTGAGTTAGAATTAAATTTATATGACGAACGATTCTAAGAATGTATGTAAAGTTATACGTAGAATTAGAATCTCACTATTATATATATAGCCATTGGATATACGACCATAAAAAATAGTAATTGTGTAAAAAAATAGGTAATGATAAAATAAATTATTTTAATTTTTATTAATATTTATAAATTAGATTGTTATATTCATTATAAAAATATTAAGTAATTTTTAAATCAAAAAGGAAATATATTTAATTTTATTCTTTCCTTATAAGGTTTTGATTTAAAGGTTTAATTTGTGAATTATAAAATTTTAATTTTAGAAAATTAATTTCAATTTTTTAATCATCATATCAAAATTAATGTATGTTGAAATTTTGGGATTTTTCATAAAATATTGATTTTTCAATTAATAGTGAAAAATTCGAATTTTTGTAAAACTATCATTGAATTTCAAAAAATTATATAATTTAAAAGGACCATTATTATTTGAATTTGATTAAATGTAACATAATTATTATTTAAATATATTTAATATAGATAATTATGTTTTAATTATCTTTATACTAGATATTTGTATATGTTTATTTTTGGGTGTAAAAACAAATTTTTTTGAAAACCGTTTTAAAGTGCCTAATGTTTATCCACATTAGCTAATTAAAAAAACTATAATGAGGAATGATTTAAATTAAATTTAAATTATATATATAATTATAAATATTAATTTAAATTAATATAATTATGATAACTTTTTATAGAGTTAATAAAAAAATCATTTTATGCTTGAAACATATGTTTTCTAAAAAATCACTTTCTTATCGTGTATGTGAGTGTCATTTTAAATTAAATTATGCCACTTATGTAAATTTAATTTTGTAAAATTAATTCAATATTTTTAATTATAGTAATTTATATTATATAATACGGTCAACTTAATATTTGGTCATAATGAATGGGGAAAGTAGTAAAAATATATTTTTTCTCAATAATGGTAAAAATGCGATGAACGAGGGTTTAAACTAAAAATATATGGTTTTTAATGAACCAAAAACTTGTATAAAATATATTTATGGCCATAATTATACATTATATACTCTAAATCTCTATAATGGTTCATTTTGGAACCTCTTTTCATAAAAAAACATGGGTATAACATTTTCTTTTCCAAAATTCCAATTGTGTCCTCTATAAGGACCTAGCCTTAAACGTTACATAATCTTGAATTAAGTTAATAATTCACATTGAGTATATTTTAAGGATTAGATATTTATAGAATTAGGTTATAAATTATATATAACAACTTGAATATTACATGTAGACACTTCTACTCAGTATCCATTTTTTTCATAAAATAAAAAACTCTTAAAAGAAAAGAAACATGTTTAGTTCCATGTTTTAAACAGCATGACTTTTCCTTGATCCCATCCTTTACCCTATTCAACTTTATGTCCCATGAAAAACATTTAAAAATCTTGGTATAAGCATAAAAATTTCCGTAAGGGATACACAAAGAAGGAAAACTACTAGTTTTCAAAACAAAATGTTAACCATGAATACTTTATCATAAATTAATACTTTTCACCTTTAATAAGTAGCAAAAACACTTCACTGAATATAAGCTCATTGATTACCCTTTTTGTAACCAAAACATTAACGTAAATCCCATAGAAAAAAACATATATCATATAAAGCTAGATTGGGATATAAACATACTTAAATGGAATAACCATACGATCAGCTTCCACACTTATCACTAAATGTAATAGCCATATGGCCTACTTCCAAACCCAATGCATTGGAGGTTATAACATAACCACCAATCCTTACTTTATCACAGAACCACCCGTCATTTGGTTTATCATGTAACCACCTTTCAAATTTCCTTGTACCATAATATAATCATAACACATAAAACAAGCATTAAGTAAAAAATAACATTTATACATTGCAATCACAATATACCATTTCAAGATATTGATATAATCAGTTCATTTAAAACATTCAAAAAGAAGAGTTTTGAATCAAAGTGTCCCATAACAATTTAAATCTTTTGAAATGAATTTACATTTTAAAAACTCATGTAAATATAAATAAATCCTTAAAATTTTTTTGAAAACATGGTCATTAATGAGAATTATTTTGAAGAATAAATCTTTAAAACATTTAAAATGATATTTTTATAAAGAGTCCCTTTCCACTTGAAAAACACTTGAATAAAAATAATTAAGAAATAAAATAAAAAATGGATTTATATATCAAGATAATATACCAATTCATGATTTAAAGAGTCAACATGGGTTTATATACACATTATGGGATAATAAGTGTGCATGAAAACAAGATATGCCTCATTGAAAGGAGATTGAGATGAAGCCCCTAACAAAAATTAGGCAGCCTAACGACGTCATTTTAAAATTCAGAAAATGAGTTCATGGGATAGAAAAGGGTATATCATCAATTGGAAATAAAATGTACAGAAATAAGGATATATAAGAACATATCCCAACATTTGAAAATTTAAATTAAAATACATAACATAAAACAAGTCTTTGACTAAAAGAGGATGGTGAAAGGTTCCCTTACCTCGAGTCCGACTTGTCTCACATGTTCCTTGTTATTCCTGAATAATAAAATTAAGTTAATTTATATTTGCTTCAAAACTTTTTTCACGTTTATTATTCCTTTTATATCAATTATTACCTTTCTATAACAATTAGTTAATTATTTGAGTTCATATCGGACACTTTGTCGATTTTCAGAACATGAGTAAAAAATGAACTTTTTATAATTACAAATTGTCCATGTGGTCAAATGTACATTATCTAAATAATGATATTAATGATTTAGATATCATATAGATAATATATATCCAGTATATATGTATTTATAATAGTCCATAATATTTGTATATAAGAAATTAAATGCACCGTTCATAGAGCCGGTAAGCCATACGTACACATGAACGCTACTTTCATTTATTTTTCTTATTTAACGGAATGAAAAACAAATTATACATAGGTATATTATAATTAAATTATAATATATATGTTATATATTTTACATAATTTCATTAATTCCATCCTTTATACATTCCATGTATAGCATGAACGAGTCATATCACTTTGAGCGGGCGGTAGTCCGCACTTCCTAAAATGAAATTATCGTATTTATACAACATAAAAAGAATAAAGGTATGTTATAAAAGATAATTACCGAAGTATAGAGATAGAATACGTATCATAAATATAATATATAATTATATTTCTATCATAATGGCCACCATGAGAGGTGTTAGGGGAAAATCAAACAATCATTTTTTCGTGAGGCAGCAGTTCGTCGTACGCAGAAACACTATGTTCGTATCCATTAGACAAAGGTGTGTGTAAGTGTAGTTATAATCCTTATCATAACAACAACATAGTATATTGAGGATACTGGTATTGTTATTTAAACAAATAATAAGAATATCATAGGGAGTGGAGAAGGAAAATAAAATAAAATAACTTAGAGAAGACGTTACCTTTAAATCGGGTAACTCTCTTTGCTTTGAACCAAAGGATTTATTGAATTGTCTTATTCCTAGGAGAAAGATTTTAGGAGGAAGATAGGGATATTTTGAACTTATTTTGGCAGAATCCAGATGAGACAAGGGGCTTGATAGAAGTTATTAAATGGTTTAGAGGTGATGGCCTTCTATAAGGGGGAGGAGGTACTATTTAGAAGAGTTTAGAAATATTATTTTATTATAATTTCATTTTCATTTTATAAAGATTAAAAAGTTAGATAAGAAAAATATAATATGAGGATGGATCTAAATCCTCTCAAAAAATAGGTTTTAGACAAGTTTAGGTCATAAAAGTAACCTTATATTTTAGCTTTAACCTTTAGTTAACTAATTTAACTTTTACCATGTCCACCTATATATTCATACTATACGGTTAATCTATTTACTATAAAATGACAAGATATCCAAAACTGGATCATTAATAACATTTGTAACATTATATATGTTAGTTGTATGAATATTAAATTTTTAGGATTATTTTATAATTTAATAAAATAGTAGTTATTTTAAAAACTCATTTATATTAGTTTATAAACTATTCATATAAATACTTTTAAAAAAATCTATAACAACTTTAATTTTTAGAAAAAAATATTTTATTTCAAATATAACAAGTTATAATCATCCATAAAATTGTTTTATGGATTAAAAATATTCAAAATTAATTTATTTTTATATTTATAATCTCATTTATTTAAATCTTTCATTAATAAGGTAATCACTACATCACCATTGTGTCATAATAATTTTATTTATTTGATGTCTAAAAATTATAAATAAAATATCATGATGTATTAAATATTTTTATATTTCTAATGATTATTTATAATCAAAAAAATATCTTATATAACCCCATATAAAAATTGTTTTACCCAAAGATATATGTTTATGTTACATGTTCCTTATCATTAAATTAATTTTTATAAAATGTCATTTTCACTTAAAGGTGAATCTATGGGGTCCCAAAATCAACCTAAGAATTCCCATGGTCTGAAATGTATCATCCAATAGGTTTAGGACATGTGTTTGAGTAATTTAATATTATTATAATATTATTTTTTTAACCTTCTTTTAACATATTTACCCTTTAACCATGGTAAATAAAATATTTACTAAAGTCACTATTCATAATGTCTAAAAATAAAAGTTACCTATTTAAAAAAAAGTTACCTAATGATTCCAAATATGAAATCCATTTTTCCAAATTCAAAATCTAGAAGTTTCAGAAATTAATTTAAAATTAATTACTATTGTCAAAATAAAAAACCGTGTTTTTAAGAAGTAAAAACTACCAAAATATTGACACGTTTTTATTTCCAATTTAAAAGTTAAATTATTTTAAATGAAAAAAATTGGTCTAAATGATAAAAATATAATCTAGTTAAACTTTAAAATAAATTAAAAGGATAATCTAATCATATAAAAAATTAGATTAAAAGGCAGTTTTGAAATAAAATGCAGTATTTTTCACTCTTTATCAAAAAATGAAATTTATCTAAAAAATACGAAACTTTTACCCAAATTAAAATTTGATGTCCCAATTATAAATAAGATGTTTTTTTCCAAATGCAACATATAATAGAAAAACAGATTTAAAAAGGGTTCTCCATCAAATGGCGGTAAATCAACCTTTTAAAGAATATTAGAGTATTTCATGCTTAAAATCAAATTCATTATTATTTTAATACTATAAAATTTAGTGGATAAATGTAAATACATTTAAAAACATTCTTAATCATAATTTATTTAGTTATGTTCATTTCTAGAAATACAACTTCTATGCGTTAACTACCATTTAAAATAATAATAATATTATATTATTTTGCGGTATAAGTCAATGTTGTTTGCAACATAAGATTTCAAAGAAACTCATTGTTGCATGTTATGTACTCCATCGAACATAGCATCCATTTTAAAGTAAAATTAATATCTTATTCCTAAGTATTAATAGAAATCAAAAGTATTATTCTATAAATACCTAGGTAGTTACATCCTTCTCCCCTTTGGGAAATTGCATCCTCACAATTTTAAAATTGGGCTTGGAAACTTAATTAAACGTCCCACATCCAAGAAAGAGTCAATAAAACTACCACTTTAAAAGAAAAAAAGATAAGTACAAAGGTCACCCGAGATAACCCATACTAGGATTCCATATAGGAAGATATAGATATGGAAGAGAAAGTAACTCTCATAGATTAATATAGAGTGATATAGAACCCAATCAAAAAAATATAACCACCAAAATACCATGAATTTGTGGTTGGGTAAAAGTCTGATGATAAAAGCAAGACTATAACATTTTTTATTCAATATCCTTTTCATCATTTAATATGATTCTACTAAAAACTCATATTTTCTCCAAATGATGAGTATTCAAGATGATTAGGTCACACCTGAAGTGCTAAAATCAACTTCTAGAGAATCAAATAATTCATGAAAAAAGAACTATATATTTACCCTATCTTTATACATTATCCAAAACCAAAAATTATTAGTACAATATAAGATAATCCCCAAAAGGATAATACTTTATAAAATGAAATACTACTCTTAATCTCCAAAATTCAACAAACAATATCCAAAATTTAACAAAGACCATTCAATACACAATTGTCCTTAAAATTATTCAATACAATCCAAAATAATATTGAAACCTAAAACTAAGAAGAATTTAATCATGTAGTCTTCCATAGTAAATCTTAACATTTATCTCCAAATAACATAAACTACTTTTAAAGTCTCATAATAAAGTGTAATTAACCTTATCCCATATTCCTTTTGATAGGTTAATCATTTCCATAAATAACTCAAATCACCATATATCCACAATAAAAACATAGATTATTCCAAAATAAAATTTCAACCATTAAACCAAAAAAGAAATACCAAAGTATTATATTTTCCTTAAGCATATAGTGTTCCTAAAAGAGATAATGTCTTCCAAAATAACCTTTATCACGTAATCACCAAATCATTTTCCTATACTAAGGATATCCATTTGATAAAACATAAGTCCTCAAATTAATCTTATTTTCAATCTATAAAAATATTTAACTAAAAAAAAAGTTATACTAATGAGGGACTTCATGTAGGCCAGTGGTAGGCGATGCGCCCTTGTCACCCTTCAGTTGTGGG
Source organism: Viscum album (assembly GCA_963277665.1). Taxonomy (NCBI): domain Eukaryota; kingdom Viridiplantae; phylum Streptophyta; class Magnoliopsida; order Santalales; family Viscaceae; genus Viscum; species Viscum album. The sequence continues at coordinate 1,461,601,247 of OY728121.1, forward strand.
TTCGATTCCTGCAGCCTTTTCGGACGTGACGAGTTGTCACCCATCCCACGGGTTGACCTTTTTCTAAAACCATATCTTTATTATAACATATAAAAAATAAGATAATTTCCTTGAAAATAACCATAACCTATTCTATCCTGAAAGGTTATCTAATACCTTTCACTTTTCATCCCAAAATGTTATAACCATTTATCACTACAAAAAAAGTTCATATGAACCCCTAAGGTTCTCCATTATGTCCACACAAGAAAAGATAATTCTTTCTTGAATTACATTTTCACAAATAAAACTTCAGGGTTACACATACTAGAAAAATTCTTCCAATGTAATCCCATCATCAAAAGAGCCTTAATACTTTTAAGTATTTCATCATCCTAAAATCTACCATAACTCTTGAATCCCTTATATGTATAAATCTTACTCATTAAACATTCTTCATGATCCATTAACCATTATTTTCAAACTTATTCCATAATACTTCTTTTCCACAAAAAAATCATGAATCATATGCTAAGATTCAATAATGTCAAAATATTAGCTAAGAAATAATCCATACCTTTTATTGGTCATTGTCGATTTCCTCATCCTCAATTGGAATGGAATTAGGTATTAGTAAACATATATTTGTATGGTACTACTGATCCCATTCCAGATCTTTCTTTATACGACATCTATTTGTAAAATGACTATGCACACCACATTTAAAACATTCAATTGATCCCTCAGAAAGAACTTTTTACCCTTTACTAGAGTCAACTGGATGCTTCCTTTTTCCATGGCAGGATCTTAATTTATGACCTTCATTACCACATCTATAGCATCTTCTCGCTCCTTTGAAGCATTTTCTTAAGTGTTTCTTTCCACATCCTTGACACATAGGTTTTTGAATATACTTACCTTTATGATTATTACCAGAAATCCTGTAGGGATTTGTTTCTCACATATATGATGCCTCATGAAAATCATTAAAGTTAAGGTGGTAAATCATGACTCCAGATAGTTGGTTGGGAATAATCACAATATTTCTCATTTCATTCCCCAATTCATTTGGTTTCTTATTCATAAAACCTTCACAGTTTTCTTCACATCCACTGTTACTTTAGTGCCACCTAGATCCATCCATTTACTAAAACCAAAAATATTAGTGTGAGTATATTAGTAAAATAATTATATAATATCTTATGAGTTTGATAAGTACTAATATATACATATTCATGTTATATTATACTCTTTAAATTTATCTAAAATAACTACGACTCATTCTAATATTCTAACCATTAGGGTTATGTCACTTAAGCTTGAATAACACCCTAACCTATAAAGTTATCTAAACTGACCTCTGATACCAATTATAAGCCCCCAACCCTAAACATTACATAATCTTGAATTAAGTTAATAATTCGCATTGAGGATATTTTTAGGTTTAGTGCTTTAGAGAATTAGGTCATAACTTATACATAAAAACTTGAATATTAGATGTAGACACTTCTACTCACTATCCATTTTTTTATAAAATAAAAACTCTTAATAGAAAATAAACACGTTTAGTTCCATGTTTTAAACATCATGCCTTTTCCTTGATCCCATACTTGACCCTATTCCACTTTAAGTCCTATGAAAAAACATTTGAAAAACATGGAATGAGCGTAAAAGGCTCAGTAAAGGATACACAAAGAAGTAAAACTATTAGTTTTCAAAACAAAATGTAAACCATGAATACTTTATCATAAATTAATACATTTCACCTTTAAGAAGTTGTAAAAACACTTTACTAAATATACACTCATTGCTTACCATTTTTTGTAATAAAAAGATTATAATAAAGCCCATAGAAAACAATATATAGAATATAAAGGTAACTTTAGACATAAACATAATTAAATGGAATAAATATAAGATCAAATTCCACACATATCACTAAATGGAATAGCCATACATCTGACTTCCATACCCAATGCATTGGAGGTTATAATGTAACCACCCATCCTTGGTTTATCACAGAACCACCCGTCATTTGGTTTATCACGTAACCACCTGTCAAATTTCCATGTAACATAATATAATAATAACACATAAAAAAGCATAAAAGAAAAAAATAACATTTTAACATTGCAATCACAAGATATCATTTCATGATATTGATATAATTAGTTTATTTAAAACAGCCAAAAAGAATATTTTTGAATAAAAGTGTCCCATACCACTCTAAAACATTTGAAAGGAATTTACACTTAAAACAATCATTTCCATATAAATAAATCCTTAAAACCATTTTTAAAACATGTAAATTAATGAGAAATATTTAGAAGAATAAATCATTAAAACCTTTAAAATGATGTTTTTGTTAAATAGTCCCTTACCACCTGAGAGACACTTGAATAAAAATAAATAAGGAATAAAACCAAAAAAGACTTTAGATATCAAGAGAATATACCAATTCATGATATAAAGAGTAAAAAGTGGTTTATATGAAAATTATAGGATAATAAGTGTGCATGACAATAGGATATGCCTCAATGAAGGAAGATTGAGACGATGTCCCTTACAAAAATTCAGCAGCCTAACGACGTCACTTTAAAATTTAGAAAATGAGTTCATGGGATAGAAAAGGGTCTATCATCACTTGGAAATAAAATTTAGAGAAATAAGGATATATAAGAACATGTCCCAATATTTGAAAATTTTAATTAAAAGACATAACATAAAATTAGTCTTTGACTAAAAGAATACGGTGAAAGGTTCCCTTACCTCTAGTCCGACTTGTCTCGTATATTATTTGTTATCCCTGAATAATAAACATAAGTTAATTTCTAATTTTTTAATAACCTTTAAAATTTTATTATTTCTTTTATATCAATTATTACCTTTCTATAACAATTAGTTAATTATTTGAGTTCATATTGGACATTTTGTTGATGTTTGAAACTTAAGTAAAAAATGAACTTCTTATAATTACAAATTGTCCATGTGGTCAAAATTCCATTATCTCCAAAATAATATTCATGATTTATATATCATATATATCTGGTATATATGTATTTATAATAGTCCATATCATTTGGATATAAGAAATGAAATTCACGGTTGATGGAGACAGTAAGCCATACGTACACATGAACAAAACTTTAATTTTTTTCTCATTTAAAGGAATGAAAAATAAATGATACATCTGTATATTATAATTACAGTATAATATACATGTTATATATTTTACATAAGTTCATTAATTCCATATTTTATACATTTTATATATAGCATGAACGAGTCATATCACTTTGAGGGGGCGGTAGTTCGCACTTCCTCAAATGAAATTATCGTATTTATACAACATGAAAAGCATAAAGGTATGTTATAAAAGAGAATTAAAGAATCATAGAGATAAAATAAATATCATAAATATCATATATAATTATATTTTCATCATAATGGACACCATGAGAGGTGGTAGGGGAAAATAGAACAATCATCGTTTCGTGAGCCAGCAGTTCATCGTTCATAGAAATAGTATGTTCATATCCATTAGACGAAGGTGTGTGTTAGTTAAATTTTAATCCTTATCATAAAAAAACCTAGTATATTGAGTATATTGGCATTTTATGCAAACAAATAATAATAAGAGCATTGGGAGTGGATAAGGAAAATAAAAGAAAAGAACTTGAGAGAAGAGGTTACCTTTAAATCGGGTAACTCCCTTTGGTTTGAACCAAAAGGCTCTCTTGAATTGCCTTATTCCTAGGGGAAGGATTATAAGAGGAATATAGGAATGTTTTTTAAACTTATTTGGTAAGAATCCGGATGAGTAAAGGGGCTTGAGAGGAGTGATTAAATGGTTTAGAGGTGATGACCTTTTATAAGGGGATGATGTAGTATTTAGAAGAGTCTAGAAATATTATTTTATTATAATTACATCTTCGTTTTATAAAATCTCCAAAGTTATTTAAGCTTAATATAAGGTGAGTATGGATCGAAATACACTGAACTAATAGGTTTTATACAAGTTAAGGTCATAAAAGTAACCTTATCTTTTATCTTTAACCTTTAGTTAAATAATTTTATTTTTACCATGTCCTCTTGTATATTCATACTATATAGTTAATATATTTACTATAAAATGCCATGAGACAAAAAAGTGGATCATTAATAACATTTTTGACATAATATATTTTATTTTTTTGAATCTAAGATTTTTAGGATTATTTTATCATTTAATAAAATAATATTTATTTTAAAAACTCATTTATGTCAATTTATAAACTATTCATATAAATACTTTTAAAGAAATATAAAACAAATTTATTCTTTCCAAAAAACTATATTAATTGAAATATAACAAGTTATAGACATATATAAAATTATTTTATGGCATAAAAAGTTTCAAAAATAAATTTATTGTAATATTTATAATCTCATTTTTTTAAATCTTTCATTAATAAAGTAATCACTACATCACCATTGTGTCATAAATAATTTTATTTATTTGATGTATAAAAATTACAAATAAAATATCATTATGTAGGAAATATTTTTATATTTATAATGAATATTTATAGTTGAAAATATATCTTATATAACCCCATATAAAAATCTTTTTACTAAAAGATATATGTTTATGTTACATTTTCCTTAACTTTAAATTAATTTTTATAAAATGTTATTTTCAGTTAAAAGTGGATCCATGGGTACTAAAAATTTACATAAGGATTCACATTTTTATAGATTTATCATAAAATAGGTTTAGGACATGTGTTAGTGTAATTTAATAGTACTATAATCTATTTTTTTACCCTTATTTACCAGATTTACCCTTTAACCATGGTAAATAAAATATTTACTGAAGTTACTATTGATAATTTCTATAAGTAAAAGTTTAATATTTACACAATTTATACCTCATAATTACAAATATTTAATCTATTTTTAGAAATTAAAAACACATAAGTCATATAAATTAATTTAAAATTAATTCCCATTATGAAAACCAAAAATCGTGTTTTTTAGAAGTAACAACTACCAAAAGATTGACATGTGTTTATGTCCAATTTCAAAGTGAAATTACTTTAAATGACCAAAATTGGAACAAATGAAAAAAAATAATATAATTACACTTTAAAACCAATTAAAAGGACAATATAATCATATAAAAAATTTATATTAAATGGCAGTTTTTAATCAAAATGCAATATTTTTCACTATTCATCAAAAAATGAAATTTATCAGAAAAATACCAAAATTTTACCCAATATAAAATTTGATGTCCTACTTCTAAATAAGTAGTTTATTTTTTCAAATGTGACATATAATAAGGATACAACTAGATTTAAAATGGGTTCTCCCTTAAAAGGTGGTAAATTGACCTTTTAAAGAATATTAGAGTATTTCCTACTTAGAATCAGATTCATTATTATTTTAAGCCTCTAAAATTTATTGAATAAATGTAAATAAATTTAACAAACATTTGTAATAATAATTTAGTTAGTTATTTTCATTCTGAGCAATATAATATCTATGTGTAAACTACCATTTAAAATAATAATAATATTTTATTATTTTTCGGTATAACTCAAAGTTGTTTGCAAGATAAGATTTCAAAGAAACCCGTTGTTGTGTGTCGGGTATTCTATAAAAAATAGCATCCCATTTAAAGTAAAATTAATATATTATTCCTAAATATTAATAGAAATCAAAAATATTATTCTATAAATACCTATGTCGTTACATCCTTCTCATATTTAGAAAATTACATCCACACAATTTTAAAATTGGGCTTGGAAACTTCATTGAAAGTCCCACATCGGAAAAAGAGTCAATTAAACTATTACTTTAAAAGAAAAAAAGGGAAGTACAAAGGTCACCTGATATAACCCATACAAGGATACCATGTAGGAAAATATGGATATAGAAGAGAAACTAACACTCATAGATTAATAGAGAGTGATAGAGAACTTGATCATAGAAAGTTAACCACAAAAATACCATGAATTTGTGGTTAAGTAAAATTATCATGATAAAAGAAAGTGTATAACATTATTTATTCAAGATCCTTTTCATCCTTTAATATGTTTCTACCAAAAAATCATCTTTTCTCCAAATGATGAGTATTCAAGATGACTCGGTCACACCTAAAGTACTAGAATCAAATTCTAGAGAATCAAATAATCCAAGAAAAAAGAACTATATATTTCCCCCATCTTTATACATTAACCAAAACCAAAAATGGTTTAAAAAAGATTAGATAATCCCCAAAAGTATAATACATTATAAAAAGAAATACTACTCTTAGTCTCCAAAATTCAACAAACAATACCCAAATTTGAACAAAGACCATTAAAAACAAAATTATCCTTAAAATTCATCAATATAATCCAAACTAATATTGAAACCCAAAACACATAATAATTTAATCACATAGTCTTAAATATTGAATCTTAACATTTATCTCTAAATAACATTGACTACTCCTAAAGGCTCATAATAAAGCATAATTAACCTAATCACATATACTCTATGATAGGTTAATCATTTCCATAAATAACCCAAATTGCCATATGTCCACAATAAAAACATAGATTATTCAAAAATAAAATTTCAACCATTAATCCACAAAAGAAATCCCAAATTATTCTATTTTCCTTAAGCATATAGTGTTCCCAAAATAGAGAATGTCTTAAAAAACCTTTATCACATAATCACCAAATCATTTTCCTACACTAAGGATATCCATTTGATAAAACATAAGTTCCAAAAATCAACTTATTCTTGATCCATACAAATATTTAACTAAAAAATAATAATTTATATTAACCAGGGACATCATGTAGGCCATTGGTATGAGATGTACCCTTATAGTCCTTAGATTGTGGGTTCGATTCATGTGGCCTTGCCGGACGCGACAGGTTGTGTAACATCCCAGGTAAATAAAGAAATAATAAATTTTCATTTTAATTAATATTTTATGGATTAAATATTAATTTTAATTTAAAGGGGTTTCAATGTTCTATGGTGTACCCGATACGAAACAATTAGTTTTTTTTAAATCTTACTTTACACAATAATAATATAATATTATTATTTTAAATGGTAGTTAATGCTTAGCCATTGTATTGGTGGGAATGAACAAAACTAACTAAAATATGATTATATATGTTTGTTAAATGGTTTTACACTTATCCAATAAAATTTAGAGGCTTAAAATGTGAATGAATATAATTTTAATCCTAATTTACTTTAAAAGGTAGATTTACCGCCTTTTGATGACGACCCTATTTAAATATAGTTTTGGTCACTTTTATATGTTATATTTGACAAAATAAAATTCTTATTTAGAATAATGACATCACAATTCACTATGGGTAAAATTTTGGTATTTTTCTGAGAAAATTCATTTTTTGATGAATAGTGAAAAATATTGTATTTTAATTCAAAATTGCCTTTTAATATAATTTATTTATATGGTTATATTATCTTTTTAATTGGTTTTAAAGTGTAACTAGATTCTAGTTTTAAAATTTAATCCAATTTTTGTCATTGTAAGTAATTTCACTTTGAAATTGGACATAAATAAGTGTCAATCTTTTGATAGTTATTATTTCTTAAAAGCACGTTTTTTGTTTTGACAACGGGAATTAATTTTAAATTAATTTCTGCCAATTATATATTTTGAATTTGTAAAAATTGATTCCATATTTGGAATCAGGAGGTCCAAATCATATAAATAGGTAACTTTTATTTTAGACAATATGAAAAGTTACTTCAGTAAAAATTTTATTTACCATGGATAAAGGGTAAATATGGTAAATAATGGTAAGAAAATATTATTATAATAACATAAAATTAACCTAAAATGTATCATAATCCTATTTTTTAATACATGTCTGACCATGGGAATACATGGGTTGATTTTCGGTCCCCATGGAGCCACTTAAGAGTGATAATGACACTTTATATTAATTTATTTAAAGTAAAGACAAAAATGACATAAACGTATATGTTTTAGTAAATCAATTTTAAATGGGGTTATATAAGTTATATATTCAACTATAAATATTATTTAGAAAGATAAAAATATTTCATACATCATTTTATTTGTTTTATAATTTTTAGACATCAAATAAATTAATTTTTTTATGACACAATAATGATGCAGTGTTTACCTCATTAATAAATGATTTAAATAAATAATATTTTAATGATTAAAATAATACAAAAAAACCTCTCCAATTCTTATTGGATGATTTTATTTTGACCATGAGTCATTTTATCTTCAACTTTAATGAGTTTTGGATCTTTAGAAACTGTAAATAATTATATAATAAAATAATAATTTCAGACTTTCCTAAAGATCCCCTCCTCCCCCTTATAAAAGGACACCACTTATAACTCATTCCTCACACCTCTCAATCCAATTGGATCATAAAAAACCATACCAAATAATCTCTCAAGATCCCTCTATTCCACATATAATCCTTACCTTAGTCTTAAGGCACTTCAAGTAAACCTTTTGGTACAATCCAAAGGGAGATACCCAATTTAAAGGTAACATCTTCTCTTAAGTCATTTTGATTTATTTTACTTCTCCTACCCACTAAAATCTTTTTATTAAATTATTTTATAACAAGAGAAGTACCATAAATATACTAGGTTTTTGTTATGATAATTATTCTAACTACACTTACACACATCACCATTTAATGGGTAAAGAACATACTGCTTCTGTGGACGACGAACTACTGCCTCACGAAACGATGATTGTTCAAATATCTCCTACCGCCTCTCATAGTGGCCATTATTATGGAACTATTTTTATATATGATATATATATATATATATATATATATATATTATTTTTATGTTTTCTTTATGCTTATGTATTTTTTTATTTATAGCATACCTTTATGGTTTCAGTTATGGGTAAATGCGATAATTTCATTTGAGGAAGTGCGGACTACCGCCCCCTCAAAGTGATATGACTAGTTCATGCCATACATGGGATTTATAAAGGATGGAGTTAATGAAATAACATATTATATTATAATGGAATTATAATATAACTATGTACCATTAAGTTTTCATTCAATTAAAATACGAAATAGAAATGAAAGTAGTGTTCATACGTTCGTACGGCTTACCGTCTCCATGAACGGTGATTTTCATTTCTTATCTCCAAATGGTATGTACTGTTATAAATACATATATGTACTAGATATATATTATATATATGATATATAAATTATGAATATCAGTTTGTATATAATGTACTCTTGACCACATGGACAACTTGTAATTATAAGGTGTTCATTTTTGACTCAAGTACCAAATATCGACAGAATGACCATTATTAACTTAAATGATTACATAATGTTTATAACATGGTAATGTGTGATATAAAAGGAATAATAAACTTGAAAAATGTTCTTAATCAAGTATAAATTAACTTAACTTTTTTATTCAGGAAGAACAAGGAACAAACAAGTCAAGTCAGACATGGGGTAAGGGGTTTTCTATCTCAATTTTAATTCCGTGAGATTTCCATTGTTCACCACTTATTTATTGCATGTGGTGTATTGTGTACTTAAATTTGATATAAATTATAATTATTATATTTATATTCATGGTATTATATGATTTATTTGTTGGTTATTAACCTTTTTCCATAGAAATCAATTGATTACAACGTGGTTAGGGGTTTTCATCTCACTTATTATTCCCTTGTGATTCATGCTATATTTGTAACTATTTTCATTGTGTGGTGTATGGACTGGCCATGATTGTAATATTTGTGTAATATAATTTCATTTATGGGTATTTACATCTTCATCTTATGATCCTTCTTTCTTGTGGTGTATGTTTTGTATGTTACCAAACCGGTAAGGGAACCTTTTACCCTCTTCTTTTTAAAAGACTTATTTTTGTTGTGTCTTTTAATTTACATCTTTTTACATTGGGATATGTTCTTATATATCCTTATTGCTATAAATTATATGTACAAATGATGAGATAACCTTTTCTCTCTCATCAAATCAGTTTCTAAATTTTAACGAGACGTCGTTAAGCTGTCGAATTTCTGTAAGAGATCTTCTTATCCCAATTTCAATTCTTTGGGTTAAACTTATAATTCTTTATTATGTCATGCTATGAATATGTGTAAATTTCCTCTAATTGTTTTACACTTAATATCCAATTATATTGTGTGTATTCTTATTTTTCACACATAATTATGTCATTTATTTGTCCTTAATATAAGGATTTTATTTTTGCAAGGCGCTTTGTCTCAATTTACATTTCATTAAAACTTATTTATTTTTATACAACAATTCACTTTTATATGGTGTATATACTTCCCTTTAACGTATTATATCATGAATCTCTCTATTCTCATGATATTATAATCTTTGATTGATGTTATTCCTCAATTGTTTGTATTCAAGCGTCTCTCATTTTTTTAAAAAATATTTAACTAAAATATAATTTAAAATGTCTTAAAGATTTATTCTTTTAAATATTTATCATTAATTTACATCCTTTAAAAATGATTTTAAGGATTTATTTATATGGATATTAATGTTTTCAAATGATAATTTATTTAAAATCTTCAATGTTTTATGGGAAACTTTGATTCAAAAAACGCTTTATTAAATGTTTTAAATGGTTTTGAAAATGATTTGATAAAGTATTGTTTATTTCAATATCTTGATTTGATATATTGTGATTGGAATGTGGAAATTTTATCTTTACTTTATGCTTGTGTTATGTGTTATGAATATGTTATGGTCATTGAGCATTGCTTACGTATATGGGTGGTTCCGCGATAAACCTAGGGTGGGTGAGCCCGAGATAGCTCTCTAATGCATTGGGTAACATGACAGAGGTAAATGTTAATGTTTATCCTAAGATATTTAGGGAATATATTGTGATGGGTATTCCAAATGTGACTCCCTATGTGGCTGTGATAGCTACAATTTAAGTATGTTATGAATTCCATAATTTACCTTTATGATATATGATTTCTATGTGTTATTCATAAATAATATGATTTCACGAGGTATGTTATGATCGAAAAGTGTGGTTTCATTTATTTGTATTTATTGATGGTTTAATGTTTCCTTTCCTTATTTTGTAACCCTTACTGAGATTTTTATGCTCATCCCATGTTTTTGAAAATTTTTCCACATGAATTAAAGATGAATAGGGTCAAGGATGGGATCAAGGAAAATTTATGTTGTCTAAAACTTGGAACTAGACATGTTTCTTTTTTAGATTTTTTATTTTATGAAAAAAATAGATACTGAGTAGTAGTGTCTAAATGTAATTTTCAAGATGATATGGAATAGTTATGGCCTAATTCTCTAAAACTTTAAACCTGAAAAGATCATAAATGTGAATTATTCATTTAATTCAAGATTATGTAATGTTTAAGGCCAGGTCATTATAGTTGGTATCAAAGGTCGGTTTAGATAACTTTAGAGGTTAGGGTATTCTTTAAGCATAAGTGACATTACCATAATGGTAAGGATTTTAGATAGATTCACTGTTAATTTAGGAAAATTGAATGTGTTTAAGATAACATGAATTAGTATATCTTAAGTATTTACCCTCCTCATAGGATATTATATGATGATTTTATTGATATAATAACACTGACCTTTTTGGTTTTAGTATATGGATGAATCTAGCAAGAAACAAAGTAACAGTGGATGTGAAGAAAACCGTGACAATTTTTTGAATGAGCAACCGAATGAAATGGGAGCTGCAATGAGAACTCTTGTGGTTATTCTCAACCAACTATCTGGAGTCATGATTGACCACCTGAACCATGGGGATTTTTATAGGGCATCATATATGCGAGAGTAAAATACCTATATAATTTTAGGTAATAATCATAAAGGTAAGTATGTTCAAAAACTTATGTGTCAAGGATGTGGAAAGAAACACCTAGGAAAATTCTTCAAAGGGACAGAAAGATGCTATAGATGTGGGAATGAAGGTCATAAAGCAAGAACCTTCCATCGAAAAAAGAATCATACAGTTGAATCTAGGAAAGTGAAAGAAGTTATTTCTGAGGGATCAATTGAATGTTTTAAATGCGGTGTTTATGGTAATTATACAAAAAAATGTCCAATGAAGAAGTTTTAGTAATGGGATCACTAGGATTATAAAAATATATATTTACCAATACATAATGCCATTCCGATTGAGGATGACTAAAATAACAATGACCAAGGAAAGGTATGGATTATTTATTATCATATGTTTTGATATTATTGAATCTTAGTATTTGATTCATGATTTTGTTTGTAGGAAAGAATTATTTTAGAATAAGTTGGTAATGAATATTTAATGGATCATGAAGAACGTTGAATGAGTAAGAAGTTAATATATAAGGGATTCAAGAGTTATTGTAGATTTTAAGATGATGGAATTCTTAAAATTATTAAGGCTCTTTTGAGGATGAGATTACATTGGAAGACTTTTTATAGTATGTATAACCCTGAATTTTGATATATGAAAATGTTATTCAAGGAATAATTATCTTTTCTTCTGATGAGAAATGGTGGAATTTTATTTTGGAATAATCAATGTTTTTATTATGGACATATGGTGATTTGGGTTATTTATGGAAATTATTAACCTATCATAGAGAATATGTGATTTTGTTAATTACACTTCAGTATGAGACTTTAAGAGTAGTCGATTTTATTTGGAGATAAATGTTGAGATTTACTATGGAAGACTATGTGATTAAATCCATCTGAGTTTTGGTTTACAATCCTAGTTTGGGATACTTTGAATGATTTTAAGGACAATTGTGTATTTAATGGTCTTTGTTAAACTTTGGATATTTTTTGACAAATATTGGGGATTAAGAGTAGTTTTTCTTTTTGTAAAATATTATCCTTTTTGGGGATTATCTGATCTTCTACAAACCATTTTGGTTTTGGTTGATGTTTAAAGTTAGGGAAAACATACAGTTCATATTTTTTGGATTATGTGATACTCTAGAAGTTTATTCTAGAACTTTTAATGTGACCAAGTTAGTTTGAATACTCTTCATTTGAAGAAAAGATGAGTTTGTGGTAGAAATTTAGTAAAGTATGAAAGTTTACATGACAAGTAAGTATGTTTCCTTAGGTTTTTAGTTAAGCTCATAAATAAATTCCTCATTGAAAAGTAACATAACACAAAAACATTGTCAGTTAACTTTTTCTACTGGGGAATCAATAATTGTTTAACCCATCACAAGTATGTGATTTTCTAGTGGTTAACTTTCTCCTAATCAGGTTTTCTATCACTCTCTATCAGAAATTGATGGTTTGTTTTCTCCTCAATATCCATGTTTTCATGGAATACTAGTATCTTTTTTCTTGGGTGACCTTTGCAATTATCTTACTTTATTTTAAAGTGATATATTTATTGACTCTTTTTCTGATATGGGACTTTCAATGAAGTTTCCAAGCCTAATTTAAAAATTGTGAGGACAAAATTCCCAAAATGGGGAAGGATGTAACATCCCAGGTAAATAAAGAAATAATAAACTTTCATTTTAATTAATATTTTGTGAATTAAATATTAATTTTACTTTAAAGGGGTTTCTATGTTCGATGGCGTACCCGATACGCAACAACGAGTGTCTTTGAATTCTTATGTTGCACAATAATAATATAATATTATTATTTTAAATGGTAGTTAACGCCTAGACATTTTATTGGAGGTAATTAAAATAAGTAACTAAAATATGATTATACATGTTTGTTAAATGGTTTTACATTTATCCAATAAAAGTTAGAGGCTTAAAATGTGAATGAATCTAATTTTAAGCATAATTTACTTTAAAAGGTTGATTTACTACCTTTTGATGGAGAACCCTATTTAAATCTAGTTTTGGTCACTTTTATATGTTCTATTTGACAAAATGAAATTATTATTTAGAATTGGGACATCAAAATTCTCTTTGGGTAATTTGTTTTGTATTTTTCTGATAAAATTCATTTTTTTGATGAATAGTTAAAAATACTGTATTTTAATTCAAAATTTCCTTTTAATCTAATTTAATTATATGTTTAGATTATATTTTTAATTTGTTTTAAAGTTTAATTATATTATTTTTTATCATTTAATAAAATTTTGGTCATTGGAAGTAATTTCACTTTGAAATTGGACATAAATAAGTGCCAATCTTTTGATAGTTATTATTTCTTAAAAACACGCTTTTTGTTTTGACAGAGGGAATTAATTTTAAATTAATTTATCCCACTTCTGTGTTTTGAATTTGTAAAAATGGATACCATATTTGGAATCATGAGGTACAAACTGTGTAAATAGGTAAATTTTATTTTTATACAATATTAATATTTACTTCAGTAAAAATTTTATTTACCATGGTTAAAGGGTAAATCTGGTAAATAAGGGTAAAAAAATATTATTATAATAAGCTAAAATTATCCCAAAATGTGTCCTAATCCTATTGGTTAATACTTTTCTGACCATGGGAATCCTTGGGTTGATTTTGGGACCCCATGGAGCCACTTAAGTGTGATAATGACACTTTATATTAATTTATTTAAAGTAAAGACAAAAATGACAAAAACATATATCTTTTAGTAAATAAATTTTTATATGGGGTTATATAAGTTATATTTTAAACTATAAATATTATTTGGAAAGATAAAAATATTTCCTACATCATTGTATTTGTTTTATAATTTTTAGACATCAAATAAATTATATTATTTGTGACACAATAATGATGTAGTGTTTACCTCATTAATAAATGATTTAAATAAATAAGATTATAAAGATTAAAATAATATCCAAAACCTGTCCAATTATTATTTTATGGTTTTATTTAGACCATTAGTCATCTTATCCTAGACTTTAATGAGTTTTGTATCTTTATAAACCCAAAATCATTATATAATAAAATAACATTTTAACACTTTACTAAAGATCTCCTCCTCCCCCTTATAAAAGGACACCACTTCTAACCCATTACTCACACCTCTCAAGCCCCTTTTCCCATCCAAACTCTTCCCAAATAATATATAAAGATATATATTTTACAACTAGAGGACTTACCTTATGATGAAGGCACTTAAATTAGACCTTTTGGTTCAATCCAAAGAAAGATACCCAATTTAAAGGTAACATCTTCACTTAAGTCCTTTTGATTTATTTTACTTCTCCTACCCCATAAAATCTTTTTATTCCTTTATTTTATAACAACACCAGTATCCTGAATATACTAGGTTGTTTTTATGAGAATTATTCAAACTACACTTACACACACCTCCATCTAATGGGTAAATAACATACTTTTTCTGTGGATGGCGAACTACTGCCTCACGAAATGATGATTGTTCAAATATATCCTACCGCCTATCATGGTGGAAATTATTATGGAACTATATTTATATATGGTATATATATTATTTTTATTTTTTATTTATGATTATTTATTTTTTTAATTATAGCATACCTTTATCTTTCCATTATGGGTAAACACGATAATTTCATTTGAGGAAGTCCTGACTACCTCCCCCTCAAAGTTATATGACTCGTTCATGCCATACGTGGGACGTATAAAAGGTGAAGTTAATGAAATAATATATTATATTATACTGGAATTATAGTATAACTATGTATCATTAATTTTTCATTCAATTAAAATATGAAATAGAAATGAAAGTATCATTCATACGTACGTACGGCTTACCGTCTCCATGAACGGTGCATTTCATTTCTTATCTCCAAATGTTATGTACTGTTATAAATAGATATATGTACTAGGTATATTTTATATATATTATATCTAAATTATTAATATCATTCTGGAGATAATGTACTATTTACCACATGGACAACTTGTAATTATAAGGTGTTCATTTTTGACTCAAGTACCAAATATCGACAAAACGACCATTATTAACATAAATGATTACATAATATTTATAACATGGTAATGAGTGATATAAAAGGAATAATAAACTTGAAAAATGTTCTTAATCAAGTAGAAATTAACTTATGTTTATTATTCAGGATGAACAAGGAACAAACAAGTCAAGTCGGACACGAGGTAAGGGGTTTCTTATCTCACTTTTAATTCCTTGAGATTTCCTTTGTTCACAACTTATTTATTGTATGTGGTGTATTGTGTACTAACATTTGATATAAATTATAATGATTCTATAAATATTCATGGTATTCTATTATTGATTTGTTGGTTATTAACTTTTCATCATACGACTCAATTGATTACAACGTGGTTAGGGGTTTTCATCTCACTTCTTTTTCCTGTGAGATTCATGCAATATTTATCAATATTTCCTTTGGGTCGTGTATGGAATTCCCATGATTGTAATATTTGTGTAATATAATTTCATTTATGGGTATTTACATCTTTATCGTATGATCATTCTTTCATGTGGTGTATGTTTTTTATGTTATCAAATCGGTAAGGGAACTTTTCACCCTCCTCTTTTTAAAAGACTTCTTTTTGTTATGTATTTTAATTTACATATTCTTACATTGGGATATTCTCTTATATATCCTTATTGCTATAAATTTTATGTCCAAATGATGAGATACCCTTTTATCTCTCATCAACTCATTTTCTTAATTTTAACTTGACATCGTTAGGCTATAGAATTTCTGTAAGATATATTCTTAACCAATTTCAATTCCTTGGGTTAAAATTAATCTTCTTGATTATGTCTTGCTATGAATATGTGTGAATCACCTATAATTTTTTACACTTAATATGTCAAATTATATTGGGTGTATTATTATTTGTCACACATAATTTTGTCATTGATTTTTCATTAATCTAAGGATATAATTTTTACAAGGGACATTGTCTCAATTTACATTCCATTGAAACTTATTTATTGTTATAAACTAATTCACTTTTATATGGGGTATATACTGCCCTTTGTCGTATTATATCATGAATGTCTCTATTCTCATGATATTATAAGATTTGATTGATGTTATTCCTCAATTGTTTGTATTAAATCATCTCTCATTTTGTTAAAAACTCTTTAATTAAAATATCATTTTAAATGTTTTAAAGATTTATTCTTATAAATATTTATCATTAATGTCCATGTTTTAAAAATGGTTTTCAGGATTTATTTATATTGACATTAATGTTTTCAAATGATAATTTATTTAAAATCTTCAAGTATGAGACACTTTGATTCAATAATCTCTTTATTAAATGTTTTAAACATCTTTGAAAATGATTTGATAAAGAATTGTTTATTTAAATATATTGACTTGGTATATTGTGATTGGAATGTGGAAATGTTATCTTTCCTTTAAGATTGTGTTATTTGTTTTGAATATGTTATGGTTATTGGGCATTTTTTACATATACGGGTGGTTCCATGATAAACCTAGTGTGGGTGAGCCCGAGATAGCTCTCCAATGCATTGGGTAACGTGACGGAGGTAAACATTAATTCTTCTCCTAATAGATTTAGGGAATATACTATGATAGGTATTCCAAATGTGACTCTATATGTATCTGTGATAGCTACAATGTAAGTATGTTATGAATGCCATAAGTTGCCTTTATGATTTATGATTTCAATGTGTTATTCATAAATCTTATGATTTCATGAGGTATGTTATGATCAAAAAGTATGGTTTCATTTATTTGTATTTATTGATGGGTTAATGTTTAATTTCATTATTTTGTAACCCTTACTGAGATTTTTATACTCATCCCATGTTTTTGATTTTTTTTCATAGGACTTAAAGATGAATAGGGTCAAGGATGGGATCAAGGAAAAGTCATGCAGTCTAAATCTTGGAACTAGACATGTTTCTTTTTTAGAGTTTTTATTTTATGAAAAAAATGGATACTGAGTAGTAGTGTCTACATGTAATTTTCAAGTTGATATTTAATATATATAGACTAATTCTATAAAACTCTAAACCTGAAAGGATCCTCAATTTGAATTATTCATTTAATTCAAGATTATGTAATATTTAAGGTCAGGTCCTTATAGGTTGTCAACCATCCTACGAGTTTTCCTTTTTCTAAAACCATATCATTCTTATTACATAAAAAAATAAGTCAATTTCCTAGAAAATAACCATAACCTATTTTATCCTTAAAGGTTATCTAATACCTTTCACTTTGCATCCCAAAATTTAATAACCATTTATCACATAAAAAACAAAAGATCATATGAACCCCTAAGTTTCTCCATTATGTCCACACAAGAAATGAAAATTCTTTCTTGAATAACATTTTCACAAATCAAACTTCAGGGTTACACATACTAGAAAATGTCTTCAAAATTAATCCCATCATCAAAAGAGCCTCAATAATTTTAATCATTTCATTATCCAAAAATCTACCATAACTCTTAAATCCATTATATATAGACTTATTACTCATTAAAAATTCTTCATGATCCACTAACCATTATTTTCAAACTTATTCCATAATACATATTTCCTACAAACAAAACCATGAATCATATCCTAATATTCAATAATGTCAAAACATTAGCTAAGAAATAATCCATACCTTTCATTGGTCATTTTCAGTTTTCTTATCCTCAATTGGAATGGAATTAGTTATTGGTAATTATATATTTGTACGGTAATACTGATCCCATTCCCGATATTTCTTCGTAGGGTATGTATTTGTATAATGACCATGCACACCACATTTAAAAAATTCAATTGATCCCTCAGAAAGAACTTATTTCCCTTTCCTGGAGTCAACTGGATGCTTCCTTTTTCAATGGAAGTTTCTTTCTTTATAACCTCAATTACCACATCTATAGAATCTTACAGTACCTTTGAAGCATTTTCCTAGGTTTTTCTTTCCAAATCCTTGATACATATGTTTTCGAATATACTTAACTTTATGATTATTACTAGGACTTTCATAGGGATTTGTTTCTCACATATACAATGCCTTATAGAAATCACCCAGTCTCAAGTGGTCAATCATGACTTGAGATAGTTGTTTGAGAATAACCACAAGAGTTTTCATTGCATCTTCAATTTCATTCGATTGCTTATTCATAAAAACTTCACAGTTTTCGTCACATCCATTATTACTTTGGAGCCTCCTAGAACCAACAATTTACTATAACCAAAAATTTCAGTGTGAGTTTATCAGTAAAATAATTATATAATATCTTATGAAGAGGTTAAATACTAAGATATACTTATTCATGTTATCTTAAACTCATTAAATTTATCTAAAATAACTATGACCCTTTCTTATATGCTAACCATTATGGTTATGTCACTTAAGCTTAAATAAAACCCTAACCTCTAAAGTTATCTAAACCGATCTCTGATACCAATTATAAGGCCCCAACCTTAAGCATTACATAATCTTAAATTATGTTAATAATTTAACTTGGGGATATTTTTATGTTTAAATATTTATAGAATTAGTTCATAACTTATACATAACAAATTGAATATTACATGTAGACACTTCTTCTCAGTATCTATTTTTTTCATAAAATAAAAACTCTTAAAAGAAAAGAAACATTTTTAGCTCCATGTTTTAGAAATCATGACTTTTCCTTGATCCCATCCTTGACCCAATTTCACTTTAAGTCATGTGAAAAATATTTCAAAAACATGGGATGAGAATAAAAGACTCAGTAAGGGGTACACAAAGAAGTAAAACTATTAGTTTTCAAAACAACATGTAAACCATTAATACTTTACCATAAAGTAATACTTTTCACCTTTAATATGTAGCAAAAACACTTTATTGAATATAAGATCATTGCTTACCCTTTTTGTAACCAAAATATTACGATAAATCCCATAGAAAACAAATTGTAGCATATAAAGGTAACTTGGGACATAAAAATACTTAAATGTAATAACCATACGATTAGCTTCCACACATATCAATAAATGGAATAGCCATAAAACTGACTTCCATACCCAATGCATTGGGGGCTATAATGTAACCACCCATCCTTGGTTTATCATGAAACCAACTGTCATTTGGTTTATCACGTAACCACCCATCAAGTTTACCTATTAAATAATATAATCATAACACATAAAACAATCATAAATGAAAAAAAATAAAATTTCCACATTGCAATCACAAGATATCATTTCAAGATATTGATATAACCAGTTCATTTAAAACAGTCAAAAATAAGAGTTCTGAATCAAAGTGTCCCATACCATTATAAAAATTTTGAAAGGAATTTACACTTTAAAACACTCATGTCCATATAAATAAATCATTAAAACAATTTTTAAAACATGTACATTAATGATAATTATTTATAAGAATAAATCTTTAAAACATTTAAAATGATGTTTTAGTTAAAGAGACCCTTACCACTTGAGAAACACTTGAATAAAAACCATTATGGAATAAAGTCAAAAAGGAATTTAGATACCAATAGAATATAACAATTAATTATATAAATATTCAAAAGGGTTTTATATACACATTATAGTATAATAAGTGTGTATTATAACAAGATATTCCTCAATGAAAGGAGATTGAGATAGAGTCTTTTTCTAAAATTCGACAGCCTAACAACGTCACTTTAAAATTCAGAAAATGAGTTCATGGGAGAGAAAGGTTCTCTCATCATTTGGAAATAAAATTTACCAAATTAAGGATATATAATAACACAGGCCAATATTTTAAAATTTAAATTAAAAGACATAACATAAAATAAGTCTTTGACTAAAAGAGGATAGTGAAAGGCTCCCTTACCTCGAGTCTGACTTGTCTCGTATGTTCCTTGTTCTTCCTGAATAATAAACTTAAGTTAATTTATAATTTCTGCAGAACCTTTTTAAAGGTTATTATTCCTTTTATATCACTTATTACCTTTCTATATCAATTAGTTAATTATTTTAGTTCATATCAGAAATTTTCTCGATGTTCGGAACTTGAGTAAAAAATGAACTTGTTATAATTAAAAATTGTCCATGTGGTCAAAAGTTCATTTTCTACAGAATGATATTAATGATTTATATATCATATATATCATATATATCATATATATATATATTTAGGATAGTCTATAGAATTTGGATATAAGAAATGAAATGCACCGTTCATGGAGACGATAAGCCGTACGTACGCATGAACGCTACTTTCATTTCGTTTTCTTATTTTAAAGAATGAAAAATAAATTATAAATATGTATATTATAATTAAATAATAATATATCTATTATATATGTTACATAAGTTCATTAATTCAATCCTTTACACGTTCCATGTATAGCATGAACAAGTCATATCACTTTGAGGGGGCGGTAGTTCGCACTTCCTCAAATGAAATTATCGTATTTATACAACATGAAAAGTGTAAAGGTATGTTATAAAATATAATTACAGAAGAATAGAGATAAAATAAATATCATAAATATCATATATAATTACAATTATATCATAATGGCCCCCATTATAGGTGGTATGGGAAAATCGAACAATCATCGTTTCGTGAGGCAGTAGTTCTCCGTACACAGAAAAAGTATATTCATATCCATTAGATGGAGGTGTGTGTTAGTGTAGTTTCAATACTTATCATAAAAAAACTTAGTATATTTATGATACTTGTTTTTTTATGTAAAAAAATAATAATAAGAGCATACTGAGTGGGGAAGGAAAATAAAAGAAAAGAACTTGAGAGAAGACGTTACCTTTAAATCGCGTAACTCCCTCTAGTTTGAACCAATATGATTTCTTGAATTGCCTTATTCATATGGGAAGAATTATATGAGGAATATAGGGATGTTGGAAAATTATTAAGTCAGAGTTTGGATGAGAAAAGGGGCTTTATAGGAGTGATTTAATGGGTTAGAGGTGATGGCATTTTATAAGGGGGAGGAGGTACTATTTAAAAGTGTCTAGAAATATTATTTTATTATAATTTTATTTTAAGTTTCTAAAAGATCCAAAGTTAGTTAAGATGGATATAATATGAATATGGATATAAATAATCTCAAAAAATAGGTTTTAGACAAGATTAGGTCATAAAAGTAACCTTACCTTTTATCTTTAACCTTTAGTTATCTAATTTAACTTTTACCATATCGTCATGTATATTCATACTATATGGTTAATATATTTACTATAAAATGACAAGAGACAAAAAAATGGGTATTTAATGAAAATTTTAACATCATATATGTCAGTTGGACTAATATTATATTTTTAGTATTATTTTATCATTTGATAAAATAGTATTTATTTTAAAAACTCATTTATGTCAATTTATAAACTATTCATATCAAGACTTTAAAAATATATATAAAAACTTTATTATTTCTAAAAACCTACATTAATTAAAATATAATAAGTTGTAATCATCCATAAAATTATTGTATGGCATAAAAAGTTTCAAAAAAAATATTTTAATATTTATAATCTCATTTATTTAAAATTTTCATTAATAAAGTAATCACTACATCACCATTATGTCATAAATAATTTTATTTATTTGATATCTAAAAATTATAAAAAAATATCTTGATGTGTGAAATATTTTTATCTTTATTATTATTATTTATAGTCGAAAATATAACTTATATAATCCCATATAATTTTTTTTACTAAAAGATATTTGTTTATATTACATTTTCCTTAACTTTAAATTATTTTTTATAAAATGTCATTTTAACTTAAAAGTGGCTCCATGGGGTCCCAAAATCAACCCAAGTATTCCCATGTTCAGGAATGTATCATCCAATATGGTTAGTACACATATTATGGTAATTTAATATTATTATAATATTATTTTTATGCTTATTTACCAGATTTACCCTTTAACCATGGTAAATAAAATATTTACTGAAGTTACAATTCATAATGTATAAACATAAAAGTTACCTATTTACACAATTTTGGCCTCCTAATTAAAAATATAAAATCCATTTTTCCAAATTAAAAATACAGAGGTTGAAAGAGTTAATTTAAAATTAATTTTCATTGTCAAAACCAAAAAATGTGTTTTTAAGAAGTAAAAACTACCAAAAGACTTACATGTGTTTATATCCAATTTCAAAGTGAAATTACTTTCAAGGGTCATCATTGGATTAAATGATAAAAGTATAATCTAATTAAACTTTAAAACCAATTAAAATTATAGTATAATCATGTAAATAAATTAGATTAAAAGGCAGTTTTGAATTAAAATACAGCATGTTTCATTATTCCTCGAAAAAAGAACATCATCCAAAAAATACCAAAATTTTACCCACGGTAAAATTTGACATCTCAATTATAAATGAGAAGTTTATTTTTTTAAAATGGAATATATAAAATTGAAAAAAACTAGATTTAAAAAGGGTTCGTCATCAAAAGTTGATAAATAAATCTTTTAAAGAATATTAGAGTATTTCATGCTTAAAATCAGATTCATTCTTATTTTTTGCCTCTAAAATTTATTGGATAAATGTAAAGACATTTAAAAAAATGTGGAATAATAATGTAGTTATTTATGTACATTCCTAGCAATACAACGACTATGCATTAACTACCATTTAAAATAATAATATTATTATATTATTTTTCGGTATAACTCGATGTTGTTTGTAGCATAAGATTTCAAAGAAACCCGTTGTTGTGTATAGGGTGAACCATCGAATATAGAATCTCCTTCAAAGTAAAATTAACATCTTATTCTTAAGTATTAATATAAATCAAAAGTATTATTCTATAAATACTCGGGTCATTACATCCTCCCCCCACTTATAAAAGGCCACCCCTCTCATATTCTCTTCATACTTCCCAATCCATTTTCAGCCAATAAATATTAAAATTACTTTTATAATTCCCTAAAAAATTTCTAGGGTCATTTTTTTTATCTAAAATCCAATCTAAGAAGGCTTTATGTATAATCATAAAGTGGTTGTTCAAAGAAGAGGTATCGTTCTTAGTCGACATTTTTTGTTTTGTTTCTTCTTACACCTCCTTAAAATATTAATAAAACATGATGACATAATAATATCAATATCTAAAATATACTGATATTTTATTATGTTAATTTTATTATCTAAATCCATCTCCTCTTTCATCACATGGTAAAAAAACCATCATTCAAGTGCATGACGAACTACCGCCTTGTGAACCGATGTATTTCATTTTTCATCATCATCTATCATAGATGTCTATAATGATATAAATAATGTTAATATATGATATTAATTAAATATTTATAATTCTAAAAATATAATAAATCATCCTTCTCATTCATTGAAAAATGATAACGACTTTCGTGCATACGTGTGCACTATCGCCTCAATGAAGCGATGTGATTCTTTTTTCATCACCACATAACATGTATAATATATATATGTATATTTCAAGAAATAATATTTTATTTATGAAATTATTATCATTATAAAAATTTGAAATAATTCTGACCTTCTATCCATAATGATCATTGAAAAATGGAAACATTACACATGCGTACGTACGGCCTACCATCTCTATGATTGTAATGTAGTTCATTTTTCATAAACACATTTCATGATTGGTCTTAAATGTATTATTGATGTATATATATGATAAATATTTCATGATTATTATTCTGGACATTATGGAATAACGACTTCTTTGACCATATTCAACCCACCAATATCATTTTTTACTGATAAGAAAAATATCTTCAAAATGTATGAAGTGAACTTAAATGATTAATTAATTATGTATAGCTTGTTCAGAGATAAAATAAAAGGAATGATATACATAATTTTTTTTATTAATAAATTAAATAATAAAAATATATTTATAATTCCGTTAGATAATGAACCTATGATATGATTATGAATCAAGTTAATTGATACTTTAACTTAAAACCTCATTTAAATTTTTTAATGATTTATTTTCTCAGTCTTTCCCCTCCATATCCATGATCTTATAAATATTTTAAAAAAATAATTATTTATTACTCAATGTATTATAATGGTTATTCTTGGGCATATTTCACTTTCTTAATAATTTTTTTAAAATTAATCTTTTTAATGTTTTGCATAAGGGACTTTCATTTAAAAAATATTTTAGAAAATTTATTCTTCAACTCTCTTTCCTCCATGTATATATATTTAAAATTATTTTTTTGGATGTTTTTTTATTGAAATAAAATATTTATAATGGAAATTTTATATCTATTTTAACTTTTTTAAATGTTTTTTAGAAATGAATCTTTTTAGGGAATGTTTGACTTTCTTTACAAAAGTTAAAAGGAATGTTCTATTTTAACATATGAAGCGAAAATAAATTTTCCTACCAACATAACTATTTTGTAAGATTGGATTACTTTAAAAGATTTCATGGTTTATTTAAATAAAAAACCTATTTCATATTTTCTATTAATTTTGGTATTGAAAATGAGTTTTTAAAAGAAAATGATATTTTTGTTATTCGAAAGAGTTTTTTTGCAAGTTTAGAAGAGTTATTAAAGGGTTTTATGATGAAAAGTTACATGATTAAAATGTTTTATTCTTAATATAGTCATTGAAATTTTTTTATATTATGTTTTGAGCCCCATTATAGCTCACGAGTGAGCCCGATATAGCTTATATGATGGGGGCACCCAAATAACACCGTGTGAGCCTGTTATAGTTTATACAATGGGAGCACCCATATAATGCTCTAATATATTGGGAAATGATTATGTTCTCTCAAGAATTATTTTTTAAGTAAATCATATGCTTATTCTAATTTTTAAGGGTTCTGTAAGGGTTATATTAAGATGATATCCCAAGTCACCTACATGACTTTTCTATGTTTTCTATTGATCTCTCATGGAAATAATTTATTTTCAAATGGTAAGATAAATGATATCATTAAAGTAAATATGATTTCCTTTCTAGGTAAAAAGGTTTTATTTTAGTAAAATTAATTTAATGGGTTTTCATTTTTTTACTAGACTGATGATTTTCATTCTTTTATGTCCCTTATTGAGATTTTTATGCTCATCCAATATTTTAAAATGTTTTTCACAATGTTAAATGATGGGTAAGGGAAAGTTATAAGTCTATTTGAAAGTCGTGAAGTTTTTTCATGAAAATAAAACATATTTTATTTTAAAAAAATTATATTATGGGATAAATATATACTGATTAGAAGTTTCAACATTGTAATATATGGTTTTGTTATTTATGAGTTATGAACCAATTTTCTAAAACTCTTAACTTGAAAGGATCCTAAAATGCAAGATAATGAATTATTGACTTTAGTCTTAATATTATGTAATGTTTATGGATAATTCCTTATAAATTGGAAATATTATCAATATGTATTTCCAATTAGTAAGTTTTGTATTTAAAAATATTATAACAATTTGGGAATAAAAAAATATAATATTTATTAAAATTATGTTATTATAAAAATATATTTTTATACATTACATATTATTATTATTGTTATTAAAGAATTATTTTATGTATTTATAAAATTAAAATAAATACATTAATACCAATGTATTGATAAAAATATATTTTTATAAGAGGAAAAATTAATTTTAATAGTATGCGAATAAAATTATTTAATGTAAAAAATGAAAATATTTAAAGAACTATTTTCAAACATTTTTTATTTTTAAATTAAAAAATTAAATCAAACAATTTTTAATGATGAATATAATTTAATGTTTTAATGAATACAAATATATATTAAAACTCATTTAGTTGGTAATTAATATTCAATAGGATTAAAAACAAATAAAATTTTAAAAATTATTTTTCTATATTTTCTATATATTTTATGTTTTCATTTAAAAGATAAATTTCACATATTTAAAAATTAAGTTATTTTAATTAGTGTCAAAATTTTTAATTATCATGTTTAAATTATTTAAGTATGTAAATTTAATTTTTTGGCATTAAAATAAGATACTAAGGTAAAAATTGAGTTACCAAGGTAAAGGTAAAATGGGGTGAAATGGGGTTAAACTAAGTGATCAAAACCTAAAATATTCAAAAAAAAATATCTCTAAATGAATTGATTGGGGATTGATTTACCCAAAATTATCCCAACTCCATTATTTTACAGTTTATATCCACTTCTCTTTAATAATGACAACTTATACATTAAAGAATGCATATTTGTTGAAATGCCACTCAAAACTCACCTATAAAAGGACCCTTTCCACCCCTACAAAAATATTAAAAACCATTTAGTTATTTTTTTAGATACATGACAATTTTTCATCTCCTAAATCATTTCAGGTCATTTTATAGCTTTTAGTTCCTAGAATAAATCGTAAATCCTTCATTCCAAAGGAACCCATATCAAGAAGGAGTGAATTCATTAAGTATCAAAGTATTTCTATAATATTTTCAATTACCATATTATATCCAATATTTATAAATATGATTCTATACTATAATAATTTTATATTAACATCATTATATCTCTGAAAAAATGACACTACTATTATATAACTCTAAATTCTTACTTGTTTTCGAGTGTAGCATGTTCTTGTTTGGATTGGTTCAACCATCAACATGAATGATGCTATACCAACATCATCATTTTCACCCTGAATAAGTTTAAAAACATTAATAATGGTAATATATGATATTAAAGATTAATATATTTCATGAATATGATTCTATAAGGATGAAACAAAAATTAACGATCAATATTAAGTTACTCATTATTATTGATAAATTACCTGAAAGATTTTCATCATGGATTCCATTTTCATAAACCAAAACTATAATTTATATCAAATGAACACGAGGATGAAAAAAATTGGGAAAACTTATTCCACTAAAATTAATAATTTGGGAATTATGAACTTTGTATCAGAGAATGAGAATTGACATCACCATTATGTTACTTGTATAAAACATTATATATTAAGTTTAAAAACATTAATAATGGTAATATATGATATTAAAGATTAATATATGTCATGAATATGATTCTATAAGGATGAAACAAAAACCAATGATCAAATTTAAGTTAATCATTATTATTGATAAATTACCCAAACAATGTTCATCATAGATTCCATTTTCATGAACCATGACCATAATTTATATCAAACGGACAGGAGGATGAAAAAAAATTGGGAAAATTTATTCCAATAAAATTAATAATTTGGGAATTATGAACTTGGTATCAGAGAATGAGGATCTACATCACCATTATGATACTTGTATAAAACATTCGATATTAATAATATTTGATGATAATAATAAACAATAACTAACTAATATATGTGTACGAAATTATTATAATTGAAATATATAAAAGTTAATTAATATTAATAAGATTATTAAATAAAGTACTAAGAGTATTATGTTTATTATATAGGGGTTAAATCACTTTTATTGAAATCAGAAGGAAATATAAGAGTTTCACATTTCATTTTTCCTTTCATTGATATATTTTCCATATTCATGAGCTTAATTATTTTGTGTGGTGTATATAAATATAATGTATGTGTTTCATCAAAATTTTAAGGAAATTAATGGGATTGAATAATCCACCTCAGGTTTTCTCTTTCAATGGATTTTGATTCAAAAGTGACAAATCCATAAGGGTTTCTTTACCAATCTCATTATAAAATCATTATCGTTTATATTTAAAATTATATTTTAGAAATTATATATTATTAACTCTACAAAAAAATTATTTTATTCTCTTATATTTATTCATGGGGTTATTTGTATTCTTACCATTTTTATTCCCTTTGGTTCACTATTCAATCAAAATAATGCCCATAAATGAGAATCGACCTGAAACTCTTATTTTCCAGTCGGAATATTTTTCATCCATGTCCATATTATTATTTTATACATGTACTTATATATAATTATATTATTTATCAAGTTTTTTTAATGTAATTAAATTTATTTACAAAAAGGGATATTCTTTTAACATTTTCACTATGGTTGTTTTCCGCCAACTTTGAATCTCTTTAGAAAAGTGTGAAAAGAATCATAATTTTTAATTATTTCTACATGAAATAATTTTAATG
Organism: Viscum album; assembly: GCA_963277665.1. Lineage (NCBI taxonomy): Eukaryota > Viridiplantae > Streptophyta > Magnoliopsida > Santalales > Viscaceae > Viscum > Viscum album. Next base: position 1,461,630,203 of record OY728121.1, read on the forward strand.
ATTTTATAACTATTTTTTATAATATATACTCTATTTTATTTTTTCATGGTTCTCTAAAGTAATTTATTTTCTCATTTTTTGTGATTTTTTAATTAAATGGTATTAAAAACCTAAATGGTATTTACAGTCTCTTTTTTAAATAATTTCATAATTATATTAATAAGTGTTTTTATCTATGTCAAAATACATTAAATTTTCATATGATTCATTGGGTATATTCACTAATTATGTCATCCAACTTCTTTCATTGGATAGATTATGATCATCTTTTGTGAAAATTTTCATGAAACCCATATTATTCTTTGAGTTATGAAGATATTTTGTGATGTTTTAATAAAAATGTTTTTGTATTTGTTGAAAAACTATATTATTATGAATGTTATTGTTAAACTAGTGTGAAATCATTACTTAAATTTATTAAGAATGTTTTTCTTATGAAGTTGATATAGAAGGTGAATGATGTTTCTTTAACTTTTTAAAGAAACGTTACTTATTTTAGATGATGCTAAGTCATTCCTAAAATTTCTTAACTTGATAAATCTTCATGGTCCATGATGAAGCTGTAAAATTCTATAGAAATTGATAAATCTAAGATGCCATATGCATATCACTATGTGGGATGTGATAAAAAAAAGTATGAATTCAAAAGGGGAGAGATGTAAAATAATGATATCGGACTAAGGGTACTAGATGCAAGTCATCAGACAAAAATCATCAGATGAAGATCACCAGATAGATGTGAGTGGATAGAGATACAATAGTAGTTCAAAGTAAATATTTCACAATGTTCCCAAACATACAAATATTATAGTACTAGAAATTATAATATTATTGTTATTGGAAAGAGAATTCATTAGAAGTCAATGTTTGAGCGGCTATAAAAAGGTTGCATAAAGGTCCATCTTCAGTTGTGTAAGGGTAAAAAATGAGTTTTAAAGGATGTATAAAGGTATAGTAAGCTTGATTATGGTTAAATCCCATTATTTCTTTGTTTAAGGGTAGTTTTCTCATTATGTAAAGGTACCCAAAGTCTATTATCTCAAGATATCATATGAGACATGAATTCTGTTACCAGATAAAAAAATTGTAAGAATAAGTACAATAACATGAGAGTATAAAGTTGAATATTAATTAATTTATAGAGAAATAAGTTATAACCCAATGGAGAATTATTTTGTGATATAAGTCCTTAGGAGTTTCAACAATGTTATAGTACATCAATGGATGTAGTGAAAAATACAATGTTAGTTGTAGCTATCAGATAGATAGTTTGTATGAAGTTCAAATAGAAATGTTTTATATTAAATGTTGTATGGAGTTTGAATTCATGAAGTGTTCTGAGATATGATGGCATATATTTGATCCCATTGGATGATGAATCATCAGATGGATGAGAATCAAATGACGAACTATCATACCGATGATCATCAGATAAAAAATCGCAATAACATAAAACATAAAATTCAGATATGTTGTACCAAATTGATTTTTTCAATCCAATAAATATATGGAGTTTGTGATAAGGAATTATGATCATAAATAGTTAGTCAGACAAAGAAAATAGTGGAGAAGTTTATTTTTTTCAACAGATGAATGAGTTCATAAATAAGACACTGGAAAAATATTTTATCAGAGATAGTTTTTAGGAGATTTAAAAAAATAGTAAACCCCCTTTATGTTGATGATTTTATAATTATTTATTCATATTTACTTATATTTTTAAGGTAAGGAAGATCAAATAAGTTCCTTAATTCTAAGGTTTAAAATGTTTTTAGAGTCTGTTCTAGGGATGAGTTTATAAGAATAATCGATAATTATCTATAATTTTTGAGAAGTATCCAATGATTTTTAAATGAGAAGGAGAATTATTTTTAGGTTTTATTGAGTGTGAAAATTATTTTGGGTTCCTAGAATTTCCCTTTTTAGTGAACCTATAAATAGGTGTTGAAATTACATTATGAAATACCACTATACATGAGTAAAAAAATTTGACAAGATGATGTTTTTTAGTTGTATGAGTTTCCAACAAAGTTGATATTTTGTTGAATTTAAAGAACACAAAACATAGGTGAGTGAGTAGAGTTGACAAAAATAGTTTCTGATCAGTATTAGTAGATAGAGATTTCCAGTAGTGATGTTGGACTATATCATCACTAAGATTATGCCAGATGTAGAACATAGATTGTATAAAACCAATCTTCCAAACAAGTTATGAGTCTCTATAGTTCTTAATATAAAAAACAATAAATAAAATAAAAAACATTGAGGTACAACTAATGGAGTACAATGAATAAAGGTATTTCACACCGAAAAAACATACACCAGATAGATAACATCGGATAGAAAATCTATAGAAGATATTATTTGGTGAAATTTAGAAATTTTCACATTTTTTTCGTTGGATCAATTTTTAAACAAAACATTTTAAATAATGATATTCAGTGTAATAAACTTATGGTATTTAATATAATTACTTATTATAAGATAGAAAGAGTCTAATGGGAGTTAGATCATTGTATTCACTTTTCTATTATAGTGAATTTACATTGACCAATGGGAGTTTCTATATAAACTGAGGGAGGGGGGACCTTGTAAATATTTCATTCTTTTATTTACTTTCTTATCATTTCTTTAATGTGAGATTTTTATATAAATTTTATAAGGATAATAAAGCTAACAAGTTTTTGGGGTTAATTTTATAGAATTTTAGTTTTAAAAAATGTCATCACTGATTTAACCCACCCTTCTAAATGGTTCTCAAGATCCTAATGAACATCTATTGGTATCAAAGAAAGGTTCCCATATCTGATCCTTATCATAGAAAATATCAACTTAGTAAAAAAAGAGTAATTCCAACCTTTGATAGAAAAATTATAATGTTTTAAAATATCGAATGATACCCTATCTTCTATCTCTTGACATGGAAATAATTGACATAACTACATTTGGATTTTCTCCCATTGAGAAGAATGGTACTTTGATGTTTTCTAACATAAAAAAAATTAAGGATGATGAGAATACTAGAAATTATATTCTAATATGTTTTTCATATAATGTTTTCAAGAAGGCGATGGTTCTCAAAATAGCCAAACAAATATGGGAAAAACTCAAAAGTATATTTGAGGGAAATATCAAAGTGAAGGAAGAGAAGATAAAAATATGGTATAGAAATGTTCAAATATATCATAATGGAAGATGAATAAACTATTGAAGAGTACTTAACAAATGTAAATGACATTATTTGAAACATCATAGGATTATTAGATGTCTTGATAGATTCCACTAGTATTAAGAAACTCATGAGAAAATTTCTAGATAGGTTTGATACTAAAATTTATTCCTTATAAGATAAATAAGATTTATCTCTTAATGAATTATTTAATCTTCTCACTTCATATGATATAAGGTAAAATTCAACATTTAAAATGAATATTAAGAATGAAATATCTTTTGAGGCTACGATAAAGCTAAAAATACAAGATTTTGATCATAATATTGATATCCTTAATGATTTAGAAGATGAGTAAATTGATGCTAATTAAAATCATTGAATCATATCCCTTATATATAGTACTTAACATAAAGGTAAGGGAATGTTTAAAGGAAAATTACCACATAAATGATTCAAGTGTAGTGGTATTGGAAATGTTTCTATAAATTATTCAAAGAAGAAATTCAGAAAATATAATGATTATTCTAAAGAAAATACTCAATGGAAGAAGTGAAAAAAATACTTCAAAAAAAGTTAAGAAATCCATTGGGAGTAATAAAAAGTTTAGTAGAAACAAAATAAGCATGTTGAGTAAGAAATATGATTATGGATCAACTATTTTTTCTTTTTCAAAATATGGAAATCTAAAGAAGTTCAGAACATTTTTTTCAAATGATGTGAAAAATAAATATTCCACAAATAGTGAATATGAAGAAGGATACATGGAATATTATTTAATATCAGAAATTGCATAAGATCTTACAAAAACAAAAAACTCAATAAAAAAATCATAACCAAAAGGAAATAAAGTGTAAACAAGAATGTAGGAAAATAATATCCTCTTAAATAAATAATATATATACATTGATCAAAATAAGAATCTCAAACTAAAAGTTAAAAAACAAAAAAATATGGTGGAAGATCTTAGTATTAATCTTTTTAATAATGAAGTTGATATTTTTAAAACTCAATAGATATTTATTGATTTTCAAAGTACCTTAAATAAGATGATTGAAAATTTCAACAAGGATTTAGAGGTAAAATCATAAATATTTCAAGATGATGAGAAATATATTCAAAATAATCAAGTGACATAATTACCCACTGAACATAAAACTTCACGAGATCTTTCTAAACATGATTGTGTTAGAAATATCTCTGGGAAATCATATATTGATAACAGATATAAAAAATAAAATAAAATAAATAGATGTTCAAAATAACCTCTATAATAAAGTTGCTTCATGTAGGGGGAATAAAAAATATAGAAATATGTTATGAACCTCAAAAAACCTTATATATAGAAAAATCAACTTTCTAAAATAAATCAAGATTCTATTAGTTTTTTTGGTGTTATGGGATTTATGGGGACACATATTACAATTATTGGTACAATATGTTTCTCCCTATAAATAATCATGAACTGAGGTGGAGAAACAATGGATGAAAATAGAGAACCATTCTTAATCCACAATAATAAATAAAGGAAAACTCATTATATGCTCGACTATTTCTAATATAAAACCTATTTTATTTCATGGAAGATGTTTGTAGAAGATGTGACCTACCAGGTCAGTTTTCTAAATCATTTATGAAAGATATTCTTGAAAAAGTTTCCCATGCTAGTATAGAAGAGGAAATTAGGAAAAATAATGTTGAGGAAATACATTTTTGTTTTTTGGGAAAGCTCTGAAATATAGGAAGTGGAATAAACAATGGTTTCTTGATAGGGGTTATTCCTCAAAAAATGCGAGGTTATATAAATCTCTTGAAAGGTATTGAAGAATTTAAAGGATGAGCAGTTGCTTTCAGAAACGATAGATCCATAAAAATTAAATTAATCGGAAAATCTGATATTGAAGCCTAGTGACTAAAGTCATATGAAGTTTTATATATTTATAGGATCATATAAAACTTACATATTGTTATCCAACTTTGTGATGTTGGTAAAGAAGTTATCTTTAGTAAATATTCTTGTATCATTAGAATCAAAAAATATGTATAAGTTTTTACAAAGGGATAAAGAACTGGAATAAATATTTTCTAGATTAGAAAAATTTGTAACTCAGTTACTTAAGTTCTAAGGATGAAAATAAGTTACAATATCAATAATTGGAAATATTGAATAGAAAAGTTTGAGAATAATTTTAAGGAAAATATTTTAAGAAACATACCATATCTAAATAGGAAAGATGATTCTATTTTTATAACTTGTTAGAAAGGGAAGATATTTAGTGGAATACATATGAAAGTTGAAATTTAGTACACTAGAACTGTTGATCATATTCACTCTAATCTTTTTGGCATGATGATAGATCAATAAATGTAAGGTGATTTATATTTCATTACTTTTTTTGATGAATTCACTCAGATTACCAATGTAATGTTCACAATACATAAATCCGAGGCTTTATAATTTTTTAGATATTTCATAAGGGACTTTTAAAGAGAAATGTGTGTTTATATACTGAAGCCGATAAATGAAAATGGAAATAAGTACACAATAAATTATTATAAACTCCATCTGAAGAAACATGAAATCAAACCCCAATTCAGTTGTTCATAGTTGCCTTAACAAAATGGAGTGGTGGAAAGGATAAACATAAGTTTTGTTTAAATGTAAATAAATGTGATATATGAATATATACTTTCTATGTTTTTCTAGATAAAATCTATTAGTAATATTTTTCATATTAATAATAGATTTTTTTGAGAAAAATATAAAATGAGTCCCTATGAGATGTAGTATATGAAAAAATATTTAGTGAAATATTTAAAGGTTTTTAAGAGTCTTTACTTTCTTAAGATTAAAAATCCTTATCTTTTAAAATTTGATTACAAATTTGAGGAAGTTCTTTTCACTGGATATTGAATTGATGGAAGATGTTATAAATATTGGAATAAATGATTAAAAAATTGGTTGATTCATATGATGTGAAGGTTATTGAAAATAAAACAACCTTAAAAAAATTATTGAATATATTATAGAAGATAAATTGAATACTTCCAATGAGAATAATAAAAGTGATGATGAATGTGTGATAAAACATATACAAAGCGATTCACATCAGTCTGGTAATAAGGATTATGATACATGAAGAAAATATTTAAAATTTTAAACTTTATAAAAAAAGGTTGAATCTAAAAACATCATTAGATATAAAAATTATTCAGTTTATAATATAAGGAAGTTAATATTAGATAATAATACATCAATTATCTCATAGGTTTAACTGGAATCATTTTCTATGGTAATTCAAAATAAAGAGAAGGAAGATGATACGAATGAAGAGTTAGATCAGATTGGGGAAAACATCACGTGATAAATTATTCCATGACTAGTAGGTTATTAATTGATAAAAATAGATCCATGGTGTGTAAGTTGAAGAAATATTTGTAAGGTTTGAAATGATCTCCTCATGCATGGTTCTTTAAACATTATAATTTCCTGAAGAATTTAAAATTTTCTAAAAAGAATTTTGATAGAAACCTATATGTTAAGAAAATGATCATTGGTACCATATTCTTCATTGTTTACATTGTAAATATAATTTTTTTATGTGATGGGGATAATACTGGTGAAGAATTTGTTGAAAAAATAAAGAAAAATTGAAGTATCAATGCTTATAGAATTTAATTTCTTTTTTATTTTTGTAAGTTCAATAGAAGGTAAGTTACATTTTTATATCATATGAAAATAATTCCAAGGGGTTTCTATAAAATTTTATCATGGTATAATTAAAATATGTTTCTATAAATATCTCTATCAGTTTAAATATGAGTTAAGACAAATCTGGGAAAAGTGTGAATTATAATTACTTTCAAAAGTTTTTATGAATATTGATATATCTTACAACTTGGAGTCTATAAATTGTATTTTATACTATATTGTTCTGAAGATATTAAAGTTATTCAAAAATAATCACATATTTTTCTAGTAAAATGAATACTCAGGTTTGTTAAAGGAACGCCATATTATGGATTTTTGTATAAAAAAATTTGCGACATGAACATTCTTGGATACAATGATGTTGATTGGGATTGATATTGTAATGATAGAAGAAAAGCATTAGGAGGAAATTATTTCCTGGGATAATTTTGTGTGAATTAGAATAATAAGAAATAATGTTCTCTTATATTGAGTAATGTGGAATTAGAATATGTTTCTACCACACATGGTTATACACATATGATATAGATAAAAGTTTTTCTATAATATTTTAGAGTGAATGTTTGTAAACTATTGAATATTATTTTTTATGATAAAAATTACAGTGATCATTCCGAAAACATTTTATAACATTTGATATCAAATAACATTGATATTAATAATCACTTAATAAAATATAAATTCACTGCTGGATATTTTATACTTGATTATATTTCAATAAAGTATAAAATTTCTAATGTTCTCACTAATGATATTCCATGGGAAATATTTGAGGAAATGAGGTTGAAAATACATGTTCATCATGTACCAAATACTTATTAATGTTTGTAATGAAATCCCCCATCATTATTTGGATTATATTATGAAATGGATAGAGTATGTTTAACATTGTAAGAGGTTGTAAAACTCTTTCTATTATAATTTGAATATTTTGATATCATTAAAATGGGAAAAGAAATGTTAATAAGATAAAATTGAGGTGGATTTTATATTAACATGGTCACAAAATTTCTTCTCATTAGGGGATGAAATTCCTTTAAAAACATTTCTTTATCCAATAGTTTGAAATTATTTATGAGGAAGGATTTGGTTTGATTAAATTTGATAAAATATTTCTTTTATAAAAAAAGTGTTTCTAAAGATTTTATTTATTAATTTTTTTGAAAATGTTTCTAAAAAATTTAATGGTGGAGATTGAATATACTTTGTGATGTTTTCATAACAATGTCATTTATTTTTTTACAAAAATTCATTTTATTATTATTTTGTTAGACATGTGATAAAGAGTTGCTATAATTTGTTAAGAAAGTTTTTCTTATGAAATTTCTATAGGTGGTGAAGAAATTTTCCTCAACATTGTTATGAATATTTCCTTAAGTTAGATGATACTTATCCATTATAAAAAGTTCCTAACACCATAAATATTCATGATATAATATAAAGTTATGAAATTATATACAAGGGAAGAAATAAAGGCTATTGGATGTTGATCACTGGATAGAAGGTGACTGAACGAACAAAATGTGTGAAGTCAAAAGGGGAGGGAAGTACAACAATGTTACCAGACTGTGGGTACTAGATGAAAATCACCGTATGAAGATCTCTAGACAAATATCACCATATGGATATGATAATATATAGATAAAATATATTTTTAAGTAGTAGTTGCACAATGTTACAAAAAAGAAAAATCTCAAAGTATCGAATGGACTAGGTGTATTGTTATCAGGGAGAGAATTCATAAGAAATAGAAGTTCAAGTGGCTTTAAAAGGTTTCTTAATGGTCTTATTTTGTTGTGTAAGGGTAAAGATTTAGTTCTGAAGGATACATAAAGGTGGAAGAAGATCATATAATAGTGAATCACATTATTACTTATGTAAGTATTGTTCACACAATACATAATATTACCTAAAGTCTAGTGGATCAAGATACTAAAGGAATATGAATTATGTTATAGGATAAAGAATCTATCATAAGATGTACAATGGTGTGATAGTATGAAGATAAAGATAAATTACTGTATCTAGTAGGAAGTTGTAACCATAAGGATATGTATTATATGACATAAGTCTTTAGAAGTTGTAACAATGTTATAGCACATCAACGAATAAAGTGAAATAGACAGAGGTATATGGAGCTATCGAATTTTTTTTTTATGAAGTTCAAATGAAAAGGTTTGAGGTTACATGCTATATGAAGTTCAAAGTCATAAATGGTGTTAAGATATGAAAGATTCGGTTTGATTGTATCAGTTTATGAACCATTATAGATCCTCAAATGAGAACTAGTAGAGAGATGATCATTAGATAACCAACCATGATTCCATCAGACAAAAGATTCATAGATGTTGTACCAAGATGGGGTTTTAAATCCAAGAAATATATGAAGTTTTATTTGAGGTAGGATGATCATATAGAGTTAGTCAGACAAATAAAATAGCGGAGAAGTAATTTTTTGTCACTGGAGGGTGGAGTTCCTAAATAAGGCACCAGATAGACATTCCACCAGAAGGATTTTTGAGGAATATTTATATAAATTTGTAAATCATATTTAATTTGAAAATTATATAATGATATACCAACATTTAATTATCTAGATGAGGTAAGGAAGATCAAAGAAGTTCCTTAATGCTGAGGTTCAGGATGTTTGAAGATGTAGAGTGGACACCATATTTGTAAGAATTTATAGAATATTCTAGAATTATTTAGAAGCTTTCAATGAGTTTCAAATGAGTGGGAGAATTATTTTTAGTTTTCACTAAGTGGGAAAATTATTTTGGGTTCTCACCTTTTCTATTTAGATCACACCTATTAATAGGGGTTGAATGTACATCACGGAATGAAACTGTTCAAAAGTATAAAAAGCTGAAACACTGAGGTTTTCAAGTTATAAGAGTCTCCAACTAGGTTGAGAATTAGTTGAAGTTGAAGAACATTAGAAAACGGTTTAGTGAGAAGAGTTATTAGATAGAGGTACTGATTAATATTAAAATATAGAGATTTCTAGCAATGATGTTGAACAATTTCATTGGTCAGAGTATACCAGATAGAGAAGGAATCTTATATCAGAAAAATCTATTAAACACTTTGTGAGTCACTATAGTTTTGTGAAATGAACAGAACACAAAAATAAAATCATAAATAGTGAGGTACACCATACAGAGTACATTGGAAATAGGTAATTAACACCATATGGAAACTTCCTAGATGGTGTAAATTAGATAGACAAGTTCCAGACGATATTGTTGGGAAATATTTACAAAGATTCACATGTTTGTTTTGGCTTAGTTTAATAATATTTTTTTGTAATTAATGGGAGTTAGTATAATCAAGTAGAACAAGTCTGTATAATTAACTATCGAGAGATATATAGTGTCAAATAGGAGTTGGATCATTACATTCAATTTACTATTATAGTGAATTTCTATGTACTAATGGGATTTTCTATGGAAAGGTTGTAGTTACCCCACACTGGGGGTGAACCTTGTAAATATCATGTGCCTTACTTTAATTTATTATCATTTAATTATTGTGATATTTTTATATAATTTTGATAAGGATAATAACTCTAAAAAGTTACATGGGTTAATTTTGGAGAAGTTTAAATTTGTAAAAAGGTCACCACTGATTCAAACCCCTCTCTTAGTGGTTCTCACAATCCTAAGGAACTGACTAAAAATTACCTTTTTAATTTTTCAAACACTTTAAGGAAAATTGAGACCCATTAAAGTAAAAATTATAAATCATAAAATACCACATGATATGGTTGATCCATTAAAATCTAATTTAATCATATTAGACACATTATCCCTAAATAATTTCCAATAGAGACAGTTTACCTATGTTATGGGCTAGTGGTTAGATGGGTTCATTATGATATGAATTTCATGATGGGAATCCTTGATATATGTTATAATTTATATACTTATTTATGTGACATATTCTTATGTTATGTAATGTACTTATGATACATTATCATGACTCATGTTTCCACTCTCCTATGACTTATGTCTTTTGTTATAATAAAGACTTTATTCCATGACCCATGTTTTATGATCTATGTTTTATTGGGTGTTATTATCTTAGTTTTGGACCATATAAATTGATTATATTATCATACCCACATTCTTATATTATTATAACTTATGATCTTTGATTGATTTCTCTCATGTTTACCCTTACTAAGCATTTAAGATCAATTTTTCTAACATTTCCTTTCCAGAGGTTATAAAGAAGAGTATTATGAATGAGGTGTAAAAAAGGTATCATGTGAAAATATTATTTTTGGGATATGTTTGAAATATTTTAAAATAAGCTGGTTATTTGTCTAGTATCCAAAGAAACTAAAATTTTACGTTCTAGGGTATTATTTATTGTGATATGTAATGATTATTCATGTAAAATGTTGAAATATGTATATAAATTGTGATCAAGTCCTATTAGTTGGTATTAGAGAAAGGTTTAATTATTTCTTGGGATTAGGTTATGAGGAATAAGGGGATATAACCTAAAAACATTTATGTTGAACAAAAAGTGATATTAAAAGAACCTTAAATGTCATTGACTCAAATGAATGTGTCATAATTTAGAACAACTTAGGAATGATTTTACTTATCATATGGTTTCTTAATCTAATTATTAATTCTTAATATTTCCATTTTTTTATTTAATGGATAAAAATAGGAATAATCTAGTTAAAAATGAATGTTATGGATAATGTAATGACTATCACATTGTGTAACCAAACGAGAGAGCGATGGGGTAAAAATCTCATTAAATTGATCATCCAAATTTCTCAAGATATAAAAAATATAAAGTCATTCCAAATTTCATAATGTGGAATGTAAGTAAAAAATATCCATTAATACCTTCATGTGACATTGTCTAACCTAATTTAGTGGGGTTTCCAAACAAATTATTATCGATAAATGAATCAACATAATAGAAAAGATACTTTCTATTCCCTAGTGCTTTGAGAATGAAAAGGTTCTTTTCAGGTGCGATCTCGAAATTTTCTGGATATGTATCATGCTTTTTTATAGGTGCTATTTTACCCTTGTTTTTGCATTCTTGGGATGGTTTTTTGTTTTAGGGTGTTTGAGGTGAAATTCAAGAATTTTGGAAGGAAAAGTGGCAATGCACGATTGGAACACTATTTTCCCAAGTCGTGCACCTACCCCCATCAAACCACAAAACCCTAGACTGGGGGGTTTCATGGTTTGGATAACTGTTTTCACTCTCATTAGTAACCATGTTACCCCTATAAGAGGTTCACATTTTTGGTGCATGTTTTGGAAAACTGTACACCCAAGCCCATGAAACCGTGTGTGCAGTTTTTAATTATTTAAGAAATTATTTTGAAATCCATGAACCCCCCTGATTTCACCATCATTCAACCCTATTTTACATAAGATGTTTCTTATTATTTTAGAGGCTCTTTTATAGATTCCATTTCTTTTTGAAAACCATTATTGAAAAATTGATGATCTGATTGATGGTTCTGCACCTCTCCCAAGTTTGGTTCTAGATCTTATTCTTTGTTGTGAAATTGATCACTCCACTTTAATTTTTGAATTTCCATTTTGGAAAACACTCTCTAATGATATTTAAGTCAGTGGTATATTTATCAATTCTCAAAGTCTTTATTTCAATTGTGTGTATGTAATTGAAAAAAAAATCTATTGCACATTTAGAAATTTCATATTGAATTAGACTAATTAATTGGTTAATTAATTAATTAAATGATTGTTGAATTAATTGGTTAATGGGGTTGTGAAATTGGTCAAATTATGGAATTGTAGAATTTGTTTATTAATATGATGTTTAATTGATTAAATAATGTGAATTATGGGGTGGTTGGAATAAAATTAAAGGGTTATTTAATTATACGACTAAATATTGATAAATGGTTTAATGGTGAATTGTTCATATTATTCTATGTGAGTTAAAGTGATGAAACATGTATAAATTTAAATGTTATTCCATAATGTGAAATGTTTATAAGATGAATAATGATGATTATCCTTGATAAATGTGATACATGTGAAAGGTGTGATTGATTTATAAATGGGTTTTTGGACATGGACTGATGCTTCAAATACACATGAGGTTCTAGACATGGAATTATAGGACCAAAAATGTTGTCATTAGACTATGGATCCAAGTATCCATAAAATTTAAATTTAAATGAAATGATAAATTAAAACCCATGAGTTATGTGACATGTGATATCCCTTGGTGATAGTTCATATTCCGACATGGTATGAAGCAGTTATTGTTGGTTTGGGTGTCATTGTAAACCCAATGATATTTTTGGTTAAATAACAAATAATTGAATATGTAAATAGTTTAATTTATCACATGTATTTTATTCTTTATACGACTACGTACACTGTTATAGATTGGATATTAATTTAGACGCTATTGGTGGTAACCTTCTATGTTGTACTCACACTCTACTCGGGCTTCCAGATCTATACCTAAATAGACATTATGTTTGCAAGACAAGATATGGGTAAGATCCCTATGTTAGATGTCTGAGTTGGGACAGAGCATGGATGAAGGAACCATACTTGGTATTAGAACTTTATTGGGAGTTTTTAGTATGTCCTTATTTTGGATTTTTTATACTGACACTTAAAACCTATTTGGCATGGCATATATACTACTTTAGTTTGGATATTATATTCATGTTTTGGTTATCCTGTGTTATAGGTATTATTCTAGTTGTTGGTTACAGTTATTATCATTTGGTTATTGCTAATTTATTTTTTATATTTTTTCATTTTTATAAAGTGGGTATAGTATCCCTATGTTATATATCTAACCCTCTATGCTAGTTGGAAACCTCTGGCATACATGGAGGCGCACCTGAGGTCACATAACCAATCGTCTTAGGGCACCCATGTGTGTCACCTAGGCCGAGATGTTACAAAGTTGTATCAAAGGGAATGTTTTAATTTTTTCTTCTTTTGTATTAATATTTGGGAAATAAAGAAATTATAATAGGATGATTCAGGCATTGGTCAAGATCTCATGCGTGGGAGTAGCTAACCCATGTACAGGGGTAAAACCAAGTACCTAGGGTGGGATTACAGTTATTGATGTTTGTTTCTACAGATGAATGTTATTTCACCTCGAGTGATGCACTTTTTGTGTGATGTTATGATTTTATAATATTTACTAAGGTTTTATTTATGGCCCTACATGGCATAGATGTTTAGAATACATGCATCATTCTAGGCATTAATTAATTTTGTTGTGACATGTATCATTTTAGGCATGCACTGAAAAACAAGATTTAGGGTGAATTGTTTAAATGAAAATTATTTTACTCTTGTGGAATTTAAATAACAATAGTCCCTAATATGAATTTGATAATTCTAAATGGATAAATTAGTTTATAATACAAAAATTGAATTATGAAAGTGTTTACCCTATGTTAACCATTACCTAGTTTAGGAATGGTTGAGGGTAGTGATAAGTGTTTACCATGTTGTTGGATATTGGGGTTTACATGTTATGGATTTATGTGAAATTCCCTTGATAAATTTTTTAGTGTTGTGTTATGATTCCTAATATGGGTGTTTGGAATTATAGAGATATTCTTCTATGAAGATGCTTGTTGATAGGAAGACATGAGTTCATGGCTAGAAATGTGCCTCCAATGGTGGAACCAGAAGCTCTGATAGTTTTGGGTGAAGGGTCAGAAGAGTAGTTCCTTGAGAATTTTTCTCAATTTATATAGTTTATGGAAAGATACCTATAGAGGGTTGTGAAAAGTGTGTCTAAATTTAACTGATAGTTCCAGTTGCATCACCCTCTGTCTTACACATGATAGGGTGGACCTAAGGTCACAGTGTTTTGGATTGTGTCTATCCAGATGATCCTTGAACACCTAGAGAATATTACTGAGAAGAGATTAAATTTGGTTACTTATATGTTATGTGGTAAGGTGAAGAATTGGTGGGACATCCAGTCTTAGGATAGACAGTTGGAGAATATTATATGGAAGAAATTTTAGGAGAAGTTCTTGGAGAACTTTTACCGTAAGATTCTCAAGAAGGGGAGGGAAACTAATTTTATGAGTTTGACCCATGGGATCATGTCCATGATTAACTATTCAAGTATCTTTTTAGATTAAAATTTCTTTGTTCCAACATTGGAAATAGATGAGGTGATTGCAAGAAAGAGTTTTAAAGATGGTCTTAAATGTGAAATTAAGTCCCATGTTAATATCTTCAAGATGAAAATGTTTTCAAAAGTGGTGAATCAGGATCCTATTTCTGAGGGAAACCTGAAGGATGATTCCATTGAGATGTATATGGTTTATTCTAGATGACCATATGTTATATCTTATGAGATTAGGAAATATCTCTTTGAAAATTTCATTTAGGGGAATAACAAGTAGAGTGGCCAGGGGGAAGGATCAGTTTCTCATGAAATTAATCGAGTGACCTTCCACCAATGTGGTAGGCTAGTTCATGTTCATAAATAGGGTCCCCGACCACTGGTAGAGTGCCAATATTTCAGAAGGATGGGATGTCTACAATTGTTTTGTAGGAACCCATGATAGATGGGTAGTGATGGAGATGTTATACAAAACCATAGTATATAAAGAGGGTCTTATACACCGTACCAGTATAGAAGTTATAGTTTAAATAGTCATTGAGGTAGAGGTACTAGATATGGTACTTCTGGGAAAGAGAATCCATATCAGTAGAGTGGTGCAGCTTGGGGAACTCAGACGACATCACAGGGAAGAGGGGAATACTGTTTCATGTTGTTCAACCTACATCGGTGTATATCAAGGTTGGACCATCGAAAATTAGATGTACTATTCTTATAGATTCAAAGATTTATAATTTCTTATTTTATACTAATCCCCTCATTATTTTATATCTTCACAACTTTTTAATGGGTTAAGTCTAGTAGTGGAGTTTTTGAGAGGTGATATAATGATCGTTACGAATTTGGGGGTACGATCGAGAGACATCTGTTTGTGCATGTTATATTATCTCGAGGCTGGGTAGTCTCATTTTCTATGGGAACTAAACATCCTAGATATGTCAGGATTTGACTTGATTATGGGTATGGAATGTTTATTATCATATCAAACCACACATATTTTTACCATAGGAGAGTGAGTTTTACATCTCCTAAGGGTGAGAATCATGTTTATCATGGAGAGTGGGATATCAAGGTGGGAAATATAGGGCCAATTCATCAAAAACTAGGGGATCTTACTATCTAGGTTTCAAGTGTTATACTGTATGATGGGGGTGTAAATCATGATTTCTTCCCACCCATAGTGGAAACATTCAAAGACGTGTCTCCTAAGGACTTTTTAGGGATACGACCTAAGAGAGATGTGGAATTTATGATTGAGATCATGTCAGGGGATAATTCAATTCCTATTCAACTATATAGAATGAAACCAGAATAGATTTAAGATCTTAAGACTAAATTTTAAGAGTTTATGGATAATGGGTTTATCTTTCAGAGTATGTTTCCATGGGGTTATCTAATTTTTATTTTCAAATAAGGCTGACAATACTTTTTGCTTATGTGTTGATTACCAAAAGTTGAACTAGATGATAATGAAGAACCCACATCCTCTTTTGTGTATTGATTATTTCTTAGAAAAGTTATGGAATCTATTGTTTTCTCCAAGATTGACTTGAGATCATGGTATCATCAGTTGAGAGATCGACCCTCTAATATACCTCATATTTCTTTCAGTAGCATGTACAATTTTTGTGATTTTATCATGATTCCATTTTGGTTGACGAACACACCTACTATGTTTATATACTTGATGAAAAACATATTTCACCTATATGTATATCAATTTGGGGTTGTGTTTGTGAATTATATCTTGGTGTAATCCAAGGCTCATGACGATCATACCCATCATATTGACATCATCTAGAGTGCACTAAGAGAGAAAAATATATACACTTGGCTGTCTAAGTATAAATTTTGGATAGATCAAGTACATTTATTGGGTCCCAATATCTAAGAGTAAGGTATGTTAGTGGACCCATAGAATGTTCTTATAATGGTTTCTTGGGATCAACCCATGAATAAATTTGATATCCATAGATTTTTGGGGTTAACGGGTAATTATTGGATGATCATACAAAAATTTCTCTATGTGGAAGCACCACTTTTGGGATTTACGAAGAAGGGATTTATGTTTTATTGGTCTAGATCACGTGAAATGGATTTCTAGTAGTTTAATAAGTTCTTGAAAACTACTCCAATTTTGATCCTACATGACCTAGGTTAAGAGTAAATAGTGTTTTGTGAAGCATCTCGAATAGGAATGGGAGAAGTGTTGATGCAAGAGGAATGAGTTGTGTCACATGATTCATGGAAGTTGATTCCACATGAATGTAATTACCCTACACACAAACTCAGGTTAGATCTAGTGGTTTATTCCTAGATGTGTTGGTATCATTATTAGTTGGGAAAAAGTTTACTATCTATACTGATCAAAATTTCTTAAAGTATATTTGTCACAACTAGATTTTAATATTAGATAGTGGATATGGTTTCATTATATGAAATCATTTTATTTTGAGCTAGTATATACACCTGGGAAGGAAAACAATGTTGCTGATGCTTTGAGTATGAAAAATCAGACTCAGGGAGTACAAGAATATAGTTTTCAGTGGAAGATGATGACTTTGTTGGTTGAGATGCATGTTGTGGTTTAGGATGTATAGGAGTAGATGGAACTTATATAATTATTATTGTATTCTATGGTTTTTAGTAATACTAGGGAAAGGTAGTAGCATGATTTGAAGCATTTGGCGTTGAGGTAAATTCTTGAAGGTGGGGAGTCACCCTCCAATTGGACCATATATGTGGATAAAATCATCTATGTCAAAGGTTGTGTTGTTGTGCCTACTTTTATGAGAGAGAAGATTATTCATGAATTTCATTCCTCAAAGTGGGAGGTGCATCCTAGTTTGACCAAAATATACCATGAACTACGTCAACAATATTGGTGTCTAGGCATAAAAAAGAGATTTGATGGTTTGTGACACGATGCTACACCTTCAAAATCGTGAAGGATGAGAATAAACGACCATATGGATTAATACAACGATTTCCCATTCCATAATGTAAGTTAGATGAATTTACTATGGGTTTTTGGTGGGTCTCCAATGGATGCCTCAAAAGAATGATTCTATTTTGGTGATTATGGATTGATTGATGAAATTAGTACATTTCTTGCATATATGAGAGACTTTATCTATCGATCAGTTGAGAGAAATGTATGTTCAAAATATAGTCCATCTACAATGGGTGCTGTAGAGTATAGTATCTGACCATGACTCATGTTTTACTTTGTGCTTCTTGAATGTTTTATAGAAGATTATTGGTACATAGGTATTACTAAGTATGGATTTCCACACATATAAAAATGGGAAGTCAGATAGTACCATACTTGTTTTAAAGGATATTCTATGAGCATGCATTCTAGACTTTGGTGGGTGTTAGGAGAAGAACCTAGAACTTGTGGAGTTTTCCTATAACAATAGTTATTAGGAAACTCTTCAGATTCAACCATATGAGGATATTTATGGGAGGCCATGTAGATCACCTCTATATTGGATGGAGGCAAGTGAGTCAAAGTGGTTGGGAATAAGTGTCATGCAGGAGACTTCAGTTCAGGTTCAAATGATTTTAAGACATATGACTATGACTCATAGTAGACAAAAGTCATATGTAGATGGAAGTCTATGACCCCTTGATTTTATAGTGGGTGATCACGCGTTCATTCAAGTGTCACTAAGATTGGGTCACCAAAGGATTTGGAGACATGGAAAGTTGGTGCCCAAGTTTATTGGTCTTTTTGAGGATGTGTAGAGAATCAGGCTGGTGGCATACCGATTGGCTCTTCCATAGAGGTATAGTGCTATGCATGATGTTTTCCATGTGTCACAAATTCGACGGTATCACCCCTACCCTTATCTTGTGATCAAGGATGATGGTGTTGAGCTTGAAACTGATGCATCCTTTGAGGAACATCCAATATGTATTGTTGATCACAGTGAGAAAATGTTTCATGGAAAGTCCATGTTATAGTTCATGTATTTTGGCAGTATGGTCATGCTCATGAGGAAACATGGGAAAGACAAGCAGATATGTGGGCTTAGTGGGCCAATATTTTTACCTCCAAATATTAGAGATGCTTGGGAGTACAGTTCGAGGATGAGATGTTATAAGGTGGGGAGATTGTAAGATCCCAACCTTTTCTGGAGATGTATCAATCTAGTTTATATGCACTTTTTACCCTTTTTTTTGTACAACTTGTGTTTGTTTTTGTTTTTGGGAGTTTTAGGTTAAATTTGGAAATTTTGTAAGGAAAAGGGGTACTGCATGGTTAGCACATGGTTTTCCAAAATTGTGTTCCTACCCCTAACAAATCATGCAAACCTAGACAAAGATGGATTTTATAGTTGATGCATGGTTTGGAAAACCATGCACAATTTTAGTAGATACCATAAAACCCATAGAAGAGGTTCATGGTTTGACTAACTGTGCACCCCTGCCCAAGAAACTATGCATGCAGTTTTTTATCCCATGAAAAATTATTTTTAAATACCTAAACCTCCCATATTTCAACCTAATTCACCCATATTCAACCAAATATATTTTCCTATGATTTTAGAGGATATCGAATAGATTTTAAGTCTTTCCAAAAACCATTATTAATTAATCTAGGATCCGATTAGTGGATCTAAAACTCTCCCGATTTTGGTTCTAATTCTAATTCCTCATTGTGCAATTGATCACTCTGCTTTAATTCAGGGATTTTTCTGTTTGGTGAATGATCACCAATGATCATGAGGTAGTTGGTTTATTTATCAATTCCCAATGTCTTGATTTCAATTACATGTAATGAAATTTGTATATTTAGAAATTGAATATTTAATTAGATTAATTAAATGGTTAAATAGTTAATTAATACATTGTGGAATTAATTGGTTATTAGGGTTGTAAAATTTGTCTATTGATGGAATTATAGAACTTTTTGATTAATGGGATATTGAATTTATTGAATAATTTCAATTATAGGATGGTTGGTTTAACATTAAAGTGTTAATGGTTTATATTACTAAATAATGATAAACGATTTAATGGTGAATTGTTTATATAATTCCATGTGAATTAAAGTGATAAACATTGTATAAATTGAAATGTTATACCATGATATGAAATTTTTATAAGAGGGTTAATGATGATTAACCTTGATAAATATGATATACGTGAAATGTGTGATTGATTGATAAATGGGTCATGTGACATGGACTGATGCTTCAAATACCCACAGGGTGTTAGACATGACATTCAAGACCCAAGTGCATGCATGTGATATATGAGTGTGGGACACATACATACTCTTCCAAATGATTGATAAATAGGTTGTGGGACATTAACTGATGCTTTAAATACCAATGGGGTTCTAGACATGGAATCCTATGACTAAAAATATTAGCATTGGACTATAGTTCCAAGTAGTCATAATATTAAAATTGAAATGAAATGGTAAATAAAAACCCACGAGTTATGTGACATGTGATATTACTTTGGGATAATTCAAACTCTCACATGGGCCAAATATGGTATTGTTGGTTCAGGTGTCATCGTGAACCTAATGATTTAAGTGGTTAAATAAAGAATAATTGAATATGTAAACTATTTACTTTACCATGTGTATTTTATTATTTATACAACTACATACACTATTATAGACTAAATATTATTTTAGACACCATTGGTGGTGGCCAACCGAGTTGTAATCACACCATACCCAAGCTTCATAAACAGTACTAGAATAGACTTTCGGTTTGTAAGATAGGATAAAGGAAAGTGCCCTATGTTTTATGGATGATTTGGGATGGAGAATGGACGATGAAACTAGAGTTAGTGTCGGAAATATCTTGGGAGTTTTAGTGTGTCCTTATTTTGTGTTTTTTATATTGAAAATTTATAGATATTTATATTGAAATATCTACTACTTTAGTTTTGATATTGTATTCTTTTTTGGTCATTATTTGATACTGGTATTATTCTAGTTCTTTGTTATGGTTATTATCATTTGGTTATTATTTATTTATTTCCTCTAGCTTTATTCATTGATAAATAGGGTATTGTCTCGCACTATTATATATTTTACCCCGCTACTATTCGAAAGCCTATGATATATGGGGAGTCATTCTTGAGGTCACATAATGTCACGACCCGTACCTTGGGGCCTGTGCCGTGACTACCCCAAGTCCTCCTTCCATAGTTCAGAGGCTGGTGACTTGCACTGAAAGGAATATTCCCTAAAAATGGGAAGGCATTTCCTTTATAACCTATAACTCACACAACTAAGCACAAAGAAGGATACAATCACAAAGTAAAACTATGTAGTAAACATGGTTTGTATAGAAAGTAAAAGGGTCCAGAATACAAGCCCAACTGTAAAGTACAAGAAAAATGGGAAAGTACAAGTAAAACTGAGTACAACTCATATGAACACCCACCAAGGACTCCTACCTGAAGGGTAGGTACAAACCCCAAATTGTTGTCTCTGCGGTATGCCTCCTCTATGGTCCACCTCCAAGCTACAT
This sequence comes from Viscum album, assembly GCA_963277665.1. Classification (NCBI taxonomy): domain Eukaryota; kingdom Viridiplantae; phylum Streptophyta; class Magnoliopsida; order Santalales; family Viscaceae; genus Viscum; species Viscum album. Next base: position 1,461,651,717 of record OY728121.1, read on the forward strand.
CTAGTCCTGGAACCCTTGTCCTCAGTCAGCGTTGTCTGTCATCTGCACCAAACACAACAAGGTACGGGCATAGCCCGTATAGGGGTTATTATAATGATACTTAGTAGGGACCCTGTGACCCTCGAAGGTCTCCCAAAATCCAAAATGGATAAACCTCAAAACTTGAAAACAACTGACAACCCTACTTAGGTATATACCCATACATATACCTAAGTTATTGAGTAAACCCATCTCAATCATGAGGAAACACGAGGACCAACTCAAAATCCCAAAGACCAACTATTCCATGAAGTAAATAATATCACAATGATAAAGACTCAGCTCACACAAGGTATACAACTATGAGAAATAGAATTATGAAGTTGACCCACATTGGATCGCAATGGAAGCTGATAGCCTGCCACAAGATTCTCCAGGGATAGTGACATGTAACATTCCAAACACCTCCAATACTGGAGAACTCATCCTCTATCGAGTACAGTGGGCCCGCCACATCACATAGAGGTGCTTCCCACTAACCTTTGACTGCTGAGGTACTCCTCCTGTCGAGTACCGTGGGTCTTCCGCGTCACACAGAGGCACTCCCCACCGTGGGTCTGCCGCGTCACAGAGAGGTGATCCTCCTTGTGGCCAGCTGAGGTACTGCTCTTGTTGAGTACTGTGGGTCTACCACATCACCCAAAGGTGGTCCCCACCATGGGTCTTCGGTGTTACACAAAGGTGCTCCCCACTAGGCCAGTGGAGTCACTCTGAGTCGAAACAGTCAGCAGTATTCAAGTCTCAGCCAATCGTAGGGTTCTGTATGTATCATGCTTGGGATAACCACTCCCCAAGACATACTTCATACCTCAACCACCCCGAATTTCCATGAAAAAGTAACCAAAAGTCTCATCATATCAAAAAGGACCCAACACAATAGACAGTGTGTCAATCGGATGCCTGGTCTGTATGTTATTAGCGTTTCCGCTCTGAGGGCTCAGTTGGATTCGGGGTTCAATCCAACTGGGCCATACTCTAATATTAACAAAAAATAAAGTGGATTATACCAAAAATACCATCTCTATCCAAGGATTCCAGCACCGTTGAAGGTTCGTCAAACAAATGCCCGGTTCTCAAGTTATGGAAAGAAAGGTAATACAGGGCCTAGATGGGCCCGGGTCCAGGCCGACTCGACCTGGGCTAGCCCGACTCGGTTTGGGTCTAGCCCGGATGGACTGGGCCTCAGTGGGCCCGGCCCGCTGGGCCGTGGTCCATCCCAGCCCGAGAAGGGCGTGACCCATTAGCGCGGCCCACTGGATGGCTCGCGGTGCGGCCTCGCGGTGCGGCCGACGGTGCGGCCTCACGGTGCGGCCTTGCGGTGCGGCCCGCGGTGCGGCCCACAATATAGTCTCATGGTGCAGCTCATGGTGTGGCCTGGCTGGCACGTAGGACTGCTCGGTAGTCCCGCAACAGCGCCGCCTGTCCACCTGCGACTGGCTGGGTGCCGGCCGCCGTTCGCCTCCCCCGCGGCCCAGCGGCTGCGACCTCTTGCACCACCGGCAATGCGGACGCACGCCGCTGCTCCGCCATCCGGCCGACCGGTTGATGGCCACCATCCTGCCCTGCCGTGACTGATGGGCCGTGACCTCCTCTTCAACCAGTGGTGCAGACGCGCACCGCCCTTCCTTCCTTGCGGTCGACCGGGTGCCAGCCATAGCCTTCTTCCACGTGCCACTGCGGCTTCGTTCCAAGCCCGAAAAAAATTATATGATCGCATATTCATGATCCTTGTGTCAAGGGATTCATGTACATATATTTCGCTCAGAAAAACCCCATAATTCCAGCACCAATAAAAATCAGGGGGTCAAAGAATGCATGAAGAACACATGAAGAAATAAAAGGAGGAGAAGCAAGGTTAATTTTCGGGATGATTTCCATGTTCGTTTGGCCATCATCATCGTAAATTTAGGATATAAAGATTCAATAGAATAAAATTAAACGTGTAAAAACACATAACTCAATTGTTTGTTGGAGGTGGAACAAGGAATAAAGACATAGTCGATGAAGAATGTTGGTGTTCTTCGCTTCCGTAAGAAGCTTCCGAACCGGGCTCGAGGTCGGTTCCTCGTTCTTCATTGGGGGGTGGTTCTTCATTGGAGAAAGTTCCTCCTGGTTCTCCAAGGTTCTCCCAACTTTCATTTTCCAATGATTTCCCACCAGGAAATGAGTATCCAATATATATTAAAAAAGGTTTATCAAATTAATTAAGGCTGGAACAATTAATTTGGTTATGCTGGCACATTAAATTTTGCGCAATTAAATGCAACATTAAATTGAATTACGTTGGCACAATTGAATGGCACATTAAATTGAATTCATGTTGGCACAATTTAATGGAAGGATTCCAAGGAATTAACCCACATTAAAGAAGGGTCTGGGTGGTCCCGACCACTAAAATTCAAGAAGGAGGTTTCAAACTCGGGTGGTCCCCACCTCTATAACTCAAATGGAGGTTTCAACAAGAAAAATAAAATAAAGAAGTTTTATTTTATTTTCATTCTTTTAACACACCCACAAAAATTATGAAAACTAACTTTCACTCTTGACCTACTGTTGTCAAGATGAAGGTCTCCTTAAGAAAATATCAGCGCTGCAAGTTCAACGGTGCCCTCAGATTTCAATTCTTGGCACCGGTTCAAAAGTTAGAAAATGCAGCTCTCGCGTTTACTGAACGTACCTGAAAAAGAAGTGTGGAAAATTAATAATAGTCACCCTTGACCTATGCCAGTGGAGGATTGGCTTTGCCTAAGTGAAACACGCTACAATGAACCCAACAGTACTCTCGGGTTTCCAATCTGAGTTACCATTTAAAAGTTATAGATTTTACAATATAATAATTGTCACTTAATTATTTTATTTAAGTCCAAAAACTAACTTTCACTGGTGACCCATTCCGACCAATGGTAGTATCTAACTAAAGAAAGAATACCATCACAAGCTCAGTGGTGGTGTTGTATTTTTAATTTGAGTTACCGTTTGTGAGTTATAAGCATTTGAAAATTAAAATAATTTATTTAATTATTTTAGTTACATTTATTCCATTTTTGGGTTTTCTCACAGGAGGCCTGTGCCGACTAAACTTAAGTCGGGCCTAGGGTAAACCTACCATACAGAATACAAATGTGCCCTTAGATTTTTAATCTGGGTAACCATTTAAGAGTATTTTAATTTTTTCAGGAAAAATTCTTACGTGAGCTACTAAAAGTTTAACAAAACTTCGACGAACCATTCCAGGCACTCTGGGCCTCGGAATCACACACCGTTAGATTTTGCAGTCTCGAAATTATTCCATATAATTAAAAAGAATATACATAATTTTCAGGACATTACACATAACCAACAGGCTTATGGAAATAATTCATTGAACCTTGGTCAGGATGTTACATTTAGCTCCTTATATTTTGGAAGGTGAAGCTGACCAATGGTGGAATCTTATTTAGAATATGGCACTAAAGGAGGAAGTTTACTCTATATAATGGGATAATTTTATAAAAATATTCTTCACTAAACATTTTCCCATAAATCTTCATATGAATATGTATAGGGAATTACTAGAGTTGAAACAAAAGGATGATGAATCCATTGGTACATATGAAAAAATTAAAATACTTTAAAGGTACATTTATGGTTTTATCATTGATTCTAAAAGAAAAATAAAAGGTGTCATTAGTGGATTAAATCCTAGTATCCAAAAGGAGTAGGTTATAAGTGACTTTTGTAGATATAAAAAACTGTTTGATATGCTGTCAAGGAAGAAATAGAGATTACTGACTCCAATTATTCTCATAGTTTTGGGAATAAGGAGAGAAAAATGGATTTTTGAGGAATCATAAATGATAAAACCCATGTATAAAATAAAATTTATTTCCTATATTAACAAAATGTGGGAAGAATAATGGGGGTAACTGTCTCATAGGAACAAGTAATTTCTTCATGTATGGAAGATAAAGACATCAAATACATGAATTCTGAAGAGATATGAAAAAGCTGACAAATGGAATCGATGAAAAGAAATCTTATCCTAATTCTCATCCACACTTCAATGCTTAAATTGTAAGGACTATGAAAATTACACCAACAATTGAACTAATCCTTGGTTTAATAATGAAAATAATCATTAACAACCTTCTAAGATAAGGGAGAATAATAAATCCTATATAATCACTACTACTAAAGTAGGTCAGGAAATTGAAGTGGTGAATGGTACCTTCATAATCCACTCAAGAACTACAATTTTTTATTTTATTATAGTTTTACCCACTCCTTTATATCTAGAAAATTTATTAAGGGTATGCAATCACCACATAATGAATAGTTATTTAATTATTAGTGAAAAATAATAGCGGTGTGATGATTTCCTTCCAACTCTACAACTCTTCTCCAATAGAATTTGTGGGAATTAATTTCTTAAAAATCATAATATTACCCCTTTTGTGTAATTTTATATGATTTTGAGGATGGATTAAATGTCTCTACATAGATAACATATTAATTTCTAGGGAATGGAAGTCATATTTCATATCCTTAATTAATCTACAATCATCTATAAATGTAATGATGACCATCAACCCCCTATGGTAATTACATCCATTATATAGGTCTTATATCCAATCATGATGGGATTTTTTCTCAAATTCCACAAGAGAAACACAATATTGAGGATATTAAAATTGTGAATGGATAACTTGATGTTTATTCCTAATGAGTTTAATTGTATTACCCACGATCATTAGGTTGAGTTTTCTATAGTTCTCATACGCGGTGTTATGCCTATATAAAAGACTCCATATAGAATGACCTTGATTGAATTTGAGGAATTAAATATAAAAATACAAGATAATTTTGATAAGAGTTTCATACAACCATGTGCTTCACCATGGGGTGAACTAATCCTCTTTGTTATGAATAAAGAGAGATCAATGAATCTTTGTAATTATTTTTATTAACTTAAAAAAATAATGATCGAGAACATATATCATCTACCCCATATTGATGACTTATTATATAAGCTATAATGGGGTCAATACTTCTCAAATATTTTCCTTAAATTTAGATATCATCAATAAGGGTGAAAATAGAGGATTTACCCAATACAAAAATCCATACAAGATATGGGTACTATGAATTCATAATAATTTCATTTAGATTAAAAAAATCCTCTTCTATCTTAATGGATATAATGAAAAGAGCCTTTAGAGATTATCTTGATCAATTTTCATCAATACTTATCGATTATATTATAAACTTTTCCAAGTTCCAGGAAGATAAAGAAGATCATTTGAGGATCATGTTGAAGTCCTTATGAATGGAGAAGTTGTACGCTAAATTTTTCAAGTGTGAATTATGGATTCAGAAAGTATTATTCTTGGGTTATGTAATAAAGGGTATATCTACAGACCATTCAAAGACTAAGGTGATTAAAGAATGGATCATATCAAAAATTTTGATAGAGTTATATAGTTTTCTTAGATTATATGTATATTATTTTTGTGTTGTGAGAAATTTCTCATGACTGTAAAATACACCAACCAACATCACTTTGAAGGGAGTCAAGTTCCTCTGAAAAAATGAATGAGAATAAAATTTCTCTGACTCAAGAGAAGGTTTGTTATTTAGCCTTTAATCACCGTACACTATAGTAGATAAGGGTTTTTAATATACAATGTTTCTTAAAATAAGTGATTAGGATGTGTCCTCATATAAATTTTCACACTGGTAGATTATACCTTATGAAAATTAAAGATTAATGAGAAAAAATACTCGATGGGTAATTTGTTGCTAAAAATGGTAATATTTTAATCAAAGATATATAAGAGTTATCCCAATGGATAAAAGTGTGAAATATATATTGATAATAAGAGATTAAAGTATATATTCACACAGAAGGTGTTGAACAAGTGGCAAAGGAGATGATTAGAGTTGATCATGGACTTTGAATTCTAAATAAATTACCACTCTGGGATGGATAACAAGGTGGATGATGCTTAGATCAAGAAGGATCATGATACATTATCTTTTATTAGGATTTATGGAGTTCCAATTCTCATGTACTTTCAAAGGATTAAAATAAAAATAAAAAGTTAAGGTGATAAATCTTACTTTTCCTAAATAACCACTCAACCATCTGTTTATATAAAGATCAAGGAGGCACAAAAGGATAATATAGAGATATAGAAGTAGATAAGAAATATTCTGGAGTTTAACTTTGAAAATTATGGAATTATAAGATTCAAGAAATGAATATGTGTTCCATAAATATTAAAATTGAAGATGGAGCTATTGGACGATGAAAATTTCTCATCATTGTCTATCCATCCTAGAAGCATAAAGATGAATATAAATCTAATGAATCATTTGTGGTGGGATAATATGAAAAAATAGATTTTGAATAATGTATCTTTTTTCTTGGTTTGAAAACAAGTAAATTATGAATTCCAAAAATCAAAGTGGATAATGTAACTAACACCCTTACATGCATGGAAATATGGGAATATCTCCATAGTTTTTTTGTTGGACTTAATAAGGATTCTAAAGGACATAATTCCATTTAGGTTATAATTTTACACATTTTAATGTAATAAAATTATATTTCAATTCAAGAATATTTCTCACCCAATCAACTTTCCTTGATATAAATAAAGTGGAAAATCTATATGGAGTACCAGTATCGATTGTATTTGGCCAATATACGAGGTTTACTTCGATGTTCTAGAGAAGTCATAAAAAGGTATTTGATAAAAATATAATCTTCAACACTTCCTATCATCCTCAAAATGATGTTAAATATAAAAGTACCATTAAAACTATAGAGGATATGTTGAGATCATGTTCAATGAATTCCAAATGAGTTTATCATCAACACCCTCCCCTAGTAGAGTTATCATATAACAACAGTTTCCATTATAGAATTCAAATGGAAACATATGAGGCTCTATATGGGAAGATGTGTCAAACTCTAACATTTTGGGATGAATTTGGAAAGCATAAACTAATGGGGACATATATTTCTTAATTAATTACAAAGAAGATTCATAGAAATTAGCATCACATTAATACAATGAAAATTCAGCAGAAGGGCTGTGTTGATAAGAATCCACAATATTTGGATTTTGAATTTAGAGGCTAATTATTTCTTTAAATATCACCACGGAATAGGGTTATGATATTCTAGAAGAAGGGAATGTTGATCCCTAGATTTATTGTCCCTTTCAAAATCCTTGATCTTGTTGGAATGGTAATTTATTGTTGTATTCTTATTTCAAACCTCTCCCAAGTGCAACATGTGTTCCATGTATCACTTTTGAGTAAGTACATACTTGAACCTTCACATGTACTAGACTAAGATATAATACAACTAGAACGTGGACTCTCATATAAGGAATAACCGGTATGAATCATGGATTAAGAGATAAATCACTAGGATATAATACCACTGACCTAGTTAAAGTTCTATGGAGGAATCATAAATTTTAGGAAGCAACATATGAAACTGAAGATGTAATGAGTAATTAATACCCTCATTTTTTTTCATCAGAGTAGTGAAATTTTGAGGGAGAAATTATTTTAAGGGGGTAGAATGTAACACCCCTCAATTTCACGATGTATTTTTCCTCTAAATACAAAACTACGTCGAATAGATTATTTCACATGAAACATCAAACTAAGCTAAACCATGATACATTTTGTTAATAAAAACAATTTTAATGAATGATAAACATTAATAGATTATGAGAATGTAATATAAAAATCATTAATAAAATTATAAGAGGAATAAAACCACAATAAAATAAAAATCCCACAAATATAAAATTTTTATCGTTGTATTTTACCATAAAGATCATAATCCTGATTTAAATTATATAAATAAGGAAAATAATTAAGAAAGTAATTAACATGTTGAGAGAAATGAAAATTAATTGAATGAATGATTATAATAATATATGTAAAGATATATATAGAAATGAAATCTAACCCTTATATATATCCATTAGATATATGACCATTGAAAAAAAATTTGTTGGACATATGGTTGTTATTTATATCCAATTTTTATGTTGCGTAATTGGAAATAAAATAATAATTTTGGAATAAAATAAGAAGATAATATCTAATTAAAATATTTTATTATAAAAATATACTTTTATGTGTTATATATTATTATTATTATTATTAAAGAGTGACTTAATATATTTATTAAATTAAATGAAATATTTTAGTATCAATGGATTGATAAAATTATTTTTTTATAATATTAATATTAACTTTTAATAGGTTTTGACTAAAATTATTTTGTGTTAAAAAATAATATATTTTAAAGAGTAAATGTTTTTATTATCGTGTTTTTTATCTTAGTAAATTAAATGGATCAAATTTTATTGATTAATATAATATAATTATTGAATTAATCAAAAAATATATTAACTATCATTTAATTAGTAATTATATGAAATATGATTAAGGACACATAATGATTAATAATTTATTTTTATATAAAATCATTTTTAGATATTATATGATTTCATTTAAATGAAAAATGTACTATAAATTGAAATTTAATTAGATTAAATAGAGTCAAAAATTTTAATCACCATATTGAAATTAAGTAATAATGTCTATTTCTTTTTTAAGAAAAAAAATATTTTATTGAGGTAAAAATTGTGTTACATTGGTAAAGGAAAAATTAGGTAAAAGGGGACTAAACTAAGTAGTAATAACTTAATATATATATATATGTGTGTGTGTGTGTTTTTATTCAGGTTTTTTTGACAGAAAATTATCTCAAATAAATTATTTTTCACTTTTTATCTGCTTTCCTTTTAAAATGATGAGCTTATACATTAAGGAATGTTCATTTGCCGAAATGCCACTCAAAACTCACCAATAAAAGAAATGTACTATACCATATAAAAAACACTCAAATAATTTGTATATCTATTTAATACATACCAATTTTTCCTCTCCCAAATCATTTTTATAATTTTTATATCATCCAGTTCCTTGAAGGAAGCCTAAATCTTTCATTCAAAAGTAAAAAATGTTGAGAAGGAGAATATTCTTCCAGAAATTATCTTAGTTATTCTCTAAAATTTTAAATCACCTTATTATATCCACTTTTTTTTAAATATTATTCTACACTATAATGATTTAATATTAATATTATTATGATTCTATGAAAATGATACTACTATTATATATCAATAAACTCTTACCCATTCACTAGTGTAGAAAGTTCTTATTTGGGTTGGTTCAACTACCTACATGAACAATGCTATTCCAACATCATAATTTTCACCATGAATAACTATAAATAAAATAATGATTGTAATATATGATATTAAATATTAATATATTTCATTAATATAGTTTTGGAAGGATTTTAAAAAAATAATGATCAATATTAAGTATCACATTATTATTTAAAAATTACCAAAAAAAATGTTTTTAAGGGATTCCATTATTGAAAAAAATACCTATAAATTCTATCAAATGATGATGTAAAAAATGATTATTCTAACTTGAATAATATAGTAATGATGAATTTTGTATCAATGAATGAGGACCTACATCATAATTATGAAACTTCTTTGAAAAAAAGTAATATTACTAACATCTAATGACGAAAAAAATAAGTAACTAATATATGTGTAATTATTGATTATTATTGAATTTTATAAAAGTTAATATATATTAATAATGTTTTTAAATAAATTATAAATATTGTTATTGCTATTATAATGGTGGATACAACGATTTCATGGATTTTGGGAGTAAATGTAAGTGTTACTCATCCCAATTCTTCTTTTATTGAAATATGTTACATATTAACTAAATATATTATTTTATGTGGTGTATATACTTCCCATTGATGTTTTTTAGTATATATTTCATGAAATTCAATTTTTTTACATTTCCATCTATGGTTTTCTCTCTTTTTTGGATTTTGATTCAAAATATACCAAAGTCATATGGGTTTCTTTAATAATCTCATTTTAAAATAGAGTTTGTTTGTGTTTAAAATTATATATAGGGAAATTATATATTATTTTCTATTTTCATAACAATTCAATGGAAATAATTCTTACAAATTATAACCTACCTTACCTCTTATTATCAGTCAAAAATATTTCTCCTACATGTCCTTATTATTTATATTTTTTATGAAAGTCCTTATCTCCCATTTTATGGTTTATTAATCACTTTTCAACAGAGTTTACATTATTTAAAAATGGATATTTTTTTAATATTTTTAGTACCATAATTTTCCATTTACTTTGACTCTCTTTATAAAAGAGTTAAAGGAATATTCCATTTAAATGGTTTCCTCATGAATTCTTTTATCATATTTTATTACTATTTTTCATAATGATTCTTACTTTTAATTTTTTCATGGTTTTCTAAAGAAATTTATATTCTCATTATTTTTGTGATTTTTTTTTTATTTTAAATAAATGTTATTAAAGACATAAAGGGGTTTTCTTCACTTTTTTCAAAGTAATTTCATAATTATCTTAATAATTATTTTTCATTTATGTCAATATCCTTTTAATGTTTTATATGATTCATTAGGGGTATTATATAATAATAACATCCATCTTCCTTTTTTGAAGTATTATGATAATGTTTTTTTTGTATGTTTTTATGAAACCCATTTCATACCTTGTGTTAATTAAGATATGATTATGTTATGAATGTTTTCATGTTCATGTGGCACACATATGTATGGTTTTCATTATATGATGGGTGGGTCAATTATATCTCTCCAATGCATTGAGTAATGTTTTATATCTCACGATATCATGATGGGATAAGGGTGGTTATCCCAAGTCCTTTATGTTAAGGTATGTGAGTGGTTAGATCAAGTACACTATGTTATGGGTAGGTGGTCATGTTGGTCCATTATTATATGAATGTCATGGTGGGTATCCTTAATATATGTTATAATTTCTATTATTATGTTTGTGCCACATTTTTATGTTATTTAGTGTACCTATGTTATGTTCTCACAGATCATGATTACTGACACATGTTTCCACTCTTCTATAACTAATATCTTATGTTATGCTAAAGGTATGATACCATGACTTAGGTTTTATGATCTATGTTTTATTAGGTATGATTCTCTTATTTTATGGCTATGTACCTTGATTATGTTATCTACCCACATGATTATCTTATTCTTACATATGAATTTTTATTAATATCAATTATTTTTACACTTTTTGAGCATCTAAGCTCACCCTTTCTTTGGTTTCCATTCCATAGGTTATGAAGAAGAGTATTATGTATGTTGTGTCTAAAATAGTATCATGTGAAAATACTATTTGTGGGATATATTAAAAATTACGTAAAATAATTTATTTATGCATGTAATCTCTAAATAGAATAAACCTTTAAGTTCTTGGGTGAGATTTATTGTGAGATGTAATCAATATTCATGTAAAATAATTTAATGTTTATATTTGTTGTTCTAGGGTAACCTAACCCTTTAATTCCTAATTCCTTCCATAATACTCCTTTATTACTCAAAATTAATGAAATAATATATTATAACTTAAATAATATAAAATTAATGGATAATTTCTAACTTAAATACGAGGATCATTATAAACTCCCAACCATTGGGATTCTCATCTTTGAGAATCTTCAATTATCCTCATGAGGAAACAAGCTCAACCATTAAGCTTTTATCTTTTCCTTCCATTCTAAATTTTCATCATCCAATTTTCTATTTTTTTCATCAAACACACACTAGAGCAATCAACTTCCAACATAATGCATTTTCACTCTAGTTAATGATATATATGAGTTGTTCCTCATTAGAACCATCCACATTTTACTCAATTTCATCAAATGGATCACATTTGTGGGATCAAGTTTTTATTTCCTTAGCTTTAAAACATGTTAAAGATTATTCATAACACTAATTTTGGATTATAAATAAAACCTATAGGTTATTTATCTAACTCTTCTTAATATCTTAAATGACTCAAATAATCTTAGAGATAACTTCCCTTTATTTCCCATGCATCAACAACCTAATCAAGGAGAGTCCTGATGGAAAACCTAATTACTAAATTTAAATCATAATGGTTATTTATTATGGTTAATATAAAGATTTTAGTAACTCTGAATGATGGTTAATCATTTCCCAAATAACATCACCAACTCTATCATCTCTAGGAAGATACTAGGTCTGATCCCAAATGATTCATTGATCTCAGTCCAACATAGAGGAGAGTAATAATGATTATTATTTTTGTCCTTAAAATAATCTATTTTATTTAATTAATGATATCTATTAATGTAGGGAAATTATACTAAAAATAAGTTATCTTATAAGACACTAAAAAAAATCAAGAATAGAAGATCATAAAATATCTACATGTTTAAAAATGGTAATCTCAGATTGATCATCAATCTAGGGATGATATGTTTTACTTAGCTTAAATTGAGAACCCAATACTCTTTATTGTACCTATAATAACTGAGTCACAATCCTTGAGTATTGATTATATATAATACTATTTTTATGTAAATGAAGGTTCATAATTCCTCTAACACACAAATATCTTAAATCATCTATGGAATAAGACTTCTAATTAGTTAGAAATTTAGTTATTTTGGTTAGTATTTCTAGAGTCATAAATAAATTTTATCGACCCCTCAGATATCTTAGAATAATAGTCACAAAATTCATGTAGAAATCATCTAACTTTTATACTAGTTTTGGATGTGGTTTTAAACACCATTTTCTTGTTGGTGTTCCACTTTTACTTGCTGATAAGTGAAATCACCAATTGAAAAAACTAACAATCACTCGTTTCATGTTGGACCACTAAAACTACCTATTTATATCATGACATATCATGGAAATAATAGGGTTATAAAACCATCAAGATGTGTTATATTCCTTTATCACCTCCCCTTATAGTAATAGGAACCTAAAACCTACTATGAACTTAGAGAAAAAATGAAAAACATATAAATAAACCTAGATAATCTACCACCATCAAGAATTTCTCAAACAATGATACATTCATGACCAAATAGTTGAGAATATTTAACTCATTTTTAAATAGATGAGGTCAAATTAATATGATATAAGTGTATTCCAGTATTATTCTCTTGAATGTATAAATGGATTCCATCTGACAAAGACATAAACCCCAACTATTCTTTTGCTTCCTATAAATTTTAAGGTTGATCCTTTATACTTATACAATATTTAACAATATGAAATTTACTATGTTCATAAAAGAGTTAAAAATAAAATTATTGGTAGTATTACACTAACCTATATTACCTTATGTTTGAATCAGTTTACAAAAAATATATTTGTGGATTTTGTGGTTGGAGAATACTAAGAACCATTCAAAAAATAGATAGTTCCTTCAAGTAATCTATATCATGAAACCTAATAGATAAATTAAGGTGATGAATTAAATGAATCATATCATTAGTTAGAAGTTTTGAAGATTTATAGGACACCACTTGATAGTCCTATATAAGAACACATCTTAATCCCACAAAATTATAATCACAATTAATATTGAACCCCTTACTTGGTAGATGTATAGACTATATTGGGTTCATACTCATTCTTTTCATGATATCCTAAAATAGAGATCCACATTGATCTAACAATGAAAATTTAACTCCATTATTTATCAAAGGTATCATGGGAGTAGCTAATCTTGAATTTTTTTGGATGATTTGAAAAAATATCATTAGATTCCTAGAAATATTTTACTGTTTAAAAATTTATATCCACCTTCCTTGAAATAACTTCTTACTCATTATCAAGATCAACCAAAATTACTACTTTAGAGCCCACATTCCCTAGATATTTTAATTCTTGAAACAAAAAAATATATTCGAAAATTTAACAGAGAGTTGATTCTATTTAATTTCTAAAATATAATTCAAATATGCCTCCCATGCTCATCTCAAGACATTAATACATAATAATATCATCAAAAACCCCACCATAAAATAATCTAAAAATGGATTGAATATCATGTTAATGAGATTCATAAACATCACTGGAGTATTATCCTATCCAAAAGGAATGACTAAGTACACATAATGACCATATAAACTTCAGAAATACATTTTAGGAACTTCTAATGTTCTTAATTTGTGATGATTATTTATAGAGTGCTTTTTTATTTTTGAAAAATCATTTAGAACCTCTCAAAAAATAAAATAAATAATCAATTTAGGGTAAAGGATAATTATTCATAATAATTACCTTGGTTAATTTTTAATAACTAGAACATAACTAAAATCTTCTATCAACTTTAAAATAAAATAAAATATGATCTCCCCACATTGATGTACCAGGTATAACAAACCCATTTTGCTTAAGCTCCTCAAATTGTATTTTTAGTTCTCTCGATTCAAAATGATTCATAAGATAGGGATGTCTATAAATTATCTCTATTCCATATAATTAATTAATAAAACATTGTATCTCCCATAGAGTAGGTAGTTTAAAAAAATATCCATGAAAGTCATTTAAAAATATATTCACTAATATATGTTGAATTCTATTCCCTTTTCCCTTAATTTCCCTAAATTATAATATTTTTATATAAGTAATAAGTGACCCTAGTTTTCACTAATTAGGTCTTTCCCTTTTTAAAACTCACTTTCTCTAGTAAGTGTATATTAATAATCATTGATGATAATGATACTTTCCTATGGTATAAATCAGTATGATCTTTAAACTCTATTAACTGTTTTATTCTCAATATTTCACCAAGATTTCACATCATGAGTGACTAAATCTCAAAGATGTATATAAGTTCCTACTCTAATGTAAAAATATGGAAACTTCATAATTATTTTTACTCACTTACCCAACGGTGTATCAATTCCCTTCAATGATGAAGAGACGTCCACCTCCAATTTTAAAAGATATGTCAAATGATTAGATAAAATAGAATTGAAATACCTTTTTTAAAATAAATTGTAATCCAAAGTTTATGAGATAAATATCATACCTCTCATAATAGAAGGGCCCTTTTTAGTTTCAATATTATATTTCTATAGAAAATTTTATAGCCTATGATCTTAGGTAAACCTAACGATGGAATCCGTACCCAAATGTATATGTCAATTTATTTTAACTATGGATACCACCCTTTATAAACTTTTATAAAGGTGGATTACTACCTCCATAATTGGGTATATAATATCTGAGTCTTCAAGGTTTGTTAACCAACCCTCTATAAAAGGTTATTTTGATAAAATATATTAATATAACACTATGAGGAAAATTTATATTCTTAAATGTTATAATTTACCATAATATGACCAAGATTTCCACATTTATAGTAGAAAAACAAATATTTTCCTTATATTATAAGATCCCTCACTATCAATGTGACCTAGATGTGAGATACTAACTCATACCCTAAATTAGCTATTCCCTAATCCTATACACTTTTCATGTGTTTTGGGATATTATAACAATATAAAATATCTATATGTCTTATGTTTTGAAATATAGAATCCAAGAAATATCTTTTTCCCTAGGATGGGAATATCATAAGGTATAATATGATGACACTTCACCACCATCAGCTAATCATATTATATGAATTAATGCTGGGTTAATCATAGATTATTATTAACATGAATTTATGATTTATGAGGTGACTAAATGTTGCGTATTAACAATTTAATGACCTTCCATATAAAATATCATTAATATATACATTCATACAATAAAACATTTAGTAAATGACATTACTCCATTGTTTAAAAAATGTTTATAATTGATGAAATTTACATGTACATTTCATAATGTATGAATAAATTCATTCGGATTATAGATTGTCCTTGAAATATATATATAATTAAGGTTTAAACATTGATTTGGTGTATATGATCCTTTAATAGACTTGTGTCGATTATCCTTAAGCTCAATTACATTCTCCTTAATTAACTCCGGAGAGATACTATTATATCATGGTCATAAGGAGGATCTCTCCCAATCACTGGGTGATCTAGTCTATCTATGTATAAACCTTATAGTGAAGTGACTGTTGATTATTCCTAGTTATCTTTATCAAACAATCAATTTAAAGTTAGTAGTCGAGGATACCATTTGAGAAATGTGCATGTTCTTCATTTTAGTTTATACATGGGTTCAATTATCAAAACATGTTGAACTTGGGGATTTTAGGTTTCTATTATTTTCTTATTCTTTGAACAAGTATTGGTTAATCCTTAGAAACCCATCAATGGTATCATAGATTTAACATGCTTATTAATTCAAAAAATTATGTTTTAAAATTGAAGAGTATTGATGATTTATTACATATCATAAAGCCTATCATATGTAAAGATTATTATTTTGTTCTATGTATTATTATATGATATAATATGTGATATAGTCTTTTATTATGATATGTGATATCATAGAATATGATTTGGTATAATCCTTTAGTTTTTAATGTATAATAGAATATGATATTTTGAGTTTTTTTTATCATGGTTCCATTCTTCATGTGTAAAACATGACATCATATTTACTTAATGTTATTTAGTCCTTTTGTAAAATATGAATCCTAGAAAATGAAGGGAATATCATAATCTAGTCATCATCTATGACAGGCATGCTATGATAAAAAATAAAGGGATATCAAAAAATTAAATAGATAATATGAGATTATCTATTTTAAGTCTCAAAACCCCAATCATAATCCATGATAGGGTTTTTGAACCATACCATGGATTATGATATAAGGTATATCATAAAATATGATGTATGTAAAAAATATATATTATTACATTTATTATTCACATCGATGAAGGGGGAAATGAGATACATTACAAAGAAAATTATACAACACACAAATTCAGGAACGAACTCAGTAAGGCTCAAACTTTAGACCACACTGAGACCCACTAGGGAAGCTACCACTAAGCTGCACCTTGAGGGTATAATTAAATTACATAAATTATTTTTTATAAATTATAGAAAATTTATTTTAGGATATATATTTAATTTATAATTTTTATATGTTAATTAATTTTAAAATGTATATTACTAAGTATTAAGTGTTTTTGAAACATTTAATATATAATATTCATAATGTTAAATTTTAATTTTAAATACCACTTTTATTTATATGGCGTGAATTGTAATTTGGATATAAAATTTTTATATTGAAATTGTAAGTATAATTTATAAAATGTGTCTAAATGATATAATAATGCATAATATAAAGGTGTTTATATTTAATATTATGAAATTTTCATAGCATTTAATTTGAATTGTTCAAATAAAATTCCCTTATTTGAGGAGTTATTTAAACCATAAAAAAATGAGTTTGTTAATTTATATAATCAAGGTTTAAATAATATTAACTCTATGATGTTTAGATTATTTATATTTTTTACATAATAAAATTTCAATATAAAATGTTTATATTTCAGTTAATATCATATATTTAAGTTGAATTCCATAAAAAAAAGAAAATATAGAGGTGTTAATATTGGAAATAAATATTAAGTGTTTATATTTATTTTAATTATGGAATGTCTATTATGCATGAATAAATTATAATGTGTTTATGATTGCTTTATTTATGAATTATTCATATTGATTTATCTCATGTTGAAATAAATTAATTATTCATTTATATATTTTATTCCATTTTTCATTTATATATGTTATTGTTACATTTTTAATTGTGATTCATTATTTAGTTTAAAGTATTAATTTTTTTCTATTAATTGTCATATATTCATACATAGAGTTACATTATAGGTATGTTAATTGATTTAGTTTTTTTATATATTAACTTTAGTTTTAATTGGGCTATGAGATTTAATTTAAATTTTTATTATAGTTTATACATATTAGGTGTAAAAATTATCATTGAATTTAAGTCTCCCTTAATAAAAGTAACCTTGGGTAGAGGGACTTTAGGTTGGTATGCTAAATGTACTATAGGCTAATGCCTTGTCTAAAAAAGTGTTGATTGGATATGTATCACTCCAAACTTACTCATGTGGGGATTTTTTTTCACATGACTCTAAAACTTACATGAAAGGTTTTAATATAACTTATTTATGAGATAAATTTGGAAGTACATAAATATTTATAGATTTTAAATTCTGTTTGGAACACAAGCTTTGGGTTGTATAAATAGTTTCACAATAAAATATCTGAACATATTGATTCGGTGGAGTATGATTCCAAACTAAATAATTATAAGCATGATTACATGTTAATATAATACATGAGATAAGGTGGTGAGATTAAATCCCCATTAAAATACTAAGTGTCATATTCCTTCCAATGTGAACACTTATCAAAACCTCAATCATCCAACCGATTAACTCACGCTAAATATAGGTGCCCCTAGATTATCTTATATAATAGAAGAAATTAATGGGTGACCATGATAGTATAAGGTTCAATTTTCTTATAGTTTTTTATGTAAAACTTAGCTGGGAGACCTTAATATTATTGGGTTACCAAAGTCATATAGTTAAGTTTATCTATATGATGGATTGGGTAATGAGTAAAGGGATAAAATATCCAGGTGTCATATATTATATGATTTTCATGATGGAATAAAAAAATAATAAAGTTATGTATGAAATTCAAAGAGACCCAATGATTAGTAAAATATGGATCATTTACCATTAATGGATATGATGTAGTTTTTAAAGGTATTATCATTAAAGTGGGAAAAAATCAATAAAATACCTTATTAAATGATTATGAAACCTAATAACATTTTGATAAAATAATCTATTTTATATTAATGGAATCATAATAATAATCATCAAACCTAACCTTGAGATAAGTTCTTTAGAAGGAAAATTTTAATAGAGTCAATTTCATAAGACTGAAATAGAAACTTATGAATAGTTTTGATGAAATAAGAGAAAAAATTCTATGTGTTATAGAAAAAACTTCATGAGTAACTAATGTTGGAATTGTTCAATATGAGAATATAGTTTTCTATGAGAACTATAGATGAATTTAATTATGGTTTCAAAGGTATTACATGCAAGAGGATAGAAGGAAATTTTAGTCTTCACTCATATACTCAATATAATTAGGTATTTCAATGACTTAGAGAGACTAGAGGCTTCCATTAAGGATTATTCTTGCTATATAATTCATTTATTTCTATTTATGGACAATCTTTTACAATGTGAATGAGTTATAAAAATATTTAATCTATTTTCTCAAAGTTTTGAGGATAGAGAAACTATTCATATTATTTTTATATTCATGTGTTGTGATGAAAATACAAAAGGGTAAAAATTTATTCTAGAATAATAAGATTATATTTTTACAATATATAGATTTAGTCATTTAAAACTATATTTATAAAAAAGGAAATTAAAATTTCCCTATGTGATAGGACTGTCAAGGACAACTTAATGGGTTACAAAAACTCTGTAGAAAGTATACATTTATTATCAATGTTATAGAAACAATACATTGATTTATTATAGGTATATGATTCTAAATGTATATTTTAAAAATTATACAAATATAATGTAATTAAAATTCAAATAAATAATTGATCAAGCTTGTAATTTATATTAAAATAATTAAAAAAATAGTTTCCTAAATATGATTAAACGAATAGTTGCTAAATCATGGAGTTGAATTCAATAGAATATATCATTCCTAGATGGATATATATAAAATAATTTTTATAATTATCTTATTTATCATATATAATAATAGAAGTTATTTTTTACTAAAGTTTTATTATAAAAAATATGAGATAAATTTTATACATGTAGTTATGATTAAATCCAACTCTATAACAAGTTTTAAAATAGGTAGTTTTTTTATCCAATATATATTATTTTATTTAGATTTTTGTTATAATATAAAGGATATGATCCCAGCACCCTTCAGTGGAATATTTTAAAGAGCAATATTATTTTTAATATAAATATCTAAAAAAATAGAAATCCATATATGATATGAATACAATAATTTATTTGTAAAATATTCCCAATAAAAGGAAATATGTGTTATTTCCTGATAAAATGAGTTTTTGGCCCTTAAAATGATATTTTGAAAATAATATAGAATTTAAGAGGTTAGTGGGATTATATTCAGACTTAATGAAATTTAAAAGTTAAAAAATAAAATATTATCCCAATCAAGATTTAAATTCAATGTTTGTTAATGCTAGAAGATTTCATGATATATCAGTAAAGATAAATTTAAAGAGTTACATTTGGCTACCATAATGAAGTGAAATTTACATTGTATCAAATATGGTTTTAGGATATATTGGTAAAATTTAAAGATTTACATATTTTCACTTTAATTATATAAAGGAAAATTTTTATAGAAAATTTCTAAAAATAATATTGATGATGAATGTAGAAACAATTCTAAGTGGAAAACATAAGTTATTAATATCACAAAATTAAATATTTTTAAGTAAAGGAGTTTGAATTATATTTTTAAAGAGTTGAACATTAGGAGTATGATCCATAAGTCTAACTTTTATTCAAGTATAATTAATTCATAGATGTTACCCACAAAATGAGTTTGGTGTAGGGTTTTATCATATGGTCACATAGATATATTTCACGAATTTCATAGAGATGTAATTATTTTAATGAAACATTAAAATTTTAGCAAAAATAAGGATTCCCCAAAAGTCTTTCGTATGGTATATGATTAGATATTTAATTATGTATATTTTGGTTAGTATTATTAAAATAGTTTTAGAATATAAAATATATCATGTTATAAAAAATGTAGAATCCATTTTGTCATTATTTTTCATTGGCTGCATAAATTACATGAAATGAAATGATTGCTAACCTTCCAATGTATGAATTTTACTTATCCTTAACCAATGTTCTTGATATATTATTACAGGTTGTGGTGAAATGTTATGATTAATATGGGTATGATTTTTTATAGTGATAAAAAATATTCTTATAAGGAACAAAAGATTTTTTTTCTATTGGATAACTCCCCAAGTATACCACATAGAGTGTCATACACTTTTTATCAAAAATCAATAAAAATGAAGGCCTTTGGGCCATTCAAGAAAATATTAGAAAGATAGCTCTTATAATAACCTTCATACTTTGATGTAGTTCTTTTACCATCCTTAAAGTTTATGTAATAAATATGTGGATGGGTTTTTGTTGCTAATAATAATAGTTGATTCGTAACCAAGGTGGGATTTATCCTCTTGTTTGAGGAAACTGACATTTGGGACCTTTAATGAGATAGAGTGAATGAGTGCACAACTATACCTAGATAAGAAAATTGTTGTTCTTATCTATTGTATGAGGGATATGTGATGTGATTATTCATAAAGGTAAATTACATGTGAAATATTCATCATCCAGGCCAGTCTATACTCAGATAATTGATAACATATGATTAAATATAGTGATTGATATATGCCATGTCCCATGATAACTTGATGTATTTTAAAATGATATCATATGAAAAATTATTCTTTTATATGGCATAACTAGTGGACATGGTTATAAAGATAAAACTATTTGATAGATATCATAACATATCCATTTTTTGTATGAGTAGCACTAATTATTTGTTAGTGGCTTCACTATGAATACATTTAAGAATTAAGTAATTCATATTTCTTGTCAATTATACAAAGGCTTGTGGGGTCACACTTTGTTTTAGAATGAATGGGGATCGAGTTTTACAAAACTAAGATACCCACTCTAAAAATGTTTAGAGTCTATCCAAAAGGAGTTTTTAATGTATATTCACAAGGTATTTCATATGATGTGGTATATAGTGAATTTGATGATAAATTTATGACAATGTTTTGGAAATATCCAAAATATGTTTTGGATATGTTTTAAATAGTTATTGCATATGATACAATATAAGGTGAAATGATGCTAAGTCTATAAAGACTTATAAAAATATGGGATTGAAGTATATATTCCCTTATACCTATATTCATTTCATATGTTTTGAGATGATATAATAATGTACCATATCTATATGTCATACGGTACTACATATGGGAAGCCAAGGAATATCATATACCCTTGGATGTGGATATTATAAGGTGTGGTATAGTAATATCATACCACCACCTTCCAATCATATTATTAGACATGGTTGAATTATTATGGATTAATTATAGCTTATAGATAACATGGATTTATGAATGAAAAGGAATCCAAATGTTATGTTTTAACAATCTAATAATATTCCACATAATATATCATTAATCTAAATGATTCATAATTTGAAATGTTGGATAAATAAAATTATCCCATGGATTAAAAAATGTTTTTAACTGAATACATTTACTCACACATTTCATAATGTATGAGTAAATGTATGGATCTCTAGGAGTATCCTTAAAGCCTATATAATGGAGTTTTAACCATTGAGTTTATGAATGTGATCCTTTCCCAAGCTTGGATAGATTATCCTAAAGATCCCTTTCCTAATACTTTCTTAACCCTTGATAAATTAAAGAATATCATGGCCATGAGTAATATCCAACCAAATTATTTAGTGATTTATTTGATCTTTGGATACACCCCAGATGGAATAATCAATTAGTTGTTCCTAGGGATTTTTATAAAGCATATGATTAAAGGTGGTAACTGAGGCTAATATTAGTGTAAGTTATTTGTTATTCATTTTTGTTTATATGTAACATCCTAATTAGGGAGTCAATAAAAGATTCCCTAAGCTTGTGGGTCACATGGACTTAAGTGTTCCTCCCCATACAACAGAGGTTCCCGACTATCAATGAGTGTCTAAGTTGGTACAATGGGGAGACTATACCCTCATAATCAGAGCATCCCAACTGTGAAATAGTTAAATAAAAAGGGAAAAAGCATAATATAAATTAGTAGAAATAGTAAATTAAGATCCAAATATATGGAGTAATAAATAAAGACAAGGGTAATATAGTATATAAGATAAGTTTGTGATGTCTCTATAAAAAATGGTCGAAATTACATAGAAACAGACATCCAATACAATACATGTATAAAAAGTTAAAAAAACCAAAAGTAACTATCTCCAGATAGCATCATGAGCATATCTTGGTCCAATTCTCCCCTTCTCCTAATAATAATCAATCAAGAATCATAAAATATGTGCTTTCCATGGTCCGTAACCAAATCCATGAAGTATTTCTGGGTACTCAACAGTGGCCATAACATGTTGTGAGATTTCACTCAATAGGCCACTAACAATGGTGTCTATAACAAGTCCGTTTAGTGTGTATTACATAAAGGAGAAGGAAATATACAACAAAAATAAAGTGATACATGTAATTGTGATACTGTCAAGCCTATCAAGGCTCATGATAAATAAGAAATCATAAAAAAGGGCCATCTGTAAAGCATGGTAAAACATCCACTACGGCCTATGACGAGTAATTCAATGTCCAAACTATATGGGCTAGATCCAAGTTATAGAGTTACAAAGGAAACATAATGAAGTCAATGAATCGTCTTTATATAAAACTCAGTAAATAATTGTGTAGAGCCAAAGGAGCATGTCCAAGGTGGTCCAAGTAATTCAGATCCAAGGAGTAGAAATATCCTTAGAATCCAATTTAATTTGGATCCATGGGGTATAAATGTCCATGGAATCCAATGTAATCAATACCCATAGAGTAGAAATGTCCATTAAATCCAATGTAGTCTTTAGTTCTATTCTTATACATCCTTCATCAACATACATAAAAGGAAATAAATTATCATTCATTAACCTTTCCCTTTATCATTTAAACCATTTCATAATCCATTTTATATTCCTACACAAACCATGAGTTTAGACAACTCATTCCACAATTTCCATTTAAACCATTTATCCATTATAATAACTTATAATCACATGGAAATGAGTCATAAACCGTCTCCTAATATCTCATTTAATTATTTTGGTCTCCCAATAAGATGGTGAGATCACACGCACCCAAAAAAGTGTTATATCACGAGGAACATACATGAACACACTTTAAAGGTGGTTTGAATTGAGGTTGAAAACCTCAAACTATAACATAGTTCTAAGTGGGAAACCTAATAATGTTCTAGTAATTCAATCACGGAATACAATTAATTTAGGAGTAACACTATAAATTTTATCATGTGGAATAATGTAAATAGAATATAAAACAACTAGGATTTCAAAAAAAAGTTATAAAACACCTACCTTATGTCTGTGGTAAAACACTCATATTGTATCAGCTCTTAAATCAAACCAAATTGTAAGAAAATGGAAAAATTTTAAAAATAACATTGAAATAGGGAATAT
This sequence comes from Viscum album, assembly GCA_963277665.1. Classification (NCBI taxonomy): domain Eukaryota; kingdom Viridiplantae; phylum Streptophyta; class Magnoliopsida; order Santalales; family Viscaceae; genus Viscum; species Viscum album. Next base: position 1,461,676,045 of record OY728121.1, read on the forward strand.
TATCTTTCACCAAAATCGCATTGTTGATACGATGTCAAATTAATAAAGGAACAAGTGGAATATAGAACTCATCAGTGTAGATCCAATGAGATGAAGGGATATCAAATTGGATGTTGTTTGAAGAAACATAACCAAATACTTTTGTATGGAGGCTTCGAAGCTCAATTATGTGAAAAAGAACCCCCTTATCTACTGGAATGAAGAAAGAAGAGGGATGGTTGAAAATATAATATTTTAAGGGAGAAATAGTAATTTAACCCAAACATTAAGGGTCACACAGTTTCTCTGAATGGTTGGAAAAACCATGCACCAAATGTGCACCATTCACTATCCAAGGAGGGACCTCGCAAGGTTCATGTGCATGATTTGGGAAATAGTGTTCAAACCATGGTTTTAGGCTTTTTTACAAATTACAGAACCCCTTAACGGGAATGTGGATGGGGTTTTATGATTTCATCAAATCATGTAGCCTCATTTTTCTCCCTGAAAAACCTTTCACAATTTAAAGCAACCGTGTGTCCTGGGTAGCACAGTTTCAACTAACCATGCATCCCAACTTCTTTTTTTCTAAAACTGAGCCTTTGGGCTCCAAACAAGCCATGTAAACCCCCAAAAATTCCATGACCACATTAGGTACTCACATTAGGTCAAAACCAAGTAATTAATCTGAGATTCAAAATATCCTCACCTCATAGAAAAATATGGATCTTAAAATATCAACCTATTAATAAAACTCATCCCTAAGTTTCACTTATGAGGGTGGTAAAGAATATTAAAAGTTTTTTGGACATTGATCACATACATAAACCTCTGTCTCCTTTATCTCATCCTACACACGACCATTCTACCATAGTACCCGAACTAAAGGAACTGACTAGCCTCAGAGAGCTTTCAGGCTCCGATAAACGATACATATTGGATTATCCTCGAAGGAAACATCTATATGTAACTTAACCTCATGCAACTGAAGAGTATGAGATGGATCTAAGTGATAACGACATAGTTGATATACATGAAAGACATCATGCATGGCTTGTTACCTCTGAGGTAACTAAAACTGATAGGCTACGAGAACAACTCTCCCCAGAATCTCAAAGGGCTCGACATATCACTGTGAAAGATTACCTTATATCTGAATCCATCTATTCCTAGATTTATATAGATATATAAAAATACTTGATCCATGAAATCAATATCTAGAGGTCATCAATGGTGATATAAATAGGATTTATATCCATATTGTGATGTATTCATCCATTTCTGAATCATCTAAACCTGATCCTAATATCCTAAATCATATGTGGTCTGAGTAGCTCTATGTCTCCTACCTCTAACCAACACATAGGTGATCACCATGACCTTCCATACAAACCCCTATATGGTATCATCTGTATTGTTCCCTGATAGCTATTATTATAGGAAAACTCAACCAGGGGTATATATCTCTCCCAAGAACCCCTAAAATCAGTGATACATACTTTAATCATGTCCTATAAGAACTATATAGTGTGATATGATTAGAAATAAATATGAGGGTGGTATTCTATAATAAAATTCACCTATGTACCCAATTATATCTATAATAATTTCCAAGATCGAGATGTAAACCATGTGTCCCTATACGATACAATGGTATGAGGAACCCGCTAAAGGCACTCAATATAAAAAATATAAATTCTCCCAAGATAATATATTGAGAAGGTCTCTTAGATCAGTAGGAAAGGGGAGACCTTTATGAGCCTGTCCACAACAACCCATATGGAATCACTACCTTGAGGTGACCTCAATAACCCGATCATAAAATCCATGGAGAAAATGTCCTATTTCCACTCAAGAACGGGAAACTGCTGTAAGTTCCCAACTGGTCATCAGTGTTACTCTATGACCTACTTACAGGTATAGAACCTAGTGAAAAGGCATAACATTTCCTATTTCATACCAATCCACCAATACTAGCAATTTAAGTCTCAATACATCTTGTTAATACTGGGATGTAATGCCCATGATAAGGCATGAAATTACCACATTATCCTCTCACATATATTTTATGGAACCTATACATGCCCCTGCATACGTAGAATTTCATCCTATACAATGGTCTAACCAAGAGTCAAGTCCTCACCTTCCCTGATTTCCCTTAGGATTAAACCTTCATAATCTAACATCATTAACATTATAAACCTATCTAGAAGAGTGTAACTCACTACAATAAATGATAAAAAGATTATTCTCATCACTATCCTACAACTCAAAGTGAATATATAAGAATAAGGCCATTAATTTCAATTCAATACTTTCCTCTTGAAATTCCTATGTCTGATTCTTCTATCTTATAGTGTCTACTACTGTATTACCTTTACCAAGAATATATGCAAGCTCAAAATCAAAAGACTGGATATACTGTAACGCCCTGACCCCAGTTACCTAGATTCAGTGCATTATTACATAACATTATCACCTACAAGTGGATCCATGGGGTCCCAAAATCGACCCAAAGATTCCCATGGTCAGACATGTATCAACCAATAGGGTTAAGACACATTTTAGGGTAAATTAATATTATATAATATTATTTTTTTACTAATCATTATTTCAAGACTTGATCTTTTGTGATTATGCCAATGTTATGTAATAATGAACCGACTCTGGGTAACTGGGGTCGGGGCGTTACATATACTCAACACACATTCTCTATCAAAGTTTCAATTGACGCTGCATAAATATGTACCTTAGGATTTCATGGTCTTTATAAACTAAAAAACACTCTCCGAATAGAAAGTAACTCAAAAAATGCAAGTTGTGAATGATTGTATCTAACTCAAGATCAGGTGTCGAATAATTCCACTCATGAGGTTTCAATTGGAGAGACTCATATATCACGACTCATTCCCCTTACATCAAGAAAAATCCCAACCTGATTTCTAATGAATTATAGTAAACTATATAACTTCTTCTAGTCTCAATAATAATTAGGATGGGCACTATATTCAACCTACCCTTTTCTCCTGAATTTTTTTCATATGTTTTTGACCATACAAATTTCACCCCCTTTTTGGTAAATCCCATAAGAGGTGTATCTATACATGAAACGTCTTGGATAAAGAGCCTATAATAAATGTGAAACCCTAAGAAACTATAAATATCAAATAAATTATTGGGACACTCCTAATAAAGAACATCACTCACCTTCTATGGGTCCATAGATACTCCTATCTCTGAGATGATGTGACCCAATAAGTGAAATTTATCTATCTAGAAATGAAATTTTACAAGATTGGAATACAACATATGCTTTCTCAGTGTATTCAGAATGATGACAAGGTGTTTGGAATGATCATTCCATGTTTAATAACACACCAAGATATCATCCACAAAAACCACAATGAAATATTTCTAATATAGGTGAAAATACCAATTTATAAAATCCATGAAAACTACTAGTGAATTCATGAGTCTGAATGGAATAAATAGATAATAATAAAGGCTATACCTTACACGAATCACTGTATGAGGTATATGTTGGGACCAATTTGTATATAATGATTGTATTTGTTGTCAATGAGTGTCAATGGATGTCAATGATGATCAACATGAAGAAGGAACCCTCCTAAGTAAAATGGGGAATGTAAATTAGATGTTGGTTGAGATTGATCATGAGTTTCATATATGTGTATTAGGAGTGATGCATTGGATACAACAATTAAGGATGGTTGACGTGATTTTTGGAAGGAGTAAAAGAAAAGGAGAAGAAGAGGTTGATGAGGAGGTTTCTAATTTTACGTTTGCAGAGACTTAGTTTTACACTAAGTAATTATTATATGCCTTTACCAAAAAAATAGGGGCCATTCATGGAGGCTAGCTGACGTCCTCACCTCAAGCATATGCAGGATCCAAGGGGTCAACCATGATCGAGGGAATCCCTCCATGCCATCGCACAGGGAGAAGGTTGTGTGAGGGATGTGTATAAGCCAGCAGCTACCGCACAGTGGTGAACCCATGAAGCGTGGGGGCTAGGAGCATGCCTAAGGGGAATAGAGTGGGTTCTAAGAGCATTCCTGCTGGGTGAACATGGTATGGGGCGGTACTACGGGGGGAGGATGATTAATCTAAGCTGCTGCTGCTACGACTTGATTGATAAATCATATAAAAATAGAGTGGCGTTTCGATGTGGGACAACGTTTTAAAAATGAGGAACTAATCAAAACCGTTGATCCCTCAACGACACATAGTCTATAATATGATCGATAGATAGATGGATCCCGCACATCCAAGCCGTCTATCTGATCTTCGTGGTTTGTGATTGAAGTAGGGCCATCTGATATCTCTCCATCGAGTTTTTATTCAACATATGACCACCTGACATGAACCAGTGCATCATAGGATCACCAAACCTCCATGATTGAGTCTCCATCCATTATAGAAGACAAAATCCACTACATGAGCATCGTTTGAGAAACCTGATGCCATGCATCCAAATATGTTTGCATTCATGAATCAAAATAAGTGATAATGAGCATTGCCCGAGGAAAATAAATTTTCTGGAGTTCGTGTTGTGTCGAGTGCTCAAGGAAAGGAGATCTGCTTGCATACCTCTTCACATACGCATGAGGATGATTACAACGTGAAATCAGAAACAACTGAGAAACTCGGTGTATCTCACAACTGAGATTTGAAGATTTCAAAACTACGATCTTTGGGAAACATCTCTTGGATTTTGGATGCTGAAAGATTTGATCTATACTTATAAAAAGAGACCTTCCGATTTGAGAATAGGATACTACTTCCAAGGTTTTGAGGGATCCTGTTTTTAGAAACAGAGTCTCTACACTCTTCTAGTTTTTCAAGGGGCAAGCAGGTTCCATGAACCATTCTGGGTTCGTGAAGAGAAAACTGCATACTATTCTAGTCCATGAAGTGGAGAACAGTGTACCTCTTTGGTCAACGAAGAAGAGAACCGATAACCACTTATGGTTTGTGAAGATAAGGTCCCATGTACCCTTCAGGTTCACGAAGTAATGGACCACGTACCGCTTTGGTACGCAAGACAAGAGAACCGAAAACTATCCTAGGTTTGCGAAGCGGGTCTCCTTGAAACATTATAGGTTTATGATGAAATGGTACCACATGTTATTTTGGTTATACGAAGAGGAGGTACCACAAACCAAGAGAACCACATACCATTTGGTACGCGAAGGTGGGTCACACTTCCTCTGCAAAGGAGGACCACACATCCCTTGCGCGAGGAGGAGCCGCGAACCACCCTGGTTCACGAAGGAGGTGTGCACACTTTGTGCAAAGAAGAGCTCCATAACCTTGGTGTGAAAAAAGGGGAAAACAAGAAACAACATTCCATATCAAAATTCACACATTGATCCTTGAATAAAATCATAAACATATAAATATAAGCAAATCAAAGTGAATAAGTGTGTATTGAGGAAGGGAGGAGGAAGATTGTGCATGGTGAGGGGAAATGCAGTCATATGCATGATTTTAAGAAGGAAATAATTAAAGGTCAAGAATATCCAAATCAAGTTCTAAGAAATGGAGAGAAGTGGTTGTGTGTGTACTAAAAAGCACTATACCCATTTGGGCCTTTACACAAGAAAGAAGAAGCAAAAGTGCATGCATACGCGAATTATTTGAAGAGAAGAATCCTAAACCAAAGGTTCACATGTTTAAATAAGTGAAGAGGAAGATAACATATATATTGTGACATGCATGGTTACATGCATACATGGAATAAGAAGAGTCGATTCTAATGATTCCTAGTGAACTAGTTTTTAGTGTTTGAAAAATCACAAAATAATTTGTGATACTGGCCAAGAAGAATAAGATGTATTAGTAAATCTTGTTGTTGCACTAGAGAAGGAGATTGAACATTAAATAACACTAAATCTGGACCTCGATGCAAGAAAAGTCTCATGCTGAACAGGAGACAAAGACTTTCATGCCTATCTATTGAAGGGACCTTCACTTCCATAAACTGAGAGTGACTTCACCTAGAGTAGTGAGCTAGGGGGAGTCAATGAAAGTGATTAGAGGGAAGTAATGATCTATCCCTAAACCTTGTGAAGGCAGTGTTCCTAGGACATAGTGCTTGTACCCGAACCTTGTAATCCACACCTCATGAAGATTAGTGGAATTAGGTATGATTTACAACTTGTCGGCATATGCTCCTTGGACGTAGCCCTTAGTGGTGAACCAAGTAAAAGTATTGTGTTGTCCTTCTACATGTGAATGTTTAAATTACTGCACATATCCATCATACAGGTTTAATTAAGTTCCTACTAATGTGGGAACAAGATCCAATAAACAAGAGAAAAAGTTGACACCCTGATTCACCCCCCTCTCAGGGTGACCTAGGGTCTTTTAGTATATATTCTAGACTAAAACATAACTAGTGAATAACTAACCTCAAATCAATTTTTGAGAAAACCTAAGCTCCTCAAAGATGGTAGAATAAGTCATCAATACTGGGTAAGGGATACCAATTCTTAACCAAAAACTAGTTCCATTTTCAGTAATCCACACAACACCTGAGGGTTTTGTCCACCTTCCCAGAGATAAGGACAAGTGAACCCCACAATGAAGCACTATTTCTTATAAAACCCTCTTATTCTAAGTTATCTAGCTATCTATTGATCTCCTCCATCTCAGTAGTGGCCAACCTATAAGGATAATTGTATACTAGTGAAGCTCCTTGAACTAGCTCAATAGAGAACTCCACCTCTCACTTAAGAGGTAAACCAAAAAAAATTAGGAATACATACATGAAACATTCTACTACTTATGGGAATTCATCCTACCACATTCCTTGATTATACATGTAAAGGCTAGAAATCAAAGCTGCCATGCCATATAGACCATGATTCTCTAGTCTAGATCTACCTTCCTAGACATCCCACCCACCCTTGTGGATATACCTACCACCCTCTAGTGATGAGATGGATACCCTCCAGTGATAGAAATAGATATGAGAATTATAATTAACAAACCAATCTATCTCAAAAATTACTGAAATCCCAATAATTTTATGGAAAAAGAGGTCCCATACAAAGCGACACCCACCCACATCAATGGGGAACTCCATACACTAGCATACACTCTCCGATCGAATCCCCAACGGAGTATAAAGTGTCATAATTCCATCATAAAACCACATATCGAACCCAAGGATCTCCACAAAAGGTAAAAATATAAAAAAATATGATGCACCTATATCAGAAAGAGAAGATACTAGAGTAGAATCTACTAAGATCATGCCTCTCACTATAGACGACCAAACACTCTGCTTCTCAGGTATAGGATGTATTGAATATATTTGTCCTGAACTGTAGCCTTGGGAAACAATATAACTACCCTGAGTAGGCCCAATCTTCTGTTGGGGTGAAACTGGTGTATGGATCCCCTGACCATGACCACCCTCTAGGACTGATCATCCGGTAGTATTCTATCTCCCAGCCCGACACAGAGTTGTGAATCTCACTACTGAATATAGAGTCAATTTCAATACTCTCTCACTAACTAGTGGAGGAAAGGTCTTGTAAAACCTTTGTATATGGCTCTTCCCACCATAGGATCAACACTTGTTTGGGTCTCTATAACACTTGATCCTCATGTTTCCCCACATTCAACACTGATGAAAGAAGATAGAACTATAATCACTCACACCCTGGATGGTATTCCTCACATGGGAAGTCTCAAAACATCACTTCCTTCCACCTAACACTAAACTACTAGATTGAGAAGACACACTACCCATCTCTATTCCCCCAGCTTCCCTTAGGTTATATTCAGTAATAAGTGCATGATTTACAATCTATATTATATTAGTCAACTAAAACACATTCACATGCTATCAAACGACATGCTTGAGACCTTCCTCGAAGAATCTCTCCCTAGATGTCTCATCAACAAGATATATAGGGACAATGTGCTGAATCATTATAAAGTGAGATGAATACTCCACAACAGTCAAGCACCCTACTCTAAATGCATAAAATCACTAGGATATTTTTATATCAAAGTATCTAGAAAGAAGTTGTCATAGTAACTAGATTGTAAATCCTTCCAAACTATATCTCGAATCCTATCAACATGGTTTAGAACATCCCACCAGTGTTTAGTGGATCCTCAAAGCATATATATTGTGAGATTTACTCTCTACTCTAGAAGAGTCTCCAAGTGCTCGAAGATTGACAAGATACTCTCATATCATAGCTCAGCAGCTTATAGACCACCATACCCTATAAAAGATGGTGGATGTTACTGCTAGCACACATGTTTCATCTCTTCCATAGTCGTAACAGACTACAAGGCTCCTTTAATGTTCTACATAAAGTTTAGGAACCCCTCTTAGAACTGGGAACCATCACCCATATCATGATCAATGTGAAATGCAGGAAGTGGAACTATTGAAGGTTCTACTGGTGTATTAGGGCCCACCAACACTAGATCATGGTCATCACCACCCTCCCAATGCAAGACAGGAGGGATATGGTGGAATATCTCTGCAAATTCCAACCATGTGACTTAGAAAACATTTCCTAACAATCAGATCCCATATATAAACATAGGATAGGTACAAGACTTACTATTCACAAGTTAGAACCCTCTGTCTACTCTTAAAGAAAAGACAAGGAAAAAAGGAATGATCATAAATAACACTAGATACACTGCCTACTTCCTACTACTAAAGTTTGGTCTGGGTTAATCTATCTATTTCTGTAACACCCTGACCATAGAATCCCAGAGGTAGTGAATTATTTTATTATATTGGTATGATTACAAGGAATCAAATATTGAAGTAACATTCAGTTTAGCAGTCTGGGAAAGCCATATTACATATATTATACCAAAAATACATTATAAAAATAAAATAAAACATGGTACATAATAAACTAGAATGATCTTCATCCATGAATTCTTATTCAATGATTTCTTCTTCATAACCTAGGGAAAAAAGAATAATAAGGGTGAGATCAAATGCTCATTAAGGGTTTGTAAAGAAAAATCAATAATGAATCCATAGTAATAAATTAACATGTCAAGGTAAGTAACTGATAACACATTCCATTCAAAAATTAGATAAGGTTATTACAATATGGAAATGAAATAAACTAAAACTCATGCCATCTAAATCAATAAACTAAGAATGAAATGTGTCCATGTATATGTTGATGAAAAATCTAATGGACGAATAATAACTAAATATAAATGTGGCAAATTATTTCTTTATGGATTTCATGTCTAAGGAACATTAAACCCTATTATCGTCAAGACCTTTCACAATATGGTTTAATACTGCAAATAGAAACCCTTTTAAGTTGGCCAACTAATTTGTCCCATGAGAACCTATCAGTGTATAGAGGGGATATATAAATTATAGGACCCACCTATTAATACCAATAAAAAGTGTTCCTCATATAAAATAATCAAAATAATAATATGACTTATCAAATATCTGTAATTAATAAAGAATACATTTTTATTAATAATTTCCCAAATAATCAAACAATTGTCAAAGTAGAAACCGTATGTAAAATGGTTTTGGGTTTAGGTAATAATAATATCCATTGTATGATAATATGGATATTCAAGTAAATTTACAATGAAAAATGTTTGAAATAATGTTATTGTTTCAATAGAATGTTAACAATAAAAAAAGTGAGTGAGATTATAAGGATGATCATTAAGAATATGTTTTAGGAAATTAATCATTAAACATCTCAATGTGTCCCATACCACTTGAAAATTTTAATTCATAATCCCAATGATGTAAAGTTTTTCATACCCTTAAGGAAAATCATGCATTATATAATGTATAAAAGGGGTATTAGATACACTAAACAAAATAAGAAAGTGGTGTATATGGTGTACGCCTTATGAAAAGAAAAGTAAGACTAGAATCCCTTACATATGAATCAAATGACCCAAAAGTAATAATCATAAATTGAAACATATAAATACCCTGAATATAGAATAATTAATGATATTATATGTAAATGTGGTAGTATTTACAGCATATATAAGAAATTAGGTTCATAATAATAAAGTATTCCTCATGAAAAGAAAAGTGAGAGAAGTGTCCCTTACCTTAACCATACTCTGGTTGTGTGGCCTTTATAATCCTATATATTGGTTTAAAATATGTTACCATATTATAAAATAACTATACTAATGTTTTAATATCATATTTTGACTTCTTACAATATTTTATTACCCGTTTGTTAACACTCTTTCATTATTTTGACTATTTCGGGTGTTAATTGCCATGTTTGTTGAGTATGTTTTAACATGTTATTTGTCAATATTATTAAATATATAGTGGTTTAATCATCTCAAGAATGTAAAAAGTGATTTTAATATCATATATATCTAGAATATATTTATTTATAGTAGTCTATAATATTTTGAGATTAGAAATGAAGTTCACTCTTCATGGAGATAGAAGGTCGTACGTACACATGAACGCTACTTTAATTTCTTTATCATATTAAAATAATTAAAGATACATGAAACATATTCATATTATAATTCCAGTATAATATTTTTTTTAAATATTTTATATATGTTTATTAAAACCATCCTTTATAAGTTCCATGTATAGAATTAATGAGTCACATCGCTTTGAGGGGGCAGTAGTCCACACTTCCTCAAACTAAATTATCATATTTACCCATGATGGATTTCATAAAGGTATGTTCTAAATAAAAATTTAAGAAGCATAAATAAATTATAAATATCATAAATAATAAATATATAAACATATTTTTCATCATAGTGTCCACCATGATAGTCGCTAAGGAAAAAATGAACAATCATCGTTTTGTGAGGCAGTAGTTCACTGTACAGAGAAACAATATGTTTTTTCCCATTAGATAGAGGTGTGTGTATGTGTAGGTATGAATATTAACACAAAAAAATCGTATTTTATTTAGGATTCAGGTTTTGTTATGTAATCATAGAATAAGATTATTTTAGGGGTTGGAAATTGAAAATGAAACTATGAAACTAGAGAGAAGACATTACCTCTTAATCAGGTAACTTCTTTTGGTTTATACCAAAAGGATTCCTTGGAAAGATTTTTTGAAAATGGTATTACTATAGGTATAGGTAAGAAATGTTGGGAGACTATTTAGGTAGGTATTTTTTGAACCTAATAGGTTTTATATATGTGAATAAGTGTGAGGGTTGGTGGCCTTTTATAGGGAAGGAAAAAGGATCACATGGAATTTTTGGAAACCGATTAGGTATATACATGTTGTTACCTAATAAAAGTCATAAAAATTTGTCAAAACTCATTAAATTAAGGTTTATGGTCTAAATATTTCCATAAAATGGATTTTTTACAAGGTTATAGGTCATTTGGGCCCCTAATATTAAGGTTTAGTCTATAATTATGCTTAATTTGACCTTAATTGCTGTGATTAATTTTAATCACTTTTACTAATATTTATGATAAAAAAATAAATTGGAATTATTAGACTCTAAATATTATATTTATTAAAATTAATTATGTTTTATTTTCAAAATTCAATTCACAGAAGTGGGAAAATTATGATTAATGTTAATTTTGCAGACAAATGAATTAACTGGGTTTAGTAGAAAAAAGTTCAAAAGATTGTTAAGTTTTTATATTCAATTTCAAAGTGGAATTTATTATAATGAAATAAATTATATTAATAGATGTCTGATTGATCTAATTTTAATTAGAAAAATTATAATACAATTTAACATTGATAATTATTTAGATGAAAAGCTAATTTTTAACTAAAATGCAATATTTTTTAGTATTAATCAAAAAATGATTTTTCACAGAAAAAAAAACAAAAAATCCCCCAAATATAATTTTGATATTATGAATTTAAAAATTAAGTTTATTTTATCAAATTAAATTCATAAATGTTTCAATATTCATATTTAAAATAAGTGTGTCTTTAAAAGGTAGTAAAAATGCCTTAATAAAAATATAGGTTATTATGTGTGAACTAGGGTTTGTTCTTATATTATGCTTATAAAATCAATTAGATTAATATCAAAAAATATATTATTGAATATATAAAATATAAAATTCATTAAAATAATTAACTAGTTGTATTTAATTATATTTATTAAGAGAAAACTCATTTGGAAGCATAAAAATAATAATATTTCTTCTTATATCCAATTGGATATTATTATCATTTCTCATTAATTGATAACCCATGAATACATTTTATATTTATATAAACCATAAATGTTTATAATTTATTTAATAATAATCATAATCTCTAACATAATGACTAGGTTATATAATATTATATTAAATAAAAATATTTTAATAATACATTGTTATTTGGAGAAACTCGATCTTGTGAGTAATTCAAGCTGTTGAGGAAGGTCTCTCTTGCATGTAACACAAGATTTTAAGGAATTTATCTCTTGTGTGTAACTCAAGACATCTCAGTTTTGTATATATAGAATCTATTTTAAATATTAAATATATTATAAAGTATCTAGATATTATATTCCCTTATGCACTTGGTGTCGTATGTCATACATGAAATCAAATAAAAGGTTATTACTTTATAATTTTAGGGTGTTACAGTTTCATAGCACGGGTCCCAGTATATAGACTATCAACTGAAATTAGAAGCTCCATTTAATAAAGAGCTTCCCATTTTATAATTCAAAAGCCTTTAAATTCATATTTTTGTTACAATTATCCTTAAATTTTTGAATTATATAGATTACCATTTCCAATTTATAATGGTCCATACACCTTATAAATTGAATTGCGGTGTTTATTTCTTCTCATCCATAACACATTCCATCCCATGTAACCAATGGCCCATGGCTCAATGTGCCATAATTTACTACTTGAAGTGTCTTCTATAACCTATACCAGAAAATACTTTTTAGGTTATATAAGTCACTTTAAGTACACATAATGTATCTCAATATCATGAAAGAAATGTTAGAAGTTAACAATTATATACACCAAGCACACATAATAAAAGTCACACAGTCATGAAATGTATCATATAAGACATAGCGTATGTAAGGCATTTAAATCCTATAAGGTTCCTAAAATGACATGTGATCCATGATTCCTTGCCATATTAGGCTAAGGATAAAATTAAATCCTTCAATAATACTAATAATAACATCACATATCATCTACATAATCTACTAGTGGAATCAAATCAAATGTAATAGAAAAATCTGGAAAAAAATTCCTCAACAAGGAAAATTGGTAAGTACCCCGGACATGGGTTATCTAATTTAAGGAGTGGATTATAACCAAGTTATAATTAATTAATAATCTCCTTTATATTATCTCAAAATAATAAGGACACAAAAGAAAGCTATGATACCACTTTGTAACTTCCTGAACCAGTATCCACTAAACATTTCCCCAATCTGGTGGGTCACAGGGACTCAAGCACGCCTCCCCATTTGCCAATGGCAACCGAATAATAGTAAGTGTCTAAGGTGGTATAGTTTGTTGACTATAATCTCATAATCATAATGCCACAAAGGTGGAATCGATAAATAAAAAGGTAGAAGTATAATATAAATTAGTAGTAGTAGTAAATAAACATCCAAATAGCAAGAGTAATAAACAAAGCCAAGCGTAATATCATATAAAATATATGTATATCATGTTTCTATAAAAAATTGCAATAAATACATAGAAACAAAAATCCAGTACAATACATGTATCAAAAGTAAAAAACACCAAAAAGAACTATCTTTAGAGAGAATAATGGGCATATCTCAGTCCTATGATCCCCTGCTCCTAAGCATAATCAATCAAGCATCGTAAAGAATATTATTTCCCTAGTCCCAACTTGTATCTATGAATACTTTAAAGGTTTCCAACGATGGCCTGAATAGGGTGTGAGATAGCACTCATTAGGCCACCACCAACAATGTCTATAACAAGTCCAAACTATGAATATATGATGAATCAGACTGAAATATACAAAAAGAATAAAGTGATACATATAAGTGTGATACTGTTCAACCTAACAAGGATCTTGGTAAATAAGAAATCGTAAAAAGTAATATCTAAAAAGCATGGTAAAACATCCACTGTGGCTTATGATGAGTAATCTATTTCCAGTACTACATGGGCCTGATCCATGGTATAAAATGACCAAGGAATCCTCATTGATCCCATGTAGAATCTCCATATAAAACTTGTTAAAGACTTGGTTGGATCCCAATGAGCAGGTCCGTAGAGCATGTCCAAGGAGGTCTAAGAAATCTTGATCCAAGGAGTAGAAATTTCATTGGAATCCAATATAATCAAGTTGCATGGATTAGATATATCCATGGAATCTAATGTAATCATAATCCATGGAGTAGAAATATCCATGACATCCAAAGTATTCCTCACTTCTATATCGAGCCATCCATCATCAACCTGATCATATAAGGAAATAAATTTTCATTAATTTATCATTTAACTCATTTCATAATCCATTTCATATTCATACACAAACCATGAATTCTTCCAAATCATTTCACATTTTCCATTTAAAATATTTAACAATTCTAATTACATGTAATCTCCTGTAAAGGAGGAAAAAACCCTCTCCTAATATATACTTTAATTCATTAATTCTCTCACTAATATGGAGATACACACACACCCAATGAAGTGGTATATCATGGGGAAGCTACATGATCACACCTCAAAGGTGGTTCAGGTTGAGGTTGGGGCACTCCAACCATAACATTGTGCTAAGTGGGAAACCTAAAAAGGTTCCAGTAATTCAATCAAGGAATTTGATTAATTTAGGAGTAACTCTAGAAGGTCAAGTATGACACATAATTACAACATGGTATAAAATAAGTAGGATTTGAGGAAAAGGGAATAGAACACTTAACTTATGCCCATGGTAGAACACTCGTCTAGTATCAACTCCTAAATCGACCCATATTGGAAGAAAATAGAAGAAAATATGAATAACCTAGAAATATGGAATATTAAATTACTCCAAAATAGCACCTTGGATACAAAGACAAATGAAGAAAAGCACAAGAGGAGTAGAGAACTAACTGGTATAGATCTAATTAGAGGAACATATCTCTAATCAAATTTCAGATGAAGAAACAACACAAAATCCTAGGATATGGAGTATTGGAAGCTCAAAAGGGTGAAAAATAACCCCCTTGTCCTCTAGAATGAATAAAGAAGAGGTTGGGTTGAAAATATAAGAATTTCAGGTTGAAATAGTAATTTTACCCAAAAATTAGGGGTCACACAATTATCCAAACTTTGTACCAACCGTGTTCCATTTACAATCCAAGGAGGGACCTTGAATAATTCATACACATGGTTTGGGAAACCATGCGCAAACCATGTTTTTTGGATCTATTAAAAATACATATCCCCCACATGGGTGTGTGGCCTCGGTTGCACAGTTTCTTAAAATTGGAAGGCCCAATTCTTCTCCCTAAAACACCCTGCATGGTTAGTAGTAACCATTATTCCTGGGACATATAGTTTCTACTAACTATACGTCCCAACTTATTCTTCCAAAAATGAATCCTCGAGGATCTAAACAAGCCTTGGACACCCCTAAAACTTTCATGACCTCATTAGTCACTATCATTAGGTAAAAAATGGAATTAAACTAAAATTAAATATATTTTCTCCTCATAGAAAAACTATAGATCATACATTGTACTTGGTTTTAATAGAATTACATGGTGATATGGGGAAATTGAGATTTTTTATGTCTTTAATTGATTATAATAATTATTTTTCAATCCCTATAATCCCACTATACTTATCACCTGGAACCTATCTCATCCAATACCACTTTATTTACCACCTCTAAAATTTTTTAAATATTAAACACCACCACATAGGTTCCCAGTGATTCCCTCAATACCATCTCAAATGTTATAGATTTATATTCCACCTCTCCATAAAATAGGGTGAAAAGTTTATAAATTTAGTGTCGTACTCCATCATAAAAAATTATTCATTGTTTAAGAATTATAAATTTCTACGATTCAAATTTTTAAATAGTAATTTGATATAATTTCTCATAGAAAAACTCTTGGAAGACCTTTCAAAAGATCTACCGATCCTTATTAACTTACATAATTACATCCCAACATTGATAACCATATCCTTCAAGAAGAAAGGTGACTAACTGAACTCAATTTTGTTTTAATTTTTAAATGGTCTTGAATATATGATTGATATAATTCACCCTCTATTCCATATCATATATTGAAACATGAATCTAAAATACAGGGGGTGATGGAGCTAAAAAAACATCATGAATTGTTTTAGGGTTCCCAAATATATATACCTATCCTAAATTTTTAAGATATTATGATAAACCCTCAAGGGATTTAGGATCAATATGAGGTCTATAAGGTGGAGTATGTTGGTTAGTAAATTTTTACAAATAAATTGAAGATCAATATAGTAGAATATTCTATAATTAAGTATATAATTATATTATATTCCCTTTCAATATACGTAATTTTAAATTCAGATTATTAGAATAATAGTTTGGCCAAAATTCCATCCCTCTCTCATCATTTTTACTTTTATCAATTAATTTCATGATTTGAACATAGTTTGAAAACATTTAATACAAACTATAAATATATGGTTGAAAAATGTAACTAACAACAAAAAAAGGGATCATATTAAATCAAAGAAATTATGTTTTAAGTTATATTAACCTAATTTTTAGTAACAAATAAATAATAAAACACTTTTTATTTATTATTGAAGTTTAAATTAATTTAAAATTATAAGTGATTACTATAATAAAGTACCAAAACCGAAATAATCATACAAAATATCATTCCATGCTACCTATTACTATTTATAGATACAAAGTCATAACACATGAGAGTTAAAATAATAAGACTAACAAAAAGTAAAAAAATCAAATCAAACCCGAAATACCCTATAGAACTTAGGATTACACTATAATCTTGCTATATAGGCATATTTATTATTTAATTATTAATTCTTAATGATCTTATATTCTAGCCAGTCCTATACCAAATAGCCCTTAGTGGGATATGATACATTTTATAAATTATTCAATCCAGATACCCAAACATTACCCTAATATATAGCCACAACATTTCATACACATCTCCTGATCTTTAGAGGCCAACATAAACATTGAAGGATAATTGAAATAATTTGGGAGACTATTTTTCATTTTTTAAACTAAATAGGACCACCTAGGAATCAACCATAGATCCAACTTAGTGTTTATAATCATACAAAAAGTAAAACTTATATATAAAGCTATCCAAATATGATAGTTCAAATATTCCAGGGATACATGTTGTCCTTAAATAGTTTTATAAATACAAGTAACTATAGATATGAAACCCCACTTACATGTAATACTATAAAACCATATAAGACATTAACTATACAAAAATACTATAATTGGTATATAAAAATCCTAAGTAAGACCAAAGTGACAGTAAATTATATATAGTGGAAGTCAATATTTTAAATATCCCATTTGAAATATCTAAGGATAACCACATAATCCCCACAAAGATCATACAAGAAAAACTCCAAAAGAATCAAACTTGACCCCATGCTCCATGTGTTATGAATTCCCACTCTCTAGTGCCTTATGTTTACTTAGGTTTCCTATAAAAGGATCTACATTCATCCTAGAAGGACATGTATAGGTTAAGAGTAGATCATACTTAGTAAGTACACACCACCTAACCCTTATCTACTTATTATAAATCCAAGTTCATATAGAAACAATATAGTGTGTCTAATAAAGAACATTGAAATAAACTTTCTTCTTACATAGTTTCAAAATATACATAATAAATAGAATAAAAAATTACCTATACCAGGAGGACCCAAATCCATGTATATGTTCTTTGATCGTCCCTCAAAATATAAATAAATATTATATAGTCAAACCAAAATTGTAAATACTACAAATTATCGGTCTATATCCTCTCACAAGATGAAGAACGTGATTGGGAAGGTGAAAAAATCATATTGGTCAATACCACATAGGGTAATATATAAGGTCAAGGTTAATATAAATATATATAACATGTTTATAGCACATCTATCAACTCACCCATTCCTAATTACCATTATGAAAATGTGTGCCTTAATACACAATCCATTCCAATAACTCAAAAATATAAAAATAATAATTCATATGTATATGGAAGTCACGATGTTGATATAGGATATAAAAATTCATGATTCTATGATAAGGTAAGTGACTAATTAATCATACAAGGCATGACATGTATAACCTTACTCACCATGTAATTCAAATCCACTAAATATAACCCATTTATCCAATTCATAATAAATACAACATTTTTAATTTATAAATAACTTTTCCTTATAATAAATGTTCTATTGGTCTTTATAGTAAGAGTGAAGATATGGATCACTTAAAGGAAGATAAATAAAACTGGAATGTTAGGATTTCTTGTGATAAAATAATTTAGTGGAAAAAATTTGACTTGGAAAAGAAAAAATTACCCTTTTAAAAATAACATGTGGTTTTTACATTAGGTTCCCACTGTAAGACAACTGGGTACTCAGTTCTACTGATAGAACCCTTGATAGAAACATCCCACAATCAAGTACTCGGTACCCCTGGGCTGGGTTCATGGTGCTATTGAAACACCAACACTTTTCTACCTTTAGTTTCCTCTTTATTCCACATTCCACCAAACTTTCCAAAACTTAATTAAATATCAGATTAACACTTAAATAATTTGAAATTAATAGAAAATTTCAAACTAAAAAATAAGGTCTATTATAATATGAAATTCCATAATACTAAAAAATAAATCAACACTATCCTTTTGTTTTTTAAAAATAAAAATAAAATAAAAAATATCATGAAAAAATAATTTTCATTAAAATCCTAAAAATGATAAAAATATCATAAAAGTGACTCAATAATAAAAAAATATTCTCTATATTTACTGATTTGTCAATAATATGAAAAGAGAAGCAGTTTTTATCACTATTCTAATTCATAAAATCATACTTATTTATTGAACTTTTAATCATAAGAAAAGTTTAGTTCTATTGAGTTGAGACACATTTCTTCAAACCTTTCATAACATTTAAAGACATTAATTTCACATATTTATGATTTTTTCCTTGATAAATTAGAAAAAAATCACATACTTAATTCATTCATGAACTTTGATGATAATTATATAAATATATTTAAAACTATATTAAAAATAATATTGATAATACATTGAATGAATATATTTTAAAAAATAACTCCATTATAGAAAATTAAATTTATAATATTAATTTATTTTATATAAATAAATTAATACATCATTAGAAGATTCATTATCCAATGTGGTTCCATGTAATTTATTATCGACCTCTCACTTAATACCTAAATTGTATAGTTTCTTAGATAATGAGATCTAGTTATGAAGTGTAATAATGTAATAAAAGTAAAAAATTATTGAAAAATCATAGAATATTAATATTAACACATTTTTTATATTGAAAATTAGATTATATTTAATATTAATATGGATTAAGATATTATTAGAGCTAATTGGAGTTGTGAAAGAAGTTTAATATAGAGGGAGACAAATATCATGTTATGGTGGTTGAGGTAAATTTCCATGGGGACTCATGATGATTTCTTTATGGAAAATATTTATTTCTCTTTTTTATTGAGACATATTATTTGATATGGGAATTTTAGGAGAAAAACATGGTATTAAAACTCTTTGAAACATATTGAGTAAGATGTGAATTCTTTGGTACATATAATTTTCAATTGGAGATACTAATGGTCACACTAGACCCAATAAAAAAGATGAATATAGCCTCACCATTTTCTTGAACATTTTATATAAAATTTTTAAAACAATCCCTATATTCCATAAAGAGTATATGAGAACTATATTTGTAGTGGAAAACTAATTTATATTGTAAATTATATATATAATAATTCATTAGAGTTATGTTTGATGTTTAACATGGTTGAAAATATGATCTAATGTAAAAAAAGAAAATTGTTAGGGTATAATAATAAAATCTATTTTGGATATATATAGATATTGTTAGAGATATGTAAATGAAAATATTTTTTATATGGATTTTTTATTTTTATTCATTTTTATGAGATTTGGTTTAACTAATATGACCATGTCTTGGTGAGTATGAACACATAATGGTTTATCAGGTAGAAGATCAAAATTTATTTTTTTATTTCCTATAATTTTGGAAAATATCAAGTATTATATGGGGAATATAATTATTCTTAAATAATTATTTTTCATTAAGGTTTAATGAAATTTAAACATAGATATATATAGAATATATTTAATATATGGATCAAAACTAGTCATTCATGTTAGGCTTTAGATATTAGAGGGAGACTATACATTGATGGAATAATAAAATGGGTGGTGTGACTCTTATATACATTGATATAGAAGAAATATAGAGATAGGGGATAGGAATAATATACTAATACTTATAATTTAATTGAATATATGGTATACCGAAGATATGAACATATTGTTAATGAAGATTTTTAAGTGGGAGTGATTTATTTTTATGGTTTGGTTTGGTAGATATGCTGTCATTTTATTATTATTCATGAGTTTCTATGATCTTTATGTAACCCAATATCAATAAAATGGGAGGAAAATTTGTAATATGGTGTAACCATAAGTCTCAATATTGAACTAGTCCTTAATAATTAATGACTTATCAAGTGTATTATTCTTGGAATAGATCTTATTCATTAGAGGGTGAACCGAGTAAAATCTTTATGTACCTATATTTTAATTTATTTATTTTTTTATTATAATTTTTTACTTATCTTTAATATATTTGAGTGTTTTTTATAATATGAGGGAAATATTTATTTATTTGGTTAATTTTGAATGAACTAATATATCATTTTTTTTCTAATGTATGAGGAAAATTTATTAAGTTAGTTAATTTTGAAGGAACCTATATATCAAAAAACAACTTGATTTTCCCCACTTAGTATATTTAAAATCAAGTGGGACCTTGGATTCAATAATTGGTATTAAAACTAGAATGTTTTTTATAAAATCTTTTGATATAAGTATTAAAGATTCAATTTTTTTGTCGATAACTCAAGACATGGAGAACGTTGTGAAGGTAAAGGGATTTCTTTTCATTGATGGGTTAAACTATCAAATAAAGTAAACCAAAAATTATTCATATATATTAAATCTTGAATAATATTATATCAAGATATTAAATATGGAAATCACGTATTTTATAAATAACAGTGATCCCTTAACTTAAATGAACAAGGATTTGTTGAATATTTATGTAAAATTACAAAATAGTTTATTTGGATATCTTTCTAATAAGTTGTTTATGAAGAAAGGATTTATAGATCCTATAAATCCACTTGAAATAAATTATCCCAGATTTATAATGGTGAAAAAATGAAAAGAAAATTAGGATATAAGCTTTATATATTTCAATTAATGATTCTAAGTTGTACCCAAATGAAGGCATTGATGAGTTCTTCTATATAATCATAGATGTAGTTGGATCAATGTGAGGGATTGGTGTGATGATAAAATACGTAGAAATCATGATACATATTCAAGGGAGGCTACTATCAATTTATAATATAAGGGTATCAACTATAGAATAATGTAATCAAATTTAAGTAACATTGGATGTTTTTAATGTGACTTGGTGGAATATGTTTATAGGGTCATGATGGAGGAAAAACCAATCCATTTATCCTCAAAAGTGATGGATTTAATATTAGTTTCTAAATTGAAATTAAATGATGGATATGTAATTCATGATGTTACATCTATTTATATAAATAAATTAAATAAAAGAAAAGAAATATTTAGAGGAAAAATTATTTTTGAGTTCGTTAAATTTGGAAATGTGGGTCACACTGAAAGATGGAATCTAAAAGAGATTACTAATATTAGAAATATGTTTTAAGATTAATTTTACCCTAATATAAGGCATTTTTTAACTGTGTAAAGTGTTAAATATTGTGAAAACCATGTGACTGTGATTTATGAAATTGGTTTTCCTTTTTTTTTGTAAATTAATTAGTTAAAATACGAATCATATTTAACCTTATATTAATTATAATAATTTTAGATAAGGTAAAGATCATTTAGAAGGTTATAAGTTAGTAAAATAAGACTAATGCTGCAATGTGAAGTGTAAAATGAGTTTTTGTGAAGGAAAAATAGATCACATTATAAAGATAGTCATCATGCCATGATATTGATGTAAGATTAACTATTGGTGAAGGTAAAATAGATAATAACATAATGTAGATGATTATATGATGATTTGAGTATGAAATGCAATGATTTTTTGAGTTGTTTCATCATGAAATGAATTCCATTCCATAGTGGATAATCTGAAAATTTTCATGTTCACATAGGTTAACGTGGGTAATAATATTTCACTGTGAGAGAGTTTATTATTCCATGAAGATCATCATCACACCATAATTCATATGTTCGTGAGATTTTGGTGCCTTTATATAATATAAGGTTTAAGATATTACACTAAAATAATAAAAGGTCAAGTCACAATGCACCTATAAGTTTCTGATCAATTATAGAAAACCACATTTTTGGAATCATGAAGTCCCTTATAACACCATGATATGTTTTGAAGTTTAGTTTTATAGTTCATTGATAATGTTTCCTAGTAGGAACATAAAGGGTCAGTTTTAATCTAAATTTTAAGTCCCCAAAATATATTATGTGTGATTAGAAGGTTTTCATTAATCCAATGACTCAAAAATTAGTTGAAGAATTTTATAATGGTTTTTTTTCATTGGGATTTGAATTTGAAATTAAAAATTGCATTATAAGATATTGAGATACTAATTCGAAAAGTAAGGTGTATATATATAAGATAATGGTGTTTCATAAATTTAATGAGTTCAAGAGAGTAAGATGAGGAATAAGAAGACACCCAATAAGTGGAGACAATATTTATCAATTTTATTTTTAAAGTAGCTACCCTTGTAATCTGGATTTTAAAGACATTATTGAAGGTGAAGTGGACTATTATTATCATGACCCCTCCCTCTAAATAGGCCACTCCTGGACTGGAAATTATGAAAGGTATATAATGATCCCTGAGTCTCGCCTTCAGCAGGCCTCGGGGTGGCGACCAACACCAAGGGTAAACCAATATCACAAATATGTGAGGCATTTCCCTTTTTAAAGAAAAATGATTGGGAGATAAGATGTTTTATTTCAAAAAAATCTAAGATATATACATATATATATATATATATATATAAGAAATCCAAAAACACCCCACATACATGTTTAAAATAGCACTGTTACAAAAAAAGTGTCCAAATTAAGTACCAAAATAAAGCTAAAGAAGTTACTCAACAACTGTCCCAAAGCCCGAGCTAGTAATGCCTAGCATGGTCCACATAATCCTCTTGGAAACCTGAAAATAGTTCTATATACATAAGGAAAGTATAAAAATATACTCACTTGGAAAAACCTAAGTCTCTCTTACACAATTGAGAAAAGCATACTAATGCTCCCGTGAGAAAAAAACATAACCAAAAACACCTAACAAGGTATAATAACCATCCCCACCGCACAAAGTCATGCTCACCAAGTAAATAAAGTCAAGTAAAGTAATATAGTAGTCACATTGATGATTGGGTACCCCACACCACTTCCCACTCATTTAGCTACTCTTTCCTAATGATAACCATCATAACGCTCCCAAATATTCTGAACACACCACATCACAACCCTCCCACACACACCTAGGCATCACAACCACACCATGTCCAATAACTGAGGCCATGAGACACACCAAATTTTTCCCACAGATACCTGGGCCCCATACTACATCATATACTTCCTGAAGACACCTAGGCCACATACCACATCACATCCTGAAATCACAAGGGAAAGCACAACACAAATCATTCCGAAGATACCTAGGAAACAAAACACATCGCATCATGAAGAAACCTTAGAAACACAACTCACCCACACACACCTGGGCCCCACAAACCACAACCCACCGAAAGAATCTTGTGCTAAATCCACCTAGAAGAAGGATTAGGGAAGAGCAGGTGGCTATTTATCCATCCTCCCGCCATGATGTTTGGGAAAGACACCCTCCCCTATGACGATGAGGGTGTTCGGCACAAAGTGTTCAACTAGGGTGGGGTTCATATTGAAATCACAAGGAAAATTAAAATGTATATATATATATAGGATAGCAAGCACTAATTCCAAAACTATGGATTTTCAACCAACAACAAACTCACAAAACCACATTTTCTACTACCTCTAAAATCACAACCACACAACTAGCCACAAACCTAAATCATACCCCCATACAATCACTACGAGAAAACTGAGCTTTGGAGCCCCCTTACCTATAGAGACCGCCACTGGCGGTCGCTAGGGTTTTCCAAAAAAAGGGGGGCTTCGCCCCCCCCATGAACCCTCCTCCTCCCTCCTCACCTCATCGTGCACCCTCCCCCGTCACCGCACGCCATCCCCCGTCGCCGCACGCCCTCCCTCACTGCCCTCCCCCGTCGTCGCGCGCCCTCCCTCACTACCCTACCCCATCGCTGCACGCCCTCCCTCATCGCCCTCCACCCTCTACCCTCGTCGGCCTCCGCCCTCCACCGTTTGTCCTCCACCCACCCTCCACCCTACCCTCCATCTCCTCCAGCCTTCCTCTGAATCTACCCTCCCGCTCCGGCCTCCCTATGCCCTGCTCTCTATCCCCTCCGGCCTCACTCTGCCCTCTGGCCTCCCGCCACCCGCCTCCGGTCTCCACCCCCTCCAACCTCCAACCCATATGCCCTCAGGCCTCTGCCCTTGGCCCTCTGCCGCCTCTTCCCTCCCCCCCCCCGCACCCCAGATGCTCCCCTGCACCCCGGACCCCCCCCCCCCCCGCACCTCGGACACCCCCTCCCCCGCACCCCTCCAACCCCATTCCCTCCGTCTTTGTCCCCTCCCTCACTGTACCACCGCTGCCCCGTCCCCTCCCTCACTGTCCTCTCCCTTGCCACACCGCCGCCACCCCGATCCCCTCCCTCCCCGCACTTCCGCTACTCATCCCCTCGCCGCTGCAGCCCATCCACTCTGGCTCCCCCTATCCTCGGTCCCCTCCCTCATTGTCCCACCCTCGCTGCACTGTCTCCACCTCACCGCCTCCTCTCCTACGACTCCCCGTCGCCGCCGCCGCCCAGACCCTCCCTCGCCGCACCGCCTCCGGATCCGACTCCCCTCCACTACCTCTCCTCTCCCTCGCAGCACCGTCGTCGGCTCCCCTCCCTTCAAGGTTTGTAGCATAATCAGGTATGACATGGGCTTTCAATTACATTATTATTTTATAAATGGTTCACAAACAATTAATTAGTATTTATTTTAAATAATTTGATATGAAAAATGAAAATGTAATAAGTCTTGTGTAAATGTTTGTTATAGAGATATTATTGTGGATAAGAGTTGGATTGATCTTCCAAATCGAATGTCTAGAGAATATTTCAATGGCATTATGCAGTTTATTGACTTCACCAGAGTATTTGAAAGTGACTATATTCGTTTTCCATTTGGAAAATGTGCTAATAGATATCAATTCACATGAGATACTGTGAGGGGACACCTATTCTTTAATGGATTTCTGAAAAATTATTAGAGTTGGAATCATGATGGAGAAGAATATGTTCATTGTCAAAATACAGATGCAGTTTAGATGGATGTTGATGCAAGGATGAATGATCCAATTCTTGAAATGCTTACTGAAATGGTACATGGATTGGATCCTGAAGGCATTGACATCCAGAGTCTTGAGACCAGTGAGATAAATATTCACTCTGGTACAGATCGTGATTCGAGGAGGTTTTATGAAGAACTTGATGATGAAAAAACAGAATTATATCTTGGATGTACTTCTTACAATAAGTTGTCATTTATCATGGAGTTGTTGCATTTGAATACTTTGAATCATTAGTCAGAAACATCATTCGACATGATGTTGGTGTTATTGAAAAAGGTTCTTCCTGTCGATGCTAAGATTCTCGAGTTGTATTACCATGCTCATAAGTTAACAGAGAACTTAGGTTTTACATATGAGACCATAGATTCATGTGCAAACAACTTTATTTTGTTTAGAAAGGAAACTTCCCATTTGGATATTTGTATGGTTTGTGGTGCTTCCAGGTGAAAATAGAATAAGGGAAATCAGACTCATCAAAGTTAGATTATGATACAGGGGAAACCGATTACCGTAAAGCAAATGCGTTGCTTTCCCCTTAAATTGAGGTTGAAAAGATTTTTTATGTCATCTAAGGTTTCTAATTTAATGAGATGGCATGCAAAAAGAGTTCATGAAAGTGATATGTTAACCCACCCAACAGACTCTCATGCATGGAAGGATTTTTATAAGAGACATCCCGACTTTGATAAAGATTTTCATAATGTTCGATTGGGATTGGCAGTGGATGGTTTCAATCCATTCAAGTCTATGGTTGGTGCAACTCACAGCACATGGACGGTGGTGTTGGTTCCGTATAATCTTCCTTAGTGGCTTATTATGCAACAACAATTTATATTACTTTCCACTCTTATTGATGGACCTAAAAGTCCAGGGGATAAGATTGATGTTTACCATCAGCCATTGATTGATGAGTTGAATGAATTTTGTGGAGATGGTGTGATGACTTATGACTGTGAAACGAATGAAATGTTCAAACTGTAGGCTTCTTTATTGTGGAAAATCATGAATTCCCAGATTATACAAATTTATCAGGCTAGAGTACGAAAGGGGAATTTTCTTGCCCTTCTTTCAATAAAAGTAAAAAATCTGTATGGCTTAAGCATTCCAAAAAATGGGCATACATGGGTCACATACGTTTTCTCCCCCCTCAGCATAGGTTCAGAAAGGACAGAGTGGAATTTGATGGTCCTAGAGAGTTCATCCCAGCACCAAAGATCATGATAGGAGTCAAAATGTTATCGCATATTGAGGAAGAAAACATCCGCACGGTATATGAAATTCAGGATTTAGTGTCTCCTCTGGTATGTAATATTCATGCTACTGGTAGGCAGCGCAGTCACAATTGGAAAAAGAAAAGTATTTTTATAGTCTTCCGTATTGGAAAACTACAATGCTGAGGAATAATTTGGATGTCATGCACATTGAAAAAAATGTTTGTGATAACATATTGTGGACCATTTTAGGTGTTAGTGGGAAATCAAAGGACCATGTTAATGCACGCCCGTGATTTGGGAGAAATGGGTTTATGGAAATAGTTGCATTTACAGTTAGTTGAGGGAAACAAGGCATATATTTCTACTGCACAGTATACGATGACTACAATGGAGAAAGAGACATTTCATTCCATTTTGAAGATTCTCAAGGTGGCTGATGGTTACTGTACTAATATTTCAAAGTGTGTGAATCTGATGTGCAATACATTTCAAGGGTTAAAAAGTCATGACAATCACATACTACTTTAGCAGTTGATTCCAATCGCAATTTGTGATTGTTTATACCCCAATGTTGTTCAACCGTTGATTGAGATGAGTAATTTTTTTAGACAGCTTTGTTTATGAAATCAATGAATGGGTGATTTAAAAAGTTTACAGGATCGAATTTTACTTACGCTTTGTCACATTGAGAAACTATTTCCCCCCCTCATTTTTCAATGTTATGGTCCACTTGACAGCGCACCTAACTGATGAAGTAATGGCTGCTGGTCCAGTGAAATTCAGGTGAATGTATTCTATTGAGCGGTATTTGAGCACATTGAAATGATTTGTACGCAATAGAGCTCATCCATAGGAATCAATAGCCAACTGTTATTTGATGGATGAGTGTACTACTTTTTGTGCAGAATATCTTACGAATGTTGAAACAAAATTAGATAATCCCTCTTGTATTCATGATGGTCCAGTTGGAGAAGGAACCAAATATGATATGGAAAACATCGAGTGGATACAAGCGCATCGATATATCTTGTTCAATACTCCATCAGTTGCACCATTAATGCAGTAAGTATCTTATCACTTTTATTGTTTAACTTTTACATGTTTTGTTTTCATAAGTTGATCATTTAAACATTGCGTTATCATTTGCAGGAAACACATTAATGAGATAAAAGAAGAGATGTATCATGTGACTGAGTTGAAAATTCAACAATCTCATTATGCGTCATTTCATGATTGGTTCAAGGATTATGTACGTATAAATTGATTTTCATTATGAGTGAAGTATTATACTAATTTATTTCTTCATACATCATTATTGAATTCTATGAATTATGTAGGTTCATAAGCTGAGGGAGTTAGGGGACCCCACGCTAACTAAAGAATTTATCCAACTGGATGGGGGTCCATCTATAATGGATCATCATTATAAATCTATTGATGCTAATGGTTTTTGATTTCGCATTAAAGATGTTGACGACAAATGAGCAACACAAAATAGTGGAATCGGTTGTCCAATTTTCAATTCTGGTTATTACTATGGTCAATTTATAGACATCATTGAAGTTTTATACACACATGGGTTGAAGTACATAATATTAAAGTGTAATTGGGTTGATTCAGTGCATGGATGTAAAGTCGATCAATATCAGTTTTCATTGGTGAATTTTAACTATATGGTATACATAAATGAACGAGTTGATAATGAACCTTTCATTTTGACATCACAAGTGGAACAAGTATTCTTCGTTAATTTGCCTTTGAATCCAAGTTGTCAAGTTTTTGTCAAAATGTATCGGTGAGGAGTGTTTGTATTTGAACAAGATGAACTCGAGACTGTTCCTTTTGTTTCCCAACAGCTTAATCAACATACCTTAGTTCAATGTGAAGAAGATATTTATTGGGTCAGAGCGGTTGTTGAAGGAGAAATGGTCGATTTGCATGCTTAATGGAAGGTATAATTGTTTTCCTGCTATTCAACCTAGGATATCATAAATTATCTAATCATTTTATAAATCCTTGTAATTTTTAATCCTCACATTTGGAAGTTTATTCAGTTATAAATATTTAGGGTGATTTAACTAATGTTATATTGATTTTATTGTCGGTGTATCTTCCCATTGAGGTATTCTTCATTTGGTTCATGCACTTCTTGAATTTTTATTAATTCAATTTGAAATTTGGATATGAATTTATTGGTTTTGTACATAATTTCTATATCTGTTTTGTTAACTTTATGATTTTTTAAAATTCATTCACAACTAATTATTCAATCCCTTTTTGTTTGATTAACAACTGTACAAGTTTTTTTTTAAAAACAATCCAATTTATCATTTGGACACTTTGGATAGTCCCCTTACTAATGTTTTCTATGACTGCATGCATGTCAGGGGAAGAGGCAACAGATCCACATCATCCATCTGAGGCATCTACGTCTCAGGGTCGAGGTATGTTTGAATGTCTTTGTCTCTATTTTTTATGTAATTGATAAACATATATATATATATATATAACATATGTCAAATTATATATAAAATTGTTTTCAAAAGGATCACACTCGACTGCTTCTTCCTCTCGCAAGAGAGGTCCTGGTCGTGGCATATTATCATGGAATTATGACACGAAATTTGATGTTTCCTTTGATGAGGTATTTCATCCTGTGGGATAAAATGCCACTACATTTATTCATCAGCTGGGTCATATCATACGTGACCCACATCGATTTCCATTTACCACGTGTGACTGGGCTTCAATCCCTCAGGACACATTAGATCGTCTTTGGAGGGAGGTTCAGGTAAGAAGACCATTTAACTTTATCCCCTATTTATAAACAATAATAACATATGTGATTTTTTTCTTTAATATAAAAATTTGAAAGTATTTCCCAATGAGTTTCAGCCAGTGTGTATGAGAAAATGTCGTAAGATGTGGAAAGACTATAAATGCAAAGTCAAGAGGGACCACTGGGTACCAAATGTGGGTGCCCCAGACATTCTGGAAAAAGTCCCGAGAGGTGTCCTCCTAGCTCAGTGGCATGATTTAGTTGAATATTGGTCTACTGAGGGTGTTTTGGTGTTTATATTTATTTTGGTATATATATTTTCAAGAATGTGTGATTTTTTTGAAATTTGAATGAATTGAATGTAGGAGGTGTCAACACACCATTCTGAGAATTGAGCGTTGCAGGGACCACCTCATAGGCTTGGGACTCGTCACGTGTCTTTGATCCAAAATGAGGTATTTATTATTCATTTTTTAATTTATTAATTAATATGGTTTTGTGTTTATATTCTATTCATAGACAGTTGTGGGAGCAAGGTGCACCGACTGATAAAATGTCGGTGTGGATGAGGACTCGTGATCTCAACGATCCAAAGGCTGCAACATTGATAGTAAGTGCTTATACTCATTACCAATACTTACATAAAATCTGTATATTAATATATGTATATATATTTAAATATTTCACAGGCTCAATTTGAAGCTGAGTTAGAACATCTACTAGACGACCAACGACAGCTTCCCATGCAAAGGGATGAGATCTTTCATCGCATTATTGGTCGGGACGGGCATGGATATAGTTTGACCAATGGAACAGGGATTCCTCGTTATGTAGTGTCACGCGCTATGGTTGTCGGTCCTGCTGTTTCTTAGATGACACAACAGTTGTTAGATTTCAAGGCACGGCTGCGCGCTTCCGAGGAGGTAAATGCACAATTGATCGTTGAGGTTAGAGAACTGCGACAATATGCGCGTCTAGGTGATGGTGCAGGGGATCAGAAGGCGCATGTTTATAGTGTATTTATTTATTTAATTTATATTATTTTTGTTATGAAAATATTCATAATGTTTATTTGTTGTAGGCACTTGACCCACCTGATGGAGGTAGTAGTCATCACCACGCATGACGCATCATATTCACGAGGTGTGTTTCTATTTTTAATGGTGGGGTTGTTATTGATATTTAGGTTGGGTCTATAGTGATATTTTTTGTGATTTAGGGGTATCATGTGTGTTTTGGACTGATGCAATGTTTGTGTGCACGAATTGAGAAGTAACCATGAAACTGATTAATGATTTGGATATTTTTTGTTCATTTAATTCTTCAATGTTTTCAACTGCATGTTCTGTAATAGTTTTGAAAAAACCATATGATTCCTAATATAAACCATGAAACTTGTTTTTGATGACTAAGCTCAGGTTCACTATTTGTAGTCCCCATCCCACCCCAGACAGCCCTCCCCGCACCCCGGACATCCCCCCCGCACCCTAGACAGCCCCCCGCACCTCGAACACCCCCCGCACCCCGAACATCCCCCCCGCACCTCGGACAGCCCCCCCCCCCCCCCCCCCCCGCACCCCAGACATCCCCCCCGCACCACGGACATCCCGCCCCGCTACCCGGACAACCCCCCTGCACATTGGACACCCCTCCCCGCACCCTGGACAGCCCCTCCCTGCACCCCCGGACAGCCCCTCCCCACACCCCGAACAGCCCCCCAGCACCCCGGACAGCCCCCACACCCCCGGGAGAGCCCCCCCACATCCTAAACAGCCCCCACACCTCAGACAGCCCCCCCCCCCCCGCACACCGGACATCCCCTCCCCTCACTCCGGACAACCCCCCCCGCACCCCAGACAGCCCCCCCCCCCCCCCCCCCCCCCCGCCCCCGCACCCCAGACACCCCCCGCACCCCGGACAGCCCTCCCCGCAACCCAGACAGCCCCCCCCCCCCCCCCCCCCCGGCACCCCGGACAGCCCTCCCTGCACCCCCGTCCAGCCCCTCCCCTCACCCCGGACAACACCCCAGCACCCAGACAGCCCCCCCCCCCCCTGCACCTCGGACAACCCCCCGGACCACGGACAGCCCCCCCCCCCCCCCCCCCCCCCCGCACCCTGGACAACCTCTCCCCACACTCAGGATAGCCACTCCCCGCACCCCGGACATCCCTCCCTGCACCCCGGACAGCCCCCCCCCCCACCCCCCCACCCCCCACCCCCCGCACCCCGGACAGGCCCCCCGCACCCCGGACAACCCCCCCCCCCCCCCCCCCCCGCACCCCGGACATCCCCCCCGCACCTCGGACAGCCCCTCCCCGCACCCCGGACAGCCCCCGACACCCCGGACAACCCCCCCGCACCTCGGACAGCCCCCCGCACCCGGACAGCCCCCCCGCACCCTGGATAGCCCCCCCGCACCCCGGACATCCCCTCCACGCACTCCGGACATCCCCCCCACCCTGCACCCCGGACAGCCTCCTCGCACCCCGAAAACAAGTTTCCGGAGTAATAAAACACCAAAACGGTGTGAGACGGTCAAATTCGGAGAATACATGCTCTGAATGACCTGAAACCACATGAAGACAATATGAATATTATTCGTGACATGTAGTAGGAGATGACACGTCCATCGGACGTACGGTGTGCGCGGTACGACTGATTGTGTCATTTTTAGCAGTTCGGTGCGCGCTAAAAGGGCGCGTTGGGGGGTCAAAACCACCCGAACGAACATAGAATGCCATTAAATCATATGAAAACAACAGTGGTGTGAATTTTGAAATGTTCGGGCAGACGGAACATCAATCAGAGGTGTCGTTTGACCGCGGTGACCAGAAATGCGTTTTCGGAGTCATAAAACACCAAAACGGCATGAGATGGTCGCATTCAGAGAAAACGTGATCCGAATGACCTGAAACCACAGGAAAACAATATAAATATTATTCATGACATGTAGGAGGAAACAAAACGCTCATCGGATGTGCAGTACGCGCGGTACGACCGATTGTGTCGTTTTAAGTAGTTCGGTGCGCTCTAAAAGGGCGCGTTGGGGGGGGTCAAAACCACCCGAACGACCTCGGTATGCCATCAAATCAAACGACAAAAGCTGTGGTGTGAATTGAGAAATTTTCAGGGAGAAGGCACGTCAATTGGAGGTGTCGTTTGACCATGGTGACTGGAAATGCATTTCCGGAGTCATAAAACACCAAAACGGCGTGAGACGGTCCAATTCGGAGAAAACGTGCTCCGAATGACCTGAAACCACACTAAAACAATAGGAATATTATTCGTGACGTATAAGAGGAGACGACACACCCATCAGATGTGCGGTGTGCATGGTACGACCAATTGTGTCGTTTTCAGCAGTTCGACGTGCGCTAAAAGGGAGCATTGTGGGGTCAAAACCACACGAATGACCTTGGAATGCAATGAAATCGTACTAAAATAGCCGTGGATTGAATTGGTAAATGATCGGGTAGACGGTACATCAATTGGAGGTGTCGTTTGACCGCAGTGACCGGAAACGCGTTTCGGGAGTCATAAAACACCAAAACGGCGTGAGACGGTCGAATTCGGAGTAAACATGCTCCAAATGACCTGAAACCACACGAAAACAATAGGAATATTATTCGTGACATGTAGGAGGAGACAACATGCCCATCAGATGTGCGGTGCGTGCGGTATGACCGATTGTGTCGTTTTCAGCAGTTGGGCGCGCGCTAAAAGGGCGCGTTTGGGGGTCAAAACCACCCGAACGAACTCGGAATGCCATGAAATCATATGAAAGCAGCCGTGGTGTGAATTTTTAAATGTTAGGGCAAATGAAACATCAATCAGAGGTTTCGTTTGACCTCGGTGACCGGAAACGCCTTTTTGGAGTCATGAAACACCAAAACGACATGAGACGGTCGAATTTGGAGAAAACGTGCTCCGAATGACCTGAAACCACACGAAAACAATAGGAATATTATTTGTGACATTTAGAGGAGACAATATGCCCATTAGACATGCGGTGCACGCAGTACGACCGATTGTGTCATTTTCAGCAGTTCAGCGCACGCTAAAAAGGCACGTTGGGGGGTCAAAACCACCCGAACGACCTCTGAATGCCATGAAATCCTAGGACAATAGCCATTGTGTGAGTTGCGAAATGTTCGGGAAGGCGACACATCAATCGGAGGTGTTGTTTGACCGTGGTGACCGGAAACACGTTTCCGGAGTCATAAAACACCAAAACGGCGTGAGACGGTCGAATTCGGAGAAAACGTGCTCCGAATGACCTGAAACCTCACGATAACAATAAGAATAATATTCATGATGTGTAGGAGGAGACAAAACACCCATAAAATGTGCGGTGCGCGTCATACGATCGATTTTGTCGTTTTCAGCAGTTTGGCGCGCGCTAAAAGGGCACGTTGGGGGTGTCAAAACCACCTGAACTACCTCTAGATTCCATGAAATCATACGACAATAGCCGTGGTGTAAATTGTGAAATGGTCCGGTATACGACATGTCAATCGGAGGTGTCGTTTGACCGTGGTGACCGGAAACGCGTTTCTGGAGTCATAAAACACCAAAACGGCGTGAGACGGTCGAATTCAGAGAAAACATGCTCCAAATGACCTGAAACAACACGAAAACAATAACAATATTATTCTTGAAATTAAGAGGAGACGACACGCCCATCGGATGTGCGGTGGACGCGGTACGGCCGATTGTGTCGTTTTCCGCAGTTTGGCGTGCGCTAAAAGGGCACGTTGGGGGGTCAAAACCACCCGAACGACCTCAGAATGCCATGAAATCATACAAAAAAAGTCGTTGTGTAAATTGTGAAATGGTTGGGCATACAGCACGTCAATCGGAGGTGTCGTTTGACCGTGGTGACCAGAAAGGCGTTTCCGGAGTCATAAAACACCAAAACGGCATGAGACGGTCGAATTCGAAGCAAACATGATCCGAAAGACCTGAAACCACACAAAAACAATAGGAATATTATTCGTGACGTGTAAGAGGAGAAGAAATGCCCATCGAAGGTGCGGTACGCACGGTATGACCGATTGTGTCGTTTTCAGCAGTTCGGAGCGCGCTAAAAGGGTGCGTTGGGGGGTCAAAACCACCCGAACGACCTCAGAATTCCATGAAATCATACGACAACATCCATGGCATGAATTGTAAAATGTTTGGGTAGACAGAATGTCAATCAGAGGTATTGTTTGACTGCGGTGACCAGAAACGCGTTTCCGGAGTCATAAAACAGCAAAACGGCGTGAGACGGTCAAATTCAGAGCAAACTTACTCCTAATGACCTGAAATGACACGGAAACAATTGGAATATTTTTCGTGATATGTAAGGGGAGACAGAACACCCATTAGACGTGCGGTGCGCGTGGTACGATCGATTGTGTCGTTTTCAGTAGTTCAGCGCGCGCTAAAAGGGCGCGTTGGGGGTTCAAAACCACCCGAATGACCTCGAAATGCCATGAAATCATTCGAAAAAATTTGTTGTGTGAATTGTGAAATGGTTGGGTAGACGAAATGTCAATCAGAGGTGTAGTTTGACCGCGGTGATCGGAAACGCGTTTCTAGAGTCATAAAACACCAAAACGGCATGAGATGGTCAAATTCGGCGAAAACGTGCTTCGAATGACCTGAAACCATAGGAAAACAATAGGAATATTATCCATGATGTGTAGGAGGAGACAGAACACCCATCAGACGTGCGGTGTGTGTGGTACGACCTATTGTGTCGTTTTCAGCAGTTTGACCCGCGCTAAAAGGGCGTGTTGGGGGGTCAAAACCACCCGAACGACCTCATAATACCATGAAATCATACGATAACAGTCGTGGTGTGAATTTTGAAGTGTTCGGGTAGATGACACGTCAATCAGAGGTGTAGTTTGACCTCGGTGACCGGAAACGCGTTTCCAGAGTCATAAAACACCAAAACGGCGTGACACAGTCGAATTTAGAGTAAACGTGCTCCAAATGACCTGAAACCATATGAAAACAATATGAATATTTTTTGTGATGTGTAGGAGGAGACGGAACACCCATTTGACATGCGGTGCACGCGGTACGACCGATTGTGTCGTTTACAGCAGTTCGACATGCGCTAAAAGGGCGTGTTGGGGGGTCAAAACCACCCGAACGACCTTAGAATGCCATGAAATCATACGAAAATATCCGTTGTGTCAATTGTAAAATGGTTGGGTAGAAGGTACGTCAATCAGAGGTATTGTTTGACAGCGGTGACCGGAAACGCGTTTCCAGAGTCATAAAACACCAAAACGGCGTGAGACGGTCGAATTCGGAGCTAACGTGCTCCGAATGACCTAAAACCACATGAAAACAATAGGAATATTATTCGTCACATGTAGGAGGAGACAACATGCCCATCAGACATGCGGTGCACGCGGTACGACTGATTGTGTCATTTTTAGCAGTTCAGTGTGCATTAAAAGGGTGTGTTGGGGGGTCAAAACCACCCGAACGACCTCGTAATTCCATGAAATCAAACAACAACATCTGTGGTGTGAATTTTGAAATGGTCGGGCAGACGAAACATCAATCAGAGGTGTCGTTTGACTACGGTGACCGGAAACGCGTTTCCGGAGTCATAAAACCCCAAAAAGGCGTGAGACGGTCGAATTCAGAGAAAAAGTGCTTTGAATGACCTGAAACCACACGAAAACAATAGGAATATTATTCGTCACATTTAGGAGGAGACGGAACGCCCATCGGACGTGCGGTGCGCGCTGTACGACTGATTGTGTCGTTTTCAACAGTTCGATGCACGCTAAAAGGGCATGTTGTGGGGTTAAAACCACCCAAACAACCTCAGAATGCCATGAAATAATACACAACAGCCGTAGTGTGAATTGTGAAATGTTCGAGTAGACGACACGTCAATTGGAAGTGTCATTTGACCGCGGTAACCGGAAATGCATTTCCAGAGTCATAAAACACCAAAACGGCGTGAGATGGTCGAATTTGGAGAAAACGTGCTCCGAATGACCTGAAACCACATGAAAACAATAGGAATATTATTCGTGTCATGTAGAAGGAGACAGAACGCTCATCGGACATGCGGTGCACGTGGTACGGCCGATTGTGTCATTTTCAGCAGTTTGACGCGCGCTAAAAGGGCACGTTGGGGGGTCAAAACCACCCGAACGACCTCAGAATGCCATGAAATCATACAAAAACTGACTTTGTGTGAATTTTTAAATGGTCGGGTAGATGACACGTCAATAGGAGGTGTCTTTTGAACAGAGTGACCCGAAATGCATTTCCGGAGTCATAAAACACCAAAACGGCGTCAGACGGTCGAATTCAGAGAAAACATGCTCCGAATGACCTGAAACCACACAAAAACAATATAAATATTATTCGTGATGTGTAGGAGGAGACGATATTCCCATTGGATGTGCGGTGCGCACGGTACGACTGATTGTGTCATTTTCAGCAGTTCGCCGCGCGCTAAAAGTGCGTGTTGGGGGGTCAAAACCACCCGAACGGCCTCGTAATGACATGAAATCATACTAAAATAGCCTCTGAGAGAATTTTGAAATGGTCGGGCAGACGGTATGTCAATAAGAGGTGTCGTTTGACCGCAGTGACCGGAAACGCGTTTCCGAAGTCATAAAAAACCAAAACGGCGTGAGAAAGTCGAATTCTGAGCAAATGTGCTCTGAATGACCTGAAACCACACGAAAACAATAGAAATATTATTATTGATGTGTAGGATGATACAACATGCCCATCGGACATGCGGTGCACGCGGTACGACTGATTGTGTCGTTTTCAGCAGTTAGGCGCACGCTAAAAGAGCGCGTTGGGGGGGGGGGGTCAAAACCACCTAAATGACCTCAGAATGCCATGAAATCACAAGACAATAGCATTTGTATAAATTTTAAAATGGTCGGGTAGAAGGAACATCAATCGGAGGTTTCGTTTGACCATGGTGACCGGAAACGCGTTTTCGGAGTCATAAAACACCAAAACGGCGTGAGACAGTCAAATTCGGAGCAAACGTGCTCCGAATGACCTGAAACCACACAAAAACAATAGAAATATTATTCGTGACGTGTAGGAGGAGACGACATGCCCATCAGATGTGCGGTGTGTGCGGTACGACCAATTGTGTCGTTTTCAGCAGTTCGGCGCGCGCTAAAAGGGCGCGTTGGGGGGTCAAAACCACCTGAACGACCTCAGAATGCCATGAAATATTACGAAAATAGTCGTGGTGTGAATTTTGGAATGGTCAGCTAGATGACATGTCAATCAGATGTGTCGTTTGACCGTAGTGACCAGAAATGTGTTTCCGGAGTCATAAAACACCAAAACGGCATGAGACCGTTGAATTCAGTGCAAACGTGCTCCGAATGACCTGAAACCACACAAAAACAATAGGAATATTATTTGTGACGTGTAGGAGGAGACGAAATGTCCATCGGATGTGCGGTGCGCGCGATACCACCGATTGTGTCATTTCCAGCAGTTCTGCGCACGCTAAAAGGGCACGTTGGGTGGTCAAAACCACCCGAACCACCTCGTGATGCCATGAAATCATACGACAACAGCCGTGGTGTGAATTGTGAAATGTTCAGGCAGATGACACATCAATCGGAGGTGTAGTTTGACCGCGGCGACCAGAAACGCATTTCTGGAGTCATAAAACACCAAAACGAAGTGAGACGGTCGAATTCGGAGAAAACATGATCCGAATGACCTAAAACCACACGAAAACAATATGAATATTATTCGTGACATGTATTAGAAGACGACACGCCCATCAGACATGCGGTGTGCGCGGTACGACTGATTGTGTCATTTTCAGCAGTTCAGCGTGCGCTGAAAGGGCGCGTTGGGGGTTCAAAACCACCCGAATGACCTCGGAATGCCATGAAATAATACGACAACAGCCGTGGTGTGAATTGTAAAATGTTAGGCAAGACGACATGTCAATCAGAGGTGTCGTCTGACCACGGTGACTGAAAACGTGTTTCTGGAGTCATAAAACACCAAAACGACGTGAGACGGTTGAATTTAGAGCAAACGTGCTCCGAATGACCTAAAACCACACGAAAACAATAGGAATATTATTCTTGACGTGTAGGAGGAGACGACATGCCCATCGGATGTGTGGTGTGTGCGGTACGACCGATCGTGTTGTTTTCAGGAGTTCCGCGCGCGCTAAAAGGGCGCAGTGGGGGGTCAAAACCACCCGAACGACCTCAGAATGCCATGAAATAATACGAAAATTTCCATGGTGTGAATTGTAAGCTGTTTGGGAAGACGAAATGTGAATCGAAGGTGTTGTTTGACCGCAGTGACCGGAAACGTGTTTCCAGAGTCATAAAACACCAAAACGGCGTGAGATGGTCAAATTCAGAGCAAACATGCTCCAAATGACCTAAAACCACACGAAAACAATAGGAATATTATTCCTGATGTGTAGGAGGAGACGACACGCCCATCAGACATGCGGTGCCCGCGGTACGACCGATTATGTCATTTTCAGCAGTTCGGCGCGTGCTAAAAGGGAGCGTTGGGGGGTCAAAACCACCCGAACAACCTCGGAATGCCATTAAATCATATGAAAATAGCCGTTGTGTGAATTGTGAAATGGTCAGATAGACAACACGTCAATCAGAGGTGTCGTTTGACTGTGGTGACCATAAACGCATTTCTGGAGTCATAAAACACCAAAACAGCGTGAGACGGTCGAATTTGAAGAAAATGTGCTCCGAATGACCTGAAACCACAAGAAAACAATAGGAATATTATTCATGATGTGTAGGAGGAGACAGAATGCCCAAGGGACGTGCGGTGCGCGTGGTATGACCGATTGTGTCGTTTTCAGCAGTTCGACGCCCGCTAATAGGGTGCGTTGAGGGGTCAAAACCACCCGAACGACCTCGGAATGCCATTAAATCATATGACAATAGTTGTGGTGTGAATTGTAAAATGGTCAGGTAGAGGACACGTTAATCAGAGGTGTCGTTTGACTGCGGTGACCGGAAACGCGTTTCCAGAGTCATAAAACACCAAAACGGCGTTAGACAGTCGAATTTGGAGCAAACATGCTCCGAATGACCTGAAACCACACGAAAAAATAGGAATATTTTTAGTGACATGTAGGAGGAGACAACACGCCCATCGGACTTGCAGTGAGTGCGGTACGGCCGATTGTGTCGTTTTCAGCAGTTCGGCTCGTGCTAAAAGGGCGCGTTGGGGGGTCAAAACCACCCGAATGACCTCAGAATGCCATGAAATCGTACGACAACAGCCGTTGTGTGAATTTTCAAATTTTCGGGCAGACTGCACGTCAATCGGAGGTGTCGTTTAACCGCGGTGACCGGAAATGTGTTTCTGGAGTCATAAAACACCAAAACAGCGTGAGACGGTCGAATTCGGAGCAAACGTGCTACGAATGACCTGAAAACACACAAAAAAAATAGGAATATTATTCATGACGTGTAGGAGGAGATGACATGCCCATCAGACATGCAGTGCGCGTGGTACGACTGATTGTGTCATTTTCAGCAGTTCGGCGCGCACTACAAGGGCGTGTTGGGGGGTCAAAACCACCCGAACAACCTCAGAATTCCATGAAATCATACGAAAACAGCCATGGTGTGAATTATGAAATGGTTGGGTAGACGAAACGTCAATCAGAGGTGTCATTTGACTGCGGTGATCGGAAACACGTTTCCAGAGTCATAAAACACCAAAACAGTGTGAGACGGTTGAATTCAGAGAAAACGTGCTCCGGATGACCTGGAAACTCAAGAAAAAATAGGAATATTATTCGTGATGTGTAGGAGGAGATGACACACCCATCGGACGTGTGGTGCACGCGGTACGACCGATTGTGTTGTTTTTAGCATTTCGATGCGTGCTAAAAGGGTACGTGGGGGGTCAAAACCACTCGAATGACCTCGGAATACCATGAAATCATACAACAACAACCGTGGTGTGAATTTTGAAATGTTCGGGCAGATGAAACATAAATCGGAGGTGTCTTATGACCGCAGTGACTGGAAACGCCTTTCCAGAGTCATAAAACGCCAAAACGACGTGAGACGGTTGAATTCGGAGCAAACATGCTCCGAATGACCTGAAACCACACGAAAAAATAGGAATATTTTTTGTGATGTGTAGGAGGAGATGACAAGCCCATCGGATGTGAAGTGCACGCGGTACGATCGATTGTGTCGTTTTCAGCAGTTCGACGCGCGCTAAAAGGGCGCGTTGGGGGGTCAAAACCACCTGAACGACCTCGGAATGCCATGAAATCATACAACAATAGTATTTGTGTGAATTGTGAAATGGTCAGGTAGACGACATGTCAACCA
Source organism: Viscum album (assembly GCA_963277665.1). Lineage (NCBI taxonomy): Eukaryota > Viridiplantae > Streptophyta > Magnoliopsida > Santalales > Viscaceae > Viscum > Viscum album. The sequence goes on from OY728121.1 coordinate 1,461,717,175, forward strand.
GAGGTGTCGTTTAACTGTGGTGACCAGAAATGCGTTTCCGGAGTCATAAAACACCAAAACGGCGTGAGATGGTCGAATTCGGAGTAAACGTGCTCCAAATGACCTGATACCACATGAAAAAAATAAGAATATTATTCGTGACATGTAAGAGGAGACGGAACGCCCATCGGATGTGCGGTGTGCACGAAGAACATTCCTTTTTAGACAACAAAATAATTTCACAAACTAAACCAAATAAGAAAAAAAATCCTGAAATGATAGCATTTCTTAAATTGGGGGTTTTAAATTATTATAGAACCATGATTTGATGTCAGATTTAATTTTATTTTATGTATATAATAACTGAATAAATATTTCTAATTTACATTTGTTTTGTTTCATTGTTTTTTTGTCTTATTGTATATTTATTGAAGTAGAAGATTGAAATGGATGGACCTGTTCGGATCATTGAAGCACGTTTATCATTTATTGTTTATGACGATCTTGATTTTTATGCTATTTGAAATTTTTTTCCATTTTTTATGGTTTTTACCTTTGTTTTATATCTGATTTTTCACCATGATTTTTTTTTAAAAAATTCCCCAGCCTAGCGATCGCCATAGGCGGTCGCTATAGGCTTCCTAGTACACACATTAGTGACCGCCAATGGAAGTTGCTAATGTTGAGCCATCAATAGCACAACGACCACCATGCGGTTACTGTAGGCCGGAATTTCGGCCACCTAGAGCGACCTCCATTGGCGGTCGCTGTTGGCCTATTGCGACGAGGCCAAATCGACCGCCAATGGCAGTCACTATAGCCTGAATTTTTAGTAGTGAATTCATTTGCCAATCCCCATTCCTTACTAAATAATTCATTTATCCATCCCATCACTACTTGAAAAAATACCGATCTCAAGGCACAATGATAAACACAAAAAAAGTCATACATAGGATGAATAACCATGGTAAATTAAACCACTTCACATTAAATACACGTCATACCACAACCACCAACTACAGGGGTCAAGATTTCTATATGTAATTAATGGGGAAGAACCCATACCAAACACTACCACCATCATTCTCCAAATTCATCCCGCCCAATCCATCATCTCAACCACAACAAGAAACACACAAAACCACAAACAGAACTGCATCCCTGCGACCGAAACATGCCACACCACATATACCAAACCAATCATCCTTGGGCACTACCTTTTCCATCACCACATTACTCCATGGACCAAAGTAAGACATATTCATATTTAACAAGGAATATGTTATTTTATTCCACTTGTTAATCTAGGGTTTATCACAAAATTATATGATCAAGGGGTATCCTTTTATAAGGCGAATATATATAGTTAAGTCATTTTTCCTAACAATAGTTCAATAGGAAACTGGAAACATGTAACCCACAATATATTAAGTGCACAAAAAAATAACCCCAATGGACAGGATTTTTTTTAGGAATATTTCCCATAAAAATCACAACATTATTCAAAATATTAATAAAGCATCATGATCATACGTCGCTTTCCCTGGACCTACAAATTGATTTTAGGCTATTTAATTATCTTTGCTAAATTGAATTCAATTGTCTTCTCAAAAGAAACATTAATACACCCACCCCACATGATATAAAAATAATAGAGGGATGAAGGGAAACCTATTGGGAAGAAGAAGCGATTAGCACTTCCTTTCTACACCAAAACAGGAGGCACACATACAGTAGAAAAAGCCTCCAGGGAAAACACGATCCAAAGGCTACAAAAAAACAAACAAATCCTCAGTGAATAAAGGTTCTAAGGATGTATGATATCAATATAAAGGAGATGGGAATAATAAAGGGAAGTCCCTCGGCTTAGAAGGATTAGATTAGAGACTCACATGATATGAAACGGTCTTGAATTTTATTTAAAGAAATATCTCAACAAAACCCCATGGTTTGAATATTTAGGAGGCTCCCTGATTTTAGAAAATTAATGATATGATTTATGTCCCTTGAAATGGATTAAAAACCATTAAAATAAGGTATTTAACTTATTATATGTTAAAGAAAACATTAAAGAGTGAAACTAAAAAAAGTATAAAAAGTCTAGAAATTGGAAATGACTCACCATTAGATGAGTCACTGTTGTGATTCACTAGTGCGAGTCACCAGCACGAGTCACCATTGCAACACATCACCGTGACTCATTATTATGACCTACCATTGTGACACACTATCATTACACACCATCGTCAGTGACTGTCATGACACATCGTCTTGACACACCGTCGCGACTCACTATCACAAGTCACTATCACGAGACACCATTATGACACACCATCACAACACACCGTCACGACTCACTATCACAAACTACCATCACAACTCACCACCCTGACTCACCATCACAAGACACCATCAAGACACACTATTATGAATCACCATCATGACTCACCGTCACCAGTCACTGTCACGACACACCATTCCTGACTCACTGTTTCGACTCACCATTCAAACCCACCTTCACGACTCATCGTTCCAAACCACCATTCTTGACTCACCATTCCAACTCAATATTCTGACCCACTATCCTGACCCACCATTCTGACCCACCTTCCCGACTCACCGTTGAATAACTTAATAAACAAGTAAAACATGAAAAGTGTTGAAATAAGTCACATTAACCTCCAAAAACACATAAAACATCAAATTTTCACAAATTAAAATACCACACAGTTTAGGGCCATTAAATAAGATACCTCTCAAGATATTCTATCCCTAGAGAATTTCAATCCAAATTCAGAAGGGAAACGTGGTCTGACTAACCACTCTGTGAGATACCACTCAGGCCTCTTTCCACTCTTCAAGATCTACCACCAGCTGAACACACCACACAAGTACAAAGACCATGTCATCTCAATCATATGAATTATAGAATCCCATCCTTTATGTCAGGATACTATCCGTTTTGGGAAACACTGACTCACCCACACAATCTTAATCGCATCATAGTTAATGAATCTCGATTAGGAGTCTAGTTTTGACCTTTTCACATGTCAGGAATTTATTACACATTGCACTATAAACATATTAACCCAATGTAAAAAACTAATTTCATAAAAACAAGGTTAAAACATTACATTTCAAAATAAAAAAAATATGGAAAAACTAAAAAAACTCAGGGTATTGGGAATTCATCTCCGTTTCTCACTCCAAATTACTCTCTTCTAGGCCACCATGCCTCTATAACACGCAAACCAAAGTAATGGTCCATATGTGAAAAACCTTCTCCCAATGATCTTGGATCTCTATCAGTCATTCCAAGTAAGTCACGTTGTCCTCAATATCCAATTCTCCCCAAAGGATATGGGAGTCATCGTAAACATACCAATGAATTTGAGAGACATAGAATACATTATGGATCCCCTCTAACTGTGGTGGAAATGAAAACTATTATTCCACCTCTCCAAATCACCCCAACACCAAAAAGGGTCCAAAAAACATAGGATAAAGCTTACTCCCTTTGCCAAACCTCCACTACCCACGTCGAGGGGAAACCATCAAGAACACATGGTCCCCAACCTCAAACTCCAAGGACCTAATCCTGTGATTCAAATAAGACTTCCTCCAGTCCTGAATCTCTTTCATCCTCTCAAGAATTATGTGAACCTTCTCTATCGTTCTCTATACTACCTTGTGACCAAGAATTTATATCTCCCTAACTTCTATCCATCACAATGGAGAATGACACTATCTCCTGTACAATACCTCAAATGGATCCATGAAAATGGAAGAGTGATAACTATTATTATAAGAAAAGTATACAAAGTGAAGATGTTGTACCCAAGAACCACCAAAGTCTAAGATGCATTCCTGGAACATATCCTACAATGTCTAGAAAATATGCTCTATATGACCATCTGTCTGAGGGTGGAAAGCAGTGCAGAGGCGTAATTGGGTTCCAAAATCTTGCCATAATCCCCTCCAAACTTGTGAGGTAAACTGTACATCCGAGTTTGAGACAATGTAATTTTTAACTCCACAAAACTACACCAATTAATCTACATACCTCTTGCATAAGTCATCCACTATTCCCTACTCCTTGATCACTAAGAAGTGATCTGATTTCATCCACCAATCCACTACTACCCATATAGAATCGTAGCTTCCATGATCCGTGGGTAATCCTATGATGAATTCCATCAAGATCTCATCCCAATTCCACTTAGGGACATCAAAGGGATAAAAAACCACCAGGAACATGGTGCTCGACCTTTACCTACTGGATGACCAAACATCTTGCCACAAACTCCAATACTTCTCATTTCATCCCGAGCCACAAAAATAGCATCTTGAATCCATGGTACATTTTAGAAATTCTTGGGTGTACTGGGAAAGGTGAGTTATGAAACTCATAATGAAATCCCTTGTGCATTGCTACTATAAAAAACAATCTCCAATGGAACAACATCTTATTCTAACCATCCTCCAACTATCCATATGAAGCATCACTATGGCCAACATGATCATGAAAAACCTCTGCCTCCAAGTCTCCCCACTGAGACTCCTCCACTAGTTTCATCGAAGAAGACTAGATTGTCAAATAGAAAAAAAAGACTGCCACCATCCATTATTACATCCAGGTAAAAGGCTTCCAACTCCTCCGTCTCTTTCCATGTATCCAAAAATTCCCAGACAACCTCCTTATGTGACTTCCTAAGCAAAGTATCGACCATGAAATTAAACTTTCTTGAGGTGTAGGAGATCGAAAAATCATAGTCCTCAAGAAATTCCATCCACCTCCACTATCACAAGTTTATATGTCACTAGAAAAAGATATTCCTCAAACTCTTGTGATCTGTGAAGACCAAAAAACACTCCCCAATGAGGTAATGATGCCACAACTTTAGTGTGAACACAACTACTTCCAAATCCATATCAAGGGTGGAATATTTACGCTTGTGGTAAATAACTGTATAGAACCATAAGAGATTACTGCTAACTACTTCATCAAGATTAATCCCAACCCCATATGGGAAGCATCATGAAACACTTCAAATAACACCCCTTCCTTTAGAAACTGGAGCACTGGAGTGCTAACCAACTGCCCCTTCTGGGATCCGAATGGTTCCTGACACTAATTTATCCACACAAAAGCTTGATCTTTTCTATTAATATTTTTTAATGTGGTTGAAAATAAATAGAAATCAATTACAAACCTTCGATAATAGCATGTGAGACCAATACAACTGCCAACTTTAGCTACAATCTTGGGTGCTTCCCAAGAAAAAAACACTCAAAAATTTGACAGGTCTACCACCAAACCCTTATGAGAAACCACATGCCCATGGAAATGTACCTCATGTGTCCAAAACATACACTTGGAGATCTTTCTGTAGAGATGGTTCGATCAAAGAACCTGAAAAATGGTTTTGAGATGCTCAGAATGATCCTTTTTTGACTTCAAGTAAATAAAGATATCATTAATGAAAAATTTGATAAAACGATCCAAGAGCTCATGGAAGAAGGTGTTCATGAGTCCCATGAATATATCTGGGGTTTTTATAACACTAAAAGGCATGAATACGAATTTGAAGTTCCCATACCTGCATTTGAAAGTAGTCTTCAGGATATTTGCCACCTTCACCCTCAAATGGTGATATCTTGACTATAGATAGATATTAGAAAACCAACCTTCCCCTCTTAGCTAATCAAAAGGATCTTATATCCTCCGGAGAGGGTAATGGTTCTTGGCCATCACTATATTCAACATCTGATAGTCTATGAACAACCTCATAACACCATCTTCCTTCTTCAAAAATAGGACTGGAGCAACCCAAAATGACACACTAGTCCATATAAATCCTTTCTTCATCAGATCATCCATCTAAATCCTCAATTCAATCAACTCCTAAGGTTCCATCTGATAAAGAGCTATCCAAATCCGAGAAGCACCGGCCTTCAGTTCTATCCCAAACTCAACATCATGTTGAGTGGTTAGCATCACAACCTCCTTGGGGAAAACATCAAAGAAATCTCCAATAAACCTAGGGACTTCCACTATCTTAGTGTCCACCGATTCCACTGATAGCTCAACCAATAAAGAAAGAAGAGGTGATATACTGTGGCTTCCCACCCAACAACCTCGCTCACTAATGAAAGCCACATTTTGACCATCCACATTTGAAAACAAGAAAATTCTCCACAAGAAGTCGATAGTATCATGAATCAAATATAACTATTCGATGCCTATAATGACATCATACGTTTTAAACTGTAGCAAGAAGAGATCCCCACGTGATGGATGCGGTCCCATCATCAGTCTACATCCTCGACTCACATCAAACCAGTTTGTATGAACTCTGACTTGTGTACTCAACACCAAGGGCATGAGAATCCTCTCTATGTCTAGTCCAAGAGCAAGGGATATAGTGGGTGAAACAATGGTGTGTGAATCTCTTGAATCAAAAAAAGCACAAGCAAAGGTAATAAACAAGATGATCATACCTCTAACAATATCTGGTCGTGCCAGAACTCCTACCTCTTCTATGTAAAACATACCATGCCTGGATCCTCTTACTCTCTACTAATGACTGACTCTACAACCACACCTGGGATAAGGTTCCTGAGAAAAATCCTATGGCTGGCCTCTCCTTGCTCTGTCTCCCCTCATTAGAGCAAAATCCTACTCCTAGAGTGACCTAGATGGAAACTGCTACTGAGTCTGGTGCTAAACTAGTCCCCCTCCACTAAACAGAGCCCGAGCGTCCACTGAGAAATAACTCTGAAGCTGGATGTGGAACCCACTGAAGAAACACCTCATACCCAAGTCCACCTAAAGGGAATGAAAACCACTAGCAACGGAAGACCAGAAGGGAAACTACTAAGGTTGACTCCCTGCTGATCAAAACCTTGATGGTCCTGGCATTTGGAACCAGCAACTAACAACATTAACCCTTGAATAACTCTACTATCTATCTCCTAATGGTAGACCTCCTCAAGAGTGCATCAACTTAATTACCTCATCCATCTTCTAAACCTCCAGATACATTGAAAACATAAAAGGAGTAACAAAATACTACATAGAAGGTTAAAGTGCCTCCTAAAGATGTCTCGTATGAGACTCCTCATCCAAAACGAGATCTGTGATGATGAGAATAAGATCCTTGAACTTTATACCAAGTTCCCACATTGACATAATCCCCTAATAAATGGAGAAAAGATACTGCCTCTTCTCATCCTTTATAGTTGATGAAAGAAACTCTACTGAAACTTATTTAGAAAGTCAACCCACAATATTTCTGCCTCCTTCCTATCTCCTGGATATAGCATCCACCACTGACACACAACTCCCTACATGACACTAACTGTCAAAGGAACCTAGTACTATGTTAGAGCCCTGATCAAACTGAATGTGATCCCAATATCCTCGATAAAGCTCTCTATATCCATGTCGGAGACACTACCCTCGTACATTCCCAATCCTTGTTGCTGGAAATAACATAAGGTTCTCTGCCATTGGTCATCCTCCTCCACTAGTTCAACCCTCCTCTGATCAACCTGACCAGCCTACTAAGACTCAATCATCTAATCCACATGCAGAAGACAATCGGGTGACATAACTAAAAGGTAAACAAGTAATTACTAATCTCTAGTAGTATATAATTTTATTTAAGATTCATTTTAATTAATTCTTTTAATCCTATCCATTTTAAACTTCCCAAAACAACCCAACTTAGACAAGAACTGATTTTATTATGATGCATGTACCTTTCCTAGGTTTCTACCCTACAAATGGTGTATCCTCACTTGGTCGTTCAGTAGGCTCAGAGTCCTTGCATCGGATTATAGTGGGACCCTAAAATCATGTTTCCTAGCTAGTCTTCCCTAGCATATGTCGCACACCATGATAACCGAGCAATGTTTTCATTACCAACCCATGCAATCCTCACCATGCCTAACTTCAAACTCCATCATATCTCTCAACCATCACCTTTGATACCATTCTATCATGACCTCCCCCCCAGAGATGACCATACTGGACTAGAAATGAATAAAGGGAGATAATGACCCCCCCGATTCCCACCTCTACTTGGCCCCAGGGTGTCAACCAACACTAAGGGTAAACAAATCTTACAATTATGGGAGGAATTGCACTTTTTAAAGAAACAAGATTGGGATATAATATGTTTCATTCCTGATGAAATCAAATATTTATATATAAAAGCTATCAAAAACCATCTCACTTGTATGTTTACAATATAACTGATACAAAACAAAAGCCTCCAATATAAATACCAAAAGAAAGCTAATGTAGTGACTCATCAACTGTTCAAAAGACTAATCTTGTAACACCCAACATGGTCCACATAATACTCATGGAAACCTGAATATATATATATATATATAGGGTGGGTATACATATATACCCAGTAGAAAAAACCTATGTCTCTTGTGTACAAGGGAGATAATCATACTAATGCTCCTGCAAGAAAAAAACAGAACCAACAACACTGAACAAGGTAAGCTAACCATCCCCACCTCACCAAGTTCTATCACCAATTAAAGCAAGTTAAGTAAAGTAATATAGTAAGAAAATCAATGATAGGGTACCCCATACCACTTACCACTGGTTTAGTCACTATTTCTTAAAGAAAAACATCCTAGTGCTTCCACATCTTCTGAACACACCACACCACATCACAACCCACCCACACACACCTGGGCCTCACAACCACACCTCATACCATCAATGAGCCCATGAGTCACATCACATCTCCCCCACAAACACCTGGTCCTCATAACACATCATACCCCCCCGTAGACACCTGGTCCACATACCACATCACATCTTGAAAACACATGGGAAAGAACAACACATAACATCTGGAAGAAACCTAGGAAACACAAAAAATCTCATCCCAAAGACACTTGGGTAAATATAACTCACCCACACACACCTGGTCCCCAAAAAACAAAACCTTCCTAAATACTCTTGGGCTACCACTGCATGTATGAAGGAGCGGGGAAGAGTGGGTGACCAGTCATCCATCCTCACACCAGGATGTTTGGTAAAGACACCCTCCCCCATGATGATGGGGGTGTACAACACACAGTTCTCAACTAGGGTGGGGTGAGTATAGAAATTAAAAGGAATGTATGGAGTATATATATATATCTTATACAAGTCACTCATACCCAACCTATGGATTTTAAACCAATAACCAACTCAAAAAACCATGTTTGCTACTACCTCTAAAAGAAAAAACACACAACCAACCACAAACCCAGATCCTACCCCCAACTAATTAATTTACCAATACCCATTCCTTATTAAACAATTTTTTTATTCATACCATATATACTTGGGAAACTATCGATTGAAAGGAATAATAAACAGAACATCAAATGTCAGACAGAGGAAGAAAAACCATGGTAAATTAACCCACTTCACATTAAAGAAACATAATTCCACAACCACCAACTATAGGGTGAAGCTTTAGGCATTTTATTAATGGGGAATCACCTTTACCAACCACTACCATCATCATTCTTAAAATTCATCCTGACCAATCCATCATCTAAAACACAACAAACAACACACTAAACCACAACCAGATCTGTAGCCCCACTTCCCAACATGCCACACCACATCTACAGAACCAACCCAACCTTTGAACTACCTTTTCCATAACTACATTACTCTATGGAAAAATGAAATACATATTCATATTTAACAAGAAATATTTTCTTTAATACCAATTTTTATTTTGGGGGTAATCACAAAAACAGTGTGATCCAGGGGTATCCATTTAAAAGACAAATATATGTGGTTAACATATTTTTCAGTACAAAAGTTCAATAGGAAATAGAAAAAATGTAACCCACAATACATTCAGTGCACAAAAAAATACCCCAACAAACATGATTTTTAGTATGCATATATCCAATACAATTCACACCATTTATCAAAATATTAATAAAATAGTATGATCATACGTTACATTCGCTAGACCCAACATATTTATCTCGGAAAGTTTAATTATTTTTGTTAAACCAAATTAAATTATATTCTCAAAAGAAAAATTCATAAAACCTCCCCACATGATGAAAAAATAATAGAGGGATGAATGGAAACTTATCAAAAGAAGAAGCTATCATAACTTATTTACTGCACCAAAACAGGGGGTGCGTATGCAGTAGGAAAATCCTTTAGGGAAAAAGAGATCCAAAGGAAACAACAAAAAAGCATGACTCATCAGGGAAGAATGGTTTTAGGGAAATCCTATATAGAGAGAAAGGATAAGGTAACAATGAAGGGAAGACCCCTGACTTATAAGGATTAGATACGAGACTCACAGGATATGAAATAATTTTGAATTTCCAATAAGTTGAATCTCAACAAAACCACATAGTATGACCATTTAGGTGGAACCTATGCTTTTAGAAAATTAAGGATATGATTTATATCCCTTGATATGTCTTGAAAACCACTTAAATATCATATTAAACTCATTTTACATCAAAAAAACATTAAAGGGGAGAAACTAGAAAAAATGGAAAAAGTTTGGAAATTGAAAATGACTCACCATTAGAAGAGTCGCTACGGGGACTCACTGGTGTGAGTCACAATTGTGAGTCACCATAGTGATACGCCATTGAGACTCACCGTCATGAGCTACCATTATGACACACCATCACGAATCACCATCACGAATCACCGTCACAACACACCATCAGGATGAACTATGGCAACTCAACCTCATGACACATCAGCAATACACACCATCGTGAATCACCATAAAAAACTAAAGTCACAACTCACCATCACAACTCAAAATTTTGAGTCATCTTTGCAACACACCATCCTGAATCACCATCGCGAATCACTATTGAAAGTCACCATCATGACACACCATTCCTAGATCACTTTTCTGACTCACCATTCTAACCCACCATCAGGACTCACTGTTTTGACCCACCATTCCTAATTCACCATTCTGACCCACCTTTCTAACCCACCATCTAGACTCACCATTCTGACCCACCTTTCTGACTCACCGTTGGAGAACTTGAAAAATTGGGAAAACTTGAAAAGTGTTGAAATATGTCACTTTGACATCCCAAAACACTTAAAAACCCATATTTTCACAATCTAATGTACCAGAGAGGTCTGAGCCATTACAATTATGGTATAAGTAGTGATGTTATGAAATTTTATTATGGATTGAATTTCACAGACACATTTTTCATCATGATTACTCAGTGTATAAGTGAAATAGATATTGAGTAGTTCAATAACATGTTCATTGACAGGTTGATGGTAAAATTCACTACTTATAAAATAACACATAGTTAGGGACTTATAAAGATTGTAAAAAAATACTCATGGATGGTGGTTACATATATCCATAGGCAATGGTTTCATGTGGCTATATATTTACACAATTCTCTGTCAGAAACAAATGTTTCCCATGGGAATAGAATGGGAAACAACCTATATCCATAAGAATCTCATTCTAATAGTTATAAGGTGTCTATATTTAAACTATAGTCATAGGAACCTGGGACCATGGTTATAGAATAGCATGATGGGGCCTATATACATGTGTGGATTGAGCTTATAGACATAGGCACCTATGCCTATGGATATAACATGGTGTGGAGGGGTTCTAAAGATATGAGCAGTTTGGGATCATGGATTTGGATGGGCCTATAGCCATAGGTTCTTGTACTCATAGATTTAGTGTGCACACTACTAGAAAGTAATTCTATACCAATAGTTTCAATCTATTGTTATAGCTAGGAAAACCATTTTTATACCCAATTCTAATGGTTTTGAAAACTATTTGCTAGTTTGGCATTGTGATAGGCCTATCCCAAGGATTCTTCATAAACAATTGGTATAGGGATGTGTAAAGTTTAGTATACCAATGGTTTCAATAAATTAATTGGTATATATAATGATTTCATAGTTCTCCAACAGTTTATCAACCGTTGGTATAGAGTTTTATCAATGGTTTATTAAAACCATTGGTAAAAATATTGTATTAAAAACTATACCAACGTTTTAAAACCATTAGTATAGGGAATTTCTAGAATTCAACACAACATCCAACAGACTCCCCTCTTTTGCATACACCTACATACAACACATAAAAAAAATACAAAGCATACATCTGCATACAACACTTAAAACAACACAAAAAATACCACTTCAATAGCACATAAAAAATAAGACTCCCCTCATTACATAATGTAATGAGATTTTTTGGTTCAACCACTTTGATCTACTATAAAACTAGTGTAAAATTATCTAGTCAATCATGACATGTATAATTGTTGTTTTAGTTTGAACACTAGATTACTAAACCTTATGTCACAATATAATCCAAATTCATCACTTTAGATAGGGATTTTTCATTCCCACTGTGGAATGTACCACAAAATAGTATTACCACCATGGCATGTACCACAACATAATATTCCCCATTTTATATTTGGTTTTATGTAAGTTTTTTTTGAGGAATTGTGAAATCAGATCAATATATGATGGCTTACTTGTGAAATAGTTTGAGGACGTCCTAGTAGGAATAAAACAACCGATTTATCACTTTTTTATGAATGGAAATCACCTAGTGATTTTTTCGGTATTTAGAAAAATTGGTTTCAAAATTCGTGATTGATTGGTTATTGATTCATAGTGATTTTTCTATCATGGTTGCAGGAGGCAGGACTTAGACCTTTTTAACACTGATACCCATCATTTAGGTGTAACTATGAGGCTCAGTGAGTTATTGAAGTTTATACAATAGTGAATGTAATTTATAATTTAATTATAAAATTTAATAATTAATTAATCACATATTGTCATATGATATTGGGGCTTTATAACATAAGGATTCTTAGTACAATGTGGGACAAGGCTAGGACAAGCATGACTAAATGAGTGATAACTTTTTGTCATGTTTGGTGGTCCCTTTAATACATAACCATATGCTATGTATGCTTGTTATTGCATAAATATTATTAGGTTTTCTTGTTTAGGATGAATGTGTTGGAACCAGGTGAGTTTAAAATGTATAAGGTGATAGGGTAGAACCTTTTAGAAGTGGGGTGAGTACTTTGAGTAATATTTTTGGACATAAATGTGTTAAAGACTACATCTACAAGGGGACTCATGAATAATTGTTATGAAAAAAAGCTTGAGGGTATTGGTTCATTAAAATTAACAATAAGTGTCTTTGGATAACCCTAAAAAACATGGTTAATGTACTACCATGTGGGTAAGTAACATGGTAGTGGTTTTGGTAAGTGCATAACCTAAGAATTCGTGTGGTAATTACTAGGGGTGACATTGTTACCTTGTAATTCCATATAGGAAATGGATTGATAAGAATGGGAGTAGTGAACTATATATATATTTTTAGGTTTATTTTTCTTTGATATTTGAGTTTATTATAGTGGTTCATGGGTGTATGTAATGACAAAGACCCAAGTATCCCAATAATATCAGACTTGGCTAAAAAATTCCTTGGGTGCACGTTTCGATCAACAAAGGCTAGCGTAAACACTGAAGGTTATAATACACAAATATGAGATATGGTTTCTCATATTAGGTCATTAAATTATATGTTAAATTTTCATATTGAAGTTTCAACATGAAATTTAGATAGGTTATACTAACACACACACACACATCCTTTTCTTTAGTGCAGATACATGTCCACTGGGACACCTAAATGATATAAAAATTTAATCACTATATGTTCATTAATACAAGAGAAATAAAGTCCTAGTCATAATAATATAGTTTAAAAAATAAAAAAATAGTCCAAAAATCACATACATAAGAATATGCTGGACAAATATGACTAAAGTGTTAAAATAAGGTGTCATTAAGTGGAATAACCATCATGAATGCCCCAAGACTACCCCTATATCCATGCCTAAACCATCCACCAAAAACTAAAAATGAGTGTTCTTTCATTCCATAATATTTTTCTCTCTTGGATCCTTTTATAGTTCCAAAACACTAGTGAGATCAAATACATTATAATATACGCACATAAAAAAAGTAACATATAGATTGTAAGTATAATATACCCTGTAAGAAGTCACCAACCCCATATAACCTATCATAATATTGAGTGTATATGACAAGAATTCAAAGATAGAGAAGTTTTATATGTGTAGTAAACATGTATAACATGGATATGAATTACAACACAATATATAACAAAAAAATCCCTACAAGGGGAGAATCCATACTATGTGCACATACTTTGAGCCTCACCCTAGAGTCTGAGATAACCTATATGAATAAAATACCAAATACCAAGTTAGAGTGTTCTTCCCATCCCAAGAATGGGATACATGAATACAGAGTTGGGAAATCTTATTACCCATTCTTTTAGGAGAGGGGAAAGGGGAATACTAGCCAATCCTAATACTTAGTATGGGTGTTGCAATCCCATCCTAGACATTCCACTTATTCATCGACATGTGGTTACTTTATTATAGTAATATTTAACAATATATCCATTCTAATATATGGACAAAAAAAACCAATAAAGTAAGAATATATATACTAAGTGTAACAAATATGGCATGGGTAAACAAATAAAATTATTTATGTTGACATAATCGACAACAACATATTTGATCATTCAATCATTATTTAAAACTCATACCCATCAATTTTTGTCTTAGTGCTTTCCATAATTCCACCAAACCCAAACAAGATGTATCATATTAACCCATGATTGATTATGATTTCATTTGATGATATATATTGGGCAATTTATATAGAATTCATCATCCTCATGATTAATATCATCATATTGGATCACATGTGAAGGGTGAGGCACACACCACCTTATTTGAGAAACATGGATGGTTCCAAGAATGACACTAAACCTTGGGGGTAAATCAAGATTATATACACTTTCTCTAAATTTTTCCAATATATGAAATTCCATAAAAATATTAGATTCAACTTTTCTTACCTACCCATATGTCAGTGATCCAATTTTGGTGAATCCCAAAGAAATAAATTCTCACAAACCTTGAATTCTGAAGGTCACCTTTAATGATTATCATATTAATTTTTGTGACTCTGAATAACAATGATAGTGTTCTAAATCAACTTCACCTATTTAGTCATCTCTTAGACAATACTAGGTATGATCAAATAGTATTCCACAATTTTAGTTCAACAGATAGGATAATGATGAGGTCTTTAATACAAATATTCATATAAATCCATTTTAATTTATTCTTGTTAGCTTTTATTAAAGTAAAATTCAACCATGGAGTTGTGATCCTCCCAAAATTCAAAAAAAATCAAGGATAAATTCCCCTGAAATATCTTCAAAATCATGAATTTTCCACTAAAAATAGCCGTTCATTTATGGATGAAAAGTTATAGTCAATATAACTTGAGTACCTGAATCTTGCTATGGCCATTTCAAAATTGGGATGTGAATCTTGGGTCTTTTTTAGAGAAAGTTATATATGAAACACTATGTATTTTTATGATTTACCTTATATATAACCTCCCTAATTCAACAATTGACAAGGCCTATTTATTATGTAAAAGTTGGTTATCTTGATTAGATAGTCTATGATTAACCAAACTACATCATAAACTTGAGAAGATATTGTTATATGAGTTAAAAATTTTATTGTAATCTCAACCCATTTACAAAAATGAAGGGGAAGTCGATGAAATTTACTGGTAGGATTTTGAAATTCCACTTTAATATATTAATATGTTAAACATTTATAAATAAATCATGTCATATTCCTATTTAAACTAAGCTATAAAAACTTCCAATTAATGTTTCGATACACATTTATGATCTTTGGGTGTACAACCCATAAGGAAGAATAAAATTAAATTATGACCTCTTCTATCAAGGTGATAGGCACTACAAGACTCCCATGAACACACAACAAGGAAGAAGAATCTGAAAACCAGCCATAAAAAATCTCCCCACCATAGATACTTTTTATATTAATTATAAAATCAAAATATGATATTTGGGTGTCCTTAAAATTATAAATCAT
This sequence comes from Viscum album, assembly GCA_963277665.1. NCBI lineage: Eukaryota > Viridiplantae > Streptophyta > Magnoliopsida > Santalales > Viscaceae > Viscum > Viscum album. The sequence continues at coordinate 1,461,733,219 of OY728121.1, forward strand.
GGAAGATGTGAGGTCCAAATGATATAAATGTACACCAACATGATCTTAAATCACATTTATGTAGAGTTAAACCATAATAAAAATCAATATAGATTCCATATTTATTCCTATAACTATTGAGTGTGAATTTTGTGACTAAGAGAACTAAAAAAATAATTTAAATTTTTAAGTTTATGCTTGATAAAAGAATCAAACAATTTAAGAAATTTGATCCAACATTGCTACCTCAGATTTAAATATTGTTGTGAAAATACAAACTTGAGGATTTTTTGGTTCCGTTAAAACCATGAATCACTCACCAAATAAGTGGTGATTAAAAAATATGAAAATACATTAGTAAAAGGTGCTATGATTAAAACTATATAGTATTTAGGCTACCTGAGTCAAGAATAATGTGACCTACCTAATCACACATATATTCAGGCATAAAAAATCATCAAACATCAAATATTAGAAATATCAGTCAAAAATGTAATGGATCAATATGTCCCTCATCACCATTACTATCATCACCATAATCATAAGCCTCATCATTTTCCTCATCCATGTCCCCATAATTTTCCTTGTCCTCATCCTTGTTCTCATCCGTGGACTCATCCTCTCCCCCATCCTCTACCTTGGCTTCGGTCTCAACATCATCCTCATCATCAGACTCTTCCTCACCATCTTCATCTCCAGGAATGACATCATATTGACCACCATTAGGACTACTACTTGGTGCACTATATAATGAATTCATCAATGAAATATATTCATCACATGATGCGCGGGCCTCTAGTGGATGTGATTGACATAAAACGTTCATCTGTTTCATAAATTCCATGGTTTCCCTATCAACTCAATCTTACATCTATTGACCCTTTTTTCGGCATGTTATGCCCATGCCTTAACCTTTTAAAACAAAGGGGTACTACAAATGGTACCTGAAGCGGTCCAATACCTAGTTGGTACTACACTCTTCCCAGTTTGGTAGCGTACTATGCTTGGGTGCTCATCTCCCAACACCTGATTAAGTGATAATTTAGACCAAAATTTTCAGGTTCCTGGGAATTAAGGGCCTCCAAAGAAGACAGTTACAAATATAAATAAATTATTAGGTTACAAAATAGATATTGAAATTTTCAAATCAACAAAGTAAAATTTACAATCTGCCACTATGTCGGTTCGTTAACCGCACTTCTATCTTTTTTCTTTCTACTCGAGAAAAATAGTTTTTATCAAGGCCCACATCCTTCAATATTCAAAAAATGACTCTGTAATGACATTGAATGTAGGAAGCCATATTGTAAATGGGTTACCAATAATGAATTTCATAACTGAAATTTTATCAAATCATTATAAATTGAATAAAATATTGAGGAAACAATAGAAAGTGAACATCTAAATGAAAAATTATAAACAACTGTCGTACCTGTTTCCTCTTATAATCCGACATCATGGTATGCCCAAAAGTGTGGAGATATTTTTTAGAATCATTATTTTATTTATTTTTGCAGGATTATTCCTAAATAAGATTCAATAATATAAAAGACAGTATTAATAAAATACAAGATAATTCTAATTTAAAAACCTCAAATGTGATAAATACATTAAACTTGGTAGTCGTCCAATGAGTAATCACTTGTCGATACTATTATATTAGACACTTATTCTTTATAGGTACTGTATCTAACTATGTGAAAATCTAGAATGCTAGACAATATAGAACTCTTGTTTATAGGCACTCCAAATCTCACCTAATTCCTTTAGACATTCTGGTCGTCCACCCTCTCCATTGGGAGAATTAAACCGAAGATGAAATCAAAATATTAATTCAGGAAAATACCAAAATAATATTACATAAAATCCAACATATATTTTTACCCATATATGTGCCCAAAAAATATCCTTGACTTCATTTAGAAATTGTCTCTATGAGAGCGGAATGGTGAGAATGATGTTGGAGTGTTTGGAAAGCATTGCAAAAATACTCTAACATTTCAACCCTATTTGTTCGATCATTTGGTTTTCTTCTTTGTAGTCCACTATAAACTACATGTGATAGTTCCACACCACAATAATGAGTGTACTCCCCCACCGCCTATCAGTGGATGTATCTATTATGAAATAAAAACAAATATTATATCAATACATGTTATAATTAATATAAAATATGGTATAAATTTTTTTAGGGTTATAAAATATACCAGTGGCATTCTGATCAATGGGCACCACTGGATCTGCAGGAACTAAAGGAATATGACCCTATATTGGTGGAGTGGGTCCCAAGGTATGCTTCGTAAGCATAGACTATGTCAGAGTAGGAGTCTAAGAAAGAATGTAGATGCTTGGAGGGAAAGAATTGGATGGTTAAGAAGATCGCATGGATGGATAACCAAATTCTTAATAGGGATGACGAGATGGAATAATCATCTGATATGGTAAATATGGGTGAGTAGGCTCATATATAATGGTTGGTGAAAACATGGGAGGCCTAAATATCTTGTGTGTTCCTAACGACACAACGAGATTAGAATGTGTGGAAAATGGTACGTCAGTGGGAGGGGAAGGGTCTTATATAGTATTCTGACTAGAGAGCCTAGCTCTCGTACCCCCTACCCCCTGTACCACCATCCTAAGTACTGGGAACAATATTAGGCTACTCATCAAATAATTAGTTCCTAATGGGTGGATCCATCATAGAAGTTTTAAACAAAATTAATCACATGACATTATATGTTTTCGATATAAATATATATTTGAAATGAAATACTCACAACATGCACTAATAGAGGAATTTCTATCTCAGTCATTCGGTGATTGATGTCCATCATCTTTTTTCTTCACCTCTCCTCAGGAGGTTTAATTTCCATAATTTGAAAACAAATATGGAAGTAATTAGAAAAGGATAACTAATGTGTGACCAAAAAAATAAAAAACATGATACATAAATTATTTGTTTTAGGTCATTTGGTTCATAATATTAGTTATGTAATTTAGTTATTTTTTGTTAAGGTCATTATTTCCATTTGTTTTGATTTTCATATTAATAAGTTTAATATTTCCTATTCAATTCCTCTTATTTTTTATTATAATTTAATTGTTTCAGTTGTGTTTGGTTTTGTATGTTTTAATACCGTTCAATTCAATATTATAAAATGAAATGCAAATAAAACTACAACCAATAAACATTGAAAATTAACATTAAGGTCAAGTAGTATACAAAATATTGTTAATCAATATTAAATTATTTTTAATACTACCAACCTTAACAACCCAAGTTAAAATAAACAAAAATAATTGAGAACACAAATGAATTATTTAATATATTTCCCACTACAACATCTGGTTCACAATAAACACTAACAAATGAGCTATTGGAGTCATCATAAGTAATAATTGTATTGGTTCCAATGGAAGTAGGGATAGTGTCAATTCCCTCATCACCATCATCAAAAACATGTCTTGGAATTACTTCAATAATGAAACCGAATTTAGGTCGAAGAGGATATTTGAAAAAAAAACCTGTTTTGTCATTGATGACAATACATATAGTTCATTGGTAGTAAGAGTGACTGTAAAATCCCCAAATAGGAAGCTACTAAATCAGTGCTCTGAGCCGGGTCATCACATGACCTCATGCATGCCTCCCTATATGCCAGATGTTGCAGACTAGCGGAAAGGGTCTAATGAGCCACGTGGGGAGACTATACCCTCTTTACCAGAGTAAGCCAAAGCAGAACGCAACCCAAATAGCAGAAACAATATGAAAAAACAACCAACATGCATAACCAAACTTTTCGTAAATGGGGTACAACTACAAATCAGATACATCAATGTCATGTCGTACTAGTAGTGCAAAGTGAAAGAAACCCACAATAAAACAAATGGACAAAACTCCAAATGGGTCCCGACTCTAAGTCCAGGTCCTTCTCCATCTACATCCCGAGCCTAACTCAACATCTCAGAGTAGGACCTATACCCTTTTTTTGACCTTCTACAAAGAGATCTTCCCGGGTACCCAACAACGGCCTGAGTAGGGTGTGAATACAAAACTTGGTAGGCCACCACCAATAGTGTCTACAAAATATCCAGTCTAATAGATAGTGCATGCAAGTACAAAATAAATGGTAAGTTAGAAAAGGACATTTTGGGTGCTATTAGTTAACAAGGTTCATTTAATTCATGACTATCATTTATCATAATTCTATTTCTTATACCATCTTTATTACTTAAACCATTTAATCAAAAGTTCTATGGGTTATGAATAATTATCATCTACACATGGGTATAATGAAATCAATCAAAATACATAGGGGAAAAAATCTATTCCCAATCTCACTTGGGATCCACATATCAACTCAACACATTATGCTCACCTCGAAGCCTCATTCCAGGTGGAATGCAACCATTAGGGGAATAGAGCCTCCGTCCCCCTCCCTAAACAATGCTTTTTGGGGTGGAGTTTAGATCCTCGGTCTAACTCGACATATGGGCGTAGAACCCCAAGTCAATACCCCACTCTACCAAGCCACATGCACATTCTTATTTATCAAATCATCATAATCATACCACAACATAACCAATTCCATTGGAGATCATAATTAACAATTCATAACAAAAAACATGGGAATCAATACTATGTCATAACCCATTAACACATTTTCCAATTAAAATTCATATCCATCTAGCCAAATTCCCATTCCCATGACCTAAACCATTATGTGTATTCAATAACCCCTATGCCTCAGCCAAATTCATCATTAACCATTCATTAACCCATTTATCCCATTTTCTATTTCACAAGCATTTACCCACTTATGCATTTCAAACACAAATCTCATATCACAGAACACAATTCCTTCATTACATTCAATCATTTAGTTGCACCACCTAATTCTCATGTATTAAAATATTCCACAATTTCACCTATTCCCATTCCATTACCCAATTACATGTTCTCCCTTTAATATGTTTTAATCCCCTTAGGCATTTCTAACCAAAGTTCATTAACAATCGTCATAATCTATTTCAACCCAATTACCCATTTAATGTCATTCCAAAAACATCTTATTCCCTTATTTCCCTTGGTGTTTTATTCAAAATTCCATTTAAAACTTAATCAACTGTTAAAAAAATATTCTACATGGGTTCCACATTAATAATTGGAAACCCTCCACTCAACCCCACCACACTCTAGGTCCGGGTTTGCCGGCACACCCCACAGGTGGCCCTAAAATGACCAAGTCCTCCTCTACGCATCCCACGATGATCATGAGGGTTTTCAAGAAATCATTTAGACACCCAATTTACCGATCCATACCCAAGATAACCAATACACAACATGAGAAGGGAAAAACCCCAACACACATGCACAAATCTAGAGGAAAACAATGTGATATAACTTTTAGACCACCTACCTTGTATCCGTTGATGAACACACTCTTCATCATGGCCTTAGATCCAGATTAAAACATCCCTTAATATAACAACCTAAATATCTCCCAAAAAATAGGGTTTTAGAGCTTCATAAGGATATGTGATAAAGAAGAAAACCCTAATCAGAAAGAAAAAGCAAGGAGGAGATTAGAAATACTCGAGACTTTGATCCACAACCAATGATGTTCCAAATGGACAATAATAGAAGGAGAACCACCTCTTGGAATCTTGGGTCATCAAATTTATTCACTAGGGTTTCAAGGGGTAAAATGGAGGAGAAACCTGAGTTGGGTTTTAAAATCCTGTGGTGGAATTTTTGTAATTTTCTCAATGTTTTTGGGCTGCATGGTTTACCCACACAGTTTTACAAACCATACGCAAAACATGCATGATACACTGTCTGAAAACATAAATTTTTTCACGGTTTAATGGGATTACCACATTGTTTTCTTAACAGTGCACCAACTGCATGTAAGCCATTATCCATGGCTATACAGTTACCTAGGATACCCTGCACAGTTTTCACTAACTGGGCACAAATTGTACAACATGACCAAAAATTCCTTTTTCTTCCTCTTTCGTGTCCCAAACCCCCGAAACACCCCCCAAGTCTTCACACGAACTTTTGGAAACACTAATTTATTCCAAAAAAGAAAAGACCAAACCAAAACATAAATAAAATCATACCTTAAAATGATCAGAGAACTTACAACCTTTCCACCTTATAACAGCTCATCCTCGAGCCGCTCTTCCAAGAATCACAAACTTCTATAACAAGGGATCATGCCACAAGGCCTGCCAATCCATTCCCACTTTCCATGTTTCTAGTTTCACATCACAAGGCCACCAAGCATAGACCAGGGGAATATACTTTCCCCTCAAGGCTTCCTAACCACAACCAATAACACGAACCAAAAAAACTCCTCCAGGATGCATCCACTTCAACCACTCTCACCACGAGAACATCATGGGGAAAACATAGGTGAAAGCACCCAACTCACAAAACATGGAAACTTAATAGACAACATCACATCATCATGGAGGAACCAATAATAACCTCATCATCCTGATCCTATGCGCAAATCATGACCCAAATCACTTGGCGTCATTTTCTTATTCCCCCAACTCTAATAGTGACCCAACCCGGTACCACCTAGAGAAAAATGTACAATCCTTCGAACCACATTTCTTAATGATTCCATTCACAACTATACATCCAAAGGAAAAACAAACTCATAGCTACTCGACCAAACAAACCCATGCCAAAACTCTCTAATACGGCCAACTTACCCGAGCAGTGACTACTTGATTCCTTCCAACATGAAATTCTGGCCATGTCATCAACCAACCCTTTATCCGGTATGGTTCTCTACACCATTTCAGGTTACTTGGCACAACCTCCACCGATGAAGGAGCACAAAAACTCAAATCAAATTTCCCATCACCTAACATGTTTCAACTCACCATGCCCAAGCATTCAAAGGGAATTGACCTAAATTGGCATCCAACCACACCATCGAAACTATTCAAGAGGACATTCCTACACTATCCACCCAAGAACTATGATCAACTTAACCTCACTCAGGTACAACTTTGTTTCAAAAGGTGGTTTATTCCATAACATGAACCCAAAGGCAGCTCACTCTCACCACACCCATTCATGATTTCCATATCAGGCCGGACCACATTCGACTGGATTGTCCCAGAACATCCACCTTCCCTTGATGGTACGCCACCCATTTCTCACCTTCCCAAGGTGATTACTGACTTGAAGCCTATCATTATCATCCCATTAAACCACTGAGGTCACTCCCTGAATTCCAGAATAATTCCATACTCATAGCATTACCGTCCCTCAGACCATCATCAGGCTTTATCCTTGGTATGACACCACATCACAGGGCCTAGTTTCCCTCAACTTAGAGGTTTTATAAAACAAAAAAAAAGAGAATTTACCCGAGTCTAATCTCAATCCTCGTTGGAGTTATAGAACCCAAACTTCTCTTGACACAACCTCTTGTCATATCCAGCCACACCCTCCTACAACTCAGCAAATAAATCACAAGCTTCACATGGAACCACCCTAATCTCAAGCCAACACTTGGGTCATGAGACACCACGTCCAAGGACCACATTCCACTCCGAGGAACCTGACATGAACCTCACATGTTACTCATCGAAACCCCAGTGCCACTACGCCGACTCAATGTTCCCTCATCCACATCTAGGACTGAATTATCACTCCCCACCTTTAGAGTGTTGTTACCACTGCTCTCACGAGGGATTCCAACCACTACATATTAAACCTGATCACAAACTGAACCCCAAACCCAGACATGACCGTCCAATATTTTTCCAAAACAAGAAAAAAATGTCACCCAGTGCCCATTCATGGATTTTGTGAACAAAACCCATAATGTTTTTCAACATCTGGTCCATCTTGAGGACCTCACCTGAAGCCATTGAGAGTGTACATACAATCATCAGGCATCACACATACAGTTTCCATGAGCATAAACTCCATGATGTCTCTCATCTAACCAAAAAACTTTAAGTCTCTTGGTGTGATCCAGAGATTCTCAACATACCTGGGACAATGTCAAGATGCTGGGCATGCTCGTCACTAGTTGTGGTATGCTAATAAGTTTTCAGAGAACACCACCACTAACTAATCCGTTTTTGATGTCAAGCTATGGGGCACCATGAACTAGCAGGGATCTCAGCTTCCCTATTGAATGTCTGCCATTTGCACTTAACCATCACCACTTAGGTGTGATTTCCATCCCGATTCAAACATTGCTCTATAACCGAACCACCAAGAAATCGTGAACCAATCATTTCATAGGGCACTACTTCCACCACACAGCTCGAGTTCTTCCAATGCATCCTTGTCAGCTAACAACCGAGACACACAATTTATTACACCAACCAAACAAATGGTTTCTCACAAAATAACCATAACTTGGGTGTATCCCATTGCCTACTTACTTACCTAATCATGTATATTTCTTAGTTGGCCTCATAAACCCTGAGGCGGCCCCCATATCTCACCCAACAACTATCCCATTCATACAAACAAGTTCTTCCATGTGGCCACCCTCAGCTCAGGTACCACCATAGTACGAAGGAATATAACCACACTTCATCCACCTTCGTCTCTTCTACTCAAAAACAACCTTAAGCCCCCATTAATAATCATTAAAATAGGTGAGTTATGAATCGATACCACACAACCCTTCAAAACATACCTTATCTCTAATCACAAACACTAAGATGACCTAATTAAAGAACCATGAAAAATTATACCATTCATTAAAACTTGGGGTACTTAGTATGCATTGATACCACCTCTAAAGAACCACCCATGATTCACATTCCAAGGCAATTTCACCACTGGACTAACCTCCGACAAGGTCACCCTTGATTTTTAGGAACTATCATTGTGTAACCAGAACTCGAGGGACTCAAACTACCATTAACTTTCCCACTTAGCCCTCAAGGCCAATCCCTCACCATGGGACACTTTGAGTCCCAATATGAATGTCCAAAACATCTACATGTGAGACACACACCCAAAATCACTAGAAACCCTATCCGACCTCTCTCATAGGTCTTCTTGAAGGTTGAATGATACCAAATCCCTAGAATGAAGTCCCAACAAAGAGAATCCCTTGGTCCCCTCTCCAAACCATACTTATCATGACACAGACAAAGCAGTGCTTGTGAATGGAACTCTCACTCCCATTCTGATGCACACTATGCCTAGAGCACAAAACAACTATTTACTTTAGTTCTGTACGAAAGGTGTACACATTCATTGGTACCACGAAAAAACCATCCTCTATAGGATTCAAAACAAAACTCGTAAGATCTCTACATACAAGGTTACCAAGACCCAGAAACTATACTTAAGGTATATCATGCACTCCGTACATTCACGAACCAAAATAGTTTCCTCACTCACATTACCAAACAATGCCTCACAACCCAAAGGCTACAACCCCACCAAGGGTTCCCTAAACACACCCCCTAGGACATATCACAACCGGCCTGGATTCAAAATCCATCCCAAAGTCACATCTAGGGCACTATCACTGCCCTCACCCACACATACAAGGGTCAAACTGACAAAAAATAGTATACCCACCTTTAAACCCAACCATTCTCATTTTTAAACTTATCATTAACTCTAAACTTCAAAGAATGACTAACAGGAGTTAACCACAGGTGGAAAAGGTCTCACACTATCAACCTAAAACAAACCATTCTTGATAATCTATCCCAACCTATTAAAAACATAAATATACTTATTTACACCTTTCATTAGGCAAAATTCATTAACAATTTCACCGTCATTATGTAATTCATTTTCTATTAGAAACCGAATCATCCTTTAAAATTTATCACAGCCCAAAATGTTAACTCAGTCATAAAATTTCTTTATACATGATATTATTTAACCATTTATTTGTATTCTTTTCATTCACTCACTTTCATTACCATTATTAGGCAACATTTTATTCATATTTATCAAAGAAGTAAAATGTATTCTACTCTATATTCCCCACACACCCATCACATCGGTGTTCCTATGATGATGTATTCCACCTGTATCCTTAGGTGCCTAAAATGATTCATGAATGCACAAACTAATTCCATTATGTCCATGAGAAAAATATCATAAATCAGTCAAATCACACAACATTAGCATCACCCAGCGGTGAAATATCATTCAACTGTAACAACACACATCAAGAACAAAAATTCCCTCCAAGAGTGACTTGGGTTTTAACTTGTACATGGGTTAGCTACTCCCAAGAATGAACACATTACCAAGTCCCAACACATAATAATATCCTATATTCCATCCCCAAATAGTAAGAAAGAGAAAAGAACTCCTCTGATAACACTTTGTAACTTCACCGACCCGGAGGCCACTAAATCGGTTCTTCAAGCCGGGTCGTCACATGACCTCAAGTGTGCCTCCCCGTATGCTAGATGTTTCCAACTAGTAGAGAGGGTCTAATGAGCCATGTGGGGAGACTATACCTTCTTTACCAGAGTAAGGCACATCAGAACACAACATAAATAGCGGAAAAAATATGAAAACCAATAAACATTCACAACCAAATTTTTCCCAAACAGGGTACAACCACATATAAAATACATCAATGTCATGTCGTACTAGTAGAGCAAAGTGAAAGAAACCCATAATAAAACAAACAACCAAAAATACAAATGGGTCTCGACTCTAAGTCTGGGTCCTTCTCCATGTACATTCTGATCCTAACTCAACATCTCAGAGTAGGGACTCTACCCTTGATCTGACCTATAACCAAGTGATTTGCTCGGGTACCCAACAATGGCCCAAGCAGGGTATGAGTACAAAACTCAGTAATCCACCACCAACGGTGTCTGAAAAATATCCAGTCTAATAGATAGTGCATGAAATTACAAAATAAATGTTAAGTAAGCAAGGGACAGTTTGGGTTCCATTAGTTAACAAAGTTCATTTAATTCATGACTAGAATTTATCCCAATTCCATTTCTTATACCATCTTCATTACATAATCCGTTTAATCACAAGTTCCATGGGTTAGGCATAATTATAATCTAAAGAAGGGTACAATGCAATAAATAAAAATTCTTAGGGGAAACAAATCAATTCCATATCTCATTAGGGATCCACATATCACAACAACACATTATACTCCCGTCGAAGCCTCAGTCCAAGTGGAATGCAACCGTTAGGGGGAAAGAACCTACATCCCCTTCCCTAACCCATGAATTTTTGGGTGGAGTTTAGAGCCTTAGTCTAACTCAACCCATGGGAATATAACCTCAAGTAAATAACCCACTCTAACAAGCCATGTGCACATGATTATTTATCAAATCACCACAATTATACCACAACACAACATAACATAACCAATTCCATTTTAAATCATCATTCACAGTGCATAACAAACAACATGGGAATCAATACTATGTCAAAACCCATTAACACATTTTCCAATTACAATTCATATCCATCTAGAAAAATTCCCATTCCCATTAATTAACCTATTAGGTGCATTAAACAACCCCTATGCCTTATCCAAATTCATCATTAACCATCCATTAACCCATTTAACCCATTTTCCATTTCACAAGAATTTACCCACTTATGCATTTCAAACACAAATCTCATATCACATAACACAATCCATTCATTACATTCAATCATTTAGGTGCACCACCTAATTCTCATGTATTAACCCATTCCACAATTTCATCCATTCCCATTCCATTACCCAATTACTAGTTCAGCCTTTAATATACACTAATCCCCTTGGGAATTTCTAACCAATGTTCATTAACAAACAACATAACATCTTTCAACCCAATTAACCATTTCATTTCATTCCAACAACATCTTATTCCCTTATTGACCTAGGAATTTTATTCAATATGCCATTTACAACTGAATAAACCCTTAAAAACATATTCTACATGGGTTCCACATTAATACATGGCAACCCTCCACTCAACCCCACCACACTCAAGGTCTGAGTTGGCCAGCACACCCCATGGGTGGCCCTAAATTGGTCAAGACCTCCTCCACGCATACCACGTGGATCATGAGGGTTTTCAAGAAATAATTTAGATGCCCAATTTACTGATCCATATCCAAGATAACCAATAACAACATGAGAAGGGAAAAATCCCAACACATGCACAAATCTAGAGAAAAACTATGGGATATAACTTATAGAATACCAACCTCAAATCTATTGACGAAACACTCTTCATCATGGCCTTAGATACATATTAAAACATCCCTTGAAGTCTTAACCTAAACCTCACTCAAAAAAGAGGGTTTTAGTGCTTCGTAATGATATAAGAGAAAAAAGAAAACCATAATCGAAAATAAGAAGAAAGGAGGAGATTAGACTTACATAGGGTTTGATCAGCAACCAACGACATTCCAAATGACCAAGAATCGAAGGAGAACCATTTTTTGGAAGCTTGGTCCATCCAAGTTCATCACTAGGGTTGCAGGTGGTAAAATTTAGGAGAAATCCAAGTTGGGTTTTATAATCCCGGGGTGGAATTTCTATAATTTCCTCAATGTTTCTGGGCCGCCCGGTTTACCCACACGGTTTTCCAAACCATACACAAACCGCACGAGAGACACTGTCGGAAAAACACCAATTTTTCATAGTTTCACGGGATTACCACACAGTTTTCATAACTGTGTGCCAACCGTGGGTAAGTCTTTGTCCATGGCTGGACGATTACCTGGGATACCCCACACAGTTTTCCCTAACCATGCACAAACCATGAAACATGACCAAAAATACATTTTTATTTTTCTTCCATGTTATGAACCCCCAGAACACCCCCAAGTCTTCACATGAACTTTGGGAAACACTTATTTAACTGAAAAAGAAAAGCCCAAACAAAAACATAAAAAAATACCTTAAAAAAATCCAGGATCTTATAGTGAGAGTCATGATAATAACTTGAAATCCAAATTCATCAATAAATGATTCCTTACTCATCATCAATTAAAACCACTGGAATTTAATCATCATGAATTGACAATGTGTATAATAATCAAATATTATTATTTTCTCAATGACTCCATTATAAGATACATTTTAAAAATGAGGTCTATTATTCGATGCACTCTCATAATAGTCTATTTTGGCAATTAGAATAACACCATCATGTTGTGTTCTCATTTTATTTTCATGTTTAGTGATAATAGATCTATACCCATTGATCACAATTTATTTACATTCAAAAACCATGATATTATGACCAAAAGACAAAGATGTTATTTCCTCAAAAACAAAGACAAAAGAAAAACTCAATACCTGAAGGATAAATGAATATTAAACTTAATTAAATATTGATTTTATTTATTTATTACAGAAAAATTTATACCTTCAATTTCAACTAAGTAGAAAACTCTTTACTATGAAAAGTATCTATCCTTCTCAGATATAAAGAAAGATGATTTCTATTTATCATTTCTTTATGTTCCATGTAGTTAGAAATAGAAATAGTTTAGTAGATATGTAAAATTTCAAGTGATGACATAATATATACGCATTCAATTTACTTACTTGATGTGGTCATCAAAAAAATCACAATTGAATAACACTGTTCAATTTTCCATCTCCCGCTCTTCAAGTCTTAATGTAGTTAATGTATATGATCCCAAAATTCCTCCTGTTTGAGGAATTGATGGAAAATTGGGTTTAATTTTCTCATACTTTTCTTATTTATTTCTCATTGGTCTGTTCATTCTCATAGTAAGATCATAAAAATACATTGAGAAGAAATCCATACATCCTTGAGCCAAGTAACCATTCATGATAGATCCTTTGAGATGATTCCTATTCCAGACATAAGATTTCAATGCGTACATATCTATTTCAGTTGGATATATCCAAATAAAATCATCAGATCCTCCATAAAGTATTTTAGTTTGAAGATTGACAGTCATATGAAACATTCATGTGAAAAATGATGCAGGAAATATTTTCTCTAACTCACCCAAAATTAATGGTGTCTCTACCAATGTTTTTTTCAAGAAAGAATTAGAAAACTACTTAGAATAAATATCTCTAGGAAAATGTCTCATCCAACTACCTGACACCCATACATTATTGAAAAAAAGATGACAGATTTATATTAGAATCAACTCATGTAGAAGGACATGATAATCATGAGTCTTCAAAGATTTTAGATTTAACTCTCTTCTTTTGTAAGGTTTTGACATATTTTTTGAATAACCATCATGAACTTTAATAGTCTCTAGTACTTCCAGAAATTGATTTTTTTCTGTAGCGGTCATCACATAAGAAGCACATACAACTTGCCATTTATTATCACTGATACAAATAGGATGTAATTCTGGTCTGATCCCCCAATCCACCAAGTCACACTGAGATCATAAATCAACTTTTTTCTTTTCCATGACATTTATATGAACCAAAATACACATTTCCCATATATTATTTTCAATGTGCATTATGTCTAAGAAATGAAAAAACAAATTTGTTGACCAATAAGGAAACTCAAATAAGATACACCTCTTCTTACAATTGTAATGGGTATCATTAGAAACATTACTCCTTTTTCTAGATTTCATTTGACCCTTCTTGAATGAAAAAATGAAATCTTTCAATTCATTAAGAACATAAGTTCGAGACATAGGCTGAGGTGGATCTTCAGTCTCCATGGTATTGAAAAATCTTAGACGATTATTTTTATATGGATGGTCCATCGGAAAGAATCGTTGATGTCCCATAAAACTAAAATATGAGAATATTTCACTCTTTTGGATCGATTATTCTTCATACAAAAAGAACATGATAGGTTTCCATTCGTTCTCCATCTAAAAATCATTGCATAAGTAGGAAAATCATTGATCGTCTATATAATCACATCACACATCTGAAATATGTCTTTCGAACATGCATCATATGGGCGCACACCCACATCCCAAAGAAGTTTCGACTCTTTTATTAAAGGTTTAATTTATACATCTATATCATTTTCAGGATCAAAAGGGATAGATATGATTATAATAAAGAAAGTGTATGTTTTTTTATACACAACCATGGAGGAATGTCATAAATGTGTATAAAAACCAGCCATGTGATGTGTGAAGTAAGAATCAACACAAACTGATTAAAACCATCACATAAAAGACCCAACATCACATTACATACATTACCTACAAAATCATGATATCGAGCTTCAAATCTCTTCCATGAAAATGCATCTACAGAGTGAAGCAAATCTTCAGTATTCTTCTTTATCTCTGTATCATTCCATCATATTTTTATTGATATTTCATCAAACATAAAATTATTCTAGAGTCCGGGGATCAATATAAAGTGACAGATTACATTCTTTGGAAGATGGGATAGTGTTCCATCATTTTTTGGCTTCCATCAGGATGTTACACATTTTATACTATCATTTATTTTATAAGTTTCCTCCCAGAATAAGCTTCAATATTTCGGGCAAGCATGAATTTTGTTTTTTAAAATCCAAGTTCTTCAAAAAACTTCCATGACATATAGTGGTTTAAGGGAATATATACACCATCTAAAAGTAAGTAATTTAAGAAGGTAAGAATGTAATCGATGGTAGCATTAAAAATTCCACACATGGTTTTTCAATGAAATAATCAGATTAAAAATTCCAACTTTTTCATTTAACACATTTCCGATATACAAGATTCATCACAACATCATTTAATTTTTTCACCCTGTCAATATTATAATTTTCATTGTATGCATCAAGTGTTCTTGTATCGAAGTCTTATTAGGTCTAAATCCTTTCCTTCTCATGATGAAGAATAAAAGGAAACCGATTATATATCAAATTCTCCAATCCAATACTCTCATTTGGATCACCATCATTTTGAGATTCCATTTTCTCCCCATTTTGATACCACACATAGTATTCTATTTTAAATTCATATTTGGTTATATTGTAGTTAACTCATTAATGGCTCAACCAATGTCTTCCAACACAATTATAACATGGGAAGTGTATATGGACACTATCTGAAACATTTTAAAATATGAAATCTAAAATGTTCTCCAAATTGTTTTGAAAATCACTTGATATATGATCAATTTCCTACATCCAACATCTATCCACTCTATAAAAATAATGTAATAAGTCATTTTGTGAAATAAAATGAATAATATTGGATTTTAATAGAAAATATATTTAAGTAAATGAGAAATTTTCACTTTATATAAAACCATAACTGACACATTACTCTATATGAGAATCATAATATGAAAGACAAAAAAATAATCTATAGATATGATTTTTTAAGTAAAAGAGAATTGTTCAACTTAGTTCATTTTTTATCATTACTATAGAATTTCTTTTAGTTAGGTTCACTTTAATTCAATTCATTTTATTTTAGTTCAGTTTGATGAAATTTATTGTTGTTCGGGTTTAATCAAGTCTACTTCGGTCAAATCAAGTCATTTCTATTCAATTCATTTAGTATAGTATATCATAATAGTTCATTAGTAGGATGGTTGGAGTAGTGTGATCTTTTACACTAGTAATAGTATCATATTATTGAGATACTTCTTCAGCCTATATCCATTGATAAAAAATTCATAATTTTATCCTTTATTAACTATCAAAACAATACTAATTAGATACCCATTATTGATGGTCAATGAGCCTTCCCCTGTGGAATGAAGTTCATCAGATATTAATTTTTGTTTTGATTTGTATAGAAATATATCTCTAGGTTAGAAGTCGCTTTAATGAATCAACAAGTTATGTACTAATCCTATTCTCTCCATGTAAATTCTAGAATTTACAAAATATTCTCTCTTTATTTCGGTATGTTCTTGAATATATAGTATTATTTCATATCTAGCATTTTCTATATCCATATTCATCTCTTTAACTTCCTAATAAGATTTATGTTCTATCTCTACATGTATATGATAACTATTCTATTTGATAAATTGGTATAAACGCATTCTATTTGTGGTTTTTCAATCCATTCCATAAACCCACAAGGTGTCTTCCAACCTTTTTCTCATATATTTTATATTTGACTTTGATATCTTTTCTAAGATTCCTTTAATATCACATTTAAAAAATTAATTTTTTTATTGGATTGTGGATGGTAAGGTGTTGATGTATTGTGGTTCAATCTATACTTCCTCATTAAATCTTCCAAGAACCTATAGAAAAAGTGGGTTCATCAGTCACTGATGAAATTTTATAGGATTCTAAATCAGAAAATATAGTATTACTCAAGAAAGTAAAAACAATACTGGAATCATTATTTTTTTTGTCCTTGTATTCAACACATTTTGAAACATAGTCAATAAATAACAATATGCTTTAATACCAAAATTACATGTGAAATGGTTTTATAGAGTCTATACATCATATATCAAATATTTCACAAAAAATCATTGGTAATTGAAGTATTTATCATCTCTTAGATATATTTCTAGTGAATTTTCACTACTCATTTTTCTTATTAAACTCAAAATAATCCTTAAATTGTTTGAGATAATATATTATATATTTAAGGACTTTCCTAAAAGTTAATTGAGGTTCAAAGTTACCCCCACAAGATAAATCATGATAGAATTGTAACACATATTATACCTCAATTTTAGGGAAACATATGTTTATCACTTTATCATTATAAAACTTATATATATATGGATATTACCAAAAATAAAACAATGATACAATATTTTTTATAAAATATTGTTGTTGGATTAGATGTCATAGCACATCAGAGGTTACAAAAACATTTAACATATCATCATACATTAGTAGTTATCATTCAAACAAATATTTTTAATCTTATAGAATTATTTCATTAAAATTTACCTTGTCTAGAATTTCCACCTCTGTTGTGTGGTGAATCCTACAAAAGTTTTCTTCCACTTGATTTTTAGCTCATTTATTTTATTTTATTTTCAAATAAAATTTCTATCATTGAAAAATTTGTCTTACCAAACTTAGATTTTATAATAGATTCTTGTTCAAAATAGAAAACAAAAAACAACCCTGTATTAAAATAAATACGAATGAAAAAAGTCAAAATAAATGGAGGTAGAACATATAACCTAGTCATAGATTACCCATTTGAAGTGGAAGGAAAAAAAGACTTGAATATGGATCTAAGGTTGGAAAGAATGGTTGGCATGTTGGGAAGAATAAGGGAGCAATTGTTTAGGGAAAATCCAAACACAAAAAAAAATAGATATAGAACATTAAAACTATGTTACCACTTACGAATTTAATCTTTTAGAACAAAAAATGGCTTGAATCAAGATGTATTGACTGGTGGGAAGATGATATGTAGGATGCGGAAGAGGGGAGTTCCAGTTTAGGGAAACACGTGGGTGGAGGGGGAAAGTGTATGTATGTAGTGTATTTGGGGGAAAATTTCCCAATGGTTTAAAAAAAATGTTAGGATATGTTGTGTATCCCAATGGTTTTAAATAAACTCTGGGATAGGTTTTTATAAAGGACCCTATCCCAACAGTTTATTCAAACCATTGGGATAGGTTGGCTCTATCCCAATGGTTTTTAGAAACTGTTGGGAGACCATCCTTAAAACATTACCTATACCAAAGGTTTTCAAAAACCATTTGTATAAGTGTGTTGGTATAGAGTATTTTTATATTAGTGGGAATTATAGAGAGTTTTAGCCATGGGGATTGAGACTATGGCTAAAAAACCTACATTCAAACCATGTAGTCATGATCATTTGTGACCGTGGAAATAGATTTTCACTGCTAGATCAAAATTATATTCAATTTAATAAAAATAATTAGATACATTTTTAAAATTATATATATATTTATATATATTTGTATGCATTTATAAATAAATGTAATATAGCTTAGTGGGAGTGTATATTTGTTCATATGTGAGAGACTATTGAATGAAACCTAGTGAAAACCCTTTTTTTAATTTGAATTATAACAATATGCTCCATGCCCATGGAAATTGGTCACCCATATAGACTAGGATATAGCCATGAGTTTCATTACCATGTCAATAGGTCCATCTTATATTAGGTTCCATGTAAGATGACCTATATACAAAATACTAAAGTCATGATGTTATATCCAGGGACACTATGACCATGGCTATAAGCTATAACCCATTTTTATACTTATTATTGGTGTACAAAGGAGAAAAATATGAGTTGATACACTTATGGGACGTTTGAATCTACTACCCTAACACTTTGGGATGCATCAATAATGAAAAATTATCTCTAAACCAAGGTATACAGATCAATACCAATTAGATATAGTAGCTATGGACATTGCTATAAATTAGTTCTATAGAAATATGTGGTTTCATTGGTATCATTAGATATTCTAAACATCCATAGGATCCACTAGTCTTAAAGGACTCATAGCTGATTGTGGGGAACCCTACCTTCTTTTTTACAATGTAAGAGTTTAATTTGGTGAAAATATATCATAAATAGTGTTTTTTATAATTTTTTTCTCAATCAACCTACTTCTTCATATCGTGGAACCTTGCATGGATGATGGCAGTTTCAACCCTCAATCAGTGCTCTTTCAGTATTTATTTTTCATAGAATTGTATTCAGTTAAAGATTTTGTTTTGGAGCTATGATTGTGTGAAATGAAATTATCTATTATCTTCAAGTGAACCCTAGATCTCCATAATATATGTGATTCTAATATGGTTACAATTTGGATCCATATACCTAGTTTTCCCTACCCCTTAAAAAAACCAGCAATTGTTAAAGAGATCAGTGACTGTACTTGTTAGTTACTATGTTAATAAGTTAATAACCAAAACATTAGGCATACCATGTCAATGAACTTATGTATGGAGAGATACTTTTTGATCCCTTTTGGTTGTAACATTTTACTTCATGTAAGATCTACCATATCCTTCTTTCAGAACATATTTTTCTACAAAAAGTGGTATTTTGAATTAATTGTAATATTTTGAGCCATGTAACCTAAAATTATAGAAAATTTTGATTTGATACCTATTTTCACTTCCATCATATGGACTTGGTATCCTAAACAAATTATAGATCATGAGGGCTCTAGGTAGGATTCATACTCTACTCAAAAGAGATTAAGAAGTCTTTCCAACCATTCCTATTATAATCCATGCTCTTCCTAATGATTTTATGGACATAAATAGCCCTATGGATATAGGTTTGGATGATAGTTGGTCATAATTGGGTGGTAATAATAGAGGTATCTTGATTGAGGATATTAATAAAGAATATGTCTTTTAATTAATTTAGAGGTGCATTACCTATTGGATAATGGTGACTTGGAGGTGGATTCACCACTAGGTATTCTAGATTTCCATGAAAGAACCTCTAAATGTATAAATCTCCAATAGTGGTTCTTTATATGTAACATGGAATGTAGAAATTCAATTATATTGAATTATTTCTAGATGATACTCAGGAAAATGTCTACATTTAAAGATACTATTTCTAATCTACATTACATGGATGATGATATGAACCCTCCCATATGTATCTATTATACCACCAGATAACCCCTTCGATACTTTGTCACCTTTAGAAGAAGTGACACCTCTCTTAAACCCCATGAGATAATAAGTATAGAAGAGATCTATATGTCTAGAAGATAGATTAGTTGGAGTTATCAGTAGATCATAGACTAAGAGCTAGATTGATAAGAAAGTTGCATCTTCTCTGGGATATGTTTCAAATGCCATTAAGGACCTTATATTATTTTCAAGATGATATATATTCTCATATGGAATTCCATGGAGATTGGATCCCCAATTAAATGTAACTTTAAATCCAATAATATTCTTTCTTCATGTATCTCACCTTTATTGGTGCCTGATCCAAAACATAAAGTGAAGTTCTTAAGTGACTTTTTACACAAGATTCACACAAATAATTTGACATATGATAGTCCATATATTAAACAAATTAGAGTCTTCTTGAAATATCATACATGTGTAATTGATAAAATATTCACCTCTACACATTACTGTCATGGTTTCAAGTCATTTTCAAACATGTATTGTTGACTTTTTATGTTAAATGTGATAAAGTTGAAAGGGAACAAATGTGGCTTATCATGTGTTTTTTTCTTCAAGGTTTGTACTGAAATTTATCTAGGGTGAATTTAACACTATTTGAGATCAATCAATAAATAATAGTGGGTAAAATTTCTCTCAAAAAATATATAAAAAACATTAACTTGATCTCAATGGAAATATAGGTGTTGGATCTTAGGTTTTCAGGTGTCCATTACTCTAAGTGTAACAATAAAAATGTAAAAGGAGAACATGGATCCACTCCAATATATGTATCTCAAATTTTTAGGGATCCCTGGTTTCCCTAACATTCCAATTTCTCATTTTTATTAATCCCTCATGGATTAATCCCTCTAATTAGTATTTTGAGATCCAATACAGTAAATACCCCATTCTATTTCATGAAATAATAGATAAGGGATGAATATTTTTTTAGAATAGTTCATGTTTCATGGGACTCTCCCATACATGGAAAACATTGGGATATACTATAAAATATAGTTAAATTACTAAAATGTTAGGTCAGCTAGGGTAATGGAAGATGGGATAGAGGGGGGTCAATAGACCAGATTAAAGATTTAAATCAAATATATTTTTTATTTAAATAAATTATTAAATTAAATAATTAGAGTTAAATTTTAGTGGAAATAATGAAATGAACACATGGATTTCTATACTAGTTTAATCCAAAGTGGACCTAATCTAGTCTTATTCCTCTCTACTCGGAAAGAGATATCTATTCAATAAACTGATTTTTTTGGGGTAATCATAACCCGATTACAATACCATTTTCTAGTGGAGGGATAACCACAACACACTGACTTTTATACGGGGAGTCACAACCCAATTACAATACTTGGATTCAGACATCAAGAGTTACAAATCGAATGATCTAGACTTTAGAATCCAAGAGTGAACCCAAAGATAGAGAAGTAGAATAATTATTTTGTGTGTAAAAACATAAACAAAAAAGTGAATGTATACATGAGATAGAAAACTGTGTTGGAAACTCAGAATCTAGATGTAGGAGAAGATAAATAAAGAATGCATATATATTGGTTCTTGAGAATCGAATTGGATTATCTCGTTAAGGCGGTATAAGTCGAAGGAGATATAAATATAAAATTATATTAATATATTTAATTATATAAATATAAATATATTTATATAAAAATATTTATTTATAATTAGAATTATAAATAAATATATATATTTAAATTATTATAAAATTATATTCAATATATTTAAATAATATATATTTATTATATATAATTATATAATTATATATTTTAATAAATCTATACTATTATATATTTATATAATCATATAAGTATATATAACTATATATAGAGTTAAATAAGTATATATAATTATATATATAATTATATAAATATATATAAATATATAAATATGTAAATATATTTATAATTATATAAATATATTTATTTATAATTATAAATTAAAATAAATAAATAAATATTTATACATTTTTAAATGTTTTTTATATTATAATAAGTATATATATATATACACTTAAAGTAATATATAAATATGATTTATATAACTTGTAATAAAAAATCAATTTTATTTTCATAATTATATATATAAAAGTATTAAATTTATATTATCCAAGATGTTAAATAGGTTTTCTATATTGATTGATTACAGAATGTGTATATACAATTAATTTAAATATAATATATTAATATTTTATTTAAAAAATTATATAATATATAAATGAATATATTTATTTAGATAGATATATTTATATTGTTTTTTAAAAGGCAAGGGATCCAAATCCCTTTTATTAAAAAGGAAACCAAAGTATAGATGAGAGAATATACAAAACACTAATACAAATAATAAAAAGCAGTTAAGAAGCTCACGCCCGAGTACTCATGGGATGAGATAGTACACGTTCGCCCCGATCCCGAGGGTATATATATATTTATATTGATATTAATTTTTTTGAAATATATGTATATATATAACTACATGTATGTATGCATATGTGTGTATATACATGTGTCTATGTATATATATGTGTAGATGTGTATGTGTACATATATATGTTTATAATTCATGTAAATGTTACAAATTCAATTTTAAATATTATTGTAATTTATTTAATTAAATTTACTGATTTATTACTATATATTCCTTAATAATGTTAAAAATAAATTTAATCATATTTTTAATATTTATTTATACATATATTTATTTACTATACATGTAATATTTTCAATATGCTTGTAATTTATATGAAAATATTTATTAGTTTTTATTTATTAAATTTTAACATTTAAAATATGTTTCAAATTTATATAATAAATCTATTTAAATGATTTTTAATAATTTTCGTAATTTAAAAATTTAATTATACAATTATATATATATATATATATATTATTTTTTTTAAAATTATTTAGGTACCAATAAATAAACAAATAAATATATTTAAATAATTATAAACTTATAATAAATATATTTAGATAATAAATATATTTATTATATTTATAATTATATATTAATATATATATATATATATATATATATATATAATATTTTAATTATCTATAAATATTTTTAAAATATTCTTATTTATAAATATAATTATGAATTAATAAATACATATTTAAATAATTATAAAATTATAATAAATAAATTTATTATATCTATAATTATATATAAATAGGTTTTAAATATATTTATTTTTTTATTATAAATATTAATAAATAAATATATATTTAAATAATTATAAAATTATAATAAATATATTTAAATAATAAATATAGTTATTATATCTATAATTACATAATCTTATTTATTGATATAAGTATATATAATTATATAAATATATATAAATATAAATAAATATATTTATAATTATATAGAAATATTTTTAAATATATTTGTTTATAATTATAATTAAAAATAATTAAATATATATTTAAATAATTATAAAATTAAAATAAATATATTTATTAGCACTTTATATTTATGTAATGATAAAATCAATCTTTATCATCATTTTTTGAAAGCACTGATAAAATCCTTAACCAATGTTTTAAATAGAACCCTAGGAGAATCCTCCCTCATACCATTAAGCTCTTGCGGAACTGAACCCTCATGGAACCAAAACCTCACATAACCTAACCCTCATCTCTCTTCACCAATGAATCGATTCTACCATGATCTAAGGTATGTGATTCTTTATTATCCTCTTTAATCACTTCTTCTATATAGGTATTTATCCCCTATGACCTCTATGTATGTAGAACTGATGTGGTCTAAATAACATAAATAATCTTGGCCATTTACTTTCCTGTATTTGTTTATGATTATTATTTCTCTTTTTTTCACCACTCTTTTGTTTTTTGTTTTCTCAATATCCCTGAATATCATTTCTTTCTCAATATTTATTTTTTACATTCTTGATTGGGTTAGGTGTCCATGTTGTTCGAACAGGATTCACCCCTTTAATTATTAATGGTGAAGTCATAGGTTATGTGTAACCCTTTAGGGGGCTCTATTAAAGTGACCCTTTCCCACTTATTTACTTATTACGTTCTTGGAGTTTTAGAATTATATGAGAAATGTTGTTGTGAAATAATCCTCTAATTATCCTTACCTCACATGACAAGGATTCCGTACTTCACTTCTAATGTGATATTATTCAACAAAAATATAATTTTACAAATTTTATAAAGTTAAATGTCTTTAAAAAATGAAATAATAATAGTAATCCACCAATAATTTAAAGTAATTTTATTTTTTAAATATTTAATCAACTTCAATTCCTATCATGGAAACCTTTGGTGTTAGATTCTAGGGGTTGATATCAACACAAATTCGAGGACAGATGGGATAAGAAACTATGGAAGTTCTTTAGTTGGGGCCAAGGTAGACACTAATATAATTAGTAATAATAATAATGATTGTTGGGTTTTGTAATGAGAGAGGTAATCCTTGAATCATGATCCAAATCATGGAGATTAATTAGGGTATCACTTCATATGAAAGATAAAATACTATACAAATAAGTAGAAATTAGATGAATCCACTACCCAAAGTGTAACACCCATTTTCTAATAATAATTTTAATAAAATATTTTATTTGAGAATATAATGGGTAAATTTTTAATTTTTAATTTTAATTAAAAAACTCCTTTGGTAGTGTATTTCATTATTACAATACTTTTAATAGTATTTAAGTGGTGTTTTAAATTTATTTTAAAAGTGATTAATTATTATTGAAAGTATTTATATGTGTGTGTGTTTAATTGAAAAAATGTGGATTTCACGTTTATTTCATTATCAAATATATACATGTATAGTTTTTGGATGCGTATTATTATTAAAGGAAATATTTATTTTATAAAAACCATATAATATTCAATTATTATCTTATTATTAATTTTCATGGGTGTTTTTCTATGTGAGAATACATCTATTAAATTCAATTATGGTAGACAGATTGAATGCATATTAATGGGGAATAAAAATTACCTAAGGTCATCTATATATCCTATTATTTAGGGATATTTTTGATAAAATCAACAATCTTTCTAAATATATTCCCTTGAGATCATCTAGGACAAACTTCTAACCATATTCGCATCTTCTTCAAGCTCAAAATCGTGATTCAGTCCCCCTTTTCATCTTGGGTAAGAGACTTCATGATTATCATTTCTTTGTTAAATCAAACAATTTTTTTGAGTTCCTAAATGAAATTCAAACTACCCGGTTCAGTATCCAAATTCATTAGACTCTATCTCAAGCATTCTATGTGGATTTTTGACAGGTACATTATCCATTCCATGGTTGTGTTTGTTCTTCCTCATCCTTCCCTTTATTTGTTTTCTTGATTTCTATGCTTCTTTTCTTTTATCCTTCTATTCTAAACATGAAAAAATATAGGGGGAGCATTATAAATCTTGATAACATAAGATTATTTTCTTCTTTTGATGGCTACAGATTTTAAATTCAACAGTTCCCTCTCTCAACCCAGTCGTCAAATTCCATCACCATTTCTTGTATAATGGCACTTTATCATTAATTTATTTATCCATCATAAGTATTTGAATAATGTTAAGTAAAAACTATCACATAAAATACCATCCCTCTTTTCAAGGTATGATGTTCAATACTGTATCCTAAATCATTACTTATATTGAGTAATGTTTATGAAATAAGGTTTTTTGGCTAATTATAATGTTAGAGATTTAGGGTAGACAATTTAGTGAAATAGACTTTTGGATGAATTCCATGTATAAATCACTTTTATAATTGATATTTTTAAACAATCACCCCTTTGTGAATATTTAGCATGTTTTTGGTAGTGAAAAAATATTAAATACATCATCTTTGGGTGATACAATTTTTATGATGAACCTGTTATAGGTTTGATGAATATATATGTTTTCTTCCACTGGATAAATGTTAAATGTATATATTGATTAGATGCTATGTACAACTAATTATTGTATGGCTTTGAATTGCATCCACACCACAACATCCACCATGCCTAACATAGGATTTCACCATCATCAAAAAGTCTCTGTCAACCATGACCACTCAAACCATCAGTGTTTTCAATGTTGTTTAAAGCATCTTTATTGTCTTCCCTCTATGTGGCTGAATTAAACTCCATCAAGATTCCTATTTTGATACTTGATGTAATTTAAACTGATTTCTAGTGTTTAATAACCTATATAAAAATTTATTTTGGATGATTATATCAAATTAAAATTGAAAATTTATTATATTTTTAATTATAATTAATTTTTTTAGATGAATCATTTTCATTATTATGTTTTCTGGTTTTGAATAATTTATACCATTTATCCTAGTGACATTACTACTTATTTTTATGATTATTTCATGGTTATTGTTTTATTTTCCATTTATATTGGATCAATTAATCAAATTTTATTCATTATATTTGTTTTCAGTGTTGAAAATATTTTTAAAAATATAATAATTTATTTTTTTATTTGT
Organism: Viscum album; assembly: GCA_963277665.1. Lineage (NCBI taxonomy): Eukaryota > Viridiplantae > Streptophyta > Magnoliopsida > Santalales > Viscaceae > Viscum > Viscum album. The sequence goes on from OY728121.1 coordinate 1,461,760,240, forward strand.
GAAACCATTATTATATTCAATATCCATATTTTAAATTATAAAAATGGGTTTAAAATAATATAGATTTTATTATGTCATATTTCCATGTAAATATATATATATATATATATATATTTAAATTGTTATACATATTATACTGTATAATATGAGAGAAAAGCTTCAGAAAGGGGGTCAACTAATGTTAAATGTTTGAAACCTTGGTTAAAAATAGAAAATGATTGGTTTTGAATATAGTGAGTGTTTCTTATAAGGCATTTTGAAAATGAATTCAATGTTTGGTTTTCCGAAAAATTATTTTTAATGGGTAAACTTTTTGTTTAAAAGTGATTTTAAATAATGGGTAGCATGTTTTTAGCAGTGAAAATCATTTTTCAAAACTAATAAAAAGTGTCCCAATGATTTTTTATGATATAATTAAACATTTTTTTATAATATAAATGTTATTTTAAGGGGTAAATTATTGGTTTTAAAGTTAATAAATTGGATTTATATTGTTTTTTAGAATGAAGATGATATTTTGGATTTCAATGATGATATATATAAAGTATCTTTTAAATTTCACATTGAATTTAAAATGTAATTTTGATATTTGAAATTAGAGTGAATAGATTCATCAATTTTTTTTATAATTTAGTTTTCTCTACGAGAAATGTTAGAGCCATATAAACTAAATTTTATCCTTATATTAAAATTTTTGTTGTGCCTTATATGGTTTAGTAAGTTCATGGGGAAATGTATGATTCTGGACATAATAATCAGTTGTTCCCCTTATACATTCCATACCATTATCTATTCAGATCAACATTAAGGTGAAATTACAATCCTAATCTACTTTTATTCTAAAAGATTTAAATATATTTAGATCCTATGATTTATTTTTCACAAATAAAATAGGTTTAATTTAGGTAAATTTATCAATAATGGAAATAAAATACACATCTCTATTTTTAAATACTTCCTCATAGTCCCACACCTATATAAAGATATGATATTAAATTATTGGGTAGATTGTATCTCTAAATTATTTTATGAAGATTTTAGTGCTCCTTACATTTAGTCCTTAGAACAAAAGCCTTTTCATTTTCATAGAGTAATTAAAGAATTGATTTGAATATTAAAACAACAATTATTGTCTCGCCATGATTTCATTTGAGACCATCCATCTGAGCCTTCTCATGATCACACTAATCATGTATCCCCTTGTAAGGATCAGACTACTATTTTTGATTTTTTCAACTTTAGGTAGAAAATGAAGAAAAGTTTTTTGTTTCTTCAGTAACTCCCCAACCTGATAAAATTTATTTTTAATGATAAAACTATCATCCTCATAAGATTAATATCCCAAAAAATTATTATTGAATTTTTTCCTTAGACTCATCCCCCATCACTTCTGGACACGCACCTATGTTTCTGGAACTACCATGAGTAGTAGTCATCACATACCAGGTACTGATGATCATTCTGTATGAATTCAGAGGATAACACCAACCAACAATAGATTAATTATTTTCCTAAATTCAATTAATCATTTCCTTCAAAGCATGATGAAATTATTTAAAATATTCAAATGTTGGGTTCCCCTTGTTTGAAACACCCATTTTGTTTATTTTTTTAAAATATTAATATTACAAAATAAAATAGGATGGATATGGATAAAAAAGTGATGGATTTCAATAATATGAAAAAAGAGTATGAAGATGGGGAGAAAGAGTTTATAATGATTGAAAAATATCATTCATATAACCCTTCTCAAATCCTTTTTCCATGTTTATACTTTTGTTATTCAATACTAATTACTCGAGAGGAGTTGGAAGAATACTCGATCTTTCATGGAATAGATTAAAGTTAAAAATGTTGGACTAAACATGGATAAAAAGTGAATGTAGCTAGTGATAGGGATATACCTTTATTTTATGGATCATATGATATTATTACAAGTGTGTATAATGAATAATTCCATATTGATAATGTGATTATCAATGTCAATTATGATGAAGATCGTATTGAGTAAAAGACAATGATAGTTGAAGAAAAACTTATTGATTTTAAAAAATTGTTTGAGAAGTTAAGGAATTGATCAAAGATACCATTATATACTGGGTGTACTAAAAATATAGCATTGTAATCCATACTGAAGATATAGAATTTAAAATCTAAAAATGGATGGAGTGACACCAACTTTACTAAAATACCTGATTTATTTAACGATATAATCCAAAAAATAATGAACTTATTATCCAAACATATGTCACTAAAAAAATTCTAGGTCTAATGGGTATGATCTATGAAAGAATACATGTCTATCCAAATAACTATATATTGTTTCCCAAGGACTAAAAATCAGTTAAAGAATGCCCAAATTGTGGTTCTTCTTGATACAAGCAAGATGAATTAGGTACTATGATAGTTTTATGGTACATTCCATACATTCTAAGGTTTAGATATATATATGGAAGTGAATATACTATAAGTAAATTGAATTGGAACACAAATGAAAGAAATAAATATGGGAAACTTCATCACCCAATAAACTCTCCTCTACGGAAGAGAATAAATCCTGAGTGTCCTGAGTTAGAAATGAGCTGAGAAACCTTTGTCATGCGCTATCTACAGATGGAGTGAATCCTTTTGGTTTAAAATTATTAATCATAGTATATGGATGGATATATAGATAAATTTTAACTTTCCACCATGGTTATGCATGAAACAAAAATAAATTATTTTATCTTTTCTTATATCAGGACCAAAACCACAGGGTAATGATATTGATGTTTTTTTGGATTCATTAATCAATGATTTGAAATTACAGTGCGATTTAGGTTTTAAGTTGTATGAGGGTTATAAAAATGAAGTTTTAACATTGAGATCCATGTTTTATTAGACAATAAATGACTTTCCCACTTATAGAAAATTTTCAGGATATAGTCTTAAAGGAAATCACATGTGTCCCCTTTTTGAACAAGGTACACAATCAATATGATTGAAACATTCATCAAAGATTATGTGTCTAGGACATCACAAATTTCTATTATGGTGAAATAAGTACAGATCTTGGATGACATCATTCGATGAGAGTTCATAAGAACATAAAAAACCATCTTCATTAACAGGAGATCAACTATTTAATAAAATAAAAATATATGGACTAGGATTTTTGGTAAACAATTTTAAAAAAACCTTACCAAAACCTATTGGCCAAAAAGATATCAGTTTTTTATTGAATTACCATATCTGGAATTGTTTTTACATCCGAAATTTTCTTGATATTATGCATGTTGAATTAAATGTACATGATAGTATCATTGGCATGTTACTAAATGCACCTGGTAAAACAAAGGATGTAATTAAGGTTATATTCAACATTATTGGAATGAGAATACAAGAAGAGTTGGTTCTAATGAATGGTGAAAAAAAAACTACTCTTCCCCCTATAACTTACACTCTTTCATGGTAAAATAGATATCATTTTTTCATCTTCTTTAATGATATAAAGGTCCCATAATGGAATTAATTGAATATCAAGAATTTCCTGTCAATGCGTAATTTAATGTTAAAGTGTCTGAAATTACATGACTATCATGTTTTGATACAAGATTTAATGCCTATAGATTTATGTTTCATTTTTCCCAAGAATGTTCATCATACATTAACAAATCCCTGTTTCTTTTTCAAAGCTATATTTAGTAAATTTATAGACCCAAAAAAATTTCCAACTATGGAAAAGAGAGTTTTCATTATATTATTTGAATTGGAAATGTTCTTCCCACCAATATTCCTTGATATGACGATTCAATTGATGGTCCACATGGTAAAATAGATTTAACTATGTGGTCCTGTACATTATATATGGATGTACTCCATTGAATGGTATATGAATATTTTTAAAGGGTACATCAAAAATCAATGTTGTCTATATGATTGTATTATAGATTGATATATTTTTTAGGAAGCCATTTAATTATGTACTAATTAACTTTGCAGTGTGGAAAGAATTGGTCTAAAAAAATATCATCACACTAACCAGCTTGTGGGTAAAAGAATTGATGAAATTAATGTTGTCACAATTACAATTATACATTAGGATAAGGCCCACCTTAACATTTTTCATAACATTTTAGAGTTTTTCTCTTATGTCGAAACCCGTAAAGAAATTATTAGGAATTTGAATCCATAAATGGATGAAAGTTGGATATTAAATACACATGGTCAAAATTTTATAGGATGGTTTTGATACCATATTTTTAAGGGTTCAGCTGAGAATCTGGATTCAATTTCAGAACAACATTGATGGCTATTTAAAAGAACAAGTGTCGTGTATTATCTTATAATGTTTATGTACTTAATGGATATACTTTCTATACAAATGAACACGATGAATGCAGTACAATTTAATATATTAAAGCTACACTTGTGGATTAAGCGATGCATATATCTGGTACCAAGGAAAGAAATCCAATTTATTCAAATATGTCATACTTTGGTATCATCAAACAAATATGTGTGTAAGATTATACAACATTCCAAGTGCCATTTTTTTATGAAAGTGGTTTGATAACAGGAGTTATATTAAAATAGATGAATTGGGATTCATGAAAGTGGAATTTCATAAGGAAGGGTAAAAAATGAACCATTTATAACAGAATCACAGGAATTAAAATTTTTCTAGGTTCCAAATCCTGTAAATTGAAACTAGTCAATTTCCCAATTATCGACCAAAACCACTGAAGTGTAAAATGAAAATTCAAACGAGGATGATCCTTTCATTGATATGTTTCAATCATTTCACATTTTTTCCAATGTATATGAGGTCTATCATGTTATAGGAGACCACAATTAATGGATTTTGATACTTGATAGTGGGGTAAAATACCTTTAAACATTTAAAAAAAGAGCATAACAATCAGTTTATATTTTTTTATATACATTGTATAACCTTATATTATTGTATATTCATTTATGAATTTAATTAATATAAATAAAATGTCCAACCACTTATGTAGATATTGAATTCTTCACATGTTGATGCTCCCAATCCTAGGGAATAACAATTTTATAAACCTTATGATGCTCTGAATGTATAGGAACAACAACCTTATAAACATGTTGATGTTACCAATCCAAAGGAATAATAAATGGATGATGATTAACCTAAAAAAATGGTAGACAATGAACAACCGGTGTCCTAGAAAAAATAGGATTATCATAGTGTGGTGGTGTTTGATAAAATTATTAATGAAAGATGCAAAGGCATGAAATTATAGGATGGATGGAATTCACACAGCCAGGATGTTAACCCTTAAAAGGACATGTTCAGTAGTTTTACTAGACTCACCACTGGACAATGTGTGTAGATGGATATTTATTTTTGGAATAGTGTTTCACCCATGATTAAGACACCGATTTTGGATGATATTAAGGTAACATTATAATATCCTTTCTTTATTTTACTAAAAATTAAATAGTGAAACATTTACTTACTCTTCATTATTACTTGAGGGTGCATTTTTAATTGATGAGTCCTGAATGAATTTTGTATTAATGATTTTTTTGAAATCTCATAGAGGATTTCAAACAATTCAAATGAAGTTTCATCTCAAAGATGTTGAAGGTAAAATAAACCCACATCGACCATAGATTTATGCACACATGATAAGCCAAGAAGCATGGGATGCATTTACTAGACCTCATGAGGAGAAATACTTTCAAGTACATTTTCCATGGTAAAACAATTTTTGAAAATTATTGTGTTAATAACTTTGATGAAGATAATTTAAATTATTTAACAATAATAGATTATTGAAAATAAGAAACGAGTAGAAAAACCAGCATACCTGTATTATAAAGCAATAATGGGGTATGATTCAATTGAAAAAAATTGGTATATATTTTAAATCTAGCATAATAATTTTGTGTGACATGAAAAAACAACATACTTATATTCCTATGTTTATATACATATTGATGAATCCAAATACAAATCCACTTCTATATTATGTCATGTGTTATGGAAGGAGGAACATGTAAATAAAGATGAGATTATAATATATGAAAACACAAAAAAAGTGTTCTAAACATGTGCAAGTATGATATAATAGGTTTTTTTCTTTAAATTGGTATTAGATTACAATTATTACTTATTTTTTTATTTTTTATCTGATTTAGACACAAGAATTATCATAAACTATACTTGGGGAATATATATTCTTAGTTGTATTGAAGAGGCCAAAATAGTATGGTAATGTCAGAGTTTCTGGTTTTGTGGTGACACCCCAAACATATTTTGACAGAAAAGAAGAAGAGTGGGATAAAGATGAACAAATGGAAATATGAAGGCATGATTATCATCTCTTGAAGAAAAATTTCATTTGTAGACTGAGTTACTAGAGAATGTTAGGGGGAGGAAGCAAGGAGAACAAATAACTCAAGAACAACCATTGTGTGAAGACCCCCCCCACCCCCACCAGACTTGAGGTGATCCATTCCCATAAAAGATCTATGTTAGATGAGGTAATAAATATTCTTATAATTTTTTATGTTAAATTTGAATCAAGAAGACACTAATACATTTCTTTTACTGATATTCTATAATGTGAAAATGACTGTGATTTATATCAATCAACACCAACCCATCTCCTTATTGCAATGGATGTCATGTTCAATATACATGAAGATAATACACAAAATATATAACTTCCAATAGGTAATGTGAGAGTGGGGATTAGCATAGCCCCTGAGATGAGAACCAAGAAACCCGTTTCACTTGATTATAGAGATATTTATAAAGTTAAGAAAGATATTGGAAGTATCATAGCATGTACTTCAGATCTTTTGAAAAAACATATTGACAAATAGGTATTCAATTCTAATTTATTTCTCATGCTAAATCTTTAATAATTAATGGAAAAAGGTCTGAATTAATAAATGTTATTAAGGAAAGACAAGATTAAGGGGTAAAAAAAAGGCCAAATAAAAATGATAAAATGATAAACTAACCAATAAAAAAGATCCCACAATCCACATTTATCCCACCCATTCAATATCCACATTTACTAACATTGAAGGTTCGTTCAGATATAAGGTTACAAAGTGGTAATAATGTCATAGTTGATTTCGAAGAACAAATGTACAGAGAGACCATTAAAGACTACATTTCTCTTGAGAATGTAAATGCAATCCTCTAGTATGACTATCTAGGAGTCTCATTTGTAAATTCATACATGAGGTGTGTTTTAATGACTTGTTTTTCCAACAGCTGAACTACTATGTTAATTATGAATAAATACAATTCATATTTTTATAGGACTTTATATCAATAATATTTGAAGGGAAAACCCTATGAACATAAATATAGACTCACTAGTCCTCACATCACATCTACATAACTAACCACATTGTATTTAGATCAAATTAATCCAATAATTGAAGAACTGGCTACAACATTTGAAATAAAACTTACAGTTGACATACACATCTTATTAACAATGATGAAATGGTAAAAATACAGAATTTAATGGTATGAATTATATTTTTATCCCTTTAATTACTTATTCCTTTTTTAAGAAACATTAGTTATCATTACAGTCAATTTGGATACCTTAAAGATTTATTTTCTGAATTCACTGCATGGATTCTATACAAACCGACCACAAGTGATGATGTTTTTAAATTTCTAAAATGATTCATCCAACATTTTTGAACTAAAATTCAATTTATATATTTTATATTTTGATTTAATTATAATTTTGTTATGATCGGGTAGTGTTTAAATATCCTGAAAATCGTGGCATGAAATGTCACGACCCGTCCTCGGGGCTCGTGCCGTGACTACCCCAAGCCCGCCTTCCATAGGCCAGGGGCTGGAGACTAGCACCAAGGCGTAAATCCAGGTAAAGGGAAGGCATTGACTTTGTAAAGTAAACAAGCACCACAGAGTAAGCAAGCGGAAAAAGTAAACACTAAGTAAAAACTGGTACAATAGTAAGTGCGGAAAAGTAAAGGGGGCCGGAAATACAAGCCCAACTGTAAAGTACAACTGAAAGGGGAAAAACAGCAACTGAAAGGAAAAGCCGCAGCGTCGAGCCGTCCTCTGGAAGTCCCACCTGAAGGGTGAGTACAGATAGCCTCCACTGCTCCTCGGGTCCAGCCGACCGCTCCGAGTACGTCCCGCCCAGTGGTCCACCTCCGGGTACTGTCCTGCTCTGCAAGCCTCCACCACGATCAGTGCTATCCGTCGTCTGCAACCAACACAACATAGTGCAGGCATAGCTCGTGCAGGGGTGAGTATAAGCTACTCAGTAGGGACCCTGAGACCCCCAAAGGTCTCCTAAAATCCACAAAGGATAATCCACAAAGGAAAGATTCAATCACTAAGTAACATCCGACACTACTTAGGTATATGCCCATACATATACTTAAGTCATCAATTCTCGCTCGACTCCAACATTTGAGCCCAAGCACAACCCAGTCCACACAGGAAAGAAAAATGTAAATCCACATAGGATAGCACAACACAATCCACAAAGGAAAGCCAAACGTAATCCACATAGGATAGAACAACACAATCCACAAAGGAGAGTAAATAGGATTCAGCTCACACAGGTATACTTCTTCGAAAGACGATAGAGATGATCACTGATCCATCTAAGTCGTCGGACCCACAAAGGATCAATAGGTACTAACCCCCGCAATGACCCACAAAGGATCTGACCCACAAAGGCTCGATAGGTAACTAACCCCCGCAAAGACCCACACAGGATCAGGCCCACACAGGACCTGTAGGCGCTGGCCCACACAGGACCGCTGAGCGATGACCCACACAGGATCGGACCCACACATGATCGGTAGCACTGACCCACAAAGGATCGCTGAGTGCTGTAGTCGTCGCTGTCAAATCCACTGAGGATCTTTGTACAATCGTCGTCGTCACAGTAGCAGTCACAGCCAGCTCTAGGGTTCCCGCACACAGCAAGCTCGTTCAGGAGGGTCCGCTCCATGAGCCGAGAGGCTGATACATCAACTGACACATAGTCCAGAGTTGATGTATCCAAAAGTTCCGTATCGTCAACAGGAACTCAACGTCGCAGACGGCGCGTCAATCAGACGCCCGGTCTGAGAGTTATTGGCTTTATCGTCCTAGGGGCCCGGTTGGTTTTTAAGGAAAAACCAACCCGACCGTACTCCACCTGCATCCAAACCTCGGACCGAGTAAGCCAAAAGATCTGTCTCACTTAGAGGAATTCAACAAAGTCGATGACACGCCAATCGGACGTCCGAAGCTCAAGATATGAGCATTTCCGCTCTGAGGGCCCGGTTGGTTTCGTGTACGAACCAACCCGGCCGAACCCAAAGTATTCTGAAACCTTGAGTGTGATATACCAAAACGACCTTCTCGATCAAAGGATCGCATCGCCGCTGAGGGCGCGTCATTTGGAGGCCCGTAGCTCAAGATACAGGCAAAAGACCGAAAACGGTCCGAAGACGGGGGGTCTGGGCCCGGACTGACCCGGCCCGACCCGACCCGGGTCCGGGTCTGACCCGGTTGGGCGCGACCCGGCCTGGCCAAGGCACAACCCGGCCGGTGGGTCGGCTCGGCCCGGCTCGGCTCGGCCGAGCGGCCGAGGGAGCGGAGTCCGGGGGCGGGGGCGAGCTGCCCCGTGTGTGAACACCCCCCCCCCCCCCATGGGGGCCACCCTTGGTCAGCGGACGTGGCATTGCTGCGTCCCGTGTGCGCCGGACCCACGTGGCTGCGGGTCCGCTGGTGCCGCCGCCGCCGCGGCTTCAGCCGCGACGGCACTGTCTGGCGGCGCGTCAGGGTGCCGCCGCCTCTGGCCACCGGCGGCACCGGTGGTTTCCGTGGGCCACCGGAGTTTCTCCGGTGGTCCGATTCCACTCCCGTCTACGTCATAGCTCCTCCCGGGTCCCGTTCTTCACTGCAGAATCAACGAATCACCCCCTGCGGCATGTTTTGTCGTTGCCTGCCAATCCGTGCATCAACGAAGAAATGCGGAGGGTTGTCGGGCCATGTTTGTTTGGCCCGCACCCTCCGCGTTAGGTGATAACAATCGGGAAGAAAATAATCCACACATGGAAAACAAAATAATATACAATTTTAATAAATTAAAATTGCACTTGATTCAGGTTCATTGTTTTTAGGAGGAAACAACCATGGAAATAAATTCATTTTACAAACAAAACCCCTACCTCGTCAAGTCGTCGCACGCGCGTTCTTCGCGGAATTGATTGCCACGGAAGGAGGGGATGGTCGCGTCTCGGAAGGGCGTCACGTCGTCGAACTCCGAGGTTCATGAACATGCAGATTTAATTATATTAATTAAATCCATGATGTTGTTATAAACCACAAAGAAGATTTAAAAGAAGAAACCTGAAATCTCCTACCTCAAGTAGTTGGTGATCGGAGATCGTTGCGGGGAAGAACGTCTCAGAAGAAGCGTCGTCAATCTCCGAGGGTGACGGCGTTGTTCGTGTTCTTCGCGTTCTTCACGAAGGAGGATGAAGGCACCAAAATTTTTCAAAAACCTCTCAACGAGAAATCCTCAAGAAGTCGTCCGTTGGTCTTATTTTATTATTACACCAACGGATTGTAAACAGGTTAAGAAACGATTAAATTAATTCATAGAATTAATTTAACGAAGTTAACCACCCAATTAATTGGTGCGTTAAGAATTTAAGAAAACACATCAGTTGACTTTCATAATTATGGGTTTTCGCGGGTGCGTTACTTAGCGGAAAAGAAACGGTGGGGCTCGTGCGGGCCCCACCTCACAAATATCCTACCAGGAGGGTAGGACATTTCGGGTTCTACCCTATCCGCTTCAACTCAGCTTAAGCAGCTTAAAGTTTCTTTCAAGTGGCTTTAAGTGAAATAAAATAAAGTTGTCGTACCAATTATTTTGTTTCTTAACTTTAAGCCCAAAAAAATTAAAATCCACACCCAAGAAAACGCAACTCCGGAAGAGGCGTTTCTAAGAAAATACCGGCACTGCAATTCCATCGGTGCCCTCCGAATTCTATTCCGAGCACCGGTTTAAAAGTTTGAAAAACCCGCTCGTCCGTTCACTGAACGTACCCGAGCCAAACTTCAGAAAATGATTCCGAGCACACTGGGCCTCGGAATCAGGTGCCGTCGGAAACTGAGTTCTTGTAAAATTCCAAAAAATATTAAGAAAAAAATTTCCTTGAAATTTACGAGTCTTTACATCACTCCCACCTCAGGGCTTTACGCCCTCGTAAAAATACATCATAAACTAGGGAAACAAATGTGGGTACTGAGCACGCATCTGAGACTCCCGCTCCCAAGTTCTCTCCTGGAGGTTCCCGTGCTGCCATCTAATGCGCACTATAGGAATATACCGTCCACGTAGGACCCGCTCCTGTCGATCCTCGATCTCCACCGAGACCTCTGCAAAGGTCGCCCCATCATCAAAATCTAGCTCCCCATGGTCAATGATGTGCATCGGGTGATGCAGTTATCTCCTCAGCTGAGATACGTGGAAGACGCCGTGCACCCGGTGCAACTGAGGTGGTAGAGCCAGGTGATAAGCCACCTCGCCAATCCTGCTGAGGACCTGGAATGGTCCGATGAAGCATGGAGACTACTTGCCACCTTGGCCAAATCTCCGAAATCCACGTCGAGGTGAGAAACACAAGAAGACGTGGTCGCCATCCTCGAACTCTTGTGGCCTCCGCCTCCTGTCAGCATAAGACTTCTACCGGTTCTGAGCTGTCCTCATCCGCTCCTGGATGACCTAGACCTTCTCTGTCATGGCCTGGACCATCTCTGGTCCCACAAGTGCTGACTCCCTAGGGTCTGTCCAGAACAAAGGAGATCTGCAAGGTCTGTCATACAACGCCTCCTATGCTGACATCCCGATGGTGGAGTGGTAGCTGTTGTTGTACGCGAACTCCACCAAGGGTAGTTGGTCCTCCCAGTTGCGACCAGAGTCGAGAAAACATGCGCGGAGCATGTCCTCGAGAGTCTGAATGGTCCTCTCCGTCTGACCATCCGTCTGAGGGTGAAAAGTGGTGCTCAGACGTAGCTGCGTCCCGAACGCCTACTGCAACCCCTTCCAAAGCCAGAAAGTAAAGTGAGCATCTCGATCGGAGACGATAGATGATGGCACACTGTGAAGCCGTACAATCTCCTGAACGTAGAGACGCCCCAATCTCCCCACTGAGCCCTGCTCTCTGATGGGTAAGAAGTGTTCCGACTTGGTGAGTCGGTCAACACTCACCCATATGGAGTCATGACCTCTGGAAATGCATGGAAGTCTAGTCACGAAGTCCATCGATATCCCGTCCCACTTCAACTCCGGGACCTCCAAGGGCTGTACCAAGCCTGCTGGTACCTGATGCTCTGCCTTCACCTACTGGAAGGTGAGGCATCGTGAAAAGAACTCTGCCACAACCTTCTTCATGGCTAGCCACCACTGCTGTCGTCTGAGGTCTTGGTACATCTTCGCCACTCCAGGATGTACCACCAAAGGATAAGTGTGAAACTCTCTTGGCACCTCCTCTCATAAAGTGACTGGTACCAAGGTATGCCCTCTGAAAAGGATGTCATGCTCTGCTCCAAAGGAGAATCCATCAGGTGCCTGTCCTGAGGATATCTGTGCACGCCGCATCTCACAGTCGGCGTCCCCATGCTGTGCCTCTCTGACCCACTGCAGTAGTGGAGGAGTGACTGTGAGAGACTGAAGGAAGGCTGCTCCATCTCTATCCACAAAGTATATCTGCAAAGCGGCTAGCTGCTTTGTCGCCTCCTCAAGTAGCTGAATTCCCGTCCTCCTGCTGAGAGAATCAGCTACCACGTTCCCCTTCACAGGAGTATATACTATCTCAAAGTTATAGTCCTAGAGGAACTTGAGCCATCGACGCTGTCTCAGGTTCAGGTCCTTCTTCGAGAAGATGTACCTGAGACTCTGGTGGTCAGAAAAGGTTGTAAAGCGCCCGCCCATCAGATAGTGTCGCCATGTCTTCAGAGCGAAGACCACTGCTGCTAACTCCAGGTCATGGGTAGCGTAGTTCTTCTCATGCGGCCTCAACTGATGTGATCCGTAGGCGATCACTTCCTGCTCCTGCTTCAGGACACATCCATGTACGGTCCCCGATGCATCGCAGTAGACTACGTACCCTACTCCCTCCTCAGGAAACCTCATGATAGGTGCGTTGGTCAATCTCTGTCTCAGCTCCTGGAAGCTCTGTTGACATCTGTCTGACCACACAAAGGGTTTCCCATTCTTCGTCAAAGATGAGAGAGGCGCCACAACTCTGGAGAAGTCCGGAACAAATCTCCGATAGTATCCAGCTAGTCCCAAGAAACTCTTCACCTCCGTCACGCTCCTGGGTGGCTCCCAAGCTAGCACTGCCTCGATCTTCGCAGGATCCACTGCAACTCCCACCTCAGAGATGACGTGTCCCAAGAAGTGGACCTCACGTATCAAGAACTAACACTTCGAGAGCTTTCCATAAAGCTGGTGCTCTCAGAGTGTGTCTAATACAACCCGTAAGTGGTAGGCGTGCTCCTCCTCAGTCGTCGAGTAAATCAAAATTTCATCGATGAAGACCATGAAAAATTGATCAAGGTATGGCTGAAAGATCCTGTTCATGAGGCCCATGGACACTGTTGGAGCATTGGTTACGCCGAATGGCATAACCAAGAACTCATAGTGGCCATACCGACATCTGAAGGCCGTCTTCTGCACATCCTCATCCCGAACTCTGAGGTGATGATAGCCTGACCTGAGGTCTATCTTCGAGAACAACCGTGCTACCTTGAGCTGATCGAAGAGGTCATCAATCCTCGGTAGTGGATACTTGTTCCTCACTATCACCTGGTTCAGGCGACGATAGTCGACACAAAGTTGCAAGCTCCCGTACACCTTCTTGGAAAACAATATCGGGGAAGCCCAGGGTGAAACACTAGGCCGGATGAATCCCTTTCCCTGCAAGTCCTCCAACTGTACCCGTAGCTCTTGAAGCTCAGCGGGGGCCATCCTATATGCTGGAGTCGATATCGGGGCTGTCTCGAGGTACAGGTCGATATGAAAGTCTACCTCCCTACGAGGAGGTATCCCTGGAATGTCATCGGGAAAGACGTCCGCGTACTGATCCACCACTGCAGGAAAACTAGGACTCTGCACGTCAATTGATCCTAGGATGAGGCTAGCCAACTGATGAGTGATGGGCTGTCCTCTCCTCTGCGGAAGTCCATCCTGTGCTGCGAAGGCTCCCTTCTCTCCGGTGAAGGTGAACCTGCTCCCGTCGGTGCGTACACATCACACCTTGTGCCTAATACAGTCGATCTAAGCATGAACTGTAGATAACTAATCCATGCCCAAGATGACGTCATAAGGCCTCGACGCCACTACAAGAAGATCCCAGCCGAAGCTCTCACCTCCTAGAGTAAGCTCACACTGCCAGCACCAGTGCGTAATCATCGAGTCTGCTCCCGTAGGAGTCTCTAGCCGTAAGGATCGAGCCAACGGCTCTGTCGGAATCTCCGAGCTCCGAACAAGGGCAGTGGCTATGAAAGAGTGACTCTCTCCTGTGTCTATAAGAACTGCAGCGAGGGTGGAATAGAAACAGATCGTACCTCGAATCATCTCGGGCATGCCATGGTTGTAGGCCTCTGCTTCCTGGAGCTGTGACTGTCTCTTCCCGCAAGCTCCCTGTGGTCGAGGTTGACCTCCTGGTGGTGGTGGTGACAGAGCCTCAAAGCGTCGCCCACCACCTGCTGCTCGGCCAGCTCCCCTGCCTCGTCTGCCTGCTCCCTGCGTACTGCCACGGTCGACCCTCTGCCTCTGCCTGGGTGGCCCCTCCACCATCTGTTGCTCCTCGGCACTGTGGGTCGGGCAGTCACGAGCCTTGTGGCCCTGCCCGTCGCATGCGTAGCACTGCCTGCCTCTCGAAAGACTGGATCCGCGCTGTGTGCGCCGCACTGCTGAGACAGTGTCCTGAGGTCGTCTTCCGGAAGGTCTGGTCTGCCTAGACCCATGAGTCATCCATCGGCTACTTGCTGCCGAAGACTCCGCTACCTGATGCCCTGCGGTAGGTCTCCCTGTGGACTCAGCAAGAAAGATCTCGATCAAAAGGGCTCGCTCTAGTACTCCTGCCTGAGTCGGAATGCTGAGGGAGATCAGTGATGCCCTGATATCGTGTTTCAATCCCGGATCAAAGGTATGAGCCCAGAAGAATGGGTCCCGTACCATATCTGTCGAGTAGCGCGAGAGATCTGTAAATCTCTCCGCGTACTGGGCGACCGTCAAGCTGCCCTGCCGCAGCTGAAGAAGCTCCTGGATGTGCACCGCACGGAGGGTGGCCGGGACGAACTCTGAGAGGAAGAGGCTCTCAAATTCCGTCCAGATAAGAGATGCCTCATCATGCACCTGGAGCATCAAGATCCACCATCGTCCCACTACTGCATGCAATAGGCTCGCTGCGAGGATCACCATGAGGTATGCTGGTGTCCTCACTAGCCTGAAAACTCGTAAAACTGCCTCCAGCCAGTCCTCGGCTGCTTGGGGGTCCATCTCCCCGCGGAACCTGGGCGGTCGCTGGCGCTGGAACTCATGAAGTGCCCTAAGGCGACGTGCATCGTCAGCTGCTGGGGCTGGAAGCATCGGTGGATCGGCGGGTAGAGGTACCGCCGGTGCCTCTGCTGTCAAAGGGCCCTGTACCGAGGCCTCGTCGCTCGGCAGGATGTCATCACGTACCACTCTCGGAACCCTAGCTTGCTGCCGTCGTGGGGCCATCCTGAAAAGAAACAGGTGCGCCACGGTCAGAACAGTATACCTGGTGAGCTGATATAAAGTAATCACAAAGAAAACTTGAAACACACATGCAATCAATGTTTTCGTGCATTAAGTCGGAAATCAGAAGTCAGGGTCCTAGTGTATGGATACGTCGGCCACCGCACCAACACTGGGCTCCCTGGACTGATAACCACACTCAATACGCTTAACACTATTGCTTCACATAGAAGAAAGATCAGAGTCTGCGGTAGAACCAACCACCTATGATACCAATTTGTCACGACCCGTCCGCGGGGCTCGTGCCGTGACTACCCCAAGCCTGCCTTCCATAGGCCAGGGGCTGGCGACTAGCACCAAGACATAAATCCCGGTAAAGGGAAGGAATTGCCTTTGTAAAGTAAACAAGCACCACAGAGTAAGAAAGTGGAAAAAGTAAACACTAAGTAAAAACTGGTACAATAGTAAGTGCGGAAAAGTAAAGGGGGCCGGAAATACAAGCCCAACTGTAAAGTACAACTGAAAGGGGAAAAACAGCAACTGAAAGGAAAAGCCGCAGTGTCGAGCCGTCCTCTGGAAGTCCCACCTGAAGGGTGAGTACAGATAGCCTCCACTGCTCCTTGGGTCCAGCCGACCGCTTAGAGTACGTCCTGCCCAGTGGTCCACCTCCAGGTACCGTCCTGCTCCGCAAGCCTCCACCACGATCAGCGCTGTCCGTCGTCTGCAACCAACACAACGTAGTACTGGCATAGCCCGTGCAGGGGTGAGTATAAGCTACTCAGTAGGGACCCCGAGACCCTCGAAGGTCTCCCAAAATCCACAAAGGATAATCCACAAAGGAAAGATACAATCACGAAGTAACATCCGACACTGCTTAGGTATATGCCCATAAATATACCTAAGTCATCAATTCTCGCTCGGCTCTAACATCCTAGCCCAAGCACAACCCAGTCCACACAGAAAAGAAAAACGTAAATCCACATAGGATAGCACAACACAATCCACAAATGATAGCCAAACGTAATCCACATAGAATAGCACAACACAATCCACAAAGGAGAGTAAATAGGATTCAGCTCACACAGGTATACTTCTTCGAATGACGATAGAGATGATCACTGATGCATCTAAGTCGTCAGACCCACAAAGGATCGATAGGTACTAACCCTCGCAATGACCCACAAAGGATCTGACCCACAAAGGATCGATAGGTAACTAACCCCCGCAAAGACCCACACAGGATCGGGCCCACACAGGACCTGTAGGCACTGGCCCACACAGGACCACTGAGCGCTGACCCACACAGGATCGGACCCACACAAGATCGGTAGCACTGACCCACAAAGGATAGCTGAGTGCTGTAGTCTTCGCCGTCGAATCCACTGAGGGTCTCTGTACAGTCGTCGCCGTCACAGTAGCAGTCGCAGCCAGCTCTAGGGTTCCCGCACACAACATGCTCGTTCGGGAGGGTCCGCTCCACGAGCCGAGATGCTGATACATCAACTGACACATAGTTCAGAGTTGATGTATCCAAAAGTTCCGTATCGTCAACAGGAACTCAACGTCGCAGACGGCGCGTCAATCAGACGCCCGGTCTGAGAGTTATTGGCTTTTTCGTCCCAGGGGCCCGGTTGGTTTTTAAGGAAAAACCAACCCGACCATACTCCACCTGCGTCCAAACCTCGGGCAGAGTAAGCCAAAAGATCCGTCTCACTTAGAGGAATTCAACAAAGTCAACGGCATGTCAATCGGACGTCCGAAGCTCAAGATATGAGCGTCTCCGCTCCGAGGGCCCGGTTTGTTTCGTGTACGAACCGAACCGGCTGAACCCAACGTAATCCGAAACCTTGAGTGTGATATACCAAAACGACCGTCTCGATCCAAGGATCGCATCGCCACTGAGGGCGCGTCGTTCGGAGGCCCGTGGCTCAAGATACGGGCGAAAGACCGAAAACGGTCCGAAGACGGGGGGTCGGGCCCGGACCGACCCGGCCCGACCCCCCGGGTCAGCCCAAACCGGGTCGACCCGACCCGGGTCCGGGTCCGACCCGGTTGGGCGCAACCCGACCCGGTCAGGGCGCGACCCGGCCGGCGGGTCGGCTCGGCCCGGCTCAGCTCGGCCGAGCGGCCTAGCGAGCGGAGTCCGGGGGCGGGGGCGCGCTGCCCCCGCGTGTGAATACCCCCCCCCCCCACGGGGGCCGCCCTTGGTCAGCGGACGCGGCATTGCCGTGTCCCATGTGCGCAAGACCCACGTGGCCGCTGGTCCGCTGGTGCGGCCGCCTCCGGCCGCCGGCGCCGGCATCCCGCGCCGTCGGTGGTTTCCGCGGGCCACCAGAGTTGCTCCGGTGGTCCGATTCCACTCCCATCTGCGTCGTAGCTCCTCCCGGGTCCCGTTCTTCACTGCGGAATCAACGAATCACCCCTTCGGCATGTTTTGTCGTCTCCCGCCAATCTGCGCATCAACGAAGAACTGCGGAGGGTTGTTGGGACGTGTTTGTTTGGCCCGCACCCTCCGCGTTAGGTGATAACAATCGGGAAGAAAATAATCCACACATGGAAAACAAAACAATATACAATTTTAATAAATTAAAATTTCACTTGATTCAGGTTCTTTGTTTTTAGGAGGAAACAGCCACGGATATAAATTCATTTCACAAACAAAACCCCTACCTCGTCAAGTGGTCGCACGCGCGTTCTTCGCGGAATTGATCGCCGCGGAAGGAGGGGACCGTCGCGTCGCAGAAGGGCGTCACGTCGTCGAACTACGAGGTTCAAGAACATGAAGATTTAATTATATTAATTAAATCCATGATGTTGTTATAAACCACAAAGAATATTTAAAAGAAGAAACCCGAAATCTCCTACCTCAAGCAGTTGGTGATCGGAGATCGTTGCGGGGAAGAACGTCTCAGAAGAAGCGTCATCAATCTCCGAGGGTGACAGCGTTCTTCGCGTTCTTCGCGTTCTTCGCGTTCTTCACAAAGGAGGATGAATGCACAAAATTTGTCAAAAACCTCTCAACGAGCAATCCTCAAGAAGTCGTGCGTTGGTCTTATTTTATTATTATGACAACGGATTGTAAACAGGTTAAAAAACGATTAAATTAATTCATAGAATTAATTTAACGAAGTTAACTGCCCAATTAATTGGTGCGTTAAGAATTTAAGAAAATGCGTCAGTTGACTTTCATAATGACGGGTTTTCGCGGGTGCGTTACTTAGCGGAAAAGAAACGGTGGGGCTCGTGCGGGCCCCACCTCACAAATATCCTACCAGGAGGGTAGGATATTTCGGGTTCTACCCTATCCGCTTCAACTCAGCTTAAAGTGGCTTTCAAGTGGCTTTAAGTGAAATAAAATAAAGTTGTCGTACCAATTATTTTATTTCTTAACTTTAAGCCCAAAAAAATTAAAAACCACACCCGAGAAAACGCAACTCCGGAAGAGGTGTTTCTAAGAAAATACTGGCGCTGCGATTCCATCAGTGCCCTCAGAATTCGATTCCGAGCACCAGTTTAAAAGTTAGAAAAACCCGCTCGTCCGTTCAATGAACGTACCCGAGCCAAACTTCGGAAAATGATTCCGGGCACACTGGGCCTCGGAATCAGGTGCCGTCAGAAACTGCGTTATTGTAAAATTCCAAAGAAAATTATGAAAAAAATTTACTTGATATTTACAGATCTTTACATGAAAACAGTCTGTGCGTACAAGGATCCTATGGACTTCTACAAGTGGATAAGTATTTGGGTATATATAATAATATTTCACTATCAAAACACATTTCAAAATAAATTACTTATTTTTATCAAATTTTATATAGTGTTTGAAACAATTTAATGGAAAATATTGTGTGAATTATATTTGAGAATTTATGAAAGATATCAGATACCTATTTTGTTAATTTTCATAGATAAAATGAATAAATGAATTTTTGAACAAGGATGATTCACTCATGTAATATGATCATGTACTCAACACATATGATGTACTCATGAAAAGTTTAATTTTAAAATCTTATTTAGTTAATTTTTTCAACATTTTATCTTCTATTTTTATGTTAATTTCCTTGTAATTTTTATCTAATAGTTAAATAGTTTTTTCTCAGACCTTTTGGAAATTTATATTTTTCTTTGAACTGTTTACAACAAGAATAAAAAGGGAGAACATGTTACTTTTAGATGGGGTATTTTAGGTGGCATGGGGTTTGCTCTTCCATCCAAATAAAATATGTTCTCTATATTCTGGATTATTGTAGATAGTTGATATCAAATCAGACATCACATATTCAATCAACTATACCTCAATCTGATAAAAATTATGTCTGTTATGACTTGAAATGTCTGTTTTTAGTTTATTATTTACATTTTAGTTCAAAACACACATCACACTCTAAAAATTAAGAAAATACATTCAAATTATTTTGATACTATAAGACAATTATTTATAAGTCATTTGAGATGTGTAGGAATCAGACACACCTCAATCGGGCACATGGTGTGACTAGTATGACTCCAAGTGTGTCTTTTTATTTAAAATTGACCTTAATTTTAGTAGAAAACATAAGATATAGACTCAAAACAAATAAAATGAATTTGTATTATTTTGGTAATTTAGGAAAATTATCCTTAAGTCATTTTTGATATGTAGGAATCATCCTCACCTAAATCTGATGCACAATATGACCGATATGACTCCATGTTTGTCTTTTTTACATAAAATTTACATTAATTTTAGTAAAAAAGACAAGTGATATACAAAAAATTGAGAAAACACATTTGGATTGTTTTGATAATTTCAGAAAATTATCTATAAGTCATTTGTGACATGTATGTGTCTTTTTCACCTAAATTCTACATGTGGGGTGCCCGATATGACTCTAAGTGTGTCTTTTTATTTAAAATCGACATTATTTAAAATTGATATTAATTGAATCCAAGTGTGTCTTCATATTATTTTAATATTTTTGAACAATGATCCATAAGTTATTTTTCATGTGTAGGAATCGATCAAACCTCAATCTGATACATGTTGTGCACGTTATAACTCAAAGTGTGTGTCATCATTTTAAAATTGGAATTTTAGTTCAAAAAGTTTTCCACTTAGTAAAAACCAAGAAAAATCTATTATATTATCTTGATAATTTATTATATGTATTAATAAGTCATTTTTAACATGTGGGATTTAGTCCCACATCAAACCAACACACTATGTGACTGGTACGAATCTATGTGTGTGTTTCCATTTCAAAATGAAATTTTGGTAAAAAAGACCAATGACATACTCAAAATTGAGAAAACATATTTAGATTATTTTTATAATTTTTGAAAATTATCTATAATTCATTTTGGTTGTGTAGAAATCATCCACACCTTAATCTGATTCATGTTGTCACCAATATGACTCTAAGTGTGTCTTTTTATTTATAATTTACATTAATTTTAGTAAAAAAGAAAACTAACATACTCAAGATTGAGAAAAAGATTATGGATTTATTTTGATACTTCAAAAAAATGACGAATAATTCATTTGTGATGTGTAGGAATCATAAACTCCTCAATCTGTTATACTGTGTTCTTGGTAAGACGCAATGTGTATGTAATCAATTTAGAATTTAGATTTTAGTTCAAAACATGCGTCACTCACTAAAAACCAAGAAAACATGCTCCAATTATCAAAATATTTTTTAAAATTATTCAGAAGTCATTTTTATGTATAGGAATCAATCTCATGTCAAACCAATATAGGATATGACTAGTATGTCTCAAAGTGCGTGTTTTCATTTTAAAATGAAATTTTAGTAAAACAAGCAAGTGAAATACTCAAAATCAAGAAAATGCATTTAGATCATTTTTCTACTTTAGGATAATGATACAAAAGTTATTTGTGACATGTAAGAATCAATAAAACACTAATATCATGCATGGTGTGGCTGGTATAACTCTATGTGTGTCTTTTTATTTAAAATATACATTAATTTAAGTAAAAACGAAAAGTGACATAATCAATAATGGGAAAATGATTTTTATTGTTTTTATACTTTTATAAAACGATCCATATGTAATTTTTAACATTTATAAATCAGACACACCTTAATCTGATATACCATGTTCCCGGTATGACTCAAAGTGTCCGTTATTAGCTTAAAATTGATATTTTAGTTCAAAACATATGTCACTCATTGAAAACTAAGTACACTCTCTGATATTGTCTCTATAATTTAATAAAATTATTGATAAGTCATTTTCTATTTATAGAAATCAATCTCACATAAAAATGAAACATGATGCGACCAGTGTGACATAGAGTGCATGTTTTTATTTTAAAATGACATTTTAGTAAAAAAACATAAGTTACATACACAAAATCAAGAAAACACATGTGGATTATTTTGATACTTTGGGAAAATTATTCATAAGACATTTGTGATGCGTATAAATCCACCAAACCTTAATCTGATTCAGAATGTGACCACTATGGCTCTAAGTGTGTCTATTTATTTAAAATTGATATTTTAGTTAAAAACACTAGTGGAATCCTCAAAATAAGAAAACTTACATGGATTGTTTTAATACATTGGGATAATGATCCATGAGTTAGTTTTGATGTGTAGGAATCAGTCAAACCTCAATCCAATACATGGTGTACATGGTTTGACTCTAAGTGTCTGTTATTAATCTAAAATTGATATTTTAGTTCAAAATTTGTGTCACTAATAGTAATGTAATAAAATTTGCTCATATTGTCTTTATAATTTAGGAAAATGATTCACAAGTAATTTGTGATGTGTACAAATAAGGCTCACATCAAACTAATACATGATGTGACTAATATGACTCAAAGTGTGTGTTTTTAGTTTAAAATGAGATTTTAGTAAAAAATACAAGTGACATACTCAAAACCAAGGAAAATGATTCGATTTTTTTGATACTCTAGGAAAGTGATATATAAGTCATTTTTGACAAGCGTGAATCATCCCCACGTCAATCCAACACACAGTGTGGTAAATATGACCCAAAGTGTGTACTTTTATATTTAAAATTTACAATTAATTAATATATTGTTTCATATTTATGTTTAATTTATTTATTTATAGTATTAAAAATATAATAATTGTTTTCTTATTTTGTTGGATTATTTTTTCTTGAGGCGGGGTGGTTTGTTTTACAACTGATACCATGATCATGCTTTTTTCATAGGGGGTCGTGGGTGCCAAAGGCAATGAAACATTTATATTTTAAAATGTTTGTGGATAGTAATAAAAAATATAATTATAGATTTTTTTTAATTTTGTATAATATAATGTGTTGTTTTTATTTTTATGAAAATTATTTTTTAATTAGATTATAAATTTTCATATAGGGGTGTTTTCATAATGTTTTATTTTCTCTAGTGTGCTGTAATTTAAACAACACACTGCAGTAGTATGGTATTTATTAGAGCTATTTCAATTGCTGATAAATGTCCTCCTTTATTAGTTCCAATGAAAGTATTGATAAAGGGTTCCCTTTATCAGTTCCAGAAATAATGTTGATAAAGGGGGTATTTTATCAGGACTAAAACAGTGCTGATAAAAAACCACTTTTTTATCTCTTTTTTGTAGAATTGATAATAGGGAACCCCTTTTAATGATTCATAGGAAAAATACACTTTTTAGCATTGTTAAAGCTCATTTATCACACTATTGAAGGGCCTATTTTTGGTAGTGATAAATAATCATCTACCATTGGAGAAAAAAATGATATACCATTATTATATATATTAATATATACCATTAATTATATTTTAAAATCTATCATTAGCTATATTTTATGTTCTACAATTATTTATATTTAATGATCTACCATTAGTTATATTTTAGGATCTACCATTTGTTATATTTTATGATCTACCATTAGAGAATGTTTTATGATCTTCCACTGGAGGAATATTTATGATCTACTATTGGAGGGTCACTTATGATCTACTACTGAGATAATAACTAATCTACCATTAGTTAGAAAAACAAACAGTATTGGATTTATTAAAAGATCCACTGTTAGTTAAAAAACACAGACCATTGGATTTATTATAATATCCACTATTAGTTAATAAAACATCCATAGTTGGAAGTGGAAACTCATAAGAAATCTACCACTAGTTTATAAATGATCTACTATTGGAAAAGAAAAGTGATCTACTACTATAAAAGATAGGTGATCTGAAAATGTGAAGAGATGAAGTTAAGAGGAGATGCTTGAGATGAAATATGTTCTGCCATGAATGGAGAGAATATAAGATTTTTAAAGAGGATAGAGAAGAGATAATAGCTATAGGAGAATAATCTTAAGAGTTCTGCGATGGAGGAATGCTACTAGAGGAAGAAAATGATGAATTGTAATTCATCATTTCATGAAGAAGCATGACACAAACTAGACACTCAAACTTTATAGAATTTTTATGAAATATAAACAACTGAAATAATTTTTTTAGTAATAATTAAATGAATATAATCTCAATATAATTATAAATAATTAACAATCTATTCAATTTTAAGAGTATTTCAAAATATATGATAGAAATATATTGAAAATAATATTTGAACACTACAGAACAAATTGCAGTACTTCAGCCATTTTTTGGGCACATAAATGACATTTTTTAGATTTTTATATAGTTTAATAAAATGTAGAGAAACTTATTATCATTATAAATAAATAATCCTTGAACTATTCCTATGTGAAATTAATGATATATCAATGAAATAAAAATATTTCCAATTATGGAAAATCCAAAATTCCAGAACTATTGGAAGATCTTTAGACATTTGAATCACCATTTAAACCATAAATTTAGACTTAAATTTATTCTATTAAAATATATATAATTGTGTTGGATTTTAAATGGAATAGGTTACATATGATTAAAATTAATATATCTCGTTTTATAATTGAATAAATATAGAAAATTGTAAAGCAGTTTGAACTGAAAACAAATTCTTGAAACCAAACGAATGTATTGTGTTTGGATCAAAATGAGAACATGATAGTGATATAATTAGAATTTTTTATAGTTTAATAAAATTTATATAATTTTTTTTTATTTTAGAAGAAATTATAATTTTAAAAATCTGAGCACTAAAACTCAAGTTATGATAAAAACATAGAGAATTTGTAATTATTTTTTCATATAAAATAATAAAAGGGTTTTGGATAATTTAAAAACATAAAGTAACATTTCATGATATATATATATATATTTATGCATGAACATGCAAAAAAATCTCCCCCTTTTTGTTTTATTACAAAACATGTTTATTTAAAAATAATTTTTACCCCCTTTTTGAAAATCAAAAAAATATAAAAAAACACCCCCAAAACAAATGCAGATATAAAATAATTAATCATCTAACATCCCAAGCTACATAAATAGGTATTTTTTAAAATAAATGAAAAAATAAAATATTTTTTTCTTAATCCATAGGCTTTGAGCATAACTGCCTGTAGTAGAGATATAATGATATTCTATCATAGATAGAGAAATAGATAGTTGATTCTTTGAATACCCATAATTAATAATTTTCCACAAAAATGACACACACCTAATGTTATTTTTCGGTCAATTTTTAAGCCTCCAAAATCAAAGTTAGAATTAGATATTAAATTAATATAGTTATATTTCAGATAAAACATACTTGAGGTAATAATTCAATTAACATATCTAATTATTATTTTTACAGATTTAATATGACTCTCTTTAGGATCAACCTGAAATCTTGCACATAAACAAACACTAAACATAATATCATTTATATATGTAGTTAAATAAATAAAGCTACATATCATGCCTCTATAAAAATTAACATTAATTGATTTATCATATTCATCAATATCTAATTTATAGTTAGTACCCGTAGGAGATTCTTATATTTAGATAAATCGAGAAGAAACCTTTCAACCAAATCCCTAGCATACTTATATACTGATTTCTGTTTGATATTTCTTTTGAAAAATTTTAAGTCCAAAACGAACATCAATTCTCCCATTAAACTCATGTCAAACTCATAAGTCATCAAAGCGGAAAAATCATTACAAATCAATTCCACAAAAGAATTAAAAACTGTATCATCAATACAGATTTGTATAATTAAAATATCATTTGAAATTATTTTAATAAAACGTATAGGATAAACATTGAATATCTTGATACAATTATTATAAAAAATAAATAATCCCTTTAATACAAATCATTATATGATTGTTTGAGAGAATACAATGATTTAGATAATTTAAAAACTTGATATTTTTCATTTTCATAACTAGAGGTTTGAGAAAGATAAAATTACTCAGTTATAAAACTAGTTAAGAAAGGAATTTTTACATCCATTTCATATAATTTGAAACCTTCAAAACAAAAAAATATTACAAGATTCTAATAGCATTTAACCTGGAAATAGGTTCAAAATAATCTTCAAAGTCTTTACCTTCTTCTTGGGAGTATCTTTGAGAATCAATTATAGATTTGTTTTTGAAAATATGTTCAGATTCATTCATCTTGTTCCTAAATATACATTTAGTTCCAATTTCCTACTTATCCTCATGAAATTCTGCTAAAGGAAAAAAATTATTTCTTAAAAAATGATTCAGTTCCTATTGCATTGCAATAATATAGTTTAAATCATTTAAAGAATCGTTAACATTATTAGGAATAAAAATAGAAATAATGTAGAATTGGCACAAAATTTTAAA
Organism: Viscum album; assembly: GCA_963277665.1. Lineage (NCBI taxonomy): Eukaryota > Viridiplantae > Streptophyta > Magnoliopsida > Santalales > Viscaceae > Viscum > Viscum album. The sequence goes on from OY728121.1 coordinate 1,461,786,729, forward strand.
ACAAAATTTCTAGTTTTAGAACTATAATCACCACTACTAATAATTTTTTTTAACATGATTATATTTATGAATATTCTATGATCTTGGATGAGGTTTAGAAAGAGTTTTCTCCACCTCAATTTATTCAACCTTATCCTATGGGGTTTGATCACAAAAATTAAAATCATTAAACACATCATCAAAAAAATTTGAATTATAATTTAATTTAAAATTATTTTCATCAAAACATAACAATAAAAAATTATTCAATAACCATAGATATTTAATTATAAACTCTATAATATTTACTATTATTATAATAAAAAAGAAGAATACCTTCATCAGTTTTAGCCTCAGATTTATCTAAATCATCCTTTAAATTCAAAATAAAAACTCTACAACCAAAAAATATAAAATAACTAACAATATGTTTTTAATTTTTAAATTATTAATAAGAATTTTTCTTTAAGAAAGTTCAAATAATAATTCAATTTGAAATATAATATGTATAAAAAATGGTTTCAGCCCAAAAATATCTAGGAAAATTATATTAACTTTACATAGTTCGATCTATTTAAATAAGATTTATATTTTTTTGTTTTACAACACCATTTTTTTGTTGTTCTAGGAGGAGATAAATTGTGTAAATAACCATTATTTTCACAAAATGTTTCTATTTCTAAATTATGAAATTGATCTGCTTTATCACCATTATTAAAAACAATCACACAACCTTTTTTAATTTTGAACTAATTTTAAAAAATAAATAAATTTAGATAAAGTATCATTTTAATGAGAAAAAAGTATACCCATGTAAATCTACTATAGTTATAGATAATAAATAAATTACATTTCTTTCCTATAAGGATATAAATTTTAGTTGGACCAAAAAACTGAATATGTAATAATCGTAAAGGTCAATTATTACTTTTTTGATTGATAGGTCTAAAATAATTTTTATGTTGTTTACCTTCCATGAATGCATAAAAAACATGGAAATTTTATTCTTCAAGGATAGTTACTATAAAACATTATCCTGTTTAGAGAGATTATGTGACATTATTAAATTAACATGACCTAAATATTGATGCCAAAGGATTTTATAACTCTGCACAGTATTTAAACATTGAACATGTTGAACTATTAGTTCAGAAAAATCAATACTATAAATAATTTTTTTATCTATTAGTATAAAATAATAAAGAATCATTTTTAAAAACTAAAAATTTATCATTTTCAAATTTATCTTTCATTTAATCATCACATAATTGAGATATACTGATTAAATTATTTTATAAACCTTCCACATATAATATTTTAGAAATAAACGTAGAATTTAAAATACCAACTTTATCAAAACCTTTTACTTTGCCTGTGTAATTGTCTCCAAATGTAATAGTGGCTCCATCACATGTATTGAAAGTGGTAAAAATTTATTGTTCTTTGTTCATATTACTATACCATCCACTATCCATGTACCATATGTCATTCATGAGAAATCTAAAGAATTTTTCCTTTGAAAATAAATTTCTTGAAAAACATGGTACCCATACTACTTTGGGTCTAATAGGATCAGTAATAAAATTTTATGTACCCATATATAATTTAAAATAGTATTGTACAATACTCTAGATAAAAAGGATTTATAACTATGAGTTTTTAGAAATCCAAAAAATTGATTGAATCTAAGAGAAAAACCATTTACATAGTGAACTTTTATACCACATTTAAAAAAAGTAACCGGGAAAGTATAAAAATTTTTAGTTTTAATTAAATGAGTTTTAAAAATTTGTAGTAATATTATATCATATCCAAAAACATATTTATTTTTATTTAGATTATTCAAATATATAATCTATGATTGAATAAAATAAGTAAACTTTATTTAATATTCTCAACTTCCTTTGGAAAAGTTTCATTAAAATCATGAGGAGATTTCAAATTTTCATAAATTATATAAGGAGAGGTAGAATAACTATTGCTTAATTTTTCTGTATATTGTAAAATTATTTTATTTTTGGAAACATGTTTCTCATTATTTTCCATAAGCTTGTTATATAAATCAGTATATTTGATAAAATATTTTCTTAATATTTAAATTTAATTATTTAATTCATGAAAATTAGAGTTTTCAAAATCATAGTCTGAATTAGAATATCTAGAATGAAAACCTAAGTCACTAACCTTATCTAGTAATTAAATAAAGAACAAGTTTAATGATTCTTACTCATTTTCTGGTTGTTCACCAATATTTGATACTTTTGTTAAACTTTAACTGGAGGTCAATTTATTTTTATCCATAATTTTGTATTTGTATTTATTATATATTGAAAGACATCCAGAATTAATCTGACCTTTCTCATTTCACTGATAACAAGTTATGTCTGAATAATTATTATTTATTCCATATTACTTATCACCCCTATGTTTTTTTATCATTTCTTCTAAACAGGATCCAAAATCCTTTCTTTTTCATTATTTTTTAAACACCAGTCATAGTATACACCATATTTTCTTTTTCACTGTCCATTAGATTATAATCATAAGATTCAGTAGAAAAAAATTCACAGATTATATGATACACCTTTTCTTTTTGTTTTCTCCTCTCAACTATATTTTTCAATTCCAGTTCATACTGAAGTAGTGATCTAATCAATTCATTGGGTGTGTACTCTTTAAAGTTATTACTTTTTTCAATGATGACCTTATTCTCAAGCCATTTCTTTGGTAATTCTCATAAGACTCACTCAATATGTACTGGTTTTTCCATAGCTTCTCCAAGTGAATTTATTCCATAAACAATGCCTATGAATTAGTGGAACATTTGGTTTACCTTTTCATCTTCACCCATATTAAAGTATTGGTACATTTATTGAAGCATTCTAATATTGGTATGAATAAATTTGTTAGATCCAATGTGAGCGCCTTTTATAATCATCCAAATCTCATGAGTTTTCTTACAAGAGGACACATAGATAAAATCAATTCTATTAATAGAACAATATAAAACATTGAAAACTTTCTAATTTAGAACATATATAGTTTCATCATTTCCAGTAAGTGTATCTAGGTCAAATAATGGTAGAATATACTATTTTGACATGATAGAGAAGTGTTATATACTTAATTTCCTATGGTATGCATCAGTTCGAGATCTCTAATAGGCATAATTATTGATACCAAAGTGTGGTGGATTTTGAGAAATCCAAGAATCATTTGGGTTCAATATTTCTATATTAAGGGTATTTTACTTAGGATTTGATGTATAGGAATATGTTAACACAATTAAATATAAAAAATAAGATATATATAAGTATTTCCTAATTATAAAAGGAACTACCTTTGATACCAATTGTTTGGTTGGAAAGGGTAATAGAAGATGGTCTGGGGGGGTGGATATACCTGATTAAAAACATTAATAAAAAATTGATTAATTAAATTAATTATTAATGTCAATTATTAGATTTATCGTTTAGTGTAAATACAGAAATCAACATTGGGAGTATTATAATGGTTTAATCCAAAGTGGACTTATTCCAGTGCTATACCTCTCTACTCGGTGAGAGATATGTGTGTACTAAATTTATTTTTGAGGGGGAATTATAATCTAATTACATGATTATTTTTGAGTGGAGGGATAACCATGAAACACTAAATTTTTTTTGGGGAGTCACAAACCTATTATAAAACACACTTTACATACTGGGGGTCACAATAGAAATGGTCCTGACTTTATAATTTGGAAGCCACAACTAGAAGTTAGAGAAGAAGAATAATTTTGTTGTGTTTAAAAGAATAAAAATAAAAACGAGAGAATGTGATATATTAGAAATAATTTTAAAATCTTAGAAACCAGATGAAGGAGAAGATGAAATATGAAATCACATGAACTAGTTCATGAGAATTTGATCAGCTTGTCTCCTTAAGGAAGTAGAAGTCAAAGAAGATATAATTCATCAATTGATAGATTGTCTAAATAATGAAATAGAGTATCTCATATGATGTTGGTTTGTAAACATTTGAGATATTTATAGATTTTTTCTCATGTAAAAATAGATAGTTGAAGATGTTATCTAGTGTGTGCCATTTCTTTCAATGCTTATCAACAAATATTTAAATAGAGATATTCAAAGGCTAACAAACACATTCCACGGATAATACAATTCAAAATTATTCATGTGATTGAAAGTCAATATCCATAAAAATTGTTAAAATATTCGTTCAAATTCAAAAAATAAATACCAATTCAAACCAGTTTGAATAACCCATCAAATCATTCAATTATTTTACATAATCATAGGAAAAATATAATTTCAAATGACTGTTCAAAGTAAGTAAAATAATTCCATGAATATTTCAATGAGATTGAATATCAATAAAAACATTTAAATAAAATATCTAAAAATATAAAGACATATTTTTCATACATTTAATATATAAAAACATTTTTCAAATATTTATAAATATTAATAAATATTTTATAAATAGTTAAAATAATGAATATAGGTGATAAAAAATACATTACACAATTGATGTTGCTTTCTTCAGTTAATGAAATATTATTTAAAACATATATTACGACTGATTAAAATATTTTAAAATTACTTCCCATGAAATCAATAATATATATATGAGTTTTTTTAAAAATAATACACTTCAAATAATTATAATATGACTGAATTAATTAAAAATATTAAATATAATGAAAAGCAGAGTACTAAAAAAATATCAATGAAACAAATTTCTAACTCGAGGAATCATAAATTACAACTGATGGTAGAATATTTTTCAATTAATAGAAGTATAAAATAATACCTAATAATAGGTAAAATAAATTATACTTAGAGGCAGCAAACAACTGCTACCATTGAGTCGCACCATCAAAGTGCTACTGGTGTAGATCTAATATCACATGTAGAGCATCTACCTACAATACATAAGGTAGTGATCTACCATTGAAACTAATATACTGTTGAAAATAATATATCATTAATATGTAATGGTGATCTACTGTTGGAATATATAAGTGATCTACTATTGAGAGATAAATAATCATCTACCATTTGAGAAGAAAAATGATCTACAGTTAGTTATATATTAATATCTACCACTAGTTATATTTTAAGATATACTGTTAGTTATATAATAAGATTTATCATTAGTTATATTTTATGATCAACCACTGGTTATATTTTATGATCTACCATTTGATATTATTTTATGATCTACCATTGGAGGAATATTTATGATCTACCACTGATGGGAAAATTAAGATCTACTGTTGGGATAATAACTAATCTACTGTTTGTTAAAAAACATGCACCATTGGATTTATTAGAAGATCCACCATTATTTTATAAAAAACCAACCATTGGAAGTATAAAACCATAAACTATATACCACAAGTTTATAAAAGATATACTACTACAAAAGACAACCGATATACCACTGTAAAATTTAAGTGATATACAACTATGCATAGATGAACCCAAGAGGAGATTTTGGAGATAAGAAAGGTGACTACATGAATGAAGAGAGAAGAGACTTTCTAAATAGGATGGTAAAGATCTACTTCCTGAAGGATAAAAAGTTTGAGAGTGCTACCATGGAGGAAATCTTCCAAAGGAAAATGATGATGATTAGTAATTTATCATTTCATGAAGAAGCATGACACAAACTAGACACTCAAACTTTGTAAATTTTTTAAACCATCTAAATTATTGAATTATAAGTTGGTAAAAAATATTTAAATGAATATAAATTCTATATCTTTCAAATCATTCATGAAACTATTCAATTAGACAATTATATTATAAGATATGATAAAAATACAGCGAAACCTTGATTTGAACACTACAGACAAAATTGTAGTAATTAGTCCATTTTATAAGGAAGCTAAATAAAAATTTTCAATTTTTATTTTGTTTAATGAAATGTATGAAAACTTATTTTATTTCTAACCAAATAAACACAAAGATATTTTGATGTCAATTGAATCAGATATTAATGAAAAAAAATTATATCGTGTTCTTGAAAATCTAGAATTCCAGAACTACTACCAGATATTCAGACATTTGGGTCACTACTTAAAAAATTAATTCAAACTTCCATTTATTTTAATGAAATGTGTATAAATGTGTTGGATTCCAACAGAATATGTTTTATATTTATATGATCAGTATATCTCATGTTATAATTGAATAATGGAAGAAAATTTTAAAACAACTTACACTAGAAAAAATACTTGAAACCCAAAGCATGTATCATGTTTAGATAAAAATGAAAAAAATACTAGATATATAATTATATTTAATTTAATTTTAATAAATGTTAGATAAATTTGTTATCTTTTATATGAAATTTTAATTTTAAGAATTTGATCAATACAACTCATGTTTTAATAAAAATACAGAGTGGTTTTAAAAACATTTTTTCACATAAAATAATAAAGGTGTTTTGTATAATTTTGAAACATAAACTAATATGTAATGAAAAAAAAATTCATGTATAAGAAAAAAAATAATATTCATTAACATGGAATTGGTAAAAGTTAAAGAAACACTAATAAGGAAAATTTTTTGACTAAAGAACTCCAAAAAATTTAATAACTATCCAAAGGAGTTGGGTTGATTATATTTTTATGGATCCAATATCATAGAAGATTCAACTTTTCAAATTATTACTAAATAAAGGGAGGGTAGCATGATAAAGATCAAAAGTTTAGTTTCTGAAAGTGCTGGATTTGGTGCTGTAGATTAATATTATGTGTACTATATGATAACCTGTATCCATTTATTTGAATGTTAATAAACTATTTATCACATCGTTATTGTTATTCTCCATAATATAATATTTGATAATGTCCTAAGAGTAATTATCACATAGAAAGGTCAAATGAGTTCCCCAATACGACGAGAACCCATAACTTCCATGACAATATTCTTAAATATAGGTTCTATAGCTTGATAAAATCATTTTAAGTGACACAAATGATTCATGCTATAAGGGGTGGAGACTCATACGACTTTGAGGAACCTACTCATGGTATACACCCTTGGTAATATCTAGTGTAGGATATTAAGAGAATGAGACCTTCAAGTTGGAAATCCATATTTATAGGTGTCATTGGATGTTCCTATCTTCATATGTGTGTATGTATTATTAGAATTTAAGACTATTATTGATGATTATTATGAGTCACACACTTTTATGTATTGATAAAAATCGTGACGACATATGTTCAAGGTGAGGTGTGATATATTGGGTGTGTCATGAGTAATATTTCATTAATGAATAATGCAAGAATGGAATTTTCCCATATTTACTTTAATGGAAGTTTAAATCCAAGTCCCTTTGACAGAAATGATATAGATCAAATAAATCCATGGACATGGTGTTCTATAGGAAAGTTTAATTTATGGAATGTCAAAGAAAGGTACATAAAAAAATAGGTTGATGGAAGCATCATGCAACCTGATTGATTAGAGATTTTATGATAAAATGTTAATATTACACAATAATAATTCGTATGAGTTATAATTTCATTACAATATTTGATTTTTTTCTCTACGAGTTACTTGACATGATTCTAGATGCAAACCTTCTAATTTATACTTATTCACCTAATTTCATTGAGAAAGAGGCATAGAGGGTCACACACTAAGTCACTAAAAAACAATGACCAAATTATAGGAGGTTATAACCCCCTGTAAAAACATTTGTTGTGGTTATAAGGAACCATTGGTAATGTTCCCCCCAAGTGTTGTTAGAGGAGGTTTTGAGGAATTACTGGTAAAGTAATATGAAATTTAGTGGTGGTTTATTTAGATGGGGTTTAAACCCCCTATAATATTGGTTTATATTTTTAGAATCTCCTAAATTAGAGGATTTTTAACTACCTATAATATATTGATGAAATTGTAGGTGGTTAGAATCACCTTTAATCGAGACTCATATTTATCCATTTAGGTACAGTTGTGAAAACCACCCTTAATCATCTCTTTTTTTTTGAAATTCTTCTATGCCCCTTATCCTCCCCCATCTTATTCTCCCCCCCCCCCTTTCAGTGCCTCACCCCCCCCTATGTTCTATGATCCTCACCCTTGTCATCCAGTTCCCCATCACCCCGCCATGGTGGTTTTAACCCTATCCAGTTCCCCACGTCGTTGTGATCCCTCATCCTCCCCCACCCCAAACCCATCCATTGCCCCCGACCACTGTGCTCCCTCATCCTCCCTCAGCCCACCATGGTGGTCCTAACCCCATCCAGTGCCCCCTCCTCAGTTCTCCCTCATCCCATGCTACTCACCCAAAGTCGCGATTCCCCATGTCATCTTGTCCCTCTAACCATGTCCCCGTTTTTATAAAAATTGGCGTCCTCCAGGAATCGATCCCTTACTATATATCTACACAGCTCACTATGAAACCAATATGGTAACTCGTTTTTCTTTTATATTATTCAAATATTATTATATATATATATATGCATATACTGTATATATATTTTTATTTGTTAGGTTTTTCAAATATATATTATTTGAATAAATATACTACCAATATATATTTATATTACGTGTTTATGTATTTATATTATAATACATTTATATTGTATTCAGTTTATACATTTATATAAAGTATATATTTTGTGTGTATATTTACATACATTAGAGTAAATATATATTTTACAAATATTTATAATTCTATTTATGTTATCTATATACACATATATTTATATACTTAAATACATATTTATATATTATATACATGTTTATTTATATAATATATACAAGTAACCATTTTATATATTTATATAATTTCTATATAAATATATTTATATAATGTACTTCAATACACATGTTTATGATTATGTACATTAATAAATATTTATTTCTGTAAACTGCACAATATTATATATAATTAATATTATATATAACAAGTATATATTAAATACAATTTATACATATTTTTTATACTAAATAATATTTATACAAATATTTATATAATGTTATATAAAATACAATTTTACGTTATATATAATTAATATGTATATTATATATAATTAATATTATATTATATATAATTTTAAAAAATATATAATTAATAATATATGAAATAAAATTTCTATAAATATTTATATAATGTATTTAAGTATTTATTATTATGTTGATTAATATATAAGTATTTTATTAAATATAATTGTTTAATATTATGTATATTAATATATATTTATTTGAATAAATTTTATTTCATATAATATTAATAATATATAATATAAAAGCATAAACATATTATTTTAAATAATAATTACTATTATAATATAAATTATAAAAGTTATAAGCTTGTGGTTTTATATGATATATTTTTTAAATAAATTATATTTATGTATATATTTATATAATATGTTTATGATTTTATATTATATATCATTAATATAATAAGAAATAAAATTTATACAAATAAATATATATTCATATACACAATATTATACAATTATATTTATGTATACATATAAAAACAATTAAATAGAATCATATAAATATTTTATATAATATGTTTATATAATGTATTTGAATACATTAATATATCATGTTTTAATTATATATATATGTGTGTGTGTGTGTGTGTTATGGAATTTGTTTTTTTTAAATAGGGTTCATAACCCCCTTTAATTTAAGACATTAGTGGGTGTTTTCAAATCCCACTAATTTAAGACATTAGAGGGGGTTTGTGAATGATTTATAATATCAATGATTAGTGGTGGTTATGAACCACCTCTAATTTCTTAAATTAGTGTGTGCTCAAAACCTACTCTAAAATCCATCCATATATTAAAAAAAAGTTAAAATATCTATAGGGGTTCATAACCCCATTTAAATACAATTATTAGAAAGGGTTGTACATAACCCTCTCTAATTCATATACAAAATTAATTTAGAGTTGGTTCATAAACCCCTCTAAATAATTGCCTCAAATCTACTGTTTTTTGTGGTTAGTGAATCCAAAATCTTAGTTAAATAATATATTTTTATTTATTATTTAACAATTTGAATAAATAATATTTCCACATGTGGTTTAATAAATATTCATTTTTTATTTATAACATATATTCCATCACCATTTATTTTGGGGAATATTTTTTGGGTGGAATATTTAATAAATACTTATTTTCTATTTAGTTGATATAATATTTATTTATTTATTAGAAAATAATGCAGTGATATTTTTTGTTAAATAAATAGTCATTACTCAAGGGATGATAAATATTGTGGAAGAATACTGAACCGATTAAAATGGTCCAGTGAGAAATAATATATATTGAATATTATTTGAAGAAATAATATTTGTTTTAATTCATGAGTTTATCAAATTTCAAGAAATAATAATATTATTATTATTATTGGCATGGGGTTCTGTGGGGATTAAATAAAAAATAAAGGGAACTTGTACAATTATTTTTTCTAATGCTAGCAGTATATAAACCCATTTATATTATTTTCTCAACAGATACACTTTTTTTGTCATGTCCAGAATGAGATCGAGAGAGAATCCTCTCATGCCCTAGAGAGATAGAACTCCCCGAATGCTTCTAATAATTAAGAGAAACCATCCTCCACCTTCCACTCTTGAGTCTAGAGATATCAAGAAAAATCCATTGGAAGTGATTCTCAGGGATATCATAGGTGAAATATGAATGACATTGGATCTACCATGCTAGAACTTGAAAATTCCTAAGATAAAATTAAGATATTCATGAAACATGTGTGGATCACTGCTAGAAGAAATGTATTCTTGATTCCTATAATGAAATGATAGTATGACGTGGATCCTTTTTCATAGCCATCAATAAAAAAATAATATCTCAATTGGTAATTCGTTAATTTCTTAAATTAATTATTAATAATATGTGGTGATCCTGCACTTCAGTTGTGGCATTTATCCATTTCCTATATTCTTTGAATCAATTTCATTGATCATTGCATTTATCATAATGTAAATCTCAGATTAATCATCGATCACGACAAAACAATAAGTTGGATATAACCGATATAATGATTCAACTACACTCGAAACCTAAAATTTGTATTAGAGGGACCACATAATTATTTATAATAATTTAAATATTTTGTATTGATTCACTCATTTTAATAAGTTTTCAATTAGTGTTCAATCATTATTTAATATGAATTGGGAGATACACTTTCTTCCTATTGGGTTCTCAAAAAAATAATCAAATCTATTAATTTTGTGAATGAAATAAATTTGAAGACCTCATCTAGGGGTGCCCAGGTGTCTGGTAAGATAACAAAAGAGTAAAAACTGTGTAACCCTGGGGTACACGCCATGTAATAGTGATTAATTCACCAAGAATTAATTCAGAATTAATTCAAGTCATATGAATTAGTTACATGGGGGGAATTTAATTATACTTGAAATGTTTACTAGGCTATCCTGGTGCATGGTCAACTATAGTACATGTTGTGTAACTTTAGTACATGACATGTAGTCCCTTAGTCATAGATGGTTTATATGTTCTCTTACATGGTCTACATGACTGATGGTCATGTAACTCAGAGACCACACACCATGTATCTGATGTACACTCCTTGTAATGAAACATTTTCAAGGGAACAATTACATGATGACATCCTAGGCATGTTATGTAGATAGACGCTGAAAAAAATACACACCATGTAGCTCCAATGTACACACCCTATACTTTTAACAAATTATATAGAATTGAAAATTAATCTAATATATGATGTAAAACTTATCAATATCTATTTTGGGTGGACATTAAATTGATAGTACATTCCAAGATATGGGTAATATATACAAATGTCTAATTATTTATTATATAATTTTTTGGATCCATATATCTTGTATCAGTCATATTATAGTTATTACACTATATGAATTGAAGCATAACACACTATGTAAATACCATTCATTCCATGTGGTCATTATGTTTTTAGTAAATTCCATGAAATTATGTGATATGTTGTGTATTCTATAAGTAACAAGAGTAAATAGTATATGAGTATAATACACATTGGGTAGTTTAGACGGGTACTCATCCTGTTGCCTCTAGGGTGAATTTTGTATGAAGTTAATTTTAAATAAATTTATTATTTTTTTAAAATTATGATGGATGGGAATCTCAAGAATATTCAGATGGGAATTAAGGTAAAATAATTGATTAATTAATGAAGATAATTAACTGATTTGAGCATGAATTATCTTAAATAAGAATGATTAGAATTGAATGCTAATTTTATTAAATTAATAATTTTTTTCATGCAAGTGGATGATAATGAGCTTAGTCCAGACCATTTTATGTCACTATTTTGATTTAATTTATTATTAAATTACATTGTTTGTCTGCATGTCGACTCTTATCGGATTATTCAAGGGCCAATGTGCTCATGGTTTCTTTTATGTAAATACCATAAACAATCCTTTGGTTCCCTCACTTGCATGTGAGTAAAAAAATATATAATGGATGGAGATTCCAAGCTATAGGAGGTGGTTCAAGTTTGGAGTTGAGGTTAAACAAATCCAATAGAGATATATAGGTGGATAAACAGAAATCTGCAACACGAACCATTTGTGGTTCCAAGTGTTTTCCCCCTAGGTTGATGGTTAGTTTATTATTCAATAGATAAACTAAAAATTATTAAAATATCATGATAATAATACTTTATTATTTAATTTTTTTCAAGTTTCATGGTCATTTTATTATGTATGTTTTTTCATGATCGCATGAATTTAGGCATTAATAAGAATTCAATACATAACTAAAATAAATTTTCTTATGATTAAAAAATATTTAATACATGTTTAATCACATAAAGAAATCAACTTAATTCGAAAAATTATGTAATAAAGATAAAAATTGTAAATTTATACATAAATGATAGAATCCCCCAATTATATACATTAAGTGGAGATAGCCTTCCATTTCCCTAGTTAAAATCAAACTATAATTCAAAGTGTTTGACCATCCAAATTTGGGGTTTATTCAATTAGCAGGGTATTCTAACTTGATTTTCTGGGTTGTATTAAATTAGTTAACCTCAAGGATTGAATGCTAAAGAAGGAAGTGGTGTACGTGAGAGGAAAAAGTCGAGGAAATCCAATTTAAGGATCTTAGGACTACAGAGTCTACTCAGAAGATGAAGGAATTGTGATTTAATACAGTTTAGATTTGGAATGCCTACCTAAAACCCTTCAAATTTCTTGACCATCCAAATTCAAGGTGATGATAAGGGGAATATAGATCCTTTACACTATAATTTACAAGAAACGACATATTTTGATGCTAATGGTGAGGTATATTGGGTTTTGATAAAATAGTGGGAGATTAATAAATATAATATTTATTTAGTCATCAAAATTTTATCAGATAGAGTAATAAAATTGTACTTGTATAATTTTTAGAAACAATAATAAAAATGACTTCTAACATATAACTACGATCCATTCTTGATAAGGATAAAATTCTCACAGATATAAATGTCTAATAATAGAAAAGGAACATATGTGTTATCCTATGAAGTGAGCGGAAATTTTATATAATAGAAGAACCTATTCTTAAATTGCCTAGTAATGAGGCTAGTGAGGAAGAGTTGACCCTCTATGAGAAACATTTGAATGATACTAAAGATGTTCAGTGTTTCATGCTATCATCCATGACCAATGAGCATTTTATGAAACATGAGGACATGGATGCATATAGAATGATGTCTCACCTTTGACATCTCTATCAAGAAATGATAAGACAAGATATATATGATATCTCCAATGCTCTATTTACAACTATACTTAGAGATTCAGAACCATCTGGGCCTCATATAGTCAATATTAGAGGCTATATTTAATGCTTATACATCTTAGGGATTAAATTCCCAAATGAGTTGTGCATACAGATCATACTTTCCTCACTACCCAAGGCCTTATACAATTTTATTATTAATAATAACATCAGAAATAATGAGAGGAGTCTTTTGAAACATCTTACTCTGATTCTATATGTGTAGAAGGATATAGGGAGTGAAAAAACCACAGTCCTTATGAAGAATAAGAAATGGAAGAAGAAATATAAGGGGACAAAGACTCATAACAAGTATAAATTCCCTAAGCATTGACCTTCTAAGAAGAGGAATATATAGATGAAGGGTAAGGAAAAGTAGGCTGTATGTTTTCCAAGTGAAATGCAAGGCCACTAGAAGAATAACTTCACCTAAAAGCATTATGAACCTAAATGTAAATTCATTATCAAGTGTAATCTTTCAATATCTACACATTGGGTATTATATATTGCTTGTGGGGCTCACATCTGTATCGAAATGTTGCAACCAAGAAGATCCCAAAATATTTCTACCAGAGAGGCGGATTTGTGAACTACTAATGGTATAAGGATGGTTGATCTCTCCATTGGAGACTACCACTTTTCGTTTCTAATAGAAATGATATTGGTTTTCAATGATTTTTATTATTTACCAACTGTTACCAAGAACATAATTTTTGTATAATGCATAGATGCTGATGGCCCTATTTTTAATTTTGGCAATGAAAGTTATTTCTTTTATAAAGAAAACATATGTTATGGTATGGAACATTTAAATAATGGTCTTTATGTATTAAATTATGAAAACCATGTATTGGAAATAGATAAAAATATTGTTCACTTGACTCATATAACACCCCACTATGGGATCACCATCTTTTTCATGTAAACAATATGTGTTTGAAAAATCACTATAAATATGGTTATTTAAACTATTTTGAGGTAAAGAAACTTGAAATATATCATTCTTGTTTATAAGAAAAAATTACCAAACTACTATTTAGTTTACAGGGTGAAAGGGTGAAAGAGCTTCTAGGATTGGTAAACATAAATGTGTGTGGACCATTTCCATTAGAAGAAAGAGGTGCGTATTCATAATTAATAGCTTTTATTGATGAATTGATTAGATATGGATATTTCTACTTAATGATATATAAGTCTGAGTCCTTTGAGAAATTAATAGAATTCAAGAATGATGTCGACAATCAACATGGAAATAAGATAAAGAATCTTTTATTGGATCACGGGGTGAATATTTTACCCAAGAGTTTATTGAATTTATATGGGAGTTTGGGATTATATTTAAACTCACTCCACCTTACACACCACAGGGGAATAGTGTTAGTGAAAGGTAGATCCATACCTTGTTAGACATGTTAATGTTAATGATGTTTCATATAGATATTCCATTATCCTTTTGGGAATATGCATTACAAACTATATCATATACTTTTAACTGAGTACCAACTAAAGCTGAAAATGGAATTCCCTTTGAGTAATGGAGTGTAAAGAAACTTTTTTTTGTTAGATAAACATGTATGGGACTGAGAGGTGTATGTTAAGTCCTTCTTATGGAATAAACTCTCACCCTAGGGTACAAAGTGTATCTTTATAAAGCATCATAAGGAAACAAATGGATACTAACTATAAAAACCCTCATAAAAATAAGTGACAGTTGTCAGACAAGCCACATTTCATGAAAGAAAAACATAAAAAAATTATATTGGGAGAAAGATTGAATTTGGTGAATTTTATGCTCAAGATACATAAGAGTTGGTACAATTATAGATTCAACATGTCCCCAGGGAAGAATTAGTTCATGAAACACAAGTACTACATAAGACCATTGGAGAGGTAAGAGAACTTGAATGATATCATTTTCTAGACACTAAGGATGGTAATTGATTATTGGTTCATAATGATTAATCACTGTCCTAAAAATAGGAAGTAGAATGATCAGAATTTTTAAGATGGTAAGAATCCATGAATTCTGAAATGGATTTCATGTATTGGAACGTAGTTTGGGGTGTGGTCAATGAACCATTTGACCCATAGGGTGAAAATAATTATTCAAGAGAAAAATGGACATTGATAGGTAAAGTAAATACATATAAAGAAATCCTAGTGCATAAAGGGTTTAAACAATGTTAAGGAATTGACAATGAAGAAACCTTTTCACCAGTTTCCATGTTTAAATCCATTAGGATTCTACTTTTGAAGAAACATACCATGACTCTAAAATTTTGAAGATGGATGTCAAAAAAACTATAATTTATGGGAAAATTTAGTAATAATTATATATGACACAACCAAAAGGTTTTATCACTCTTGTTGATGCTAAAAAAATATTAAATTTATTGCGATCCATTTAGGAATTAAAGAAAACATCTAGGCCATGGAATATTTTATTCGATGAAGCTACAAAATAATTTGGTTTCGTTAAGAAATAATGTGGGCCATGCGTTTATAAGAGGTTTAGTGGAAATGCAGTTGTTATCCTAGAAATATATTTTGATGAAATATTACTTATTGGAAATAAGATACAAGTATTATAGTCTATTATGGACTATCTGAATAAGTTTATCTTGATGAAGGAACTAGGTGAAGAAACATATATTCTAGGATCCAGCTCATTCGTGATAGATCTAAGAGGTTGGTTAGACTAAGTCAAAGTACATATATTATCCAAATACTAAAGGGATTTAGTATGGAACAATCAAAGAGGGTATTGGTTCTGGTGTCACATGGTATACATATTTCAATGAGAATGTATCCACATAAATTATAGGAGAAAGAGAGAATGAGTAAGATACCATATGCTTCATTGATAGGATCAATCATGTATTCCATGTTAGGCACTAGCCTTGATGTTGACTATACATTAAGAGCGGTTGGCAGATATCAAGCTGATTCACGAGAATAACAATGGAGTATTGTTAAGGCTCTCCATAAGTATCTGAGAAGAACTAAGGATATGTTAATACTATATGGAGATGATAAGGAGAGGATTCTCAGTGGTTATACTGATGCTAGAATTCAAATAGATCCAAATGATCTAATTTCACATTCAAGATATGTTTTCTATATCAATGGAGGAGCACTGAGTTGGAATAGTTTGAAGGAGCCGATTTTCGCCGATTCTAAAGTGGATTCCATGTATATTGCAGCTTCTAATGTATCCAAGGAATCCGTTTGGATTCAAAAAAATTATAGGAGGTTTATTTTTTTCTTAGAAGTTGAGACCCTATCACATTGTATTGTGAAAATACTATAGTGGTGGATCTTGAAAAATAGCCAAGGTTACACAAATGGACAAAGAACATACTCTAGAAGTATCACCTCTTGAGGAATTTTTCTCATATGGGTGAACGTAAGAACCCGAGTTTTTAGAATGGGTCAGAATCCTAACCCTGTTTGATTTTGTGGTTTTTTTTGAGAAAACTAGAAATATCAGGGAACTTCTGAAAATTTCTAGATAACATGCCATGTACTCCAACGTACATGCTGTGTGTGGGTTAAGCGTGTACTATCAGTGTGTTAACCATGTATATGTCATGTGGTGACCGTGTAATAATTTCCTACATCACAGCGTGTAGTGTTACTTGATATTTCGTGTATCTTCCTTCTGCATACCGGCTGAATCTTAGCCATGTGTTGACCCATGTGGCGCATCCAATTCGGGTGGCTACCTCCACATAATTCAGAGTAGATACAAAGATACTACACAACGTTTTTTCCTTCATACATGCCGTGTAAATTTATTTTTATTCATTTATACGGGAGAGAATCACCTCAAATTTCAGAAGACGTCTTCTTCTTCCCCAATTTTGGAACAACTCCATTTCTAAATCCCTAAGAACATACCATACCATAGAATCATCATCTAATGTCTATTATTCAATCCATCGGTGGCTTCAGGGTCACATTGGGAAGGATAAATCCTCATACCCTTTGTCATTCTTATTTCTTTGCCTCACAGAATGTAGTTTCCATCTGATTAGAATTGTTGGAATTTGACAAAAACATAGATCTATGATGATCGACTTCAAAATGGAGCTCGATATTGGACGTTCAAATGTCTATGAGTCTCAGGTAGGTGGTGCATACCTTCTTTTGTGTTTTTGTGGTCATTTAGAGGTTTACAATTTTTAGTGCAACATCAAGTATTAAGAAAGACCCTTGTTTAATTATATTGAAATGACCATATGCATTGTGGGATATCGTTGGGTATTCCCTTATCCTATTATGATTGAGAGAGGCTAGGTTAGAGGACACCCGTAATTTTGGGAATTTTGTCCGGGGGTTCCAAAATGGTTATAATTGAATTGTTGTGAATTAAACTGGTGAGTTTGAATTGTTAAGAATGATTATGTTTTTAGAGGCTTTCAAGACCTCTGTTCTTGTATGGGACACCACATGGATTGTAAAATTCAACTGTTTAGTTTTTTTTTCTATTTGAAGTATTTATTTTGATTATATATATGTGATGTGTGATATTTCATATGCTAAAACCTTTAGGTCGTGTTGGGCATGGCCTGGGTATTGTAGAGTGATGCTGATCATAGGTTGGGCTTGGACCATATTACATTAGGTTATTCTGACCACTAGATTGGGCGTCATGGAAGTCGGCTTGAGGCAGTGTGACTTTCAGGTTGGGCACGACCCAGGTTACATGGATGGAACAACAATCAAAATTGAGTGACATGGTCGCAGGGACACAAGGTGTTAGATATTTTACGGCTTGGGAACTTATTTTTGTGATTACCGCTCACCCAGAACTTTAAGTAGTGTGCACATTGATAGACTCCATGATGAAGTGGTTTTGACCACTTTTTGTGTATAGGCCCCTGATAGTTTCATTTAGGTACTCTTTTTTTTGGGGATAATTACCATAAGAAGCCACATGGAAGGTGATAATCCTTTAGGGGATATCGTTGATGCTATTAGGCTGGGGAAAGAGGATCGTTGTGACTTGAGGGAACACATCGCTATCCCTTAGGTAATTTATTCAAGGGTAGTCATTGTTTTCCCTCCGGTTATAGATTTTATGACAATCATTGTTGTTCCTCTAGTTATTGTGTCATGGGTAGACATGAGTTTTCGTGTTGGGTTGCCATTTTTTGGGTGTGTCTATTGGACGTCAGTACTTGAGACATGAGGTTTCAGGAGGCACATGGTGCTTAGTTACTTGAATGAGTTTCCGGCATTGACTGATGCAGGTGATACTCCATGGTGGACGTTGACAACTAGTGTAGGTTGTGTTTACTATGGGAACTATTGTTTACTGTTTTCCTCAATGATGAATGCCTACTTAAACACATATACATGGTAGGAACCATTTGGTGGTATCCTACTTAGATTCATCTCACACCCTTCGTGGGCCCTTCGGGACAAGTGTAGACTTTATGGATTTATGTATTGGAAATAGATCTGCTTCATGATCTAGAATTTATTAGTTGTTGCATGGAGATGGTATGGACCTCAAGGTCCTGCCTAGCTAGAGTTTACTTTTTTTTTCGTTCTCTCTTGTATCTGCATGGTTACCTTGGTTATTGTATCTACTGTTGGTTATCCATTAGCATCCCTTTATATCTTAACTTTATATGGATGCATGACTTGTCTATTCTAGTAGTTTTTACATGTGGTTTCATCATGATTTTGTGTTTACATTCCGTTCTGTTTTCTTATCACTTCCGTTGTTTATTTGATATTTTTGTGCTTCTGTTATATGGGTTTGGTTCGATTATGTAGAGTCTCTTATTTTATATTATACTTGGGACAATAACTTCATTATCCTTCTAAATGGTATTTACTCCCCACCATACATATTTAGACCCTTGCTTCTAGTTGGCAGCATTTGGAATTTGGGGAGGTGTGCTTGAGGTAGTAACACCTAACCCGTTTAGCACTATTCAGTGTCTCTATCAGGTCAAGGATGTTAAAAAGTGTTATAAAAGGAATTCTTGACAGGGATTTAGTATTAGTGTTTTGATATATACAAATGAGATTGAGAATTCTTTTTTTGTTTATGTGGGTTTACTATTTGGGATATGGTAGACTAGAGATAGAATTTAATTAGAACTGGGTTTCTAGATTGTTCTTGGGTGCTTGAAACCCCAGGTACGAGGGATGGACCAAGTTGTCTTGGGTGGGAATTGTTCTTTTTCTTTTTCTCAGACTACAACTTATAAAATTTCCTCCTTAGTGGATCACTTGGTGTGCAATGTTATTGATTGTGATATGTGACCCTTGACCCAGTACGGTAAGAATGAAATTAGACCTTGGCCCGGTATGGCAAGTCGTGATTGTTTGGATTTTGGTAGGCACATTTTAAAGGTATTTCAAATTCATAACTACACGTATTCATTATGAAGTGATAATACCATGTGGATAATATCAATTTACATGCTATAGATTCTTTTGAAATGTGAAGGGTGGAAATCCTGATAGATTTTCTTGTTGATTGAAATGTAATATGCTATGATTTATATATATTGAAGAATTTCATGTTGAAGGGTATTTGGGTCTAGGTATTGTACAAGAAGGCAGGTACTATGGTTTTTGGGATTTTGATCATTAGGATTGGGTGACTCAGTCATTAGTTTGAGGAAACATTGGTTGTCAAGATGGGCATGACCCAAGGTACTTTTGATACTTGGATCTATTGAGGGCAAGTAAGGAGTCCATAAGGTCAGGATGACATGAGAATGGGTTTTGATAAGGGAGAGTAAGGGTAGTTTTTATTTGCTACCTCTTCAATGATTTCCTTATCTGCATTGAATATATTGTATATATATGGGATGTCTGACCATTTATGTCATTCATCAGGTTACTTCTGGATGACTCAGATGGAGCGTCAGGCGGGAGATGGTATAGTGCCATAGAAGAAGGATTAGGTTTAGGATCCAGTGCAAGAAGAGCATGGACTGCAGTTATAGAATCAGGGGTAGGATTAGGTTTAGGATCTAGTGGAGGCAGAGCTGCTGGGTTTGGCAGTGTTTGGGATGTGGGTCGGCAAGAAGCTCTGAACTATCCTCGTATGTGTCTTGTAGGGGATCGAAAACGGTGCATAGGGTAGAGATACATCTATCACATATCTAACATGGGAATTATAGTCACAACACCCACTACTTTTTCAGGGTGAGAATGGTATACAGGGGGCTGAGAACTAGATAGAGAGAATGTAGATGATCTTTAAACAACTCGAGACGCCTCTTGGGTGGAGGGTCAAGCTAGAAATGTACATGCTGAGAGGACTGGTGAAGCGTTAGTGGGATGTACTGGTTCTGGCTCACATACACGAAAAACTGGTGTGGAAGGACTCTGAGGACGGGTTCATTATAAAATTTTACCTAGAGACACTATTGGCCAAGAGAGCATGGGAGTTATTGATCCTTTAGAAGGGAGACATGTCTATTATGGACTATAAAACAACATTCACTAACCTGTCTCGCATTGCACTAGGTATGTTTAGTGATGACTTGAAAAGGGTGAGGCACTTTGAGGATGGATTATGAAACACCATACAGATCTAGATAAATATATCTAGGCTAGGTTCATTCTTAGAGGTGGTGAATCAAGTGCTCATAGTAGAGGTAAAGGAGAAAGAGAGGTCTCACTTAGGCTGGATGATAAATTTAGGTGATATTCAGATAGTATGAAATGAGGCCAAGATTAGTTCTAGTAGGGAATTCAGGCCAAGGAATCAGATAGACCACCTTGTAGAAGTTCATCAGAGGTTTGCTTTCAGTGTGGGCAGCAAGGAAATGTCCTGAATTAGTGCGATAAGCCTCTAAAGGAGTTCTGAGCATGTGGATAGGTTGGAAATCTAGATAGGTTTCGTAGGTAGCCTTCTCAGATAGTTTTTAGGTAGGGACCAGGACAGACTGTGGCATCTGTGGTCGGATCATAGTTGATACTAGGTGATGGTAACTAAGGTTCAACTGCACGTGGAAGATGTGGCAAAGAAAATGGGACCCAGCTAAGGGTTTAGTGGACAATGAAAGGAGCAGCACCGCAGGGAGGTCAGGCATCAGACAATCATACTTCAGACTAGGTGCACTTTGTGGAGCTGCCAGAGGTTGACCAGGATGGTGTGTCGATAGTGGTCAAAGGTACGCCGTGGGTGTGGTTGTGACTTTCTTGTTTTTAGTTTGGCCTGGCCTGTTAAGGCATGTCCATTTTTAGTGAATGAGGTGGAAATGATATATATGGATTTACTTGATACTAGTCAGTGGAATTGTCACCATTTTGGGTGTGTGATATATTTATATATATGTGAGATTCATAGCATCAAGAGAATCAAGGATACATGTTACTTAAAGTACCGTAGGCATCATGGCATCGAGGATGCGGGTTACTTGAGGTGCATGACACCAGGTTTATATTTGACCATCTATAGGATTCATGACCTCATGGAGGTGGACACTGATGTGGTGTGGGATACGATTGGGTTTCAGAAATGATATAGGAGCACTGATGAGGTGCAGGGGTGACGATGCATCTTGGGAGGACGTTGGGTCTAGGAAATAGGTTGTTGGACCTTTTCTTGATTTGAGTTTTGGTTGGTTAGAGACCGAGTTAGGAACTTCCTAAGGTGGGGAGATCCTTGTGGATGGGTATGTTTGGTACATCTTCAGGTTTTGTTTGATAGCTCAGGGATGAGCTATGTTCAAGTGGGAAGATTTTAAGAACTTGGGTTTTTAGAATGGGTCAAAATCACAACCCTGTTAGAATTTTTGACTTTTAATCAGAAAACTAGGAAAATATGCGATGTTCTGGAAATTTCAAGATTACACACTATGTACTCCAAAGTACACACCATGTGTGGGTTAGAAATGTACTATTTGTGTGCTGACCAAGTACATGTCATGTGGTGACCATGAAAGAATTTCCTACTACACAATGTGTAGTGTTACATGATACGCCATGTATGTTCTTCTCACATACCAGATAAATCTTAGCAGTGTGTTGACCTTTGTGGTGCATCCAAGCCATGTGGATACCTCCACTTAAGTCGGAGTATGGAAAAATCTACTACACGAAGCGTAGTCCTTCATACATGCCGTATACTTTGATTTTTTTGTTTATACGGGAGGGTGTCATGTCTAATTCTAGAAGACATCTTCTTCTTCCCCAATTTTGGCAGAAATCCGTTTTGAAATCCCTACGAACATAACTTAACCAAGAATCATCATCTGATGTCCATTCTTTAATCCATTGGTGGCTGTGGGATCGCATCAGGAAGCCTAAAACCGCACACTCTCTTTCATTCTAGTTTTTTGGCCTCACACACCGTAGTTACCATCTAAGCATAATTGCTAGGATTCGATAGAAACACAAATATACGAAGATAAGATTTTAATTGGAGGTTTATATCGGACGTGCCTATGTCTACAAGTCTTAGGTAGGTGGTCCATACCTTCTTTTTTGTTTTTGTGGTCATTTTGGGGTTTTCGTTTTTTAGAACGACGTCAGATATTAAGCAAGACCCTTGTTTAATTATATTGAAATAACATTATACATTGTGGGATGCCGTTGGGTATTCCTTTATCCCATTATGCTTGAGCGAGGCTGGGTTAGAGGTCGCTGCTCATTTGGAGCATTTTGGTTGGGGGTGCCAAAATGGTTATAATTGAATTACTGTGAATTAAACTACTGAGTTTGAATTGTTATGCATGATTAAGATTGTTAGAGGATTTCAAGAACTCAGTGCTGGTATGGGACATAACATGGCTAGTGAAATCCAATTGTTTAGTTTTTTTTTTCCAATTTTAAGTATTTATTTTGATTATATATATGTGGTGTGTGATATTTCATATACTGAAACATATGAGTTGTGTTGGGAATGGAATGGGTATTGTTGTGTGATGCTGATCACAGGTTGGGATTGTCCTAGATTACATTGGGTGGTTGGGACCATTGGATTGGGTGTCATGGACATCGACTTGAGGCAGTGTGACTGTCAGGTTGGGCATGACCTAGGTTACTTGGATGGTGAGGCCATCAGACTTGAGTGACATAGTCACAGGGACACGATGTGTCAAAGATGTTGTGGATTGGGAAATTATTTTGGTGATTACCTCCCACCCGAAACTTTGAGTAGCGTGCAGACTGATAGACTCCGTGATGAGGTGGTTTTGACCACTTGTTGGGCAGAGGCCCGAGATAGTTGCCGTTAGGTACTATTGGTTTAAGGGTTCTTTCCAAATAAAGACAAGTGAAAGGTGAGGAGCCTTCAAAGGAAAGAATTGTGGCTATTAGGTTTAGGAAAGAGGCTCTCTGTGACTTGAGGACAGACATATCTATCCCTCTGGTTGTTTATTTGAGGGCAGACATCATTGTACCTTCGGTTACTGATTTGAGGACTGACATCGTTGTTGCTCTGATTATTGTGCCATGGGAAGATGTGAGATTTTGAGTAGTGTTACCATTGTTTGGGCGTTCCTTCAGGATGTAGGTACTTGAGACATGAGGTGTCTGGAGGTACATGGTGTCAGATTACTTGACTGAGATTCTAGAATTGGACAAAGTAAGTGATACTCCATGGTGGCTGCTGAGCACCAGTGGAGGCTATGTTTACATTGGGCATTATATTTTTTACTATTTTCCTCAAAGTTGAATTCCTAATTAAACACTTATACTAGGTACACGCCATTTGGTGGAATCCTACTGAGATTCATCTCACACCCTACATGGGCCCTTCAGGATGCGTGTATACTTTATGGATTTACGTGTAAGAAAGGGTCCAGCTTCATGATCTAGATTTTATTAGATATTTCATAGAGATGGTATGTACCTTGAGGTCATTCCTAGATGGAGGGTCCAATACCTTTATTATACTCTGAGAGGGTATAGACTCCCCCACTATACCTGTTTAGACCCTCGCTGCTAGTCAGCAGCCTTTGGCATTCGGGGAGGTGCACCTGAGGTAGTAACACCCGACCTGTTTATGACTATTTTTGTGGATCTATCGGGTCTGGGATATTACAATAAAGTTGCAATAAGTAGAGTTCATATAAAAGAAAACATAGAGGACCCATTTATTAAAGGACTATCTCAACAAAAGCTTGAGTATCACATGAGATCATGCAGAGTGAAGGTGGTTAGAAGTTATCTCCAGTGAAATTGGGGGTCTGTTGATGCTGGTGACCTAAAACCAACTTATTTGTACTTTATGATAACCTCAATTAATTATTTTGAAAAATAAAAAACTTTTTGTCACATCATAAATGTTCTTATATATAACATAGTATGTGATAATTTCTTAAGAGTACCTGTCACCCAGAAAGGTCATACCAGTTCCCCGCTATGGTAGGAACCCAAAAGTCCTACTAAAGTATTCACATATATTTGTTATATAGATAGCTTTAATCATTTTAGGGACCTAAATGATATAGTATATCATGGGTGGAGACTCATAGTACTTTGAAGAAACTTCCCTTGGTGTACTCCCTTGGTAATATTCAGAGTACGATATTATGAGAATGAGACTCACCAGTAGGAAATATACATTTATATGTGACATTGTATGTTCTTATTTACAGATGTATTCATTTATCCATAGAAAATATGATTATTAATAATAATTATTATAAGTCGTGTACTTTGATATATTGATGAAAAATATAATGAAACAATTTTATGAAGAGGTAGGATACATTTGGTGCATCGTGGGTAATATTTCATCAATAAATTGTGTGTGAAAGGTTTTTTCCCTTCAGTTATTTAATGGAAGTTTAAATATAATTCCCCTTGATGGAAATAATATAGACTAAATTAATCTATGGACATAGTGTTCTATAGGAAATTTCTATTTGTAAAAAGTCAATGATATAGACATTGAGCATATAGGTTGATGTCACGATCATGAAACCTACTTGATTAGAGATATCACGATAAAAGTATTATATTACACATGAAGAATTTGTATGAGTTATTTTTTCATTTTTGAATTAACATATTTCTTTATGGGAGCGTTGGCATGTTTCTAGACACCAACAAGGGAATTTAGTATGATTCGACTAATGTAATTGAGAAAGATTCCAAGAGGGTCATGCAATAAGTGTATCCAAGATCTCAGTTAAATAATATATTATTATTTATTATTTAAAAAGTGAAATTAATATTATTACCACTTATGGTTTAGTAATTATTTTTTTTATTGATTGAATATAATCCTTCACCAGTTATTTGAGATAATATTATATATGTGGAATATTTAAAAAATATTTTATTTTATACTTAGTGTATATAATATTTATTTATTTATTGGATAATAATGTTGTGATATTTATTTATTAAAGAAATATTTATTACTAAATACCTGATAAATATTGTGGTTGAATGCTGAACTGATTCCAATAGTCCAGTAAGAAATAATATATATTAAATATTATTTGAATAAATTATATTGAATTTAACTATCTAGTTCAACACATGTCATGAAATAATAATAAAAATATTATTATAGACATAGGGTTCTATGGGGATTAAATAAATAATAAAAGGATATTTTTCAATTATTTATTCTAAATGTAGTGGTATATATACCCAATTATATTATTTCCATAGGAGAGACAATTTTTTCTTCTTGTGCTCAATAAGATCTAGAGAGAATCCCCTCAATACCTAGGTAGGTAACTTGTAACGACCCAAATATTCATTAATGAAAATTCCTCTTGATCTAATTAAATGTCTTATTATGGTTATATAAAATGTGAACTTCATTGGTTTTATGTATATGGACTTTAAAACAGCATTATGAATTGTGATCATTTCTAATATTTCCATTTAACATTGATCACATGATTAGTATAAATATAGGGCTTTAACAAATCCAATTTTCTTAGACAAAGGAAGCGATGGCCTCATCCAGTCGACTTTCCATGTATGAATCCCAATTTTCAAATCTCAGAATGGAGGTGGCATCATTGGGATTCACTCTTGACCAAGCCCAAGCTGAGCTTGAACACGTTAATCTTGAGTAGAACCGACTATGGGAGAAGTGGAAGTTAATAGAGATTACCACCTAAGCGATGTTATCCGAGCCACCCCAAGAGTCAGTCTCCATCACACACCTTACCCTTCGGTCTTATGCAGTTATTATAAGGGGTTATGTAACAAGACCCTAGCAGTATGACTATGTATATTATTTTTTTTATAAATAATGTTCATTCAATTTATTATTGTTACTTTGTAAATAGTTTTTAAAGCACAAAAAGTATTTTTAGTTAATATTAAACTAAGAAATCTATTTTGATGAATTAATGGATTTTTTTATTAAATAACATTTTATTAAAATATTATTATTGAATTACTTTTTATTATATATAAATTATCATATAATTTAATGAATGCAATTGTAATTTTTATTAAGGTTTGAAAACGGTTTTTGTCAAAACCCATGAATTTTCAGTAAATGTCAGTTTTTATTTTAAAAGTAAAAATTAACATTTTTCTAAAATTATTTAGATAAAATTAATATTATTTTAGGAATAAGGATGTCGAAATTATCCAGTGGTGAATTTTTCATAATTTTCTGAGACGGTCTAATTTTTGGGTAAAAATTAAATACCGTTTAAATAATGTGTTTTATGACATCATAATGACCCAATAGTGATTTAATAAAATAATATAAAAATTATGTTCAGAAAATATATGTTTTAACATTAAAATAATTGGATTTTGGGTTTGTTTGATTTATTTTATAAAGCTTTAGTTGACCCTTCAAAGCTTATAAAACATTTTGTCTTTTTAAATTATTTTCCTTGAGAGTGTGACTCATCTCCACATAAGAAACCCTATTATTTTAAGAATTTAGGACATTAGCCTTATAAAATATTGTTTTCCACTCCCCTTTGGAAAAAATCATGGGCAAAAACCTGTAGGATCGAAATATAATATGAGATGCTCAATATACAAGAGGGGGGGTGAATTGTATACTTTAAAAATTCCTTTGGAACCTTTAAAGTTAGTTATGAATAACTAGAGTTTCCTTAAGAAAAGGAAAGAGCTAAGTTTAACAAGAGCTAAGTTTAACAAAGTTAAACTAAGTAAATTCACAACACCTCTAACACCGAACTGAACTTGGAAAGGGATTCCAAAAGTAGGTTCCGAAAATATGATTCCGGAGATTGAAACTTAACAAAAGTTACAATATGAGATTCTACCTTAAAGCGTATAGAATATAAACTAATCAGAGTAAGTAAGGAAGTATAAGAAAGTTATACTTTCCTTAAGATACAAATTGCAGCGGAATAAAGACAAGTAGTAAAACTACTAGTAACAAGATAATAGTCTTTTAACCCAAAGAGAAGGGTATCCAACAACCTTGGATAAAGGTCCCTTGATTTATACTTTCAAGCAAGTCTGTCTTACCCACACCAGGGTAAGCCCTCGATACGAAGATTGGTGTCTCTGTCTTGCTATCCCCGCAAGCCCTCAACTTCAAGGTAGTTGACAACCTCTGTCTTTCTCAGCAAGAAAGACCTCGATCTTTAAGGTAGTCGGCACCTCTGTCTTCCTATCCCCGGAAGCCCTCGAATGTAATCACCAACATTCGGAGTCGCGCGAAGCTTTGAGAGTTAATAAGATACTCTCTCTCTAGAAATCACTTCAACAGCATGTAGGCACAAACTCAGTTGTTTTTCCAACAGCACCGAGCTCTTTCAAATGAGCTCCTATTTATAGGTAAGGTCGGCTCCTTCTCCAACGGTCATATTTTCCTTAAAGTTCGGAGGGACCTGTACACGTGTCACTTAGACAACGGTTAGTTTATAACAAAATGGACGACATCGTTTTATAACAAAACAAGTGAAACAGAATGTACGACATCGTTTTAAACTCTAACATAAAGGTTCGGAATAGAAACTTTGGAGTGAAGGTTCGGAGTGAGTAAATTCAGAGTGTATAAAACAATGATAATCAGATTCTATTTTATAGGAGAATTCGGAATGAGAATTCGGAGTAGGAATTCGGAATAGGAATTCGTCATCAGAAATCGTAATGAGAATTCGTCATTAGAATTCGTAATGAGAATTCATCATCAGAATTCGTAATGAGAATTCATCATCAGAATTCGTAATGAGAATTCATCATCAGAATTCGTAATGAGAATTCGGAATGAGATTTCTTCATTAGAATTCGTAATGGGAATTCTTCATTGGAATTCGTAATGAGAATTCTTCTTCAGAATTCGTAATGAGAATTCGGAATGGGATTTCTTCATTAGAATTCGTAATGAGAATTCTTCTTCAGAATTTGTATCCTGAATCTGGAATAGAACTTAGTTAGAATTCATATCCGGAATTCGGAATGAAACTTCCTTATAGTTCTTGTCCAGAACCGAATCCTAAAAACAGAATGCTTTTATATCAAAGTTTTAATGACTCCGAGAAAACAAATCCGAAACTTATACTTAAGAAAAATATTGATGAAAATATGATAAGGATAATTTTTCTTATAAAAGCGATTTTCCTTAAGAAAGCAAATTTCCTTATAAAAGCAATTTTCCTTAAGAAAGCAATTTTCCTTATAAAAGCAATTTTCCTTAGGAAAGCAATTTTCCTTATAAAAGCAATTTTCCTTAAGAAAGCAATTTTACTTATAAAAGCAATTTTCCTTAAAGATAAGGTGTTTGTGATTTTCAAAACAAGAAGGAATGGAAAAGTCATAAGGAAAACCTTATTGACTCAACAATCTCCCCCTTTTTGGAAAGCACAAACATCCTTACGAAAAAAAATTATTCTAAGAAGAAAGAAACACATTAAAGCTTATCTCCCTTGGTTTAAGAATATAGATGAATACGACTAACTCCCCCTTAGGCTTTGAAACTCTAAGGATCGTATTCATATTTCCGGAGTGATGTTTCTTTAAGAAAAACTCCCCCTTAAACAAACTCTTATTGGAGTTCTATTTCCTTGGGTATTTTTCTTTCTCCCCCTTTGATAAGCACTTATTAGATTTCCTCTTTTTCTTAAGGATCTTTTCCTTCTCCCCCTTTGTGATTTTCAAAAAGAATTGGAGGGAATGGAAAAAAAATAACAAAGTACCTGAAAGATTAGTAATGACAACAATAGAATCAACAAGCACAATTATCATTATATTTGAAATGTCAGCAACAAAAACAGATTACAACAAAAAGATCGGATTGGTCATTTCGGATCTTTCTCCTTCGACATGAGCCCTTTAAGAATTGTCTTGATCGTTTTGAGGTCCTTATGATCTTCCTCTGCTTGCTTCTCTAAGGCAACTATTCTTGCTGACTGGGCTTCAATTACTTCTTCCTGAGCCTTCAACTTTTCTTCCTGAGATTTCATCTTCTCTTCCTGAGCCTTCATTCTTTCTAGAAAATTGATCCGATGATCCCTTTCAAATTTCCAACTCTGATTAACGGAGTTGAGCTTTCCATTCAGATCTCTCAATTCCTGAATCCGAATGTTCTTTTCTTCTGTCAATTTCTCATCGAATGATGCTGTCATCTCATGAAACTTCTTGTCCTCGGTTTGAAATGCATCCTTAACATTTTCCTGAAACTCATCCAGCAACCTCATCTCTTCCACATTCTTCTTCAACCAGCTTGTCATCCTCTTGCAAGATCTTTTATGTGCTTTGTAACCAACGAAGAAAGTTTTGAACTGAGCTTCAATCTCTACACACTTATCCATTACCATGGATACGGAGTCGGTTTTCTGATTCAGCGCATGTTGAAGCATCTGGCATCTAGAGTCAATACTGGAGAAGGTTGGAATGGTTCCCACCAACTTCTTCAAGGACTGAACAACAAAATCGTGCCCCAACGATGATGACTCCGTATCTGAAATCTTGCTAGGAGAATTTTCTTCCTCAATAAGCTCCAACTTCCTCTTAGAAGAACTACCAGCTTCCTTCCTCATACTCTTTTCTGAACTCGGGGTATCAGCAAGAATTCGTTTCCCCTTATCTTTTTCCGGAATAGAAACCTGTTCCGGAGATTTCTTCTCGCTATCAGACACTTGAACAACAAAATCTTCCTCATCAGCAACTTCTACATTTTCCTTCTGAGCAGCATCAAGTAAAAGATGTTCTTCTTCTCTCAGACAAGAAACTTCTTCTTCACCTTTCTCTTCTTCCATAGTCGGAGTAACAAGCTTCAAAGATTGAGCTTCAGATGTTCGGAGCGACAAGTGTTCCGAAGGAGTTCCTTTATATTCATCTACTTGTTTGAGCACATCTCCTGTCTCACCACTTCCTTCAGCAGCTTCTTCAACTTCTTCCACTTGCTCTACTTCCTCAGTAGCAACAACCTCTTCCGGAGTAACAAGATTTCTTCCTGGAGTCTCAGGTAGAGATTCCAGAGAGAAAGATCTCGGAACGGGAATGGTTGCTGAAACCATTTCGTTGAACTTTAACAAGGCCTGAGCTACCTCAGCCTCAGACATTTTCTTTTTAAGCTTCTTCTCCTTTGCTTGTTTCTCGAGCTCATCAGCGGCCTTTTCTTTCAGAGCTTTAGCCTCTGCAGGATCCAATCCGAACTGCGGATCTCCTTCCTTCCTCTTCTCTTTATCAGCTCTCCACTTTGCTGCAACCTCATCAGTATAGGTTTTCTTCTTCTTAGACTTAGGAGGTGCGGAGTGGACTTCCTTAGACTTAGGTTCCTCAGCTTCGACTACCACTTCTTTCAGCTTCCTCTTCCTTACCGGATTGGATGATTCCGGATCAGCCACTTTCGGAGTCACTTCTGCTTGAGGAGGTAGATCAATAAACTTCCCTGAGTCCTTGTTAAAAGCTATATTCATTCTCTTAAGAGTGGCATCACTAAGCAGCATGATCTTACAAACTTTCAGCTTAGAACTACAAGCTACCTTGAAGGATTCTAGGCACCGAACTATGAGCTTTGACAATATTGCCGGGTACATCACAATCTGAGCTCTCAGATTCCCCTTCTTCAAATTCTCAATATTAAGAAGGATATGCTTCATCAAGTTGAACTTCCTTAGATTTATCAAAAAATCTAAGATATATATCTCACTCTTCTTCAGGCTATCCTTATCTCCTTTTCTCGGTACGATAAGCCCTTGCACCCATAACTCCAGAATCCGGAAGTTTGTAGAAAGACTTGCTATTTTCGGAGCCTTGTCATCATCCAATCCGAGAATTTCTAAGGCTTTCTCCTTGTTGAAACTACCCAAAGAGTCTGGAAATACGTGGGAAATAAACTCAGCTTCCCCTTCATAACTCAGCCCTACCAAGCTTGCAGCCTTGGTGTAAGAAAGCTTATATGTCTTGCCATAGGATTTGAAAGAAAATTTTTCTCTATTATCTTCCTCGAAGAAAGCAACCGACTCATAAAACTCGACAAGCAAGTCAGAGTAGACTTCATCTTGGTTGCCGGTTTTTGATACCGCAACACCTTCCCAGCCATTCAGCTTGATATTCTTTGAAATAATAGAATCGTAGTTGCTGAAGAAATTCGGATGAACTAACCTCTCTCTGTAGACTAACCACTGAGAAATGGGCTTGGTTGAAGACATTTCTTGAGAAGCTAACTCTGCAGACATTCGGATTAGAAGTCCTCTGAGATATTCGGAACAGAGAAGACTGAAGTTCGGAACTGAGAAAACTGTGGTTCAGAACGGCCTTAAATCGGAGAGTCAGAGCTTCAGCACGCAAAAGCTTGAAATCGATGTGGGACGAGAAAATAGGGTCCCCTTTATATAGGCAATGGAATGACGGTTCAACTTCCTCGGTTGATCTAACGGTTTAGAACGATCTAAGATCAGATCTAACGGTTGAAAGCTTGAATCCGATCTTTTTGAGGTTTTATTAAAGTAAAAAATTAAGAAATCCAAAAACCAAAAAACAAACTATAAGAAATTGCCAGCAAGTAAAATATGATTACGAAAACTTCAGTAAGGAAATCATACCTTTCGGATTAGCTTAGGAAAGTTATTCGTAATAGGTAATATAAAGACGACTACAGAAAACTCAATACAAAAAAGTAAATACGAAAAGTCAATACGAAAAAGTAAATACGAAAACTTGTTATGGAAGATTCAGTACGAAAGTTCCGTTATGAAAATACCAGTACGAAAGTTTTCCATTCCGGAAATTTTCAATACAAATACTTCCATTCCAGAAGTATTCTGTGCGAAAATATCCTTTCTGGAAAATTGTAGTTCCGGAAGTTCCATTCCGGAAATTTTCGTTCCGAAAAGTTTGAAAACAAATTTTGAAAAACTTTGTTAAATAAGCAATCAAATGTACTCCCCCTATGAAAAGGAGTTTATTACTGTAAGGAGTTTTTTTTTCAACAGAAATTTAATTGAGGAAGATTACCTTACGGTTATCATTCCTAAATTCTGTTTAATATATTCAAATCTATCAGAAGGCAAGGATTTTGTGAAAATATCAGCAAGTTGATCTTGCGTTCCGATAAACTGAAGAATAATATCTCCTTTGAGTGTGTGATCCCTAAGAAAGTGATGCCTAATATCTATGTGTTTTGCACGAGAGTGATGTGCAGGGTTTTTACTTAGGGCAATGGCACTTGTGTTATCACACAAAATTTGAGTTTTAGTAAAACTCAAGCCATAGTCTGTGAGTGTGTGTTGCATCCACAACACTTGTGCACAACAACTTCTAGCTGCTACATATTCAGCTTCAGCAGTGGAAAGTGCAACAGAATGTTGCTTCTTGCATGACCAAGAAACTAATGAATCTCCTAAGAAATGACAAGTTCCGGATGTACTTTTCTTATCCATTCTACATCCACCAAAGTTAGCATCAGAAAAACTTTTTAGAACAAAATCATTTCCAGAAGTATAAAATAATCCTAGATCCATGGTTCCCTTAAGGTAGCGAAAAAATCTTTTTACTGCCTTTAGGTGAGATTCCTTAGGATTGGATTGATATCTTGCACATAAGCATACAGAAAACATTAAGTCTGGTCGACTAGCTGTTAAGTAAAGTAGACTTCCAATCATACCTCTAAAAGATGCTTGATCTACTGGTTTCCCAGCTTCATCAAGATCTAAAGAGTTTGAGGTACCAATGGGAGTACTTATACTCTTAGTGTTGTCATAACCATACTTTTTAAGAAGATCTTTAATATACTTATGTTGGGATATGTAGGTTCCTTCTGGTTTTTGAGAAATTTGAAAACCAAGGAAAAATGTTAACTCACCCATCATACTCATTTCAAACTCAGATTTCATTAGACTAGCAAAAGAGTTAGTCAAAGATTGCTGAGTTGAACCAAATATAATGTCATCAATATAAATTTGAACAATCAAAACATTTTTCTTATCTTTCTTTATAAAAAGGGTTGGATCTGCATTTCCCTTAACATAGTTATTTTGAAGCAAAAATCCAGTAAGTCTATCATACCATGCTCGTGGGGCTTGTTTAAGGCCATACAAAGCTTTGGTAAGTCTAAAAACATGATCTGGATATTTTGTATCTTCAAAGCCAGGAGGTTGTTCAACAAAAACTTCCTCTTGAACATAACCGTTAAGAAAAGCACATTTCACATCCATTTGGAAAAGTTTGAAATTAAATAATGCTGCAAAGGCAAGTAGAATACGGATAGATTCAAGTCTAGCTACTAGAGCATAGGTTTCTTCATAGTCTATTCCTTCTTGCTGATTATAGCCTTTAGCAACAAGTCTAGCTTTATTTCTAACAATGACTCCATTTTCATCACATTTATTTCTGAAAACCCATTTTACTCCAATAACAGAAGTTTCCTTAGGTCTTTCAACCAAGGTCCAGACTTTATTCATTTCGAATTCATTTAGTTCATCTTGCATTGCTTTGATCCAATCATCATCACCTAAAGCTTCATCAGTGCTTTTAGGCTCTAATTGGGAAAGAAATGCTAGATGTTCTACTTCATTTCTTAAGGAACTTCTAGTCCTTACAGGTTGATTTACATCACCAATGATACTATCACTGGGATGATTCTTAAGAAACACCTGATTTGGGTTTTGTAAAACCTGTTCATCAACATAAGGTAGAAAGTCTTCTGGGGTAAATGTTTCAGAAGTATCTTCTAAAACAATTTCCTTATCAGAAGGTTCTTCTATCAACGGTTGATAATCAGTTTTTGAAAACACATCCGAGGATGTAGGTTGGGAGGTTTTAAAAACAAAAGGATCTGATTCATCAAATTTTACATGTACTGTTTCCTCAACAGTACAAGTATTTTTATTAAAAACTCTATAAGCCTTAGAGGTTGTGGAATAACCTAAGAAAATTCCTTCATCAGACTTTGGTGCGAATTTATGTAAGTTATCTTTAGTATTCAAAATGAATACTTTGCAACCAAAAACCTTGAAGTAGGAAAGTCTTGGTTTTCTACCATTCCATAACTCATAAGGAGTTTTATTAAGAAAATGTCTAATCAAAACTCGATTTATAGTATAACAAGCAGTACTTACAGCTTCAGCCCAGAAATGTCTAGCAATAGAATATTCACTCAACATGGTTCTAGTTATCTCTTGAATAATTCTATTTCTTCTTTCAACTACACCATTCTGTTGAGGAGTTCTAGGTGCTTAAAAGTTGTGAGTAATACCTTTCTTACTACAAAAAGTTTCAAAATCAGAATTTTGAAATTCTCCTCCATGATCACTATGAATAGTTTTCAATGGAAGGTTTTTCTCATTTTTAACTTGGGCTCTAAAACTTTTGAAATAAGAAAAAGCTTCAGATTTCCTTGCTAGAAAATAGACCCAAGTAAATCTAGTGTAATCATCAACTAGAACAAACACATAGTATTTGCCTCCAATGCTTCCAGTTTGTGTTGGACCAAAAAGATCCATGTGCACTAACTGTAATGCATCGGTTGTTGAGACTTCACCGATTGACTTAAAACTAGATTTATGTTGCTTGCCATATTGACAAGGATCACAAACTTTAGAAGAATCAAATCTAAGCTCCGGTAGATCCTTAACAAGTTTCTTCTTAGAGAGTTTACATAGGTTTCTAAGATTACAGTGTCCTAATCTTCTATGCCATAACCAAGAATGATCTTCCATTGCACTTAAGCAAGGTAAATCTTGGCTTCTTAGGTCTTCTAAGTTTAAGGTGTAAACATTCTCTTGCCTATTGGCTGAGAGAATAAATTCTTCCTTGGAATTGTGAACTAAGCATTTATCATTCCTAAAATTCACAAGGTAACCTTCATCACATAACTGACTTATGCTAATGAGGTTGTGCTTAAGACCTTTAACAAAAAGAACATTTGAAATCAAAGTTTTACCTAAAAGAACAATATTACCAATACCAACAATCTCTCCCTTAGCATTGTCTCCGAAAGTTACCTTTCCTCCTTTCGTTTTGATAATCTTTTCAAAAAAGCTTTTGTTACCAGTCATGTGCCGGGAACATCCACTATCCATGTACCAAATATTGTTGCTGGAACTTTCTTTATTTTCCTGAAATTAAGAACAAAGTTAGATTTTCGGAATCCAAACTTGTTTGGATCCGAGATTTCCAGACAATAAAATTTTAGGTATCCACATTTTCTTAGAAAAGTAAGCTTTATGAAAACCTAAAGATTGGGTTTTGTTTAAGGAACAACTTCTTGCCCAGTGACCACCACATTGACATTTAGTACAAAATGGGGCACTTTGAGGAACAAAATAATTGTTACTGAAAACTGGTTTTGCATGGGTATAACCAAATCCGGATTTATTTCTTAAAGGTCGTATTTGAGAATACATCTTATCAAAATTTTCCTTACCATGGGTAAAGTTTGATAAACACTTCTTTAAGGAAAAAATTTTGGATTTGAGTTTTACAACCAAGTTTTTATCCTCAAAATCATTAGTTTGGGAACTAGAGTTAGGCTCGAAAACATTTTTCTTAGAAATTACTTTTTCTAATTCTTTAGAAAGTTTATTCTTCTCAGAACTTACTTCCTCAAGATTTTTTGAAATACTTTCAAAATCAGCATTTTTCATATCAAGATCTTTAAAAGATCTGATATCTCTTTAGTAAGAATAGAATTCCTAGAATTTGCCTTATCAAGTTTCTTGTTGAGTTTGGAATTCTCAATCTCAAGAAGTTCAGCAAATCTAGAGACTTATTCATAAGTAGGTAAAGTATTTTCCTCATCAGAAGATGATTCTTCATCAGAAGAGTTATAATACTTACTATCATTAGGATTTAAAGAAACATTGGTCAATGATTCAGCATTTCGTACCTTAGCCATAAGACAATGATTATCAATAGGTAATCTGGCTATAAGACCATGATTCTTCTGTCCTGAAGATTCATATTCAAGAGATTCATCTGAAGAGTCACCACCACTGGCACTCCAGGTGTCATTAGCTTTCAGAACTTTCTTAGCTTTGGCTTTGTAATACTTCTTCCTGTTCTTTTCTGAATGTCTTTCCTTCCTTTCTTTCTTTTTGAGCATAGGACAATCTGGTCTAATATGTCCAGCTCTCTTACATTCATAACATGTAACTTCTCCATCTTTCTTATCTTTCCTATCCTTCTTCTTATACTTGGATTGAAAGTTTCTTTGTCCAGCTATCTTGTTCATCCTTCGAGCAAGATTGGCTAATTCATTTTCTGAAACTTCACTTTCACTAGATTCGGATTGGAAAATGACTTTCTTAGACTTGGATCTAGTAACTCTCTCAGGAGTCTTAGCTTTCATCTGATTTGAAGTTGTAGTAAAAGCAACAGTTCCATTTCCATTCTTCTTCTTGATGTTGTCAGCATCTCTCTTCATTCTTGTTTCATGTTGTAGAAGAGTTCCAAATAATTCATCAAGAGTAATTTGAGTAACCTTCCTGTTCTCATCTATAGCTGTTCTCTTGGATTCCCACTCATTGGGCATAATATCAATTATCTTGTCCACAAGAGCTTCATCATCTAAACCTTTTTCTCCCATAGATTGTAGACTGTTGACGATTGTCATAAATCTTTGTTGAACTTTACAGATAGGTTCTCCATAAGGAAAATTGAAGCCATGATATTCAGCTCTAAGCATAGCTCTCCTAGTCTCAATCACCTTAGAAGTTCCAAAGTGTGTAACCTCTAACTTCTTCCATATATAGTTAGCTGCTTCACAAGAAGAAATTTGGCTATATATATTTCTAGTCATTGAACATAATAAAGTATTGCGTACCTTATAATTGAGTTGATATTCTTGCTTCTCCTGGTTAGTAAAGGTTCTGACTTCCTTGTCAGGAATTTTATAGTCACTAGTAAGCATGACAAAGTTTTCTACACCAGTATTGATAACAAAAGTCTTCATACGATCTCTCCAGTATTCATAATCATTACCATCGAAGATTGGTGGCCTTGTAGGATTCATATTGTCAATAGATCCAACATTAATTCCTGCCATACTAAAAATAATCTTGCACACAAACTTGTTAGTAGCTTAGAATCGAAATCACAAAGTTCGGAATGGGAAAAGTTCGGAATGGATAATCCGGAATGACAAAGTTCGGAATAGAAAAGTGAGCAAGAAAAACTTGTATGTGAGTACAAGTATTTCAGTAACCTTGGCTCTGATACCAAATGTAGGAATGGTATAGAGTAAGAGGTTTCCAACCTCTGATACCAATTGTAGGATCGAAATATAATATGAGATTCTCAATATACAAGAGGGGGGGTGAATTGTATACTTTAAAAATTCCTTTGGAACCTTTAAAGTTAGTTATGAATAACTAGAGTTTCCTTAAGAAAAGGAAAGAGCTAAGTTTAACAAGAGCTAAGTTTAACAAAGTTAAACTAAGTAAATTCACAACACCTCTAACACCGAACTGAACTTGGAAAGGGATTCCAAAAGTAGGTTCCGGAAATATGATTCTGGAGATTGAAACTTAACAAAAGTTACAATATGAGATTCTACCTTAAAGCGTATAGAATCTAAACTAATCAGAGTAAGTAAGGAAGTATAAGAAAGTTATACTTTCCTTAAGATACAAATTGCAGCGGAATAAAGACAAGTAGTAAAACTACTAGTAACAAGATAATAGTCTTTTAACCCAAAGAGAAGGGTATCCAATAACCTTGGATAAAGGTCCCTTGATTTATACTTTCAAGCAAGTCTGTCTTACCCACACCAGGGTAAGCCCTCGATACGAAGATCGGTGTCTCTGTCTTGCTATCCCCGCAAGCCCTCAACTTCAAGGTAGTTGGCAACCTCTGTCTTTCTCAGCAAGAAAGCCCTCGATCTTTAAGGTAGTCGGCACCTCTGTCTTCCTATCCCCGGAAGCCCTCGAATGTAATCACCAACATTCGGAGTCGCACGAAGCTTTGAGAGTTAATAAGAGACTCTCTCTCTAGAAATCACTTCAACATCATGTAGGCACAAACTCAGTTGTTTTTCCAACAGCACCGAGCTATTTCAAATGATCTCCTATTTATAGGTAAGGTCGGCTCCTTCTCCAACGGTCATATTTTCCTTAAAGTTCGGAGGGACCTGTACACGTGTCACTTAGACAACGGTTAGTTTATAACAAAATGGACGACATCGTTTTATAACAAAACAAGTGAAACAGAATGTACGACATCGTTTTAAACTCTAAAATAAAGGTTCGGAATAGAAACTTCGGAGTGAAGGTTCGGAGTGAGTAAATTCAGAGTGTATAAAACAATGATAATCAGATTCTGTTTTATGGGAGAATTCGGAATGAGAATTCGGAGTAGGAATTCGGAATAGGAATTCGTCATCAGAAATCGTAATGAGAATTCGTCATTAGAATTCGTAATGAGAATTCATCATCAGAATTCGTAATGAGAATTCATCATCAGAATTCGTAATGAGAATTCATCATCAGAATTCGTAATGAGAATTCGGAATGAGATTTCTTCATTAGAATTCGTAATGGGAATTCTTCATTGGAATTCGTAATGAGAATTCTTCTTCATAATTCATAATGAGAATTAGGAATGGGATTTCTTCATTAGAATTCGTAATGAGAATTCTTCTTCAGAATTTGTATCCTGAATCTGGAATAGAACTTAGTTAGAATTCATATCCGGAATTCGGAATGAAACTTCCTTATAGTTCTTGTCCAGAACCGAATCCTAAAAACAGAAAGCTTTTATATCAAAGTTTTAATGACTCCGAGAAAACAAATCCGAAACTTATACTTAAGAAAAATATTGATGAAAATATGATAAGGATAATTTTTCTTATAAAAGCGATTTTCCTTAAGAAAGCAAATTTCCTTATAAAAGAAATTTTCCTTAAGAAAGCAATTTTCCTTATAAAAGCAATTTTCCTTAAGAAAGCAATTTTCCTTATAAAAGCAATTTTCCTTAAGAAAGCAATTTTCCTTATAAAAGCAATTTTCCTTAAAGATAAGGTGTTTGTGATTTTCAAAACAAGAAGGAATGGAAAATTCATAAGGAAAACCTTATTGACTCAACAAAACCATGTTCTGGATTGTGGTTTTTATTAGTTTATTGTGAGGTGTCCCAAACCTAAATAATAAAGAATTCCCTCTCATTTCCTATATAAACCCACCCAAGATCCCACTTACTCTTCACTCAAAGCCTTTGGATTTTGACCAAACACTCCCATCCTCTCTCTATAATTCTCCCATGGTTCCCCAACCTCCCAATAAGCCTCTATCAAGCCCCTCCCAAGCCTTTGGGATCACACTTCCAAGTAAGGGATTTCTTCCTTTCTCATTTTTGTCCAATTTTCTTTAAGTTGTTATGCCCTTTTGTTTTCAATTAAAAATGTTGGGGGTATAATTTTTAAACTCCCAAATACTTCCTAATTTATGTTTGGATGATGTTATACCCCTTTCTCTCTCAATA
This sequence comes from Viscum album, assembly GCA_963277665.1. NCBI lineage: Eukaryota > Viridiplantae > Streptophyta > Magnoliopsida > Santalales > Viscaceae > Viscum > Viscum album. Next base: position 1,461,827,332 of record OY728121.1, read on the forward strand.
ATGTGTCCCATGTACACCAATTGCCATGCCGAAATTCCTTGAGAGATTTCTCTCTCCTCTTTTAGATGCAAGTAATTATTTTGTATTATTCATCTAAATTACATTATGTTTGTTGGTACATGTACCTATATGACCCCTTACTTTCCATGTAATGTAAATATGATTATACACCCCTTTATCTCTCATCAAACATTTTTTATTTGTTCCTATTTCACGTCGTTATGCTGCCAAAATTGCAGTACAATTTTCCAAGCCAATATCATTGTGTAGTGAATATCATGCCCATTTATCTATCAAGGGTATTCACCTTAATTAAAATTTACTTATTGATTATAAATGTTCATGTATTTATTTTACATCCCTTTATCATGGAATAAATGATGACGGTTGATTCCATGTTGTATGTTCCATGTGGCACACATATGCATGAAATGAAATGATTAAGAAAGGTTGTGCCCTGATAGCGCTTCAATGCGTTGGGTAAAGTATAGTATCATGATACATTATGTGCAATGAGTGTTGACTAATGATAATTAATTTTCAATGAGGGTTTACTCGTGATTCATGTGCAATGAGGGTTTACTCATGCTCCATGTGCAATGAGCCTTGGCTCATGCTAATTCCATGTTAAGTGTTGTTACCACATTTCCATGTTATGATTATCATGATTTATCATGCCTTTATGTTCATATTTATATTGTTCTATATTGATATTCCTATTTTCTAACATGTACTATATTCCACATGTTATTTCATGTTTATTCCCTTAATGGGTTTTATAGCTCACCCTTTTCTTATGCATGTCCTCAGGTTATCCAATGCAATGCTAAGTACGAGGGAATGTAGTGGTCATGTAAAGTAACTTTTCATTAAATAAGTTGTGTATTTTTGGTTCTAAGCTATTATTTAATGATCCTCTATCTCAAAGACACTAGACCTCTCGATCGTCTATGTTTTATCAAGTGAATTTTATGTAATAAATCATGTTTAAATGTGTAATAAAGAGCAGGGATTTTATATACCTCTCATAGAATGACCCTATGAAAGGAGAGTAATATTCCTCCACATTCCACTCTCAATTTTGGATATATCAAGGATAATCCTATGTATATTATTCTTAGGCTGATCACTAGTGAAAGATGAAAGTGATAGGATCTACCATGCTAGCATTCAGAGATTCCTACGACAACATTCAGAGATTCATGGAACTTGTGTAGATCACCACTAGAGGGAATATATTATTGATTACTATAATTAAAATATGGTACAACTTATATCTATTGTTAGATCCATAAACATAGAATAATTTCCTCACAATGTAATTTTTTTAATTGATAAAATTAATTATAAATAATATTTGGAAATCCTCTGCATTGGTTCTGTTGTTTATACATTGTCTATATTCATTGATTCGATTCATCCGATCACAGTGTTTATCATTATTTAAATATCATATTAAAAAAATATCATGAAAAATATGAGACCAGCATGACCCATCTGACACTTATGCTACAACCAAAACATACACAATGTGGGAGATTAAAACTCACCATTTTTTTATTCATGAAACAAAGAGAAAAAATAAATGGAAAAAATTAACCTCTAACACGAGGACAGGTCATTAAATAATGATATAACAATCATTGAAACTTTATAAGTGGATCAATTTATAAGGATTATTTTTGATAACCATCAAGATTTCTATGGGTTTTATAATCAATAAAATAACAAGAATTATTTCTACAACTCCTTACCATGGGACACCAATTATTAGATGAATGAATTGATGGGTTCTATAACTGATAAAAATAAATTCCTTGAATATTTCAAAAATATTGATTTAGAGAGTTCTTGAGGCCAAGATGGTTTCTTGGTCCCTTTATTATTTTCTGATTGGGTAATAATTGATCCTGAAATCATTGTGGATATCAAATACTATTTCAAGTGTGGTGCTTTAACTAGGGACTTTGCACCATGCCTCTCATCCTTTTCCAAAATATTCTGAAAAAAATTCCTTGAAAGTATTTAAAACTATTATATTTTTTAATTATACCTAAAAAATTATGTCTAAGATCATCTATGACATGATCTCCATATTCTTTCCCATATTTATTTTGGAATATGAACATGACTTCATTATTGTTAGGATCATATAGGAAGACTTTTCCTTTGAAAATTAGATGGTGTTAGAATTTGATAAAATGTTTTTGGGAACTAATATCTTTATTAATATAGATATATAAATAGATAATAGTAAATTGTAAGGGAATTAAATTATAAATATCATAAAAAATGAAGGTTTCATGGATTGTTTATATGTCCTTTTGTTGTTGCTACAATTTATCTTGGTTCTGGGTTACTCTCATAGGAAAAATGTTTGTTTTCTTGAAATCAAATTAATGTTTAATAAAATGGTATCATTTATAAATAATTATATTTTCCTATTTTCAGGATTATTTTATTAATATAATTAATATAATAATTTATCTCAAGGTGATTATTATTTTCATAGGAAGATATAGAACCCCAGGCATCACTAATTTATTTTTCAAGAATGATATAATATTATTTATAAATTTAAAATTGATATAGAAAAACTATCTCAAGGAAATAAAAATAAATTAATAATGGTAGATAGGAAAAAAGATAACATGGTCAAGAATAGTACCTATTTTTGAATAACATGATAAATTATAAGATCAAAATATATAGAAATATGGTTGGGATTAACTGAGAAGGATGTACCTTTGGAATATCTAGGGGATTCAGTCTTAAATAATATAATCATTATACATATATTTTATTGCTGGTGAAAATAATCACAAGTTTCATCCTCAACTACAAAATTTTTATTTTATCACTAAATGATTGAATTACATTGATGAACAAAAAGATTATATTTACCCCCTTTCATATCTATAAGTTTTCAAATTCCCAAATATGGTCTTGAGGAACATTGAGAAGGTTATTTACAATTTATTATGTGATGCAAAATATTAGTGTTGTTTTCATTGAGCTAGTTAGAAATGGTTATAAAGACTAATTTATTAAGGCAAGAATAACTTGAGGGGTATGTAGATTTATATGGATGATATACATGAAAATTTGGCTTGGGAGGTTCTTGTAGACTTTTTTATGGTAATATTTTACACACCCCTCATTTCCATTATGGATAGACATGAACATAACTGTGTACATTCTTTAAAAAGACTCTAACTCATTTGGGTGTTTTTATAGTGAATCCTTGAAATGTGCATTGGTTGAGATTGTGTGAAATCAATCTCAACACACCCTTTTGAGGGGATTATTTCCTACTCGTAGACTCTCTTATAGATTTATGAAATTTTCATGAATATTTCCCATGTACCAGTTTGGGAATGGTAACCCATGTTCCAAGAATTAGTTTTTAACATGCTTTGATGTGAATATCTTTTTTTATCAAATGTTTTATTTCTTTATTATTAACTGATTAGTAATTATTAATCTTAATGTACTATGGTTTAAATCCACATAATTGGGAACTCTAGAGATTATCATCATCCAAGTAAGAATTATGTTTTTATAATTTTGGTATCAGGCTATGAAAAGGGCTTCCTACATCACCTTGTGAAAGGAAATGGAACCCATGTAGTCCAATGTTACTTAATGGGACGCACCGTACCTTTTAAGGTCATTCGACAAGGACCAATGCATGAAGTTAAACATTATCTAGTAAGATTGATTATACAAAAGATACCTAGTGATGGTTGGGGATGTAATTATAAATGATAGAACCTTCCTGGATGACCTCAAATGGAATATATCCCAACAAGGTTTTATTTTATGATTACTTGAATTGAATATGACACTCTAAGAAGAGGATAATATCATTGGGAATATATCCCAACAAGGATGATGTAATGATTCTTGGATATAATATGGATCTCTATGAAAGGGGCATAATTTCTTTATAAGTATGATCTAATGAGGGGATTTATATACTTGAAATGAATGTTGATTTGAGAGGAATGACATAATTGGATTCAGGGGGGACTATGTACCCATGAGGATTTATTTTTATGGTGTATAATGTTGTATTTGAACCTATAGGAGGTGTCTCATTTACAATTCTTGAAAGGAATAAAATCCCACATAGTTTTAGGTGCACATTTTAAGGTTATGTTATAGGATCATACTTTGTAGTTTTACGTCATGTTTTATGTAAATTATCAAGTAATTTTATATAATATGTCTAGTATATTGGCCACATAGTATAACATCCTGATGTGGCTATGTCTATGTTGTGAAATGTGAAAAAACATATGATTGAGGGGGGTGTATGCATTGGATCTACTAGGGAATGGATAATTACTGCTTATATCTTATAGAAGTCCCATTAAATATGATTGTTAAATAAAAGGGTTTAGAATAGGAGATTAAGTGGGGCTTATTCATATGGAGCTACCATGTAATGGAGAATTTTCATTTACATCAAGTAGGAGGCCCATGAAAGATTCTTTTTCCATAAAATTGTATATAATAAGAGTTTTGGTAGGTATTACACATATGGGATACCTTGAAATAAAGAACTTGGGATTAAAAATAGTAGGAGGCTCATATTATTGGAATTTTAATTATTCCAGTGGCATAATAAACTCATATCAGTAACCTCAAACGAGTCTTTTGCAATGAGAGAAAAAAGAGATAATATAAGATTGTACAGATTATATGAGAATTTACAATAATATATTGTTGAGTATTATGCAATTATGCTTCCCTTGAGTAAATAATTAGAGCTTACACCTAGTAGGAGGATAGAATAGTAGGAATTCTAATTTTTCTAATAGCATGATCAAATAATATCTCTTGTCCCACATGAGTAATGATCAATATCAGAAATAAGAGATAATAGAAGACCACGAAAATCAAATGGGAGTACATAATCATATTTTAATAGGTATTTTTCATAGAGGATTAAATTTTATGAGTATCGTTGTCTTATTTACGGTATCACCAAAAGGAACTATATTGGGTCTTATAACAAAAGGGTAAAACCATCCTCTCATTTTCCTACTTATTGATCGGTAGGGTAGGATAATAGAGGTAGTAGGATTATCAAATCCTATAATAAATACCTTGGGATCACTATAAGAATGAATCACCACCCCAAGAACCATTTATTTAAGTGGTGTGGTTCCCCATGATGACTGAATATAGAGAACTGGTTAAACGGAGTGGTAAATTTGGGCTAGAAAATACTACTACAATATCATCCGAATAAGGACCCTAATTATCATGTTAATCCTTTATTATGATTCCCCTAAGGCTTATACCTATCTAGAATGATAATTCTTGAAGTTCATTTTATCAAGGGAATCCCTGATTTAAGGGGAGAATTCAAGTATGCATGAACTAATCTTGGGAAACTAGTGGATTCAGAGGAGGTAAAGATTCAGGATTTCTAGTTTTCATGTGTGAAAGTGGGTCATAGGTTGATCAAATACCCTATACATATGTACCATCATGAGTGAGGGTTTGAGAAGTCAAAGTATGTTGGTTCGCTTGATTATCTTATAGTGGGAATAATGATCCACATAATAGGAGAGAGCTAGATTGTTGGGTATGTACGGGTGTGATGGAGGTTTATCTATACGGGGACCACATGAAATACAATTGTTTTTCCTAGGCATTCTTGAAGGACTTTTCCCATGTGATACATGAGATTATGGGAGGCTAATTCACATAGTTACCACACATAGGAGGATAGTCCACTTAATTAGATCTTAAATGAGGGCAGATAGATTGGGAAATTCATGGAGAAAGGGGGTTGCACATGGTAGGTGTGAATGCAAGGGTCTTTCCACACATAGGACCTATGAGGTAAATGAATCTACTTGACACACTCATGAAGGGATTGATCCTCCACGTAGGGGGAATGTGATTAAATAGGCCCACATGGTAGCCAAACAAGAGAAGTATTTCATGGTTTAATCCTTAAATAGGATTCTTGTGTGTTAGCTATAAGTATTAGGATTTTTTAATGGGTAAATTCCAAAACATAGGTTGGTAAACTAACCCTCATAGAATAATCTTCATAGAAAAATAACTTCACAAGACCAAAATATTTGGGAATTATCGTTTCATAAATTCTATAATATTTTTTCCCCATGAGTCTCCATAAATAATATCTTTTATTTTCACTCCTATATTTTGAATAAGGAATGAATTATTTATAGTAAGTCCCCTAGGTAATTTTTTTTTCTTAAAGCAGAAGTTGCATAGTATAAGTGTTCATAATCGCATGGTGGCTTAGTATAGAATCTATATGGGTGGGTGTTTCTCCTATGAAGTGAATGGTTTGAAACATGACATGGAGGGTTTTCAACTATTAGGTTGTTGAAAAAACATGATCTTTCATAGTCCTTGAGTGGTGAGTCTCGTATACAAATTAATTATGGATGAATTGAGTGGGTTGGTGAGACACAAAGATGTATCTCTTTCTTAGAGTTTCATTGATGGTGAGAAATATCATTAGAATTTCCATGATCATTTTTCATGGAAGGTAGGTGAGAAAAAATAATGTGGTAAATGTCATGGGATTTAATAAATTCCACCCCCTGTAGTTGAATAGAATCATCCCAAATATGGGTTCAATCTAAGGAAGTGAAATATATTCTTTCATGAGTACCACATAGTGAGGTGAATTGTTCACCTAGAGGGAGTAAAATGGGTATTCAAAAGGTCTTGGTCTCACTTAAAAATTTGGAGATACCCTCAAATCATTTTTACTTTATTCCTTCATGAATTTTCTATTCTTTCAAAGAATATGAAAAATTGTGTTCTCTATTACTTTTAAATTTCATTTGAGAATATGGCCTCCAAGAGCTCGGTAAGCAGTATCAGATATCCATGTGATGGTTGTGTCATATCCCCAGTGACTTGGTGGTGAAAATATGTATACACAGTTATTTTTAACTTTTCTTGAGTACTACCTAGTTATAGAGTTTCTGCATGGTAACTTTGTGTGGTCCCCTTAGACCGTGTGGTTTTTAAGAGATCGTGTGGTTGATACCAGAAAAATGACTAGATACCACATATTTTTCCACAATTTTACATTTTATTGTTTATTTATGATTTCTGAGTTTAATATTATGATTTCAAAAACATTTTATAGGGACTATGGACTTTGAGTTTTCCCATATTTTAGGTTTGATGGAAATGACCGAAAGGAGGGACTTTATTTCTATGAATTTCAAGGCCGACCATCGATATCTCTTAACTTATTATAATGAGGCCCTAGAGAATCTTCTTATGCCAGAGATTTGTGATTATCTATTTTTTAAAATATTACCCATATATGAATTTAGTCTCAAATATAACATCATGATTTGTTTTCCTGACTATAACATACCATTTGTGTGGTTAATATCCTCTATAAACAATGCTTCTGAAAACATCCCTACTGAGTTCCAACTTGTACCAAAAATATCCATCCATATTAGCCATTTAATTAAATAATACCAATAGAGGGTAGATCCCAAAGATGGATTAATGAACTGGTGATATATTTTTCAATGAATGGTGTTGTGATTTTCGAGAACATCATTGTTGTGCAGAGTTTACCAAATAGTTGTTAGAAATTACCTTGTATAAGGTAGTATAAGTATTCAGATTTATATTTCACCATCCAATCATACTTCTCCAATAAATATTTATTTTATAGAGTTCGGGTACTAACACTTTCCACCTAAAGTGTAGTGAGATAAACACCAATTTATGGGATATTTATCAACGGCAAGGAAACCCAATACTTATGAATATGTATAATCATTTTATTTACACAAAAAATTCCTAGGGGGATATAGGACATACCTACACCTTATAAAAAGATCTACTAAATACAATAGAAGGAATACTAGCTAAGGATCTATATATTAATTTAATTATCACATTCATGGAATGTGTGAACATCTTAATTCTACCCAATGAGCTAAGATCTACATTCAGATGCTCAAATTGATCCCCTAGCTATAATTCATAAATATATAGATATTGTGTTGTTCTATTTTTGGACCATTCCAATACTAATCCCAGGGGTATAAAATTCAACCAAATATTTGCCCTACACATTGACTAGAAGGTTTAGGAGCTATCTTTCTATGTGGGTGGTTCTTTCCTACAAGATATACCAACTCAAGAATTAGAGTTAGTACCCTGGTGATGGTAGATCTACTAGTGGAAGGACAAATAATGAATCTATAGGTGTCATTTGTTTCCCCAAATTCACCACATGTTAGGCCATGTTGAAGAAGGGAACACTGCATACCAATTAAATGGGTTACCCTAGTTCTTATATATATGGATAACATAAGAATTCTGATTTTATTAGTTCCAGAATACTCTAATAATCCCTCATTCCATATATTTCCCCAAACTACACATCATTGTTGTTTTTCCCCCAAGGCCCCTGAGACTTAATGAAGTAACTAATATGATGAGGAATTACATAAATTTCAACCCTATTAATATGGTGTTATACCCTATGAGATAGTCATTGATAATAGTAGCGACACTCACCAAGATAATTATTTTTTCATGCATTTCCAGGATGGGATATAGGTGGCCTAAGAGGAAGATCTAGTCATTTATGTGCCTGTTTCCTCTAGAAATGGGTATGAACTTGTTTTTTTAATGTTCAAACATTCCAATTGGTTTCTAATTGGTTTGTTCGTAGAACCGGAAACATACAATGATTCTATATACATTTAGACCTACTCTCCAAAGGTAGGTGCTCATTAGTTATGAACCGACGAGGCTTATGAATTTTCATTGGTCAAGAGGATGAGAGGTCAGACTCATCACACCTTTTTGGGGGAAATTATTTTCTACTCCGGGACTCCCTTTATAGATTTAAGTTATGTTTCTGAATCCTTATTACATTACCAAGTATGAAAATGAGCATTCCTTTAGATCTGAAAATCAATGATTAATATGTATGAAATTTAGAGAATCTTTTATATGTATTTGAGGTTCTTCATCGATAGATAATCATCTATATTTGTCAGAGATTCTTAGTCAATGGTATCCTTCGATACATTGTATAAATATCTCTTGGTTATTATGATAAGCATACTGGTTTTAAAGCCACTCAGCGGGGTACTTGAAGTTTATTGTCATTCAGGAGGACATGGATTATTTCATAGTTGGAATCGTACCCGCAGATGGACTACCTATGTATCCATTGTTTTAGAAAAGGAATCATAACCCACGTAGTTTGAGTAAAGAAGTATGAGGTTTATTCATGATTTATGGCTCAAGAAATTATTTCATAATTACTTTTACACTATAAGCTCAAGCGAGTCATGCTCGGTGTTTGAAAAAAGAGGTATTGGTAAAACCAGACAATTATGCCATGAACGATGCAATAATGTGGGGCTTATGTATGTATGACTACCTAGAATAAATGAGGATTGGGATTTACTTCAGGGAAGAAACCTGGGAACATGTTCCATAAAGGTATATGTGCTTTTATGGAGATTTGGATACTCTAACTTGGGGCTTACTTCTAAGGAAGATGCCCAAATTAGGAGGGGACTTAGGGCTTACTTCTATGGAGGATGCCTGAATTAAAAGCAATTAAGACTGGTTAAGAGAAATTATGACTGGGACTTATTCTTGAGAGGGAGGCCCAGGTTAAAGTGACTTGAGAACTGGGGCATATTCCGAAGAAGAAGGCCCAGGTTAAGGGAATTAGAACTGGAGATTACTCCTGAAAAAAAGGCCAAGGTTAAGGGAAATTTGGAATTTGGGGATTACTCTTAAAGAGGATGCCCATATTTGGGAACCTCGGGCTTACTCCTGAAGAGGATGCCCAAAATTAAGGGAACTTGAAGACTGGGGCTTACTCTTAAAAAGGAAGCCCAAGTTAGGGGACTTGGGGCTTACTCCTAAGAAGGATTCCCATTGAATAGGGAATTTTGGGGCTTACTCCTAAGGAGGATTCCCAGGTTAAAGAGCCTCTTATCTTAAAGGATAAGGCTGAATGAATCAAATCTCTCTCTCTTTAGTGATATAAAGATATGTAAATCACTATGTTTTGAGAGATGTTCCACATAATTCCTTTCAGATAAAGAATCCAATCAAGGAAACATGCCATAAAATGGATTTGAAGAGTTTCTTGAAGACTAAATCTTGAATAGGAGAGGTGGATTTGAATAGGCAGGAGAGGCACCCAAAAAGAGAGAGGCACACAAGTCCTGCATTGGCACGCACGTTCTGGTCACACAAGTATACTTGCACGACACATGGGTACTTGAGCGACGGTCAACCCTTAGGGTAATACTTGGGCGGGACTTGGCTCAATCCCTTAGTATTATCCATAGAGCTTCCAAAAGAGTGGCTCAAAAGTTTTGTTTAAGGGACAAGGCGGCGCGCAAGTGTGACCATTTACCTTAAGGGCTGGCCACTTAGGAGCACAAGTTTTGATGAGTTTTAACACTTAGGCCTTGTTTCCCCTGATTAGAGATTCCATTATATGTAAGAAATTACCTTATAAGTGTTCGGAAGACTTCCAGAAGAGACTAGGGTGACCAGAGCTCAAATATGAGTTTTGGAATTTTTCTGTCCTTGAAATGGGGGGCCCACCAGGGGTATTTATAGGCCAGGGAAGACCTTGGGGGAAAATAAAAGAGGGCACGCAAGTCACCTAAGTGACCACTAAGCGGAGCGCAAGTATACTTGTGCGACCATGATGAAACTTACACGACCCAAGTGGGAAGAAATCCTTCTTCATTCCTTTTTCAATTTTTGATGTTTCTTCAAAGGATGAATCACTTTGGACGTAGGTATTTCCCTTTTTCAGTCATTAGACTCTGTGACGGAAAGGAGCGTCAACAAAAGTCCCCCCTCAGAGTTGTATCTGAAAGAAATTAGTATGTCACTCTAAGGTAAAGAAGAAAGCCATGGAACATGTGGCGTTCAAGTGTTGAGCGCGCATGTGTGAGCCGCGTAGATGACGGCGCGCAAGGGTGAACTGCGTAGGCTTCGGCACGTAGGGGTGCGGCCATGCCTATATATATGCGGTCATTCCTCGCGTAAAGCACTGAATATGAATGCTACCGAGCTCTTGTCATGCATGTTTCCTTCGTCATGCATGTTACTCAGTTTTCCGCTGCTTCCTTTTGTATCGTGCTACTGTAGAGGTATTTGGACTTATGCGGTGATACCTGCTTGCCAAAACATGCACGACACACTTATACTTGCGCGTTAATTTGGGACTTGTGAGCCTTAATTCCTTAGCCATTTTTTTAACTTTTCTTCACAAATTTTATGAAAATCAACTTACTTAAGAGTTAATAATTCAACCTTTGTGCAAATTCAATGGCTCCCAGGAGAATCAGAACGACTGATGAACTGGCTAGAAAGCGAATTGATGATATGATGAGCATCATTGGCCATGATTATTATACTATCTGCAACAACACTCTTCCATATTTGGCCAAGTACTTGAAGAAGTATCATCTTGACTTCCTATAGAGTATTTATCTACCTTTGTATGACTATGATCATCTGCAAGAAGTCACCATTCCAGAGGCAAAGAACTATCCCTAAATTTCTTGGTTTCAGAATTACACCAATTTTTCTTCAGCAAATATCTCAAGTGGGGGATCATTTTTAAATACTGGAACAATGGAGAAGGCCTATATAATGCATCATATCCCATATACCTCAGATCTAAAACCTCACAAGCCTAATCTGGAACCACATTTTTATCGCTCAATCTTACGGAATTATCAGATGGATCAATCCAAAGGCTGGAAGAGAAGTTGGGACTTTCGTCCTGGAGGAGGTGTGAAGCCAACTTGGATGTGGGCATACTGGGTGTGACAAACCTGCGTAGAGTTTGTCGAGGACTTAAAAGGAGTTGCAATATATGAAGCCGTCTGGGCTGGGAAAACATATGTTTACAGGAATGATGACTTTGTGCCGGAGATAATCAGCCGCTGGAGCCCAGAAACCAATTCTTTCCATCTGAATCCTGGAGAAGTAGGCATCAGTCTATGGGATATCCACAAGATCTCAGGGGCTCCAATTCTAGGTGACATGTATGATGAATTTATCCCCCCAAGGCAACTTGGAATGATTCAGAGAAGACCCTGGCTTTGGCATGGGAATTATTGAAAATATTTCACAAGATCAAGAGTTCATAGACCTCCTTAACTCATTCTATAAAGGATATTAATCCAGAGGAGTGGATGAATATGTTTCTTATCAAGAAGCAGGAGAATGAGCCAAAGGAGAAGGGATCGAAGGGGAAGGGGCCCAAGGAGAAGGGGCCCACTTGTACTCGTCCTACAACCTTCCCAGAACAGAGAAGAGGGGTGCTCCTGGCACATTCTGGCCGACTCTAGAAGTAGGTGAATTTGAGAAGTGGGGATACGATGTGAATCATAGAATCACAAAAAATACTCGTATGACGAGATTCTTGGCCTTGGGGCTCAGTGTTTATCTTTTTCCAGTCAGGGACTTGAAGGGAGGAATCAGGCCAGGGACCTTCGTTATTGCATCCAAGGTGGATGAGGGGAAAATGGTTGGGTTGGCTACACGCATTTTAGTAAAGATTCACAGGAGCTTACTCCACGTCTTCATGGGTAAGTCTACTTTGAGAATAGTGGGACCATTCTATGTTTTATGGGGATGGATCACCACTCAATTTAGGACGTATAATGTACAGAACAAAGTATAGGTTCCTGGAGGTTCATTCAGGCCATCAATGTCGGCATTCTCTAGAATTTCCCCACTAGCTATCAATTCCTATGACATGAAGGTGGGGATGAGCATGTATAAGGAATTAAATTTCTTTCCTTATGGAAATCCACCAACCGGGTGGTTTGTTGATGATGGAACAACCAATATGGAATTGAGGGCATACATGCTGGCCTGCAGAGATGGTGTACTGGTCACCAGGATTGATAGAGAGAATATATGCGAGGCCTATGATCCCTACAAATTTTTACGTCAATTCAAGTGTTTGCAGTAGACTGTTGTATCTCCACCTGTGTATGTCAGGTCAGAGCAACATCTGATGGTTTCTCAACAACTATGGTGGCTAACATCTAGGGAGAAGACTGGGGCAGTGTTTGATCTGCCAGTTAATAAAGCGGTGAGTAATTTGACTACATGGTATGCTGAGAACTGGATAGCATCATACACTGAAGGGGTGTTGAATCACCCGGTTTATCAGGTGGGGAAAAGGAAAAGAACCGTAGAGAAAGAAACCCTTTATCTGGAAGGTGATTCTTCTACAACACTTGGAGCTGATTCATCGGGTTCTTCACCTAGGGCCAACTCGTCAAATTCCCAAGATGGGGATGATGAGGCACAACATGTGGCAAAGCAACCTCATGCCAGATATAATCCTCCCGTCAGAATCACAAGACCAACTCAATCAACTCCTAGTGAGTTACTTCATTAGGGAACATTAATCATCATTAATTTATAGAGAAACATGTATTATTTTCTTATTCTATATCTGTAGTTGCAGGAGCTGGGAAGAAGCTGATGTCCAAGATTGTAGGACCTTCCTCACAACCTTCTGGTACACATAATAAATATCTACAACCAGAGGCTGTCCAGACATGGAAGAGTTTATACCGCAGTGCTGAAACTGCCTAGCTGGATTTGTACGAGGGGATACACCTCCCTAGAATAGGGAATCTTCTGGCTTCTATAGATATCCATTACAAGGATAACTCTGATGAAGTGCGGGATTACATCAGAGATCTGGAAATGATCATATATGCCATTGATGATTTCATTCCTATCACCAAGCGGGTGAAGGAAATGATAGATTGTGGTGCCACTGAGGGGATTGGTGCTTCTGGAAATGAGGAGTGTCACGATTACATGGCTCCTGAATATGTAAGTCTCTTTCCTTATTTTCTTTGTAACTTGATTCTAGTTAAATCTTTGTTACTAAAGGAAATTATTCTCTTCATTTTGCAGATTTCAAAGAGAGGAAATGATGAGGTTCCTTCACCACAATATAGTCCTGGTGGCACCACCATTGGGGAAAATGAATCTCCTCACGAGTCGGATGAGATATCTCTAGGACAACAAGCCATGGATGAGGATTTAGACATGGCTTTCCATTTTCCAATTCATGTACCTGTAAAGGAGACTATTGACACAACTAAAAATCCAAAGAAGAAAAAGCATCGAAGGAGGAAGTCTACAGCTAAACACTTCATTAGTAGTGGTAAGTCTTTTAGATAGTCATGAGTCTTAACCCATGAAAATATTACTCATAATTTTTGGGATTGCAGGGGATTCTTCAATTTTGCCTCTGAGGGAGAGTACTGACCCTCCTCTAAGGACCACAGAGGATACTGGTGAACAATTACAAGTTCAGGAGGACTTGGCTGCTCCTGGAGAAGAGCCAACGTCTATTTCTAGTATCCCTCCTACGGATGTTGCAAGGAGAGAAGATCCTACTTCTGGTAAGTTAAAAATTCTTCATAAAATGTTGAATGAAACATAAAATAACTTCCATTCTATGATACTTTAGGTTCAACCCCTGCACTAGAGCTTTTGGCGGCTATCGCAACTAATGCCACTATTTTATCTAAAGAAGCTGTCCAGGGTTAGAGGCTGCAAGATGAAGGTCACCAAGAAGACATCTCGAATGCTCCCACTGGTGATATTAACCAGGATTCTGAGATAACATTGGATGAAATGATGGAACTTGGCGCATCTTTTGAAGATTTTTTAGATCATGTTAAATTCCCATGTAATTTAGAAGATTATGGACGTGAGTGTTATCCTTCATCCTGTTAAAAATAACTTCTTATTATATATATTATCACGATTGAATGAAAATGTGAAGTTCTATCTGAGCAAGCTGCTGAACATCCAATGCCTGAAGGGGGTACATAAAACCCTACTATTGCAGACACATTAACTCAAGTGGAGCTTGACTTGGCAGAGCTTCCTAAAACTCGTCCTGCAAATCCCGTTGAAGCTAGGAAAGACTGGGAGGAGCCTTCTCAAGTTGCTGATCTACTGTTGGGTAAGGGATAACAATATTTGTGACTGTACTTAATTTTCAAGACATCCAATTAACTTTTTTTTATCCTTTTAAACTAACCAAAGCTTTCAATTGATTATGCAGGGCCATCAATTTTAGTGGCTAGATCTGGTGGTAATGCTTCAGCCTCCACCCCAACAGGAATAGAAAGTGAAATAAAATGGGTCAGGGGGAAGGAGCAGAATAGGGCACTTACCTAAGTGAATTAATCCTGTATTATATTCCCCCCTGTGATAGTGATGCCGAATAGGACCCAGAAATACAAAATGCGCTCCAATTTTCACGACGCAAGGCATGATAGAACATATGGAAAATCATATTTGAAGTGCCTCTAGAAGAGTTGTCATCAAATATTCCCTGGCTATCATCCATGTTCTTCATGTTGGGACTTGGCGGTTTTGGATATCAAAAGATCCATGCCGCGGTGAAACAAGTCATCTTAAGAAGGGAGCAGGAGCAGAAGTATCATCAAGATTTGACCAGAGTAAGGCTGTCAGCCAATATCGGAGAATTTGAGGCTACGGTATCCCGAGCTGAGGCTGATCATGCTACCAAGTTAAAGGAGCTGAAGCATAAGATCAAGGAGAAAGCTTCCCAGTAGATGCACCTTCAGTAATAGTTAGATTCTTTTATTGGGGAACTTGAACAACTAAACAATTCACTGGAAGGAGATCAAACGAATGGTATGAAAGCCATTGTAGATGCCAAGAAAGCACTCCATCAAGCTAAAAAGAGTGAAGTTGGTCGAGTGCATGAGCTTTAAGTGGATTCTGATGAAGATCGATATGCTGTAAATCAAATTAAGATTTATGTTGACAGCCTTTTATAATTCTTGTAGAAGAGACTCGAGTCTGTGGATGTCCTAACTTTTGTGCATCAAATGAAAAAACACTTTCATCTTAAATCAATTATGCATGATTTATTTTTCTACCTGCTTTAAATTTTTATTTAAGCCAATGGGCCTAGTAAGCATAGTTTGGTTTTTGCTAGGATTATTATAAATAACCCTACAAACTTTAAATCTTTTAATCGCTCAATATTACCTAAAATCATACAAAATGTATGTTTAGTGTGCTGGGACTTGACTTTTATTCAGAGTTCCCTTGTCTTTTGTGGGTAGTTTAAAGTCATGCACGTCAGACATAAAAAGGCTAATGTTTAAGGACGAAATACCTTTGACCGAATGGATTAAAATTGACTCAATTCCTTGACAATTTATCTGAAAACATATTACCACACTCAAGTATGAGGGAAAATACATAAACTATGAATTAAGAAATTTTTAATCTGAGGATTGATATGAAAAAAGGGCTAAAATGCATTAGAAGAAGTAGTTCCCAAGAATGAAGTTGCCACTATTTAACAAACCCGTTAGAGTGTTGAATTATGTAGGGCCTCCTAAGGGAATTGGTTTCATATACAAATAATAGCATCTTTTGGTAACAGATCCGTTATGTAGACTACTTATGCAAGGCCGCCTGAGGGAACGTGCTGCATAGTTAGGCAAAAGAACTCTCAGAAATTTACTTTTCTACTGCTAAAAAGCCAATGGAAGTTTATAGAGATTCAAAATTTCCAAAGAATAGAGTTTTCTATATGGAGAGAGGTACATGAATATGGAGAAGATATTTCCAAACAAGATCATCTATGAACTTGATGAATATCACTCCTACAAAGGTCTGACCCAAACGTAGGGAAGGGAAATATAAACCATAGACTTGAATACTTTCAGATCATGAAATAGAGTACAGGACAAATATGATTAGGATGGCTATTTTCTGCGGATCCTTACATATTGTTGATAAGACCAATAAGAACAAAAGAGTTTTTTTCCCAAGAATGAAGTTACCATTATTTAACAAACCCGTTAGGGGGTTGAATTATGTATGGACACCTAAGGGCATTGGATGAATTGTAAAATAATATTATCTTTTGGATGACAAGTCTGTTATGTAGTATATTTATGCAATGCCACCTAAGGGCACATCCTGCATAGTTAGGAAAAAGAACTCTCAGAAATTGGATATTTTGTGACCAGATGTCAAGAAAAGGTTTATGGAGATATGGACGTATTTAAAGTTAGGGGTATGTCACATGAAAATGGGTATTGTCCAGTGCATGAAAGAGATACATAGATCAATGCTAACCATAATCATGTTGTGGATGTGTCCTGAATTGAAATTTTGGACTTCACTACATATCCCATAAGGATATGAATCAAGCCATACGTAGTTATTGAAATAAAGTTTAACATCATGTGGGACGAAAGTGTAGGAAATATTAGTTTAGGGTCATAGAGCTTGGACCATAATAATGAATACACAATGTGTGTTTTCACAGGGACTTTTCAGCCAGGGGACTAAAAGTAGAATTTGGGGTTAGGCCCAAAAGACTTGGGGCTAGATTCGAGGGACACTCGAACGTTCCTAAGTATCTCATAAGGATGAGAATCAAGCCGCATGTAGTTCTTGAAATACCCTCTGTATAGATTTGGTTCGTACAAATGATGGGTGAAAGGGGACTTCAGTGCAATGATGGTTTGACCCAAGATAAAATATTTGGGCATTGCCTTGTATGCACGTAGTCTTTGGAATATAACATGATTGGAAATCAATGTAAATAATTATTCCCACTCAGGTGAGGGTATCAAAGAATGTTGTAGTTTATTGTCATACATGACAAAAGTGCTGTACAATTTAACATCATATAATAAGGAAAAAGGTGAACCAATGTAAAAAAATATTGGCTTTGGGGGCGGTTTTACAAATCAACATCGTATGAGATGGAGGTGAACCGATGTGAAGATATTGGTTTTGGGCTTGAACCTCATGAGGTTTCCTACTTACCCATCCTAGATGGCAAGGATCAAAGTCCGCATAGTTCAATTAAAGAATAACTTGGTGATCAAGTTGTTTTTGAGAACAACAACCTAAAAAAGGTGTTGGGAATTACACATGGTTTGTAGACGAGAGAAGGTGTTATGGTTGAAGTTTAATCTAAGCTCACATGAGTCACACTCGGTGTGAGAAATAATAGGTAGCAAAAACCTTAACGGTGCACAGTTTTAATGTCATGTAGGACATATGAAGGGACTATGTAGTTTAAAGTCTTGCAGTGAGGACTATTGGTGCTGCACAGTTTAGTGTCATGTAGCAGGGACAAAATACAGTTTTAATGTCATGTATGACGTATTAAGGGACTTTGTTCAGTTTTACTTCATGTAGGATGAATGAGCAGTACAGTTTAACATCATGTAGGACAAATATAGGGACACAATTTAACGTCGTGTTGGATGTGAACACAGTTTTGTGTCATGTTGGAAAATAAAGGTGTTGTACAATTTAGCGTCATGTATCTAAGACAATGGGGAAAATGTAGTTTAACGTCATGTTGGATGAAAGGGGGACTATGCAGTTTAATGTCATGCAGTAAGGGAAAAAAATGGACACATTTTAACGTTATGTTGGACGTAAGGGGGACTGTGCAGTTTAATGTCATGCAGTAAGGACAAAAAAAGGACACATTTTAACGTCATGTTGTACTTATTAGGGACTTTTTCACTGTTTAACGTCATGTTGGACGAATGATCAGTAGTTTAAGGTCATATTCATGGACTGTCAATGGTGTAGTTTAACGTCTTACTGGACATAAGGGACTATGCAGTTTAAAGTCTTGCAGCAAGGACCACACAGTTTAACATCTTGTTGGACAGGAGAAATGAAAATAGTTTAAGGTCATATGCATGGACCATTGGTATTTTTATTATACAAAATACTTCTTCAGAAATATGACATTGGTTGGAGTAGTGACGATTTCTTCATCCATTGAGATTAAAGAGTAAGCTCCATTGGAGTAGACCTTACGTATTGAGTAAGGTCCTTCCCATTTTGGCTCCATCTTGGGAGGTTTCTTTCCTGGTATCATTGGAGTACTAAGAAACAATACCAATTCTCCCTGAATGAATGAATTAAGATGAATTTTTTTTTCGAAAGCTCGTGCTATTAAATTCTGATAGACTTCCAAGTGGTGCAGGGTGCACAATCTTTTCTCATCTAATCGTTCCAATTCATCCAATCACTTTTGAGATTGTTCATCTGTAGATGACTGATCACAAATGGCTACCCTGAGTGAGGGTAATTGAACCTCAATGGGAAAGACTTCGTCTGTTCCATATACCAATGAATATGGAGTCGACCGCGTTGCAGTGCGGGTGGTGGTCTGATAAGCCCATAAAGCATGAAAGAGTTTATCAGGACATGATTTATTATCTTTATCCACCATCTTTTGAAGTATATTTGAAAGAGTCTGGTTGAAGTCTTCTATCTGGACATTGGCTGCTTCATGATACCAAGAGGACTGGTTGGATTTTATGTTGTATTCTTGATACAACTTCCTTACATCAGATGAATAGAATTTGGTGCCATTTTCTGTCAATATGGTATGAGGGACACCAAATCTGTTAGTGATGTTAGACTTGATGAAGCTAAAAATGCATTTAGTACTGACCTCTTTGAGAGGTATTTCCTCTGTCCATTTGTAAAAGAAGTCAGTAGTAGTAAGAATGTACTTAAAATGCTTGGATGTGGCTGAAGGATAAAGTCCCACTACATCCATTCCCCATGTGGAAAATGGCTATGAGTATTTAGCTGTTTGAAGAAACTCTGGGAGTTGATGAATGAATTTGGCATGTACTTGGCATGAATGACACTTCTTCATGAAATCAACAAAATCTTGTATCATTGAAGGCCAAAAGTATCCAAGCCGTAGAATTTGATCACATAGTCTATGTTCAGAGTGGTGGGAACCACAGACTCCTGCATACACTTCTTTCATGATAGCCATTGTCTCTTCACCATCAATGCATCTGAAGAGAATGCCATCAAAACCTCTTTTGTATAGAATTTTCTCTAGGTGATTTGGGATTTCATAAAGAGTAAAATTGACCACACGTATCCGAATTTGTTCTTTCCTAGCTCTATCAGGTTTAAGTGTTCCATTTTGAAGGTATTCCCTGATAGGTGTCATCTATCCTGTTATATGACCATATGGTTCAGGAATGAGACTAATTTTATTGATTTCCTCTATTCTAGTTTGAACATAAGGTGAAATTGTACGAAGGTGGGCAATACTGATGATCGTTTCATCCCAATTTGGATCTTCCAGAGCTGTTTCTATATTAGCCAGTGCATCAGCTTGGGAATTTTGTGATCGTGGGACATAAGAAAATGTCGGTTCTGAAGGGAATTCCGCCATTAACTCTCTGACGTAATCATACAAAGGGATTAGTTCTTCTTTGAGGATTGCATAATCCCCATTGACTTGTTTGATTACCAGGTCTGAATCACCTTTCACCTTTTAGTGATTCACTTGTGCTTGAAGCGCCAACTCCAATCCTGCGATGAAAGCTTTGTATTCTGCTTCATTATTTATACTACCTCCCAACAATGATAAGGAATAAGGTAGCACTTCATTTTATGGATAAATTATTACAATTCCTAACCCAACATTTTTAAAATTAGGATATTCCATTTTCTTCCCTGTTGGACTTCTGGAAGCACCATCAAAGTCCATTTCCCATGTTTGAAGACTGTCTTGAATAGAAAAGACTTCCTCATCCGGAATTTCAATATATGAAGATATATCTTCTACTGAAGGATGTTCATAAAGGAAATCAGCCAGATCATGGCTCTTTATTTCCTTTTGAGACACATACTGAATATCAAATTGTTGCAAAATAACTGCCCACCTTGCCAGATGTCCTGTAAGAATTGGACAACTAAGGATGAATTTGAGCGGGTTATTGCAAGATACCAATTGGACCTCATGATGTTGCAAATAGTGTCTCAACTTGTGAACTGTAAAGATTAATGCTAGGCAACACTTATCAATATTTGAATATCGGATTTCTACTTCAAGCATAGTCTGACTGAGATAGTAGAGGCTATTTTCATTCCTAGCATCATTCTTCTGAGCAAGAAAGGCACCCAATGATCACTCTAAATCTGTCACATAGAGGATAAGGGGTCTTCCTTCAATAGGTGGAATTAATACCAGTGGACTCAAAAGATATCTCTTGAGAATATTTAATACTTATTGACATTATTCAGTCCACTGGTAAGTGACTCCCTTCTTCATCAATTTGGTGAAGGGTAGACTTTTTCCTTCCAAATTGGCGATGAAACGCCAAATATAGGCTAAGTGTCCTTGATTTCCTCACAATTATTTCAAATTTCGAGGAGGTGACATACCATGGATTGACTTTGTCTTCTCAGGATCGACTTCGATACCTCAATGGCATACCACAAAGCCGAGAAATTTTCCTGAGGTTACCCCAAAATCACATTTTAAGGGGTTCATCTTCAAATTATGTTACCAAAGTTTGTGGAATATGACTTCAAAATCATAAAAGTGATTAGAATGATGCCTGGATTTAACCACCAAATTATCCACATAACATTCAAAAAACTTCCCTAAAAAGGGTTTGAAGACGCGATGCATGACACGCTGATATGTTGTTCCTGTAGTCTTCAGGCCAAAGGGAATTACCCAATAGAAAAACACACCCTGAGGGGCTCTGAAGGTTGTAGATTCCTCATCCTCTGGAGCCATTCGGATTTGATTATATCCAGAATATCCATCCTTGAAGGAGAGTTCGTCATAGCTAGACGTTGCATCAATTAAGAGTTCTGTAATCGGAACTAGAAAATCATCCTTAGGACAATGCCAATTAAGATCTCTGAAATCAATGCAAATCCTAATTTTTCTATTCTTCTTTTTCACAAAGACAATATTGGCCAACCACATGGGATACTAAACTTCTCTGACGAAGTTAACTTTGATAAGATTGTCCATGTCAACTTTAATTTTGGAAGCATAAGTTGGGTGTGTTCTTCTTGCGGCTTGATTAAATCCTCGATGTTCTTCTGGAAAACCCAAACGATGAGTAGAAACATCAGGATCAAGGCTTTGCATCTCTGTATAGTTCCAAGCAAATATATCTCTATTTTTCTTTAAAAATGAAATATACATTTCTTTCTCTTAAAAAGTCATGGACGCACTAATTAAGGTGGGGAGTGGATCTTCTTTTGTAAAAATATTTATTTCTCTATGTTTATCCACAGTGGTAGAGATACCCTCTTCAAATGCTGGCGGATCATCTTTGAGATCTTCCTCTTCCTCTTTAACATGTGTTATCTCTTCTGCTTCTACTTGCATAGTAGATGATGAAGCAGAATTTCCATGATCAGGAGAGATGTCAAAATTTGAACATCTTGAAGAAGAGGCTTCCATTTCCAACCCTATTGTGATGAAGGTTCTTCCATGGGTAATAAAGAGGAGATGATGGATTGATAATCAACATCATCTTTCACCTATGACATTTCTATAACTTCTTCTGGCCTGGTTGGTGAAGTATAGACTTGCTGGATTTCAGCTGATGAAATAAAGACATCTCCATTTGAGGTTTCATCATTTCTTGGTGAATCACCAATTTCTCCCATGTTTTCTATCTTGATTACCATAATTTACATTATGGAATCTTCCATAAGATTATTTGGATTTGGGTCTACCCAGTCAATTTGACTGATAGGAAACACATAATCTGTACTCACATGTGTGAATGGGTTTACTGGAATCTTTTCCAAACCATATGGATCATTAACTTTGGTAACCTCCCTTTTGTGGATTTGTCCTTTCCATTAAGGTGATAGTATTCCGCCTCAATGTATTGAGATTCACAGGTTTTGAAGGGGAATTTATCACCATTCAATGTCCCAATTTGACCATCAAAACAATATTTGAGACATTGATGGTATGATGAAGGGATAACTGCATGTTGATGTAGCCATAGTCTTCCAAGAAAGATGTTGAAGGCTGTATCATGATCAACAACCATGAAATATGAATTGGATACAAGATCTCCAAACTGAGTTCTGAGTGTAATCTCGCCCTGTGGTTATTGTTCATTTTTATCATATCCTTGTAACATCAAAGTAGAAGAAGATAAATCAGATTCTGTGAGGCCCAATTGACGAAGTGTACAAATGGGGATGAGTTTGACTCCTAAACCATTATCAATGAAAGCTATTCGGATGTCTACACCACTGAACCTGACAGATAAGTACGAAGGTCTAATATGTCTATGCATGAAATAATCTTCATCTTCATCTATAAAAGATATCACTACATGGAATTCTACAGGTCCATCCTCTACATGGTAGACTTCAGCTGCAGAAATGTCAGTTTCAAACACCTGAGGACTTGAAAAAGCCTCAATGAGTGCCTCCCGAAGATCCTTGGATATATTCAAGGCATCCAAGATTGATAACTTGGCTAGTACTTTGGAAAAATGTTTCACGACATCTTATTTTTGATCCAAAGGTCTGCGTTTCCCAACAGGAACATGTGGTTTCACAGGTGCCTTAGAAGTTGATGCTTTGGAAGTAGATGCATCTTGTATTGGGGTAGGAGTTGAAAATACTCTTGGATTTGGAAGATTAGACCGAATAGTTCTATTTACTTTTTGAGAGGAAGAAGGTGTAACCTCTAACTGATCCTCCAGAATAATTGTGCCAGGACTGAATATGCTATTGGTGGAGGAATTTGCTTGTTCTTGTTGAGCTCACTGAAGGGCTCTACCACGAGTTTCTGCTGCATATATAGTTCTAATAGGGGTAGAATTGGAATAGTGGCTTCTGGGATATCCACGTATTCCTCTGTATCCCAGACCTTTGGAACTCCCTCTAATTCCTCTGTATGATACAGGGATCTCAGGCTCATCAAGATCGAAGCTATGATCGGAATAAGGATCTGTTAAATGAATAATGTTAACAGAACAAAAGATCAATTCTTAATCTGATGAATATTCTTCTGGATTATCCCTTTTAAGCTCTGCCGTTTGGTGTGGTGGTGCCCATGGATTTGAAGTAGATGGCATAAAATCTGCCAGAGTCAAAGACAATTTGGGCTTTGACACGATATCATCTTCTTCTGATTGCTCTTCTTTCTTTGAATTATGCCATTTCATTGAGGATTTTCCCTCTGGTGAAGAGGTTTTTGCTGTGGCATTCATGATAGAAGACACAATTGGATTCTTCAATTGAGTTCGCAAAATAGCATGAGTTCTGTTGATCATTTTTCTGACCATCCAATCATCATATTTTTGCGCATTTTTGTTCTTGACTTCTTGCCACTCGCCTTCTTCCTCTAGATTTGTAGCAGTAACACATGCTACCTAAACTGAAGAACCTTTCAATTTGACTTGTCCCGAGTCCACCATCTTTTGCAGGAGGTATTTGAAGACAAAACACTCCTGAATGGGATGCCCCAACACCAGATGAAAGGGGAAATAATTGGTACAGTCTTCATCTCCTTCCTTGATAGGCCTTTTGGGCCTTGGCAACTGAACCAAATTATTTTCCAGAGCCGAAATGAAGTAACCAGGAACTTGTTTATTTCAGAAAGAGTAAACTATACTCTTCAAATCCTCAAATTGTTTTCATCTTTGATCTATTTGATCATCTTGATGAAATGTCCACTATTGTTGACACTCAAGAGGTGGATCCATTCTAGAAGATGAAGGTCTTGAAGTAGAAGTAGGTACAGGTGCTTGTTTAAGTGTAACTGTAGTAGTCTCTGCTTTACCCATTCTACTTCCTGGAGCTGATGGAATTACATAAGCTTTATCCTTAGTCTTTGTAAGAGAGTCTTCAATCTGCTGAGCAATCGAAGTAAGGTATCGAAACCGTCCTATGTATTTCACAGGGATCAAAGTTGTGCACAACTCATCATGTAAATTTCCCACATAGATTGGTAGCAATTCTTCTTGAGGGAGTTCTAAGCTCAGGGAATATGTTAATCCCTTCCAGCGAGCAATTAAATCTGAAACCCTTTCATTCTCCCTTTGCTTACAATTTTTAAGATCAAAAACTGTTGTCTTTGGAAAAGTTGAGATGAATTGAAGAAAGAATCGTTGACGGAGATCCTACCATCCGGTAATTGACCGGGATTGCAAGCTTGTATACCAGACAAAGGCATGCCCTTGTAATGACTGTACAAAACACATGAGCTTAACTGCTTCTTGTTGCTGAGGGGTTCCCATCATAGGATCGTAACGAGAAACAAAATGTGTTAAGTGTTTCTCTGGGTCTCTCGAACCATTAATGATTGGGAATGTAGTACTTGAAAATTTTGATGGGAGAGGAATTACATCAACCCATTCAGGGTAGGCCCTTTTCTTCAGTTGAACTGGCACACATTTTCCTTCCATATCTTCCAACCGAGCTGTTAATGAATCAATGGTAGTCATTAATTTATGAGAAACATCCGGTTGATCTTTGACCTGAGAAGGTGAAATAACTGGAGCTTGGACAGATGTGGTGGCTGGTACTGCCACTGATGATACCACCACCAATTGTTGTTGCACCTAACCCATAGGATTAGACCTGTGAGGGTGTACTGATAAAGGAGGATATTCTTGATCCATCTCAGTAGACGCATCAAATTCCCTTGGTTGACTGACTCCAGCACGCTTAGGAGGAAGACTACCTTGAAGTAGTTCTGTATTTAACGTCCTCAATTCCTTCATTTCTTCCTCTTGTTGTGCAAATATTTTCTATAATGAGAGCGATTGGCCTTATCCAGAGGAAGGGTATGTAACCTGATTCTTTCCTTTACCCTTATTGGACACCTTTTGGAGAGGGGGAAGTGGGTTACTTGTAGGATTACCTAGATTCTGGGTAATCCTTTGATTTCTTGTACACACACCTTCTTCATTTGTGTCTGTGCGTACAACTTCTTGAGCAGGAACCTCTTCATCTGATCCCTCTGAGTGAGCCTCCTCTGGTCGATCAGCAAAAATGGAATTTATGACATTAATTGATGCATAATGAATTGCATCCCTTCTATCGACATTTATGCAATATTGTCTTCTTCAATGTCCCTGATGAGACATTGCCTTTTGTCTATTTGATCCCTCAAGAACTTCTTGAAGAACCGTAATTTTTAGGGAATATCCTGATAATTTGGATCTTCGTTCCTCTTGGGGCTTCTTACCTAATTGAGAGAGGACTGACTTTCTCTGAGGAAGAGATTGAGGATTTGAAAAAGTCCCCAATCCGGTGGACTGGGGTTGTTCCGGCTATTCCTGCTCAACTTCTAGAATACTATTTGTTTATTCTTAGGATTGGGATAAGAGAGTCCCTAGTCTGGAAAGCTGGGGTGGATCTTGAGTTTCTATATCAGATAATTTCTTGAAAGCTCTCCTGATCTTGCAGACTTTAGTCCAAAAATTGGCTGGATGCATAAACCAGCATCCACTTTTATCACCCGACTCAAAAGACCATCCGATGATTTCTGACAGTTCTTTAACTTGATGATGTGCATGCTCCAAATGAGAAGCCTGTTCAATATTCTAGTTCGCTTGATGTAGGAGTAATTCAAAAAATTGTTCTCTGTATTCCTGATTTTGAGAAGAACTAGTTGAGGCCTATTCTTGAGCGATCCTTTGATTACAAACAAAGCCAATTGGCTATGTCCGGCCATGGGCAATAACATTTCATGAGACCATTTTTTGCGGGATTTGTTGGCTGGAGAGTACAGTGAAATGTAGTGCTCCATGAACACCCCATACCCCAATATGAATACAAGATGGGGAATTTTCAATTAACTGTCACAATATTCTTAGTGCGCTAAGGCATGAACGCTGAAGGGATCTCTGCTACTTTTTAGCTTTCAGATATCGAGAAACTGAGATAGATGCCAAATCAATTTGGCGTTGTAACCCTTCTATTATTTGACATGATTTTCATATTCATCATAAGATAATATTTTCTTTTTCAACTGAAAACTAGTTTTCTATATGTTGATAAGAATATCATGAATTCCATCTTCCGTCAACATCTCTGGAATGTCATACTGAGAGTCAGGAAGAGGCCAAAACATGACTGGCACTTCACCTTTTGCCAATTCTTTTCTCATATTCAGCGCTTCCTCTTTATCATTTAATGAAGATTCTTCTACCTGATTAGACCAAAGTTGGTGCTTCTTTGTTGCTTCATCGGATTCAACAATATTGGTAAATAATTTATTTATCAAATTAGAAGTTGCATGACTCAGGGGTGGTTCGGAGAATGACCTACAACCCAGGCTATCTTCTGGTTGAGAAAGTATTTCACCTGCTATTGGTAAAGCATCAGACATGACTGGATTCACATTTGCAAGTGCCTCAAGATAAGAGGGATTTCTCATTACTAAATTTTCCATTGGATCATTTTCTAGGAAATGTCAATTACTATTGCAGAGAGGACTTTCACAGCTAAATTCATCATCATGGGGAGGACCACCATGGTGGGTTACAGCAAAAGATGAAACATTTTGCTCCTTGATATTTGGGCCACACAGAGGGTTATCGTGACTCTCATCTGAAGATGATACTTCAAGATCGACCGAACTGTCATGAAGCAAGACTTCATGAGGAAGTGTCTGATGCAAACCTTCAGAATTAATGTTCCCACTATTGGGAACTGAGGGAGTAGAATCTTGAATTCCAACAGATAATTGTCTTTGGGCTTCAAGAACTCTAGCATCAAGTAAGGCCTTGCAATAGATTGGACCTTTATTTCTTGACTGTGTTGGGTGGGTCTTCTTCTTAGATGCCTTCTTACTCACTTTAGGAACTACTTGTTGACAAAAGTGGTTATTATGGGTAGATGTATGATCCTACTCAGGAGAAATGATCTTGTTAGGATGATTATCTCCACTCGAATCAGGTGTATGTGCTTGACTTGGTTATCCGTATGGTATGGGGGAGTATTCCCCACAACCCTCTTGGACTGGAACAGAGGTGCGTGTCTGTTCCGGAGTGAACTGTTGATGTATCACTCCACTGGTAGGGATAGATTTTTATTTCTTTCCCTGTGATGCTACCGAAGCAGTTATAATATCTTGGTAGGCATCCAGCATATCAGCAAGGATTTTCTTCTGCTCTTTCACTATTGAAAGAATATGATTGGTGACTTCAGCTACCGGAATGGGGATATACATACATTCAGTGCTTGTATTAGGTGTGTGTTCCTGCTCTTGTCCTCCTTTTCCTGCCAGGGAATTCTGACAGTACTCATGTGTGGGGGCAGAGAGTTGAGTCTGCCTCTTGTTTGTCATTGGGGATTTCCAATTGACTTCTCCAGGTGCTACCAAATGAGAATGTTGGTAGGCTTGATCAATACTAGCAGGTTTATGTTCCTGCTGATTGCACTTTGCCGAACGTGGTTGATGAGCTTCCTTTAATACTGACAGATGAGGCTGCTGGCAGGATTGATTAGTGTAAGCCGGTGTATGTGCCTGTTTACCAGTTGTTAACACATTGGGTTGGCAAGACTCATCGTATGTAGTCATACGAGACTGCTGACTAGCTGATGATTTATAAATAGGTGTATGTTCCTATCTATAGTACTCCACCGGAATTTCCTGGCGGGATTGGCGTGCTGCTGCCAGACGAGTCTGCTGGACAACAGAATTAAAACAGACGGGTGTGTGTGCCTTCTCGTTACCTGCCACCAAGTTAGGTTGGTGGACTTCTCCGGAGATGGCAGAGATAAGGACCTGCTCACTGTTGACTGGATTTTGCCTCTGACGGTTCGTCTTTCCTGCTCGGGTTCGAGGAAACTGAGCTGATCTCCTGGAGACGATACCCTCATCATGTTGAGGGCGCACTACTCCATGAGTCTAGCGAAGATTGTTGATGGGAGCCCTCGGGAAGGACTCCTGTTTCCATGAATTAAGGCCTTCAGTGAACTTATAATTCACCTCCCCATAATATGGGAGGGAATTGTGATTACTTTCCAGGGATAACGACCAAAAAACGGTTGGAAACGGTGGTTGGAACCACCTGCTTCTTGATCGCTAGTCATCGTTGTCCGGACGACCAGGGTGAATTATTGACTTGGAGGGATTACCGAGTGGCCTACAGAGTTAGAATAGTACAATTTTGATAGTATTACTTAACCATCACATTTGATACCCAACATTGAAGATGCTGAGTAGGTGATGTCGTCCTCAGAGCAGACGACGATCTAGCAGGAGTAGAAGTAGAGGTATTCATAGCAGAGGCATTCACAGGTGTGAACATAAGAGAATCAATTTTTTTAATGTAGAATATCTTGGAAAAGAGTGCCTATTTGATATAACAGACATAATCAAGATAAGTTCGGACACTACATCTTTTGGATGAGCACATATTTTATTGATTGTTTTGTTGGCCCTCTAATTGAGTTTTAAATAGGGGTCTAACAAATAAGGAAAACATCATTTTATCATTATTAAGGATTCACGTCGGGTTCACCATTTTTTTTCCTCTAGAAATGGGGATGACCTCGTTTGTTTAAGGTTCAAATATTCCAATCGGTTTCTAACAGGTTTGTTCGTAGAACTGAAAACATCCAATCATTCTATATCCATTTGGACCTACTTTCCAAAGGTAGGTACTCATTAGTTATGAACTAATAAGGCTTAATAATATTCATTGGTCGGGAGGATGATAGGTCGGACTCATCACACATTTTTGGGGGGAATTATTGTCTACTACAGGACTATATTTATAGATTTAAGTTATGTTTGTGAATACATATTACATTACCAAGTATGAAAATGTTCTTTCCTTTAGATCTGACAATCAATGATTAATATGTATGAAATTTATAGAATCTTTTATATGTATTCAAGGTTCTTCATCGATAGAGAATCATCTGTATTTGTTAGAGATTCTTAGTCAATGGAATCCTTCGATACATTGTATAAATATCTCTTGGTTATTATGATAATCATACTGGTTTTAAAGCCACTCACCGGGGTAGTTGAAGTTTATTGTCATTCAGGAGGACATGGATTATTTCATAGTTGGGATCGTACCAGAAGATTGGCTACCTACATACCCTTTGTTTTGGAAAAGGAATCAGAAACCACGTAGTTCGAGTAAAGAAGTATTTGGTTTATGCATGATTGATGGATCAAAGAAAGATATGATAATTACTTTTACACTCTAAGCTCAAGTGATTCATGCTCGGTTTGAGAAACAAGAGGTATTGGTAAAACCAGACAATTGTGCCATGAAAGATGCAATAATGTGGGGCTTATGTATGTATGACTACCCAGAATAAATGAGTATTGGGATTTACTTTAGGGAAGAAACCTGGGAATGGTGTCCATAAAGGTATATGTGATTTTATGGAGATTTGGATACTCTAACTTGGGGATTACTCCTGAGGAAGATGCATAAATTATGAAGAGATTTAGGGATTACTCTTAAGGAGGAATCCCGAATCAAAAGAAATTAATACTGGTTAAGAGAAATTATGACTGGGGCTTGTTCTGGAGAAGGTGGCCCAGGTTAAAGTGACTTGTGAACCAAGGATTATTCCTAATAAGGAGGCCTAGGTTAAGGGAAATTTAGAATTTGGGGCTTAATCCTAAGGAGGATGCCCATATTTTAGAACTTGGGGTTTACTCCGGAAGAGGGTGCCCAGAATTAAGGGAACTTGAAGGCTGGGGCATATTCCTAAAAAGGAGGCCCAGGTTAGGGGACTTGGGGCTTACTCTTAAAGAGGATGCCCATTGAATAGGGAATTTTTGGGCTTAATCCTAAGGAGGAAGCCCAGGTTAAAGATCCTCTTATCTTAAAGGATAAGGTTGAATGAATCAAATCTCTATATTTAGTGATATAAATATATGTAAATCACTATGTTTTGAGAGATGTTCCGCAGAATTCCTTTCAGATAAGTAATCCAATCAAGGAAACATTCCATAAAATGGCTTTGAAGAGTGTCGTGAAGACTAAATCTTTAATAGGAGAGGTGGATTTGAATAAGAGAGGTGAATAGGCAAGAGAGGCACCCAAAAAGAGAGAGGAACGCAAGTCCTGCGTTGGCGCGCAAGTTCTGGTCGCGCAAGTATACTTGCACGACACATGGGTACTTGCACGAAGGTCAACCCTTATGGTAATACGTGGGAGAGACTTGTCTCATGCCCTTAGTATTATCCCTAGGGATTCCAAAAGAGTGTAACACAATTTTTGTTTAAGGGACAAGGCGGCGCGCAAGTGTGGCCATTTCCCTTAAGGGCTGACCACTTAGGCGCGCAAGTGTTGATGAGTTTTAACACTTAGGACTTGTTTCCCCTATTTATAGATTCCATTATATGTAATAAATTACCTTAGAAGTGTTTAGAAGACTTCCAGAAGAGACTAGGGCGACCAGAGCTCAGATATGAGTTTTGGAATTTTTCTGTCCCTGAAATGGGGGGCCCACCAGGGGTATTTATAAGCTAGGGAAGACCTTGGGTGAAAATAAAAGAGGGCACGCAAGTCACCTGCGCGACCACTAAGTGGTGCTCAAGTATACTTGCGTGACCATGATGAAACTTGCACGACCTAAGTGGGAAAAAATCCTTCATCATTCCTTTGTCGATTTTTGATGTTTCTTCAAAGGATGAATCACTTTGGACTTAGGTATTTTCCTTTTTCAGTCATTAGTCTCTGTGACGGAAAGGAGCGTCAACAGAGCCCTACACTTCTTATAGATTCATAAATTAATTTAGGTGTCGATAGATATTATCTCCACTACCTTCTACTAAGTTCAGGAGAGAACGACATCCCATTATTATCCACTAGCTCTTCTTGAGACTAGCATGAGAGGACACAAATTTCAAGATCATGTTGTTACCCATAAGATTCCAAAAAAAAATTCATGGGTTTAAATTAAGCAATGGGTAGAGAAATATCTAGATGGGTGAACAAACCATTGTCATATTGTAATTGGATTCTTGATACTACCTTGGAATAAATCACCAAACTAGAGGGTCCTATGATTAAGTGATCAAAAAATCATGTTGAAATTTAATCATCATATCCCATTCAAATTGAGGAGGTGGTATGATCAATGAAAGTGACCAAAGAAACTAATTTCTATAACGAAATTAGTATTGTTATGTCGATGAACAATAATCCACTGGAGGTGATTTCCTTTACCATTCTAGTTGATTGAACTAGCTAGAGTGTGATAGTTAATAACTCACAGATACCCATACCTAGATATATATCCTCTTTTTGGTATGGTTCTCCAATTACAAACTGATTATGGTGACTGATCAGAGTGCGGATACTTAAATCACTATCGAAGATTAGTTATTCAGGATTTGGGATCAATATCATGTTTGTACCATCATTATAAAGACACTGTTGTAAGAGATAAGAAACAAAGATGAAATCCTTATCTAACTTATACATATTCATGGTGTAGAAATATTTGATAACAGAAACTTTTATGCTCTTATAAAATATGTTCTCACCACTTGAGAGTCGTTGGAATCCTATGAAAGTGATTGGTTAGATAGTTTCACAGGATAAAAGTTCCAATAATATGAGGATCACATGGTAAGGATAAAGGTGAAACTACTAAAGGTGAACACTGATTTTGAGGCCTTTTAATGAAGGATCCAGGAACTAATCACTCACATCATGAAAACAAAACCATTGGATATGGTAAAAAATATACAACTTGTGAACCCTTAACTTTCCATTAGTATTTCTCTCCAGGATTTCATTGAATTTATAATCTATGATCAGTAGGGTCCATTATAGTTATTTTTATTTTTTCTTGTGATGAAGGTGAGATACTATAAGATAAGGAAATTAATTCCATTTATTTTTAAATAAATTAATGAAACAAAGTTTCGTATTAAATTATTTATCAATTCAATTATTACTATTTCATTTTGTTCTTCTCTTCATACTGGCTTTCAAAACATACAATAGGTGACCCCAAGATAACTTAAATATATTCAAACATTTAAATAGAATGGAAAAGGTCAATCACCATTACAAAACACTTTATTTGGAAATATTACCTCATTAATGTGGATCATAAATTGATATATTCCAAAATACCATCTTTGTAACACTAGAGTTGGTCCATTTGGATGAATTATCTACTCCTGGGAATGGTTCATGGATGGGTATAGAAATAGTAACCATCACTATAAAACTATAGTTGGTCCATACAGAGGAATTATTTTCTCTTGATCATGACACATGTATAGTTATAGGTAGAAATACCATCACCGTAATACTACAGTTGGTCTATCTAGATAAATGATCCCCTCCTAATCATGGCTCACATATGGGTACCTGAAAAAATGCTATCACTGTAACACTGGATTTGGTCCATCTAGATGAATTATCTCTTCTTGGGTATGTCTCATGGATTAGTATAGGCATAATTATAGAACAATAACACTATAGTTGGTCTATTCAAATGAATGATTTGACTCAGGGTGAAAAAGATCACAAAGGGGAAATATGGAATGGGGATTCTAATATTCATAATGGTTTTAGTGCCAAAAAGTTTTTTGTTCATAAATTTCATATAGATCCTCGAGGTTTATATACCAGGTATGAAGGAATAGATGAGTGCTTTAAATTTTTTAATTGGTCAAGGGGATGAATTTGAAGAGACTGAATTCTTTTACGGTTATATTGTATACCCCAAAAACATTGTGTATTTTATTTTATTTCCCTATTTTTTTCCAAATCAACATATATAGGATACATAGAGGGAATGAACATGAATTTTTCTTAGGTAACCCTTTATGGGTTTTCAACCTAACATGTTTTTTGTCTTTTCATTTTAAAATTCACATTGTTTTCCAAAATCACACTGGCTGAATGTTCAACGGGTAGATACTTGACTATTTACCTAGGTCACCCTTTAAGTGTTTTTAACCTAGTGAGTTCAATGGATATTTAATCTAGCAGTTTAAGGCCATGAAAAATAGGATAATATACCTGATATTTGTGGTCAGAAAACTTTGACAAAAAGTTAGTGATATAGATAGAAACATGGGCCAAGTAACTATGACAAGGATAGAGATTCCAATGCCATCACATATCAGGATAAGTGTACATAGTTTAAGGTCATAGTGCTTTAAACAATAATTTTTGTGTTTTAGGTGAATGATATTTAACCATATTATGTTAGAGTTTATGTTTATATAGCTTTGAATAAATATCATATTGTTTCCCATTTAGTGACACAGGTGAGGTAGAATCTACATGAATGAGAAAAGTTTAATTTCACTGATATAAACTACTTTAGGAATAGGTAAATCATGAATAACCCAATCAGAATTACCATTACTATCAGTATCAGTGAACTTTCACTCTCTGAGAGTGTTCTTAATCTTGATTGTGTGATATCAAGAGGTGGATTGGTTCTGGTTATTGTTGATATAAAAGGTGATAACAAGTATATCCCATCTTTTTTACTTGGATTGGTGGTTAAGTAACATTTTCTACTAACTTGTATGGTGGATGGGGGGTCCTTAGTTTATAATCATGAATCATTGACCATTATTCCATGAGTTTTAGGGTCATTTGATGAGGAAATTTAAAATGTTCATGGGTGAGATGTCAAATATCTTCCATGAAGATGAGAACAATGCAAAAGTGTGTAGCATGAAGGATAGTGAATCCACTAAAATAGTTGTATTATGGGTTCAATAAATCATAACTCAAGAATTTTAATCAAGGATGATGAAATGAGATATATATAATGGGGATGAATGTTGACCACATTTAGATGATGTGTTCTACTATATTTTTCCATGTGTATATGAGGATTAGAGGATCTTTTATTTAGGACATAGATGGATGTAGTTTACATACCATATCAGGAGTACATATGTAGATTAGAATTAGGGGTTTGTATATATAGTTTAGACAAATATTGATTTGGATTTAAATATTATCATTACTGATAGATAGAAATATTTGTGAGGATTTAAAAATATAAGGAATTAATTAGGTTTATAGAAGTAAGGAACATTGAAGGAGGGTCTGTTACCCTAGAGGTTACTCTACCTTGTATGGAACACATGATTAGGATGAAGAGATATGATATTTCACTGATCCAATGTTTTCCTGAACTAGTGGTTCCAACATGCATGGATCTACATTTTATAGGTCCATATGATGTGACCAAAAAGCTTTGTGTCTTCTCTATTTGTTCTATATTTTTTCTTAGGCCTTGAGAGTGGGAGTCTAAGTGAGAGAGTACTTGATTTTTTTATAATTCACTTTATGGGTTTTCATCCCAATAAGTTTTCACCATTTTCAAATTTTTTTTATGATATTTTAGTCCAGACTAATTGTTTATAAATTTTAAGGTCATACATATTTGACAAATAAGTGTTAAGTTTATAGTCATACAACTTTTACCAACAAGCACTAAGATTAAGTTCATAATTTTTTTTACAATTTTTTTTGAGTTTAAGTTCATACAACATTAACCCACAATGGAGAAAATGTGTATAGAAATAATAACGAAACAATATATAGGAATTGGGGTCCAATGCCAGTAAAAACTCTATCAGAGAAGGTGAAAATAGTTTAAGGTATTGATGATGGGACCATAGGGGTCAAGACAGTCTGTGTAGAGGAAAGTAAAAAGTTACCTCGATATAAATGATGAGCGCAATCCCACTATCGACCATATCAAAAGGGTACAAACAGTTTATGGTTACAATTCATGAACCTTAATGAGTGATAATAACAACATAAATAGGGCTAAAAGAATAATAATTTCATAACATATTTCGAATAGAGGAGTGGAGAAGTCATAAATTATAACTTTAGGTTCTCATATTAGGAGTAGATATGTGGAACAAGTACACAAAGGATGATGATTTACAACCTTTTAATATTAGATTCTCTTGTGATTTTATAAAGGCATGATAAAATTATAGGATTTTACTCCTTAAGTCATAGATACATTTGGTTCACATGATATATTGGGAGAACATATACAAAGTCATATTAGGGTAATATATATATATAGTCAAGAAGAAATTTCCATTGAAATCGAATACACCCATTACCAGTAGCTAAGAAGATTTATGGAAATCCAAGACACTCGAGGTGAAAATGGTGATTTGGGAAAATGATATTCTAAAAGGGTGATGGGGGATTCTTAGACTTGATATTTCCCTGACTAAGATGTTACAATTTCCTTAATAGTGTAAAAATGGATGATGACTCATGGTTCAGTCCTAAATATGTGACTTGGATGTCACTACCTATCCTAATATAATTCGAATCAAGTTGTGAATTGTTTTTGTATTATAGTGGAATCTCTAAAAATCATGATATATTATTAGGGAAGGTTCATTTAATCTTGTTGTTTGTTTAAAGAAAACCCCTACATTAGGTACCCTCAAATGGATATGACTCTGATAAAAGGAAATTGGTCCACATAAACAGACCAATCTTAGATGTTCAGGGTCATGTAGGGTGGATAAAGTGTTTTATTGTTTAACATCATGAAATAAGGACTCAAGTTACATTATTTTTAGGTTCATGTTATAAGGACCTTTATACTAGGGATTTACGTTGATCTA
This sequence comes from Viscum album, assembly GCA_963277665.1. NCBI lineage: Eukaryota > Viridiplantae > Streptophyta > Magnoliopsida > Santalales > Viscaceae > Viscum > Viscum album. Next base: position 1,461,863,837 of record OY728121.1, read on the forward strand.
CCTCATGAAAAATTATATAGCTTTGATTTAGTGTTGAACATCTGGGAAATACCCAATGTTAATGAATAAGTTCAAACATCAATACTTTTCATAGGTTAGAATGGGAATTTTTACTAAGTCTATGATAGAAAACATTTGTGTCACTACATATATTAAGATAATTAGAATCAATTCTATATTGTTATTGAAGATAAATTACCTACATTGATTAAGATTATATATAGGAGAAATGCGATTTTTTTTTTATGGTTGCTATTAGTTTAAAAGTTCTAGGAATCATTACGTATCTTGTTGGGATAAGAACTAACTCAATTGTATTTCATGAAGGATACCTAATGCAGAACAGAAACGTTCATAGAAGGGAACCATTTTTTTGTGTGGGTTCACAGATAAAGAACTCCATGATGAAAGATCCTACAATGATTTGGATCATACATATAGAATTATGCATATTCTGTTATAGGTCGAGTGAACTATGATGTTAGGATCTACACATTACTACATATCATGAAGTAATAGGAATCCAAAAACATATATTTCTTAAGGATTAATTACCTATATAGTTCGAGCTCATATGAATGGATATAGGGAATTGACATCCTCACACATAGACAGATTATGCACTAAGGGATCATATACAGATTTGAATCTCATGTAGAGAAGTTAGGAAATTTAGAATAAGGAACTCTAAGTATATTAGGGAAATATAGGATGGAACATATTATTTCCCATCATTATTCATGGTTATCTTAGTCATGATAAATGTAATGATCAACCAATACCTTTATGATCACATGATTCATGTTCAGTGTGACAAACAAATGGAAGTTGGATGATTATTTATACCAAATTAAAGAATATAACAGTGGAATATTTAAAACGTACCATGGGGCTTGGAGTCTTTGGTGTTGATTTTTTTCATACAGTTTAACATTACACAACTAAGATGTTGGCTACAAAATTTAACATTATGTTGTGGGGATGTTTCCATTCATTTTTACATTATTAAACTATGCCATTATGCTATGCAATTTAATGTTTTTAAGTTAATAATTTGAAGGTTTAACTTTTCAATTCATGAAACCAAGAAATTTCACATGTAGTTTTATGTCATATGATGAGGATGATGTTATTTTTAGTTTAAATTCATACAACTTGGACTTTTTTTTCATAGATTATTATCATGAAATAATGGTAATGACTGTTTAGTTTAATTTCGTAAGGTCAGGATATAAATGAACCAATGTGAATTTTATGCAATGTAATTTTTGATAAACCTTTCATTAGTGTTAAATGAAATGAGTTATATATACATTATGAACAAGGAATATTTTTTTGTTAAAGTAAACTTTGGGTATGACATAAGGTCATTCTAACTATTTTTTTGAGCTTTGGAGTCTTTTTCCTTACTATCATTGGAGTTGTGAGAACAATTACTATCTCTCCTTAGAGGAATGAATAGAGATGATATTTCTTATTGAAATTTCATGAAACATGGTTTTGATAGATCTCCAATTTGTGAAAATCATAAAATCTATTCTCATCAAGTTTTTCTAAATCATTCATCCACTTTATATATTTTTCACCTTTAGAAGACTAGTTGTAGAAGTAAATGTGAAGTGAGGGATATTGGAACTTGATGAGAAGGATTGATTCTATCTTTTATACAAGTGATTATGGGTTCGCTTTTATAGTTGTATGAATTATGGTGTGGTGAGCCCACAAATAATTTTTTTTTCATACATGATAATGTTTTCTTTATCCACCTTCTTCTAAAGTATATTAGAGATAGTCATATTTAAAGACTTAATATATCCAATTTTCACTACATAGTTAAAGGATGAGTGGTTAGAATGAATTCAATATTGTTGATAAATCCTTCTCAAGTCAAATTAGGGGAAGCTAGAGCAATTGTTCATTATTTTTTAAGGGACCTAAAATCCAGTAATGATTTTTGACATCATGAAGTTGACGATTTCCTTCATCCAAACATCCTTGAGGGATAAAGCCATGACCCACTCAGAGAAAAATTTAGTGGGAGTAAGGATATACTTAAACATCCTAATTATTTCTAGGGGATATAGTCACATAGAATCTATTCCCTAGATAAAAAAATACCAAGAATATTTAGTGGTATTTAGAAAGTATGGGGTTTTTTTTTCATACAAAGAAGATGAATGGTCGGAAAGAAATGTTTTTATTGGAGATGGGTAGTCTATACCTTTTAACCCATGATGGGGGTGGAATAATTACATGATTTTGCATTGAATTAATTATATTAATCTTTTATGGAAACAAACAATAGTTCCCACATCTATAACTGGGTATAGATATGCTTTACAAATGCAGGAATACATTTGGTGTTTCAGAATGAACGACTCTTAAGAACTCAAATTGATTAAGAGAATGAAATTTCAATCTCATCGTACACTTTTGGGGGAAATTTCTTCCTTATTTTATAGTCTCTTATAGATTTAAGATAATTTTTTAATTTAGTCCCAATCCTGATACAAAACCAGTTTCCCAAAAAAATGGTAAAGTGTTGAATCTTCCATGTGTAAAGGGGGTTCTATTAATGAGACCATTTTTATGAATTAGAGGTTCTTCATCCATTTCCTGTTATTACTTAGTAATGGGAAACTTCTTATATTTTTAATCTATATAACCCATAACTCTAGAGTTTACAATTGATGTCTCGAGGATGGTATTAGACCATTATAAGGCATCCTACAAATTCTATTTATAATAGGAATAAAAACCCACATGGTTTTTTGAGCTGTGAAGTTTAATGTCATGTGGAAGGGACATATATGATGGAACTTTGGCATTAGGTATTAATATAGATACTCATGGAGACATCCTATATATACTATTTATAATAGGAATTAGAGTCACTATAGTTCTATCATGCCATCTGGACTTAGCTTGAGGTGGATGCCCTTGTATGGGGGATGTCATATAATGCCCCTAACTGGAGCATACACATTGAGGTTTCCCTATCTGTTGATATTTATGATGTGATTGATATTATCATTTTAAATCCCTAGGCCCACATGATCAATTATTAGTGTGAAAAAAGTGACAATAAGTGATCAGTCTCACCACACATTGATTTAGAACTTATGTACTAGGGAAGACCATAAGGGATTTTGGATATAGTGCTCAAGATTTTGGAAGGAATCCTACTTATCCTATTTAGACAAAAATCAAACTTCTCATATTTCAATTTTTCTCCTTCATCCACCAATGAATGAGGAAGAATGACAAACCCATGGGAGATATTGGGTCCCATGTTTTAAAATATATGAGATATAGAGGGACTTACACTGATGTGGATGATTGTTTGAGCTCTATAATTAGGAAGTAATCCTATGTATCCTATTTATAGTAAGAATCATAGTTCTTATTGTTTAGTTTTATTCTCAATACACTAATGGATGAGTGAGAAAGATGAACCAATAGAAGATATTAGGCTCTAAGAGTTAGAAAATATGAGATATGGTGGGACTTACACTATGGTAGATACCCTTTTGAGCTTAGTCCATAGGAAGGAATCATACATATCCTTCTTAATGCAGGAATCAGATTAATCATAGTTTAGTCAGTAGTATGCCTAAATATGTCCACTTGACAAGGTTACCATGTTTCATGATGTTTTCCTGACATGTCTGGATCACCTTCTTGAAATGCATTGATTGTCTACCTAACATGTCTGGTGGGTCTGTAGGACATGTATGAGGATGTGAGAACATGTCTCTGTTTCCAAGAGGGAATATATAAATGAAACTAGATGATCCAGTTGGCTTGTCTAGAGTACGCCGAATAATCTGGAAGGTATGTCTGGAAGACGTCACATGATTAGGGTTGACATGTCTAGAGGGTGTTGTATGACCTGAATGACATGTCTGGAGGGTGTTAGAATACCTGGATGACATTTCTGAAAGATATTTCATGATCTGGATGACTTTTCCGAAATACATTTCAAGATCTAGACGACTTGTTTGGAGGGTCTTTCCAGACCTGCATGACATGTCTAGAGGGTGTCACAAGACCTAGGTGACATTTATAGAGTACATCATGATATGGATAGGTTTTCTAGAGGAAATTACAAGACCTGGGTGACATGTATAAAGGATTCCACAAGACTTGGATGACATGCCCTTATGCTACCACATTACTTGGGAGAGACGTCCAGAGGATATCAAAAGATTTTTATGGAATGCTCGGAGGTCTATTCAAGACTTGGGTGACATGACCTAGTGACACTGAATTACTTTCTTGACATTTCCGTGGGAAATGACATGATCCAATAGGCATGTTCAGAGGCTATCGCATGACTTGGGCGATATTCCCTAGTGTTGTCAAATGATCTGAGAGGATCATTCAAAGTTCATGAATATTATAATATCTATATTCTCATAAGATTTCAATATATTTATTATTCCCCTAGACTTTATTGTATATATTCCTCAAGGTTTTTTCAATAATTAGATTAATTTCTGTTTTGAGTGACCTAATAGACATGTGTTACCTCCTTCGTATAATCTAGATGACACATAATACGTTCTCTACATGATCATGGAAAGAAAAAATTCATGTCACATGATCCTTTAGGTCATTCCCTAGATTTTATCAAGTGTAAGAACTTTTTAATAATGTGAAATTCCACTTCAAGATGTCTGGTCCTACGTTCTCATGCAGCAGTCGCCATTATCTGTGTGTTTTTTTGCTAATGGGGAGGGAATTATATGCCTTAACACCCTATTAATATATTTATTTTTATATTAATTATATCAAAAATATAATCTACAGTTGGTGGAGGTATTTTTATATCATTCACTTTGCGTGATCTTTCCATGGGTCATCCATGATTCCACATGATGAAAATGACCCCGATAATGTTCTACCATCTCTATGTTTATTGGACCTCAGAAAATAATAGGGATTTAACCTAATCATTTTGACATTTCAAAGAGATTTCACAAGTCCAGGTCGACATGTCTAGGAGTCTTTGTAAGATCAGTATTCCCTTGGAAAGGCTTTCATGTAACTGAAGACCACTTTTCTGGGGTCTTTCATGAGACTAAGGTGGCTTGTCAAGGGGACCTCAGTGGGATCGGGATAATATGTCAAGGGGTATTATCATGATCAATGGTGATCACTTCGGGAATATAACCACTTTCACATGAAAATCTACATATCTTCCATTTTTCAGAAGTTCCACATTTTCCCTTTTTATTTCCTTATTTTACAAGGACCTGAGATCTCATGACATTGTTTAAGCATTTTTGGGGACAATCAATCTACTTGTTTTCAATGTGTCATGTGATCAATGATGGATATCATGATGATATGCAAGAATTTTCAATAACAACCCCTATGATTGTTTTTGTAGCCGCTACGACATCATATGCTCCAATGGACGTGTCTGAGGTCCTTCTCATGATGAATGTGACACATCAAAAGGATTTTCTACAAAAATGTAGTAATTCCACCAGGGACTTCATGAGTTCTTACAAATCACATGATATTTTTTCACGAAGATCAATGTAACTATCTTTCATATGGGGGTTCTATTTTTTCCACCTTTATTTTATTAGGGATTATGGATGTTTTTTAAGAATTTTTTGGCTAATAAGTAGCATGATCAGAAGAACTCATTTGACATCCTCTTTGTGATCATTAATACTTGTTATAACACTATAACAATAAAATGAGAGTCTATTAAAAGAATATTTTCATGATCATTAACAAATCATCCACAATGTGTGACCTATTTTAATGACCTTTTGATGGTCAGTTGATCACATGTACTTATTAAGGTTACAAAAGAAAAATGATTTTACTGCTTTACCTTCCATTACTTTATAGAGAAAATAATACCAATTTATTGGGTATTTCATCCATTATATAATTTTTTATGCTCATTTGGAAGGCTTCAACAAATTAACCCCTTAAGGGTGATGTTCATACGGATAATGGATCAGTTATGAAGAAAGTAATGGACTATCTAAGTCCTTGGGGATACCACTGATCGGTGTCGCTGGTGATGTTTGGTCTCCCATGTGAACTTTTTCATTATGCAGAGCATCCTGTAAATAGGGAGGAGATGGTATTATTATTTCACTAGTGAATCCAAACATCCAAATCAACCATGATATCTTTCATTGCACAATTTCTTCACAATACCTTATCATAAGATCCTTTTTACAAGACCTCTATGTGATAACTGATTACAAGATCTGTTTACAAAAACTAACCAATTCACAAGATCTGATCATGTGCTCATTCTGTGTGAATTCCCTATCTTATATGTTTCTCAAAAAATTCATGAAAAAATCTTTAGTAATATCTTGAACCTCGATCAAGGTCCTTGGATGTATGGATGTCTTGCAGGTTCCTCATGACCTACTAGATTAGTAGCATGATCTCTTGACAGTCATGTGGTTCACATGACCATATTAGTGTAACATGATCACGAGTATCATAAGATACTATGAAATCAAGATATAATCCTTGGGTTATGCAATTCATGAGTCCTCTATGGGTCTTTTGGATTATGAGACTTGTATCAGGTCATGCGATAGGGAATCCCTTCATGGTCCATGAAATTTGCATGATGCTGTTGGAGTCATACACATATTTTTTCAAGTTTTTACCTCATTTATTATTTGTTAATTATTTCATAAAGATGGATTCAAAATCCAACAAGTCATCCAAGAGAGAGTCTACAATAGTGGTGGCTCTTCAGAATGCTCTTGTTGCAATTGTGGATGCTAGTTGTCACTGTGATTTCGAGTCATCATAGACAAGTCTAAAAAATATTATGGGGAGTAACCATAGGGATTATCATATATTAGAATTAATTCCTATCTAAAATTTTGGAATTAAAAACTATTCTTCTATCCTTCAATCGTATTCATCAATTTTTCCTTCAGATTGGATTCTCAAAACTGAAAACACCATCTGGGAAGACATCTCTCTTATAGGCCATTTCATTTCTGAGGTGAAACAAAAAAATGGGTGTTTGATGAAATATATATGCAAAAAATTTGGATAGAACAATTTTGCAAGTAATTTATACATTTACATATAACACTTAATAATTCAGAAATCTTCTACAATCTAGAGGTCCAGGTGGTTACTTAACTGGGACCTTCAATTCTGGGGAGTTTTGAAACGGATTGAGGTTTTCATTTCTAGGTGCATTATATCACCTCTAAATTTCCCACAGACCTAATGTAGATCGGGATTGTAACACCCTGAGATTTTATGAGAAATATTTTTTTTATGTCTTATGTTATACTCAACAACAAAGGAATCTTTCACAATACACAATACTGACTTGGCTTGCATTACACGCAACCACGACCTTCCTCGATAGCGTGTGTAGTACGCAATACCGGGTTTCACTAAACAACGATATATTATTATGGACTAGCCGTTATGAATAGTATTAACTAAATTTTGAATTTTATAACATTATTATTCATCTTAAACATTTTCTAGAACATGGTAGGAGAACAAAATAAATTTCTTTGGGTAAAAAAAGTATTTTTCAAAAAATGCAGTTTTGCCGCCTTTTGATGGCACACCCACATTAAATCTAGTTTTGAAATGTTTATAAGTTAAATTTTACAAAACAAAATTCTTATTTGGAATCAGGATATACAAATTTACTTTTGGATAAATTTTTTATACTATTCTGATAACTTTAATATTTTGATGAATAGTAAAAATACGCTAATTTTTAATTAAAAACAACATTTTTCATTGAGATAATTTATATGGTTAAATTATATTATTGAATGGTTTTAAAGTATAAATAAAATATATTTTTACCATTTAATATAATTTATATCGTTATGATTAATTTCACATTGAATTCATAGGTAAAAACATTTCAATCTTTGGCAATGTTTTATCTTCTAAAACCCGTTTTCTTAACAACGAGATTAATTTTAAATTAATTAATGCAACTTATGTGTTTTGATTTTTAAAAAATGGATTCCATATTTGGAATCATTGGGTCCAAATTATGTTAATAGGCTACTTTTTATTTTTGAGCATTATGAATAGTAACTATGGTAAATTTTATTTACCATAGTTAAAGGTAAATTGGGTAATTAAGGGTAAATATAAGATTATAAAATTACCCTAACACCTGCCAAAATCCTATTGGACGAATACAAGTCGAACCATATCACCTAAGGGCTAGAATATATTTATTTAATGGACTTTTGACCATGAAATAATATAATTATTATTAAAACCAAGGAAAGTGACAATATGTCACTCTCTTAAATCTTATAAGTATAATAATTTTAATTTAATGATAAAATTAATGAAACTTTGGATATAAATGGTCTCTAGAAAGATAATAAAATTATCTAAATCATATGAATATATGTAGATTTTTTAGGGATTAAATAATTATCATTGAGTATGACATAATAGTGATGTTGAAATTATTTTATTAATTAAAATATCAAATAAATGGTTTTATAAATATTAAAATAAATATTATATGACCTATTTAATGTTCTCCACTAATTTTATAGATACCTATGACATTTTATGAATCTATTAAAGATTTTATTTTGAACATATCTTCTGTATATATTTTATTTAAATTCAAATAAAGGAATAGTGTCAAAATTGACACTATTGTTATTTTATAAAAATAACATATTATCAAATTGTTTAAAAATCACAAAAATATTTAAAAATTATAAATTAAAATTTATATGGAAGAACATGTCATAAAGTGTCAAATTATGGAAAATTCACAACACATATGTAATTATCTATAATAATTTAAAATTTAGAATCATATTACAACAAATAACATTAAATTGATAAATAAGGATAAATCAAGTTGATAATGTCTAAAATAAATTACTAACATGTCTAAATTTTATTGGTTGATGAGATTACAACTCTATCTCATCTAATATTCGGATATGAGTCATTGTGGAAGTTTTTAAGTGGGGGTTTGATTTAATATACACTAATATTTCTTATATTTCCAAAGGGGCCCCTCTCCTCCCTTATAAAAGAGCACCACCTCCCTCTCATAATCACACCAATTTGAGCCTTCAAGCTCGGAAACAACCTAACAATTTCACTTCACAACTTCCTTAGAAACCTACTAGAGGTACTGGTCTTCTCAAAGGACCATCTCTAGTGCCCTAAGAGAAAGTTTAAAGGAGGCACTTCGAGAAAGAGGTAATACCTTCTACCGTTTTATTCAAGTTCCATTATTCTTATACTCCCTCTTATTTAGTTGTTTCATTATGAAGTAATAAAATAAGTATCCCTAATATACTTATATTTTATTATAAATATTAAACAACCCTATTTCACCTCTTATCCATCTTATAGTAAACAAAATCAACGCGCGTGCGTACGTACGGAATACCGTCTCCATGCCATGGTGTAATATGTTTTCCACCACCACCTTACTTAGATGGGTATAATGGTGAAAATAAATAACTATATATGATTATTTTAAAGTGGTATGGATTCTGAAATATTATACATACACTTCAATACAATTCCGCGATCATGGGAACGATATCATCGCTCGTGCGTCAGTACGGCCTACCGTCTCCACGATGTGATGCGACTCGTTCTATATGATCTTCATTGAATTATTATTATATAAATTAATTGAATGAATAAATATTAAATATATTACACTAATAAAATTATTTAAATTATATATCTATATCCTATAAAGAGTAATAAGAATTTATTCGACACAACCCACATAAGAATATAAAGCAATAAACACTCGAATAACAAGTAGCAATGAAATATTACTACTAAGAAGATAACAATATGACCATATATGATATCATAAAAATGAATATGATTATGTAATAAGTAAATTGACATTATTTAAACCATATTACAAGAGGTTTGGATTCATATGAAGCATATCAGACCTAAGGTAATGGAAAATCTCACAATCTCATTTTTATCTGAGATAGTATATACTTAAGAATTTACAGGGGGATATTTATCATCCACATCCATGTTTCCTCAATATGTAATATTATTTCCATCCACCTAAAAATTTTTAAATCCAATTTTACCTATTGGTGAGTTTTTAGTAAAAGATAAGAAAGAAACCTTTTGTCGTTTTTAGTACGAGGTACTTTTTGACTTTTCCGACCAAAGTACGAGAAGAATGTTTTTTAACTTATGCGGCATGAATGGATTCATAGAACATTATTTACATGAAGCTTCCATTACAAGTTTTCATGTTTATTTTTAATCAACTTCTTTTAGTTTAAAATTTAATGACATGTTAAGAAAGGGAAAATGTTTTTGAAGTAGAAAGGGTATTTTTCTCAAGAATGGAGTTCAAGTGTTTTATCAAAATTATTTTCCATATAATATAATATAGGGTTATGTTTCTATCCCTATTTTTACATTGATTTTATTATGTTATGATGGAATTATTTTTATGATGTCCTTTTATCTTATATGGATTATGTTATGATGGCATGATGTTTAAGATTCCCATTTTTATTACATGGGTTATGCTATGATGTATGATTTATGATTTTGTGTCACACATAAGAATGGTTTCATTATGAGATGGGTGGGACCTATATCTCCCTCTAATGAATTGGGTAAAGATTTATATCTCATGAGATAGACATGTTTGGAATAGTAGGTTAAACCGGTTCTGTGAAACAGGACTGAAACGAGGAGTGAACTCGGTTCAAAAATGGAATTTTTCCGCTAAGATAGTCTTGGAAATGAGTCTTGACTGCTAAGAAATGATTTTCTATGATTATGTGTGTATGCCACCAAGATTCTTGTTTTAAGTTATGATTATTGGGATTACATTTCACTTCTATGATTTATCCCATGTTATGATCTCTTTTGTAGGATAAGATTTTCAAAATGTTATGTTATTATGAATATGATATGTTTGATATTTCTTTTGTTTACCCTTACTGAGAATTTGACCTCACCCTTTTGTTTGTTTTCTTTTCCCTAGGCCAGGAAGAAGGATATTAAGTAGGATATGCCAAAAAGGGACTCTAGATATGATGAAATAAATGGGAGACAACGTAGATGATTTATGAACCAGTTGTTTATGTTTCCCAGTTTCTAAAGACACTATACCTATACGGTCCTTTAATGGTTTTGTTATATGTTGTAATAAGTATGCTTCAATTTTTATGTAATAACCATTTATGTAAAGTATGGGTCGTTATAGTTGGTATCAGAGGAAAGGTATAGTCAACCTTTGAAAACTAGGATGTGAAAGCCTTAGTAAGAAACATAAGGATATGTCTAAGCATAGAACACAATATTAGTGTTTTAGAAATGGGCATGAAAAACCTATGATAAGACCTTAAGTGTGAAATTTTATTCTTGATTATGTGTTTTTCCTATTATAATTAGTGTTTCTCACACAATTCTTCTTGGTTTTAGTCAATGGCTAGAACACGATGGAACCGTGTTAATGCGGAATGAGACAGGCAATGCAATGATTTTCCCCCTGAGCAACCAAACGTTATGGGAGCTGTAATGAAAAATCTTGTAGCTATGCTCACACAACTTTCTCAAGCTATGAATCATGCATGACTTCCAAACGAGCAAAGGAAGAAGCAACATTCTGTTGAATCCTTCATGAGGCAGCTTCCATCTTCATTCAGGGGGTATTCTGATCCATTAGTGGCTGAACAATGGATCAGTACCCCTGAAAAGATATTTTCAGTTCTTCAATGTTCTGAACATGATAAAGTCATCTCAGCAGTATATCATTTGGAAGGTGATGCTGATCAATGGTGGAATCATATTTAGAATACGAGTCAAAGGGATGAAATTGAGTCCATTGAATGGGATGAGTTCAAGAACTTATTTTTCAATAAGTATTTCTCTCATATTCTTCGAACAAAGATGGAGAAGGAGTTTCTTGAACTGAAGCAAGAGGATGATGAATCTGTTGGTACCTACGAAGAAAATTTTACAAGACTTGCAAGGTACGCTTCCAGAATTATTATCCAACCTGAGAGTAAGATCGATCGATTCTTTAGTGGATTAAAACTAAGTCTTTGAAGGGCATTATCCATAAGGGACTTCAATAGCTATGATGAAATTGTTCAATTTGATCTCAAGGTTGAGATGGAGATTGGTGTAATCCATCAGTCACATGGGTTTGATAAGAAGAGGAAAATGGAATTTGAAGGAAAATCTAAAGACCACTCTGAAAAGAAGATGAGTTTTCCCTTATGCTCAAAGTGTGGAAAGAAACATGGAGGAAATTTTCTTAAGGGGACAAGAAAATGTTATAAGTGTGGAAAAGAAGGTCATCGGGAAATTGAATTTCGAAATAATGGGAAGAAGATGTCTAATGATGCAAATAAAGGAAGTGATTCCCAAAATGCACCTACTACACTTCAATGTTTCAAGTGCAAGGAGATGGGGCATTATTCCAGTCAATGCCCAAATCCAAGGGTTTATAATGATGATCGACATCAGAAAACTCTTGAGGCCAAAGACAAAGGAAAGTCACATGCAATTAATATTGGAGATGTGGATTATGACAACAAAGTGGTGAGAGGTACACATACCATCCACTCTAAAGTAGAAAATGTTTTATTTGATTCTGGATCCACACACTCTTTTATTTCTGAAAAATTTTCTAAGGTTATCACCGTATTACCTCAAAAATTAGATGTTGAGTTGGTTGGGAAAACTCTTAATGGAACAACAGTTGCATCAAATGTTTACAATTCTTCCCCGATTGATGTTTGTGGGAAAGTGCTTCCTGCAAATCTTGTGATCCTTCCTATAGTGGAATTTGATGTGATTCTTGGAATGGATTGGCTTTCTTTATATGGATCTAATATCAATTTCCAAAGAAGGGAAGTCACATTTCATATTCCTGATCAATCTATGATTGTCTATCGATGCATGGATGAACATAACCTTCCAGTGGAAATTTCTTCCATATTATGGGTCTAAATTCCACTAAATGAAGGTTATTTATCTCAAATGGTTGGAGAGAAAATCAAGATTAATAATATTCCCATCGTACGAGAGTTTGATGATGTCTTTCTAGAGGAATTTCCAGGTCTTCCACCAAATCATGAAGTTGAGTTTTCAATAGAACTCGTACCGGGTGCTTTGCCAATTTCAGAGACACCTTATAGAATGGCCCCAATTGAGTTTCAGGAATTGAAGAAGAAACTCCAAGAGAATCTTGATAAAGGATTCATACTCCCTAGTGCATCACCTTGGGGAGCACCTGTTCTGTTTGTTATGAAGAAGTATGGATCAATGAGACTCTGCATTGATTATCAAGAACTTAACAAGATCACTATCAAGAAAAAATATCCTCTCCCATGCATTGATGACCTATTTGACCAACTATGCAAAGCTCAATACTTTTCCAAGATTGATCTTCGTCCAGGGTATCATCAATTAAGGGTCAAAAGGGAGGATATACCAAATACGGCTTTCCGTACAAGGTATGGACACTATGAATTTATAGTGATGCCATTTGGTCTTACAAATTCCCCTGATATCTTCATGGATCTAATGAATAGAGTATTTAGAGACTATCGTGATCAGTTTATGGTAGTCTTTATAGATGATATTCTTGTCTATTCAAAGCGCAAGGAAGAACATGAAGATCACTTGAGAATTTTATTAAAGACCATAAGAAAGGAGAAGCTTTATGCCAAATTTACCAAGTGTGAATTTTGGCTTCAAAAAGTTTCATTTTTGGGTCACGTAATCTCAAAAGAGGGGATATGTGTAGATCCAGCAAAAACAGAGGTTATCAAAAGATGGTTGAGACCAACAACAGTAACTAAGATCCGAAGTTTTCTTGGTTTGGCTGGATATTACCAATGTTTTGTGAAATATTTTTCAAGGTTATCTAACCCACTCACCAAGTTGACTCGGAAAGGAGTTAAGTTTGTTTGGATGGAGGAATGTGAAGAGAATTTCAAGGAGTGGAAAAGAAGGTTATCCAGTGCACCTATGCTCACACTACCTTACAGTGGAGAAAGGTTTGTGATCTATAGTGATGCATCCAAGAAGGGACTGGGGTGTGTTTTCATGCAAAATGATATGGTGATAACTTATACCTCACGACAGTTGAAAATCCATGAGCAAAATTACCCAACTCATGATTCAGAGTTAGCTGCGGTAATCTTTTCATTAAAGATTTGGAGGCAATATCTTTATGGTGAAATGTGTGATATTTATACTGATCATAAAAGTTTAAAGTATATTTTCAAACAAAAGGATCTGAATATGTGTCAAAGAAGATGGTTGGAGCTGATTAAGGATTACGACTGCTCAATTCATTATCACCCTAGGAAATCAAACAAAGTGGCAGAGACATTAAGTCAACAAGACCATGCTATCTTATCCATGATGTGGATCAAAAAAGATCCCATATTTATGGATTTACAAAGGATGGATCTTGGAATTTTAATGGAAGGGGAAAAATATTCTCTTTCTCAAATGAATGTTCAACCAGCTATACACGTGAAGATTAAAGAGGCACAGGAAGAAGATGTAGAGTTACAAAAGAAGGTGAGAAATGTTCCTGAATTCAACCTTGATTGTAATGGGATAATAAGGTTCAGGAATCGGGTTTGTGTTCCTCCCATCCCCAAATTATAGAAGGAGCTACTGGATGAGTCTCATAGTTCTTCATTCTCTATTTATCCCGGAAGCACGAAGATGTATAGGGACCTGAAAGAGTACTTCTGGTGGGATGAAATGAAAAGAGATGTTGTTGAATATGTCTCTCGATGCTTGGTTTTTCAGCAAGTTAAAGCTGAGAGACAAAAGTCTAATGGGATGTTACAACCATTACCCATACCAAAATATAAATGGGAAAACATCACTATGGAATTTTTCATTGGACTTCCTAAAACATCCAAATGAAATAATGCTATCTGGGTTATAGTTGATCGTCTTACGAATTCGGCACACTTCATTGCTATTAGAGAAGATTTTTCTCTTGATTAGCTTGCCAGGATATATGTAAAGGAAGTGGTATGATTGCATGGAGTAGCACTTTCCATTATATCTGATCGGGATCTGAGGTTTACCTCGAATTTCTGGCGAAGTATTCAGTATGATCTAGATACAGAGTTGAGTTTCATCACTTCTTACCATCCTCAGATAGACGGTTAGTATGAGAGGACGATTCAAACTCTAGATGAAATGTTGAGAGCTTTCTCTATGGATTTCAAAGGTGGTTGGGATCAACACCTATCTTAGGTGGAATTTTCTTATAATAATAGCTTTCACTCCAGTATTCAGATGGCTCCTTATGAAGCCCTCTATGGAAAGAAATGCAGAACTCCAACTTACTGGGATGAAGTTGGGGAAACAATGCTATTAGGACCTGATCTTGTTGATGAGATGGCAGAAAAGGTCCGATCTATTCAACAACACATAAGAGCAGCTCAAAGTCGACAAAAAATCTATGCTGATAACTGAAGAAAAGACCTAGAGTTTGAAGTGGGTGATAAAGTGTTCTTACTAATATCTCCCTGGAAGAGGGTAATGAGATTTGGAAAGAAGGGAAAGTTGAGCCCTAGATATATCAGTCCTTTAGAAATACTGGATCATGTTGGGAAGGTAGCTTACCAATTGGTTCTTCCACCAAATATCTCTCAAGTTCACGATGTGTTCCATGTATCTCTCCTGAGAGAGTACATACCCGATCTTTCACATGTACTCAGATCAGAAGTTGTACCGCTGGAGCAAGATGTTTCTTATGAAGAACATCCGATAGATATTCTGGATCATAGTGAAAATGTCCTACGGAATAAGACCACTCGCTTGATGAAAGTTTTATGGAGGAACCACCAATTATAAGAAGCTACATGGGAACTTGAGTAAATGATGAGGTAGAGGTATCCTCATCTGTTTGTAATGAAGTGATGAATTTCGAGGGCGAAATTCATTTTAAGGGGGTAGAATGTAACACCCTGAGATTTTATGAGAAATATTTTTTATGTCTTATTTTATACGCAACACCGAAGGAATCTTTCACAACACACAATACTGACTTGGCTTGCATTACACGCAATCACGTCCTTCCTCGATAACGTGTGTAGTACGCAATACCGGGTTTTACTAAAAAATGATATATTATTATGGACTAGCTGTTATGAATAGTATTAACTGCATTTTCAATTTTATAACATTATTATTTATCTTACACATTTTCTAGAACATGGTAAGAGAACAAAATAAATTTTTTTGGGTAAAATAAGTATTTTTCAAAAAATGCAGTTTTACCGCCTTTTTATGGCGTACCCAAATTAAATCTAGTTTTGAAATGTTTATAAGTTGAATTTTACAAAATAAAATTCTTCTCTAGAATCAGGATATAAAAATTTACTTTGGATAAATTTTTGATACTTTTCTGATAACTTTCATATTTTGATGAATAGTAAAAATACGCTAATTTTTAATTAAAAACAACTTTTTTCATCGAGATAATTTATATTGTTAAATTATAATATTTAATGGTTTTGAAGTATAAATAGAATATATTTTTACCATTTAATATAATGTATATCATTAGAATTAATTTCACATTGAATTAATAGGTAAAAACATTTCAATCTTTGGCAATGTTTTAACTTCTAAAACCCATTTTCTTAACAACGAGATTAATATTAAATTAACTACTGCAAATTATTTGTTTTGATTTTTAAAAAATGGATTCAATATTTGGAATCAGTGGGTCCAAATTATGTTAATAGGCTAATTTTTATTTTTGGGCATTATGAATAGTAACTATGGTAAATTTTATTTACCATAGTTAAAGGTAAATCAGGTAATTAAGGGTAAATATAAGATTATAAAATTACCCTAATACCTGCCAAAATCCTATTGGATGAATAAAAATCAACCCATATCACCTAAGATCCGGACTATATTTATTTCATGGACTTTTAACCATGAAATAATATAATTATTATTAAAACCAAGGAAAGTGACAATATGTCACACTCTTAAATCTTATACGTATAATAATTTTAATTCCGTGATAAACTTCATGAAACTTAGGATATAAATAGTCTCCAGAAATATAATAAAATTATCTACATCATATGAATTTATTTAGAATATTTAGGGATTAAATAATTATCATTAAGTATGACACAATAGTGATGTTGAAATTATTTTATTAATTAAAATATCAAATAAATGGTTTTAAAAATATTAAAATAAATATTATATGAACTATTTAATGTGCAAAACTAATTTTCTAGATACATAAGAAATTTTATGAATATATTAAATCTTTTATTTCGAACATATCTTCTGTATATATTTTATTTAAATTCAAATAAATGAATAGTGTCAAAATTGACAGTATTGTTATTTTATAAAAAAAAATATTATCAAATTGTTTAAAAATCAAAAAAAATATTTAAAAATTATAAATTAAAATTTATATGGTCGAAAATGTCATAAAGTGTCAAATTATGGAAAATTCACAACACATATGTAATTATTTATAATAATTTAAAATTTAGAATATTATTACCACAAATAACATCAAATTGACAAATAAGGATAAATCAAGTTGATAATGTTTAAAATAAATTCATAACATGTATAAATTTTATTGGTTGATGATATTACAACCCTATCTCATCTAATATTCATATATGAGTCATTTTGGAAGTTGTTAAGTGGGGTTGGGATTTAATATAAACTAATATTTCTTATATTTCCAAAGGTGCCCCTCTCCTCCCTTATAAAAGGGCACCTCCTCCCTCTCCTGCTCACACCAATTTGAGCCTTCAAGGTCGGAAAACCCCTACCTATTTCACTTCACCACTTCCTTATAATCATACTAGAGGTACTGGTCTTCTCAAAAGACCAACTCTAGTGCCCTAAGAGAAAGTTTGAAGGAGGCACTATGAGAAAGAGGTAATACCTTCTACCGTTTTCTTCAAGTTCCATTCTTCTTCTACTCCATCTTCTTTAGTTGTTTCATTATGAAGTAATAACATCAGCATCCCTCATATACTTATATGTTATTATAAATATTAAACAACCCTATTTCACCTCTTATCGATCCTATGGTAAACAAAATCACCGCGCGTGCGTACGTACGGAATACCGTCTCCACGCCGTGGTATAATATGTTTTCCCCCACCACATTACTTGGATGGGTATAATGGTGAAAATAAATAACAATATATGATTATTTCAAAGTGGTATTGAATCTGAAATATTATACATACACTTCAATACAATTCCGCGATCATGTGAACAATATCATCGCTCGTGCGTACGTACGGCCTACCGTCTCCAGGATGTGATGCGACTCGTTCTATATGATCTTCATTGAATAAAGATTATATAAATGAATTGAATGAATTAATATGATATATATTACACTAATACCATTCTTTAAATGATATATATATATATATCCTATAAAGATTAATAAGAATTTATTCGACAAAACACGCATAAGAACATAAAGCAATAAACACCTGAATAACAAGTAGCAATGAAATATTACTACTAAGAAGATACAAATATGACCATATATGAAATCATAACAATGAGTATGATTCTTTAATAAGTCAATTGAAATTATTTAAACCATATTACAGGATTTTTGGATTCATACGAAGCATATCGGACCTAAGGTAAGGGAAAATCTCACAATCTCATTTTTATCAGAGATTGTTTATACTTAAGAATTTACTGGAGAATATTTATCATCCACATCCATGTTTCCTCAATATTTAATATTATTTCCATCCAACTAAAATTTTTTAAATCCAATTTTACCCATTGGTGAGTTTTTAGTAAAAGATATGAAAAGAATCTTTTGTCGTTTTTAGTACGAGGTACCTTTTGACTTTTTCGACCAAAGTACGCGAAGAATGTTTTATTAACTTATACGGCATTAATGGATTAATAGAAATTATTTCCATGAATATTCCTTTACAAGTTTTCAAGTTTATTTTTAATCAACTTCTTTTAGTTTAAAATTGTTTGACATGTTAAGAAAGGAAACATGTTTTTGAAGTAGAAAGGATATTTTCGTCAAGAATGGAGTTCAAGTGTTTTATCAAAATTATTTTCCATCTAAGATAATATAGGGTTCTGTTTCTATACCTATTTTTACATTGATTTTATTATGTTATGATGGAATTATTTTTATGATGTCCTTTTATCTTATATGGATTATGTTATGATGACATGATGTTTAAGATTCCCATTTTTATTACATGGGTTATGCTATGATGTATGATTTATGATTTTGTGGCACACATAATAATGGTTTTGTAATGAGATGGGTGGGACCTATATCTCCCTCCAATTAATTGGGTAAATATTTATATCTCATGAGATAGACATGGCTGGAACTGCTGGTTAAACAGATTCAGTGAAACAGGACTAAAACGAGGAGTGAACTCGTTTCAGAAATGGACTTTATCCGCTAAGATATTCTTGGCAATGAGTCTTGAATACTAAGAAATGATTTTCTATGATTATGTGTGTATGACACCGAGCTTCATGTTTTAAGTTATGATTATTGGGATTACATTTCTCTTCAATGATTTATCCCATGTTATGATCTCTTTTACAGGATAAGATTTTCAAAATGTTATGTTCTTATGAATATGATATGTTTGATATTTCTTTTGTTTACCCTTACTGAGCATTTGAGCTCACCCTTTTGTATGTTTTGTTTTCCCCAGGTTAGGAAGAATGATATTAAGTAGGATATGCCAAAAAGGGACTCTAGATATGATGAAATAAATGGGAGACAACGTAGATGATTTATAAACCAGTTGTTTATGTTTCCCAGTTTCTAAAGACACTATACCTATATGGTCCTTTCATGGTTTTATAATATGTTGTAATAAGTATTATTCATTTTTTAAGTAATAACCATGTATGAAAGGTATGGGTCTTTAATGCGATGTATGACGAAAAATAGTTATTGAAAACCTTTTACAACTATTAAAAGGGATTTAGGGAAGAATTGATCAGCCACTAGAGTGTAGATACAAATACATTTTACCTGACGCATGGCGAGGTGGGTATCCGTCTCTGGGACATCAAGTGGATTTATGGAACACCAATTTTATGAGAGATTAAAGATGATTTTCCCCCATATTCAATGTGGTAATGTATATATAGGACCCCATATTTCTAGGGAGTTGATCAAATTTACTAAAAAGTACTTTTAGAAGGCCCCAGTTCCTGGGGAAGATACCCCATTTAAGAAATGGACAGGAAATTTTATTAAGAAAGTATGTTATAAGCCCAAATCCATGATACCAAAGGATTTCCCTAAAAAGTAATCCCATAGTTTAGAGGGTTCCAATTGTCCCATAATGGAATAACATTCATTCATTATCTAGGGGTTGGATGTTATTCCTTATGTTGACCGAAGCTTTCAATTTCCCAATTTACGTACCATGTACCAAAACAGGTACCTTCTCATGAAGAAGGAACATGGTGGAGTTAGAGTCTCCTTTTTTATGATATAGGGATCTATGGAAGGAGGGAAGTTCATTGGGTTATCCATTCCCATGTTAGACAAACTATATCAACTCATATGCCACCTTTATAGGGGAAGATCCTAACATATAATCTCTAGTCTCTTTCAGGTATTATGTAGTTAAATGGGAGCTCATCTAGGAGGATATGCGTACCTAAGAATCAAGAACATCCCTAATATTCATTTAAACCCATTTCTGTAGTTCATAAATAGGGTATGTCCTTCCACACTAATGGATTGGGTGATCATGGCCTTCTTGAGACATCATGATCACTTCTCCTTCAAACCCAATGAGACATTGCCTACTGAAAGTATTTTGGATAGTGGTGGGGGGAAACCTTGAGAATTGGGACTAAATATTTCAGTTGGTAAAGGAATCATTTCTAGCTACATTTATGGGATACTTCAATGTGATTGGTATGCACCATGTCGATTTAGTCTTCAGTTTCAGTGTATTCAAACAATGTTTCCTCCCCTATTCACATTCTATCTGAGAACCATCTAATGGTGGCTCGCTAGTTTTGTTTGATATTCACAAGGGAGGAGACCCAGGTCTAGATAAACTTTCCTCAATATGATGCATAGATCATATTATCATAAAATTATACTAATATTTGGATCTTCTTGTATCCAAATGTGCATTTACCCGTATTAGTATGTGAGTCTACAAAGTTTCCACTGACTACTAAATCCAATCCAAGGCTCGAGAAGAAACTTTTTTTTTGAGTGGAATAACAACCCTGATAGTGCCTTATAAAGAAGTGATACATTTACCATTAATCTTTTTGCTGATAGAAGTGTTATCCAGCATGGAAATAATGAGCATGATGACTATGAGTGATGCCACACCTTTTCAATTATTTCCTATTGTATTCCAATGATGGATGAATTTAGGGATAATGAACTCTGAGGATGAGATATGGGGGATACTATGTCAAATAGGGTTACCTTTATAAATATTTTCTCATTTTAATTCTCCTAAATGTGTCACTTTTAAGGAACAACCCCCTGAGTCCAAGGCCTTTCTTTGAAATCAAGATGCAATGATAGAAAGTGTAACTGGTCAAATACACTATTCAACTTTGGTGTAGTGAATGGTGGTTTGGGGAACATTGGAGGTTTATGTAGTCAAAAAGTGATATCTGATCTTAAAGTATGGGGAATGGATGATGTTTTCACTACATTCCAAGGTTTATGGTGTTGTTTCAATAATATTTAATACTTCTGTGTTTCCTTTAACAAAAATGAAAGCTTTAGAAGATTGACTAGTCCCACTATCCCAAGTATATTCTCATGGGGATAAGACCATTGGAGATGAATTGAGCGATGAACAAGGGACGGATGAAGAGGGTTCCCCATGTTATCTATCTTTAACTAGGGTAGTGATTATCATCCCAAGGGAATCACAATACACACTTCCATTAATGACATCCTGAACGCCTTTGGCATCTACACCATCTGAGGACCCTTCATTAGAGAGTTAAGGGAAAAGGAAAATCTCTAAAATATCTGTTCTCTCTACCCTATAATCCTCAATTAAGAACTACACTTTACATTTTTCCTATTTTGGACAATTCCAAAAACTCATTCTAACTAGTCAACAATACACAATTACTGATCGATCCAACATGGAGAAACACTCATCTGTTCCTAAGAATACAAGTGAGCACTATGAAACTTCACTAATGGATCTTAATAGTCAAATAATAGAGGTGGTTTAACTCCTAAATTAGTTAGACCCAATTCCTACCACCGATATTCCAGTGGCTGTTCCATTCGACACATCATAGGTGAACACACTCATGGAGGACACTAATGATGATGCCTACTATAATACTAATTTCTCTTTGATAGAGGTGCATTTTGGAGAAGGCGAGAACTAATTCATAAATTGGGAACATGGATCAACCTATGTCATTCCATATAACATTTACTATGATCTTGAATCCATCAACGGTGGATATCACATCATGAATTCATAGAGAGAACTAGTGGTTCCACCAAGACACACATCGCAAGAGGGTGTTGCCTCTTCCTAGAGGATGGGGTTGGGGAAACATATGTTTCTAGTGATATAACCAAAAATGTATGTTTAAAACATCTATCATAGATGATTATTACATGATGATTTCATATGATATATCCTCCAACAGATAAACCATTATTCCACTTGTTGTAGTGCCTTCAACCTAGATCATGGAAATTATGGACCCTTCTTCCTCAGGAATTCCTCTAACCAAGACAAGAGAAATAGAGGCTAGATCCCTACCCACTTTTTCAAAGACCACGAACATTAATCCCTCACAAAATGAATTTTTCCCAAAATATATTCTTGTTCCTAGGATGGGCTTGGGTGACGGTTCATAGTCTGTATCACTTTTTTAGTCAATGTGGCATAATGTGTGTACAGAGATTGGGAACTTAATTTTGAAGTCCTGTTTGGAAGGGATGATAGACCAAATGGGTCATTTTCAATTCATTTTCACCACCCTTGGTTTTGGGGGTTTTGATTATGCCACCATTCATGACTAAGTGATTGAGGTAATCTCTTTGAGGGAGAAAAATAGGGCCCTTTAATTAAGGGTAGTAGAATATGAGACTATTTATTTAGTAATGAGAAGTTGGGAAAAGGAATTAAATAAAGTTTTCAATCACATGGTGTAGAAATAATCTCATTGACATGTTTTTAGTGTTTGTAAGGTTGAAATTGGTCATTTAAAGTTTGGAATTAGGCATATTTACGAATATTTATGTCTATTTCATCATATAATTTAGATGTCATAGAAAATAGTATCAGTGAAATAAGGGCTCCTTAAACTGGTTGAAAAGGATAGAATTGATGTTATTTGTATGGAAGAGGAATTGTAGTAAATCTCAAAAGCAGAAACTAAATTTTTTTGATAAATTTCACCAATACATTACCTCTTTAGAGAAGAAATATACAGATCTCAAGGACCCCCCAAGATCATGCTGTGACAAGATTTAAGTTTCTGTGATTCTCCTATTGTTTGTGTATTCATGGGAGAGACTCAGATATGTAGATATTCCTCCTTGTGTCCTTTAGAAGTGAACTAATTTTATGAAATTTACATATCATTTTCCTGTTTTATTCTATTCAGGATGTATATGAGGTTTCATTAATATGATTTCACGTGAATCATTAGTGATACCCATTATTTTTATAACCTCATGTAAACCTAAACAACTGGATTTGAATGTATGAATCACAACTAATTTTTCCTAATAAATTTTCAAGAATTCCCTCAAACATGAGATTCACCATCAGTGTACCAAATCTAGTTTTATTAGGATCACCCTATTCACAAAATTATAATTTGGGTATAATATATGTGCCAGAGGTAGAATGCTCTATATTTGGAAAAAGTAAGTAGAGTTAGATAGAATTTCCTTAATTTTTATAGGGATAAATAATGATCCCTTCATGATTTATATATTTTTATTTTATATTTCCCTAATTTTTTCTTAGTCCACATATATGGGAGGTCTTAGCAAGTGTGGAATTGGATTTTTCTTAGACTGGACTCTTATGGTTTTTCAACTAGAAAATATTTTTCCCTTTTCATTTATGAGTGCTCAATATTTCTTAGAACACATAAAGTGCATATCCATTAAGTAGAGTCTTTAATTTTTCCTAAGATAACCTTTTTAGGTTTTCAACCTAGAAAGTATTGCGTCTCTTTTGATTGGACTTTTTAAGGTCTTGCAGACTAGATCATTGTTGCAGTTTAGGGTCCTTCAGCATGGAATATCTATTTATTTAGTTTTGGGTCATTTAGTTTAGACCTTCTACTTTTGTTAATATAGATTCCACTAAGTAGCATTATCTAGGAATTTTAATGTCATGTTGTAAGGACTTATATATTGTAGTTTAAATTCATGAAGTAAGGAAGTAAATATGATATATAGTTTAAAGTATTGCTTTCAGGACAGAAGCATGCTATGCAGTTTAAATTATTTATTATAGGACATGATTTATGAATATCTATATAATTGGGAAGACATGTCATGGATGTACTAAAACACCATAAGGTGCTGATTTTTTCCATAGTTTTTACAAGGATCCTTAGGAATTGATTCCTTCTTGTAAGTAGGAGATGCCTCTAATTGGTAGGTCAAAGACCTTTTGAATTGATAACATGGTGAAACATAGGTGTCCCCACTCTTTTATAATGTCCATGGAATATTTTAGGGATTGAATTGGTCGATGAAGAATTATTATGGAAGATGAGTCTACCAAGATAGTTGGGTATGGATGGTGTAATTAAAAACCCAAAATTTTAAATTGATGAATATGGAATGGGGCAGACATATAAGGGATGGCACAAAAGATGCTAAGGTGTTGAGTTCTTCCATGGGGTTATCAGGGATCATGAGGATTGAAGTTTCCTTCCTGTAAAGAGGATATTCCTCTAATTGATGGGCATAATCTCATATGTGTGAGCCCATAGGGATTGCATGCATAGTCAAGTAAAGGGGATACCCTCTATTTTTTGAGGTCCGTGAAAGATTTGTGAAGGATCAAATGTCAGGATGATGAAGTGGGGATGGAGAAAAGAACATTCCAAGAAGGGTTATGTAACCCTAGGGTAGTTTAGCATTTAATTTGGATTCTCAAGCCTGACACCATGGGGTTTTCAGTCATAGGGTGTGGTCCATAAAAAGATTCATGAATGGAGTGTCACATTACTACATTGATAAAGGGTACAACACAATGTGATGTAACATTTATGATTTCAAATCAATTTGAATATTATTGTTATTGAGATTGTAAATTTGGGTCAAACATGCAATGGTCATGAGGACGATATGAGATAATTGTACCATAGATGACCCAAAACACCATGGGGTGATGCATTCCACCATGGTGACATCATGGATAATAAGGATTAAAAGGTCCTTTTTGCGAGGTAATGAAACATTTGGTTGATGTTCCAAAGATTATATATAAGAACTAGGGGATGAAATTCATAGTCAGACAAAGGGTCCGTAGAAGTCAAGGGTCATTTTCCACGGGTTATGGATGTTTTACAGGAACACGAGGTTCTAAAATGATGAGGTGTGATTTATAGAAAATGTAATATTTAATAAGGGTTCAAGAACCCAAAAATTTATGTCTCCACCGATTAAAAACATTATCGTGGAGAGAAGTTGTGAAAAATCATTACTCTAACTTTTTTCCATGACTAGGGGATCCAATGAGCATGGATTGAATTTTAATAGGAACACAAAGTGGGCCCTATTAGATTTTTCCTTATTTATTTACACTCTAATTTTTTCCTAAACTCTATATATGGATACCTTATCAAGCATAGAATTTAATTTTGTTCAGGCCTACCTTTGTGGGTTTTTAACTTGACAAGTTTTTTTTGTCTCTTTCACAAGTATTTTTAGGGTCACGTGATCTAGAACATCAAGGGATAAATTTTATAATCATACCACGTTGATCATAGTGTATATAGTTTATGATCATGATGTACATGGACCCGGTATGAGGGGGATTCTTAAAAAATTCCTAATTATTATTCACCAAGGTCATAAATACTGCAACATCTTTTTAAGTTCAATATAGAGACATTGCAAATCATGGGTCAAGTTTATTAGTCCATGAGTAATGATATGGGAAAATCATGACCGAGATAGACCAAAAAATTATAAGGTGCAGAGTTTTCCCATAGTAACATCAGGCTCAAAAGGATTAGAAATCCCTTCCCATAGGGAAGATATGTATTTGGTTTATATGTCAAAGTTCAAATCCATCACTAGAATGGTCAAATAGAGTGATCTATTTTCAATTACCAGGGCTATAAAAGACTGTGGAAACCCAAGGCACACAAGGAATGAAGTTTTATTTATGGGATGATGGTCTTAAAAGATTATGAAAACACCCCATACTTTTGTTGACTGGGGTTGGGCTCTTATGGTTCTCTAATAAGGAATGATTATGGATGATGGTATGCACATTTTAACAAAATTTAGTGGTGGAAAATCTATTTCATATTTTATTATCATACGATGAGTATGACTTCTTTCCATTGAAATTTTATATCATCCAGTAAGGACATTTTCATTGTAGTTTAATGTCATGTGGTAAGAACATGGTAATGTGAAGGTTGTGTAAGATTCCCTTGGGGAAACATTACACTAGTTGGGAAATTTAGATATAGGGAGAATCTTTTAACTTTCCACATGAATATTGGTGGGTATACAAATTTCAAATTCCATCTTACAAATATTTATCATGCTTTCAGAAAATAAATACATAAATATGACTCATGCATAGACATAATGATCTTTTCTGGATATGCCCTATTTAAAGAGGTATATGTTACTTTTATGACCCATTAAATGTAAATACCTTTCATTATATGATTTAATGTCATTTCAATAGGAAATGGTTCTTAATCCAAGGTGCCTATCGATCATGCAAACCATAATGACTTTCTAGGGTTCCAAAGCTTACATGAGGCATGCTTGACATGAGAAACATGTGATACTTGAATGTAAAATAAGATTAATGAGAGTGGGTATCATATGGATCGCTGCACAGGTCTAACCCATATATAGTTAGGGGTTTATTTATATCAGTTTAAATGTTTTAGCTAAATATAGGATTAGAAATTTGAGCATTGATATGTACCTTATTATTTCAGGAATTAAGCCACACATAGTTCTTACATGAAATATCCTAGTGTAGGTCTGACCTGTACGTAGAGGTGGATATTTTTCCCATTTATTTTTGTAGTTGGACCCAATATTAGAGATACATATATTATTACATATCTTATGATAACATGATTCAATCCACATGTAGTTCTGGAAAAAGGAAAATCTCTATGTAGACCTGACCTATATGAAAAGGGGAATTGTTACCCTTGATTGTTGTTGCTAGACCCAGGATTAGAGATATGAGATTCACTACATATCATGTGATGATAAGAATAAATCCATACATAGTTTCTAAATGGGAAACCATGCATTTAGGTATAACCCATACAAAGTGGGGGGGGGGGGGATTTTTCCCATTTATTGTTTCAAATAGATGTAGGATTTGTGATCTGGGAGTCACTATGTATCCTATGATAATAGGAATAATGAAATAAATAGTTCTTGAGAGGTAACCTCCCCCTGAATGTCTGACCCGTATGCAAAGTGGGACATTTTTTATTTATTATTGAAAATGGACCTAGGATTGAGGATATGAGCATTACTAGGTATCCAATGATGGTAGGAATCAATAAACATGTAGTTCTTGAATGGGAAAATATATATGATGGTTTGAACCATACATTTATGAGGTAATTGTTCACATTTATTGTTCCGACTGGACTCGAGATTGGAGATACGAGTGTTACTACGTATCCTGTGATGACATGAATCATGAAACACACAGTTCATTGATGGGAAACTATCCACACAGGTCTGACCCATACACATAGGGGGAATTTTTCCTATCAATTATTTCAGTTTGGAATAGTACTAGAGATCTCAGTGTCCCTAAGTTTCCAGTGATGATACAAATAAAGACACACATATTTATTAGTTGGGAAACCCACCACGTATGTCTCACCCATATATAAAGGGTGGAATTGTTCCCATTGATTATCGTGGATGGACCCATGATTGGGGATCAATGAATCCCTACCTATCTAGTGATGTCATAAATAAAACCACACAAAGTTCTTGAATGGAGGTGTGATAGAAGACCAACACCATAGATAGTGGTCCTCTTAGGTGAGGTATAAAGTAATGTGTAGTTTTATGTCATGAAAGAGAAATAAACCAAGAACTTTAACATTATACAGAAAGGACTCATGGTGTGCCATTTTATATTTTACATCCTAGACTATTTTAACCTTGTCGTGAACTGATATGTTTCAATCATGATGGGTTGCCTTTACTAAAATTCATTATCACACTTGATCTATGCTTAGTGTGATAAAAAAGGAATGAAAATGGATCATTTCATTAAAAGAAGTCAATTTGAGAAAAGAGTGGTAATTTTGTTTCATGTGGTAGATGGGCCATGATATAAGATCTATGTGTCTCTATGTATCTCATTTGAGTGATAATCAAGGCATATGTATTTCTATAAAACCATGTAGTTTAACGTCATGCATAAAGGATATTGTCCATGTAGTTTAACATCATGAAGTAAGGATGAAGGTGAATCCACATGAAGAAATATCATACCTAGAACCAAGAATGTAGATCTAGGCATCACTATGGATCCTATAATGGTAGGAATCAAGGCATGCATATTTCTGGAAAAAAATGTAGTTTAATATCATGTGGTATGTCTGTCAGCTGTATAGTTTAAAATCATGTGGTAAGGATTAAGGTTACTCAATTTAAAAAATAAGGCTTGAACATTGTCACATAGTTTGATGTCTTGTGTTCCGGATGAATATATTATGGATGGACCCAGGATTTGGAATCTGTGCATCACTATGTATCTTGTGATTGTTGGAATCAAGGCACACATAGTTCTTGGATAGGGATATTCCCTATGTGAATATGAATCTTACATAGGGATGAGGGAACATGATTTCTATTTTTCATAGATCTAATGTGTGTGATGAATCATATATAGGATGATTCTTCCAATGTAGTTTATTGTCATTCAGTGAGGATTTCTTCTTAGTAGTTTAATGTCATGCGGTAAGGACATATTATGCAGTTTAACATCATGCGACTAGGATGAAAGACATTATGTAGTTTAACGTCTTCATTGTAGGAATTATTCTATATAGTTTAACATAATGTGGTCAGGACATCTTCCATATAGTTTTATGTTATGTGGTCAGGATGTCATCCATATAGTTTAATGTCATTTGGTTAGGGTGTAATCTATAGATTTTAACATCATGTGGTAAGGACATCTTACATACAGTTTAACATCATATGGTTTGGAAATATTTCCTATAGTTTAAAATTATATTTTCAGGATGTGTTTCATATAGTTTAAAATCATATGGTCAGTATGTCTTTCAAATAGTTTAATGTTATACAGTTAGGATGTCTTCCATATAGTTTAACATAAAATGGTCAGGATGTCTTCTGTATAGCCTAACATCATATGGCCAGGATGTCTTCCACTACTATAATTATTTCATATACCATTGGTCCTCTAAATTTTTGGATATTTGGATATTGGTATAAGCCTATACAAATGGTTTCTAGTGAAGCATTGGTATATGGATAATAGAAGTGAAGTTTTCCAATGGTTTTGATATAACCGTTGTTATATCTATATACCAATTCTTCCAAACTATTGCTATAAACCTATACCAATGGTTTAGATCATTGGTATAAACCTACACCAATAGTTTAAAACTATTGGTAGATACCCCCCAAAAAAATTCCATAGGCCTCAGCACCCCCACCCTTCCCAAACATCCATTAAAAGCCACACAAAATCAAAAAAACATGCCACGTTGGTCAATTACCCAAAAAAACATTACAAACCAATATAAAAAAATTATAACACAAGAAACCAATCAATGCATTCAACAAGTGATGACACACATTCAAAACTTCACAAATATTTATTCAGAACTGATCATCGAACAAAAATGTCATAAATATCAGTAAAAATGTAAAGGATAAATATTACCCTTAACACCATCACCACCACTATTGTCACCATTATCCTCACTGTTATCCTCACCATCATCATCATTTTCATCCTTTCTGTCATCCCCACCACCATCCTCACTGTCATCCGCACCTTTATCCTCAAAATCTCCATCACCATCTCCCAGAACATCAGCATCTAAAACACCATTAAACCACCTCCTAGTTCAATATATTACATATTTATCATCAAAAAATAATAATAATAATATATAATGGTATATGGTATAAGTGATGGACATAAGATTTCTACAAATCTCATAAACTCACCGTTTCCCCGTTGATTCTATTCATGCTCCTATATAAACATTTTCTGGACCCTTATTCCCCATCGGGAGAATGTACCTCCCATACATTATCTTTTTCTAACTTGGTGATACTATAATTAGAACTTGAAGTGGGCCTATATCTATTTTAAACAATACTCTTCCCCTGCTGATGATGTACTCTTCCATAATGCTCATCTCCCAAAACCTGATGTGAATGATCGTTTGGCCCAAATTCTCCAACTTCTAGCTCACCAAAGGCCTCTAAATCAAATTTTTATGAATAAAAATGGATTATTTAGTTAATAAATAGATATTATTATTTAAATTCAACAATTTAAAAATTAAAATATGATTTTGTGTTGGTTTGTTTACCGGGATTCCATCTTTCTTATTTCTTCTCGAGAAAAATACTTTTTCTCGAGGCACACATCCTTTAATATTAAAAACCATCCTCTATAATGAAATTGAATATAGAAAAGAAAAATTGAAATTAGGTCTTTTATAATTAATTTCATATCTAAATTCAAATGGATATACTCGATGATGCAATAGTTTTTTGTATAATGATTTATTACTTTGTGCTATTATGATATGAGTTGGTAAATAAAAATTATATGCTATAAAATTTATTGGGAGAATTGAAAAAATTGATAAAAAAATATATTATAAATTAACCTATTGTATAATTTAATGATTTTTATTTTTATATATTATTTACAAGAATATAAGGTAATTGTAATTATAGAATAATGTAAATGGAATGCCTTTATTGAAAAAAACTAATCCAGATTAAATACATTTATAATATGTTAAAATGGAAAGGTGAAAAGTATGATATATGCGTTCTTATTTTTTTTATATGTTTCAATGATTTAATTTAAAAGTGGTTAAAATAGATAAAAAAGTAAATTTTTCATTGATGGATATTTATGACATCATATAATTTATACTGGTGTTTGTTTTTATTAAAATGACACATGAAAGAATTGGATTTATTGTTTATTTGGTTAAATAATGTTAATGTTTAGTTAATATAAGAGTATGTAATTTCATCTTGGTTCTGATCCTTGTTGTTGGTATTTAGTTTTATATGGTATTTTTTTTATAGTTATTTTTAATTAAATTTGGTTATGTATTGTTTAATTCCATTTAGTGTGGTTCAATTATATAAAATTTCTATTAATGACGTACCATTTCATTATGTTTGACTTATTTTTTTCTTCTTAATTTAGTTTGGTTTATTCTGGATAAAATTTATTTATTTTGGTTCACCTATATTTGTTTATAAATTTTTATTCCAATTTGATTTAGTTTTTTCATCCCTAATACGATTCAGTTTGGTATATGTTATTTTATATGCATTTATTTAATTTAGCTTTAATTTGATTTATTTAAAATAAATTCAATTCGATTTTCTTTGTATTAGTGTGATTTTCATTCATTTTTATTCAATTTTTTGGATCATGTTTAGACTAATACATTTAGTTTTTATCTTTTCATGTTGGTTTTTCTTCTAGTTTGGTTGGTTTAGTTTCATCAGATTCTATTCATTCTAGTTTGGCATTTTTTTTTCCAATATTGATTTATTTATGTTTTTGATAGGTCGGTACAAGATGCATTTATTTAGTTTTGTGCCTTCATTATTGGTGTATATTCTTTTATATTAATTCATTTTTAGTTAATTTTTGGCTAGTTAAGTCATGTATATTCATTTTTTCTTGATTAAACTTACAATATTTATGTTTTATTTTATTTTTATAACATATAAATTGTTTGTTATGTTTAATTCCATTTAATTCATTATTAATGTATTCTATTTTTTGGTATAATTTGGGTTTTATTTTTTGGGCTATTCAGTTTTATTCAATACAATTTGATATTATTCTAGTTTTTTTTGTTTAGTTTTTTAATTTTGGTTTGGTTTGTCTCAGGTCAAATTATTTCAACTTAGTTTATCTTGGATGGTTTTAATTTTATTAACTCTGGATTAACCAAATTTGTAAAGTCTCCAATGAACACTTCCCTTTGGACTATGATGGAGAAAAATATGGGCAGGATATCTAGGAAGAATAAGTACCATCATATCCCAACAAACAACTAATTTGATCCTGAAGATCCATGAGGAGATAAAACTATCCCAAAATGAGATAAATAAAAATCTAAAAAAATATATATACAGTGAAAACCTAAAGACCCATTTTCTAGGAAAATATATTCTCTAAATTTATCCATATGTGTTCTATGATTAAGACAAGGAGACCAGGGAAGAATTCAAGGATTAATTATCACTTATGGATTCATTCCAAGAGATATACCGATGGGAATTACAATGGGAGAAAGTGAAATGTTCTTAGACATAAAAGGGGGAATTCATTCTATGTATTCTTGTAATTTTTTGTTTACTAAAGATAATATATCTACTAAAACCATCTATGTGAACATTTTAAATTCAACATATTGGATTATTTCCATAGATGTGTTTGAAAGGAAAACAAATAAGAAAGTTTTAATGATAGAATAAATTATCTAGGATCTAATTTGTAATCCTAGTTATAAGGAAGAGAGAGATAATAGAGAGGTAAAACATCATGATCAATAAACCGACCAACATGTAGACAAGAATACACTACCTAATATTGATAAATAATGTCCAGAGATGTCATAACTTCATAAACACAATAAGAGTGGAACACATACCTTCATTCATCCTGACAAAACAAGTTGTTTCCATTTAATGGGTAGTGGTGGCATTTTACATATATCAAGGGAACCACAAAATCTAGTCCAACATGGAATTAACTGAGAAAGCTAGGATGTGGGGGGTCAAGAAACCAAAATTTACATCCACTAAAAGATTAGGGATAAACAACTACCACTGTACAACTATAGAAAGTTATAAATATAGAACATCATTGGGGGTTTAAGTCATTAATCCATTCCCTTTCCCATTATTTTTCATATTTCCTATTTTTAATAAACTTATCAAGTTATCTTTTATTTATTATATTGTAGAAGGTAGGAAAAATGTGCTTTACTCAAATGTATTTGGGAAAATAAAAATGTTGTATCCATCCTAGTCGATAGTCTCATCACTATCCTTATATTTATTATGACTATCTGAACAAAAAATAAAATGGCATGGTATGAACTAAGATTGAGGTAACTGTAATTTCCTATTATAGGTATGTGTATCACACTAATTCAGTGAAAACTATCTTAAAGTTCACTAGAAGAATAAATCACCCTAGAAACATTGATACTTACTAATAAAACTAGAGTAATGAAGTTGAACTGGATATAATTTAGGGGATTCAGGATTGGGGAATGTTTAAGCTAGGATTTGAAACTGAATTGGTTGAACCATCATTTAAAAGGGAATGAAACCTTAGGGATAAAACTTAAAAGATAATAATATATGTCATTTTAACTGGAGTAAAATGATAATTTGTAATCCCAATTGAATTTTCTTAAATAATTATAAATAGGGTGGTTGTGTGTAAAAAAGAAAGGATATGAATAAAGGATGACATGAGATTCCAAGAGATAAATTCCATTATCTTAATTCCTTTCTGGGATTATAACAAATAAACATGAGGGATGAATACTATTTAGGATTGATTACTTTCAAATTATCCCCAATCATTAAATAAGAACAATTTCAAATTACATGACATAAAATTACAATTTTAGGGTTTTTTATAGTTAATAGATGATATAGAAATTGAGGGGAAAATCAAACCAATAAGAAGAAGCGGAAATTCAATTATATGATTGTCATGAAATTTGTAATAAGAATGTATGATACCAAAGCAGTGGATAAGGAACATGAAGGAGATGGATTTTGAAGGATTTTACTGTTTAAATAATTATTTACCAAATCTCTTACCATTTGGCCTTTATTTTCCCCAGACGCATGGTTATTGTATGTTTTGTTTAGTGTACTATGGTTCAATTTATGTTAGTTTATTTTTTTTCTATATTTCATTGTAATTTGATTTGGTTAGATTCAATTAGGATTATTTCATTATTTTTTACATCTATTTGATATAGTTTTTTTTAGATTCATTTTGGTTTCGTTTTATTTGGTTCAATATTTCATTATCATTAAATATGGTTTGGTTTGGTATTTTAGGTTTGGGTTAGTTTCTATATTTTTTATTTCGTTATCATCCATTCAACTAAAATTAGTTTGTAATTTTTTTATTATGTTTGGGTAGGGTTTAATTTCATACTTATTGATTTAGTGCATTCCATGTTTGATTGGTGTTTAGGGGGGAAAAATTTAGATAAAATCAACCATAAACAATATAAGGAATAATATAAATAATAAATTTAATGATATGTTCACAAACAATACTAATCCTAAAATTTTAGCACATGCTAAATACCTTCAATAATAAACTAAAGAATATATGATCATTTATATAGACTAATTAGAAATGGAATGAAATATGGAGGAATCAAAATAAATTTCATGTCCTATAGATAAACAATGGAAATTATAAGACACACTACACTCTCTTTCTCATAGTATTATAACTAACACTTATAGCATTCACACAGGATTAAGGGGTTATATATGACTCCACAAGAAAATATTCTTTGTTAAACACCATTTTACGATTCCCTATAATAAATATATCTTTCAAATATCCCAAATTATCTAATTATTAAATATAATTGTTTTGAAAAAAATATAATGAATCTATATAATTTACAATTGAATAAATTTCATTTCCATAATTTATTTAAATAGAAAAATTATAAATGAGTGTCACACCTACTTACAATCATAGTCTGACATCATTGTCTACCCAAAGTGTGGAGGTATTTCATAACATCCTTGTGGTTTTCTTCTAGATGCTTCTTAAAAAAATAATATTTATTAATAAAAAGCAAATTATTGCTGAAAATCATGGTAATTAACATTCAATTTTTTTTGATTTATTCCTTGAACTAAATAATCTTCCAATAAGAAATAATTTACTGATAATTTTCTATTGGACACTCATTCATGATAGGTGTGGCCTCTAAATGTGTACCAAATTTAGAAATCTAAGAAATATAAAAATCATTCTCATAGGATACTCACTGCTCACCTAATTCCGTGAGCTTTTCAATCATCGTAGAATCACCATCAGGAAAATCATAACAAAGATAACACCAAAATATTAATTCATATAAATAGAATAATAATATAAAATTAAACCCAATGAATTTTCTTACCCATATTTTTACCCAAGCATTATCGTTTACTTCATTTTAAAGGTGTATTTATGAGAGTGGCTTAACAAGAATGATGTTAGAGTATTTGGAAAACATCACCATAAAAACCCTACATTCTCACCCATTTTTTCAGTAATTTTATAGTTCTCATTATGCTCAACCATCAGTGGTGTGTGGTGGTTCCACACCACACACATGTGTGTACACCCATGTGATATAGTGGAATATCCAGCAATGAAAGAAAAAAAAATAAATATTATATCAATCCATATTATAATTATTATAAATTATTGTTATATATTTTTTATTAAATATATATTAATATACCTAAGGTAGGATAATTAGTAGGTGTCACCGGATCCATAGGATCTGAAGGAACATTCACCTATTCATAAGTAGTGTGACCCAATATCTACTCTGGAGGCTCAAAATGTGTCAGAGTAGAAGTCAAAGGATTATAAATGTAGAAGCTTGGGCATAGAGATGTATAAGGAAAATAAGATGGCATAGTTATTTATGGAAATCTATAATATTGATGGGTATTATGAGACATCATCATATAAAGAAAAGATATGTGAGGAATATCAGAGGAAAATGGTGGTTAGAAAATAGGTGGCCTAAATATCCTGGGTGAATCTAACAAAACTATGGGATAAAAAGGTGTTCTAGATGGCATGTGAGAGGAACAAACAAGGTGTGATTGGGTACACTGAGTGGTACACAGAGCTCTAGTACTACCCCCTCGTATCATATAGCTGATCTCTGGGACCACTAGGTTTGTCAAATAATAACTGTCACCTAGGTTGTGGGTCCTGATTAAAGGTCTAAAAAAATTAATCTTATGAAATTATGTGTTATTTATATACATATATTTGAAACAAATTACTCACAACATGAACCAAATGAGGGACACCATCTCTCTCATTTAGTGGTTATTTTCTATCATCCTTTTCCTTCTTATCACTTCAATGTTTTCATTAACTACATTGGAAGACAAATATGGAATTAATTATAAATAGAAAATAAAAATTCCATTAATAAAAATACTATTTTCCCAAAATACAATATTATATGGAAACACTAGTTTTAAATAGTCACAAAACCCTTTTCTATGAAAATAATATATCATAATTATAATATGTCATTTCCTTTAGTTCTTAAAACATAATGTTATAAAATAATTTGTTTACCTATAAATACTATAAACCTCTCCAAGATTACTCACACTATGAAGAATAAAATCTATTTATAGATGAAAAAAATAATGTAATCTAGCATGTTAGAGAACATCATTTTCAAAAAAGCCATAATGAATTAATAAGAAACAGATTATAAAAATTCTCATTAGAAATATACTAAACAAAGATAAAACAATTTTTATTTCCAAAAATATAATGTAATAAAAAACTAGTAGAATGCTCAATAGATATTAGTATACTATATACTAATACCATTCATGGAAAATGACACCAAATTGGAATTACCTGACACGAACTGTGAAAAAAATAAATACAAAATAGAAGTGTTATAAATTACAGAATACAATAGATAAGAAAAACTATCAAGTGATATAGTCGAACTATTATGTCCAAATAAAATAATTTTCAATTTATATAAACCTATTAATCACCAATATATAATATTTAAAACACTAATTATTTATTTCTATTGTTTTAATCAATTAAAACTGCTAATTAATTCTCACTATAATATGAACAAACACAAGAAAAAATGAAATATGTCATGACATATTTAGTGGGAATACATGTCAATGTCTAAAATGCCATGATAACCAAAACTAAGGTTACCTCCCAGTAAAGAAAATACATATAATTAAAAAAATACCGTTATTTAATGAATTTTGAATCTATAAAAAAGAATATAGGTTATTATTTCATACCTATAAAATATATGAAAATAATAGTTGACAGAGGAGTTAAAGAATTTGGAACTTACCAATTTGATATTGAAGAAGAATAAAATGAAAACAACAAGGGAGCATATATTGGTGTGGATGGTGTAGAAAAAAATATATAGCATCTAGATATGTATGGGAGTGAAATTTGTGGAGAGGAGGTTACACATTGGTTAAATGGATTTGAGTATACGAATTATATTAAAAAACTATTAGTATAGAATGGTTATAACAATGGTTTTTTCAATACTGTTGGAATAACCAATACTTTATGAAGCTATACTAACAGTTAATTAAAACCATTAGTATGGGATTAATAAATCAGGCTATCCCAACATTTTTAGAAAACCATATGTACATAATTGTTGGTGTAAATGTTGTTTCTAGTAGTGTTCCATATAATTTAAAATTATATGGTTAGGACATGGGAGGATTTGATGGAAACTATGAAACATATTTCTTAATAAACCTCACATTAATGAGGGGCATGACACATTCCACATACACTATGTAAAAAATGTAATATACATTGGAATATACCTTATATATGATGTAAAACCCTTCCCATTTGGGTTCCTTCTTTGGAGTCATCTTTCATAGCATCGTTGGGGTTCTGAGAGCCAACACCAGTTCTCCTTGGAGGAATGAATGAAAGTGAACTTTTTAATGAAGGATCATGTGATCCAATTTTGATGGACTTCAAGGTTTTGAAGTGTGAACAAACATTTCTCATTAACCCATTCCAATTTATCGAAATTCTTTTTTGATTTCACATGGTTTTATAGTTGTCCGCAGATAGCTATTCGAAGAGAGGGGAACTAGACTTCCATGGGTTACACTGTTTAAATTCCATACACTGATGAATACATATTTTATTGTGTAGTAGTGAATGTGGTGGTATGGTAGGCCCATAAATCAAGGAGGATATTCTTCCAATAAGATTTTTTTCCTATAGTCACTATCTTATGGATTTTATTTGAGAGAGTTTTTTTGAAGGCCTATATTTTTCCATTGTTAATTGAATGATAGCAGGATGCATGGTTAGACATGATGTTGTACTCATTATAAAATACCTTCAAATCAGTAGATCAAAATTTTGTCCTATTGTTCATCCATATCATATGAGGGATTCTAAATCTAGTGATGCTATTAGACATAACAATGTTAATGATATTATTCTTCCTAAATTCCTTGAGGGGTATTACCTTAACCCATTTTAAAACACGTCAGTAGTAGTAAGGATGTACTTAAACAACATAGCTATCGCTGGGGGATATGAACCCACAACATCCAATCATCATATAGAAAATAAACAGGATAATTCCTCTACATGTATAAATTCTGTGTTTTGGTGGATGAAGTTTTCATGAATCTAGTGTGGATGAAATTTCTTAGTGAATTCTACATAGTCATGTATCATTGTTTTCTTGTAGTAACTTATCCTAAAGATTTGGTGTGAGAGTCTAGTCTAGGACTTATGAACACTATATGAACCAATATAGACTTCTTTCATTATGCAGTGAATCTCTCTTTATTCTAATCATACAAGGAGGATTACATTGATGCTGCATTTGTAGAGGGGTTTTTTCTCATTTGGACCATCATGAAGGGTAAATTTCACTACATGGTTCCGAGTCTATTCCCTTGGAGCTCGATATATTGGGAGGGTCCCATTTTGGACGTTATCAAGTATGGGGTCCTTTTAACCTGGGGGTGTAGATTGGTTAATCATGCCTTGGGTTAGTGTTGATCGAATATATTTCTTCAATGTCACAAATGATGATTGATGAGACCACACTTCAGTACATGATTTAGAAGACCATTTTGACCTGATGAGGGTTGATTGGAACTATAGCTACCATAACTAGCACATCAGCATAAGATTTTTTTTGATTTAGGGACATGATGAAAAATCGGTTCATAATGGAGAACTGTAATCAATCCTCTAACATAGATGATGAGTGGAAAAAATTATTCCTTTTTGATGGAATATTCTCCATTGATCTTTTTTATCACTATCTTTGAAACCCCATTGATTTTTAGGTTGGATATCTGCAACTATACTACTAGTTACAATCAAAAAATGAGGTCTTGGTATTTCTCCTCATTATTTGTTCATCCTTTAGATAGAAAAAAACGGTTGGGAAAAATTTCTTTGTATGGAGAAACAAATAAAATCCATATACCAACCGAGTTAAAATTCATATTTTCTATCCTCTTTCTAAAAATACATCAGGAAGGAAAATAAAAATAAATCTCTCATGTTTAGGTAATTTCAATGGAATAGGAAACCTCTTAATTTAGTTGTTTGGTTTCCTCTGGTGTACTCTATGGGGTGGAATTTTCCTCATGGAAATCATCCAAGGATTTTTAGTTCACTAACTCATATGACATGAACTATATGTCACATTATGGATGAATAAACAGCAATCTAACCAAACTCCTAGTTAACATAGGATGTCCATGGATAAACTTTATTGGGTCAATATGAGAGACCATGTGGACTTTATGGTGCT
Organism: Viscum album; assembly: GCA_963277665.1. Taxonomy (NCBI): domain Eukaryota; kingdom Viridiplantae; phylum Streptophyta; class Magnoliopsida; order Santalales; family Viscaceae; genus Viscum; species Viscum album. Next base: position 1,461,903,971 of record OY728121.1, read on the forward strand.
TCAAGTAATGCCTCAATGTTTTCACTATAAAGATGAGTGTGAGAAAATTATTCTCGACATCAAAATACGAGGACTCAGTTTCTAGAATCGTTCAATTGTGGTGGTAGAGAGTATTCTCATTCCATAATTCATTATTATTTATAAAGAGAGTGTCAATTGATCATTCCATGGTGGAAACATATAATATTAGTGGATTTTCTTCTGTCAAAAGAATCAAGGACAATGGATGTAGTAATTATTTCTTGAGACTCTCAAAGGATTCTTGATAGTCCTCATCCCATTGTTAAGTGACTCCCTTACCCATTAAACTAGTTAAAAGAGTGATGTTTCAAATAAGTTAGTTATAAAATGAATAATTTAAGGGAGGTTCCCTTGGATCCCCCATCTCTTTGAGATTATAAGGGGGTGAAATTTCTATTATTTCACTAGTCTTTTTTGTGTCACCCTAAAATACATGGTGGTGTAACACAAACCTAAGGAAATTCCTAGACTTCACCCTGAAAGCACACTTCAACAAATTCTTCTTTAAACAATGTCATGTCAAATTATCGATGATTTATTGAATATTCATGGGGTGATCCCATCATTGTTGATATTTGAACCCAGTTCATCAACATAAAATTCTATTATTCATCCAAATATGTGCTTAAGGAAATGATTTATGAAGCACTGCTAAGTAGAACAAGTGTTCTTTAACCCAAATGGCATGACCTAATAGAAAAAGACCCCCTATGGTTCTCAAAAGGTAGTGTCTTCCTACTCTTGAGGGTACATATTTATTTCATTGTACCCTAAACACCCATCCAAAAAGGAAAGGTTTTATAAGAAAAAAAATTCATCGATCATGATTTATGTGATCGGTAATGGGAAATCATCAATTGGGAAATGTTGATTAAGGTCTCTGAAATTGTTTTAGACCCAAATCTTTCCGTTCTTTTTCATTACATTGATGATGTTTTCTGACCATCATGGGTATTGAACCTCTCCAAAAAAATTGGTTTTTACCAATTTTTTGACTTCTAATTCTATATTAGTATCATGGGAGGGGTATATCCTCCCAAATTCATTCTAAAAACTGTGATGGTCATCAGGAAAGACAAGATGGTGTGTAGCCACACTAGGGTTTAGCCTAGGAACTTCTATATAATTCCAATGGAACACATATCAATGATTCTTTATGAATGTATTATATATGTCTTTATCCTTGATAGGTATAGAAGCACTAATCAATGTGGGATATTGGTATTTTTTTCTCCTAAATTTTCTTGTCTGACCACATTGATGGTGGTAGAGACAGCTTCCTCAAATGAAGGATGGGAATTCCTAATTTCATCCTCCTCTTCAACCACCTTTGAGTCTATGGAAGAATTTTTGATTCTGGTAGGTAATTTTTGGGAATATATATCACAATTGGGATGGGAGAGGCCATGATAAGAGACATTATCTTCCCTTATTGATAGAGTCATTACAGAGAGATTTTGGAGCCGATTTGCATTCTTGTCATCACTTGAAATAGGAGGATATTAGACATATGGGATTAATTCTACTACCTCAATTAGGTTTTAGGGTAGAAAATAGTCACTTTTTTTCATACTCCAGGGATTCTCATTAGAGATCCCTAAGCCATTGGGGGCTACAACATGTATATTTTTATCCACCATTGGTTGTTTTCCTTCAATTTTATTGAAACCCACCTCATCATATATGGATTCAAAAGAATCCAAGAGGGCATTATCACTATGTATTATGTCGACCTTCCCATCAATGGGATATTTAAAGCATTGATGAAATGTTTAAGGTACAAACATGTGGATTTGAATCTAAGGCCTTCCGAGAAAGGAATTATATGCAATGTCTTTCTAGATGACTATGACCTGAATTTTAGATGTGAGATCTTTGAATCAAGCCTTCAGTTTGATCTTCCCAAGAGGCCATTTAAAACATTTATCATAACCTTTAATGTTAATATTTACGGGATATAAATCCCCCAATATATATCCCAAACAATGAAGGCTCCAAATCATTATGAGTTTGATCCCAAACCCATTTCCAATCTGGGAACTTCAGATAGTGTCATCGTTAATATTTCCTAAAACATATAGGGGTTTGATATGTCCCTAGATGACCTACTTTTGATCCTACTCCATGGAAGAGATGGTGACATGGAATTGTTATAGAAAGGTGTTGGAACCGGGCGTGCAGCGGAAGCCCCAAATAGGTGGGTTTTTTAAATTTTTTCCACCGTTGTTCGCCGTAAACTTGCCGACGTCGGTGAAGGGCAGCCCGGTCAAAGCCGAGGACCACGCGTGGAGGATTTTAAGCACAAAATTAAACCGTAAAATACCTGGTTTGAATCCAAAGCCGCGCACGACGTCTGCTCGTCGTTGGCGATCGCTGCTCGAAGAATCCGAAGCCGAATTCCTCTAGATCTTCCACACGCGCTTCAAGGAATCTGCGGGAGCGCCGTTCGTCGTAATCCGGGTGCTAGCGCGGATCTGCGATGATGCCTTCGATGCTCCAACGACCACCGCATCGCTTCGCTAGTGATGCCCGAGAGAGAGCTCCATCCGAGCTCCTTGGATCCAGAGCATCTCTCTCTAGAATGTGGGAGAGAGGAGAGGAGAGATAAACTCCATGAATAGTATTTGGCAAATGTCCCTCCTCTTCTATTTATAGTGCATAATTAAAATACCCGGTATCGCCTCGCCAGCCCCGAATACTTAACGCACTATTAATGACATTTTATGACTACTAAACTGAGCCATAAATATTATTATCATTTACTTTTAATATACTAAAATATATCACATGATAATAATTGAGTAATTAACTGGACTCGTCGCTCCCACAAATATTAATTGAACCTTGAATAATTTAATATTCGTCAATTAATATTTTTTTCATGTATTTACTTAAAACTCGTAAATACATTTAATAAATAAATTCAATACTCATTATTCTAAACTCGAATAACATGAATTTATTTATTTCATTGGTGATCGTTTAACTCTGGACAAATCCCGGACCCCTGTGGCGGGGCCCACTATGTCCAATACTCCTATTCAACTGAATAGGGCAGATTCTTGAATACGTTATTGTGTGTGACCCTCTAGGCCCTTATTTCGACAGCCTTGAATAATATTCACAGACCAAGAGCGGGATCTAGCAACCCATCATGGCCCCTGAAGAAATAAGGATTGTCACAGCAGCGACAACCAACCTACGAACACGCACTGTGTAATATAATCTCTTTGTCTATAATATCTCATAAACCAGGACGCATTCTCATGTCATCGCCCTTTTTCTTGATTTATTGTTTGTTGATGTAACTGGATGGATTTACCCTTGACTGCCATGGCCATGGTCTTATAAAGGTACTGCCATCCATATCAACATGGCCAGAGATATATTACTTCCATAACCTAGAAGCGACAAATCCTTTCTTGACCATTCAACCAATGACATGCCACCAATGACGCACCCGACGGAAACTACCTCGCCACGACTTCATTGCCATGGTTTCTGTCTTGCATCAATGTACGCGATCAAATGACATACATTAGTAATGATCTCAAGTCAGGAGACCATTACACATGATCGTAGATAGGAACATCCAATGAAACCTGAAACATGTGGTGTTCCTATTGGTGGGTCAGTCCTCATGATCTCACTACTAGAGATCACCAAGTGAGAACTTCATGAGAAGAAGTCTCAATGCTTATGAGCCCCCAGCACCTGATGGTCAGACATCTACTATGTCCAATTAGTAAGATGTATCTAGACCATAGAACATATATTTAAGATTAATGTCATAATATCTAGAGGTTCTCATTATAGCCTGGGAACTGCTATAACCTTTCGATACGACAATTAATCTTTGGACATTACCATTTAAATAGTGGATGCAGAAAAGTCTACACTATAATGGTAAGATGACATCATGCATAGTTAACTCTATACACGATATGGTAATCAAAAACACATAATAGTTGGGTCTAGGGCACCCACTATTTCAACAAAAGGTCTCTAATCGATAAGCCATAGCTTTAAATAATTCTGTATCAAATTCTAGTGGGCTCTTGATGTCTGTAATTAAGGACTCTCTAAGTTATTTTGAAATATGAAGGGTATCTATGACTGATATTTTGGTTGGGAAGACTTCAAAAAATTTCATAATAGCATATTTTTATTCCAGTGGTCCAGGCTTACCAAGCTGGATTTTCTCCTTATTATATGGTTAAGGAGCATAGGAGGAAGGGAGTAGTACTTGTGTAGTGGTTGAGGAATCATCTACTTCTAGTGGTTTAGGTCACACAGACCTTCCCATTGTGTGGGATGATTAGAAAATCACATCCCTACCAGATGATATTGTAAGGTGAATGGGATTGGATGACCATTATAAGGATTAAGGAAAACTCCATTTTTTCTACTAGGCATATTAGAGTGCTTTCCCATGGCTGTTGTATGCATATATGTCCTTTTTGGGGATGTGACCAAGATATTGGGTTCAACCATGCCCATACTATCCCCTGTATCCTCAACTCCAACATATGTGACCTCCAACACCCTGATTAGGTATGTGGAACCCATAATTAGAGGCATGTTCATCATTAGAGAAGGGGTATGGCAAGTTTATTATATTAATAGAACCAAATATGGGATCTTCATATAATGATGATTCTATTTAGTGGGGAGGTTCCTGTTCTTTGGACATTTCATTAAAGAAGTATGCAAGAGTTAATGATTGCATATGAGCTGAATATGACTCTTCCTCTTCCATCTTTTCTTGTTTCTAATGGTTCTGTCCACCTCTAGGAGGTGTATTCTATGTAAAATATTTATATGATGGAGTCATTATGGGTTTTGAATGCTATTTCCTTATGGTGAAATGTGCTCAGTCAACTATATTTTGATTCATCCAGCTATCAAACTTCTACCCATGCTTGGATGAAACATCCTACCAATCACATTCTTCTTTTGATTGGGTAATGATTATATAAGTCAACTATGCTGGAGAATTATCCAACATTACTTTTCAATAATTGACAATGATTTGAATTATGTGTTTGAAGATTAATCAATATTGTATTGTTTGAACCAAACTTCTATTGAATGGATGGTAGTTGGAATGATCTATGAAGTTGACCTCATTGAGTTTGCAGGGTTGTGGCCTCTTGAGTTTGTTATTTTCTATGGATATAAGGAAATAACCAAGGACCAACTCATTTTTGAAGGATTATTATTTATTCATCCTTTCCTCAAATCCCAGGTGACTGTGATATTTTTTCAGTTCTGTTTGATCATTGTTTTTTTATAGTCACTCAATTGGAGGCTCCAAGAGATTCAGGACATGGAAATGTTTTTGAATGGGAACTACCACTAGTTTGAGGTTAACAACAGAAGTATCATTATTTCCAATCCTTTTCCATTATAACAAGGGCTTGGTCTAAGATTTATCTTTGTTTTACTAAATAGAATCTTAAAAACATTGTTCTGTTTCTTCACATTCAAGAAACCCACCTCAATATTTCATCAGGATTAGGGGTCTCTATATATCATTCTAGAGATTTTAATAACAAAATCATAGTAATTTATCCTTTGAGATAGAGACTCTGATTGAATAGGTTAAACCTTTCTTTATCTCTATAAAGTCATAAACCCTATAATTTTCATGTTTCTTATAGTTTATGAGGAATAAAATTGTCATTTTTCTTTTTTTACAACTGAAATGATAAATAATTGATGAAGAAGGTATTTCTATCCTTCAATAGATCCCACTAAAAGGTATCTAAACTAAAAAAAGGCTTCCATTATCAGATCCTATATAAAAAAATCATCTTAGTCAACTCCAACGATTCTAGAGGGCCCATCATCGGCCCGCATCGAGACATGATGTGTGTGAGATGATTTTCGGGGTCTCCCATTCCTCAAAGGTTGAGAATGTAGGGTTTCAGAAATTGGGTGTGGGAAAATTGTCATCCACCCATTCAGGATATGAAATCTTCTTGAGATGTATTGGTGTATATCACCCTTCCATGGATTCCATTCGAGATTCCATGGACTTAATGACATTGAACATTTTTGGAGACAATACTATATGGGAAACCTCCTGTCTAAAAGGAGTGGGTAGGGTATGATGATGTGGTCCCATTTTAATCTCCCACTAATTCCCGATAAATGATAAGACTGAATGTTTTCCCTTTAGAAGGAGTGGTTGTTAGTGTAATGGAGAGAGATCATGATCATTTTTGACTTCATCATTTATGTAAACTAGTTACCTGGATCCGAATCCAGCCTTCCACTCAGATTTTTCTCTTTTTGGTGGACCATATATTTTGTAATGTATGGGTGGAGGGATATTCATATCAACCTAAAGAGGATACCCAATGGGAATGTTTCTAATCAACATATTCTTATTGATTTGTCTAAGATTTTGAATCTCATTCTCATATTGTCAAACTACTCCCCTGAGGAAGAAATTTCAGTTATTTTGGTTTATGAGTGCGATATGACCACTTCTTTCCATTTATCACAATAAGTGTTCCACAATGGAGGAGGAAACTCAAAAAACTGTTGTTTCCCCATTACTCTCAATGTAATATGGTTATTCTATACTACTAACATCAAGGTCATTTTCCTGACCCTTTTCCATATTAGATCTTTTTTTCTTATAAATCCAATAGAGTTTGATTGCCTTGGCTATACATTCCTACCATTGTAGCCTACGAGTAGTGAACTTAGTAGATTTTACGGTCATACTTTCTGAATGGTCATCGAATATAAATGGTTCTTCTTTCCATGATCAAAATAGAAGGGATGCCAAATGTCAATATTTTCCTACCAACTTGGATCAGACTGATTCCATCCGTAGTCATCCCTATAGACTAGGGACTATTCAGGGCCACCATTGGAACTTTTTGATCCTACTATTTAGTATTTGATGATTTTGGTTGAGGATTTTATGACTGATGGGATGTACATTGAGATATAAATGCCCCCAACCTTTTAGGAAGGGGTTGATCTAGAACCATCACAGATTTTTCTAGGGCCCACTAAGGGTGTGATGAACCTAGTGGTATTTCATTGCATTGACCAATTTTCACGTGAATTACCTATTCTTCTTATTTTTTCAAATGTTATTACATTTTAGGATGTTTTATATGGGGATTCCTTCTATTATTAGTGTATGGTGAAGTTAAACACCCTATAAGTTCCCTATTCATAGATACAGATACCCGATGAGCCTTTAGAGATCCATTTACTAAGTGTTTTGGGGAAATAGAGACAAGAGTGTTGTAGAATTAATTTGGGATTTTTCTATTTTAGGTCCTCTTCCATGGAGACCCAATCAAAATGAAGTGGAATTTCACATTTTGGGAAATTTGGTTAAGCAGGAAAACTTTTTAGATTCCCACCCAAACCACTTTCAGAGAACCTATGAAAGGATTGAAGTATATTGGACTTTAGGACGGATTAGAACATTATTCACGTGCTGATGAAGAGGGAGAATATCTGATGTTCTAGTGAGAAGAAGTTTTCAGATATAGTTTACCTAGTGAATTTTTATGGATAGTGGAACGTATGTGGTTAGAGTAAATCAGTCCCAAAAAATCCTAGTTAACTTTTCACAAGTCCCAACAATTTCCACTTAAAACAATTCTTCCTCTGATACATCAATGGAAAATTGATTCCAATTAATCGATTTCAGTAGCTAAATAGTCTTTGACTTCATCAAATTCCAACTTATCATCCTATATACATATACCATGTTTGATGATTCTCACACCGATGAAATGATACTAGAAGACTATTACTTCAAATAAATTCTTCTTCCACAAACTTCCTTGTTATAATCATGAATTATTTATGATGTTGACAACATAAGGACAAATTTAACATCATTTGAATTAAATTTAAATGACATATGAATTTCCATCCTTCCAGTATCTTCTATATTTCTATCCAAACCTTAATCTGATTGCCAAAACCTGAACACCTTTTCTCCGTTTCCTTCATAATTATTACAACACAAGTATCCAAAAAAACTTATGATTTATGATAACTCTATGTTTATAAAATCATATTCATATTTTTGATGGTGACATTCAGAATTTAATACAACTCCTCATTATGAATGAAACATTCCAACCAGACATAGCTTGTGTTCTAAAAACAAATTCTTTCAGAAAACTTATTCAGAATATAAAACCAACATTTATGAACATTCTTATCAAAACAGTGTCTGATCTTATGGTTAGTTTGATACCATTCATTATTTTCGTACAATATTCAAAACATACAAATTAAATTGATTTCATTTTGTTGAAAAAAATACAAAATAATCATCACAAACTTCTTTCAAAATCTGAACACCACCTTTTTCCAACTTGATCCTAGTAATATCACACTTAGATTTTGTTGTCAACTAAGGTACACAAATCACTAAACATTTTAGGGTCATGCAATGTATTACTTATAATTTTTTTTGGAAAATGTGAGATAACTCATTGTAGGAAACAAAAACCATTGATCGCAAAACAATCCTATCCAAAATTAGTGACTCATGAAACTTCTCCAGATTTCAAAACATATTTTTCTTTAACCTTTCAAAAGATCATTCACTTTACTGTAATTTTCCTACAAACTTCGAAAAATTATTAAAATAGTTTTTATAATTACATATTGAGTTAACAACTTACCCACACAAGGTTATATTTATGAAACATTCTCCCCCTTGACAACACTATCCAAATAATTGATGAGACAGGGGATAGAAACTCATAACTCAACTTTTGAGAGAAAGAGGTTGGACACCCATGTTAAACCTATTCTTGAATAATTCTTCTTTCAGTAATGGTTTTGTGAAAATTTCAGCACATTTTTTTGATGAAGAAACATACTCAAGTGTTAATTCATTATTCTACATATACTGTTTGATAAAATGATATTTTATATCAATATTTTTTTGAACAAGTCTATTTTACTAGGATTATTGTTGGGTTTAATACACTTTGATTATCACAACCCAAGAGAAAGGGTAACATTAAGTCAATAAGTATGTCTTCCAACTAAATATTCATCTATATAAGTTGAGTGGCAGCTTGAGTGGATGGAACATACTCATATTCAACCATTTTAAGAGTAGCTAAATTTTTTTGTTAGTATGAAAAGTTATACAAATTTTTCCCAAAAATAATACTCCACCATATGTGGATCTTATATCACAAATACTTCTGTCCCAATTAGCATCAGAATACCCAAATAAATCAATTAATTCTGAGTTTTCATATCTGATTCCAAAATATTTTTTGGCTTTGATATATCTACGAATTATTTTCCCAAAAAATTATTGTGATTATTTTGTATCACTTTGGAGTCTTTAATATAATGAAAAATAATAAAAATTTTCTATTCATGAGACATTAAATTATAAAAAACGTCCTATCTGGTTTCAAAACTATTTAGAGTCAATTTCATTTACATCTCAATCGTTAGTTAACATGGTTCCCACTGAAATTGGTGTGGAAAAAAGTTTCAAAATTTCCATTCCATACTTCTTAATAATTTCCTTTAAATGTTTTTATATAGAATGATATATTTGTTTTTTTATTTTCTAACATTTTTAATCCAAGATAATATTTCATTTCATCGATCAAGGACATTTTAAAAAAATCCTTAATCTCATCACAAATCCTTTCACAATTTCTTTGATCATTCTACGTAAAGATTATATCATCAACATATACAATCACAATGAGGGAAATCTCTGAACATTAATTGATTTAAAAATTACTATCAACCCTTCCATTCAAGAAGTTAAACTTCCTTAAGTTAGTATCCATGTTTTAATTCCAAAATCTCAGAGCTTGCTTCAGCCCATAAATGGATTTATTAATCTTACACACATAAATTTATTCCATCCCAATTAAAAAACCACAACATCTTTCAACATAAAATTATTTATAAAGTTCTCTATTTATAAAGGATGACTTCACATCCATCTGAATTTTTTTGTAACTTCATTGTTCAACAATATCAAGAAATATTATATTTATTTCTAACCTTGAAAAGGGATAAAAAGTCTCATCAAAATCATTACCTTCAATATATGAGTAACCTTTTTACAAAAATATTTATTTGTTTCTTATCACTTCAAAATTTTCATTTATTTTATTCCAGAAAACCCACTTTTTACCAATAATATTTTTTTCATTTGGTTTAGGTATGAGTTTCCAAGTATCATTCTTCTCAATCCAATCTGGATCTTCATTCATAGACTGAAACCAATATGGATTCTCAAAAGCTAAATTCAAATCTTTTGGATCATCTTTTGAATAAAAAAAATCATGTGTAATACATTTTTATGATATTATAGTTTGAACATTTTAATATTGATCGCCAATTATATTTTGAGCATCTAATTGCCTCCTTATCATAGTATGAGATGTTTGGGATTATTCTCCATTACTAGAAATAGAAGAGTCTGATTCTTCTTCTAATGTAGGATAATTTTTTTTAATCCTTATCATAAATCTTAACTATAATTATTTATCCTATTCATCTTCCAAATCTTTATCAGTTTTATTCATATTCCTTAATTTTTTCAATAACATTGACATAAACTAATTCAAATAATCTTATTGTATCTTTGTTGAATCATCTATATCCTCTTCCATTTGGAGGATATCCAAGAAAAATTCCATCTCCACCTCTCTGATCAAAATTTTCATGGTTTACACCTTGTCTTTTTATGTTGCAAGGACTCCCAAAAACACTTATGTGTTTCAAAATTAGAGTTTTTTCAAAAATCATTTCATAAGGATTCATATAGAAAATTGGCCTATAGAAACATTTTTTCTAGATATAAATAACTTTATGCATGTATTGCCTCCAAAAGTAATGAGAGATGCATGTTCAAAAAACATAGTTCTCCCCATTTCAACCAAATTTATATTATTTCTTTTAGGAACACCATTTTTTTGTGGTGTGTATGATATAACGAACTCCTACTGAATTCTATGTTTTTAAAGATAAAATTTTAAATATTAATTACATTATTCACCACCATTTTCCAGTCTCATCATCTTCACCAAATACCTAAATTCCTTCTTATATTTTCTCCTAAAACTTTTAAACATCTATAGATTATATGAATTTTGTATCAAATACAAAAAAACAAGTAATATGAGTAAAATAGTCAATAAAGTAATGAATTAATTATCTATATGATTTTATTATTTTCTCATCAGTCTAAAAATTTCTGAATTATTATTTTATAGGGTTAGTGTTAAATTAATATCATCTTTATTATGAATAGAGTTTGTAATCTTCCCATTCTAAAAAAATTTACAACACCAATATCTTCTTTTTGACATAGTAAGAATACCAAAAAGACTTTTTATATTTGAAAACGTTCTAATGATTCTATAAAAAATATGTCCCAAAATTTCACGCCACATCTAATTTTCTTCCATAATGATTTAGTAACAGGAATTATTAACATTCCTAACTTGAAACAGATTCCCTTTTATAAGTTGCCCTTTGGTAACAACTTTTCCATCTTCCTCTCTTTTCACAAAAAACAATCTTTTATGAAAAAAATTATTAACTTCATCACAAAGTTATGAAATACCTATAAGATTTTTTTTAACCCATATAAAAAGAAATATTTATCATATTTCAAATTTTCTACCCCAATAATAGAGAATCCAACTTCTTTTGATTTTTAGGGATTCATTATTTCAAAATTTCACTATTCCTTATTTGAATTCATTAACATTATTCAACAATTACATGTATCCTTTAATGTGATAAGAACACCCAATATCCAAGATCCAAGGTCATTCTCATCTTTAGATATTTTTTTTGAAAAAATTATAACTCTTCTTCCTTTTTATTCAACATAACTTCAAGATGTTTATTCCGATTCATTTCATTATCAAGATACTTATCCAGACAATCATCTTCTTCGAGTAGCATAACTTTCTCTTCAAGAGGATATTCTTGAATGATTTTTTGGACTTTGTTTTTTCAAATTATTGATTTCATTTTCAATTATTAACATAATTCTAAGACATTATTTCAATAATATCATTAGAATAAATTCTAGTTTAGTATCTTCTTATTCAGAACTAATACTTCCAAACACTTCATAATTAACATTTGAAATGAAATGATTTTATCCATCCAATTAAAAAAAACAGATTTAGCATTACTATATTCATACTCATCATCTTTAGAAAAATATTTTCTCTTTTTGTATTTAGAGTAATTTTTATCGTTTCCCATTGAGAAGGATTTAGACTTATCACCATTTTTCTTCCACGGAATTCTCTGCCTTTTACCAACTTATTTAGTATTTTATTTATTCTTTATTTGGGGTAAATTCATAAGAAAGTTCCCAATACCTCTACATTAAAAAAAATTAAAGGGAACTTTACCTTTATAATTCCATGTACCTATTTTTAAATTTTTAGAAAAAAAGGATAAAAAATAATCCAGATTGTTACATAATTTTTTTCAGATTCAAAATCATCATCTTCTTATTCTTCAAGAATCTTCTTAGACTTTCCTTTCTTTGCAACCTTGAAGGAAATTTATCGATCAAATTTCACTTTTCCATTCATATATTTTTCCCCTCTAATCTTATAAGTAATGGGAGTACTATTAAGATCATCCAAAGATAGAGTTTTAGGATATTTATCTTGCAAAGATGAAACCTTGCCATCAAACTTATCAAGAATAATTCTTAAGATCTTTATAACAAAAGGTGAGTCTTCTAACTTTTCACTAATACAACTTATGGTTCTTAAAATATCATTCAACCATATAAATAAGTATCCAAAATATTCATACTCCCCCATTTTCATATCTTTATACTTCAACCTGTAGATTTGTAACTTGGATTTATTAAAATTTATATTAAATTCATAAATGTTATTGAACGTTTCCTAGATACCATTTTTTGTAGAAAATTACTTAAATCTTAGAAACTCATATTCAAAAAATGATGAGAGTAAATCATTCTCTGATATTCCATCATTTTCATGATTCTTCTTATCCCCAAATGTGTGATGAAATTTTTCATCAATAGGAGGAAATCTATCTGTTACTGCTTCCCAAACATAATACCCAAGAGACATAGAATAAGGATATATTATACCTTTATAGACATGATATATCTTACCATAAAAGACTATAATCCCCTTAATATTCACACAATTAAAATTATCCATAACAACTTCTCTTAAAAAATCAATAGAATGTAAATGAAAGGAACATTCCCTATAATACCAATTAATATTGCCCAGCTAGGATCAATGTATCACTAACTGGAGGATAAAGTGAATGAGTGATATCTTTTTCATTTATGTCTTTATTATTTTAATTTAAACTTTTCCCAATATTATGTATCACCCCATTTTTGAAAAAAAACCAAACACACATCCACTGGAAGAAAATTATTTACAAGGATCACCACTCAAAAAGAGTAGTTATTTCCTTGGAATGATTTGTAAACAAACCAATCCACAAAATCCAATATAAAAAAATCCTTTTGTGTGGATACCAATAATTTGGATATAACCTTACTCTTGTGTAGAACTATTATAAATACAATATTGTATGTTATTCTCCTTGAAAAAATCATGTAATAGAAGTTTTTGGAATGTGTAATGAAACCTTCACTAGTTGGTTCGGAACATGTTATTGTGCTATCTTTTCAAATTCCATAAAAAACCTTCAAAACAAAATTCGTCACCTTCATACATATCATCAGGTAGAAACAAACTTCATACAAAAACTGAGTCTGATGGATCAATCAAATTTCTTAGTTTGGAAATGTTACTCTTCCAGAATACTAATGAAACAAATTTGAACTGCTTACTTGTCAGTTCAGAAAACAATCATCCTAATGGATCAGTCTGATTACCCAGTTTGATCTCAGAAACTATAACCAATTAATTTCCTCTATATAGAAATCTTCATCTGGTAAAATATATCTAGAAACTTTTTTCACACTAGAAATTCAAACCCCCCCAAGTTCGTCTGCATGTTAACACTGTTCCAATACATTAAAAAGTATAATGTACTTAATTCCTTTTATAGGTGTAAAAAAATATGTTTGGGATAGAATTTTAAATGTTTTCTGACTTGAACAAATTTAAAAAAATGTGATATTCTCCATAATTTTGGTTCCATTTTTGACTTCCTCAACTCTTCTCAACTCTTCTGGAACCTTTTTAACCATATTTAAGCTTATGTTAGCTTAATAATGTAACACCCCAAGCTTCCATGGTACACTCCTCTTTGAATAATAGAGCAGCGTATGTTGTACACAACCTCGAGTTTTAACACACCACGACCAATAAACGTAGCAGTTATGAATATTAATACCCACTTTTTGAAATTATATAAATTTTATATTTCAAAATGGACTTCATTTTTGTATTCGGAATATCGAAATTATCCTAAGATGAATTCTTTGTAATTTTCTGAGAAGTTCAAATTTTCTATGAATAGAGAAAATACTTAAAAACAACTTTTTTAATAAAAATAATTTATAGTGATACATTATACTATTTAGTGGTTTTAAATGATAATTAGAATATATTTTTACCATTTTATCCAATGTTGGTCATTAGAATTAATTTCACTTTGAAATTGGACATAAACAATTGCCAATCTTTTGATATATATTGCTTCTTAAAAACACGCTATTTGTTGTGACAATGGGAATTAATTATTAAATTAATTAATTCAACTTATATGTTTAGAATTTTGTAAAATAGAAATCATTTTTAAATTAGGAATATCAAATATAGCTTAGGGTTAATATTTGGTATTTTTCTGAAAATCAACAATTTTTTGATGAATAGTGAAACCACTAAGTGGTAGTGTAAAAACTAATTTTTCATGTAAATGAAACATTACGACTTCTGCATATTGAATTTCAAAAATCTGACATACATGGTTGTCATTAGCAAGTAAAATTTGGTCCAATGGGATTAAAATAATTTTTGGTGAATAGTAAATTTCAAGTTCTATTAATCGCGATTAAATGTAATTAGTGTAACTTAAGGTAAATATAATGTTATAATATTATGAAATTACCTATAAACTTGTCCAACACGTATTGGGTGAGTCATGGCCAACCAAGACAATCCATGGGTCAACTTGGGGGCCCCATGGAGCCACTTGGGTAAGAAAATGACATTAATAACTTTTTATTTAAAGTAAAAATAAAATTGATCCAAACATGTGTTGTTTTACTAAAACAATTATTAAATGAGGTTATATAAGTTAACTATTCGACGATAAATATTTATTGGAAATATGAAAGGATTTCCTATATCATGGTAATTTTTATATAATTTTTAGAAATTAAATAAGTAAATTTATTTATCACACCATGATGATGCAGCGATTACCTCATTAATTAACGATTTAAATAAAATGAAAAGATAATGTAAAATATAAGACTTAAACATGTCAAAAATCTATTGTTTGAGTATATTTAGAACCCTTATCACCTTATCCTCTAAATATATCATTGTGGGACCTTTAAAATCATAAAATCATTTCATAATAATGTAACATTTCAGGACATTCCAAGAGTGCCCCTCCTCTCCTCTTATAAAAGGCCCCCACCTCTACCACCTTATTCACAACTTCAAGCCATTTGGCTTGGCCAAACTCTGCCCAAATACTCTTTCAACTTCCATATATTACTCCTAGAAGCCTCACTTTGGTCAGAAGTCTTCCCAAGGAAGCCTTTGGCTCAAATCAAAAAGAGTTACCAGATTTTAAGGTAATGTCTTCTCTTGTGTTCTTTTGTTTTATTTTGCTTCTCTAACCCCCTAAAATCTTTTTATTACTTTATTTTGTAACAAAACCAGTATATTCAATATACTAGGATGATGTTATGAGAAGTATTTGATTGTCACTTACACACACCTTCGTCTAATGGTTAGTGAACATACTGTTTCTGTGGGTGGCGAAATACTGCCTCACGAAACAATGATTGTTCAATATTCTTTTAACACCTCTCATGGTAGCCATTAAGATGTCACTATATTTATATATGATATATATTATGTTTATGTTTTCCTTATGCTTCTGTATTTCTCATTTATGACATACCTTTATGATTTCCATTATGGGTAAACGCGGTAATTTCATTTTAGGAAGTGCTGACTACCACCCCCTCAAAGTGATTTGAATCGTTAATGCCATATGTGGGACGTATAAAGGATGGATTAAATAATATTATATATGATATTATATTTTAATTATAATATAATTTTATATCATTGTGATTTAATTCCATTAAATACTAAATAGAAATGAAAGTAGCATTCATGCGTACATACGGCTTACCGTCTCCATGAACGGTGCATTTCATTTCTTACCTCTAAATGTTATGTAATATTATAAATTAATGTATATAATGGATACATATGATATATATGATATCTACATCATGAATATAATTCTGGATATAATGTATATTTTACCACATGAACAACGTGTAATTATAAGAAGTTTATTTTTGACTCAAGTACCTAAGATCGACAAAACGACCATTATTAACTTAAATAATTAAATAATGTTCATAACATGGTAATAAGTGATATAAAAAGAATAATTAACTTGAAAAAGGTTCTTAATAAATTAGAAATTAACTCTAGTTTATTATTCAGGAGATTAAAGAAATATCAAGTCAAGTCGGACACAAGGTAAGGGAACTTCTTAACCCAATTTCTGTTCTTTGGGTTAATCTCCTACTTTCAAATTATGTCATGATATTATTATGTGCTATCTTGTATTTGTACTTTATTTATGTGTACATATAGTTAATACACATAATAGATCTATTTTATTTAAAAAAAATGATCTTTGTAAGGGACTTCGCCCCAATCTCCTTTCATTGAGGCATATTTTGTTTTATTCACAACTTTTTTTATACGGTGTATAAACCCTTTTGACTTTTAATTTTATTCAAAAGGAATATTTTTATATGAAGCGTTTTTACAAAACGACAAAAGGAATGTTTTGTCTTACGTATGTGGTGACAATGACTTCTCCGTCGCCGTGACCGTTATTTGAGTTTCGGCTTCCTCTACAAGCCATAACTTTTTTTTAAATGAAAAATAAATACAAATTTTTAATCTTCTTTTATTTTGGTATTGAAAATGGTTTTGATAATGTTTTATTATATCAATGTGTTGTATTGATATCTTGTGATTGAAATGTGGAAATGTTATGTTTCCTTTATTCAGGTTTTATGTGATACAATTATGTTATGGTTTATGATATGTTTAAACCTGTTCATATGAGGAATGCATTGGACTTAATAAGTGATGGGTGGATCCTACTATAGCTCCCCGATGCATCGGTAGGTTGTAATAGCCCAAGATTTTATGAAAAATATTCTTTTTAATTTCACTAATTTCTTGTGTTGTACGCTACACCAAAAGGATCTTGCACAACACGCATCCTTGACTTGCCTTGTATTACATGCAATCGCGACCTTCCTCGATAGCGTGTGTAGTACGCAATACCGAGTTTCACTAAACAACGATATGCTATTAAAATATTATTATAACTAGCCGTTATGAATAGTAATAACCACCTTTTAAAATTTTAGAAATTTTATCTCTCAAAATGTACTTCATTTTTGGATTCGGAGTATCGAATTTAGCCTAAGGTGAAATTTTGGTACTTTTCGGATAACTTTCATATTCTGATGAATAGTGAAAATTACTAAATTATAATTAAAAATAACTTTTTTAATCAAAATAATTAATAGTGATAAATTATTAATTTGAGTGGTTTTAAAGTATATTTAGAATATATTTTTACAATTTAATACAATGTTGGTCATTGGATATAATTTCACATTTAAACCAGACATAAACAAGTGTCAATCTTTTGATAGATATTGTTTCTTAAAAACACGCTATTTGTTTTAACAGTGGGATTTAATTATATAATTAATTAATGCAACTTCTATGTTATGAATTTGGTAAAATAGACTTCATTTTTGAATTCGGAATATGAAATATAGCTTAGGATGAAATTTTGGCATTTTTCTGAAAACTTTCAATTTTTGATGAATAGTGAAACCACTAAGTGGTAGGTTAAAAACTGAATTTTTCATAAAACTTAATTCTACTGCTTCTGTGAATGGAATTTCAAAAATCCGACAGAAACGGTTGATATCAGTAAGTAAAATGTGGTTCAATGAGATAAAAATAATTTTTTTTGGTGAATAGTAACTTTTTACTTTTTTTTACCGCGGTTAATAGTAAATAGGGGTAAATATGATATTACTATTACCCTAACACATGTCCTAATTCTATTGGATAAGTGTAATTCGACCAAAAACAACCTTATGAATAAAATATGACCATTTAGGCCCACTTGGGTTAGATTAGGACATTTATTATTAATTTATTTAAAGAAGGGTTAAAATAGTTAAAATCAAAGTTTAATAAGTAAATCATTTTTAATATGGGGTTATACATAAGATAAATTCTACTATAAATATTAATTAGAAAGCTAAAAAGATTTCCTACATAATGGTATTTTATTTATAATTTTTAGACATTAAATTATTTAATTTATTTATGACACAATTATGATGCTGTAATTATCTTATTTATGAAATATTGACATAATTGATGTTATAAACACAAAAATAAATGTAATTTGAGACTTTTTATGAATTCAACTAATTTTTAGGTTGCTATGATATATTAGTGTTTATTTAATCAACTTGGTTCGAACATATAATTCTGTTATGACTTTCAAAAAAATCATATATCAAATAGTTTCAAAATTGACACAAAATAGTTTTTAAATCAAATATTATATTATTAATTTTTATTTTATTCTTAAAAATCTAAGGTTCGGCCAAATGACTTAGATAAGGATATATATATTAATAATAAATAATTTGGGGTTCTTTTGGCATGTTATAGTAAGTGTATTAACCATATAGGCAAAGAAAACAAAAAGACACGGTAAAAGTTAAATTATTTAACTTAGAGTTAAATCTAATTGATAAGGTTAAAAAAATACCCTAAACTTGTCTAAATCCTATTGGTTGATAGGATTTCTACCCTTCCCCAATTTAGCTTCGAAATAATACCCTTTGGAACCATTATAAACCGATTTTGACTTTAATATAAAATAATATTTTGAGATATTCCTAAGGTGCCCCTCTCCTCCCTTATAAAAGGGCACCTCCTCCCCCTCCTCCTCACACCAATTTGAGCACTCAAGCTCGGAAAACCCCTGCCAAAATACCTTCTCCACTTCCTTAGAATAATCTTAGAGGTCCTGGTCTTCTTCAAAGACCAATCTTAGTTCCCTAAGTGGAGGATTCAAAGAGGCGCTTCCAAGAAGAGGTAATATCCATTACCGATCTTTTCAATTTCATTCTTCTTCAACTTATTCTTCTTTAGTTGTTTCATGATAAAGTAATAACATCAGTATTACTTAAATACTGATATGTTATTATAAATATGAAAACAACTCTAATTAACCTTCTATCCATCCTACGGAAAAAGGAAATCACCGCGCGTGCGTACGTACGGAATACCGTCTCCACGACGCGATGAGATTCATTCTCAATGATTAACCATTCATGAATGATTATAAAGTATATATAATAAGTACTAATGAAATATATGACATAATAATGATACTGGAATTATTTATATTTCTATGTATGTCATCTACTTAATTCCATTCAATTCAATAAGGAAACGAAAACAGCGTTCATGCGTACGTACGGACTACCGTCTCCATGAACGGTGTATTTATTTCCATTTACTGGTTTATTATATATGTGTATTATGAATATATATATATAAATCATGTTTTATATTCTGTAATTAAGTAATCATGATCTAAGTAATCCTATGAATAATTACAAGTTAAAAACACGAACGACAAATGAGACGATTTTACCCAAAACACTATTTTAACATGAATTTACAAAAGAACGGGTAATATAAAGCCATAAGTGGACCATATATTATATAATAACAATGAATACGATTCTGTAATAAGTCAATAACATGATTTAAATCATTATACAGGTGTTTCGGACACTTACAAAGCAAGTTGGACCTAAGGTAAGGGAAATATCACAATCTCACTTTTATCCGAGATTGTTTTTACTTTGGTAATTACTGGGGTGTATTTTATCATCCACATCCATGTTCCCTCAATATGTAATATTATTTCCTTCCTTCTACAATAGTTTATATCCAATTTTACCCTTCGATATGTTTTTTGTAAAAGATATGAAAGGAATCTTTTGTCGTTTTTCATACGAGGTATTTTTTGACTTTTCCGACAAAAGTACGAGAAGAATGTTTTTTTAACTTATATGGAATGAATGGATTTTTAAAACATTATTTCCAAGAATCTTACTTTACAAGTTTTCAAGTTTATTTTTAATCAACTTCTTTTAGTTTATAATTGTATGACATTTTAAGAAAGGAAAAGTGTTTTTGAAGTAGAAAGGATATTTTCCTCAAGAATGGAGTTCAAGTGTTTTATCAAAATTATTTTCCATCTAATATAATAAAGGGTTATGTTTTTAAACCTATTATTATATTGATTTGATTATGTTGTGATGGAATTATTTTTATGAAATTATTTTTCTTATATGAATTGTTTTATAATGTCACAATGTTTAAGAATCCCATTTTTATTACATGGGTTATGCAATGATGTATGATTTATGATTTTGTGGCACACATAAGAATGGTATCATTATGAGATGGGTGGGACCTATATCTCCCTCCAATGCATTGGGTAAAGATTTTATATCTCATGAGATAGACAGGGCTGGAACGGTAGGTTATACCGGTTCAGTGAAACAGGACTGAAACGAGGGTTACTCGATTCCGAAAGGGACTTTGTCCACTAAGATAGTCTTGACAATGAGTCTTGACTAAAAAGAAATGATTCTCTGTGATTATTTGTGAATGCCACAAAGTTTCATGTTTTAAGTTATGATTATTGTGATTACATTTCACTGCCATGATTTATCCCATGTTATGAAATTATGATCTCTTTTGCAGGTTAAGATTTCCAAAAGTTATGTTCTTATGAATATGATGTGATTGATTTTTCTTTTGTTTACCCTTACTGAGCATTTGAGCTCACCCTTTTATGTTTTCTTTTTCCCAAGATATAAAGAAAGGTTTTAGGTAAAAAAAAAGGGAAGATCTTTATGGGATATATTGAAGATCTTTCACCACGATTAGAAGATTACGTTCCGAGTTTCCAAAGACACTAAACTATTACGATCCTTGTGTGTGTGTTTTTGTTATGTACTAAGTATTCCGCAAATGTAATGTAATGTCAATGTACATCAGGCTTCGGGTCTCTACAGTTGGTATCAGAGGAAAGGTTTAGTCAACCTTTGGAAACTAGGATGCTAGAACTTTAGTGAGATCCCTAGAGATATTTATAAGGTTTTTCTAGGGATGTCCCTAAGGATAAGTATACGTATAGGATACAGTCCTATAACTACGGTAACGATCATAGAATTTAACCTAAGATGTTAGATATTGAGGATACTCCCCCTTTATTATGTTGTTTTCCCTAGCATGATTTTTGCCTCTCACACTATTCTTTTTGGGTTTTAGACGATGGCTGGAACCCGAAGGAACCGTGTTGATCAATGCAATGGACAATGCAATGATTTCCCTCCTGAACAAACAAATGTTATGGGAGATGGAGTGCAAAATATTATTTCTATACTTACACAAGCTATGAATCATTCTGGACTTCCAAATGAGCAGAGAATGGAACAATATTCTATTGAGTCCTTCATGAGGCAACGTCCACCTTCTTTCAGTGGGTCTTCCGATCCACTTGTTGCTGAACAATGGATCAGTACCACTGAAAAGATATTTTCAGTTCTTCAATGTTCTGAACATGATAAATTCATCTTAGCAGTATATCGTTTGGAAGGTGAAGCTGATCAATGGTGGAATCTTATCAAGAATACGCAGCCAAGAGATGAAATTGAGTCCATGGAATGGGACGAGTTCAAGAACTTGTTTTTCAGTAAGTACTTCCCTCGTATTCATCGAACAAATATGGAAAAGGAGTTTCTTGAGCTGATGCAAAAGGATGATGAATTTGTTGGTATATACGAAGCGAATTTTACAAGACTTTCAAGGTATGCATATGGCATTATCATCCAACCTGAAAGTAAAGTTGATCGATTTTTCAGTTTCTTTAAACCAAGTCTTCGAAGGGAATTAGCTATAAGAGACTTCAGTATCTATGAAGAAATTTTGCGTTTTGCTATCAAGGTAGAAATGGAAGTTGGTGTTACATATCCATCTCATGGTTTTGACAAGAAACGAAAGATGGAGTTCAAGGAGAAATCTCAGAATAATGGTGAAAAGAAGACGAATGTTTCCTTATGCACAAAGTGTGGAAAGAAGCATGGTGGAGATTGTCTTAAAGGGACTAGAAAATGTTTTAAGTGTGGAAAAGAAGGTCATCGAGCAGCTGAGTGTCGAAGTAATGGAAAAAGGGTTTCTAATGATGTGAATAAAGAAAACACTGTAGAGAACGCACCACCAACACTTCAATGCTTCAAGTGCAAGGAAATGGGGCATTATGCTAATAAATGCCCTAATCCAAGGGTTAGTGATGATCGACATGAGCAACCGCTTAAGGCAAAGGACAAAGGGAAGTCACATGCGATCACTATTGGCAATGTTGAATATGACAACGATGTGGTGGAATGATTAAGTGATTATGTAATGGGATTCCAAAATAATGTTGTATCATGGAGTATTGGAATATTTATGTATTGGTATAATGTGGTATTCAAAGTGATTGAGATATTTTTGGAAATAAGATGATATGCGCATAATGAAGGGAAAATTAGAAAATGAAATGTTTAACAGTATTCATGAGCTTATGATTGATATAAGGACTAAGTGATATCATGGTTTGAGTATATAGAATTTTGAGGATTTTGATATGTGGAAAGTGTTAACGTTTAACTGCATTCATGTTTTCACTAAGGTTCAATGGGTATTCAAGAGAATACATGATTAAGGACTTTGAATGTTTGGAATGTGACCAACAAAACATATCTTATGATATATGGGGATCAATGATGGTATTAAATCTCTGGTAGTCATTTTCACTATGTTATGAGAGTGGACTGCAGTATTATGGATAAGCCTAAAGATTGGAATGGATTATGTTGGAAATAAGTTAGTATTGTTTAAGGATAGAAGTTTTTTTCAATATTATTGATGGGATGTTATAATAATATAGTTTTAGAAAAAGGAAAACCTCCAGGACGGGCAACAGCCCATCGCGTCAGACAAGGATGTGGGAATCGAACCCACAACCGAAGTGCAACTGGCTTTTATCGCCTACCACTGGCCTACAGGAAGTCCCTGTTTATTAGAAACTAGTTTTATTATATTAAGCAGTATGATATATGAAGTATAAAGTCCATTTTAGGAACCATATATGATTAATCTCACTATAGATCGACTTATGTATATAATTTTTGCTAACCTTTTGTTTGAGACAGATGGAATGACCCATCATTCCATCACATGATCTTCTAACACTTCATGAATAACAAATTCAACTTCATTTATTTAAGAGATGAAGTGGAAATTGTTAAAGGCATGAACAACAGTGAGATTGTACCAAAATAAAGTAAGTATTTATTCTAATTCAAATTCATTAACTTTAGGGAAACGATCTTGAAAACCAAAAATGTTGTCCTAGTGATCTTATGGTTCCTTAGATCGTCACAAATTTATGGCTTTGTGATTACTGGCTTTTCCATTGCCATGTTCTCTACCACTCTCCATCAGAACATGATAGTTAGATTTCTCTTCCATATCCATATTTTCACCTATGTGGAAACCCAGTGATTAGTTTATTTGGGTAACCGTTAAGTTTCATACATTTGTTTTTAAATATTGGTTTTGGTAATCCTTTTTACGATGTGGGTTTCTATTAAAAAAAAACTTTCAAATAGTAAACCATTTATAACCCAGACGAATTTCGAGGGCGAAATTCATTTTAAGGGGGGTAGAATGTAACAGCCCAAGATTTTATGAAAAATATTCTTTTTAATTTCACTAATGTCTTGTGTTGTACACTACACCAAAAGGAGCTTGCACAACACGCATCCTTGACTTGCCTTGTATTACATGCAATCGCGACCTTCCTCGATAGCGTGTGTAGTATGCAATACCGAGTTTCACTAAACAACGATATGCTATTAAAATATTATTATAACTAGCCATTATGAATAGTAATAACCACCTTTTAAAATTTTAGAAATTTTAGCTCTCAAAATGGACTTCATTTTTGGATTCGGAGTATCGAATTTTTCCTAAGGTGAAATTTTGGTACTTTTCGGATAACTTTCATATTCTGATGAATAGTGAAAATTACTAAATTATAATTAAAAATAACTTTTTTAATCAAAATAATTAATAGTGATAAATTATTAATTTGAGTGGTTTTAAAGTATATTTAGAATATATTTTTTACAATTTAATACAATGTTGGTCATTGGATATAATTTCACATTTAAACCAGACATAAACAAGTGTCAATCTTTTGATAGATATTGTTTCTTAAAAACACGCTATTTGTTTTAACAGCGGGATTTAATTATATAATTAATTAATGCAACTTATATGATATGAATTTGGTAAAATAGACTTCATTTTTGAATTCGGAATATGAAATATAGCTTAGGATGAAATTTTGGCATTTTTCTGAAAACTTTCAATTTTTGATGAATAGTGAAACCACTAAGTGGTAGGTTAAAAACTGAATTTTGCATAAAACTTAATTTTACCGCTTCTGTGAATGGATTTTCAAAAATCCGACAGACACTGTTTATATCAGTAAATAAAATGTGGTTCAATGAGATAAAAATAATTTTTAGTGAATAGTAACTTTTTACTTTTTTTTACCGCGGTTAATAGTAAATAGGGGTAAATATGATATTACTATTACCCTAAAACATGTCCTAATTCTATTGGATAAGTGTAATTCGACCAAAAACAACCTTATGAATAAAATATGACCATTTAGGCCCACTTGGGTTAGATTAGGACATTTATTATTAATTTATTTAAAGAAGGGTTAAAATAGTTAAAATCAAAGTTTAATAAGTAAATCATTTTTAATATGGGGTTATACATAAGATAAATTCGACTATAAATATTAATTAGAAAGATAAAAAGATTTCATACATAATGGTATTTTATTTATAATTTTTAGACATTAAATTATTTAATTTATTTATGACACAATTATGATGCTGTAATTATCTTATTTATGAAATATTGACATAATTGATGTTATAAACACCAAAATAAATGTAATTTGAGACTTTTTATGAATTCCACTAATTTTTTAGGTTACTATGATATATTAGTGTTTATTTAATCAACTTGGTTCGAACATATAATTCTGTTATGACTTTCAAAAAATTCATATATCAAATAGTTTCAAAATTGACACAAAATAGTTTTTAAATCAAATATTATATTCTTAATTTTTATTTTATTCCTAAAAATCTAAGGATCAGCCAAATGACTTAGATAAGGATATATATATTAATAAGAAATAATTTGGGGTTCTTTTGGCATGTTATAGTAAGTGTATTAACCATATAGGCAAAGAAAACAAAAAGACACGGTAAAAGTTAAATTATTTAACTTAGAGTTAAATCTAATTGATAAGGTTAAAATAATACCCTAAACTTGTCTAAATCCTATTTGTTGATATTATTTCGACCCTTACCCACTTTAGCTTCGAAATAAGACCCTTTGGAACCATTATAAACCGATTTTGACTTTAATAAAAAATAATATTTTGAGATATTCCTAAGGTGCCCCTCTCCTCCCTTATAAAAGGGCACCTCCTCCCCCTCCTCCTCACACCAATTTGAGCACTCAAGATCGGCCAACCCCTGCCAAAATCCCTTCTCCACTTCCCTAGAATAATCCTAGAGGTCCTGGTCTTCTTCAAAGACCAATATTAGTTCCCTAAGTGGAGGATTCAAAGAGGCGCTTCAAAGAAGAGGTAATATCCATTACCGATCTTTTCAATTTCATTCTTCTTCAACTTCTTCTTCTTTAGTTGTTTCATGATAAAGTAATAACATCAGTATTACTTACATACTGATATGTTATTATAAATATGAAAACAACTCTAATTAACCTTCTATCCATCCTAGGAAAAAGGAAATCACCGCACGTGCGTACGTACGGAATACCGTCTCCACGACGCGATGAGATTCATTCTCAATGATTAACCATTCATGAATGATTATAAAGTATATATAATAAGTACTAATGAAATATATGACATAATAATGATACTGGAATTATTTATATTTATATGTATGTCATCTACTTAATTCCATTCAATTCAATAAGGAAACAAAAACAGCGTTCATGCGTACGTACGGACTACCGTCTCCATGAACGGTGTATTTATTTCCATTTACTGGTTTATTATATATGTGTATTATGAATATATATATATAAATAATGTTTTATATTCTGGAATTAAGTAATCATGATCTAAGTAATCATATGAATAATTACAAGTTAAAAACATGAACGACAAATGAGACGATTTTACCCAAAACGCTACTTTTACATGAATTTACAAAAGAACGAGTAATATAAAGCCATAAGTGGACCATATATGATATAATAACAATGAATATGATTCTGGAATAAGTCAATAACATGATTTAAATCATTATACAGGAGGTTCGGACACTTATAAAGCAAGTCGGACCTAAGGTAAGGGAAATATCACAATCTCACTTTTATCCGAGATTATTTTTACTTTGGTAATTACTGGGGTGTATTTTATCATCCACATCCATGTTCCCTCAATATGTAATATTATTTCCTTCCTTCTACAATAGTTTATATCCAATTTTACCCTTCGATATGTTTTTTGTAAAAGATATGAAAGGAAACTTTTGTCGTTTTTCGTACGAGGTATTCTTTGACTTTTCCGACAAAAGTACGAGAAGAATGTTTTTTTAACTTATACGGCATGAATGGATTTTTAAAACACTATTTCCAAGAATCTTACTTTACAAGTTTTCAAGTTTATTTTTAATCAACTTCTTTTAGTTTATAATTGTATGACATTTTAAGAAAGGAAAAGTGTTTTTGAAGTAGAAAGGATATTTTCCTCAAGAATGGAGTTCAAGTGTTTTATCAAAATTATTTTCCATCTAAGATAATAAAGGGTTCTGTTTTTATACCTATTATTACATTGATTTGATTATGTTGTGATGGAATTATTTTTATGAATTTCTTTTTCTTATATGAATTGTATTATGATGTCACAATGTTTAAGAATCCCATTTTTATTACATGGGTTATGCAATGATGTATGATTCATGATTTTGTGGCACACATAAGAATGGTATCATTATGAGATGGGTGGGACCTATATCTCCCTCCAATTCATTGGGTAAAGATTTTATATCTCATGAGATAGACAGGGTTGGAACGGTAGGTTATACCGGTTCAGTGAAACAGGACTGAAACGAGGGTTACTCGATTCAGAAAGGAACTTTGTCCACTAAGATAGTCTTGGCAATGAGTCTTGACTAACAAGAAATGATTCTCTATGATTATGTGTTAATGGCACAAAGTTTCATGTTTTAAGTTATGATTATTGTGATTACATTTCACTGCCATGATTTATCCCATGTTATGAAATTATGCTCTCTTTTGCAGGTTAAGATTTCCAAAAGTTATGTTCTTATGAATATGATGTGATTGATTTTTCTTTTGTTTACCCTTACTGAGCATTTGAGCTCACCCTTTTATGTTTTCTTTTCCCCAGGATATAAATAAAGGTTTTAGGTAAAAAAAGGGAAGATCTTTATGGGAGATATTGAAGATCTTTCACCACGATTAGAAGATTACGTTCCGAGTTTCCAAAGACACTAAACTATTACGATCCTTGTGTGTGTGTTTTTGTTATGTACTAAGTATTCCACAAATGTAATGTAATGTCAATGTACGTCAGGCTTCGGGTCTCTACATAGGTCTCATGAGACAAACTAGTGTCTTGGAAAGAGGCCTTGACAAAATCTTATTTGTAGTCTTGGCACGAGGCCCTGGCTATGTGGTTATGATAGTTTGGAATTATGCATTCCATCATTATAAAAGTGGTTATTGATATTGCATGTGATTATTCGACTAGTAGAATGTCCATGTGATTAAGTAAATGGAATTATTTCATTTTACTTTTTCCATATTACGCTGAAGTTCAATTTTAAAAGTCTTTTGTTTTAGTTATACATTGCCTTAAATGTTAATGTTTATTTATGAAATCTTCCGCAATATTGTTATCCTTACTTAGCATATGAGCTCACCCCTTTCAATGTTATAATATAATCCAGGATGTGAAGAAGTATTTTATGAATGAACTACATGGATAGTCCGAAGGGGATATGAGTGTGGACTATGGAGACCATGTTATTGTAGTTTTTAACTTTATGTTGTAATGTAACTTTTATGAATGTATCTAGTGTTTCCAAGGCTACTAAACTACTCGGTCTTTCGAGACTTGATCTTTAGTGATCATGCCAATGTTACGTAATAATGCACCAACTCTGGGTAACTGGGGTTGGGGCGTTATAGTTGGTATCAGAGGCAGTTTAGTACTAACCTTGGAAGCTAAATTTAGATAAACTATGATTAGAGCACATAGTCCTCAGATAAAATTTTAGGATTAGTATAGAAGAACCTCCTACAATTTTGGTATTATAGAGATTTTGTTAGTTTTCCGAGCAATACATCCCTGTCTGGATACGAGCAGGTAGATGCGGCTCTGGGATAGATGTACCTAGGGGTTAAATCTAAAAACACCGCTTTGAGATAGACTCGAACGGGAACCGGTGCATGACAACGGGTCTTGCTGCACTCTTGGTTACGACACTCCTGGGGGATATGCTTAGGATAATTCTCATTTTCTTTACAAACCACTATAAAGGGTTATGATTATATACTTCCTCAAAGAAAACATTTTTATTATTATGGATTATATCTATAAATAGTTCAATTTATGTTAAGTGTTTTTCAAGTTTGTAATTATGTATTTTGATTCATAAACTAATCTAGTTTATTCCATTGTTTAGAAATGGCACCTAGTGGGAGGATTGGAAACCGTATCATTGCACACACTCCATGTAGGGATTGCCCTCCTGCTGAAGATATTTATAGTGGAGCTGGAGTTACAACTGGTTCTGATCAACTTATCGCCATACTGGGACAACTCACTCAGGTTATGAATAATAACCATACTCGTATGGAGTACCTGGATCCGCAACATGGAGGATCAATGTTATATCGTTTCAAGAGGCAAAAACTGCCAACATTTAATGGGGGCACAAATCCTTTATTAGCTAAGCAATGGATAAACTCCTTCGATAAAATATTCTATGCCTTAGGGAGTAGTTAAAGGGAGAAAGTTTTCATGGCAGTTTACCGCCTCAATGGAGATTCCGATCAATGGTGGTCACTGATTCAAAACACAAAGGAAGATGAAGAAGTATCAAGTATGGAATGGAGGGAGTTTATGTAAATTTTCTTAGAAAAGTACTTTCCTCGTGACCATCGAGTAGATATGGAAAGGTAATTTCTAAGTCTGAGACAAAAGGAGGATGATAATGTCGCAAAGTATGAGGCTAACTTTACAAGGTTAGCGAGGCATGCAACAGATTATATAAGTAACCCAAGAAGTAAGATTGATCGTCTCATTGATGGGTTAAAACCGTTTCTCTATCGAGCCTTAGTCTCACAATCTTTCTCATCGTACGAAGATATTGTCTCATGTGCTATCAAGACAGAAAAAGAGTTCTCAAATTCTTATGACAATAATGTAAAGCAAGAGAAGAAGAGAACGGTGGAACAAGAGATAGATAAAGGGAAAAGGGAAAGAAGGATTTTCCATTATGTGATAATTGTGGGAAGAATCATCCCGGTACTTGCCTAAAAGGAATGAGAGTTTGTTACAAATGTGGATAAAAAGGTCATAGGCTCATGATTGCAAGGGAAAGAAAGAGGCTATCAATGTTGAATGATACAATTGTAGGGAAATGGGGAATTATGCAAATGACTGTCCTAATCGTCAGGGAAACATACCTCAGAAAAGGCCTAGGGATCAAGCACAATATTATGTTGTTACTACAGTTGAAGTGGAATAATTAATGTATTTGTGATTTTGGACTCAAGGATTATATTCTTGTTATAAGAATAATGTGATATATATAAGT
Organism: Viscum album; assembly: GCA_963277665.1. Taxonomy (NCBI): domain Eukaryota; kingdom Viridiplantae; phylum Streptophyta; class Magnoliopsida; order Santalales; family Viscaceae; genus Viscum; species Viscum album. Next base: position 1,461,934,329 of record OY728121.1, read on the forward strand.
ATTGTACTACAATACTTGTTGCTTTCATTAAGGTTTTAATATTATGAAGGAAATAATATTTTTAGTATGTGACAATAAGAGAAACTTTACTTTGTTTGAGGAATCTGATGATACAATTGATTTTGGAATTTAGAGACCTTTTAGAGAAAGTCTGGATGGAGGCATTTTGGATAACTATAAAGGTTGGAATCGATTAAGTTGAACTTTGGATAATATTGTTTAAGGTTGAAACATTTATGAAGATTATTTTTGGAATATTATAATACTATAGTTTTAGGAAAATGACAACCTGCAGGTTAGGGGATAACCCGTCGCATCGGACAAAGTTGTTGGAATCGAACCCACAACCATAGTGAGACAGGCCTTTATTACCTACCACTATCCTATAGGAAGTCCCTGGTTATTACAAAATAGTTTTCCTAATCTAAATTGTATGTGGTAATATTTGGAACCTTTTACAATTAGGATAAATAAAATATTTTTGAGTTCTATTACCATTTGGAGTGAAAGATGGGTTTGTGGTAAAAAATTATTAAATAATGAAAGTCTACATGAAAAGTAAGTATATTTCCTTACGTTCTTAGTAAATCTCTTAAATAAATTCCTCAACTTTATGAAAGGTAACTTAAAAAAACGTTGTCAGTTAACTTTTCCAACTGGGAATTCAATGACCGTTTAAGCAATCACAAGTTTTTGATTTTCTTGTGGTTAACTTTCTCCTAATCCTATTTTCTACAACTCTCCATCATACCTTGATGGTTTTTTCCCTCCATATCCATATTTTCATAGAATCCTAGTATGAGCTATCTCGAGTGACCTTTGTACTTCTCTTTCTTTCTTTTAAATTTATTTTTTTATTAAACCTATTTCCGATATGGGTTTTCCACAAAGGTATTTTCTATTTTCAACCTTTTATTTTCAAAGAAAAATTTTAAATTGCGAGGATGCAATTTATTGAAGTAGGGGAGAATGTAACACTCCAAGCTTCCATGGTACGCTCCTCTTTGAATAATAGAGCAGCGTGTGTTGTACGCAACCTTGAGTTCTAACACACTACAACCAATAAAAGTAGCAATTATGAATAGTAATACCCACTTTTTGAAAATATATAAATTTTATATTTCAAAATGGACTTCATTTTTGTATTCAGAATATCGAAATTATCCTAAGATGAATTTTTTGTAATTTTCTGAGAACTTCCAATTTTCTATGAATAGAGAAAATACTTAAAAACAACTTTTTTAATCAAAATAATTTATAGTGATAAATTATACTATTTAGTGGTTTTAAAGTATAATTAGAATATATTTTTACCATTTTATCCAATGGTGGCCATTAGAATTAATTTCACTTTGAAATTGGACATAAACAATTGTCAATCTTTTGATATATATTGCTTCTTAAAAACACGTTATTTGTTGTGACAGCGGGAATTAATTATTAAATTAATTAATTAAACTTATATGTTTTGAATTTTGTAAAATATACATCATTTTTGAATTAGGAATATAAAATATTGCTTAGGGTTAATTTTTGGTATTTTTATGAAAAACTTCAATTTTTGATGAATAATGAAACCACAAAGTGGTAGTTTAAAATCTAATTTTTCATGTAAATGAAACATTACCACTTCTGCGTATTGAATTTCAAAAATCCGACATACATGGTTGTCATTAGGAAGTAAAATGTGGTTCAATGGGATTAAAAGAATGTTTGGTGAATAGTAACTTTTAAGTTCTATTAATCGCGATTAAAGGTAATTAGTGCAACTTAAGGTAAATATAATGTTATAATAATATAAAATTACCTTTACACTTGTCCTACCCTTATTGGGTGAGTCATGGCCGACCAAGAATATCCATGGTTCAACTTGGGGACCCCATGGAGCCACTTGGGTAAAAAATGACATTAATAACCTTTTATTTAAAGTAAAAATAAAATTGACACAAACATGTGTTGTTTTACTAAAACAATTATTAAATGGGGTTATATAAGTTAACTTTTCGAATATAAATATTAATTGGAAAGCTAAAAATATCTCCTACATCATGGTAATTTTTATATAATTTTAAAAAATTAAATAAGTAAATTTATATATCACACCATGATGATGCAACGATTACCTCATTAATTAACGATTTAAATAAAATGAAATAATAATGTAAAATCTAAGACTTACACATGTAAAAAACCTATTGGATGAGTATATTGCGAACCCTTATCTCCTTATCCTCTAAATATATCAATTTGGGACCTTAAAAATCCGAAAAGAATTTCATAATAATGTAACATTTCATGACTTTCCAAGAGTGCCCCTCCTCTCCTCTTATAAAAGGCCCCCACCTCTACCACCTTATTCAGACCATCAAGCCATTTGGATCGGCCAAACTCTGCCCAAATACTCTCTCAACTTCTCTCTCTTACCCCTAGAAGCCTCACTTTGGGCAGAAGTCTTCCCAAGGAAGCCTTTGGATCAAATCAAAAAGAGTTACCCGATTTTAAGGTAATGTCTTCTCTTGTGTGCTTTTGTTTTATTTTTCTTCTCCAACCCCCTAAAATATTTTTATTACTTTATTTTGTAAGAAAAAAAGTATATTAAATATACTAGGATATTTTTATGAGAATTATTTGAATTACATTTACACATACCTTCGTCTAATGTTTAATGAACATACTGTTTCTGTGGGTGGCGAAATACTACCTCACGAAATGATGATGGTTCAATCTTCTTTTAACACCTATAATGGTGGCCATTAAGATGTAACTATATTTATATATGATATATATTATGTTTATGTTTTACTTATGCTTCTGTATTTCTCATTTATGGCAAACTTTTATGATTTCCATTATGGGTAAACGTGATAATTTCATTTTAGGAAGTGCGGACTACCGTCCCCTCAAAGTGATTTGAATCGTTAATGCCATATGTGGGACATATAAAGGATGGAGTAAATGATATTATATATGATATTATCCTGGAATTGTAATATACCTTTATATAATTGTGATTTCATTCCATTAAATATGAAATAGAAATGAAAGTAGCGTTCATGCGTACATACGGCTTACCGTCTCCATGAACGGTGCATTTCATTTCTTACCTCTAAATGTTATGTAATATTATAAATAAATGTATATACTGGATACATATGATATATATGATATCTACATCATGAATATAATTCTGGATATAATGGATATTTTACCACATGAACAACGTGTAATTATAAGAATTTTATTTTTGACTCAAGTACCTAAGATCGACAAAACGACCGTTATTAACTTAAATAATTACATAATGTTCATAACATGGTAATGCGTGATATAAAAGGAATAATGAACTTGAAAAAGGTTCTTAATCAATTAGAAATTAACTGTAGTTTATTATTTATAAGATTAAAGAACGATCGAGTCAAGTCGGACACAAGGTAAGGGAACTTCTTTACCCAATTTCCGTTCTTTGGGTTAATCTCCTACTTTCAAATTATGTCATGATATTATTATGTCCTATCTTATATTTGTACTTTATTTATGTGTACTTATAGTGAATACACATAATAGATCTATTTTATTTAAAAAAATGATCTTTGTAAGGGACTTCGTCTCAATCTCCTTTCATTGAGGAATATTTTGTTTTATACACAACTTTCTTTTATACGGTGTATAAACCCCTTTGACTTTGACTTTTATTCAAAATGAATATTTTTATATGAAGCATTTTTACTAAATGAAAAAAGGAATGTTTTTTCTTACGTATGAGGCGACAACGGCTTCTCCGTCGCCGTAACCATTATTTGAGTTTCGGCTTCTTCTACAAGCCATAACATTTTTTAAATAAAAATAAATAGAAATTTTTAATCTTCTTTTATTTTGGTATTGAAAATTGTTTTGATAATGTTTTATTATATCAATGTGTTGTATTGATATCTTGTGATTGAAATGTGGAAATTTTATGTTTCCTTTATGCATGTTTTATGTGATACGATTATGTTATGGTTATGATATGTTTAAACCTGTTCATATGAGGAATGAATTGGACTTAATAAGTGACGGGTGGAGCCCGCTATAGCTCCTCGATGCATCGGTAGGTATCATGAGAAAAACTGGTGTCTTGGCATGAGGCCTTGACAAAATCTTATTTGTAGTCTTGGCACGAGGCCTTGGCTACGTGGTTATGATAGTCTGGAATTATGCATTACATCATTATAAAAGTGGTTATTGATATTGCATGTGATTATTCAACTAGTAGAATATCCATGTGAATAAGTAAATGACATTATTTCATTTTACTTTTTCCATATTACAATGAAGTTAAATTTTAAAAGGATTTTTTTAGTTATATATTGCCTTAAATTTTAATGTTTATTTATGAAAGCTTCCGTAATATTGTTATCCTTACTGAGCATCTGAGCTCACCCCTTTCAATGTTATAATTTTTTCCAGGATGTGAAGAAGTATTCTATGAATGACCTAAATGGATAGTCAGAAGGGGATATGAGTGTGGACTATGGAGACCATGTTATTGTAGTTTTTCACTTTATGTTGTAATGTAACTTTTATGAATGTATCTTGGGTTTCCAAGGATACTAAACCAATCAGTCATTCGAGAATTGATCTTTTGTGATCATGCCAATGTTATGTAATAATGAACCGACTATGGGTAACTGGGGTTGGGGTGTTATAGTTGGTATCATAGGTAGTTTAGTACTAACATTGGAAGCTAGATTTAGATAAACTCTGATTAGGGAACATAGACCTAAGATAAAATTTTAGGATTATTATAGAAGAACCTCCTAGAATTTTGATATTATAGAGATTTTATGAGTTTTCAGAGCAATACATCCCTGGCTGGATACGAGCAGGTAGAGGCGGCTCTGGCACATATGTACCTTGGGGTAAAACCCGAAAACACCACTTTGAGCTAGACTCGAATGTGAACCGGTGCACGAAAATGGGCCTTGCTGCACTCTTGGTTACAACACTCCCGAGGGATATGCTTAGGATAATTCTCAATTTCTTTACAAACCACTATGAAGGGTTATGAGTATATACTTCTTCAAAGAAAACATTTTTATGATTATGGATTATATCCATAAATAGTTCAATTTATGTTAAGTGTTTTGAAGTTTGTAATTATGTATTTTGATTCATAAACTAATCTAGTTTATGCCATTGTTTAGAAATGGAGCCTAGTGGGATGATTGGAAACCGTATCAATGCACGCACTTCATGTAGGGATTGCCCTCCTGCTCAAGATAATTATAGTGGAGCTGGAGATACAACTGGTGCTGATCAACATATCACCATACTGGGACAACTCACTTAGGTTATGAATAATTACCTTACTCATATGGAGCACCCTGATCTACAACGTGGAGGATCAATGTTAGATCGTTTCATGAGGCAAAAACCGCCAAAATTTAATGGGGGTACAAATCCTTTAGTAGCTGAGTAATGGATAAACTTATTAGAGAAAATATTCCACTCCTTGGGGAGTAGCGAAAGGGAGAAAGTTGTCATGGAAGTTTACCGCCTCACTGGAGACGCCTATCAATGGTGGTCGCTGATTCAAAACACAAAGGAAGATGAAGAAGTATCAAGTATGGAATGGAGGGAGTTTATGGAAATTTTCTTAGAAAAATTCTTTCCTCGTGACCATCGAGAAGATATGGAAAGGTAATTTATGAGTCTGAGACAAAAGGAGGATGATAATGTCGTAAAGTATGAGGCTAACATTACAGGGTTAACGAGGCATGCAACAGATTATATAAGTAACCCCAGAAGTAAGATTGATCATTTATTTGATGGGTTAAAACCATTTTTATATTGAGCCTCAATCTCACAATTTTTCTCTTCATACGAAGATATTGTCTCATGTACTATCAAGACAGAAAAGGAGTTCTGTAAATCTGATGACAATAAAGTAAAGCAAGAGAAGAAGAGAATAGTGTAACAAGAGACAGATAAAGGGAAAAAGGGAAATAAGGATTTTCCATTATGTGATAATTGTGGGAAGAATCATCCCGGTACTTTCCTGAAAGGAATGTGAGTTTGTTATAAATGTGAAGAAAAAGGTCACCAGGCTCGTGATTGAAAGGGAAAGAAAGAGGCTATCAATTTTGAATGCTACAATTGTAGGGAAATGGGGCATTATGAAAATGAATGTCCTAATCGTCAGGGAAACATAAATCAGAAAAGGCCAAGGGATTAAGGAAAATATTATGTTGTTACTACAGTTGAAGTGGAATAATTAATGTATTGGTGCTTTTGGACACAAGGATTATATTCTGGTTATAAGAATAATGTGATATATATAAGTATTTTACTGAAGTACTTTTTTCCTTCATTAAGGTTTTTATATGATGAAGGAAATCATATTTTTAGTATGTGACAATAAAAGAAACTTTACTTTGTTTGAGGAATCTGATGATAAAATTGATTCTGGAATTTAGATACCTTCTAGAGGAAGTCTGGACGAAGGTATTTTGGATAACTATAAAGGTTGGAATGGATTAAGTTGAACTTTGGATAGTATTGTTCAAGGTTGAAACATTTATGAAGATTATTTTTGGAATATTATAATACTATAGTTTTAGGAAAAGGACAACCTGCAGGTCGGGGGATAACCCGTCGTATCGGACAAAGCTGTAGGAATCGAACCCACAACCATAGTGTGAAAGGCCTTTATTACCTACCACTAGCCTACAGGAAGTCCATGGTTATTAAAAAATAGTTTTCCTAATCTATATGTTATGTGGTAATATTTGGAACCTTATACAATTAGGATAAATATAATATTTTTGAGTTCTGTTACCATTTGGAGTGAAAGATGGGTTTGTGGTAAAAATTTATTAAAGAATGAAAGTCTAAATGACAAGTATGTATATTTCCTTACATTCTTAGTGAATCTCTTAAATAAATTCCTCAACTTTATGAAAGGTAACTTAAAACAAAAATGATGTCAGTTAACTTTTCCAACTGGGGATTCAGTGACAGTTTAACCAATTACAAGTTTGTGATTTTCTTGTGGTTAAATTTCTTCTAATCCTATTTTCTACAACTCTCCATCAGACCTTGATGGTTTGTTTTTCCTCCATATCCATATTTTCATAGAATTCTAGTATGGGCTATCTCGAGTGACCATTTTACTTCTCTTTCTTTCTTTTAAATTTATATTTTTATTAACTCTATTTCCGATGTGGGTTTTCCACAAAGGTATTTTCTATTTTCAACCTTTTATTTTCAGAGAAATTTTTTAAATTGCGAGGACTCAATTTATTTAATGAAGGGAGAATGTAACACCCCAAGCTTCCATGGTACGCTCCTCTTTGAATAATAGAGCAACGTGTGTTGTACCCAACCTCGAGTTCTAACACACCGGGACCAATAAAAGTAGCAGTTATGAATAGTAATACCCACTTTTTGAAATTATATAAATTTTATATTTCAAAATGGACTTCATTTTTCTATTCGAAATATCGAAATTATCCTAAGATGATTTTTTTTTAATTTTATGAGAACTTCCAATTTTCTCTGAATAGAGAAAATACTTAAAAAAACTTTTTTAATCAAAATAATTTATAGTGATAAATTATACTATTGAGTGGTTTTAAAGTATAATTAGAATATATTTTTACCATTTTATCCAATTGTGGTCATTAGAATTAATTTCACTTTGAAATTGGACATAAACAATTGTCAATCTTTTGATATATATTGCATATTAAAAACACGCTATTTGTTGTGACATTGGGAATTAATTATTAAATTAATTAATTCAACTTATATATTTTTAATTTTGTAAAATAGACATCATTTTTGAATTAGGAATATAAAATATAGCTTAGGGTTAATTTTTCGTATTTTTCTGAAAAATTTCAATTTTTGATGAATAGTGAAACCACTAAGTGGTAGTTTAAGAACTAATTTTTTGTGTAAATGAAAAATTACCAATTTTGTGTATTGAATTTAAATAATCCGACATATATGGATGTCATTAGGATGTAAAATGTGTTTCAATGGGATTAAAATAATTTTTGGCGAATAGGAACTTTTAAGTTCTATTAATCACGATTAAAGGTAATTAGTGTAACTTAAGGTAAATATAATGTTATAATAATATGAAATTACCTTTAAACTTGTCCTACCCTTATTGGGTGAGTCATGGAAGACCAATACAATCCATGTGTCAACTTGGGGACCCCATGGAGCCACTTGGGTAAGAAAATTACATTAATAACTTTTTATTTAAAGTGAAAATAAAATTGACACAAACATGTGTTGTTTTAATAAAACAATTATTAAATGGGGTTATATAAGTTAACTTTTCGACGATAAATATTAATTGGAAATCTAAAAAGATTTCCTACATCATGGTAATTTTTATATAATTTTTATAAATTAAATAAGTAATGTTATTTATCACACCATGATGATGCAGCGATTACCTCATTAATAAACGATTTAAATAAAATGAAAAGATAATGTAAAATATAAGACTTAAACATGTCAAAACCCTATTGGATGAGTATATTTCAAACCTTTATCACCTTATCCTCTAAATATATCATTGTGGGACCTTTAAAATCAGAAAAGCGTTTCATAATAATGTAACATTTCATGACTTTCCAAGAGTGCCCCTCCTCTCCTCTTATAAAAGGCCCCCACCTCTACCACCTTATTCACACATTAAAGCCATTTGGATCGGCCAAACTCTGCCGAAATACTCTCTCAACTTCTCTCTCTTACTCCTAGAATCCTCACTTTGAGAATAAGTCTTCCCAATGAATCCTTTGGCTCAAATCAAAAAGAGTTACCCGATTTTAAGGTAATACATTCTCTTGTGTTCTTTTGTTTTATTTTTCTTCTCCAACCCCCTAAAATCTTTTTATTACTTTATTTTATAAAAAAACAGTATATTCAATATACTATTATGTTTTTATGAGAAGGATTTGATTTACACTTACACACACCTTCGTCTAATGGTTAATGAACATACTGTTTCTGTGGGTGGTGAAATACTGCCTCACGAAACGATGATTGCTCAATCTTCTTTTAACACCTCTCATGGTGGCCATTAATATGTCACTATATTTATATATGATATATATTATGTTTATGTTTTCCTTATGATTTTTTATTTCTCATTTATGGAAAACCTTTATGATTTCCATTATGGTTAAACGTGATAATTTCATTTTAGGAAGTGCGGACTACTGCCCACTCAAAGTGATTTGAATCGTTAATGCCATAGGTGGGATGTATAAAGGATGGATTAAATGATATTATATATGATATTATACTGGAATTATAATATACCTTTATATCATTGTTATTTCATTCCATTAAATATGAAATATAAATGAAAGTAGCGTTCATGCGTACGTACGACTTACCGTCTCCATGAACGGTGCATTTCATTTATTACGTCTAAATGTTATGTAATATTTTAAATGAATGTATATACTGGATACATATGATATATATGATATCTACATCATGAATATAATTCTGTATATAATGGATATTTTACCACATGAACAACGTGTAATTATAAGAAGTTTATTTTTGACTCAAGTACCTAAGATCGACAAAACGACCGTTATTAACTTAAATAATTACATAATTTTCATAACAGGGTAATACGTGATATAAAAGGAATAATGAACATGAAAAAGTTTCTTAATGAAGTATAAATTAAATCTAGTATATTATTCAGGAGATTAAAGAACAATCGAGTCATGTCGGACACAAGGTAAGGGAACTTCTTAACCCAATTTCTGTTCTTTGGGTTAATCTCCTACTTTCAAATTATGTCCTGATATTATTATGTACTATCTTGTATTTGTACTTTCGTTATGTGTACTTATAGTGAATACACATAAAAGATCTATTTTATTTAAAAAAATGATCCTTGTAAGGGACTTCGTCTCAATCTCCTTTCATTGAGGCATATTTTGTTTTATACACAGCTTTCTTTTATACGGTGTATAAACCCCTTTGACTTTTACTTTTATTCAAAAGGAATATTTTTATATGAAGAATTTTCACTAAACGACAAAAGGAATGTTTTGTCTTACGTATGCGGTGACAATGACTTCTCCGTCGCCGTGACCATTATTTGAGTTTTGTCTTACTCTACAAGCCGTAACTTTTTTTAAATTAAAAAAATACAAGTTTTTAATCTTCTTTTATTTTGGTATTGAAAAAGGTTTTGATAATGTTTTATTATATCAATGTGTTGTATTGATATCTTGTGATTGAAATGTGGAAATGTTATGTTTCCTTTATGCATGTTTTATGTGATACGATTATGTTATGGTTTATGATATGTTTGAACCTATTCATATGAGGAATTCATTGGACATAATAAGTGACGGGTGGAGCCCACTATAGCTCCTCGATGCATCGGTAGGTCTCATGAGAAAAACTAGTGTCTTGGCATGAGGCCTTGACAAAATCTTATTTTTATTCTTGGAACGAGGCCTTGGATACGTGGTTATGATAGTCTGGAATTATGCATTCAATCATTATAAAAGTGGTTATTGATATTGCATGTGATTATTCGACTAGTATAATACCCATCTGAATAAGTAAATGGAATTATTTCATTTTACTTTTTCCATATTACGCTGAAGTTGAATTTTAAAAGGCCTTTGTTTTAGTTATACATTGCCTTAAATGTTTATGTTTATTTATGAAAGCGTCCGCAATATTGTTATCCATACTGATCATCTGAGCTCACCCCTTTCAATGTTATAATATTTACAGGATGTGAAGAAGTATTTTATGAATGACCTAAAGGGATATTCAGAAGGGGATATGAGTGTGGACTATGGAGACCATGTTATTGTAGTTTTTCACTTTATGTTGTAATGTAACTTTTATGAATGTATCTAGTGTTTCCAAGGATACTAAACTAATCGGTCTTTCGAGACTTGATCTTCTGTGATCATGCCAATGTTACGTAATAATGCACCGACTCTGGGTAACTGGGGTCGGGGCATTACAAATAATTTCTTACCATTCATTCATCCAATTATAAGGTTATTATGATTAAAACATATGTATGTCTAAAATCTTTCATTATATTACTCTATACCAACTAAAAACAATATTCTAATTCTAATAATTCTTACATATTGTTATATATAAAACATTGAAACCTTTATTTAATAAATTTTTTTGCAACTTAATTATAATTAAGTTAGTTTTCTTTTGGAACAAATGTAGTCGAAACTTATAAAGATCTCAACACACCATGAAAACAATTCACACTAGATTCAAACCCTTTTTCATCACATATATAATATTACTATTTTTCTTTTCATCGGACTAATGATCCTACGTCCAATTAAGTCCATTATCTAATGAGTTATCAGTGTCATCATACATATGATGGATTGGTCTCTAATTAACACTGATTAATTGGTGTCAAAACGATTCCAATGTATTCGAACCAAATATTGTTTGATAACTCTTGAATCAATTGAAAAAAAATTTAACATGTTGAAAATGGTTGACTACATTACTGATCATCATTTGATTGATCGGTCCCAACAACTCCCAGTTAACTTTTCACAAGTCCAAATATTATCCACTTAAAACAACTCTTCCATTTATGGATTGGTTGAAAATTGAGTCTAATGGACTGATTTAAATAGCTAACAAATCTTTTACTTTCACAACTTCTAACTTCCCATCCTTCATATGATTTCCACATCTAATGATTCTCACTCCGCTGAATTGAGACTAAAAGAATTTGACTTCAAATAGTTTCTCTTCTATAGAAACTACTTATAATAATAACATCTTCCTAATATTGAGAAAATGATGATCACAATATAATCCTACAACTTACATTGGAAAGACTTATAACTTTCTATCCTTTCACCACCATCTATATTTCCATTCAAACCTTAATCCAATTTCCAAAAATCAGTCACCTTTTATCACTTTATTTCATAGGGATTGTATCACATGTTTCCCAAAAAACTTATAATTTATGAGATCAAAAATATCTGAAAATCATCATTAGATTTAGTTTGGAGATATTTAGATTTTTATACAACTCCTCATTATGATTGGAACATTATTTTTGACCTAGCGTGTGATTGAGAAATAAATTCTTTCATTAAACTTGTTTAGAATTGAAACCCAAAACTTATGAAATTTCTTATCAAAACCATGTACAATATTCCTATTAGTTTGAAAAATTCCATTATTTTTATTTAATCATCATAACATACAATGTAATGTGATTTCATTTTCCAGAAAACAAAAGAAAAAATAATAACCACAAACTTATTTCAGCATACAAACACCATGTTCAACCAACATGGTCCTAGAACCAACTCTCTCCATATATAAATTTCAACTTCCTATTTATTTGAGTTACATTCCTCCACATGGTTAGACCATAGAGGTCTCTTATCTGGGTCACCAACTCACCATGGTGCAAGGTTATTGGCAGTTGATATGGAATAATATACGATGACCCTAGTGTTTTAACAACCTCTCTATATGAAGGATTTTGAGTTTTGGTCACCCCTCAATATGTAGGAGTATAAGTAAGTGGAATATTTCCTAGTTCAATAAAGATATACCAATGGGGAGGTTGAGCATGGTGGGTGTCTCGAGTAGAGTCCCTATGATCCATCTCCACAGTACCATGAAAAGGATTATCAAGGTAATGATCACTTTTTTCTTTGGTTGAAGAGTTGATAGAGCCTTGAGGTGTTTCTAATATGAATATAACAACATTAAGGGCACTATCATTGACCAAATTAGTGATACGAGCCTCTTTTCGCATCATGGTCAAAATATATAGACCTTCCTTTTATGGGTTTTTAGGGGTATAAGCCTGATGTATGACAACTATTAGATTTTGGTGATAAAATTCAGGTGTTGTGGGAGTTTGATCCCCCTACTCAGAATAAGAAGAAGTATACCAATGAAATTATTCATTATCGGTAGGAAAATGAGCTTACTGGTGGATAGTTTCTAGAAAATGTTGGTCAATCCAAGATAAAGCGAGGATATGAGCCTCGATGAAAATATTTATTCAATATTGGAATATACCAATGGACCTCTAGAATGGTAGAAGGGATATGAGACTCCTCTTTTATAGCCTCTAAAGGATGCTGGTGTAGTATTTCATCGGCTGAAGTAGGGATATGATTTTGGAATTTGTAAGTCACTAGAATGTTTCATGTAGCTTTATTAATCAGAACACCAGATTTTCCTTAAATATGAACCACTATTACTCGGTGAGACTTAGTTGGAGCAATAATATGAGCCTAATATTGTTCCTTTGGAGTATTCCACCGATCCTTTACGACATTAATATGAGGCTTCCCGGAGACATGTGCTTCTCTCACATGGTGAGACCCAGTTGGCGTGGAGATATGAGTACGATCATGTGCCATTAGAGTATTCCACAAGTATTTTTGGATAGGAATGTGTTCTTAACCCAAGGCATGTGCCACACTCACTTGGTGATCCATTGTAGGAATGAGAATATGATCCCAGTCCGATCCCTCTTCCTTTACTAGAGTATGCTAATAATCCTCCTGGACAAGATCAAGAATGTGTCATTACTATAGAGTATCCACTTGTTTATATTGACCCAAGAGTTTCTCTACCCAGGATGTCATGATAAGAATTTATACATATCCCTATATCTGTACCAGTGTCCAAATATTCTGATAGAGTTATTTTTCTATTACTAAAATTTAGTGACATTTTAGAAAAATTTTCATAGTAATATAGGCCTAAACATTTTTGGTATCCAATATATACTAGAATATATCTTCAATTGAAGAGGGTATATGAGCCCACTTATATCCTCTTTGTTACGTCATAAAATTAAAATTCACTTCATTCATGGGAAAAGGAATATGTGCCTCCCCCATGATTGCTATAGGAATATTCCTATAGACTTGATCCGAGTAAGAAGGGATATGATCCTACTCACTGGATACTGTCATAATATGCTAACATGATTCATTAGTGGAAGCAGAGATATGAGCCCAATCCTTGTTCTCTAGAGCTTTGTATACTCGATATGACTTCCTTGGCTCCAGTGCATTTGTATCTGAGGAGTAAATATGTTGGCTGGTGCCCTCAACAGGTGTCTTAGAGGAACTAACAGGATGACGCTGGTAAATATAGTTGACAAGAGCCCTCCTTGGTGGATCCTGAACTAGAATAGAGTTGTATTTGACAAATTGACCCACCTTCCATATACATGGAAGGTGCTTATTTTTGTGCTACGGGGATAAGCTTCTAAACCGATTGGTTTTGGGAATGAGTGCAACTGGTTTACCAACAACATTATTTTGATGATGAAGTCTCTTATTTTTTATCATTTAGATACCGTTGCTTGAAGATTTAAGTTATAGGATCTTACCATGCATATTCTATTTCCAAACCATTGCATTCTTTACTTGACAATGAAGGTGTCGGGTTGGTGAGTTCGTTCTATGAATCGTAGGGGTTGTAGTTGTAGTTTCTTTTATAGAAAATCTGAAAGATGAAGGCATTATCTCGATTCACCGTGTTATTTGTGGGAGCAGTATATACAATCACGAATATAACATGGAATAAGATCACCAACCAGTGCATTATCTCATGCATGATAAGTTATCAATAAGATATACAAAATTAACTCAATTTTTCAATGTTATACCCAGTTTTTCTACTTTTCTCGCATGGAATATGCATGGAAATAATGACACATTTTATGAGATCTTGAATTACATAGGAATTCACATCAATCGTGTAATTTTGTTTTATTTAAGAGGCACAAAATAAAATTTCCCAATTAATTTTTGACTGATCATTTTTATTATTTGAGAGATTCATATCGAGTTCACAATTCTTGTTTTGTGGAAAGATGAAGAATGATGTGAATTTAATGTTTCGATGAGATCTTGGTAGTTAATCCCTTTTAAACCATGAGGGGATAAAATAGTTACATGATTTCACATAGATTTAATAATTTTTGTCTTTCATAGAAACTCCAAATGATTCCAACATCCATAACTATGTAAATACCTACTTTCCAAAGTAAGGTAGCTTTTTGGGGATTCTGACCCAACAGTTCTTAGGATCTCACATTTTTCGAGAGGATGGGAGGTCAGTATCATCACACCCTTGGGGGGGGGGGGTATTATTGAATACTCTATGACTCTATTATATATTTATGATATGTTCTTGAATCTCTTCCTAATCCCGATATAGAACCTGTTACCCTAACAAAATGATCAATTGTTAAATCTTCCATGTGTAAAGGGGGTTCTATTAATGATACCATTTGTATGTCTTGGAGGTTCATCATCTATTCCACACTATTTCTTATAAATGGGTAGCATCTTATATTTTGAATCCATATAACTAGGGACTATAGTGTTTAATGCCATATTGGAAGGCAGTTTACATCTTGATGATGAGATTGGACCTTTAAAATGCGTCATACATATGTTGTTTATGATAGGAATTAAAATCCATGTAGTTTTTCTGGGAAGTGTAGTTTAATTTCATATGGAAATGATAGATATAAGGGAACATATAAATTGAGTATTGATCTAGAGCCCCAAGGAAGATTCCTATGTATCCTATTTATCAAAGGAATCAGGGTCACCATGGTTTGATTGCTACCCTGATACTTACCCTGAGGTGGAGTGTAATGTCTCATAATTTTACATGTATTATTTTTAAATATTATATGTAATTATTTTGAGACAAAGTGTGGAGATGAAATTTCATGCTGAGGCTCGATGATCCTGTAATAATGGTTTGATCTTTTTTTTTAAGTTAAATTAGTTGGCGTGTGTGAAAAGTTGTGGAAGTTTCCAAATGGATGCAAAGAATAGAAATATGTGGGCACCATTTCATTTAGGACAACGACTTTACATAAGAATGAGCCTAACCTCCACCAGTATGGGTTGAGGGAAAAAGATAATTTTTAGATGTTTTTTGTAAAATAAAACAATAAAAAATAATTTTAAATGATTATTTTATTTTATTTGGAAACGTTCGCTGCAGCGCAATGACAAGACAATTGTTTTGATAATTAATGAGACATCATAATAACTCTGAAACAACAATGCTGACTCATTAATGTTCCGACATAATGGAATGCCAAAACACGTTCCCTCCTTTTAATGGATTAATCGAATGTTGATCATTGGTGGAAAATTTAGAGAAACTCTAGAAAATTCTTGGAGCTTTGGAGAAACCTCTCGACAATGAATGACGATAAATCAAAAGTGTGAATCGATGCATCAACCGAGTTGAAGGATCTCAGCGATGACGAGAGTGAAATCCTTTCATCAGCGATCGATCCCTTCTTGAGGTAGGGGTTATGTTTTAAATTGTTTCTTCCCCATTCTTTAATCAAATGATGAACATATATCACCCCATGAACTGGTTGACCCACATATCATCGTTCTTATGAGATAAATCTTTTTTATCAGGTTCATTCCTAGGGATTCACTTGTCATGGTTTAATGTTTTTAATTTTCCCCATTTAAACTTTCTAATAGGAGAATATTAACACTGTGACGAACAATAATGGGGGTTCGTTCCTCATTTTTTGTTTTTTTTTTCTTCCAATATTCCCCACGTTCCTCGCATTCTTCATGGGGATACGAACGAGGAATCGTTGCATGCCCATTTCTTAGAACCACAATCCGAAAATGGATATTTATCATCGTGATGACCAAGAAGAGGTGTGACGGTGATAGCATTGGATGAATCAACATGGTTTGGGAGTTCTTATTCTTCGAGCGTTCTTCATACGGGTGAATTAGAATGTATTTTTGGGGATGAAAGGAGGCCTGAAACTGACAAAACCAGCTTTGAGGTGTTGTGGAAACCTCAGCCTTGGAGTTTTTCTATGATCATGTGGCTGGATCAAGGATAGAAATAATACTGGAGGCATGTTGAGGAAGAACAGTGTTTCTGGAAATTTTTGGATCACACGACATGTATCCCAAAGAACACACAGTGTGGAGTTGGCTTAGTGGTGGCTAGGGTTCCACGGTGCATAAAGTGATGAAATGATGTGATATAAAAAGAACATGATCTGTGTGTCCTTACGTGGGACTTGGCGTTTATCTCAGGCTATACACAGACATGGTGTGGAGTACAAAACTTTTTACTCCACCACATGGCTAGACAAGGCCAGCTGCACAGGTTTTGCCTTGTACTGGTTACAAAGGATGGCACACACGAGTTGAATCTGTGTACGGGCACACGATTATGTACATGAAGGAAACCCAGGTTACTCGGACATGGATTGTGGTCTGTCCTATATACCATTCAATTACCTTTATATAGAAAATGTTCCCTTTTGACTAGGGCCATTACATACTGGCAGTACCCGGAGTCCTGAGGCATGACATGTGACACCTTTTACATGGCATGTATATCTTAGAACACGACTTGATCCTCTTG
This sequence comes from Viscum album, assembly GCA_963277665.1. Lineage (NCBI taxonomy): Eukaryota > Viridiplantae > Streptophyta > Magnoliopsida > Santalales > Viscaceae > Viscum > Viscum album. The sequence goes on from OY728121.1 coordinate 1,461,951,792, forward strand.
TACACTATTACTTCGACAAGTTTCATTTGGTTTAGTTCCCCGTTTTCTCATTCCTATGAAGGCCAGGTATCGTTTCCATCCAGATGAATATGATTCCTTTAGTAGGAATTTCTGGGATAGAGTCAGGTATCCCTATGAGAGGCCCAAAGAGATATCCTCTATACATTATTTAACCTATGTGGAGTTAGGTATCGAAGTGGCCTATTATACAGGATGCTGATCCTCTACTTATAAGGTGAAACTATATGAGTCGCGGTATCCTCAAAGGCCCTGGTAGTGATCCTCATCTGTGTATCATGATCTTTTCCCACACAGGAGTGTTTTCTCTCAGAATGAGTGTATCTATCTCTCATAGATTTTCCCAATGAAAAATACTTCTTAGAAGGAATTCATCATATCCATCTGACTCATGGAATGAGTTCTTCTGGACAAGTTCTTCATGGAACCGTTGAACTAAATCCCTAGAGGGGGTATGCTGTTGTGTGACCCGTCTCTAGACTACGGGTCTAGGTTTTTAGTATATATGGATCTTGTTTCTCTTGAAATATGTTCAGTAGACATATAATATATAGATCAGACTATAACTTTACTTTGTATATTGCTCTGTGGTTTTTGGGGTCCTTTACTGAGTGTTGTTATACTCACCCCTGCACGAGCTTTGCCTGCACGTGTTGTGTCTTCTGCAGATAGGAGTCCTTTTGATGGAGTCCAGGGAGGACCAGGACTAGACCAAGATTTATGAGTTCCCTATAGGCTGAGGTGTTCCTATTGCTATGAGCAATAATACCAATATCTCATTGTGCTTACAGTTTGGACTTTGTAGTTGCAGACCCTAGTTTTTGGTGAGGCTTGTATTCTGGACCAGTTTTACTTTCCGTACTTTTCTTCCATTGTATTCTGTTGGTTGGGTTTAGTTGTATGCATGCATTTTGTTCCTTAGTGGTTTTACATTTCATCATTTTTGGGCTTGGAAATGTGTATTTGGGTATAGGTACATAGGCAATGCCTCCCATGTTAGTGATATTCCTACTCGGTTCTAGTCACCAACCCCGGGCCTATTGGAGGTGTGCATGGGCAGTCGTGGCATGGGCACCACTAGGATGGGTCATGAACGAATGGTATCAAAGGTGATCCGTTATACCTTAGGACTGAGAGTTTCTAATATTTGGTTTGGAGAAACAATGTTAAGTGTTTTGATCTCGACTTTTAGGCCAGAGAGTCTAGTGTTGGTGTGGGCGGCCGGTGCATCCATATACCAAGACTCTGATAACCTGCTTTTTGACTCAGTACATGAAAATACTAGTTGCAGGGAAGTAAATGAATGGTACAAGAATCATATAGGAATGGGTTATGTTTTCCATGTCCTTTGTGTCAGCTATACAGATATACTCGTTGCCATGGTACATCTGGTTTCCTTATAGGATGCCTCTGCAACGCATACCTGCTAGTATTCAGCAGCACGATCATGAGGATGACCCCTTTAGTGATGAGGGTTCGACATAGGGACTAGTGCCCCAGTTGTTACCTCCATGTGGTGCACTTTCTATACCACCACCAGCGGAGCATCCCGTAGTACCTATAGTATCGACAAACAAGTTACACATGTTGAGCACTCTCCATGAGTTACAGAGACAGAGACCCCTCTGGTTCCAAGGTGAGCTTGACCCTCAGGTGTCTGAGGACTAGCTTGATGCGGTGACTAGAGTTTTCCATCTAGTGAGGACACTAGCAGACTAGATGGTGATCCTAAGAGAGAGCCTTTTTCAGGGTTCATCAGGACAATGCTGGAGTCTGACCACATAGACTCACAACACGAATACTCTTTCAAGGTTGAAGTTTTAATGACTCTTTATGGAGGAGTTATCTCCTGTTACACTTAGATACGTGCATATCCAGGGGCTTCTTTAGCACTAGTAGGGTAGTTTGACAGTGGACGACTATTCATCGAGGTTCACCAACTTTTCCAGGTACTGGATGGATATGGTCAGGGACCAATACATCAGAGCACGGACCTTCAAGCAGGATCTACGATGGGACATATGAGATAGTGTCATGACTCTATATATTTCAACTTATGATGGAGTGCTCGAGAAGACCTTGCTGATCGAGAGATTATTGGCAGAGCAGAGACATCCAGTGGTAGTTAAAAAAAGACAGATTGGTGCGAAGACCTTGACAGCAGGGACCTGACATTCGGTATAGGGTTCGGGACATGGGAAATATCATAGGAGGACCTAGTACAGGGGATCGACCATCTAGGGATCTCATGCTCGATCCAGTCAGCCTAGGGAGAGGGGATACTACTCATGCGATGGTAGGGGACATCTCTCTAGAGACATTCTGACCCATCGATCTACTGATAGAGAGGTGATGGATAGACCACCATGGAAGAGGTAGAGAGTGGATCATACAGACCCACTAGGTAGAGAATGTGGCGGGGAGTAGGGAGAGCTATAGGTGGTGGTAGACACTTCGATCTACTTCCACCACGTCCCCCGGGAGGTCTACACTATGCTTAGGGAGTCAGGAAATAGGGGCGGGGACAGATGCATACAGTCGAGGCGTATGATCCAGGGGCTCGAGGGATGATATAAGGTATGATTTATGTATTATCTACCTTATCTTACATACTTATAAACATAGGTTCCATTCATTCCATCCTTACCTTATGACTTGTGTGAAACATTGAGATTCTAGTAAATCTGTTGACTCAACCCTTATGCTTGGATACACCTATGTTAGGAGACTCGATGATCACACCCCTTTGGATATAGTGTGATCTTACCCTTGGAGGTGAGAGTTTCAGTTGGAACTTCTTGATGGTAGCATCGAGGCCTTACGACATCATTCTTGGGATGGATTGGTTATCTTCGGTCAATTCCCAGATTGAAAGCTTTAGACGAAGAGTGTGGTGTATCCACAGTGATGGGATCAGGTTTTCCTTTTTCGGTGAAAAGTAGAACCAAGAAACACTAGATGGGATCATTCATAGGAAGGTGTAGCTGATCACTCATGAGTTGGCTAGCATTACCCTCGGAGCAGTAGATGTTGTGAGCTTCTAGTTTCCAGATGTTGTGGTGGATTACAAGGACATCTATCCTGAAGATGTTCCAGGACTACCTCCCCAATGGGAGATTGAATTTGGCATCTAATTACTCATTGGGACGACACTGATATCCTCACCAGAGTATTGAATGGATCCCACAGATCTTTGAGAGCTGAGGGTGTAGTTGGAGCATTTGCAGGGTAAGGGATTCATAAGACCCAGTGTTTCACCTTGGGCATCCTTAGTTCTCTTTTCCATAAAGGGGAATGGGGTTTGAGGTTTTGCATGGATTACTGATGCCTGAACCAGGTAATAGTGAAGAACAAGTATCCACTACCAAGGATCGACAACCTCTTCGATCATCTAAGAGGGGAACATTGGTTCTCAAAGGTTGACCTTTGATCGGGTTACCACCAGTTACGAGTTTCGGGTGAGGATATACTGAAGATGGAATTTAGATGATGCTACGCTCATTATGAGTACTTGGTGATTCAACATGACAAATTCCCCTATAATGTTCATGGGACTTATGAACCAGATGTTCTAGCCATATTTAGACCTGTTCATAGTAGTATTCATCGATGACATCTTTGTGTACTTGGAGTCAGAGGAGGAGCACACGAGGCACCTGTAGATGGTTGTAGAAATCATCTGAGAGAAACATCATTATGTAAATATCTCAAAAAGTTCCAGTTCTGGATTCAGGAGGTCCACATTCTGGGATATGTCATCTCAACAGATGGAGTAGCTATGGACCCAGCCAAGGTGGAGGTAGTGTTATCATGGGAGACACCTCGAAGCATGAGAGAGGTGTAGAGCTTCCTTGGGTTGGCAGTATATTACCATAGATTATTTCTTTATTTCTCCTAGATATCATTACCGACGATAGCCATGTCCAAGAAGAGGAAACTCTTCCTATGGACGGAGAAGTGCCAACATACTTTTGAGAATTTGTGAAAGAGTTTGATGGGCGCACCAATATTGATATTTATATAAGCGGGTGTCAAGTAATTAGTTTTATGTGATGCATCAGGGACCGGGCTTGGCTGTGTCCAAATGTAGAGATAGGTGGTGATTGCTTAGGGTTCATTCCAGCTTAGGCCACATGAGCAGAACTATGTAACCCATGATCTCGTGTTAGCAGCGGTAGTCTTCACATTTATGATGTCGCGACACAACCTTATGGGAGGGAGGTATATAATATACTATGAACACTAGAGCCTTAAATAAATATTATCGTATAAGAATATGAACATGAGGCAGAGGCGATGGCTAGAGATCTTCCATGATTATCACTTTGAGATCAGCTATACAACTTGTAAGGGGATCGTTGTGGCAGCTTCCCTTAGCAGAAGATCAAGTTTTTAGTATCTAAACGAGGATAAAAAGTAGTTAGCCTCATTATAGTTATCCTCCATGGAAAGAGAGGATATATCTTACCTTAAGTTGATGGTTGTCACCCCTCCACTCTTACAGTGAGTTAGGGAGGCACAACTACGAGATGTCGACTGCGAGACCTTATATGCTCAGTTATCCATAGGACATTATCCTGATGGATATTCTCAAGGTAGGGAGCACATTTTCATTTTCAGAGGGTGTACTATTTTTCCAGTGGAATTTTGGGAGGAGTTCCCGAGGGAGTTTCATACATCCCCCTTATCATTACTCCCTTTCATGGAGAAGATGTACTAGGATCTCCGATGACAGTTCTAGTGGTCAGGTATGAAGAAGGAAATAGCAGAGTTCATTTCTTGATGACTTACCTGCTAGTAAGTAAAGGTTGAACACTAGGTTCTAGTGGGATTATTCCAGCCCCTGGAGGTACCTAATTGGAATTGGGATGAGATATCAATGGACTTCATGATAGGCATACCTAGAACTTCCAAGGTACACGATTCCATTTGGGTGATCGTTGACCGACTCACAAAGTCAGCCCACATCCTAGTTATTAAAGAGATGATTTCCGTAGAGAGATGGGGATGCCTCTATATGAAGGAGATAGTTTGGCTTCATGGCGTCCCTTCGATGATAGTCTCAGATCGCGATGCTGTTTTCACATCCTGATTATGCAAGGGACTGTATGATGCATTTTGTACTCAGCTATGCTTGAGCACGATAATATATCCCTAGACTAATGGTTATATGGAGAATACCATTCATATTTTCGAGGATATGTTACGGTCTTATATCATGGTCTTTGGTCATGGTTGGGAGGACCACTTACCACTGGTGGAGTTTTCATACAATAATAACTACCACTCCACCATTGTCATAACACAGTTTGAGGCCTTATATGGGTGACCCTACTAGTCACCACATTTATGGACTAACCCTAGAGATTCAACATTCATGGGTCTTGAGTTGGTGTGAGAAACAACTGATAAGGCAAATATTATCTTGGAATGGCTAAATATTTCAAAAATTCGGCATAATTCTTATGCTGACAGGCGACAGTGACCGCTGGAGTTCGAGGAGGGAGACCATGTCTTCCTTCGGGTCTCACCTTGATGAGGTTTATAGATATTTGGATAGGGTGACAAGATATATTAGAGGTTCATCAGACCTTTACAGACACTACACAGAGTTGGAGAGATGGTTTACTTCTTAGCTCTACCACCGCAATTTCACTGAGTACATGATATCTTCCATGTGTCTCAGAAGAGGAGGTACGTGCATGACCCATCACACATCATTGATAGGGGAGAGCTGGACATTGAGGATGGAGTGACCTTTTTTGAGTACCCATTGGAGATCGAGGATCGACAGGAAAGGATGCTTCATGGGAGGTTTATTCCCTTAGTGCTTATCCGGTGGAAGCACGAGAACATTTAGGAGAGCATGTGGGAGTGGGAGACCCATATATGTACCCAGTACCCAAATCTTTTTTAGTAGCCCTTGTTTTGGCTTTTCAGGGACACAAATCCCCAAGGTGGGGATAATGTAATGTCTATGAATTTTCGAAGTATTATTTTTACGTATTATATATAATTTTTTAATGACCAAGAGTGGATATGGAAAAACATTCCGAGGCCTGTTGAGCCCGTAATGGTGGTTTGATCTTTTTTTAAGTTAAGTTAGATAGCGTGTGTGCGTGGTTGTGGTAATTTCTAAATGGATGCCTGAATTAAAAATATGTGCACACTATTGCATCTGGGATGTTGAATTTACCTAAGAATGGGCCTAACCTCAACCAGTGTGGGTTGAGGAAAAAGTTAATTTTCAAACGTTTTTAGTGAAATAAAATAAAAGAAAATAATTTGAAAATATTATTTTATTTTATTTGGAAGTGTTTGCTGCCTCACAACGATTGGGAATCTATTTTGATAATTAATGACATGACATAATGAATCTGAAATAGAAATTTTGAATTGTTAATGTCGCAGCATATTGGAGTGCTGAAATTTATTCCATCATTTTAATGGGTTAATCGAATATTGGTCAGTGGTGGAAAATGGAGAGAAACTCTAGATAATTCTTGGAGCATTCGATATAACTCTCGACAAGGAATGAGACGAATACAAAGTGTGAAATATTACACCGATTGAGTTAATGGATCTCAGCGATGATGGAAGCACAATCCCTTCATTAGAGATCGATCCCTTCTCAAGGTAGGGGTTATGTTTTAAATTATTTCTTCTGCATTATTTAATTAAATGATGAACGCATATCAAACCATGATCTGGTTGACCTGGAAAATGTCATTCTTATAGGTGGAATATTCTTTAATGGGTTTGTTCTTGGGGATTCATTTTTCATGTTTTTATGTTTTTAATTTTCCCCATTTAAAATTTCTAACAGGAGAGGATTAATGTTGTGACGAATGACGGTGGAGGTTCATTCATTTTTGTGGTTTTTTTCTTTCCCAGCTTCCCCATGTTCTTCACATTCTTCATGGGTATACAAACGAGGAATCGTTGGGTGCATGTTTATAAAAAAATGATCCAAAAATAGAGATCCAACATTGTGATGACCCAGCAGAGGTGCGATGATGATAGCCGCAGATGAATTGACATGGTTCAGGAGTTCTTGTTCTTCGAGCGTTCTTCATGAAAGTGAATCAAAATGTGATTTTGGGGACGATTGGAGTCCTAAAATTGACGTAATTGGATTTTAAGTGTCGGTAAAACCTAAACCTTGGTGTTTCGTGATGAACGGGTGGTCAGATCGAGGATCAGAAGAACACTAGAGGCACGTGGAGGAAGAATAAATTTTTTAGAAATTTCCAAAACACAAGGCGTGTATCTCAAAGAACACACTGTGTGGGGCCAAATCAGGGGTGGCTGGGGTTTTTTGATGCATGAAGTAATGAAAGGGAGTTTTCTCCAAAGAACACGGTGTGTGGGTTTTTACGTGGGACTCCACATGTATCTCGGGTGATACACGGACACAGGGTGGAGTACACGGCCGTGTACTCCACCACACGACCAAACCAAGACGGTTACATGGGTTACCTTGTGTAACAGTTATATAGGATAGAACACATGGGTTGAAGCCATGTACGGGCTGATAAGCACATACATAGAGGGAACCCTAGTTACTCGGATGCGGCATGTGGTCCGTCCTACATGCTGTGTACTTACCTTTCTACATAGCATGCTCCCTCTGACTCGAGTCGTAACATACAGGCAGTACCTGGAGTCATGAGACACGGCGTGTGACCCCTTTTACATGACATGTATATTCTAGAACAAAAAATGATCCTTTTTTCCACCGTTCCTTAGAAAAGATTCATTTGGGGCAGTTCTCCTTTTTCTCATTCCTCAAAAGTTCAGGTATCATTTCCATCCATAGGAATATGATCCCTTCAGTAGGACTCTCTGAGATAGAGTCAGATATCCCTTCAAGCGGCCTAGAGCGAGATCCTCTATCCATTATTTACCCTAGGAAGAGTTAGGTATCGATGTGAAAAATCCCATAGTACACTGATCCTCTACTTAGAAGGTGAATCCAGATGAGTCGTGGTATCTTCCAAGGCCCTGGTAGTGATCCTCATCTTTGTATCATGATCTTTTCCCGCTCAGGAGTGTGTTCTCCTGGAATGAGTGTATCTATATCTCATGTATTTTCTTGACAAAAAGTACATATCAGAGGAACTTCATTAGAACCATCAGACTTATGGAGTAATTTCTTACAGATTAGTGCTTTTTGGAAGCTTCTAACTAAATCCCTAGTAGTGGTATGTGGTTGTGTGACTTTTCTCAAGACTATAGGTCTGAGTTTTGAGTATATCTGGATTGTGTTTCTCTTTCTATATTTTTGGTAGACATATAAGCTGTATATTTGACTATAACTTTACTTTTTTATGTTGATTTTTAGTTTTCAGGCTCCTCTACTGAGTATTATTATAATCACCCCTGAACGGGCTTTGCCCGCATGTGTCGTGTCTTATACAAATGATCAGCCTTATGATTAAGTCTAGGGAAGACCAATACCAGACCGAGATTTCTGAGTTCTATATAGGACAACGTGTTCCTATGTCTATGAGAAGCAGTCCCAGTACCTCCTTGTACTTACATGTTGGACTTTGTAGTTGCAGACTCTTGTTTTTGGTGGGCTTGTATTCTGGCCCAATTTTTCTTTCTGTACTTTACTTCCGTTATACTCTGTTGGTTGGGTTTCGTTGTATGCATGCATTTTGTTCCTTAGTGGTTTTACATTTCTGCATTTGTGGGATTAGAGACATGTTCATGTGTACAGGTACTTAGGCAATTCCTCCCATGTTATTGATATGCATACTCAGTGCTAGTAACCAGCCCTTGGCCTATTGGACATGGGCTTGGGGAGTCATGGCACATGACCTACAAGGACGAGTCATGACATGGAGTCCCTTTTATGGGGGGATTTTTTGTAATTCCCTATAATATGTCTTACAAATTGAGGTTTCCCATTCTAGAGAGATTCATGATATAAATGATATGATAAATAAAAATTCTTAGGCGCATGTGATCCTTGATCTGTGTGAGAAAAAAGGGATAACAAGTGATATGACTCACGACATATTAATTCGAGACTTATTCACTGGGGAAGCACTTATATGATGTTTGATATGGATCTAAGGAATTAGGAAGGAAACATACATATTTCCTTTTGACTAGAATCATAATTTGTATAGTTCAGTTTTTTTCCTCAATCTGCTAATAAATGAGGATGAATGAAAATCCAATGGGAGATATTGGATCCCAAGGGTTATAATGTTAAAGATATAGAGGTACATAAACCAAGGGGGATTCCTATTTGAGTTTAGACCTTAGGAAGGAAACATATGTATCCTATTTATATCATGAATCAATGTTATCATTGTTTTTTCTACACAATCCACTGATGGATGAGGGAGAATGATGACCCCATAGGATATTTTAGGATCTAAGGGTTATAATATATGAGATATAGAGGGGATTACATTGCTGTGGATTCCCATTTTATCTCAGGCCTTTATAAGGAATCCAATGTATCTTGGTTGAGCTAGGAATCAGATTCATCATAGTTCAGTCAGGGGTACACCTAAATATATCCATTGGACAAGGTTATCATATCCCAGGACATCTATCTAACATGTTCTAATCACCTACTTAACATGTCTTGATTTCCTTCCTGACATGTCTGGGTTGTCTGTATGACATGCCTGAGGATATCCAAACATGTTCTGGTTTCCTAGAGTACACATCTCAAGATAACCACATGATCGAGTTGACTTGTCTAATGGATGTAAGACGATCTGGGTGAAATTTATCGAGGATGTCTCATTGTCAAGGATGACATGCCTAAATGGTGTCACGTGACCTGGATCACATTTCAGGAGTGTATCAAAAAACGTGGATGACATGTCTAGAGGGAATCACATGATTTGGATCATTTATCAAGAGGACATCACATGACTTGGGTGACTTTTTTGGAGGATGTCGTAAGACCTAGATGAAATGTCTGGAGGGTGCTGCATGACTAGAATGATATGTGTAGAAGAAATCTCATGATGTGGATAATTTTTCCGGAGGACATCATAAGACTTTAGAGACATGTTTAAAGGACTCCTCAAGTCTTGGGTGACATCTCCTTATGATTTTTCATGACATGAGAGACATTTTTGATGGACCTCAGAAGATCCATATGGAAATCCTAGAGGACATTGAAAGACTTGGGTGAAATGACCTGGTGCCACTGCATAAATTTATTTACATGTTCAAGGGACATTTCATTATCCAAATGGCATGTACAGAGGGTGTCTCTTGACTTGGGAGATATATGATAGTGATGTCACATGATATGTATAGGTCATGAAAACTGCATGAAGATTAGACTATATTTCTTCACATAAGTATTTGATAATTTTTAGTCTTGTCCCCTTATTTATTGCCTCTACGCCTCAAGGTTTGTATAAAATTAGATTGCTTTGGTTTTCATGTGACCCATTCAACATGAAGAGCTTCCATAACATAATTTTGATGATGCATTAGAAGTACTTTGAGTGATATATAGAGTGATCATGAAAATCACATATTCATGCTTCATGATCCCTTTGGTCATTCCTTGGATTTTACCTAGAGAAATGTCTTTACGATTTAATGACTTTATGCTCAGAGATGTCCACTCCAGCACTCCCATGTAGCAATAACCATCAACTATGTGTTTTTTGTGCTGAGGTTGAAAGAATTATAGGCCTCTCTACATTGGGTATATTCCAACATTCAAATTGAGTACCTCCCAAATATGATCTAGAGTTAGTGGATGGATTTTTGTATCATACTCTTTGTATAATCTTGTAGTGGATCATCCATGGCACCACATAATGATTGTGAACATGAGAATGTTCCTCGATCCCTATGTTTATTGGAACTTGTCCAATCAAATAGATATATACTAATCATGTTCATATGTCAAATATCTTTTACAAGGTTAGGTCAATATTTCTAGGAGTCTTTATGAAATGAGGGAACCCTTGAAAAGGCTTTTAGGTACTCAATGATTTCATGTCTGAGTCCCTTCATGAGACTAAGGTTGCATGTTAAGGGGGTCTTATTGGGATCATGATGACACATCAAGGGGTCTTCTCATGATCAATGGTGGTGAATTGGGGTGTATATCCCCTTTCTGAAGAAGATAATCATATATTCCCTTCACAATAATCTTCCACATTTTTCTTTTATATTTCCTTCCTTATTTTACAAGGACATGAGATATTGCGACATCATGAGAGTGTTGTTAGGGACAATCACTCTCGCTATCTTTGATGAATCACGTGATCAATGAATGATCTCATGATAACACATGATAATTTCAATTAACAACCGATATGATTGAATGGATGTATCTAAGACCCTTAACAAGATTAAGATGACACCCCAACAAGATATTGCACAAATATGTGGACATGATTCTAGGTTCTTCTTGATGTATTGAAAATAACATGATCATAATGCATGATGATTAACATAATACCTCTTCATATGAGGATTCTAACTTTCTCCACCTTTATTTTATAAGGGGGTTATGTATGACTATCAAGTGTCTATCGAATGATAAGTCACACGATTAGAAGAACTAATCTAGTAGCCTCTATGTGGTCATTAGTGATTGTCTGGATGAATTCACAATAATATGAGTGTTTTTCAAAATGGGAATCACATGGTCATTAGTAGATCATGCACTGTGCATCACCCATTCACATTTCCTTCTGAATGTCACATGACCACATGTTCTTATGAAGGTTATGCGATCCACAAGATTCATCCTCTTTCCCTTCATACATTTTTTGGAGAAAATAATACCCCTACTTTGGTTACTTATTCCATTCTATATTTTCCAATACTCATTTGGAATGCATCAATATTTTTATAGGTGAAATTTTCATATATCTATTTTGAATGTGGGTGCTTGAGACCAAACATATGAAGTAATTTTTTATTACCATATCATATATACCGAGAGTTATGGATAATATATTATTTCCATATTAGTGTTGTAACCACTACATACACTATTTACATGAAAATATTTTTATACTATTTATCATATCAAAAGGTTATACAAATTCCCAACTATAATGAGAACCTTGAGTTACTATGATATAAATATTAAATATATATCCTATGATCTAGATGCATCACACTTATGGGACACATATGATGCATGACTATCAAGTTCTAGGGAATCATAATCATTGTGACTTATTATTATTGAGTTCACACTTAGTGATCTCAAGTAAAAGAGATCATAAGGACTAATGTGTTAAAAGGAACACCACATGTTTTGAGTGTCATGGGTTGTTCCAATTTATGAGAACATGTATTGGTCCCTCAACATGAGATCATTATCAATGAATACCATTTGATCAGGTTCTTAAATTCAAGAAGAAAACCATAACATTTATGATGTGGTTGGGTAGATTGATTTGGGTTCATCATTGGTTGTATGACATTGTTTGAATGCTAAATACATGTTTTTCTTCTTCTATAATGGATGTGATATATCAAGCCTAGTTGAACAGAATAGTAGTACCTTCACTAGACCCATGGAAGTTGTATATGAAGGGAAATCCATTCAGTAAGGTCATAAAATAATAATGAATGAAAGGATGTTGACATAAAGTTTGTTTCCTTATTTATGAGACACCACAAGACAAATAAATTATAGTGAAAGAAAGTTTTTGTAGGGGGTTGTTTTTACTTTGAAAAAAAATATTATCTTCTTAGGGGCCTTGATGATTTTCTGGACACCACACGTAGTATGTGAGAATTACTCACTACTATAAAGATAATAACCTAAAGGGTCACACAAAAACTATTTTCATAATCCTATCCAATTATAATGAATTGGAACATAAGACATAGTGGACCCACAATGGTTATTAGGAAATGTACTAGTTTAGATATATGGAATGAAATAAATAAATTCAATATTATTATAGTTTAGAAAAATAATAGTTTAATTTCTTAACTTATTATATACAAAAGATATTCAGTGAATATAATGAAATAATATTTTATGAAGGAATATTTAATATTTTATAGTCAAGGTTTGTTTAATATTCATAGGAGAATAATGTTGAGTTAATGAATGATATTTTATCACATAAAATAGTTTATATGTTTCAATTTTTTTATATAATATTAATTATGTTTATCCTTTCTATATCATACATTCCTGATTTGGATTAATTTAGGATATTTTATTTATTAAATGGATGAGGTTACATTTTAATAAATAAAACCTACCAATATAAATATATATATAATATGAATAAAAAATAATGAGGATTACTCATCAAATCTAATTATCTCCCCACTTAATATTTCTTTCAATTTCAAGAGAGAGAAGATGGAGATCTGTACACCCCAATACAAGTTCTCCCTTTCATATCAAAGAGAAAATGATCACATGTTTGTGTCGATATTGAAAGAGTATTTTTTATCCACACACTTTATCCTAATGATCCATTATTTATGATTAAGATTTTTTTAGTGAGAATGGGGATGATCTATAGGTAATATAACACCTTTCCTTCCTGCAATGATCTCTGGTAGTGAGAAAACACACGTTCGATCAATATAGAATGAGGTACAATTTCTCTATTTTTTCACACTTAATTTAATTCACATGGGTTACTCAAGTGGTTATAAGGTTGTGGTTTTAATAGATATTACATTATGATATCGATCACATTACAAAATTTTTAAATTATGGCTACTTTAGGTTTTTTCTACACTTGGTACCAACAAGTTGCATCAGAGTGGACATGCAGTTATTTAAGTCTAGTTAAAACTCAATTTTCATAAATTCAAATAGAAGGTGTCATTATGGATCCAACAATTTCTGAAATGCTTCAATACAAGGTTAAATGGCTGAGATATGACCATCTGAAGATTAGAATATTTTCTTGGGAATATATATATATATATTATGATAGATATATATAGTATATATATATATGGGTAGCGGTCCATTTTTGATTACTATATAGTGGGGAAGTGAATAATGAATGAGGGAAGGGGATTCCATACAGTATCAATGTGGTATGATGACAATTTTTTTTTTCATAATTCTATATATAGGCTTTTAAAAAATGAAAAAAGGATTCTATTGGGTGGATTTATAGCACACATCCCTCCTTTGTATCCCCTCCCATTAACATGGGGGGGGGGGTAAAGTGAGTAGTGCGACAAGTGATTCCATTTTTCTTTGAAAAAGTAAATTTTTATAAGAAATCCAAGTGAATCTAGCTGTATTCCCCTCCCATTCATCACACACAACCATGTGACGCACACAACACAATCAACTTGGGATAGGTAGGGTCTGGTTTTCTTAACTCGATTGGCCATTCTAGGCCTAATTTTTTCTTGGAACCCCTCAAGGCGCTTTAAAAATATTTGGGGCCCTAAAATTTCAATTATTTTTTAAAAAATATAATGAATTTTATAAAATAATTTCTATAACTATACGAATTGTATTTAATGAATGAGATTTAATTTTTTTTTTAATTTCTAAATAACACCCTTGAGTATAAATAATTGAAAATTAATATCTATTATGTAATATTATTACATTTTTATAGATAATGAGTTGATATCAGACCATTGATTTTTTTATATTATTTATTTCATTTATGTTTTATAATGTTATAATTATTTATCAAATATTCTCTTAAACTGTAGGAAAATAATCTCTCCATTATTAAATATATAAGGTAAAGTGTGTGAAAATTTAAGTTTTACATTATTACATCATCCAAAGTACCCCCTCACCTATGCATTTTAAAAATAAAATATTTCATAATGATGTTTTTCAAGTTGAACACTGGCATTGAACAAAGGAAGTAGAATGCGTGAGAGTTTGACGGGTGCTGCAACTTGATATGGTGCATTGATGAAGGAGTTCACCTTGGGTATTGGTTTATTTACTATCATTTTTTTGTAAATGGTGGTGTTTTGTCAAAGAAAAAATCACTAAATTTATTATGGAATAGTATTACATGAGTCTGAAAGATGATATGTTTTTACAATCCCTATCATAAAGAGATAATAAATCAAAAGGGAGTTCATTTAACCAAGCAATGTCATGGTTGAATCCCATATTAGAAAGGACATCCGCAACCTTGTTCACATCAAAAAATTTATGAATCAAAATATAGCTAGTATCCATAAGAGAATGAAGATAGTCCGTCCATCGTGAAGTAATTAGTCGTGTAAGGTGCACTATACCATTCCAAAGATCATTCACAATGGTCGTTGAATAACTTTAGATCCAATGATTGTTCCATCCAAGCTACTTCTCAAAATATATAGCTCGAATCACTCCTATAATTTTAGATTTTAGAGATGAGGTGGCACCACCGCTACTATAGAAGCACCATAGTGTCTGCCTAGAGTCGTTTCTGTAGATAACACCACAACCCAAGGGTCCAAGGATGCCTTTAGAAACACCATAAACATTAAATTTAATCCATCCTAGGGGTGGAGATTCCAAAAAAACATTAAAATTGTGTCTAGTCTTAGAATAAAAACCCTTCACCCTAAGCTACTTCAAGATCCACAAGTATCTAACTTTGTTAATGCAAATACCCTTCTAAATCAAGGCGACTACCCAAATGGAAATGCCGATTCTCATCATTCCTAAATTCAGAATAAATGTGTAGTTTATTTGAATATGATATTTTCTATCATACTATATCTCATGGAGAAGCTAAGATATGGTAGTTATGAAGAGATTCTTGATCTATTGAGAGGCTCTCATATCAACACAACATTTTAGTTGAGTGTTGATAGAGTCCTGAAGTAACCATATACACTGAAAAAGATCAAAGAAACAATTCCAAAGGGAAATGGCCATATCACAAGAAAGAAAGATGGGGTTAATGTCTTTTTTATTTTAATTATAGAGACAACATTTAGACCAAAGTTGAATCCCAGAAGATTGAAGATAAGTGTCAGTGGGAACCCTTTTTTTCACAGTACACCAAACAAGCGTGAATTGTGAGGGTATTAACCATAATTTGTTAATGTTTGTTAGCCATACCAAATTATTGTCAGAATTACTAATAATACAGTCATACAAATTTTTTAAGTCATGAATGCCATTACTACTGAGGAATTACTATTAAAGCGATGTGTTAAATTAACAAAATTAGTAATAAATAGATAACCATAGATAGATTGTTATAATTTTTTATGTAAACCATTGAGTAAACCAATGTTATGATTTACATGATATGATACTCCACATAATATATCAACGAGTCAAAAATTAATCCATTTGGATATTAGAAAGCCTACCTTGAGACTCTATGAGTAGTGTCATAGATAAATATTGGACAATGTATAGAGGTTTTAACTATCCTTATTTTTAGAAAACTCATGCATATTATTATTCCAACTTTAGTAGTTGGGGGCCACTATGATTTGGTAAAATAGTGGGATAAATTTATG
This sequence comes from Viscum album, assembly GCA_963277665.1. NCBI lineage: Eukaryota > Viridiplantae > Streptophyta > Magnoliopsida > Santalales > Viscaceae > Viscum > Viscum album. The sequence continues at coordinate 1,461,968,253 of OY728121.1, forward strand.
ATTAAAAAATTTATAATGACTAGTAATTCATTTTTAAGATAAAATTTGTAATCAGATAAATATTCATTTTGTAATAAATGTAATGTAATACCACATAAATACTATGGTAAATATTGGAAAAACAACATGTCATAATCGACACAAATATCCAATAGTGGTACAAATTCTTTCCCATAATAATATGATATAAAATGAAATTATGTGTGTTGGAGTCCCCACTACCCGTTGATCCATCATAGGAAATGAGGGTGGAAATAATGATTAGAGGAGACAGAACAGTGAGAAATTTGATTCTTATATTATAATTATATCGTTAATGTTCAATGAGTTGTGAAAAAAATGCTAGGACATGGATGTTTACACATGCTACTTTATCTTTGATAAGTTATTATGGAGAAATTGCTGTTAGAAATTAATGATATTATCATTACATTAAACATGTGTAAATTGAAAGATAAATTCATATTTAATCATTATTATTCAATAAATATCATTATTTTATCCTAACCACCTAGTTTCTCTAGTTTCATTAAGAAAAATTATGTGAATAGTGTGAATAAACCTCTTTGATAACTTTTAAGAGTTTTATAAGAAAACCAAAACATAAATAAAGTTTAAATATTTCTTATTATGGTCAAAAATTAGAATTAAAAGGTGAAATGGCCAATGGAAAGTGATAAACTAAAGTAACCTTCATAAATTCCTTCAATGAAACCAAAGATAGTGTGTAAGAAAATCAACCATGAGGTTATTTCTATTACATGTGGCTAGAAAGGTCAATGGATGATTAATTTCAATGAACTGAAGAAGAAGTAAGAATAAATTTTTTACTTCTTGAATATTTGTAAATTAATTTAATATCTTTATTTTAGTTATTGGGTGTTAGATAGTATTTATTCCACACACATATCAAAATATAGGAGTAAGGTAAGTTTAGAAACATTATAGAAGACATGTGACTTGTCCAAGTGGCTGAAAAAGAGTGATTCCTACATCAGTAGTGATAAACACAAGACTTATTATAGAAAAGTGAATTGATTTAAATTGAAATTTTATTTATTATTACTAAAAAATATATCCCATGTGTCAATGGGATACAATGATACATTATTTCATTTAATAATGAATGATGTTTGTGGTGTTATATATCCATTTAAAAGTTTACTAATACCTGAATCATTGTCATTGTATGATGAATATAGAATATAAGACACAATAATACCAAATTTTGGAAATATAATTCTTTTTATGTAAAACTAAAACTAGTTTTCAAAAATATACTCTATACGGTGTTTAGAATCATTATAGAAATAAAAAATCTTATGTATTATTGACATAAATATTTATTAATTTTTTAAAAAATAATACTTTCAAAATAAGGGTTATCCATAAAGACTATAGAGATATATTTTCTTAACAATTTGTACTATTAGAATAAGAATATAGTGATAAGATTTTATACTACATAATATTCATTTATGAAATTCAAGGAATTTAATATTTAAGTATGGAACATGATTTCTTAGAAGATATGAGTTTCCTCAGGCCTATGAATTGAAGAATATCTTGACAAAAATTGATCATGGACAATGTAGAATGTATTTATTCCTAAAATCACATTCCATTATATACATCAGAGCAATGATGTAATGAAATGTAGGATTAATGACGAGTCTTAGGTTCTGAACTTTTTTGAACCATATTTTTAAGACATGTTTCAAAAATAACATTGTAAAACCATATATAAATACCCACTATAACGATAAATGGATATAAAATTATTTATATTATGAAATAAATCCATTACATCACAAATAATTTATTTTTATGTAAAGATTTTGTCTAGGATAAGTCAGTAAAGAAACTCCCATCAATCAAAACACAAAATTTTTCTCATAATTTTATCCTAATGAATTATGAGGATAATACATAAATACATTCGATATAAAACATTTATTCAAGTGATAGAACATATTTATACAAGAGGGTGAACATATATATTTGAGATAATGGGATAAATATTATTTTGGATAAAGTCAAGGATCAAGATGCATAAGGAGTTTTTATAGGAACAAGTTCCATAAGAACTCATGGGAGAGTAATATGCCTAAGACACATACTATGTAGGAAAGTTTAAAACTAAGAGAAATTAGTTTATGATCACCAAGTAAAAGAGATATATTATTCAATGAGAATAATAAATATTTATCCTATGAGGAAGTAGTAAATGGAAGTAAGATATAATGAAAAGTGAATATGATTTGATGAAAATGGATTCCATGTACCAAAATAAAGTTTGTATTTTGGTAGTTTCTCTAATTGACGTCAATCCATTTGTGGGTAATCAAGAGAAATTATACATGGGTGGTAAAATCATGGTACTAAATTTTTTTGATTTATCATACCGTGTTTGCATATTAAATTAATTAGTATTCTACATACCATAAAAAATTTCTATGATCATAATATTGGAATTTGGAAATCAAGACCACCTTTCTTGGAAGTTGTCTATAAGACACACACAAAAATGTTTGGTGACAAAAAATAATTACAATAAGGAATGAAAGTTTTAGAGATCCATTTTTACATAATTACATGAATCAATATAATAGAATATATATATTAAATGAAAATATTCTAGGTGTCTCAAGAGGATATTGGGAGTTATAAAGTTTTCCAATTTAAATATATGAATAGAATTTGGAGAAAATTATTAGTATTACATTTTGTTAATAGTATATTGAAATTAATTCCCAAAATATTGACTTAAAGTAGTAACCCAATTTATATGGAACAATATCTACTGAGGTATAACCAAGGGTTGATTATACCAAGTCGATGTACATTTACTGTTAATGTATTGAAAAATACATGATGGAACAATTCAATAAGGAATTTTTTATATGTTACATGTAATAAATATCTCCTATAATAGATATATAAGACATGGTAGTATATTATTTGGTGAAAAGAACATCAAGAACTTATGCAGTGGATCTATCAAATATTTGATATTATGTACATGATTTAATATTTATAAAACATGCATTATGGTAGCCAAATATCAGCTAAATATAATGGTACTACATGGGAAGTAGCTAGATCTATCCAAAAATACATAAGAAGTTATAAAGAATACATACATGGTAATTAAATAGGAAGGGACACTAGTGATCATGGGACACAAAGTAGTCTTTCTAGAGATTAATTGATCTAATATCACAGTTGTGGAAAAGTTAATGAGATCGATTATCTCCTTAAAACTAGTGGTATCCATATCTATAAATACAAATTATGTCGAGGATTCTAATGAAACTAAAAAATTACTAAAAAGTATGCAATGATTTTTTTCCAATTATTTTAATTATAACCAGCAAGTAAAGTATTATCATAGTATAAATTATGATAAGATTAGAGTATTGGTACTAGAAAAGAATTCAACATTATGACAAAGGTAAAAGTTATATACTTGGAGATATAATCTCTTAGAGGAATCTTACTCAAGGTGGTGAAGTAGTAGAGAAAAAAGTAACAATATAGAAAATCATCGAAGGCTTGGTAAATAAATCCATAAATCATTAGTTTCATGACCCTATCATATGAGAAGAAACTAATTGATAGTTAAAAAATTGGAACTAGTGAAATCAGGAATGTTGTGAAAGTGGGTTCCCTAGACCCAACTTGATATATTTTTTATTAACATATCATGTATAAAGATAGTTAGGCATGCTGTATTCTTACCATAATAGTGTTTATACCTCTATGTACACCATATACTTGGTAATGTACTAAAATTTTTTGTCATATCAAAATATTATAGTTGTTCCCATCTATAATGTGCACCTTGAGATACTATGACAATAATTCAAAATATATTTCATATTTTCCAAATACATAATACTAAGATGACCCAAATGATAAATGACTATTAGGAACATTTGTTTCATAAATATTGATGCATTTATTCATGGAGTTATCCTTTGGTTATATTGAGTAAATCTTGGAATGATACATGTTTTGGGTGTCATTGGTTGTTACTATTTTCAAGAACGTGTATTTCCCTCTCAACTTGGGATAATTATCTGTGCATAACATTTGATCATGTAATTTTATTTTATGAAAAAACCATGAAATATATGTTTTGGTGGGGTATCTTCAATTGGGTGTATCATTGGTGGCATGAAATTGATTGAATTTTCAAGACATGATTTTTTATTATATAAATTAAGAGATAAATTGGGCCTAGTTGACCTGGATGGTAGTACATTCACTAAATCAATGTCAATGGAAAGATAAGACAACTTTATCTAGTAAGGTTATAAAATAATAAATTAATAAAGAAAAATTTCATAATGTTGAATCCTACATTATGATATATCATGAGATAAAGAGATTATAATACACAAAAAGTGTTCATAGGAGGTTATAATTGTTATTGGAAAACCTTATCTCCTTTGGGTCCTTGATGAGTTTCTAGAATATGCTACTGGTTTATGATTGTTACCAAATATTATCAAGATATTGTCTTATAGGGTCACACAAAAATTGAATTCTGAAGCTTGGTTAACTCATGTTGGAGGTTAGGAAAATGTGGGCCCCATGGTAGTGTCTAAGTAATGTCCAAGTTTAAATGATCCCATAAAAAAAATCAATTTTATCAATTTTAGAATAATTACTGCTAATGTTTGTACTTATTATATTCACAAGTTATCCAGTAAATATAAAGAAAAAATATTTCGTGAATGAATATTCAGTATTTAATAGTCATGGTTCATTTAATATTCATTGGAGAATAAATTTGAGTTAATGAATCATATTTTATCATGTAATATAGTTTAAAAATAACAAGTATGCGACTGATTACTTATGAAATTTATGAGACATTCTTTATGAAATACATATAAAATTTGGTCTAATAAAAGTGGTTTTATTTGTTAAAGGGTTAATTGGAAATTTTAATAAATAAAACCTATAGAAACACAGACATATACACACACACAAAAACACACACACACACACACATATAATATGAATACAAATTTTAGTGGATTATTCATCCAACTGAATTATCTCCACATCTATGATTTTACTCGTGTTCTAGAGAGAGAAAGGGGATATTTGATCATCCTGATATGAGTTCTCCCTTCCAGATCAAAGAAACAATGGTTGCATGATCATTTAAGCATGAAAATAACCTTCCTATATCAAGATTATCACCAAAAGATCTCACATTTCATGTGTGTGTGTGTGTGTGTGTGTATAATATCTATAAGGATCCAAATTTGGTTCCTTTGAGCAATGATATTCGACTGTGAGAAGACACACATTTGATTAAAATTGAATGAGGTACAATTTAAAATTTTATTATTAATGATGAATTTAATTAACATGAGATCTTAAAGTGGTTATTGGGTTTCATTTACACTAAAAAACATCATCATGTTGACCAAGATATATAAAATATTTAAAATAATGTTATTTCAGGATTCCTGTACACCCTCTATACCAAAAAAAATATTGAAATAATGAAATTTGATTCTAAATTCTGTGAAATATTTGGTCATGGATGGCCATAGGTATCCCATACATCTGATCTAATGAGTGATATTTGTCCCAAATTGATGTGCACTATAGGTACCAGTGTGGAATTATTTCATGATAGTGAGGGACTCTCTTCCTTCAACACAACTAAGGAGGAATCTGTAAAATCATTATTTTTAGAGTACTTTCTTAGAATTTAGGCCATTGTTATTGATGAAGTTCACTTACAATCATTTAATCTATTCTTTTTGGCTTGATACAACAAAATAATTCCACTTTGTAGAGTGTCTAATATGGGGGTTATCCATGCAATGGTTTAATCATTTATTGATGCTACTAGATTTCCCTTTTAAGAAATTGTGCTGATATCATAGATCTATTCCACATCTGTTGAAGTGAATAGTGACACAACCCTATAGTGTTCTATACTGATAACTATGTCATCTTTATGTGAATATTCCAGGGCTATAGCTGTATTTTCCAATGCATCTTCACAAGAATTTTAAAAATGTTTGATCATTTTTGGATCAAAGGGGAAATATTCTACTAACCCTAATATTTAATTCAATTGGATAATTCATTCCTATTTGTTAATGAAATAATCTCCCTTAATTTTATTTATTATTATCTCTAAATAAACCTTTAAATTTAATCAATAAATAAGAATCTATTTTTGACAATTCTGTGCCTACAATGAGAGTATGAAATTATTCTTTGTAGTTAGTGAAACATTCAGAAAATAGGAAGAAATAGGTAAAACTACCATTACTAGAGATATAAGTAAAATTCCCAAGCCAAATATCTTTATTTTTGAGTTTTCTAGACTTGAAACTATTTGAATCCTAGAAGAATAATTGAAATACATTTATCATATTTTTGGAGTGTCATGAATGGATAATAACTCTTCATCGGGTAATCCAAAACCCACTAGAGTAATTTGTGAGGTATTATATGATACAATATATTCTTCCAATGCTCCTTATTTGAATATCATTTATGGTTTTATTTGAAAATGAAACCATAATTTGATGACCACCCATTATGAAAACTATCCAATCAACATTGGATTACCGAGGATATGTTTGATCAAATCATTATGTGATAGTAGATGAATCTTGTGATGTTGTAGGTTGTGTCCCAATTAATGAACCAAGAATATGAAAACAAGGATATTCTTATCAATTTCATAATATCATGTCTAAGTTTCAACCTTGGTTTTGAAGCGATACTAGAGACAATTTTTTCTAATAGTATTATTTTCATTAAGAAAGGAACCAAGTGATCACTCCAAATATGTCTCATATAGAATAAATGGATTTCCTTTGACAAGAAACAACAATACCAATGTGATATATAGGTACTTGTTGAAATTTTTTAAATATAATTGATAATATTTGTACCCTTGATAATTGAATACCTTCTTCATGATCTTGGTAATAGGGATGTACTTGCCTGTGAAGTTAGATATGAAACACCTGATGTTGGAAATAAATTTTTGAATCCCTCTCAACTCTTTTATATTTCAATAAAGTGGAATATTATTGATCACCTTGTTTTTCTCTAGGTTGACATAGATATTGTAACGGAATACTATAAATCCATGAGAAATTATTAATATAACCCCAAAAATACATTTTAAGGGATATATCTTTTGTATTCACTATAAAAGTTTATTTAAAATGATATCATGATTTGAAAAAATTGTCACAACACTATTGGTATTTGATCACCAGATCATCCACATAGAATTCCATGATTTTCAACAGAAAATTATTAAAAGTAGGGTTCATTGTATTTTGATATGTGGCACCATAATTATTTATTTCAAAGGTAATCACTTGATATAAATACAATCCCTAGTTTTCCTTGAAAATAGTATCTTCCTTGTCTTCGAGAGATATATGGATTTTGTTATAGGTGAAATATTTGTCCATGAAAGAGTGGTCTTGTAAATCGGTAGTTTCATGAATTAAAAGTTTAGTGATATGGAATAGGAAGTCATCCTTCGGTAAATGAAGGTTGAGATCCCTAACGTTCTTGCAATATCTAATATATAGATTCTTCTTATATATGGAGATGATGTTGGAAAGATATTTTTTGGTATTGAACTTTCCAAATAAGGTTTTTATTGATGATCTCTTAACATCATATTCAAACTTAGAAGCATGATTTAGATTAATTCTATTTACTTACTTATTATAGCCATAGTGATGTTTATGTATAATTAATTAATGGTTGGACATATCAGGATTGATTACATATATCCATATGTAAGTTTATGTGGTGAAATAATGATGCTTATTCAAGAAAGAAATATATGTCTCTTGTTCTTTGGGATACATAAAAACACTAACTAAGTTGGACCAAAGGACTCCCTTTTTACCCACATTCACTTATTTGATCTTATTAATTATATTGGATAAACCTTCCTCATACAATGGTGGTAAATCTCTGAGATCTTCTCCCTTTTTTACCTTCTTCAATTTTAATGGAAGTGGGTGGTGTAGGAATGATCTTGTGATTGGGAGGAAATGAAGGTGATTTTTTGTCCTATAGGAATTAATAGGAGGAGTCTATAATAACTAGGAGTAATGATCCATAAAAATCACTATAAGAGGTATTCTGGATAATCTCTCCTACCTGTCCACTATCAACGAGGGACGAATAAGTATGGACATCATGAGGTTCAGGTGATGACATAATGAAATATTCAATTTCTTATAATTATGTGGTAGTATTGTCTAATCATGATAGATATGTAAGGTTATCCATGGACCTTGGAGACATATAAATAGTTTTAACATCTAGGATATCCTTATCATTGTACCGCCCCAATCTTCCAAGGTACGTTTCTCTTTGAATTATAGAGCAGCGTGTGTTGTACGCAACCTCAATTTCTAACACACTACGACCAATCAAAGTAGCCGTTATGAATAGTAATACCCACATTTTAAAATTATATAAATTTTATATTTCAGAATGGACTTCATTTTTGGATTGGGAATATCGGAATTAGCCCATGTTGAATTTTTGGTATTTTTCTGAGAACATCCAATTTTCGATGAATAGTGAAAAATACTTAAAAACATCATTTTTAATGAAAATAATTTATAGTTATAAATTATAATATTTAGTGGTTTTAAAGTATAATTAGAATATACTTTTACCATTTTATCCAATGGTGGTCATTAGAATTAATTTCAATTTGAAATTGGACATAAACAATTTTCAACCTTTTGATAGATGTTGTTTCTTAAAAACACGCTATTTGTTTTGACAACGGGAATAATTTTTAAATTAATTACTACAATTTATGTGTTTGGAATTTGGTAAAATGGATTCAATATTTGTAATCAAAAGGTCTAATTTATGTAATTAATACACTTTTGTTTTTTTGACATTATGAATAGTAACGACGGTAATTATCTTTAATTATCATGATTAATTAGTAATCGGGTAGTTAAGGGTAATAAAATAAGATCATAATAATAAAAAATCACCCCAAAATGTGTCTTAATGATACTAGTTGTGTCATGTAAGACCATGGGATGCCTTGTGCCAAACTTTGGGACCCCATGGAATCACTTTTGGGTGATAGTGACATTTTATTATATTATTTTTTAATGGGAAAGTATAACCAATGTATGTATCACCCAAGTAAATCAATTTTAGTTTTGTCTGTGTACATTATATCTTAGACTATAAATATTAATTGGAAATCTAAAAGGATTTTCTACATCAAGATATTTTTTTTATAATTTTTATACATTATATAAATTAAATTTTTTATGACCCCATGATGATGCAGCGATTACCTCATTAATTAACGATTTAAATAAAATGAAAATAGAATGTAAAATCTAGGACATAAACTTGTCAAAAACCTATTGGTTGAGTATAGTTCGAACCCTTATCACTTTATCCTAGAAATATATAATTTTGGGACCTTTAAAATCCGAAACTCATTATATAATAATGTAACATTTCATGACTTTCCAAGAGTGCCCCCCCTCCCATCTTATAAAAGGCCCCCAACTCTACCACCTTATTCCCACAATCAATGCCATTTGGCTCGGCCAAAATCGGTGCAAATACTCTCCCAAATTCCCTCTATTACTCCTAGAAGCCTCACTTTGTGCAGAAGTCTTCCCAATGATGCCTTTGGCTCAAATCAAAAGGAGTTACCCGATTTTAGGGTAATGTCTTCTCTTTTGTTCTTTTGTATTATTTTTCTTCTCCCACCCCTTAAAGTATTTTTATTCCTTTATTTTGTAACAAAACCAGTATATTCAATATAATAGTATATTTTTATGAGAAGGATTTGATTTAAACTTACACACACCTTCGTCTAATGGTTAAAGAACATACTGTTTCTGTGGGTAGCGAATTACTGCCTCACGAAACGATGATTGTTCAATCTTCTTTTAACACCTCTCATGGTGGCCATTAAGATGTCACTATATTTATATATGATATATATGATGTTTCTGTTTTCCTTATTCTTCTGTATTTTTCATTTAGGGTATACCTTTATGATTTCCATTGTGGGTAAATGTGATAATTTCATTTTAGGAAGTGCGGACTACCGCCCCCTCAAAGTGATTTGAATCATTAATGCCATATGTGGGATGTATAAAGGATGGAGTAAATGATATTATATATGATATTATACTGGAATTATAATATACCTTTATATCATTATGATTTAATTCAATTAAATATGAAATAGAAATGAAAGTAGCGTTCATGCGTACGTACGGCTTACCGTCTCCATGAACGGTGCATTTCATTTCTTACCCCTAAATGTAATGTAATATTATAAATGAATGTATATAATGTATATATATGATATATATTATATCTAAATTATTAATATAATTCTGTATATAATGAATATTTTACCACATGAACAACTTGTAATTATAAGAAGTTTATTTTTGACTCAAGTACCAAAGATCGATAAAATGACCGTAATTACCTTAAATAATTACATAATGTTCATAAAATGGTAATAAGGGATATAAAAGAAATAATTTACATGAAAAATGTTCTTAAGAAAGTATAAATTAACTCTAGTTTATTATTCTGGAGGTTAAAGAACGATCGAGTCAAGTCGGACATGAGGTAAGGGACTTCATCTCAATCTTCTTTCATTGAGGCATATTTTGTTTTATGCACGACTGTCCTTTATAAGGTGTATAAAAAACTTTGAATTTTACTTTTACTTAAAAGTAATCTTTTTATATGAAGAGTTTTTACTAAATGACAAAAGGAATGTTTTGTCTTACGTATGCGGTGACAACGACTTCTTCGTCACCGTGACCATTAATTGAATTTCGGCTTCCTCTACAAGCCATAAATTTTTTAAAATGAAAAATAAATACCAAGTTTTAATTTTCTTTGATTTTGGTATTGAAAATGGTTTTGATAATGTTTTTATTATATCAATGTGTTGTATTGATATCTTGTGATTGAAATGTGGAAGTGTTATGTTTCCTTTATGCATGTTTTATGTGGTACGATTATGTTATGGTTTATGATATGTTTAAAACTCTTCATATGAGGAATGCATTGGACTTAATAAGTAACGGGTGGAGCCCGTTATAGCTCCTCAATGCATCGGTAGGTCTCATGAGACAAACTAGTCTCTTGGCATAAGGCCTTGACAAAATCATATTTGTAGTATTGGCACAAGGCCTTGACTATGTGGTTATGATAGTCTAGTATTATGCATTACAATATTATGAAAGTGGTTATTGATATTGCATGTGATTATTCGACAAGTATAATATCCATGTGAATAAGTAAATGGCATTATTTCATTTCATTTTTGCCATATTATGATGAATTTCAAGTTTAAAAGGTTTTTGTTTTAGTTATACATTGCCATAAATGTTTATGTTTATTTGTGAAAGTTTCCACTATATTGGTATCCTTACTGAGAATCTGAGCTCACCCCTTTCTATTTTTATTTTTCCCAAGATGTGAAGAAATATTTTATGACTGACCTGTAGGGATATTCTAAAGGGGATATGTGTGTGGACTATGGAGACCGTGTTATTTTAGTTTTCACTTTATGATGTAATGTAACATTTATGATTGTATCTAGTGTTTCCAACGCTACTAAACTAATCGTTCATTAGAGAATTGATCTTCTGTGATCATGCCAATGTTATGTAATAATACACCGACTCTGGGTAACTGGGTTTGGGGCGTTACAGTTGGTATCAGAGGCAGTTTAGTGCTAACCTTGGAAGCTAGATTTAGATAAACTCTGATTAGATCACATAGCCCTAAGATAGACTTTGAGGATTAGTATAGAAGAACATCCTAGAATTTTGGTATTATAGAGTTTTTTTGAGTTTTCCGAGCAATAAATCCCTGTCTAGATACGAGCAGGTAGAGGCAGCTCTGGAACAGATGTACCTAGGGGTAAAACCCGAAAACACCGCTTTGATCTAGACTCGAACGAGAACTGGTGCAAGATAATGGGTCTTGCTACGCTCTTGGTTACGACACTCCCGGGGGATATGTTTAGGATAATTCTCATTTTCTTTATAAACCATTATGAAGGGTTTATGAGTATATACATCCACAAAGAAAACATTTTTATGATTATGTATTATATCCATAAATAGTAAAATTTATGTTAAGTGTTTTGAAAGTTTGTTATTATGTATTTCAATTAAAAAATTAATCTAGTTTATGACATTGTTTATAAATGGTGCCTAGTGGAAGGAATGGAAACTGTATCAATTCTCACAATCCATGTAGGGATTTCCCTCCTTCTCAAGATAATTATAGTGGATCTGGTGATACAATTGATGCTGATCAGCTTATCACCATACTGGGACAACTCACTCAGGTTATGAATAATAACCTTACTCGTATGGAGCGCCATGATCCGCAACATGGAGGAGCAATGTTAGACCACTTCATGAGGCAATAACTACCAACATTAAATGGGAGTACAAATCCCTTAGTAGCTGAGCAATGGATAAATTCCTTAGAGAAAATATTCCATTACTTGGGGAGTAGTGAAAGGGAAAAGGTTATCATGGCAGTTTACCACCTCACTGGAGATGCTGATCAATGGTTTTCATTGATTAAAAACATGAAGGAAGATGATGTTGTATCAAATATGGAATGTAGTGAGTTCAAAGGGATTTTCTTAGAAAAATACTTTCCTCGTGACCATCGAGCGGATATGGAAAGGCAATTTCTGAGTCTGAGACAAAAGGAGGATGAGAATGTCACAATGTATGAGGCTAATTTTACAAGTTTAGTGAGGTATGATGCAAATTATGTATGTAACCCAATAAGTAATATTTATCGTTTCTTTGATGGGTGAAAACCATTTCTCTGTTGAGCATTGGTCTCACAATCCTTCTCGTTATACGAAGACATTGTCTCATGTGCTATTAAGATGGAAAAGGAATTCTCTAAGTCTCACCACTTTAAAGCAAAGCAATAGAAGAAGAGATTTTATGATCACTCTAGAAATTGAAATAAGGGGAATAAGGGCAAAGTTGATTATCCATCCTGTAGTAAATGTGGGAAGAAACACCCCTATACTTTCTTGAAAGGAATGTGAGTCTGTTACAAGTGTGGTGAAAAATCCCACCAAGCCTGTGATTGCAAGGGGAGGAAAGAAGCTACTGATGTTCAATGCTATAATTTCATGGAGATGTGACATTATGCAAATGAATGTCTTAAGTGTCAAGGGAACTTACCTCAGAAAAGGCTAAGGGATCAAGGACAAGCTTATGATATCACTACTCCTGAGGTAGAAGCTCCAAAAGGCATGGTGGGAGGTAATTTAATGGTTTCCTCAAGTTTAGAAAATGCATTATTTTATTCTCGATCATCAAATTGTTTCATATCTTCCTAGTTTTCTAATAAAATTAGATATTTCCAATTTTATTTAACAAGGGAGTTGTCATTCAAAACTCCTAAGGGAAATATCATTGCAACAAAGGTTTTTGAATCTGTACACATTGGAGCACATAAATGTTCTTTATCTGCTGATCTCATCATCATACCCATGATTGAATTTGATATAATTCTCAGTATGGACTGGATTTAGGACCATCATGTGAAGATTTATTGTAAGAATAAGGAGGTTACTATTTTTGATGATGATGATAAGGAACACCTTATCTTTAGAGCAGAATTGTCACCAACTAATTCTTATCTAGATCCACCCCCAGTAGCTCAAATAAATTCACTTATTGGGAAGGAAGGGAATAAAATAACTATGGTTGAGGAAGGGAATGTTAAAATAAAGGATGTACCTATTGTGAGAGAATATGTTGATGTATTTTCAGAATATTTACTTGGGCATCCTCCAGAACGAGAAGTTGAGTTTTATATTGACCTAATTCCTAGTTCAAGGACCATATAGAAGACCCCATATAGAATGGACACTATGGAATTAGTTGAAATAAAGAAACAATTAGATTAATTTAGTAATAAGGTATTTATTATCCCTAGTGTTTCTCCATGGGGAGACCCTGTTATTTTTGTTAAAAAGAAAGATGGATCTATGAGGTTATGTATCGACTATAGGGAGATCAATGCTACAAAAATAAAGAACAAGTATCCCCTACCTCACACTGATGATTTATTTGACCAACTATATAGAGCTCAATACTTTTCAAAGATTGACCTTTGATCTGGATATCATATGTTGTGTGTGAAGAAGGAAGACATTCCAAAGACAACATTTCGAACCAGGTACGGGCATTATGAGTTTACAGTAATGTCTTTTGGATTGACCAATGCACCCTCTGTCTTCATGGATCTAATGAATAGAGTTTTCAAGGAATATCTTGATGACTTATTAGTGTTATTTATTGATGATATCTTGGTATACTTCAAAATCTATGAAGATCATGAAAATCACATGCACATTATTCTAAAGACTCTTAGAAGACATGAATTATATTGGAAGTTTAGCAAGTGTGAATTATGGATTCATGAGATTTATTTTCTTGGCCATATTTTATCTGAGGATGGAATCTCTATTGATCCTTCTAAGACAAGAGTGATCCAAGAATGGCCAGCACCAACAAGTATAACTGAGGTATGCAGTTTTATTGGTTTACCCGGTTATTATCAACATTTTGTCCAGAATTTTGCCAGATTGGCTAACCCATTAACGAATCTGACACGTAAAGGGGTAAAATTTGTTTGGAAAAAAGAGTGTGAAGAATGATTTGAAGAACTAAAGAAAATATTATAAAATTCTCCTATACTGACTCAACCATCGGGGAATGATGGGTTCATTATTTATAGTGATGCATCGAAGAAAGGACTTGGTTGTGTCCTTATGCAGAATGATAGGGTTGTTGCCTATCCATCATGATAGTTGAAAATTCATGAGCAAAACTATCCTATTCATGATTTCAAGTTAGCAGCTGTGATCTTTTCTTTGAAGATATGGAGACACTACCTCTATGGTGAAAAATGTGAGATTTATACTGATCACAAGAGTTTGAAGTATATTTTCTCACAAAAAGAACTTAACATGAGGAAAAGGAGATGGCTTGAATTACTCAAGGATTATGATTTCACAATATACTACCACCCAGGGAAGGAAAATAAGGTGGCAGATGCTTTGGGTAGAAAAGATCCTGGAGTTTTGAACAATATGAGAATTAAAAGGGATCCTATTTTCATAAATCTAGTGAAGATGGACATGGGAATAACTATGGAAGGTGAAACATCAATGCCTTTTCAAATGGTTTCCAAACCATCTTTACTAGAAAGGATCAAGAGTTCTTAGACCGATGATGAAGAGTTTCAAAAGAATATCAATTCTATGAATGTTGGGAGATTGAGTGACTTTGTGTATGAAGATGGAATTTTGAAATTTGGGAAGAGACTTTGTGTTCCCGATTTAGCTGGTCTAAAAAAGAAAATATTGGATGATGCTCATAGTTCCAATTTCTCTATACACCCTGGTTGCACTAATATTTATAGAGATTTGAAGGAACATTTTTGGTGGGACAACATGAAGAGGTAGATTGCTGATTTTGTGTCAAGATGCATGGTTTTTCAACAAGTGAATGCTGGGAGGCAACATTCTGGAGGAGTTATGAAACCCCTTCCCATACCTGAGTGAAAATGGGATAATATTACGATGGAATTTGTCATGGGACTACCAAAGACTCCTCGAAGGAATGATGCAATATGGGTCATTGTTGACCGTCTTACCAAGTCAGCACATTTTCTTGCAATAAGAGAAGATTTACCACTTGAACATTTAGCAAGACTGTATATTAATGAAGTTGTAAGACATCATGGAGTACCCCTATAGATTGTTTCGGATCGTGATCCCCTTTTTACATCAAGATTCTGGTAAAGTCTTCAGAAAGCCCTGGACACTAAACTTCATTTGAGCACTGCTTACCACCCCCAAACAGATGGACAATCAGAACGGAATATTCAAACCTTAGAAGACATGTTGAGATCATGCTCACCCGACTTTCAGGGTATGTGGGATCAATATTTACATATGGTAGAATTTTCCAATAACGATAGCTTCCATTCAAGTATTCAGATGGCACCATATGAAGCGTTATACAGAAAGAGATGTCGCACACCAACCTGTTGGGATGATGTTGGTGAAAAAAACTCATAGGCCCAGAATTTGTTGAAGAAATGATGGAAAAGGTAAAGGTAATCCAAAACCACATCAAAGCAGCTCAATGTAGGTAGAAGAGCTATGCGTATAACCGAAGGAAGGATTTGGAATTTCATGTAGTAGATCATGTTTTGTTGAAGGTATCTCCATGGAAGGGAGTTATACGATTCGGTAAGAAAGGGAAAATTAAGTCCCAGGTACATCGGACCATTTGAAATTCTAGAACAAATTGGGGCTGTAGCTTACCATTTGGAAATGCCTCCAAGTCTCTCTAAAGTTCACAATGTGTTCCACGTATCACTATTGAGAAAATACATGTCTGACCCAACGCATGTACTCATCTATGAGGAATTAGAACTGGAACCTGATCTGTCTTATTGCGAAGAGCCTGTCAAGATTCTGGATATGAGAGAACAAGTGCTGAGAAACCAGATGACTCGTCTGGTAAAAGTTCTATGGAGGAACCATAAGATGGAAGAGGCAATGTGGGAAACCGAGGAACTTATGATGAAGAACCACCCAGGTCTTTTTGTGCAGTAATATTCTAGAAATTTTGAGGAAGAAATTATTTGAAGGAGGGGAGAATGTAACACCCCAAGCTTCCATGGTACGCTTCTCTTTGAATAATAGAGCAGCGTGTGTTGTACGCAACCTCGAGTTATAACACACCGTGACCAATCAAAGTAGCTATTATGAATAGTAATACCCACTTTTTGAAATTATATAAATTTTATATTTTATAATGGACTTCATTTTTGGATTCGGAAAATCGGAATTAGCCTATGTTGAATTTTTGGTGTTTTTCTGAGAAATTCCAATTTTCGATGAATAGTGAAAAATACTTAAAGACAACATTTTTAATCAAAATAATTTGTTGTGATAAATTATACTATTGAGTGGTTTTAATGTATAATTATAATATACTTTTACCATTTTATCCAATTGTGGTCATTAGAATTAATTTCACTTTGAAATTGGAAATAAACAATTGTCAACCTTTTGATAGATATTGTTCCTTAAAAAAACGTTATTTGTTTTGACAGTGGGAATAATTTTTAAATTAATTAATAAAATTTCTTTGTTTTGAATTTGGTAAAATGGATACCATATTTGTAATCATAAGGTCCAAATTATGTAATTAAGACACTTTTGTTTTTTTGACATTATGAATAGTAACGACGGTAATTATCTTTAATTATCGTGATTTATTAGTAATTGGGTAGTTAAGGGTAATAAAATAATATAATAATAATAAAAAATGACTCCAAAGTGTGGCCTAATTCTACTGGACGTGTCATAGCCGACCATGGGATTCCTTGTGCCAATCTTTGGGACCCCATGAAATCACTTTTGGGTGATAGTGACATTTTGTTATGTTATTTTTTAATGGGAAAATATAACCAAAGTATGTATCACCCAAGTAAAAAATATTAGTTTATTCTGTGTAAATAATATATTAGAATATAAATAGTCATTTGAAATCTAAAATGATTTCCTACATCATGATATTTTTTTATAATTTTTAGACATTATATAAATTAAATTTTTTATGACACCATGATGATGCAGCGATTAGCTCATTAATTAATGATTTAAATAAAATGAAAAGATAATGTAAAATATAAGACTTACACTTTTCAAAAACATATTGGATAAGTATATTTATAACCCTTATCACCTTATCTTCGAAATATATAATTACGGGACATTTAAAATCCGAAACTCATTATATAATAATGTACCATTTCATGACTTTCAAGAGTGCCCCTCCTCTCCTCTTATAAAAGGCCCCCACCTATACCACCTTATTCACACCGTAAAAGCCATTTGGATCGGTCAACATCTTCCAAAATACTCTCCCAACATCCCTATATTACTCCTAGAAGCCTCACTTTGGGAAGAAGTCTTCCCACAGAAGCCTTTGGATCAAATCAAAAAGAGTTACCCGATTTTAAGGTAATGTCTTCTCTTATGTCCTTTTGTATTATTTTGCTTCTCCAACCTCTTAAACTCCTTTTTATTCCTGTATTTTGTAACAAAACCATTATCTTCAATACAATAGTATGTTGTTATGAGAGTTATTTTATTTACACTTACACACACTTTCGTCTAATGGTTAAAGAACGTACTGTTTCTGTGGGTGGCGAATTACAGCCTCACAAAACGATGATTGTTCAATCTTCTTTTAACACCTCTCATGGTGGCCATTAAGATGTCACTTTTATATATGATATATATTATGTTTATTTTTTCCTTATGATTCTGTATTTTTCATTTATGGCATAGCTTTATGATTTCCATTATTGGTAAACGCAATAATTTCATTTTAGGAAGTGCGGACTACCGCCCCCTCAAAGTGATTTGAATCGTTAATGCCATATGTGGGACATATAAAGGATGGAGTAAATGATATAATATATTATGTTATACTTTAATTATAATATACCTTTATATCATTATGATTTTATTCCATTAAATATGAAATAGAAATGAAAGTAGCGTTCATGCGTACGTATGGCCTACCGTCTCCATGAACGGTGCATTTCATTTCTTACCCCTAAATGTTATGTAATATTTTAAATGCATGTATATACTGGATATATATGATATATATGATATCTACATAATGAAT
Organism: Viscum album; assembly: GCA_963277665.1. Taxonomy (NCBI): domain Eukaryota; kingdom Viridiplantae; phylum Streptophyta; class Magnoliopsida; order Santalales; family Viscaceae; genus Viscum; species Viscum album. The sequence continues at coordinate 1,461,987,074 of OY728121.1, forward strand.
ATAATTATGGATATAATGTATATTTTACCACATGAACAACTTGTAATTATAAGAAGATTATTTTTGACTCAAGAACCAAAGATCGATAAAATGACCATTATTAACTTAAATACTTACATAATGTTCATAACATGGTAATAAGGTATATAAAAGGAATAATGAACTTGAAAAATGTTCTTAAGAAAGTTTAAATTAACACTAGTTTATTATTCAGGAGGTTAAAGAACGATCGAGTTAAGTCGGACACGAAGTAAGGGACTTCGTCTCAATCTACATTCATTGAGGCATATTTTGTTTTATACATGACTTTCCTTTATATAGTGTATAAACACCTTTGACTTTTACTTTTATTCAAAAGGAATATTTTAATACGAAGCGTTTTTACTAAACGACAAAAGGATTGTTTTGTCTTACGTATGCGGCGACAACGACTTCTCCGTCGCCGTGACCAATATTTGAATTTCGGCTTTCTCTACAAGACATAACTTTTTTTTAAATGAGAAATAAATACCAAGTTTTAATTTTATTTTATTTTGGTATTGAAAATGGTTTTGATGATGTTTTTATTATATCAATGTGTTGTATTGATATCTTGTGATTGAAATGTTGAAATGTTATGTTTCCTTTATACATGTTTTATGTGATATGATTATGTTATGGTTTATAATTTTTTTAAACCTGTTCATATGACGAATGCATTAGACTTAATAAGTGACGGGTGGAGACCACTATAGCTCCTCGATGCATCATTAGGTCTCATGAGACAAACTAGTGTCTTGGCACAAGTCCTTGACAAAATCTTATTTGTAGTCTTCACACAAGGCCTTGACTATGTGGTTGTGATAGTCTGGAATTATGCATTCCAACATTATGAAAGTGGTTATTGATATTGCATGTTATTATTATACTAGTAGAATATACATGTGAATAAGTAAATGGAATTATTTCATTTTATTTTTTCCATATTATGCTGATGTTAAAGTCTAAAAGGCTTTTGTTTTAGTTATACGTTTCCTTAAATGTTTATGTTTATTTGTGAAAGTTTCTGCTATATTGTTATCCTTACTGAGCATCTGAGCTCACCCATTTCTATGTTTTATTTTTCCCAGGATGTGAAGAAAGATTTTCTGACTGACCTACAGGGATAGTCTGAAGGGTATATGAGTGTGGACTATGGAGATCATGTTATTGTAGTTTTTCACTTTATGATGTAATGTAACATTTATGAATGTATCTAGTGTTTCCAAGGCTACTAAACTAATCGGTCTTTTGAGACTTGATCTTTTGTGATCATTCCAATGTTAGGTAATAATGCACCGACTCTGGGTAACTGGGGATGGGGCATTACAATCATTTTTTTGATAAGATCCTTCTTTAGTTAAACTAGATTTTGTCGATGTAACTGATATCATGAAGATGGATGAAAATGTGCCCAAACCTTCGGCCTTCCATTTTATACTAATATTTATACATACATAGTCAAAGATTCTTGGTTTCATTGATTAGGTATGATGGTAAATTAGCCCCACCTTCTTATAGAGACACTTAGGAATGCGATTGATCTACATATTTCGTATATATTTCTTTCTCTCTTCTAATGTTTAATTTTTTGGGGGATATTTATCTTGGCTTTCATATGAAAGATATGTGATAAAATTATTCATCCTCTCAAATTAGGTTCATGTATCACAATGATTTCCTTTATTTAAAGTTATTTCCTCATTTCAATTGATAAGAAATAAAAAATGTTCACCAATTTCATGGAATGGATTGACATGAGCCATTTCTAAAGTGTTTGGGGATGAGATTTGGATGAAATAACTTGTATTTATCCATTTACAATACCTTTTATATAATCCCATGATTATATATTTATATTAATGGTATTCAAAGGGGACACCATCACCATGAAAGACCCCAAACTTTCCGTTGATGGATTATCTGAGGAATTTGAAGTATGATGATGGTACTTCCACATAGGAATGAAGTCACAGTCTTTCCAATATGACCTTAAAACAGATATCCTAATAGAAAAATATGATCATAGAATTAGAAAAATGGTCCCCAAACTAGGCTCCAATATTTATCTAGAAAGGTTTTTATTTCTCCCTTTTACTGTGTGCTTGGTTTATTAGGGAAGAAGGAATTTTTTTTCTATGGCTTAAGAATTAGAGAGTCAAAACTACTATGAGGTTGATATCAGAACAATTATAAATTAGGGCTCTATGAATATCAATGCTATATATCTTTATAGAAATAACATGTTCAAGATATTTCCTTCTATGTCAGTCTCCATGTATTTATCTATGAAGGATATGACTACATGACACACAATGAGGTCGATCTCTACACAATACTCATAAAATATAGTGACCCCAAATTTTAAAAAAACAAATGGATTAGGTGTACATTAACTATTGCTTTTTTAATATCATTTTGAAGATGAATGGTATTAAAAATTTAAAGCTTGACAGGAACAACAACCAGTTATATGAAAATTACATTGTTTTAGGATAGAGTTCTACACATCCCTACACGAGGGTTATCTCTAGTTTGAGGCTTGGGAGATAAGGTTTCCTACGATGGTGACCATTTTAATTAATCAGAAAATGATGTTATCTTTATCATCTGTGAGCTAGGTTGACATGACTTTTCCACATTTTGAAATCAACCAGACAATTATAAATTTGATAATTAGTACTTTAGTGTGATTGAGCATGAATGAGACATGAATGACTCTGGAATAGAATGGTGATCCTATTAAGCCCATTAAAGTTCATATATATGAGTTTTTCTAGAATATATAGTTTTATTAGGGATATAACCTGAATATAGGGGTCCATATCAACCTCGTATTCCTTTACCACATTGGCCTTGTTGTATATTTATCCTTCTCCCTAATTTTGAGAGGCTAATTTAGGATTATAAGTAGGTTCTTAATTAGGGACAAGATCTTCCAAGTGAATTAAATTGATATATATCTAATTTAGGATTATATTGTGCCATTCTCTTATTACACATATTGTGTAAATTCTTTTAAGACCGACCCTTAGAGGACTGTAGTGCTAAAGAATTTGACTCTATTATCACAGAGGTAGTTTAGCTCCTAGTTGGTTGATTTACCTATTCCTAAAGGATGAAATATTCTTAGTTGAAAAATATTTTGGCTATACAATAAACAACATTCCACATTCAATTTCTTGGCAATTCCTTCTATTTTTCTTTATATTCTTTCATAATGGAATAAAAAAAGACACTTGTGTTATTTCTTTCCCAATTTGACCTACCCAGAATCTAACATATTTCAAAGATGTATTTGAAGAAAAATCACTCATGGATGGTATGTACTAACATTTAGTGGAAGTGATAGTAATTTGAGAGACTACTAAGGAAACATTTATCAAAATTACAAGGCATTGTAGTATTTGGTAAATTATTTTCCACAATTGTTTTGATGTAACTAGTGACCTTATCTTTTAAAGATGAGTAATATATATTCTTTTATCCTTTATATGATGGGTGTAACTTCTCTTTTCTCCCCTTTTGATGAGGATTTTTCTATTGTTTTCAGTGTTATAGATGAGTTAACACATGAAATTACATAGTTTTTTTGCTGAAACTAATGTTGGAGTTAGCTTAAGGGTTATAATTTCTATTTTTTTTAATTACCAATCCACTTACCATGAGATAATATTTTTGGAAAAGACATGAAATCGGTTCGATAAATTTAATCTCGAAATCTTTGTGAGTCTATGGGGAAATCACTGAATCTTATAGGAAATTATATTATAATTTAAGGAATTTTTAACAAATCATAAAGATTTTTAATTTAGAATCCTACAAACTCTTTTTGGGGGAGTAGAGAGTTCAAGAGTAGTCTAAAACCTTTCTACTAGAAATATATTACGAGTCACTCTCATTATCACATAGTTAATAGTTTGAGTGGTTAAGGTCCATCAAATATTTTAGAATTGTGCTTAATTGGTATAGAAACTACTAGCATAGTTATTTACATCTAATGACTGATCTGGTTGGTAGATTGATTTTCCAGATAAAAATTGATTGATCTAGAGTCTATATAATGTATCTGAGTTTACCTACGTATTTATACATTAGGGTTCTCATCAAAAGAATATATCATGATACAAATTGCATCATTTGTTATTTTGAGTCCCTAGTTCTATTGATGGTTGGGATAGTTGGATTTTCGAAGTTGGGAAGAAGAGGAAAAATTTCACCCATTCAAGTTATAACTTTATTTTCAATTTTATGTGGGAATTCCACAATGAAATTGCATCTATTATTTATTCCAAATAATCAATCGAGTCAAGAAGTTTGGTTGGAATAGTTGGCTGGATTGACACATGAGTAGAGGTAGAAGGTAGATCTTGATATGGTCAAATTGACCATATCAATTACTGAAAGAAAGTATGGGTTAGTTTGGTGGAGATAAAATTATATGGTTATAGATACCACCTCCATAGAGGTAACCCATGATATCCCTTCGACATAGGTTATATATAAACATATTTTCCAGATCCTAGATTGGATGGATTGTGGAATTTTATTCTCATTTATGGAGAGAATCATTTGTGTTGAGAGAGATTTTATAACAGATAAATGTGAATCTCATCTTATGGTTTATACTCAGTGGGAATATTTTTCAAGAGTAACACATAATTGTGACACTTTTACTTCATTATCTCTACTTAATATTCTGTGCATATTTTCTCAATAGTGGAAGGCTCAACTTCTTTAGGTTATGGGTGGGTTGTATCTAGACTCTTCCCCTTTAATTATTACAAGGACCATCAATGATACAATAATTGAGAATTCAATGGAATTACCATATTTTAGATTTTATCCAATGATTGGTAAATAAACCTTCTTAGTGAATTTTAATGTGGACCATGATTTAGACAAAATATTCCATATCCCGATCTTCAATGTTTCAATTATGTTTCAAATCATCTGAGGGGATAATTTTGATGACATTCACTAATGTGTAGAGTATTGGTATGACCCTATCCTCATTATAAGCGTTTGGATATTAAAAAAACTATGAATAAATTTTAGGATGAAAGTCTTAACACTCTTTTCATTCTCTTTATAGGTAGATGGTTTCAGTTTTCCCCTATATGAATTTTCCTTCTCCTTGTAATGTTCCCCTAAAACTTACTTATGAATGGTGATCCCAAGAGAGTCTATATAAACCCTTCCTAATCATTCTAAAATATAAATATAGGTTACACAATGGTGGAAAATATGATGGAATTTATTAAGGTATTCCTCTTAGTATAGAGAATACATATTTTCATAGAGAATGAAGAGGTTGTGATAAAAACTCTGCATCCCTATGAGTTGAGGACTAATTTGATCTAAAATCATGAAATCTATAATTCTATAGGAATTTTATGATCCCTAGGATGAAATTTATGGTAAATATTCCCATATCTCTATGGGTGATTGTTTCTCTAATATTGTATTTATTTTGGCAACTATTATTATCATTCTGATTCTGTGAAGTTTTATTCGAGCATGTTATAGATGTAGTGCACGTTTTGAATGTGATTTGATCACCATATAGGGTATTGTTTCTATTTTTTTTCTAGATTTCCACAATGGTAAATACAAATTCACCATATGATAGTCCTAATATAGGAGTCTCTTGATGGTTTGTTCCTATAGGGTTCATCATTTCTGGGATTTAGAGATAACGAGACCCAGTTTAATAGGATAGTTATCATTTGTAGAGAATGTGCGTGGGATTTGGGCTGGAGTAATTAAAATACATGATTTCATTCTTGGTGGACTCTTCTAACTATAGAGAATATTTAAATGTAATTCTACATTCTCACCCCATCCTCTAACATGGACATATGATGGGGTGTCAAAAATCAGTTAATATAGAGTTCTCAATGCATCAAGTCATGTACATTAGAGATATCCACAATTCTCTCCCATATTTGGGTTCAATTCCACTAAAATGGTGGCTATGTAAATTTTATGGGGAATTTATTCTATTTTCTTTATTTGGTTTTTATATTTTTTATTATGTATATATTTTTTCTTCTAATAATGTAGATTTTTCAATAAATTCATAAAAATATTGTGTATAAATTCCTCACCCAAGGTTTTATGAATGTTATACAATGACATGGACCTACGAAATAACATAAATGGTATGTTATATATGGAAATTTATATCTCATAATAAAAAAATTCTATTCATATTTGGTGAGATATTCTTCTACCTGATCTAACTGGAGGGTTCATTTCATGGTTTCCGTACTAAGGGGAGCATGATCAGTTTGATTATTTTTTCAATTTATAAAGATGGGTAATTTGAGTGGGGCATTGATAATGACCAATACCTTGTGAAATATTTCTTCTAAGAAATAATACGAGTTGTTAAAGATGGGGAACTTGGTGTACCTATCATAAATATATATAGATCTTCAGGATAAGGTGGATTTCTCAGAGTTTTATTATTAATGGGAGGCCCCTATTACTAAAATGAGATGTCACTGTAGGCAGGAAGTTCAAAAAAAGAACCACTATACGGATGAATAGCACCATGGATCGATGGCTAACGTTAGAGATGAATATTGTGACATATTATATGGGGAGATCCTTTAGGATGGACAAAATTTGATGTGATAAAGGAGCGAAATTGTCTTCAATAGATCTTATATATGTGGGGAGGATTTCTCTAGATCTCACTATGATAAGAGTTACCATGGTCGATCTTGATTTTCCCACTGGATGGACATTCATGTCAAGTGCTATGTAGAGGACCTCTATTGTTACAAGTAGTAACATAGTGGTGATGAAATTCACAAATATAGAAAATTTCTATTTATGATAAATAATAAAAAAATCATCTTGATTATATTTAAAGATTATTTGGGGTGTTAAGAATTACATTATTGAAGAGGGAATGGATATGGGTCCTCCTGAGTACTTTGGCCTTCCCTTAGTGAGAATTTCTCTTGGATACTCTATATTAGGAAACTATGGTGATGTGTTATGCATGATTACCTTTAAACATCAGATTCTTAATATATGATTCACATATTTTTATAAAAATATATTGATAGGAATTTTCATTATTTGTTGGAATATGGAGCCACCTTGAAGTGGCCATGAATGTGCGCCAATGGTCACTAGTTGGAATGAAAATATGTAACCAATACCATTTCTCAATATTTTTTCAGATCTATTGATGATCCTATAAAAAGGGATATGGGATATAATCCTTCCATTGAGTATCACTTGAATAAATTTGTTGGGACTCTTTTATGGAAGTGGTGTGAATATGTGCCTTCCCCTAACGGTCATCAGGATATGCTGATGATTGTTTTCTATTTCTACCATTAGGATATGTTGATAGTGTATAATGTGAGCAGTGATATAATCCTACCCATGTATTTCATCGATGTTATATTTTTGTGACTCTTTATTGAGAATGATTATATGGACCCGTAAATCTCTTTGTGTATGGATATAAGCGATCTCTGGTCCTCTAGTTTCCATCATGATATGCCGACATGCATCATATATTGGGGTTGGAATCTATGAACTCTCACTAGTTATAAATGATATATGATAACATAATTTTTAAAATTATTCTATATTACAATGTTAATTTTTATGAATAAGAGTTAGAATATGGTCTAACCCCCACTGGACATTAGGACGTGCTGATGTGGTTCCTTTTGTGGGGACATGGTATGCTATAAGAAATTCACTTTGTGAACAGGAACATGGGTCATATCACTAGTTTCTACCAGAGCCTATTGGTGATATTATTTATTTAAAGAGTGGATACAATCTCACTCCATTTTTGTACAAAAACCTATATCAATATCTCATAGATTCTTGTCTATGGTTTACTGGAGCGTGGACTTACTGGGTGGTTTTCTCAACAGGTTATTGAGGGGTTGATGATGTATAGTGATGGTGATGGTTTTGGATGACATGAGACCTCCTAGGAGACTCCTAAATTTGGAAGTGTCCATATTATACCACATTATTTCCCTCCCTAAGACATGGGATGTTCTTCTTTCTACACTTCTAGGAGAGACTCCTGAAGCAGTTTAAAATGGAGACATATGCGACCTATTTCTTCACCACCAATCATCATTGGATGAATGGTTTTTTAGGTTTCATTTAAAGGAAAGATTTACATGTGATATCCAAAATTATTATTTTTCCATTCAAATGGTATTCATGAACATATACATTCAATAATTTCCGTTGTATATTCTTTATTAGTGACAACCCCTTTCAGTTTAATGGGTCCCTAACTTTTTCAGTACCTGAGGTATATTATAAGATCACAAATTTTTTTAGGATGAAAAGTTTGTTTTATATTAAGTATAAACAAATTGATTTCTTATTGTAAATGTTCTTAATATTTTATGTAATAGTATGGGAGTGTCCATGTATTGTTCGGAGCCTGAAGCTCCATTTTTTTAGAAACATCCTGAGGTGAACGATTGGTGCTAAGTTAATAGTAATAGTGAGACCAAGTAAAAGGGGGTAAATGGTTTGTTGAACCATCCACATGAGGATAAAAACCCATATGAAAAACTATAAAAGGAGTTTTGTAGGGGACCCATATAGGCTTTGCATGTTTTTTCAAACAGCACACATAGTCACATGGGTAGTGACACTTAAGTAGTGACCCTGCATGGTTGGTGTATGGTTTAGACAAACCGTTCAAAAAAAACTTGAATCCCATTTAAAAATTGGTAAAATTACCATTTTACCTTGATTATTTTAAAACCTTAACCCCCTTTTCTCCTTCATTCCATGCACAACACCCACACATCATGAGATCTACTTTACTCCTTCACCTAGTCTTTGAAGCCTCTCCCTCAATCAGACTCCAATCAGACCGTTTTTCACTATGTTGGAAGAGTATATAACAAGTTCTTCTATCCATTACCTTCTTATATTGGTTTAACTCTCTATTTTGGGGCTATTTCCAAGCTAGATAATATTCACTATTTTTATGTTATTTGTATATTTATCATTTTTCATCCATTCTATCCCAAATTAGATTCTAATACTAGATGAGGGTTTATCAACCAGAATACATTTGGTGGTCTATAACTTTCCCTCAGGTTTTTTAATTTATATTTTTCTCCATTCTTCCAAAAAAAATTTTACCAGTGATTTTCCCCTAAAAAATAAATTTTCCGTTAATAAATATTCTAATTTGGAATACAATCACACAAATATATTCCCCCTAATATCCTTGGAGGTATAGGATATCAACATGAGCCACACCTTGGGGGTTCTATGTATATTTATATATGACCTTTTGTAGTTTATTAACCAAAAACCCACTAGCGTTTCTGGTTCATCATTCACTAAGGAATTTAATTAGTTTGAATTGATTAACTATTTCATTGGGATATAACAAGAATTTTCACTAAGTTTATTACATTTGAATGAACTATTTAATTACGTGACACTTTATATAAACCATTTTCATCTAATAATGATTGGTTAATGAATTAAATAGAATGTATGTAGTAAATTAGAACTATTTTTACAACACCAAGGAGTATTTATTAAATAAAAGGCACCTAAAATTACTATGTACATTTTTTCTATGAAGGAGTGGCTAGACTTGAGCAAAAATTTGATTTCTGAGGAAATTACTTAAGATCTCAGAGGTTTCCACCCCTATTCATTGATTCACTTTCCAAGGGAGATAACCAAATTATAATTCATTCATAATCATATTAGTATGTTAATTCCTTAGCATAGAAATAAATATTTTCACTATTTATATATGGAAAATTATAATGCCTCAGTACACTCCATGGATTCAGTTTGATGTCCTTAGATAGGAGGCACCATGAATTCTTCACTTGGACCATAGTCAAGCTTTTCCCGGTATTTACTATGGACATGCTCCACAGACTCGGTTAGAAAATTGTTTAGTGGAATAACATGGGTGTACCAAATTAGATTAAAATTAGATACTAACTACTAGGATGCATAATTTATTTCTAGGATATGGCATGGACTCTTATGTTCATAGATTGATTGGTTTCAATATGGGTCATATCCTTTTACTATCAATGAATAGAAAAATTGGTTGTACCTTGGGTCCCACTTTATAAATTATTTATACTTGGAAAACATGGTTATGTTATTTATACCCTAACCATTTATGGTTTCATTTTTCAGACTCTTTCGGATTAAGATGAAGTAGGTATGTCCAGCTAAGTATCCCCTATGGAGCTGAGGCTGACATGGTTATTATTTCACACATTTTATTCTATTTCTTATTTTTTACACCTACCAAATTTTACATTACATAAAAATATTAGAATTATTATAGATACCACTATTGTTCAACCACTGAGAATGTGTCATACATTTTTTGGTATACCAATTGGTACTTGAAAATATTTTGATAGACTTAGGTAGGGATAAGGGAAAGTGTCTGATCATAGATTCTTCCTTTACTTATAGCATTATAGATTGATGCATAGGATCAAGCTTAGGCTCAAGTTGATATTAGAGATAGTTTTGGTCCTTTTTTCATTTTGAAATATATTTATTATATTTATACCTAATTCCACATATTTACCCGTTCATTCATATAGTATCATGACATTGAGATCATTTTGTATGCAATGATGGTTATTATTATTCTATCTATTTATCATATCTGAATTTTTATCTATTCTGGTGATCTGGTGAATATTATTATGATTATACTATTTATATATTTTAATTTGATCCTCTATTCGACACACTGACCAGATGGCATAGTCTCCCCATAGACACACCTTAGGACCTCACTACTAGTCGCCATCCTCTAGCATATGAGGAGGAGTGCTTGAGGCCATGTGGCCGACTTGGTTCAGTTACTTTAGATTGAACCAGATCCAATATGTCAAAAAGAGGTATCATAGAAGTCTAGGAAAATGTATTATGAAAATATTTATTAAAAACCTCTAAAGTTTGAGGTTGGGGAAGAGGTCTTACATGTTTTGACTAGGCTAGGGCATCAACAGATTCAAATGTAGGGTAAGTTATCACCTTGTTCTGTTGGACCATTTAAGATTTTGGAGAGGGTTAGACTGGTGGATTATAAGATAACACTCCCATGGAAATATAGAGCTATGTTATATGTGTTTCAGTTTTCTTAGTTATGTCACCACCATTCAAAACCATATCCTATCCTTTAGCATGATGAAGTTGAGTTGGATTTTGATGCTTATTTTGAGGAGAACCCTTTTCATATTATTTATTGAAGAATGAATACTCTTCAAGGTAAACAATTTCCATCATTTTGAGTTTGATAGAATCATAAAAAAATATAGTAAATGAAATATGAGAGAGAATATGATGTATGTGCTTATAGGATAGAGTTATTTTTAGATGGTTATTTACCAACCTTAGAGGGGAAACTCAGTGATGAGTTGTTTTAAGTGGGTGTATTTGTAAGATCTATTCTTTTCTTATGATGTAAAAATACTTTTATTTTCATTATAAATCTCTTTATTTATTATTTTAAATGCGACTAATATTTTAATGAATGGTACGAGAGTTTATAGAGAATTTTTGGAGTCCAAATATATAGATTTTGGAGAAATAGTCTAAGGAACATGGTTAGCGCAAGATTAGTGGTAATCATGAAGATCAACAGTGTGGCCTAGTAAAAAGAGGATAAAAGTTTTGGAACCATGCATAGGCGTCCACATATCCATCCAAAAAACTATAGTGGAGTTTCATGGGGTACCTTCATGGGGTGCACATGATTTATCAAACCATGTGCCTAACCACACATGTAGTTTCACTTAAGAAATAACTTTGCATTGTTGGGGCATGGTTTGGAAAAAATTTGTGGCCAAAACATGAAACCCCTAAAAAATGGGTAAAATTACACTTTCCATTGATTATTTTAAATTCTTAACACATTTTATTCTTTATTCCATTCACAACCCCCCTCTACCGTGGGAAATCCCTCCCTCCTTCACCTAGGATTTGAACCCTCTCTATCAAACAAACTACGATTAGATATCCATTCATAATGTTTGTAGAATATTAGTAAGTGATTGAACATATTACCTTAATTTCACAATATATCTCACAATTTTTGGTACTATCTTCAGGTGAGGTAATATGCCCTTTTCTCAGGGTATTTGTCTATTTATATATTTTGTTTCTTTATATCCTAAATCGAAATATGATAGTAGATGCGGGTCCATCAACCACTGTAAGGTATCTATTTTATAACATTACCTCAGGTATCATCATTTATATTTTTCTTTATTATTCCTTGCAACAGTTTTACCCATGATTCCCCCCTAAAAATCATGTTTCCTTAAATTAAATGCCCAATTTGTAATCTAACCACCCTAAAAGATATCCCTTATATTGTTGGAGGTCATAAATCTCAATGTGATCCACCCCTAGGGGACACCATGGATATGCCTATATGTCGTTTTGTATTATATTAACCAAAACACCATTCAGTGTGCTTGGTTCATCTTTCACTATGAAATTTAATTAATATTTTTTTTTGAATTATTGCATTGTGATATGGAACACATTTTCACTCATTTTATTAAATTTGAATGAACTATTTAATGGTATGCCCCTTATATAAACCCATGTCAACTAAGAATTAATGGGTAATGGATTAAATAGAATGAAAGTAGAAAATTGAAATGTTGTTTTCATGGAATATGTGTATTTATTAAATGTAAGGTGACTAATATTACAATGAAACTTTTTCTATTAAGGAGTTTTCAGACTTGAGCTAGCCTTGGATTCCTAAGGGAATACCTTGAGCACTAAGAGGAAACCAACAAAATTAATTCATAAACATTCCAAGGGAGATACCCACATTGGAATTAAATATTTGTCTAATTAGTTTTTTAATTAATGAAAATATTACTAGGGATTCTCTTGATTCACATAAAAATTTATAATTACTTGGATATGGTTTTTGGATGCATATTGATGTCCTAAAATAGGAGGCACCTTGTATTTTTCCCTTGGTCCCCTTATCACGATCAGCCCATGATTTATTATGGACTTTCTATTTGGAATTTTAGACTCTTTTCCAGTTTAATTCCTTATGTGCAACTTATTTTATTACACTTAGACCCCTATTTATTATCTTTATAGTTTATTACTCTGAGATGGAATAAACTTCTAAGGTCAATGACACCTTGGTTTCCCCTTGGGCCCCCTACTTTTATTATCAGTACTTTTATTCCCTAGTCATTCCATGGGTCCCAATTTATACTATGTTTCTTCTGGAGAACCTTGGTTATGTTATTTATTCAGACTCTTCCAACTTAGGTCGAAGTAGGTATAGTTGGATGAGCATCCCCCGAGGAGCTGATACTGACATTGTTATTATTTGACACATTTTATTCAATTTCTTATTCTTATACCTACACACGATGACATATAAATACATAGGATATACATGTTATAGAATCCATTGGTGGTGGACTAATAATTACATCTCACACCCTGTTCGAGTGGCCGATTGGTCACTCGAAAGAATTTATGCATGTTGGTAGGGAAAGAAAAAATGCCCTATAATAGAGGCTGGATTTGATTATATAATGAGATTTTGATGCACGTGACCGATCTCCAGCATTCAATTCTATTAGAAATAATTTTTTCCCATTTTTCATTTACATATACATGTATTGTATGCATGCCTAATTCTATGTATTGATCGATTATTTAATATTTTATCATGAAATTGACATCATTTTTTATACAGTGTCGATTATTATTTTTCACTCTATTTATAATATTTCAATTATTATCTATAACACTATTCTAGGCATAAATATTATTCTTATACAATTTATCTAGTGATTATAGATCTATTATGATACACTCTTACTTGAGGGAATAATATCCCCATGGACACACTCTAGGCCGTCACAACTAGTTGGAAGTGTCTAGTGTTCATGGAGTCATTCTTGAGGCCATGTGACCAAACAAATTTGGAAACTTATATGTGAACCAAGTATAGTATGTCACATGTATGTTTGATGATGAGGTGATTCCATCAATTTTGATTGAATGGAGTTATGATTTATTCTAAAAAATTAACATATATGAACAATAAAACCCATTAATATAGCCTAACAAGGAAAAAATAAATGTTTGAAAAATCAATTTCATAGTAAAATGTTTCATGTCATGTTCACAAATTTTTTGTGTGTTGAATTTTAAAAAAATGGCTTGATATTTTTTTTGAAAATAATGAATAGTTGAAATATTCACATTGAGTTCAACATTTTTGTTTCCAATGGGAAACTCTTATAAACTCCTTTTTTTCACAAATATTTGACATGAATATTGAAGCATAACAAATTTCCAAAGGGAGGTAGTCAGTTGGGTGTTTTTACAGGGATGCTTAAGAATCTGTGTTGGTCAAGAGGGTGGGTGGTTGGTATTATTACACCTTTTTAGGGGATTTTTTATACTCGTGGAATCACTTATATATTTAAGATGTTTTTATAAATCCTTCCAATGTTTTTGTGTTGGACTACTTACCCCTATGGAAATAGTTGGTCATCAACATGAATTAATGTGTACATATATATGTATAATAGGTTATCCATCATTTTTAATCACCAATTAATGATTCCTAGTCTTAATTTACCATTTTTAAATCCATAAAGCTTGGAACTATAGAGTTTATCACCTTTTGGGGTGGTATTAAGTTTTTATGTTGTTGGTATTAGGCCCATGAAAAGGTTATTCTACACATCCTTATATATGCAATTAGAACCCACATATTTCAGTGATACTTGATCGGACACATCATGCATTTTAAGATCAGGTGATAATGAAAAATCCGTGCAATTTAACTTTAGAAAGTACGGATGATTAGGAAAAAGATTCCTAACAATTATTGGAGTGGGACTTACACTTGAGAAACCATTTCTGGATGACCTCAAAGGGATTATGGACCAATGAGATTAGACTCAGTGATTACCCAAAGGAAAGATGCTACTATGAGTAAAGTATGGTCTCATTGAGAATATGTCCTAATTAGAAAAATATTATAATGCATGGAGAGAGTATGTCTATTTGGGGAAGGGGACAAAATTTCATTGGGTGTATGATCTGATGAGGTAAAGACTGATCTTGTGGGGAATATGACACAATAAGGAAATATATAAATGAATTCATAATGAAAATGGCCCCATGAGGTTGTTTTGAACCTCTTTGAGGTATCCAATGTATCCCTCTCAATATGAATAAAACCCCATGTATTTTTATGTTTATAATTTTAGGTTATATAATGGATCATTCCATGAATTTTTAAATCATATGATAAGAATGTTTTTATGAATTTTTGTATCAAATGACTAGGATGTTTTTATCATAGTTTAACATCATGTTGCAGGGATTTATAGGTGATGAAATTTATAAAAATAAATGATTGAGTAAATATTATGCATGAGAACTTACCTAGAATAGATATTTGGGTATTATACCTAGTATGAGGGCCATGAATGATACATGCACTGTGAAATGGGGAAAATATATTGAGTGGGGATTACACATATGGGGATTCCCTAGATTAGATAATTGGGTATTACACCTAGTAATAGGCCCCAAAATGATACATTTTCTATAAAAAGGGTGACTATATGAGATTAAGAGGGGATTACACATATGGGGATTCCATAGAATGAATAATTTGGGATTTCACCTAGTAGGAGACCCATATTAAAACAAATTTAATTGTAATAATGGTATGATCAAATCAGACCTCTAAGAACATGTCAGTTGTGATTGATATTTGAAGTAATAGATAATAGAATATTGAGTACATTATATGAGAGTGTGAATTTATTTTTGAATGGGGATTATACATTGAGGATAATATTGAATGGAAAACTTGGGCATACACCTTGTCCAAGTCTCGAATTATGGAAATTCTAATTATGATAATGGAATGATCAACACAGATCTCTACTCCCACATGAGTCATACTCAATGTGGTAAAAAAAAGATAAAAAAATATTATACACATTTCATGAAAGTGAAAAATTATATTTGAATATGGATTATTTATTGTGGATTCCATTTGGTGATTATACCTATATTGTTAATGTAATTTCAAATATGAAACATATTGAGTCTTATACCTGAAGGGGAAACCCATAATCTTATATTCCAATCGGTTTACTGGTAGTGTGGTATATAGTGGTATGAGGAGTATTATATGTTATATAAAATACATGTGGATTAATCCAAGATGTATTCCCAACCCCAATGTCGAATTATTGATGTAGTGTGGTTCCCTTGAATGAACAAATATAGAGAATTAGTAAAATTGAGTGGGTGACATGGGTTAGGAAAGTCTACATCAATATATTGCTGATATGTACCCCCTTATCAAGGTAATACATAATTGTGATCCCCCTGAGTGTTATACCTATTTGGGATGATAATTCCTTATACTCCTTTAATTAAGGAAATACAAGATCAAAGGGGTGTATTTTAGTGTACATTAACCGATCTTGGGTTTTTGGTGGCTTCAAAGGATGTCTATATTTGGCCTATTTTGGGTTTCCAAGGAGAAGTGGACTATAGGTTGATAAAATACTCTATATAACTACCAACAAAATAGTGGGTTCTAAAACTGAAATTAATTTGGTTTGCATGATTGACTTGTAACAAGAAGGACAGTACGTGTGGTATTTAGGATTTGGGGAGATGGATCTCACGATAGAGGATAGTCTACTCTAGGTCCTCAAGAAAGTAGTTCATCTACCCTAGGGATTCATGGAGGAATCATCCCATGTGGTAGGCCGGTGTGCGAGAGGTTCAGTTTCATGGTGACCTCAAGATAGAGGCTATTTCATTTTGTTATCTTATGAAGGAAGGCCAATTGGACTTAGACATACAAAAATAAAAGTGGATCCACAAAATTGCTGGTCTTGTGAGGTTTTTTATATAATGAGACCTTAAAAGGTAATGGATCCCACCTGAAACCCTCATGAAGGGGGTACTCCATTTCATGAGAAGGGAGTATAGTGAAAGTGGTGCACATTGTTGAATCCTTGAAGAGGATGCTTGAATAGTGGGAAAAATCATTAGGAGTGTGTGGATGGGGAATGTATTCCCCCATATTTGAAAACCCACAATTTCAAAAGAATATTCATGGAGAAAATTATTTCACATGACTCACATATTCAATAATTATTATGTGGGGAATTAGTTACTCTAATTTTCCTATGAGTCTCTGTCAAGTATCTATTTTGGTCTCTAACCATTATTTGGAATAATGATTGGGGTATTTATAAGAAATATTCAAGGTAACTATTTTTTTAGAAGTGAAAATCAATGATTTGGGTTGTGAAACCATGTGGTGTCTCATCCTAGCATCCGCATGTGAGGGATTCTAGCTTAAAAATTGCATTGTGGGTAAGCATGACATGGGGGGTGGGCGACTTCCAGGTTGATGTATGGTTTTGAGGTGGTTCTATCTCTGAGTAGAACATCTAGTACATGGATACACATTGTATGAGTGGTGGATTGTGGTGAGTGGTTGTGAGGTATCTCCATATAAATGTCGAGTGCCTGGTGGGTAGTGTCATGGAAAGGTCTATAGTCATTCTATATGGAAGGTGGAAAAGCATGTGGTAGGAGGGAGATCTTGTGGGAAATGAAAAGGCTAGTCCCTATGGTATTGATTCAATAAAAATAAATATTTAAAATACACCTATTTACGTAAAATATAAAATTTTCACCATTTGACATAATCTATATGACTTACTTGGAATATTGGCAAGGAATTGATAGTGGATTTTTATGAGTGGTTATATTTTTTTCGTAGAATAATAATTAGTGGAAAAATCACTATTTCTTTCGATGCTATCCAACCATTGAATAAGATTAAAAAACAATGTTATATCCAAATTTCATTAACTCAGTCATTGAGGATAATTAGGATTTATATTGTGTCATTTGACTGGTTTATGAAGAGGATAAATACATCTTGTCTCCCATATTTTCATGTTAGGTTAATACTAAATAATATTGTTTTATTTATTTGTGTTCAATAGGATTTATAAATTTTTATGAAGGCACTTTAGGGAAACCATATTCCATTTATTGCATGTTTTTTTAATATGGAATTCATTTCATCGAGAATTTACCAATGATAATACAATCTAGTGGAGGGGAATATATTTTTATTCCAATTTCAATTTTTTTTAATATATAATGTGTGGATAATGAGAAACAATTAATCCTAATAGGCAATTAAGATCACATTTTTTGGTATTTTCTTTAAAAATGAATAGAAATCTAACCAAATTTGGATCATTTGATCTCTTTATGAATACCTAGTGTAATAAAGAGGACATTTCTTCTCGATAAGTCCATATTCACCACCTAGTTTTTTGTAGTTGGATAATGGGTTATATATGAATATCATAATATCATCAAACACCACTCTACTCTCATAAATCCCATATATCTATGATGTAAGACCCTAACATTGATATTTGATCTGGTTGTGTGGATACATGGATTAAGAATCTCATCATACCAAAATAATATTCATGTGTTCAATTAGTTCATCTCTAGAACAATATAGAACATCTAATGTGGTTAGTAGATTCCCTAATCACCACCTATACATGGTTTCAAGTTAAAAATTGATTCCATATATACCACTTACATTATTCATGGAAGGGGGATTATCCAGGACTACATCTATCAGTTATTATAGTTTTTTTATCAGTTTTTGTGTTGGTAACCCTCTCATTAAATAGTCCTAGTTTCTTTTGAGTAGACATAGTTTAAGAAGGTCATTTTTCTTATGGATATCATGGAATCTAATTTATTACTAATGGTTGAATTCATGGACAATACCTTAATAACCCATTGGTCAATTATCTATACTTTTGAATTTTGTAAGAGACAAATAGATAAATAAAAAATTATATGTCATTCTTGATTGGAAGGTATGATGGAGGTTGGTTTGAAATTAACAAATTCATGGGTATTAGGACATAAACATTTATATGGTATAAATTGTAGAGCATTTAACATTAGAGAAAATTTATGAAGGAAATGTGGATATGAAAAAACTATATTATCAACTTCTCATTTGAATTATGAATAAATTTTAATTCATTGAGATAAATATGGTGATGAACTATTTACAAGAGTTAATAAAGTGGGGACCACCATTCATGGTTTGGGTGAGATTCTTGAATATTATATGATAGTTAAAAATAAACATAAAATATTTCTAAATATGTATTATGCATATGTATCATCTTTTAAATATCAAGATTCTAATGTAATTTATAGGATTATATTCATATATATATTGATTACTTATTAAATAATGAAAGTAATTTATCTTCTGAAAAAAAGAAAGAATGGAAATCAAATATATGTTAAATTTTTGAAGTATTAGAAGATTTGTAATGAAGATAATGAAATTGTAAAGAATTTATAGGTTTATAATGTTGTTGAGATACAATTTAGAAAGATAATTTGATTCATATTAAGAATTATTTGTAATGGAAATGGAAAATATCGAGGAAATATACCATTAAAGCGTTTCAATTGTGGGATATTTTACTTTTTTAGATAATTTTCTATGATTTATGGATGTTGAAAATAAATCTGATGTGGAAATATTAGGAAATTATCCAAAGAATAAAAATAGATAATTTAGAAAGAAAAAGTTTCCATCCAAGGAAAAAGGTAACATATTCTAAATTTCAAATAATAATAATTTCCCACATATATTTTATATTGAATAAAGTGGTTAAGGAAAAATTGAACCTAGTACTTAAATTAAAATAGATGAGAAGTTTTTGATTGATAATGATAATTATGAAGAGTTCACCAGTGATAAATATAATGATGATGAAAATAGGGAATAAGATGATATATAATTCATCTTTAAGAACATGATAAAGGATTTCCATTTAAAGATACCAATGTTGGATAAAGTTAATTGAAATTTAATGAAATAATTTGAAATATCTAATGATATTGATTTATCCTATACTAAAAAAGAATTAATCTTTTCAAACAAGATTAATGAATTTTATATGTTTCTCACCAAAGTGAAGATTTTAAAGGGTGATATTAAAGATATGGTTATAGAATATAAAATGAGAATGAAATTGTTTAAAAAAATTTATTGGATGTGGATAAATAAATGAATGTATTTATGTATAAATTTAAATATTCCATTCATGAGGTTATAGAAACATAAAAAGGAAAGGTAAAGGATAATAAATCATTAAATGTGTGTGATGTTTTTTTAATAATCAATAAACTCACTGAACTCAAGTAAAATTTCATTTATGTATGAAATGTATATTTTATTTTAAAGAAAATTCAATGGAGGTGAAAATTGAGGTAAATGAAAATAAATTTAAAAAATATATAAAATATGAAAGATCCAATTTAATTAAAAATTCTACTATAATTTTCATTTTTAAAAAATAAAGAAGGTGATCTATTGGGAAACTGAATGTGTTGAGGGTTTCCAAAAAAATAAGTTTTAAAAAATTTATTAAAAATAGAAGTTAGATATCTAAAGGATAGTGTGTGCTACTGTCTAAATAACAAGATGGATATGGTAGAGAATTATAATTCTATGGATATCACTAGTTTTGTGGTGTATTGAAACATGTGGAATAAAGATTCTAGTTTAATTGAATGTATTTATATGAATTTAAGATACATTGAAGGTAGGAGTTGAGGAGGAGGTAGCATGATCAAAAAATTAAATTTCAAAGGAATGTTGACATTTCTAAAATGAAGACGAGAAATAAATTTTTGATGTCATTGTAATTTTTTAGATTAGGTGAAAAAAATAGTTTTTATGATGATAATTACCTCAATATTTTTCATTCTCAATTGATTATGAATAGTAATTCTAAAAAGGTTTATAAGAATAAATAAAATGGAAGATAAAACTCTAATTATGGTAGTTTCACTGATAGCTTAAAAAAATTAATGTTCAAGGAGTCTAGACCATAAGTGTTCTTCACACATGAAATGTTAAATGAATCTACTAAAATAATTATAAAAGATAGAAATGGGTAAATTTCATTTGAAAATGATGGGTCCCTTAAAATTAATGTATTTTACTTATATAATATTGGAGAGAATATGTTAATGTCTAATAATAAACTCAATATTGACTGAATAACGTATAACATGTAGAGTATTTATCAAATTTTTAATTAAGTAAATGATTTTCTTTTTAAATGATGGATTCTTAGTGAAGAGGTTGAAATATGGTCATGTTGGTAAGAGTAAAATATAAAAGAGGTAACATGTATCAACTTGGAGATACTAAAAATCCCTTATTTATCTTAAGGGATGATAATGATTTTTAGTGTAGAAGTCTTAGTCACCTTGTCCAAATAAACATGAACAATATTAATTTTGGGGAAAAATTTTATGGTGTTCCAATGTTGAATACAAAGATTACTAGATTTTTTTCTATTACCAAAAGGGCATTCTTGTCAATTTATCACATAATAATGTGGAGATTTAGAATTCTCGACCATTAGAGATTATTTATTTAGATATTTTATGTCTTATAAGAAATAAATCAATATGTAGAGAGAAATAATTTATCTCTTACATGGATGAATTTAATCTTATTAATTGTATTATGATTATGAAATTTAAATTGGAGGCCTTAGAGAGAATCAAAATTTTAGGATAAGTGAAGAGAGTGAATGTGGTTTCTCATTGGGTAAAATTAAAACTCATAATGAAGTTGAGTATAAAAGAAATATGGTTAAAGATTTTTTAGTAAAACTAGGTATCCAATATTTATTTATTAGTCTATATACCCAAAAAAATTATTTCAATAAATTAAAGAATAATATATATTTGAGATGGCTCGAATAGTACTGGTGGATCATATAGTACATGTTTCATTTAATGGAATGTATTTGGGATATTCATGTATATAAAAAATTGATTTCATATAAAATTAACTATAATATATATCCAAACGATATGTGATACAAGAATAAAACAATTTTAAAGTACCTATGGTATCTAGTTTCCATTTTTGTCAGCATATTGAAGGGAGAAAAAAATTGGAATGTTTGGGAAAAAAGGTGTTGATGAAATATTCATTAGTTACCCTCTAAATGAAAGAGGATATTACTTATATAATAAGGATATATTAAAGATTATCAATTTTGATGATGTGAAGTTGTTAAAATACTCTTCAAAAAAGTGTATATAACAAAGATAAAATTCAAAAAGCGATGAAGATGAAGTAAAATTTATTGTTAAACACTCTAAAAATTCTAAAACAATTAAATATTTCGGTCATGTTAAGGAGGAAATTTTTGATCAATCCTTATTAAGTGATGGATAATAATATAATTTCAATAATATGAGGATAAGATAGTAGGTAGATGTTTATAACAAAATTTGTGACCATGACCAACTAGTTCACATATCAAAAACATTGAGAATTACATTACACCCCTCATCTTTTTAGAGGTTAATCCAAGAAGTGAGTATAAATAATTAATTAATCATGAATGATTGGATTATATAAATGAATAATTGGATTATATTGAGAAGAATAAAACATAGGAGTTGTAACATAAGATGAAAAACAATAATTTTATTAAAAAGGGTGTTCCAAAACTGGTTTGATGTAAAGGGTAAAATGAAAAAAAATAAATAAATACATTTTTAAAAACGTTATTCATAAGTTTAATTTTATGAGAAACTTTATGAAAAATTCACGGATTGATACCATAATAGTTTTTCTTGGAATCACTACTCAGAGATGATATACAATTTTCCAAATGGATGTAAAGAAACCTTTTGTAAAAGGAAAGCTTGAATAGGAAGTGTATATTAAAAAACATAAGGGATTATTCCATGGATAAGTTGAAGGAAGTTTTTAGAAGTTAAAAATGTTTTTATAGATTAAAAAAAAGATCCAATAACATGGTATTAAAATATTGAATCATTTTTGAAAGCATGGAATTTACAGAAAGGAAGACTAAAAAAACATCTCATCAACAAATTTGAAGGAGTTATCAGTTTTTTATTCTCTAGGATGATGATATAATACTTATTAAAAATGAATAATGTGTTTATATGGAGTTTTAAACTAAAAGGAAGGATTTTATTGAGATATCAATGATTCCAGAGATTAATTTTTTCTTGGGTCTCCAATTTTTTCAAAAGGAGGATTATATCTTCCTTTTCCTAAAAGAAAAATAAAATGAAAAGTTTTAAGGATGTTTGGATTAGAGGATGAAAATACTACACCTATATAAATGGGATCCAAACTTTATAATGATAAAAATCTTAATAAGGTAATAAAATAGAGTTTAAAAAACTTATTAGGGGTTTACACTATTTAATATCCTCAATATTTGATATTTTATATTTTGTATAATTGTGTAAAATGTGTAAAAGTTCACCAAAGGAATCAAAATTCATAGAACAAAAGTATATTATAAGTAATATAAAATATAATCCGTAATTTAAACTTACATATTAAAAAAGTAATTTGGTATCTATATGTATTTTTAGTTGTTGATTAGGATGGAAGTGGTAATGATAGAAAGTCTATACCTGATGGAGTATTCTTTCTAGGGTAAAGATGCGAGTCATGAAACATGAATAAAAAAATTCTATAACATTAATAAAATAAGATTTGAATATGTTATTAAAAATCAAGAAATTATCCAATTGATGCGGTTGATAACTTTACTTTAAGTTTTGAAAATTTAAGCAAATTTTCCATTACTTATGGACTTTGATAAATTGAGTTTGATCAGTATTTCAAGAAATATGGTTAAACACTCTCGATCATATCACATAGATATAATGTACCACTTAATAAAGTAAATAGTGGATAAATGCGTTCTATGCATGGTGTTTTTTCTTACAAAGGAGTAATTGGAAGATGAATTTTATGTTTTTAAGGGACCATAGTATGATCATGGGTAGTAGAAGAAAACCTAAAAAAATCCCAAATATACTTTGGATAATATCAGATGTGTATGAAAATTAATAAAACTAAAAAATATAGCTCACATAATACACTTTCCCAGTATCCTCCATCACCTAGCTCAATGTAATATGGATGACACAAATCATATGATTGTAAATAAACAACATTCTACCTCTATAGGTAATCCACTTGTTTGAGAATCCATGATCATTTAATGAGGATTCCCATATGTAAATTGGGTGCTAAAACCTTCACTGTATGAAATGAAGGAATCTATGAGAAGAAGATATTCTTAAACTTTTTTCATGAAATTGGTGTTGACTTTCACCTTGAATTATCTTATGACTTTACCACACACCAATGTGAGTGAAATTTATTTATATATGCAATTCCAGATGTTTTTCCTTGAATTAAATGTACATTGATTTCCCCAAGTGTCATCAAATTATGCCCTTGAATTATGATTCACTGATGAGTTCAATGAAATCAATCAATGAATGTATGTGAATCCATTAATCTATTCATAATGTATTTATAAACTATAGAAAACTGCATGTGAGAGTAGTGATAGGTGCATGCACTCAACCTTCATTCTCAGGTTTCATCACATGAACAAGTATACATGAATCACATTCATGTGTTCTATGACCATGTATCACATTCCTATATTCTATATAAATGAATGTATTTGTGGGTACATAGAATAGTCTCCCAGTTTCACAAAGATATATTAAATACATTTTGAAAAACATTATATATCTTTTTTTAATCTAATAAAACAATTTTGGATATGGTTTATCCAAATATCTTTTCATTTGGAATAAATATTTTTTCCAAAATTTAATCCTTATCCAAATAACTTATTGTGTGACCTTTCAGGCCATAATAGCATCATAAATAACTATAAAACCTATATTTCAAATATATAAGTAAAAAGAGGATTCTACAAAATCATTAGTGATACTCACTCTACTAAGGGATTTGGTGTGATCTTATTCAAACATACACATATCTATATACAACCATGCCAACCATAAGATATATCATATACATCATAAAGATACCTATATAATCCTTTTTTCTTGACATCAAGTTTCCACTAGACATAAAATAATATCGATATATTATTAGTTGTATCAACTTTTCTGGATTCTTCAGAAAAGGATAACCAAGTTGATTAATACATCACATGTCATTCATCTAATATATGGTAGCATTATATTTCACTAATTTAAATATTTGAAAACATTACATGTGACTAAACTAACGATGGACATGAATTTACTCAATATAATTCAATCAAGGGAAAATTGCCTTTCTTGTCATACAAGTAAAACAATCCCCATCTTGGTTTCCATCCAACTGGAAAAATGATCGAAGACTTACCCAACCAGTGATTAGCTATGTCACTTTTGAATAGTTTAATAAAGGAATCAATGTATAAAGGTTCTCACATAGGTATCTCCCCAACCTCAGGTAATGGGTACTAATACTAAGATTACACCCCTAAGTTTATCAATTACTGTGCGATATTCCATGAGATATACTTTAGGGGGTCAATCCAAGTAATAAGTTTTTATTTATTAACTCATGAATTTATTCTTAATATCTCATATACAACCATTTATAATGTGTAAAAGGTTCTATTCTAGATAATATCAATGTATCATCACAGTACATAATAATCCATGATGTTCATCGATTTGGGAAAAATCAAGTCATACTTTGATTGGATATTATCATTCCTCTATTCATATAAATGTGCAACACACATGAATTAATGATGAGAAAAGGTTTAATTTATTATAAAATCATGATATATATATATATTTTTTGAATATTTAAACAAAAGCATATTTAAGACCCTATTTATCTTATCATAAATGATATACTTCAATTCAATACTCTTATTTGTTTCATTATTTAGGTTTTTTGTTAAAAAATGTACATCTATTTGTAATTCCTACCACATCTTTATTTGACCACTTTATAAACCATAAATTATTCAATGAGTAAAAACTATGAATTGAATTAACCCATTTGAATAATATCTAGACATAAGAATTATATTCCCAAAATTCAAAACATTAAGCATATTTAGACACAATAAATCCACAATATAAAATGTTTTGATGTTAAATTAGGTTATATATTTTATACTTTTTCTAAAATTAAAACTATTATAATAATTAGAACCTTATTCCAATAAAATTTTCCTTGAAATAAATACAATTATTTTCAATGTTACTAACCAAAAAGTCATAATTTCTTTTGGATAAGGTCACATTAAAAAATAATTTTAGAAAATATTTATACTTATTTTCTCTTGGAAACTAATGGTATATTTACTCATTTTTCATTTACAGTTATATATCCTAAAATATTAGGAATTTAGTTGAAGAATAACTAAAATATTAGGCTAGTATAATATTTTATTTTTTAAATTTTGATCTACTCTATGTTATAATATAATCTTACTAAACCTCTTAGGAAATATATTTATTTCATAATTTCATGCTAATATACACAAATTCATTTTTGTAGGGAATAAATCTTATTCCCTTTTTAGATGAAATATTTAACAAATAAACTATTTTTCTATATAATAAATACAAATCTATATGTCTACAATTTTTTCCGAAAAATAATATTATTCTTTAAAACATTTCATTAATGAATGGAAGTGGGAATTTATTCCCTCCAATTTTAATAATTTTTTATTTAAAAACATTATTCGAGAAAAAAATTATAATTATCTTCTTATAAAAACATGTTATATAATTTAGAACTATAATCCATGGGTAGTTAATTAATTATATCATGTTATTCATAACAACACTTTGTTTTAGAACAACACCTTTTATCATATAAGGTAAATGGGAAAAAGATACACATCATTTACATAGATTAACGTGATCTTATTTTATTCCTTTATAACTATGATTCAATATCTCTCTCCTTCATCTCTTAAATGTAAACCCGAATATTTATCAGTTATTCATTTATTTTTAAACTCATATATATTTAAAACACTTGTAAAGTATAAATTTTTTATCTCATACCTTTAAAAAATGAGAAAATTATTTCTATGACACTAACACCTAACATGGAAAATCCATGTAGTTTAACAAAAATATTAATGTATAAAAAACAATTCTATTTCCTAGAATTATTAATCACAATTTCATGATAACTATAGGTTTTAATGACTTTTTCTATTAGATGACACAATATTGGACTCTACAACTATCTTTAATTCCTCTATTTTGAAATCTGTCCCACTTATGCTCTGTATGCAATATAATAACCTAGACATAAAATGTCTAGTTCATTTATTCTCAACACTTAAGGATATAGGGAAATCTTAAAAAATATTCCTTCATTTTGTTAGAACATTTCCATATAAAAAAATGGATTCCTTAACCAAAAATTTTTATACTCAATCTCATTGAGTATATGATTAAAATTACTCATGTTATTTTTGAATCAAATACTTTTGTAAAATTAAAATCATCATATTGTGTTTTAAATAAGCATATTTGTAATACCTGAGACCCTACTGTAGTAGGTAAACATCATATCATGAACTATCACACTGCAACGATCCTTTACTCATGAGTAAATCCAAAAGAATAATTTTTTATTGTTAAAATTTTATTTTAAGAAAATAATGTTCATTTTTTAATTCATCATAAAGAAATTATCTTAGGAGGAAATTTTGGGTTTCTCCCAAAATTATCATTTTTAGGTGAATATTGAAAACACCAATTTTGTTAAACTGAGACTCTTATGACATCTTAACGATGTAAGTAGAAAATAATAATAAAAAAAATAATATAATAAAATATGTATTTATAGAAAAAAATATGCATTTTAAGACATTATTTGAAATAAATCTTACATCTAATATTTTTAGAACTAGTAAAAATGTTACTTCAACAAAACTTGTTTTTTGTATTTTTTTAATTAATAATTTTCAATGTGAGATTCAGTTTTATCATTTATTTAAGGCCTAAAAACATTTATTTTTTATAATTAAAAAATATATAGCCTTAAATTAATTATACAACATAATTTTATCTTAGATAAAAATTTAAATGTTAAAAAATATTTTTTATAAAAATTTATTTTACCTTATTAAGTGTGTTTATTTAAGAATTAAAATTTCACTCCTTTGGATATTTTATTTGATAAAATTATTTTCTAATTTTAAATAATAATGATAAAATTTGGTAAAAAAGGAAATCTTAATTTTTTTCATCAATATTAATTAATAAATTTAAAAATTAATTACCATGGTAAAATAAAATTAGGGTTGAAGGAGAATAGTTTAAATAAACAGACCTAAAACTCTACAATTTTTCCCAAAAAATATGTTTTTGAGGTTATTTTAAATAAAAAATCACTTTAATATTCTATTTTGTTTATTTTTGTATTCGTTTATCCTTTAATATTGACTTTTCATTATTGAAGATGTATGGGTTACTCCCAAAACCACCAGTCTCTTCACTTATAAAAGTGTAACATCCCCACCACATCAATACCCACCCTACCACTAATTGTTTTCCATAAAATATACCATAATTATACTACTAGAACCATTTACCATGTTCAAATGCTTATTTTCATACTTATTTAGAATAAGGTCTTTATTTCAGAGGAAAATACCACAGAAAATTAAAATCCTTGACGTGAGTTTTATCAAAGATGTGGATTTTATAAAAAATTATATTAATTAAAAAAAATTTATATCCACAAAAATATAATTATTTTAGTATCATTTATATTCATTAATGTCACTATATTAGTTTTATTATAATTTTTTATTACTATATTCAATCCACTAAAAAAATGTAATGGTCGTTCATGAATACGTGTGGAATACCGCCCCCATAATTCAATTTTCCACACCAACCATCATTCTTGGTTATTAGAATGGATTTATTGAAGAAATTTTATATTTATGATATAGTTAATTTTTTGTTATAATAAATTATATAACCTATTAATGATATGATCAATAAACCATCATAGTTAATTCAATCATTTAAAATCAGTGTGATTAGAGGAAAATATTTTATTGAAAATATGTAATATTTTCATATAAATTACTTTTTATACTAATTAATTTATACTTCTAATATATCACACCTAGAAACACTAAATAATATCAATATGATTCTTTTATTATGATATTAAAACAAATCCACCTCATAATAATTCATTAAATTTAGGTATGTTCTTGTTTGGGTCGGTTTAAACACATACTTGAACAGTACTGTGAATTTGTATCATTAATGACTATAGAATTATATTTAATAGAACAATATAATATAAATATTAAAATAATTATTTTTTTATTCTAGAGATGTTATATCAATATTTAATCAATAAATTAAGAAAATACTCTTCTATAGATATGAATCATCAAAACATGCTTATCATGAGTTTCATACTCAAGGATAAACACTAGAAAAATCCCTAAAGGAATTTGAAATATCACAAAGAAACATACTAAATATGACTTTAATTTCCTAATAATGATGATATTCTGAAGAATAATTAATACGAACATTGATAATATGAAACTTGTACAAATGATCAAAATATCAAACACATAAAGTGGAAAATATATAGAATTCATATAGATAATGACTATTTACGAAGAGTATAAATGAAAATAGATATCAGTAAGGCTATTAATTAAGTGATTATGATAGCTATTTTTCTGGTACATGAGGTTAAAGTACATCCGTGGATGTTAGGAAAATAGTTGAGGGGTTTCCGTCTCAAATTCCCCTCTTTGCGACATGTTTGGTATTATTCACCTAATTTAATTTATGTATTGTATATACAAGATAATTAAGATTTTATATCATGAAATGAATTTATTCAAGGAATTTGAAGAAAAAGTTAATCCATCTCTTTCAATATTTTTGATTAAATTATTACCGAATCCATAAGTGGTGTTTTTGGGTCTCAATTAACATTCTATGTTGATCTTGTCATATTCACCACATATTTCCTTTTGTGTGGTGCATTAACTTTGGTGAAATATTATTATATTACCCCATTCTATACCCGAATTCATTTTTCAGAAAAAATTTAAAATTTAAAATTAGTGGACAAGACAAATATTTATCTGACTTTCAAAGTGATGTTTTGAGAGTTTGGGCACATCTAATATGCGTTTTAGAAGTCATTAGTACAAGAATGGCCTTTAACAACATTTTTATTTATCAAGGCTAAAAGAAAACTTATATAAATGCATATTTATCAGCACTGAAGAAAAAATATATAAATTAAACCTTTTATTAGTGCTTTTCTTTTAGTGCTGATAAACAGTATCCATTATCAGTGATTTATATTCAGCATTGAAAAAGGGTGTCTTTTATCAATGCTTTATTTTTAGCTCTAATAAATAGTATGCTTTATCAGCTCTTTTTGTTTATAATTTATAAATATTTCTTTTATCAACACATTTTTGGCACTGATAAAATGAAATAATTAAATAAATTTCAAATAAAGAATGTGTTTCTTAAAAAAATATTACAATTTTTTAATTAAATAATTATTGATAAAAATTTATTTATTGATTAAACATTTTATTAATTAGATAATCATGATAATTAATGTTATTAAATTGTATATATAATATATATAGATATATATATGTATAAATAAATATGATTATATATTAAAAAATATATATTCTCTTTACATTAAATTGTCATATATTTATTGAATAGTTTTATATAATTATAAATTAATATAAATTAAAAAAATTGACTAATTTCATAGTAATCGACATATAATTGAACTTCGTTTGATTTTTCAATTTAATATAGATCAAATGTGTGTTATATTGATTTCACATATATGTATAATTAATTCATTTTAATGTAACATATGCACACACACATAGAGAACTTATCGATTTTTTCAATATTGTTAAATTGTACATATATTATTAATTTATTCCATTTCACTCATTTTGTACATATATGCATGCACTCAAAATTAGATATTCATTAATAATGTTAAAAATACATTAGTAAAAAAATATTTATAAATAAAAAATAGTTATAAATAAATATAATTATAAATAAATATATTTATAAATAAATATATTTATAAATAAATATATTTATAAATGTACATTCACTATATTTATACAATTACATATTTATAATTATAAATAAATAAACATTTTTTAAAGTATTTATATAATTATAGGTAAATATATATGTATATTTAAATAATTAATAAATTTATAGTAAATTTATGTAACAAATATACATATTTACTATATTTAGATTTATATTTATTTATTATATATATATATAATTATTTAAATATATAATGATATTAATAATATTTTTAAAAATATTTCTTCAATTATAAATAAATAAATATATAATTATAATAAATATATTTAAAAACATATATATTTACTATATATATATATTAATTATTTATAAATATTTACAATTTTTTATTTAAAATTATAATTATAAATTTTTTAATAGCGCTTCAGTAATAAGAACTGATAAAAGAATCTTTATCAGTGCTTTTTTTGCACAGATAATGATTTGGATTTATCTGTGCTAAATAAAAAATCGATAAATTAACATTTATCAGTGCTTTAAATTTATTGATGACAAAATTATCATGGTCTATTTTAAAAACCCCAACCGTTTGTGAACCCGTCATGATATAGAAGAATTCTGTAGAAGCGACCCACTGTTGGTGCTCCTCCTTGGTGAATCAAAGGTTGAATCACACCACTCGACTGGTTTCAAACATCTCGTCCGACATCCAAAGAGGGACTTAGATTTTATTAAACCTAGAGAGGTAGGCCTTCTAATTTTCTTTGTGTATTTTGGTTTCTTTTTTTATTTCTTCTTCTACGATTTGTTTATGAT
This sequence comes from Viscum album, assembly GCA_963277665.1. Lineage (NCBI taxonomy): Eukaryota > Viridiplantae > Streptophyta > Magnoliopsida > Santalales > Viscaceae > Viscum > Viscum album. Next base: position 1,462,019,018 of record OY728121.1, read on the forward strand.
ATGTTGTTTATGATAATTTTTTTGATTTGTTTGTGATCTGTTATTTATGGGACAATTTGTGCTCCATTGTTTATGATTTTTTATGATCTATTTTTGAGGGAACAATTTGTGGTCCATTTTTTCGGTATTTATTACAAATGTATGATCCTTTGTTTATATCCAATAATAAACCTTGGATTTAGTCATCGTTAGTTTACTGTTATGTTTTATATCTTCTTACTAAATAATTGTTTTCATATAAGTATATAAATGTTTAAAAATTTTCATGTATATTATTGTTTATTGACTACTAATTTGAGGCACATTTGTGGTTCCATAATGATTATATATATGCTGACACCTTTCCTAGAAACCATAGTAGACATGCAACTTCAGATGCAATTTTTCAGGAACTAAGTTAGTAGAGTGATATATGTTTCTCAATTTTTATTATGTATCATAGGGTATACTTCCTCTTAGAATTCACTATGCTCTTTTGTTTTCTTATGGAGAAGATTCAAAGGGGCCATCCCAAGTTAAGAACATGAGGTTTTATCGCATCAAGCCTTAACGTTTTGAATCATTATGGTGCCTTCTGTTCATGTTATTTTTGAATGTTAGGTTTGTATCTATTTTCTATTTCGTATAGACAATAAGTGAGTGAATTTTTATATTGGAATGACATGTATGTGGGTATATGTATATATAAAATCATATATTTCCATAGTTTCTTGTCTAACAGGTATGCCTATATTAGGTACTGATGATTTTGGGTCTACATGTCCATTAACCCCAAGGGTCATGCTAGAATTTTGTTTGACCTCTAGTACTAATTGGTTCAATTTGGGGGGGGGACCACCTCCTATTTATGGTTTTTACACCCAATGTTTAAAGCATCCTTTAGTGACTTTGTGGTGTGTTAGAGGTCATAAGATGAGCTGACCTAGTGTTATCTTGCTAATTCAAGTTGGGGTCATTACACTATCTACCATCTTGTTTACACCTATAATTTTTAGTGGTAATATCATTTATTATTTTATTTTATCTTGCCCTATTTTTTCAAATTCCAACAACCCTTATTATTGTATTAGTAATATCTAGGCACTCAGATATTCTAGTTGAAATGATCTATATCTCCCTTATTATAATTTTCTATAACATTAACTTTTGATAATGAATATCTTATGTGTATTTATATTTATATTGTATAAAATTAATCATTTATAAAACCAATTGTATGGATATGAGCCAAAAATGGATGCACACTAATCATCCGACAAATGAATATGATGCTGATCTAAAAAAGTTCATTAAGTTTGCAATAGAGCATGTAGAGAACCATTCTAAAATCCTTTTTCCGTGTTTACGTTGTTGTTATTCAAGACACATTAGTCTGGAAAATCTAGAAGAGAATCTAATTTGTCATAGAATATATTAAAGCTATAAATGTTGGACTAATAATGGTAAAAAACTGAATGTGGTCATCGATTGAGATGATACTACGATTTATGAATCATTTGATATGAATACCATTGTAAAAGATGATGGAGATCCCAAGGAAAAATGACAATGTAAATTAAAGATGAACTTCGTGATTGTCCAATGTTTTTTGAGGAGTTAAAGAGTTTTTCCAAGAAACCATTGTATATCAATTATACTAAACGCATAACATTGTTATTTGTATTGAATTTATATAATTTGAATGTAGGAAATAGATGGAGTGACACCCGCTTTATAGAACTACTTGGTTTTTTGAAAGATAAGATACTCGAAGAAAATGCACTACCTTGCAGAACATATGATGCTAAAAGAATGTTTCGTTCAATGTGAATGATCTCTAAAAAATAATTTCTTTTAAAAATGATTTCATATTGTTTTTAAAGGACCATGAATCACTCATAAAATTCCTTAAGTGTACCGCTGATTGATACAAGAAAAATGATTCAAGTACTTTGAAATATGTATCGTACTTTCCTATAATTACATGGTTTAGAAGACTATATTGATGTTAGGAAACTGAAAGAGAATTAACATGGCATAGAAATGTCAGAATTAAATATGGGAACCTATTTCATCCAACAGATTCTTCTTAGTGGACTAAAATTGATTACAATTTTCTTGAATTTGGAGATGAGACGAGAAACTTTCATCTTGCATTATCTGAAGATGGAATAAATATTTTTGGTGTACAAGGTAGTACTCACAATACATGTCCTGCAATTTTGGTAAATTATAACTTTCCTCCATGGTTATGCATGTTTCAAAACTATATTATGTTATCTCTACTAATATCTAGACCAAAGAAACCCGGTAATGATATAGATGTCTATTTGGCTCCACTGATCGAAGATCCTAAATTGATGTGGGATACAAGTGTTACGATGTATGAATCTCAAAGAAGTGATGAATTCGCGTTGAGCACCACATTTTATGAAATGATAAATGACTTCTCCACTTATGAAAATTTAATAGGCTATAACATTAAAGTAATGTTGGGGTGTCCCATTTGTGAAAAATTCACATACTCAGTTTGGTTGCAACATTCCTCAAAGACTGTGTTTGTAGGAAATCAATTTTTTTTACCTTAATAACATAAATAATGATCCTAAAGGTCATCATTTGATGGAAATATCGGACAAGGTACAACACCATCTCTAGAAACGGGTGATCAACTATACAAAAAAAGTAAAAATGATTGACACTATTTTAGGTAAACCATTTTAAAAAAACCATAAAAAACCAAGTTGGGTGAAGAGATCAATTTTCTTTGAATTACCACATTAGAATTGTTTGTATGTAAAAACTTTTCTTGATGTCATGCATATATAAAAAAAAGTATTTTATAGTGTTATTGGGACATTACTAAATGTTATAGTCAAACAATTGATGGTATCAAGTTGAGGTTAGAATTGATTGAAATGGGGTTAAGGGAAGAGTTGGTACCGGTGAAGGTTAAAGGAGTACTTTTATTCTTAAAGAATCTTACACTCTATCCAGACAGGAAAAATTGATAATATTACAATTCCTTATGAGTGTTAAAGTTCCATAGTGTTATTCATCAAATATCACGAATGTCTCATCAAAAAATAATTTAATGTTTAAAGGTCTAAAATAACATGACTATCATGTTTTGATGAAATATTTAATGCATGTTTCTTTCCATTTCATTCTGTCTCCAAATTTATGAAAAAAATTAACCAAATTATACTTCTTTTTCAAATCCATATGAAGTAAAGTTGTAGACTCGGTGATGTTTCCCATCCTGAATTATGATATTTTAATTATATTATGTGAATTAGAAATGTTCTTCCCACTATCATTCTTTGATATAACAGTCTACCTGATGGTCCACTTGGTTAAAGATGTTTAACTATGTGGTCATGTCCATTGTAGATGGATGTACCCCATTGAACGGTATATGAATATTTTTAAAGGGTATGTCAAGAATGGATGTTTGCCATAAGGTTGTTTTACACAATGATATATTTTTGAAGAAGCTATTGAAATCTCTTGTGATTACATATCAAATGTTGAAAGCATCAGTCTCCCAAAGTCTCATCACAGTGAATGCCTTATGGGGAAAGGTATTTCTATAAGATATGTTATTACAATTACCATGATAGAGTGGGAGAAAGCACATATTTACATATAAAAAAAGGGTGATGATGTTGATCCATACATTAAAGTCCAAAATTGAATTCTTATAGATTTGAATCTATAATGGGTTGGAGGACGGAAATCAGATACACATAATCAAATTTTTATAGGATGGTTCAAAGAATAAATTTATAAGAAGTTATCTAAAAATAAAAATTCAAATGAGGAACAACTTTAATGGCTAACTAGAGGACCGAATGAAAATGGTATATCTTTCCCTAGGTTTGTAATCAATGGTTATATGTTCTATATAAAAGAACATGATGAATTTAGTTTGATAAAAAATAGTGGTGTTATTATTATGGATTAAGAAATGCCTATATCTAGTTCCATGGATAGTAATCCAATTTATAAAAATATGTCATATTTTGGAAGTATCAAATAGATATACGAGTTGGATTACATAGAATTTCAAGTGATGCTTTTCAATTTCATATGGGTTGACAATATCAATAGAGTTAAAGTTGATGAAATTGGATTTGTGAAGGTGAATTTCATCTTAGAAGAGGAACAATACAAGCCATTCATAATGTAATCACAATTATTGGGAGTATTTTATGTATCTAATCCAAATAACAAGAATTTATTGATTATCCTACTTGATACTAAAAAAATATTGAGTTAGATGAAAATTCAATTGAAGATAAACCTTTCATTGGGACATCACAATTAGTTCATGATGGTCCCTCTATAGTCAATGTCTTATACATTAGAGTGGTCCACAAAGAGGGAATTTGGATTCTCAAAATAGGAACCAAATCCTTGAAACCATTAAAAAATAAATGGAGTTCATTGAGAAGGTGAAATTGTTTTTTAAATATATTATGTTTTTCCATATAATATTTTATTGCCCCTACTATATTAACTTAATCTAAAATAAATTTTTGGATACTCATGTAGACAATGTATTCTGTATAGGATGATGTTACCAATACCCCATAAGAACAAACTATAATCAAGTACACCCTTTTGATAGATACAAATGTAATTTTGTGATTTAATTTCACTATTTTATGGAAAAATTATATAATAGAATATTGATATAATTTTCATTATCCCATAGAGAGTTCATTTATTTTAGAATATTTCTATCCATGTGTCATGACTTTGAAAGAAGAGAAACTACGCTATATCTTCTCAATTATAGAGGTAATATTGATGTTTTCATAGTTAAATCTTTTTACATATAATTAATGTATTGTTTCATATGTATGTTTAATTTATTTCTTTTTAGTATTAATCACATAATAAGGGTTTTCATATACAGGTAGATTCTTTTATTTGAGTTGGGGGTTATGTATCCAAAATTCATTCTCCTTATCCCTTAAAATAGTTTCACCCCTATAGTGGTTCATTTAACACTTTCTTTCAAGTTACCTCCACTGCCTTTGCAGGAAGAGAAAAGACACTGCCTCTATTCAATTATAGAGGTAATATTGATGTTTTCATAGTAAAATAATTATTACCAAATTAAGGAATTATTTAATATCTATGTTTAATTATATATTTTTAGTATTACTCACTTATTAATTGCTTTCTTATCCATATGGATTCTTTTGTTCGAGTTGGGGTTGATCTGTCTAACTTTGATGCTCATTCTCCCTTAAAATATTTTTACCCACAGAGTGGTGCATTTATCACTTTCTTATAAAGTTACCTCCACTTAATTTGTAGTAATAGAAACAAAACTTCCTCTGCTCATTTATAGAGGCAATCTGGATGTTCCCATAGTAAAATCATTTTCCATATAATTAATGTATTGTTTCATATATATGTTTAATTTATTTCTTTTTAATAATACTCACATAATAATTTATTTCTAATACAAGTGGATTCTTTTATTTGAGTTATTGGTGATTTTTCCGACATTAAACCCTTTGTATATGAAAAATTTGACAAACTTCTTCTATTAAGAGTCATTTCACTCATGTAGTGTAGAAATTTATCACTTTCTTTCATGTTCCCTATACTACTAAATCATAGAGGTAATATTGATATTTTCATAGTAAAATCATTGAAAAAATAATTATTTTATTATTTCATATTAATGTTTAATTTATTTCCTTTTTTAATTAATCATAATAATTTTATTATTATATAGGTGGATTTGTTTTTTTGAGTTGAGGTGGTTTGTTCCAAACTACTCATGTAATATTGGAATTTTGGAAAAGAAAGTCAATGGGAATTTTGGTAACATTGACAATGGGGATTGTTTTTGAATGTATGTAATAATGTGTAGTTATGTAATTGTATACACTAATGTTTGAAATGTCTATAATATATGGTTTTTATGGTATTTTTGTTGTCAATTTCATTTCATTTAAATTATGTATTGAGACATTTCTTATTAACATATGATGTGTTTCTAGTGCTGAATCATGCTGTTACAACACACTGTAGTGGTGTTTTAGTGTTCTCAAACAACATATTGTAGTATGGACCTTTATAAACACATTAAAAAGTGCTAATAAAAAACACATTTATTAGTGATTCCAAAAGTTATAATAAAAGTTATTTATCAATTATTTTATAAGCACTGATGAAGGGTTCATGATAAATTAAAGAACCGATTAAGATCTTATTTATCAACACATTTTTGGCACTAATAAATGAAACATTTATCATCACTTTTTCAGTGCTGATTAATGTATTAGTTTTAAAATTGCTCATGTTTTTAGTTCATTTATAGTGTTGATAAATGATTTTTCTAATTTTGTTATTGGATGATTTCTTGTTAGTGCATGTAATAGAAATTTTAAGGTGGTTGGAAGGTTTTGAAGAGTACTATAGGGATTTCAGAATACCCATGATACAATCTATATCCATTTTATATACAATGGAACTATAAACTCTAGATGGTGGTGATTTTATGATAGAAAATGGTATTTCACACCTCAAATTTTATGATAGGCCACCCCTCATTTCCCTTCCTATCTAGAACATTGATCAAAGGTCCAATCCCCTCACTAACACTCTTCTCCCATGAACGGGGTAGAGGTAGGTGGTTTCTTGAGAGTTTTCTAGTTGTATGAAGTAGTTAAATTATTTAGATAATGTACACTTCTTCACCCCTCATATCATTCAAATTTATGTTCAACATGGTTAGGGTTTTGATTTTGATTCCTCTGGATCATGATAGAATCAGATGATCACGATGAAAATCTCACTCAGCCTAGGATGTGGATGTCATGTGATTCCATCCATAAATCTCCGTATTCTATTTTGGTGATGTATGTGGCCACAATGATTCATCTAATATTTTTAAATTAAATTAAATTAAATTTGGAAATATTATTATCATCATGTGAGATGATTTTTTTTGGAAATGGTATTGGGAGTTCCTAAAGGACCTCCCATGAGTTGTTGGCTTCGGTTCTAGAGTTACATAGTGACCAAATGAATTATCTGTTATTTTCTAGAGTTAGAATGCAATTAATTATTTATTATAAATGTTATAATTAATTAATTATAAATTATTTGATTGTATTTGGATATTTAGTTATTGATATAAGCTTAAGTGATCAAGGAAGAAGCTTGATGGCTACATATAAACCATGACAGTTACTGCCAAACCATGGGGAGAAATTTTGAAAGATACAAATAAGGTAGGTGGTATCATGAACTAGCCCAATGACTTATGTTATTTTTTTTGATGCATATAGATTTATGATAATTCCAGTAACAGAGATTCCCTAGGAAAATTTAATAAATGAGTTTTTTTGTAAAATTAATCATTTAATTAAAATGATTGTGTTCTAGGGGTCATGAACAACCCTTGTGTTCTCACTTGTCTCTTCGGCCACTGATGGACTAGTCCAGGACTTTTGTGACATAGGTTTCCATAAAAATATACTCATAGGTGAGAATATACCTAAAGAGTGTGACTAGACCATGTATGGAGGCTTGGGACACCACCAAGATGGAGGAATGGATGTAATTAGAGATCGTAGAAAGTTTGGGCCTCTGATGATCCCTTTTTTAAGATTTCAAGTTGTTAGGTATCATCAAAATGAAGATAGGATGGGTGATCCTCCCCCATCCACTGTGACTAGGCTTGGGTGGGTAGACCTTTGTTTGGATGAGACTGGTTTGGGTGATCAAACTGATCCAAAATTACCATGGGGATCCAGGTTGGTTGTGGGTCATCTCATGTATATTACCATTTTGGAGATAAACCATGTAGCCACCACATATATGCTACCATAATGATGATGTTGTGAGATATGATTTATTTAAATCATACACTGTTGACCAAGATAGAACTCAGATCAAGGGACCATGTGATGGTGTCATAGCTCTATCGATACCCAGAAGACCCCAATAGAGGTTGTTTTTGAGTTAACCTGAGTGGGTAAATATTAATATTGGTAGATATGATTGTGGGTATCACCTTAAAATCCAATTCACTTGGTGAACTGAGGATTCTGTGGTGGTTAAGGCGGTTAGGCATGTGTTTGACCATTATTTTTCTAACTTTTATTTATAGCTTGATTTTTGACATAGGGGATTTAATGTTGATTTGGATCTGGTACATGCTCATTGAGCGGTCTTGATTCTAAAATTATCTCAGGAAGGATTGATTGATTTTTTTCATATGTATGGGTATATTACCCCTGGATGGCTGAGCCCATGTATCACAGTAACACATATATTACTGTTATTGTTTTATGCTCTCTTGAAGACCTAATAATGGTTAAATTACCCCTAATGAAAAAATATTACTAAAATATGGGTATATTACCCCCATTTGGATAATTCCATGTTTCATGTGGATGATCGTATAACCCATATTGGAATGTTCTCTTGGAGTGACTTGGGAATTAGTATCTTTCACCAATATTTAGAAGACTCAATGAGATCACATAGGATCCCAAAGGGATCAAATAGAAGGAAATATTGGTAGGCATATTCATGATGACATAATTAGAATCACCTTGGTACTAGAAGAAGTAGGTCTGGTTGATCGAGGACTTGGAACCGAGGATCGACACTGGTTACTATATTGGAATGGTCACCACAAAGTGCTCAAAGACTCTCTGATATTGGGCACAAGCTGTTAGATTTTATTTATGTTTCTTTATTTACCATTTTTATTATATCTAATCATGTCACAAGTACATATCTATACCTATTCTGGTTATTATGAGACCACAATGAATTCTATGTTTTTTTTACTCAAACCCTGTTTGGGTTGCCACTATATATGGGTACCCTAATAGATGTTCACATGGTTTCAGGCATATGTTTGGGCTGAGGGATTGTATATTAGGGTTGATTGATTATTCTTGGATGAGGTATGACTTGGGGAAGTCATTGACCCAATGATTATTTTTTCCTTTTGTTCCAGTATGTATATGTAACCAGACCAGTGGGAGGTAAGTTGTATGGATAGTTTTTTTATTTAACCCCTTGATGAATTTCATTTATTATAAATTTTTTTATATTTATTACTTAAAAATTCATTCAACTTGTGACATATTATATCTAGTTATTTCATTAATTATTCATCTCTTTGATATAGTGAGAATAGTGTTCCCAATGTACCATCTTTGTACCACATTCCTAGTCAAAAGTCTCTTGTGTAACGGGAGGTGCGCCTGAGGTATTATAGTGACTGATGGTTGGGGTAATTATTAGTTTTCTGGGGAATAGGGATTTTTAAATTCGTATCATAGTTGATTTTATTTTTTTCATACTGTTTTAGGATTTGGAAGATGGGAGACATGATAATGTGTTAGATCCTATGATGCAAATTGGATTGGTTCATCTAGAACACCTATTTCGATGAGAATTATAGGTTACCATGATTATGGGATTACTATTTCTATTTCCAATTTTATGGTTCTATATGATTTCACCATCAGTGGAATATATATTTGTTTTCATTTCTATGATTGATTATGATCTTGGTCCATTAGTAAGAATCCATTGATTATATTTGACTCTTTTTCCATAGAGGCAAGAGGTGAATCATGTATCATAACAAACATATAGGATTAACATAAAATATAAAATATAAGCCTTCTAGTGTTCAGTTTCACTGATAACTGAGGATCAATTGTTTAAAGTGTCAAAAACTACTCATACAGTGTTTTACCATATAATTTCTTAGTTACATTCTACTCATATAGGAAAACTTGTATATTCATTTACTTATGATGGAAGGTCTTGTGAATTTATGATGAGATTATTTATGATGATGTTGGTACATACCTATGTGTACAAGATGTGCAGGGACCCTAGAGGATTGTCTTGACATTGAATGGTTAATGATGATTCCATTTTTTGATCCTTGGTGTCTAATTAAGAATGTTTAATTTGATAGTAACAACGTATATGTAATTTTACCACATAACATGTAATGAAATTATAATTAATTGAATCATGTGTTTTATTTCCCTACATATAGATCATTTGGGACAAATCCATTAGTTATGGAATGTGTTTACTGGATATACATGATCCTCCAGTGAGTCGTATGATGCAAATATTCTCAGTGAGGACAAGTTCTCTAGTTGTGGGTGGAAATTAGGGTGTGATACCATCATATGTGAGACCCTTTGAGTGGGTTTTTAGGAATATTTGTTACATTAATTAGATATGGGAGCATTAATGATTACCCATAAATGAGGGATTACTCTGAGTTTTTACATAGGGGCTAGGTGGTCAGACCTAGTGACCCTGATGTGAGACCTAACTAGTCGGGTTTGGTTGGAGACCTTGAGGCACAATGTTTTAAATTGGACCATAGTGAGTTAGTTTTTGGTCATATTAAGAGTGACTTGTCAAAGGGTTCATCCCAGGTTAGTGATTTCCTTAGGGGAGGAAAAACATATATGTGATTCAGAGATGAGATTAGTACATGTGAAATAATACAATGTATATGTCCATGGAATGTTCATGACATTGGGTTTTATGAAATTGATTATATTGAGTTATATTACCCTGGGTGACATCTATTTTCTTTGAGGTAAGGACTAGAGTAACATTTATCCTTGAGTGTTTTGGTTTATATTTTAGAAACAAGGCTAGAGTGTGGGTGGACACTCATGATTGGAATAGACCTGGGTGGCGGTAAGTGTGTGGATGAGATAAACAAACCTTAATGCATGGATATAAACTTATGGTGTTGGGATGAATCCTATTAGTGTATGACCATGTTTTTAAACAAGGATCAATTATGTTGCTCATATTTGAAGAGTAGTTCATAGGGAGATCCTTTCATGTTGAGACCGATGTGCCTTGGAGTATGGTTGGCATGGACTTGGTGGCAAAAAACTCATCTGAGTGTGAATTAGGTTCCGTGCTTGGGTGGTACAAGATAATATGACCATTACATTTGGTGAGATAGGGGTGGTATTCAATGATTAAGCGTGGTTCCATGGATGTGTGAAATATTTTTTGGTGGTGAAAGTTGTAAGAAAAGATTGAAATTTAGTGGTTTTCATGTAGGACTAGAAAATATAGAACCTATTATGAATGGATAGGGAAGATTGGAATGCATGTTTTTATGTGGAACCAACTAATGTTATGCTTGAGGACGAATTTCAGTGAGGATTTATAGTGGGTAGGTATACCGATGGATTATTACGGGTGATGACCCTAGTTATGAGTTTTAATTTGATAGTTTCCATGGGGACCATTATTGAGAAGTTGAAATGGGTGTGAAATAATATCCTGTATCATTAATTGAGTGTGATAAGGAATGAAAATGTGATTATTTATGTCCAATAAGGTATGATTTATTGATTGTGGTGATTAGGAGCTTTTTTTGAGAGTGCTTTGACAAGGATTAACCATAGGTGGGGAGTGGTATGTCAGTTACAATTTTGTGACCCTCATGTGATATGGGTTGTGGGATTGAGATCGGTCATTTGATGGTTGTTTTGTAATTTTAATACTACTAAAAAATATAACCAAGTACTAATTCGAATACAGTATGTGGTGAAGTATGATCTTGGGGGTCGGGCTCGGGGTGGATTTTGACAATCCAAGTTGGTTTTGGATCATAGGGATATATGTGATTTTGGTAGGACATGGAAATTAATTAGTGTATTAAGGATCCAACTGTTTTGTTACATTGGAGTTGTATGTGGACTATGGTGAGTGTTCTTGAATGATAAAGGGGAGTCTCTAGGACCAGGGGTATTGGGATTAGTTGTTTAGAAATACATTTGTGGCTGAAATTAGGAATTTTTGGGATGGGTTGAACAAATGTGTTATGACCATTAATCCCATGTATAATTAAATGAGGAGAATAAAGAATTCATTTGGAGTGGAATTTTAGAAATAAAGGGTGTGTTTTAAGAATCTAGTAAGGATTTTTATGGTATGGTCAACATGCTTGTGTTGTGATTGGATAATAGAACTCGCTATTTTATGTCAAAATTGAGAGTTGATAGTGAATTTATCATGTGTGAATAGGAGTGGTGAGTTGGGGACTGCACCAAGCATGTCATTGTACCATTGATTTGGAGATTCAGTACGTGATTCCAATAGCTTGAAGCATTGTAACCTATAATCTGCTATTTTAAGATAAGCCCTATAGTGTGGACAACCATAAGTAGAGTGACAAACTGGACAATGATGTGATCATTTTACACATTATATGGGCTTAGGAAAGTGACATCTTAGTGTATCAAAAAAAAAATAGAGCAATGAATCCGTTTTCATTGGTTTGAGAACCTTATAACCAAAGTAGAGTTTGATCATTCATTGGTGGAACACAACAATTTGGCCGGAAATTCAAGACCAAGTCAATTTAAGATGTTTGGGTGGAAGTCCATCAATAATTCTCAAGTATAAGAATTATTATTGCAGAGAGTTTGTAAAAACTCGTATCCAAACTAGCTTTTGGGATTCAATGAAAATAGGAATGATCAAATTAGGGGATGAGATATATTTTTATCGGGGCTTTAGAGTGAAATTTCTGGAGTTTTATTACCTATAATTGGTGTTTTTGGACATGTAATAGAGGCCAAAAGGTGTCTCAGTGTCTCAAGAGTTCATCAGTGGGATATGGGGCTACATTCTATATCCACTAGCTATAAAGTGGAAGTTTTAAGGTGTAATATTATATTTTACCCATTGAACTTTTAAAATGGGGTCACCCTTCTCTCCCATTACCAATGATCATGTGAAATAGGGGATGATCCCCTCCCTTTAACACTTATCCCTTGAAAAATGGGGAGGGGGAGGGGGTCTCTGATGATCTAAGGTAAGTCACTTAATCTAAAAATCTATATTTCCTCCCACATCCTCTTATTATAATTTTCATTCTTTCTAGTTAGGGTTTGGGTGATGAATCTACCAGATAATGTTGGAATTGGCTGAGCATGAAGGTTCTTTCACTGCTCCTAGGAAGAGAATGTCACGAGATGATGTCTTCAGATCAATGTATTCCATTTCAATGATTTTTTTGGTTGTTTTGATTTTGTATTATTTTATATTTTATTAAATTAAATTTTTCATATTTTTTCATCACATGATAGAGATTTTTCTAGGAATAGTGATGTGAGTTTTTAGTAGCCCTCCCAAGAGTTGTTATCTTTGGTTCCTATGTGATGTGATGACCCATTGTGTTATACAGAATTATTCCTTGTTGAAAATTAATTAATTAATTGTTCATGTAATGACCCAATGTATTTCAATGGAAATTCCATTCTTAAAAACAAGTCATAAAATCACATGAAAACACAACATAATTAACTAATAAGTGCTAAGTGACCTTTACACATAAGTTTTTCACTTCTGTGTTTGGAATTTTGAAAATATGACATTCACGGTTGTGTTCAAGATGATTTTTAGGGTCCAATAAGAAAAACATAATTTTTTGTGAATAGTAACCTACCCCTATGAATAGTAACCTACCCTTATGAATAGTATTATGACCCTTATGAATAGTACATCATCCAAGTATGATTATCCTTACCAATGAATAATTAAATAAAATTTAGGCATCTTAGAAAGTGACAATTTGACCGTAGTAAACGTTTTGGCATTTTTGGTTGTTATAAATAATTAATTATAATTAATTAATTAATTTAAAAGAAAAAATATTTCCTTAAAATTAATTAATAAATTATAAAATCTTTGTCTTCTAGTTTTTAGATAATTTTATAAGAACCTACATAAATTTAGAAAGCATTATAAAATCAGTTTTAATTTTAAAAACTGTATTTTTGAAGTAAATTATGATTTTAATTAAATATTAAATTAATCATATTTAGAAAATTAATTATTAAAAATGGAATTCTTTTCTGAATTCTACACATCGAGAAATAGTTAGGGTGAAATTTTGGGATTTTTCTGAAATACTTCAATTTTCGGGTGAACAGTAAAAAATACAGTTTTTTCACATAACCAGTGTATCTTAAATTGCATCATTAATGATGTAATGATGACATAACATTATAGAACTTTAGGTTCATCCAAGATATATTAAATTTCATAAATGGTTCCTTAAAATACAATAAACTCAATTTTCAAACCAAAAAAGAACATTCCAACGCCTAAAGTCAAAAAGGTGATTTCTAAAAGTGTCTTTTATCTTTCTTTAATTTTCCTTTTAATAAATTAATGAATTAGAATTATAAAGATGATTTAGAGCATAAAAAGAATTTTATTATATTAATATATGATTTAGGATGTCAATAAAATTTTATCACAAGTCTAACTTTTGATATATTATTTATTTAACTTTTTATTCGAAAAACACCTCTCTCCTCATGTATAAATAACCTGTCCCCTCCCCTTGACGAACCACACCTCTCAAGATTCAATAATTGTCTAATAACTGCCCACGAATCTTCCCTATCTCCTCTACCAAGTCCAATAGCCTTTGGTCTAATAAAAAGACTAGTTTAGGGCCCTTAAGGAGGATCTCAAGAAGAGGATACAAGAGGTAATTTCTCTTCCTCTTTCCATTAATTCCCTTCCAATTTCAAGTCATTTTCTTATTCTCTCCCAACCTATCTTTGTCCAAATTGTATTGTAACTGACATATAATACATATAATGGAATTTTATGATAATAATGGGATATTATACCATCCAACCCTCTTCTCCTCTTCCTTTTATTTTATAAAATAAAACATTGTTCGTAAGGTGTTAATCTATCACCTTCAAGAATGACATGTTTTCTTTTTTCCATTTCCACCTATAGATCTGGTCATGAAACCATTTTTATGGTTAATCCAGAATATTATAAATGTAATATGTCCTATTTTAAGTTCTTTAACTAACTTATGTATATATTACAAGATGAGTAAACAAAACAAGTTCATTGTGGTAAAAAAACCGCCCAAATTCACCCAAACGATCGTCATTAAATTCCAATCTAATGATTCATCCACATGGTATACAATGTAATTCATATTAAGATAATTTTAAATTATATAATATTATTAATAATAATTGATATATGTTCTGGATTTTTACCCATGTTCTACCCAAACTTCAATTCATGAATACATGTGAAACTCTCAAGAAAACCATAAAAACTAACATTCCTGAACAGTGTTTTTAAACTATATAACTCATCAAAAGGCCCATAAACATGTATGAAACCAAAATTACCCCAATTAATGTATATAAGGTTCTTTAATTTCTAATTAATGAATATAATTTCATTATACTGGATATTAATGTGAAGGAGAATTCAGATACCAGGTAAGGGCAAATTCTCAAACCCAACTTTCATTCTTCAGGTTCTCCCTCTTTCACTAAAAATTTGGTATGGTCACTCCTTAAAAATTATTTTTTCATCAATATATTACCATTTATGGGATATAGATGTTTTATACTAAAGTTTATTTCAAACAAAATGTTTTCCAAAAGAACTCTTCTTTTAAGAACTCACCTTTTACCTCTCATTCAAGGTTGATGGTTCTTGTATCATGTATGTTTTTTCCTCTTTATTTTGGGAACCCAAAGTTTATGAATGTGTTATTATGAGATGATACCCATTCCTTTAAATGGTTTTGTTATGTTCATTATTGATACATGTTCTACTTGTCATTCATGATAATGATAATATTATGGTGTGACAGGTGTGCCTAGAAATATATAGCGCAATATGAATGTTTAAATGTGACCGGTGTGACCAGAATTATATAGAGCTCCAATGCATTGGGTAAAGTGATGAATATCATCAGTAAATATGATATGATGTGTGAAAATGATACTATATTTGTTCATAATCATGTGTGGTTGTTAACCACTAAGACATGATGTTTCATTTTTATGCATTTCCACATTTGAAGTCTCTTATTAATGCTTCCTCTCATGATTATTTGCCTATGTTATAATTATGCTCACCCCATGCTATATTGTTATTATCTCTCCTCTTACTGGGATTCTAGATCACCCCATTTTATGTATATCCCCAGGTGGTAACATGTACTAAGGAGAGGTCAAATGCCAATAAGAAGCTAGAGAAGAAGAAATGAACCAAAAGGATTTTTCTTAATGTTGTAATTGTTATGTATGGTCTTAGTTTTCCCAAGACACTAAACTGTCAGATCCACTATGTGTAATAACCTTATGTTGTTTATCTTTAAAATTATATAATATTAATGTAATAAAAGGCTGGTTCTCTGTAGTTGGTATTAGAGGAAAGGTTTAGTTAATTTTGGAATTAGGATTAGTGAACCCTAGAGAAAACATCTAGCATGAGTCTAAGTAAAAATATGCACATGAGAATCTTTACATAGGGATTCAATATGTTATGGTTTGTTTAAATAAATAAATTATTCATGAATTATTGACTTATATTTTCTTCTAACCTTTTCTATTTTAAAAAATGGTGGGAACCATGAGAAACTAGGCCAATAACTCGTGCGAGGGCCAATGCAACGATTGACCAAACAACATCCCCAATAATTTGGGTGGTGGAGTTAAAAACATCATGGAGATGCTTAACCAATTATCTCAGGTTATGAACAATAAACATAATAATAATGAATAACCTCCTTCACCAAAGAGAGAGCAACTAGCTATCAAATGTTTTATGCGGCAACGACCACTGACATTTAGTGGATCATCTGATCCAATTGTTACAGAACAGTGGGTCAACTCCAGGGAGAATATCTTTTCCATTCTTCACTGTTCTGAGATGGAGAAGGTGACACTAGCCATTTGTCGCCTAAATGGAGAGGCCAATAAATGGTGGGATTTGATTAAGAACACCAAACCAAGGGAGGAAATTAAAGAGATGGAATGGGAAGACTTTAAGATCATGTTTCTTAATAAGTATTTCCCCATAACTCTTCGTACAAAGATGGAGAGAGAATTAATAGAGATCAAGAAAAAAGATGGAGAATCAGTCACAACCTACGAAGAAAATCTCACAAGGCATTCAAGGTACGCCTTGGGTTTTGTTATCAAAAATGATAGTAAAATTGATAGATTATTTAGTGGATTAAAACCACAACATTGAAAGGATCTTGCAATTAGTGACATTGGGAGTTATGAAGAATTTGTTCGGTGTGCTCTCAATGTGGATATGGAGTTTTGAGAATGGTCCCATGGCTATGGTGATAGTAAAATAAAGATGGAGTTTCATGCCGGTTGATCTAATGACAAAGGTGGGACGAAAAATCAATGACCCACATGCCAAAAATGTGGGAA
Source organism: Viscum album (assembly GCA_963277665.1). NCBI lineage: Eukaryota > Viridiplantae > Streptophyta > Magnoliopsida > Santalales > Viscaceae > Viscum > Viscum album. The sequence continues at coordinate 1,462,036,282 of OY728121.1, forward strand.
TTTGCATCACGGGAACATCCTTAATGGGGCGGAGAAATGCTTCAAGTGTGGGAAAGGACACCTTGCTTAAGAGTGTAAGAAAGACATAAAAAGGAAGGAGAATGTGGCAGAATAAAGGAGAGAACCATTCATTGTTCAATGTTACAAATTTAGAGAGCTAGGGCACTATGCAAGCCAGTGTACTAAACCTCGAGTTCTCAAGGGTAATCTGTGTTAGCAGCCACCAAAGAAAAAGGAAAAATGGAAGGCTTATGCCATCACTACTATGGAAGTGGAGCAAGATAATGAAGTCATACAAGGTAAACTTTCTATTCACTCAATAATGGAAAAAAGTCTTATTTGATTATTGTTCTACAAATTCTTTTATATCTTACAAGTTTGCTAAAACTATAGAATCGAAGCCCCAAAACCTTGAAGTAGAGATATCTGTAAAAACACTAAGTGGTGTAATAATTGCAACACAAGTGTTTGACTCTTCTCCTGTTGGTGTATGTGGGAAGATTCTCCCAGTGAATCTCGTAATGCATCCCTTGGTAGAATTCGACCCTATAATAGGAATGGATTGACTCTCATTATATAGAGCACATATCAACTGTCTGGAAAAGGATGTATCTTTTCATATTACAAACCATCCGATGCACCTCTACAAATTTAAGGATGATCATGAATCTCCATTGAAAAATCATTCCATGTTTTGGGTGTTGATTCCATATGAATATGAATACCAATCCAAAATGGTTGAGTCAAAGGAAACTTACAACCTTGAGGAAATTATCATTGTGAGGAAATATAGTGATGTATTTCTTGAAGAGTTACCCGGAATTCCCCCGGATCATGAGGTAGAGTTTTCAATAGTACTCATACCTAGAGCTACTCCTATCTCAAAGTGTCCCTATAGGATGGTTCCTATCAAATTGGAATAGTTAAAGAAGCATCTCCATGTGCATCTGGACAAAGGTTTCATATTCCCTATTGCATCACCTTGGGGTGCGCCGGTTATCTTTGTGAAGAAGAAGGATGGAATAATGTGGCTGTGTATCGACTATTTGGAACTCAACAAGGTGACCATAAATAACAAGTATCATCTTCCAAGGATTGATAAATTGTTCGATCAGTTAAGAGGATCTCAATACTTCCCAAATGTGGATATTCTTTCTGGATATCATCAACTAAAGGTGAATAAGGAGGTTATTCAGAGGACTACCTTCTGTACAAGGTATGGGCACTATGAGTTTCTGGTGATGCCCTTCAGAATTACTAATGACCCTGAAATCTTCATGGATTTGATGAATAGAGTCTTTAAACATTACCTCGACAAATATTTGGTAGTTTTTATTGATGATATTCTCATATACTCCATGATCAAGGAGGAACATGAAGAATATATAAGACTTGTGTTGGTGAAATTGAGAAATGAGAAGTTATACACCAAGTTCAGCAAGTGTGACTTCTGGATGAAGCAAGTCACATTCATGGGACATGTGATCACAAGTGAGGGAATTTCTGTGGATCCTTCAAAAATAAAGGTAATTGAGGAATGGCCCAGGCCCTCTAGTGTCACTGAAATCCATAGTTTTCTTGGATTAGCAGGGTACTAACAACATTTTGTGAGAAACTTCTCACGATTGTCATGCCTTCTAACTAAGTTAACAAGGAAAGGGGTAAAGTTTTTCTAGATGAAATAATGTGAGTGAAGCTTTAAGGAGAAAAACAGAAGGCCGATCACTGCACCTGTACTCACACTACCAAAAAGTGGAGAGATTTTTGTGATATACAGTGATTCTTCAATGAAAGTCTTGGGTTGAGTACTCATGAAAAATTATAATGTGATAGACTATGCCTCACAACAGTTGAAGCTCCATGAGCAGAGCTACCCAACACATGATCTAGAGCTGGTAGCCGTGATTTTTTCCTTGAAAATCTGGTGGCACTACCTTTATGGTGAGAAGTGTGACATATACACCGACCATAAGAGCCTAAATCATATATTCGCACAAAAGGATATCAACTTGCGACAAAGGAGATGGTTAGAGCTAATCAAGGATTGCGATTTCTTTATTCACTATCATCCTGGAAAGGCGAAAAAGGCAGCTGATGCTCTAAGAAGAAAGAACTTGCTACTCTATCCATGTTACATATTTAGAAAGGCACTATCTTCTGAGATATTCAAAGCATGTATTTAGAAATCATAAGGGCATGGGATACATCCTAACTTGCCCAAATTATTGCGCAACCATCTATCCAATGGAAGATTAAAGAAGCACAATGGGATGATGTGGAGATACAAAAGAGGGTGAATGCAGTAAAGGAAGGGAATATGCATGAGTTCCATGTCGATGATGATGGTGTGATTTGGTTTGGAATGAAGATTTGTGTGCCTTCATCACCAGAGATAAAGAAGGATATATTGGACAATGCACATAACTCAACATTCTCTATCCATCCTGGTAGCACCAAGATGTTTCGTGATCTCTGAGAACACTTCTAGTGGGATTACATGAAGGAGGAGATTGCAGAATATATATCAAGGTTCTTGGTGTGTCATCAAACTAAATAATAGAAACAGAAGTCCAAAGTGATGATGCATCCATTGCCTATACCCATGTGGAAATGGGAAAATGTTACTATGGACTCTGTCATAGGTCTCCCGAAGACTTCTAATAGAAATAATACGATATGGGTTGTGGTTGATCAACTCACCAAGACTGCCCAATTTATCACTATTCAGGAAGATCTCTCACTTGAAAAACTTGCAAAGATATATGTGAAGGAAGTGGTGAGACTGCATGGTGTTCCACGCTCAATTGTATCTGACCGTGATCCAAGGATCACATCTAAATTCTGGAAGAGCCTTCAACATGCTTTGAGTACTGAATTAAATTTCAGCACGACCTATCACCCCTAAACCGATGGCCAATCTAAAAAGATTATTTAGAAACTTGAAGATATTCTAAGAGCATGCTCACTATAATTCAAAGGTGGATGGGATCAGCATCTCCCATTGGTTGAGTTCTCATACAACAATAGCTTCCACTCGAGTATTCAGAAGGCTCTATATGAAGCTCTGTATGGAAAGAGATGTAGAACTCCAACCTATTGGGATGAAGTTGGAGAAAGAAAGATACTTGGACCGGATCTTGTGGAAGAGATGACAAAGAAGGTTCAAGTCATCCAGAAACACATCAAAGCTGATCATAGTCGGAAAAAGAGCTATGATGACAACCGTAGAAGGGATTTGGAGTTCGATATTGGAGATAAGTCTTCCTCCGAATATCACCATGGAAGAGAGTCATGCGATTTGGGATGAAAGTAAAGTTAATGCCAAGGTACATTGGCCCCTTTGAAATCCTTGACCATATAGGAGTTGTGGCCTATCGCCTTAAACTTCCACCGAATATGGCTCATGTTCATTATGTTTTTCATGTATCACTCCCGAGGAAGTACATACCTGATCCCTCACATGTACTAAACTCAGAGGTTGTACAGCTGGAAGATGATCTCTCTTATGAATAGTAGCCAGTAGTGATTCTGGACCAGAGAGATATGGTCTACACAACAAGGAAACCAACCTGGTCAATGTGTTGTGGAGGAACCATAAGTTTGAATAAGCTACTTAGGAACTAGAGGAGGTGATGAAGGAGAAGTACCCTCACTTGTTTGTGTGAAGTGTTTCAATAGAAATTAATTTCTAAAAAATATGTCTTAAAATCCCATGAAAACACAACATAATGAACTAATAAGTGCGAAGTGACCTTTAAACATATGCTTGTTTGGAATTTTGAAAATCCGACATTCACTGTTGTGTTCAAGATGATTTTTGGCGTCCAATAATAAAAACTTATTTTTTGGTGAATAGTAACCTACCCCTGTGAATAGTAACCTACCCTTATGAATAGTAGTACGAACCATATGAATAGTGCATCGTCCAAATATGAGTAACCTTACCAATGAATAATTAAATAAAATTTAGGCATCTTAGAAAGTGACAATTTGACCATAGTAAACATTTTGGAATTTTTGTAAGTTATAAATAAATAATTATAATTAATTAATTAATTTAAAATAAAATATATTTTTCTTAAAATGTGTTCATAAATTATCAAATCGATGTATTCTAGTTTTTAGATAATTTTATAATACCCTACGTAATTTTTGAAAGCATTATAAAATCAGTTTTAATTTTAAAAACGGTATTTTTGAAGTAAATTATGATTTTAATTAAATATTAAATTAATAATATTTAGAAAATTATTTTTTAAAAATGGACTTTATTTTTTCATTCTACACGTCAAAAAATGGTTAGGGTGAAATTTTGGTATTTTTCTGAAATACTTCAATTTTTGGGTGAATAGTAAAAAATACAGTTTTTCACATAACCGCTATATCCTAAATTGAATCATTAATGATGTAATAATGACATAAACATTATAGAAATTTATTTTCGTCCAAAATATATTAATTTTCATAAATGTTTCCTTAAAATACTATAAACTCAATTTTCAAACCTAAAAAGAACTTTCCAAATCCTAAAGTCAAAAGGTGATTTCTTAAATTGTCTTTTTCTCTTTCTTTCATTTTCCTTTCAAAAAAATTAATGAATTCTAATTATAAAGATGATTTAAAGACTAAAACGAATTATGTTATATTAATATATGATTTAGGATGTCAAAAAAACTACTATTTGAAGTCTAAATTTTGATATATTATTTTATTTAATATTTTATTGTAAAAACACCTCTCTCCTCATGTATAAATAACCCCTCCCCCTCCCCTTGCCAAACCACGCCTCTCAAGCTTCAATAATTGTCTAAAATATGGAAAAAAATCTTCCTTAGCCCCTCCCCCATGTCCTGGAGATTCTTGTCTCATCAAAAGACCAAGCTTAGGCCCCTTAATGAGGATTTCAAGAGGGGGATTCAAGAGGTAATTTCTCGTCCTCTTTCTTTTCCATTTCAATTTCGAGTCCTTTTCTTATTATCCCCCAAACTATATTTGTAAAAATGGTATGGTAACTCTTGTATCATATATATAATGTAATTTTATGATACTAATGGGATATTATACCACCCAAACCCCTTCTAATATTCCTTTCATTTTATAAAAGAAAACGTTGTTCATAAGGTGTTAATCTATCACCTTAAAAAACGACATGTTTTTATCCATTTCCACCTATAGATCTGATGAAGAAAAATTTTTTATGGTTGAACAAGAATATTATATATGTATTATGTCCTATTTTGAGTTCTGGAACTAACTTATGTATATATTACTAGACGAGTAAACAAAACAAGTTCGTTGTGGTCAGAAAACCGCCCAAATTAACCCAAACGATCATCATTAAATTCCTATCTAATGATTTATCCACATGGTACACAATGTAATTCATATTAAGATCATTTTAAATTATGTAATATCATTAATAACATGTGATATATGTTCTGGATGTTTACTCATGTTCTACACAAACTTCAATTCATGAATACATGTGAAACTCTCAAGAAAACCATAAAAACAAACATTCCCGAACAATGTTTTTAAAGTATATAACTCATAAAAAGGCCCATGAAAAAAATTATGAAACCAAAATGACCCATATTAATGTATAAAAGGTTCATTAATTTCTAATTAATGAATATAATGTCATTATACAGTACATAAAAGTGAAGGAAGCATTCAGATACCAGGTAAGGGGAAATTCTCGAACCCAACTTTCATTCATCGGGTTCTCCCTATTTCAAAACAAATTTGGTATGTTCAGTCCATAAAAACCATTTTTTTATAATTATCTTACCTTTTATGGGATATAAATTTTTTCTACTAAAGTTATTGTCAAACAAATTTTTTTCCAAAAGAACTCTTCTTTTAAGAACTCACCTTTTACCTCTCATTCAAGGTTGATGGTTCTTGTATCAAGTATGTTGTTCCCTCTTTCTTCTGGGAACCAAATCTTTATGAATGTATTATTATGAGATGAAATAAATTCCTTTCCATGGGTTATTTATGTTCATTATTGATATATTTATATGTGCCATGCATGATAATGATAATATTATGATGTGACAGGTGCACCTAGAATTATATAGCGCAATATGAATGTTTAATTGGGATAGGTGAGCTAGGAATTATACAGCACTCCAATGCATTGGGTAAACTTATTAATCTCATGAGTAAATGTGAAATGTTGTGTGAACACGATTCTAGCTTTTTTCACAATCATTTGGGGTTGTTAACCACTAAGACATGATGTTTCATTTTTATGCATTGCCACATTTCAAGTCTCTTATTAATTCTTCCTATCATGATTCTTTGCCTATGTTATGAATATTCTCACACCATGCTATATTGTTCTTATATATCCTCTTACTAGGCTTCTAGATCATCCATTTTTATGTATATCCTTAGGTTGATACATGTACTATGGAGAGGTCAAATTCCAATAAGAATCTAGAGAAGAAGAAATGAACAAAAAAGTTTATGCTCGATGTTGTAATTGTTATGTATGGTACTAGTTATCCCAAGACACTAAACCATAGGATCCTCTATGTGTAATCCTATTATGTTTTTTATCTTTAAAATGATGTAATATTAATGTTAGAAAAGGCTGGGTCGCTATAAATTATAATTTTATTAATTAATTTATTATCAATTTTTGGATTGAATAATGAGATTGGTTTATTTCGAAGAGATCCGGTGAGAATGGATGAGGCCTAATGGGTTTGAATGGGCCTTGGAAGCTACTTCTGAACCTTGGGTTGGGGGTTTTTGAAACCTTTTAATGAGTTAGGGGATCCATCATACTATACCTACAACTTATGTAATTTTTTTGATGCATGTGGATTCTCAAACCCACCGTTATGGTTGATTCCCCTAGTTAATTTAAATATATGGGGTTGTTTTTTATTAAATTAAATGACATATACAAATGAACAGGCACCAAGGGTCATGAACCATGCTTATGTGCCAACTTTTCACCTCTACCACCAATGGCCAAGGCTGGGATTTTTGAGACACTAGTTGGCCTAGAGAAATCATAGGAGGTGAGCCCGAACTTGAAGAGAATTATTAGCCCATGTGTGGGGGATTTGGACTCTACCAAAATAGAGGCATGGATAGAATAAGATATTATAGGTCATTATAGACTTTTAGGATCACCTTTTTAGACATTGTGTTACTCAATTTCTTCTAAAGAAGGATGAGATGAGTGATCCTCTCACTTTATATGTGTCTAGGTTTAGGTGGATAGACCTTATGCCGACTGAGACAAGGTTGGGTGAGAAAACCAACCTAGAGGGACCTTGAGGATTTGTATAGTCTGCGATCTATCTACTGGCTGTTAAAATTGTGGTAGGACTCAATATAGCTAATATGTTCATGCTATATTGTTTATGATTCCGTGTGACATGGTATCCCTAGAGCATGAACTATTTACTAGAGACTGAGATGAGACCGAGGGGCGATTTGAGGGTGAATATAATATAATGAGACCAAGGGGATCCTGGTGGGTTCCCATTTTTATATGACCCTTAGAAAGTGCATATAGATATGGGAAGAGAAAACTGTGGGTGACACCTTTGAACCCCAGTCATATTGTGAACAGAGGAGGACATGGTGGCTGAGGTGGTTTCAATATGCAGCTGAACCTTATTTTACATAATTTTCTATATAGCTTGGTTTATACCCAAGGGGAGGTTGGGAAATTGTGGATCTATTACAAGAACATGGACCTGTCTTTCTTCTGATAGTGGATAGGGTAGGTTTGATTGATATGTACCACAAGGTTGTGTATATTACCCCTGGATGGTTGAGTATGCGTGTCATGGAGTTAGGTATATTAATCCCATTTTTTCAAGGGGGCATGGATGGGTGAAGGATGGGTATATTCTCCTTGGTGACCAAATTTACCATCAGGATGGTATATTTCCCTCAGTTGGTAGATACTACATGTCATGGGGATGTGTATGTTACCCATGATTTCCTATGATCTTGGTGTAATCTGGGAATGAATATGTTTCCACAGATGCAAAAAACACTACAATATCACCCAAGAACACTTGAAGGTTTTCAAAAGTGACATATTTGCTGGCATTGTCATTGCGACATGCTCCAAAACACCCCAAAACTAGTTGAACCAATTATGCTTTATTGAGGACTCAGAACAAAGGATCGACACTGGGTACTATGTTGGAACAATCATCATGATATAATGATAGACACTCGTACATCAAGCTGAAGAATTTAGATTTTATATAAGATTCTACAATCACAATTTGTTTTTTTTTCAGCTGAGCATGTAACATGAAAATTTCTCTATATATGGTGGTTAGTAAGATACTGTTGGGGGGGGGGGGGGTCCCTTTTGAGTTTCATACTCACACCCTTCTGAGGACACCAAGGCACATTGGTACCAATGAATACATTCACCTGTTTCCAAGAACATGTATAGGATGAGGCTCAAGATATCATGGTCAAGTGGTGTGAATTGGATGAGGTATTCATTTGGTTTTTGATAGGGACAATGAACTTTTTTCCTTTTTTTTTCGGTCCATATATGTAACCAGAGAAGTGGGAAATCATATTTTTTGTATGGTGTGGTGGTTCAATCTCTTGTTGAATTTCATTTATTATCAGTTTTGTTATATTTAATGCATCTGATTTTTTCCCATTTTTTATATATGATATCTGGTTATTTCATCCATTATTTCACACTCTTATATTGGGGGTATAATCTCTCCATAGTAACATCTTAAACCCCAACTATTACTTCAGATCCTCTAGTGTATAAACTTGTGCACCTATGATATATTTGAGAACACTGGAATATGCATCAATTAGAGGTATGAGGTGGTGAGATGTTTCAATTATTTACCATATCACTCATGAAGATTAAGGGAGTTACAAGTCTATATTATTATCCCTTTCACATATTATTTTTATTTAAGAGTTACTAAAAACATTTAAAAACTAAATCTTTTCCATGGTGAAAAAACCATCCTATTTTTTGGTATAGTGTGTGTATATTTTCATTGAAAATACATCAATTTATGGATATTTTGAAATACATGAAACTATGATATAAATGCACTAAGATGAAATCACCCTAAAATAGGTTGGTTGAGCATTGACAAAATCATCAACCTGATACATGATGAGTGGGCCTAAGATTGCACACCTGGATTGAAACTTTTGGGGGATATAGATTAGAATATTCAAACACTCATTACTAACCATGGTGAATGATTTTTCCTACCATTAATTCGGTCACCTCCAAATTAAAACTATTGAACCCAATTTTTATCTTATATGGATAAACAAACACATTGAATGTACCCTCACAACTATATTTATTTGATTAGGGTACTTTCTATTACTTAAATGAATACCCCATTACTTCTTAGATCATTAAGTTATATTATTTTATACATCCACATTATTCCATTTTAATGGGGAAGTATTTATTTTTCATATTTCTCACTATATGGACCACCATGTTTTTATTTAGCAAGTGGATCCTTGTGTAATGGTATGGAAGGTCCTGTTGACTCTATTGGTAAATGTATTAGACTTAATCAGGTGATTAGCTGGGACTATAATTTTATATATCATCAACACATTGAAAAGTTTTAGGAGACAAAAAACATGGATTTTGGTGTATACCTCTCCCCATATCAGTACAGTGTCCTTGAAGAATTCCTTGACAACATGTTTTGATGATCAAAATTATGAATTCCATTAGTACGGGATCAATGATTATAGTTATCCATGTTTTTCTTTATTTTCATGCATATAGTATTAAATCATTTTCAGTTGAATATGGGTTTATACTTTTTTAATTATTCATTCCATATCACTTATTCCATATTTTTATTATGATATATTCTATTGTATGATACTCTTTACTAATAATCTAAGCTCACCCTTATTTTTTTCCTTTACATAGGAATCCTAGAGGAGAACTATGAGTAAATACCATGGTTATGTTGGAATGGATAATTTTGTTCTTATAACATGTTAATGTTGTAACATATGTTTTCAAATGAATTTTATATATGTATATTGTATTCCAAAAAAAATAAATGGTTTAATAATACATAAACTCATGTATTTTGAACCTAATATTGTAATATAACTATGGATTTTGGTTTCCTAGAGTATGATATATTATATTTGGTATCATATGAAGTTTAGTAGGAACCTTGGGGAGTAGATTTAGTGGAACCTAGTTATATAACATACATACCATGAAAATCCACAATATTACTACAAAACACTCTAGAAAGTTTAATATGAAATTTATTTCATGATTTAATATCATGAGAAAATTATGTGTATTATATTTTAAACAAGTGGTGACTAATAGGAGAAATGTGAAATGTATTAACACATATTGTCAATGTGGGGATTCCCCCCTATCAAAGTCACTCAATATGTAGTTGAGGATAATTAAATCGTAATAATCTTAAGGAATTGAAATATGTTATGAAAAATAATATAACCCATATTGAGTGACCTTATGATCTACAACATGTTATAAATATGTTAGAACACTTCATATAACAACAAACTCTATTATTCATTGGAACTCCTAATCCATTGGTAGCTAAATAATTTATCAAGTCGCAATTAAAGATCCTTCTCAATTTAAGAAGCAATGAAAAGGAAGAAACTCACCATATAAATATATAATTTTAATGGAAATACAAACCAATGATGGTAAAAAATACAAAATACTAAAAAGGAAGATAAGATAAAATGTGTGGAATTGGGAACTTTTAAGGAGATTATGATTCACAAAGGTGAGGTATAATCGATTATCTTTTCTGGGGAATATTAATCAACAATATCATGTATAGATCCTCCCAAAGTAACTATCCTTAATGAAATTATAATAATATTGGAATATCATGCATAATATAAGGATAAATAATATATCCAAATAATAAAGGATTTACCAATGGTATAAACATTAATTGAATTTTTTTCCAGAATAATTACCTGGTTATCCACCATATTGTGAAGTTGAGTTTTCCATTGAACTCATTCATAATTAAAGACACATATCTTAAAATAACTATATAATAGATTTGATGAAGTTTATATAATTGACGATACAACTTTAGGAGTTGGGTGATAACAGATTTATGTGTCCAAGTGTTTAACTATGGGGAGACCCTATTTTTTTTAAAAAAATAAGGTTGACTATATGAGAATGATCATAGATTATAGGGAGATGAATTTAATTACCATAAAATAAGCATCCTTTACCATGAAAAAATAAATTATTTGTTCAACTTGAAGGATCCCAATAATTTTAAATGTTAGATATTCTCTCTACTTATCATTAGTTAAAAGTGGATAAGGATGATATACAAAAGATGATATTTCAGACATTATATAAATGTTATGAGTTCAATGAAATTAATTTTGGATTGAATAATACACAATATTTATTTATGGATCATATTAATAGAGTATTGATGGATTATATGGATAATTTTTTTGGTTATATTCATTTATTACATCTTGAAATACTCTATGAGCTAAGAATAACATGAGAGTTATCTGTAAATAAATCTAGAGACCCTCCAAAAAAATTGTATAGTAAATATAGTATGTGTGTATTTTGGATCAGTTAAGTTTATTTTATTAGCCATATTTTCTCCAAGGATGGAATATATATTGAACCTTCCAAATTTTTTAGAAAACTAATGTCAAGCACCGAATAACATAACTGAGATATGACGTTTCCTAGGTTTACCAAGGTACTATGAATGGTTTGTTCAAGATTTTCTCAGTTGGCCCACCCAATAACCATGTTAGAAAATAAAGGGGTTAAATTGACATAGTTAAGGAAATGTGAGGAATGTATTGAATACATGAATATAAGACTAATTAATTAATTGAGATTAAATCTACCATCATGTAAAAATGTTTTTTTAATTTACTATGATGCATCAAAGAATAAAATTGGTTGTTTCCTTATACAGAATGATAAAGTGATTTCCTATACATCAATTCAATGAGAAGACAATGAATATAATTATCAAACAGATGATATTGAGTTAGAAGATAAGTTTTTTTCTTTGATAATATAGAGATACTACCTCTATGGGGGGTAATAATATATATATATATACAAACTAAAATATTTTGATGTATATACAGTATTATATATAGCTTAACACGAGGAATAGAAGATGGTTGGGACTACGCAAGGACTATGTTTTCTTGATATACTACCACCTTGGGAAGGTATCAAACATGGAAAATTTATTGAGTATGAGGTACCATTGATTTATATCTATGATGAGAATTAATAAAGATGCTACATATATATATATCCAGTAAAGACATATATAATAATTTTAAGTAAGGTGATCCATCATTCCTTTTCCAAGAAACTTCTAAACAATCCTAAATAGATAATATAGAGAAGTACTTTGTAGTATGATCAGGTGTTACAAAGGAATATTAAATAAATAAATGTTGATAAATTGATATAATTAATTTATAGATATGGATTTTTGATGTTTTAAAAAATTCTATATAATATATTCATACTAGACTTGACGAGGAAGCTACTAGATGAAGAATATATCTCTAGTTTTTTATACTCCATGGAATCCCAAAGATTTCATGGGATTTAAGAGAAAATTTATTATGGTATGGAATGGCATGGGAAATTGTATATTATGTGTCTAGATTCTTAGTATACATTTAGAAAAAGTCATAAAGACTACATATTAAGGGAGTCTGGAAACCTCTTCTTGTACCTTTATGGATGTGGGACAATGTTTCCAATGGAATTTGTCACTAGATTTCTAAAGACTCTATGGACGAATGATGAAATATGTGTCATCATTGATAATATTACTAGGTATTGTCATTTATTATCAATAATATAAGATCAATCCTTTAGGAACCTTGATCAACTCTATGTCAATGAAATAATAAGGCTTTATGAGGAACCTCTATTTATTTTATCTAATATGATCCTTCAATTCACATGGAAATTTGGGAGGAGTCTTCAAAGGGATATTGAAACTAATATACATTTAAAAACTATCTATAATCCCCAGACTAATGGGATTCACGAAGGGAAAATATATACATTAAAAACATATTGAGATCATGTTATCTTGACTTATAAGTCTTGTGGGATAAATATCTACTTTTAGTGGAATTTACATAAATAATAGCATCCAGTTGATAATCTAGTTGGAACCACATGTTGTATTGGATAATAAGTGGTTAATTACTCCAACCTATGGGAAATAAGTTAGATAATAAAAGCTAATTGGCATAGAGATTGTGTAGGAGGAAACTATTAAAGTACTGACTATTCGGGATCATATTAAAGGAACCCAGAACAGAAACAAGAGTTATGAGGATAATCAAAGCGGGACATGGAATCTCAAGTTCAAGATCATTTATTATTGATGATTTTTCCATGGACGGTTGTTTTATGATTTTGTGAAAAGGGTATGTTAATCCCAAGGTACATCACACCTTTTCAAATAAGGGAATGAATTTGAGATATAGATACCATATTGTCTATGACACCCGACCTCTCTAAAGTAAAAAACATATTTCGTGTTTCATTACTGAGGAAATACATGCCGAATCAAACACATATGTTCATATTTTAGGGAATAGAGTTGGAGCCTAAATTGTCTTATGATGAGGATCCTATACATATTATTGACACTAGAGAGAAAATATTATAGAATTAAACTACTTGATTAGAACAAGTAATTTGGAGAAATCACAAACTAGAAGTGGAAACTTGGGATCCTGAAGAATATATGGGGAAGTAATATAAAACTTTTTTAAATAGATGATATATACCCAAATATTGAGGATGAAATTATATTATGGGTTGGAGAATGTAATAACTGAGAGGCTATTGTTGTAGGTAAACATCGTATCCTAGACTGTTATACTATATCAATCCTTTATTAATGAGTATCTATAAAAGAGTAATTTTTTGATGTTATAAAATTATTTTTTCAAAATAAACATCATTTTTAATTCATTATAAATTTATTACATTAATAATAAATTTTGGGATTCTTCAAGAATTAATGATTTTTATGTTATTAAAGTAAATACAATTTTTGATAAAATTGTGGTCCTTATGACGTCGATAGTATTTAAGAATAAAATAATAGTCACAAAATATTTTATTAAATAAAATATATACATAAGAAATGAAATTATTCACTTTAAAATATTTTTCGAACTTATAAATATTTTATCCAAAATTTTGAGAACTAATTAAAATGTTACTTTAAAAAAATATTTTTGATCTTTTATTTTAATAAAGTATTTCAAGGTGATATTTGGTTAAATACTTCCTTGGAAGCCTCATAATTTTTCTACTAATAAATTAATTAATTATATTGAAATAAATATCCAAGATAACATTATCTTATATACACATTTAAATAAAAATACAAAATTTTTCTGATAATTTTTTTTATGTGACGAAAAATTTTATTTTAGAATTAATATTTCAAACCATTAGAAATTTTATTTGATAAATTTATTTTAAAATATTAAATTAGAAGGTTAAAATTATAAAGTGGGGGAAATATTATTATTTTTCAATAAAAAAAATTACTAAAATCAGAAAATAAATACCATGGTAAAAGAAAATTTTGATAATGTTAAGAAGTTAAAATAAAAATATATAGAACTTTTAATGTTTTCAAAAAAAGGATTGTTTTGGTTGAGTTTATACCCACACATAATTTCCACCCCTCTTTTTCACTTTTTTTCCATTGAACTCTGAATAGTAACGTTGCATTATTGAAAATGTAAGGGTTAGTCCTAAAACAAAGTTTTTCTTCAGTTATAAAAGAGTCAGATCCCACCAGTTGAAGACACACCTTCCCTTATAATTTTTCCACTAAAATATGAATTCGTTTCCTTATATAACCCTATATAATTCTCAAAATGTTCTATTCACCATTATTTATCACAATACCCACATTTCAAAGGATAATTTCAAGGCAAATAAAGTCCCTAACATGAGTATTACCAAGTACAAAGGTTTTCCTCTTAATTATAATGCTTAAAATTTTTTATAACCAAACTAATATAATTATATTAGTGTCATTTATATACTTTAATTTTGATATAAAAATTATATTATCACTATCTATTAATCTATTCCATCTATTAAGAATAATGAAATAGTTTTTTGTGCATATCTCTGGACTACTACAACCACGAGAAACATGATTCATTTTTCATAACCTACCATCACTGATGGTTCAATAAATATATTTAAAGAGGATATATTATGTTTATTATTGAATTAAATTTCTTGCATGTCAAATTGGAGAACCTATTGATTATATGATCAATAAATGATCATCATTAATTCAATAATTTAAAATAAGCGTTCTTAGAGGAAAATATTTTATTAGAATTATGAAATATTTTAATATATGTTAATTATTATTTTAATTCCTTTATAATTATGATACATTACACTAGAAAAATAAAAAAAATATTATTACGCCTCACATATAATTATATTACAACAAAATCACCTCATAATCATTTATTAAATCATTAAATGTTCATGTTTGTGTCAGTTTAACATCCTACCTAAAAAATACTATGAATTTAGGTCATGAATAAATATGGGAACATAATTACTAGTGTCATATAACATAATTTTCTAAATAAATTTTTACTATCGATACTGTAGATGTTATATGAATTTTTAAGTCATCAATTATGAAAATATACTTCGATCAAAAAGAATCACCAATACATGCTTATTATCGATTTGATCTTCATGTATAATGACTAAAACACTAATAAAGGGAATTTACAACATAATAATTAATTATAAAACACCACTAATAGTAGATTTATTTACCTATTAATGATTAAATTTTGGTGAATAATGTTTACAAGAACCACTATTATGAAACTAGTAAAAATTTTCAAAACTATAAACACTCGATGTGGAAAATAGGTAGAATTAGTATAGAGAAGGACTATTTATAAAGAATATAAATGAAAATGCATTTGAGTATGTATATCAATTAAATGATTAATATAGCTGTGTTTATGACATATGAGGTTAATGTACCTTCCATGAAGTCAAGACAATAGGTATGAGTTTTCCATATCAAATTATTCTCTTTGAGACACGTTTGGTATTATAAACATATTCCTTTATGTGGAAAATATTCTACCTATTAGAGAAATTATAACATAAAATTACATTAGTTGTGGTATTTTATGATAAAGTTTAATTACAATATTTCAATACTTTTGATTTAATTTTTATCGAAGACATAAGTGGGAGTCTTCCATATCAATTTTTATTCTTTGTGGCTCATGTTATATTCACCACCTATTTCTTTCTATTTGGTTCAAACATTGACATGGAATAATTTTTAACCTATTTCTTATGAAATTTAATTGGTTTAAAGGTTTTTATTATTACAAATTCGTTATATTATTTTGATTCAATAGTTACCAAAACCATTGTAAAACTCAATCTTTTCCATGGTTGGGAAACCATCCTATGTTTTAGTAAAGTAAAAGTGTTTATAGTTTCATAAAAAATACACCCTTTCATGTAAAATGGAATGTTAATATGGATGTGGAACTAATTAACCAAGAGGAAATCACATATAAAAGGTTTTTTTAGAATTGAATCAATCATATTCCAGATGCAAGATCAGTGGGCTTGAGATTTCAAAAATGGCTAGACCCTCATATGGATAATGCTTTGGAATATTCAAACTCTCATTATAAATCCTGATAAAGTATTCTTCCTACAATTTACTTGGTACCCTAGAAAAGGAAGCAATTTATCCCAATTACTATCTTCAATGGATAACAAAGTACATTTAATGTATCCTCACCACTACATTTATTTGATAAGGTAACTTCCTATTACATTGATTAATACCCCACATATTCTATATTAGTTAAAGGATGTTCTCCATGTCATGAAGATTATTCTATTTAATAATGATGTATTTTTTACATATTTCTCATTATAGTTATAGCCATGTTTTTTGTATACCAGAGGATCCATGTGGAATAGTAAGAATCATCTTTTTTACTTTTATGGTGAATGCATTAGAATTAATTTGGTGAAGGGTGGGACCTATTATTATATAGACCCTTGATGCATAGATAGGACTCACAAGACAAAAATGTTCTGTTTTAGTGTATAACTCCCACCCATGTTAGTATAGAATCCTATAATAAGTCTTGATATCATGTTTTGAAATCTGACATTTTGCATTCCCTCGGTATAAGATGAATGGTTAATATTATCCATGGTTTCTTTTATTATCATGTATATTGCATAACCTCAATTTATTTTATTATGGATTCATATTTTTTTATTTATTCTATCCAAATAACTTATTTTATTGTTGTGTTATGATATTTACCACTATATTCTACTCCTCACTAAGCATCTGAGTTTGCCCTTATTTTTTTCCTTTCCCCAAGAAAACAGGTGGAGAATAATGAGTAGTTGTCATAGATATAATGAAAGGTATAATTATGTTCTTATAATGTGTTCATATAGTATCTTATGTTTTCAAATATATTATATCAGTATATCTAGTCGTAAATTACTTCTAAGATGTTGGTAACTATATAAACTCTTGTAATATGTTCCAATACTGCAATATAACTAAAGAATCTAGGTTTACTGAGTATGATTTGTTTCAATATTAGATTTACTTGTTGAGAAAATTTAATAATTTGGTTACTAAAGAAGGCGTTTCACTAATAAAAATAATTTATTTTAATTAAGAACCTTTATTAAGTAACTAGGGTAACAAGTTTCTTAAAATAATCTTCTCCTTCTCATGGGTTAATCTCAATGTTATATATGATTATGGTGTTTTATTTTATCTAAAACAATAGATTTAATTAGAATAATTTTTTGTTTTATATCTTTCCACCCGGGTATTTTAATTCAATAAATCTCATAAAAATGGTGACCAAAAATGTCATATTTATTGAGACAAGACCCATATTTAATCATGAATTACACCGGTTAATCATGTTAATAATCAATAATTATATGTGATAAATAGTATCCTATCAATCATATCATATATGATTCTTGGATATCTATGTGAGTATAATTATTTAACTAAATATATTATATAGAATTACTCAAATATATTCCTATAATATTTTAACCATTAATTCTTACCAATAAGAGTATCCTAATAAAAATTACAAAAAACAAGTCACCTAATGGTTAGGGACACCTAATTACTTTCATTACATATGAAGGAATATTCATGGGAACATAACTATCTGGGTAACCTATACTGAATGATCATGGTATTAAGAAGAACCACCTTTCAAGGAATCTTACATATAATATTTTAACGGAATTTTCTTTCTAGGTATCATCATATAAATAAACATAATATACATATTAAATTTTATAACTATTTCAATAAAGAAAATATTAATGTTCTCTTGTTTTACTATTTAAGGCATGAATTATTCTAATAATTTAGTTTTGAAATATATATTCTATCCACTAAATTAATGTTTTCACACTTCATTAATTGGTAACTATTTACACAATCCACAACTGTTTGTTACTCACCAAAAACAGAAGCAACATATATTCATACATATATGAATGCATATAATTTATAAGGTATATGAACTTTTCCTATAAATGGATTGAGTTTTATGAATTTGAAAATGTCAAAATGAGTAATCTCAAAGTGACAATATTCCTACTATGGCCTCCTGCCTTTTTTATTACTTAACTTTTCATTAGATTTTACAAACAGAGGATATTTATAGCCTAGTGTCTTGGAAATCAGAAACATAATACATGAAAAACTAAAACATTATTTTAATCCACATGAAAATATTTTTGAAAGGTTCATCCTAAGTATTATTAATGCATCTCATAATCTGGAGACATATATATAATGAAAGGTTGAGTAAAAGGCCCAGTAAGGAAAACAATTGAAACAGTTTACATGTGAACTTGAGCGATATCAATAAGAACATGAGGAATATCATAAAGGAATGATAAACAGGCTTATCATAGCAATAAAAACATGAAACATAACATGAAAATTTGCCTAAAAAATTTAATTTAGACGTTCATGAACATATCACCAAGGTCTATCCCCAAGGTGTCATAAAAATTACCAAGGTTATTCACCAAGGTATCGAAAAACTTCTCATACATAGAGATTAAATTATTTACCCAATGCATTGGATAAATATTCGGAAACACACTTAATATGTATTTATTTTCAGGTGAGCTACATATATCATAAACAAACATTTCATTAATAACCCAAAATTAATAAAAGAAATGGGTTTCATTTCAAAATTGTGACGTTTCAAAAGTGCTTAAAAACATGATCGTAATTGCATTTATAACACAAGGAAAAGGAATGAGGGTTTCATGTATTTAAATTCTAGAATAAAATATATAATTTTTATGTATTTATAAATACTTCTAGAAAAAAATAGGTTTGGGTATTCATATAAATAAAATAAGAAAATTTGTTGAGAAAAAGAGAGAGAGATTTTGAGACGAAATTTCTATAGCATAACGGCTATATAACATGATTTTATAAAACATTAAAAAGGGAGGGGAAAAGGGTCACCCACTCATAAATAACTAATAATACAGTATAGGGACAGAATATAATTTAAATAAGATCATGGTATAGATTTTTGAATTACATTCCACCTGAAAAGGAATCCTGAATGAAAAGAGACGATGTGATTTCTTGTACGAAAATTTTGAAGCCTAACGATGTCACATAAAAAATAAGAAAATCAGTTGATGAGAGTGGAAAGGGTATCTCATTAATTTTACATGAAATGGAGAGTTATAAGTATATAAAATAACGTAACCCCAAATAATAAAATAGAAACTAGAAGAAATAACATAAAGGAAGTCATGACTAAAAGGGGAGGGTGAAATATTCCTTTACCTTGAAGAGTAACTTCGAAAACTCGAAGGATGGGACCTTGTAGGGCTTGATGGAACCGTGGGAGGAATCCTTGGAGGTAAAAGACCATATCTCTTTTGATGATGAATTTTTAATGAAATTAATGAAGGAATGGGTTGGTATTTATAGCCAAAGTGGTGGAATATTTTATTAATTTTCAAGGGACACCTCATTAGTGGTATTTGAAAAACCATGGGATTGACCATGGTATTTTCCCATGGTATTGGCCACATGGGACACCTCATAACATATCATACTATTAAAAAGTTTTCCAGAATTATTATAGCATTATTACATAATTAATGATGTCATTAAACACACCGAAATTCAAAACAATATTTTTACTATTCACTGAAAAACCAAAAAATTATAAAAAGCTCAAAAATTTACCCTAACCTAATACCGGTGCTATAAATTCAAAAATGAAATCCATTTTATAAAAATAATTTTCTAATTATAAGATATTTTATTTTTATGTAAAAACACTATTTACCTGTAAAAATACTAATACTTAACTAATAATTTCTGGAATATTTATTTATTAATGATATTATATCACATTACCAATAAAGATTCATAAATTATATTTGTACATTCTTAAGTGAGGTTATTATTCCATTGGACACATTACTATTCATAATGGTAATATTACTATTCATGATTTACTATTAACCAAAAATTATGTAGATCTTATTAGACTCTAAATTTATTAATGATCACAATTGTAGAAGACCATTTTTTGAAAATAATTTCACATTATTAATAATTTAATGTATACAAAAATATTTTAAAATACACTTTTTCAATAATTCACTAATAATATAGAACTTATATAAACTCATCCTATATTTATTTGGACATTTGTAATTAACAAATTTTACCATAATAAGAAATAAAAATTTTATTTATAAAAAATTATTTCACAAAGTAACTACGACCTCGTTACATACCCCCTTATAACACCTACATAGGACCTAAGGGTAAGGTGTGCTATGGTGATAGAATCTTGGGGTGGCTCAGACAACATTTGCTGAGTGGTGATTTATATCAGCTTGAACTTCCCCCATAGGCAATTCTGTTCAAGCTTCACATGTTGAAGCTTAGCTTGGGCTTGGTATAGAGAAAATCCAAGTGATGTGACCTCCTTCCCATGCTCCTACATATGGGCTTCGTATGGCCCGAGTATATAAGATGAGGCCATAAACTTCTCTTTCTCTTTTAATTAACCATGATCACTTGTATTTATAAAAAATAATCATAACGTTAAGATTATAGTTCCCAACGGTCATATTGAACAACCATCATATAAGAGTTGAATCCCAGTGGTCTTATTTTAATTATTCTCACTTCATTAATTAAAGTATATATTTTTGTTGAGTACAAACTAAATTAACACAAAAAAATTAGGAAAAAATATTATATAAGGTTCGGGTCGTTACATTCATCCCCCCTTAAGAAATTTCATCCCCAAAATTTCAACTTCTCTAAAGAGAAAAGTTGGGGGTACTTCTGCCTCATAGTCTCCTCTAGTTCCCACGTGGCTTCTTCACATTTCTGTTTCCTCCACACCACCATAACTAGGTGGGTAGTCTTGTCGCATAGAACCTTGTCTCTTCAGTCCAAGATCTCCACCGGTTATTCCAAATAAGAGAGGTCATGTTCCTGTTATACCACCTTGGGATTTAGTACATGTGAAGGGTTAGGTATGTACTTCCTCAAGATCGATACGTGGAAGACATCATGATCTTGTGCCAGATTTAGAGAAAGTGCAAGCTGATAGGCCACTGCTCCTACAAAGTCAAGGATTTCATAGGGGCCAATGTACCTAGGGATGAGGTTCCCTTTCTTCCAAAACCTCATGAATCTATTCTAGAGTGATATTTGAAGAAGGAATTTGTCACCAACATCAATCTACAAGTCCCTTCGACGGTTTTCCGCATAGCTCTTTTGCCGACTCTGAGTAGCCTTAATGTGTTGTTGGATGGAAGGATCCTTTTCTATCATCTACTACCAAAGATCAGGCTCAAAATTATTTCTCTCACAAACATCATCCCAACAAGTAGGATTTCTATATCCCTTCCTATAAAGATCTTCATAGGGTTCCATTTGAATGCTCATGTGCAAGCTGTTGTTTTAAGGGAACTTTACTAAAGGGAGATGTTGATCCCATCTACCTTTAAATTCCATTGAGCATGTTCTCAGTATGTCCTCAAGTTTTGAAATAGTCCTTTCAGATTGGAAATTAGTTTGGGGATTATAGGCCATACTGAAATTCAATTTGGTACTTAGAGCATGTTGAATAATTATCCATAATTTTGATGTGAACCTTGGATCAAGATCACATATGATAGAAAGTGGAACACCATGCAGCCTTACCACTTCACATAAAGCCTGGAAAGTTGATCAAGAGAGAAATCATCCCGAATAGAGATAAAATGGTTAGTCTTGGTGAGACAGTTCATAATAACCCATATCACATTGTTTTCCTTGGAAGTCATCGAGAGACCAGCAAAAAAGTCCATAGATATATTGTCCCACTTTCATGCTGGTATGAGTAGTTATTACAATACCCCTTTAGTAAGTTGTCACTCTGCCTTCACTTGTCAACATACCATTAAATTTTAAGTGTAGTCACCAATATCCCTTTTCATATTATCCCACCAATAATGATCACAAAGGTATCTATACATTTTTTAACTTCCAGGATGTATAGAGAACGTAGAGCTATTAGCTTCATCCATCATCTCCTTCTTTATTTTAGGAATAGATGGAACACATAGTCTCATACAGAATTTCAGTACAAATTCTTGATCAATTTTGAACTCATGGAACTTACCATCCTTTACAGTCTCAAACTCCTTCTGTAAGAAAGGATATTCTTTCTAAGCTTTCTTGATCTTCTCTTGTAGTGACGATTGAGAAATCATTTGGGTTAGGGTTGATGATATCCCTTCCCTTATAATTCCCACATCCAACATTACTAGGTCATTGATCAAAGGATATATTTGAATCCTCATCAGGGATAGAACAACTGGGTCTTTCCTACTTAATGCATAAATGACTTTGTTTGCTCTTTCAGGATGAAAATGAATTGAACAATCATAGTCCTTAAGTAGTTCCAACCATATACTCTATCTCATATTAAATTACTTTTGTTTGAAAATATACCTGAAACATTGATGGTCTGTGTATATATCACATTTATTTCCACAAATATAGTCCCTCCATATCTTTAGAGAAAAAACAACCACAGCCAGCTCAAGATCATGTGTAGGATAGTTCTTCCCATGAGTCTTCAACCGTCAAGATGCGTAAGAAATGAATTTATAATTTATCACGAGGATGCACCAAATCCCTTTCAAAGATGCATCACTAAAAATAATGAATTCTTCTCCACTTGAGAGAAGAGTTAGACTGTGTACAGTAACTAATCTATTCTTCAGCTCTTGGAATCTTTCCTCACACTCCTTTTTCCATATTAACTTGACCCCTTTTCGAGTTAACTTGGTTAATGGATTAGAATGTCATGATTTTTTTTCACAAACCTCCAATAATATCCTACTAATCCAGGGAAAATATGAATCTCTATTATTGTTGTAGGCTGAGGACACTCCTCAACAACCTTTATCTTTGCAGGGTAAACAGTGATTCCTTCATTGGTTACAATGTTCTCCAAGAAAAAATCTTTTTGTAACCAAAATTAACATTTTCTGAACATTCCAAAAAGCCTCTCCTTCTATAGAGTTCTCAAAATAACCCTTAGATGATCGTCATGATCCTCAAAATTTTTGGAATATATCAAAATATCATTAATAAAAACTACCACAAAGTTATCAAGGTATCTCTTAAAGACTCTATTCATCAATTCCATAAAAATACCAGAAGCATTTGTCAAGCTAAAGGGTGTAACAATAAACTCATAATTCCCGTATCTTGATTGGAAGGCAATTTTTGGAATTTCTCCTTTTTTCACCCTCAATTGATGGTAACCAGATCAAAGACCAATCTTAGAAATAATTGAGCCCCACGTAGTGGGTAAAATTAGTCATTAATTCTTGGAAGAGGGTATTTGTTATTCACTGTGATCCCATCAAGTTCACTATGATCAATGCATAGCCGCATTGATCCATCCTTCTCCTTAACAAAGAGATCAGGTGCTCCCCATGTAGACACACTCGGTTGGATAAACCCCTTATCCAAAAGATCTTAGATATATTTCTTTAATTCCTCAAGCTCCATATTTTCCATCCTATATGGGGTCTTTGATATCATATGAAATCCATGTATGAGTTCAATGGAGAACTCTACCTCTCTTTCCATGGGAGGTTGGGGTAACTCCTCAGGAAATACATCAATTTATTCCTAAATGATGGGGAAATTTTCTATACTTATACTCTCATTTCCATCTTCATATTCACCGATCAACTTCATAAAGTAGTATATAGGAGGTTCTTCAAGGAAAAGATCAGGTTGAGATATCTCTCCTTGGAAGATAACTGTAGGTTTTCCATTCATGAATACTGTGATTTCCTTGCTTCTGAATTTGATCTTAGCGTTATACATTGAGAGCCATTCCATCCCTAGTATAATGTCAAATTTCAACATGGGAATGACTACAATATTTGTGATAATATTGTGCTCATTAATGTAAATACTAGAGTTTCTAAACACTGACGATGCTCAGATAATCCGACCGGGAGTCTTGACTGATAACTCTACTTTTAGAAAATTGGGGATTGATTCTAAATTCTATGCAAACATGGAGGAAATAAAGGAATGTGTAGAACCATAATCAAATAAATTACTTGATAGCATTGAGATAACAACTAGAGTACCTTCCACCACATCATTTAGAGCTTCAACATCAGCGGTCGTGATATAAAAAGTATGAAATTTCTCCCTTGGCATTTTCTGAAGTTGATGGTGGTTCCCCTCCACTGGCCTCGGATTTAGACAATGATTGGAAAAGTCCCAATTTGTCAACACTTATAGCTTTGGACATCATGTAGGGACTACACCATCTTCCCCTTGTCATTAGTGTTGGGAATTTGAGGCTTCAACTCACTATGATAATTCCACACGATATGACCATCTCTTCCATAGTTATACCACTTCTTGATCTTGAGCAGGCAGTTCCCCGAATGATTCTTCCCACATTTATTACACGTGGGACATTTCATTTTATTTCCTCCTATTCCTTTATCAATGGTCCTCACTACGTTGTGACCCATTGATCTCTTCTTTTAATTCGATTTATGAGGCCACTGTGTCTCACCGTACACCAGTTTGACTTTCATCGCACTCCACATGATCTCCTCATAGGTATCATAGTATCGGTTGGATAGATTCCTCTATAGATGAGCTCTTAGTCCACTAAAGGATTCATCAACCTTCCCATTTGGATCTATGGCAAAGATATAGGTGTAACATGAAATCCTTGTTAAGTTCATCTCATAGCTTCCCATAGATTCATTCTCCTTCTGCATTAACTCAATAAATTCCTTCTCTATTTTTATTCTCATTGATCGAGGGAAATACTTATTGAAGAAGATACATTTGAACTATTCCCACTCCATAGCTTCAACCTATACTCTTGGCCTCCTATTTTTAATCAGATCCCACCACTAATCAGCTTCTCCTTCTAAGTAGTAAACATCTGGGGTGACCTTCTCTTTCTCTGAATAGTAAATCACAGAAAAGATATTCTCTATAGAGCTAATACACTATTCAGAAATTAATCGGTCGGTTGATCCAATAATGGTTGGTGGTCACTAACACATAAAGGACTCAACATTGTGTTATTCCCTTCACTTTTAGATTGGTCTCTCAGCTTGATTCACGTTATTTCCCATAACATGAGTCAGTTGGTTCATCATTCTCATGAAAGTTTCCATTCTGAATTCCATCAAAGGGCAGGCATTGCATGGTCCATCGTGGTCACCATTTGTATGGTTTCTCCAATTTCCCACAATTATCTAAAAGAATAAAACCTTAGTTATAATATTATATAACTTATGAATCTTTTAACTATAAAGGATTTTATTTCTTAAAACTTCATGCTTAAACAATTACATTTCTCTATAAATACATCATAATGATTCATAAAAAGATTATGATTAATCAAATATATCCCTCGAGAGTGTCAAACCAGAAGTGCATTAAGGCCCGTTTTCATGTACTAGGATACCCCAGGTCAAGAACAAAACTCCTTGTTGGATTTTTCACTCCTAGTTTCATCTATTCCAGAGCCACATCAACATGTTCGTATCCAGACAAGGATTTATTTGTTTAGAAACCACTTACTAAATATTTCAACAAAATACTAGGAAGTTTTCCTATATTTATAATTTTCTATAGGTTTATTCCCTAATTTTTCATAACCTAACGTCCACAAATAACTAAACTATCCTTTTATACCAACTATGGAATCCCATATTTTTATTACATAACATTTTATTACATTTTACAAATAGAGGATCTTTAAAGTCTAGTGTCTTGGAAATCAGAAATGTAATACATGAAAACAGAAATCATCCTTTTAATCCCCTAAAAAAACTTATTAAAAGTTTAATCTTAAGTATTATTACTGCATCTCAAAACCTGGAGACAAACATCAAAAGAAGGGTGAGCAGAAGGACCAATAAAGAAAACATGTGAAATAGTTTACATGTGAACATGAGCGATATCAATAAGAACATGAGGAATATCGTAAAGGTATGATAAAGAGGAATATAATAGAAATAATAACATCAAAAATAACTTGAAATTTTTTCTACAACATTTAGTTTAGACATTCATGGACATATCACCAAGGTCTATCCCCAAGGTGTCATAAACATTACCAAGGTTATTCACCAAGTCGTCATAAAACATGTCATATCTAGAGATTAAATTCATTACCCAATGTTTTGGAAGGAAATCAAGGAGAAACATTAATGTGTATTTATTTTCTAGTGAGCTAATTATATATTAATTATAATTTCACTAAAAACCCAAAAGGAATAAAAGAAATGGGTTTCATTTCAAAATCCTGACATTTTAAAAGTGCTTAAAAACATGATCATTACGTCAATTATATCCCATGGAAAAAGAATAAGGGTTTCATGTATGTCAATTCCAGAATAAAATATTTCATTTTTATGTATTTATTAATACCCATAGAAAAAATAGGTTTGTATATTCATATAAATGATATAAGGGAATTTCTTCAAAAAGAGAGAGAGAGAGATTTTGAGATGAAATTTCTCCAGCAGAACGACTATATAACATGATTTTAGAAAACATTAAAAAGAGAGGGGACAAATGTCACAAAATCATAAATAAATCATAATACATTATAGGTATAGAATAAAATTTAAATAATATCATTTTATTTATTTTTGAATGAGATACCACATAAAAATGAAACTTGAAAGAAAAAAGAAGATGTGATTTCTTTTACGAAAATTTTGTAGCCTAACGATTTCACTTAAAAATTCAGAAAATCAGTTGATGATAGATGAAAGGGTCAGTCATCAATTGAGAATAAAATGGAATTTAATAAGGATATAGAAGAACATACCCCCATATAATAAAATAGAAACTAGAAGACATAACATAAAGGAAGTCATGACTAATATAGGAGAGTGAAAGATTCCCTTATCTTGAAGTGTAGCTTCAAAAACTCGAAGGTTTCGACCGTGGGGGGGGGGGGGGGCTTGGGGGAACCTTGGGAGGACTAATTTGGAGGTAAAAAGACTAGACATTCGTTGATGATGAATTTTTAATGAAAGTAATGAAGTAATGGGTTGGTATTTTTAGCAAATGTGGGGGAATATTTTATTAATTTCCAAGGGACACCTCATTGTGGTATTTGAAAAACCATTGGCTTAGCCAAGGTATTATTCAATGGTATTGGTCACTTGGGACACCTCAAAACATATCATATTATTCACAAGTTGACTAGATTTGTTACATCATTAATAATGTCATTAAACGCACCAGAACTCAAAACTATATTTTTACTATTCACTGAAAAACTAAACATTTTATAAAAGTCGCATTAATTCACCCTAACCTAATATTGATGCTCTAAATTCAAAAATGAACTTCATTTTATAAAAATAATTTTCTAATTATGAGATATTAATTTTTTATATAAAAAAAGTATTTACCCAAAAAAATACTAATACTTAACTAATAATATCTAGAACAATTATTTACTAATGCAATTATATAACATTACCAATAAAGATGCATAAATTATATTTATACTTTCTTAAGTGGGGTTACTATTTCATTGGTCACATTATTATTCATAAGGGTAATATCACTATTCATGATTTACTACTCACTAAAAATTAAGTTGATCTTATTAGACTCCAAATTTCTTACTGATCACAAATGAAGAAACCATTTTTTGAAAATCATTTCACATTATTAATTATTTAATGTATAAAACAATATTTTAAAATACCATTTTTCCAAAATTAACTTAGAATATGGAACTTCTATAAATTCATCCTAAATTTATTTGGACAATTTGAATTCAAAATTTTACCCTAATAAGAAATGACAATTTCATTTATACAAAAAGATTACACAATGTAACTAATGCCTTGTAACATAGCAACTTATAACACCTGCATAGGACCTAAGGTTAAGGTGTGCTATGTTGATAGACTCCTGGGGTGGCTTGAACAACATTGTCTGAGTGGTGATTTCTATCAACTTTAACTTCTCCCATATGTGATTCTGTTCAAGCTTCACATGTTAAATCTCAGCTTAGGATTGGTCTAGAGAAATTCCTAGTGAGGCAAACTCCTTCCCAAGATCTGACAGATGGGCTTCATATGGCACAAGTCTGCTGGATGTGGCCATCCACTCCTCTTTCTGTATTAATTAACCATGATCACTTGTATTTATAAACAATATTAACAATATTAATATTATAGTTTCCAATGGTCATATTGACCAACAATCATATAATAGTCGAAACCCAACAGTTTTATTTTAATTATACTCCATTCATCAATTAAAAGATATAGTATTGTTGAGTACAAAATAAAATAACACAAAACATTAGGAAGAAAATTTTATTCAAAAGTTCTATTCGTTACACCTAGCCTCAGATTTCTTTAAGAAATCATAAACATCCAGGCTGGTCGACAGTCTGGTCCCAAGTCCCTCTCCAAATCGATACTTTAATCAACAATGATTTCAATCAATGATATCTCTAATAACTAATATATAGAACTTATATTCAATAAATATTACAAATGTAATAACATTAAAAACAATTAGAGTTGTCATAACATTAAATAATTATTTTTATGGAGTTATACATAGCATTAAATGCAAGGAATTATCTCATAGAAGCAATTTTATCCAAAAAATTGTGAATACACAATATTCAAATTACAAAAGAAGTCACATATATGAATAAATAATGTAGTAGAATTTAAATAAATCAAATTTTCATAGACTAAAATATGATATAATCATTTTGAACTATATATAAATAAAAATTTTACTATAAAAATATTATAATTAAGCTACATATTATTGATATTCAATATTCTTGGATATAAAAACTTTTTATCCAGTTTCAATATGAACAAAATCATTTTATTAATTAAATGAAATATAATGTTAAATATATGATAATATAATGTATTAAAAACATTTTAAAATACAATATCAATTATATAAAGAATTTATATAATCAAAATATCACATATGTTACATTATTTAAACCGCGAAAAAATATGTAATCAAAACACTTTTGATGTGGTTAAATAATATTTTAAATAAGGTCCCATTTAATTTAAAAAATTTATAATAAACTAAATAGGAAAAAATTATAATTATAATTATAGTTAAATTTTAATTTTTTCAATATTTATATAATTTATGCATTCTTTATAAATTAAACTTATGATCTCTAAATAAAAAAATAATTTCAAGATTTCAATGTCACAACCCGTCCTCGGGGCCCGTGCCGTGACTACCCCATGCCCGCCTTCCATAGGCCACAGGCTGGCGACTAGTACCAAAGGCGTAAATCCCAATAACTAGGAAGGAATTGCCTTTATAAAAGTAACAAAACACCACAAAGTACAAGCGGAAGTAAAACACTAAGTACAATAAGGAAGTTCTGAAAAGTAAATGGGCCAGAATACAAACCCAATCGAAAGTACAACTACAACTGAAAGAAAGTACAACAAAGACAACAGCTGGAAGAAAGGAAGCAGCTCTTGGGTCTTCCTCCTCGGAAACTACCTGAAGGGTAGGTACAGATAGATCAGCTTCTGGATCGTCCACCACAGATCCTACATGAAGGGTAGGTACAGATAGCCTCCACAACGCTCTCACCCGTCAACATTCTCTGAGTGTCATCTCATCGTGATGTCCACCACTGGATACTATCTCGTCGTGAGGTCTACCTTCAGGTACCGTCCAGTCCTCGAACACTCGGCCTCTATATGTGCTTCCGATTATCTGCAACCAACACAACGAGGTGTGGGCATAGCCCGTACATGGGTGAGTATAACGATACTCAGTAGGGACCCCGAGACCCTCATGGTCTCACTAAATCCAACAAGGATAACCACAAAGATTATCTCAACAGATAACCTCTACTTAGGTATATGCTCATACATATACCCAAGTTATCAAGTAACTCATCTCAATCATGATGTAACACAAAGATTTATGAAATCAACGGATAACCACTACCCAGGTATATGCACATACATATACCTAAGTTATCAAGTGATCCATCTCAATCATGAGGTAAACACAAAGGTCACATACTCATCTCAACCAGGATTCTATTCATAAGGTCAAAACCACGGCTGTTGGAGAACTCCTCCTCTGTCGAGTACAGTGGGCCTGCCGCTACAACCAAGCGTGCCGAACTCCTCCACTGTCGAGTACATTGGTCTGCCGCTACAACCAAGCACGCCCCACTAACCTTGGATTACTGTAGTACTCCACCTGTCGAGTAGTGTGGGACTGCTGCTACAAGGAAGCGCTTCCCACCATGGATCTGCCGCTACAACCAAGTGCTCCCCCTCGTAGGCTCCAGAGGTACTCCTTCTGTTGAGTACCGCGGGTCTGCCTCTACAACCAAGTGCTCCTCCACCGTGGGTCTGCTGCTACAACCAAGCACTCCACCTCATAGCCTCCAGAGGTACTCCTTCTGTTGAGTTCCACGGGTCTGTCGCTAATACCAAGCGATCCTCTGCCGTGGGTCTGCCGCTAAAACCAAGCGCTCCCCACTGGGCTATCCAAAACACACCGAGTCGATAGATCAACAGTCGTCAAGACTCAGCCAGCTACTAGGTCTCTGCACTCTACTAGCTTATCACCGGGAGGGTTCGCTCCACGAGCTACTGATTGATACTCCAAGTATCACAAGGTTCCACGTAGAAGTATTTCAATGGACCGTCTCGTTATAGGGGTCTCAATGCAACAGACGGCGCGTCAGTCGGACGCCCGTTCTGTGTGTTACTACCCTTTTCGTCCCAGGGGCCCGGTTGGTTTCGTGTGCGAACCAACTCGGCCGTATCTCGACTATACCCCGAACTCTCATAGGGTATGCTCATAGGGACCGTTTCTCAACGTGATCACCAACGCCACTGATGGTTCGTCAAACAGACGTCTGGTCTGAGAGTTATCAGCATTTCCGTTCCAGGGGCCCGGTTGGATTTCAGGTTCAATCCAACCCGACCATTATCCAACTGCATCCAAAACACAAGAAAAGAATTCCAAAAGTTTTGACTCATCATGAGTAAACCAAAAAAGTCGATGGCACGTCAATCGGACATCCGGAGCTCGAGATATAAGCGTTTCTGCTCCGAGGGCCCTGTTGGTTTCGTATCCGAACCAACCCTGTTGTACTCAATGTTGTCCGAAACCTTGAGTGTAATATACCGAAATGACCATATTGATCCAAGGATCGCATCGCAACTCACGGTGCGTCAATCAGGGGTTCGTAGTCCAAGATATGTGCGTTTGAACAGAAACTGCCTGAAAAAATAGGGGGTTCGGGCCCGGTCCGACCCGGCCCGCGACCCCCTGGGTCGGCCCGACCTGGGTGGCCCAGCCAGTTGGCTTGCCGCGCTGGCGCGGCCGCGTGGCTGCTCGGCTGTCCGGCTGAGCGGACAGGGGGGTGCGGTTTCCCCCCCGTCCAAGAAGCCGCGACCCCCGCGTGGGGGCCGCTCCCTGCCAGTGACGCGGCGACCCGCCGCGTCTCCCTTTGTCCCGCGCAGCCGTGGGACCAGCTGCCTGCCGCCGTGGTGGCCCTCCCTTGCGGCGCTCTGGGCACCGCCGGCACCGCCTTGCCAGCGTGGCGCGCCAGCGGGATCTTCCGCGGACCACCAGACGCGCTCCGGTGGTCTGTTTCGCCTGCTGTCTTCGCCAATGGTCCTCCCGAGACCGGCCCTTCACTGCAAAGACCTCATAATGCCTTTGCGACCCGCTTCGCCATCGTCCGTCGATCTGCGCACAACGATCAACCATAGGAGTCTTCAAATCACCTCAGCGGCCCCGATTCCGGCCGCAGGTTCGTTCGGCCTCAACGGTGCGGCACGACAGCGTCGTGCTTCTTCGTCGCGTTCTTCCTTATTTCCGCCCGGTGCCGTTGCACCGTGCCGCCTTTGTTCTTGCTGCAATGAACAAAACAACAAAGGGGGAGGAGAGTCAGGTGTGTTCGTGTGGTCTGAACTCCTCTCGTTAAGTTGATAACAAGCGTCTTAAAAGACGAAGAACGAAAAGGATTTTTTTTCACGAACAAAAAGTAATCAACCCCTACCTCAAGCGTAGTCTTCGAACGTGGTTGTCGTGGAAAGGGACGTCGCAGAATTGATTGCCGCGGAAGAAGGCCAATCATCGCGTCGCGAAGGAACGGTGTCTCCCTTCCGTTGACACGGAACGAAAGAACTAGGTGATGCGTGTTGGGTCTTCAATCTCCGAGGAAGGCATCTCTCACTGTCATCTGTCGTCGGAGGTCGGTGTTCTTCTCGTTCTTCATCGAGGAGGAAGAACTTCATGAACTTGAGAAAATTCTCCCCATCCTCTCACAACCCAACAACCCTTAATAAAATAAGAGTTGTCTTATTTTATTTCTCAATCCATGCATTTGAAAATAAAAAAACGAAACAATCAATTAAAAATAATTAATTGCAATGTTTTAACCGCCCAAAATTAATTGAGGCGTTTCTTAAACAGAAAAAACGCAAGGTTGAATTCCACTTAAAGGGGGGGGGGGGGTTAGCAAGAAAAGAAATGGCGGGGCTCATGTGGGACCCACATCACAAATATCCTACCAAGTGGGTAGGATATTGTGGGTCCCACTCCAATCACTTATCTTAGGTTAAACAACCTTATGTAAAATAAAAACCGGTCGCACCATTTTTATTTTAATCCTTTACTTAACCCAAAAATTTAAAAACCACACTCGACCAAATGAAACTCTGGAAAAGGTGTTTCTAAGAAATTACTGGCACTGCGATTCCATCAGTTCCCTCAGAATTCGATTCCGAGCACCGGTTCAAATGTTAGAAAAACCCGCTCGTTCGTTCGATGAATGTACCCGAGCTAAACTTCGGAAAATGATTTCGGGCACACCGGGCCTCAGAATCAGGCGCCATCAAGAAACTGTGTACTCATAAAATACCAAAGAAAATAAAAAAAATGTTCTTGAAATTTTTGGGTCTTTCCATTAATCCCACCTCAGGGCTTTTCGTCCCCGTAATGCTTTAACACAAACTAGGGATACAAAAGCAGTACCGAGAACGCATCTGAGCCTTCAGCTCCCATGTGATCACCTGGAGGTTCTCATACTACCAGTAAAAGCGCACCTGAGGAATTGACCTTCCTCGTAGGATCCTCTCCTGTCGTCCCTCTATCCCCACTGGAACCTCCGTGAGGGTCACCCCATTGCCCAAGTCCAGCTCCTCATGGTCGATGAAAAGCGAAAGGTCGAGTTCGTATCTCCTCAGTTGAGATACATGGAAGTTGTCGTGCACCTGGTGCAATTAAGTTGGGTGGTTCAAGCAGTAAACCACCTCGCCTACCCAGCTGAGGACCTAGAAAGGTCCCTTGAACCTCGGTGATAACTTGTTGCCTCGACCGCATCTCCGTAACTCACATCGAGGTGAGACCTGTAGGGAAATGTGGTCACCATCCTCGAAATCTAGTGGTTTCCGCCTCCTATCAGCACTAGAATTTTGCCGGCTCTGAGCTGTCCTCATCCGCTCTTGGATGACTTGGACCTTTCTGGTCCTTCAGGAGCTTCTGGGATTTCTTCTTTGCCGATAAGAGAAATCCAGTCTCATCCCCTTGATAAACCACGTTCTTCGCCTAATACAGTCAATCCCAACATGGATGATACTAACACATACCAAGGATGATGTCGTAAGGCCTCGACGCTAATACCAAGATATCCAACCGTTACTCTGGCCTCCAAGGGTTGAGTCACACTGTCAGTATTAGTGTGTGGTCACTGAGTCTCCTCCAGTCAGTATGTCAAAGTGAGGGTCAAGTCAACGGTTTTTTAAACCGGAACCTCTTAGTAACAATATAAAGAGAGGACATGAAGCTAAACTCCATAATAATGGTGTCTTTTATTACTGCAAATCAAAGTAAAAAGACACAAAGCATCTACAAACAAACATCAACAAAGCTAGAAGCAGCATGAACAAAAGTCTCCAGGTCTGGAGCTAGTCATGCTCCTGTCCATCCGCTCCCGGAGATCCATGATCGTAGGCCTTAGCTTCCTGAAGCTGAGCTCTCCCATGTCCACCTATTTCTTGCGGTCGGGGTGGACCTCCTAGTGGTGGTGGTGGCAACACCTTGAAGCGTTATCCACCTCTAGCTGCACGACGAGCTCCCCTACCACGGTCTCTTGCTCCATGTGGTCCACCTCGATTAAACCTCTACCTCTGTCTGGGAGGTCCTTCGTTCATCTGCTGGTCATCTGTATGGCGGGTCGGACAGTCACGAGCCATGTGACCAACCCCGCCTCATGAGTAACACTGTCCTCTCATGGAAAGTCGTTGTCCACACTGGGTGACTCGCACAAACGATCCGGTGTCATGCGGTCGACCACCTGTAGGTCTAGTCCTCTTGGACCTCTGCGTCATCTGTCTACTGCCCCCTGCAGAAGACTCTACCGCATGTCGGCTAGTGGTGGGTCCTACTGCTGGAGACTGCTCCGAAAGGAAACTCTCTACTAAGAGGGCTCTCTCCAACACCCCTGCCTGTGTTAGAATGCTGTGAGAAACAAATGTTGCTATGATCTCTCGCCTGAGCCCCTACTTGAAGGTTCGGGAACTGAAGAATGGGTGTCGTACGATGTCTGTGGAATAGCGCAAGAGATTGGTAAACCTCGCCGCGTACTGGGATACTGTCATGCTGCCCTACCGCAACTGTAGTAGCTCCAGGATGCGCACCACACGGAGGGTGGCTGGGATGAACTCTGAGAGAAAAAGGCTTTCAATGTACGTCTAAAGGAGAGATGCCTCGTCGTGCACCTATAGCATCAAGCTCCACCATCTTCCTGCTTCCGCGTGCAGCAGGATCGCTGAAAGGACCACCTTGAGGTCAGCTAGTGTCCCCACTAACATGAAAACTCACACAACTGCCTCTAGCCAATCCTCGGCTGACTGAGTGTCCGTCTCCCCACGGAACCTGGGCAGTCGCTGACGCTAAGACTCATGCAGTGCACTAATGCAACATGCACCATTAGCTTCTGGGGCTAGTTGCATCGGTGGATCAGCGGGTAGAGGTACCGCCGGTGCCTTTACTGTCAAAGGGCCCTGTACCGAGGCCTCTTCGCTCGGTGGGCTGTTGTCCCGCACAACCCTCAGAACCCTAGATGGCTGTCGTCGTGGGGTCATCCTGGAAAGAAACAGGTGTGCCACGGTTAATACAGTATACCTGGTGAGCTGACACAAAGTAATCACAAAGAAAACTTGAAATACACATGCAATCAATGTTTTCGTGCATTAAGTCGGAAATCAGAAGTCAGGGTCCTGGTGTACAGATACGTCAGCCGCCGCACCAACACTGGACTCCCTAGACTGATAACCACCCTCAATACTCTTAACACTATTGCTTCACATAGAAAAAGATCAGAGTCATGAGTTCTACGGTAGAACCGAACTCCTCTAATACCAATTTGTCACGATCTGTCCTCGAGGCCCATGCCGTGACTACCCCATGCCCGCCTTCCATAGGCCAGTGGCTTGTGACTAGCACCAAAGGCTTAAATCCCAATAACTGGGAAGGCATTTCCTTTATAAAAGAAACAAAACACCACAGAGTACAAGAAGAAGTAAAACACTAAGTACAAAAAGGAAGTGTTGAAAAGTAAATGGGCCAGAATACAAACCCAATCGAAAGTACAGATACAACTGAAAGAAAGTACAAAAAAGACAACAAATCGAAGAATGGAAGCAGCTCCTGGGTCGTCCTCCTTGGATCCTACCTGAAGGGTAGGTACAGATAGCGCAGCTCCTGGATCGTCCACCACAGATCCTAATTGAAAGGTAGGTACAGATAGCCTCCACAACGCTCTCGCCCGTCAACCTTCTCCGAGTGTCGCCTCATCATGAAGTCCACCACTGGATACTATCTAGTCGTGAGGTCCACCTCTGGGTACCGTCCATTCCTCGAACACTCGGCCTCTATCTGTGCTGCCCGTCATCTGCAACCAACACAAAGAGGTGCGGGCATAGCCTGTGCAGGGGTGAGTATAACGATACTCCGTAGGGACCCCAAGACCCTCAAGGTCTCATTCAATCCAACAAGGATAACCAAAAAGAAGATCTCAACAGATAACCTCTACTTAGGTATATGCTCATACATATACCCAAGTTATCAAGTAACCCATCTCAATCATGAGGTAACACGAAGATTTATGAAATCAACGGATAACCACTACCCAGGTATATGCCCTTACATATACCTAAGTTATCAAGTGACCCATATCAATCAAGAGATAAACACAAAGGTCAAAAAATCAGCTCAACCAAGATTTTATTTATGAGGTCAAAACCACGACTGCTGGAGAACTCCTTCTCTGTCGAGTATAATGGTCCTACCACTACAACCAAGCACGCCGAACACCTCCTCTGTCGAGTACAGTGGCCTACCGCTACAACCAAGTGCGCCCCACTAACCATGGACTACTGTAGTACTCCACCTATCGAGTACTGTGGGCCTGCTACTACACCAATATCTTCCCAACATGGGTATGCCGCTACAACCAAGCGCTCCCCCTCATAGGCTCCAGAGGTACTCCTTCTGTTGAGTACCGCTGGTCTGCCGCTACAACCAAGCGCTCCTCCACCGTGGGTCTGCCGCTAAAACCAAGCACTCCCCCTCATAGCCTCTAGAGGTACTCCTTCTGTTGAGTACTGCGGGTCTGCCGCTACTACCAAGAGCCCCCCCACCGTGGGTCTGCCGCTACAACCAAGCGCTCCCCACTGGGCTATCCGAAACACACCGAGTCGATAGATCATCAGTCATCAAGTCTCATCCTGCTACTAGGTGTCTGCACTCTGGTAGCTTATCACCGGGAGGGTCCGCTCCACGAGCTATTGGTCGATACTCCAAGTATCACAAGGTTCCACGAAGAAGTATTTCAAAGGACCGCCTCGTCATAGGGGTCTCAACGCAACAGACGGCGCGCCAGTCGGACGCCCGGTCTGTGAGTTACTAGCCTTTTCGTCCTAGGGGCCCGGTTGGTTTCGTGTGCGAACCAACCCGACCGTATCTCGACTATACCTCGAACTCTCATAGGGTATGCTCATAGGGCCCGTTTCTCAACGTGATCACCAACTCCACTAACGGTTCGTCAAACGGACGTCCGGTCTGAAAGTTATCAGCTTTTCCGTTCGAGGGGCCCGGTTGGATTTTGGGTTAAATCCAACCCAACCATTATCCAAAAGTATCCAAAACTCAGGAAAATCATGCCAAAAATTTCGACACATCAAGAGGAAACCAACAAAGTCGACGACACGTCAATCGGACGTCCGGAGCTCGAGATATAAGCGTTTCCGCTCCGAGGGCCCGATTGGTTTCGTATCCCAACCAACTCGGCCGTGCTCAAAGTTCTCCAAAACATTGAGTGTAATATACCGAAATGACCGTCTTGATCCAAGGATTTCATCTCAACTCATGGTGCATCGATCAGGGGTCCGTAGCCTAAGATATGAGAATTTGAACGGAAACTGCCCGAAAAAATAGGGGGTTCGGGCCCGGTCCGACCCATCCCAAGACCCCCTGGGTCGGCCCGAACCGGGTTGACCCGAACTGGGTCCGGGTCTGGTCCAAAAGGGCGCGGCCCATCCCGGTGGTGTGGCCCGGCCTGGGCGGCCCGACCGGTTGGCTTGCTGCGCTGGCGCGACCGCGTGGCCGCTCGGCTGTCCGGTTGAGCGGACAGGGGGGTGTGGTTGCCCCCCCGTGCAAGAAGCCGCGACCCCCGTGTGGGGGCCGCTCCCTGCCAACGATGCGGTGACCCTCCACGTCACCCTTGGTCCCGCACGGCCACGGGACTAGCCTCCTGCCACCGCGGCTTCAGCCGCGACGACCCTCCCTGGCAGTGCGCCGGGCGCCAGCGCCGGCAGGATCTTCAGCGGACCACCGGACGCACTCCGGTGGTCCGTTTGGCCTTCCGTCTTTTCTAGTGGTCCTCCTGGGACCGACCCTTCACTACGAAGGCCTCATAATGCCTTTGCGGCCAGCTTCACCATTGTCTGTCGATCCGTGCACAACGATCAACCTACGGAGTCTTCGAATCACCTCTGCGGCCCCGACTCCGGCCACGTTTTCATTTGGCCTCAATGGCGCGGTGCGACGGTGCCACGATTCATCGTCATGTTCTTCCTTGTTTCCACGCGGTGCCGTTGCACGGTGCGACCTTTTTTCATGCCGCAATGAAAAAAACAACAAAGGGGGAGGAGAGTGGGCCGTGTTCGTGCTGTCCGACCTCCTCCCATTAAGTTGATAACAATCGGCTTAAAAGACGAAGAATGACAAGGATTTTTGTTCAGGAACAAAAATTAATCACCCCCTACCTCGAGCGTAGTCTTCGAACGAGTTTGTCGTGGAAAAGGACTTCGCGGAATTGATCGCCGTGGAAGAAGGCGGATCGTCGCGTCGCGGAGGAACAATGTCTCCCTTCCTTTGACGTGGAAATAAAGAATGAGGTGATGTGCGTCAGGTCGTCGATCTCCGAGGAAGGCGTCTCTCACCGTCGTCCGTCGTTGGAGGTCGGTGTTCTGCGCGTTCTTCGTCAAGGAGGAAGAATTTCAAGAACTTGAGAAAATTCTCCCCAGCCTCTCACAACCCAACAACCCTTAATAAAATAATAGTTGTCTTATTTTATTTCTCAATCCATGCGTTTCAAAATAAAAAACGAAACAATCAATTAAAAATAATTAATTGCAATGTTTTAACCGTACAAAATTAGTTGAGGAATCTCGTAAACAGAAAAATGCAAGGTTGACTTCCACTTAAGGGGGGGGGGGGTTAGGAAGAAAAGAAACGGTGGGGCTTGTGTGGGCCCCACCTCACAAATATCCTACCAAGTGGGTAAGATATTGTGGGTCCTACTCCAATCACTAAGCTTAGGTTAAACAACCTTAATTAAAATAAAAACTGGTCGTACCATTTTTATTTTAATCCTTTACTTAACCCAAAAATTTAAAAACCACACCCGAGCAAACACAACTCTGGAAAAGGTGTTTCTAAGCAATTACCGGCGCTGCGATTCCATCGGTGCCCTCAGAATTCGATTCCGAGCATCGGTTGAAATGTTAGAAAAATCCGCTCATTCATTCACTGAACACACCTGAGCTAAACTTCGGAAAATGATTCTAGGCACACCGGGCCTCAGAATCAGGCGCCGTCAGAAACTGCGTACTCGTAAAATCCCAAAGAAAATTAAAAAAAATTTCCTTGAAATTTCTGAGTCTTTACATTCAAGGCATGATATGTAATATAGTAAAATAAAAAATTAATATTACTATGATTTATAAACAATTTATAAACTCTATAAAGATAGAAAAAAGATATTCTTAATATTGAAAGTTTAGTATTAATGAAATATTTATAATATTTTTTAAAAACATTAAATCAATTAACCAAATTTATTTATAGAATATTAATATATAAAATACCTTTATAAATTCTATAATTATTCTAAAATATCTTATCCATTATTCGAAAAATATTTATAATTGACCAAATTTAATTGATTATACAATTTTCGTAATAATCTAATACATTATTTATAATGAGAAACTTATAACACCCTACGTTTTTATGATACATTTCACTTAAAATAAATTTAATATATTTTTATTTCTTGTGATGCACACAAACACGAGTCTAAATGAACTATAATATGGTATACTATTAAATCGTAGCCATAAAATTTACTACGTAAATAAAATTAAATAAAATTTTAAATAATAATATTAAAAATTTTAGATTAATAAAATATATTTATAAATAAGTACTTTATTTTTTTAGTTAAGTCATTTTATTCTTTAAACATATATTTTTACTCAAAAATGGTTTTTATTTTTTTAAGAGTAAAAATATAATTAATTTCTACCACTTTTAGAAAATGAATTTTCAAACCTTAAATTCATTTTTGAAATAATAATGCCAAAATTATCTTAGATTGAGTTTATTAGATTTTTCATAATGGATTGATTATTATTGAATAGTGAAATATATTGATTTTTATTGAAAATAGTATTTTCATTTAATGAATTTAAAAAGATAAAATTTGTTTTAAATTATTTTTAAAATTAAAATTTGTTTAATTATATTATTTATACTCTAATTTATTTCATTTTAATTAATTTCATATTGGAATTTGATATAAAAAAATTTTATACTTAGGAAAACATTTTTTCCTGGAAAACTGTATTTCATCATGTTTTGTGGGTTTAATTTTAAATTAAAATTTACACTATTACGAGTTAAATGTTATAAAATGAAATAAATAATTGAAATAATAATTTAAATAATTAGTAATTGGTCCACTTTAATTTTTTGTCATAATGAATAATAATTGCATTGAAATTTTTCACCGCGACTGAGGTTAAAATAGGTTTACCGGGGGGGGGGGTAAACCAAGAGATAAGTGTATTTTTTTTCAATTATGATTGTATAAACCCTATAAATGTAAATATTTAGAACTAATAATATCAAAAATTTGAAATATTTTGCCATTTTGAGGCACTTGGATTGAATTTGACATTATTATATTTTAATCTTTCAAGAAATTCCTTGTCTATCCTCTCCCCCACATAAGAAAGTGTAATAGTTGGTGTCCTAGAACCAACTAGTTTTACTTTGATTTCATGGATATTTAATATGTTATTAAATATTTTTCATTTTTCTGCATGAATATGATGTAATAATGTCCTATAGTATTTGTTGCATTGATAAGGTCATAAAAGTTCCCTATTTGATGAGAACATTGAAATTCTATAACAATATTATTAAATATAGTTATGTGGTTGGATGACATGCTATGATGAGACACATAGCATGCAGACCGTCAGGCGTGAGTACTCATAAGCAGATGAGACTTCCTCTAATGAAGTTTGCACTTGGTAATCTCTAAGATAAGAGATTATGAGAACAAACCTGCAAGTAGAAATTCCTCATGTTTTGGTGTCATAGGATATTTTTATCTACGAGCGTGTGTAATGATCCTTAGAATTTAATATTGTCATTAATACGTGTCATGGCTTACGCACTTTGATTTACTAATGAAAACCTTCACGCAGACAATTGGCGGGAAGTAGGGTATGTTGTCTGTGTCACGAGTGGCATGTTATTAATGGATAAGTTGAGGATTGATTTGTACCTTCCATTTATGGAAGTTGGTATCTCAACCCTTTTATTGAAATAGAACCGTCATGATAAATTCCATGGCCATGGTGTAAGGATGAGTATATTTCAGGTAGTTAAAGAATGACGTATCAAGCATAAAAGTTGATGACACGGTCATGAAACCTACTTTATGAGATATTGGGATAAAGGGATTATATTACATAGTGAGTGTTCGTATGTGGATGTTGTTATTGCGACTTTGCGTTCTTTATCTTGGTTGTCTTGACCTATTTCTAGATAGTAGTCTTGAACTCTAGGTAAGCCAGCCTAATGCCAACGAGAAATAATCCTAGATGGTCACACACTAAGTGTTTTTGGTGGTCTCGGATAAATTCTATTTGAATATAATTAATCAAATAAATATTATTCTCAAGACCGTGGAATAATTTTATTCAAGTTAATCCGATTGCATAAATTAAATTTATTTATTTATTTATTTTATTGAAAATTTAATAAATATTTACTTATAAGTTTGTAAATAAAATATTTATTTAAGAGATAAATTTTTTATTTATTTATCCAGGTGTTCAATAAATTGAAGTGGAGTTCGAGCAGACCAAGGTCAGTCTAGTAGTAAAATAATTATTTGCAATATGGTAAATAATTATTTAACTAGTTGTCACAAATTAAAATAACACTGCTATTATTTTTTATTGCAAAATTTTATTTATAATTCCATTTTTCACAAGTTGGCACACTATAAATAATGACACAATATTATTATTAAATGCATGGGATTTCCAAATTTTCAATTTTTTTTTTAATTTTTTCTATGTAATAAAATATTATAACTGAAATTTCATGTATAGAAATAGGCAAGTACCCCTATTATGCCATACACCACACCAAACGCCTGGTGAATGGAGAATTGTTGAGCCAAAAAATTTATCTCTCGAATCCTCTTCCCTCCCCTCTCAAAAAATAGAGACGTTATTCACGACTAAAGAACAAGGGATCAATAACGGCTGACACAAGACATTCGCTTCACTACATTGGCAGCGGGAGAATGAGCGGTGTCAATCAGAGGCCATCAGAGCACATGTGGATCACCACAAGAGGGATTCTAGTTTGGATCCTTACAAGTGTAACAAGATAATCCAGAAGGGTCATTCCAGATGATCAACATCATCAATGAAGAAAAATACCAACAATACATGTATTGTTTTTCTTTATGAAATTAATTAAATTAAATATAAACATGATGTGCTAGATCCTCTCTAAGGTTTCAGGCCTCTTTCTTCTTTTTATAAATCATTGATTCTATTCCATGGAGACTAGCGTTCATCGTGGTATTGTTCTAAAAATAATAATTCCATCCAACGACCTGGGGGCCTTCAATTTTTTATTATAAGAGAAGATAAGCCCCCTTTTATGGGAATAAGGGGGGAACCCAAACTTCATGGACATAGGACATCACACGACCCGAGGGTAAAAGAGTGAAAAAAACTAGACAACAACATGGGTATTCCCCACCCATCATATAATTGTGATAAAACACTGCACCCTTTCATGAAAGTTTAGCAAGAAAGTGTCCTATGTCAAAGCATAGGCCCGATCCAACAGCTGACGCCATACCCTCTCAAACAACCAAATCTGAAAAGCCCTACAAAGATGAAACACCTTCTCTAAAACCTTCTTTGGGACAAATCCATGGGGTCAATCTAGATGAGACACCACCAATCATGAGATCATGTACCACCATCATTGACTACCCTGGTCTAATCTCATCACACTCCACAAGAAACCTCACCACTACCGCCGTACAATCTAAGGAAACACCATCGATGAGAGGATCTGGGTCTTCTTGAACTAGAAGCGCTGCACAAAGCATGGATCACATTCATTCAGACCATGAAAAAACCCTCATCTGATCCGAAGCAAACTAGAAAGGATGGTAAGAATTTCAGTGTGAAAATTCAGAGAAGAACCAGCGATGTCTAACCAGGATCCCAAAAAAACCAAAATCACA
This sequence comes from Viscum album, assembly GCA_963277665.1. NCBI lineage: Eukaryota > Viridiplantae > Streptophyta > Magnoliopsida > Santalales > Viscaceae > Viscum > Viscum album. The sequence goes on from OY728121.1 coordinate 1,462,080,157, forward strand.
ACTTATCGAATGAAACCGAATCATCGGAACCAAAACCCTACAAAAAACAAATAACAAAAACACAGAGCCTCCCCCTATGAAGAATAGAAGATCAATGCAGAATCCCCTGAAAACTCACCAGAACTGCTTGAGGAGACTCCATATTACGCCAGAATCCCCAAGCTGGAACTATCCTCAGCGCCGAGAAGACCGAGCAATCGGAACCGCGTGAAAACGTCGTTGATGGAAGGGATGCTGGGCCGAACGTCGGAGCATGATGAGATGAAGTTACAGAAGACGTTGAGGAGATATTCTGAGCCGCTCGCTGGGGCACCACCAATCCATTGACACCGGGAACATGAGCTAGAGAGACAAACCCCGAATTCCAGATGCACCACATCGAAGCCAGATCACGCCCGCGCCAATCTGAGACAGAAAGAAGCCGCTCAAATCCAGGCCGGAGGGGGAGGGGGAGGGAAGAAGTGGTGAAACCCTAGATGCTGCGGGAGGGTTTACATCATAGTTTATAATTATTTAAATATTTCGTTGTTGAATTACACATTTAATAATTTAGTTGTTTCAATTACAGTTAATAGTTCTGCAAATCTAAATCTCAAGATCTATTCCTCCTCTTTCATTTCACATTCACCTTATAGAAACAATATTTTCTTTTAATTTTGATTAAAATAAACTAGAGGATCTCATCTTGAGGTGCCAAAGATTCCTGGCCGTACAACACCAGAACAATGACTTGTATTCGGCAATACACACTGTGTAGTCATGATTCAAAGCATTAGACCGGTCTACTAAACCAAGTCATGCGTTGGAGTATTTCAATGTCTTAAATGACTCTGTGTGTTGACCAGGAACTGGTGGAACATGGTTTTTGGATTAAACGTCATGTGGACCAATGTACATGGCGTGTAGTCCCTTTGGGTTTGGGTTGGACTGTCTACCCCATACACGACTTACCTGGCTGGAGACCACATAACGAGGAACTATACAGCGTGTGGCCCACTAGACACGCCGTGTACTATGATGATTTCTGAAGTACACTCACATGATGTTTCCCTAGGCGTGTACTTCTGATAGATGGTGAAAAATAGTACAAGCTGTGTAATTAGAACCACACATCATGTGCTCATCCAAATTATGCAGATTTATTAAAATTTATTATAATATTATAAAAACCCTTGAGACGTGTACCATCGTGTGGGCGTAAAGCAGAGGCACAACACGTTATAGGTGTTTTATATATATGTATTTAATTTAAAATCTACATAATGTCAATTTCTACTCATTGGGTAGTTATGAATAAGAATTCACCGGGTTGCCTCCAAGGTACATGTTACATGCATTGATAATTTTAAATTAATTTATTTGTTTAAAATTATTATGGATGAGAATCTCAAAGAAATTCAGAAAAGGAGTTAAGATAAAAGGATTTATTAATTAAAGATGAAAATTAATTTATTAGAGCATAATTTATCTTAAATGAGAATGAGTAAAGAATTGAATGATAGTTTTATTTATGCGTAAACATCATTGCATGTATTGATGATCATGAGCTAGACCAAGACCTTTGTATGTGGATGGTTTCTTTTAATTTATTAAATTAAATTAAATTTGTTGGCCTACAATCCTTCTCCTCATTAATATATAGGGCCTTAATTCCCAATATTTCTTTTACGTAAACCCCCTTTTTACCCCTCACCTACATGCGAGTTAAAAAAGAAATATGTAATAGATGGAACAACCAAGAAATTGGAGGCAGTTCAGCTGGATTCGAGATGAAACCAATCCCAAGAGATATAGAGGTGGACAAGTGGAAGTTGTAAACATGAACCCAAAAGGTTCAAGGTGTTTCTCCCCTAGGTCAGGGTTAGTTTATCAACTTCTTGATAAACTAACCATTATAAATGTTCATGATCATTCCATTTACTTTATTTTATTTCAGTTAGTTGCATGGTTTATCATTGTGGATGTGTTGTCACGATCAGAAACTTAATTAATTAAACAAGCATGCAAGATAGAACTAAAATAATCCAGACATAAGTGTAAATATTATCAAGAACTGGTTAATCACTTACGTTCCACTTAATATTAACAAGCATGTGACAATGATAATAATAAATTCATGCATAAGAAAGAAAAACACCTCAAATAAAATATTATGTCAGAACAAGCCTTCTGTTACTTGATTAAGGGAAAACTAAATAAAACTATGTGTTGGAGTAACCCTTCTTGGGACACTTACTTTTATACAGGAATCCCTTATAAATAGTTTTGGGTTGATTTGACCATATTACATCAAGAGGAGTCGCCCTTGCTTGACTTGGTTTAATATTGTAGGCAAGAGATGAGGAAATCCAAAGTCATGATTTCAGAATTGTGGAGTCCATTATACATATCAAGGAGCTACAAGCCCACAGTTGGAAAAAACACACCTCCCTAAATACCTTCTAATAGATTGACCAACCTTTATTGGGGTTATACGATGGGGGAATATGTATCCTTTCCACTAGAATTTCATCGAAACTGGACATTACGAGTTCAATAGTGAGGGATATTGAGACTTGATAAATTATTGGGAGACTTAATAAAATTTATTATTTCTCATAAAATGTAATCAAGAAAGTACTAATGATCAGATCTTTTAATTGTAGAATAAAAATGAAAATCTCATCAACCACACTATCCCTGTGATCAATTTTGGTTAAAGACAACATCCTCACCAGCACTAACTTCCAAGAATGGTTTAGACACCTCCGGGTTATCCTAGGCCATGAACGAATGTCTTACGTGTTGAAGTCAACATTACCTGATCATCCTTCCAATGAGGCAAGTGTTGAGGATTTACTAGTCCATGAGAAACATAAGAACGACACAGTCGACGTTCAGTGTTTTATGTTATCATCAATTTCTAGTGAGCTCATGAATTCTTATGAAAACATGGATGCTTATAGCATGCTCGAGCACCTCCATGGTCTTTACTATGAGATAGCATGTTAGGAAAGGTTTGAGATCTCTAAGGCACTCTTTCAGAGTATTCTTGGAGAAGGTTCCCCAATTGAGCATCATGTAGTCAATCTCATAGGCCACATTGAGCGGCTGGAGGTTCTAGGGTTTAAAATCCAAGAAGAAATGGGAACTGATCTCATTCTCATATCACTCCCTCGGAGCTTCTCTATCTTTGTTGTCAATATCAATATGAACAACATTGAGAAGTCTCTATATGATCTTCTTATCCTCATTCTCCAAGTGGAATAATATATTAAGTGAGAAAAGCCTTCTGTCCTTATGGTGAATAAGAGGAAAGGGAAGGAGAAGAGATTTAAGCCCAAAGCTTCTTCACGGAATTCCAAGAAATGGAAGATCAAAGGGGAGGAAAGGGAACAGGAGGCTGTTTGTTTCGTATGAGGAAAAAAGGTCCACTGGAAGAATAACTCCACCCTGCCTAAGAGGCAAGGGGAAGCTTCAGGTGCATTTTTAATCGAATACAATCTATCTATTTCTACAAATTGGGTATTATACATAGCTTGTGGTGATCATATATGTATCTAAATACAAGAACCAAGTAGATTAAGGAAGATTGATCGAGGGGAGTTTGATCTACAAGCAGCCAACAAAGCCAGACTTACTACTATTGCTGTCATGGACTTCCAACTCACATTGCCAACTGGGATGATCTTGGTGTTAAAGGGTTGTTTTTATGTGCCTTCTGTGACCAAAAAACATAATTTCTGTATCCAAACTAGATAAATATTGATTTTTTCATGTTTGGAAATGAATGTTGCTTCTTTAATAAAGATAGCATTTGTTTTGGTAGGTCACATTTATACAATGGTCTTTATGTGTTGGATTACACAATCCAAGTAATGGAAATCGATGACAAAGATACTTCACATGACTCAAACCACACCCAACATTGGCATCATCAGCTAGGCCATGTAAATGAGAAACGCTTGACAATGTTACCTCAAGATGGATATTTAGATTCTTTTGAACTAAAACCACTTGGCGTATGCCATGCATGTTTACAAGGAAAAATGACCAAATCCCCATTTGGTGGGAAAGGTGAAAGGGATAAAGAGCTTCTTGAATTGGTTCATACTGATGTCTGTGGACCATTTCTAGTTGAAGAAAGGGGTGAGTACTCATACATCATAATTTTTACTGATTATTTTAGTTGATATGTGTATATTTACTTAATGAGGTACAAGTTGGATTCCTTTGATAAGTTCCAGGAATAAAATAATGATGTTGAAAACTAGCATGGTAAGAATATTAAGAAACTCTACTCAGGCCGAGGTGGGGAATATATTAATCAGGACTTCATTGATTACTTATGAGAGTTTGGGATCGTTTCCCAAATCACTTTTACTGACACACCTCAATGGAATGATGTAAATGAAAGGAGGAACCACACCTTGTTAGAATGGTGAGATTAATGAGGAGTCATGCAAGTATTCCATTATCCTTTCAGGGACATGAGTTACAAACAGTGGCACACATACTAAACCAAGTACCAACTAAATCGATAAATGGCATTCCATATGAGTTATGGAGTGGAATAAAAGACATGATATCGAATTTACATGTGTGGGGTAGTGAAGCGTTTGTTAAGGCCACTTCAGGTAAGAAACTCACACCTAGAGGCACAAAGTGTACCTTTATAGGATACCCAAAGGAAACTAATGGATATTACCTATAAAACCCCTTAGACAAAAAAGTTAGAGTGGAAATACATTCCATATTAATTGAGAGAGAGAACATCTCAAAAAGAGATAGTGGGAGTGAGATAAACTTTAATTAAGTTAAGGCTCAAGGTGCACAAGAGTTGGTACATGAACAGATTCCACAAAGCCCTGCGGAAGAATAATCTTTTCTAGAGATACAAGTATTGTGTAGGAATACAAGAGTGTTTAGAGAACTAGAATTGTATGTTTTTCTAGTTACCAAGGATGGTGACTCCTTATTAGTTGATAATAATGACCCTATAACCTATTAGTAAGTAGTAAGTGGCACAGAAGATGCCAAGTGGCAAGAAGCCATGAATTTTGAAATGGGTTCCATGTACCAAAACCAAGTCTAGATTTTGGTAGATCCTCCAGTTGATGTAAATCGTATTGGTTGCAAATGGGAATTGAAGATGAAATTGGACATAGAAGGACATGTCAGTACCTATAAGGCACTACTTGATGAAAAAGGTTTTAAACAAAGTCAAGGAATTGACTATGATGAAACCTTCTCACCAATTTCAATGCTGAAATACATTATAATTCAAATTTGATATTGTGTTTTATCATGAATATGAAATTTGGAAAATGGATGTCAAAATAGAATTCCATAATAGGAACCTCCAGGAAGATGTCTATAGGTCACAACATGAAGGTTTTATGACACAAAAGGATTCCAATAAGGTATTCAAGTTGCAAGAATACATTTATGGATTAAAGCAAGCATCCAGGTCATGGAACATTATTTTTGATGAAGCCATAAAAGAAGTTGGTTTTATAAAAAATTAATGTGAGCCTTGTGTCTATAAATGTTTTAGTGGGAGTTTAGTCGTTTTCATAATAGTATATGTTGATGACATATTACTCATTGGAAACAAGATACTAGTCTTGCGGTCTGTTAAGGATTTGTTGAATCAATTATTCTCCATGAAAGACTTGGGAGAGGCAACATATATTCTTTGGATCAAGATAAATCATGATAGATCCAAGATATTGTTGTGCCTAAGTTAATGTACATACATTGATAAGATACTCAAGAGATTCAGTATGGAACAATCCAAGAGGGGATTGTTGAAAACGTCACATGGAATTCATCTTTCCATGAAAATGTGTCCTCAGACTCTTTAGGAAATAAAGATAATGACAAGGACTCCATACACATTAGTGGTTGGGTCAGTCATGTATGCCATGCTATGTACTAGGCTGGATGTTGCCTATATATTGAGTTCTGTAGGTAGATATCAAGCTGACCCAGGTGACTGCTATTGGATGGAAGTCAAGACAATCCTAAAGTATCTAAGGCGTACTAAAGTGATGTTCCTAGTTTATTGAAGAGATGAGGATCTATTCATCAGAGGATATGTAGATGCTGGTTTCTAGATTGATCAAGATAACATGAAGTCACAAACATGATACATCTGCACATTAAATGGAGGTGTAGTGAGCTGGAAGATCTCAAAGCATAGTGTGGTCACATATTCTACAGCAGAGTCCAAGTATCTCACTGCTTCTAAGGAAGCTTAAGAAGTTGTTTGGATGCGAAGCTTCATCCAGGTGCTAGATGTGATACCTAGTAATAAAGATCCCATCACATTGTACTGTGATAATACTACAGTGGTGGCTCTCACAAAATAGCCAAGGTCAAATCAGCTAATGAAGAACATACTTCAGAAGTATCATCTCTTGAGGGATTTTTCTCCGAGAGGTGAAGTTGCAGTGATCAGTATTACATTGTAAGATAATGTGACAAACCCCTTGACTAAAGTCTTGATTCAGTAGAAACATGATCATTACGTGAGTTCTAGCGGACTGAAAGTCATATGCAATTGGCTCAAGTCCAAGTGGGAGTTTTTAAAAGTTGTTTTCCTAGATCCAACTGGTTTTACTTTGATTACATGAATATTTAATGTATTATTTAATATTGTTCTTTGTTCTGCATGACTATGTTGTAATAATTTCCTAGAGTATTTTTTGTGTTGATAAGGTCATGGAAGTTCCCCACTATAATGAGAACCTTAAAATGCTATAACAATATTATTTAATATAGTTCTGTGGTTGGATAAAATGCTATAATGGGACACATAACATATAGAACATCAGGTATGAGTACTCGTAAGAAGATGAGACTTCTTCTAATGAAGTTCACAGTTGGTAATCTCCAAGATAGGCATTTTTTAGAACATACCCTCTAGTAGAAATTTTGCATGTTTTTGTGTCATCAGATATTTCTATATATGAGCATGTGTAATGATCCTTAGACTTAAATTTTATCATTAATACGTGTCACGACTTACACACTTTGATTTAGTAACGAAAACCATCACACAGACAGTTGGCGGGAAGTTGGGTATGTTGGGTGTGTCACGAGTGGCATGTTAATAGTGGATAAGTTGAGGAATTATTTGTCCCTTACATTTATGAAAGATGATATCTTGGCCCTTTGATGGAAATAGAACCTTCAAGCGAAATTCCATGGCCATGGTGTACCGACGAGTTTATTTCATGTAGTCAAAGAACGACGTACCAAGCATAGAATTTGATGACACAATCATGGAACCTGCTTGATGAGATATAGGGACAAAGGGATAATGTTACACAATGAGCATTCGTATGTGGATGTCATTATTGCGACTTTATGTTCTTTCTCTTGGGTTCCTTGACCCATTTCTAGACAGTACTCTTGAACTTTAGGTAAGAACACCTAATGAAAACAAGAAAGAATCCTAGATGGTCACACACTAAGTGTTATTGGTGGTCTCGGTTAAATTATATTTGAATTTAGTTAATGAAAAAAAAAAATATTCTCAAGTCTGTGGAATAATTTTATTCAAGTTAATATGATTTCATAAATTAAGTAAAATTTATTTATTTATTTAATTAAAAATTTAATAGATATTTACTTATTAGTTTGAAAATAAAATATTTAGTTAAGAGAATAAATTATTTATTTATTTATTCAGGTTTTCAATAAATGGAAGTGGAGTTTGAGAAGACCGTGGTCGGTCCAATAGTAAAATAATTATTGGAAAGATGGTAAATAATTATTTAACTACTTTTCACAAATTAAAATAACGCTGCTATTATTTTGTGACATGTAATTTCATTTATAATTTTGTTTTTTGCATGTTAGCATACTATAAATAATGTTGCAGTATTATTATTAAATGCATTTGTTTTCTCTAAGTTCATAAATGTATTTAATTGTTTCTATGAAATTAAATATTGTAATTGAAATTCCATGTATATAAATAGGCAAGTAACTATATTATTCCATACACCACACCACATGTCCGGTGAATAGAGAATTGTTGAGACAACCATTTCTCTTTCGAATCCTCTTCTCTCCCCTTTCAAGAAAGAGAGACATTCTTCAAGGCCAAATAACAAGCGATCAAGAATGACCGAAAAAGACCCTCACTTCGCCGCCCTAGCACCCGGAGAATGAGCGGTGACGATCGGAGGCCATCAAAACACTTGCGGATCACCGCTAGATGGATTCTAGTTTGGATCCTTACAAGCTCAATGAGATAATCCGGATGGATATTTCTGGATGATCAAAATCATTAATGAATAAAAATACCAAAGATATAGGTATTATTTTTCTTTACGAAATTAATTAAATTAACTATAAACATGATGTACAAGATCCTCTATTAGGATTTGGGCCTCTTTCTTATTTATCTAAATCTTTGATTGTATTACATGGAGACTGGCGTTCATCGTTGTTTTGATCCTAGAATAATCATTGATCATGGTAAAAATCAATGTTGGGTACCGTCCCAACCACACTTCCGTTGTGCCCGGAACCTTCAGAAAGGAAACCTATTATTAATCTATTTACACCAATTTGAGGTATATAGATAAAAAAATTATAAGTAATTATCTTCTCAATTTCCCTTTACATGACATATATTTTATGGTTTCCTAAAAATATCATTCCAGTGGTCCTTATGAAATTATCTAAAGGATGCATACAGAAAAAGATGTAATAATCCTACCTGATCTCTTTCAATTTATTTATTCATTTAAATAATTTAAATATGAGTAATTCATAATAAAATTATAAATTTACAATAAAAAATATACATAAATTTCATTATTATTAAAAATACCAATACCCAACCTCTATTCCATCAAATGTGAAGTTAAAGTATTACTCGTGCATACGTGTGGACTACCACGTCCACATAACGATACAATTAATTTTACCCACTATATTTGAAGGTTTTTTGTTATAATGGGTTAAACATTTATCAATTATATTTATGAAATAATTATTCATCTATAATTTTAATATATTATCTACCTTTTTACCTTCCAGTCCTTTGGAAAATCATAACACCGCATGTGTGTACGTGTGGAGTACCACCTCAATGAAATGATGTGATTCATTTTTCTATTCCACTTTACATGGATAGTAATAAGGATCTATTTAATGAATATATATGATATATGATATATAATATTTATTAATTATAGGTTAATTATTTTTTATGTTTAATTTTTTTCCCACAGTCAAAAAGTTAAAACACCGTTCATGTGTAAGTACGACCTACTGTCTCATTGAACGACAAGATTAATTTTATATCTGAACATTTTATAGATATATATATATATATATAATTAATATATATTATACTTTTACAATGATTAAAATTTTTTATATTATGGAACCATGATTGGAGATCAATGAACAAAACTACTGAACCAAAATTCTTCAGAAAAATGAAATAGTTAACTCATGGAAACAATGATTGTAATAAAGAATTATTAATAAATGGGTGTTTAAATTTTTTAAGTTGATCATAAATGAAATTTATATTATATTTATAACTATATCAAATAATTGTAATAAATTTAAATTTATTATATATGATATTAGACAAATTTTTTAGTAAGTTGAAGTTGAAGTAAAGGAATTTTGTCTCACTTTTATTTCTATTAGAAATATTCCATATTCACCCCTTGTTTCTAATATGTTATGTATATAATAACCAAAAATTTATTTTATGATTTTTATACTGAATATTATAGGAATATCCATATATATCATAGTTTCACTATTTTATGAGGTTTTGATTTAGAGATCACCATACATGTAAGGGATTTATGTTATAATATTATCGTTTATCACGATTTTTTGCGGTCAAGTTTCCAATGATTAGATTTTATGAACTCTCTATAAATAAATAAAAAAATTATTGTCCCATTTTTATTCTAAATATTATAAGTTTAAATTTAATTTTACTCTCCTTAAGAACACATGTATCTAAAGGAATCTTTTTAAGGAAAAACGAAATTATTTTTCTCTTCAGACAAAAATCATTTTTATTATATATATATGTTTTCATTAAATTAACTTCAATAATTATTTCAATAATATAATATGAATTTTTAATTCCATTTTTATCCATTATTGTTTTAAATTATTTAAAAATAAATCTTCTGGTTTCTTTCCAAACAAGGCACTTATGGGTTTTATCAAAAATGATGAATGTATTCTGGTTTTAATGCATAATGAATAGATTTAATTTCATTCTATCGAAACTACTCAAATATTTGAATACTCCTTTAAAATTTTCTATTATTCTTTCCAATAAATTTTTTTTCCAATTTTATTTAAATATTTTGGTTTTGAATAATTTATTTCAAAATTATAAGGTATTTTCCTCAAAAAATATTCTAGTTATATTTTAAAGAAAGTTTTTATCTATGATAAAATATTTTTATGTTAATTATGATATATTAGGGATATTATAAAACTACCATCCTTATTATTTCCCCAGGTTTTTTATGATTACTATTATGAGATTCTTGTGAAACATGTTTATTTTCCATAATTTTTTCTTTGATGAATTGTTCCTGTAACCAATTTCATTTCCATGGGTTATGATATAAGAAGAAGGTTTTATGATATTTTGGAATAGAAATAAATGAATTATTATTAAATTCTGGGTGATTTTGGAAATATATATCCCTATAATGAATTGGTTAAATATAAATATCTCAAGAGATAATGAGGAGGGGAATGAGGAGTGAACTTAGTACAGTAAGGGACTCTGTCGACTATGATAGTCTTGGGAGTGTATGACAACCCTGCTTTTTATTACAACTTAAACATGCTTTATTACATAAAACTTCACTTGATACAACAAATAATATCGAGAGGTTTAGTGTCATTGGGGCTTAGGATCATTACATAAAAACATTAAACTTGAAATACAACATCCTTATTGAAAACTTCCTTTACATTACCACTACATTCCTTCGTACTTAGCATTGCATGGGATAACCTGAGGACATGCATAAGAAAATGGTGAGCTATAAAGCCCAGTAAGGGAGTACACAACGAATAACATGAGGAGTACAATACATGTTAGGAAATAGTCATATCAATAGAGCATAAGAGAGACATGAACATAAAGTCATGATAAAGCATGATAATCATAACATGGAAATGTGGCAACAACACTTAACATTGAATTAGCATGAGCCAAGGCTCATTGCACATGGAGCATGAGTAAACCCTCATTGCACTTGAAGCACGAGTAAACCCTAGTTGCACTTGAATTAGAATGAGTCAACACTTATTGCACATGATGTATCATGATACTATACTTTACCCAATGCATTGGAGCGCTATAAAGGGCGCACCCTTCTTAAACATTTCATTTCATGCATAAGTGTGCCACATGGATCATAAAACATGGATTCATAAAACATAATCATTTCTTCCACGATAAAGGAATGTGGAATTCATACATGAAACTTTACAATCAATATGTATATGTGCATAAAGGTGAATACCCTTGATGGAGAAATGGGCATGGTATTCACTACACAAAGACATTGGCTTAGAAAATCGGTGCGATTTCGGCAGCGTAACAGCGTGACATAAGAATTCATAAAAAAGGTTGATGAGAGAGAAAGGGGTTCCTCATCATATTTACATGTAATGGACAGTAATGAGATCATATATATACATGTCCCAACAATAGAAATGGAATTTAGATTCATGATACAAAAGTATTGCTCGAATGTAAAAGAAGAGAGTGAAGTTCCTTTCGGAATTTCGGCATAGTAACGGGTGTACATGGGAGGCATTTAATGAGAGAGAAAGGGTTCTCCCATAATTCAAACAATAAGAGGGAAGTATGGGGGAGGTGCGAAACCATACCCCAACATTCATAATTGAAATAAAAAGGGAAATACAACTTAAAGAAAATTGACAAAAAAAAATGAGAAAGGAAGAAAACCCCTTACTTGGAAGTGTGCTTCCAAAGGCTAGAGAGAGGCTTGTGAGAGGCTTCTTGGGAGCTTGGGGCACCTTGGGAGGATTATAGAGAGAGTAGGACAGAGGTTGGACGAACTTCAAGGTATTTGAGTGAGGAGGAAGTGGGAGCTTGGGTGGGTTTATATAGGAAAGGTGAGAGAATTCTTTATTATTTAGGTTTGGGACCCCTTATATTAAAATAATCAAAACCACAAACCATACCATGGTATTTGCCCATGGTTTCTGGAAAAGGAAAGAGGAAAACAATATTTTACAAGGCAAAGGTCCGAACTTATTAAAAAATTAGGGTTGCTTATGTGGAGGTGAGTCACACTCCCATGGAAATTAATTTAAAAAGGAAAAGTGTTGAATAAGTCTTGAGGGCTCCATTAATGCTTTGAAAAGTGAGTCAAACAAACCCAAAACCTCATTATTTTAATGATAAAACACATATTGTCCGAACATAAGGATTATGGTATTTTATTACATCACCATTGGGTCATTATGATGTCATAAAACACATTATATATTTAAATGGTATTTAATTTTTACCCAAAAATTTGACTGTCTCAGCAAATTATGAAAAATTCACCGTTGGATAATTTCTACGTCCTGATTCCAAAAATAATATTTATTTTATCTAAATAATTTTCTAAATATGTGAATTTTCACTTTTAAAATAAAAACCGACATTTATAAAAAATTCACGGGTTTTGACAGAAATGGCTTTCAAACCTTAATAAAAATTTTAATTGCATTCATAAAATTATAAGATCATTTATATTTAATAAAAATTAATTTAATATTAATAATAATATTTTATTAAAATATTATTTAATTCAAAAATCCTTTAATTTAATAAAATATAATTCTTAATTAAATAATAACTAAAAACATCGTTTGTACTTTAAAAACTAATTACAATGTATCAAAAATGACTAGAAATTATATTAATTATTATATACAAAAATAATGTACATGAACATGGTGCTACTTATTTGTTACATAACCCCTTAAAATAGCCGCATAAGACCTAAGGGTAAGGTGTGCGATGGTGACAGACTCTTGGGGTTGCTCGGATAACATTGCTCGAGTGGTAATCTCTATCAACTTCCATTTTTCCCGTAGACGATCACGTTCGAGCTTGACTTGATGAAGCTCAGCTTGGGCTTGTTCAAGGGCAAAGCCCAAAGACGCCACCTCCTTTCCGAGCTCTGACAAAAGGGCTTCGTAAGGGGCAATTCTACTGGATGAGGCCATCGCTTCCTTTGTCTGAGTAGAAAATTGGTTCGTTAAAGCCTTATATTTAAACTACCCAGATGATCACTGTTCAAAGGCTATAAAAGTAACGGTCACAAATCTTAACGTTAAACTAAAGAAGTTGACATCTTATAAAAACATTATTTTTTTCATAAAGAAACATTTAACTGGATCAAGAGGGATTTTCCATTAATGAAATTTTGGGTCGTTACAACATTCCGCCCTTAAGAAATTTCGCCCTCGAAATTTTCCTTTTCCCACACTAAAACAAATGTGGGTAACTTAGCTTCATCATATCCTCCAACTCCCAAGTTGCTTCTTCAAACTTGTGGTTTCTTCACAACACCTTGACGAGGGGCATTGTCTTATTTCATAGAACTTTTTCTCTACGATCCAAGATCTTCACTGGTTGCTCCTCATAAGAAAGATCGTCTTCTAATTGTACCACCTCAGAAGAGAGTACATGTGAAGGGTCTGGTATGTACTTCCTTAAGAGGGATACATGGAAGACATCATGCACCTTGGCCATAGTAGGTGGAAGTACTAGTCGATAGGCCACAACCCCAACACGATCAATAATCTCGAAGGGGCCGATGTACCTTGGACTTAACATCCATTTCTTTCCAAACCTCATGACCTTCTTCCACCGAGATATGCGTAAAAACACCACGTCTCCGACTTTAAACTCAAGGTCTCGTCGACGATTATCTGCATAACTCTTCTGTCGACTTTGGACTGCCTTGATATGCTGCTGAATGGTTTTCACCTTCTCCACCATTTCTTCGACCATTTCTGGTCCAAGCAGCTTACGTTCACCGACCTCATCCCAACATGCCGGTGTTCTACACCTTTTCCCATACAGGGCTTCATATGGTGCCATTTGGATGCTCGAGTGGAAACTATTATTATAAGAGAACTAAACTAGAGGAAGATGTTGATCCAATACTCCTTTAAAGTCCATTGAGCACGCTCTCGACATATCCTCAAGTGTTTGGATAGTCCGCTCGGATTGGCCATCAGTTTGAGGATGATAGGCCGTACTGAAGTTCAGTTCAGTATTCAGAGCATGTTGAAGAGTCTTCCAAAACATAGAGGTAAATCTTGGATCTCGGTCAGACACAATAGATAGTGGTACTCCATGCAACCGTACCACTTCCCTGATATATATCTGTGCCAGTTGATCCAAAGAGAAATCCTCTCGAATAGCAATGAAGTGTGCAGTCTTTGTAAGACGATCCACAATAACCCAGATTGCATTGTTGCTTTTGGATGTCCTTGGAATTCCAGTGACGAAGTCCATGGTGATGTTCTCCCATTTCCATTCTGGTATGGGCAATGGTTGCATCATCCCCTTAGACTTCTGCCTCTCTGCCTTCACTTGCTGACACACCAGGCACTTTGATGTATATTTGGCGATCTCCTTCTTCATATTATCCCACCAAAAGTTTTCTCGGAGATCTCGATACATCTTTGTGCTCCCTGAGTGAATAGAGAAATTTGAACTATGTGCATCATCCAAAAGTTCCTTCTTCAGCTCCGAACTTGATGGGACACATAGTCTTTTCCCAAAACGCACAATTCCTTCTTCATTAACATTAAACTCTGAGGATTTTCCCTTTTTGATAGCTTCCACTTTTTCTTGGATTCTCACATCATCCTTTTGAGCATCCTTTAACTTTCCAAAAGAGATGGTTGAGCAATCATTTGTGAAAGGATTGATGATGTTCCCTTCTTTATGATTCCCACGTCCATCTTCATCAAGTCTAAGAAGATTGGATCCTTCTCAATTCTCATCATTGATAGAATTGCTGGATCCTTTCTACTTAAGGCATCCGCCACCTTGTTCGCCTTCCCAGGGTGGTAATGTATTGAACAGTCATAATCCTTTATGAGCTCTATCCATCTTTTCTGGCGCATATTAAGCTCTTTCTGTGTGAATATATATTTAAGACTCTTGTGGTCAGTATATATCTCGCATTTCTCTCCATAGAGATAATGCCGCCAGATTTTCAAGGCAAAGATTACCGCTGCCAACTCCAGATCATGCGTTGGATAGTTTCGCTCATGGATTTTCAACTGTCTTGAGGCATAGGATATCACTTTATCATTCTGCATCAGCACACATCATAATCCCTTCTTCGAAGCATCACTGAATACCACAAAAAACTCCCCACTTGTGGGTAAAGTGAGCACAGGTGCAGTGATAAGCCTCCTTTTCAACTCCTTGAAGCTTTCTTCGCATTCATCACTCCAAGCAAACTTTAATCCCTTTCGAGTTAGCTTGGTAAGAGGGTTGGACAATCGTGAGAAGTTTCTCACAAATCGTCGATAATATCCAGCTAACCCCAAGAAGCTACGGATATCAGTTACCGATGTTGGCCTCGGCCATCCCTCAATTGCATCTATTTTGGAGGGGTCCACAGATATCCCATTGCTTGTGATGATATGGCCCAAGAATGAGACCTCCTTCAACCAGAACTCACACTTGCTGTACTTGGCATAGAGCTTCTCCTTGCGCAAAGTCTCCAGTATAGTTCTTAAATGCTCCTCATGGTCCTCCTTGGTTTTGGAGTATATTAGAATATCATCTATAAAGACTACCACATATTTATCTAGGTAATCTCTAAAGACTCTATTCATCAAGTCCATGAATATTGCTGGAGCATTAGTGAGTCCAAAAGGCATTACTATTAATTCATCGTGCCCGTACCTTGTACGAAAAGCAGTCTTGGGGATATCTTCCTTCTTCACCCTTACTTGATAATATCCCGACCGCAAGTCGACCTTGGAGAAGTATTGTGCTCCACGTAGCTGATCAAACAAGTCATCGATTCTTGGGAGAGGATACTTGTTCTTTATCATGATTTTGTTAAGTTCACGATAATCGATGCAAAGCCGCATTGACCCATCCTTCTTCTTGACGAACAGGACTGGTGCACCCCATGGTGATGCACTTGGGCATATAAACCCTTTATCCAGATTCTCCTGTAGTTGTTTCTTCAGTTCTTCAAGCTCAACCACAACCATTCTATACGGAGTCTTGGATATTGGTACCGCCCCAGGTATAAGTTCAATTGAGAACTCAACATCTCTTCTTGGAGGAAGACCAGGAAGTTCCTCGGGAAATACTTCAGCGAATTCCCTCACAATAGGCATTTCTTCAAGGGTGGTTTCTTCCTTGGACTCAATCATCTGAGCTAGATATGCGTGCTCATAAGGTAGTAATATCCATGCTTGAGATGATGGAGCTAAAGGAGATTCATCTTTCTCCTGACACTTGTAAAGAATCAGGGGTCGATTCTTCATATGGAGTGTGATTTCCCTCTCCCGACAATTTATGTTGGCTCTATATAAGGAAAGCCAATCCATGCCAATAATTGCATCAAATTCCACCAAAGGGAGTATGACTAGGTTCTCCGGGAAATTCAATCCACAGATTATAACAGGGTAGGACTTATACTCATGGGATGCAATGATTGCCCCATTTGCCGTACTCACTGACATCTTTACTTCCATGATTTGTGGTGGTGCAGGGATTGTTCTACTAAACTTTTAAGATATAAAAGAATGCGTAGAACCTGAATCAAAAAGTACGTTCGCTATTCTTGAATGAATAACTAGTGTACCTGTCACCACTTCGTTGTCGGGGTTCACTTCGGCAGAAGTGATGGCAAAATCTCTTCCTTGCTGTCTTGGAGGTTGTTGATTGCCTCCGATAACCCTTGGATTAGGGAACTGATTCGCAAAATGACCCGGTTCTTTGCATTTGAAGCATTGAACAACGCGTTGAGGTTTGAACGGAGCGTTCCTCCCCTCCGTCGTAGCCGCGGGTCCTTCTTGCTGACAGTTAACAGCTAGGTGCCCTTCTCTTCCACACTTGAAGCATTTTCTTGTCCCCCTAAGGTAATTTCCAGGGTGCTTCTTTCCACACTTTGGCAAGTGGGGTGCTGTAATTTCTTAGCGCCGTTGGATTTATCCATCGGACCACCAGCATTGAAGTCCACCTTACGCTTCTTGTCCCCGTGATACCCCTGTGATTCTCCGATCTCCATTTCATCCTTGAGGGCACATTGGAAAATTTCCTCATAGCTGTCGAAGTCACGGATCGCTAATGCTTTCCTCAAGTTAGGCTTCAGCCCACCAAAGAAGCGGTCAACCTTCCATTCGGGGGTAACGACAAAGCTGGAAGCGTATCGTGCAAGCCTTGTGAAGTTTGCCTCGTACGCTCCCACAGATTCCTCATCTTTCTGCTTGAGGGAAAGGAAGTCCCTTTCCATCTTAAGACGGAGGGTGCGTGGAAAATATTTATCGAAAAACATCTTCCGGAATACCTTCCATTCCAAAGCCTCGATCTCCTCCTCAGGCTTCGTATTTTTGATCAACGTCCACCATTGATCAGCTTCACCCTCCATACGATAAGCCGCCAGGAGAACCTTCTCTTTTTCAAAGCATTGGAGGATGGAGAATATCTTTTCAATGGAGTTGATCCATTGTTCAGCAATCGTGGGATCGGATGATCCACTAAAATTAGGAGGCCTTTGTCTCATGAAGCTTTCAATAGCGACTTGTTCTTTCTTAGGGGGGGTTGAACGTTCCTCTTGACCAGTGTTTCTATTCAAAACTTGAGTTAGCTGAGAGAGAAGCGTGACAAAGTTCGCGATTCCCGCTCCCATTGGATTGGGCATCTCATAAGTACAATCATCACACTGATCTTCACAACGGTTGTTAGCCCGAGTTCTCCTATTACCGGCCATTGGCTGGAATAAAAGGAAAGTTAGGGGTAACACATAAAGGGTAATCCAAAGACAAAAGTTGATGACTTATAAATAAACTTTAATCTCTTTAACTCATGAGTCTATAGGATTCAATCCAGGATTTTCATGATCTTCCTTCTAACATATATTCTTAGGGGAATTTTTCCCTTAATAAGGGTTCATACTAAGATTGTGAATTTATCAAAACATATCCCCCGGGAGTGTCGTAACCAAGAGTGCAGCAAGGCCCGTTGTCATGCACCAGTTCCTGTTCGAGTCTAACTCAAAGCGGTGTTTTCGGGTTTTACCCCTAGGATACATCTGTGCCAGAGCCGCCTCTACCTACTCGTATCCAGACAGGGATGTATTTGTTTGATAAACCACTTAATTAGTATTTACCAAAACTTAGGGATGTTTTTATTATGCTTAGTCTTGTATCTAAGGCTTTACTAGGGTTTCCTAATCCCAAAAATAACTAAACCTATCCTTTGATACCAACTATGACAACCCTGCTTTTTATTACAACTTAAACATGCTTTATTACATAAAACTTCACTTGATACAACAAATAATATCGAGAGGTTTAGTGTCTTTGGGGCTTAGGATCATTACATAAAAACTTTAAACTTGA
Source organism: Viscum album (assembly GCA_963277665.1). Classification (NCBI taxonomy): domain Eukaryota; kingdom Viridiplantae; phylum Streptophyta; class Magnoliopsida; order Santalales; family Viscaceae; genus Viscum; species Viscum album. The sequence goes on from OY728121.1 coordinate 1,462,098,793, forward strand.
AATACAACATCCTTATTGAAAACTTCCTTTACATGACCACTACATTCCTTCGTACTTAGCATTGCATGCGATAACCTGAGGACATGCATAAGAAAAGGGTGAGCTATAAATCCCAGTAAGGGAGTACACAACGAATAACATGAGGAGTACAATACATGTTAGGAAATAGTAATATCAATAGAGAATAAGAGAGACATGAACATAAAGGCATGATAAAGCATGATAATCATAACATGGAAATGTGGCAACAGCACTTAACATTGAATTAGCATGAGCCAAGGCTCATTGCACATGGAGCATGAGTAAACCCTCATTGCACTTGAAGCACGAGTAAACCCTCGTTGCACTTGAATTAGCATGAGTCAACACTCATTTCACATGACGTATCATGATACTATACTTTACCCAATGCATTGGAGCGCTATAAAGGGCGCACCCTTCTTAAACATTTCATTTCATGCATAAGTGTGCCACATGGATCATAAAACATGGATTCATAAAACATAATCATTTCTTCCACGATAAAGGAATGTGGAATTCATACATGAAACTTTACAATCAATATGTATATGTGCATAAAGGTGAATACCCTTGATGGAGAAATGGGCATGGTATTCACTACACAAAGACATTGGCTTAGAAAATCGGTGCGATTTCGGCAGCGTAACAGCGTGACATAAGAATTCATAAAAAAGGTTGATGAGAGAGAAAGGGGTTCCTCATCATATTTACATGTAATGGACAGTAAGGAGATCATATATATACATGTCCCAACAATAGAAATGGAATTTAGATTCATGATACAAAAGTATTGCTTGAATGTAAAAGAAGAGAGAGAAGTTCCTTTCGGAATTTCGGCATAGTAACGGGTGTACATGGGAGACATTTAATGAGAGAGAAAGGGTTCTCCCATAATTCAAACAATAAGAGGGAAGTACGGGGGAGGTACGAAACCATACCCCAAAATTCATAATTGAAATAAAAGGGAAATACAACTTAAAGAAAATTGACAAAAAAAATGAGAAAGGAAGAAAACCCCTTACTTGGAAGTGTGCTTCCAAAGGCTAGAGAGAGGCTTGTGAGAGGCTTCTTGGGAGCTTGGGTCACCTTGGGAGGCTTCTAGAGAGATTAGGGCAGAGGTTGGACGAACTTCAAGGGCTTTGAGTGAGGAGGAAGTGGGAGCTTGGGTGGGTTTATATAGGAAAGGTGAGAGAATTCTTTATTATTTAGGTTTGGGACCCCTTATATTAAAATAATCCAAACCACAAACCATCCCATGGTATTTGCCCATGGTTTCTGGAAAAGGAAAGAGGAAAACAATATTTTACAAGGTCAAGGTCCGAACTTAGTAAAAAATTAGGGTTTCTTATGTGGAGGTGAGTCACACTCCCATGGAAATTAATTTAAAAAGGCAAAGTGTTGAATAAGTCTTGAGGGCTCCATTAATGCTTTGAAAAGTGAGTCAAACAAACCCAAAACCTCATTATTTTAATGATAAAACACATATTGGCCGAAAATAAGGATTATGGTATTTTATTACATCACCATTGGGTCATTATGATGTCATAAAACACATTATATATTTAAATGGTATTTAATTTTTACACAAAAATTTGACTGTCTCAGAAAATTATGAAAAATTCACCGTTGGATAATTTTGACGTCCTGATTCCAAAAATAATATTTATTTTATCTAAATAATTTTCTAAATATGTGAATTTTCACTTTTAAAATAAAAACTGACATTTATAAAAAATTCACGGGTTTTGACAGAAATGGCTTTCAAACCTTAATAAAAATTTTAATTGCATTCATAAAATTATAAGATCATTTATATTTAATAAAAATTAATTTAATATTAATAATAATATTTTATTAAAATATTATTTAATTAAAAAATCCTTTAATTTAATAAAATATAATTCTTAATTAAATAATAACTAAAAACACCGTTTGTACTTTAAAAACTAATTACAATGTATCAAAAATGACTAGAAATTATATTCATTATTATATACAAAAATAATGTACATGAACATGGTGCTACTTATTTGTTACAGAACCCCTTAAAATATCCGCACAAGACCTAAGGGTAAGGTGTGCGATGGTGACAGACTCTTGGGGTTGCTCGGATAACATTGCTCGAGTGGTAATCTCTATCAACTTCCATTTTTCCCGTAGACGATCACGTTCGAGCTTGACATGATGAAGCTCAGCATGGGATTGGTCAAGGGAAAATCCCAAAGACGCCACCTCCTTTCCGAGCTCCGACAAACGGGCTTCGTAAGGGGCAATTCTACTGGATGAGGCCATCGCTTCCTTTGTCTGAGTAGAAAATTGGTTCGTTAAAGCCTTATATTTAAACTACCCAGATGATCACTGTTCAACGGCTGTAAAAGTAACGGTCACAAATCTTAACGTTAAACTAAAGAAGTTGACATCTTATAAAAACATTTTTTTTTCATAAAGAAAAATTTAACTGGATCAAGAGGGATTTTCCATTAATGAAATTTTGGGTCGTTACAGAGTGAAGCATGACTAAATATATGATAAAATGGGGAATGAACCCAAACCAATCTGATAGTCTTGTATGTGATCCTCAAATAAGTAAATTATTTATATGATAATTTTTATTCTAAAAAATTACATCTTATTCTAATATTAGGCTATTGTGGATCATGTTACTTGATTCCATTATGATTCATGTCTTTTGAGATTAGAATAATTATATCGCGACGCAAGATTATGATATTTTATATTTTTATTATGAATATAAAATGTTAATATCATATTCACATACCCATATTTCCATGTTATTATTATTTAATAATTTATATCTATCTTATTAACACTTATCAATCTTTTAAACTCACAGTTTATTATGTCTTTTTTCCCCATGTTAGGAATAAAGGTTTAATGTATGTTATTTCTAAGAAGGGTTGTGAATATGAATAACTTATTGAGAGACGATGTAGATATCCTTTGAAAATGATATCTATGTATCAAATATTCCAATGACACTAAACCTAAATAATTCTAACATGGATCATAATTTTATGTATTGAATAATTTTCTAATAAGATGTAATATTTACTATGAAATTATGTGTATCTATAGTTGGTATTAGAGAATAATTTATTTACCTTTGGAAACTAGTATGATAAATATTTAGTGATTTACCTTAGGATAACACTATTTATAGGAATACAAAGTAAGATAGTGTGAAGAATGGACTATGTTTTTTCAAGAAAAAAATCCATGTCTAGATACTACAAGGGGAATGATTTTGGAATAGATTAACCTTGGGGTAATAACCCCAAAAATATTTTTTAAGCATATCTGGACCATCATTGTAGTTTATGGTTAGTTTTCCCTTATTATATATTTATTTTGACACTATAGGAGGTTATATTTGGGTTAAATATTGTTTTATTTATTAACCATTATAAAGGTTTTGAATAGATGATTACCATGACTAACCTAGGGTAAACCTAAGGATTCATATATTGAAAATAATATGTCATGATTTAGACAACCAATAAATTATTTTTCTTTATTTTATTGTTTCCCACAATGATTATTATTGCACACCATAGTATTTTTAGTTTTACTAAATGTATGGAACCCTGAGGAACCATGTTAATGGTAACTGAGATAGACAATACAATTGTTATGTCCCCAAGAATCCAAGAGTTATGTGATTTAGAATGAAAAATGTAGTTTCTATTCTTAAAAATCATTCTCAATCCACAAATCATTATGATATTCGAAATTATAAAAGGATGAAAAAATGTTGTATTGACCCCTTAATCAGGAAACACCTACAATCTTTTAGTGGGTTTTCTGATCCACTAGTTGTTGAGAAGTGGGTCAGTATTACTAAAAAGATATTTTCCATTCCCCAATGTTAAGAACAAGAAGTGTTATTTTATATATTTATCATTTGGAAGGTGAAAAAGATCATTGATGGAATATTTTCAAGAATATGAAGAAGTGAAAATAAATTTACTCCACAGAATTGGATGAGTTAAATTGCTATTTTTCCACAATTAATTTCTTATAATCCTTAATATAATAAAGGAGAAGGAATTTATTGAGATAAAGTGGAAGGATGAGGAATCTGTTAGTACCTATAAGGAAAATTTTACAAGACTTGTAAGAAATGACTCTGGTATTATCATCCAACCAAAAAGTAATATTGATTAATTATTCAGTGGATTAAAACCACGAATTTATAGGGAATTTTCCATAAGATGCTCTAGTATCTATGAAGAAATCATTTGATTTTGAATAATGGTATAGATTTAGATTGGGGTTACTCATTAATCTCAAGGATTTCAAAAGAAAATAAATAAGTAATATAATGAAAATTATTATAATAAAAACCATACTGAGAAGAATATGATAATTCCTTTATGCTCTATGCGTGGAAGGGAACATGGAGGAAATGTTCTTAAGGGATCTGATAAAGGTTTTATGTAAATAAAATAATTTCATTAGGAAATGAAAAGATGAAGTGATGGGAAGAATAAGTTATATAATGATGGACAGAAAACACCATTGAATCTACCACCACATTATATTGTTTCTAATGAAAAAATTATAGGAATTATACTAATAAATTCTCAAATTTGAATTTTAATGACGTTAATAAATGACAGCAACCTCTTAAGCCCATATAGTGTGTAAAATATCATGTAATAATTATTTCCAATGAGGGGTATGATAATTAAGTTGTGATAGGTACACTTACCTTTGACTCTAAAATATATAATTTATTATTTTATTATAGATCTACCCATTCTTTTATATTTGAATGTTTTCTAATGGTGTCGCAATAACACCTAAATAATGAGATTTTAAATTAGTACTAAAAACCTATAATGGTACAATGATCATATATAAATTCTATTGTTATTCTATGAATCTTGTTTGTGGGATTATGTTTCCTTCAAATCATGTTATTCCCACTTTAGGTGATTTTTTTATCCTAGGCCCACACTGAATGTCTTTACATAAATTCCTTATAAATTATTGAGTAAAGGAAGTCACATTTTATATTCTAAACCAACATATGATCATCTATTGGTGAGATGAAAAATAGGAACTTTGTACATAAATTTAAACCGTTTTACAGGTCTTAATTCCAATTCCAATATATTATTTGTCTCATATGGTTTGGGAAAAACTCGACATCAAAGACATGCCTCTTATATTATATTTTTTGTTGTTTTCCTAGAATAATTTACAATTATTCCCCCAAATAATAAAGTTATTTTTTCAATAGAAATCATACCTAGTTCTATACCTATTTTAGAAACCCGTCTTAGAATATCCCCTATTGAGTTGCACCCATGGAATAAGAAACTCTTATAGAATTATGATAAGGGGTTCATTCAAGAAAGTGCGTCACCTGTGGGTGTACTTATTTTTTTTTGTTAAGAAGTAATACGGGTTAATACAACTCTATATCAATTATATAAAATTTCAAAAGTTCACAATCAAGAGTAATCATCATATTGCAAGTTTTTATAATTTTTTTGATCAATTATGAGGAGATATATATTTTTAAAATATTGATCTTTGATCTGGATACTGTCAATTGAGGGTCAGAAGTGAAGAAATACACAAGAAAAACCTTCCATGAAAGGTAAAAACACTATTAAATTTTAGTGTTTCTATTTTCTCTTAATAATTATCCAATTATCTTCATGGGTTTAATGAATAGAGTATTTAATGATTACCTTGGTCAGATTGTGGTAGTCATTATAAATGATATTATTATAAATTCTAATGGTATGAAATAAAAATAAGATCACTTATGTATTATTCTAATGTCCCTAAGAAAGGATATGTTCTATGAAAAATTTACCAAGTGTAAATTTTGGTAACATAATGTTTCATTTTTTAGTTATATAATCTCAAGTGAGAGTATATTGGTGGATGCATAAATTTTGGAAGTTATTGAACATTAGACCATACTGATCACTATGACTAAGATCTAAATTTTTCTAGTTTAGTTTGATATTATATGATTTCTTTTAATATTTCTCACTTATATCTAATCCACTCACCAAGTTAACCTAGAAGTGTGATAAGTTCCTTTGGAATTTTTTTTAAAGAAAATTTCATAGAATCAAAAAGAAGGCTAGGAAGTGCACCTTTTCTTACACTATCCTATAGTGGTGAAGGTTTTTTGATTAGTTATGATGAATCAGAAAAGTGGTTGGGATGAATCCTCATGTAGAATGATATGGTTATAGGTTATTCCTCATGTTAATTAATATTTAATGAGAAAAATTATTCAAATAATGATATAGAGTTAACTATGGTGATTTATTCTATAAACATATTGAGACATTATTTTTATAGATAAAAGTGTGATATATATAATTATTATAAAATTTTAAAGTCTGTATTCACATAAAAAAGTTGAGTATGTTCTTGAGAATATGGTTGGAGTTGATTAATGATTATGACATTAAAATACATTATTACTCTAGGAATGTTAAAAAGTAGACCGATTCTTTTATTTGAAAGGATCATGAAATATTATCAACGATTAGTATTATAAAAGATCCATTATTTATTTGTCAAGTACGGGTCTATCAATTTTGATGGAATGAGAAAAATTGTATATTTCTTAAATGAGTGTTCAAACATCTATAAATTTATGTATTAAATAGGTACAATAGGATGATGTATAACTGAAAAAGATGGTGGGAAATGTTCCCGATTTCAAGAATGATTTTTATAGAATGATAATGTTTAAGAACAATGTATTTGTTCCTTCCATACTAGATTTTATAAAAGGGATGTTGGATGAAGATCATAATTCTTTATTTTTTACTCATACTTTAATTAAAAATATGTATAGAGATCTAAAATCACATTTATTGTTGGAAAACAATAAGATAAGTATTTTGTTTTATTTATCTATGTTCTTGGTATAAAAAAAAGTAATGAATGAGAGATATATGTCTAATGGAATGATACAACCATTACACATACCAGAATGGATATGAGAAAACATCACAATGTATTTTATCATCACACTCTCCAAAACATCTAAAGTGAATATTTTTATTTAGGTGGTAGTTGATTTTCCAATGATATGAAAACACTTTAATACTATCAGAGAATATTTCTATATTGATAATTTTTCCAAAATATATATTTAAAAATTGGTATGATTGTGTGGATTACTAAATTCTATTATATCTAATCGAGATCTAAGATTTACCATTATGTTTTGGAAAATTATTCAAAAAAATCTATATTAAGTAGTGTGTTGCAATACTTCTTATAATACTCAGTAATATAGTCAGTCTGAGAGTACCATTAAAACATTATAGGATATTATAAGATCTTTTTATATAGATTTCAATAGTGGTTGGGATCTTTACTATCCTCTAGTCGAGTTTCCTTATAATAATATTTTTGACTCTAGAATTTAGTTTAATCCTTATGATGTCCTATATGGAAAAGAGTTTAAGACTAAAATGTGTTTGGATGATATTAGATAATGAAAAATATTAGAACCTATGCTAACTAAGGAAATGGTAAATAATGTTAGATCCATTCATCAACACATCATGCCAGCTCAGAGTTGATAGAAAAGATATGATGTAAATCATTTGTGAAATATATAATTAAAAGTTTGTGAGAAGGCATTTCAATTAATTTATCCATTAAATAATTCTATGAGATATATAAATGATTTAAATCTAAGACCTTGGTATAATATACCCCTTTTAATTCTTTATTGACTTGAGATGGTATCTTATCACTTAATGATTCCACAAAACCCCTCTCAAGTTCATGATACAGTCTACATATAACTCTTAAGTAAGTAAAAACATAATCATTTACATGTACTAAACTTATAGGATGTACTACTGGAGCATGATATTCCATATAAATAATAAAATGTATAAATCTTGAATCATATAGATAAATTTCCACAAAACAAGATTACTCAACATGATTAATTTTTCTGGAGGAATCAAAAATTTGATGTAGTTACATGAGAACCCAAGGATTTGATGAAACATAGATATATTAATCTTTTTTACCAATTTTATTTAATTTAATGGTTGAAATTAATTTTAATGGGGGTATAATGCAACACCCTGACAATATTATGATATATTTTTCTTTAAATAAATTTAATTTCTTCGATAGCCTGTGATGCATGAAACCTGAGTCCAAATGAATCGTAATATAGTATATAATTACAGACTATCCATTAAATTATAATAGTGAATATGAATAAACAAATCATAAAAATATATGTTTAATGTTTTCAAATAATGAAAAAAACATTGATAAATAAGTACTCAATTTTTTTAGAAGTCACTATATGTTTTAAAAATACAGTTTCCCACAATAATGATTTTTATTTATTTTTGTGAGAAAATAATATAATTAAATTATTCCACTTTTAGAAATTCTATTTCTAAAAATAAAATTAATTTTTGAAATCATCATATGAAAATTTTCTTGGATTATATTTCTGATAATATTATGAAAATACAATTTTTTTGAAGAATAGTGAAAATACTGATTTAATTGAAAACCCTCTTTACGTTTAATGAATTGAAAATATTAAATTTTTATCTAAAATATTATTAAAAGTAAAATTAATTAATTTATATTATTAATAATATAATGTAGTTCATTTTAATTAATTTCATGTTAGATCTTTCTTTAAAAAACTTTGTACACCCAAGAAAACATTTTTTTGGAAAACGACTTTTCATTGCGTATTGTGGGTTTAATTTTAAATTAAATTCATCAATATTTGTGAATTGAATGTGATAAGATTATTCTTTATTTTTAATTATAAATTAATTTTTTTAGTTCTTATATTTTTATATTTATTCATAATGAATAGAAAAACTAGTAAAAAAATTCAACGTATGGTTAAAATGGGGTTTCCTGGGGTTAAACCAAGAGATAAGGGTATGTTTTATGCATTGAAATTGTCTAAATATTATTTTATATCCATATTTATTCCTCAAAATATCCCAATTTCTTAATTTTTTTCCATTTAGAAGAAATGTCTTTAATATGATATTATTATATTTTAATCTTTTAAGAAATTATAATTATTTCCTCTCCCCCACTTATAAAAGGACACAAATTATTTCTTTTATTTACACCACTTTGAGCCTTATAGATAAACCAAAAACTACCCAATTATCTTTTTAAAATTACCTATCCATGATGTTATGGTTATGCTATCATTAAAATACCATTCCAAACGTCCTTAAGAAAGGATATAAAGGAGGACTATAGAAGAAGTGGTAATCAACCTACCCGACCTATTTCAATTTATTTCTTATTCGACCTCCTATAAATATGTGTTTATAACCATTTAATGATAACTTTAGTATCCTAAATATAATTAAGTGTTATTATTGTTGTGAAACCACTCTTACCCAACTTATATTCCATCAAATTGTAATTGAATATATCTCTTGTTCATATGTGTGGACTACCATATCCACATAGCGATAAAAATAATTTTCCATAACCAAATTTAATGGATGGTAATTATGATTGGTTCCATGTATATAAATGATATTTTATATATAATTATACTTATTTGATTTTTATATATTATATACCTTCTTACCTTACAAACCGTTGGAAAAAAATAATAGCGCTTATGTGTGCATGGGGACTACCACCTCCATGAAGTGATGTGATTCCTTTTTCTATTCCAATTTTATTGGATGGTAATAACGGTAGATTTAAATATTTTATTTGATATATATGATACACTAATGGTTCTATAAAGGTGATTTATTATTTACTTTTCTTTTAGTTCCATCTATATGAAGGTGAAAATAGTAGTTACGTGTACGTATGACCTACAATCTCTATAAATGGTGTAATAAAACATATATATATCAGGTACTTGGGGGTATAATTATTATAAAACACACACTCACTCAACTAACACACAAATGAAAAAAAACCTCACAACCCCCCAAGGGATAACCCAACCAACAAGTCACTTTATTAAATCGTAAATCTTGACCAAAGGTCCAGTGGGTATGAATCCCTTTACAAAGCTCAAATAAAAACCATTGGATGGACCAATGTTCATGATTTCATCATGCTTATGTCACCACCATCCCACTTCATTCCTGCATCACTACCCCTTGATGGCCCAAATGTCTAGAGGCCTGAAGTTTAGAATATGTGGCAAGGAATCCCAATCCGGAGGAATAGTACTATTGTTATAGTACCCTGCTACAATGACTTCTAGAGTAACCATGCCTCTTAAAAGATACAATAGTTGTGGACAGTTTCTCCCATATTTATTTGAACAAGGGTCTGATTCATGATTTCATAGATCCTTTACCACTCAGGTAATCCCCCAACCACAATGGTGTAATTCTGTTTTCTATATCTACCCTTTATTGATGAATATAAATATAAATATAAATATAAATATATATATATAATGACTATATATGATATTAATATACTAGTTAAATTTTGGGATATTATTGAACCTGGATCAAAATACAGGGATGGAATTATCGAACCAAAATTCTTATGAAAAAAGAAACAGTTAACACCCAGAAACGATGATTTTAATATACAATTATTAATAAATGGGCATTAAAATGTTATAATAGGATCACATATGATATTAAAAGTATGTATATGACTCTATAATAGAATTATAATAAATTTAAATTTTACTATTTAGTGTGTTATATCACTTCTATTGAATGTAGAACTTAAGGTAAGGGATTTTTTAACTTTTATTTCTCTAAGACACAATCCATAATCACTAGTTGTTTTTTAAAGAGGTGTATATAATAAGATGAATTTATTTTATTATTTTTTTGATGAAAATTATGGGAATTTATATATCCATATATTATAATATCTTTCATTAAGTTTTTTCTAGATATTAGCAACAGTGTAAGGGATTTATTTTACAATTCCATTCTTTATCAGGATTGTTTATGATCATGTTTTTAATGATGAAAGATTATAAACTATATCCCAAGAAACCCATTGATTTTCTTCTTATCTAGTTATTTTATACATTTCATGCAGTCCTTTCATTTTTTTTCTTTTTAATAAATTAATTAACTAAAATATTTTTTTAAAGGAAAATGGGATTTATTTCTCTCTTCGACCAAAAATCTTTTTTCTTACATGTCCATGTTTAATTTAATTTTTTTTCATAATTTTTCTAATACCCTCCTAGGAATGATTAAATTAATTTTTACCAATTTATTAATGTTTAAAAAATTATTTAAAATTAATATTCTTTTAATTTTTTAAATGATTTACTTTTTTTAAAAAATGTGAAATAAATATTTAATTTAACGTACACAGCTTGAAAGAAATTTCCTTACATCATGAAAGATAAATTATTTGACGATTCTATTAGGATTTTCCATGGTTATTTTTAAATAAAATGACTTCCATAATGTTTTACAAATATTTGGGTTTTAAATAAGTAATATGAAAATGAAATGGTATTTTTCTTAAGCAACATTCAAGAGATATTTTAAATAAACTTTTCATATATGATGACATCCTCTGATGTTAATTACGATTTACTAGGTATATGGTGCAATTATAAAATACATATTCGTAATCTGGAAGGTTTATTATTTTGATGATGAGATTCTTATGAAACTCTTTTTCTTCCATAGGTTATGCTATGATGAATTGTGGAAATTTTTAAAAATCCCATTCCTTTTCCATAGGTTGTAATATATGACGAATATTTTCTAATATTATGGAATATATATAAATAGATGATAATAATGTAATGGGTGGGCCTGAAATATATATCCCTCTAATGATTTTGGTAAATATGGATATCTCATTAGATAATAAGGAATGGAAATAGAAGTGAACCCAATTTAATAATGGACATTATCCACCATGACAGTCTTGGGAGTGAACATTGAATAAGGATATGATGGAATACAGAGTGATCCCAATCCACTATGATATTATTTTAAGTGATCCTTAACTTAAGAAATGATTTATATGATTATATTTATTCCATAAACTTATATCTTATGTCAATTTGATTCTATCATGGCTCATGTTATTTGATTCAATTATGATTCATGTCTTATCAAATTCCAAGAATTAAGCCATGAATCCATATTATGATCTATGATATACTAGGTACGATTTTCAAATCGTAACTCATGTTAGCATACAATTATTATCATCTAATACTTAATAAATCATTGATATCTCCCCCGTTTTCCCATACAGAGCATCTAAGATCACCCTTTCTTATGTTTCCTTTCCCCTGGTTATGAGAAATGGTTTTAGTTTGGATTTTTATAAGATGGGTTATAATTATGAATCAATTAGTGGGAGATGATAAATATCTCTTATAATTTTTTATATATATCCATGTTTCAAAATTCAATAAACTTATACAATTCTAACATGGATTTTACTGTTTTTTTGAGTATTTATCAAATAATATGTAATATTTATATATGAAAGGCATGGGTCATTATAAAATAGATTTCAAAATTATATATTTAATTATTTCCCTATAAAAACATCAAAATAATCCTAAAAATAATCATTTATAACTAATTTAAAAAATAATGATTTTCATATAAAATAAAAAATTTATTTAATTTCCCCCAATATAGGGAAACCTTAGCTAGCCCACCAAAGTGGCTATCTATCCATAAGGGATAGCTATGAAGCTCAAATGTAAGACGAATGTGGGTGGTATAAGAGGTGTGTGTAACTCCCCTAGTTTGAGGTATTTTCTAATCTTATATATATTATGAGGTATGGATTCATTGATCTTACAAAAAGGAAATTTTTTGGATGTTTTTGAAAGTTTATGAAGTGTTTGTGAGGTCACAAGGTTTGCGTATGGTTTAGTGAAACCATGATGATTACATTAGTAACTATGTAACATATCTAAAGAGTTTAAGAAGAGGTATCCAATTGGTTTATAGTTGGGGGAAACTGTGTAGATAAACTTTATGAATATAGGATATAGAATAAATGTGTTTCACATGATTGGCACATAAATTTCCAAACATTGTCAAAAAACATGCATGTTGTGAATTTTGAGATAGTGTCTTACACAGTTTGTGGTAAACCATATTACTTAAAAGTGTGAGGAATTTAATTAAATGTCAAAATTATATTTTTAATCAAAAAAACTCTCATGAAATGCTAATTATTCGTTTGTTTTCCCGGGGTCTTGAACTATTGGAATCCTAAAATAATTTTTTGCATTTCTCATTGATTTGAAGCTGATTTCATGGGATTTAGTGCATTAGAACTTGAGGATCAATGTATATACTGGGAAGCTTCTACTATAAGATCTCTCACAACAATAATTCTGAAAAAATTTATTCCAACAAACTGCTATTTGAATATATTTATATCTTCTTCACTTCATGTTTCAGAAGTAATAAGTAAAAAATCTAAGCAGTCCAAAAAATAAACCATATACACTTTATATAATGTAGATAAAAAATACACTAGAATTATGTAGATAAGGAAAAATTCCTACAACCATGGGATAACATTGAAATCATTAGGGTAAATGAAACTATAATAGATTAAAGAAATAACCTTTCTCTCATTAATCCTACTCAACTCTAGTATCCTTTAGATGATTTTTGATAATCTAAAATTGAAATACCATTGAAGACATCACCAAATCCTATTTATATAGGTATTCTCCCAATAAACTAGTTCTAGTACAACATAAAATTCATTATTTTCCTTCCATTGTATGACATAATCTCTGATACACTCTTAAAACTTAAGATTGACCAGTAAAAACCCGTGAAAATTTATTCTACAAATGAATCTAAACTATCATTATGATAGTTTCAATAGATCATCGAAAAAACATGCATTAGTCTGAATCTTTTTGAAAATTCCAACCTCCACTATAGTTATCCAAAACCTCATTAAAAAATATAATAATTTCATAAATTATCCTTTGTGAAATCTAATTCCTAAAAACATAATAGAATTACGAAAACCCAAAAATCTCTTACTTGATGTAAAATTTTGGGATTCAAAACTCCTTTTTCATTTATTATATTTTATATCCTTCTAGTTCATACAGTGTTCTCCATCTATTTTCATTCAACCGAGTCCAACTAAAGAAAAATAATGCATCAAAATTTATTCAAAAATCACATTTGTGAACATGTTTTATGTATTATAGTTTTTAAGAACCTCACAATGTTTCAACAGTCTATTTTAATACAGATTTTATTTGAAATGTAATTTTATGTCAATGTGTAATTTTTTCTTTAAAAAATTTATTCCTAGTGAGTTGAATGAAAATATGAATATCATATAACAATAATTATCATTATTATTCCTCCCTAGTCTTCCACATCAATCACATTAATGGAAAAACTCATTTCCAACATTTATAATAATAACACATTATTATCATTTTGTGATAGGGTAACCATAAGATCTAATCAGGACATCTGATTGACTACATTGCTTCTAAAAGTGTACAATAAACCTATCATTCTTGTTCATGAATTCATTTTTATGAAACAATATACATCCACAAAACCGATCAATGAATCATAATGTTTTACCTTCTAAAAATTTTATAAATTGGATGATCCATTTCATATCCTCTCAATGAATCCTTCTAGAATTTGACATGGAAAGACTCACAAATCTCCCTATAATTAAAATTCTAAGCCTTATATAGATCATTGAATACATAAATCATCCAATAAAAAAATAAAAATGAACCTTTAGCTTCTTCCAAACATCATATTTTGAAGATGATGACATTGCCTTGGAGTTTTTTACTTTTTTTACAAGGGGAGTTGTGTTAATTTTACATCTAGTCATTTAAAATAATTTGAGGAAATTAAAATTTTATTCCATTTACGATAATACCTTATTTATATCTTTTATAAACCTCTCAATATTTAACCTTCTGAATATTCATCATATAGAAAATATCCATCATTTCATAATTTCAAGAAAATTTTCTCTTAAAATTCTAAATTTATTGAATTTGTGTTCTTTCAAGAAACATATTAGCCATATAAAAAAGTAATATAATTAATGTTCCACTATTAAATTACTTATAAAAAAAACTTTGATCAAACCAACTTTGAGATAATTTTTATTCAAGCATGAAAGTTTCAAGCATTTGATTCCACTGTCGGGGGCTTGCTTCAAGATAGAGAGACTTCTCTTAAACGTATAAACTGATTTATACTTTTAAAAATATTAAAAAACAATGGGTTGGACTATTGTAACCTAGGATTCACATAAACAGATATTACATCATTTTAGTTGAATATTACACAAATTAAAAAAATCCATTCTAAAGGGAAATAATAGTTTAGTGTCTTTGTAAAAGTGGAAACATAATATTATAACTTGGGGAATGATCCCAATCATCTACCTTAAAGATATTCTACTTCAGTACACCTATATAAAACCATTTTTCATAACCTGGGGAAAGGAAACATAAGAAATGGGTGATCTCAGATTCTTAAAAAGAGTAAAAAAAGGAGATATATAAGAATAATATGAGCATAAGGGTAAGAGGAAATGATCTTAACTTTATAAGATCATAACATGCATATCAAAGATCAAAATCAAGATTCATGGAATAAATATAGCTACTTAATAGAACATGAATCATAAGTAAATCAAGGGCATAATCCATGATATCATCAATAAGAATAAGAAATGTGATTATGGAAGACACTTAAATACATAAAAAAAATTCCATAGTAGTTAAGGTTTACTGTCAAGACCATATTAGTGGAAAAATTATTTACTGAACTTGGGTTACTCCCCATTCAAGACCTATACTACTGAAATGGATTCTCTTCCCATTCCATCCCTATATTATTGAACCGAGTTCCCTCCATTTTCAAGCCCTTTTCTTCTCATGAAGTTCACATCCTGTTCTAACCCTGTATTACTAAACTATGTTAACTTCCCTTTCAAACAAAGTATTACTAAATTGAGTTCACTCCCCATTCTATCCCTGTATTACTGAACTGATTTCACTCCCTATTCCATCCCTATATTACATAATATAGTTCACTTCCTCTTCCATCCCTGTTATATTGATTTGAGTCTAGTCATCATTCTAACCCTATTTTTTTCATTAGATGTAAATCCTTAACCAATTCATTGGAGGGAGATATAGGTCCCACTTTTCACATAATAAAATCTTACATATATGGGACAAAAGATAATAAACCATTCATCATATCATGACCCATAAAAAATATGGGTTACATAGACAACATATGATAACCCATGAAATGAAATGGGTATTATAAACATTTCATTATATCAAAACTTGGGAAAAAGATTCATGTTCCATAATCAGTTCATAATAAAATATCCCATGAAGGAAAGTGGGTTTCATAATAGGTTTATTATGGTACAAATCCAGAAATATTAATGGATTTTATAAATAAATTTTCATCATAAACATAAACCATTAAAATAAAGAAAAACAATTTTTTCCTTAGATCCTATCCCATTAAAATCATAAACTATATCAATGGATTTCATCTTGTATGTAGAAAGATATTTAATGATCACATGGAAAATTTCTTAAGAAAAATAATATTTCATTAAAAAAAATCTTTAAAACCATAAATATTTTCAAATTCATTTATTTTAAAAATACATTAAAAAAACATATAAATGTTTATTTTAAAAATAATTTATAACATTTCATGATAAAATATCCTTTCTTCTTTGAAAAAATCTTTTTAACAAATTATACATTTTGAAAACATATATCTTTGAAAGTAACATTGATAATTTATAAAGTTGGTATTGAAAAAGAATTAAACACTTTAAAATATAAAATATTTATTTAAAATAATTTTCAATTAAAATGATATTAAGATATAATTTTAAAACAATTTTTAAAACATTTATAGAAATAATGGATTGTGAATAAAATAGATTTCAGACCAAAGAGAGAAAAAAATTTAGATATTCTTAAAAGAACCAATTTATTAATTATATTATGTACTGAAGAGTTTAAAAATGGTACCAATATATTAATTTATCATGAATGATAATAGGATAAAAAGTTTAATGAGAGTTCTTGAGAGATGTATCATAATATTTCTTCAATTGAAGCGTAGTTATAAATAATCCTAATAAATAGAGAGATTGTAATAATAAACTGTCACCACTCTGGTAACATTGAATCATAATCACAATGAAATAATAAAATTAAATGGATCATAAAATATAATTAGAATAAATATATTCATTATATAACATGTAAAATGGTATTATATACACATCATAAAAGAATATGGGTGCATAACATGACACGTGTCTCAAAGAAGGCAAACTATGAAAAAATTACCTCATCGATTTGGTAACATTGAAATCATAAACCCCATAAAATAAGGATAATAAAATTAATTTGTAAATACCAGTAAATCTATGTATAATAATCATATAATACATGCATGGGTATTATATACACTATGTAAAAGAAAAAAGTGTTGAATAAGTTATAAGTCTCGTAGAAATACAAGGGAGATTAAAAATCCCTTTACTACATTAGTGACTTTTGAATAATTAGATAGATGAAATAATAACATGAAATGAAACTTATGATAACATTAAATAAATATGAATCATGATATAAATTTTCATATAGTAGTATATACACCATAGAATAAGAATAAGTTGTGAGTTTAGCATATATCTCACAGAAATAAAAGTGAGATGAGAAAACCATTACTATAATTCTTGAATTTCATCACACACGTTCCAAAATCTAGTATAATAAGTATAATTTTATTATAAAACTACCACATGAACAAATTCTCATATATTATATCATATATGATTTTATTTTTTACTTTATATTAACATTGTAGTAATAATTTCAAGTTAATGTTACATTTTGGATAATATCCACTTTTTGTACACGTTTTGACTTGTTTTCTTGATAATATTAATTAGATCGTTATTTAATTATTTAAATTATGTAAAAAATGATGATAAATTCATATATATTCTATATATAAATAATTATAATAATATATAAAATATAGAAATATGAAATGAAATACATCGTTCATGGAGATGGAAGGTCGTATCTACGCAAGAACGTTATTCCCATTTTATTATCATATTGTAAGAATGAAAGTAAATGAAATATATGTATATATATATTATCAAAATAGTATAATTTTTATTAAATATATATCATATATTTTTACTGAACCCATCATTAATAAATTTCATTTAATGTGTGAACGAATCAGATCGCTTTGGGGAGGCGGTAGTCCACATGTCCACAAATGATGTTATTATATTTACAAATATAGAAATCATAATGTTATGTTTTATGTAATAATATAAAAGATTAATGAAATCCAAAATATCCTATATATCATATAAAAATATTATTTCCATCATAATTATTATCCATGAGATTTGGTAAAGGAAAAAATAATGACATCATTTCGCGAGGAGGTAGTCCTCCGTACAAACGAATGGTAAGTTCATTACCCATTTGATGGAAGCATGTATAGGTGTAGGTAGAACCATTTCAATAAAAAAATTAATTATATTTAGGATACATAGTATATTACATAATCATGGAACAATAAGTGTTTATTGGGTGGATAATGAAATTAAATCAAAAGATCTTGTGGAAGGATGTTTCCTCTTCAATGGGTAATTCCTTTTGGTTTACACTAGAAGTCAAAAATGGTATTCCTTTTGATAGAATTAAGGATTAAAGGTAGTGGGCAGGGAGGTTTGGATATTATTTGGTCATGTTTTTGAGATCTAATGTCGATTGAAATATTTGAGGACGTGATGGCGGTGGGTGCCCTTTTCTAGTGGAAGAGGAGGGACATTTTTTCTAAATATAAAAAGATAAACCCTATTGAGATGTAACCCTTAAATCATGTTCCTACAATAATTTTAAATTTTAGATAATACAATGTAATTGGAATAAATATTTCCAGAAAATATATTTTGGATAAGAATCTATGTCATTTACCCTTTTAAGATTATTTTTTAACTATTAAGTAAACATATTTTCACCTAAATTACTGTAATTAATTTTAATTAATTTCACTAAAATGTTGGGTAAAAAAATAATTTTACAATAATAGATAGTATAAATTTTATTCATTAAAATATTTAATCCATTTACCCAAATTATATCAACATAATATGAATAAATTAATAAAAAATTAATCTCATAGACATGTCGTGAATGTGGGGTTTTAAAGTGAAGAAGTTTAAAATTTTAAAATGTTTTTATATCCATTTTCAAAGTGAAATTGGTTATAATGACCTAAATTGGATTAATTTATGTATAATTGACCTAATTATACTTTAAAAATAATTTAATATATAATTTAACTATATAAATAAATTAGATGAAAAAGTAGTTTTGAATTATTATTCAATATTTATTCACTATTCATCAAAAAATAAAACTGCTTAGAAAAATACTAATATTTTACCCAAATTAAATTTTGATACTAATATTTCAAAAATTATGTTTATTTTTTAAAATAATAATTATAAATGTGTCAATATTTATATTTAAAATGGATTCTCCATTAAAAGAAGGTGAAATTACTTTTTTAAAAAATACACGATTTTATTCATAAAATTTGATTTACTCATATATTAGACCTATAAATTATATTGGATGAGTATTAGAAATATTTAAGTAAAAATTTAATTTAAAACATTCATCAAAATTGATTTTTTTAATTTATTGTGATAAAATTATGTTTGTACATAGAAAAATAGTTTTCTTCGTACACCTATATAATAAATATAAGTTTAATATAAATCAACCAAGGAAACATATTCTCATATATAATACAATATATTATTTTATTATTAATTTATCTTACCCTTTTATTAATAATTTCATGATAATGATATGTTTTAGGTAATATCCTCTATGTTTTTCATATATGTTATGACTTGTTATTTTTTATTCTTTTACTTAGATCATTATTTAATTATTTATGGAATGTAAAAAATGATGTAAAAAACTTATATATTCAATATATAAATATTTATAATAATAAATAAAATATATAAATATTAAATTTAATGCACCATTCATGGAGATGGTAGGTCGTAGTACGCTTGAACACTGTTTCTATTTTACTATTGTATTGAAAGAATAAAAGTAAATGGCATATATATATATAGATAATCATTAAAATAAAATTATCAATTATTATATATATATATAATATAATTTTACTAAACCCATCCTTAATAAATTACATTTAATTTATGAACAAATCACATCACTTTGGGGAGGAGGTAGTCCACACATTGACAATTGAAGTTACCATATTTACACAAAATGGAAATAATGAAGGTAAGTTTTATGTAATAATAAGATGAGCATAAAGAGATAAAAAAATATCCTATATATAATATAAAAAGATTATTTTCATCCTAATTCTCATCCTTGAGAGTTGGTAATGTAAAAATGAAACACATCATTTCGTAATGCAGTATTCCACCGAACACATGAATGGTAAGTTCGTTACCCATTTGATGGAAGTGTCTGTAGGTGTAGGTAGAACCCATAGAATAAAAAAATTGCAGTATATTTAGTATAATTATTTTATTATATAATCATGTAATAATAAAAATATAGGGTGTGGGGAGTGAAAATAAATCAAATAATCTTGTGGAAGGATGTTACCTATTCTTTGGGTAATTCCTTTTGGCTTGCACCAAACAACTAACATGGTTTTTTTGAAAAAATTGTGGATTCTTGGTTTAGGGTAGTGAATTTGGGAGATGATTTGGGTAGGTTTCATGATCATAAAAAGTGTCTTGCGAGGTGTGGGGAAGTAATGTCGGGGGGGGGGGGGGGGGTGCCCTTTTATAGTGGGGGATTACTGACATTCTTTTAAATATAAAAAGCTAAACACTCTTAAGAGGTCTAGATTTCATAATTTGCCTCCCATAATTGTAAATTTTCGATAAAATAGGTAAATTGTTTGAAATATTTCCATCAAATTTATTTTTTAAAAGTTTAAAGGTTATTTATCCTTTTAATATTATAGTTAATCCATTATGTAAACATGTTTTCTCCTTAAATACTGTAATTTATTTTAATTACATTCACTAATCCATTTGGAAAAAAACTAATTATTCCATAATATATATTATAAATACTTATGACTAAAAATTTTATATAATTGTTTCTTATTTATAACCACATAATTAGTATAAACCAATTTAAAATTATTCCCATAGGTGTGTCACAGAAGTGGGTTTTTAAAGCGAAAAAGTCCAAAAGTTTTGAATGTTTATATATCTAATTTCAATGTCAAATTGGTTCCAATGACCAAAATTGGATTATTTTATATATAATGTATCTAATTATTCTTTAAAACAAAATTAATATATAATTTATCTATATAAATATAATAGATGAAAAAGTAGTTTTGAATTAAAAGTCAATATTTTTCACTATTCATTAAAAAAATGAAAATTCTCATTAAAATACCAAAAATTAAAAGAAAGTAAAATTTTATATTCATATTTAAAAAATTAATTTTATTTTTCTATATAATATTTATTAGTTTTTTTTCTTTTGATTTAAAATGGATTCTCCATTAAAAGGCACTAAAAGTACCTTTTAGAAGAAATACATCTTTTTATTCATAAAATTCGATCTATTCTTTTCTTATACCTATAAAATATATTGGATGTTTATAAAAAATATTTATTTAATGTATAATATATAAATTTTAGTGAAAAAATTTATCAAAACAGTTTTGTTAATTTTATTTAAAAAAATAGTTTTTATACATAGAAGAATAGTGTTCTTACAAAAGAAATATCTTTATTTCCAAATAGTTATTACGTTAATTTCTAAATAATTGATAACCAACTTATTAATTTTATATACATGTTTAAACAATATTTTCAAAATTTCGATAATATTTTTCATAACTTCCATTCTAACTACTAACTGGTTAGTATAAAGTGACGTCCTAGACCTAGATGCCATTTAACGGGTGCCCCAAGCCTGGTGGGCCACAATGCCCCAAGCTCATCTCCTTGAAATCCAGATGCTACCGACTAGCAGTGAGGGACTAGGGTGTGTCTGTGGGTAGACCATTCCCTCATTAGAAGAGTGTAGCAAAATGGAAGGGATATAAATAGTTGTGAAAAACAGAAACAATATAAATAAATAGCAGAAGCAAACTGATGCAATAGATTAATGAGAATAATAATAACTGTATCAACTATAAAAATGATGATGTATGTAATGTGACTAGAAAACTGAAAAAATATATACAACAAAATGGGAATAACATGTTCCACAAAGTAAATGAAAACAAAGGCTACTCCGAGAATCCTGAGATCCTACTTGGTCATCTACTATCAAGATTTATCATATCCGCATGCAATCAAGTGTTAGAAGTTTTATGCTTCCCTTTGTCAACACCTTCAACCATGTAATAAACTCCGAGTACTGAACAACACTCAGATAGGGTGTGTGATAAAGCTCAGTAGGCCACTATGAATGATGTCTATAACTTCCAGCCCATGTAATGGAATATAGTAGTGTGATGGAATGCATATAAAAATTAAAGCAAACAGTATAATATAACTAAATACCACAGTTCCTACTTCAACCACTGGCGGGTGTCTGAACATGTTACCAGTTCATTAATGAAGTAATCACCATTTAAATATAATTTTCATGTGAGTCATAGCTAACACTAACCTCACCTAATTATATTATAATTATTGAAGGTCCCAAGACATGACCAGGCAACCTAAAAATGATATCTAGTGAGGGAGTTCCAGGCTAATAACCAAGGTAACATAGATCTCATGGAATGAGAACTCAGTATTATTTGATTCTATATAAGGGGTAAGAGTGTAATCCATGGAGTGTAATCCAAGTCATTCCAAAGTAAGGAATCTTCTAAGTCCAAGGTGATCAACCAAGGTAAAATGGGGATAAGCAAAGACAAACCCCTATGGGCTTTCACAACGACACCTACTAGCCAATGTTGGATCCAAGTAGTGTAACTGAGCTTTCTTGTAATAATGTAAAGTAACCTATGGGAGTATACCATGCATCCTAAGAATAAACAAGAACCAGAGTCTAGGGGGGTATCAACTTAAGAAAACCACATCCTTGAATCAGAATGGGGTTCTTGAGACCCAAGGTATTCTCCTCTCAGAATCCAAGGATAATGCATGTTAGTATATTCTTATTTGATATTTTAATCATGTAATAATTCATTTGGATCAATTATTTTCTTCCATTAGTGTGGATATGTCAAGTAGATTTTCAACCATTTATTTATTGGTCCATGCCTTGTCTTCTATTGGTGTGAATAGGCCATGTAGTGTTATAACCATTTAATCAAGTCTAAATTAACCATTAAGGAATACTCAATTAGAGAGGATCACTTTGATACCTTCAATTAACATAGAAAGAGGTACTAAAAACATGTAACCTTTATTCAATCTCATTTGTAATGGTCGTGTTATATACATAGTATACTTTCCATTGCACATTTCACATTTAATAATCTTTTGGAAGCACTTACCTTAGGCAGGTCAAGTGGTGAGCATACATGGTACATTCCATTATGAAATTATCATTAATAAAAATTCATTTTTCATGGAAGGATCACCATTAGAATGGTCAGGCAAAGTCACACCTGAACTGTGGCTTAAATGTGTCGAAACACTAAAAACCCAATTATGGCATAACCTTCGACATGGGCCAGATTGAGTTGTGGTTGTAACCACTAACAACTAATCAAATATTTAGAAATATCATAAACATACTATTCTAACAATTATATTCATGGTAGGTATATTTATTAAATGGCTTTTAATAAAATCTATGGGCCCCGCAAGGATATTCCAAAATCAATGAACCTTAGATATGAGTTATAGACCACCCACCATTGGGTTGTATGATCCTTATCCTCCAGTGTCAGCCCTTGGTTTGACTCAAATTAATGATGTTCTATGAAAAGGAGAAAAATTATCACATGTTGATATCTAGGTCGAGAACGAAAGAGAAGAAGAACAGATAAAGAGGAATTGAGTAATTACTGCTGTGCATCCAATGTGACGAACGAAAGCTCGATCAGATGCGGAAAAAAGGATATCTCTTCATCCCTAACTTTGTCCTTCAAAAAGACCCAAATGGGTGATATAGAGGAAAATACTATTTGTTCTCAGATTAGAGAAGAAGGGTTGATTTATAGACCATTAAGGGAAAAAATGAAAATTTACCCAAAAATTTAGCTTACACACAGTTTTTCCGCACGGTTTTCCAAACCCTACGCCAAATTTGTAAGATAGATCTACTTGAATGGTTGTACGAATGGTTTTATCAAACCCTATGCAATCCATGCATGAGTACCTGGAAAAAATGGGCATCTATATGGTTAGGCTGCACGACCATGCACCAACTGTGCGAGGTGGCTATGTACGGAAGAACACAATACACATGGTTTTGGAAACCGTGTGTAGAGTAATTTTTGTATATAAATATGGGTTCAGGGCTCCTAACAAGCCATAGGCACCCTTAGAATCTTTAATAACTAAATGGGAATCCATATTAGGTCTCAAGTAATGATTTAGACTGAAAATTAAAGGATCCATACCAGAGTGTAAAACTGGGTTCTTATAGTATTCCACCATTAAATGAACTCCCCCCCCCCTAATATTTCTTTCCAAGGGTAAAGAAACACTATTTGAGAAAAACTCTGTCCAATGGGTAGTTACATCAGCTTACCTCTCCCATGTCTCATCCTATACTCGTCCATGCTACCATACCACCCAAATGAGAGGAAAAAACATGCCTTAGAGTGCCTTTGTTCTTCTGTCAATGATGCATACTAGATACTCCAAAAAGGTAACATCAACATCTAACTCAACTTCCTCAAGATCAAAGGTATGATACAAGTCATCACGATATAGGAAAAGATGTGAGACATGAATGATGTCCTGCATGGCATGGTACCTCTGAGCTAGTAGCAACTGATAGGCTACTGGCCCGGCTCTCTCTAGAATTTCAAACGGCCCAACGTAACATGGAAACAAAATTACCTGCTTTATTAACCATTTATTCCCTAGACTGGCTGATACTCGATGAAAAACATGAACCCCAACCTCAAAATCAAGAGGTCACTGACAATGACCATGATAATATTTGTGTTTAGACTGAGCAAAGGTCATACACTTTATGACCAGCTGAACCTGTTCTGAAGTCTCCTAAAAGAGATGAGGACCTAGTAGGGCTGCCTCACCTATCTCTAGCTAGCACAAGGTTGACGGACATGGCCTACCATATAGGGCCTCAAAAGGACCCATCTAAATCATCACCAACGAACTGTTTTTATAAGCTAACTCGATGGGATGGATATGCTTCTCCCAAGAACCTCTGAAATCAAGGACACAAGCTAAGAGCATAACCTCTAGAACCTGTATTGTCTATTCTGATTGTCCCTTAGTCTGAAGATGAAAATATGTGCATAGAATCACCTACGTCCCCATTGATTTCTAAAAAACCGTCCAGAACCATGAAGTGAAACAAGAATCCGGATCTGAATTCATATTACATGGATCCCCGTGTAGTCATATGATCTCATTGTCATACATTCTTCCCAATCCATCAACTAAGAAATTTTCCTAAATAGGAATAAAGTGAAATGATTTCATTAGTCAGTCAATCACTACCCATATTTAATCAGTACCCCTCGATGACCTAGGTTAGATAACTAAAAAATCCACAACAATATCTTCCCATTTCTATTCTAGGGCTGGAAGCGGCTGTATTAAGCCTGAAGGTCTCTGGTGCTCTGCCTTCACCTTCTGATATGTGGAACACCTATTGATGAAGACTAAAATATGAGGTTTCATTCTAGGACACCAATACTAGTGTCACATATCTCGATACATCTTTGAGATTCCTCTGTGAACTGCCCATTGAGAATGAAGGGACTCTTTTATCAACTAATGTCTCATATCTACTGGAACCAAGATATGTTCATGTAGACGCAGGATGTCATCTCTGTCTAAAGACCAATCCGGAGGTGGGTTATATCTTGATATTATCTCATAGATAAACAAAACTTCAGGATTTGAAAACTACATACTCTTCCCCTTCTGATGGAGGGAAGAAGAAACTGTCAAGGCTGAGAGGTAGGATTGCTCATAACTATCATAAAACTCCTGATGAAGTTCCAAAAATTGGTCCATTAACATCCATTCATAACTAGCTTCAGGTATAGCCCGTGTTTGGGTTTTCCAACCCAATGAATCAGCGACCAAATTTCCTTTTCCAGGAATATAGGAAAGATAAAAATTAATGGATTTTAGATATTTGACCCATATTCATTTTTTGAGGTTCAGGTGATGATGGGAAAAGATATACTTGAGGATCTTCTGTTCTGTATATACCACAAAGCGCTCACCCAATAGATAATGTCTCTAGAAACATAATCCACGGACAACTGTTGTTAGCTCGAGGTCGGGCATCAATTAATTTCTCTCATGGGGACTAAACTACTGAGATCTGTTTGAAAAGACATTGTCTTCTAGCATCAACAGTACTCCTAGTCCAATGCCTGATGCATCACAGAAGATGATATAACATTTTACAAGTTCTGGAAGAATCAACATCAGTGCCGAGACTAGCCTCACTTTCATCTCCTGAAAGACTTCCTCGCATGTTTCTGACCATAATAATTTAATACCCTTCTTTGTAAGTCCAGTAAGTGGTGAATCCTGATGCGAAAAGTCTTTTACGAAACACCTATAACATACAGCGAGCCCTAAGAAACTCTTGATATCAAACACATTCTTGGGCTGCTCCCAGGTAACTACAACACTAACCTTTTCGAGGTCAAAAGATACTCCAGATTCTTAGATAACATGACCCAAGAAGTGGACCTTGTCAATACAAAATTCTCACTTAACAAACTTGTCATAAAGAAGATGCTCTCTCAATTTACTCAGAACGATCTCAAGATGTTTTTCATGGTCATTATGAGTGAGATAATACACAAATATTTCTTCCACAAAGACCACAACAAAAGAGTCCAAATAGGGGTGGAAACTACTATTCATCATAGACATTAAAACTATAGGCATGTTCATAAGACCAAATGGCATAATAAGACTCTCATATAGACCATACATGATACAAAAAGATGTATGAGGTATGTCTGATGGTCTAACTCATACCTGATGATAACCTGATCTTAGGTCGATCATAGAGATCACCTTTCAACCTTAGAGATGGTCAAAGTGATCATCTATTCGAGGAAGTGGATACCGATTCTTGACCATAATCTAGTTCAATATTCTATAATCCATGCATAAATGAATAGTTCTATCAACCTTCTTAGAAAAAATAATGGGTGAACCCCTATAGGTTGTACTATAACATATTAATCCTTTCGAATCTATGTCCTCAATATGTTTCTTGAGATTATAAAGCTTAGTAGGTGTCATATTGTATAGAGAAATTGCCACTGGAGCTGCTCCTCGAACAAGCTCTTTAATAAACTATGCCTCTCTCATAAAATGTAATCCAAAAAAGTCACCAAGATGTTCCTTCTTGAAAGGATCAATTAATAAAGGGAAATAGTTTAAAGCAGACCCTGATCCTCCATGAAATGATTTGCAATTTGGGTGGTCACTTCACCTATCCCATGACGCTTCGGTCCGACTATTCCAGCATGGATATCCCATGCACCTTTAAAAATATAACTGCTTCCATTTGGTGACGTAAAACAGACTCTATAGTGATATCAGTATACAAAGGCATGATACTGGACTAACTAGTCCATCAAGATAATGACATTGAAGCCCTTCATCTTCAGAACAAAGAGAATCCACAAGAAAGTGTAACTACCTACCTCAAGGTGACAGTACTTGCACTAGAGTATTCCCTCTGTCCGTATTTCTAATGGTGTATTGAGGGTAATCACACCATAGTGATAATGTAGGAGGATGTTGTTGCTAGAACTTATGGGTCAGATTATCCATCATAAGTTCAAACTGTGGAGCAACGATCATGGAAAACATTAGACGTAGGCAATGATCACTAGCTTTGTCATCAATGCCCAGATCAAGTACAACAGGTGGTGCCTGAAGTGGAACTCTTGGAGGTAGGACTGGAGGCTTAGGTCCCACCATGTCTAGAGCATGGTCATCACCACCTTCATGGATAACGACATGAGGACTTCATTACATCATTTGTATAAAAATTCCAAGTACACGCCTCAGAACAAGCATAGAAGCAAGAAGATAGCATCACTAATGGAAGATGAACATAATAAAACTCACTACCCAATGTATACTACCCCAACTACCAACTCAGAAAACCATGTATCGGTAAGTACTCAATTATAAGTTTCATGTCATTTTGTTGTTAATTTCTAGGATCACTCATTTACCTTTCATAGACATGATAAGGTGGGAAAAGGATGTGCATCCAATTTTCTCTAGATTTCAAGAATCAATTTATAATTGATATTCATTTCTGATGAATTATTTCCCATACACCTATCACGATATATGAAACCTTTTACATTATAGAATAATGTATTGACTCGGTAAATTACTCATCCCAACCTATGAGAGCCCATACACCTCATGAATTGAGATAGGCAATCACTGAATCAAAACCAATAGTAGTACATATACAAGAAACTATCACAACATCACTCAACAATCGCAAGAATATAATGAAATGAAAAAAATTTAAATGAAATTATTTGGAATGGTAATATAAATGAATGTGAATTCTAGGTACCTATAATGATGCATGTTGAAATGATCCTTTCCCTCATGTCATCAGGTTATGGATAAAATAAGACCCCAAAAATAGAGTAAAAATCAACAAAACCACTCATCATTTGCATCAACCAATGGTGGAATAATAACAATTGTAATAGGCAATAGAAGAACAAAAATTTAAATTTATGAAACTTGGTTTTTACCCCGAACATGGGTTCATGATTCCCAAACACAAGTTTTGACCATGTCCCAAATGATTCTATTATCCAATATATTGTCTCCAAATAGTAAAGTAAGAAACGAAACCTATCTCGGATACCACTTTGTGACATCCTAGACCCAGATGCCACTTACGGTCTGCCCTGATCCCGATGGTCCATATGGCCTCAAGTGCATCTCCCTAAATGCCAGAGGCTGCAGACTGTCAGTGAGGGCCTAAGGTGTGTCCATGGGGAGACTATAACCTCATTAGTAGAGTGTAGAATAGTGGAAGGAAAATAAATATTTGTAAAAAAAAGAAGAAAACTAATTCAATAGATAAACGAGAATAATAATAACTGTATCAACTGGAATAATGATGATGTATGTAATGTCACTAGAAAATTGAAAAAAACATGGATACACGATGACAAACATAAAATGTTCCACAATGTGACTGAAAAAAGGATACTCCAAGATTCACAATATCCTACTCAGTCATCTACTAGAAAGCTTCATCCTATCAGCACATAATCAAGTATTGGAAGCCATATGTTTCCCTTTGTCAATACCTAAAACCATGTAACATACTCTGGGTACCAAACAGATCCCAAAGAGAGTGTGATAAAAATCTCAATGGGCCACCACCAACGTTGTCTATAATATCTGGACAATGTATTGGAATATAGCAGTGTGCAGGCATGCATATATAAACTAAATCAAGAATCAAAATATGACTAAATACCCCTGTATCTGCTTCAACCCTTGGCTAGTGTCTGAACATGTAACTAGTGAATTAATTAATTAATCACCATTTAATGTTAATAGTCACAAGAGGCATAGCCAACACTAACATCACCTCATGATATTATAAGTATTGACAGTCCCAAGACATGACAAGGCAGCCTAAAAATGGTATCCATTGAGGGAGTTCGAGGGTAATAACCAAGGTAACGTAGATCTCATAGAACACTAACTCAGAAGTATCTGGGTCTTGATATGGGGTAATATTATAATAGAATTAGCATAATCCAAGATATTCCACCATAAGGAGCCTACTGAGTCCAAGGAGATCGACCAAGGTAAAATGGCACTATGCAAAGATAGGGTCCTATGGGATTTCACCATGGAACCTACTATCCAATGCTGGATCCAAGGATTTTATATACGGTATCCTATAAAAATGTAGTAGATCCCATGGTAGTATACCCGGAATCCGAGGAATAGACAAGAACAAGAGTCTAGGTGGGTATCAACCTAATAAAACTGCATCCTTCAATCAGAATGGGGTTCTCGAGACTGAAGGTTTTATCCTCTTAGAATCCAAGGCGAACTAGAGTCAGTATATTCCCATTTGATATTGTAATCATTTAAAAATTTATTTGGTGAAATTATTTCCTTCCATTAGTGTGCATAGGTCAAGTAGAGTTTCTAAAATTTATTTATTGATCCAAGGCTTGTCTTCCATTAGTGTGGATATGCCAAGTAGCATTGGATCCATTTAATCAAGTATTAACTAACCATTAAGGAATATTCAATTAGGGAGGTTCACTCTACTACCTTCCATTAACATGGAAAGGGGTGCTTCAGACATGTAACCTTTATTCAATCTCATTTTTTAGGCCAAGTTATATAATTAGTATACTGGACATTTCACATTTCACATTTAATAATCATTTTGAAGCACTTACCTTAAGAGGGTGGAGTGATGATAATACATGGTACATGTCATTATGAAATTATCATTAATAACAAGTCATTTATTATGGAAGTATCACCTTTTGGATGTTCAATCAAAGGCACAACCAAACGATGGCTCAAACATGGAAAAACACTAAAAACTCAATTATGACATAACATTCGACATGTGGCAGATTGAGTTGTGGGTGTAACCACTAACAACTAATCACATATTTAAAAAGATAATAACCATAAGATTCTAACAAGTATAATCATTGCATGTAAATTTAAGAAATGGATTTTGTTTAAATTGGTTGGCCCCACACAGATATTCAAAAATCTACAAAATTTAAGGCTGAGTTATAGAGAACCCACCTAAGGGTTTTTTGATCCTTCTCCTCTAGTGTCGACCCTTTGTTTTCCTCGAATTGAAGTTTATCTATGAAAATGTGAAAACACTCACATAACGATATCTAGGTCAAGAGAGAGAAAGAATATGAACAACTAATGATTACTCAAGTACTTACCGTTGCACATCCAATGTGATGAACAAAATCTTGATCGAATGCTGGATGAAGGAGATCTATTGATCCCTATCTTTGGCCTTCAAAAATCCCCAAATAAATGAAAAAGGAGTAAAACAGCATTGGTTCTCGGATTAGGGAAGAATGGTTGGATTCATAGATAATTAAGTAAAAAATGAGAAATTTAACTAGAAATTTTTCCTATGAAAGGTTTTTCCACACAGTTTGTCAAACCGTGCGCCAACCGTGCACCAACTGTGTGAGACGGCTCTGCCCGAACATTTTGGCCACATGGTATGATCAAATAGTGTGCAATCCATGCATGGGAACCTATGAAAAAGGGTTGTCTGTATAGTTAGGCTGCATGGCCATACACCAACCATGTAAGGTGGATTTTTATAAAAAAATTGAATCCTTAAGGTTTTCCCAACCGTGCGGAGTTTTGAATGGTTTACTCTAAACCTTGTGCAAAGTTTGTTTTCTCCAAAAAGATGGGTTCCAGGCTCTGAAAAAGCCCAGGACAGCCTCAAAATATTTACTAACTCATTATGCATCCATATTAAGTCCAATGTAATGATTTATAATGATAATTTATGGATCCATACCTGAGTGAATAACTGAGTTCTTAAATATAATAATATTTTGATAAAAATATTATTAGTATATTGTAGTTTGGTAAAAATCAGCCTTTTCTGTAATGAAATCTATCTAAGGGACTCAATATTGTGTGTAAAACATGATAAACATTGTGTTTCATGTGCGGAAATCTAATCTATGTGTTTGATTTTGTGAGTGATTAGCTTGGTGATGCATATAATACAATCCAAACACTATGATTTTTATAAAAAAAATATTCACTATTTTCTGACATAAATAATATAAAAAACATTATATTAATTTGAAAAAAATATTTCAAAAAATATCTGGGTGTAACGTTCTACCCCCTTAAAATTAATTTTCCCTTTAAATTTTTATGAGTTATCAATGTTTTAACACATAGATGTTTCTTTCATAGAAACCCACATCATAAAAGTAAATACTAAAACATATTTACAAAGGGAAAGTTGGAAACATAATGGTTACCCCAAGTAACTCATAAATAGGTTTGTATAAAGGAGAACATGTGTGGAATGTTAAAACATGGACGTGATAGAAAACCATAAATAATTATATAGATTAACAAAGATCACTGATCATAAGAAAGTGGGTGATCTAGATAAAGTTAACAATCACAATACCATACACTAAAGAAGTGTGAAATATGTCTTTGATATCATAAAAAATGATGAAAATAGGGCAGAATTTTATTTCAAGACCCTTTTTCCCAAGAGTTTAATAATTTTAAGGATAAGATATAGTTACATTATTTTAGGAAAACATCACCCATTATTGTTCCTTGATCAATTTCCACTTTATCTCTTATTCCATGAAAATAATGTGAATTTTCCATTCCTAAAGCATTAATAGATCATGAGATCCATAAAAAGAATGATAAGTGAATCCATATGTCTTTAATTTTGACATCAAATAGGGTAATTAATGTTATATAATATGCATAAATATATATATATATATCAAGATAATAATTTAATCTCTAAATCCTCAAATCAAGTTTAAACCATTCCATAAATGGTTATCCTTATAACCCTTCTAAAATATAGAAGTCCAAAACATTAGATTATGGTAACTAGATTTCTTGAAAATATCATAGAATTTATCCCCCATATATCATAACATATCTCTTGTTTTTCATATAACAATCATGTGAATACATTCATCATTTACTCTTATGAAACATGGTAATAACCTAAATTACTATAAATCCTTATTTAAAACATACTTGTTTCCTTATTACAATGTTTATTGGATATATTACTCAAATCAAAAAATGTTGTAAACTTAATCAATGGTATCATAAACTACTTGTCATTAAATAATTAATTAGATACAAGGTTATCAGTACCATCCAATTTACCTATTCATATTCAAAATATATTTATCCAAAAATCATTAACTTAATATAAAGAATGTATTAAATGTTATCTTTCCCTTAATCATATATTTTCCATAAATATCACCTTTCCATTAATAAACATTCTTTTTTCTTCATAACAATTCAACATATACTTTCTAATACTTAATGAAAAACCCGTACTAAAAATATTTATATATTTTAAGATTCTTATAATATAATATTTGAATTCTAAAAGATATAAACTTCAATAATACAACATTATTATTAAACCATCTCCCAGGATTCATCATCTTATTCCTTAATAACCCATCCCTAGATTATATAATATAAATCATTTCTTATGTTTCATAAAACTCAATATAATAATGATTTATAAGTTTAATGTATACAATAATGTTAAAACATCTAGTACCTTTCAGAAGACATTTTCAGTCCCTTTATCATTAGCAGTATAACCCACAATCATATCACCTCCCTAATTATATTTATTATATTTCCACTTAGGAAATCGATTTTCATAATTCCAATAATTTCCCCATATGAAAAATTCAATGTTAACCATGTTTCTTATAGTTACCTATGTTTAATAAAACCAGAAATAATTGGATGAGAAACAACTATCATAGAAGAAAACGACAAAATCAAGAAAAATTAATTATAGGATTCCTAAATCATGACACCTAATTTTAAATCTATTACACCTTATGCTTATTATTAGAGAAAAACCTTGAAATGTCCTTAGAAATATCCCTAGGTATATCACTAAATTTCTCTTATCACAGTTTCAAAATCATGAATAAAACTGTCCATTAAAACCAACAATAGTGACCTAGGATTAACATACATGGATATTATATCATTTTAGTTGAATATTCAAAACTTTAGAAAATAAATTCATGAGGACCTAATAGTTTATTGTATTTTGAATCATGGAAACATAATCTTCTAACATGGTGAAAGATATTCAACATATCCATTAAAGATATTCCCCTCTATCACTCCTACTTGAAACATTTCTTCATAACCTGGGTATAGGAAGCATAATAAATGGGTAAGCTCAGATGACCAGTAAGGGTAAACAAGGCTGTTATATAAGCCTAAGATGAGCATAATGGTATGATTACATGATCTAAAAATTAAAAGATCAGACGTTGCACATAAAAGATCACAATAAAGAGTGATGACAGAAATATTGGTAATACATAAAATATGAATCAGATGAAAATAAGGAGAATAATCCAAGGGATTCTAACATTAGCATAAGATATGTGATTGTGGTATACACATAAACATATAAAATTATTTACATTATAGTCAAGGATTACTACCATGTTCATATTAGTGGATAATGACATTAAATTAACTAGGGTCACTCCCCATGCCATCACTGTATTACTGAACTGGGTACACTTCGCGTTCAATCTCTGTATTACTGAACTGATTTCACTCCCCATTCAATACATTTTTCATCATGAGGACCACTTCCCATTCTAGTATTGTATTAATAATGAAGGTTTAGTTCCCATTCTTGCCCTATATTACTAAACTGAGTTCACTCCCCATTATAGCCCTGTACTACTAAACTGAGTTCACTCCCCATTCCAGCCCTCTATTACTGAACTAGGTTCACTTCCTATTCATTCCCTATCATACTGAACCTTGTTCACTCCTCATTCCGACCCTATTTTTCTCAGGATATTTAAATCATTACCCAATGCATTGGTTGGAGATATAGGTCCCACCCATGACATAATAAAATCATACATAGATGTGCACAAGACAATAAAATATTCAACATATCATATCCAATAAAAATTTGTGTTCATCATGTCATAAAATATTAAATGAAATGTCTACTATAAACATTTCATTATATCATAACTTCTGAAAAACTGATAGTTTTCATAATTTTTTCATCATACAATAACCCATGATAGGAAGAAGGTTTCATAATTTTTTATAATGGTATTACACATGGAAGAGAAATGGATTTCATAAAAAAATTTCATCATTAACATAATCCATTTGAAGAAAGATTATAAAGGGTATCCATGGATCCAATCCCCAGTAAAACATAAATTGTATCAAAGGATGTCATATTAGATAGAGAATAATTTTGAATGTCCAAATGGAAAATTTCTTTAGAAAAATAATATTTATGTGAAAATCAATATTTAAAACATGTAGCATTTTTAAAATACCATTATTTAAAAACCACTTTTAATTAATTATAAATGAATAATTTAAAACATTTATTGATAAAATATAATTTTTTCATCAAATATTATTATTAAAAATTAATTCATTTTGAAAACCTTATTCTTTGAAAATAACCTTGAAACATATAAAGTAAGAATAAAAAAGTAATTTAAACACTATAAAACATGGAAATTTTATTTAAATCTGTTTTAATTGAAAATTATCTTAATATATCATTGTAATATGTTTTGAATCATTTTTAGAAAACATGGTTTGTGAATAAAATATATTTCTTACTGAAGAGAGAAATAATGCCATATTTTCATAGAAAAATACATTCCTAATTGTCTTATATACTAAATAATGGGGAAAAGGTACCACAATATGATGATATTATGAATAAAAAATGGAGGTGAAAATTATTGATAGTTCTTGAGATATGGATCATAATATTTCATCAATGGAAGCATAATCATAAACAATCCCAATAAAGGATGAAACTATAACTATAAACTATCACAACTTTGATAACATTGAATTAAAATCCCCATGAAATAATAACATTAAATAAAGCATAAAATATCATGACAATAAATATATCTAGTATATAACATGTTAAAGGGAAGTGTAAAAACCTAATAGATGAATATTGGTGCATCACATGGCATATGTCTCAAAGAAAGAAAATTTAGGCAAAATTACATTAAAGATTTGGTAAATTTTGAACAAAAAACCCCATGAAAGAGAGGTAATGAAATAGATATGTAAATACCCATAAATATAAGTATAGTAATAATACAATGCATTCATGGTGAGTTTATACCCCACCTAAAAGAAATGATTGGTGAATAAGACATATGTCTCATAGAAATAAAAGTGAGATTAGAAATCCCCTTACTACTTGGGTAACTTATGAATTATGTGACCAATGAAAGAATACAATCAATTTAATATTTTTCATATAATGAAATAAATGTGATTTATGAATTTATATGTCATATGTTAGTATATACTCCACCCTAAGAGAATTAGTGATGAATATAGCATTTATCTCACAGAAATAAAAGTGAGATGAGAAAACCCTTACCTTAAGTCTTGAATTTTTTCGTACACATTCAAACCTCTTGTACAATAATTATAAGTTTATTATAAATCCACTACAGAACCATAATCTCAAATATCATTCCATATATTATTTTATTATTTCTTTATATTACCCTTTACTAATAATTTATTGTTAATATTACGTTTATGTAATATTTTATTTGTTTTTCATATCTATTTTGGGTTTTTATTCTTTATCATATTACATAGATCATTATTTAATTATTTAAAGAGTTTAAAATATGATTTAAATTTAATTTAATTTATTTATTTAAATATTCATAATAATCTATAAAATATTGATCTATGAATTGAAATTCACCATTTATGGCGATGGTAGGCCATACGTACGCCTTAATATGGTTTTGGTTTTTTTATCATATTAAAAGATAGAAAGTAAATGATATATATATATATATATTATAATTATAGTAAAATTATTATTTCATATATTTCATAAATATTTTCTAAAACCATCCTTAATACAATCCATTTAATGTGTGAATGAATCACATAGCTTTGAGGAGTCGGTAGTCCACACATCCCAAAACGAAGTTATCTTATTTAAAAAAAATGGGATGGAAGAAGGTATGTTTTATGTAATTATTAAATAAGCCTCAAGAAATAATAAATATATTATATATCATATAAAAATATTATGCCAATCATAATTCCCAACTATGATAGGTGGTAAAGGGAAAAAATGACATTGTTTCACGATGTCGTAGTCCACATTACACACGAATGGTACGTCTGTTACCCATTTTATGGAAGTTTGTGTAGGTGTAGGTTGAACCCTTAGAATGAAAACATCATAATATATTTAGGATACGTACTTTTTTATATAACCATGGTATAAGAATAATTTATGTAAGGTACAATGAAAATAAAACAAAACAACCTGTGGAAGGATGTTACAACTTCATTGGATGATTATTTCTTATTTTCACCAAAGGACTAACATGGTATTCTTTATTCCAAAAGTGAGTCTTATAGTTTTAGTGGAGGGATGTTTTGAGATAATTTTTGATGGATTTGGATGAGGAAATTTTTCTTGAGAGCTGTGTGGAATTGTGGGGTATAATTACTTTTTATAATGGAGGAGGAGTGAGATTCTTGCAAATATAAAAAGTTAAACACTATTGAGAGGTATTGCTAACATAATGTGCCTCCAATAATTGACCATTTTAGATAATATAGGATAATTGGAAGAAATATGTATATAAAGTGGTTTTTTTAAAATTTTCTAGTTCATTTAGCCTTTAATGGTTAATGTTTAACCTTTAAGTAAACACTTTTTTACCTCGATCATTATAATTAATTTTAATTAATTTAACTAATATTAATGGGAAAAAAGTTATTTTACCATAATTGATATTATCACAAACCAAATATGGTCGCCACTGAAACTGGTACCAAACCTGGCTCGTAAAAAGGCCGGAATGGTGTTCCCAAACCCCATGGGCTATCACAAGTGCCTGGGTATAACTAAATGTGAACAGCCTAATAACCCTCATGGCAAGGGGAACCGCCCTCAAGCCATCTCCACAAGACTCCACCTCTAAGGACCTATTAGAAACCCAAACCCCTAGCACTAAAAATTGTACCCAAATTGCTACAAAAAAAATCCAAGTCTAATTACACCCCAAGGTGTATGTATGGTGTGAGACAATTCCCAGTAGGGTACCACCACTAACAGATTCCAAGTTATAAACATTCAATGATGAAAAGCATGCAAGTTTTCAAAAACATGTAATTTCTAGTTACAATTTCTAGAAGATGCAACATAAAAAAATTCAATTTTAAAGTGGGATATTTTAAAGAATAAAAACATTCAATGTAAATTAAAAATCTAATGAATTTTACAGAAAAATATTTTGTATTCCTACGGTAAGTATAAAGGATATAATGAGCACACGCAATAGGAAAGAACCCCTAGGCACTAGCAAGCTATGGGTCCTAGGGACCTCATATCACGGTGAGAGTAACCATCCCAAATATCT
The DNA here is from genome assembly GCA_963277665.1 of Viscum album. Lineage (NCBI taxonomy): Eukaryota > Viridiplantae > Streptophyta > Magnoliopsida > Santalales > Viscaceae > Viscum > Viscum album. Next base: position 1,462,137,315 of record OY728121.1, read on the forward strand.
ATTATCATGCACAAGAAACTAGTAGTGAACATACCAATAACATAGTGGTCCCCAATAATCATCCTCATAGTTTAGTTATATTTGTAAGCATCAATATTGCTAAGTGAAACTGAGGCCAAACCCCATAGATTCAGTTGCATACTAGTACATGTCCACCCACCTAGATACCTGGGTTTTCCACTTGTTCTCAAACAAGGTAAAAAAGTCAATAAATATTATTTTCAGATGAAAATATCATTTCCCCATTACAAATTCACCAAAAATTACACATGTATACCACACAAGTCACAAAAGTCTAATTTTCATTCAATTTGATTTTAAAATCCAACTCACACTAAAATAGCCCCCAACACTTTTCACATTTCAATAACACTTACATAAATCCATTAAAAAAATTATAAAAGCATTACAAGATATTCCAACTCACATAAAATCTCACTCACATGTTACATAATACCCTTTTCATAACCAAAATTCATTTTTCATATCACACTCACACCAAAATCCCATATCACTTTCACATCTCTTACACACTTTAGTAAACCCTTCAAAAATTTTTATAAAACATTTCCAAGATGGAACACATCACAAAAAAATATATTCACATTTAAATTTTACCATGGAAAGATTTAACCCATCCAAAATAGTTTTCTAATATGCTTTCACCTCTTACATAAATCATTAAATCATTAAAATATTTAATAAAACCATTCTAAAGAGTATACCCAAACATTGCTCATAAAACCCATTTCAAAACCATATTTAAAGGAAAAAACCACACCAAAACACTAATAATGTAGAATTGGTAGCTGTATAGACATTTTTAAATACACTTTAAAGTTTTTTAAAATCACCTTGAATAAAATCACAAAAGATACAAATGAAAACACCCATTTTCATAAAATGTTTTCAAAAGTATAACAAAGTTTTACATACAAAAAATATTCCAAAAATCTCTTTCCAAGGCCCACATGACACTAAGTAATTATCAAAACATAATTTTCAGCCCCTTAAAACAACTAATAAATCAATTTCATATTTTATAAAACTATCACAAAAGATACCACATGTGCTACATTCGAAAAGTTCACAACTTAAACAAAAATGAATATATAAAATTACATATTTAATTGAATCCCTAAAAAATGGTTTTCGCACCACACACAACATATGGGTAACATGAAAAATCAGTAAAACAAACAAACTAACTCATCAAGGAATGGTTAACCTTGGAATCACCTACCATTGGAGTCGAAGCCCTCTAATCTTGGTGCGAAACATCAAGAAAACCACCGCCACACCACAAGGGTGTAAAGAGAAACCTAAAATTTCAAGATTACACCAAAAAGACACCATGTCAAACCCTAGCTTCGAACTATAACTTCTAGACAATTTGGAACATCAATAAAGGGGGATAATCCCGAAGGAAATAAAAGAAATGGAAGAGAGGAACACTTATTTGATGGAATCTTAGAGAAATCTACCAAAATCCACCAATATCATTATTTTCAAACAGCCAAACATTCAACGGAGGTTCGAATAAGAATGAGGAGATCATGTAAAAATTGGAAGGGGGGGATGTGATAAATTAATAAGTTTTGAAGGAATCAATTTACCTCTTCAAATCTGGACGATTTGTGAAATCCATAAATGTTTCACATAAATTCCCGATTCAAATTATCACCAATGAGTTGAAGGAGAGCATGGGAGCACTCCATTTGTAAGTGGGATCAGGTGAGATTTGGAGTCACAAAAAAAACAAAAAAATTGAATGATATATTATAGAATTAAAAAATATTTTTTATGCATGAAATAGGATTTTGGGCTAGCCCAACACCTTAATAAAAAACCCAAATCCATTATTATTATGGATTCCTATGGATTTGAAATTGATATGGAGATTTTAATATACCAGAGGATTCCCTTTGGTATGTGGAATGGGTATAAAATTTTGAAAAAAAGAAGTAGTTATAAAATAAACAAAACATTTATTTTTATATCTGGAAATGGGCTAACGGTTTGGCCCAAATTTCAAAAACCCACAATTTCCACCAAAATGCACGGTAAACCCCCAAAACAAATCAGGAATAGAAATTAACTGAAAAATTAATTTAAAATAATTCATGGTTATGAAAGATATTATAATTGTATTTTTATTCCAAATATGGATTCCATTATTACAAATTATAACCATAGATGTGGCAGAAATTAAATTGAAATTTATCCAGCAAACGTGTCACAAAAGGGAGTTTTTAAAGAAAAAAGTCCAAAAGTATGAAAGGTTTTTATATGTAATTTAAATGTAAAATTTGATACAACTACCTTAATTAGATTAATATATTTATTATTTATCTTATTATACTTTAAAAACATGTTAATATATAAATCAAGAATATAAATAAATTTGATGAAAATGAAATTTAGAATTAAAAATGAATATTCTTCACTCTTCATCTACAAATTAATCTTCTCAAAAAATACCAAAAGTTAAACCAAAATAAATTTTTATATAATGATTTTAGTAATTAATTTAATTTTTTAAAATATAATTTATAAAAGTGTAAATATTTTTATTCAAAATGGGTTATCTTTTAAAAGTCATTAAAATTACCTTTTAGAAGAATAACTCTTTATATTAATAAAACTAGATTTATTCTTATATTATACCAATAAAATATATTGGATGAGTGTCAAAAATATTTATTGAATATATTATATATATTTCTTATTTAAAAAATTCATTAAAAGTTTTCTGTTTAATTTAGTGAGATAAAATTGGGTTTCTACATAGAAAAATATTTTTCTTAGAAAAGAAATTTATTTATTTTAAAATAGTTATTACATCCATTTATAACAAATTAGTAACCAAATGATTAAATTTTTATACATTTGTAAATAATATTTTCAAAATTTAGTTATTCTTACTCATGAAATCCATTCTAATGGCCATATGGAAACTTTAATAACATTTTAATAAAAACATTAATTGTATATCGTAGTTTGGTAAAACTCATCCTTGCATGTAACTAAATCTATCGAATGGAATTGATATTGTGTGTAAAAAAAGATAAACATAGTGTTGTATTCACTGCATTATAATAAAAGTGTTTCATGTAGTGCATGATTAAATTGGTGTTGTGTATAATGAAAGACAAACTTAGTTCTTTAATATAAAAAGGATATATCCAATGTTTTATGAAAGGAAAAATATCAAAAAGATTAAATGAATTCAAAAAATATATTTCAGAAAATCTTGGGATATTACATGGACCACAATGATACTGTAACATCCTATGTAAATAAATAAATAATACATTTTTATTTTAATTAATATTCTATGAATTAAATATTAATTTTACTTTAAATGGATTTTTATGTTCGATTACAAACTCGATACGCAACAATGAGTTTCTTAGAAATATTATATTGCACAATAATAATATAATATTATTATTCTAAATGGTAGTTAACGCCTATCCATTTTATTAGAGAGAATGAATATAAATAACTAAAATATGATTATACATGTTTTTTAAATTTTTTTACATTTATCTAATAAAATTTAGAGGCTTAAAATGTGAATGAATCTAATTTTAGGCATAATTTTCTTTAAAAGGTCGCTTTACCACCTTTTGATGGTGAACCCTTTTCAAATATTGTTTTGGTCACTTTTATATGTTTTATCTAACAAAATTAAATTATTCTCTAGAATCGGGACATTGAAATCCACTTTGGGTAAAAAAAATTATTTTTCTGATAAAATTCATTTTTTAATGAATAGTGAAAATACTGTATTTTAACTCAAAATTGCCTTTTGATATAATTTATTTATATGGTTATATTATCTTTTTAATTGGTTTTAAAGTGTAATTAGATTATGTTTTTAACATTTAATCCAATTTTGGTCATTAGAAGTAATTTCACATTGAAATTGGACATAAATAAATGCAAATCTTTTGATAGTTCTTATTTCTTAAAAACACGCTTTTTCTTTTGACAATGGAAACTAATTTTAAATTAATTTCTTTCACTTATGTGTTTTTAATTTTTAAAAATTGATTCCATATTTGGAATAAAGTGTTCCAAATTGTGTAAATAGGTAACATTTATTTTTAGACAATATGAATATTTACTTCAGTAAAAATTTTATTTACCATGGTTAAAGGGTAAATTTGGTAAATAAGGGTAAAAAATATTATTATAATAATATAAAATTACCCAAAAATGTGTCATAATCCTATTGGATAAAAAATATCCGAACATGGGAATACTTGGGTCGATTTTGGGACCCCCCTGGTGCCACTTAAGAGTGATAATGACACTTTTTATTAATTTATTTAAAGTAAAGACAAAAATTACATAAACATATATCTTTCAGTTAATCAATTTTTACATGGTGTTATATAAGCTTCAATTTAGACTATAAATATTTTTTGGAAAGGTAAAAATATTTACTACATTATGGTATTTGTTTTATAATTTTTAGGCATCAAATAAATTTAATTATTTACGACACAATAATGATGCAATGTTTACCTCATTAATAAAGGATTTTAATAAATACGATTATAAAGATTAAAATAATATCCCATAACTATCCAATTCTTATTTCATGATTTTATTTAGACCATGATTCATCTTATATTCAACGTTAATTAGTTTTGGATCTTTAAAAACTAAAAATAATTATATAATAATATAATATTTTCACACATTCCTAAAGAGGCCCTCCTCCCCCGTATAAATTGACACCACTTATAACCCATTCCTCACACATCTCAAGACACATGGATTTTCCAAACCCTGCCCAAATAATCTCTCAATATCACTCTCTTCCACCTAGAAGCCTTACCTTAAGATAAAGTCACTTCAAGTAAACATTTTGGTTCAATCCAAAGGGAGATACCCAATTTAAAGGTAGCGTCTTCTCTTAAGTCCTTTTGTTTTATTTTACTTATTCTACCCACTAAACTATTTTTTACTTTATTTTATAACAAAAATAGTATCCTAAATATGAAAGTTTATTTTTATGAGATGTATTTGAGCTACACTTACACACATCTCCATCTAATGGGTAAAGAACACACTGTTTCTGTGGACGGCGAACTACTACCACACGAAATGATTATTGTTCAAATATCTTCTACCAACTCTCACGGTGTCCATTATGATGGAATTGTATTTATATATTATATATATATTATGTTTATGTTTTCTTTATTTTTCATTATCTTTTCATTTATAGCATACATTTATGGTTTCCATTATGGGTAAACCCGGTAATTTCATTTGAGGAAGTGTGGACTACCGCCCCCTTAGAGTGATATGACTCATTCATGCCATACATGGGACATATAAAGGATGGAGTTAATGAAATTATATATTATATTATAAATTAATTATAATATAACTATGTATAATTAAGTTTTCATTCAATTAAAACATGAAATAGAAATGAAAGTAGTGTTCATGCGTACGTACGACTTACCGTCTCCATGAACTGTGCATTTCATTTCTTATCTCAAAATGTTATGTACTGTTATAAATACATATATATACTAGATATATATGATATATATTATATCAAAATCATGAATATAATTCTATAGATAAAGGACTCTTGACCACATGGAAAACCATTAATTATAAGGTGTTCATTTTTTACTCAAGTTCCAAATATCGACAAAATGACCGTTATTAACTTAAATGATTACATAATGTTTATAACAAGGTAATGGGTGATATAAAAGGGATAATAAAAATTAAAAAGGTTCTTAATCAAGTATAAATTAACTTATGTTTATTATTCAGGAAGAACAAGGAACAAACATGTCATGTCGGACATGAGGTAAGGGGTTTCTTATCTCACTTTTAATTCCGTGATATTTCTATTGTTCGCCACTTATTTTTTGCATGTGGTGTATTGTGCACTTCAATTTGATATAAATTATCATGATTCTATTTATATTCACGGAATTTTATTATTCATTTGTTGGTTATTAAATTTTGGTCATACGACTCAATTGATTACAACAAGGTTAGGGGTTTTCATCTCACTTCTTATTCCCGTGAGATTGATGCTATATTTCTCACTATTTCCTATGTGTTGTGTATGGGATGCACATGATTGTAATATTTGTGTAATATAATTTCATTTATGGGTATTTACATCTTCATCATATAATCCTTCTTTCATGTGGTGTATGTTTTGTATGTTACCACATCAGTAAGGGAACTTTTCACCCTCTTTTAAAAGACTTTTTTTTGTTATGTCTTTTAATTTACATATTATTACTTTGGGATATGTTCTTATATATCCTTATTGCCCTAATGTTTATGTTAAAATGAAGATATACCCTTTTCTATCTCATCATCTCAGTTTATAAATTTTAATGTGACGTCATTTGGCTGTCGAATTTATGTAAGAGATATTCTAAACCCAATTTCAATTCTTTTGGTTAAACTTATACTTCTTGATTATGTCATAATATTAATATGTGTGAATGTACACTGATTTTTATACAATTAATATCCACTTATGTTGGGTGTATTATTATTTTTCACACATAATTTTGTCATTTATTTGTCCTTAATCAAAGGATTTTATTTTTTCAAGGGACTTTGTCTCAATTTACATTCCATTGAAAATTATTTATTGTTATACACCAATTCACATTAATATTGTGTATATACTTTCCTTTGATGTATTATATCCGGAATCTCTCTATTATCATGATATTATAAGCTTTTATTGATATTATTACACAATTTTTTTTATTCAATCATCTCTCATTTTGTTAAAAACTCTTTAACTAAAATGTCATTTTAAATGTTTTAAAGATTTGTTCTTCTAAATATTTATCATTAATGTCCTTGTTTTAAAAATGGTTTTAAGGATTTACTTATATGAACATTAATTTTTTCAAATGATAATTTATTTAAAAACATCATTGTGGTATGGGACACATTGATTCAAAAATCTCTTTATTAAATGTTTTAAATGGTTTTGAAAATGATTTGATAAATCATTGCTTATTTCAATATCTTGATTTGATATATTGAGATTGGAATGTGGAAATTTTATCTTTCCTTTATGCTTGGGTTATGTGTTATGAATATGTTATGGTTATTGGGCATTGTTTACGTATACAAGTGGTTCTGTGAGAAACCTAGGGTGGGTGAGCTCGAGAAAGCTCTCTAATGCATTGGGTAATGTGACAGAGGTAAACGCTAATGTTTCTCCTAATAGATTTAGGGAATATACTATGATGGGTATTCTAAATGTGACTCCCTATGTATTTGTGATAGCTACAATGTAAGTATGTTATGAATTCCATAAGTTACCTTTATGATTTATGATTTCTATGTGTTATTCATAAATCTTATGATTCCACGAGGTTTGTTATGATAAAAATGTGTGGTTTCATTTATTTGTATTTATTGATGGTTTAATGTTTTCTTTCCTTGTTTTGTGACCCTTACATAGCTTTTTATGCTCATCCCATTTTTTCGAAGTTTTTCCACATGAATTAAAGATGAATAGGGTAAAGGATGGGATAAAGGAAAAGTAATTCTATCTAAAACATGGAACTAGAAATGTTTCTTTTTTATTGTTTTTATTTTATGATGGAAATGGATACTGAGTAGTAGTGTCTGCATGTAATTTTCAAGTTGATATGTAATAGTTATGGCCTAATTCTATAAAACTATAAACTTGAAAAGATCCTCAATGTGGATTATTAATTTAATTCAAGATTATGTAATGTTTATGTTCGGGTCCTTATAGTTGTTATCATAGGTTGGTTTATATAACTTTAGAGGTTAGGGTGTTCTTTAAGCATATGTGACATTACCATAATGGTCAGGATTTTTGAAAGAGTCATAGTTATATTAGAAAAATTGAATTAGTTTAAGATAACATGAATAAGTATATATTAGTATCTACCCTCCTCATAAGATATTATATGATGATTTTATAGATATAATCACACTGACTATTTTGGTTTTAGTAGAGGGCTGAATCAAGTGGGAACCAAAGTAACAGTGGATGTGAAGAAAACTGTGATGGTTTTCTGAATGAGCAACCGAATGAAATAGGAGATTCAATGAGAAATCGTGTGGTTATTCTCAACTAATATCTAGAGTCATGATTTACCACCTAAACCATGGTGATTTTTATAAGGAATCATATATGCGAGAAAAAAAATCCCTATATAAGTTAAGGTGATAATCATAAAGATAAGTATGTTAAAAACCTATGTGCCAAGGATGTGGAAAGAAATACCTACAAAAAATCTTCAAAGGGACATGAAGATGCTATATATGTGGGAATGAGGGTCATTAAGTAAGAACCTTCCATGGAAAAAGGATTCATTCGACTGAATATAGGAAAGGGAAAGAAGTTCTTTCTGAGTGATCAATTGAATGTTTTAAATGTGGTGTGCATGGTCATTATACAAATAGACGTCTTATGAAGATGTTTTAGGAAGGGGATCACCAGGATCGTAAAAATATATGTTTACCAATACCGAATTCAATTCCGATTGATGATTAATAAACTAACAATGACCAATGAAAGGTATGGATTATTTCTTAACATATGTTTTGATATTATTGAATCTTAAGATACGATTCATGATTTTGTTTGTAGGAAACAAGTATTTCAGAATAAATTGGTAATGAATGGTTAATGGATCATGAAGAATTTTGAAGAAGTAAGAAGTTACCATATAAGGGATTCAAGAGTTAGGATAGATTTTAAGATGATGAAATGCATAAAAGTGTTAAGGCTCTTTTGAGGATGGGATTGCATTAGAAGACTTTTTATAGTATGTGTAACCCTGAAGTTTGATATATGAAAATGTTATTCAAGGAATAATTATCTTTTATTTTGATGAGTAATGGTGGAATTTTATGTTGGAAGAATAAACATTTTTATTATGGACATATGGTCATTTTGGTTATTTATGGAAATTATTAAGCAATCATAGATAATATGTGGTTTTGTTAATTACACTTCAGTATGAGACTTTAAGAGTAGTCGATTTTATTTGGAGATAAATGTTGAGATTTACTATAGAAGAATATGTGATTAAATCCATCTGAGTTTTGAGTTACAATCTTAGTTTGGGATACATTGAAGGATTTTAAGAACAGTTGTATATTTAGTGGTCTTTGATAAACTTTGGGCATTTTTTTACAAATTTTAGAGATTAAGAGTAATTTTTCTTTTTGTATAAGATTATATTTTTGGGGGATTATCTTATATTCTACTAACCATTTTGGTTTTGGTTGATTTCTAAAGGAATGAGAAATATACAGTTTATCTTTTTTGGTTTATGGGATACTCTAGAAGTTGATTTTATCACTTTTAAAGTGACCATGTCAATTTGAATATTCATCATTTGATGAAAAGATGAGTTTGTGTTAGAAATTAAGTAATGTATAAAATTTTACATGAAAAGTAAGTATGCTTCCTTATGTTTTTAGTTAATCACATAAATAAATTCTATAATGAAAAGTAACATAAAAAAATATTCAGTTAACTTTTCCAACTAGGGAATCAAATACTATTAAACCCATCACAAGTATGCGAGTTTTTGGTTGTTAACTTTATCCTAAACATGTTTTCTATCACTCTCCATCAGAACATGATGGTTTTTTCTCCTCCATATCCATGTTTAAATAGAATCCTAGTTTCTGTTGTCTTGGGTAACCTTTGTACTTCTCTTCCTTTATTTTAAAGTGATAGATTTATTGACTATTTTTTCTAATATGGGGCTCTCAATGAAGTTTCAAAGCCTAATTTAAAAATTCTGAGGATGCAATTCCAAAAAGTGGGGAAGGATGTTACATCCCAGGTAAATAAAGAAATACTAAATTTTCATTTTAATAATTATTTTGTGAATTAAATATTAAATTTACTTTAATGTTTTTTCTATGTTCGATGGCATACACGATACGCAACAACGAGTTTCTTTGAAATCCTACATTGCACAATAATAATATAATATTATTATTTTAAATGGTAGTTAATGCCTATCCATTGTATTGGTGGGAATGAAAATAACTTCCTACAATATGATTATACATGTTAGTTAAATGTTTTTACTTTTTACAATAAAATTTAGAGGCTTATAATGGGAATAAATCTAATTTTAGGCCTAATTTACTTTAAAAGGTAGATTTTCCTCCTTTTGATGGGGAACCCTCTTTAAATCTAGTTTTTGTCACTTTTATATGTTTATTTGACAAAATAATATTCTTCTTTAGAATTAGGACTTCAAAATTCGCTTTGGGTAAAATTTTGGTATTTTTTTAATAAAATTCATTTTTTGTTGAATAGTGAAAAATATTGTATTTTAATTCAAAATTTCATTTTAATATAATATATTTATATGGTTAGATTATCTTTTTAATTAGTTTTAAAGTATAATTAGATTATTTTCTTACCATTTAATCCAATTTTTTTTCATTGGAATTAATTTCATTAGAAATTGGACATAAAGAAGTGCCAATATTTTGATAGTTATTATTTCTTAAAAACACGCTTTTAGTTTTGATAAACGGAATTTATTTTTAATTAATTTCTTCCAATTCTGTGTTTTGAATTTAAAAAAATGGATTCCATATTTAGAGTCAGGAGGTACATATTGTGTAAATAGGTATCTTTTATTTTTAGACAATATGAATATTTAATTCAGTAAAATTTTTATTTACCATGGTTTGAGGGTAAATCTGGTAAATAAGGGTAACAAAATATTATTATAATAATATAAAATTACCCTAAAATGTTTCCTAATCCTATTTTTTAGTAATTTTCTGACCATGGATATCCTTGGGTCGATTTTGGGACCCCATGGAGCCACTTAAGAGTGATAATGACACTTTATATTAATTTATTTAAAGTAGAGACAAAAATGACATAAACATATATCTTTAAGTAAATAAATTTTTACAAGGGGTTATATAAGTTATCTTTTTGAAAATAAATATTATTTTGAAATATAAAAATATTTAATACATTATGGTATTTTTTTTATAATTTTTAGGCATCAAATAAATTAAATTATTTATGACATAATAATGATGCAGTGTTTATCTCTTTAATAAATGATTTAAATAAAAAAGATTATAAAAATGAAAATAATATTCAAAACGTGTATAATTCATATTGGATTATTTTTTTTCAACCATGAGTCATATTATATTTTACTTTAATGAGTTTTGGATCTTTATAAACTGATAATATTTATAAAATAAAATAATATTTTCACACTTTCTTAAAGAGCCCCTCCCCCCAAATAAAAGGACCCCACTTCTAACCCATTACTCACACCACTCAAACCCCTTGAATCATCAAACCCCTGCACAAAGAATCTCTAAATATCCCCATATTCCACCTATAAGACATACCTTAGGCTTAAAGAACATCAAGTAATCCTTTTGGTTCAATCTAGAGGGAGATAAGCAATTTAAAGGTAACGTCTTCTCTGAAGTCCTTTTGTTTTATTTTACTTCTCCTTCCCCCTAAAATCTTTTCATTTATTACTTTTAAAAAAAAACCAGTATCCTCAATATAATAGGTTATTTTTACGAGAAGTATTAGAACTACACATACACACACCTCCATCAAATGGGTAAAGAACATACTGTTTCTGTGGACAACGAACTACTGCCTCACGAAACGATGATTGTTCAAATATCTCTTACCACCTCTCATAACAGCCATTATGATAGAACTATATTTATATATGATATATATATTATGTTTTTGTTTTCCTTATGCTTCTGAATTTTTTCATTTATATCATATCTTTATGGTTTCCATTACGGGTAAACACAATAGTTTCATTTGAGGAAGTACAGACTACTGTCCCCTCAAAGTGATATGACTCCTTCATGCCATAAATGGGACGTATAAAGGATAGAGTTAATGAAATTATATATTATATTATACTATAATTATAATATAACTATGTACCGTTATGTTTTAATTCAATTAAAATATGAAATAGAAATGAAAGTAGTGTTCATGAGTACGTACGACTTACCGTCTCCATGAACGGTGCATTTCATTTCTTAACTCCAAATGTTATGTACTATTAAAAATACATATAAATAATATATATATATGTAATATATGATATATAAATTATTAATATAATTATAGAGATAATGGAATCTTGACCACATGGACAACTTTTAATTATAAGGTGTTCATTTTTTACTTAAGTACCAAATATCGACAAAACGACCATTATTAACTTAAATGATTACATAATGTTAATAACATGGTAATGAGTGATACAAAATTAATCATAAACATGAAAAATGTTCTGAATAAAGTATAATTTAACTTATGTTTATTATTCAAGTAGAATAAGGAACAAACAAGACAAGTCGGACACGAGGTAAGGGGTCTCTTATCTCACTTTTAATTCCGTGAGATTCCATTGTTCACCACTTATTTATTGCATGTGGTGTATTGTGTACTGAAATTTTATATAAATTATCATGATTATATTTATATTTGTGGTATTATATGATTCATTTTTTGTTATTAACTTTTGGTCATACGACTCAATTGATTATAATGTGGTTAGGGGTTTTCATGTCAAATATTATTCCCGGGAGACTCATTCTATATTTTTCACTATTTCCATTGTGTGGTTTATGTACAACCCATGATTGTACTATTTGTGTAATATACATTCATTTTTGGGTATTTATATCTTCATAGTATGATCCTTCTTTCATGTGGTGTATGTTTTGTAAGTTACCAAATCGGTAAGGGAACTTTTCACCCTCCTCTTTTTAAAAGACTTCTTTTTGTTATGTCTTTTAATTTACATATTCTTAAATCAAGATATGTTCTTCTATATCATTATTGATGTAAATTTTATGTAAAAATGATGAGATACCCTTTTGTCTCTCTTCAACACAGTTTCTGAATTTTAACGTGACGTCGTTACGTTGTTGAATTTCTGTAGGAGATCTTCTTAAACCAATTTCAATTCTTTCGGTTAAACTTATACTTCGAGATTATGTCATTATATGAATATGTGTGATTGTCCTATGATTGTTTTACACTTAATATACACTTATATCGTGTGTATTTTTATTTTTCACACATAATTATGTCATTGATTTTTTCTTAATCTAATGATATGATTTTTGCAATGGACATTGTCTCAATTTACATTCCCTTGAAACTTATTTATTGTATACACCAATTAATTTTTATATGGTTTATATACTTACCTTTGACGTATTATATCATGAATATCTCTATTATAATGATATTATAGCTTTGATTGATGTAATTCCTCAATTTTTTGTATTGAAGCGTCTCTCATTTTGTTAAAAACTATTTAACTAAAATATCATTTTAAATGTTTTAATGATTTATTATTCTAAATATTTATCATAAATGTCCATGTTTAAAAAAAATTAAGGATTTATTTTATGTGGAAATTAATGTTTTCAAATGATAATTTATTTAAAATATTTAATATTGTATGGGACACTTGGATTCAAAAATCTCTTTATTAAATGTTTTAAATGGTTTTGAAAATGATTTCGTAAAGAATTGTTTATTTAAATATCTTGATTTGATATATTCTGATTGGAATTTTGAAATGTTATCTTTACTTTATGCTTGTGTTATGTGTTATGAATAAGTTATGGTTATTGGGTATTGTTTACGTATACGAGGGGTTACATGATAAACCTAGGGTGGTTGAGCCCAAGATAGCTCTCTAATGCATTGGGTAATGTGACGGAGGTAAACGTTAATGTTTCTATTAATATATTTAGGGAATATACTGTGATGGGTATTCCAAATTTTACTCCCTATGTAGCTATTATAGCTACAATGTAAGTATGTTATTAGTTCCATAAGTTACCTTTATGATTTATGATTTCTATGTGTTATTCATAAATCGTATGATTTCATGAGGTATGTTATGATCGAAAAGTATGGTTTCATTTATTTGTATTTATTGATCGGTTAATGTTTCCTTTCCTTATTTTGTAACCCTTACTAAGATTTTTATGCTTATCCAATGTTTTTGAAATTTTTTACATAGGACTTAAAGATGAATAGGGTCAAGGATGGGATCAAGGAAAATTCATGCTGTCTAAAACTTGGAAGTAGACATGTTTTTAGAGTTTTTATTTCATGAAAAAATGGATACTTTGTAGTATTGTCTAAATGTAATTTTCAAGTTGATATGTAATAGTTATGGCCTAATTCTATAGAACTCTAAACCTGAAAAGATCCTCAATGTGAATTATTCATTCAATTCAAGATTATGTAATATTTAACGTCAAGTCCTTATAGATATCATCCAAAAAATCACAATGCATAAAGGACGTCTTGATACCCATCCATTTTATGTGAAAATTATTGTTGGGAATGATGCTTAGCATAATTGGGATAATAATGTTCTTGATGAATAGTGAGAAAATATCAAAAAATTAAATTCCTTATATAAATTAATAATCCTTTCACTCCTATCCATGTGTGACACCTCCTACTTTTATATCCTTTTTATTTTATATAGATTTTTTTCTATTTAGCTCTATTTCCTTCTATAATTTTAACTAACACCCATGTTATGTTGATCTTCAAGGAATTCATTTTCTCCTTAAAATCCAAATACCCCTACACTGATTTACTAATGGTAGTTTAATATTTTTGTTTTTCTTTCTTAGAATAATTAATTAAAATAAGAATGTTCATATCAGCCCCCAAACTTTGGACTGGTTTCCTAATTCTAGTTGATCTCCTCAACTGGACTGGATGTTATAGAAAACATGAATTTGGTCTTATTTCTAGAACTATTACTTCTGGTCCCCTATAATGAGTCTCAGTACCTTCAGATCATTTTGGGTTTTCTTTTGAGTTATTAGGAAGTTAATTACTTCTGGTAATCTCATTATGGTTAACTTGAATATCAATAATTTATTTTCCCTCAAATTACTTGTCCACAATGATTCGGTCCTTCCATATAAGTTTATCATTGATGAAAACATATCTTCACCAGATGATTTTATTCTTCTAATTATCCCTTAAATGATGTACAATTTTTTATCAATGTATTCGCTAGGAAAACAATATTAGGATTTAGAATCTAACGTATCTCTATCCATGGAATAAACATGAACATGTGCCACACTTCTAATTACTTTGAGAAGGTTCAATTTCCATCTTTTACCAGACCAATTTTCTTATAGATTTTCTTATCCCATAGTAGAATATTTAATTATATTGGCCAACTATACGATCTTATTAATATATTCTTCCTAAATTATGTTTGGAATTATAAAATGATGTATTATGCACAAAAAGTTCCCTTGAAAAGTCCAATTTATTATTTCAACTAATCAATTATACTGTGGAGTTATAAGAACTATCTTCTTTGACCTAAATCAGTTATTTTGAAAAAAAAATTCAGAAGTTATGTCTTGTGTAAACTCTACCTTTTTTTGTTAGGAATCACTTTATCTTTTTATTAGACAACCTTCTAGCTAAATGATTCCAATAAATAAATGCCTAAAAAATGAAATTTATTATTTAATATGTATACCAAGACCTTTAAATTGTAATATTGAATAAAAGTCATAAATTAATGATATAAACTATTGGAATTCTTATGGTAAGGTACCTAAGCATCATAATAAACAATTTCCATCTTCTGATTTCATGGATTTCATCCATACAAATTGAAGGAATCCTTATTCTATTCCCATAGAATATATATCTCACATATTTATAAGTCCATGTGATTGAGTTTAAGTATTACCTTTCTCACTATAACATTTGTATTATTCTCATTGAGGTGGACTTATTTTTAGTTCCATACTTATGAATATTATGATGAAATGCAACCAGCAATCACAACTTCCAACTTTTCTTCCAGATTAGTATATGGTTCCATTCTTCATACAAGGATAAATCCCCACAGATTATTTGATTATTTCTGAAACCCCATTAAAAAACAGGTTCCAAAACCTACATTGTTTTGTCTTCCAACTGATTTTAGGTTTTTATGAAGACCTATGATGTTTTTAACATCTTTCAACTTCAAAGAACAACTATTTTTTTCTGAATGTTGAAATTTACTTTTACAACTATCTCCAGAGCATCATTATCATCCATAAGTAATATTCCCATGAATTCAGATACATAATACACCATGTAACCTAACTCATAGGTTGAAGGTAAATATTCACCCAAGTCAATAACAGATGATTCTTCATGAATTTTAATATTCACCAGAAAACTATTACTAATTTCCATCATATTGAAATAACTTTTTCTTCTCGAAGTGGAATATTTTTTGATAAACACATTTTTATTTCCCGAGTCCTTTAAATGAATATTCTTTATATATATATATAAGAAATAGGGCCTTAACTAGATGATAATCTATTTCAATTCCTTCCTTGGGTGTTATCCTCTAATGAATTTATCTATTGGTCCTTCCTTTGAGGTGACTTTCCTTATCTTCCGACATTGAGGGAACTTATAATGGGTACCTTGACATCCCTTATACATCAAATTCCTTATAAGAATATGATTCTAAATGCCATAAAATAAATGGGATTATATTCCACTTTAATTAATTACTACCATCACCATAATATAATATATTTTTGGAAATTAAGAAAAAAATTCAACACCCATAAATAATCATTAGAAATTACTTTCACAGATTCAATCATTCCGTAAAACTTGTTGAATTAATTTAGATGTCCTAGTGCTGGTCTTCCATTCAATAATATCAAGGTGAATAATGACCACATCATAAAGGATTTTTTATTGATATTGTTTTCTCAAACATTTTCTCCATCACATTCATAAAATTTATAGTGACTTTATTATCCTAAATTTTGAAATCCACATTTTGTGCAAGAGACATTCTTACCAAGGATATATCCTTCCTGTCCAAATTTTGACATTCCAATTTATCCATCTTCTCTAGATACTTTCTAAACAACAGAGTATCCAAATATTTATCTATCATATTATCTTAATATTGTATCTTTAATAATCCAATGTTTATCCCATCGAACTTATCAATCAAGATCATTCCTTAATCTAATGACATTATGACATCTTCCTGGTGTGTAGAAAAGATATTTAACTGTGATTCCACTTATTACAAAGCTTCATCCAGGAGAACTGTCACAAAAAATGTTTGGAATAATGTAATTTTGATGAACCACTATTCAAAAGTCTTCACATATCCATGATTTCATATTCAAGAACTGGGAATTTTGAAACCTTTTGACCATATGAAACAACCCACACACACATTTCATAGAAAAAAGAAAAAAAATAATATCACATAGTAATTTCATGGTTTAAAAAAAATCCTATGTCCATAGAAGAACAATTTAATAACTATGATAAATGAAAGTGGAAGATGTTAAAAAACACACACTCGAATAACACTAACTTAGCCTATGTTTCTATCTAATGGCTTTTGATCATATTTTGATTGATATATCCTAATAGCTAGTCTCACCTCATATTTATAGAATTCCTATCATAGTAAACTAGTTGTACTACCATTAATTATTTTTTTATATCCATTGTTGTCTAAGGGAACCTTTGATACATTATTACACCTTTAGATTTACCACTAAAAACTAGTCAACATGCGTCCTCCCCGTGTATCAAAAGGGTCCATTCAATAATTTTAATAGATTTTCAGAAAAACTTGTAGCTATCAAAATCCTTCAAAAAACACTTAGGTGAATACCCAGTTTTCAAAAACCCATTCCATGAAAATTCCTTAAAATTATCTTTTCAAAAATCTTCTTCTAGGAAACTAAATAGACATCCCAAGCCCAAAATTATATTGTCTGTTTATCCTTTTTCTTCTAGATCTCTTTGTTTCATATCAAAACACTACTACAAAAATGGGCAAGGGAAGAACCAACTTTTATCAGCACTATGAATAAAGCACTGATAAAGGAAACACTTTATTAGTGCTAATTAAAAGCGCTGATAAAGGTAATATTTATCAGTGCTAGAAAAGCACTGATAAAGTAACACTTTATCTGCGCTAAAATTTTACCGCTGATAAAGGCACCATTCATCATCACTAAAATTTTAGGACTGATAAAACCATAGTCCCATTTTATAAAATAAGGTGCACATTTCCCTCTATTTATCGCACCCTTAATCTCTCATGGGAATGTACCCCTACGAAAACTCCCCTCCCGCCAATATTCTCTTTATCACGGCCACTCCACCGTCGCTGCAACTCCACCGCGGCTGCCACTCTGCTTCCGCTGCCACTCCACCGCTGCAGCGCTACTCCACCACTACTATCCCTACTCTGCCCCCACTACCCTACTCCACTGCCACTAGCCCTAATTCTTATCCTCCCCCTCAAACCCCTTCCAGAGATCCTCCTCCCTATCATACCCTACTCCCTGAGAACCCTACATCAAGTGTTTGAGATTCCTTTCGACAAGGTTAGATTATCAGTTTCCCATATTTGATCATTGGTGATTTTTCCGCTCATCTTCATCCATTTATTTTTTTCTTAAGCTAATATTCATTAGGGTGTAGTTTTTTTAGTTTTATTGTCATGTTTTAGTTCCTAAAATCTTGGCATGTAGTGAGTTTGGTTTGAGAGTCTGGGCATGATTATGTCTTGAGTTATTGACCTCATCCTTTTATTAACCAATACCCTCTTTCAATTGATACTAAAATATTTAGTTGAATTATTTTCAATGGAATTATTTATTTCTATTTACCTTCATATTACTATGAAAATACGAGTTTTATTGAGTTGGTTATTGTTTTTGTCCAAATTTAATGATTCATAAAAAAAGGAAGCATATTTCTATTTTAGCTAAATGGTTGGGAATTTTTCCAATCTAAAGGTCATGTTTTTGGAAATGTATATACTATATTAGTTTTCTCATCAAAATTGTATCCCTGTATTCATTTTATTTGAGTTTGGTCACTATTTTTGTGCTATTTAATGTGATTATTTTATTATGAATGAGGTGGCTAGTAGGGGTGGTTAAAAGGTCTCTTAATGTTTTTCTAAAAGGGTGGTGGGTTGTATAACTATTGGTAAGGGGGATGGAATGTGTGTTTATTTTGATGGGGGATCTAGCCTAGTTCTCTTGATTTTCAAATATTTATTGGAAATGGTTAGGCTCTATTAATCTATATTTTTATAAGATGATCTCTTCTACTGTATTTTGAAGTCTTGTTTTGGGTATTTGAATCATAAATAATAATATTTCAGATTCAAATAGGCGAAGATGAATAAAGATTGGATGACTGTTAATCATTTGACAATAGAGTATGAGAATGGAGTGAAAGAGTTCACCATGTTTGCAAAGGATCACACAAAATATCCTTCTCAAATAATTTTTCTGTGATTACAGTGTGGTTATTCTAGACTAATTACTCCAGAGGAGTTGGATGAACATTTGATATGTCACAGAATAGATCATAGTTATAAATGTTGCAATAAACATGGAGAAAAAGAAAATGTAGCTACTGGCTGGGATAAAACTGCATTTTAAAGATCGTAAATGATTACAAATATGGATAATGAAGAAGATCGTATGGAGGATGTGATTACCAATTCCAATGATGATGAAGATCATATTAAGAAATGAAAAGGACAGTTTAAGATGAAATACATGATTTCCCAAAATTGTTTGATAAGTTAGAGAGTTTTGAAAAGATTCCATTGTATGTTGGTTGCACTAAATATACATCATTGTCAACAGTACTGTAGTTGTATAAATGTAAATCTGGCAATAGATGGAGTGATTTCAGTTATACAGAACTACATTCTCTCTTGAATGACATGCTCCCGTAATATAATGAGCTCCCAAGCCGGACATATGAAGCTAAATGAATGATATACTCGATGGGTATGATTTAGGAATGAATACATGCCTATGCAAATGATTGTATATTGTTTTTAGAGGAGAAAAAATCACTTATAGAATTCCCAAAGTTTGGTTCTTCTCAATACAAGAAAGATGAATCCAACCCTACAAAAGTTGTATAGTAATTTCCAATCATTCCAAGGTTTAGGCGTCTATATAGAGGTGAAGAAACTGAAAGACAATTATTGTGGCATGAAGATAAATGAAATAAAGATGGGAAATTATGTTTTTTGTCCGGATCTCCTCAATGGAATAGAATTGATCATGAGTATCCTGAATTCAGAAATGAGCTTAGAAATCTTCATCTTGCGTTATCTACAGATGGAGTGAATCCTTTTGGTTTTCAAACCTGTACTCATAGTACATGGCCTGTAATGTTGGTAAATTATAACAAGCCACCCTGGTTATGCATGAAATAGAAATTCAGCATGTTATCTATCCTTATATGAGGACTAAAACAACCAGGTACCGATATTGATGTTTATTTGGCTCCTTTGATCGAGGATTTGAATTTATTATGGGATTCATGTGTTATGTTGTATGCTGCTTATAAAAGTGAATACTTCACGTTGAGAGTGATGTTGTGTGGTACGATAAATGATTTTCCTGCTTATGAAAATTTCTTAGGCTATGTCATTAATGGAACTAAAGGGTGTCCCGTTTGTGAAGAAGATAAAGAATAATTGAGGTTGAAAAATTCATCAAAATATGTGTTTCTAGGACATCATAGATTTCTACCTCATCGGTATAAGTACTGATCATGGAAGACATCATTCAATGGATGTTCAAAACAATTCACAACATCGTCTCCACTAATAGGTGATCAGTTGTTTGAGAATGTAAAATATGTGAAAACTATTTTTGGTAAACCATTTTCGAAAAAAGCTTATAAAAATCGATTGGAAAACGAGATCAGATTTTTTTGAATTACCATACCTGAATTGTCTGTATGTCAGAAATTTTCTTGATGTGATTCATGTGGAAAAAAATTTATGTGACAATGTTATCAGAATGATTCTAAAATCACCTGGAAAAACAAAGGATGGAATTAAGGAAAGGTTGTACATGGTTGACATGGGAATACGAGAATATTCGGCTCCCGTGAATGGTGAAAATTGAATGTTTCTTCCTCTAGCTTCTTACACTATTTCCAGGGAGAAGAGATATCAGTTTTTCAACTTCTTCATTGATGTAAATGTTCCAGAGGGGTATTCATCAAATATCAAGAACATTGTGTCAATAAATGATTTGAATTTAAAAAGTTTGAAATCACATGACTGTCATGTTTTGATACAAGATTTAATTCCTATGGCTTTACATTGAATTTTTTCCATAAATGTTAGTTATAACTTAACCAAAAATTGTTTCTTTATCAAATATATATTCAGAAAAGTTTTAGACCTGGTGAAATTTCAAGCTATGGATAGAGAAATTTTCATTATATTATGTGAATTAGAAATGTTCTTCCTGCCATCATTCTTTGATATGACGGTTCATTTGATGGTGCACTTGGTGAGAGAGATTAGACTTTGGGGTCCTATGCACTGTAGATGGATGTATCCCCTTGAACAGTATATGAGGATTTTGAATGGGTATGTCAAAAATTGATGTCAGCCAGAGGGTTGTATTGTGGAGCGATATATTATTGAGGAAGCCATTGAATTTTGTACCAAATACATATCTGATGTGGAAAGTAGTGGTCTCCTGAAATCTCATCACACTGGATGCATTGAGGGTGAGGGAATTTCTAGAAGATATGTTGTGATAATAAATATTACAGATTGGGAGCAGACCCACCTTTATGTTTTACATAACAGTTGGGAGGTTTCTCCATATATTAAAACCCACAATGAAATTATTAGGCAGTTGAATCCATCAAGGATTGAAAAATGCATATCCAATACACATAACCACCAATTTATAGGATTTGATTTGGGACCATATTTTTTAATAGTTATCTGAAAATATGAATTCAATTTTAGAACAACTTCGATGTCTAGCCACCGAACCATGTGTGTATGTATTATCTTACTATGGTTATTTAATTAATGGT
Source organism: Viscum album (assembly GCA_963277665.1). Taxonomy (NCBI): domain Eukaryota; kingdom Viridiplantae; phylum Streptophyta; class Magnoliopsida; order Santalales; family Viscaceae; genus Viscum; species Viscum album. Next base: position 1,462,159,309 of record OY728121.1, read on the forward strand.
TAAAAATTCTATACATATGAACATGATGAAGATAGTACCATGAAAAATAGTGGAGTTACACTTGTGGCGAAAGTGATACATGTTTGTGGTATTAAGGACAAAAATCCAATTTATGCAAATATGTCATATTTTGTTATTATCAAACAAATATGGGAGTTGGATTATATGACATTCCAATTTAACATTTTTCAATGCAAATGGGTTGATAACAATAGGGGTGTTAAAATAGATGAATTGGGATTTATGAAAGTTGATTTCAGTAATGAAGTGTACAAAGATGAACAATTTATAATGGAATCACATGCTGTATAATTCTTTTATTATCCAGATCCCCCAAAACAAAAGTGGTCGATTGTTCTGTTATCATCCAAAACAACTGAAGGGTCTGATGAAAATTCAGTTGAGGATGATCCTTTCAGTGGTAAATCACAATAATTTTTCAGTGGTCCCAATGTATATGAGGTTTCGTATGTTAGAGGATACCACAATTAAGGGATTTGGATAATCTATAGAGTTTTCAAATCCCTTCATCCTTTGAAAAAAAGAAAGAATGTTCAATAGAAAGATTTTTTTTTGTTTCTAATATAGATCTTATCATCTCATGTAATTATCATATCATTACTGAATTTATGTAATAAAAATTAACTATTAAACCACTTTTTCAGATAATAACTTCTACACATTCTGGTGCTCCAAACCTCGAGGCTGAAGAAGTCTCTTAAGCAGTAGCAGCAGCTGCTACTACTGCTCGCAGTACAGAGAAACAACAAGTTTCTAAACCTATTGCTGCTCCTAGTGTTGAGGTCCAACAACCATTAGCACATGCCTCATATTCAAAAGATGATATAGATTTTTTTTAGAAATGAGTAGTATGCATACCTGATGGAAGATTGAACACACATAGCATGACAATCTAACTTGGGGACGTGTACAATTGGGGACCATTTTTGAGAGGGGTTAAGGAGATCAAATGATAAAACACTGTTGTATGTAAATTTTCTTAGGAAAATTTTTATTGTTATTAAACAAAAAATCTTTTCTCCAATGATTCATTGGTCCATTTTAACAGATGAAATGCACCAGCAACATGCAAGAATGATGAACCACTTTTCTTTGGGCTATAGATAAAAAACCTAGCAAAAACTCCAAAATAACTTCATATCTATCCAAACTAATTCTTATTGGGTTTATACATTAGTATAACAATCCATGGGCCATGTGTGATGCTTACAAGCCAACCGCGCCTCAATCTGAGGCATGGTGTAGCCGGTATCACTCAATGTGTCTCTATTTTGTTTAAAATAGACATAATTTTATGTTAAAACAACAACTGACATACAGAAAACCAACCAAACACATTTTTATTTTGTTTATACTTTAGTATAATGATACATGGGTCATTTGTGATGTGTACGAGTTAACCTTGCCTCAATATGAGGCACCGTGTGGCCGGTATCACTCAAAGTGTATCTCTTTTGTTTAAAATGGAAATAAATTTTAGTAAAAACAATAACTGTCATACAAAAATCTGAAGAATCACATTAAAATTATGTTGATACGTTCTTATAACTATCCATGGGTCATTTGTGATGTGTACGAGTCAACCCAGCCTCAATCTGAGGCACGATGTGGCCGGTATCACTCAAAGTGTCCATCATTGGTTTAAAATGGACAAAATTTTAAGTAAAAACAATGAATGACGTACGAAAAACTGACAAAACGCATTAGGATTGTGTTTATACTTTAGTATAACGATCCATGGGTCATGTGTGACATGCAAGAGTCAACTCCGACTCAATCTGAGGCACAATATGGTTTGTATCACTCAAAGTGTCTCTCTTTTGTTTAAAATGGACAGAATTTTAAGTGAAAACAACAAATGATGTATGTAAATCCAACAAAACACATTCATATTATGTTTATAATTTAGGATAAATATCCATGGGTCATTTTTTATGTGTAAGAGTCAACCTATCTTCAATATGAGGCACGGTGTAGCCGGTATCACTGAAAGTGTCTCACTTTTAATTAAAATGGACAGAATTTTATGTGAAAACAACAACTGATGTACATAAATCTCACCAAATGAATTCTAATTCTCTTGATACTTTATGAAAAATATCATTGCTTCATGTGTGATTTTAATTAGTTAACCCCGACTCAATCTGAGGAATGGTGTTTCCGGTATCACTTAAAGTGTCTCTATTTTGTTTAAAATGGACAGAATTTTAAGTGAAAACACAAACATACAAAAAACTGACCAAACATATTTTAATTGTGTGGATACTTTATGAGAAAGATCCATGGGTCATGTGTGATGTGTACGAGTCAACCCTACCTCAATATGAGTCACGGTGTGGCTGGTATCACTCAAAGTGTCTTCTTTTGATTGAAATGGACAGAATATTATGTGAAAACAACAACCGATGTACGGAAATATGACCAAATGCATTCATATTCTGTTGATACATTAGGAGAATGATAAATGAGTCATGTGTGATGTTCACGATTCAAAATTGTCTCAATCCGGGGCATGTTGTGGCCGGTATCACCCAAAGTGTCTATCTTTTGTTTAGAATGGATGTAATTTTATGTGAAAACAACCACTGACGTACATAAATATGACCAAACGCATTCACATTGTGTTTATAATTTAGGAGAAAGATCCATGGGTCATGTTTGATGTTTATAATTCATCCCCAGCTCAATCTATGTCATGGTGTGACTGTTATCACTCAATGTGTCACTCTTTTGTTTAAAATGGACAGAATTTTAATTGAAAACAACAACTGACGTTCCGAAAACTGACCAAATGCATTTATATTGTGTTGATACTTTTAGAGAACGATCCATGGGTCATGTGTGAAATGTAAGAGTCATATCCTCCTCAATATGAGGTAAGATGTGGCTGATATCACTCAAAGTGTCTCTCTTCTGTTTATAATGGATAAAATTTTAAGTGAAAACAACTGCTGACATACATAAATCCAACTAAACACATTCATATTGTGTTTATACTTTTGGAGAATGATCCCTAGGTCATTTGTGACCTGTACGTGTCAACCCAACCTCGAATCTGAGGCACAGTGTGGCAGGTATCACTCAAAGTGTCTCTCTTTTGTTTAAAATGGATAGAATTTTATGTGAAAATGACAACCGACGTACAGAAAACCACCTTCTTAACATACACAACAAAAGCATTCATTTTTTCCAAAAAAACACATACTATTGAAATATAAACTATTCCAAAACCATTTTAAAAATACAAATGATCTTAAAATCCACAAAATTCAATCCATTAAAACCATTAAATCCCCCACCCCCTAGACACCACCCAACCCCCCTGGACACCCCCCATGGACAGCCCCCACCACCCTGGGAAGCCGACCCACCCCCCTGGATGGCCCCCATCCCCTAGACGACCCCCACCCCTCTTATACACCACACCACCACCAGGACACCCCCACCCCAGGACACCCCCACCCCCATGGACAACCACCCCCACCCCTAGACACCACCCCACCCCCCTTGGACAGCCCCCACAACCTCCTAGACCACCCCCACCCCAGGACACCACCCCACCCCTGGAAACCCCCACCCCCACCCCATGGACACCCTCACACCCTGGAAAGCCGCCCCACCCCCTAGACACCATAGCACCCCCTGGAAAACACAATGGAAAACCCCACCCTGGATAGCCCCCCACCCCCTAGACACCCCCATCACCCCGAACACCCGCAGCCCTTGGACACCCCCTAACCTCCTAGAATAGCCACACCAAACCCCTGAATAGCCCCAACCCCCATAATTCTGAATTGAATTATTTATGTATTTAATTAACTCATGAATTATATGTTAATGGTGTATGGGTATACTTGTTGTATGGGTTTTATGGGTATACATGTTGTATGTGTTTACATGCTGTAATTACCATATGAATTATGTGTTAATTTTGTATGGGTATACTTGTTGATATGCTGATTTTTTACAGGTCTTGTTTGGGTGTGCTGCTGCATAATTTTCTGTTATAGTAGGAAAGACATTTATCAGCGGGTTTTTAGCGCTGATAAAGGATACCTTTATCAGCTATTTTTTAGCATTGATAAAGGATAACATTATCAATGCATTTTATGCATTCATAATGGTGACCCCCTTGATCAGCGCTGAGCTTTACATCACTTTTTTGTGCTGTTAAAGCCCGTTTTGAGTGCTGATAAAGCCTGTTTTGTAGTAGTGAGAAAAATCATTGATAATAAATATTATTCCTAATTATTTGGGTTATTACATGTTTTGGTGGATTTTTTATAATTATTGATGGAAATGAATAAGGAACACATATCAACCAAGATCAAAATGTGATTCTTCCATAATGAAAATCAATTAAGGTAGGCAGATTTGTTCTCTCTCCACTTCTTATAGAATGTGATGGATTTTGATTTCCTAAAAAATAATTTTTTAATGGAAAATTTATTGTTGAATGATTTTGGGGAAGCTCACTTATTATATGGTTATAAATTTATAATTTATTAATATACATAAAATGTGTTTTCTTAAATTCTTATAATTGAAATATTTTAAATAATGTATGTTTGTGAGATAATTTTCATACATAGGTTGGTGTGAGTTCATGACTTCAATATGAGGGGACTTGTTGGATTAAGACTTGGTTTCTTGTTCCAATTGGGGCATGTTGGTGATTGAACTTGTGATGACAAAGTTTGAAAAATTATTTATCCCTTATGAGTTTAGGGACATTAATCATGGATGAATGAATGTCTGTTTGAGTATACAGAATGGGTACCCCAAAAGGAATGAATAGAATTAAAGATTATAAACATTCTGGATTTTTGTATTAGTTTTTCATGGAAATAATATTTGATTATATTTTTAATATAAACTATTTTGAAAAGCATTTTTTTCTTTTTAAGAAACGTACGTGATAATTTTTATCATAATCGTACTTATTAATATAAATTATGATAACATGTTGTAGTCTTAGTGGAATGTTTGGGAAGCTTCTTGAATATTTACCATTAAGTCAATATACTCACCCATGCATATGTAGCATGGAGTATATGTAGACACTATTTTTCATGACAATGTTTTGGGAATATTTCATATTTCTCTATAAGAACATCATGATGTTTCAGTCAGGGATGATGTGTGATAGATCATGGTAGTTTATTTTGTCTTAGTGTCTATATTTACAGAACCCTATGGCCCAAAAACATTTTCGGTGATCCATTTTTATGAAAAAGGGGAATGAATGAGAAGGTTGAGGGTCCCCTATGATCACTGGGAATGTCTTTACCAAGTTCTCTCTAACCACTAGGCCTACCTCACCTCGAGCCTGAGATACACTTTTGATATTCCTCAACCTAGTGCCATATTATTACCTTGAATGTTTCTCCCACAAAACTATTCTTACCAACATCCCCAATCAACCGACTCTTCCCAAAATCATTGTTTTTAATACAAATAGACCCCATTTTCCACCACAAAACAAATGATCTTTTTACTTCTAAAAGAGAGTAAAAGGATCTGCATGATGATTCAATCATGCATCCATCACTTTCCCCAAGTATCCTATTATTCTCTAGGACTTAAGATAATTTACATAATTAGTTGGGATTGATCTAAAGTCATCAACTAGGTGACGAACCTCATGATGTCCCTCACATAGGTGAAAAACTGCCTGAAGTCCCTCACTAGGGTGAGTGACCACCCAGATCAGTCCACTATAACAACCATTAACCTAGGGCTTCCCACTTTAGCAACCAACCACCTAGGGTATCCTACCTTAGAGACAATATTCATCAAGATTCCCACCTTAGAGACAAGCCACCCATGAAATCCCTCCTTAGTGATCATTCACCTAGGGCTTTCTACCTTTGAGAATATTCACATACAGAAACTCACCTTAATGAGAAGCCACTTAGAGAGTCCCAAGTTATTGACCAGCCTCTTAGGGAATACCACCTTAATGACTAATAGCATAGGGTTAACCCATGGTTTTTTCTTCACTAAAACGGTAATTTCATCCTCCATTACCTAGGTATCCTATTTGGGAATTATGTTATCAATTACTACCTCACATAAAATATATATATATGGTCGGGGTATGTGAAATTACATTATGAACCTCTATTGATCATGAAACCTATTAATGAAGGATATCCCCCACTTAACCTCCCTAATAGGTTGGTTCCTAAAGATGATTGTAATCATGAATTCCCTGGGTAATGGGGGATCTAATCCCGTAGGCATTGGTAAGAAATTTCATAGTTTAGGTAGTGAAACTCCCATACTTCACACTACTTAAAATGTAAAGCAAATAAGCAATATCCATGCCTTCAGTTCGTTAGTCAATGTTTTCATAATTCCAATCCGGGGTTCATAAACACAAATGAAGAAAATAATGGGTATCGATTCTATGAATAATACCCTAGTATTTCTTCCTAGATACCCCTCTATAGACCTCCACCATCCATATGGGTATATGGAATAGATTCATAAGGACATCCCTCCTAGATTTATCCCAAAAACATTCAAAAAAAATTTCACATCCCTCTGTCATTGTATATACCCACTCTTTTCCATTAGAATATGGGGAAGGAAGTTCCAGCCCCAAATTCCAATTTAGGTTTATGTCCCATCAGAATTTGATTATATAATATATGAAACTTACATTATCCTAGGATTCTCACATCAAGAAAGACTCTCATGGGATTATAGACTAGTGATGATCATGACAATAGTGCATTGTAAATACATCTTAATAGGCCTCTTTATTATATTTAATTTTGAATCATATCATTATATTTTTTGACTCATAATATAGGTATGATAATTCTACCTATCAAGAGGGCCATATTACTTGTAAGATCATTCAAATCTCATTGGGCCACATTCCATCCAAGGAAAACTATGAAGGGAATCTTATGAATAAGTACCACACCATATATTTCTATACAACTTTGAACTGATCATCCATATCACAAGATAATAAACCACACGGTCTAGTCCTTGTTAATTGACCGTGAAAGGTAAGACATGTCCCATTTAGTTGGATCAAACTCTATGGGTTCCGATTAATTACATGAGATATGTATAAAACCTATCACAAGTTTAATCAGGACAATAAATAAACCACAACCTTCCTAGAAAACTACAAATTCCAGAGTGATGAATTATGAAGAATTAAATAATAGTTCCCTAAAACAATGAATTTACAATGAAATAATAAAACAAGATTTATAACATTTGTTACACACATATGTATCCATTAATGGAGAACCATTGATATATATTGATGGTTCCATTAATTTAGATCCAATGATACATGTTGACAGATCATGTAAATACATGTTAATAAGAAATTTATAAAATAGAAGGGGTAACTAGTTATACATTGGGATTTGGGAAGGACTGATAAACACATCTTAAATATAAAAGAGAATATTAGTGTATGAAATAATTCTACCCAAAAGTAAATGATGAGCCCAACCTCCTATCATCTTGACCAATGTGAGTTCCTAAGATCCACTAAAAAAATGTTACAGTGACCACCTTCCATTGGAATGTAGGTTTTTAGCATACTACGATTGTTGAAACCATATGTTTTTTCTAGTTCCATGGATAACCCCTATTAGAAATTGTCCAAAGAGTGCAAGAAATTCCTCATAAGTGAATCACCACCACCCCTTGAGTGTAAAAAAATAGTGAAACTGATGTTAATCTTTTATTAATAATAAAAATTCAATCTCCCACTTGTTAGTAAATTTTGAAATATGTAATTTTTTAAAGAAATGTCCCCTAGGTGGATCCTTTAATGAAATTTTTAATTCATATGTTTGTTTACTTGTGATGATAGTTTTATGGGTTTCCCTATTTGTTATTACTATTTATCAATATTGTTTCTCAATATATAGATTAAATATAACTATCTTCAATCCAAATAAAATAGTGTCAATTATTAAAGAAAAACACCTTGATAGTTATATGATTTTCGAATTTCACAATTGAGAGGATGATATTTCTCACCTAGTTCATTAAAAGCATGGTGTAAAATTTACTAACAATGGAGTACCATCTGAACTGTACCTCAACATTGGAGGATTCAAGTGAAGACCTTAAGGACATGAAACCCCATGAAACATCCATGAAGTGATGACTGGTGGTGATGAAGAAAATGCTACCTATTCCCATTTCAAATAGTTTTGGAAGCCTCTCCTCAAAACACAATAAAAAGTATCCACCTTATCCTAGGGAGGAAGACCAAGAGGTCCCTAGAGGCCTCACCACAATATTGGAGTTACCTAAAATGGATCCTCCCAAGAATAGCGACTTCTAACATCTTACAACATCAATCCCACAACTCATTGAGGATGCCATCCCGTGGGTCTGGAATCGGGTTTACCGAAACTGAGAACCTAGTTTATCCCACTGAGGTTAGAAAACCATCAATAACCATGATCAATACCACATACCCACTATCACCAAATAATTCAAGTAATTGTCTTTTTAGAGACCTATGAGCATGCCCCCATCTATTACATCACTCAGAATGCCAACCAATAGATTATGGAGGCCCTTAAAAAATCATTTCAATATATATCTACAAAAAACAAAGGAATAAATACATTCCTTCACCGGTATATGATGGTCTCTAGTATATCATGGTGGGAACTAGAGGATACAAGAATGTACACATTCCTGCACCAAATAATGAAGGGGAACATATTCCCATTCTAACATTAGAGTCCCACAACACATTATGATGAGCCTAAAGGGTATGAAATACATCCCATTTCTCATTCTACATATCAATTAACATATATTGGAAAAAATAGTAGTGAAGGTGTATGAAAATATTCTCACCCCCACCACTAGAGTAGCATATTGACATACATCAAGGGTTATCAGGAGTAGGAACAATTCATACTTCCATCCTGGATGACCAAAAACATAATCCCACAATAAATGGATAATAAGATCAGGAACAAATTCCCATTACAATTAGATATCTTCAGAACAGTCCAATGTCCACTTTAGGGTGGATACACATTCATTCAAAAAAATGTAAAATTGTTGGCATATCCCCACAATGGAATGCGAGTAAACCAAGTAGGATTCTATACATGACAGTCATCGTTATTAACATCTGACTCTAACCTCTCAATAAATAAAATCTAAAAATATGTCTCCAAAGGGTAATCTAAAATCTAAAATTGGGACTATTCTCTTTCTTTATGTAATATTGGTGTTTTTGAGGCCCTCAATCATCTATTAATGGAATCCAATGATCCTACTATCTAATTTTGAAACCAGTAAAGAAGATTTCACAACTAAAATGGTAATATGTGTAATTTTTCTAACATTTTATCTTTATGTACTCCCCATATAATTTACCAAAAGAAATCCATTTTGGTTATAATAAGATTGATCATAGGATGTCTTTTCAAGATATATACCACAAAATATATTTTTGTACTCAGAAGATCGAATGGAAAGAAGGTTTTCCCCTTCCATTTTTCATCATGATGGAACTTCCCAGGGTATAAGCATTAATACCCTTCCATGTGTCTGGACATTAATCCATGATAGTATTACTCCCATTGATTGTGTTCACTATGAAGGTCCTCCCCATAGTGATATATAATTTTGACAATATGTTATTTCCATTAAAAAATCAACTATGATAAATACCTCATATCATGAGGAAATTGATAAGATGAGGCCATAAATGATTAATGATTTGTATTTGATAAGTGATAGACATTCTTATCCAGAAGATAGAATGAGGCATCATTCATTCTACAAACCACCCATGGAACACTTAACTTCAATTGGGATAGAGATGACTCTGTATGACCTTTACATATACAGTAAGGCGGCAAACAAATAACTAATTTGGTCCAATGAGGTTAAGTAATCTCTCACGGAAGATGAACAGAACAGATAGGTCATGAAGAAGCAACTAGTTGGAGACAACATAATAGCCATGTTCTATCCTCAGGCCACCTGTCTGAAAATAATTCAAATGAATTTGTTAGAGGAATTCATACATTATATTATCACAATCCATGGATGAATATCCATCACCTAAATGTGAGGTTTATACCGTATGCAGGTTATGAACATCATGTCGAAGAGATTATATAATTTAATTAATAGATCAACTTGAATTTCATTTAACCCTAATGTGCCCAAAACAGGTAAAGATGTATGAAAATATTCAACGAACTTACATGGTTATTTAGGAAAACTAGGTTTGTTGATCACTGATAGTAAATATAATATAAAAATCAGAGGGTGGGGTGACCATGGATAATTTAATTTCACTTCACTCCCTAATTAGAAAAGTTTTTCCAAAGTGATTTCATGTTGGGATGACTCTCCAAATTGAGCTCATCCCACAACTGATGGTATCGTCAACAAAAATTGGCTAGAAAAAAATATCATAAGTTTCAAATATAATGAGATAAATCCATTGAAATTTTTTTACATCATGTATCTGTAAAGATTGAGAATGTAGATAGTCCGAGGAAAGGAAATCCTTAAGTAGTGGAACTACATCCGGTTACAAGAATCTCACATCTAGAGTGTTTATTTCACGCATCTCATGACCAGGAAAATATTAATAAGATTTAGAGGGTAGCAATTATGGATATAGAAATAGAAGTCCATGAGAATCCCATCCAACAGTTATGGGTTCATTTTTATGAACATTTTCTTCTTCAAGCTCATCACATATGGACTGAAATTTGGTAGTAAAAAATCATGAGTAGCTCTATCCTATAGGCTTGGGGGGTATTTCTACCTCAAAAACCTCCCCAATAGAGATTGATATCTTCTTGTTTATGAGGGGTTTCAAAAAATTAGTCTCTATATTTTTTCACATATTTTGACCCATATTTTCCCTGGGTAACAAGTAAAATAATGTATTTAGAGGCTCTATTCATATTACACATTCTATTACAACCCTATGAGAGTCTTCAAAAAAATAACAATGAATCCCCATAGAGGCCAAAAGATAAAGAGAACCATCAAGAAGGAAAATTCTACTGAAGATTTTGAATCTTCACTCAACAGATTCCCAAAGGGTGAGAAATATTTTTATCTTTCCTAGGATCATATGAATTCTGTATCAAACTGTGTGTCAATTAATTTCATTAGAACTGGTGTTGAATATGATATGGAACCTGAAGCTTGTGAAAAAAATAAATAGAGTAGGATGTTTCTATTTGAAATGTGGTTCACACTTATAAGACTAATGATGGTGTCCATAAAAAAACTAAAGGAATTCTAAAAATTTGGAATCTCCATCAAATGATTATCTACAACCTCTTTGGTGGTCTTAAAAAAAGGGAAAGGGTGTCAGTAGGTCCTACATGTTACTTGGAGATGATGACCCTCCTACAGTTGAGGTAATATTAGCTGAATATGAGGTGGAAATGAAATATTTGAAGAGTTTTAATGTCGAGTTGCATTGAGGAAATATTCCCACTGGATATGTTCTTTAAAAAGATCTTCACCATAATATTTCAAAAAATATCCCTCAATAGGAAGATATTTTCATGTAAAAAAATGGATCTAAGACATCCACTCAATATTGGATCTAGAAAACCATTTTTTGGGATCCAATTGTGGAAGGAAGTAGATATTTATATCCATTAAGATAGTAGATGTTACTTTACCAGGAGAAGTACCCTAGTAAATCTCATGCTGGTTATCAGCTGAAATTGTAGGTAGGCTCTCCATGTTAGGTTCCGCGAGTCACTACCCGTACTCATGTACTAGGTTAACCAGTTCTCCCAATAGAACTTATTGAAACTTTTATGTCAGTAACATCCTGGTTGGAAGTTATGGATGGATATAACACACCAATAATGAAAGAGATAAATACATACCTAAAATTTATAGATATAACTCATCCCCCAAGAAAATTTAGGAATCCTACATTCCCAATATTCAATGACATGAGATATTCAGCACACCACCTGATTCATTTCATGTCTCAATGCAGTCCCATTATTGAAAACCTTGAAAAAAGTAGTATCCAAAGTCAGATTATTTTTATAGAATTTGGTGGAACCACCCTTTATCTGGTACACCATTTTACAATCCAAGTTTAAAACATTATGGAAATAAAGCGATTGAAAATTTATTTATCAATTCACCTCTACATTGAGAAAGTCATCATTCATTGATCTGTCAAATTGTAAACAACATATGAATGAGAAATCCTCAGATACGATTGGTATGTGAAAGGGTTTTACCTACTCCCTAAACCTATAGATTCGAAAAGAAGAGTTATTACGTATCTATATAGAGAACCACTATAAAAATATTCAAATTTCACTTATTCTGGAGAAATATTTAGGAAGATTCTTTGAAAATTACATAGTTGTGAAAAGATCATAAGATTCCTTTTAGTGAACTAAATACAAGTCTCAAAAGAAACTAGAAACTCAATTGTAGAGAACATGTAATGTTAGAAATATAACCATTACACTTAATCCAGCTACTACACCATCTATAGCTCTTAATCCCATACAATCTCTTGCAGTACCTCCTTTTGAATGAAAAAAATATCCTTATAAGGATGAGATAAATGAGAAGAAAATTCCACCATATGGGGATTGGAAGAATATTTTTTTTTGAGATGATAAAGTTCATGGATAATTTATAGTGGCTATAGAGAATAATGTTTTGGTATTATCAAAATCTCAAAGGATTGATAAGGTTGTCCTTACTGATAACCCAAATTATTTCCCCTTTCACCAAACATTGGGGGACACCATCTGTGAAAGATATATTTTAAAATAAATTCTCTTTAAAATGAATTATATTGGATATATGAAATTTGGAAAACCTCCAGAATAATTATAATTTGTTTGAACAACTTTAGAAGAATAAATCACATGGTAATAAGTTACATGTAATGGTGTATGAAAATTCGATGACTCGATAATTATAAAGAATATTAATCAAAATCTCTTTATCATCAGGTGAATCTAAATTAGTCAGTTGTTCCCCCAATATCTTTACCATGTTTTGACCAATCTCACAGATAGAAGAGTATTCAAAGATGCGATTTTCTAAAAAAATAAATAAAATGAAAGAAAATAATCATGAACAAGATGATTAACTTATAAAAATGTCTATTCCAATCTTGAAAATATCATATTTCATGACTTTATTAATGAGACTATACTAATTGTACCACGAAATGGTATAATGGAACCACCACACTAAAAAAATCCTAATTAGATGAGGAATTAATATCTAGTTTTATTATTGTCAATTCACTTAATGTACCCCTTCTATAATGATTAATGTTCCTACGAGCCTAAGTTCCTTGTACCTAATCGGGGATCTAGAGGTAGAGGGAACATGAGATGAGGTAATAGGGGAAGATTTAGTCATGGATGAGCCCAATATCTATACCACATCCTTTCTAAATACATATATTCATTACAAACCCATGGGAAAACCTGTCAACAAGACTAACAAAATTATGGAAAAAAATTAATATAATTTTAGTGTCAAATGAACCCAATTGTTTTGGAGGATTGATTAATGGGTGTGAAAACACTTAATAATCCAAGAAAAGTGGGAAAACATAGTCAAACCAATATCTCAGTGGTAGGTTCTCCTTTAGCCTCTGGTCATGTTCCTGACCTATCCACCTCAAACATTTCATCCCCTATGGAATATTTTAAGGATAATTACAATATTGTGAAGCACAAACCATTTTCTAACTTTAAAACATTTTTTCAGGGTTCCAAAAATGATTTCAATCCTGGATTCTCTCAATTTATCAAAAGATATCTGGGAAGTGATTTTGGAGGCCTCGATTGTCCCTCAAGAGTTTTAAGTTGAGTTCACCGAAATAGAAATATATCATGAAGATACCAAATTTTCTTAGTGTCACAAATTCATATCCTTCATAGAGAATGACACATGAAATTTTATATAGGTAAACATCATACCCTTTTAGATATCAAGAAAAATTTATGGAATTGACATCCAACAATATCTCATTGAATATATATCTATTATTTACTTCACTCTAGTTTGGATACTCCATCGATTGTGTTACGATAAAGATGATTTTTACTTTCTAATTTAAGAGTTAATGGTTATAACAAGAGTGAGTTGAAACGTCTCAGTTAAATTAAACTCAGAGATCAATTTTGGGATATTACATCTGACTCTGAGTTGTATATTTGGTTGGAAATTACATTCAGTTTCCTAGTATAGCGGATTTGGTTACATAAATACAAAATTGTTCACTCATTATTCCATAAATGCCTCACATATAACGCTAATAGAGAAATTGGGGCATTGTATGATGAACATGCCCCCATTTTAATATTTTGAGTCCCAATATATTGATGTAGGGTCCTACCAGAGAGAAGCGAAGAAACCCATGATTGATGATGTCACTTATGTTACTACCCCAAATAGTTTGTAAATGAGCCAGATTAACCAATTTAAAGATCTTATAAATAAATAAATATTTCCCATAAATAAAAGAGAAAACATGAGTTTGGATTTGGATATATATTCAAATTATCTAATGATTTTAGTTTCGTCAAATAAACCCAATGACATAGAGAAAATGTTTGATCTCTATGATAGTGACTATACCCCAAGGAAAATACCCTCTATTTTCCCCCAAAATTTTCAAATACCCTTATGTAATTGTATGAATTAGAAGAAACTCTCATATAACTAATAGATAGTGGGAATACCCCTACTTCATCCTCTACATGTTAGGATATTGATGCTTCTTCTTGATATGAAGATTCTCCTTGGTCACCCATCCATCCTGATATTGGTAGAAAGGGAGAAGAAGTAAAGTATCTTAGAGAAAAACCTTCATCATTTGATAATATTATCTCCACCAATACTCATGAGATCTGAAAAATATATATGCTCATAACGGATTATTCATGATGTACATTAATCCGCATTCCCATGACTTATGAGTAACAAGAGTTGTACACCAAATTTCTAAATGAGTTCTGAGATGTGTTTTCCAAGGATTAAAAAGAAAATATAGGCATATATACCAATGTAGATACCCAATATTTTATTTCGAGAGGATAAATGTGGTTACAAGTAGGTGGACATCATAATATATTTGACTAATGCTTATGAGGTTGAAGTGTAAGTTGATAATCTTATCAAATACAACATCGTTAGTGGATTACAATACCCCAAATGGATTCCCAACATTATCACAATCATAAATAAGAATGGTAAAATCATGATTTTCATAAAATTTTGGGATCTTATCATTCATCTTCCGAAGTTTATTTTCCAATTCCAATTACAAAACTTCTAGTAGATTTCACTACTAACTATCGATCACTCTCCTTTATGGAGGATTATTTATGGTATAACCAAATCTGAATGGATCATGAATATGAATAACCAATTAATTTAAAGGTACCTTAAGGAATATACTGATAGGCTGTCATAACTTTCGGTTAGAAGATTGTTGGTACCACATGTCAATGCACCAAGAACCATATATTAAAACCCTTCTTGGGGATGACTAATAGATATTGTGTCAATGATATAGTGTTAAATAAAAATAGTTCTCTAACAATATTAAAAATTATGGGATATTTTCAACAAGATTTGAAAACACAATTTGAAGATGAACCCCTTGAAATGAAATCTCAGGGTGACTTTAGGGATGTTCTTTATCATTAATGAATTTAATCATGATGTTGAATTTGATCCTAAGAAAAATAAGGATATACATAACATTTCACCATCTAGAAACCTTAAATATTTGAGAAGGTTTTAGGGACATTCAGAAAACATCTATTACTTTATTGGGTACCTTGTAGAAAAATGTTTACCTTTCACCAGACTGATGAAGAAGTGAGTCACCTATTAGTGAACTGATGATTTCTAAGATGATTTTGATAGTATCAAGAAATAACTTCCTAGTTCAATAGTATTAATTCATTCCATTTAAGGAAATGAACTCATTTTATATGTAACTACATTATAGTGATAAATTAGTGCCTTCATTTCTCAAAATAAGATTAGAAAAATAAGAGTAGTCTCAATTTTCATTTTATAAATTATCTTAACACTGAGACACGATATTTAGATTTTAAGTAAAAATTCCTTGTGTTAATATTTTCAGTACAGAAAACAAGGAATTAAGTATATCATTATAGGGTCCACTTGGTCTATCTTAATAACCCATTCAAATAGATCCTCAATTTTCTAATGTATGATGGATGTTTGGAATTGTGGGAGGTCATTTTTCTATAATTTGACATTCGATTGATACCAAAAAAGAAAATAAATGGACATGAATTTTCAAATTTTCTCAAAAATCATCCATATACCGAAAACAAGCCATTGAAATGTAAATTTACAAAAGTAGATGTATTCCTTTTATGTTATTACCTCTAAACATGGGATATGTACTTTTATGGAACTTCTAGAATCCCAATAAAAGAAATAATAGAAGATCCAATCTCAACTTAGTCGATTTGGGAGTCATCATCATCTCTCTATCCAAGATATTTATACCTTATTCCTTCTCATATAAATAAGGATACTCCAAAAATGTGGTATAATACTAAACCATAATTTTAGTTTTGGAACTTCAAATACAAATACTAGTAGTAAACTAATAAGTCAAAGGTAATTCAGTGCTGGTTATCAAGTGGATCAATAGGAACTATGCTATCGAAAAGGTAGAGATGATTCACCAACAGGAATTTGAGAAATTTTTTGATGGTGGGATTCCCCTTTAAATTATAATTTTAATCATATTCCATGATCATAGAACACCAAGGTAGATGTATTATTTTATATAGCTACTACCATTGAAGATAAAAATGAGGAAAAAACTATCATCAACATTTCACAACACAAAATGGAATCACTATTATTTTGTTGTAGAATGGGAGAGATCAACGAGTTCAATTATATCCCTAAACAATATTATATTATAAATTGATGAATTTCAACCATATTGGACTACCTCAAAAGCATAAATGTGTTATAGGACAAATAAATAACCGAGAAAATTTTATTATGATAATTCAAATTTACCTATTAAGATGGTCCAAACTCTCAAAAAGAGCATTATAAATGAGTATTTATTGGATTATGCCTCATATTAATTGATGGAGTGGAAAATATCAATGTCATAGAAAATGTATATACTATTGAATGTGGTGATCACCATCTTGAGTTTAAGAATTCCAATAAAATCATTAGACGTGGGTATTTATGGCCTTCAATAATAGATGATTGTATAAAATTTACTATGAAATTTCATTCCTGTTAGACACATTACATCTTTATCCATAAACCCATATTTTTTTCATTCTACCAAACAGTCATGGAAATTTTTTATTTGGGTAATATACTTCTTGTGACCATATCCCCTATCATTATCCTGGATATTCCAAGTAAATCCTTACCACCACAAAATTCTTTTCCATGTGGGCTAAGGATATATCCCTCAATGATTCTGGGACAATGGTTATCATAATTTTTCAAAGAAATAAATTATTTATAGATTCTGCATCCCTTATATAATAATGATGGATAATAGCACCATCTTTTGGTCTTATGAACATAAAATTCTATATAAGCAATATAGAAATTAGAATAATCACTCAGCATAATATGATAAAATGAAAAATGGATAGATAGAGTCTTTAAATAAAACCCTTTAAAATATACTCTTGAATGTGGAGGATAAATACAAGAAATATTTTCCTGAAAAACACCTAAATATTTTGTGGGATTATCATACCACAACCTATTTGACGATATAGACAACCTCATATTCTCTTATATACAGGACATAAGTGGTTCTACCCATTGTGTTTCAATTACCTTCACTATACATTTCTATTTGTGACTATCTATCAATAGATGAGAAATATCAAAGTCAATTTTATGAGTTGGTATGGATTGATGATACATGATTGTATACCACACACTATTAGGATATGCACTAAAATAGTGTATCATGAGAATTTAATAAGAAAGTTCACCTCCATTAATTTTTTGACAGAGAATTAGCACTAGATATCAGAACCCCAATGATGTATGGGAAGAAACCTCCAAAATTAGAATGAAAATGGGAAGGATCTAATGTTATAAAAATATAAACTATAACAGATCCTATTCCATTAATATATTGAACTATGAGCTCATGATTCCCCTACCAATGAATGGGGTTTTAGGATAAAATTTTCTTAATTTAAATTACATTATTATGTTCCTAAATTATGATATTAAACTATATATCCAATATCCTAGACACACATTGACAAAATTTAGGAAATTATATTCTAAAATTCATTACTTTAAACTTCCTAGAATAAGTCTTATCATTAACACATTAAACTAGATTTCCCAAACAACCTTTTCATATGATGTAAAACTACATAACAACATTTTTACCATAAGATAGAAAAAATCCGGTGGTGGAAACCAGAAATACTACATGGATGGAGTCTTAATACAATTTGAGTTATTTTACACTTCCCTATAATTTCTCACCCTGAACATGACTCTCGTGATCTTAGAGTTTTGAGAAAATTATTATAATTTTCCTAATTAATTCACATAATGACCAATGTTAGGTAACATTTGGTCCATCCTACATGACCATTAAATATTTTTAGGTGTATGTATTATATGTACTACTGATTTGTTCATATGATTCATATTTATGCATTTAACATCCTTAGAACCATGTATGGATTAAAACTCATTCCAATGAGGTACACAGAGACAC
The DNA here is from genome assembly GCA_963277665.1 of Viscum album. Lineage (NCBI taxonomy): Eukaryota > Viridiplantae > Streptophyta > Magnoliopsida > Santalales > Viscaceae > Viscum > Viscum album. The sequence goes on from OY728121.1 coordinate 1,462,178,114, forward strand.
GAAGACCCCCATATTGGGCCCTACTACAAGTAATAAAAAACTTCCCTCCTCAATACATGTGAGTGTGATCCATATGGATAATTACTAGTATATAACAATATGTGGCTTCATTCTCATTCTGAAGAGATATGCAGTGATTGATGGACCCCTGATTATATGTCCCACCATAAAATAAACAATTCACCCTAATCCTTTATATGAGATTGACATGAACATAAGATTCAAAATTGGGTTCTCTCTTTTGTAGACCTATATTCATAATAAAATATCCCTTCCCCTATATACAAATTAAATATTTACTAGGGACAACATCTTTATAATAACTATGTGTGTCTTGATTCTCATTCCAATGGGATACATAGTGATGACCAAATTCCCTATCCTTGGTCCATATATTATGTCTAAAAAATTTCCTTCCACTACACACGATTCATACCTATGTAGGGTACTTATTCCTAAGAAGAACGGGTGACTTGATTCTAGTTTTGATGAGATATTTCATGCTGTATGAATCCATTATCCCAGTCCCATAAATGTAAAAAACCCAATTCACATATTCCATTCATATGAGCTAGATATATGGAGGGAAAACCTTACAACAGCCACATGGAGATTAGTGTGAACATGTGGATTAGATTATATTCACTAAGTCATAGATAACGTAGGATTAAATTAATCCATCATACCATATAGACATATTCTTTTCCTATGCCACAGTTTGTTTCTTGAGAAACTTGGATCATTGAAAACATTACTTGGATATCAGTGATAAGATAATCCAAACTTAAAAGAAATCTAAATTATTTATATGAATACTATATCCCTAACTTGGATCTTCATTAGTACACCCATCGTAGACTATCAACTAAAGGTTTTTGTGTCCTAAGAATAAAATATTCTTATCTATTTACATCTTGACAACATCATAATGGAATTTTTCTTTTGAACATGGTATATGTACTTTTCCTATACCACATTATCATATATAAGAGTTAGAAGCTATATTTTATAGTGTTTTTAATCTTTCTCAAAAAGGTTATGGAACATTCAAGGTCTATAAGAATTAATTTGGGTAATTAATCCTATCTCATCAGTCCAAGAAATATGACCTTAAAATATGGGAACACCTTTGTGGGATTTGGTCCATTTGATATTTTCCCATATTGAATACATGTTTCATATAAAATTTTATAGTTTTTGAGATGTTTAAATGTATACCTAAATAATCATGTTCACCATAAACCCATTTCATACCTATATTGTATAATTCAACACTATTCAATACCTTGATTCAATCAACCCTCTTAGTTTTCTCTTTGATATAAAAATTGGAAACAAAGACGGACTATGTTTGGTAATGTCCAACCTATAACCACAAGTTCCATTTTATTTAACATTCAATTAGTTTTCCACTATTAATAATGATAATTCAAATAGGACCAATATTTTCTGAAAACCCATACTCTATCCTTACAATAAGTTTGGTAACAACCTGAATACTCCCACTAGTCCCTATTGATAGAGTGTGACATTATTTTTCCATCATTATTAATGTTTATTCTATTCTTTAGTGTCATTATTTCCAATTATTATCAAAATTAATGGGTTATGGTTTACACATTCCATAATCTATTTATTCAGGTAAGCATAGAACCCGCGGTATAGAATACTTGTGTATCAAAATCAGTTTTAGGAAAATACCCGGTGGTAAAAACTATATGATCATAAACTATAGAACCCATTGGTAAAATCTAACAACTATAAATTGATGAATCCTTTTTTCAAATCTATATATCATTAAACATCAACTATACTAGCATAACATTCATAAACATAAAAATTCAAATGAAATATATTTAGATCTTTCCAGATTAATAAACCCATAATGTGTGTTAAAAAAGGTTTTGTATCTGCTCAAGAGATACACACTTCTCATGGTCTAGGAAAAATCAAGAACTTGAAACTGAAAAGAAACAAATTTTTTGAGTTTGAAAACTAAATAAGGGAAGAATAAGAAAAATCCATGTATCATCAGTAACACATCTATGTTTTTGGATTATAAAAAATTTATTGAAATTAAAATGAAAATACAAAAATCTTCTGGTGTGCACCATATGGACCAAACAATAGTCATGATATCATTTCTAAGTCCCTTGAATTGAAAAAACGATATAGAATCCTTCAATATCAGATTTTTTTGGATACCTCCATAAAATCTTTTGAAAATATGATACAAGGCAATCCTTTCAAATAGAGAAACTAGTGTGGTGGTGAATTATTAAAGCTATACCCATAAATGAAACCCACCAAGAAAAAAATATCATTTCAAATCAGTATTCAGGGATTATGACAAATGTCTTTATTTTCACTTTAGTAGTATAATAATATGGGATTTCATGGTAACAATTTTCAAATCATTTCAAATTTACTCAAGAGATGGATAAATGAGAATAAAAAATTTCATTTATTTCATTGAATAAGGAATGAGGGTAGCATCCATAAATTGAAGTCACTATTTTCAAAATAAAAAGACTCCAATGAATATAAATAAGTTACGGATTGATCTACCAAGTATGAAAGTTTCTATAACTTCTAGTGAAATGTAAAAATTGATCGATGAAAGAGTTTCCATTATAAGAATTCATATGGAGCTAAATAATTAATTTCTCCCACTCAATCAGATAACTCATATCTCTTTCTTAGGTGATTTTAATCTAAATCATTATATCTCATAGTTGATCCCTTAAATTTAGTTACTGGACTCATATTGAAAAAATTACACATAGAAGGAAGTTAATTTATCTTAGAGTATCGATTCTCCAATTGTCCATTGAGTCCAGTCCATGGTAATTAAATAAGTATTTATTTCTTTGAGATTTTTATTTTCAAGTTTCTGAATATCTTTATCATGATTCCATAGTCTATGATATATAATAATCATCTTATATGTGAAAAAATATAATCCTTGATAGTGAAATACACTTATAATAAGACTGATGAATAGTTTATGAAGATAAATAGTCTTGTTCATCATTTGTGTCATAAGGGTCAGAGTGATCAGAGAATACAAGATTTTCCATACTCATCTGTTAAATGAATGGTTCATTTTAGAGACCCAAACATCATGAATGGACTCATCCTCAAGAATAAGTGTATATTCTGTAATGTCATTGGTCAGTATGTTACACCAAGATTTCAATAAGTAAGTAATCAGAATAGGACTTGAGGCTTCTCCATTAAGAGATACCTAACCCGAAGAAGCTCTACTAATAGAAGTTTCAGGAACCTGAATAATCATTTGTATCCTTGGTGATGTTATGTTAATGCCTTGTTTCTATGATTAGAAATTACATGGAAATGCATAAGATGATAATCCTTTTCTTAAATATATTATGAAAATAGATCAATGATATCAATATCCTATGATGTTTCTTCTTAGGCCATACCTTTAATAGTAAATGGTATTTCAAATGTTGAAAGAGTTATACCCTAAAAGACATGTTCCAGTAATGCTCAATTTGTGCCTGATCATACTATTGAGATAGTCAAATTGCAGCTCTAACTAGTGGAAGAGTAATCAGGTTGTTTATATCATTCCAAATCAACATTATCCATATTTGAAAAAAAATAATTGGGGACTTATCATTGTATTATATATATGAATAAGATCTTACCATCTTTGAAACACATCGAAACTTTTTCCCCAATCTGGATTCTATGTATGGTGTTTAAATTGGGACACCATCAACCCTCACTCTAGGAAACCCATCCTAGAGTGAAATATGGTATATTCAGGTGACCTATGATTCATTGATGTTATCCACCAATGTGATAATGTGATCCCTATATGGAGTGAAGTAAAACAAGGAATGATCTCTCAAGAGATGATATATAACTTTAGAATCCATGATTATTGGACACACACCAGTGATGTCTACTAATGTAGTCTTACGATCAAGTCAAGGAACCAAGATTTTATACCTATAATCATAACATAAAATATGTACTACTATCCTACCATGTAATATTTAGATCATGCTATAGGTTTTTTGTGGAGATTAACCCCATTGAACTTGAACAAACACTTCAGAGTGTCTCCCTAAAGGTAGAACAACAAGACTCACCGATATTCCATATACTATAAGAGATTATATTATTAATGTGGTATCTCTTGCTCTGGTTCCAACATCTCATGCGGGTAATAACCATCCTCTATTTAACATAGTTATCAGTCTTACAAATTGGAGATACATGTTTAGATTTAGCCAGATTTGTTAAAATCCAGTCATATATTGACCATCATATAGGATGGACTAATACGTTCTCTAAGAACCACAAGTATATGAGGTAGGGAAAATCCATTGACTTTTTTTCTTGGACTTGATCCATGTGAGAGAAATAAAATTTTCATCCCCGTAATTATGGATTGATTAAGGTAAGTTCAAAATTCATTCATTAACTTATTCTCAACCAATGCTAGTAATTATCTCTCTTGTACATGAGTTCAATTGAATTATTCCCAAGTGCTATGAGGAGGAATGAGTTTATCATACATATTCCCTAGTATTTGGATTACCCTAATTTTATAAAGATCCATGAGTCTAATCCTAACCTACCCATGTGGAAAATGAAATGTGTTGGACTTAGAGAACAACCAAATGTCTAACTCAATGAAGATATCTCGATGACAATAAGAATGTAAAATGTGAAGTAAAAATATCCCCATAACATTGAAATTACTCACAGACATTACTCCAATGCAATAAAACATTTTTCCCCTAAAAAAATCAAAGCCCATTCCTTAGATATGTTCCTCCTAGGATGAAGGTATCCTTGAATAATCCAACTATTTATCTAACTATTCATAGAAGATTATTTAATCATAAAATAGGATATGAATTAATCTTATGTTTATGTTGAATCATGGAAAAAATGATATCATTTTCACTATTAGATTCATGGGAAATCTATATATTATGATAAAAATTCACTCTAACCATGTCCTGAGTTGAAGAAATATGAATAGTAGAAAGGTGTCCTTTGGGATGTGGGGTATCATTAAGCTAACTTAACCACTAAATGGAAAGTATTCTCTCCAATGAAATTTTATGAAATATTTAAGACTTCGTAAATATCAATGAAAAAGGGTCATCGTATTCGTTGAGTTGGGTTTGGAATCTGTGATAATTTTATTGATATGATAAATGAATTCATCATTCAGGAAAACATTATAAGTGTTGGCCATTTTAAGATATGAAAATTATTTTGACAGACATATCATCATAATGAATCAAAAAATCAAAAGAGGTTACCCATAAATGAGGACCAAATAAATGTGTGGGAAATAAGGTGAATTTTTTAAAAATTCAAACTCAAGACTAAGGTAACCCCAATAAAGCCCCATAATTAGGATGGATTTGCAAAGGAACCCTAATTTGGGTGGACCTACTAAGGCCCCCTCACTGGGTGGCCCCACTAAGACCCCCTCATATTGTTTCACAACTATGCCCCTCACTCAAGTGGAATTTCCAAGGACCTCTCATTGGTGTCCCCTAATAAGGCATCCTTACTAGGGTGGCCTTTATTAGGTGAAATAATAAAAATTATCACCTTATAGTAGTGAAATAAGAATATGGGATGAGAGGAAGAGAATTATGAAATCTTGTGATGGGGATCACCGCTATTTATACGTCATCACCCATCCTAGTGGGGACTCTTCTACGACCCCCATTCCCTCCTCCAATAGACCAATGGCTGGTGACTAGCATTGATTAGGCATAACCATAACATGGGAGGCATTTCCTTTGTACCTAGACACACACACACACACACACACACACCTCCATGCTCACAAAAATCAGGAATATAAAAAATACTAGGTAAATAATGCATGAATACCATTATATCCCAACCAATAGAGTACGACATAAATTCAAGTAAGTCAAGTGAAACTGGGCCAAATACAAGACCACCCAAAGGAATCAATAACCACATGTTCATCCTATAAAAATATGGTACTAGGACTGCTGTCTATAGTTATTAGAACACACCTCGACCTGTCTGATCTGATAAGGCACTACCTATTCCTAGTTTTCCTAGGAATCCATAGAAGTTTGATCATTGGAACAAGACACGACATGTGGATGAAAATCACATGCAAGGGTGAGTATAACAATACTCAGTAGGACACCTCTAACCACAAAGCAATATAACAAAGGAAAGTATAATCATCTCTACAAAAGTATATGTGTAAAGAACATATGTCCTAAGTATCCAGATATAATCAAACCAAGACATGTAGTCTAGAGTTAATTCAAAACTACTACATACCAAAACTGGGGATTCAGTTCAAAGATTACACAAAGCACTCTCCTGGGAGAACGCACTCTTAAGTCAGATGGAACTGATGACGTCCTTCTATGATGTATTGTTCATCGAAAATTGTCATTGGAGAGATAAGCTGAAAGATCTTAAGAGAGAGAAATGATTACACAAAATAGATGAGGATCATTGCTAGGGCCAGGGGGTGTACCAAAAACTCAATATGGATTAAGCTTCTAAGTAGAGGTTCAGCACCAGCATAGTGTTTGTTATGTCGATACCACTAACACCCCCTAGTTCAAGAAGAATGAGTAGAGGATCCTACTCCGGGACTCTCAGGGGATTTTAACAACCCTTTCCATGATGTCCTACTCAAGGGATAATACTCCTACGAGTAGGAAATGATACTCATGAACCATCAAGGAAATGATAAAGGGAATGAAACCTAATTAAACATGTACAAGATATGATGGAAAAGAGAATCGATCCATGTAAGGAGGGGTACACAATGTGTAGTAGGGTCAAAAATCATGCCCCTGACCCTGGGTACTACCCATGTCATTAGAACATGATGTTTAGAATATGGGACAACAATGTCAAGATGGAGTCACACACCATGTCCTTCCAACCAGGGTCCTCCTGTCTGCTGGTACATGATGTCGACCTATGTATACCTACCATTGTACCAGTAAAGGCGGTATCCCATGTAACTAGATTAGAACATCGCATGTGGGGAAGTACATACAGTATAGGAAACTTGTGTACTCTACCCCGTGTTCATTGACTTTCAATGTACATGTTGAGTGGTCCAATGATGAACCCACACTATGTAGATGTGGCTGCATTCTGTGTGTTATGGAGTTTCTAGAATCTCAAATTATTCCTCCGTGCACATCTTCCAATATCCCAAGTTCCACTATGGTGATTTTTCACCTCAAAACTCTAGATCTATGCTCGTTTCCCTTCCCTAGCATTTAATCAAGGGGTTTTGAGCCTTCAATCAGCTCAGGAAAAAAAATTTGATCTGTTCTGATGAAAACCCCTCGATGAATAGTTTCTTTTAATTAGGTCCAATTCATCCATAGTTATCTTTGTTACACCAATGTTAGGTCATCTCAATTTTAGATATTTAATTTTAGAGTGGTGTTCCAAGAAAAGAGGGTACATTGATCGATCGTTCATAATCACGCTGAAAAATGAAGAACACACGTAGAAAACATAAGATAAAAATACACAAGGAAAAAATTTGGGGAACAAACCTCAAACATTGTTCGCTCCGTCCTCAATCCATTCCCATAAGAAAAATCAAAAAGTAAATATCAATTCTCAATAATCGTACTCATTAATTCTTCTAATAAAACCAATCTTGTAAGGTTACGATTGAACTACCGATCAACCTATTCTTTGGTCAGTCCACATTCATCATGTTATCTATGATCATGGAATGAAATAAAAAAACACATCATTCCTTATAATTTGATCATTATATATTGATTATTGATTCCACTAGTGAGTTCCATCATGAAATATCTTTGACCCAAGTCTCTATCATCACCACTAAGTGAATTCTCCATGGATTCTATTGAGAGCCTCTTGGGAATTTATAGCATTATAATCATATCCATGGATCCATACCTAAAAGATTATTTAAAATAAAAATCATCACTGTGTCACTACATCGATGAAATGAAGAAATAAAATGAATCTTCATTTTATTTTATTCATTTAAATTCCTGAAAATACTTTTCACAACCAACCCACATCGGCTGATGCTAGGCCTTCCCTAAGGTAAATTTGTTACTCTAAAAGAAAAGGTGAAATAAAATTTCTCATCCAAGAACCAATTTTTATGTTTTCCAACTTGTTATGAAATTTTTTCATGTGTTCCATTTAATATTATAATATTTTCAAAAAAATTCCATGCACACAAGACCTTAAAATCGTATGCTGTCTCCGCACATGGCCATGAATTTAATCCATATAATATTTACAAATAATAAACAAAAAATTTGGGACATTAAATTATTTTTACCTTGTGGATTTACTTCTCTAAAGGGAAAATATAGGGGCTACTAAAAATGATGTGGGTATTGTTCATGAATTTGAGCATCCCGCTCCCATGCCCTCTCTTGGAGATTCATGTGCTTCCACCAGACATGCAACAAAAGAATTAATCACCCATGGAAGGAACATATCCTTCCGATCCTCGATCTCCACTAGGTATTCAGAAAAATTCTCTCCGCCCTCGATGTCCAGCTCACCCCAATCGATGACATGCAATGTGTCTTACATGTGCCTCATCAATTGTGACAAATGGAAGAAATCATGAACCCGATCTAACAGCAGGGGCAGTGCTAAGTGTTACACCACCTCTCTAACTCTACATAGTATCTAAAAAGGGATAATGAACCTTGTATAGAACTTTCCACCCCATCCAAATCTCCACAGTCCCTATCGAGGTGAAAGCTGAAGGAACAATTAGTCTCCTTTCACAAACTCCAAAGTCCTCTGTATCATATAAGAATAATACTTATGATGGCTCTATGAATTCTTCACTCCCTCATAGATGATCTGAAACTTCTCTATAGTAGTTCACACCAACTCTAGGCTCTTGAGTGCTATCACACCTTGGTCAATCATGTAATGTTGTGACCAGTAGGGTCTCCCATATAAGGCCTCAAATGGTTCCATACCAATAGTGGACAAGTAACTCTTTTTTACATGAATGCCACCAGTGGTAGATGATCCTACCAATTATGGCCAAAGTCCAACATGCAATATTGTAACATGTCCTCCATAACCAGAGTGGTCCACTCTATCTATCCATCTGTTTGTGGGTGAATCACTATACTCAAGCGTAACTGGGTCGCAAACACATCATATAATCCCTTCCAAAATCGAGATGTAAAATGAGCATCACGATCTAAAACTTTGTCAATCAAAATCCATGTAGTTGAACTATCTCTTGAACATAGAAGTTTTCTAAGCTCTCCACTAAACGTTTCTCTCAGATAGCTAAGAAGTGGGCTGACATGGTGATTCAGTAAATGATCACCCATATGGAATCATGTCCCCTGGATGTATGTGGTAAATTTACAATGATTTCCATCTATATCCCATAACAATTACATTATATAACCTCAAGGGGTTGAGTCAATCTCGCTAGAACTTGATGCCCGAGCTTCACTTTCTAACAAGTAATGTATCAAGAAATGAACTCTACAACACTCTTCTTCATCCCTGGCAACCAAAACTGATGTCAGAGGTTCTATTACATTTTTTCCACACCTAGATGTACCTCTAAAGGGGACATATGAAACTCCCATAGAACCTCCTCCTATAATACCACTAGTACTAGTGTTCATCCTTTTAAAAGAATGGTGTGCTCCCCACCTTTTGAATATCCATCAGGAGCATGCCCTATGGACATATGAGAACGTCGAGTCTCAATGTCAATATCCCCAAGATGTGACTCCTTGACTCGCTGTAATATTGGAGGGGTAACAACCATCAGGTGGAGGTAAGCTGCACTATCTCCATCTCTAAAGGATGACTACAATGAGACCAATGACTTTGATTCCTTGTTCAAACACTACGAAATAAATATCCTACTTTGGGAATCTTCCACCATGTTCCCCTTCTAAGGAGTATAGACAATTTCAAAGTTATAATCATGGAGGAACTTTAGAAGTCATCTCCGTCTCAAGTCTACATACTCCTATGAGAATATATAATTGTGACTTTTTTGATAGGAGTAGATGATAAATTTCCCTCCTATAAGGTAGTGTCTCCACATCTTCAATACAAAGACTACTACTGCTCACTCAAGATAGAGGGTTGTGTAGTTTTTCTCATGTGGTCTCAACTGGCACAAACCATAGGAAATCCCAGCATTCCTTTACATCAGTGAACAACCAAACCCTATTCCTGATGCATCATGGAATACCACATATTCAACACCGTCCTATAAAAATCTCAAGATCATATCACTCATCAAACAACGCCTCAACTACTGAAAAGAAAGATGTAACTTCTCTGTACACATGAAAGGCTTCCCCTTTCTTGTCAAAGCCTTCATAGGTGCTAATATATTAGATAGATAAGGTATGAATCTCTTGAAATATCCTACTATCAGAAAGAATATCCACACATCTACCACGTTCCCAGGTGGCTCCCATCCTAACAGTACCTAATCCTTGGTTGGGTCCACAACCACTCCATTCGATGAGATAATGTGTCCCCAAAAGTGGACCACCCAAATGCAGAACTAGATCTTTGAGAATTTACCATAAATATTGTTCTCTCAGAGTACATATATAACCATCCATAAGTGTATCATGTGCTACTCCTCAGAAGCTGAGTACACAAGGATATCATCGATGAAGGCTACCACAAACCAGTCTAAATAAGGTTGAAAGAACCAGTTCTTGAGTCCCATGAACACTGATGAGGAATTCATCATTAAAAATGGAATCACCTAGTACTCCAAGTGACCATAGCAACATATAAATGTTTTCTTTGGTAATTCCTCATCCCATACTCACAACTAGTGATAGCCTAATCAATTTTCAACCTTTGAGGACCATCATGAACCTCTCAAATTATTAAAGATGTCATCAATAAGGGATAGTAGATACATATTATTCATGGTCATATGGCTTACATAAAAGTAGTCCACACAAAACCTCATGCTCTGATATGCCTTTTTGGTGAATAGAACTAGGGTCACCTTGGGTGAAACACTGTGTCACATGAAGCCCTTCCTCTGCAAGTCCTCTAACTGCACCCTCAACTCATGAAGCTCTATGGGATCCATATGATATGTTGGTTCTAAAATTGATGTCATAATAGGGTATAATTAAATGATGAATTATATCTCTTGGTAGTGAGGTAAACCTAGAAATTCTTCAGGAAAAACATCCATGTACTCCACCACTACTACAGGGTACTGGAAAATCACACCATTAGCTAAACCAAGTGCCAAAATATCCATCTTCTGAGTAATCAGATGCGCCCTCCCATGCATGAGTCCATCCTATGCTATCTGGGTTTCCCTTTCACTAACACAGGTAAACTTCCTTTAATCACTGTGAAAACACTAAACCCTTAACCTAAAATAGTCAATCTAGGCATGAACTGACGATAAACAATCCATACTAACAGTGATTTCATACATCCTTAACACTTACACCAAGAGGTCCCAACTAAAACTCTCACCTCCAAGGGTCAGGTCACACTATTGGTATATATGTATGATCATCAAGTCTCCTCCTATAGGTTTCTCTAATTGTAATGGTTCAGTCAACGGCTCAATCATTATCTGATGGTCTCATACAAGATATATGTAGAGAATGGAATGACTGTAACCTATGGAAATTAGTATGTTAGCTAATGTAGAAAATATATTTCTTACCTAAAATCATCCCTAGAGCCCCTAGATCATTTTCCTCGATTGCATGTAGTCTTCCCCACCCCTGTCCTCCAGCTCCTTGAGCTTGGAATGGACCACATGAGGGTGGTGGTGGTAACATGTCAAAATGTTGACCACCTCCTACTACTCTCCCAAATAACTTTCCATGTTTACCACCCAATGAATCTACTTTAACCTATAGTTCTCTCCACCTCGGTGGTCCATCCACTGTCTCCATGTCATCATCATGACGGTTTGGGAAATCTCAAGTGTGATGCCCCCTACCATCACATGAATAGAATCTCCTCTCCCTAGGATGACCAGACCTAGCCAGTGATCCATGAACCATTGATCCTTTATCATGAGACATCCTCAAGAAATTTCTCCCAAATCTAGGTCTTTGAGACTGATATAGTCTCCCTACTATTGAGGTCTTTGCTTCTACATTCCCACTAATGACTATCATAGTTTGTTTCCTCTCATCCATGAAGCTTTAAACCACCAAATTATGCTCAAGAACTCTAGAATATGATGGAATACATAGATGGATAAAAATTTATTGGATGTATTAACGTAGACCTCACTCAAAGGTCCGAGCCCTGAAGTATTGATCTATTACCATACCCATCATGTAACTGGAACGGTTGGTGAACCTAAATGAATTGTCAGCCACTTTCATGCTACCCTATTAGAGCTGAAGAAACTCTTTCATACACACAACTCCTTGTGTAACAGGTGATAACTCCTCTATAAAGAGATGCTGAAAATATATCCTTGAATGTGTCTCCTCGTTGTGAGTTTGGATGTCCAAAATCCAATATCTCCCTACTGATCCATGTAGAAGGATTGCTGCTTGAACCACCATCTGATCTGGTATTGTGAAGACTAGGCAAAAAACTCAATTCACTGTATCAAGGCAGTCATTATCAGCCGAGGTTTGGACTCACATTGGAACCTTTTGGGTATCTATCATTGAAAATTGTGAAACATCCTCAGCCTACACTACTCATCTGTTGGTACTATGGGCACCACATGATGCTCCACATGTGATGATATAGCTGGTTCACCACATGGAGGAAAAATATGGGGAACTGGTCCCTGTATCGAAGCCTCATCACTGAGTGGGTCATGTTCTTGATCAAGCAACTAAATCCAAGATGGTATGCATTATGAGGAAATTATTTAATAAAAAATATGTTCCACAGTCCAAGAGTAGATCTAGAAATCTGAATTAACAAGAACATGGAAACCATAAACCATTCATATATGATTCATGTAGCATTATTTTCCCTGCAACTAGTGTTCTCATGTACTGAGTCAAAAAACATGTTATCATATTCCTGGGGCATGGATATGTCAACCACCCAAACGAACATTGGAGTCCTTGGACGGATTGATAAACTCTAAACAATTAACACTATTTCCCCAAACCAATCTCATAGGCTCCCAGTACTAAAGTAGAACCAACACCTCTGGTACGACTCTTTCATTTCCCAACCCAGTGGGACCGGTGTTGTGACTCCCCAAGCCTGTTTCCAATTGTCCAGGTGTGGTGACTAGAGTCAAGTAGGAATATCATTGACATGGGAGGCAATTCCTATGTACATGTACACATGCACAAACTACCAATGTCAAAAAACGATGTAAAGTAAGAACTAATAAGAAAAAATGCATGCATACCACTATATCCCAACAAAAAGAGTACGATTGAAAGTAAAGGATTGTGAAATTGATCCAAATAAAATCCCCCCAAAAGAAACCTATTAATATAAGTCCATCCTACAAAAAGAAGGTAATGGGACTAGTGTATGTAGCTATAGGAACACACCTGAGCATATTTGATCTCACAAGGCATCGTACGGTCCTAGTCCTCCTAGGACTTAGTCAGAAGGTCGATCATCTACACAAGAAACAACACATTTGGGAAAATACCATGTAGGGGTGAGTATAACAATCCTCAGTAGGAAACCCCGAACCACAAAGAAAAATAGAAAAGGAATTTATAGTTAGTTCTACACAAGTATATGTCAAAATAAATATAAAAATAATATCAATATATACTCAAATAAATACACTAAGTCTATAGGTAATTCAAAAATACGATATACCAACACTAGGGTTTCAATCTGAAGATTCCATGAAGCACTCAAACAAGAGAACACACTCCTGAGTCTGATGGAAATGATGATGTCCATATAAGAAGTGCTATTCATTGAAAAATTTAATGGGAGAGATATGTTGATAGATCTTAAGAGAGACATATAATACAACATAATAGTTCACGATCAAAACCAAATCCATGGGGTGATACTAAAAACTCAATCTAGATTAATCTGCTTTGTAGAGATTCGGTTCTTATGTAGTGTTGGTCATGTCGATACAAAGAACTCCACATAGGGCATGAGGATTGAGTGGAGGATCCTTCTTCGAACCTCTAAGGGGATTAAAAAACTCTATCATAGAAGTTCTACTGAAGGGATAAAGCTCCTGTGTGTTGGAAACAATAATTTCCAACCATCAGGGAAATTTAAAAGGGAACAAACCATAACGAAACATATCCAAGTACGGTGGACAAGAGAATAAATCTATGTAAGGAGGGGTACAGGGTGTATAGTAGGGTTACACACCATGTCCCTCAACCCAGGGTATTTACCATGTACAATAGACCATGTATTTAGAACATGTCGAGTAGAATATGGGTACACAACATGTTGAAGGAGACACATGCCGTTTCCTTCCATTCGGGGTCCACCCATGTGCTCTGGTCGTGTGCTAGTACATGGTTTCAACCCGTCTATCCCTACCCGTGTACCAGTACATGGGGTAGCCCATGTGATCGTTTCCAACCATGGAGTGTGGGGAAGTACACACCATGTAGGAAACCTCTTTACTCCACACTATGTATGTGTTCCTTCAATGTACATGCTGAGTGGTCTAACGATGAACACATTCCATCTATATGAGGATACATTTCATGAGTTATAGAATTTCCATAATCTCAAATTCTTCCTCTATGTGCCTCAACCGATCTCTTGGGTTCTTCTCTGGTGGTCTCTTCACCACAAAATTCAGGATCTAGGCTCATTTCACTTCCCTAAGAATGAATAGTGGGGTATTAGGCCTTCAATTGGCCAAAAAAATGTTTCGATCCATTCTGATAGAAACTGCTAAAAGAACAGTCTCTTTCGATTCGGTCTGATTCTTCTTTAACTATCACCATCACACCTCCACTAGGTTGTCCTAATGTCAGATATTCAATTTCAGACCACTGTTCCAAGAAACAGGGGTTCAATGATCGATCCATCATAAATACATTTTATAATGAAGAACACATGTAAAAAATGGGACAGAGAACTACATAAATAAAAAATCTAAGGAATGAACCATAACCTTTGTATCTTATGTCCTTGATCCATTCTTGTAAGAATTATAAATAAATCAAAATCAATTATCAATAATCAAACACTGTAAATTATGAAAATAAAACCCATCCCACAATGTTATGATTGATGTATGGATCAACCAGTTCATGGCTGGTCCTCTTTCATCATTGAATATAAAAATGGGGAAGGAAATCCAAAATAAAACATTCTACTAGGGAATTGGATCTGACACTATTGAATATAGATTACCAATCCTTAAACCAGTCATGAATGATCTTCCAACCAAGCCTCTATTTTCACCGCCAAGAGAATTCTCCAGGGATTATCTCTAGAGCTACCAGGGAATTTCTAAACGTATGACCCTAACCATGGATACCTAATTAAAGGCTTATTTAAAAGAAAAATCATTGACATGTCAACAAAATGGAGAAATAAAATAAATCATAGATTTATTTTATTCATTAAAAATTCCTCAAACTACATTTCATTGCTAACCCATGCCAACCAATGTTTGGCCACACCTAGGGAAAAGCTACTTATTTGAATGAAATGGTGCCCTCATATTTCTGATCTAGGAATCTGTTTCGAAGTTATGCCAACTTTTTCAAGAAACCTACACAATAATTCCCTTTAAAATTTTAATATTTTTCAAATAATTGTTTCAGCCACACTGGGCCATGGAATCACACTCTGTCTCAGCGCCTAGTCTTGAATTTAGTCCATATAATATTGAAAATATTAGATGAAAAATCTGAGACATTACATTATAGTCTTGTCTCCTCATCAAGACATGCCTCTATCCTTTCCTTGGATGTACTATCATTCTTTAGCTCACTCTCTCAACATATTTAACTTAAAATAACTACTATTGATTACCCCAAGCTCCATATCAGATAGGATGGGGATTCCTTTTTCCAATTGTCAAACCAGATGGGAGTATGTGACCATTGAATCTAATCCTCATTATACTAAATGATTCCAATTGTGAGGGGTATATTAATTTATGTTCCCTTTTCAAGAAAAAGGGGAATGAAAGAGAAGAAGGAGGGTCCCCTCTAATAGATTTGCATGCCTCAATCAGGCCCTCTCTAGACTTTAGGCCCCATGTAGGGCCCCATAAACTCACACATCCTTCCTCACTCAGGTTCTCTGTGGCCACCTAGAATGAATCTCCCAACCCAACTATGCACACCACTTTCCTCTCATAGTTTTTTCTTCCCAACATTTAGGTTTTTCTTATAAATAAATCACATGCCCACAAAATAATTAATGATTTTAAAACATCTAAAATAGAGATAAATCCTAAAACATATGCTTTAATTAGTTCTGCAACACGTATCCTTGGTATATTATTGCTCTATAGAACTTAATAATACTAACATATATAGTAAACAATTATTAAATGTCATCAGTTGGGTGACTGATCACATGGGGTCCTTCACCTGGGAGATCAAGTTCCCAAGGCATCCCCCCTTAGTAAATATTCACAATGAAAATCCCACTGTAGAAACCATCATCATAAGGTTGTGAACCATATAGAACATTCACCAGTGGATTCCCACATTAGGGACAAACTGCCCCGGGCAAACCACCTTAAAAGGTACATTGCATCCAATTAAGTGGCACTAAATAACATGGGCTTTAATTCCTTTCATGAGGATATTTAGGAAAACCTTTGTAGAGCATGTTGTCGACACTAAACCAACCAACATGTTTCTTATGTGTAAAAATTTTAGGGTACCCAATTATAGGGATTTAAATATCAGTCCTTTTAAATAAGGTATTAAATAATAAATAAAAACAATATCGAGAACCACTGATACATATATATGGATCCTGTTATAGGGAACCTATGATACAAACATATGATTCAATTAATGTAGAAACTCTAATATTTGTATATGGTTTATGTCAATATATTATAATAATTTATTTCTAATATAAGAGGAATAAGTAGTCCTACACTAGGATTTGGTAAGGATTTATGAATACATCTTATGTCTATAAGAGATTATCGGAGTATGTAATAAATCTCCCTAATAGGGTATGATGATCCTATCCTCCCATAATCTTGACCAATGTGAGGTCATAATTATCATTGTAAAAAATATCCATTGATTAGATAACTTTGTAAAATAGGTCCTTAAACTATTACATAGGTGGTAACTATTGGGTGTTTCTAGTTCCATGAATAAACCCTATTGGAATCCATCTAAAGAGTGTGATAAATTAGCCTAAAAAGAATCACTACCACCATTTAGGTGAAAACTATACTTGCATGTATTTGGAATGTGGTTTCCATTTTTTTGTTTTCATTTTTATTGGTACATTGATTTTAATCAATTTTTTTAGATATTGAGTCATTTTGTTTTCCTTCATGAAACATATCATGCCTCATCATTATTATAAATTTTTGGTTTATGTTCTATGGGAAATAAATCCCAAACATTTTTTTAAAGACCTAGATAGTTTTCTCTAACCCTTTTCCTATCTTGGGGATGCCACCTAAGGTCAGTAAGAAACTCTACCTATTACAGATGATATCAGTTTGGTTCTATTCATCTTTAAAGATGGTAGTTCAAGATATATGACATGTCAAAACTTGAAATCTAGTGAATAAACAGGTGTATCTGGACACATTATACTAAACTAAATGTTATGAGGGTGGTTTGAGTATAAAATGGTTCTCATAAACACATTTAGAAAGGTAATCACCATCAATTTGTGGGGCTTTTTGATGAGTTTAGAGTGTCATGCATTGGTAGGGAGACTTATTACTTGGACAAAATTATCATTGTTATACATGAAAACTATTTATTTTATCTTATTATTGGGTATTTTATGTTTTGGAATATTATTAGCCTTCAATTAAGCTATATTGTGGTGGATTAGTAGAATTTCACTATGGTTACAGATACATGACACCAACTTGATGATTAGGAAATCAATTGGACGAAGTGGTTTAAAATGTAGTTAATCCAAAAACACAGGTTAATTACTAATTTTTCCATCGAATAGTCCAATCCCTATATGCTTTTTATTGGGAAAATTATATTCAAACAACATTCAATGAAAATCCTTCACTGTAATTTCATAATTATAATCAAATTTGGGCGGGGGGGGGGGGGGATACTGGTAGGGATAACATGGTGGCACGTATTGGTCGAATTAATAGAATCATCAATTTTCTAGGAACCACGAATGATATTAAGGTAATTCATGTTGTATAAATTCTTGAAGACCTTGGGAGGAAAATATGAGATATATTTTTTAAAATAAAATAGACAAGGAACTTATATGGAAAGGGTTTGAGGAATTGTTTAGAATTTTTTTTTACCCATATACCTTATAGATCAAGATGTTGTTATATTTATTTACTCCCATGAAATAAAATACATAATTCATAGAGTATGAAGATAATTTCTTTAATAGATCTCAAGTGACACTGGAGGTCACTACTACTGAGTTCCTAAAATAATGTTTTCATGAGGTAGGAACACACCTCGACCTGTTTGATCTCATAAGGCATTGTCTAGTCTTGGTCCTCCTAGGACTCTGTGAAAATGTTGATCATCTACACAAGTCACAACACATGTGGGAAATGAACATGCAGGGGTGAGTATAAAAATACTCAATTGGAACCCTGAACCATAATGAAATATGACAAAGTAATGTTCAGTCAGTTATAAAAAAGTATATGTGTACAAAAAATATAAAATTAATATCTAGATATACTCAAATAAACACACATAGTCTATTGGTAAGTCAAAAATAACTAATAAAAAACACTAGGGATTCAGTCTAAATATTACATGAAGCACTCATCTAAGAGAACACACTCTTGAGTCATATAGAAATGATGATGTCTGTCTATGAATTATTATTCGCTGGGAATCATCATGAAAGATATATATTGGTAGATTTAAAGAGAGTCGTACTATACAACCCAATATATGAGGATCACAACTAGTGACATGGTGTGATACCGAAGACTCAATCTGGATTAACCTAGTAAGTAGATAATCTGTTATCGCATAGTGTTGGTCATGTCAATACCAAGAAATCCACCTAGGGCATAAATAATATGAAGAATATCCTACCATGGGACTCTTAGGGGTTTCTAATAACTCTATATAGGATGTCCTACGGAAGGGATCATACTCCTATGAGTAGGAAACAATATGAACCATCCTACAGGGAATTGATAATGGGAACAATACCCAATGAAACATATCCAAGGTATGTTGGACAAGGGAATCAATCCATGTAAGGAGGGGTACATGAAATATAGTAGGGTCACACACCATTCCCCTTGACCCCGGGTACTACCTATTACAAAGGATTGTGTCTTTAGAATATGTCATGTTGAAGATGGGTACATGATGTGTAGAAGGAGTCAAATACTATTTCCTTCCTTCTGGGGTCCAGTCGTGCACTCTGACCATGTGCCAATAAACGGTGTCAACCTGTGTACCCCTACTTATGTACCAGTACATGGGGTATCCCATGTGTTCGTTTCTGACCATAAAGTGTGAGGAAGTTCATGCCATGTTGGAAACCCATGTACTCCACCTTGGGTTTGAGTACATTCCATGTATGTGTCGAGTGGTCCAACGATGAACACACGATGTGTAGGAAAGGATACATGAAATGTGTTTTGGAATTTCCATAATCTCAAATTATTCCTCCATGTGCCTCGACCAATTTCCTGGGTTATACTATGGTGGTATGTTCACCTCGAAATTGTCTATGTAGGCTCACTTCACCTCCCTAACACCGAATTTAGGAGTTTTAGGCCTTGAATCGGCTAATTTTTTTTGATCCCTTCCAATGAAAACTGATTGAAGAACAATCTCTTCCAATTCGTTCTGATTCATCTGTCGCTATCCCTGATGCACCTCTGTTAGGTCATGGCTATGTCAGATCATTAATTTTGGATTGTTGTGTCCAAAAATGAATGCACTATGATAGATCATTCATAAAATCATTGAAGAAAAATAAAACCCATGTAAAAAATAGGGGAGATAAATACACAAGGAACCAATCTAGGGAAGAATCTGTGAACATTTTTTCTTTCAGCCTTGATCCATTTCCAAAAGAATGATCGATAAATCAAAATAAATTCACAATAATCAAAACCTATAAATTCCACAAATAAAACACATCCCATAAGGTTATGATAGAACCGTATATCAACTTCTTCCATGGTTAGTTCTCATTCATCATTGAATATATGAATGGGGAAGTAAATCCAAAATAAGACAACCTATATGGGAATTGGTTCATTTACTATTAAAGATCAATTATAAATGTCAAGACCCTTCAAGAATGATCTTCAACCAAAGTCTCTATCGTGGCTGTCGAGGGAATCCTCTAGGGCTTCCTCCAGAGCCTCTAAGGAATTTCAATGGATATGAACCTAACACTATATCCATTATTAATGGCTTGTTTAAAATAGAAATCATTGATGTGTTGAAAAAACATAGAGATAAAATAAATCATAAATTTATTTTATTCATAAAAAATGCCTCAAAATACTTTTCACGGCCGACTCACATCGACTGATGTTAGGCTACACATAGGGTAAAGATGCTACTTTTAATGCAAAGGTGCACTAAGATTTTGGATCTTGGTATCTAGTTAGAATTTATGCCACTTTTCATGAAAACTATGCACGAATGCCATTTAATATTTTAATATTTTTCAAACAATGGTTTTGGGCACATCAGGCCTTGAAATCACAATCCATCTCAGTGTTGGGTTCTAATTTAGTCGATATAATATTTAAAAATAATATATAGAAAATATAGGACATTACATTATAGGCATGTCTCCTTAGAAGGACTTTCCTGTATCCCTCACTTGGACCAACTATTCTTTGGTTCTCTCTCCCCACATAGTAAACTAAAAATAACTACTGTGACTCACCCCAAGCACCTTATCGGACATGATGCAGATGACTTTTTCGGATTTTCACACCAGATGGGAGTAGGTGGCCAAAGAATCCAATCATAGTTATTTTAAATGAATCTAATTATGAGGTGTAATGTAGAGACACAAGCCTTTTACACATGACATTACATGATTTTGAGCATAATTATACATCAGAGTACACGCCAAGGATCGTTAAGTCTAGTGTCATGGAAGACTAGGTACATAGAACATAAAACATGGGGATAAAAAACAATTCTTTATTTAATCTCCATAAAATTCTTCTAACTTCCTTTGAGCCCTTACATATGCATATGGTACCCTGGGGAACACATGAACAAAAGGATGATCTGAAAATCCCAGTACGAGAATGAACATAAGGATACACCTTAAGCACATGAGTTAGGAGGCATGACATAATGATATCTAAAGCACGGAATATATGAAATCATTTCATATAAGTATGAGATAATATAAACATGGAATCATAAAAATGTAGTAGGATCATAAAACATTTCCTTAGTATGGGTCAAGGCTAAACACCAATCCCGTTTCTAATTTTAGTATGGGTCAAGGCTAAATGCCAATTCCTTTTCCCATTTTAGTACGGGTCAAGGCTAACCGCCAATCCCATTTCCCATCCCATCTCATGAGACTTAACATTACCCAATGCATTGGAGCACTATCTGAGAACACCCATCTCAAAATTTTCATGAATATTCTTTCCACATAAATAATCATACATAATCAACCATACATAAACATAAGGATAACCATGGAGTGAATTGGGTACCATAATCATGACATAATGCATAAACAAACACCGTATCATGAAAGTGTCCATAAAATAAAGGGACTAGAACATATATGGACGTTCATAAGGTAAAATAGACATATAACATGGTAAGTGGGGTCAAATAGAGGTGACAACATCTAAGAAATGTATTTTAGACACATTAGCATTAAAACATTTTTTGTGCGGTTTTAAGGAAAATACTATAGAGTTTATAAAATAGAAAAGAGGACAATATTTTATATAAAATCAGAATTGAACCAAGAATGTTATCATAATAAAAAGAATGATTTTATAAAGATAAAGGTGGCATAAAATAGAGGATAGAGTGCACTTGAAATTGGGTAAAAATTTGGGATGTTTCCTGAAAACAGGTTTTCTTATTGAAAAGTTCTAAGGAGGGATTCTTTTAAATACATGTATATCCTCAAAATAGAGTGATTAAAGGGTATTAAAAAATTAATTTTTTAAAACTACACATGATTTAAATAATTTACACAAAAATATAACATAACTCCATTTTGATATATTGAAATATAACGCAACCTGAAATAATAAAAAGGTTTGGGTAGAATTCGTTACGGTTTGTTGGGATGGTGTCGGGTGTATCTAAGAGGGATTGATGAGAGATAAAAGGGGGTTATTATCACTTATAAATCATGAGGGAAGTATGGGGGAGGTTTTTAGTCATACCCCATCATTAGGGATTTCACATAAAATGGAATATCATAAAGGATATCCTGATTAAGAGTGAAAGGGAGAGGATCCCTTACCTTAAACCTATTGGTGTTCTCCACTTGTTATTAAAGACATGATTAAAAAAATTAGGTTTATTAATTAAAAATTCCATAAACTATTCTATATTTAATTGTTTTAGTATAATAATTGTATGTTCATTTATAACCATTTGGATTAGTTATGAGGTTCAATTTTATTGTTTGGGTCTGTTTGCTTACCTGGATTTAACGGTTAGTTCATTTGTGATATACACGTATGATGAAAGTGATTGTCCAAAATTGAAGTTTTATGTTATTAGTGAACATATTGGAGATTACACGGTTATAATTTTAATTTTTTTACTTAGAGTGAAGTCGATATATTATATATATAACCTTAGTGATGAACGTTTTGGTTAATCACTGGGTTTGATTACAATGAACATGTTATGCTTTATAACATAATGCCATTAGTATAAAAGGATTAAAAAACCATAACTAGGATATATTAAATAAATAATAATCCAGTTAAACCATAACACAAATGGTTTCACGATTAGAATAAAATATGATAATAGAAATTGATAAACTGTTTTCCTTGAATGTGCTAAATTAGCACATCTCAAATGGTGCATTCATTTCTTTCAAAAAAATATAGGGAAAGGGGAGAAGATAATGAAGTATCCCATTATCATGATAGAATTCCATTACATGTATTTTAGTGGAGTTATAATACAATTTTGGTGAAGGGAGGTCAGGAAAGAAACATGAAAAGAATAGAACTTAAATCAAATGAAAGTGATGGAAAGAAGAATTTACCTCTTGAGTCTACCCCCTTTGAGAACCTCTTAACGGGAGTGGTTTTAGTATATTGAATAGACTAGGGGCCTTTGGACGTGGGGTAGGAGCTTGGGGGGTGATTTGGGCAGAATATTGGCAAGGAACAAGGCATGATGGGAGTTAATAGAAGAGGTAATAATGGGTTGTATTTATAGTGGAGGGGAGGAGGGTTTTCATAATATTAAAAACATTAATCTATTATTTGTTCACAAGACAAGGAATAGTAAGTATTCCATGACCAAGAAAAGTAATAATTGCATGTGAGTTCAAGATTTGGCTTCTTACATCACTTGTGATGTCAGTAATAGTGGATTTTCATTATAGTGTATTTATACGGTAAATTAATGTATTTTACTATTTACTAAAAATTCACGAATTTCAGAAAAATCCGAAAAAATTACCAAAACCATTTCTCGATGTGCATAATCCAAAAACGAAATCCATTTTTCAAAAATAATTTTATAAATATTATTACTTTAATAATTAATTAAACTCAAATTTTATTATTAAAAACCCAGTTTTAAAACATTTATTTACTTATTCTAAAATATAGGTACATAATACTTTTACTTGAATATTATTTTTATACCATCATAGGTAAGGTTAATTTTAATTAGGATATATCACTATTCATAAGGGTTTGTTTCTATTCATAAGGGTAGGTTACTATTCACAAAAAAATATGTTATTCTTATTGGACTCCAAATAACTTAGTGGTTGCAATCGTTTATGTCAAATTTTTGAAATTCCAAACACCAAAGTGACAAAATTATGATTAAAGGTAACTTAAAACATAGTAGTTGATTGTTTTGTGATTTAATGTGATTATATGAAATATTTATAAGAGAGGAATTTCCATTTATAAAACATTGGGTCATTATATTTTACCACCCTTATGAAATTTTGCCCTCGAAATTTAATTTTACATTCTATGCCATAAAAAGGTGTGGGTACTTTTCCTTCATTCCTTCCTCCAATTCCCATGTTGCCTCTTCATAATTATAGATTTTCCATAGTACCTTGACCTGGTGAGTAGTCTTTTTACGTAGAACATTATCTATATGATCCAAGATCTTCAATGGATGCTCCTTATAGGAAAGATCATCCTCCAACTAAACCACCACTGAAAAGAGTACATGTGAAGGGTCTGGTAAGTACTTATTTAAGAGGGATACATTGAAGACATCATGTACTTTCGACATGGTTTATGGAAGTGCCAGTCGATAGGCCACAACTCCCACTCAATCAAGGATCTCGAAGGGGCTGATATACCTAGGACATAGATTTCCATTCTTCCCAAATCTCATTACTTTATTCCACAGAGATATACACAGGAATACCATATCTCAAAATTTGAACTCAAGGTCTCATCAATGATTATCTTCATAACTCTTCTATCGACTTTTAGATGCCTTGATATGATGCTGAATGGTTTTCAACTTCTCCACCATTTCATCGACCATTTTAGGTCCTAGCATCTTATGCTCACAAGCATCATCCCAACACATTGGTGTTCTGCACCTTTCCCATAAAGGGCTTAATATAGTTTCATTTGGAAGCTTGAGTGGAAACTGTTGTTGTAGGAGAAATCAACCATTGGAAGATGCTGGTCTCATCCTCCTTTTAATTCCATTGAACATTCCCTAAAAATATATTCTAGTGTATGAATAATCTTCTTAGATTGACCATCAGTTTGAAGATGATAGGCCATACAGAAGTTAAGTTCAGTGCTTAGAGAATTTTGAATACTTTTCTAGAATATCAAGGTGAATCTAGGATCACGATCGTATAAAATATATAGTGGTACTCCATCTAGCCTTACCAATTATTTTATGTAAATCCATTCATGTTGATAAAATGAGAAGTCCTCTTGAATCGTGATAAAGGGAGCTATCTTTGTAAAATGATCCACAACGACCCATATATCATTGTTTCCTATGGATGTCCTTGGAAGTCTTGTGACAAAGTCCATGGTAATATTCTTACACCTGCATGATTGTATGGGTAGTGGTTACGTCATCCCTATATAATTTTTCCTCTCAGCCTTCATTTGCTGACATACCAGGCGCTTTGATGTTTATTCAACAATCTCCCATTTCATATTGTCCCCCAATGTTTTCTCGGAGATCTTGATACATCTCTGTGCTCCCTAGTGGATACAGAAGGCTGAGCTAGGTGTGTCATTCAAAAGCTAATTCTTTATCTATGGATTAGATGGTACACATAATCGTGATCCAAATCTTACAACTCCTTCCTCATCAATCCTGAACTCCGAGGATTTCCCCTTTCTGATAGCTTTGACCCTTTATAGAATTTCCACATCCTTTATTTGAGAATACTTAATTTTTTTCCCAGAGGGATGGTTGAGAAATCATTTGATAAAAGATTGATGATATTTCTCCATTAATTATTCCCAAGTCCATCCTTTATAAATCTATGATGATTAGATCATTTTCAATTCTCATCATTGATAAAGATTCATGATCCTTTCTACTTAGAGCATCTACCACCTTATTTTCCTTACTGGGATGGTAGTGGATTGAGTAGTCATAATCCATGAGGATCTCTATCCATCTTCAATTAAGAATATTAATATTTCTTTGTGTGAATATATATTTGAGACTCTTGTGGTCAGTATATATCTCACAATTCTCCCCAGAGAGATAATTCCACCAGATATTCAATGCAAAGATCAGCACCGCCAACTACAGATCATGATTAGGATAGTTTTGCTCATAGATTTTCAGCTGTCTTGTGGCATAGGCTATCACTTTATCGTTTTTAATAGGGACACATCATAATACCTTCTTTGAATCATCATTATACACCACAAAGAGTTTTCCACTTGTTGGGAGTGTGAGTACTGGCACAGTGCTAAGCATCTTTTTTAACTCCTTAAATAGTCTTCAAATTCCAATGTCCAGAAAACAATTACTCCCTTCTATGTTAACATTTTAATTAGGTTTTAAAATAATGAAATGTTCTTCAAAAATCTCCAATAATATCCATCTAGACCCCAAAAGCTGCGGATCTCCGCTACAGATGTTGCCTTGGGACACTCTTCAATTGCCTTCATCATTTAAGGGTCCATAGATAACCCTTTGCTGGTGATAACATGACCCATGAATGATAAATCCTCTATCTATAACTCACATTTACTATACATTTGATACAACTTTCCCCTTTCCAAAGTCATTAACATAGTATTTAAATGCTTCTCATGTTCCTACTTGATCTTGGAGCATATCATAATATCGTTAATAAAGACTACCAAAAATTTGTCAATGTAATATTTAAAAACTCTATTAATTAAATCCATGAAAATTGATGGAGCATTAGTGAGTTAGAATGGAATCACTATGAACTCATAGTATCCATACCTCTTTCAAAAGGTAGTCTTGGGAATATATTCCTTCCTCACCTTTAGTTGGTGATATCCTGACCAAAGGTCCACCTTAGAGAAATAAATGGCCCCATGAAGATGATTGAACAAGTAATCTATCCATGGAAGGGGATACTTGTTCTTTATAATGATTTTATTGAGTTGACGATAATCAATGTATAGGCACATTTATCCATCATTCTTCTTGACGAAGTGAACTGCTGCACCCCAATGTGAAGCACTCGGGCGTATGAAACCCTTCTCTAGATTATCCTGTAACAACTTCTTTAGATCCTCCAGATCTATAGTGGCCATCCTATAAGGTTTAATTGATATAGGTGAGATCTAGGGATACGTTCAATTGGGAACTCTACCTCTCTATCAGGAGGTAGACCAGGAAACTCCTCATAGAATTCATCTGTGTAATCCCTCATGATGGGCATGTCTTTAAGAATTATTTTCTCCTTTATCTCAATAATTTGAACAAGAAATTATTTCTCATAAGGAATTAATACCCACACTTGAGACAATGATTATAAAATAGATTCATCATCCTCCTTACACTTGTAAAGTATCAGAGGATGCTTTGTGATGTGAAGAGTGATATCCTTTTTCTGACAGTTAATGTTGGCTTTGTATAAAGATAGTCAATACATGCCCAAGATAGTGTTGAACTCCACTAATGGAAGTTTTACGAGATTTTCTGGGAGTTTTAGTCCACATGTATTAATTGGGGAGGAATTATAAACCATGTATGCAATAATTTCCCTATTTTCTTTTCTCACAGATAACTTTTACTTCAAATTTTGAGGTGGTGTTTGAATATTTATACTAAACATGCAAGATATGAAAGAATGTGTAGAAGTATAATCAAATAGTATATTCGCTATTCTTGAATTAATAAATAGAATACCTATCACCACATCATTGTCTAGATCCACCTCAGTAGTAGTGATAAAATAATCCATTCCTTTTCCCTTGGAGGTTGTTGCTAATTGCCTCTGACAACCCTCAGCTTAGGGAAATTACTTGCATAATAACCATGCACCTTGAAGTTGTAATACTTCACTTGAGGCTTAGTGTTGATCTGAACCTTCCTTTATTTTTCAACATTAGTGGGATTATTCATATTCCATCAGCAATTCCTATCCATATGATAAAACATTCAATATTTGAAGCAATTATTGGATCCCATTAGACAGTTCCCAGGGTGCTTCTTCCAATAAAATTTACAAGGGGAAAAGTCATGCTTCATTCCATCATGAGATTTTTTTGATGAACCACCTATGTCGTTCTCTATTTTCCACGTTCTTTTCACTGGGCCCAAGAGACCACTGAGTGTCTCCAATCCAAATTTTGTACTTAAGGACAAAATAGAAATTATCTTCATAACTATTGAAGTCTTGAATCTCCAATTTTTATCATAGACTCTACTTTAGTCCGCTAAAGAAGCGATCCACCTTTCTTTTTATGTTCATGAAAAATCTAGAGGTGTACCTTGCAAGACTTGAAAAGTTTGCTTCATATGACCCGATGGACTCATCTTCTTTCTTCTTGAGTGTGAGGAAATCTCTTTCTATCTTGTGATGGAGGGTTCTAGGAAAATATTTGTTAAAAAAATCCTCTTGAATTCCTCTCAATCCATAAAATCAATTTCTTCTTGGGACATTGTATTCTTGATTAGTGTCCACCACTAATCAGCTTCCCCATCAAAACAATAGATTTTCTAGTACAATTTTCTCTTCTTCTGAGAACTAGAGGACAAAGAATATCTTTTCAATGGAGTCAATCCATTATTATGTGAGGATGGGATCCGAAGATCTGCTAAACATGGGAGGGCTTTTCCACATGAAGGATTCTATGGCAACTTGATCTTTCTTTGGAGGGGGAGGTTCTTCAGCATGATTCATGTTATTATTCATAACTTGAGCCTGCTGAGAAAGTACTATCATGATGTTTTGAGCACCCTCTCCTATCATATTAGGCATATCCTTAGGGAAATATTCAAATTTACTATACATTGGTTGTTGGAAGATTTTATTCTATTTCCCGCCATTAACTAGGAAAAAGAAGAATTAATTAGAGGGCTTGAATATGTAGCTATTGAGCATAAAAAAAGAAACTTTTAATATAAATGGAAAAACTTGCGAAGGAGAAGTATACCCTAACTTGTGATTCCTTAGGTTTATATCTAGGTTATGCTCGATCTATTTCTTAACTTATATTCTTATAGGATTTTTTTCCCTTAATAATGGTTTGTACTAAGCTCATGAATCTACCAAAGCATATCCCCCCATAGTGTCATAACCAAGAGTGTAGAAAGGCCCATTTTCGTACACTAGTTACCATTCGAGTCAAGATCAATGTGGTGTTTTCAGGTTTTAAGCCTAGATACATCTATGTCAGAGCCACCTCTACCTGCTCAAATCCAGATAGTGATGTATTTTCTAGATAAACCACTTACAAAATACACACCAAAATTTTGGAATTTTTTCTTATACTTATCATAATCCTTATGTTTCTTACTAAAGTGCTCTAATCATAACCTCCAAAAATAACTAGACCATCCTCTGATACCAACTGCAGCAACCCAAGACTTTTACACATAACATTACATGATTTTAAGCATATGTATACATCAAAGTACAAGCCAAGGATCATTATATCTAGTGTCATGAATGACTTGGTAAATAGAACTTAAAATATGGGGCTAAAAAAATTATTTATTAATCTCCATAATGAGCTCCTAACTTCATTTGAGCATTTACATCTATATAGGGTACCCTGGGGAACACATGAACAATGCTATGAGTTGAAAATCCCAGCAATTGAATGAACATAAGGATACATCTTAAGCACATGAGTTAGGAGGCATGAAATAATGAAATCAAAAGCAAGTAACATATGAAATGATGTCAAATAAGAATGTGAGCATATAAACATGGAAGCATAAAAAAGTGTTAGGATCATAAAACATTTCCTTAGTATGGGTTAAGGCTAACTTCATATCTTTTTTCCCATTTTAGTACGGGTCAAGGCTAACCGCCAGTCCCGTTTCCCATTTTTGTATGGGTCTAGGCTAACTGCCAATCCGATTTGACATCGCATCTCATGAGACATAACTTTACACAATTAATTGGAGCTCTATCTAGGAACACCCATTTAAAAATTTTCATTAATATTCCTTCCACATAAATAATCATACATAATCAACTATACATAAACATAAGGATACACATGGAAAGAATTGGGTACCACAATCATGACCTAAAGCATAACCAAAGATGGTATAATGAAAGTGTCCACGAAAGAAAGGGATTAGAATGTATATGGATTATATTAAGGTAAAATATTAATATAACACAGTAAGTCGTGTCAAACATAAGTGACAACAAATATAAAATGTATTTGAGGAACATTAGCATTAAAAGGATTTTTGTGCGGTTTTAATGAAAATACTATTGTGTTTTTAAAATATAAAAGAGGAAAATATTTTATATAAAACCCAAATTGGACAAAGAATGCCTTCATAATAAAATTAATGGTTTTATAAAGACAATGGTGGATTGAAATAGAGTATAGAGTGCACTTGAAATTGGTTAAAAATTTGGGGAGTTTCTTTATCGAAAAGTTCTAAGGAGGGAATCTTTTAAAAACTTGTATATCCCCAAAATAGAGTGATGAATGGGTCTTGATAAATGATTTTTTTAAACGAAACATCATTTATAACATTTAAATAAATACATAAGATAACTCCATTAAGATATATAGAAGTATAAGGAAACCTGAAATAAAAAAATGATCGAGTAGAATTCGTTTCGGTTTATTGGCATGGTGTCGGGTGTATCTAAGAGGGATTAATGAGAGATAAAAGGGTTTATAATAACTTATAAATAACGAGGTAAGTATGGGTATGGTGTGTAATCATACCCCATCACAAGTTATTACACATAAAATGGCATAGCATAGAGGATATCTTGATTAAGAGTGAAATTGAGAGGATCCCTTACCTTAAATACATTGTTGTTCTCCACTTGTTATTGATGACCTCAATAAAACAATTTGGTTTATTAATAAATAATTCCAGAACCTCTTATATATGTAATTATTTTAGTATAATCATTTTAATTACATTTATAATTGTTTTGATTGGTTATGAGGTTCAATTTCATTTTTCGGGTCTGTTTGCTTACTTTTCTTTAATGATCGGTTCATGTTCTGATAAAAACGTATGATGAAAGGGATTGTCAAGAATTGAAGTTTCATGTTATTAGTGAACATACATGATATTACATGGTTACAATTTTAATTCGGTTACTTAGATTCATGACAAAATAATATATATATAAAACCATAGTGATAACCGTTTTGGTTAATTGGTGGGTTTGAATACAATGAACATGTTTTGACTTATAACTTAATACCATTAGTATAAAAGTATTATAGAACCCAAAATAGGATATATTTAATATATAATAATATATTTCAACCATAACACAAATGGAATGATGACCTGAATTAAATATGATAATAGAAATTGATAAACTGTTGTCCTTGAAGGTGCTAAATTAGCACATCTCAAATGTTGCTTTCAATTATTTAAGAAAAATATGGGAAAAGGAGAGAAGATAATGAAGTATCCCATTAGAATTATGTAATTATAGTACATTTATGTTACTAGAGTTATCATACAATTTGGGTGAAATGAGGTAAGTAAAGAAACTAGAAAAGAAAAGAACATAAAACAAATGAAAGAGTTGTAAAGAGGAATTTACCTCTTGAGTCTACCTCATTTGATAACCTCTTAAGGGGAGATGTTTTAGTATATTGAAGAGTATATGGGCCTTTGTAATTGTGGAAGGTGATTGGGAAGTGATTGGCAAAGAATATTAGCATGGCACAAGGCTTGTTAGGAGTGAAGAGAAGAGGTAAGAATGAGTGGTATTTATAGTGGAGGGGAGGAGGGTTTTCATAATATTAAAATCATTAATTTATTATTTCTTCACAAGAAAAAGAATAGTAAGTATTCCATGTACAAGAATAGTAATAAATGTATATGAGTTCGTGATTTGGGTGCTTACATCACTTGTGATATCAGGAATAGTGTATTTTCACTATAGTGTATTTATACGGTAAATTAATGTATTTTACCATTCACTAAAAATTCTAGTATTTCTGAAAAATCCCAAAAAATCACCCAAACCAATTTTTGATGTGTAGAATCCAAAAATAAAAAAGTATTTTTTGAAAGTAATTTTTGAAATATTATTTTTTTAATAATTAATTAAACTCAGTTTTTATTATTAAAAAACCAGTTTTAAGACATTAATTTACTTACTCTGAAATATAGGTACATCATAATTTCACTTGAATATTACTTTTATGCTATCATATATATGATTACAATCCATTTGGGTATATAAATATTCATAAGGGTATGGTACTATTCACTAGAAATTAATTATTTCTTATAGGACTCCAAATAACTTACTAAATGAAATAGTGTATGTCAGATTTTCAAAATTCCAAACACAAATGTGACAAACTTGTGTTTAAAGGACACTTAGCACTTAGTATTTCATTATGTTGTGATTTAAGTTTCTATATGACATATTTATAAGAGAGTTATTTCCATTTATAAAACATCTGTTTGTTATAGGTACATTAGTTGATGTTCCTTTTTTATAAATTAGGGGAATGTAAGAGAAGAATAATGGTACCCTCTGATCGATACGAATAACTCACTCAGTACCTATCTATAATTTAGGACTTCCTCACAAAGGGTCCCAATAACTCACTCATCCTGCCTCACTCAGGTTCTCTATGACCACCTAAAATGAATTTCTTAACCCAGCTGTGCACACTGCTTTCCTCATGCAGCTTTTTCTTCCCAACGTTTGGGTTTTTCCTATAAATAAACCCCAATGTCCACCAAACAATTAATTATTTTAAAATTATAAAATAGAGATAATTCCTCAACAAGATTCATCAATTAGTCCTCCAGCACTTATCCTTTGTATATTATTTCACTCTAAAAATTATGAATATTGACTTATGAAGTAAATGATGATTTAAAGTCATCTCCTGTGTGACCGATCGCATGTGGTCCATCACCTAGGGGACCAACTACTGAAGGCATCCCACATTATAACTATTAACTAAGAAAATCCCACTGTAGAAACCATACACATAGGGAATTTAACCATAGAAACCATTCACCAATGGATTCCCACATTAGGGACCAGCTGCCCAGGGCAAACCACCTTATAAGGTACAATGCATCCTATTAAGTTTAAATAAATTACATGGGTTTTAATTATTTTCATGAGGACATTTAGGAATCCCTATCATGAGCCTGTTACCATCACTAAACCAACCAGATCATTTCTATATGGATATAAATTTAGGGTTCCCAATTATAGGGATTTAAATATTAGTTCTTTAAAATAATGAATTAAGCAGTAAATCAAAAAAATATTGATAACCACTAATAAATTCATATGGATCCATTGATAGAGAACCTATGATATATAAATTTGACTATATTGATGGATAACCTCTAATATATGTATATGGTATATTTCAATACATGCTAACAACTTATTTTTAATATAGGAGGACTATGTATTCCTCCACTAGGATTTGGTAAGGATTCGTGAATACATCTTAAGTCTACAAGAGAGTACTAGAGTATGTAATAATTTTCCCTAATATGGAATGATGATCCTATCCTCCCATACTCTTGTCCAATGTGAGGTCTTAATCATCATTGGAAAAAGTCTACATTGATGACTTACCTTTGTGTAAAATGTCCTTAACCTATTAAATGTGTGGTAACTATTGGATGTTTCTGGTCCCATGAATTTACCCTATAGTAATCCACATGTAGAGTGTGAGTAATTACCCATAAAAGAATCATCACCACCCTTTTGTGAAAACTAGCCTTTCAAGTCTTTGGATTGTGGTTTTATTTTTTCTTTTTTTATTTATATTGGTACTTTTATTTTAATTAGTTTTTTGGATATTGAGTTATTTTCTTTACCATCATGAATCATATCATGCCTCTTCATTATTATAATTTTTTTTGGTTTATGGTAAATAAATTCCACACATTTCAATCAATACCTAGATAGTTATCTCCAACATTTTTTGTCTTGGGTATATCACCTAAGGTCATTAGAACCACTTCCTATTCGTAAGGTAACATATCAGAGGAGGAATGTTATAGATGGTAGTGGTGTGGTCCAATTCATCTTTGAAAATGGTAGTTCATGATATATGACTAGTCAAATTGTGAAATATAGTGAATAAAAAGGGGTATTTGACCTCTTTATACTAAAATAAATGTTATTAGGGTGGTTTGAGTATATAAGGGTTCCCATACACATATTTAGAAAGGCCATCACCTCATATTTGTGGGTTTTTTTGATGACTGTAGAGTGTCATGCATTGGTATGGTGACTTACCACTAGGAAAACATGATCATTTTTATATTTGAAAACTATTTATTTTATCTTTTAATTGGGTATGTTATGATTTCGATTATTATTCACCTTCAGTTTAGTCATATTACGGCGTTTAAGTGGAATTTCACTATGCTTATAGAGACATGACACCGGTATGATGATTGAGAAATATATGGGAGGAAGTGGTTGAAAATGTAATTAAGCCTAAATCACATGTGAATTAATAACATTTCCATAGTATAGTTCAATTCATATATGTTTTTTATTGGGAAAAGTAGATCCAAACACCATTCCATGAAAATCCATTACTGTACTTTCATAAATAGAATCCACTTTCTGGCGGTGGGGATACATGACTAGAAAACATTGTGGCATGGATTGGTCAGATTAATATAATGTTGTATTTTCTTGGAACCATGAATGATA
The DNA here is from genome assembly GCA_963277665.1 of Viscum album. Taxonomy (NCBI): domain Eukaryota; kingdom Viridiplantae; phylum Streptophyta; class Magnoliopsida; order Santalales; family Viscaceae; genus Viscum; species Viscum album. The sequence continues at coordinate 1,462,212,782 of OY728121.1, forward strand.
CTAAGGTAATTCAAGTTTTATAAATTCCTGAAGACCTTCTGAGGAAAATTTGAGATATAGTTTTTCAAACTAAAATAGAACAGGAAACTATGTTGAAATGGTTTGAGGAATTGTTTAGAAAATATTATTACCCACATAAATTCGAGATCAAAATGATGTTATATTTATTTACACTCAAGGTTGAAAATACATATTTCCCAAAGTATAAAGAAAATTTCATTCAGAGAGCTCAAATTACACTAGAGGTCACTACTACTTAGTACATAATAGAATGTATTAATGTGGCAGGGATATGACAAAACATTCTCTCTAATGTATTTATTTATTTATTAATGATTATAACAAGATTGTCTATAGAGTGATTATGGTATAAAAAGTCATTATAGGAACCTATAGTGTGGGAATTTGTTTCCAATAAAGGATCAAGTGGGAACTCCAATCCTAAAAAGATGTATAAAAGGGAAGTCTATTATCATGGGAACATGAAAATGGAGAACAAATCAACCATATCAATTTCTTTTTTCCATGATGCAACACCATACATTGTGTCCTTCAATGTGCATCATTGGTGCATAAGAAAAGAGATTATGAAAAATTATTTCAGATGTTTCAAAATTGATTTCAAATGGTAATCCTAAGATATAATTGTCTTATCACCCCATGGGAAACTAGTGGGAATATATCAAACTTGTTGTAATCCTATTATGATCAGATGGGCTATTCACTTTAGAATAGTTCCCTACCCCATAACTGAGAAAGTTAAAGTGATTGTATGAAGAGATTAACACCCAAAATGATTCCATATTAATAGATAATTAATGTAAATTTAGGAGAACCTAGAAATCTTTGGTGCATTGAAATAGTCATAGAGGGTAAATCTGGTCTTTTGATGATGCGAGGAACACTCCTTCTAAACTCAACTATTATGAATGTTTTATTGATAAAGTAACTTCCCATTTATTTATTTTTTCTCATGTTATGAATCATATGATCTTAAATGTGGATATCATTACTCAAATTATAAATATTTAGAAACCTCTTGAGAAATATCAGTTTATAGGTTAAAATGGATAGGATGTTCTATTACTATTTATAGGGCTCAATGTGTTTTAGATTTTTCTATTTCTGAGATGAAAATCCTTGATCTAATATTAGGAATGGTGTAGTTGAAATCTATCAAATCCTACATCAAATTTTATGCCTGGAAAGTGAGTTTTCCATAATCTAATTAAATGTTACATCTCATTAAAATATATTGGGATCTAAATAATTATAGATTAGTACCCATGGTATAGATGGTTCAGAATATATATATTTAGTTACCTGTAGTAACTTTAGAAACCATTGATGAATAAAAAATTGATTTTTTTATCTATCAAAGATCAATATTTTGATTCCTTCCTTAAAAATTTCTTTAGAATACCCCTTGAAATGGAAGCAACTTCTTTATTGATATATTAACAAGGATCAATATTATCTCACTTCAATCTTATAAAATATCACCAATTGAATTGTGGGAATTGAAGGTCAATTTTGAATATTTATAAATTAAAGGTATATAAGATGTTGTAGATCACCTTGGGGTACTCTTTTCTTCTTCATGAAGAAGGAAAATGGTTCTCTTCAACATTACTTTGTTTATCATATGTTTAATAATGTTATAATAAAGAATCATATTCATATTCTATAAGTCAATTTTATGATTAATTAATTGAAGTTATCCAAGATTCTCTTTAAAGTTGATTGATTATTGGGGTATCAACAACTCCATTTTCAAAAATATTATTTTTTAAAGACATGTTTTAGAATTCTCTAGGGTCATTAAAATGACCTTGTTATTTTCTTTGGTCTTTTGAATGAACTAGAATTTTCATGGAATTAATGAATTGTATCCTTAAAAGGTAACTTGAGTATTTTGTTGTAGTTTTTTTTTGATTAAAATCCACTGTATTGTTAGAGTAAATATGATGATAAAGAATACTTGATGATAGTATTGAGAAAATTATATGAGAATTTACCTCATAATAAATTCTCTAAAGGTGACTTATGGATACAAGAATTAATCTTACATTACCATGCGATTTCTATGAGAAGGGTTTCATTATACAAAAAAAAGATAGAATTTATTATCTCTTAGACACCACCAATAAATGTATTTTAGATACAAAACATTCTCAGTATAGCATGATATTATTGTCTATTTGTTTATTAATTTCATTTATTTCCACTTTGATGAAAACATTAATGGTGAAAGGTATTCTATTCCAATAAGGTGATGAGTGCGAGAAATCCTTTCAATTGATTAAGTCTTGACACACTATGACAACTAAATTCAAGAAGAAAAGGATGAGTTTAGTGGTATATTGTGATGAAACTAAACTGGGCTTGAGATGTTTTATCATTTAAAATGCTTATGTTATAGTTTATAACCCATGATAGTAACACATGCATAAAAATAATTTTCCAACACATGATCTGGAGCTAGCTGCAGAGTCTATACTTTAGAAAACAAGATTCATTATCACTTTAATGAAAATTTCATTATTTTTACCAAACATAAAACATTGAAACATATATTTTCTCAAAAATATTTGATCCTTGGGTAATGACTAGGTATAAAATAACATCAAATGTTTAAATTTCACTTAGTGTACCCCCACAAAAAAATGACTCACACTAATAGAAATTTCACTCCATATAACACATATATATATATTGATAAAAACTAATACTTTCAATAGATATTATTTTTTATTGGTATTATATATAGGTACCAATTTTTTTTACAAAAATACATATATGTTTATATTAACTGTTTATTAATAATAAATACATTATTAACATTTAAATCTGTTACTATATCATGATAAGAATGAAAAATATTTTAGTTATAGATGGGTCTATTTTTATTAATTTTTATCAATAAAAGTAATATACATTGGAATAAAATTTTTATTATAAAAAATAATCTATTAATAATTATATATATATATATATATATTATTTTTTATAAACATATCACTAGTTAATGATAATACATGTTAATATATTTAATTAAAAAAATTATAATTAAATAATATTTTACAAAATTAATATGTATAATATAAAATATATATAATGGATCAAATATATGTTTACATTAATCATATCAATTATAAAATTACAAGTTAAAAAAGAGTTGTATGAATCAATAATAAAACCATTTTCAAGATATAAATTTTTAATTATAGTAAATTTTTTGTCATACTTTTCAATCCCATCCTAAATATAAATCAGCCCCCAATTATATAAATAGCAGTAATACCTCCCCAAAACCTAGTACACCAAACCCTTAAAAATTTGTGTTATATTGAGCTATCCATAATGTTAACACCTCTTAGTTAATCACCCTCTACATTTCTTTTCAGTTCATGGCCACAAAAATAGTTTCCATTTTGTTCATCCCCTATCATTGGTTATCATCAATCCCCCATTTCATCTGAAAAAATCTTGAAACCATTCACCCCCATTGGTTTATTTCGAGGTACATTTCATTTATCATCTTCCCTTTTAATTCATTGGTATTTTTTATTATCTATCTTTGATAATTCTAATCTCATGCTCCCCCCACTCACCTCCTCTACCATCAACTTCTGAAATTTCATCTCAGATAGGACGTAAGATTGATTTAAATGATTATTTTATTCAAATAAAATCAATATATTGATGAAGCAACTAAAAAATAGAAATTTGGGTGAGAAAAAGCATAATTTGGTTGTAAATAACATTTTAATGAGAAAAAAATGTGAATTGTTTGATATTTTTCCCCAATTTTGGGATGTAAATGTTTAGTGAATGAATTTATTTTACATTTCACCACTCATAGATAAAAACGGAATGTACATAATTATAAAAATGATCAAAACCATTTTATGTAGTAGCTATTAATGAGTGAATTTTATCTAGTTAAAGTTAATATACTAGCCACATTGAAGAGAAATTAATTTTCTATACTTGAAGATTACTTGTTTCATATCATCTTTTATTTTTAATAATAGTAAATGTCCAATAAAGTTGAATTATTTCATTATATAAATCTATATTTTATATAATCCTTTTTTAGTCTCATTATATGTTTTAATATCTATTTAATTGAACTAAATTTTTTCCATTCTATAAATTAAAGTAAATCATAAATTCCAAATTGAAATTTTAAAAATTTTATTATTGGAGGTTGTATATTTTACATCTAAATGAATCCCCAATCATCTTATTAGAAGGATATTTATTTTTACTTTTGTGAATAACGTTTGTCCATTTTTTATGTGGTTAATTGTTTTTGAACTGGTGTGAGAAATTCCTCAATGTCGTGTCTTTTCATGATTAATTTTTTTATTTCCATTTAGTATGATGTGTAAGTGTATTATATTTATTTTATTACATTAATCAATTACTGTAACATAGAATTTTATATTTAAAGACTAATATTTTTTTTATTTGAAATTTCATTCCATATGTTCATAGATTCAATTTGTTGAAATATGTATAACAGTTGATATCAATGCCATTTTATTTATGTTCCTATTATGAAACTTATGTATTTATGTCATTATAAACTAGTAGGGATTATTATTAATAAATTATATTTTATTATTTAAAATTATTTTTTGTATACATTATTTGAAAATTAGGTTTTTAATATGATTTTTTAATTAAGGTTTTAATAAATACCTGTTGTTATAATTAGGGTATGTATAAACTAGGTACATGACTCACAAGTATTTTTACAATTTATTTTTTATATACCTTTATTATTCCATTTTTCTCACCTGTGAGATTGAATATCATGTTGGAAATTAAAATATCATAAAATCAAGATATGTCTAGGAACATAATGGATCAATTATGGAATCCATATTTGTAATGGCCCTATATGTTTTCCATTTTTCATTATTATGGAGGAGGATGTGTTATTAAGATTTTATCCTCCTAGAAGATAAATATTTATGTTGTAGGAATAACAAATTCCCATAAAACTTTTACATCCAACACCTATAAATATGATAATATCCGGGAAGATTATTCTGTAAGTTTTCATGGATTTCTCCATATACTACTTTAATAACTAGTGGAAGATTCATTCATCACACAACTATATTTTTGATTTTTGAAAATCCAATTTTTATGTTGAGTGGGAACCCTTAGAAAATTTCCATATCTATTATAATACCCTTTCAAAAATTATATAAAAACAGACCTCAAAACAAAAAAACTATTGGAAAAAATTTATGAGCCAAAATATTTAACCTTGTACATCTATGTCAACTCTCTAACTTAGTGGTCATGATAAAGATGAAGGTGGGATTTATTTTTTTATTATAAATTCTAAAACGATAAGGTAGTCATTTAATAGAAAAATTTCATAATATAAATTCATAATAAGGACATCCATATATGGTAATATCCTTTTTCAATATTTCTTTATTTACAACCCATAGAATTCATCACTTTTATATTTTGATAATATCCTCAAGTTTGAACTCATAGTTTAATATATTATACTTACATAGTTCTTACTCTAAATAGTTTCTATACCTATTATAGATGGATTTCATTTTATTTGTTAAATGTTAGCGGAAGAAATACATGATCCCTTAGCCTTATAGGGGAACCTGCAATGGTTTAGGTCCTTATAACATAGCATTAAATTTGCGATCAGGCTACATGGAGCTACCCTGTTTCCCCATCGATATAGTCTCCATCGAGTTTAGTATATGTGAATAATCTTTGCATCCCCTGGTTTTATCCCCTATAGAAATTGAATAATCATCCATATAAACTACTCCTTTTTTCCTTCAGTCTTAATAGGAACTGCTCTTCTTCTTGAAAATTTTCATCAAATTTCGATGATGCCTAAGGGGTAGGAGCACTTATTTTTATAAACTATTTTGTGAAGTAAAAATTGATGATTTTCAGTGATTAGAATTATTTTTTTCCTTTTAATTTATTTCATGTACAGGATCCTGAGTGTTTTGTTGGGTGATAATTTTTATCATTTTGTAGATGATTTTTGAGTGTGAAGTCAAAACTGTATATTTTGGATGGTTTGAGAACAAATTATATAATATGATAACCATGTGAATGTTTGATTATTTCCCACCTAAAATGGTCATGAAATTTAATAGATAATTAAGGAATTTAATTTTGAAGTTGATAATGAGGATCTAACTCATGTTTTATGATGTCCAAAGAGAGACTAATTTTATTAGTTTAATGGTCCCTTTGACATAACTTATAAAAAAAATCAATTACACCTATTATTTCTAAATGTGTTTCCAAATTCATTATTATTTATTTTCTTTTCCTACCATTTATTTGGTTTTCTTGGGGAATTTACTTTTATGTGAAAAACACTAGTTATATTGTCAAATAGATTATTTTATGTGATAAATTCTTTATTCAGTTTTCTGTATGTGATTTCAAATAGTCCCTTAATAAGGAAACATGACTTTTTATTTTTTTATTATTCAATGTAATATCTTGTTACATTTATATAATAATAATCATTTTATTTGGATGAAGTAGTTTTTATGAAAGGTATTCATAATGAGTTTTTGGAGAGCTGTTATCATATTTCTCTTCCTGTCTGTCTATTAATGTTAATCGAACAATTTTTTTTTTATGGTTTGTAGTTTCATTGATTTGAAATCACTATTATATTGAATATATAAAAAATGGAAAATGAGTTTTTTCCTATCTATTTTCATATTTTTCTTTTGATTGATGAGGTAATTTTTTCCTCTATGTAGTGTAACCCTTTCATGTTACTACTAGTACTCAAATCATTCTTACATTATTTATTTGTTATCAGGTGTGTATAATTTCTGATGTCATATATTGAGTTTAACTATTCCCCTCACTTTAAAAGTAGGATTAGTTTGATGATTGATAAACTCATATAAATTTAATTTTATGTTAGATCTTTCTCCTTCATCCATGTTTTGGGTGTAGAAAAAGAACTATATATATTTTTATTTTATATTATGCATATTAAATCTTTTCTATAAAAGGATTTATGGTTAATTATCCCCTTATCTAATTTATATCACGGTTTTTAAACATAAATGTAATCCCTCTTATGAATGTTGAAGAAAGGGGATATGTGCAAGTGGATGACCCCTTATTGAAAAAAGGGATATAATTGTGTAAATAATCCCATATTTAATGCATGGTCAAAGCTGTAGATATATTAATTTAATTTTTGGAATTAGTTTTAATTTTTTTTCTTCACTAAGAAATTTCTAAATATTATATCTATAAAATATGAATGACCAATTACAGAGGTTGCATCTATTCACTATCTATATCTGATTCATATGAATTATTATATATATATATATATTTCAGATTATTAATATTCTTATTAATTTTTTATTATTTATTGTTATAATTCTATTAATTTTTTTTAGATAAATGTATTAATTTATAAAAAAAAATTTAGTGGTTACTTTTAGGTGGAATCCATGAAGAATAATCCTCAATATTTATTGAATATTTTTGAGAAATTACAACATGTATTTGTAATCTATATATTAAATGAGGTTGATATATGTTTAAAAATATAGTTATAGTCATTTTATTTTTCACTTCAATCAGGGGAATTTGGTAATAATGGGAAAATAAATTAACCCAAATCATAAATTCGTGGATGTTTTGTACAATTTAGTGTGGGGAGTATGATGATAAAGAAGTATGGAGTCTCTATCTGATAGATTTTAAAAATGTAATTCTGATAAAATTAATTTTCTCCATCTAGTGAACTTGAAATATTTATAACTACAGATCTTCCTACATGTCTTTTTTAATTAGGAAGAAAAAAATGACTAGAAACATAAACATTGTAAGTGTGAATAGTTATTTTCAAAAGTTGGATTAGAAAAGGTTATTTTGATTCAACTCATAATCATTATTTATTTATAGAGCCTATAACTTGGAATTATTTTCAGGCCTCTTTCATATTGTAACAAAAAAAAGATATTCAATAATTACATTGAAATTCCCAGATAAGATGATCATTATGGTCCAAATCAATACCATTAATATGATGTTAAATATTTTATGGAATCAAATTTTCTTTTTTTAAAGAACACAACATGATATAGTGTTGATTAGGGGTATGAATTTAAATCATAACTTCAATAAGGTATTCTTCACCACATCCATGGTTTAAAAAACCCATGATATCAACATATGGTGTTATATCGAAAAAGTATGCATAAATGTCTTTCGTCTGCACTATAGTCTGCATTGAGTATGATAAGGAATTTATATATGGATCAACATCACATCTGATTTTTCTTACACATCTCATTAAAAGATAAAATATAATCAATATATGCATAAAAAATATACCTTGAGGTAATTTATCAGGTGTTCATGAATCACATCATTTTTCTCCCTTAGAAAATGACACAAGAAAATTTATTGTGATACCTTTATGAACCACTAGAAATTCATATTATGTAATTTATTGGAATTTTTTTATGATTTTGTTAAATTATATGAAATTATTTATAGACCACATGCTTTGACGACCCATGATTTCAAGGCCCGGTGATCCCAGAACATATTTTTTAACTTTTTTATGTTTACTTAAGTAAACGTGCGAGTGGGGTTTTCTAAATTTTGAATCGGTGCTCAGATCGAAAATACATTGGAACTATTGAGCTGGGAATGCCGAGATTCACCTAGAAAGGAACTAAATATGAATTACAATGGTCAAACTGGAAAGTTAATTTTCATACTTTTCCAAAAATAATGAAATAACTTAAAAATATTGTTTTATTTTATTTTATCACCATTGAGCGGCAGACGATGATGTTGCGGTGTGATGATGTGGCCCATTAAAGGAAGCTCGTTAATGACCGATTTTGTGAAATCATGACCAATTTGTTGTTTCATAAATTAAACAACATAATGACACAACATTGTAGCATAATAGAAACACTGCGACATGTTTCCTTCAGTTAAGATAACATGTTATAGTGTCAGGAATTAAACCATGGAATTTCATCCGACGAACCTATGATGAAATTCCTCTCCAAAGATGAATGATGAATGCTGTTAGAATGTTAACAACATTAAGGAACCATGATGGATGGAGCTGGGAAGCGACAAACACCCTCATCTTCTTGAACCTTCACAGGCGGACTACTTCATCCACGAATATCGATTGAAGAAGGGGTCGTTTTGGAATATTTTTTCCCCGTTTTTTCATTTTAAACAGAAAACGTCGATCAACCCATGAACAGGTTGATCCGTGGATCATATCTTCATAAATGAGGTTAAATTTTCTTGGGTTTTCTTTTCAAGATTGATTTATTGTTAGTGGAACATAATACATAAGCCTCCCATGGTTTAAACTTCTAACGCGGAGGGAACAGGCTAAGACAAACAAGGCTTAGCCCCCCTCCTCCATGTGGGTTCTTGGTGGAAGTGTTTTTGAAGCAGTGTAAAGGCACATTAATGTCCTTCGTAGGGAAGGTAATACCCCACGTAGGCTGTAGACACAGTCGGTGCAAAGAACAGACCATGGGAGCGGACCCGGTGATCCGTGACAGATTCTACCGGCGCGTGGGCGTTGTTGGCAGCAGCAACGGGAGGGTAGCGGCATGCCACAACTGTGAACTGAGAGGAGAACAGGGGCCAGACTGGGCCGCGTGGAGGAAACAAGGCCACTGACTATGTTGTAGGACAATATAGGCGGATGCGGCCGGGCAACGACATCGGTGGAGCGGCCCGCAACTATGGGACACATTCTTTAGAAGCATGCTGTCGAAGAGCGCATGCGTGAGTCCGACCGGCTGGACTGGTCAGCCGCATAGCACAAGCTATGGTTTCTTGACCACAGAGGAAGAAACTGCTCCATGTTGACCACGCGGCAAGCAGGGAGTCAGAAATGGCTTCCATCTACGTCCTGACTGCGAAAAAAACTGGTCCGCCCCCGACGGACAGAGGAGGCTTGCAGGCCAAATCTACTCTAGCGAGCCGAACCCACCTCTTCAGGCTGGACCTGACATAGCGGGATAGGTCTAGGTCAGGTGTGTAGACCAGGGTCGGGTCGGTGGACCCAGGGATGGGTCAGGTCGGTTAAACAAGGTCAGACAAGGCCCAGACCCAATCATCCCATTTTTGAAAAAACACCCATATCATGCAAATTAGGAGTCGGATTGATGAGACATTTATGGAATTGGGACCCTCACAATGAGTAAGATCTTTTGGAAAACCATATGGAGGATTTCATGGAATTTTATTTTCAAATAATGAATTGGGGAGTAGTTCTCTTGAGATCAAGTATGCTACGTGAAGAAACCCTACAATTGGTTGGGACCTAGAGACTGTTGGCGAGTGACCCTAGGTGGATCAGATATTATGTACTGGTGAAAGTGTATTTTGTGTGACCCTTCAGGACCATTGTGGGGAACGTCTTCTGTGTAACCTATCTGACCCATGATACTCTACATGAGGAGTACCTCAGTATGGCTATTGTAGGGAAGCAACTTTTATGTGAACCAGCATGCCCATAGTGGGCAGTGGCTTCTGTGTGACCCAGCATACCAACGTAACTCATCAGGGATGAGTACAAAAAAAATCTAATGTTAGTTGGAAGCATCTTGTGTGTGACCCGGCTGGCCCACTATGCTCATTGAGAAGGAGTTCTGCAGCAGCTGAGGTGTTCGACGATGTGACAAATGGTTATACTATCCCTCTCTAGAACATACCCAGTGTTGATGGTATTTTTTTGGGATCATTCTTGGTGATCATGATTTGGGGTCTGGTTGTGGAATGCATTTTGGTCTTTCATTTCTTATTTTTTCATCCCTATTGAGTATTTTTTTACTCAAAATTATACAGGATTGGCCTGAATTTGTTTTTATTTGGTGCGGATGATTGACGTCTTGACAGAGGACTTGGTGGCACAGGACTCAGTGGTGCCCAGTGAGACCTTGTAGATGAGACATACTTATAAATCCTCCAGCAGCTACTCTTTACTAACCCAGAAGGTGGGGATTTTAGAGGATGGATATCTAGTGTTTCTCTATACTTTCTTGTTTTCTAGTCAGTCTATTTTTGGGTTTGTATTCTGGCCCATTTGACTTTCAGTTTTACTTGTACTAAGTGTTTTTTTAGTGGCATTCTTGTTTACTTTTCCAAATTTTGTATGTGGTTGTGTGGTGTACGTATAGGTACTTAGGAAAATGCCTCCCACTTGCAGGTTGACGCCTTCGGTGCTAGTCGCAAAACTGTGGCCTTCAGGAGTCGGGCATGGGGTATGTCATGACATGGGCCCCGGGGGACAGGTTGTGACAATGTGGTATCAGAGGTGGTTAGTTATACCTTATATACTAAGAGTTTGTTATTTTTTTGGAGAAACAATGTTAAATGTTTTGAGGTTGACATTATAATTTGGGGATTCCAATGTTGGTGCAGCGACCGACGTAACCATACACCAAGACCCTGAATTCTTCTTTTGAGCTCTATACATGAAAACACTAGTTTCTTAAGTGTCTCCTTATGATTTTTCTTGAATAAGAGCAAGATCACTGGGTATAATCATCTAACGGTGGTACATATTGATCTGTATCAGGATGCCTCCATGCATAAGGCCATCTCGGATTCTGATGCATGACCGTGAGGATAACCTACCTAGAAATAGGGCATCAGTTCAGGGACCCGTGCTAGAGATGGACCCATCGGGTGGTGAACTTGTGTTTTCACCACCTTTTGATATGCATTTATTGCCGGCTGAACTGGTAGAGGAAATATGGAGACTCAGTGCCTTTCAAAAATTTCAGAGATAGAGACCTCCTAGGATAAAGGGAGAGATAGATCCTCAGGTCGCTATAGAATGGCTGGAGACTGTGGCGCAGGACTTCCTCTTAGTGAGGACACCACATGAGTAGATGTAAATCTTAGCTACGAGCCTACTTTTGGGATTGGTAGGGAGATGGTAGAGTCTGATGATTCACAATCATGATGAGGCTACTGTCTCTTGGGATGACTTCAAGCGGCATTTTCATGAGGTGTTTTCCCCATGACTTTGTGCTCTGTGTACATACATGAGATGCTTCACCTACAGCAGGGAAATCTCTTAGTTTTTGAGTACTATGTGAGGTTTAAATAACTTTCTCTACTCCACATATAGGTTTTGAGACCCTTTATTTGAGGAATGAAACTTTGAGCGGTGACTCATAAGAGAGATAAGGGAATATATGGTGTCTCTCTATATCCCCACACATGCTGTACTATTGGAGAAATCCCTTCTTGAGGACATCTTCTTAGCAGAGCAGACACCAACAGCTAGAGTCACCAACATGCCTCAAGTGACAGAGTCTTTAATGGTGATCAGCAGCTAGTAGATGAGGTGGCCCAAGGAGTCCAGGTCTTTCAGGGGAGGACCCAAGGACTCAGGGTTAGCAGTGCAGGGTTCCTAGAGCAGAGGGAGTCAGTAGGGACCTAGGCTTTGCTTCACGTGTGGCGGGTAGGGACACATGGATTTTGACTACCCGAGCCACTACACAGATGATTAGTAGGCGGTCAAGGGACCTCCATGTCGAAGGTAGAGGTTCCAGTGATGAGGTCCACATGGAGATATAAATGGAAGGGGATCAAGTTGTGTAGTAGGCAGTGGACAACAGGTCAATGTTCTACATCCACCACCATAGGTGGTCCACCATGGGCTCAGGAAGTCATCGAATAAGGGTGAGTTCATCTTCATGCGATGGAGGTGTATGACCACGGTGCACTTGAGATTATTTGAGGTAAGATCTATGTCATCTCCCCCTTATTTGCAGTTCTTATATACACATGTGCTAGTCTATGTTTCCTTGCCACATACCTCCTTTGAGGATCAATGATTCTGGTAGAGACTTTGGATCGATCCTTACATTTAGAGACTCTTAAAGGATGTGATTCAATGATTAAACACTAGTTCTAATAGTGTGATATTACTCTTGTAGGTGAGATATTTGGGTGGAATATCATAGTAGCAACATCGAGGCCTTATGACGTGATCATGGGAATGGACGGGTTACCACATTCCATGATCAGATCAACTATTTTAGGTGCAAAGTGTGCTGTGTCTTTTAGGATGGGACTAGGTTTTCCTTCACCGGTGAGAATGGAACCTTTGCATCAAATGGTGGAAATTCTCAGAGGAGGGTGAAGTCGCTCAATCAACTATGGCTAGCCTCACACTTGGTGGGGTGGGTGGGAGGAGTTTGATATTTCCTATAGTTTTGGACATGTATGAGGATGACATTCTTGAGGTTGTTTTGGGAATACCTCCCTAGAGGGAGGTAGACTTCAGCATAGACCTGTACCCCAGTATGACACTGATATCCACAGAAGTATATCGGATAGCTCTTTCAGAGCTTTATGAATTGAGGGTATAAATGGAGGACATGAAAGATAAGTTGTATGTAAGGCCCAACATTTCACCATGGTCAGAACCAATGATTTTTTTCAAGAAGGCAGACAAGAGCTTGAGGCTATGCATGGACTTCTAGTGCGTGAACTAGGTGACTGTGAAGAACAAGTATCCACTACCGAGGATTGATGACCTATTTGATCAACTTAAGAGATTGGGGTGGTTCTCTAAGATAGACCTTTGATGAAGATATCACTAGCTTTAGGTACGGGATGAAGATATACAAAAGACACCCTTCAGATGTTGGTATGGCCACTATGAGTTTTTAGTGATGTCTTAAGGTGGGACTAATGCCCCAGAAGTTTTTATGGGACTCATGAACTGGATCTTCCTGCCTTAAATCTATCATTTCATGGTGTTTTTCATTGATGTCATCTTAGTGTACTCGGAATCAGAGGAGGAGAAATCCACACACTTGCAGATAGTCCTGTATAAGCTATGAGAGCACTAGAGTTATAGTAAGCTCTCTAAGTTCCAGTTCTAGATTCAAGAGGTCCACATTCTGGGACATGTCATCTAGTAGTCTAGAGATGAATTGGATTTGGAAAAGATAGAGGTAGTGCTTTCTTGGGATCCACCCATGGGTGTGACTGAGGTGCATAGTTTCTTGGGGTTGGATAGATACTGCCAAAGGTTTGTGCACAATGTTTCCAGAGTAGCGGAACCATTATCAGCCTTGACATGTAAGTGATAGCCCTTTGTGTGGAAGAATATGTTCCAGTAGAGTTTCTAGGAGCTGAAGCGGAGACTAACGAGTTCCCCCATCTTGATACTACCAGAAGAGGGAATTGGGTGTGTATTTTTCTACGACGCATCATGGACCAGATTGGGTTGTGTCTTGATGCAAGAGCGAGCGGTGATCGCCTATGACTCATAGAAGATAAGGCAGCATGAGAATAACTACATGACTAATGAACTCAAGTTTGAAGTAGTGGGGTTTCCCTTGAAGATGTGGTAGAGCTAATTTATGGGTGAACATTTTACCGTCTACTCTGACCACAAGAGTCTCATATATATATTCTCACAGAATGACCTAAACGTGAGACAGTAGTGATGGCTAGAGTTCCTCTTGAACTATGACTTTGAGATAGTCTGTACTCTTCGGATGGGGAATGCGGTGGAAGATGCGCTCATAGAAAGGTTTGGTTTACAGCTACAGAGTGAGGCAATGAAGCAACTAGCCATGACGCAGATATCCTTCATGGATGGTGGTGGAACAGCCTACCGTCAGTCAATGACTGTCACTCCCAAACTCAGATAGTTTTATAGGGAGGTAAAAATAATGGATTTTGACTGCGAGGCCCAATGTGCTCATATATCCTCAGGACAGGCTCTTGATGGATTTTTGATAGGTGGGGAAAACATCATCCTTTTCATAGGATGCATCGTAGTACAAGTGACTTTGTAGGAGGAGGTGTTTAGAGAGTTCCATACATCCCCTCTGGTGGTACGTCCTCATGTGGAAAAGATGTACCAGGACCTCGGACGCCAGTACTGGTGGCTAGGGATGAAGAAAGTTGTGCCAGAGTTCATTTCATGGTGCCTCACTTGTAACAATGTGAAGGTAGGGCATCTTGTCCCAGTAGTCTTAGCATAACCACTTGAGGTTCCAGAATGGACGTGGGATGGTATCTCTATTGAATTCTTGATGTGGTTACCACACACGTCTAGGGGCCACGATTCTATCTGTATGATCATTGACCGACTCACCATGTCAGCTCACTTCCTACTCATATGAGATCTGTGATCGGTAGAGGGCTTGGTATTCCTATAAAACCAGGAGACAGTGCGGCTACATGGCGTACCGTCGATGATCTTTTCAGACTATGATCCATGTTTTACATCCTGCTTGTGGAAGGGGTTGTAGGAGGTGTTCGGGACTCAACTATGCTTGATCATAGCATTCCATCCCCAGATGGATGGTTAGACATAGAAGACCATATAGACCTTGGAGGACATGTTTAGTTCTTATTTCCTTGATTTTGGTCATAGTTCGGAGGACCACCTACCACTGGTGGAGTTTGTATAAAATAATGGATATCACTCCAAGATTGGCATGCCACCATTTTAGGCCTTGTATGGGCGGCCATGTAGATCACCTCTATGTTTTATAGGCCCATGGGAGTCAACACTAATGGGTCTAGAGTTTGTATGAGCTACCACTGAGAACATGCATATCATCTAGGAGTGGATGAGGACTACACATTGTAGGCAAAAATCTTATGCCAATCAGAGATGGAGAACCTTGGAGTTTGAGGAATGAGGCCATGTTTTCCTTCGGGGCTCACCCCGACAAGGATTACAGAGATTTGGCCAGGGCAGCAAGCTATCTCCCAGGTCTATCAGACATTTAAATATTCTCAATAGAGTAGGTGAGGAAGCATACCACCTAGATCTTCCCCCACAGATGCACCAGTCACATGATTTTTTCCACAGGTCGTAGCTGAGGAGGTATGTGCAAGATCCATTGCACTTTATCGAATGGGGAAAGCTGTACATTGACTATGGGGCTACATTTACAGTGTTCCCAGTGGAGATAGAGGATCGATAGAAGTGGGTCCTTCATGTGTGGTTGATTCCTATGGTGTGCGTTCAGTGGAAGCATCAGAATCTCCAGGAGAGAACATGGGAGTGGGAGGCTCAGATTTATACTCAGTACACCCATTTATTTGATTAGAATTTGTTTTAGATTTTGGGGATATAAATCCTTAAGGTGGGGAGAATTTAATGTCATAGAATTTCTGTTTAATTTTTTTAATGTATATGGAATTATTTTGAGACCACATGCTTTGATGATAGGATATTCTGAGGCCCGATGAGCCTGGAATATAATTTTGATCATACTTAAGTTCACTTAAGTAATTGTGCGAGCGGGGTTGTCTAAATTTTGCACTAGTTATTGGAATGAAAATATGAGGGGACCGCTAAGCTCAAAATGCCGGGATTCGCCTAGAAAGTACTTAACATCGATCGACATGGTTTGGATGGAAAAGTTAATTTTTATACATTTCTAAAAATAATAAAATACCTTAAAAAAGTTATTTTGTTTTATTTTCTCACCATTGAGAAGAGGAAAAATATTATAAAGTGTAGAGACAAGGTGAATTAAATTATTCTCCTTAATGTCCCATTTAAGCATAATCGCTACACTATTTCATAAACCAAACAGCGTAACGACGCAACATCACAGCGTAACAGAAACATTGTGACATGTTTCCTTTTATTATGATAATGTGTTGGAGAGTTGGGAATTAAACCATTGAATTTGCTTTGAATAACCTACAAATAAATTCCTCTTCAATGAAGAATGATGAACGCCAGTGTAATGTTAATGAATTTGATGCAACTTGAAGAATAGAGTTGGGAAGCGACTAACGCCTATAACTTCCCGAACCTTTGCAGGCAGACTGCTTCAGCGAAAAATGTAGATTGAGGTAGCAGTTGTATTGGTTTATGTTTTACCCATTCTTCTTTTTAAACGATGAATAAAGATCAACCCATGAAAAGGTTGATCTATGGATCATCTGTTCTTACAGGAGGGTGAAGATTCTTGGGGTTTTTTTTCAGGATTTATTTATTATTGATAGAACATCATACCTAAGCCTCCCATGTCTTAAACATCTAATTCGGAGGGTGCTTACTGACACAACAATGCCCAACCACCTCCACCTTGTGCGTTCTTGGTGGCAAAACTTTTGAAGAGGAAACAAGGGAAGTTCAAGGCCTTCACAGGGAAGGTAATACCCCACAGAGGCTGGAGGCATAGTCAGTGTGAAGAAAGGAACACTGGAGTGAACTTGGTGGATTGGGGAGTATTCTATCGTCACACCAGCAACTGTAGTGATGTCTGTTGGTGGGTGGCGGTGCGTCACGATATTGTGCTGGGTAGCTGTGTTAGTGGTGCAGCCTGGAAGTAGAAAACATATTCTGGGAAAACTAACCAAATTATTTAACACTTTATAAATCATCCATTTAATCATTTATCTAATCCCTTCATGATCGCATAAAATGAAATTGATTATACATTTGATACCTTTCAAATACAATTGGAACATCGCTATAAGCTGCTCAAATACTTTGGAAATTAAATTTAAAACCTAATTCAACTCTCACTAATACATGGTGAACTCATCACACACCAAGAGGGCATAAATGTGATAAAAGGTAGAACCCACCCCATGGGTGGGTCAGGTTGAGGTCAACAACCTCCATCCATGAAAATGTTTTCAATGGAATATCTCAACACTTTTATATCAATTGACCCTCAGTTCAATTAATTTTGGAAAAAAATCCTAGAAAGTATGTCATGTGGTGTAATGAAAGAAAGCTATAAATAACTTTACATTTATAGAAAAGTTATTTAACATATAATTTATATTGGTAGAGAGAAACTCATCTAGTATCTACTTATAATTTGATCTATATTAGAAGAAAATGGAATAATGTATTAACACACTGAATATAGGGAATAAGATCCTACACCAATATAACATCACTAATATCAAGGAAAACAGTGAATGGTTCCCAAGGAATGAAGAAATCACTGGAGACTATCTAACGAGATGATTAGATCTCAAGACATAGGTTAGATTTTGAACTGGGAAAAAAATTCCTAGCATGGTCTTGAGGGAGAGGTCCTTCGTAGGAGAGGAGGGAGAGATTATCTTCTATTGAAAATATGAGGCCCCACATACTTTTCAAAAACTACCCTAGAGAGATTACATGGTGTGTAATCTTTACACATAATGTAATGTTCAGGTTTTCCCCCTCAAGGGAAAAAACAACACATTGTGAAAGGGGTCTATCTAGAACAATACAAATTGTGTATTTAAGACATTCCATTTATTAAAAATAAAAAATATGTATTTGGACAACAAAAAACCTTCAGGCCCCCACATTTCATCTTTCAAAAAACATACCAACCAGAAAAAGGCTTGAATCTAGGTCTAATCCTAGAAAGAGAGTCCCAACATGGGGTAAAGTGAATGATTAAAAGGATCTGTACCTAATAGAAAATCTAGGTTATTACAATCATTCCCCTTAAAGAAATTCAACCACAATTTTACCTTCCATGGGTGGGAAAACATAATTAGAGAACAACTGTGGCCACTAAGCATGGACATGGGCCTCTCTCTCTAATGTCTCATCATGTACATGACCATGCTTCCATAGAACCCATACTAGAAGAACAGACCATCCATAGATAACCTTCATACCATGTCTATCAACATGAATTAATTGGTCCTCAAAGGATGCATCTACCTTTAACTCATTCCCATTGGGCAGGAAAATGTTTAGAAGATTAGAATTATATTAGCAAAACTGAGACATGTGAAAGATTTAATGACAAGCCCATTACCTCCGAGGTAACAAAAAAAATAGAGAGGCTACCATAATGACTCCCTGTATAATATCAAAGGGCCTAATATAACACGGTGATAGATTCCATTATTTTTTAATTCGTCTATTTCCAAGTCTAAAAGAAAATCACAAGAAACCCTAACTCCCACCTGAAACATTAGCAATGAAGATGGTGATCATCATATGACATATGTCTATTCTATGCTATATACATCCTCTTCCAAACAATCTAAACCTTCTTAGAGGTATCCTGAATGTGATGAGGACCTAATAACACTACATATCTCTTCTCTAACAAGAATAATGGTGAAAAATATGGCCTAACATATAGAGCCTCATACGGATCCACCTTTATAGTTACATGGAATATGTTATTATAAGAGAAATCCATGAAGGATTTGGGTTTATCCTAAGAACCTCTGAAATCAAGGAAGCGTTCTTAGAGTATGTCCTCTAAAACGTGTATCATATGCATTGATTGATCATCAGTCTGTGGCTGATAAACTATACTCATTAGTAATTATGAACCTAGTTACCTCTACAATCCCTTCTAAAATTGTGATGTGAAACAAGATTATTTTTCCATTATCATAGAATATAGAACCCTATGGAGATATATGTTCTCATAAATGTAGAGCCTCCCAATATCATTCTATGAAAATTTCTCCTAAAAAGAAAAAAAGGGAGACCATTGTAATCTTGTCTTTTATCACCCATATGACATCATTCTCCTAGGCGATCTAGGATGTCCCGTTATAAAATACATGGTGACATATTCATATTTCCACTCAAGAATAGGTAACAATTGTAAAATATTATCTGCTCATCAATGTTTTTCATTAACCAGCTGAAAGGTGGAACACTGAGTATCAAACTCATCTATCTCCCACTTCATCCCTAGTAATGAGTATTGATGGCATATGTCATGATGCATCTTGGTAATATTAGGATGGAAATCACATATATAGGAAAGATATTGTCTCGTAAACTCCTCCTTGATGTCCATTGGAAACCATAAACATCATTTTATGCACATGTTATCATTCACATATAGTATTCAATGAGAAGGTGGGTCATCACTAGAAATTCCCTCCCATGGGACCTATCAATCACAATATGATTGCTACCATATCTTCAATCTCACAAGAATTGAAGAGTTGAAGGATAAATATGAAATTATACAATTTCCATGATGTTCTTTAACCTATAAATTCATATCTAAATGTAGGGTCATAAGAGAAAAAATCAACTGGCCTCCTAAACTTCTTGTATGTAAGTTATCCGGCTCAATGAATCGACAAAAAACATTTCCAATTACAGTAATATATGAAAGCCCAAAGTTTAAGTACTTAAGGTACTAAACCCACCTTCATTACATAAGATTCAATTCAGGCTATGTAAAGATTTAATTGATGATTTTTTGGTTTCTGTATAACACAAAATTCTCTCATTGTAAACAATTCACCAAAAAACGCAAGGAATATACAACAACAACTAACTTGATATCATACATGGGTAAGTCCTCTCATGTGGCCTCAAATTAAAAGACACATATACAACTATTCATTCCAACTACATTAGATCTTTTCCTATCCTAATACCTAAATCATCAAAATAAACGTTTTAGATTCTTCTTGGTACTAGAATTATCATGATCAATGTTGAAGCTAGTCTCCCTTTAAGCTTTTGAAAGGTTGTCTCATAGGATTGTAACCATATAAAATTCACACCATTCTTAGTGAAGACTATAATAGGAAATTCTAAGCCTAATAAGTCCTGTATAAAGTTCCTATAATATCCATATCGGACAAAGAATCTTTGTATTTAATAGTTTTTCTTGGTTTTATCCCAGGAAACTATAGCTCTCCCATCATCTAGGTCCACTGATACTTCTATATCTAAGATAATACGACCCATGATGTAAATATTTTCCATAAAATAGTGGAACATTGTGAGCTTAGAATATAAAATATTCTCTTTCAATGTATCCGATACGATCTCAAGATGTTTGGAATGGTCTTATCAAGTGTGTGAATACACTAAGATATTTTCTATGAATACCACCACAAACTAATCATGATAATGATGGAAAAAAATTTCATTAGTTCCACTAAAATATCTTATACATTCATTAGGATGAACAACATAACCATATACTCATATAAGCTATACCTATTAGGAAATGATTTATAAGTTATTTCTAAATGTCATACACAAACATGATGATATCATGATCTCATATCAATATTTGAAAACACTATATCTATTTAGATCTGATAAAAAAGATCATCTATCCCGGGCAAGGAATACTAGTTCTTAACCATAAACTAGTTTAATTTCCAGTAGTATACACATAAACAAAGGGTTGCATCAGCCATCTTAGAGAAAAGGACCAAATAACCTAATAGAGAATTATTGGGTTGTATAAAGACGTATTTCTCCAAATAATTCAACTTCCTCTTGACCCCTTGCAATTCAGTAGTATCCATATTATAAATTGTAAGGGACAGTAGTGCAGCTCCAAGAATTAACTCAATGGGAAACTCTACCCCTCTCTCTAGATGTACTTCTAAAAATTTATTTGGGAAAACAACCTTGAAATTGTTAACCATTGGATGGAAGTAAACCCAATACATTTATTGATCAACCTGATATAATCTAGAAATATAGATTATCATCCCTCCAATCCCACAATTCTTGGGTCCAGCTCGACTTTCCTAGACATCCCATTCACCCTTGTGTATAAAGGCTCCACCCTATAGTTACATGAAATTCACCATTCAGTAATAGAAGTCAGTGTACACATGATAGGGAACATACCAGTGAATCCGAAGAATGGAATCAATACATATCATCTAGAGGTAAATGTTTCTCCATATGAAGTTACATCAACATACCTCAAGTGGGAACTCCCTGCACTAGAGTACACTCTTCGATCAAATCCCTAAAAAATTATCGAGTTGCATCATGCCCCCAGGAAACTGAACATCAAACCCATGTTTCTCTAAAAAAGATACAAATATAAAGGAATGAGATGAAACTATATTTTATATTGAAGATACTAATATAGAGGCTACCAGAATAGTACATCTGATAGTAGAATTTCTAGCACTCTACTCCTCAGGTATAAGCTATACTGTATACATCAAGAATGAACCGCCACCCTGAGATATAGCCTGAATACCCTGAGAAAGTATTCTATGTCGTCATTATATGTTTGGTGTCTAATGAATTTTCCATGAAAACCACCTCGACCTAATAAACCAATTTCAGTCAATCTCCCTTCAATAAACGAATCTATTGACCCCACTATTGATTGTGGATATAATGTAGACCTTATCTCACTAAAATTTAGAAGATAGGTCATACACACCATAATAGATGTACCATTCTTCCATAATATCAACACTTTACTGGTCCTCTATCACACTAGAACCATGTTTCCTTACCTCCCATATTGATGAATGAATATAAAGATACCAAAAATCATTCTCTGGATGGAATTCCTCTCTCCAGAAGCCTCCAAACATCTCTTCTGACCACCTAAAAATGAGCCACTATTTCACAAAGATGAACTACCATACACTGATCTCAAAACTTCTCTTAGGATACATTTAGTAATCAGTGCCAAATTTATTATTGTATTAAGGGTAGTAAGCCCGAAAAAATTCAACTGTGAGTGATTTTATAGCAGATCCCATCACAAAATCCCTTAATATTTTATTACTAGTCACCTAATATAATAGGTGAAAAATGATGGAGCTCTATGAAATGGGATGAAGAATCCAAGACTGAAAAGGTACCCTACTCTAGAAGAAAAAACTATCTGGATCTATTGTCCCTTATCATATCAAGATAGCAATAATCATTGAATTCATTTTTTAAATACCTCCAAGCCATATCCTGATAATGACCCATATGAGTAATCACATTCAACCATATATTGGAATAATCTTTAAAAAAATATGTAGTGAGATTCAATATCTTCTAAAGAGGTATATCAAGATACATAAAGATTGATATAATGGCCTCAAGTCAGGAATCAGTTTCTTGTGGTCCTCCATCCATGAAAAACATGGGTGGATGATTCTGCTGAAACATATGCACCAACTCTTCCATAGTCAGGGTGGGTAGTGGTTCCCCCTAAACAATATTCATAATGCATAAAAATCCCTCTTGAAACATGGCCTCAGTAACCATATCTAGCATAAAAATTGGTTCCAAAAAGGAAATAATGGAGGTTCTATAGGTGGACTAGGGCCCACCTCCTCCAGAGCATGGTCGTCACCATCCCCCTAGTGCACGATTAGAGGCCTTCGTGATATAATATCTCTAAAAATCCCCACTGCATTCCCCAATATGGATTTGATAACATCAATATAATTGATATAAATGTATGATAGGGAGAATCCATTCTAAATACAGTTCACACACCTCAACCATCTCCTAAATACAGTTATGGGAAACATACTAATCATAAGAATTCATGAGATGCGTCCTACCACATAGTACTAAGGTATGGTCATGGGTAGGTTCTCGGCTATAAATGAAGGGTTTTAGTTTATATAGTGTCAATTGCTTTTTATATATGGAAAATACATTTACATAGAAATTAGAATCCCAATTTAATGGTAACCATTCATTTTAGAATCCAGTTTCATTTAAATTCATTCTCATTTATATATGATTTCTCTATAAAATTTCAAACTATATATATCACCACTTCCAATTTATAACGGTCCATACAACTTATAAATTGATTCATGACATATATTTAATCCCAAATTGTTACTTACCAAGTTCCAATATAAAATGTTAGAAAAATTTCATATATAAATAAATAAGTCACAAAAACATGCAGCAAGAAATTTATATAGTAAGTAAATTTGGTTTGGCATAATACATGACATATAAATCTTGTATCACCTATAATGATGCCTGATTTAACAATTCCTTCCCATACGCGGCCAAGGGTAAACATACATAATCATATGTAACATAAATCATAATGTTCATTACCTAGTGGTGAAATCATCACAACTATAATATGAACAATCCATAACAATATGTCACATCTCAGGAAATTTGACCTTTTCATATTTATGGGTTAGCTACTCCTAAGAAAAATTCATTAACAAACATGGAAACATCCTATTTCTCTTCCCCACCATCCCAAATATCAAGGGACGGAAAAGAAAAAAAATAAATCATCTGATACCAATTTTTGAGGTCTCAAACATTGTTTTCTCAGTAAAAACTGAACCTAGTAGGCCACATGGCCTCAATCACACCTCCCCGTATTCCAAAGGCTACCAACTAGCAACAGGGCTTGATGGTGGAAAGGTGGGGAGACTACACCCTCATCTATAGATTGTCACAAAATCATATAGTCATAAAAATAAATAGTTTATTCATATAAATAAATGAATATCTAAAGAGAAAACATCCATAATATGAATATATAAGTAATCTCATTAGGTTGTGACATATGACAATTATTAGTTAAGTGGAAGCATGAAGTCTTGGGAGATATATTAAAATTTATTTTAATAATTTTTTTAAAACTATGAGTGGGGATCTTTCAGATCAATTTTATAAATTATTTATTTAAAATGTATATAAATAAATACCTGATCATATAAAATTTCTTTGATGATTATTTTTGATCATCCTAAAGGACCCAATCAGATTTGCTTCATTGAACTATAAGGATCCAAAGAAATAACCCCTCAAGCGGTGATCCAGACATGCTCCAATGATCTTTGAACAACTACACTTGATCATTGGGTGATAAAATGGAAAATGGAATGTATTATATTGTTTGATCTAGAACTCTTGTTCTTCAGTATTGAAGAAAAATATTCTATGATTCTCATTATTGAGAGGGGGAGAAAAGGAGGATTTGAGAGATAATTCATTGAGCTCAACAATTCTCTATTATTAATTTTTGGATACAATATAAAACATAAATAAAATTCTATCTACAGAGTTAGGGTTTAGGTTAAAATATTTTTTAATTGAATTCCCTTCATTAAATGACATTTAAAACTTTTAATGAACCCCGTGAAACATTATAATAATACATTTTTTAATAATTTGTGGAATGGTCCAACATGAGGAATAACAAATGTTATGTAACCGTATTGTTAATTAATATTTTTCACGAGACCGGTTCCTGGTCCCTTTGAAATCTGTTAAAATTATTGAACCAATGAATAAATATTTAAATCAAATTATAGTGAATACATATTTATTAATATATTCAAAAAATAAAATAATTTTGTTTTTCACAATCAAACAAATTAATATTTTATATATTTTGACATAATAAAATAAATGATTTATTAGTAAAAAATAATTTTTTATTACCTTGGGAATATTATAAATCCATAAAAAATGAATAAAATTATACTCTCGGTCCAGAGAATAATATTTTTTCCAATAATTAAATTCAAATAGAATATAATTGTGATCAAAATAGACAATTTGTGTGTGAAACTCTAGGATTCTTTCCCATTGGAATTATGGGGACTTTTCTAGAGTCCATTATTACTGTCCAACAATGGGTCAAGACACCCAATAGAAAGAACGTAATTTTACAATTAATACAGCCACATAAAAATTCTCATTGTGTCCTACTATACCTTTATGTCAAAATATTATATAGTAGGTTGAACGTCTGTGTCACTAACCTATATGATTGATGTGTATTTCATTTAATATCTAAAATAAACACATCATTACCCCATGTCAATGAAATTTAGGGTGAAAATACTATTATAATCAAAGTGATGAAATATCAGCTTCCACAAAGATGGAATAGAAAATTCCTTCCTCGACATATCCATTAATGACAAGTCACTTTAGAAACACCAAATGTATCCAACTTCTCTATGAATTGTGTCATAAGGGTTTAGGAAAAACATCAATATAAATGAGTTTTTACATGAATTAATAAGAATATTATAGTCTATGTACCATCACACATGCTCCCTTATAGGAAAATCTAATGACACCAAAACATGAAAAATTCATACTCGTGGGCCTATTCTCATAATCTCCCATATTAGAGATTACCATGTCTGAACTTCATGAGATGAAGCCTCATCTTCTTACAGGTACTTGCACTGGGAAGTGTATGTATTATGTGTCCAATCATAGTAATTTAACAAACCAAATAACATTATTTATGAATATTCTCATAGTACATCAAATTTTTAATCATAGCATAGACCTGATATGACCTTATCAATATGACACAGACTCTAGGAAATTATTACATTTGATTCATATAGAACAATGATCAATACAATGTAAGATGTTTTATTAATATTAAATATATCAAATATAAAAGTAATCAAAGTAAAAACAAATCGTATGTGGACACCAACACCAAAAAATATTACTTGGACAAGATCCAACTTCCTATGAACTTCAGTCCACTATAAGTCACATTATAGTCATGTTTCTTTTAGTTAATTATTTATTCAAGGGGATTTTTATATAATCTTCCATGGAAATATTACTCAATATAACATCACCACATTGAAAAAAATCCCTCAGAAGATGATATTTTATAAGTATATGATTCAAATAAAGATGTGACCAAGAATCTTTTGAAAAAAGGAGTATTGTAGTATTATCATAATAATGTGTTTAATGATATTTAATAATAGGTATGCCAACAATAACTTGGATGAAATTTATCTTCTATACTACTTCTTTAGCTACCTCATAATCCATAATATACTCATAATCTATTGTAGAATCTATAACCACCACCTACATTGAGCTCTTCCAACTCACATAACCTCCATTCAAGGTGAATATGTATCTATTTTGTACATCATGTCATCTTTATTAGTTTGAAATCTATCATCTTAATGTCCTAAAATGTCTAGTTTCTCATCTTCTCTATAAACCAAGAAAATATCCTTAGTACACCTCAGATACATAAGGATAGTCTTGACTTCCATCCATTGTAGGTCACCCAAATGAGCTTGATATCATCCTAGAACTCTAAATGAATAGGATACATCTATCCTAGTACACAACATAACACACATGATTAACCCAATCACTAATGTGTATTGAATCCTTATCATTTTATTTCATTCCTCATCTATCAAATTAAATTTTTTCCTAGAAACATGAATACCATGTGATTCAAGAAACAATCCCCTATTAGATTGTTCAATACTGAATATTTTTAGTATATTTTCAATGTATATAGGTTAACTTATATTGAGAATCTTCTTGGATCTATCATGATGAATCACAATCCCAAGTATATATATTACCTAATCCAAGTATTTCATAGAAAAACATTCATTCAACCATTCCTTAATAGACTATAATATTTATATTTTATTTCTAATGAGTAATATTTCATCAACATATAGTATTAATAAAATGATTGCACTCCCACTAAACCGTTTGTAGTCACATGGGTCAAATTCATTCTTAACAAAACCAAATTCGGTTATGGCCACATCAATATTAATGTTCCATGACTTGAATGATTTATTTAATACCTAAATGTTGATTTGAAACATTCATATGTAACACTCCAAGATTTCATAATTCTTTATCTCTTTAATGTAATCCAATAGCTTGTGGCACACACAACACCGAGTTCGAGCGCACCACGACTTACCAAAATAGCCGTTTAAAAAAGAGTTTAGAATAATATTAACTGAATTTTTAATTATATATACTCAATATAATTTTAACATCCATATTATGTGATTTTTAGATATAATATAAGAACAAATTCAATTTTTTAGATAAAAGATGTGTTTTTCAAAAAAAAATCAATTTTACAGCGTTTTAAGAGAAACCCTTTTTAAATCAAATATTTGACACTTTTATGTATTAAATTTGACAAAATAATATTCTTATTTATAATAGGGAAATAAAAATTTATTTTGGATATATATTTTGTGTTTTTATGAAAACTTGCATATTTTGATGAATAATGAAAATTCTAAATTTTAATTGAAAACAGTTTGTTTAATAAAAATAGTTTTTAGTGTCACATTATAAATTTGAAATGTTTTTAAGTATAATTAAATTATATTTTTATCATTTAGTACAATTTTTTTCATTGGAAGAAATTTTTCATTTAAATTGGACATAAACACATATCAGTCTTTTGATAGTTTTTACTTCCCAAAAACATGCTTTCTAGTTTTGACAATGAGAATAAATATTAAATTAATTAATGAAACTTATAGGTTTTTAATTTGGTAAAATAGAAATTATTTTTGAATTCATAATATAAAATTTTTATTAGGGTGAATATTTGGTATTGTTCAGAAATCATTCAATTTTTTATGAATAGTGAAAATTACTACATAGTACATAAAAATAAAATTTTTCATTTAAATAATTATTTTTAATTAAATTTTGTTCTCAAAATAAATACCTAATACATCTATTAGTAAAATTTATGTTATTGGATTAATTTTATAATTAAATTAGATATATAAAATTTTATTGGACAATTTTAACGTCGTTTTACAGACCTTCTAGGAACATTTACCGACCTTCTTGGCACATTTAAAAATTTACATAAAACGTAATTTTACCACTTCTGTGAATTTAATTTCAAAAATAAAAGATACATAGTTGACACCAGTAAGTAAAATGTGGTTCAATAGGTTGAAAATAATTTTTAGTGAATAGTAACTTTTGAATTTTATTTTCCATGGTTAAAAGTAAATAAGGTAATTATAGGTAAAAATAATATTAAACTTACCCCAACACATGTAATAATTCTATTGGATAACTGTATTTCGAACAAAATAAACCTTTGGATAAAAATAAGATATTTTTTTATCCATTTGGGTAATATTAAGACATTTATTATATTTTTTTAAAGAAGAGTTAAAAGTTTTAAATTCAATGTTTAATAACAAAACCAATTTAATATAGGGCTTCACATAAGATAAATTTGACTATAAATATTCAATAGAAATATAAAAATATTTCCTACAAAATTATATTTTATTTATAAATTATAGACATCAAATAATTAAATTTATTTACAACATAATGATGATGCAATAATTTCCTTCTTAATGAAATATTAAAATTATTTATATTATAAATATTGAAATAAATGTAAATTGAAACTTTTGAATCCATAAACTATTTTTATAGGTGAATATGACGTGTTAGGTATGATTCAATGTATTTTTTTTCAATTCATCAAGTTTTTATGATTTTAACAAAAATTAATTACAAAATTGTGTCAAAACTGACATAAATGATTTTTTAAAAAATACTACATTATTTAATGATATAATATTCTTAAAAATATACAGTTCGTCCAAAGGAATTATATAAGGTTTTATTTGTTATTAAGGAACCACTTTAGGTTCTATTGTAATTTTATAGTTTTTTTACTAACCATATAGTGTAAGAATTCAAGAAGCCACAGTAAACATCGAACTATTTAACTAAGAGTTAAATCAAAAATATAAGGTTCATATAGTGATCTAAAATTGAATAAAACATATTGGTTGAGATAATTTAGACCAATACCCTAATTATTATAGAAATAAATCCATTTTGAGCCATTAGAAACCGAAAAATTATTTTATAATAAAATAATATTTCAATATTTTCTTAAAGTGAGCCTCACCACTCTTATAAAAGGGTAGTTCCCCTTATCTTAATTTTACACCTCCAAAGCTGTTTTATCGACCAAACACTTCTCAAATATCCTAAAAAATACCTTAATATAATCCCAATGTCAGTACTTTGATCCGAAAGCCAACCTATGGACCCCTTTTGTTCAAATGAAAAGGAAGCGCCTGAAGAAGAGGTAATTATTCCATCAACTCTTTCAAAGTTCATTTCTTCTTCTACTTCCTCTTTCATTGTTTTTTCCAAAATAAAATAATATATCCAGTACCTTATACACTATTATATGTTATTATAAATATGGTACAACCATATTCATTATTCTATCCATCCTATAAATGACAAATTCACCACACGTGTGTACGTATAGCTTATCGTCTCCACGTTGTGGTGTAGTTTTATATTAAAGACTTCATTATTTTGATGGGTATAATAATGAGTATAATTGATGTAAATAATAATATAAAATGTAAATGATTATTTATATGTAATATAACATACAATTACATAGTATTTTACCATCAGTATAATGATATCTTCGCTCATGCGTACGTATGACTTACCGTCTCCACAGCATGATGATATTCATTTCCACGTTCACCATTCAACGATGATTATAAAAATATATATTATTAACAAGTATGTAATATATGAAATAATAATGATACAGGAAATATATATATATATATATATATACATAGATATATATATATATGTACATATTTATATTATTCACTTACTTTCGTTCAATATGATATGAAAACAGAATCAGTGTTTATGCGTACGTACGACATATCATCTCCATAAATGTGGTTTTCCATTTCATATATCTATATACTATACATATTTATATTCTTAATATATATGATTTATAAATCATTTTTTATATTCTGGAAGTATTTAAATCATGATCTAAGTGATACATTCAAGAATAAAAAGTTAAAACTAGTACGATAAAGAAAGTGATTATTACTTGAAATGTTACTTTAACTTGGAAATTATTATTAAATGGGTAGTATAATGTAATAAATCAATCTTATATGGTATCATAAATATTAATATTGTTCTGGTATGATTTAATAACATACTATGGTCATTATAAAGGTGGTTAAACGTACCCTCGACTAAAGGCAATTACAAAGTAAGGGTTAATCCCTAAATCTCATTGTTATCCGTGATCGTTTATGTGTAAGTATTTACTGGGAAATATTTATCATCAATTTCCATATTTCATAAAATATTTTTCAAAATTATTTTTTAAGGGACTATTTAACTAAATCATCATTTTTAAATGTTTTAAATATTTATTCTTCTAAGCCTTTCTCATTAATGTCCATATTTTCAAAATGGTTTTAAGGTTTTATTTAAATGGGCATGAGTGTTTTATAATGTTAATTCCATTCAAAAGTGGTAAATTGGTAGGGGAAAATTTGATTCAAAAAATATATTTTAAATGTATTCCATTAAAAATTTGTGACTTTTAAATGATTTTAAAAAAAGGATATTTTTCTCAATGAGTTTTACTGAACATTTTCAAGTATGTCAACATCCTTTAAAATATATTATTATTGATTGAGGTTCATTTATTATGATACAATCTTATATATTTTATTTAATGAGTTATGTTATGTTTGAATATGGATGTGCTATTTTTATACCATTCATTGTTTATGGTTAATGTATTGGCATTTTGTATGATAGTTTTAATACTAATGTTAGTGTTATGTTTCAAGATTTTCATATGGGGAATACATTGGACTTAGTAAGTGACGGGTGGATCCTGATAGAGATCCTCGATGCATTGGTAGGTCTCATGAGACAAACTAGTGTCTTGTCATAAGCACTTGACCAAATTTTAATTTGTAGTCATGGTACGAGGCATTAACTATGTGTTTATGATTTCTGACATTATTCATTCCCCCATTATGAAATTAGTTATTACATGTGATTATTCGACTAGTATAATATCCATGTGCATGTTTATATGGTAATGTTTGATTTTTATTCATATTATGTCCATGTTTATGTTTTCAATGGCTGTTGTTTTTATTACACATCTTTCCTTAAATGTTTATAGCTTCAGATAAATTATTTACCCTTACTGTGTACTTGATCTCAACCCTTTCTTATGTTTTTTCCTAGGATTCCAAGAAGTGTATTATGATTAATATGCTGGGTTTAGCTAGGGGAATAAAGGTGTGGTCAAATGATTATTTATTTTGTGTACAATTTTTAATGTGTAATGTAATGTTCATGTACATAATATATTTTCCAAGACTACTCAACTGATCGGTCCTTCAGGACTTGATTCCTTGTAAGAATGCCAATGTATTAAAATAATGCACATTCTCCGTGATTTTGGGTTAGGGAATTACAATTTTTATCAGAGAAAGTTTAGTAAAAACATTGGAAACTAGATTTAGACAAACACTGATTAGAGAACATTAACCTAAGATAAACATTGAGGATTATTATAGAAGAACTTCCAAGAATTATGGTAATGTAGATATTTTTGTGAATTTTTAAGCAATACATCCCTGTCTGGATACGAGCTAGTAGAGGATGCTCTAGCACATATGTATCTTGGGGTGAAACCCAAAAACACCACTTTGAGCTAAAATCAATTGGGAACTGGTTGATGACAACCTTCCTTGCTTCACTCTTGGTTTTGACACTCCTGGGGGACATACTTAGTATAATTCACATTTTCTTTACAAACCATTAGGAAGGATTTATTATCAGACATGTCAAAAAAAACCTATTTTTATGATCATGATAATAGATGTGTGAAAATATTCAATTAATGTTGAGGATTTTTCTAGTTTTTGGATTATACATTATGATATGTTATAACTTAGTGTATTTACTCATTTAGAAATGACGCCTAGTAGAATGAATGAGAACTCCATTAATACGCATGATCCAAAGAGTAAGAGGGGCCACATATTTCATGGTCTTAAGACAATATTTTGAAGGGAAATTGTCTCCAACATATTCTCATTATATAAATAAATAGTAAAATGTGTTAAAAAGATATGTAAATAATTCTCTGAGTCGTATGGATTTGAAGGGAATCCAGAGAAGAAGAGGATGATAGAGAGAAATATGGATAAAGGGAAGAAGGAAAAGAATGATTTTCTCATATGTGGTAACTGTGCAAAGAATATGCCTGGGAAGTGATTAAAAGGAATGGGGTTTAGTATAAGTATGGAGAAAAAGGAAACCATGTTCGCGATTACAAGGGTAAGAAAAAGTTTTCAAATGTACAATGTTTCATCTGTAAGGAGTTGGGACTCTACACGAACCAATGTACCAATCATCAGAGTATACCATAAATGACGCTATTGGATAATAATAATGTTATGATACTACCAAAAATGAAGAAGAATGATTAGTGTTCTTAAGTTTCTATTAATAAATTGTGTCATTTGTGTATTTTATTAATGATGTAAAAGTTATAAGAATTATAAAGTATATAAGTATTGTATTTCAGTACATTCTCATTAAGGAATTGAGATTTTATGGTACCTAGTAATGTGAAACAGATTCAAGTTAAGCATTTTAAAAAATATATGTTTATGGGAAATATAACCCTTAATATGTTTCTTAAATTGATATAATGACTTTGTAATAAGATATGATCGATTTAGAGAAATTATATTGGATATTCTTAATAACCTTGAAGCTAATTAATTGTTTTTTATTCCATCATTGTTGGAGTTTATAACATTTTTGGATATAGGGATTATATCCAGTATTCTATAAAGAATAATAGAGCATGAATGTAATCAATAAGGTTTTATGGTAATAAAGGGTCTTACCATGTTCTAATAGAATACATGATGAAGGTATTCACAAGTTTTTGCGTGAAAAAATAGATCTTCCATATGCTTACCTTATAAATTTTGGACTGTGAGTTTAGGAAAAAGTATTTTGGATAAGTCTAAAGGTTGGAATGATTTAAGTTAAACATTGGATACTATTATTTAATGTTAAAAAACTGCTTAATATTATTTTTTGATTGTCATATAAAGGACAACCTGGAGGTCGGGCGACAACCCATCATGTCCGGCAGGGTCACGAGACTTGAACCCACAACTGAAGGGCGACAATGGGGCATCACCTACCACTAGAGTACATGATGTCTTAGTCTATATAATATAGTTTTTAAAGGTTATAATAGATTAATTTTAAATTCATTTTTTTCAAACCCTATATGATTAGGATAAATAGAATATTTTTGAGTTCTAAGATGATTTTTTGGTAGAAATTAGATAAAGGATAGGGCTCTATTTGTCACGTATTCTGTTTTTTTCTTATTCTATGAAGAAATTAATTCTTAAATTTTATGGAAATGATCTTAAAATCAAAAACTTGTTATTCTAATACCTTATTTTTTTATTGAAATGATGATATTTTAAATCATCACAGATTTATGGCTCTGAGGCCCTCAATTTTCCATTTACTTGTTTGTGATTGATGACCTTAGTCACTCACTATAAATATTTACATTTTTCATCCAATAATAAATTTCACCAATGTTATCCTATTCAAAATCCTAATTTGGTGGTGAATTTTTCATTTCCCTTTCCCTCTTATTAAGACTAAATTTTAGTAACCCTATTTCCGATGTGGGTTTTCCACAAATTTATTTTCAATTTTCAAACTTTTATTTTCAATGAACAATTTCAAATTTCAAGGAAAAAATTTGTTTAATGAGGGGAGAATGTTACAACCCATGATTTTATAATACAATATCTCTTAAAAGTAATTTAATAGCTTGCGCCACATGCAACACCGAGTTTAAGTGCACCAAAGCTTACCAAACTAGCCATTTAAAAAGTGGTTATGAATAGTAATAACTGAATTTTAAATTTCATATAATCCATATAATTTTAATATCCATATTATTTAATTTTTAGACATAATATAAGTACAAATTCAAATTTTCAAATAAAAGATGTGTTTCAAAAAAAATGAAACTTTACCGCTTTTTAATGGAGAACCGTTTCTAAATCCAATATATTACACTTTTATTTATTAATGTTGAAAAAATAAACTAATTATTTATAATAGAGACATCAAAATTTAGTTTGGAAATATTTTTGGTGTTTTTCTGATAACTTTCATATTTTGATGAATAGTAAAAAATACAAAATTTTAATTAAAAACAACATTTTTAATCCAAAAAATTTATAGTGTTAAATTATAAATTTTAATGGTTTTGAAGTATAATTTGATTATATTTTTATAATTTAATGCAATGTTTAACATTGGAAGTAATTTTACAACTAAATTGGACATAAACACACATCAATATTTTGATAGTTTTTACTTTTCAGAAACTCGCTTTTTGGTTTTGACAATGGGAATAAATTTCAAATTAATTAATGAAACTTCTAGGTTATGAATTTGGTAAAATAGGCATCATTTTTTTATTGTTAATATAAACATTATATTAGGTTGAAATTTTGGTATTTTTCTGAAAACATTCAATTTTTAATGAATAGTGAAAAATACTACATAGTATATAAAAAAGGATTTTTATTTTAAATAATTATTTTTATTTAAATTTTTTTCTTAAAATAGATACATAATTCATATATTAGTACATATTAATTCATTGGATACATTTTATAATAAAATTAGATATAAATTTTTTTATTAAACAATTTTGACACCTTTTTACCCACCTTCTAGGCACATTTACACACCTTCTAGGAACATTTGAAAATTTTCATAAAACGTAATTTTAATACTTCTTTAAATTGAATTTTATAAATTTGAGAGACACGTTTGACATCATTATGTAAAATTTTGTTCAATAGGATGAAAATAATTTTTGGTGGGTAGTAACTTTTTAATTTTATTTACCACCGTTAAAAGTAAATAAAGTAATTAAAGGTAAAAATAATATAAAAATTACCCTAGAACATGTCCTAATTCTATTGGATAAGATTATTTTGACCAAAATCAACCTTATGAAAAAAATAAGATCCTTTTTATCCATTTGGGTTATATTTGGACATTTATTATATTTTATTTGAAGAAGAGTTAAAAGTGTCAAATTCTAAGTTTAATACCTCTACCAATTTTAATATAATGGATAAAAAGAAGATAAATTTGATTAGAAATATTAATTATAATTATAAAAGGATTTTATACTTCATGGTATTTTATTTATAATCTCTAGACATCAAGTAATTCGATTTATTTATGAAACAATGATGATGAAGTAATTACCTTTTTAATGAAATATTAAAATAATTGATGTTATAAATATTAAAATAAATGTAAATTGAAACATTTGAATCCATAAAAGAATTTTATAGGTCAATATGAAATTTTAGGGATGATTAAATGAATTTTTTTCTAAGCCATCATGTTTTATTACTTTAACAAAAATCAATTACTAAATAATGTCAAAATAGACATAAATGATTTTAAAAAAATACTATATTATTAAATGATATAATATTACTAAAAATATAAGGTTCCCACAAAAGACTTAAGTAATGTTATATATTTTATTAATGACCCACTTTATGTTCTCTTTAATGTTTGTAGAATGTTTTTTTACCATATAGTGCAAGAATACAGGGAGACATGATAAAAGTTGAACTATTCAACTAAGACTTAAGTCTAAAAGATAAGTTTAATTTGGTGACGTAAAATTTTGTAAAATCTATTTGTTGAGAATATTTAGACCCATACCCACCTTATCATCGAAATAAATTCATTTTGAGCCATTAGAAATCGAAAATTATTTTATAATAAAATAATATTTCAATCTTTTCTCAAAGTGACCCTCACCTCTCTTATAAAAGGGTACTTCCCCTTATCTTAATTTCACACCTTCAAATCCATTTGTATCAGCCAAAACCTACTCAAATGTCCTAAAACCTGCTCTAGATTAAATGTAGAGGCCTTAAATTGATCATAATTCCAACCTATAGAGCCCTTTTGTTCAAATCAAAAGGAATCACCCGAAGTAGAGTTAATTATTCCATCACCTCTTTCAAAGTTCTTTTCTTCTTCTAATTCATATTTCGTTGTTGTTACCATACTAAAATAATAAATAAAATATATTATAAATTATGTGATGTTATTATAAAAATTTTATAACCACATTCATTATTCTATCCATCCTATGAATGAAAATGTCACCACACGTGCGTACGTACGACTTACCGTCTCCACGTCGTGGTGTCGTTTGTTATTAAACACTTAATTATTTGGATGGGTATAATAATGGGTATAATTTATGAAAATAGTAAATATAACATATTAATGATTATTTATACATAATATACCATCCAATTATAGACAATTTTACCCTCAATAGAATGATATCGTCGCTCGTGCGTACGTACGACTTACCGTCTCCCCGACGTGATGAGATTCATTTCTATGTTCACCATTCAATGATGATTATAAAAATATATATTACTAATAAGTATGTAATATATGACATAATAATTCTATTGTAAATATATATATGTATTTATTAATGTATGTATTTATCCCAATCACTTACTTTTGTTCAATACGATATTAAAATGGAAACAATGTTTATGCGTACATATGGCCTACTGTATCCATAAACTGTGTTTTCCATTTCATATATCTATATATTATACATATATATATTATGAATATATTAGATATATAAATCATGTTTTATAATCTTGAATTTTGTAAATCATGATCTAAGTTATACGATCAATAATAACAAGTTAAAATACATACGATAAAGAAAGCAATTATTACCCGAAATGTTACTTTAACATGAAAATTATTATTAAATTCCTAGTATAATGTAATAAATGAATTATATATGATATCATAAATATTAATATGGTTCTATTATAATTTAAAACATACTATGGTCATTATAAACGAGGTTAAACGTACCATTGACTAAAGGAAAGTACAAGGTAAGGGTTATTTTCTCAATCTCATTGTTATCTAAAATTTTTTATGAGAAAGTATTTACTAGGAAATATTTAGAATCCATGTATATGTTATATAAAATATTTTTCAAAATGTTTTTTAAGGGTCTCTTTAACTAAAAAATCATTTTTAAAATTTTTAAATATTTATTCTTCCAAGCCTTTCGCATTAATGTTCATGTTTTCAAAATGGTTTTAATGATTTATTTATATGAACATGAATGTCTTAAAATGTTAATTCCATTAAAAAGTTTCAAAGTTGTATAGGACACTTTTATTAAAAAATATATTTTAAATGTATTCCTTTAAAAATTTTCAAATTTTAAATGATTTCACAAAAATATATTTCTCTCAAAGAGTTTTACTGAACATTTTCAACTATGTTGACATCCTTTACTGGATATTATTTTTGATTGAGGTTGATTTAATATAATACTGTATTCCATATTTTATTCAAGAGTTATGTTGTGTTTCACCGTGGATGTGTTATTTTTATTCCATTCATGGTTTATGGATAAAGTATTGACATTTCATATTTTATTTTGAATACGAATGTTTATGTTATGATTCAACATTTTTATGTGAGGAATACATTGGACATAATATGTGATGGATGGAGCCCTCTATAGCTCTGAGAAGCATCGAAAGATATAAAGAGACAAACTAGTGTCTTGGAACAAGGCCTTGACAAAACTTTAATTTGTAATCTTCACATGAGGCCTTGATTATGTGTTTATGTTTTCTGGCATTATACATTCCCTCATTATGAAATTAGTTATTACAAGTTATTATTAGACTAGTATAGTATCCATGTGCATGTTTATATGTTAATGTCTGTTTTATTATTTCCATATTATTATCAAAATTATTTTTTAAAAAAATATTGTTTTTATTACACATTTAGCCTT
Organism: Viscum album; assembly: GCA_963277665.1. Taxonomy (NCBI): domain Eukaryota; kingdom Viridiplantae; phylum Streptophyta; class Magnoliopsida; order Santalales; family Viscaceae; genus Viscum; species Viscum album. Next base: position 1,462,251,121 of record OY728121.1, read on the forward strand.
AAAATTTTATAGCTTCCGATAAATTCTTTACCCTTACTAAGAAACTTAGATCACACCTTTCTTATGTTTTGTTTTCCCAAGATTCCAAGAAGTGTATTATGATTGATATATTGGGTTAAGATAGGGGAATTAAGGCGTTATCAAAGGATTATTTAAGTTGTGTTTTATATATGAATGTGTAATGTAACATTTATGTAAGTAATATATTTTCCAAGACTGTTAAACTGATCGGTCTTTCAGAACATGATTCCTTGAAAGCATGCAAATGTATTAAAATAATGCATTGACTCAGGGATTCTTGGGTAGGGGTATTACAACATACCTTTTGGTATCCTTTGGTGTCCCAAACCATTAGGGTTGTGTCATATAGACATTATCCTGAAGGTTCCCATTATGGAAGGCTATTTTGACATCCATGTTCCAAATCTCATAATCATTGTTTGTGACAATGTAATGTAGATTTCTAATCAATTTCAACATTAAAAATGGTGAAAAGGTTTAATAACAGTGAATTACATGACGCTTTGGAAAATCATTTGTCATCTGTTGCACCTTATTGGTACTTAATTTTCCTTCCTTTTCCAGTTTATTAATGAATACACTTTTTAAACCAACATGATTTACATCTCTTGGAGGGTTTACCAAAATTTTGACTATGTTTTGATACATGGAATCCATTTTAGAATTCCTGGACTCTTTCCACTTGGAATAATCTATGATAATTAATACTTATTTATAGGTTATAGTATCATTATTATAAACTAATAATGAGTCAATAGCCTTAGTGACTAGAAAACCATACTTTCATGGTTGTCTAATCTCTCTAGTACTTCGATGTATTGATGGAAACTCAAGAATAATTTCATCTTCCATGGGGATGTATGGATATTTTACCCATGCCAAATCTTATGTATCTTTATCTTATACTTCATCAATGTCTATATATCTCCCACTATCTCTTTTAGAGATTAGATTATCCTAAAGGATTTTGATATTTATATCAAATGTGACTTTTTTTGAAGTATTGTATCTGTATTATACCTTTATTTCTATTGTATATACTATAAAGATACACCTTATGTATTGGGGATGAAGCTTGTTACATGAAGAGGCCCTAATAAACGCTTCACAACCCCACACATGGAAGTAATAAAACATGATATTTATTCCATTTCATAATTTGTATGGTATATCGTCTGTTTCATTTGTTTACACTCAGTTTTGTATTCTTCCTACTGTTTGTAATGTATATCCCCAAAAAGATAATGGGAGACTCGCACGACTCATCATTGATAATATAATTTCCAACAATTTACGGTTCCTCCTTTCAATTACACCATTCCACTAAGGTGGATAAGGAGGAGTGAGTTGAGACAATATCCATAAATCCCATTAATAACCAATCATGTCCTGAATAAGATATTATATGTTGTTTTATGAGCATAGATTCTTAATATTTTTACCATGATGGTTCTTAAATTAATTATTTTAATCCTTGAATATTCAAAAGAATTTTACTTATCCCTCATTAAGTTTACATTTTCATTTATACTAAAATCATCAACAAAAGTTATTATGTATGAGTAGCCACCCCTTGATAAAAAAAAATTGTCCACACTCATCAGTATGAACTAATTGAAGAATATCCTTAGCTCCATCACCTTTCCAAAAAAATTGGGATGTATTCATTTATCTTTGTAAACATGTGTGACATACACCAAGTTATTTTTGATCAAAATAATCTAAATAGACATCTTGATGTAATATAGTTATGTGATTTTAAATTACATGACTGAGCTGGTTATTCCATATTTGGGTGTGGCATGATTCATGAGAAGTAACTTCATTATTGATTTCTATTACTTGGGTTGTGTAATAAAACACAAAAGAACACTATTTAATTATTCCTTATCAATACAAATTCTATCTCTATAAAATTAGGAATAATTGCTTCCAAATTTTAAAATAAATACAACCATATCTAGTCTTGATAAAGAAATAATGTTTTCTGTATCTGAACACACATGATAAAACCCTTTAAAACCAAGATCATTCTAGTTGGAAATGTGTGGTGGAAGTTATAGATATCTAAAAAAGGTTTAGAGTTGTTGGATGCTCATAGATTTACATCACCAATTCAATCATTTTGAATATACATGGATCTTATATTTGAATACATATGTGAGCACTATAACGTGCATCTAATAACCAATTTGTAGAAACCTATTAATTTCACTCGATGAAAAACACACCTAAAGATTCACCATGCTTATTTAGATGGGTTTATTATTTCTTCATGTGTCCCTTCTTTCCACATGAAAGATAGGCAGAATCTTGTTCCCTTGATTTCCCCATGACCTTCCTCTTCATAGAAGTCTGTGAATAATCTATTTACATATAAATATTCACTTTCCCTTTATATTTTTTCAATAAAAGGATGGAAGGATTTTCACGCATCATATCTTTAACAACATATCAATTCAGTGTTAGAAGATTTGTTAGAGACTTCCCAATGTTGTCTATTTTAAAATTTGGAACAAATATGGAGATGGTTTGTGGGATTTATTCCAGAATGATATCAGTGCCCATTTCTTCAATGACTAAATAAAACCCTTTAGAACTCAATTTTGTAGAAGATATTGACTACATGAGGCCCAATTGGGAAACCCTCTCCATGATTACTCTATAAAAGAATCATGGAAATATCAAACTATTCCTATCTAGCTATCTCATAGTATAGACCATAGAGGTGCTCTATAAATATACATGCATCCATTTTTTCATGAGACTTCATTATTTAACATTAAATCATTGAGAGAATAGAAAATTGAACGTCAAAAATTTCACACAAGTGTTTTTCATGGACAAGGAAATCTTTATCACTTGACACTTTAGGAGGTGGATTAGACATTGATGATTTTTTCATGTAATATTTGTATTCATGGTGTAACATAACATAAAGGCGTCCAAAACTCTCTTGTAAGTCAATTATAGTTATATATTTGTCATTATCCAATATTAATTTGAATGGTAGCATGGATGAGGGGATTTAAATTTTATTCTACAATTAAAATAGCATATTCTTATTACATTTTCATGATTACATATTATGTGATAAATAATAAATAGATATACTAATTTTATTAAATCTACATATACTTTATCAATTTCCAATAGACCATACCATTGAACTCATAATGTATAGTTTCAATGGAATTTTAGTGGAAGGGATCACTGTTACTCTTCTCAATAGTCTATACTTTGGCCATGAAAACCATAAGAATGTAATTTTGGTTGGTGGTCTAGAAAAATGCAAGATTTTTTCTTCCTAATCCATTTTTAGGATTCCTCAATCAAGAAAAACTTACATGAATTTCCTAAACTCTTGCCTCGAAATTTCTACTGAATAAAATGTATCCACTAAAATCAATATAAGTACAATTAATTATAACCAAAACAACAATGTGAAACCCCTGATAAAATCAAGTGTCCAGACTTTGGGCATGTACTGCACTTATTTTTATGGTTTGACTCAAAATAAAATAATGAAAGGCTAAGTATTACTTAATATTATAATGATAGATTTTAATTATTTTATTCATTACTTTTATCTTGTTTTATCTTTTACATGTCTTGTTAATATTAAGTGGACATTACATAATTAATTAACCATGTTAGATAATTTATTTATTCATAATTAATTTATTTAATTTATTTCCATTCATATAAATTAATTCATTTATGTGAATGAAGTCTTGAATACATCTAATAAAGAATTAATATAATGAAATAAATAAATCATTTAAATGACCTGACCATGAGCATATCTGATGGTTGATTTAATGAGATGATATTAAATGAAAATATGAACTTGGGGAATAACACCATTTTCTAGATATGGCATGAGTTACAACATTCAACCTATATATTTATGTTTCACTGAGTTGGCATCATCAATGTATATCTGGAACCGTCATCGTTCCCATAGGATGATATTTTAATTATTAGTATTTATTACTCACACACAGGTGAGTGGAACCAAAGTATTGGTTAAAAAGTATTACATAAATATCCTTGGGCATGTTGTTCTTACATAATATTAGAGAGAGCGATGACTCTCATGGTATTGTTTAATATAATATTAAATAATTGGAATCACATGTAATAAGTTAAATTAAATTAATTCCAACACATACATAGGTCTTGGTCAAGCTCATGGTCGGTGATAAATGAAACAAATAAAAAAATTACTGTATGACATTTTTTTTCATTATTCATTCAATATTATGAAGATAAAATCTATTGAATTAATTAATTAATTAATTAATTCCATTTTATCTTAATGATCATTTGATATTAATTTAAGATACACATCATACATGTAATTGTTGGGAAATAAATGGAGAACCAATAATGGAATAATAATTAAAATAAATTTAATTGGAATTTAATATTCTCCAAAACAATTATTAAACTTTAAAACACACATTGGTGTGGAAATCAATAAAATATGGTTTTAATAAGAATTTTTTTAATTTAATGTATTTTTCATTCAATTATTTATTGGGAGACTACATGGAATGTATAGTCCATCTACATGCCATGTACCATAGTTGTCTTGTATCCGAGTCACATTTTGTGGGATTTGGTATGTTAACTCGGCCAGAAAACACAGTGTGTACAAGAAAAATACCTACCATGTATACTAGTTCCGAATTCTAGGTTGGTCTGGTCAACACACAATGTAAAATAAATTTACTAAATATAACTACCTAATCAATGAATCTATGTAAAATGTGCATGGGTGCATGACATGTACTCTGACTACAATTCGTATAACCCAATTTTACAAGGCTAAAAATTGAAACATCATAATGGGTATTCATTCATTATTTATATAATCTTGAACCTTTTATGAAATTCAAGCACTGAATGAATATGATTAGTATGATGAAGCAAGTTAATAAAATATTTAATAAATAATTAAGAATAAAAAATGAAAATCCAACCATGATTGTGTATTGTTCAAAAATTGAATAAATAATATTAAATTTAAACATAACCTCCTCTAATACCAATTGATAGTTCCCGACATCATGTAACTGTGCATTATTTGGTGAAATATTAAAACTTATTTTAATAATTGTTTCCCCAAATCATGAGCAAGGATCTTGCATCCTAAATTTATAATTAATTTATTTAATACATAAATAATTAAATACCTAGTCATAGGAACTTATTTCATTGATGATTGTTGGTCATCAAAAAATAACCTTCTTGATTTACATTGTTGTGATTTTAGGATCAAAAGATAGAATCCCTCTAGAGGTGATCCGCACGTATTCTAATAATCTCCCAAGAACACCACTTGACCACCGGGTTCTGGGGTGTCAAATAAAATACCTTGGATTCATTGTTCTCAATTTATCATTCTTTAATATAGAAGTAATCTATCTTTCACTTATCATTCTTGAGGGGGATAGAGGAGTAATTAAGAGAGAATTCATTATGCACAAAAATTTTATATTATCAAATTTTCAATAAATTTTATAATAGACACAACTGTATATTTATAGAGTTGGAGATTAGGTTAAAATATTATTTAATTGCATGTTTGCAATGAAATATCATTTAAAACCTTTAATAATACCCCTGCCATATTATAATAATATCAATATTATTATTTTGTGTCATGTTTCATCTATTACAATAAAAAACATTACATAATGGTCTTACTAATTAATATTTGTCACCGAACTTGGTGTTGGCCCATTTGAACTCATTTATAATTTTTTGAATAATCGAATGAATATTTTATTTAATAATAAATATTTTATTCACAATGTAGTGAATAATTATTTATTAAAAATATTAATAAATAAAATAAATCATTTAATAATTATCTAGAGAAAAAATACTATATAAATATACAAGGAATAAAATATATTAATTATTAATATAAAAGTAATTATTTATTACCTTGTGAATATTATCCATCAATAAATCTTGAATTAAATTATTCCTCAGTATTGTGAATAACATTTATTCTAATAATTAAATTCAAATGGAAATTAATTGAGATCAATAGAAACACATAGTGTGTCATTTTCGAGGATTATTTCTCATATACATTAGGCAGGCTTACCTAAAGTAGAAATTGACTTTCTAGAAATGGGTCTAGTCAACCAAGAGAAAGAATTAATATCACAATGAAGACACCAACATACAAATACTATATACGTAATATAATCCCTTTATCTCAATAACTCATCAAGAAGGATTCTCATATGTGTCACCAACTTATAAGCTCGATACATCTTTCATTGACTATCTTAAATAAACACATAGTTATAATATTGAAATGGAATTTATGGTGACAGTTCCATTCCTACCAAAGGGTTGAGATATCTACTTCCATAGAAATGGAATGGACGCATCCTTCACTGACTTATCCATTAATTAAATTTCACACATGAAACAACCAACATACCCAACTTCTGCATGAACTATTATCATTATGGTTTATGAAATAAATATATGAATGCGAGTTGTAACATGTATTAATAATGATTATAAAGCTTAAGGACCACCACACACACTGAAATATAGAAATGTCGGATGACACGAATACATGAGGAATTCCTATTGGAAGTTCTGTTCCCATAATCACCCATCATGTAGATTACCATGTTCAAATTTTATTAGAAGAAGATTCATTATTTTATGAGTACTCACACTAGACAATCTATGTACTATGTGTAAGGACCCAACCCCAGTTTCATGGAGTGAGTGACTTATTTGATTATATTGGCATACAAATAAGGAATAAGTGTCCCGAAGGACCATATAGTTTAGTATTATTGGAAAAAAGATACATACATATGTTCAGCATTACAAATTGAAATAAAAAATAACATAGAAACTCCTTAGAAAACACCCATAACTCCTAGGTTATCTCAACATGTCGATAAATATAAAATTTTACATGTCCTGATAAAATTAAACATAATAAAGGGTTGAATTCAAATTTTTATTATGTGGAATAAATACAGTGGAAGATATATAAAAATTAGGAAATTTTAATAAATAAAAGCTATTCCTTTAACAAAAACATGAACACATTATTCCCTGAATAAAATTCGAGTAAGTAATTCCATACTATAACAGAATCATGAGAGTTATACAAGTAGGATAACCACATGAACCATAAATACTATTTTAATAATGAGGGAATGCATAATGTAGGATATCATAACCATACCGTCAAGGCCTCGTGCAAAGACCATAAATAATCATTTTGTCAAGGCCTTATGCCAATACCATAGTTTGTCTCATGAGACCTACTAGTGCACCGAGGGGCTATAGTGGGGCCCACCCAAAACTTTATATGTCCAATTCCTTCCTCCTATGAATGGGGATAAATATAAATAACATAAAAATTCATATAAATTAAGCATAATCACTAACCATACATAGTAAATTTGTGAATGATATTAAGATTGCACATCCATAACCAAAATAACCATAATCAATTGAATTAAATATTGTAGATGATACCATGTAGTATTAATTCTATTAATACATAATAATGAACAAGAGTGTTGAAATATATGAAGATACTCTTATAAAATCTTCGAGTAATTCTTGAGTTGAATACCCTTATACTTTTAAAAGAAGAGTTCTTTTGGAAAAAATTTGTATAAAAAATAATTCATGTTAGATAGTATTTTCATAATAAAATTAGTGATTTTATAAATATAATGGATTCCAAAAATTTATTATAGAGTGTCCTTGAAAATAGGTAAGAGTTTGTGAAATTTCCTTGAATTGGGCTTGTATTTTGGAGACAATTTTGAATGTTCCTTTTAAAATGTGTGACCATCCATAAAATAAAGAAGGATTCATGTTAGTGTAAATATATATAATACTCAAACATAATTTATGAGGACAATATAATAATACATACTTATTTTATTTAGGTAATTTAGACAAATAAATTAAGCCAGATGAAAAAGGAAATTCAGATGGAGAGCTCTTACCTTAAGTCCGAATGTGTCATGCTCTTCAATTTAAAGTCCTGGAATATGAAATTAGAATATTTAATAAATTATTTCAGAACCTAATTGAAATTTATTTAGTTTATAGTAATTATTTTTAGTTCATTTACTCTATTATTTATATGTTATTAAATTGAATTTCGTCGTTCCAGAGTGCTTGTTTTCTTGATTTCTTTAAATGGTTCACTTCTTTTTAAGTAATGGAGTTTACGTGGAATGGTTATAAATATCCAGAATTGAAATTAAATATTATTTATTAATATTTAAAATTGTTAATGTTCATTTATATAATTTGGCTACATGGAAGTAAAATGAATAATTAGATGAATTATTAATGACATTCACTTGTATATTTTAGTGGTATTTTGATTATTAGGAACTAGTTTGGTAATATGATTTAATAATATGTATGTATACTGATTAATGATTAATAATTAGGTTATAATACATATATAATTTTCTGTTTCAACCATAAAAATGGTTTCATGACTTGTAATGAGGGAGAAATTGATGAACGAAACTTCGTTGTCCATGAAGGTTATAAATTAGAACCTCGTGGATGTTGATTTCGTTTATAAAAAATAGAAGGGAGGGAGTAATAATATCGATGATGTTTATTCCATTAATATTATATAATTCTTGTATATAGATGATAATATAGTTATCATTGTCATTTGGACAGAGTAGGTGATGAAAGAAAAATAAGAGAGATGAACTGGAAAATAAAAGAAAAGTTGAGAGATACCTTATGAAAATTCGGCAGCCTATGAACTTCACTTAAAAGTTCATAAAATTAATTGATGAGAGAAAAATGGTATCTCATCATATGTAAATCATAAGGAATGTGAGTGTAATTCATTATATTAGTCCTGAAAATATGAGAATGGAAATTCAAAGAGATAACACAAAATAAATGTTGACTTAAAGAGGAGGGGGAAAGGTTCCCTTACCTTGTAGAGTAAATCCCAAAACATGAAGGTTGGGACCTTGGGGGATTAAGGGCACCAGGTTAGGACTCATAGGGAGGTAAAACCACTATATATTCGATTATAAAGGATTTTTAATGAATGAAAACGAATGGATGACTGTGTATTTATAGAAAAAGAAATATAGTTTTTTAGTAATTTCAAAGGGACCCCGCATTAGTGGTTTTGGAAAAACCATGGGCTTGCCCGTGGTTTTAGCCACATAAGACACCTAAGGTCCTATGTTACTACACAATGGTCTACAGAAATTTTATTTTAATTACTATTTTCTTATTATTTCATTAATCTTCTGAAAACTCAAAACTGTATTTTTCCTATTTATGAAAATTTCAAGTATTTTAGAAAAATCCCAAAAATTCACCCCTACCATTTTTCCACATGTAGAATTAAAAAATAAACTCCATTTTTCAAAAATAATTTTATAATTATTATTAATTTAATTTATACATAATATCATTGTTAATTAAAAAAATAACAATTTTAAATGTATAATTAGTTTTATATCACATAGAATAATTAATTAAGATCCCATTATCTTATTACCTTAATAAAATAAAAAATATCATTATTTACTACTAATAAGGGCCATATTACAATTCCCATTACTATTCATATTATTATTCATAGGGGTATGTTACTATTCACTAAAAAACTAGTTTGTTCTATCAGACTCCAAATGACATACTGATAACAACTCTAGATGATTGTTTTTCAAAATTGAAAACATAATAGAGGAAAATTAGTTTTTAACTAATAGATTATAAAATGTTTTGTTTTTAGGGACACAATGCTTCAGGAATTAAATATTAATTTTTAAAACCTTGGGTTGTTACATTCTTCCCTCCTTATAAAAATTTCATCCTCGAAATTCACAAAATGTTACCTAAAAAGATTAGGGTATGTCTTCTACATATGCTCTTCTAGATCCCATGTTGTTTCATCAATATTATGGTTTCTTCAAAGAACCTTTACCATATAAGTCATCTGATTTCTCCTTACTTGTTCTCTGGTATCACGAATCTTGATTTACTCATCACAATAAAAAAAATTGGGCTCAAGTTCTATTTATTTATAGGTGAGTAAATGTGTTGGGTCTGACATGTATTTCCTTAACATTGATACATGGAACACATTGTGAACTTTTAAGAGACTTGGAAGCATTTCTGAACGATAAGCTACGACTCCAATTCGATCCAGAATTTCAAAAGTTTTGATGTACCTCAGAAAAAAATTTCCCTTCTTACCGAATCGTATAATACCCTTCCAAGGATATTACTTTAAGAAAACATGTTATCCTTCTTAAAATTCTAAATCCTTCCACCGGTTATCAGCACATCTATTTTTCCTAATTTGAGCTATTTTAATATGGGTTTGGACAATCCTCACCTTTCCCATTGTTTCCTTAACAAGTTCAGGGCCTACGAGCATTCTTTCACCAATATCATCCCAACAAGTTGGTGTACAACATCTCTTTCCATATAATGCTTCATATGGTTCCATATGAATACTTTAATGTAAGATATTATTATAGGAAAATTCTAAGAGAGGTAAATATTGATCCCACATACCTTTAAATTCAAGTGAACAAGACATCAACATGTCTTCCAAAGTTTGAATAGTCCATTATGATTGTCGATCAGTTTGTGGCTGGTAGGCAGTGCTTAAACATAGATCAGTATCTAGGGCCTTCTGAACACTTTCCCAGAATTGTGATATAAAATTGGGATCGTGATTAGAAAAAATTGACAATGGTTCACCATTAAGCCTTACAACTTAAATAATATATAGTCTTTCTAAATGTTTAAGTGGTAAATCTCCTCTTATAAAAATAAAATGTGTTGATTTTGTAAGATAATTCACAATGACCCATATCACATCATTCATTCTTAGAGTATTTGGTAGACCCATGACAAAATCCTTCGTAATATCATCCCATTTCCACATAAGAATAGGAAGGGGTTGCATGAGTCATCTAGGACATTGTCTTGTAGCCTTCACCTATTAACACACCAAACATCTCGACACATAATTAGCAATCCCCCTCTTCATGTTTTTTCACAAAAAACGTTCTTTTAGATCTCTATACATTTTTGTGATATGAGGGTGTAGAGAGAAATTAGTGCTATGGGATTTATCTAATAGTTCCCTATTTAGTTCAGGAATAGCGGGAACACAAAGCCTCTTTCTGAATTTCAAAATGTCACCTTCATAAACGAATTCAATCAACTTCCCATCATTTATCAAGTTAATTTTCTTTTGAAACTCCTAATCATCATCCTAAGAACTTTTTATCCTTTCCAGTAAAGAAGGTTTGTCAACTATTTGAAAATGTAGTGATTTGATAACTTCCTTGATAATTTTGATATCTAACATTTTCTAGATCCCTGAAAAAAGGATCCCTTTTAACTCTCATCTTGTTCAGAATTCCAAGGTCCTTTCTACTCAAAGCGTCATCCACCTTATTTTCCATCCCCACATGGTAGTGAATTGTGAAATAATAATATTCGATTATCTCAATCCTTCTCCTTGGTCTCATGTCGGGTTATTTTTGTGAGAAGATATATTTCAAACTCTTAAGATATGTATATATATCACATTTTGCACCATAGAGGTAATGTATCAAAATATTCAAAGAAAAGATTACCACTGCTAACTCAAGATCATGAGTGGTTAGTTTTGTTCATGAATTTTTAGTTTCCTTGATGCATAGGAAATCATAATATCATTTTTCTTAAGGACACATCCAAGTAAATTTTTTGATGCATCTCTATAGATAAAAAACCAATCATTCCCTGATGGTAGGGTTAGGATGAGAGAATTCACTAACCTAATATTCAATTATTGAAAATATTCTTCACATTCTTTTTTACATAAGAACTTTATCCCATTTCGTGTGATCTTGGTAAATGGGTTGGCTAAACGGGAGAACATCTGAATGAAACACTGATAATAACCTATTAATCCAATAAAACTATGTAACTTAGTTATGTTTTCCAGATTAGGCCATTCCTACAAAGACTTTTTCTTCGTAGGATCTACAGATATTCCATCCTTAGAGACAATGTGGCCTAAATAGGAAACTAATTGAAGCCAAAATTTACACCTTTTGAACATCCCATATAATTCATTTCTTCTAAGAGTATTCAGAATAGAATGCAAGTGATTTTCATGATTTTCATAGATCTTATAGTATACCAATATATCATCAATAAACACCACCAAAAAGTCATCAAGATATTCCTTGAAAACACTATTCATTAGATCCATGAAAACAGATGGTTCATTAGTTAGTCCAAAAGGCATTAATGTAAACTCAAAATGCGCATACCTGGTTCAGAATGCTTTTTTTGGAATGTCATCCTTCCTCTCATGAAACTGATGATATCTTGATTGAAGAAAAATCTTCGAAAAATATTAGGCTTTATGAAGATGATCAAATAAATCATCAATATGACGTAGGGGATTCTTGTTCATTATTGTTATAACATTGATCTCTCTATATTCAATGCACAACCTCATAGACCCATCATTCTTCTTAAAGAAAAGAACAGGGGATCCCCATGGAGAAACACTTGGGGAATAAATCCTTTATCACTAAATTCCTCTAGTTGTTTCTTTAGTTACAGTAACTCCACATTGGTCATTCTATAATGGTTCCTCAATATGGTTATTGAACCGAGAATTAAGTCAATGGAAAACGCATTTTACCGTTGTAGAGCATTTCTAAGTATATCCTTTGGAAATATGTCAATATATTCTTTCACAATAGGTATTTGATATATTTGAACATTCTTTTCCTCACCCATAGTTAGTTCATTCCCTTCCTCCCCAATATTTTAATTAAGTTGTGCTACTAGAGGTAGATCTAGATGAGAACCAGATAGTGATGTTTCTACTCTATAGATAAGATATTTCATATCATCATAAAAAATTGTAACCTATTTCTTATTAAAATAAATTTTCACATCATGATCCGAAATCCAGTCCATAACGATTATTATATCAAATTCAATCATGGGTATGACAATAATATCAATAGATAATGCACATTTATATGCCACAACGGTAACTGATTAAAAAAACATTGTTGCAATGATACTTCCCTTAGGAGTTTTGACTGAAAAATCCCTTAATTAGTCAAATTGGAAATATCTAATTTTCTAGAAAACCTGGGAAGATATGAAAGAATTTGATGATCTAGAATCAAATAAATCATTGGCTCATTTTTAGGAAACAATTAAAGTATTTATCACCACATCATTTGGAACTTCAAACTCTGTAGTTTTGATCTCATAAGCTTGTCCCTACTCCTTTGGCCATATTTGGGGTATATTTCCCGGACACTTAGGAAATTCATTTTTGTAATGTCCCATATCTCTGAAATTTTATCATTGAACATTGGTAGCTTCTTTCTTCCCCTTAAAATCCCGAGTAAGGTGGCCTTTTTCCCTGCACTTGTAGGTGACTCTCATTCCCTTCAAGAAAGCGACATGGTGTTTCTTCCCACAATTACTACAAGATGGATATTAAACACTTGCTTTCCTCCCCATTTCTTCATTTCCTTTTCTAGAGTTGTTGGAAACACTCTTCTTCTCTTGTTTTCCTTTAAATTCATAAGACTTATAAAATTATTTTTCTTTCTTGATAGCCCTTTGGACTATATCTTTATATGAAGGGAAACTTTGGGTGACTATAGGCCTTAGGATGAATGGTTTTAAACCATAAAATAATCAATCAATTTCTCTCCTTGTATTTCATATGTAGTCCAAAAAAAGCCTTTATATCGTTGTGAATTTTTCTTCATACTTTTCAACATTTTCATCTTCCTTTCTCTACAAATTCCGAAACTGCCTTTCCATATATGCTTGCTGTTAATGAGGAAAGTATTTTTCTAGGAAGACTTCCATAAAGTCTATCCATTCTATCTCTTCCATTTATTCTCCATCCTTTTTGTTTCTGATTAATAACCCCCACCGATCTACATCTCCTGATAGACGATAAACATCCATGATGATCTTCTCTCTTTCATTTCATCACAAAGCGTAAAATATCTTCTCTAGGGAACTTGTCCATTGCTCAGCTAAAAATGGGTTTGTAGTCCCATTGAATGATGGAGGTTGTAGTAACATAAAGTGGTCTAACATAGATCCTCCATGTGGTGGATCTGGATGGTCTATACGGGTAAGGATATTGTTAATAACTTGAGTAAGTTATCCCACTATAGTTATAAGCTGCTCTTCACTAGTCCCAGCACCAGAGCCAACATCATTGTCTTCCATCAGAGGGAAATCCCAAAAAATAATATTCATGTTCATGGGGTTTCCATTTCTTCCACTAGGTTACATTTCTAGATAATGGAATACACTAGATTAGGTAATTAATAATAATGTAAAATCTTAACTTAACAAAACATTTAACATAAATTAAAATGCTACTCATGACTAATCCCATAATCAAAAAAATTGTTTCTTTGAGAAAAATTTTCCTTTAAATGATTCATAATGTCTTGTAAAGGGAATATGAATTATCCTAAGAAAATACCCAAGGAGTGTCAATACCAAGAGTGCAACAATTCCTGTTGTCATGTACCATGATACACTGGGTCAAGCCCCTAACACCTTGTCAAGGTTTTCACTCCTAGGTACATCTGTGCTAGAGCCGTCTCTACCTCATTGTATCCAGATAGGGATGTATTTTCTAGAAATATCTACATAATCTATTCCTTACCAAAATAAAATTATGTTCTTGTATTTTTATCCTCAAATAATATATTAAATACTCTTCCCTTATCTAAGTTTTCTAAATCTTGTTTCAATATTTTCTAATAATCATCCTTTGATACCAACTTTACAGACTCGACCTAAGTTGCCTGGATCCAGTGCCATATTTTATTACATTAGCATAAAAATAAGGAATTATAATCCCTAAGGATAGAGTAGTTAATTATTATTGGAAACAATATTCATACATTAGTTCAACATTCCAACTTGAATTGAAAAACAACTTAGAAACTTCTTAGACAAGTTCCATAACTCCTAGGTTATCTTAGCATGTCATTCAATATAAAATTATTCATATCCTGAGAAAATGAAACATATGAAAGGGGTGAGATCAAACAATTAGTAAGGGTAAGAAATATAGAAAAATATATATAAACGTTAGGCAAGTTGAATAACTAAAAACAAATGCCTTTAACAAAAACTTAAACACATTATGGCAGGAATAAGAGCTAAGTATGTAATGCCATAATAACATAATCATGGGTATTATACAAATAGAATTACCACATGAACCATCAATACTATTTTCATAATGAGGTAATTCATAATGCATGAAATAATAACCATACCATCAGGGCCTCATGCCATGACCATAAATAATCATTTTGTCAAGGCCATGTGCGAAGACCGTAGTTTGTCTCATGAGACCTACCGATGCACTGAGGGGATATAGCAGGCCCCAACCAATAATTTATATGTCCAATGAATCATTAATATGAATGAGGATAAATATAAAAAAAATATATATTTTTATTTAAACTAATATATGAAATGTAAACAATTTTCGTAGAACATTAAGAATAATCACTAACCATACAGAGTAAATTGGTGAATGGTATTAAGATAGCACATCCACATCCAAAATAATCACAAAACATTTAATTAAATATGTTAGATGATACCATGTAGTATTAATCTCAATAATACATAATAATCAACATGTGTTTAGAAATTGATGAATATACTCTTATAAAATCCACGAGTAATTCTTCAGTTGAATACACTTTTACTTTTAAAAGAATTATTCTTTTGGAAAAGAATTTGTATAAAAAAAGAAGTTAAGTAATATGGTATTATCATAATAAAATTATTGATTTTATAATGTTAATGGTTTAAAAAAAAATTATAGAGTGTCTTTGAAAATGGGTAAGTGTTTGAGAAATTCCCTTGAATTATGCTTGAATTTTAGAGACAATTTTGATAGATTCATTTAAAATGTGTAACCATTGATAAAATATGAAGGGATTATGGTTGGGGAACATATATGGAATAATCACACAAAATTTATGAGGAGTACATAATAATACATTATAATTTCATTGAGGTAATTTATGCAATGAAAGAAACCCTGATGAAAAAGTAAATTCAGGTAGAAAACCAATACCTTATGTCTGAATGTGTTCCGCTCTTGAACTTATGGTTCTGGAATATGAAATTAGACTTTTTAATAACTTATTTAAGAACATAATAGACATTTATTTAGATTATCATAATTATATATTGTTCATTTTTGTTCCTATTGACATGTTATTATTTTGAATTTTGTCATTCCGGAGTGTTTGTTTTATTGATTTTCCTAAACGGTTCACTTGTTTTTAATTAATGGAGTTTATGTGGAATGGTTTTAAATATCTAGAATTGAAATTAAATATTATTTATGAACATAAATTATTGTTAATGGTAATTTATATAATTTTTTTACAAGGAAATAGGATGAATGATTATATTACTTATTAATGACATTCACTTAGGTATTTTATCAATATTTTGATTATTAAAAACAAGTTTGGTCATATGATTTAATAGTTTGTATGTATACTAGTTACTGATTATTAATTCGGTAAAAAAATATATTTTATTATTTTTCAACCATGAAAATGGTTTCATGACTAGTAATGATGGAGAAATTGAAGAATGAAACTTCATCGTCCAAGAAGGTTATAAATTGGAACCTGATGGACGTTGATTTCGTTTATAAAAAATAAAAGGGAGAAAGTAAGAATATTGAAGTGGTTTGTTCCATTCACATGATATAATTAAATTATATAGATGATAATATATTTATCATGGTCATTTGGATAGAGGATGTGAGGAGAGAAAAATAAAAGAGATGAACTTGAAAATAAAAGAAAAGTTGAGAGATCCCTTATGAAAATTTGGCAGCCTAACGAAGTCGCTTAAAATTTAATTAAATGAATTGATGAGAGGATAAGGGTATATCAAAATATGGACATCATATGGACAGTAATATGATTTCAGAAATTCAAAACCCAACATATGAGAATGGAAATTCAAAAAGTTAACATAAAAGAAGTGTTGACTAAAAGAGGAGGGTGAACGATTCCCTTACCTTGTAGAGTAACTCCTAAAACATGATATTTTCGACCATGGGGGATTAAGGGTACCTTGAGAGGAATATTAAGTAGATAAAACCATTATTTATTCCAGGATAAGGGATTTGGAATGAAATAAAATGAATGGATGTGTGGGTATTTATTGAAAAATAGAGGAAGGTTTTTAATAATTTCAAAGGGACACCACATTAGTGGTTTTTGCAAAACCAAGGGCTTCCCCATGGTTTTAGCCACACAGGACAAATCATGTCATATGTTACTATATACAGGTCTACCATCCTTTTATTTTAATTATTATGTAATTATGATGTCATTAAACTCTTGAAAACTCAAAACTGTATTTTTACTATTCACGAAAATTCAAGTATTTTGGAAAAATCCCAAAAATTCACCCCTACCATTTTTCGACAAGTAAAATTAAAAAATGAATCCAATTTTTCAAAAATAATTTTCTATATATTATTAATTTAATTTATAAATAAAATCATAGTTATTTCGAAAAATTATAATTTTAAAGGTATAATTAGTTTTATATCATATTGAAAAATTAATTAAGATCCCATTATCTTATTACCTTAATAAAATAAAATAATATCATTATATAATATTCATAAGGGCCATATTAATATTCATATTACCATTCATAGGTGTATGATACTATTCACCAAAATTCATGTTTGTTCTATCAGACTCCAATTGACTTACTGATCGCAACTCTAGATGACCGTTTTTTGAAACTCAAAATATAATAGAGGAAAAGTTGTGTTCAACATCTAGATTATAAAATGTGTTGTTTTTTAGGGACATAGTGTTTCAATTATTCAATATTTACTTTGAAAACCTTGGGGTGCTACCTTATGTGCCCTATCACATTATCTTATCCAATCAAAAAACAATATTTAAGAATATCATCATAAAACAACAAGGTTATCATCATAGTGGGGAAGTATTATGAATTTATCAATTTGAGGTATATTCTAGGACATTATTACATTAGAGACATGAAAAAATGAACAATATTTAATATTAATTTTTATTCATATTCAATACATCAAATATACGTTTAATCAAAGTATAAATATTTGTTCCTAAGATACCAAATCCAACAAAATATACAATGATGATAACACTAAGTAGGTCAACACCAAAGATGTGAGATAACAATCAGTAGGTCAACACTAAAACTATATATATGAATACCAATATATGAATATAATCTGATGTAGTGTATATATATTACTAGTGTACAAGTAATAACATTATAAGTGATTCTATTATGTCTAACAGGACACCATGCGATCAATAAATAGAATCATTAGAGCTATATGTAAAGCATATAAAGTATGAACATAATTATCTTCCAGGTAATCCTGTTTTAGTCCTAAATGGTCCTTGGTCCGAGGAGTATCAATGTCTAAGGAAACCAATTTTGGTAAGTAAAGTAGGTAAAAAGGATCAATGTCGTACAAATTTCCAAGGAATCCTAATGGGTTCATCAGACATAAGGAGTATAAATTTCCAAGGCATCCTAGCATGTCATGTAAAGTAATTAAACTAGATCCTTGGAGTAGAAATGTCCATGGTATCCATGTAATCTGAGTAGATAGTATATAAGGTGTAGATATGTCCAAGGCATCAAAATAAGTCACGTAACCATCATCCTAGGAGTAGAAATGTCCAAGGAATCCTAATATGTCATGTAAAATAGATCTAATGAGTTGAAATTTTTAAGGTATCCTAACATTTCAAGGAAACTAATTAAACTATATCATAGGAATAGAAATCTCCAAGTCATCCTTGTATGAAGGATACATGATTTATACATGCCTATTGGATCCAAATATGGTTTTTAAAACAAATGAGTCGAAATTTCCAAGGAATCCTAAAAAACCATTCAACGCGTCATTAATCATTCATTTAATCACTTCAAAAATCCATTCATGATCACATAAAAATAATAGGAGAATCCATTTGATACATTTAAAAAACAATTGAAAAGTTTCTATAAGTTATTCAAAATATTTAACAATTTAATTTAAAACCATATTCATTTATCAATAATACAAAGTAATCTCATCAAATCCCAAGGGTATAATAAATGAAATAAAAAGGTTTAACCCACTCATGTGTAGTTTAGTTTGAGGTTTGCAGCCAACAAATTTTTAAAAGGTTTCAATGAAATGTATCAACATGTTTATATCAATTATCACTTTGTTTAATTAATTTAAAAATCATCGCTCAGAATGTTTGGAATGTGGCTTAACAAAAATAAGAAATAAATAACTATGATTTTATGGAAAAGGTATAAAAAGGATAACACATCTTGGTAAAGGAAGACTATCCAGCCTCAATATTTGAATTTATATAGATTAAAATAAGAAACAAAAATGGATGAAAACCCAGAAATAGGGCATAAGATCCTAAAAAAACGTTCTGTCATCGATAGAATGGAAAACAGGTACTTAAGGAATGACATAATAACTAGTGGATATAGAACGAGAATATTGACTCTTGAATCAGAGGTCAAATGAAGGACCAGTACCAAACCCAATAGTAGACTTGAGGGAGAGATACTACTCAATATAAGAGAGAAGGGGTGAGATTCTTTAAAACAATATGAGTCCCTACATCCTTTAAAAAAACAACCCAGGGAGATTACATATCATGAAATAATTACATGCCATGTAATGGTTGGATTTACCCCCTACATGTAAATACCATTACATGACATGAAATGGTTCTGGACAGAATAATACATTCTATGTATTGAATACATTCCATGTATTATAAATATATGCATTGTATTTGGCCGGTAACCAAGCATCATCCTTCTTTCTTTTGACTTTCCAAAAAAATACTAACCATCCTACAATATTATCTTCAAGGTCTAAGAAAAAAGGGATTTTCAATAAGGGTTTAACCTACAGTTAAAAATTATCCATACCGTATAGAAAACCCATATTCTTACAATGACCTAAAGTAATTATTAATTAAGGAAAACCATAAATGATTCATAAAATGAGTGCTCCATTTTATAATGATACAAAGAAATTTATCTGATGAATAAAATGGATTTTATTCCAATAATGGTTTATAAGGGACCATTTTTTTATATGAGGTAGTTATAGATAACCTAAATTTAGTCAAAATCTATCATGATTGTAAAGAACAAGTATGAAAAAGAAAAACTCTAAAAAAACATATCAGTTATTCCATTTCGATGACCTCAAACAAATTAAGTTATGAAATATAGTGGATAAAAATCATAGAAATGACAATTAATGATATTATCAAAAAAACATTTCATAACCCTAGTGATCTCAATTAATTTGAATTATTTCATGATTGATGCACTGGACAATGGGAGAAATCATCCTTTACTTTTAGGAAGCATGACACATATTCATGAATGAAAAACATTTTGAGAATTTAACGGGTCACCAAATTGAACCATTTAATTACTTATCTTTAATGAGTTTATTGAACTCCTTTAACGAATATAAATGAAGTCATTAATCCATTCAAAATGGATTTTGAAAATATTTAAAACTGAAAGGGATGGTGGTGATTTGTGTATACACTGAGCCTATATTCTCCGATTGAATCTAATGAAATAAGATACATCTTTCATGTGAATGTATTCTATTACCATTAATTGTATGAATGTATTCCATATACATGAATATATTTATGATCACATCCAATAGTGTTTACCAATGACTTTTAAAAGGATTAAATAGAATGTTGAGATTGATGATGGAAGTTCAAACTCAATATTCATAATGTTATGGTATGATGACCCATACAGTATATTACTTTTTTAATTAGATCATGTTTGAATAGAGGGATAACATAGAAATATCAATCTATAGATATTTATTTTCGTAAATTGTGGAGATTCAATTAATATGGGGGGTATATATTTAGGAAGATTTTATCAATGGGGAAAGCTATGAATTTAGGGTGTGAACTGTTCTAATATGATTATTGAGTATGTGTCCTTGAAAATTATTATCTAGCACGTCCATATGAATATTTTTTTAGGGTATTTAATGAAAATATAGGTGAAAGAGCTATTCAAAACAGTATGTGAGTTATACAAATAGATAACATTGATATTTGTATTCATAGTTATTTTTTCATACAATGAGTTTTCTCAAATGTTCTTAGAATGATCTAATGATGATTCATTTCATTGTTGATAGGAGAGTTGTATTAAATGAAAAAAAAACAAATATAACGATTACTGAGACTAATAAAATTAATGGGGATGAATTTTACACCATGAAAAGGTATTTTCAAAGGGGGAGTGTTGGAGATTGTGATAATGAAGCTGATATGGTTTATGTATTTAGTGTAATGACCCCAAATTTTGTTATTTAATTTCCCTAAATTAACAATATTATAAATGATTTTTCTTCATGAACTAAAAATACAATCCTTTTAATATTAAAATATTTACCATTATAATATTTCTGTTAAAATAGTGTGTATAAAAGTAATTAACCATATTTGGAAATCTAAGAACAAGAATAAATAAATAGTAATACGTCACAGATGTCACCCTCATGAATCTAATTTATATGAAATTATAAAGGAATTATCTTTACAAGGGTTTTATTTACACTAATCCCATGGTGAACATGATAAATTACAATATGACCTAAATCATATGAAATATAAATTTTATCTCATGGAAATTTTTATGAGATCTATACTTGTAGAATAATCCCACTCGACTACTACCATAGTGTTCCTTATTCTTAGATCCATACAATATTGAGGGGATATGTAACAAGAGATTAGTAATATATAATCAGGTGTTTATTAATTTTATATGTTACTTATCATATACATTTTACATATTTCATATTTTTTACTTTCAATGAAAAAAATTGGTTAATTTTTTTCACTAAAAAACTTTTGATTTTAAAATTTCATAATTCTAAACTTGAATTATAAATTTTAGAATCATAATATGATTAAATTTTTTTGGATTTATAATTTTAGAATTAGCTTCATATTAGTTTTTGAGGATATTTTTATCAAAATTTATTTTCTTTGAATTGTTTCAATACTAGTTTTAATAAAATCAAAGAGTTTATTTCTATATAGAAGAGGAATAATAACATAAAAAATATAAATTACTTTTAATGGTAAAATATGTATTTAAAGATAAACACTACAGAAGTTTTGGGGGGGGGGTGTTCTATAGGGAGCTCTCTACTCTCGGAAGAACCCTAGGGTTCCGTAGCTTGCTGTTGCAGTGCCAACTTTAAGAGGCATCATATGGTGTTGGGCATCAGTATGAGTTGATCTCATTTATGGTAAAATTTGCAGGTGTTCTCATCCAAGACAATGATCATGGTGATGATGTTTACTTCTTCCCCTTATGGCGTCGTGTCACAACCTGTCCCCCGGGGCCCATGTCGTGACTACCCCATGCCTTCCTTACATAGGCCAGGGGATGGCGACTAGCACTGAAAGGAATATTCGCTAAAACAGGGAAGGCATTTCCTTTATAACATATAAACTCAGGAAACCAAGAACAAAACAATATACGAACACAAGAAAAATGTATAACAAAATGTGTGATGAAAGTAAAAGGGGTCGGAATACAATCCCAACAATAAAGGTACAAGTACAACGGAAATACAGTACAACTGAAGAAAGATAATTAAAGCTACTGGATCATCCTCTAAGGTTCCTACCTAAATGGTAGGTATATATTGCCGCCTCAGCACTCCACATCTTCCCGTCTCCTCTATGTACCGACATGCCGTATGGTCCACCTCCGGGTACAGTCCAGTCCTGGTACTCTCAGCCTCAGTCTGCGATGTCCATCGTCTACAGCAAACACAACGAAGTGAGGGAATAACCCATTTAGAGGTGAGTATAATGATACTCAGTAGGGACCCCGAGACCATCAAGGTCTAACAAAATCCCATAAGGGTAAACCTCAAATCATGGAATCAAAAGATAACCCTACTAAGGTATATTCCCATACATATACCTAAGTTATCAAGTAATCCATCTCAGTCATGAGGAAACACAGATGTACTAACTCAGCTCACACAAGGTATATCTTTATGTACAGTAGTAAAGATGATTATATGTAACTACTAAATCATCTTACTCTATTAAGAGGCTCTACTGCTAACCTGCACAGAATTGCTAGGAGCTGACCCACACAGGATCACTGGAGCTAACCCAGACTCGATCGCTAGGAGCTGACCCACAGAGGAAGTCTAGGAGCTAACCCAAACAGGGTCTCTAGGAGCTGACCCACATAGGGTCTCTAGGAGCTGATCCACACAGGGTCGCTAGGAGCTGACCCACATAGGATCGCAATAGCTGACCCACAAAAGATCGCTAGGAGCTTACCCACAAAGGATCGCTAGAGATGACCCACACAGGATCACTAGGAGCTGACCCACACAGGATCGCTGGAGCTGACCCACATAGGATCTCTAGGAGTTGACCTTTATAGGTTCGATAGGAGCACTCTTCTCGTCACAGACAGCTACTGGGTTTCTGCACTAGGCTTGCTCATCTCCGGGAGCATCCGCTCCCCATGTCACGGGTCGCTTATCCAACCGCCACGATGTCCCAAAAAGAAGTATCCTAGTGGACCACCATGTTATAGGGGTCTCAACTCAATAGACGGTGTGTCAATCAGATGCCCTATCTTTAAGTTATTAGCCTTTTAGTCTCGGGGGCCTGGTTGGATTTATGCTCATTCCAACCCGAATATTTCCCAATGTTATCCATATCTCGATTGGGGTATACTCAAAGGGACCGAATCACTCCAAGATTTCCAGCACCACTGATGGTTTGTCAAACATACGTCCAATGAAATAGTTATGGCCCAAGTAAAGAATATGTTCATATCAGGTCTGGGTCTAGTCCGAAACGACATGGCCTCGGTCGACCCAGTTCGGGTCGACCAGGCCCGTGGTGCTCCCCAGCCCGCTCTGTAGCTCGGCCTGTTGGGCCATTCGGCAGACCACATGGGGCCGTGGAGGCTGTGAGGGTTTCGCGACAGCGTAGGGCCGCTCACCCCGACCCGGGGCGGCTCGGCCGAGAGGGCGGAGGTCGCGGGGTGGCTCGGATGGGGGTAACACGAGTGTGTGGGGAGGCTCAGCCTGGCCTGGGATGGGTCGCCCGGGGTGGTTCGGTCGGAAGGAGTGGAGCCATCGCGGGAGGACTGCGGCAGCAGCTCGGCCCGGATGGCGGTGGCAGCTCATGGCGGATGTCAGCGGGGACTCGGCCCGGGTGGTGGCAGCCGCTCAGTGCGGACAACGGTAGCGGTTTGGGTAGTGGCACATCTACGGACAGCGAGGCTACGGGGTGGTGAGGCTGTGGTGGCGGGGGCCATTGCACCGTCGCCTTCGTCGCTTCCGGTAGTGGTGTTAGTCACTATTCTCATTCCCCACTTGTTAGTAGTCATTCCTCCATCATTTTCAACAATTAATCACAAGGATTGCGGAGAGGAAAGGCCATGTTTGATTGGCTGGCACTCTCTATGTTAGTGCAGTAGCATGCGACTGTAATTTCATCTTGAATTAAAAATAATTATCAAGAATAGAAAATGAGAATATTTCCAAACATCCACCCTACAACATCCCGCAATATAATTATACACAAATAAACCCCTACCTTGGATTTTTCATCAATGTTGGCATGAGATGAATTTGAATTTGTCGACATTTGTCTCATCCTCCACACACCTCCAATCGTGGGCTCGTGCATTGGTTCGTCGTAGTCAAAGACGTTCCTCGCTGGAGGGTGTCTTGAGGAAGAAGTCGAAGTCGACATTCTTCATCAGAGGAGCGTTCTTCGTAGAGGAAGTGTAATCCTCCAAGGGTTCTCCTCTCATAATTCCACATAAAAATGAAAGTGGTGATAATATATTTAACTTAAGAAGAAATTATATTGGCACACTCACACAATTGGGAAAAAATTAGTGTGGTGCATTGGCATAATTAATGTGGAAGAATCTCAAGAGGCTCCACCACATTAATGGGGGAGTTGAGAGGTTTCTTATCCATTAAGAGGGGTCGGGTAGTCCCCACCTCTAGGAATTCAAAAAATGGGGGTTTATGCTCAGGTGGTCCCCAACACCATAACCCACACATGAGAGGATTCAAGAATAAAATAAAATGTTAAATAATTTTGTTTTTATTTTCCCATGAAAATCCCAAAATCTATCTTTCACCCTCGACATACTACAGTCACTATGATTGTCTACTTAAGAGAATATCGATGTTGTGAGTTCCACGGTGCCCTCATATTTCAATTTCGAGCACTGGTTCAAATGTTAGAAAATCCCACTCACACATTTACTGAACGTACCCAAAATAAAGTTCATAAATTCATTCTGAGCACTCTGGGCCTCAGAATCACCTGCCGTCAATTTTTTCGGACTTGTAAAATTCCCATTTAATTAAAAAAATACATGGAAATTCAGGGTCTTTACATTCTCCCTACCACAGGGCTCTACGTCCCCATAAGCCACAACTAAAACTAGGTAAACAAGTGGGGGTACTAAGCACGCATCTGAGCCTCCCGCTCCCATGTGCTCTCCTGGAGGTTCCCGTGCTGCCAGCGAACGCGCACCAGAGGTATCGACTATCCACGAAGGACCCACTCCTGTCGATCCTCAATCCCTACTGGAACCTAAGTAAAATTCACCCCATCTTCGACGTCCATCTCGCCATGGTAGATGATCTGAGAAGAGTCATGCACTGTGATGACCCGGAATTTCCGTGGAATGTTTTTTAATACATAGGATTTTTATGAGTCTGTTGTTTTTGATGGCGCCTGATTTTGAGGCTCGGTGTGCTCGAAATCAATTTCTGATGTTTAGTTCAGTTACGTTCAGTAAATGTACGTGCGGGATTTATATCTTTTGTACCAGTGCTCAGAAATGAAATATGAGGACACCTTTGAACTCACAATGCCGATATTCAATTAAGAAGACCTTTACCGTAGTTGCATTTTATTGTGAGTGGAAGTTACTTTTTGGAGGTTTTTAATTAATTTGAAAAAAATAAAGTATTCAGTTTATTTTATTAGTGGTGGTTAAAATGACCAAGTGGTGGTTGGAGGTGGGGGACACCACACCATAACCTCACATTAGATTTTATGGTGGTGGATCCCACCCCCACATAACCTCTCTTGGAGGATTGTTAGGTGGGGCCCACCCAACCTCTCTAACTCCCTTGAACCCCCCAATTATGGAGGATGAACTCTTCACTTCCCCCATAAATTTTTGGAGCCTCTTCACTTCCCATCTTCCCTCATTATGGTTCCAACACACAAAAGAATTAATTAATTCCAATTAATTAATTTGAAGTGATTAGAATTCATTTGAATTCTTTTTGATTGCATGTAAGTAATAAAATAATAGGGGAGCTATTATTTTATTTTGGCGTTGGTGATACTTTCATTGGTGGTGGATATCTGGGAGATATTTGGGATAATTCTTATAGAACAACATCATCTCCAATGAAGAATGCACTATATCCGATGAAGAACAAGAACAACGCTCGAACTTAGGATCGACTGCGTGTGACTGGAACAACATACGATGATGTCTTCAAATTCTTTTCCTGTGCCATCGAAAACGTTCATCAAATCGAGGTAGGGGGATTTGAATTATTTTTAAATATGAGATTAAACCTCCATTCTTCGTCGTACAATTTTCTGGTTTGGTAATCTAAATGATATCGCATGACAAGGAGGGTTCAGACCGCACGAACATGGGCCGCCCCTCCCCCCTTTGATGGTTTCTATTTGATGACAATGGAGGTGGACTACAAAAAGGAGCCATTGGCGGAAGGCCGCTAGGTCGCCGCAAGGGAACAACCCCGCCATGTCACGCAGAGGAACCAAGTCGCGGCCAGGCGGGCCATGGCGGTGCTGAAAGGGGGTGGTGTCGTTGCACCGAACTAGAGAGGAACCGTGGCTGGGAGGGCCGTAGAGGAAGAAGAAGCGCGACGGAGTTGCGTCGCGAGGTGGAGCCGAAGGTCGCAGCCTGGTCGGGCCACGACGGTGGTGGTGCGACATCGTCGCACTACGTGGAGGGCAGCAAGACCGCGACACCATCACGCCCCAGTGGAGGTGTGGAGGTGGCTGTTCGGGATAGCTTTCGTGGAGACGAACAAGCAGTACCAGCTGGGTGTCGCGACACCTAAACCTGCGCAAATCACCAGTTCCGTTCGACAAACCGGGTGGGGGGGGGGCACCATCGTCCCACGCGTGGCCGGCTGGGCCGCCATGGCCGAGCCACCATGGCTAGGCCGCCCCTCAGCCGGGCCATCCCTCGGCCTGGCCGCACCTCGTTCGGGTCGCCCCTCGGCCGGGCCTCCTCTTCAGGCCGGCCCGCGTCTTCGGGCTGGGCCGCACCTTCGAGCTGGGCTGCACCTTTGGGTCTGGCCACCCCTTAGGGTCGGGCCGCTCCCTTGGTTCGGTCCACCAACATAGGCTGGGCTGACCACTCGGGTCAGGCCGCATCTGTGAACTGGTCCAGACCCCAGTTCGGTCGGGGTCGGGTCGGGTCGGTCGACATGGTCGGACCGGACTCGGACCGACTAGGGCCATTTACACCTTTTAGCCCACATCTTGGGCTACGAGTGTCCAATCGAAGAACCGTCTGTGGTGATGGAATTCTTTGAGCAAGATGATTCTTTTTGCATACTCTACTTGTTGTTCGGATGCAGTTGGTGTACTGTCGGATTGGTTTGAGCCTAAAAACCAACTGGGCCCCCAGAATGGAAATGCCAATAACTCACAGAATGGGCGTCCGATTGACACACCGTCTGTCATGTTGGGTTCATTATGATGAGAAGGAACTAAGAGATACATAAAATCGAGACTTAGTGGTAGTTTATGTATTGACACTTGGCTCGAGGAGTGGACCCTCCTGGAATCGAGCGTGCTGTGTGCGGGAACCCTAGAGCTAGCTGTGACTGAGATGACAGGATCCTCTTGAGTCAATAAGGTTTTCCTTATGACTTTTCCATTCCTTCTTGTTTTGAAAATCACAAACACCTTATCTCTAAGAAAAATTTCTTTCTTAAGGAAAAACGTTTTTATAAGAAAATTTTCTTTCTTAAGGAAAATCGCTTTTATAAGAAAAATTTCTTTCTTAAGGAAAATCGCTTTTTTACGAAAAATTATCCTTATCATATTTTCATCCATATTTTTCTTAAGTATGAGTTTCAGATTCATTTTCTCGGAATCGTTGAAACTTTGATATAAAGCATTCTGTTTTAGGATTCGGATTCTGGACAAGAACTATAAGGAAGATTCATTCCGAATTTCGGATATGAACTCTGACTAAGTTCTATTCCAGATTCAGGATACGAATTCTGAAGAAGAATTCTCATTACGAATTATGATGACGAATTCTCATTACGAATTCTGATGACGAATTCTCATTACGAATTCTGATGAAGAATTCTCATTACGAATTCTGATGAAGAATTCTCATTACGAATTCTAACGACGATTTCTCATTACGAATTCTGATGACGAATTCTCATTACGAATTCTGACGACGAATTCTCATTACGAATTCTGACGACGAATTCTCATTACGAATTCTAACGACGAATTCTCATTACGAATTCTGATGACGAATTCTCATTACGAATTCTGATGAAGAATTCTCATTACAAATTCTGATGACGAATTCTCATTACGAATTCTAATGAAGAATTCTCATTACGAATTCTGGTGATGAATTCTCATTACGATTTCAGATGACGAATTCCTATTCTGAATTCACATTCCGAATTCATATATTAAACAGAATTTGAGTATCTTTGTTTTATACACTATGAATTAATTAAGACTCCGAAAAATATCTTTGTTTGACTACGGACTTTTATATTGCTTACACTTCTAAAAATTGTCTACTCATTACTATTGTTTCTTACACTCCGAACCTTTACTCCGAAGTTTTCATTCCAAATTTTTATGTTAGAGTTTAAAAGGATGTCGTACATTCTGTTACACTTGTTTTGTTATAAAATGATGTCGTCCATTTTGTTATAAACTAACCATTGTCTAAGTGACACGTGTACAGGTCCCTCCGATCTTTAAGGAAAATATGACCGTTGGAGAAGGAGCCGACCTTACCTATAAATAGGAGCTCATTTGAAAGAGCTCGGGGCTGATGGCTGATGAAAAGTACTGAAAGGATGACAAATTTGCTTGAAGTGATTTATAGAGAGAGAGGCTCTTATTAACTCTGAAAGCTTCGTGCGACTCCGAATGTTGGTGATTACATTCGAGGGCTTCCGGGGATAGAAAGACAGAGGTGCTGACTACCTTGAAGTTCGAGGGCTTCCTTGCTAAGGAAGACAGAGGTTGCCAACTACCTTGAAGTTGAGGGCTTGCGGGGATAGC
The DNA here is from genome assembly GCA_963277665.1 of Viscum album. NCBI lineage: Eukaryota > Viridiplantae > Streptophyta > Magnoliopsida > Santalales > Viscaceae > Viscum > Viscum album. The sequence goes on from OY728121.1 coordinate 1,462,280,715, forward strand.
AAGACAGAGACTCCGATCTTCGTATCGAGGGCTTACCCTGGTGTGGGTAAGACAGACTTGCTTGAAAGTATAAATCAAGGGACCATTATCCAAGGTTGTTGAATACCCTTCTCTTTGGGTTAAAAGACTTATATCTTGTTACTAAGTAGTTCTACTACTTGTTATTATTCCGCTGCATTTTGTATTATAAGAAAAGTATAACTTTCTTATACTTCCTTACTTGTACTCTGATTAATTTAGATTCTATATGCTTTAAGGTAGAATCTCATATTGTAATTGTTTGTTAAGTTTCAATCTACGGAACCATATTTCCGGAACCTACTTTTGGAATCACTTTCCAAGTTTTGTTCGGTATTAGAGGTGTTCTGAATTTTCTTAGTTTAACTTTGTTAAACTTAGCCTTTTCCTTTACTTAAGGAAAACATAGTTATTCTTAACTAACTTTAAAGGTTTCAAAGGAATTTTTAAAGTATACAATTCACCCCCCTCTTGTATATTGAGCATCTCATACTATATTTCGATCCTACAATTGGTATCAGAGGTTGGAAACCTCTTACTCTATACCAATCTTACAATCGGTATCAGAGCAGGTCTCTGAAATACTCGTACTCACATACAAGTTTTTCTTGCTCGCTTTTCTCATTCCGAACTTTTCCCATTCCGAACTTTGTTATTACGATTCTTTGCTACTAACAAGTTTGTGTGCAAAGTTATTTCTAGTATGGCAGGAATTAATGTTGGATCAATTGACAATCTGAATCCTATAAGACCACCTATATTTTATGGTAATGATTATGAATACTGGAGAGATCGTATGAAGACTTTTGTTATTAATACTGGAGTAGACAACTTTGTTATGCTTACTGGTGATTATAAGATTCCTGACAAGGAAGTCAGATCTTTTACTAACCAGGAAAAGCAAAAATATCAACTCAACTATAAGGTACGCAATACTTTACTATGTTCAATGACTAGAAATATATATAGCCAAATTTCTTCTTGTGAAGCAGCTAATTGTATATGGAAGAAGTTAGAGGTTACACACTTCGGGACTTCTAAAGTGATTGAGACTAGAAGAGCTATGCTTAGAGATGAATATCATGGTTTCAATTTTCCTTATGGAGAACCTATCTGTAAAGTTCAACAAAGGTTTATGACTATTGTCAACAGTCTACAATCTATGGGAGAGAATGGTTTAGATGATGAAGCTCTTGTGGACAAGATAATTGATATTATGCCCAATGAGTGGGAATCCAAGAGAACAGCTATAGATGAGAACATGAAGGTCACTCAAATTACTCTTGATGAATTATTTGGAACTCTTCTACAACATGAAACAAAAATGAAGAGAGATGTTGACAACATCAAGAAAAAGAATGGAAATGGTACTGTTGCTTTTACTACAACTTCAAATCAGATAAAATCTAAGACTCCTGAAAGAGTAACCGGATCCAAGTCTAAGAAAGTCATTTTCCAATCCGAATCTAGTGAGAGTGAAGTCTCAGAAAATGAATTAGCCAGTCTTGCTCGAAGGATGAACAAGATAGCTGGACAGAGAAACTTTCAATCCAAGTATAAGAAAAAGGATAGGAAAGATAAGAAAGATGGAGAAGTTACTTGTTATGAATGTAAAAGAGCTGGACATATTAGACCAGATTGCCCTATGCTCAAAAAAAATAAAGGAAAGACATTCAGACAGGAACATGAAGAAGTATTATAAAGCTAAAGCTAAGAAAGTTATGAAAGCTAATTACACCTGGAGTGCCAGTGGTGGTGACTCTTCAGATTAATCTTCTGATTATGAATCTTCAGGACAGAAGAATCTTGGTCTTATAGCCAGATTACCTATTGATAATCATTGTCTTATGGCTAAGGTATGAAATGCTGAATCATTGACCAATGTTTCTTTAAATTCTAATGATAGTAAATATTATAACTCTTCTGATGAAGAATCATCTTCTGATGAGGAAAATACTTTACCTACTTATGAAGAAGTCTCTAGGTTTGCTGAACTTGTTGAGATTGAGAATTCCAAACTCAATAAGAAACTTGATAAGGCAAACTCTAGGAATTCTATTCTTACTAAAGAGATATCAGATCTTTCTAAAGATATTGATAGGAAAAATGCTGATTTTGAAAGTATTTCAAAAAATCTTGAGGAAGTAAGTTCTGAGAAGAATAAACATTCTAAAGAATTAGAAAAAGTAATTTCTAAGAAAAATGTTTTCGAGCCTAAATATAGTTCTAAAACTAATGATTTTGAGGATAAAAACTTGGTTGTAAAACTCAAGTTCGAAATTTTTTCCTTAAAGAAGTGCTTATCAAACTTTACCCATGGTAAGGAAAATTTTGATAAGATGTATTCCCAAATACGACCTTTAAGAAATAAATCCGGATTTGGTTATACCCATGCAAAACCTATTTTCAGTAACAATTATTTTGTTCCTCAAAGTGCCCCATTTTGTACCAAGTGTCAATGTGGTGGTCACTGGGCAAATAATTGTTCCTTAAATAAAACCCAATCTCTAGGATTTCACAAATCTTACTTTTCTAAGAAGATGTGGGTTCCTAAAATTTTATTGTCTATAAATCTCGGATCCAAACAAGTTTGGATTCCGAAAGACTAATTCTCTTCTTGATTTCAGGATAATAAAGAAAGTACCAGCAACAATACATGGTACATGGATAATGGATGTTCCCGGCACATGACTGGTAACAAAAACTTTTTTGAAAAGATTATCAAAACGAAAGGAGGAAAGGTAACATTCGGAGACAATGATAAGGGAGAGATTATTGGTATTGGTAATATTCTACTTTTAGGTAAAACCTTGATTTCAAATGTTCTTTTTGTTAAAGGTCTTAAGCACAACCTTATTAGCATAACTCAGTTATGTGATGAAGGTTACCTTGTGAATTTTAGGAATGATGAATGCTTAGTTCACAATTCCAAGGAATAATTTATTCTCTCAGCCAATAGGCAAGAGAATGTTTACACCTTAAACTTAGAAGACCTCAGGAGCCAAGATCTACCTTGCCTAATTGCAATGGAAGATCACTCCTGGTTATGGCATAGAAGACTAGGTCACTGTAATCTTAAGAACCTATGTAAACTCTCTAAGAAGAAACTAGTTAAGGATCTACCGGAGCTTAGATTCGATTCTTCTAAAGATTGTGATCCTTGTCAATATGGCAAGCAACATAAATCTAGTTTTAAGTCAATCGGTGAAGTCTCAACAACTGATGCATTACAGTTAGTGCACATGGATCTTTTTGGTCCAACACAAACTGGGAGTATTGGAGGCAAATACTATGTGTTTGTTCTAGTTGATGATTACACTAGATTTACTTGGGTCTATTTTCTAGCAATGAAATCTGAAGCTTTTTCCTATTTCAAAAGTTTTAGAGCTCAAGTTAAAAATGAGAAAAACCTTCCATTGAAAACCATTCATAGTGATCGTGGAGGAGAATTTCAAAATTCAGATTTTGAAACTTTTTGTAGTAAGAAAGGTATTACTCACAATTTTTCAGCACCTAGAACTCCTCAACAGAATGGTGTAGTTGAAAGAAGAAATAGAATTCTTCAAGAGATAACTAGAACCATGTTGAGTGAATATTCTATTGCTAGACATTTCTGGGCTGAAGTTGCAAGTACAACTTGGTATACTATAAATCGAGTTTTGATTAGACCTTTTCTTAATAAAACTCCTTACGAGTTATGGAATGGTAGAAAACCAAGACTTTCCTACTTCAAGGTTTTTGGTTGCAAAGTATTCATTTTGAATACTAAAGATAACTTACATAAATTCGCACCAAAGTCTGATGAAGGAATTTTCTTAGGTTATTCCACAACCTCTAAGGCTTATAGAGTTTTTAATAAAAATACTTGTACTGTTGATGAAACAGTACATGTAAAATTTGATGAATCAGATCCTTTTGTTTTTAAAACATCCCAACTTACATCTTCGGATGTGTTTTCAAAAACTGATTGTCAACCTTTGATAGAAGAACCTTCTGATAAGGAAATTGTTCTAGAAGATAATTCTGAAACATTTACCCCAGAAGAATTTCTACCCTATGTTGATGAACAGGTTTTACAAAACCCAAATCAGGTGTTTCTTAAGAATCATCCCAGTGATAGTATCATTGGAGATGTAAATCAACCTGTAAGGACTAGAAGTTCCTTAAGAAATGAAGTAGAACATCTAGCATTTCTTTCCCAATTAGAACCTAAAAGCACTGACGAAGCTTTAGGTGATGATGATTGGATTAAAGCCATGCAAGATGAACTAAATGAATTCGAAAGGAATAAAGTCTGGACCTTGGTTGAAAGACCTAAACAAACATCTGTTATTGGAGTAAAATGGGTTTTCAGAAATAAATGTGATGAAAATGGAGTCATTGTTAGAAATAAAGCTAGACTTGTTGCTAAAGGCTATAATCAACAAGAAGGAATAGACTATGAAGAAACCTATGATCCAGTAGCTAGACTTGAATCTATCCGTATTCTACTTTCCTTTGCAGCATTCTTTAATTTCAAACTTTTCCAAATGGATGTGAAATGTGCTTTTCTTAACGGTTATGTTCAAGAGGAAGTTTTTGTTGAACAACCTCCTGGCTTTGAAGATACAAAACATCCAGATCATGTTTTTAGACTTACCAAAGCTTTGTATGGCCTTAAACAAGCCCCACGAGCATGGTATGATAGACTCACTGGATTTTTGCTTCAAAATAACTATGTTAAGGGAAATGCAGATCCAACCCTTTTTATAAAGAAATATAAGAAAAATGTTTTGATTGTTCAGATTTATGTTGATGACATTATATTTGGTTCAACTCAGCAATCTCTGACTGACTCTTTTGCAAGTCTAATGAAATCTGAGTTTGAAATGAGTATGATGGATGAGTTAACATTTTTCCTTGGTTTTCAAATTTCTCAAAAACCAGAAGGAACCTACATATCTCAACATAAGTATATTAAAGATCTTCTTAAAAAGTATGGTTATGACAACACTAAGAGTATAAGTACTCCCATTGGTACCTCAAACTCGTTAGATCTTGACGAAGCTGGGAAACCAGTAGATCAAACATCTTTTAGAGGTATAATTGGAAGTCTACTTTACTTAACAGCTAGTCGACCAGACTTAATGTTTTCAGTTTGCTTATGTGCAAGATATCAATCCAATCCTAAGGAATCTCACTTAAAGGCAGTAAAAAGAATTTTTTGCTACATTAAGGGAACCATGGATCTAGGATTATTTTATAATTCTGGAAATGATTTTGTTCTAAAAATCTTTTCTGATGCTGACTTTGGTGGATGTAGAATAGATAGAAAAAGTACATCCAGAACTTTTCATTTCTTAGGAGATTCACTAATTTCTTGGTCCTACAAGAAACAACACTTTGTAGAACTCTCCACTGCTGAAGCTGAATATGTAGCAGCTGGAAGTTGTTGTGCACAAGTGTTGTGGATGCAACACACACTCACATACTATGGCTTGAGTTTTATCAAAACTCAAATTTTGTGTGATAACACAAGTGCCATTGCCCTCAGTAAGAATCCTGCACATCACTCCCGTGCAAAACACATAGATATTAGGCATCACTTTCTTAGGGATCACACACTTAAAGGAGATATTATTCTTCAGTTTATCGGAACGCAAGATCAACTTGCTGATATTTTCACAAAATCTTTGCCTTCTGATAGATTTGAATATATTAAATAGAAGTTAGGAATGATAACCATAAGGTAATCTTTCTTAATTAACTTTCTGTTGAAAAAATCTCCTTACAGTAATAAACTCCTTTTTATAGGGGGAGTACATTTGATTGTTTGTTTAACAAAGTTTTTCAAAATCTGTTTTCAAAACATTTCATAACGAAGATATCCGGAATGGAACTTCCGGAACTATTTTTTTTGATTGGACAGTTTCGTATAGAATACTTCTGGAATAGAAGTATTCGTATTGAAAATTTCCGGAATGGAAAACTTTCGTACTGGTATTTTCATAACGGAACTTTCGTACTGAATCTTCCATAATAAGTTTTTCGTTTTCAAATATTTGTAGTGTTTTTTTCTTTCTATGTTTTTTTTTCATACTGAGTTTTCTGAAATTTGTTTTTCGTAATGAGTTTTCCGTAATGAGTGTTTTTGTAGTGAGATTTTTTTTTCCGTAGTAAATTTTTGCGAACTTTGTCTTTTCATAATAAAGTTTTTTTTTGTACTCATCTTTATATTACCCATTACGAAAAATCCTCCTAAGCCAATCCGAAAGGTATGATTTCCTTCCTCAAGTTTTCGTAGTCATATTTTACATGCTGGAATTTTCTCGTACTAAGTTTTATGATTATGGTTTTCTTAATTCTTTGTTTTAATAAAAACCTCAAAAAGATAGGATTCAAGTTTTCAACCGTCAGATCTGATCTCAGCTTATTCCAACCGTTAGATCAATTATGGAAGGTGAACCGTCATCTCGTTGCCTATATAAAGGGGACCCAATTTCTCGTCCCACATCGGTTTCAAGCTTTCGCGTGCTGAAGTTCTGCCCCTCTGTTTTAAGGCCGTTCCGAACCATAGTTTACTCCGTTCCGAATTTCTCAGAGGACTTCAGATCCGAATGTCTACAGAGTTAGCTTCTCAAGAAATGTCTTCAACCAAGCCTATTTCTCAGTGGTTAGTATACAGAGAAAGGTTACTCCATCCGGATTTCTTCAACAATTATGATTCCCTTATCTCAAAGAACATCAAGTTGAATGGCTGAGAGGATGTTGCGGTACCTAAAACCGGGAATCAAGATGAAGTATATTCTGATTTACTTGTCGAATTTTATGAATCAATTTCTTTCTTTAAGGAAGATGATAGAGAGAAGTTTTCTTTCAAATCGTATGGAAAGACATATAAGCTTTCTTACACCAAGGCTGCAAGCTTGTTAGGGTTAACATATGAAGGTGAATCTGAGTTTATTTCTCACATATTGCCGGACACTAAGGGTAGGTTCAACAAAGAGAAAGCCTTAGAAACTCTCGGACTGGCTGATGATAAGGCTCCGAAAATTGCAAGTCTATCTACAAATTTTCGGATTCTGGAATTATGGGTGCAAGGACTTATCGTACCGAGAAAAGGTGATAAGGACAGCTTGAAGAAAAGTGAGATCTATATCTTAGATTTAATGATAAATCTAAGGATGTTTAACTTCATGAAGCATATTCTCATAACCATTGAGAATCTCAAGAAGGGAAATCTCAGAGCACAGATCGTGATGTACCCAGCAATTTTGTCAAAGTTGATAGTTCGGTGCCTTGAATCCTTCAAGGAAGCTTGCAGATCTAAACCAAGGGTGTGTAAAATCTTGTTGGTAAGTGATGATACTCTGAAAAGAATGAATGTAGCCTTTGACAAGAATTCTGGAATGTTTATTGATCTACCTCATATAGAAGAAGTGGCTCTGAAAACTGCTGATCCAGAATCCTCTAAGCCGGTAAGGAAGAGAAAGATGAAACAAGTGGAAGTAGAAGCAGAAGATCCTAAGTCTAAGAAAGTCCATTCCGCACCTCCAAAGCCTAAGAAGAAGAAAGACTATATTGATGAGGTTGTTGCAAAGTGGAGAGCAGATAAAGAAACAAGGAAAGAAGGGGATCCGCAGTTCGGATTGAACCCTGCGGAGGCTAAGGCTTTGAAGGAGAAAACCGCTGATGAGATTGAAAAGAAAGCAAAGGAGAAGAAGCTTAAGAAGAAGATGTCAGAAGACGAGGCTGTTCAAGCGTTGTTAAATTTCAATGAAATGGTTTCAGCAACAATTCCAGTTCCGAGATCTTTCTCCCTGGAATCTCTACCTGAGACTCCAGGAAGAAATCTCGTTTCTCCGGAACAAGCTGTTGCTACTAATACTGAGGAAGTAGAGCAAGTGGAAAAAGTTTAAGAGGCTGCTGAAGGAAGTGGTGAGACAGGAGATGTGCTAAAACAAGTAGATGAGTACAAGGGAACTCCTTCGGAACACTTATCGCTCCGAACTTCTGAAGCTGAATCTTCGAAGCTTGTTACTCCGACAATGGAAGAAGAGAAAGGTGAAGAAGAAGTTTCTTATCTGAGAGAAGAAGAACATCTTTTACTTAATGCTGCTCAGAAGGAAAATATAGAAGTTGCTGATGAGGAAGATAATATTGTTCAAGTCTCTGATAGTGAGAAGAGATCTCCAGAACAGGTTTCAATTCCGGAAAAAGATAATGGAAAGAAAATTCTTACCAAGACTCCGAGCTCAGAAGTAAGAAAGAGGAAGGAAGCTGGTAGTTCTTCTAAAAGAAAGTTGGAGCTTATTGAGGAAGAAAATTCTCCTAGCAAAGTTTCGGATTCGGAGTCATCCTCTCTGGGGCATGATTTTGTTGTCCAGTCTTTGAAGAAGTTGGTGGGAACCATTTCGACCTTCTCTAGTATCGACTCTAGATGCCAGATGATCCAACATGCTTTGAATCAGAAAACAGACTCCGTATCCATGGTTATGGATAAGTGCGTTGAGATTGAGGCATAGTTCAAAAACTTCTTTATTGGTTACGAAGCTCATAAATGATCTTGCAAGAGGATGACAAGCTGGTCTAAGAAGACTGTGGAAGAGATGAGGCTTTTCGATGAGTTTCAAGATAATGTTAAGGATGCCTTTGAGACCGAGGACAAGAATATTAATGAGCTGACTGCATCCTTTGAAGAGATGTTGACAGAGGAAAAGAACTTTCGGATTCAGGAAGTGAGAGATCTGAATGGGAAGCTCAATTCCGTTTCTCAAAATTGGAAATTTGAAAGGGATCATCGGATCGATTTTGAAGAAAGGATGAAGGCTCAGGAAGAGAAAATGAAAGCTCAGGAAGAAAAGTTGAAGGCTCAGGAAGAAATAATTGAAGCCCAATCCGAAATAATAGTTGCCTTAGAGAAGCAAGATGAAGAGGATCATAAGGACCTAAAGAAGATCAAGACTATTCTAAAAGGCCTCATGTCAAAGGAAAAAGATCCGAAATAATCAAATCCGATCTTTTTGTTGTAATTTTTTCTTTCTTGTTGACATTACAAATTTAATGAAAGTTGTGTTTCTTGTTTCTTTTGTTGTCATTACTAAGATCTCATGTACTTTGTTAAGTTTTTCCATTCCCTTCAATTATTTTTGAAAATCACAAAGGGGGAGAAGGAAAAGATCCTTAAGAAAAAGAAGAACTCAAATAAGAGTTTATCAAAGTGGGAGAAGAAAAAGATCTTTAAGAAAAAGAAAGACTCTAATAAGAGTTTGTTTAAGGGGGAGCTTTTTCATTAAAGAAGACATTCTTATTTTTCACTCCGGAAATCTATATACGATCCTTAGTGTTTCAAAGCCTAAGGGGGAGTTAGTCGTATTCATCAATATCCTTAAAGAAAAGGGAGATAAGCATTAATGTTTTTTTTCTTCTTCTTAGAATAGCTTTTTCGTAAGGATGTTTGTGCTTTCCAAAAAGGGGGAGATTGTTGAGTCAATAAGGTTTTCCTTATGACTTTTCCATTCCTTCTTGTTTTGAAAATCACAAACACCTTATCTCTAAGAAAAATTTCTTTCTTAAGGAAAATTGTTTTTATAAGAAAAATTTCTTTCTTAAGGAAAATCGCTTTTATATGAAAAATTTCTTTCTTAAGGAAAATCGCTTTTATACGAAAAATTATCCTTATCATATTTTCATCCATATTTTTCTTCAGTATGATTTTCGGATTCATTTTCTCGGAATCATTGAAACTTTGATATAAAGCATTCATTTTAGGATTCGGATTCTGGACAAGAACTATAAGGAAGATTCATTCCGAATTTCGGATATGAACTCTGACTAAGTTCTATTCCAGATTCAGGATACGAATTCTGAAGAAGAATTCTCATTACGAATTCTGATGAAGAATTCTCATTACGAATTCTGATGATGAATTCTCATTACGAATTCTGATGAAGAATTCTCATTACGAATTTTGATGAAGAATTCTCATTACGAATTCTGACGACGAATTATCATTACGAATTCTGATGACGAATTCTCATTACGAATTCTGACGACGAATTCTCATTACGAATTCTGATGACGAATTCTCATTATGAATTCTGATGAAGAATTCTCATTACGAATTCTAATGACGAATTCTCATTACGAATTCTAATGAAGAATTCTCATTACGAATTCTGGTGATGAATTCTCATTACGATTTCAGATGACGAATTCCTATTCCGAATTCACATTCCGAATTCATATATTAAACAAAATTTGAGTATCTTTGTTTTATACACTCTGAATTAATTAAGACTCCGAAAAATATCTTTGTTTGACTCCGGACTTTTATATTGCTTACACTTCTAAAAATTGTCTACTCTTTACTATTGTTTCTTACACTCCGAACCTTTACTCCAAAGTTTTCATTCCAAACTTTTATGTTAGAGTTTAAAACGATGTCATACATTCTGTTATACTTGTTTTGTTATAAAATGATGTCATCCATTTTGTTATAAACTAACCGTTGTCTAAGTGACACGTGTACAGGTCCCTCCGATATTTAAGGAAAATATGACCGTTGGAGAAGGAGCCGACCTTACCTATAAATAGGAGCTCATTTGAAAGAGCTCGGGGATGATGGCTGATGAAAAGTACTGAAAGGCTGACAAATTTGCTTGAAGTGATTTCTAGAGAGAGAGGATCTTATTAACTCTGAAAGCTTCGTGCGACTCCGAATGTTGGTGATTACATTCGAGGGCTTCCGTGGATAGGAAGACAGAGGTGCCGACTACCTTGAAGTTCGTGGGCTTCCTTGCTGAGGAAGACAGAGGTTGCCAACTACCTTGAAGTTGAGGGCTTGCGGGGATAGCAAGACAGAGACTTCGATCTTCGTATCGAGGGCTTACCCTGGTGTGGGTAAGACAGACTTGCTTGAAAGTATAAATCAAGGGACCTTTATCCAAGGTTGTTGGATACCCTTCTCTTTGGGTTAAAAGACTTATATCTTGTTACTAAGTAGTTCTACTACTTGTTCTTATTCCGCTGCATTTTGTAATATAAGAAAAGTATAACTTTATTATACTTCCTTACTTGTACTCTGATTAATTTAGATTCTATACGCTTTAAGGTAGAATCTCATATTGTAATTGTTTGTTAAGTTTCAATCTCCGGAACCATATTTCCGGAACCTACTTTTGGAATCACTTTCCAAGTTTAGTTCGGTATTAGAGGTGTTGTGAATTTTCTTAGTTTAACTTTGTTAAACATAGCCTTTTCCTTTACTTAAGGAAAACATAGTTATTCTTAACTAACTTTAAAGGTTCCAAAGGAATTTTTAAAGTATACAATTCACCCCCCTCTTGTATATTGAGCATCTCATTCTATATTTCGATCTTACAGATCCTCTGTTGGATCGACAGCGACGATAATGTACGAGGATCCTCTGTCGGTTCGACAGCGACGATACTGTACCACGATCCTCCATGTGTTTGAAAATGATGACTTCTATACCGGGATCCCATGTGGGTTCGACATCGGTGACTTCTGTACTAGGATCCTACGTGGGTTTGATAGTGATGACATCTGTACCAGGATCCTACATGCATTCGACAACAATAATATTGTTCTAGGATCCTATGTGGGTGAGACAGAGGAGATGATTCATAGGCTACATCTAATCATCTCTACCCCTCTTTATGTGTTGTATACCTATGTAAGCTATGTTTTGACTTTCAGTCGTTATCACCGATGTGATCGACTTTACTTTATTTATGGACTGGGTTGTTCTTAGGCTAGAGAGTAGGAGCCGGACTGTGACTGGTAACATAGTTATATGTATAGGCATATACCTATGTAGGGTGGATTGATACTTCAGGTGTGTATCTTCCTTCTTTGGTTTATTTTTAGTGGATTCTGGGAGACCATGGATGGTCTCGGGGTCCCCTACTGAGTATTGTTATACTCACCCCTACATGGGCTTTGCCCACACCTTGTTGTGTTCTATGCATACAACGGTCAACAGTTATCTGGGCTGAGGTTGACGGACTAGAGGCTGCTCGAATATGGACTAGACGGGATGTAATTCAGGGACAGGTTGCTCGAGTTCTGTACCTACCCTTTAGGTAGGATTCCCCGGTGGATGATCTAGGAACTATTTTCCCCTTTTACTTATAATTGTACTTGTTGTTCAGTTGGGTTTGTATTCTGGACCACTTACTTTCAGCACACTTTTCATTTCTATATTAGTACTTGTTACTCTTACTACTTGTGTTCAGACTGTGTGTGTTACATGTTTAAAGGCAATGACTTCCCTTTTTATCAGGGATTTTCCTTTGGTGCTAGTGGCCAGCCCCTGGCCTATGGAAGGCGGGATTGGGGTACTCATAGTAAGGGACCCAAGAATGGGTCATGAGAAATTGGTATCAGAGGAGTCAGTTCTACTACAAAACTTGGACTTTGATTATTTTAACAGCAATATTGTTAAGTGTTTTGGGTGTGGTTATCAGTTTAGGGAAACCGATGTTGGTGCGGCGACCCTCGTATCCATACACTAGGACTCTGACATCGGATTTCCAACTCAGTTCATGAAAAAACTGATTGCCTGTGTGTTTTTTTGAAATGTTTTCTTCATGATTACTTTGTGTCAGCTCACCAGGTATATAGTTTTGACTGTGGTGCACATGTTTCTTTTCAGGATGTCCCTACGAAGGTAGCCAGCTAGGGTTCCGAGTTTCGTACGAGATGGTATCCCATCGAGCGACGAGGCCCCAGTGCAGGGCCCCATCACATCAGATGAATAAGCGATACCACTACCCACAGGGCCACTAATACCACCAGCTCTAGCAGAAATGAGTGCATGCCATCTTAGTGCGTTTTATGAGTTCCAGCACCAGAGGCCGGCCAAGTTCCAGGGAGAGACGGACCAATAGGAAGCTGAGGATTGGCTGGAGGCTGTTGTGAGAGTTTTCAGATTGGTAGGGACACCAGCTGAACTCATGGTGATCCTTGTCGAAAGTCTCCTGAATGAAGTAGCAGACAGATGGTTGAGCCTGATGCTCCAGGTGCATGACAAGGCATCATTACTCTGGTCAGACTTCGAGAGTCACTTCCGGTCAAAGTTTGTTCCAGCCACCCTTCGTGCGGTGTGGATACATGATTTACTATATCTACAGCAGGGTAGCATGACAGTATCTCGGTACTCAGCAAGGTTCACCAACCTCTCGTGCTACTCCAAGGATATGGTACGTGACCCATTTTTCAGGGCCTGGACCTTTGAGTAGGGACTCAGGTATGAGATCAGGACTTCGATGATCTCTCTCAACATCCAGATACAGGTGGGGGTGCTGGAGAAATCCCTTCTTGTGGGGAGTTTTATTACTGAGCATACACCAACAGTGAGACCCAAAACATGGAGACACATGGTGGAGTCTTATATTGCCGACAATAGACAAATGTTGAAAAGGTCCAAGCAGACTAGGCCATCATGTGGGTGACCCCAGGATACAAGTTTGGTTGTGCGGGGAACACGACACAGAGCCTACTATATGAGGAACAAGTATTACTATGCGTGCGGTGGGTAGGGTCACATGGCTCGCGACTACCCGACCTGCCATGAAGATGAGCATCAGATAGTAGAGGGACCTCCCAGGAAGCGGTAGAGGTCTGACCATGGTGGTCTGCTAGGAGGAGGAGAATGTGGCAGAGGAGCTGGCCGAGCAGCAGGTGGTGGACAACATTTTGAGGGCCTACCACCACCACCATAAGGAGGTCCACCCTGACCATAGGGAGCTGACAGACAAAGGTGGGATAAACTCCAGGTAGTTGAGGCCTACGACCACAACGCACCTGAGATGATTCGAGGTACTATCTGTGTCTACTACACCCTTTCTTCAGTACTTATAGACACAGATGTGAGTCATTTTTTTCCGATGCCCTTGTTCGGAGCTCAAAGATTCTGATAGAGTCGTCGGCTCGATCCTTACGACTAGATACTCATACGGGAGAAGAAACGATGGTTAATCACTGGTGCTGGCAGTGTGAGCTTCCTCTAGGAGGAAAGAGCTTCAGCTAGGATCTCCTCGTAGCAGCGTCAAGGCCTTACGACGTCATCATGGGTATGGACTGGTTATCCACAGTTCATGCACATATTTACTATATTAAGTGGAAAGTGCGGTATATCCGTGAGGATGGGATGAGGTTTAACTTCACCAGAGAGAAGGGAGAATTTTCTACGTAGGATGGACTTACCCAGAGGGGGGGGGGGAAACCAATCCCACATCAGTTGGCTAGCCTCATTCTCGGAGCGGTTGATGTGCAGATTTCGAGTTTTCCTGTTGTGGTGGATCAGTACATGGATGTTTTTCCTGACGATGTTCTAGGGCCACTTCCTCATAGAGAGTTGGACTTCTACATTGACATGTACCCCAGGACGACACCAATATCTTCTCCAGCATATCGGATGGCTCCCACCAAGCTACTTGAGCTGCAGGTATAGCTAGAGGAATTTTAGGGGAATCAATTTATCTGACCCAATGTTTCACCCTAGGCATCCCTGATATTGTTTTCCAAGAAGATGGATGGGAGCTTCCGGCTGTGTGTCAACTACCATCTCTTGAACTAGGTGACCATGAAGAACAAGTACCCACTCCTAAGGATTGATTACCTCTTTGATTAGCTCAAGGGAGCATGATGGTTCTCGAAGATAGACCTTAGGTTAGGCTATCACCAGCTCAGAGTTTGAGATGAAGATGTGACAAAGATGGCCTTCAGATGTCAGTATAGCCACTAAGTGTTCTTGGTTATGCCCTTTGGCATAAACAACACTCTATCGGTGTTTATGAGTCTCATGAACAGGATCTTACAGCCTTACCTCGATTGTTTTTTCGTAGTCTTCATCGATGACATACTGATCTACCCGACTACTGAGGATGAGCACGCCTAACTTTTTCAGGTAGTACTTGACACACTCAGAGAGCACCAGCTTTATGGTAAGATCTTGAACATCCAGTTCTGGATTAGAGAGGTACACTTTCTGGGACATGTCATCTCAAATACTGGAGTTGCAGTGGATCTAACGAATATTGAGGCATTGTTTTCTTGGGAGTCAACCAAGAGTGTGATGGAAGTACGGAGTTTTCTGGGATCGGATGGATACTATCGGAAATTTTTTCCAGGCTTCTCCAGAGTAGGAGCACCAGTTTCATCATTGATGAAGAAGAGTAAACCCTTGATGTGGTCATAGAGATGCCAATATAGCTTTCAAGAGCTGAGGCAGAGGTTGACTAGTGCACCCATCTTGAGGCTAACAGAGAAGGATTTTGGGTACGTTGTTTACTGCGACGCATCATGGACCAGACTCGGGTGTGTCCTGATGTAGGAGAAAGCAGTGATCGCATATGGTTCTCGGCAGTTGAGACAGCACGAGAAGAACTAATCTACCCATGACCCGGAGTTAGCAGCAGTTGTCTTCTCCTTGAAGATGTGGCAACACTATCTTATGGGAAAATGTTTTATAGTCTACACTGACCACTAGAGTCCCAGGTATATCTTCTCTTAAAAGGACCTGAACCTGAGACTGTAGCGATGGCTTGAGTTCCTCCAGTATTGTGACTTTGAGATAGTATATACTCTTGGGATTGGGAATGTTGTAGCAGATTCTCTCAGTAAGAGATCGGGCATTCAACTTCTATGAGAGGTGGCGGAGTAGCTAGACGCGTTGCAGATATCTTTTGTGGATAGAGATGGATCAGACTTTCTGCAGTCTCTCACAGTCACTCCTCCACTTCTTCAGTGAGTCAGTGAGGCTCAGCATGGGTACGTTGACTGTGAGACGCGGCGTGCTCAGATATCCACAGGGCAGGCACCCGATGGATTTTCTGAAGGTGGGGAGAACGTCATCCTCTTCAGAGGACGTACCATGGTACCAGTTACACTTCAGGAGGAAGTGTTTCGGGAGTTACACACATCTTCTTTAGAGGTACATCCAAGATTGGAGAAGATGTATCAGGACATCCGATGACAACACTAGTGGCCATGTATGAAGAAGGCAGTATAAGAGTTTGTCTCACGATGCCTCACTTTTCTGCAAGTGAAGGCGGAGCACCAGGTTCCAGCAGGCTTGGATCAGCCCTTAGAGGTCCCATAGTGGAAGTGGGATGGGATATCCATGGTTTTACGGATGGGACTTCCATGTAACTCCAGGGGGCACAACTCTATCTCGGTGATTGTCGACCGAATCACCAAGTCATCCCACATCTTATCGATCAGATAGCAGGGTTCAGTACAGAGCGTGGGACACCTCTATGTACAGGAGATCATACAGCTTCATGGTGTTCCATCAATGATCGTCTCCGATCGAGATTCTCGATTAACTTCCCACCTATGGAAGGGGTTGCAGGAGGCTTTCGAGATGCATCTTCTCTTGAGCACCAGCTTTCATCCTCAGACAGATGGTCAGACTAAGAGGACCATTCAGACTCTCAAGGACAAGCTCCGTGCATGCATCCTCGACTTTGGTCGTAGCTAGGATGATCACTTACCCTTGGTAGAGTTTGCGTATAACAACAACTACCACTCCACCATCTTGATGGAACCTTTCGAGGCACTTTACAACTGACCATGCAGATCGCCTCTATGCTGGACGGACCCAGGGGAGTCAGCACTTGTAGGACCAGAGGAGGAACAGGCTACGATGGAGAAGGTGCAGATCATACAGGAGCGGATGAAGACAACACAGAGTACGTAGAAGTCCTATGCTGATAGAAGACGGAGACCATTGGTGTTCAAGGATGGCGTCCACATCTTTCTACGGGCCTCATCTCAACGAGGTCTACAGAGATTTGGTCGAGGCATCAAGTTGTATTAGTGATTCATCAGACCTTTCTAGGTCCTCCTCAGGGTAGTCTAGGTGGCTTACCGCTTGAATCTTCCACCTCAGTTGCACCGGGTTCATGGCGTCTTCCACGTATCTCAGATGAGGAGATACATGCATGAACAGTCCCACATCATCGACCACGGGGAGCTGGACATCGATGATGGGAAGACATTCATGGAGGTTCCGTTGGAGATTGAGGATCGACAAGAGCGAGTCCTGTGTGGACGGTCGATACCACTGGTACGTGTTTGCTGGCAGCACAGGAACCTCCCGGAGAGCACATGGGAGTGGGATGATCAGATGTGTGCTCAGTACCCCCATTTTTTTCCTTAGTGTGAGTGGTAGATTATGGGGACATAAAGCCAAGAGGTGGGGTGAATTTAAAGATCCTGAATTTCCGTGGAATTGTTTTTAATACATTGGAATTTTATGAGTCTGCAGTTTCTGACGGTGCTTGATTCTGAGGCCTGGTGTGCCCGAAATTAATTTCTAAAGTTTTGTTTGGGTACATTCAGTAAATGTAGATGCGAGATTTATATGTTTGGAACAGGTGCTTAGAAATGAAATCTAAGGACACCTTTGAACTCGTAGCTCCGGTATTCTAATAAGGATACCTTTATCGTAGTTGCGCTTTATCGAGATTGGAAGATAATTTTTGGAGGTTTTTAATTTATTTGAATAAAATAAAGTATTCACTTTATTTTATTAGTGGCGGTTAAAACCACCAAGTCATTGTTAAAACCACCAAGTGGTGGTTAAAACCACCAAGTGGTGGTTGGAGGTGGGGGCCACCACACCATAACCTCCCATGAGAGGTTATGGTGGTGGGAACCAACCCCACATAATCTCCCTTGGATGATTATTAGGTGGGGCCCACCCAACCTCTCTAACTACCTTGAACCCCCAATTAAAAAGGATGAACTCTTCACTTCCCCCATAAATTTTTGGAGCCTCTTCACTTTCCACCATCCCTCATTATAGTGCTAACACACCAAAGAATTAATTAATGCCAATTAATTAATTTGAAGTGATTTGAATTCTTTTGAATTATTTTTAATTGCATGGCAACAATAAAATAATAGGGGATATATTATTTTATTTCGGCGTTGGTGGTTCTTTCATTTATGGTGGAACTTTGGGAGAGCTTTGGGAGAATTCATAGAGAACGACACCCTCTCCAACGAAGAACACACTATCTCTGACGAAGAATGGGGGCGACACTCGAGCTCTGGATCATCCACATGTGACAGGCATAACGTACGAAGACGACTTTGAATTATTTTCCCGTTCAATCGACAACGTTCATCGAATCGAGGTAGGGGGATTTGAATTATTTTTGAAAATGAGATTAAACCTCCATTCATTGTCATACAAATTTCTTGTTTGGTAAGACAAATGATATCGCATGACGAGGAGGGTTCGGACGGCACGAACACAGCCCAACCCTCCCCCCTTTGTTTGATTCCATTTGATGACGACAGAGGTGGAGAAACAAAAGTAGCCAGTGGCGCAAGGCCACCGGTTTGCCACAAGGGCACAACACTACCATGCCGTGCAGAGGAACCAATATGCGGCCAGGTGGACCGCTGCAGTGCCGAAGGGGCGCGGTGTGAGGGGAAGTGTGGTGCCATCGTGCCGCGCGGTGGAGCCGAAGACTACAGCCAGGTCGGGCCGCAACGGTGGTGGCACAATGCCTTCCCGCTGCGGTGGAGGTGTGGAGGCGACCGGCCTGGCCGACCACCGTGTAGCTGGACAAGCGGGACCACTAGGTCCCACGGCTCCCAAACCGGTGCAAAGCGTCAGTTTCGTTTGAGAAACCGGGGGGGGGGTGATAGCCCCATCCCACACATGGCTGGCCAGGTCGCAACGACTAGGCCACCCCTCGGCTGGGCCGCCACGGTTGGGGCGCCCCTCTGCCGGGGTGCCACTCGGCCGGGCCACCCCTCGGCGAGGCTGCCCCTCGACCAGGCTGCCCCTTCGGGCCGGGCCGCGCCTTCGGGCAGGGTCGCACCTTCGGGTCGGGCCCCCTTAGGACCGGGCCGCTCCCTTGGTTTGGGCCGGCTACTCAGGCTGGGCCGACCGCTCAGGTCGGGCCACATTCGCAAACTGGGCCAGACCCCAGTTCAGACTGGGTCGGGTTTGGTCGGTCAAATGGGTCGGACCAGACTCGGACCCGCTATGGCCATTTACACATTTTAGCACGCATCTTGGGATATGGGTGTCTGATCGATGAACCGTCTGTGGATATGGAATTCATGGAGCAAGAATATTCTTTTGGCATACTCCACTTGAGGTTCAGACGCATTTGGGGTACAGTCGAGTTGGATTGAGTCTAAAAACCAACCGGGCCCCTGGAACAAAAATGCCAATAACTCACAGACTGGGCGCCCGATTGATGCACCGTCTGTCGTGTTGAGTTCCTTTTGATGAGATAGAACCACGAGATACATCAACTCAAGACTTCGTGGTAGTTAATATATCGACACTTGGCTCGTGGAGCAGACCATCCTAGAATCAAGCGTGCTGTGTACGAGAATCCTAGAGCTGGCTGCGACTGAGATGATTGGATCCTCCATGGGATCGACATCGACGATACTGTACCAGGATCCTCTGTGGGTTCGATAGCAACGATATTGTACCAGGATCCTCCGTGGGTTCCACATCGATGACTTCCATACCGGGATCCTCCTTGGGTTCGACTGCGGTGACTTTTGTACCGGGATCCTACGTGGGTTTGACAGTGCTGACTTCTGTACCAGGGTCCTATGTGAGTTCGACAGCGCTGATATTTTTCCAGGATCCTATGTGGGTTCAATAGAGGAGATGATTCAGATGCTACATCTAATCATCTCTACCCCTCTTCATGTGTTTTATACCTGTGTGAGCTGAGCCTTGAATTTTAGTATTTATCACCAAGGTGATCGAATTTACTTCCTTTGTGGACTGGGTTGTGCTTGGGCTCGAGAGTTAGAGTCGGAATGTGACTGGTAACTTAGGTATATGTATGGGATTATACGTAAGTAGGGTTGGTTGAAACTCCGTGACTGTATCTTTCTTCTTTGGTTTTTCCTTAGTGGATTCTGGGAGACCATCGGGGGTCTCGGGTTCCCCTACTGAGTATTGTTATACTCACCCCTGCACGGGCTTCGGCCACACATTGTTGTGTTCTATGTAGATGATGGTCAGCAGTGATCGGGGCTGAGGGTGATGGACGGGAGGCTGCTTGAAGCTGGACTAGACGGGACGTACTTTAGGGATGATTTCTTCGGGTTCTGTACCTACCATTTAGGTAGGATTCCCCCATGGATGATCTAGGAGCTGTTTTCAATTTTTTACTTGTACTTGTACTTGTTGTTCAGTTGGGTTTGTATTCTATCCCACTTACTTCCAGCACACTTTTTTTCTATATTAGTACTTATTACTCCCACTGCTTGTGTTCAGACTATGTGTGTTACATGTTAAAAGGCAATGCCTTCCCTTTTTTGGGGGATTCGCCTTCGGTGTTAATCGCTATCCCCTGGCCTATGGAAGGCAGGATTGGGGTAGTCATGGCACGGGCCCCGAGGATGGGTCGTGACATGAACGTATCTCCTCAACTGGGATACGTGGAAGATTTTAGGCAACAGGTGCAATTGATGTGGAAGAGCTAAGCGTTAAGCTGCCTTGCCAACTCTGCTGAGGACCTGAAAAGGTCCGGTGAGCCTCAAACATAACTTGCCGGCTCGGCCAAATCTCTGCAAACCCTGTCATGGTGAGACACATAGAAAGATGTGGTTTCCATCCTCGAACTTCAGAGGTCTCCATCTCCTATTGGAATAATAATTCTTCCATCACTGTTCAATCTTCATCCACTCCTAGATGATCTGCACTTTCTCTATGGTAGCCCATACCATCTCTGGTCCCACTAGTGTGGGCTCCACTAGGTCAGTCCATCACAAGGGTGATCTGCATGGTCTCTCGTACAACGCCTCGAAAGGTACCATCCCAATGGTGGAGTGATATATTTTGTTGTATGAAAACTCCACCAATGGAAATTGATCCTCCCAGTTGTGACCGAAGTCAAGGGCACAAGTACGAAGCAAGTCCTCGAGGGTCTGAATGGTCCACTCAGTCAGAAAATCTGTTTGAGTATTGAAGGCAGTGCTCAAATGAAGCTGCATCCCGAAATACTCTTGCAACCCCTTCAATAGACAGGAAGTAAAACATGTATCATGATCGAAGAGAATCATAGTGGGTACTCCATGTAGCCTCACAATCTCCTGCACATAGAGGCGTCCTAAGATCTCTACTGAACCCTGCTCTCTGATCGTAGGAAGTGGGATGACTTGGTATGTCGGTCAACGATCACCTTGATAGATTCATGACCTCTATATGTATGTGGAGGTCATGTCACAGTGTTTATGGATATCCCATCCCACTTACACTATGGGACCTATAATGGATGAACCAAGCCTACTTGTACCTGATGCTCTTACTTCACTTGCTGACAAGTGAGACACCAATATGCAAACTATACTACTGTCATTTTAATTTCCAGCCACCAGTGTTGTCTTTGGAGGTCCTGGTACATCTTCTACTCTCCTTGATGTACCACTAGAGGGGATTTGTGGAACTCCCTCAATAATTCCTCCTGCAGTGACACTAGTACCATGGTAGGTCATCTGAAGATGATGAAATGCTCCCCAACTTCAGAAAATCCATCAGGTTCCTGTTCTGTGGATATCTGAGCATGTCGTGCCTTGTAGTCATCGTTCGAATGCTGCACCTCCCTGACTCTATGAAGAAGTTGTGGAGTGACTGTAAGAGACTGAAGGAAAACTGCCTCATCTCTATCCTAAAAGGATATCTACAAAGCAGCCAGCTACTCCGTCCCCTCACCTAGAAGTTGTATACCAGACCTTCTATTGAGTGCATCTGCAACAACGTTCCCCTTCCCAAGAGTAAGGACTATCTCAAAGTCATAGTCTTAGAGGAACTCAAGCCAACGTCACTGTCTTAGGATTAATTCCTTCTGAGAGAAGATATACCTAATACTCTTGTGATCAAATTACACTGTAAAGTGTTTTCCCATCAGATAGTGCCACCACATCTTCAAGGAGAAGACCACAGCTGCTAACTCTAGGTCATGGGTAGTGTAGTTATTCTCATGTTGTCTTAGCTGTCGAGAACCATATACGATCACCACTCGCACCTGCACCATGACACATCTGAGCCCGGTCCCCGATGCGTCGTAGTAGACTACGTACCCTACGCCCTCCACTAGAAGCCTCAAGATGGGGGCAGTAGTCAGCCTCTGCCTCATCTTCTGAAAACTCCGCTGGCATCTCTCCGACCACATGAAGGATTTCCCTATCATTGTCAACACTGATAGAGGTTCTAAAACTCTGGGGAAATCAGGCACAATCTTCTGCAAGTATCCAGCCAAACCCAGGAAACTCCGTACCTCCATCACACTCCTGGGTGTCTCCCAAGCAAGTACCACGTCAATCCTCGCTGGATCCACTGAAACTCTAGCCTCCTATAAGACATAACCTAGAATTTGAACCTCTCGGATCCAAAACTAGCACTTAAAAATCTTACCATAAAGCTGGTGCTCTTGGAGTGTGTCCAGTACTACTTACAAATGATAGGAATACTCCTCCTCAGTAGCTGAGTAGATCAGAATGTCGTCGATGAAGACTACTACAAAGCGATCTTGTTATGGCTGAATGATCCTTTTCATGAGTCCCAAGAACACTGCTGGAGAATTGGTTATGCAGAATTGCATAACCAAGAACTCATAATGGTCGTACCTACATCTAAATGTTGTCTTCTGCACATCCACGCCTCGTACTTGGAGTTGGTGATGGCCTGGTCTGAGGTCTATCTTCAAGAAATATCGTGCTCCCTTTAGTTGATCAAAGAGGTCCTCAATCCTCAGAAGTGGGTACTTGTTCTTCACAGTCACCTAGTTCAGGCACCAATAGTCAACAAAAATCCTGAAGATACCATCAGCCTTCTTGGTGAACAAAATCATGCCTACCCAAGGAGAAACACTGGGGCGAATGAATCCTTTCCCCTGCAATTCCTCTAGCTGTACCCACAGCGTACGAAGCTCCGTAAGACCCATAAGATACACTGGTGTAGATATTGGTGCCTTCCTTGGGTAAAATTCAATGTAAAATTCCACCTCTCTGTGATAAGGTAGACCCAGAACATAATTTGGGAAAACATCCGCGTACTGGTCCACCACTACAGGATAACTCAGACTCTCCACATCAACCACACCAAGGGTAAGGCTAGCCAACTAACCTGTAATCGGCTGAACCCTCATCCAGGTAAGTCTATCCTAGGCTTCAAAGGCTCCCTTCTCACTGGTGAAGGTAAACTAGGTCCCATTCATGAGCACACACTGCACTATGCGCCTAATACAATCGATCTTAGCATAGACTGTAGATTATATGTCTATACCCTAGATGTTGTTGTTAGGCCTCGACACCACTACTAGGAGTTCCCAATAGATGCTCTCGCCTCCTAGAGTAATCTCACACTACCTTCACTAGAGCTTAATCATCAAATCTTCTCCCATAGGAGTCTATATCCATAAGGATCGAGCCAACGAATAAATCCGAATCTCTGAGCTTCGAACGAGGGAAGTGGAAATAAAATAATGAAAAAACATGTGTCTAAAATTACTACAAATAAGGTGGAGTAGACATAGATCGTACCTCATATCATCTCTAGAGCGCCATGATTATAGGCCTCATCTACCTAGAGCTGAGCTCACCCCTTTCCTCTAGCTCCCTATGGTCGGGGTGGACCACCTGGTGGTGGTGGCGGTAACATCTCAAATCGTCACCCACAGCCAGCTGCATGGCCAGCTCCTCTGACACGTCCGGCTGCTCCCTGCGGACCTCCTCGGTTAAATCTCTATCTATTCCTGGGAGGTCCCTCGACCATTTTATGATCATCTGTATAGTGGTTCGGATGGTCACAAGACATGTGACCCTGCCCACCACATGCGTAACATTGTCCGCTCCTGGCATGACAAGCTCTATCTCGGGTGCTCCGGACAACCCACCCTCAATCCTGTGGTCATCCACCTTAAGTTCTGGTCCTTATGGACCTTTAGGACATTTTTCTGCTACCATCTACAGAAGACTCCGATACATGATGAATGGGGGTGGGTCTCACTACTGGTGATTGCTTAGTAAGGAAACTCTCCACCAATAGGGCTCTCTCTAACACCACCGCCTATGTCGGGATGCTGAGTGAGATAATCGAAGCCCTGATCTCTTACCTGAGTTCCTGATTGATGGTCTGAGCCCTGAAGAAAGGGTCTTACATGATATCTATAGAGTAGCATGAGAGGTCAATGAACCTTGCTGAGTACTGCGCCACAATCATGTTTCCCTGAAGTAGATGAAGTAGCTCCTGAATGCGCACTGCACGGAGAGTCGCTGGGACAAAATCTACCCGAAACAAGATCTTGAATTCTACCCATATAAGCGTCACTTCATCATGAACCTGGAGCATAAATATACACCATATTCCTATTGTTTCCTATAGCAGGATGTCAGCAGGGATCACCATAAGATCAGTTGGTGTCCCTACTAGTTAGAAAACTGTCACCACGACCTCCGACCAATCCTCAGCCGCCTGTGGGTCTGTCTCTCCCCTGAACCTAGGTGGCCTCTAGCACTGGAACTCGTGAAATGCACTCATGCAGCAAGAAACATCTGCTTCTATGGCTGGTGGCATCGGTGTCTGAACGGGGAATGATACCACTGGGGCCTCCGCTGGTGCCTCTACTGGAAGAGGGCCTAGCATCGATGCCTCATCACTCAATGGGATATTAGTGTGTACAACTCTCGGAACCCTAGATGAATGTCTTCGTGGATTAATACTTAAATGAAACCGGTGCGCCACTGTAATTAAGTTATACCTAGTGACCTAACTAAAAATATCACAAAGAAAACATTTGAAAACACATAAACAATAAGTGTTTTCATTCATAGAGTGGAAAATCAGAAGTCAGGGTCCTAGTGTATAGATATGTTGGCCACCACACCAAAACTAGATTCCCTAAACTAATAACCACACTCACAACACTTAAAAATATTTCTATTAAAAGAAATATCAGAGTCCTATGTTTCTAGTGGAACTGACTCCTCTGATACCAATTTGTCACAACCCGTCCCCCATGGCCTGTGCGGTGACTACCCGAAGCCCTCCTTCCATAAGTCAGGGGCTGGTGACTAGCACCAAAGGGAGTTTTACCTAAAACTGGGAAGACATTGCCTTTATAACCTATACACTCTCGTAATAATGAACATAAAAAAATATGAACACAATAAAAATGTATAACCAAAAGAGTGCTTAAAATAAAAGGGGTCGGCATACAAGCCCAACAGTAAAGGTATAAGTACAACTGAAATACAATACAACTGAAGAAAGATAAAGATAGGTACTAGACCTTACTCTAAGGTTTAGACCTAAAGGGTAGGTATAGATGGCCTTCTCATCACTCCATGTCCGCTTGTCTCCTCTGCATACCGACACACAATATGGTCCACCTCCGGGTACCGTCCAGTCTTGGTACTCTCGTCCTCAGTCAGAGTTGTTCGTCATCTGCAGCAAACACAACGAAGTGTGGACATAGCTCATGCAGGGGTGAGTATAAAGATACTCATTAGGGACTCCAAGACCCTCAAGGTCTCACAAAATCCACACAGGATAAACCAAATAACATGAAATCAATAGATGACCCTAATTAGGTATATGCCGATACATATTTCTTTGTTATCAAGTAATCCATCTCAGTCATGAGGAAACACATACGTACTGACTCATATCACACTATGTATATCTTTAGGTATAGTAGTAGAGATTATTAGATGTAACTACTCAATCATATTACTCTATTAGGAGGCTCTACGGCTAACCTGCACCGAATCGGTAGGAGATGACCCACACAAGATCGCAGGAGCTGACCGACTTAGGATCACTAGGAGCTCACCAACACAAGATCTCTAGGAGATGACCCACACAGGATCTCTAGGTACTGACCCATGCATGATCGTTCGAGTTGACCCACATAGGATCGGTTGGAGCTGACCCACATAGGATTGCTAGAGCTGACCCACACAGGATCGTTAAGAGCTGACCCACACAAGATCTCTAGAGCTGACACACATTGAATCACTAGGAGCAGACCAACACGGGATCGCTGGAGCTGACCCACATAGGATTTCTAGGATCTGACCCACACATGACCGTTGAATCTAACCCATAGAGGATCGGTAGGAGCTGACCTGCATAGGATATCTAGGAGAACTCTTCTTGTCGTAACCAACTACTGGGTTTCCGCACTAGGCTTGCTTGTCTCCACGAGAGTCCGCTCCTCAAGCCACTGGTCGATTCTACAACTACCATGATATCTCATGAAGAAGTAACCCAGTGTACCGCCATGCCATATGGGTCTCAACTCAATGGATGGTGTGTCAATCGGATGCCCGTTCTGTAAGTTATTAGCCTTTTAGTCACAAGGGCACGATTGGATTAATGCTCGATCCAACCCGACAATTTCTCAACATCATCCAAATTTCCAGTGGGATATACTCAAAGGGATATACTTTCTCTATGATTTCTAGTGAAAATTATGGTTCGTTAAATGGAAATCCAGTTCAAAAAATTTGGCCCAAGTAAAGTATATGTTCGAATTAGGTTCGGGTATGGTCTGACCCGACTTGGCCTGGG
This sequence comes from Viscum album, assembly GCA_963277665.1. NCBI lineage: Eukaryota > Viridiplantae > Streptophyta > Magnoliopsida > Santalales > Viscaceae > Viscum > Viscum album. Next base: position 1,462,307,308 of record OY728121.1, read on the forward strand.
TCGACTCGGTTGGGGTCGACCCGACCCGTGGTACGGCCCGGCCCGCTGGGTGGTATGACAGGTTGCAAGGGCTGCGAGGGGCCATGTAGGATGTGTGGGGTGCCGCGAGGGGGAAAGGTGGTAGGACATGTCCTGGGGCGGCAAGGTTGGGAGGGCGAAGGCCATGGGGCGGCTCGGCCGGGGGTACCGCCCGGGCGTGGGGTGGCTTGGCCTAGCCCGGGACGGCTCGACTAGGGTGGTTTGGCTAGAAAGACGGTGGTGGCTTGGGCAACGACTCTTCCCAGATGGCAGCAACAGTATCAGTGCGAACGGTGCTTGCACGGGCGGACGATAGCGTGACCCAGACGACAGCGGTGGCTCGACACGGATGGTGGCGGTGGCTCCGCCCGTAGGGCGGCGGATCGTCGTGGATGGTGGTGGAGGCTCGGGCCGGACAATGGTGGTGGTTCAGGTGGCAGTGCAGCTGTAGACAGCGTGGCCGTGGCGGCGGCGGCCGTTGCGCCGTTATTTGGTTTATCACGTAACCACCCATCAAATGTCCAAGGACGATTATAAAATCATAAGATATAAAATAGATATAATGGAAAGAAAGAATTTTCACATTTCAATCACAATATATCACATAAATATATTGACATAACAAATCCATTATCAAAACCATTTTCAATACCAAAATACATAAAAAAGTATATGGTATTTTTTTTCTTTTAAAAACATTACAACTTGTTGTGGAAGACAAAGATCAAATAATACTTGAGGCGGTAGAAAAGGTTGTTGTAACCTCTTATTTTAAGAGAAACACTCATTTTTTTCATTTAGTAAAATCCTTCATCGAAAAATATTCCCTTTGAAAATTCAAGGGTGTTTATACAGCATATAAAATAATGTCGTGTATTAAAACAAAATATGCTTCAATGAAAAGAGATTGAGATGAAGTCCCTTACAAAGATCATTTTGTAAATAAAATAGATATATTATTTATATTCAATATAACCACACATAAATCAAGTAAAAATACTTAAAATTCATTTCTCACATAATTAAGGAATGACATAAACAAGAAAGAGAAGATCAACCCAAAGAATGGAAATTAGGTTAAGACGTTCCCTTACCTCGTGTCCGACTTGACTCAGTCATTCAATAATCACATGAATAATAAAAATAAGTTAATTTATAATTTCTTAAGAACCTTTTTCAAGTTTATTAGTCCTTTTATATAAATTATTACCATGTTATAAACATTATGTAATCATTTAAGTTAATAATGGTCGTTTTGTCGATATTTGGTACTTGAGTCCAAAATGGACTTCTTATAATTACATGTTGTTCATGTGGTCAAAGGTTAATTATATCCATAAAGATATTCATGATTTGGATATAATATATATCATATATATCCAGCATATACATATATTTATAAAAGTACATAACATTTAGAGGTAAGAAATGAAATGCACCGTTCGTGGAGACGGTAAGCCGTACGTATGCATGAACGCTACTTCCAATTCTATTTCAAATTTAATGGAATTAAAACATAATAATACATAGTAGTATTATAATTCTAGTATTTCATAATATATAATATCATTAAATCTATCCTTTATACGTACCACATATGGTATGAACGAGTTATATTTTTTTGAGGGGGCGGTAGTCCGCACTTCCTCAAATAAAATTATTGGTTTACCCATAATGGAAACCATAAAGGTATAATATAAATGGAAAATAAAGAAGCATAATGAAAAAATAAACATAATATAAATCTTATAAAAATATATTTCCATCATAATTTCTACCACGAGAGGCGGTTGGAGATATTTGAACAATCATCGTTTCATGAGGCGTTAGTTTTCCATCCCCATAAACATTATGTTCTTCATCCATTAGATGGAGGTGTGTGTATGTGTAGTTCGAATAAATCACAAAACAACATCCTAGAATAATGGGGATACTGGTGTTGTTACAAAATAATGTAATAAAAATATTTCATCATTTGAAGATGTAAAATAAAAGAAAACAATTTAAAAGAAACTGTTACCTTTAATTTGAGTAACTCCCTTTGGTTTGAACCAAATGATTTCTTGAAGTGCCTTCAACCTAAGGTAATTCTTCTAGGAGGAGAAGAGTAATGTAGGTAGCTTAATTAGACAGAGGTTCTATGAGCCAAAAGACTTGAGAGGAGTGAGGAATTGGTTAGAAGTGGTCTTCTTTTACAAGGGGGAGGAGGGTCTCTTTAGGAAAGTGTGAAAATATTATTTTACTATATAATGATATTTGGTTTCTAAAGGTCCAAAAATAATTAATGTTAAAGTTAAGATGGCTCATATTCGAAATAAAATCATCAAATCTGAATTGGACATGTTTTGGATAATATTTTAATCATTATAATCTTATTTATTAAAATCATTTATTAATGAGGTAAGTAATGCATCATTATTGTGTCATAAATAATTTAATTTATTTTATGTATAAAAATTATAAAAAAATAACATGATGTAGGAAATATTTTTATATTTCCAATTAATATTTATAGTAAACAATATTACTTATATAACACCATATAAAAATTAATTACTAAAATATTTTTGTTTTTGTCTATTTTGCCTTTACTTTAAATTAATTATTCTGAAGTGTCATTATCTTTCATAAGTAGCTTCATGGGGTCCCAAAATAGACTCAATGATTCCCATGGTCGGTCATTACTCATACAATAAGGTTAGGACATGTCATAAGGTAGTTTTTAATTATTACAATAATCTTTTTACCTGGAATTACCCTGTTTACCATTAACCGCGTTAAATAAAAGTCAAAAGTTACTATTCACCATGAATCATTTTTATCTTATTGAACCAAATTTTACTTATTGATAACAAACATGTATGTCAAATTTTAGAATTTCAATTCACAGAAGTGGTAAAATTTCAATTAAATGAAAAAGTCAGTTTTTTAACTACTACAAAGTGATTTCACTATGCATCAAAAAATTGACGTTTTTCAGAAAAATACCAAAAATTCAGCCTAAGATATATTTGATATTCCGAATTCAAAAATAATGTCTCTATTACCAAATTATAAACATTGAATATGAATTAATTAATTTAAAATTAATTCATGTTGTTAAATCAACAGCGTGTTTTTAAGAAACAATAACTATCAAAAGATTGACACTTGTTTATGTCTAATTTCAAAGTGAAATTAATTACAATGACCAAAATTGGATTAAATGGTAAAAATATATTCTAATTACACTATAAAACCAATTAAAAATATAATCTAACCATATAAATAAATTATATTAAAATACAATTTTCTATTAAAATTGAATTTTTTTCACTATTCATTAAAAACATAACTTTATCGGAAAAATTCCAAAAAATTTACACAATGTAAATTTTGATGTCCTCATTCTAAATAAGGATTTTATTTGTTCAATTATATTTTATTAATGTGACCAAAACTATATTTAAAGAGGGTTATCTATTAAAAGCCGGTAAATCGACCTTTTAATTTAAATTATGCTTAAAATTAGATTCATTCATATTTTAAGTCTCTAAATTTTATTGGATAAATGTAAATACATTTAAAAAACATGTATAATAATATTGTAGTTAGTTTTTTTCATTCCTTCCAATATAACTTCTAGGAGTTAACTACCATTTAAAATAATAATATTATATTATTAGTGCGCAATGTAAGATTTAAAAAAAACCCATTGTTGCGTATCGGGTACACTATCAAACATAGAAACCCCTTTAAAGTAAAATTAATATTTAATTAAAAAATATTAATAAATATGAAATATGTATTATTCATTATATACATGGTATTTTACAAGATCCACTATGTTATGGAAAGGATAAATGGGAGTTCCCCTAGTGAGGTCAGTTGAGGGAAACCAGTTGGTAATATATATAGATATATATATATATAAGAATGAATCGATAGGCTTGTATATGGTTATGAGTCATGTATGTATGGAATTAGATCTTGATATTTTTAGGAACATCTAATGTTTATATGATTACTATCCTTAGGGGACATCCTTCTTTTTTTGGTCCCTTGTCCGATTAGAACTTTGGGAAACATATTTCATTTTCATTATTATTTTTGTGATTACATAGTGTTTTATTTATATTTTATGACATTTGATTATTTCATTAATTTTTTAAAGATAATTGAAAAGGTTTTATTATAATGTGTCTTTTTTAAAATGGATTTAAAATGGGTGTTTTGGGTAAAAGATCCTTAGGATCATGAAACATTTTCAAAAGTGATTTCAAAAAGTGGTTTTATAAAATATGAATAAAAGAATACATGGACCGAGTCCTCTTAAAATAGTTTATATGTTCATGATTGCATTTAAAAAAAATAAATGAAAATTTGATAATTTTTCTGAATGTGATATTGTAGTTTATTTATATATGTATGATTTTTTTATTTCTAATTCGAATTGGCACGAATATATTTTAATTTTTATGGAATCACAAAAAAACGATGCTCCTTATCTAATTGGATTGGATTGATTCAATATCTGTATGTACCCATAATTGAATAATACTCTTATGATTTATTTTTAGGTGCCATGTCTTTGGTTTTCCTGTTCGGGACATTTGGTATTCATGTTTTTCATTATTGTTAGCTTTGATAGTTTAGCATGACCAAGGGTCACACAGAGACAATGTTTTTCGTTTATTATTTTTGGGCACCTATTTTGTTTTATTTTCATATATTTATGTTAGACCATATCTCATTGACTTTTTAGGTATCTATTCATTATCTTTTGAATGAAATTATTCTTGTTTATTTTTTTTATTTATATAATATTTCTTAGTTTATCCTATGTACATTGATTGGATGTGTTCTTATATTTATATTGGGGGTTAAATCATTCCTAATGATCCTATTCTGAGATCAAGTATTTGGTTTCATACTGTGGGTGACCAAGATTGTGCCACATACATTCGGCCAGCTATTTTAACAATCTAGTGGATGAGTGTCCATGGTTAGTTAATGAAAAAAATAGCATTAGAGAATTCCCTCTTACTATTTAAATTGTCTCTAGGTTGTATTGAGACTAAGATCATCATCATTACTTGAGAGGTAGGTGGTGGGGAGATTGTCATGAGATCATTTGATCCTTTGGCCTTGAGTGTCCATGGTATTTTGGGATTCAGTTCCTGATTTTTAGCTTATTATTTGATAACTTTGATGGATTTTGATATGTTGTGATGACATATTAGTCCCCAAGGAGTGTGTCTATGATTTCATGGCTAGTTTTTAGTGTTATAGGTAGAACATGGGGAATGACATAGAGCCACACATTTATCTCATAAGGTCTAGTAAACCATTTGGAGCCTAAGAAGAATGGTTTTTAATGTATGAGGCTGCTTGACACATGGTTGTTGTACAATGTACTAGCACATATGTCCAAATAATGTATAATATAGTTCTCTGTTAGATTATTTTCAATTTCTTACAGGACTGATCCCAATTATGTTTCTGAATTTCATGATGTTAGATAAGGTATTTCTATGGTGTATTTACTTGATTGAATATGTTCTCATTGATAATTATTCCTGAATTATTGGTATCAAAACTATTAAATATTTTTTATTTGATAAAAAAGTTTTTTTTGGAATGGAAAAAGTGGTTTTATAAAATTTCATTTTTGAAACACGTTTTATTATGTTTATTGAATGATTTTTTGTTTTAATTATAAAATATTGGTATTCTATTTTGATTTTTTGGAAATCATTTTTAAATATGAAATTTATTCTATTTAACGACACGGTTAAAGGATTCATTTTTGTTGAAAATCCTATTTTATTTTAAAATTGTAATTTATTAAATGAATGAATGTTTAAATCAATATGTTTTGAAATTAATTATTTAGATTTTTTCTAAATACAGTTTATTTAAAATTTTTACTTTGAAAATTATTTAGAATGAAAATATATATTTTTTAAAATGATTGTTGGAGAGTAGCTTGTTTTTAAATGGGTTTAACATGATTATTTCTAAAATTGTTTTGGTGTAAGAGTAAATTTTATGGAAGTTTTTTTGTTTTAGAATAATAAAATTTATTAGATGATTCAATTTATGAAATGGGTTCCTTTTGAGAATTTGTAACAATGTAAATGGTTAAAAATATGTTTTCTTTTAAGGAATATGGGATTTGTAAAATGTGAATTTTTATAATGTGTTTGTTTTAAAAAAATGGGTGCTTTTTCTTTGTCCCTTATATTATAGAGACACTTGAATTTTGTTTGGGGAATGAGAATATGGGCTCATGTTCTCTGTTAGTTGCTATATTCCTTCCAGAAAGTTTCTAATAAATGTTCAGGTGTTATCCATAGTGGTTGTTATTTAGTGTTATCTTTAATTACTTATGAATTGATTCTTTGTCATTCATGGTTCTACAAAAAATTATAGGTGCAATGGTAGATGTTGATCCAGATTTTAACTCTAGGACTTCTTATGTTAGTTCCCTATATCTCTATTCAACGATCTTAGTTTTTATGGATTGAATTTTTGGATTGGAACCTCAGTAATGAGGTCTTGTAGGTTCCTTATTGGAAACTTATTGCAATGTATTTATTGGTTTTTGTTTTGGTGGATTTTATATCTTTTGGAATCAGTGATTTATGGGGTTATCCTTATGTGAATGGTAAAAAATTATGGATTTAGGTGTTACATATTTCCTTATATGTATATTCAGTTAAGTATGTCATATTATTTTTCCTTTGTATTGTGTTATGTTTTACATTTTGTGAATTCTTTTTTTGGCTACCATGTTTTGGGGATTCAAATGTTTTCCTTCATTATGGACAATTTGATTTTAGTTTAAATATGGGTTGATCATGTGTGATATTTGGTCAGTGCTAAAATAATTAGGATGGATGTTTCTTCTGTTCTTTTACAAAATTTACTCTCTTATTTAATTTTGGTTCTCCATGGGATGGTGTTTTGAGAGAGTGTTCCTTGATTATCCCTTGTGTATAGTGACCTGGGATTAAAACTAATGTGATTTCTTGTTAAGGAATTAATGTGAGATATTCATCGTGAGTTTTTAGGTAATTATTTGATGTTGGATTTAGTGATGATATTCAATTATGGATATTTAAATATCATGAGGTTTTCGAATCCCTCGAGTTATAGGATTTAGTATCTTAGTTGTTGTTGGTTTGATAGGGGTATGAATTTTTTGGATCATTATTTTAATGTTTTTGGAGGTGTTTTCTCATTGTTTTTTCTTTTCCTTAATGTTTATTCTATTCCTTTTACACCATTTAGATTATATCTAAATTATGCAGAGACTTGTACATAGTATTTTTTCCTCTAGGAATATCACTTCAGGGTCATGTAGCTTGCTCCCAAAGATGTAATGTGGTATAATTGACTTCATCATTTTATCAAAAGTATTCTTTTTTTCCGGGTGGGGTTTTCCCTTAGGTCCTACCTAGATGATTCTCTTCCCTACTAACCTAAAACCATAGTGTGTTTTTATGGTTAGATCATAGGCACTTCCACTCATTCTAAGGACTTTATGGGGGAATAAAGCGGAATGGTGGTGCGTTTGTCATGTCTTATGTCGCTATAATAATATTTATTTTTTTAATATTTTAATTATTTATAATAAACTATCAATTTTAGTTGCCTTTATTTTTTTTTGAATTTTATAGATTTTATTAATGTTAATGGTTTACAGAACACCAGTTAGGAGAAATAATGTGGCCCCCTTACCAGGGGATTTTTCAGTTCATTTTGAATGGGCATTAGTTTTCCTTCATGGGTGACATACTGATTGTGCGAGACCTATAAGAAATAACGTTGTTTACCCTTCCCTGGAGTGTTTCTCAACACACAACTTGTTCACGGTTATAAAAACCATTCAATAAGTGTTTTATAGGGGTTTTTATTTTAACAGAGTTGTTTTTCAAGATTGACACATAGTTAGTAAACTGTGGGTCCAAATAATGAAACTATTTTATGTATATCTATGGAAACCCACACAATTAGTGGTAATATAATCCATGTGGCCTAAATATATGTGTTTCCCTAAATTATAATTTCAATTTTCCAAATTTCACCTTAATTAAATATACGGGGTTTCTACCCCTTTTCATGAACCTCCACTATTAAACCATCCTATGGAACAAACCACATGGATTTTATCCTCCTTATATTGGAAATTTGAAGCTCCCCTACCTTGTTTCCATTGATTTATTAAGGTAACCCTCCCTCCATTAAACTCATTTCGTCATTAGTCCTTCCCCTCTTCCCCCCTTTTAGTTTCTTCCCTTCCCCTGAACCCTATGTGATATTGGGATAATTTTTTTGGGTGGTTTAATATAAGTGGATTTGGTTTCTAGGGAATATAGTTTCTTTGATATTTTTTGTCATCAACCATCATCGAAGAAGTATTATATATTTATTACTATGGAAGTAAGGTAAATGATTTTGGGTAATTTCATAAAATGGAATTTCATTGGATTCATGGGATTTATAATTGTATTACATTATTTTTTTATTATGTATGAAAGATGATATGGATTTTATAGGGGTTTGAATGTGTTTTCTAATGGTTATAAGGCTATTATGTAGAATTTTATGTGGTACATGAAATGCTAAGTAATTAGAAAAGGATAAAAGAACTGTTTTAATAAGAATGTGATGTCTGAAAATGCACGAACATAATTCAGGTCATTAATTTAATTGGAATTTGGTGCTTTAATATTTTAATACTTTATAATAAAAAATGGAATATTGGTTACTTAATGGATTTTCAAATGGTCTTGTGGAATTATTTTAGTAATATTTAGGGAAATGGATTTCTATTTTTTAATTTCAAAGAGTTGTTTGGAATATAATTTCAAAAATGTTATAAATATCTTTTAATTTAAAATTTAATTTAGTTAATTTGCATTTGGAACTTTTAATTAGATTTCAAGTGGTGTTGGTTCATTATACCTACTTGTGCCCTTAACTAAATTGGTACCCTAGAGTTGGTCTAATTTATTAGTTTTGGAATTTATTATAGATTGAGTGAAATAAATTATTGAGGTATAATGATATAAGTAAGGGGTTTTTTATTTCTGTTGTGTATGTGGTGAGATGAGAATTACAATAATTATATGGATTATATTCTTTGTTGATTACATACCTCCTATTGAATGAAATACAAGATGATTTTATGAATCTTAGTGAGGGATGATAAATATATAGGATATATCAAATTTTTCATAGAAATACCATAGGGGAGTGTTATTAGGGAGGCAAGTTGAAGGTATCTAGTTGGGTATAGACATAAGAATACATCAATAGGCTTTCTGATGATGATACATTATGTTTTATACAGTCGTCTCATTATATGTTTTGGAAATTTCAATGTTTACTTGTGTATTCTCACAAGGTAACTTCCTTTATTAGTGTTTCATAGTTTGATTGGAACTTAGAGAATAATGTTTCAATTTATTTCCTATTCATGTGACACCATATTGATTTATTTATTATATATACCTTTTTATTATTCCTTAAAATACCATAAATTGATTTTAAAAATTTGTAAATTATAACATGAATTTTTAAATGAATTAAAAATTAATTATTTCAGTAAATGAGGATTATGTTGAGGAATTTTTTTTGAAGTTATTATAAAAAATGGATAAAAAATGTGATTTTATTAAAAAGGATTAGAGGGTATAAAAATTGTTTTAAGTGATTGTTTTCACGTAAGACATGGGATTGGAAAATTTATATTTTTTTAAATGTGATGCTTGGTTATATATATTTTTATGAAATCCATTTCATCAAACATGTGTTAATAAATTCAGTAAATAAATTTACATTTGTATATAAATTGATTAACATTTTGGTGATTACCTATTATGAACTGATTCACTCACACATAGAAATCACCATTCAGTTTATTCTACTCCTATGATTTATTTTTAGGTTATATGGATATGGTCTTCTGGTTTGGGATGCTGGGTGTTCAAATTGATCATATTAATCATTTAGGAAAGTGGAGAGTGACCAAGGGTATCATTGATATTGTGGTACCCATTAATATTTTTGGAATTTATTTTAATTTATTTTTGGAATCTTATTTTCTACCATATCTTATTTTGTTTGGTTATTCAATTATACATATATTTTTTATATGATAATGCATGATTATTTTTAGTTCTATTTATCTCATTTATCCTCATTTATCCTACATGATATGGTTGTAAGTGTTTATATGTTTATATTGAGGGGTAAATCATTCCCAACGATTATGTTTTGAGACCCTAGCATTGGTTTCCAACTCGGGGTGATCGATAATGAACCTAGGGTATTTCATAGACTAGTTTGGGTTTTCGATGGTTAGATAACCTATGTTGGTATATTAAAGTAAGCCATGATTTTTCTTATTTACACTAGTGTGTGTAGGTAATAATAATTTTATACAAGGGAGTTAGTTGTGTCATGAAGGTCTTCATCACACTACAATGGATATGGATATGATAATTTATGTGCTTCTATGAAATATAAGGTATAAGAGATCTCATCATAATGATAAGAGGTCATTACACAATACACATATAATATTTTGATTAATTAGAGAAAACCAAATTGGTTTTAAAATTAATTCCCTTATTAGATCATGATATATGGTATTGTATGATTTTCATGTGTTTTGATGATATAGCCTAATAAAAGGTACAAGGTATATTACTATTGAAAATATTTAGTCCCTAAAACATATCACGGGTGAATAAAAATACAGTATTGATTTAATTAATCACAATTTTATTGGAGTAGATAGGAATATACGTTGTCTTTGTAATTTAAATTTAAAATAAAAAATTACATTGAATGAAACTGAGAGACCATAATCTATATTTGAGTGTGTATAATAAAGATAAAATAATAAAACCAATTTGAAGAGTGTGATGGAGTATGAGGAAAATGGAAAAGACACTCAATAAATGGAGAGGATATTCATTGAGTCTCTTCATTATGTAGGAAATCATGAAATCAACAATTTAAATACTATCTTAACGGATAAGTAGAATATTATAGGATTATAAGTGATGTTTTTATCTTTTATTATTGATTGAATTTTAGTGATATATTTTTTATCTATATTACTCACTGGATAATTGAAGTAGATATTCGGTGGTTGAATAATGTTTCCATGAACTAGTTGATGATAAAATTAGTGTGCAATGGAGAAGAGAGGAGTTGTTAATAATTTACAGAATAATAGATTCTCTCAGTGGAGGTCAGAGGGAATTCTTATCATATATTTTTAAAGACTGTTTGTTTGACTTTTTTTTAGAACATTACATCAATTGGGAGAAATTGTTTTGTCTCATGAGCTTAAGGTAAATATCCTCTCATTTGTATCCATGATAGTGATTCTATTGGATTAATAGTTCCTGAGTTTTACTGAATCATTCCAAGGATATAACCAATCATTTTAGATTGAAACCATTGTAATCATTCTATTCTCATTGTGTTTTTTCTTGGGTGTGTGGATAAATAATTATTGATAACATAAATAAAACTCTATAGTAAATAAGAATATTTTTTTACATAAATAATGTGATTCCATTTAATGTGTGATGTTGTTTATTCAATGATAGTGCATAAAAGGAATGGGTACCCTGATTTAATCCCCTTTCAATTTATAAATACTGATCAGAATACCTATTTTTAGGTATATATAAAATATGAAACAAATTACAGTATATTAATATATATATAAAAATAAAAAAAATCCTCTTAGAAATAAGAAAAAATATAAAATTGAAAAGAAAAAAACATGAAAGGTTGACATATGGATCCTTTTAGGAAATGATTTTAGAAATTATTAACTATTATATAATTTTAAATTACTAAAATTTCAATATGATTTAAATTGGTGTTTGTATTCAATATTATATTTAATTAAAATTGAACATGGAGATAAAAATCAATAATAAGGTGTTATTGACATGGATGATGATCATGTAGGTTCTCTTAAAGACTTATATATCCAAAAAATGAAAGATGAATATTTTGATGATATACTAAAAAGATCACATAGATATTGATAATGAGATTTAGAGACTTAAAATCATGGAAGAATATAAAATGATAGTTTATGATATTAAGAATTTTATAGATGAAAGATATAATTAGATTTATTAACTTGAAGAAAATTTGATTACATTGAGATAAAAATTTAGGGCATTATCAAAATATTGAATCACTATATAAAAATGTAAATTTTGAGATATTATTAGGTGGTGTAAAAGGTTCATCTTTTGGATATGTTAGAAGAATCCAAAAGATTATTTTAGAATGAAAATGAAATTTATTTTATAAAAAGGTGAATTTGGATTAATCTTGAAGAAGACATACACCAATATAAATGGTTATGATAAGAATACTTAAGGGAAAAGTTAAAAAATAATTAAATAAAACTCTAAATAAACTGAATGAGAATCTCTCAAAAAACAATGAGATTTGAAAGTAAAATTGAATGAAGAATAGTGAGGGTTTTTCCTACTAAATTTCTAATTATGTGGCATCTTGGATAACATAATAAAATCGTAGAGAGTGGAAAGGATTTATTAAATAAGATACTAGTTTATAAATTGGAATGGAATTACAATAATATATCCTAATAAAAAACTGAAAAATAAAATTCCTTCGTATTTTTAGAACTATAACTATATTAGTGTGAAATATAATGAAATTTTCAAAAAGAGTGGATAATTTTTTATAAATAATATAATTTGTGAAATAATTTATTCAATTTGAATGACGTTTTGAAAATAATACATCACTATTTGTTGAAAAAGAGAAAAAAATTTATGATGAAGAAATTGTTATTGATTTGAAACTATACGGCAGTAGCCTTAAAACATTATATAATCTTGAGTTAAATCACAAATTCACCTTGAGTATCTTTCATGTTTATATTTTGAGATAATTAGGCCATAAATATTACATTACAGCTCAAATATTAAAAATTAGACACTTCTACTCTATATATTTTTTCCAATAATAAAAATCCTTAAATAAAACAAGAATTATTTTGATGATATAAACATTATTGAAATATTATTTTCTCTTACCCTTTCTTATACCCTATAAAAAACATATCAAAAACTTGGGATTAGTATAAAATGATCAGTAAGGGTTATAATGTAAGGAATGAAAACATTAGTCCATAAATACATAAATATCAATAAAATCATAATTTTAAATCATAAAATACAATATTTTTAACATAACTCATGAAATAATAATATTTATTAATTGTACATAGTATTCATAAATCATAATGGTAACTTTTCTCATCCATAAAATATGTATATTTTTTCCTTAATAACTACATAGGGAGTTAACTTTGGAATACCCACCACATTATATTCCCTAAATATATTGGAAGAAACATTAACGTTTACCTCTGTCACGTTACCCAATGCATTAGAAATATATCTCGGGTTCACCCACCCTAGGTTTATCATAGATCCATATGTATATGTAAATAATACCCAAGAACCATAACAAATTCATAACAAAAAAACATAAAAGAAAGATATCATCTTCACATTGCAATCACAATATATCATTTCAATATATTGACATAATAAATCCATTATAAAAACCATTTTAAATACCAAAATAATTAAAATTGTATATTTCATTTTATTTTTCTTTTAAAATCATTACATCTCATTAAGTAAGACAAATATCAAAGAATGCTCACGGTGGAAGAAAGGTCAGTGTCACCACGTACGTTAAAAAGAAACATTAATTTTGTTGTTTTGTAAAACAATTCACAGAGAAAAGATTCTATTTGAATGAAATTAAAATTAAAATGGTTTTATACACTATATAAAATAATGTCATGTATAAATAAAAATATGAGTGAATTAAAGGAGATTGAGATGAAGTCTCTTACTTTGAGTCCGACTCGTCACGTATGTTCCTTGATCTACCAAAATAATAAACTTATATTAATTTATAATTTCTTCAGAAATTTTTTGAAGTTTATTAATCCTTTTATATCACTTATTACCATGTTATAAACATTACATAATCATTTAAGTTAATATTGGTCGTTTCGTCGATATTCGGTACCTGTGTCAAAAATGAACCTGTAATAATTAAAAATTGCATATGTGGTCATAAATCCATTATCTATAGAATGATATTATTTATTTATATATTATATATATATATATATATCATATATATCTGGTATATACAATTATTTATAATATTACATAACATTGGGAGATATGAAATGAAATGCACCATTTATGGAGACGATAAGCTGTACGTACGCATGAACGCTACATTCATTTATTCTTCATATTTAAAGGAATTAAAACTAAATGATACATAGGTATATTATAATTCACATTTAATAAAAAAAATTTATATATGTTACATATGTTAATTAATTCCATCCTTTATACATTCCATATATGGCATGAACGAGTCATATCATTTTTAGGGGGCAGTAATTCACATTTCCTCAAATGAAATTATCGTATTTAACCATTAGAGAAACTATAAAGGTATGCTATAAATGATAAATAAATAATCAGAGAGACAATAAAAATATAATATATAACCTATATAAATACATTTCCATCATAATGTACACCCTGAGAGGTCGTAGGGAAAAATCGAACAATCATAGTTTCGTGAGGCAGTAGTTAGCCGCACAGAGAAACAATTTGTCAGTATCCATTATATGGAGGTGTGTGAAAGTGTAGTTTTAATACTTATCATAGAAAATACATTTACATTGAGGATACTAGTGTTTTTATGTAATAAATGAATAATAATATACTAGAGAGTGAAGATGTAAAATAATGGAAATGAATTTTAGAGAAGATGCTACCTCTTAAAATGTGTAACACCCTTTGATTTGAGTGAAAAGGATTTCATGAATTTTCTTCATGCCAAAGTTAAGTCTTATAATTGGAATATAGAGATATTTAGAGATTATTTGGGAAGAGTTTGGGTGATCCAATGGGCTTTAGAGGTGTGATTTAAATGGGTAGAGGAGATACCCTTTTATAAGAGGGAGGAGAGGCACTTTAGAAAAGTTTGAAAGTATTATTTTATTATAAAATGGTTTTAAGTTTCAAATGGTCAAAATGTAATTTATTTCAAAGGTGAAATGATTTTGGGACTAAAAAATTTCATCCAATTGGTTTTAGACATGTCTAGGTCACAAATTTAACCTTATCATTTAGCTTTAACCATTATTTAACTAATTTCACTCTTACCATGTATTCTTATATATTAATACTATGTGGTCAATATAGTCACTATAAAATTAAAATAAAACCTCAAGTGGTTCATTAATGAAATTTTCAACATTATATTAGTTATTTTTCTAAATAATATATTTCTAAGACTATTATATCATTTAATAAAATAGTATTTTTTTTTAAAAACTCATTTATGTAAATTTTTATACTATTAATATCATGACATTTTTGAAAATATATAACAACATTATTTTTTCAAAAAAACATCATTAATTAAAATATAACAAGTCATATTTATCCATATAATTAGTGGATGGCATTAAAAGTTTTAAAATAAGTATATTTTAATATTTATAATATCATTTATTAAAATCATTCATTAATAATGAAATCACTACATCTTCATTGGGCCATAAATAATTTGTTTTATTTGATGTCTAAAAAATATAAAAACAAATTCCATGATGTAGGAAATATTTTTATCTTTCTAATGAATATTTATAGTCAGAGATATCATTTCTATAACCCCGTATAAAAATTATTTTAGTAAAAGATACATGTGTGGGTTATATTTTTCTTTATAATAAATTAATTCTTATAAAATTTCATTTTCACATCCAAGTGGCTCCATGGGGTCCCAAAATAGACCCAAGGATGACCATGGTCGGAAATATCTCATCTAATAGGATTATGACACCAGTAAGGGTAATTAGTATTATTATAAAATTATTTTTTACACCTACTTACCAGATTTACCCTTTTACCATGATAAATAAAATAATTACTGAAGTTACTATTCAAAATATACATAAAATAGGTAAATATTTACATAATTTGGACATCCTTTTTAAAAATATGGAATCAATTTTTCCAAATACAGTACAATGAAGTTGCATAAATTAATTTAAAATTAATTTCCATTGTTAAAACCAAAAAGCGTGTTTTAAAGAAGTAACAACTACCAAAATATTGACATGTGTTTATGTCATATTTCAAATTGAAATTACTTAAAATGACCAAAATTATATTAAATAATAATAATATAATACAATTACACTTTAGAACCAATTTAAAGGACAAACTAATTATAAAAATGAATTATATGAAAAGACAATTTTGACATAAAATGCAGTATTTTTCACTATTAATTAAAAAATGAACTTTATCATAAAAATACCAAATATATACCAAAAGTAAATTTTGATGTACCACTTATAAAGAAGAAGTTTATTATTTCAATATAACAAATAAAAGTGACAAAAATGTGATTTAAAAATGGTTCTCTATTAAAAGGCGGTAAAAGAACCATTTAAAAATATTAGTGTATTTATGTTTAAAATATGATTCATTATCATTTTAAGCCTCTAAATTTTATTTTATAAATGTGAAAACATTTAAGAAACATGTTTATTAATAATATGGTTATTTATGTTCACTACCACCAATAAAATGGATACGCGTTAAACACCTTTTAAAATTATAATAATATTATATTATTTTTTGGTATAAATCAAAGTTGTTTAAAATGTAAGATTTCAAAGAAACCTATTGTTACATGTTGAGTAAATTATCAGACAAGGCATCCCTTTTTTTGTAAAAATAATTTCTTATTCATAAATATTAATAGAAATAAAAAAGTATTATTCTATAAAAATCAGCGTTGTTACATCCATCCCATTTTGAGGAATTGCGTCCCCAAAATTCTATTAAATTATCAAATAAGCGAGGATATTTATCCCTCATATCATTATCAGATTCCCATGGTTTCTCTTCAACAATATGGTTTTTCCTCAAAACCATTGCTTGATGGATTACCTATTTCTGTAACACCTACTCTAAGTGGTCAAGAATCAACACTGGTTGTTCCTCATAAGAAATATTCTCTTTGAAATGAACTAACTCTAGACACAAAACATGATATGGATCAGTAATATGCTTTAAAAATGTCAAAACATGAAAAAAAATTTGTACCTAGGAAAAAATATGGGTTAAATCCTCTATTTATGAAACTGATCTAACTTTCTCCAAGATTTCACAGGGTCCATAGTAAAGACCCGTAAAATTCAAGGAAATTTTTTTCGTGATTTTCTTTGGGATTTTACAGGAATGCAGTTTCTGACAGCACTTGATTCCAAGGCCCGGTGTGCCCGGAATTTCTATCCGAAGTTTAGCTCAGGTACGTTAAGTGAACGAATGAGCTGGAATTTCTAACTTTTGAACCGGTGCTCGGAATCGAATTCCGAGGGCACCGATGGATTCGCAGCGCCAGTAATTGCTTAGGAACAACTTTTCCGGAGTTGCGTTTTCACGAGAGAAGTTGATAAAATTTGTGGAAGTTAAAATAAAAATTTAACTACAAATTTTATTTTACTCTAAGTGGTTTCAAGCTTGGGGTGGAAGTTGGGGAAAACCACCCAACTTCCATTTGGAGGATATGAGGGTAGTGGGGTCCGCACGACCCCAACCCCTTCACATTCTCTAACCTTCCATAACCTTTCATGAAATTTGACAACTTGTGATAATTAATTATGTGGATTAATTCAAGCTTTTGAATTTCAAAACTTAATTTGTGTTAATAATATAAGTAAGGGACTTATTTTATTTTGGGTTGGAGGCTTGTTGCTTGAGAGATTTTAGGAGAAAAGCTATGGGAGACTTGATTTTCTTCATCCTCTTCATCGAAGAACACGAAGAACGCGAAGAACGCGAAGAACGCCGGGTTCCTCGGAGGTCGATGTCTCCTTCCACGACGTCTCCTTCTGCGACGCCTCTTCCAGCGAATGTTATCTCCGCGACGAATCCTCACTGAACTTGTTCATCGAGGTAGAGATTATTTTATTTTTGTTCGTGATTTCTACCTTGACGTTCTTCATGAATTATGACCATTTTCTATCGATTAACGAGAGGGGGCCGGACCGCACAAACATGGTCGAACCTCCTCTCTTATCTATGTTGTTGTTTCTATTGTGGATTGATATGGGAATGCGGCGGTGCTGTCGCACCGCGCGGAATCGTGCGGCAAGGAATGTGCAGCGCCGTCGAGCCGCGCCATGAAATCGAACAAGGACGCGATGCTGTCGCGCCGTGTTAGAGAAAACCAAAGACACCGCGGCCGGAGCGGAGCCGCGGCAGAGGGGCGCGACGCCGTCCCACCGCGCCGGAAGAATCAAGGATGTGGTTGGTTCCGGGCGTCGGCGGAGAAGGGAGGCCGGTGGCCGGTTCCGGGCCGCCGGCGTCGGATCAAGGGGGGGGGGCACCGGCCGTCGCTAGTCCGTGGTGGCAGAAGCCGACAGGACAGAGTGGGCCGGCTGGACAAGGGAAGGCCAGGGGATACAAACCCCCGGCGGCCAGCTCAAGCATCCCCCCATAATGGGGGCCGCGGTTACAAAGCCAAGGGGCAGGCGCCCCCCCCTTCAAACAGCTTGGCCGTTTGGCCGCGCACCTGGCCAGCATGCCCAGGTCGGGCCGCGCCGTGCCGGCGGGGCCGGGCTGCGCCCAAGAGGGCTGGACCCGTACCCAGTCGGGTCGACCCGGTTCGGGCTGACCCGGTTCGGGCCGACCCTGGGAGTATTGGGCTGGGTCGGACCGGGCCCGAACCCCTTAGTACCGAACCTCTTCCGGTCGGACGTCCATAACATGAGATACGGGCTGCGATCGACGCACCGTCAGTTGCGATGCGATCCTTGGATCGAGGCGGTCGTTTTGTTATATCGCACTCAAGGTTTCGGAGAACTTTGGGTTCGGCCAGGTTGGTTCGTAAACGAAACCAACCGAGGCCTCGGTGCGGAAACGCTCATATCTTGAGCTCCGGACGTCCGATTGACGTGCCGTCGACTTTGTTGGATTCTTCTTAGTGAGACAGATCTTTTGGCTTACTCCACCTGTGGTTTGGATGCAGGTGGAGTACGGTCGGGTTGGTTTTGACCTAAAAACCAACTGGGCCCCTGGGATGAAAAAGCCAATAACTTCCAGACCGGGCATCTGATTGACGCACCGTCTGTGACGCTGAGTTCCTATTGACGATATGGAACTTTGGGATACATCAACTCCGGAATTTTTGTCATTTGATGTATCAGCCTCTCGGCTCGTGGAGCGGACCCTCCCGAACGAGCTTGCTGTGTGCGGGAACCCTAGAGTTGGCTGTGTTTGCGACTGTGAAAACGACAACGACTGTAAAGAGATCCTTAGTGGATTCGATGGCAACGACTACAACACTCAGTGATCCTACGTGGATCTGTGCTACTGATCTTGTGTGGGTCCGATCTTATGTGGGTGAGCGCTCAGCGGTTCTGTGTGAGACAGTGCCTACAGATAATGTGTGGGTTCGATCCTGTGTGGGTCTTTGCGGGGGTTAGTTACCTATCAATCCTTTGTGGGTCATTGTGGGGGTCTGTTAACTATCTATCCTTTGTGGGTCATTGCGGGGGTTAGTAACTATCGATCCTTTGTGGGTCCGACGACTTAGATGAATCAGTGGCTATATCTGATCATCTTTATCGTCATACGAAGAAGTATACCTCTGTGAGCTGAATCCTGTTTTTCTTTCCTATGTGGATTGTGTTGTGCTATCCTGTGTGGATTTACATTTTTCTTTCCTATGTGGACTGGGTTGTGGTTTCTTGTCTGGACTGGGTTGTACTTAGGCTCGGAGGTTGGAGCGAACTGGAACTGATGACTTAGGTATATGTATGGGTATATACCTAAGTAGTGTCGGATGTTACTTCGTGATTGTATCTTACTTTTTGGATTATCCTTTGTGGATTCTGGGAGACCATAGGGGGTCTCGGGGTCCCTACAAAATAGATTATACTCACCCCTGCACGGGCTATGCCCGCACCACGTTGTGTTGGTTGCAGATGACGGACAACGCTGATCATGGTTGAGACTTGCGGAGTAGGACGGTACCTGGAGGTGGACCACTGGGCGAGTCGTACTCGGAGTGGACAGCTGGAACCGAGGAGCTGTGGAGGCTATATGTACCCACCCTTCAGGTGGGATTTCCAGTGGACGACTCAAGGCTGCGGATTTACTTTTTAGTTGTTTTTTTTCACTTCGAGTTGTACTTTACTTTCATTTTGGGTTTGTATTCTGGCCCACTTACTTTTCCACACATACTGTTGTACTCAGTTTTTACTTAGTGTTTACTTCTACTGCTTTCTTGCTCCGTGGTTTTTATTTACATTACAAAGGCAATGCGTTCCCTTTTTACCGGGATTTACGCCTTGGTGCTAGTTGCCAGCCCCTGGCCTATGGAAGGCGCGTTTGGGGTAGTCACGGCACGAGCCCCGAGGACGGGTCGTGACAAATTGGTATCAGAGGAGTTCGGTTCTACCGCAGAACATTGGACTATGATATATTTTTATGTGAAGCAATAGTGTTAAGCATATTGGGTGTGGTTATCAGTCCAGGGAGTCTAGTGTTTGTGCGGCGGCCGACATATCTGTACACTAGGACCCTGACATCTGATTTCTGACTTAATGCACAATGACACTGATTGCATGTGTGTTTCATGTTATTTTTGTGATTACCTAATATCAGCTCACCAGGTATACTGTTTGACCATGGAACACCTGTTTCTTTTCAGGATGGCCCCACTATGGCAGCCAGCTAGGGTTCTGAGAGTTGTGCGTGATGACATCCCATCGAGTGATGAGGCCTCGGTGCAGGGCCCTTTGACAGCAGAGGCACCGGCAGTACCTCTACCCGCCGAGCCACCGATGCTACCAGCCCCAGCCGCTGACGATGCACATCGCATTAGTGCACTGCAAGAGTTTCATCGCCAGTGACCATCGAGGTTCCGTGGGGAGATGGACCCCCAGGCAGCCGAGGATTGGCTGGGGGCAGTGGTTTGAGTTTTCAGGTTAGTGAGGATACCAGCAGACCTCATGGTGAACCTCGCAGCGAGCCTACTGCATGCAGCAGCAGGAAGATGGTGGAGCTTGATGCTCCAGGTGCACGACAAGACATCTCTCCTCTGGACAGACTTTGAGATCCTCTTCCGCTCAGAGTTCGTCCCAGCCACCCTCTGTGCGGTGCACATCCAGGAGCTTCTACAGCTGCGGCAGGGCAGCTTGACGGTCGCCCAGTACTCGGCGAGATTTACCGATCTCTCGCGCTACTCAACAGACATGGTACGGGACCCATTCTTCCGGGCCCGGACCTTTGAGCAGTGATTGAGGCATGAGATCAGGGCATCGCTAATCTCCCTCAATATTACGTCCCATGTAGAATTACTGGAGAGAGCCCTTTTGATCGAGAGCTTCATTGTTGAGCCTACTCCAGCGGCGAGACCCACAGTAGGGCGATATGTAGAAGAGTCTTCTGCAGCAGATAGTCGACGGATGACTCACGGGTCCAGGTAGACCAGACTCTCAGGCAGACGACCTTAGGAAACTGGCTCAGCTGTGCGGGGCACACATCACGGGGCCAGTCTTTTGAGAGGCAGGCAGTGCTACGCATGCGGCGGGCAGGGCCACATGGCTCGTGACTGCCGGACCCGCCGTGCCGAGGAGCAGCAGACGGTTGAGGGGCCACCCAGGCAGAGGCAGAGGGTCGACCGTGGTGGACCGCAGGGAGAAGGCGGACGAGGTAGAGGAGTTGGCCGAGTAGTAGGTGGTGGGCGACTCTTTGAGGCTCTACCACCACCACCTCCAGGAGGTCCACCCCGACCACCGGGAGCTGGCGGGCAGAGACATGCACAACTCTAGGCAGCAGAGGCCTGCGACCACGGCGCGCCCAAGATGATTCGAGGTACTATCTGTGTCTATTCCACCCGTGCTGTAGTTCTTATAGACATAAGAGTTAGTCATTATTTCATAGACTCTACCCTTGTTCGGAGCTCGAAGATTCCGACAGAGCCGTTGGCTCGATCCTTACGACTAGAGACTACTACGGGAGTAGACTCGACGATTACACACTGGTGCTGGTGGTGTGAGCTTACTCTAGGAGGCGAGAGCTTTGGCTGTGATCTTTTTGTAGTGGCGTCGAGGCCTTACGACGTCATCTTGGTCCTAGATTGGTTATCTACAGTCCATTCCCAGATCTATTGTATTAGGCGCACGGTGCGATGTGTACGCACCGACGGGAGCAGGTTCACCTTCACCGGAGAGAAGGGAGCCTTTGCAGCACAGGATGGACTCTCTCAGAGTAGAGGACAGCCCATCACTCATCAGTAGGCTATCCTCATACTAGGAGAAGTTGATGTGTGGAGTCCTGGTTTTCCTGCAGTGGTGGACCAGTATGCAGACGTCTTTCCCGACGACATTCCAGGATTACCTCTTCATAGAGAGGTAGACTTTTATATTGACCTGTACCCCGGGACAGCCCCGATATCCACTCAAGTGTATCGGATAGCCCCTGCTGAGCTTCGAGAGCTACGGGTATAGTTGGAGGTCTTGCAGGGCAAGGGATTCATTCGACCTAGTGTTTCACCCTGGGCTTCCCCGATATTTTCTTGCCAAGAAGGCGGACGGGAGCTTGTGGCTTTGTGTCGACTATCGTCGCCTGATCCAGGTGATAGTGAGAAACAAGTATCCACTGCCGAGGATTGATGACCTCTTCGATCAGCTCAAGGGAGCATGGTGGTTCTCGAAGATAGACCTCAGGTCAGGCTATCATCATCTCAGAGTTCGAGACGAGGAGGTGTAGAAGACGACCTTCAGATGTCGGTATGGCCACTATGAGTTCTTGGTTATGCCATTCGGCGTAACTAATGATCCAGCAGTGTTCATAGCCCTCATGAACAGGATCTTTTATCCATACCTCGATCGATTTTTCATGGTCTTCATCGACAATATTTTGATATACTCGACCACTAAGGAGGAGCACGCCTACCACTTACGGGTTGTACTGGACACACTCTGAGAGCACCAGCTTTATGGAAAGCTCTCGAAGTGTTAGTTTTGGATATGCGAGGTCCACTTCTTGGGACACGTCATCTCTAAGGCGGGAGTTGTGGTGGATCCCGCGAAGATCGAGGAAGTGCTAGCTTGGGAGCCACCCAGGAGCGTGATGGAGGTGCAGAGTTTCATGGGACTAGCTGGATACTATCGGAGATTTATGCCAGACTTCTCCAGGGTTTCGACACCACTCTCCGCTTTGACGAAGAAGGGTAAACCCTTTGTATGGTCAGACAGATGTCAGCAGATCTTCCAGGAGCTGAGACAGAGATTGACCAGCGCCCCTATCTTGAGGTTGCCGGAGGAGGGAGTAGGGTACGTAGTCTACTGCGATGCATCAGGGAGTGGACTCGGATGTGTCTTGATGCAGGAGTGGGCAGTGATCACCTATGGATCACGTCAGTTCAGGCCGCATGAGAAGAACTATGCTACCCGTAACCTGGAGTTAGCAGCAGTGGTCTTCGCTCTGAAGACATGGCGACACTATCTGATGGGAGAGCGCTTTATAGTCTATTCTGACCATCAGAGTCTCAGGTACATCTTCTATCAGAAGGACCTGAACCTAAGATAGTGGCGATGGCTCGAGTTCCTACAGGACTATGACTTTGAGATAGTATATACTCCTGGGAAGGGGAACGTCGTGTCCAATGCTCTCAGCAGGAGGACGGGAATTCAGCTACTTGGGGAGGTGACAGAGCAGCTAGTCTCTTTACAGATATCATTCATGGATAGAGATGGAGCAGCCTTCCTTCAATCACTCACAGTCACTCCTCCACTATTGCAGTGGGTCAGGGAGGTAAAACGTGGGGACAAAAACTGTGAGACGTGGCATGCACAAATATCCTCAGGACATGCACCTGATGGATTATCCTTAAGAGGAGAGAACGAAGTCCTTTTCAGAGGACGTACCTTCGTACCAGTTTCTTTACAGGATGAGGTAGTGATATAGTTTGACACATCTCCTTTGGCGGTAAATCCTGGAGTGGAGAAGATGTACCAGGATCTCAGACGACAGCACTGGTGGCCGGGCATGAAGAAGGCTGTGGCGGAGTTCGTTTCTCGATGCCTCAACTGCCAGCAGGTGAATGCAGAGCACCAGGTACCAGCATGCTTGGTACAACCCTTGGAGGTCCCAGAGTGGAAGTGGGACGGGATATCTAGGGACTTCATGACTGGACTTCCACACACTTCCAGAGGTCATGACTCCAATTGGGTGATTGTCGACCGACTCACCATGTTGGCACACTTCTTACCCATCAGCGAGCAGTGCTAAGTAGAGAGCTTGAGACATCTCTACGTACATGAGATTTTACGGATTCACGGTGTGCCATCATCTATCGTCTCTGATCAAAATGATCTCTTTACTTCCCGGCTTTGGAAGGGGTTGCAGGAGGCGTTCGGGACACAACTACGTTTGAGCACCGCCTTTCACCTTTAGACAGATCGTCAGACGGAGAGGACCATTTAGACTCTCGAGGACATGCTCCACGCATGTGTCCTCGACTTTGGTCGCAACTGGGAGGACCACCTACCCTTGTTGGAGTTCGCGTACAACAACAACTATCACTCCACCATCGGGATGGTACCATTCGAGGCATTGTACGACCGACCTTGCAGATCTCCTTTGTGCTGGACAGACCCAGGGGAGTCATCACTTGTGGGACCGGAGATGGTCCAGGCCATGACAGAGAAGGTCCAAGTCATCCAGGAGTAGATTAGGACAGCTCAGAGCCGGCAGAAGTCTTATGCAGATAGGAAACGAAGGCCACTGGAGTTTGAGAATGGCGACCACGTCTTCTTGCGAGTATCACCTCGACGTGGTATACAGAGATTTGGCCGAGGCGACATGTTGTCTCCATGCTTCATCGGACCATTCGAGGTCCTCAGCAGGATTGGCGAGGTGGCTTATCGCCTGGTTCTACCACCTCAGTTGCACCGAGTGCACGACGTCTTCCACGTGTCTCAGTTGAGGAGATACGTGCACGACCTGACACATATCGTTGATCATGGGGAGCTAGACATTGATGATGGGGCGACATTTACGGAGATCCTAGTGGAGATCGAGGATCGACAGGAGTGGGTCCTACTTGGACGGTTGATTCATCTAGTGCGCATCAGATGGGACCACTGTAACCTCCAGGAGAGGACTTGGGAGTGGGAGGCTCAGATGCGTGCTCAGTACCCACATTTGTTTCCCTAGTTATGATGTATCTTTATGGGGACGTAAATCCCTGAGGTGGGAGTAATGTAAAGGCTCGTAAAATTCAAGGAAAGTTTTTTATTAATTTTCTTTGGCATTTTACAAGAATGTAGTTTCTGACGGCACATGATTCCGAGGCCCGGTGTGCCCAGAATTTCTATCCGAAGTTTAGCTCAGGTACGTTCAGTGAACGAACGAGCGGGAATTTCTAACTTTTGAACCAGTGCTCGGAATCGAATTCTGAGGGTACCGATGGATTCGCAGCGCCTGTAATTTCTTAGGAACACCTTTTCAGGATTTTCGTTTTCACGAGAGAAGTTGAAAAAATTTGTGGAAGTTAAAATAGAAATTTAACCACAATTTTTATTTTACTCTAAGTGGTTTAAAGCTTGGGGTGGAAGTTGGGGAAAACCACCCAACTTCCATTTGGAGGATATGAGGGTAGTAGGGCCCACACGAACCCAACCCATTCACCTTCTCTAACCTTCCATAACCTTTCATTAAATTTGACAACTTGTGATAATTAATTATGTGGATTAATTCAAACTTTTGAATTTCAAACCTTATGTTGTGTTAATAAAATAAGTAAGGGACTTATTTTATTTTGGGTTGGAGGCTTGTTCCTTGAGAGATTTTAGGAGAAAAGCTAAGGGAGACTTTAGTTTCTTCATCCTCTTTGTCAAAGAACACGAAGAACACGAAGAACGCGAAGAACGCCGGATTCCTCGGAGGTCGACGTCTCCTTCCACGACGTCTCCTTCCGCGACGCCTCTTCTCGCGACGGTTATCTCCGTGACGAATCCTCACCCAACTTGTTCCTCGAGGTAGGGATTATTTTATTTTTGTTCGTGATTTCTACCTTGACGTTCTTTGTGAATTATGACCATTTTCTATCGATTAATGAGAGGGGGCCGGACCGCACAAACACTGCCGACCCTCCTCTCTTATCTATGTTGTTTTTTCTATTGTGGATCGAAATGGGAATGGCGCGGTGCCGTCGCACCGCGCGGAATCGTGCGGCAAGGAATGCGCAGCGACATCGCGCCGCGCCGTGAAATCGAACAAGGACACGACGCCGTCGCGCCGCGTCAGAGAAAACCAAAGCCACCGCGGCCGGAGCGGGGCCGCGGCGGAGGGGCGTGGCGCCGTCCCACCACGCCGGACGAATCAAGGCCATGTCCTGTTCCGGGACGCGGCGGAGCAGGGAGACCGGCAGCCGGTTCCGGGCCGCCGGCGTCGGATCAAGGGGGGGGGGGGGACCGGCCGTCGCCGGTCCGTGGCGGCAGAAGCCGGCCGGCCAGAGTGGGCCGACCGGAAAAGTGAAGGTCGGGGGTTACAATCCATCGGTGGCCAGCTCAAGTAGCCCCCCATAATGGGGGCTGCAGTTACCAAGCCAGGAGGGCAGGTGCCCCCCTTCAAACGGCTCGGCCGTTTGGCCGAGCACCTGGCTAACATGCCCAGGCCGGGCCCAAGCGGGCTGGACCCAGACCCGGTTCGGGTCGACCCAGTTCGGGCCGACCCTGGGATTATATGGCCGGGTCGGACCGGGCCCGAACCCCTTAGTACCGAACCTCTTCCGGTCAGACGTCCATAACATGAGCTACGTGCCGCCGATCGACACACCGTCTGTTGCGATGCGATCCTTGGATCGAGATGGTCATTTCGTTATATTGCACTCAAGGTTTCGGAGAACATTTTGATTGTCCGGGTTGGTTCGTACACGAAACCAACCGGGGCCTCAGGGCAGAAACACACTATCTTGAGATCCGGACGTCCGATTGACGTGCCGTCAACTTTGTTGGATTCCTATTAGTGAGAAGGATCTTTTGGCTTACTCCGGCTGAGGTTTGGATGCAGGTGGAGTACGGTCGGGTTGGTTTTGACTTAAAAACCAACCGGGCCACTGGGACGAAAAAGCCAATAACTTCCAGACCGTGCGTCCGATTGACGTGCCGTCTGTGACACTAAGTTCCTGTTGACGATACGGAACATTGGGATACATCAACTCCAAACTTTGTGTCAGTTGATGTATCAGCCTCTCGGCTCGTGGAGCGGACCCTCCCGAACGAGCTTGCTATGTGCGGGAACCCTAGAGTTGGATGCATTTGCGACTGTGATGACGACGACGACTCTACAGATATCCTCAGTGGATTCGACGGTGACGACTACAACACTTAGCGACCCTATGTGGATCAGTGCTACCGATCTGGTGTGGGTCTGATCCTGTGTCGGTCAGCGCTCAACAGTTCTTTGTGAGCTAGTGCCTATAGATCCTATGTGCGTCCGATCCTATGTGGGTCTTTGTGGGGGTTAGTTACCTATCGATCCTTTGTGGGTCATTGAGGGGGTTAGTTAACTATCGATCCTTTGTGGGTCATTGCGGGGGTTAGTACCTATCGATCCTTTGTGGGTCCGACGACTTAGATGAATCAGTGGCTATATCTAATCATCTTTATCGTCATGCGATGAAGTATACCTCTGTGAGCTGAATTCTATTTTGCTTTACTATATGGATTGTGCTGTGCTATCCTGTATTGATTTACATTTTTATTTCCTATGTGGACTGGGTTGTGCTTTCCTGTGTGGACTGGGTTGTACTTAGGCTCGGAGGTTGGAGAGAACTGGAACTGATGACTTAGGTATATGTATGGGTATATACCTAAGCAGTGTTGGATGTTACATCGTGATTGTATCTTACTTTGTGGATTATCCTTTGTGGATTATAGGAGACCTTCGGGGGACTCGGGGTCCCTACTGAATAGATTATACTCACCCCTGCACAGGCTATGCCCGCACCACGTTGTGTTGGTTTCAGACGACGAACAGCGCTGATCATGGTTGAGACTTGCGAAGGAGGACGGTACCT
This sequence comes from Viscum album, assembly GCA_963277665.1. NCBI lineage: Eukaryota > Viridiplantae > Streptophyta > Magnoliopsida > Santalales > Viscaceae > Viscum > Viscum album. Next base: position 1,462,335,544 of record OY728121.1, read on the forward strand.
GGAGGTAGACCACTGGGCGTGTCATACTTGGAGCGGACGGCTAGACACGAGGAGATGTGGAAACTATCTCTACCCACCCTTCAGGTGGGATTTCTAGTGGATGACTCGAGGCTGCAGATTTACTTTATAGTTGATGTTTTCCCTTTCGAGTTGTACTTTACTTTCAGTTTGGGTGTGTATTCTGGCCCACTTAATTTTCCGCACATACTGTTGTACTCAGTTTTTACTTAGTGTTTACTTCTACTGCTTGCTTGCTCCATGGTGTTTGTTTACTTTACAATGGAAATGCCTTCCATTTTTACCGAAATTTAGGCCTTGGTGCTAGTCGCCAGCCCCTGGCCTATGGAAGGCGTGCTTGGGTTAGTCACGACACGAGCCCCGAGGACGGGTCATGACATCCATTGAACCTTAGAATCAGCTTTCCCTTCTTACCAAAATCATCACACTTTCCATGGAGAAACTTTGAGAAAGACAAGATCACCTACCTCGAATGAAAGATCCTTCTTCCAGTTATCCACATAAATTTTCTAACTGCTATGAGCTGTTCTAATGCTCTTTTGAATCAACTTAAATTTTTTTTACATCTCTTATACCAATTCTAGTACCATCAACTTCGTTTCACCTACTTCATCCAAAAAAGATAGAGTTTGACACAACTTTCCATATAATGCCTCAAATAGTGCCATTTTTATAAAAGATAGAAAACATTTAATATTAGAAAACCCAACCAAAGAATGATATTGGTCCAAAATTCCCTGGTAATTTAGTGAACAAGCAAGTAGAATATCCTCCATGGTCTGAATTGTTCATTCTGATTGCCATTTTGATTGTGGATGAATAGCTATATAGAAATTTAATTCAGTTTCCAATGACTTTTGAAGGCCCTTCCAAAAGTTATAAGTGAATGTATGATCCCAATCATTTTCAAAAGAGAGGGGAACTCAATGTAACCTAAATATCTCATTAATATACAATCGAGAAAGTTGATCTTGGGACAAAGTATTTCAAATAAGAAAACAAATGAGCAGATTTAGTCAATCGATCAATAATAACCCAAATTTCATTTTACCTCAAGATGTATTTTGTAAAACCACTACAGAATACGTGGAAATATTTTCCCATTTCCACTCTGGCATTGGAAAATGCTGAAGAATCGCTTTCGGTTACTTTCATTCTATGTAAACCTATTGACAAGTCAAACACATCACATTAAAGTTAACAAAATTACTTTTCATTCCATATCCTTAGGAATACTCCCTAATATCTTTGTACATTTTAGTACTACTATGATGAACTTTAAATAGAGAACTATGAGTATTATATGAGAACTCTTTCTTCAAATGTGAATCACAATGCACACATAACATCTTTCCAAACCTCAAAACATAGTCTTTATCAATGTTAAATTCAGGTAACTTACCCTTTCAAACCAATTAAACATTTTTTTGCACCTCACTATCTTCCTATATGCTTTCTTTATTATGTCTACTAGAGATGATTTCACTACCACCTGAATCCTGAAACAAAAAATTGAAATTCCCTGTACCAACAACATCTAAACCAAAATTCTTCAAATCAAAAACCAATGGATCTCATTCTAATGGAAGCATGTTTAATTTAGCATTAATATTTCGACTCAAAGCGTCAGCCACATTATTCTTCATTCATGGATATTAATGGATCATACGATCAAAATCTTTGATTAATTCAAGAAATCTCTTATATCTCATGTTTAATTCATTCTGAGTGAATATATACCTCAAAATTCTGGGATCAGAATATATTTCACACTTTACTCCATACAAATGATGCCTCTAAAATTTTAAATCAAAAACAACAAGAACTAATTCCAAATCATGTGTAGGGTAATTTAACTCATGAGGTTTCAGCTGACGTGATGCATAATAAATTACTTGATCGATATGCATAAGGACACATCCATGTACTTTCAATGAAGCATCAATATAGATAAGAAACTTACCATTTCTGGAAGGTAATGAAAATACTGAATAATTCACCAATATTTTTTACAATTCCTAAAAACAATCATCGTATTCTTTTGTCTAGATAAATTTAACACCTTTTCTAGTAAACTTAGTTAATGGGCTAGATAATGGTGAAATTTTTTTCTACAAACCTCTCGTAATAACCTACAAAACCAAAAAAACTACGAATCTTAGTGATATTCGTGGTTCTAGGCCATTCTTTAACAAATTTGGTTTTAGTACGATCAAAAGTTATGCCTTCGTTAGAAACAATGTGTCCAAGGAATGAATTTGTTATAACCAAAACTCACTCATGATGAATTTACCATACACTTTATTTTATTTTATGGTTTACAAGACAACACCTAAATGACTTTCATTATTCTCTTTACTTTTAGAATATACAAAAATATAATCAATAAAAACAACCAAAAAATTATCCATGAACTTATGGAAAATTCTATTCATAACATCCATGAATATAGTTGGTGCATTGGTTAATCTAAAAGGCATAACTACAAATTCATAATGGACATATCTAGTACGAAATTTGGCCTTTAGAATGTCTAATTCTTTTAATTTAAACAGATTGTACCCCAACCTCAAGTCAATATTCGAAAAATACTGAGCTCCTTAGAGCTGATCAAACAAATCATCGATATGACGGAAAGGACAATTTTTCTTAATACTTATATTATTCAAGGCTCTATAATCAATGAAAAGTCTCATTGAACCATTTTACTTTTTAACAAACAAGACATGAGCACCCCATGGTGATGTGATCAGTTGAATGAAACCATTATCTAATAACTCCACTAATTGCTTATTTAACTCTAAATTCCAATTTGAGCCATTCTATAAGGGGTTCTCAAATTGGGTTACTGTTATGAAATAATTGAATAATAAATTCAACATCGTGATTAGGTATTATACCCGGAAAACCATCATGGAAAACATTAATATACTCATTTAACATTAGCACATCATTAATTTGAGCAGTTCCTTTGATTTCAAAAATATATTCTAGGTAAAATTCAATTCCATATTTTACTTATTTCTCATCTTCCTGATATGTTATCAAAATCAGGAGTTAATTATTTTACACAAATTGAAATTATTTCTTAAAATAAACCTCTTTAACTATGTATTCAATATTATCATGATAAACGGAAATCCAATCCATACCCAAAATGACCTCAAAATCTACTAGAGACAAAAAATAAGGTCTGGAGGTAGGTTCGTTCTGGACACAGGTACATGAAGATTCATATAATTTTTTTTGCCTCAACATTTACTCCCTGTGTTTTTAACACATGTTCAGGATTCATATATTGAGATTGAATTCCCAATTTACTACAAAATTTCTCAGAAATGAAATAACGTGTAGACCCTTAATCAAACAAAAACATTGGCATAATCTGAATAAATAAACAGTGTACCTAATATTACTTCATTTGATGGAGAAACATCTACTAAAGTAGTTTCAAAGGATTTCACCACCCCTTTCTTCTTTTAGTATATCTTCTTTCCCATAGTTGAGATCTTCATTAGATAGTAATTTGAATATTGAACCATTTCATTGCAATTAATTTTTTTTACTAACTATAAATCATATTTTTTCTTAGAATTACCCACATATTTTTTTTGTGAAATTACGAGCCTTATGCCTCATTTTTCCACATCATCAGCACTTACCATAATCAATAGGCATTCCCCAGAGTGATTTTTAACGCAATTTCCACAAACTGCAAACTTAAGATTCTTACCATATGGATTTTTTGAAGAGTTATTACCATCCATCTATCACCATGATCTCTTATTTTTTTGTTTTTCAAAGTACACCTAATCATTAGTAGACTCCATTTCCCCTTCTCTACACATCGGACATGTTTTTTCATAACTATGAACTTCATGAGATTCTAAATCCATTTGATACTTTGGATTTAATTTTGAGTAAAAATTATTTATTTTACAATAAAGATCCCATATGAAATTAGGAGCATACCTTTCCAGTCGAGTGATTTTTTCTTCATAAGAAGCCACTGAGTGATCCTCCTGATGAAATTCGAAGAATTGTTTTCCATCCTAAGTCAAATATCCTTACAAAAATAATTCTCATGAAACATATCTTTGAATTTATCCCAATCAATAGCATCAATCTCCTCAATATCCCAGATAATTTTAACCATTGACAACCACTAATCTGCTTCACATTCAAAATAGAAAACAACAAGACAAAACTTTTGATGTTCTGAACACCCCATGACATCGAAAATATTTTCCAGTGCTTTAATCCAACCTTCATATCGAACAAGGTCAGATGATCCTCTGAATGATGGGGGATGTTGCCTCATGAAATTATCCACTACTGACATGTTTCTCTATGGTTGATCTGGATGATCTCGTGCATGGATACCACCACTATTTATAGTTTGATTCAATTGTTCCATCACTATAACAAACTGCTCAGTTTCAATTTGTACCATCTTAGGTTGCTAATTTGGAAGGTTGTTTTCCACTTGATGTCCTCCCATCATAGCTGCGCCGTTTACTTTGTCTAAAACCATTCTTAAAAAAAATATCTTAGGCTAATTAACATGGTGATCTTCAAATTTTATATCATTTCAATCATACCATAAATTAATTTATGAATATTAATTTAATGATATTATAACTCTTAAAGTTGTCTAAACTGACCTATGATACCAAATATAAGGCCCCAACCATAAAACATTAGTTAATATTGAGTTAAATCATGAATTCACAATGAGGATCTTTTCAATTTTAGTGTTTTAGATAATTAGGCCATAATTATTACATTACATCTAAAACATTACAAAGTTGACACTTCTACTCTATTGATTTTTTTTAGGAATAATAAAACTCCATCAATAAAACAAGAATTATTTTCTTGATATAAATATTATTGAATTATTCTTTTCTCTTACCCTTCATTATAACATATGAAAAAATTTAAAAAACATCGTATGAGCATAAATATATCAGTAAGGGTTATAAAGTAAGAAAAGAAAAAATTAGTCCATAAATACGTACAAATCAATAAAATCATAATTTTCAATCATAAAACATAAACTCTATAAAATAACTCATGAAATCATATGATTTAAGAATATCACATAGAAATCATAAATCATAAATGTAACTTTTGGCATCCATAACTTACTTACATTATAGCTTTCACAACTACATATGATGTTATGTTTGGAATAACCATCATAGTATATTCACTAAATTTCTTAAGATAAACATTAACATTGACCTCTTCCACATTACCCAATGCATTAGAGAGCTAACTCTAGCTCACCCACCCTAGGTGTATCCCAAAACCATATGTATACGTAAACAATTCCCAAAAACCAAAACATATTCATAACACAAAATAATCATAAAGGAAAGATACAATTTTCAATACCAAAACATGTAAAAATGGTATATGGTTTTTTTTCTTTTTAAAAACATTACAGCTTGTTATGGAATCTAAATATCAAAGAATGCTCGTGGGGGTAGAAATGTTGTTGTCACCGCGTACGTTAAAAAGAAACATTATTTTTTTCATTTAGTAAAATGCTTCACAGGAAAAATATTCCATTTTAATGAAATTAAAATTCATATGGGAATATAAACTATATAAAATAAAGTTGGGTATAAATCATAATTTTCCACAATAAAAGGAGATTGAGACGAAGTCTCTTACCTTGAGTCTGAATCGTCATGTATGTACCTTGTTATTCATGAATAACCGACTTAAGTTAACTTTTACTTGCATAATAACCTTTTTAAAGTTTATAATTCATTTTATATCACTTATTACCGTGTTTTAAATATTACATAATCATTTAAGTTAATATCAGCCGTTTCGTCGATATTCGGTACTTGAGTCAAAAATGAACCTGTTATAATTACAAATTGCATTTGTGGCCAAAAATGAATTTTCTCCAGAATGATATTCAATATTTAGATAACATATATAACATATATATATATATATCCAATATATATTTTTAATGATAATATTATATAACATTTGGGGATAAGAAATGAAATGCACAGTTCATGGAGACGGTAAGTCGTACGTACGGAAGAACACTACATTCATTTCTTCTTCATATTTAAAGGAATGAAAAACTAAATGATACATAGTTATATTAAAATTAAATAATAATATCATATTTTATATATGTTACATAATTCCATTAATTCCATCCTTTATACATTACATATATTTCCTGAACAAGTCATATCACTTTGAGGGGGCGGTAGTCCACACTTCCTCAAATTAAATTATCATATTTACCCATTATAGAAACCATAAGGTTATGGAATAAATGAAAAATAAAATAAAAATAGAGAGAATATAAATATAATATATAACACATATAAATACACGTCCATCATAATGTTCACCCAATGTGGTGGTAGGGAAAAATCGAACAATCATTGTTTTGTGAGGCACTAGTTCGTCATACAAAGAAAGAATATGTTCGTATCAATTATATAGAGGGGTGTGTAAGTGTAGTAAGAATACTTCTCATAAAAACATACAAGTATATTTCGGATACATGTGTTTCTATGTAATAAAATAATAAAAATATAATTGGGATTGAAGATGTAAAATAATTGAAAGGAACTTTAGAGAAGGCACTACCTCTTAAAACATGTAACTCTCTTTGATTTGAGCCAAAAGGCTTTAATGAATATACTTTCTACTGAAGATAAGTCATATAAGAATAATATAGGGATATTGGGTTCTTATTTTGGTAGATATTTTATGAGCGATGGGGCTTGAGAGGTGTGATTAAATGGGTAAAGGTGATGCCCATTTAGAAGAGGGAGGATGGGCACTTTAGGAATGTTTGAAAGTATTATTTTATTATAAAATTATAATTTGGTTAATATAGTACAAAAGTCATTTATTTCAAAGATATGATGATTTCTCATCGAAACAATCTCATCCAATAGTTTTTAGACAAGTCTAGGTCACAAATTTAACCTTATCTTTTAGCATTAACCCATAGTTAACTAATTTGACTCTTACCATGTCTTCTTGTATATTAATACTATATGGTTAATATAGTACCTATAAAATTAAAATATAACCTAAAGTGGTTTATTAATGAATTGTCAAACATTATATAAGTCATTTTTGAAATATTAAATTTTTACAACTATTATATCATTTAGTAAAATAGTATTTGTTTTAAAAAATCATTTGTGTCAATTCTTATACTATACATATCATGACTTTTTTAAAACTATATAACAACTAGATTCCTTAAAAAATTTCATTAATTAAAATATAAAAATTCAAAATCGTACATAAAATTCATAGATGTCATAAAAAGTTTTAAATTAGATTTATTTTAATATTTATAATCTCATTTATTTAAATCATTCATTAATAAGAAAATCACTACTTCATCATTGTGTCATAAATATTTTTTTATTTGATATCTAAAAATTATTAACAAAATACGTTGATGTAGGAAATATCTTCAGATTTATAATTAATATTTATAATATAATATATCACTTATGTAACCCCATATAAAAGTTTATTTAGTAAAAAATACATGTTTAGGTTATATTTTTCTTTAGCATAATTAATTCTTATGAAATGTCATTTTTATATCAGAGTGGCTCCATGGGGTCCCAAAATAGAACCAAGGATGACCATGGTCAGAAATATCTAATCCAATAGGATTAGGACATGTGTTAGGGTAATTTATTGTTATTATAATATTATTTTTTACCCTTATTTACTAGATTTACCTATTAAACATGGTAAATTAAATAATTTCTAAAGTTACTATTCATAATGTTTAAAATAAATGGTACCTATTTACAAGATTTGGAAATTTTTATTTCAAATATGGAATCCATTTTTCCAAATTCAAAATACAGAAGTTGAAAAAATTAATTTAAAATTAATTCTCGTGGTCAAAATCAAAAATCGTGTTTTTAAGAGCTAAAAACTACCAATTGATTTACATGTGTTTATGTCAAATTCCAATGTTAATTTAATTACAATGTCAAAAATTGGATTAAATGACAAATATAGAATCTAATTAAACTTTAAGAACAATTAAAACTAAAATATAACTATATAAGTAAATTTGATGAAAAGATGGTTTTTTACTTAAAATGCAGTATTTTTCTCTATTCATTAAAAAATGAACTTTATCAGAAAAATACCAAACATTTACCCAAATTAAATTTTGATGTCCCAATTATTAATGAAAAGATTATTTTTCCCAATGGAATATAAAAAAGTGATAAAAATGTATTTAAAAAGGGTTCTCTATCAAAAGGTGGAAAAACAACCTTATAAAAATATTAGAGAATTTATGCTTAAAATTTGATTCATTTTCATTTTAAGCCTCTAAATTTTATTGGATAAATGTAAAAACATTTAAACAACATGTTTAATCACAATATGGTAAGTTCTATTCATTTCTTCTAAGAAAATGTCAAGACATTTACTACTATTTAAAATAATAATATTGTTATATTATTTTTGGGAATAAATCAAAGTTGTGTGCAACGTAAAATTTCAGAGAAACCCATTGCTGCATGTTGAGTACTCTATTGGAAAAAACATCACCTTTTTTGTAAAAAATATATCATATAAATAAATATTAATAAAATTGAAAATTTATTATTCAATAAATATCTAGGTTATTACAAAAATAATGACACAATCATGCATAAAATAATGAACCAATCATGCCCAAAATAATTAAATATTCTCATTAAAATTAAATAAGAAAAATAATAAATATAATTTTTTGTTTCTCTAAATTGTAGAAGGAATGATAAAAATGGAACATTGTGAGTACTCACCAAATCCAATTTGAAATGATGGATTATGGAATAAAATGAATAATTTTGAATAAGTTACCATTCAATTTTACAATGATGGTTATATGGAGACAAATACTAGGGAAAGAATGAATGTATTTACAGAAAATCCATGAATATAGTAACAAATAGCTGATAGTGATCTTACCACATTGGATAAAAATATAATAGATCACATAAAACTATAGGAGATAGTTTAGTAGTCATTGGAGACAATATACATACAATATTCTCACATTATATATAAGTCGATAAAGTACAAACTAATATTCTGCTGAGAACTCTATCATTTCAGATTTTATAACCTTGAAATCATTAATAGATCCCTTCGTGGTAACTTATGGAAAGGGAAACATAATGAAGGGTGAGATCAGATGATTAGTAGGGGAATGTGTAGAACAGAAGATATCAATGGCTAAATAATGCAAGAATTATATGGTAGAGGAAAACAATAAAATAATATACCATATAAAAAAAATAATAAAATGGGGAATATATACACAAATGAAACAACCATATAAATAATCACATATATAATAATAATTAGTTTCATAATGATAAAATATATATGCTTCACATTATAATATTATCATTAAGGCTTCATGCCAAGACCTCATACATATATAGGTATGGAATACAATAAATAACAAAGAAAGTTTGTCTCATGATACCTATTGATGCATTAAGGGGATATAATGGGACCTTAAAATCATATTATATGTCTAAGCATTCATAATATCAAAGGGGTGACTAATAAATCCCAAACATAATAAACGTAAATATCTATACTTGAAAATAAGTATACAAAATCTCATTATTTATCCCTAGTAAAAATAGAATATCACGATCATAATCCATCTAGAGTAATATAATGGATGGTATAATTATAGTATATCCTGAGTATATAATAAGAATTATCAATGGATGTTGACATATATGAAAATAATTTAAAATTAAAATCCAAACCTTTCATTGAAAATGTGATAGAAATATATTTTTTATTTTGATAAAATTGTAAATAATTTTTTTAGATAATTGTGGAACTACCTTTATTTAAATATAATAATGGAGAATTAGAAAGGATTACTTAATTTAATGAATGATTATGATTATGTAAAGGTCCATTAATGTGGTAAATATCTAAATATATATTCCATACACACCTTTGATAAAAAGTCAAAGGCACCTCGTTCATAAAATAGCAGGAAGATTTTTTTAAAATTTGAAAATGTTGTTGAATATGGTTGAAGCTGAATTTAAATAGCCATCTAATAATACATAAGATCAACCATAAACACTTTTTCTAAAACATGGAAATGGAAGAAAATTTTCATCAACCAAAGAGGAAATAAGGTCGACTTTTATTCATCAATGTTTTCCTAATCATATGAACTTCAAAAGAGAAGAAAATGAAAAAAAATAAATTATATATCTAAATGGAAATATTAATATTTGTATTTAAAATGAGAACAATATTATAATTTCCTTGAATTTAAATTTAAAAATAAACAATCAGGAATAAAAATAAGATTATAGAATAAACCCTTACCACATTGTTATGTTTTTAATAATAAATCCATTTAAATAAACAACTTCAATGAAAAATATAAATATCATTAATATAAAATTATTAAATACATAAAAATTCCAAGGGATAGTTTATAACCCACATGAAAGAAACGTGTGGTGAATATGGCATGTGTCTCATAGAAATTAAAGCGGACGAGAAGCTCTTACTACTTTGGTAACTTTTGAATCATAACCCCCTTGAATGAAAAAACATAAAATGAAACATGAAATACCATGAATATAAATATATTAATTATATAGAATATGAAAGGGGTATTATATACAATAAATTAAAGAATATAGTGTTGTATATTGTATGTGTCTCATTGAAACAAAAGTAATATGAGAAATCATTACCACATTGGTTTCTTTTGAATCATAACCACATTTAAAGAAATATAATTACATAAATATTTAACTACAATTAATATAAATACTTTAAATATATAACATATAAAATGGGAATTATATATACCATATTATGTAATCAATTAGTGAATATGGAATGAGTCTCACAGAAACAAAAAAAGTTGGGAAACCCTTACCCCATGTTTTAATTGAATTGTAAGATCATTTAATCCTACTAATAATAAATTTAAATTTATTATGAATCTATAAAAGAAACATATTTATACTTATAATACCAAATATGGTTTAATTATAACTTCTTATAACACATTCATTGATAATTATTTATTAAAATAAACATTATTGTTGAAAGCTATTTCTTCTTCCATGAATGTTTTGGTTTTTTATTTCTAGTACATAATTTTGTATCATGGTTCCATCATATTCAGAATTCAAATAATGAATTCATATATTTTTATTAGATAATATAACATCTATTTAGCATTACTCTATCATTAATGTAATATACATTAAAACATCACTCAAGTTGGAATTAAAATGAAACTGAATAAGAGTTTGTTATAATGGCCTAATGAGTGAGAATATTCTAAGGTCAAATGCAACATACTAATATTTTTAAAAGAAGAACCGTATGTATGATGGTGTATATGACACGGAACACTGAGCTTAAACGACCCATGAAATATATGAGAATTATAGACTAGCCATTAAATATGATGTTATGAATTATATTAACCAAATTTTAAAAAATATATATAAATTTAATACTCAATATAAATATATTGATAAATTCTTAAAAAATAATCACTCAATTTTAAGTAATTTCATTTTATTGATAAAAAATATTCTTTTATAAAATTAATTATTATTTATTTTTGAGAGAAAATATTATATTAAATATCTAAATTTTTTAAATATTTATTTTATTAATGAAGAAATTATTTAAATAATAATTTTATTAAAATTTATTATTTTAAGAAAAATTGATTTTCAGTGAATAGTAAACAAATCTAATTTTTTTAAACCTGCCACTTAGTTTCATTAAATTAAGTAATTTAAATGTTCCATTATGATTTTTATTTAATTAATTATAACATAGTTATTCTTTAGTTATATTTATATTGATTAATTATACTTGGATCACATTTATAAATATTTTTTGTTTTAGTTTATTTTTTGGTTTTAAAACGCATTTCTAAGAAAAATATTTTTATGTAAATAATGTTTCACCATTTTAGTTAATTAAAATAACAACAAAAAATAAATTATTTAAAATATATTTATATATTTTATATATATAAATATTAATTTAAATTAATATAATGACTATCTCTAGTCATATAGTTAATATAAAATTATCTTATGCTTGAAAATTGCATTTATTGAAAAACTGTATTTCATTGCGTCTGCGGGTGTTATGTTATATTAAATTATTCCAATTATGATATTTTTTTTGATAAAATTTAATATATATTTTAAATAATCATAATTTAATATATATAATTATTTTAACTTAATTTTTGTTCTTAATTAACAGTGAACTATGTTAAAATATTTTACAATTTTAAGGAGAAAATGAGTTTAACGTTGGAATTAAATTAAAAATATAATGGTTAAAATGGCATAAAAACATTAATAAAATATATAAAATGGAAATATGTAGACCTTATAATTTAAGTCTTATTAATTTTCAATTTGGGGTCATTGTGTCATGAGAAAAATGGGGTTATCACTTGTTCTTTCAAAAAATTCCATGTGAGTCCTCAGCCTCACTTATAAAAGGTCACCCCTCTCCTCTCCTCTGCACACCTATAAGACTTTTAGTTTAAACAAACCAACACATATCTATTAATTAATTTTATAAACACACCCATGAATCATTTAATTTATCATAAAAACAATTACGTAATGATTTTGGTGTAAACCATAAGAGGTTGTCAGAATAAGAGGTATCGTTCTTAACCAAGTGTTATTTTATAACTTATTCTTCATTCTCCATAAAATATTATAAAACGATGATAAATTAGTAATAATTCTATCAAAAATATAATAATATTTTCCATGTTAATGTAAAAATATAGATCCATCTCCACTTCAATCAAGTGTTAAACGAAGCCATGATTCGTGTGTTTGGAAGACTATCCTCTCCCAAAATGATGTTATTCATTTTCTATAACTGCCTCTTACAACTTGGTATAATGATATATTTAATGTATATACAAGAAAATTTTGAAATAAATATAATTTCAAAATTATTATATCTTATAAAACTTCTTAATTTCCATTTCATGAAGGATATGATAACATCGCTAGTGTGTACGACACACAACCTCCTCACGAAACAATGCGATTATCTTTTCACTAAAACTTTACATGCAAGGTAAGACGGAAAATTTCAATGGATATATATAAAATATATATGAAATAATAATGATATTTCTGGAAAACATAGCATTATGAAAGTATAATAATTCAATTTATTTATTACATTTCCACTAACAAAAAAATGATAACGACATTTGGGCGTATATGTGGACAATGACCTCCATGATGCAATGTGAAATTTTTTTCATCACCACATCACATAGATGATATAAATAATTATATTTAATGAAATAATATGGTATTTATGATATTTTTATCATTATGTAATGATAAAATAATACATACTTTCTTTCCATAGTGATCATTAAAAAATGGAAATGTTACTATTGCTCACAAATAACTACATTTTCCATGACTGAATCACAATTCATTTTTCATAATAAATTTTAATGGGTGGTAATAAAATTACAATTTATGCATAAAAAGATAATTATTTAATTATTAATATCCTATAGATGATTAAAAAATGACCCCTTTGACCATGGTCAATATACCAAATCCATTTTGAAAATATAGATAGATCATCCTCAAAATTCCTTTTATTGATTTAAATGATTAAATATTTAAATATGTAATTAAGATATAAAATAATTCTTTAAATATAATGTAGAAAAACATGAAAATTTTTATTTAGAAAACAAATTATTCAGAGACATTTATTATATAGGAGTTAAATTACAAACATAGAACATCATGACTCATGGTATTCATTTCTCATCTCACTTTTATTTTTATGTATCAAATTACTTATTCACCACTTATTTATAAAATTTTGGTGTATATAATAAAAATTAATTTATTTTAATATTATTTTAATTAAATTTATTAGGATTTATACATTCATATGAGGATCTTTATTTCATAATGTTCTGATCCAGATATTACCAAAGTAGCAAGGGACTTCATCTCAGTTTACTTTTATTGAGGAATGACTCATTGCTATAAACATACTTTATTTTATAAAGTTTTAATATAATTACATTTTATCATTTTTATCATTTATTATTAATAATACATGGTATGTTTTGTTTAAACATGAATTATCTCATCTGAGGTTATTTAACTTCAGGGTACACGACTGTTAAAGGGTTTATTAACTCAATTTCCATTCATTGGGTTATTACTCTTCATCATTGAATATTTTATGACATTATTATGTGTAAATTTATATCTATATTCTTTTCAGTTTTTTTGTATATTTACCTTTGTTACACATAATATATCCATGTATTATCTCCCAATTCATTGATATGATCTTTGTAAGGGTTATTGATCTCAAATTTTTTTTCGCTGGGGAATATGTTTATTATATTCACATGTATTACTTTATGAGGTGTATATACAGAACCTTAAACATGTTATATCATGAATATAATTATTTTTATGATATTTATAATATCAATTTATGATATTATTTCATGTGATTTTTATTGAAAAGTTACCAATGTGGAAAATGATTTATGTCCAAATATCCATTATTTGTGGGATTGTTTTTATTCAAGGATCCATTAGAGGAAAATATATGTTCTTATTTTATTTGAACATACCTATTTTATTATCTCATAGTTATTAATTTTTTTTTACATTTTTAATTTATATTTCCTCCCATATTTATTAAATAAACATCTTGGAGTTCGCATGTAAGTGACATCAACAATGTACATTCTTTCAGATCAAGAATATTTTTATTCTATATTCATATTTTATAAGATGTTTTCAATAATGTTATAATATAAACACACATTGTTATCTAAAACTAATCTAAATAATATTTTTCCTTCTTTTTAATGGTTTTAATGTGGAATCCTTTTAGAATTTTCTAAATTGGTCACTTTTTAATCCCTTTACAAAATGTTTGAATCGAATATTCATTTTAATACTTATAACATGAAATGATTTTCCCACCATCATGCAAAATATTATAAATGAGGTTTCCTTTATATGTGCCAACGTTGTTTCTCAAAGAAAATGGATTTTCTAATTTTTCATTATTTTTTAGTTTTTAAAAGTGATTTCAATGTGAAATGGTTATTTTCCTCAAGAAATATTTTAATGGTATTTTAGTGGTATTTTAATTCAACATATAAAGTAACACTTGATGTTAATAATGATACATTGGGAATATTTTTTAATGATTAAATCTCCATTATTTAATTGTATGGATTATAATTGTATCAATGATATTTTTATTGGAACTATTTATTTCCCATGGTATAATCAAGTTATGAATGGAATAACGAATGTTTTATGTGTTTTTTTGAAATAAAAGGTACATACATTACCCATATTATAGTTCTTGGAAAGTTTTTATGATGATGGTTGGTTTCATTACAAACCAAGGAATTTTTTTATAAACAATGGATGGGTTATTATGTTATAAATCAAGGAAGGTTCGGTCTATGATATCTATCTAATGCATTGGGAATGGAAGTCAATCGTATGGTTATTCAATCGATAAGAGTAAATGTAAGAGTGGCATATAAAATATGACCCAAATTACCTAATTTATGTATGGAAACATTATTATTTCACAAGGTAAAATAATGATTTTTTTTAAAGAAATGTATTTACTACTTCTTATGGGTCAAACGCTATGGGTTTTAAATGTTTCATTTAAACAAAATTGACACCATAAAGATCATATTTATTTAATTATATGAACCTTATAATTGTTTTTAATCCTTATAACCTATGTTATGATTGATTATCTAGGTATTGATGGGTATGATTTATCTAATGTTATATTAATTCACTTGTATTATTTTCTCATAGAATCCTCTACTTATTCAAATTGATGACAATCAATTTTTAATGCTTATGTTTACCCTTTTTAAGAATTTGAGTTCACCCTCATAATGTTTATTTTGGCCTAGGTTATAAAGAGTTATGATAAATTATTTGTGTCTGGAATGGTTCCTAATTTGAAGAACCTTTTGTCTTATATTGATGAATTAATATGAAATTAGAAAAGATATGCATAATAGGAAGTATAATCTCTTGAAGTCATGAATATTTTTATTTAATAATTTTTCATAATACTCTAAAAATATAATCCTAAAGGTTCCTTTATTATTTATGTGATCCAATATTTCCCTTTATTATTAGGTATTTTTTATGAATAATTTTTGGTCTAATTTATCAACATCTATTTGAAAATGTAATGTTTATGTGTTTTAAACAAGATCTAGTTGTGTAGATTTGGAGGTGTTATGTCAATATATATTTTTATGATATACATTTTTAAAACTAGTTATAAGAATTTAGGTTTGGGGATGTTATCATTGGTATCATAACATGGTTTAGATAAATTTTGAGATTATGATGATTTTATGTGAGGTGATCTTAATATTTGGGGATACCATTTTATGTCTATAATATTAAACTTGATCATATGTTTATTTTTTTAGACACACATTATGAGGTTTTTTGTGATTATATATTAATATAATTAATGGATTTTTTTGGAGTCATTTTAGTAGGTCGAAGTATATGAAATGATTTGGTTTAACATGAAAGAATTCCTTTACATTTTGTGGAAATGGTTTTATGGTATTAATAACCTTTATGGGTTATATCATCATAGATATTGATGTAATTATGGGGATATATTATGTATCATTTAGATGACTATGATATTGAAAAGTGATTTAGTGATTAAGTAATTAATGTTATTTTAGAAGAAGATACCTATATTTTGGGGCTTGTAAGCTGAGAGGTAAGATATAAGATTTGGTTATAAAATTGTTTTTATTGTTTATGTTATAAAGTATATTTGTTATATATTTTAATTTATACATGTAATGATTTATTTTGAAATTTGGGTTTTACTATTGATTTTTTGAGATTAATGTATAATTTCCTCATATGAAGGTTTCTTTATTTGGAAAATTACTTTAAATTATTCTAACCATTTTGGTTTTTGTTATTGTATAAATATATAAAGGAATATATTATTATACCCATTATGGTTATTATATCCTTTAAAAGATTATTCTAGTTCTTCAAGTATGAAAAATTCATATAGAATACTCATTATTTGGAGAAGAAATGAGATTATGACGGAAACTTAGTAAAGGATAAAATATTTCTCATCAAGTAAGTATATTAACTTATTCTATAACGCTAGATGCAAAAATAATTACTAAACTATAGGAAAAGTATATTTATACTTAAATTGTTTCCTATTACCATCATTTCTAATTAAATTGATGGTCCTTTTCACAACTCTTGGCATTATGGGTTTGTAGAAGTCGACATTCTCAAGATCATAAAATTTATTATGGGTAAGGATCTCTACACTATAAATCATTATTTATAAATTCTGATTTTATTAAATGTACATATGTTCACATAAAACTATATTTTCCATGTTATAGACCTAGTTATGTGTTATTCCATATGGCCGTTATAATTCCCTTTCTCAATTTTCAAGTGCATGTTTTATTACAACTTTTAACATTATGAGATTCTAAAAAATTTATTTTGAATTCTCAAACCCATCATAGAGATTAAAAGTTCTATTTGAGATGAAATAATTTATTAAGTGGATTGGGAGAATGTAACACCCTGATTTTTTTAAATGAAGAACATTATGCTCAATAGCGTATATGACACACACCAAAACGTTTAAGCAAACCATAAAATATATGACAGTTAGAACATAGAAGTTAAAATTTTACATAAGAATATGAATAAATAATATATTAAATGTATTTAAATTTCATGCTCAATTAAAATTTATTGACAAATTCTATGTAAATAATTAATTATTTTTTAGTAATGTCATTTTATTCATAAAAAATATATTCCCTTAAAATTTTGTTTATTGATTTTTATCAAAAATAATTATTTTTAATATATATAACATTAATAAAAATTATTTTATAAAACTAAATTAAATTTTTAAACCGATATATCAAAATTAAAATATGGTGATATTTTGGGATTTTTTTGGAAAATATTGATATTTCAGTGAATAGTGAACATTATTTTTCTTGCAAAATTATAATTTCTTTTCAACAAAATAAGGAATTAAAAATTCAATCTATTAAAAGAATTTTATTTCATGTAAAATATGTATTATTTTTTTATATTTACTCCAATTAATTATATTTTAATCATTATTATATTGAATTTTCATATTCATTTATTTTTTCATCTAAAAACATATTTTTCTTAAAATCGTTTTCAATTACATAGTGTTTATCCATGTCAATTAATTAAAATAACCCCTAATATGAAAATTTTAAAATTGAATAACTATATTATATATATATATATATTAATTTAAATTTATATATTTATTATTTCTAGACATATAATTAATATAAAATCATATTATACTTGAAAAATAAATTTATTAAAAAACCCCTTCTTTGTCCCATCTGTATGTTTTATTTTTAATTAAATTATACAATTTATGAAAACAGATTATGGAAAAATGTATTCTATATTTGGAATAAAAATAATTTCTATTATTTTTTAGGGCCAGTTTGTTTTTTGGGTTTTAATGAATAATGAAAGAAGTAAAATTATTTTACCAAGGATTTGGTGAAAATAGGTTACCATGGGTTAAACTAAAAATATAAGTTTTAAAACCACCTAAAACATATCTAGAATCACTTTTTTGGACATATATAGATTTCAAATATTTTAATTCTTGTGAATGGTCAACTTTGGATCCTTTTTGAAGGAAAAAACCATGTGTATCACTTTTTAAAAAAAATTACAAGTGTGTCCTCCCCACCACTTATAAAAGGACACCCCTATCATCTCCTCTACACACCTCCAAATCCTTTTTTATTCAGACAAAAAAATATAAAATATATTTCTTAATTCCCATACCACCCCGTAGAGTCTCTATTTTTATCTGAAAACAAATCTAACGAAGCTTTTGTTGTAAACCATAAAAGGTATTCGAAAGAAGAGGTATCATTCTGAACTAAGAGTATTTTTTTTCTCATCTAAAAAAACCCTATTATAATATTCAAAAATTGTAAAAAAATACCTTATGATTATAGTTTTTATTTTTAAATGAACAATTTATATCAATATCCTTTTTCATTGAGTGGTAAATGAAACTATCATTCTTATTTATAACTATATACCGCCTTACGAACTATTGTAATTTGTTTTTTATCACCACCTATTATGTCTATTTTTATTTATGAATTTAAAGTATATATATATCTGATATTTATATCATAATTACACTTCTATAATTATTATATCACACACACCTTCTTACATTCAATTCCATGGGGGATACGATAACATCACTCGTGTGGATGGTAGACTACCACCACATGAAATGATGTGATTCGTTTTTCTCAAACTCTGTACAAGTTTTGTAACAAAGATAGAGTTATTTAATATATTTGATATATAATATATAATTAATATATTATATAAATATTTTTATTTCTTAAATGATAATATATAATTTTATTTCTTACCTTTCCAATCATTGAAAAATGATAATGTTTTTAATGAATACGGGTGGACTACCACCTCCTTGAAGCCATGTGATTCCTTTTTTATCCCCATATCACATGAACGATATATATATGTATATTTAAATCAATTACATTTTATTTATGAAATTATTTTCATTTTTGAAGGGAAAAATATTTTCTTCTTCGTTCCATAATGATTTTTAAAAAATGGAAAAGTTACTCATGCATATGTATGACCTACCATCTTAATTATTGCAATATAGTTCATTTCCAAAAGCCTTTATCTAGGGGTGTTTATAAGTAATTATAGATGTTAAAAAATTATAATTATTTCCTAATTATTATTGTGGATATTATGGAATAATGATCCCTTTTACTAGGGTTAACATACCAAATCCATTTTGACAATATGGAATAAATAACCTCATAACTCCCGATGTGGACTTAATTGATTAAATATTTAAATATGAAATTAAAATAAATAAAATAAATTATTTTAGTATAAGTTATTTAACCTATAAAAGGTTATTAAGAAATAAAATAACTGATATAAGTTTATTATACTGAAGTTAAAGGATAAACGTGGAATGTTTGGACTTAAGGTAAGGGTTTATCATCTCACTATTATTTCAATGAGGCATATTCTTTTTCCCATAGTTATTAATAATGTGTGGTGTTTATACATCCAATAGATTTAATTTTTGATTATTTGGATGAAAATTATTTGGGTTTAGAAATCCATTTTATGCCCACTCTATAATAGTGTTTTGATCTATAGATTACCAATGAGGTAAGAGATTTTATATCAGTTTACATTCATTGAGGAATTTAATATTTTTATAAACCTAATTTATTTTATAAGGTGAAATTATAGTGAAATGTTTTATTTTATTTCATGGATTATTCATAATTCATGGTAATATAATTTCATACTTGAATTATTTCCTCGAAGGGGATTTGACATGAATGTTATGAAGTGGTAAATGTTTTCATAATTACATTTTATTTTGAAAGGACTTCAATACACTTCACTAACTCAATTATGACATGATTATGTGAGAATTGATCTCTAATTTTTATTAATTTTGTATTTTCACTTTTTTTTTGTTTATTTACATTTTTTACATATAATCCCTCCATTTAATGACTCTCAATTCAATGATATGATTTTTATCTGGGTTATTTATCAGAAATTCCATTTCATTGGGATATATGTTTATGATATGAACCTATATTACATAATGAGGTTTACATACAGACCCATTACAATTTTATGTAATTAATTTACTTATTTTAATTATATGAAAAGTATCAATTTTATTTATTATTTCACATGGATTAGGATTGTAATTCTTCCAATGTGGTAAAGGATTTATGTTACAATATATTTTCATAGAGGGATTATTTATGTTCATGGTCATATTAGAAGAAATAATATTATATTATTTCAAATAACCACATTAATTCTATTCTTTTCTAGTAATTAATTAGTTTAATTTCAATTTCTTCCATTATTTTTTAAAGAACCATATGGGAAGTCTCATGTAATTGACATCAATATTGTACTTTATTTTTGATTGAGATACATTCTATTCCAAATCCATTGTTTCACATTTTTATTATAAATATTCATTTCTAAATAATTTTTTTCCTAAAAAAATTATAAATGATCTTTTACCATCTTTGAAATTATTTTTAAAATATAGTTTCATATATTTTTACAAATGGGTCACTTTTGAATCCCATTACAAAATGTCTGAAAAGAATGTAGATTTTAACATTAATAAAATGAATAAATATTATCATCATCATATAAGTTATTTATTTTAGGTTTAATTTTTATGTTTCCAATTTGGTTTTAAATGAAATGGAATTTGACATTATTCTATGAATTATTAGTTTTTAATAATTTTTTAAAAGGGAAATGTTTAGTCTTTTTTATGAATGTTTTTAGTGATTTTTAATAGTATTTCCATTCATCAATGTAAATGATCACTAATGTTACATTTCATATATTGGTAATAGTTTTTAATGATACCGTGGTCAATATTTCTCTAGATGGATTGTGATTATATAAACTATATTTTCATGGAACCAATTTCTTTTCCACGGGTTAATCAAGTTATGAAAGGAATGATTAATATTTATATGATTTATATGAGGAAATGAATGATCTATATATATATATCATTATTATAATTGTCTTTGGAAAATTTTTATGATGATGGGTGGTTTTGTTATAAACCATTCATGGGTGGTTAAATTATAATCTAAGGATGGTTGGTCACATTACAAACCAAGGATGAATGGGTTTGTGATAACCCACCCATTCATTTGGTATAAAAGTATATTGTATGGTTATTACATTTTAAGTTAGATTGTAAGAGTGATATGGAGATTATTTCCCATGGTATTTACATGTTATATCTATTCTTTCTATGTATTTTTTTAGAAATATATTGGTTTCCCAATGTAAGACAATGGGTATATTTTTATAGAAAAGTATTTAATACTTATTATGGGTGAAATGCTATGAGTTTAAAATGATTCATTTGATAAAGATTAAATTCATATCTGTCATTATTATTGAATTTTCTAAATATTTTTTTAACAATTCCTTATACGATGTTTTGTGATTGATGATCCTTATATTGATGAGTATGGTTTATTATATTTTATACTCATGCACTATGATTATTTTTTCATATCAATATTAACTTTTTATTTTTAATGATGATATTAAATTGTTAATTTTTATTTTTACCCTTATTAAACCTCTCAAATCACTAATCTTATATTTAATTTTCACCAGGTTATAAAGAATGATGATTTTTATTGGGTATAGAATGTTTTATAATGAGAATAATTTTGGTGTAGAAATTGAGGAAATGATAAAGACTATGAAATAATGGGTTAAATAGGAAGTATACCGTCTTGAAGTTATGGGTATTGTTTACATAATAATTTTAACTAATATTTAAAATCTCTAAAACTAAAATTTCCTCGGTTGTGTAAATGATCCAATATTTCTTTTTTTTTTAACAGTTTCTAATGGATTTTTTTGTCACATTTATTTGTATCATGAAAAAAATGTAAGGATTTTTTTCTAAAGAAATCATTCATGAGTGTGGGTTCTAGGATGTTATATCAAGATACAAATTTAAGGTTTATGTTTTTAACATTGAGTCGAGGAGTGTGTGTTTGGGGGTGTTTTATATAATATTGATATAAAATTTTAAAAAGGTAATTCATTTTATAAGTATCATATATATTCATTATATATAATTTTTAGATATTATCTAAAATGTGGATATTAATAATGAAATATACCACTCGTTTATATGGTAATTAATATGCATACAAGAATGTGACATCTATTTTCTAATGAGAAAAAGGGAGATAAATAAGGTAAAATATATAACTTTAATGTTCTTTATTACACATTAATTCATGAATTGTTACATTAAAGTACAAATAATACAATATGAAAGATATAGAAGTCTATTATATCTAATATTTATGTTTATATCATAAAATATTAAACAAGGGATGAAATAAATTTATTGAAAACATCCTTAATATGCATCTAAAACTCAAAGGTGTTTAAAACTACACGATATAACCTAAGGATAAACATTATAAAGGGGTGATATATAAATCTAATTAGGGGAATTAAAATGGAATATGGTGATCCATATTAGAAAAAAGGTATATGAAAAGGGAATACAAATCTTAGGATTCATAATTATGAACCATGAGACCTAATATAACTCGATAATCATAAAATGGGACATGTGGAAAAAATTTAAATAACCGAGTCTTAAACATATGCCAAGGCTAAAATTCCAGGAAATAATTGTGGAAAAAGTCACATAAATGGATAAAGTACACTCCATATCCCAAAATTACTTCTCAGGAGACTAAAAATTATCCAAATCACTGGAGCGCTATATAATTCTAGGCACACCCACCACTTTCATTTCATTCACATAGTGTGGTGTGCTACATAGATTACACAGGATGAATTCATTCATTATCATAATTTTTTAAATGTCAATGATTGCGTGGAATAAATATATTTATGTCACATGTAAATGATGTATAATTGTTTAAAATTGAATTCCCTTGGTTGGAAATGGGTATGGAATTCACTACATATTGGATTTGGAATGGAAAATCATGATGAAATTTGGACAACATTATGACGATGCTTAAAAATTCATAAAAATGAGGTTTTGATAGTGAAATGGGTCTATAATAATTTTTACATCAATGGGATAGTATGGGGTAAATGTGATAACATATCCCATCTTGAGTAATTGAAGATAAATAACATAAGGTAATGAAGATACTTTGATAAAGAGGAGAAAGGAAAATATCACTTACTTGATTGTGTGAGTCCAAAAGATTTTGAGGGTCTTCTTGAGAGCGTGGGGGTGAATTTCATGGAATCTAGAGAGTTGATGTAAGAGTATGGACCTGTTACAAGGTGAGTTTCTAGATAGAAATGAGATCTTGGGTGAGTATATATATTAAAAGAAGAGGATTTATGTTTTATTTAGGTTTTGGAATCTTCATAATAAAATAACTGAAACCACAAACCATCCGATGGGGTTTTCCATGGATTTCATGAAAAGGGAGTGGTTATAACTATTTTATAATGGAAAGGGCCTAAATTAATAAAATAATACCTTTTATTATGTATAGTTTATTCAAACACTTAATGAAATGGTTTTAAAACCTTAAAATATACTAATGGTTTTGGAGGGTTCATAATTGATTTGTAGAATTATTTAAATTAACATAAAATAACATAATTTTAAAGGTAAAATATATATTACGTCATTTATACCCTTTATATTATTTATTATATCACTTTTTGGTCATTTTGATGTTATAATAAAAAAATTATATTTATAAAATATTTAGTTTCTACATTAATATTCGATTGTCTTAGAAAATTTTGAAAAATTTACCTTCGAATAATTTCTACATTCATATTCAAAAAATAATTTTAAATTTCTGTAAATGATTTTCCAAATATATTCATTTTCACTTTTAAAATACTAGATGACATAAATTTATAAATTCTAGGTTTGTTTGACAATAAGTGTTTTTTAACCATTCTAAAATTTAAATTTGACTTCATAAAAATTATATGATCAATTAATATAATAAAAATATTTAATAAAAATATTTAAGTTAAAAACTATATATTTTATAAAGTCCATTAATTCATGAAGATATATAATTTAATTGAATATGTATATCAGCCAAAATTATTATTTGTGTTTTATTATATCAATATAGTATCATTTATAAGGTAACCATAATAGGATGAAAATATATTCATTATTATATAAAAAATAATCTATATAATATTATAACTCGGGTCTTGATATATATCCCTTTAATACACATGTATACTCCCTAAGATCAAGGTGCATAACTATGGGACTTTCATGGGGTTGTTAAATATTAATGGTTTAGGTCTCAATAACGATGATCTTGAACTTCTTTCATAAATGATTCACTCATAATTAAGTTGTTGGATATCATATTGTCATTGGTGAATGGAAAATCCCAGTGATTCTATCTCCCGCATAAGTTCTGATAAATGAGATTCAAAAGGTACGATCCTACTGGTTGAGGCCATAATATCCTTTGTCCGTGCCAATTGGATTTTTTAAAACCCTATATTTAAACTTATCATGTGATCACTATTCAATGACTACATTATCAATAGTAACGATACCTAAAGATCTTTTAAATCTAACTGAATATAATAAAACAAAATAAGTTCATGTGTTTTCTATAACCATATTACATAATAATAAATTTAATTAAATCAAAATGTGGAATTATTTATGACAATTCGGGTTATTACAATCTCCCCCCTTAAATTATTTCACCCTCAAAATTTTCCGTTCCCACACTATAACAGATGAGGTCAAATATTCTTTGTCAGTTCCTCTAGTTCCCATGTCTCTTCTTCAAACATTGTGTTTGTCCACAACAGTTTGACCATGTGCGTTGTCGTATTTTGTCAAACATTATATCTACTATCTATGATATTCATCGACTACTCCTCTTATGAGAGATATTTCTCCAATGGTACAACCTATTTATTGATTACATGTGATGGGTCTAGTATGTACATTTTTAAGAGGGATACATGGAATACATCATGTACTTTGGATTTGTTAGGTGGGAGTGAGAGTTGGTAGGCCACCACTTCGATGTGATGATGGATCTCAAAGGGGACTATAAATCAGGGAATGAGATTCCAAGTCATCCAAAACCTCATCAAATTTTTCCATGGAGATATGTGGAGGAATACCATGTCATGGACATTAATCTATTGATCTCATCGATGATTACCACCATACATCTTCTGTTGACTTTGAATATGCATGATGTGTTGCTGAATGGTCTTTAACATTACCACTATTTTCATTAACCATTTCAGGACCTAGAAGTTTTTGTTCCCCATATTCATCCTAACATATAGGTGTTCTTAAACTCTTCCCATAAAGGGATTCATCGGGGGACATTTGGATGCTTGAATAAAAACTGTTTTTGTATAAGAACACAACCAGAGGTAGATATAGGTCACATCATCCTTTAAAGTCAATAGAACATGCTCTCAACATGTCTTCTAGTGTCTAAGTATTATTATCATATTGTACATTAGTATGAAGATTATAGGCCATACTAAAGTTTAGATCTGTGTTTAGATCATGTTAGATACTTTTCCAGAAATTGGATGTGAATATTTGATCTCGGTCAGATAAAATCGATAGTGGTACTCCATCTAGACTTACCACATCTCTGATGTATATCCAGTAAAGATTATATATTATAAAATCCTATTGAATTTCAATAAATTGTGATGTATTTATTATATGATTCACCACATCCTATATAACAATGTTTCCTCTATATGTCTTCAGAATTCTTGTGAAAAAGTCCATGGTGATTTTTTCCAATTTACATGTATGTATTGGTAATGGTTGCATAATTTCATAAGATTGTTTTCTTCCCACCTTCAGTTGATTACATAAAAGACATCATGATGTATATTCTATCATCAACTTATTCATATAATCACACCTATTTTGTTCTTGGAGATCTTGATACATATTTGGGCTTCCATGATACATAGTGAAGGTTGAGCTATGTGCTTCGTCCAACAACTCCTTCAACTCATGATTTGAATGTACACATAGTCTTAATCCAAATATCCCAACTACTTATTCATTTACATTGAAATCCAAGGATTTTACTTTTCTAATAGTTTCTAATTTCATATGAATTCCCACATTATCTCTTTACGAATCCATTAACCTCTCTAAAAGAGAGGGTTAAGAAATCATTTGACAAAGTATTGATGATGTTTCTTCTATTATGATTCACATGTACATACGTTCCAAATATAAGAAGATATTATCTATTTCAATTCTCATCAAGGATAGAATTATTGAGTTCTTTATACATAGAACATCTTCCTCATTATTTTCTTTCCCATGATGGTACAAAATTGAGTAGTCATAGTCCATGATCAAATCTAACCATATTCATTAGTGAATAATCAACTTTTTCTATTATAATATATACTTTAGGATTTTTTGATCCGTATATATTTCACACTTCTCCCAAAATATGGAATGCCACTAGATATTAAAAGTGAAGATCACTACAGCAAACTCCATATCATGCATTGGGTAGTTTTTTGGGAACAATCAACTATCTTGAATAACAGGATATGGGTTTTTTGTTCCTCATTATCACATATCCCAAAACATTCATTGATTCATCGCAAAATTCTATGGAAATTTTACAACTTTTTGGTAGTGTGAGCACAGAGGTAGTGATTATACTTATTTTAACTCCTTGTATCCCTATTTACATTCATCATTATATGAAAACATGGCTCCCTTAATATTTATCTTGGTTATAGGGTTTGATGGTTGTGAGAAATTTTTAATAAATTGATGATAATACCTAGATAATCCAACACAATAATGGATATCTTTCTTAAATGTTTTCCTCTGACATAAATCAATTGCTTCTTTTTTTGAAGTGTCTACATATTTTCCTTTTCATTTGCTTGTATGTCACAAGAATGACAGTTCCTCTAAAAGGAACTCACATTTGTAATGCATTTCTCAATTATTATCCTTTCACAATGTCTTTAACACTGTGATCAGACGCTCCTCATGCTCCTCCTTGGTTTTGGAATATATTATAATATTATTTTTAAATGAAACAAAAAAATTTTCAAGGTAATATATAAAGACTCTATTAATCTGTTCAATAAATATTGTTGGATAATTAGTGAGTCTGAATGGCATTACTATGAACTCATAGTGCTTGTACCATGTACAAAAGTCAGACATGGGGGTATCCTTCAAATTCACTCTAGTATGGTAATATCTTGACCACGAGTAAACTTTGGAAAAGTAATGTGCTCTACATAATTTTTCAAACAATTAATCAATCCATGATAGTCGATACTTGTTCTTTATCATCATTATACTATGCTCATGATAATCAATGAAAAGGTGCATTGACCCATCCATCTTCTTGATGACGATGACTGGTGCACCCCAATGTGATAAACTTGGGCATATAAACCCTTTATCCAGATTTTCCTATAGTTTTTTCTTTAGCTCCTCAAGTTCAACAACATCCTTTATTTTCAGAGTCTTGGATAATTGTAATTACCTAGGTATAAGGTAAATTGAAAATTCAACCACTCGGCTATGGGGAAGACTAGAAAATTCCTTGGGAAACACATCAGTTAATTCCCTCATAATAAGCATTTCATCGAGGATGGTTCTTTCCATAGACTCAATCATTAGAGAAAGAGATGATTTATTGTTTGAAAATAATATCCATGCCTGTGGTGTTGGTTATAATAAAGATTCATTCTTCTCATTTTACTTGAATATAATTAGGGATTGATTCACAATATAGAGAGTGATTTCTATCTCAAAAAAATTAATATTGGGTGGATTTATATAGGAATAGACAATTCATGCCTATAATTGCATAAAATTACACTAGAGGTAGTATGAAAAGTTTCTCTAGGAAGTTCATGTGGAAAATTGTAATGGGGGGTGGGGATTTAGATATTTACATTCAATTTTTTTTCCATTTTCCATTTTCACTTATAAAACTACTTTCTTTCTTTGCGGTGGTGTATGAATTGTAATACTAATCTTTTATGTTATGAAAAGATGCATTGAAATAGAATAAAAAATTATATTCATAATCCATATATGAATGACTATAAGACCTATCACCACATCATTTTCAGGATCCACCTCAGTGTTTATGATTGAAAAAGATCGCCCTTTCCGCCATAGAGGTTGTTGGTTGCCTTCAAAAACCCCTATCTTAGTACATTGTCTTGAAAAGTGACATAGTTTCTTGTAGTATAAGTAGTGAAAAATTCATTGAGTATTGACTAGATAATTATTTTCCTCCATCGCATTAGTGAGTTTGTTCTAACAATTGTTTCAAGTGAGGTTCCCATCCTTCCTACATGTAAATTATTTACTTTCCCCTTAAGAAACTTCTATGGTGATTTTTTCTACACCATTGACAAGTGGGTTGATGAATTTACTTTGTACTATTGGAATTCTCCATCAAACCAATAGAATTTAAATCTTATTTCAGTTTCTTATCCCCATGATACCCTTCAAATTCGTTGATCTCCATTTTTTATTTGAGGGAACATCAGACAATTTCCTCATAGGTATCATAGTAACGAATCACTATGACATTTTATAGACAATGTTTTAGACCACCAAAAAAGTGGTCAAAATTTTATTTGATGGTAATGATAAAGAATGAGGTGTATCCTGAAATTATTATGATGTTTTCATTGTACAAACCAATAGATTCATCATCATTTTGGTTTAGGGAATGGAAATGCCTTTCTTGTTTAACATATATAGTGAGAGGAAAATATTTATTGAAAAACAATTTTTCAAATTCCTTCCACATAATCTCTTCAGACTCTTCATCATGATTCATATTCTTGATCAATGTCCAACACAGATCAATTTCACCCTTCATGCGATAATTAACTAGTAGAACCTTCACCTCTTTGGAATATTGAAGGATAGAGAAGATATTCTCAATGTAGTTGATCTATTTTTCCATGATTAAGGGATCAGATGATCCATAAAATGTTTGAGGTCTTTGTTTCATAAATTAATCAATTCTAGATTGTTATATCTTATAGGGATTTGGATGCTCCTTTGAATTCAGGGTTCTATTCAGAACCTGATCCAGATAAGGGAGTATTAACATGATGTTCACGATTCTAACTCCCATCATGTTGCACATTTAATTGGGGAAGTCCTCACATTTCCCTTCACATTGTTTTTTACCTAGTTACTTCTATATACAACTATTATATAGAATAAATGGAAAATTAGGGATAAATATTTTAACCTATTAAACACATAAATTTTAATTTAATGACATTAAAGTGATGACTCCTACCACACATTTATTTCTTAAGTTATAAATTTATGGGTTTAAATATATGTTATACCTGATCTATTTCCTAACATATATTTTATGGTATTTTTTTATTCCCATTATAATTGTTTATTATGATATTGTGAATTTAATCATTCGTATCTATTGGGATTGTAAAACAAGATGCACAGTAAGGCCTATTTTCATGTGCAACGTTACATCGAGTTAGGCCTGAAACACCTTGCCAAAGTTGACTCCATTTGACACATCTATTCCAAATCCACATTCCCTTGTAGTATCTAGACGGGGATGTATTTTCATGATAAAACCATGAATATATACTTAACAAAATCTAGGGATTTTTTCTTATACATAGTGTTATCCCTATGTATTTCGCTAGATTTTCCTAATCATAATCCTAAAAATATCTAAATTTTTTCTCCAATACCAACTATAAAAACCCAGTACACTATTACACATTAATTCATGATTTATTACATAAAATTGATCATAATAAAAAATAAATATTTATATATCTAGTGTCTGTGGGAATTATGTACATTGAATTATATATTGAAAATGGGATGGAACAACTTTATTTAAAACTTCTTTAACATGTTTTTAAAATTTCCTGGCTTTTAAAACTACATGGGATAACTTGGGGAAAAACATAAGAAAGGGGTGATCTATAAAACCCTGTAAGGGAATAAACAAGTCATGAGGTGAAAAAATTTATACAATAGGCATATAAATGAGGCTAGAAAAGAGTAAGAATCGTAAAAATAAACAATAATACATGATATAACATGATAATCATAAAATGGGAAATGAGGAAACAACTTAAAACACTTCATCATAAACATAGGTCAAGGATAAAATGACAATACATATTGGTAGAAAAAGTCCCAAAATGGAATTAGGTTCACTCTGTATCCCAACATGATGTCTCATAAGACTAAACATTACTCAATCCATCAGAGCGCTATTTAATTATTGGTGAAACCCTCACATTCAATTCATCCTCATACTTATATATTCCACATAGATCCTACAACATGAATTCATTCATATTAATAATTTATTACATGATCATAAACTATATAATAATTACCTATATTTCCCTTCTCAAATAGGAATATGTGTATAAATATGAATACCCATTATAGGAAATGGGTATGGTGTTCACTACACAATTGTATAGTCATGGAAATTTGTGTTGAAATTTCGGATGCATAATAGTGTCGCATAAAAATTGAAAAACAGGGTTTGTGAGAGAATAATATGTCTATAATCATTTGGAAATATATTTTATCGTGTGTAGGACAAATAATATCATATCTTATCAAGAGTAAATTATGATAAAGTATAAAAGGTAAAGAAGATACATGAATAAAGAGGAGAAAGGAAATGATCCCTTACTTGTGTGTGTGACTCCAAATGCTTGGCCGAGGCTTCATTAGAGATTTAGGGCACATTGGGAGGAATATATAGAATGTAGGTAAGATTATTTATATTCTATAAGGAGTATTATTGGAGAGGAGTGGGATCTTGGGTGGTTTTATATAGGTAAATAGTTGGAATTTATTATTACTTAGATTTTGGACTCCTCTTAATAAAATAAACAAACTAAAAATCACACCGTTATTTATTCCCATGGGTTCTAACAAAAGATAGTAGTTATAACTATTTTATTATTAAAAGGTCATATATTAATATAATAACACCCTTCCTTATTTTTAGGTGAGTCATACTCTTAAACAAATGGGTTTAAAACCATAAAATATATTAATTGTTTTGGAAGATTCATAAAGGCTTTAAAAAATCAATAAAATAAATTTAACGTCTGACAATTTTAAAGGTAAAACATATATTTGGTCATGTATACCCTTTATAGTATTTTTTAATTCACTTTTGGGTCATTATGATGTCTTAATACCCAAATTATATTTATACAGTATTTAATTTTTACATGAGAATTTGTCTGCCTAATAAAATTATGGAAAATTAACCATTGAATAAATATAAAAATTTTGATTCAAAAAATAATATTCATTTTATCTTAATAATTTTCGAATTATGTTAATATTATGTTTACAAATAGTAATCAACATTCATTGAGAAATTTTGGGTTTTTTTTATAATAATAGTTTTTGAACCCTTCAAAAAATTAGATTTGACTTCACAAAAATTATATGATTTTTTCTATTCAATAAACATTATTTAAAAAGATATCTTATTAAAATATTATTTATTTAAAAAAATACAATAATTCATCAAAATGAATTCCTGAATTTAATTATAATATTAACCAAAAATACTATTTGTGATTTATTGTATTAGGATAAAAATTTATAGAATAGCCATAATTGGATGAAAATATATTAATTATTCAATAAAAATCAATGTGAATAATCATATCACTAGGGTATTGATAAAAATCCCTTTAATAAACCAGTGAACACCTTAAGAGTAAGGGGACCATATGTGAGAATTTTATTGGGTGGTTCAACAGAAATGGTTTTGGCCACAATCTCGATGAACATAAACTTATCCCATAACTGATTTCAATCATTCTAATTTTTTTTGGATCTCATCTTGGGACTGGTCAAGAAAAAATCCCAGTTATGATATCTCCATTGGATGTTCTGGTAAATGTTCTTCATAAGGTACGATCCTACTAGTTGTGGCTCATTACCACAAAACTGGGTTTCCGCAGCGCCACCCTTTATCAGTTCTTTTTTTAGCCCTTATAAAGGGGCCCCTTTATCATTGATTTTTTTAGTTGCGTTGATAAAGGGGGGGGGGGGGGGGTTATCAGCACACATTATCGCAGCCCTGATAAATGTGTATATTTAAAAAAAATTCAAAAAAAATTCTATATTTATATATAAGTATATATATATTGATATAAATTTAAGAAATATTTTTTTAAAATATGTTTTAAATCGATTTGATATGTCGTAGACACAAAATGGACACCCAAGAGTAGAAATTATGGCCATTTTTGGGATTAAGGGACTTTTAGTACCTTGATGAATATTAGAAGGTGTTAAAATGGTCACCATAGTGTAGGTCTTGTCGTAAAATTTGATTTGATCTGTGGTTGTGGCAAAACAGACACCTGAAACAGAAGTTATGGCAAAACAGACCCCCGAAGCCAAACATATGACCGTTCAAAAGCTTTTTTGTCCTTTTTTCACCTCAAAAAACATGAGAAGGGGTTTCGGTGATCATCGGAGTGTGTAACTTTTCACAAGATTTGATTTGGTATGTGGTAGAGCCAAAATAGACACTCAGATCAGAAGTTATTATCGTTTGAAATTTTGCAACTCTCGTATCTCCAAAAAACCTAAGAAAACAGCAACTCACTGAAATAGTTAGATATTCTACTCCATTTGTTCATTTGAGAGCTGTGACTAGTCAAATAGAAGCTCATGAGATGAGTGCCAGCCACACCTCATCGAAACCATTAGAAGATCAGAGGAACGAAAGATATATCAGTTATAGCACTCCAAAAAAATTCCAACGTCAAAAGACAATAACATTCACTCCCGGTGTCTGTTTGGGCTCTACCACATATCACATTGAAGGATTCAAAGAGATCTACACATTATTTTTATTAGTAAATAGTCTTAGTCACGTATAGGACACAAAATTACTAAAAACCCACCACAAGGCCTCAAGAACTCAGTTTCTGTGTCGGAACCCCTGTCAAATTTTTATTTAAACGTTCATAACATATGATCTGTGTGTCTGTTCAGCCTCCAGAACCTTTATTTGTCATAGTTCATTCCCTGAGATTCATTTTGAATATTTACTGAGCTAAAACAGACTCTCGGAGAAGAAGTTATGTCATATTTAGTGACTCTATGATTTGTTAGGTTTTTCGAGACCCCATTTCTAGCACTTTTGTATATACATATTAATATATAATATTTATAAATATATATAAATATGTATAATTATACCTAAATATTTACATATAAAAAATATCTATGTGTGTGTGTGTTTTATATATGTATGTATGTATGTATTTATTTATTTATAAAAACACATATAAGAAAACTTATTTTATTAATGTATTTAAAACTAATATTATAAATATATCTTAATATATATTAATATACAAATAAATATATGGTTACAAAATTATAACTAAATATATATATATATATTAATATGAGTATATATATATATGTTTATATATATATATATAAATATATGGATATATATATTAATATAATTAAATAAACATATATATTAATATATCATTGAATATAACTAAATATATATATATAAATAAGTAGATATATTAATAAATTAAAAGAAAATAAATACGGTGAAGTGGTAAAGCCTTAGGTGCACATGAAAGGGGTCTTGAGTTCGAATCTTGGGGGAGGCAGGTAATGCGTGCAGGTGTGGGGAATTACCTAGGGCTGTTAAAGGGGGGTGGGGCTGGGTTGAGCTATCCTGGTGCATGCGTGGGCTACCATGGGAAGTGGGCGCTGTTAAAGGGGGATTCAATCATTTTTGAATCCCCCTAGAATTTCAGAAATATTTTTTTTATTTTTATTAATATTTTTTCTTCTTTTATCAGCTCTAAAAAAATCACTAATAAAATGCCCCTTTTATCAGTTCTTTTTAGGGCTGATAAAAGTGGCCTTTATCAATGATTTTTGGAGTGATGACACAAGGGACCCCCATTTATCCTCTCCTCTATTAAGAGCGCTATTTTTAGCGTTGTTAATTGATATTTCTAGCACTAATAAAGGTCATATTTGTATTAGTGGCCATCAATTCCATTGTCTATGTGAATCAGATTTGTTAAAACACTATATTTATACTAATAATGTGATCACTATTCAATATCTTTAATATCAATTGTAATTATACTTAATGATATTTTAAATCCAGTTCAATATAATAAAACCAAATAAATTCAGGTGTTTTCTATAAGCATATAACATAATAATACATTTAATTAAAACAAAAGGGGAATTTTATTTATAATAGTTCAGATCATTACAAAATATTATCATTCTAAACATATTAATAAACTATTAATATCATATAAATTTTCAAAATATGTGATTATAACAATCTAGGTGAGGTGGTAATTGAAAATTAACCCTCATGGTACATGGATGTGGTAGTTCACACATGACGCACAAGCGATACATTAAATTTTTATTTGATGGAAAGGAGGTGAAAATAGTTTTAACAAATTCATAATAAATTCATAGTATATTTATTATACTAGAGTAATTATTTTTTAACAATTAAACCTATATAGATTAATTATTAGAAGAAATAAACATTTAATTATTCAGGTTAGACAATTACCTATTCTTGGAGTAACCTCCTTTGACTTAGACCGTAAGTATTCTTAGGGTGGTATAAGGAGAAGAAAAGAATCACAATAATTAATGGAAGGAAGAGAGAAATGATTTTGGGTAGTCATTGGATGTTCTAAATATATCAACTGTTGTGAAGAAGAATGGATAAGAGACACCCTTTTATAAGTGAGGAAAATGACACACATATAATTACTTAAAATACTTAAATAATATATATATTGTTATTATATACAGTTTCACCAAAGAACCCATATTCAAATATAATATGTGATGGGGTCTAAAAACACTATTCCAATAACATTTAGATAGGTTTTGGAGAAATTTTATACATTATCTGTTACTTAAACCCCCCTGAAATCCAATTTATCCTTAACCAAGATAACATAACTTTATTACAATGATGACTAAATCATATGACCCAAAAAAAAGGGGAATTATAAAAAAAATTGAAGAGACCCGTGTTCTTACATTAATGGCTTTGAAATATTTCTATATATATTTCTAGAGATATGTGATCGAATAACGTGTGATTCTGAGGCCCGTTGTGCCCGAAATTAATTTTATAAAAATATTAAATATGTTTTATATTGGCACACACATATTTTAAACGAAAATAAGATAACACATAAATGGTTCACTGAATTATAAAAATGAGAATGTGGATGAGTATGGAATGTATTATTTACCAATGGTGCAAGATAAGATGAGTTTTTATGGGATGTTCGAACCCCTCGCTCGATGGCAGTGTGTTTAATGAGTAAATGAATAAATTATTTAATTAATAAGATTATTTTCAGGGAAATGGATAACTATTTAATATTTAATCCATGAAAATTCATCCAAGGATGGCCTCATAATCCAAAATAAATGGTGATAGCTATATTCCCCCTTAATTTTGGGAATCACCTCAAGTGACATTCAATATCTGGACCAGATAATATCAGGACACAACAAACAGAACATCTTCTATCGAATCATTTTAAAAGGCATTTTTCATCAGCGATCGATCTGAAATCATGGTACAAATCTTCAATTGGTTCTGTTATGTTATTTTGATTAAATGGGTGAGTAAATCCATCTTTATTTTTTAAATTTTCAATAATTTCATATGTTACATCTACCCATGTACAAAAATTTAATTTATTTAAGTTGGTTTGTAATTAGGAATCACTATTTTCGATCGATTGGCCAAGAATACTCGGCCTCAATCAATTGAACTTTTTTTTAATTCATTTATCCCTATTTATCACTGAGTAATTCATCATTTGGAACCTTGAAGACCAAGATAAACTTTTTCAGGAGGTACCGTGCTCGATCATACCCCCCCAGATTTGCGGTGGATCAACGAAACCAGAATGGTTCGATGAGCTAGGAATAAATATGGGATCTTTGTGAGGTGAGGATAATAGTTTAAATATTATATGGATGAATCATCATTGAACATAGCTATATTATCATGGGAAATAGACAGTGAAATCCTTATAGAAGATCAAAGCCGATTTCTCGCAAATGATGATCAAGATCTGATGTTTCTAGCTAGATCCACCAATTTTAGATGTGATTGGAGCTAGATTTGTACCGAAAAGGCATGAACTATGGAATCATGATCAGATCTGGAAAATATAAAATTTATATTAAAAACCAAATTACAATATGTGTTCAATGAATAGAACACTATGTGTTTCCCCTCCCGCATTGACAACAAGGGTTTTGGAAAAGGTTAAGGATGAGACGGTTTGTAGCCCATCCTACAGGCTGTGTATCACCTTCCTGGATGGATAAAACGTGTGATGGATCACATTGATGGGAATCCATGTGGATGTACATGGGGTCAGGTTCACACCCATGTACTCCAGTACACAGTCGTGATGAGCAAGGCACAACTCTAGTCCATGTTAGCGAAGACACACCATGTAGTCCACGTACATGGTGTATACTGCTACATGGAAAGAAATATGTGTGCCTACTAGGGATGGGTCCTGGTTGTGGACTGGGACCACATGTTGTGTGGGTCCCCTTACACACTATGTGCCCCTTTATTTTTTTTGATTAAACTTCTGACATCCACATGTCCATTTTTTGAACTCATATTTTGTCTTCTGAGTATCCTTTCTTGAGTTTTTTCCACGTAGAACAAGAGGATACACTTAGTTGTGGATTTAGAGATATGATTTGGAGTTTTATAGGATTGTAACCTTACATGGAAATGCTCAATGATAGAGGTGATTAGGTGAGATCACCATAGGTTTCGTTCCAAGTGGAACCCTCATATGGGGAAGGGAATGGGTCCTCAATGACAAAGGGTGGAAACCTATAGCTAGTATGGGAAAGGGTCATCAAAAAATTCTAGAGTATAACCCTTCAAACAATATGGGAAAGGGTCCTTTATATACTTTTGAGTGGAACCCTCCAGCCATAATGGGTTTGGATCTTCGACGTTCTGAGTGGGACCCTCCTATAGGGTAGGGTATGGGACCTCGATGATTTAGCGTGGAATCCTCTTGCTAGGCCGGGAATGGGTCCTTGATCACTACTGCGGACCCCCATTTCAAACAATGTCATGGTCCTCTACTTATAAATTGTGTCCACTAAATTGTGTGGCACAATGACGAGTCATGGTTTTTCATAGCTTTAGACGCATGAGGAAGGGGAACACATTCCCCACTAAGACAAATTTTTGAGACTCAACAAAAAAAAATGTGGGAGAGTCAGTTCCTCATTCTATGTCCACTCCTTGTATTTTTTACTCTCCCCATAAAAAAGGAAATGATTCCTAGGGCATGACACATGATATCTATGTTTATCTTCTCATGGTTTGATGAGTCTACTCTCCTGCTATAGTTGGTGAAGGATCCACAGGTAGTTCATCTACTCACCGTGTTTATCCCCTTGTGCTTATACAAGATTACATTTACTATTTGATGGTTTCTAATATACTATTTTATTATTACATGTTTATCTACTATCTTTCTATTCTATTGTATCAAAAAATATCCCCTTCATTTTTGGGGCCTCCTACGGGGTATGTTTATACTCCCTCCTATAAGTGATTTTCATTCACTTGTTTTGTCTAATGCATATGAAAAACATGATGATCATGAACATAGAGGAGCTTAGAGATGTTTGGTTCCTAGACCATGTACGATGGTCTTAGATTGGGATTTAGGGGCTGATATCTCTCAACTATATTATTTTCTAGTTTTCTTTCAGGTTTGGACAGATTTATTGTTGGGTTATTATTTTTCCCTATTATATTTTATCTTACACTACCGTAATGTTTATTGTGTATCAGTTCATGCACGATTGGATTATTTTATAAGAGTGTTAAATTTTTTATTCTTTTCATCTATTCTATTTCATGTATTGGGTCATGTTCTTGTATATTGTTTATTTGGAAAATGCATCCCCAGGTTATTTGTTACTTCAATTCTTATTGCGACCCCCTGTCCTAAAGAGGTGGGATTGGGTTAATTGCGGCTCAATCCCCAGCTTGGGTCAGGCCATGACAGATTAGTATCAGAGAAAGTTCATTCATTGTGATGTTGTTCAGACGTATCACCTTAAATATGATTGTTTGGGTTCAGGGAAACCATTTAAATGTATCTCGAGTATATCTCTCAGGATACAGAGTCCAGTAATGGTTCAACGATTGACATATCCATTCACCAGGACCTTGATTACTTGTTTGTCGACTCACCATGAAAAGAAATTTTTTTTGCAGTTATAAATGGTAATTTCATCATATAGTAATGAGTCTTTAAAATGATTCTTGAGTTAGCTCCCCATTGTGGTTTATATGTATATGCTAAAATGACTGCAGTACTGCTTCATAACTTTAGAATGCCTCTGTGAGGATAAATATCTTGGATACCAGCTCCTATTCATGATGATGACCCTAATAGAGATAAGGAATCAAATTAGAGTCTATACCATGATCCCATTCCCCCTTGGTGGGAAGGTATTATCACCTCCACCTATGGAGAATCATATAGATCCAGTAGAGTAGGAAAAGGATGCATGTAGTATTAGCCTGCTTTGCGAGTTCTCGCATCAAAGACTCTTAGGGTTCTATGATGAGCTAGATCCTCATGCAAATGAGTATTTTGTAGATTCTGTGGTCCTTATCATCAGGCATGTTTAGACCCCGATGAATTTGGTGGTTATAATAGTTTATAGGCTCTTCCATGGAGAAACTGGGAATTGGTGAAGCCTTATTATGCAGATGCATGATTATCCGACACTCTTATGGAATGACTTCTAGTAGTTGTTTTGGGATGAGTACTACCGCTACTTCTTATGGACAGTCCAAATCTAAGAGATTATTGAGCTTTAGCAAGGATGAATGATAGTGTAGGATTATCCATAAAGGTTCATAGTCCTTAC
The DNA here is from genome assembly GCA_963277665.1 of Viscum album. NCBI lineage: Eukaryota > Viridiplantae > Streptophyta > Magnoliopsida > Santalales > Viscaceae > Viscum > Viscum album. The sequence continues at coordinate 1,462,375,423 of OY728121.1, forward strand.
AAATTACACCCTTGATATTATCCATAACAGCTACATCAATGCATAAAAGTTTGACAATGGACTGCATAGAGAGATCCCTGTAAGAATTGTACCCTAGTTCATCCCAATTAATTCTAGGGTGATTGAGCGGTAACTTGTGATAGAGATATTTCTATTCAAGTGACTCCATACATATTTAGACTGTAGTGGGTCTTTAAAATTGAGTTATCTACAATAGCTAGCAGATACTGAGTGCTAGGATTTTGGAACCTGAGGTCCTTCCATGAAATGAATTAGGCATGTCTCCAGATGTAGCATGGAGGACCAGAGTATCCTTGAGAGTGGAAGTGATTTTAATTTTATGGGAAATGTCACATGGAAGTGGACTTCCCAACCAGATGTGTAGAGAAACATAGACAGATAGATGATGTACCACTAAAGAATAGGATAATCCATGATCAAGCATCTCCCTAGCATAGACATGGTGGTACCTAGGTAGGTGGAGCTAGAAGAGGATTAGAAGGATCTATGTGTGGGGGATATCACTATGAGATCATTCAACCACCACCAAGCGGTCCACGTCTGGCTTAGGTAACTAGTAGTCAGTGCTATATACATATACATTATTTGGATGTTTGTGATCCCACAATTCCTTAGATGACAAGGGGTATGATTTGTGTCTCTTCTAATTTATATAGTATAAATTGTTAGGAACTATGAGAGGTACACTTTTATTAATCATTATTTCTTGAGGTTTAAACTAGGGAGACAATGGGAGTCATTGTAACGTTGTGTCAGTGTTGTTTAATGAAGCTTCAAGCTCATGGGTAAGAGGTGACCTTCCCCCATCTAGACTTATTTTTAGAGGTGACAAAATTCATTGGTGGTAGTCAGGCCCACATAAAGAGCATTGTATCATGGTGTGGTAGATGAGTACCTCAGATATGTTCTATTATGGTGTGGTTGTACAATGGACTGTCAGAGTAAGTTCTTTCATTGGTGGTGGAGTTTTTCTGCATGCCCCCTTTTTCATGGAATGAAACTTATGGGTGTGGAAGAATTTATTTGGGATTATTCTCCTTCTAATAGAGGTGAATATCCATGAGTTAGTCCATTTTATTTTCATGTATAGATTCTCATGGTTTTATGAGATTACTCACCTTGTATGTTAATTTTTCCCATTTTATGTTTGACACCATCCTTGATGTAGTGAAATGTAGTTATTAAATATGGGCTGAGGTAGTTAATACTCAATGAATGGAACAATGAAACTCAAAAATGTGACTTAGAATTGGTAGTCTTTGAACTTAGGTTTTAGAGGCACTAACTATTGGGAGAGTGCTTTGTGGTTTACTCAGACCCCCAAAGTTTTAGGTATGTCTTCACATAGAGAGAATTGAACCTGAGGGAGAGACACTAGTTGGAGTTCCTGTAGGACTATGACTTTGAGATAGTCTATAATCCATGCAATCTAAATATTTTGGCTGATTACCTTAATTGGAATTTCCACGATCGCTTAGTGTATGAATCATCAGAGCGATTAGATTCCCTACTACTGAACTGGATGGAGAAAGAGGGTATATTTTTTCTTTAGTCAATGGTGTTGACTCTTTCGATTATCTAGTGTCTGAGCAGGTCCCAACCTGGAAACATCAACTGCACGGTTTTACGTGATCTAATATCCATACAAAACTTTCTATATGGGTATTATGAAGGTGGGAATCATGTAATATTTTTCCAGGGGTGAACAATGGTTCCAATCATGTTATAGTAGTAGGTGAATCCAGAGTTCCATATTTCTCCCATAGCTATACATCCTGGTGTAGGGAAGACATACGTACACCATCAATAGTAGTTTTGGTGGCCTGGAATGATATAAAATATAGTTGAGTTTGTCTCTAAATTTCTTACCTATTAGTAGGTAGTGGTTGAGCACCAAGATCTGGAATGTTTGTTGTAGACCCTTTAGATCCCAGAGTGGATGTGGGATGGAATATCTATGGACTTTGTCACAGGGTATCAAAAAATATAAAAGATCTTGGACATCATCTGGGTGATAGTTATTGACTCACAAATCTGGTGCACTTCCTTTCCATTTGGCTGAAGAGTTTGGCTAAGAGTTTGGTAAATTATACCCATGGGAGATCATTTACGTACATGGGGTACCATCGATGATTCTCTCAGATCATGATGTGGAGTTTATTTCAAAATTTAGGAGAGGCCTCCAAGTGGAATTTAAAAACCAATTGCAGATGATTACATCCATTCACCCCAAGAATGATGGGTAGACCAAGCGCACCATCTAGTACTAGAGGATATGATATGAGATTCCATGATGGACTAAGGATAGAGCTGGGGGAAAAGACTTCCCTTGGTAGAGTTTTCATATAAAAATAAATACTACTCTACCATCAACATGAAACCTTTTGATTCCTTATATAGGAGATCATGTAGGTCATCCTTATGCTGGATGGAGATTTGTGAGTCATCTATTATGGGCCCTGAAATGTTGTACGAAACAACAGATAAATTATATTTGCTATGTTAACAGATGATGATGGCCTAGAGCTGAAAAAAATCTTATGAATATCATGGTGAAAGGCCCCAAGAGTTTGATCATAAAAACTACATATTTTTTAGAGTATACTAGTGATGATGATTTTAGAGGATCAGCTGGGGTGGAAAATTATCCCTGAGGTTTATCTGGCCAGTCGAGATCCTATAGAGGGTTTGAATGTTTTCTTACCACCTCGTTCTACCCCCACTCCAGGAAAGGGTTTACGACATCATACACATGTCAGAACTGAGGAGATATGTTTGTGACCATACTCATGTCATCAAATAGGGTGAGATATACATTGATGATAACTCAATATTTGTGGATCACCCAGTGGAAATTGACCATCGACATGAGAGGATCCAGCATGGATGGATCATCCATTTGGTTCACCTATTATGGTAGCATGGAAACATGCTTGAGAGTTCTAGGGAGTGGGAGATCCTAGTGTGGGCTCAGTATCCCATGTTGTTTTCAATGTTTTTATTTTTCAGAATGGAAATCTTGAAGGATGAAATTATGTACAAACTTGGGTTTTTCATTGTAAGACATTAGAAAAATTATATATATCTTTCCAGTGCTGGGCACTGAAACATCATTTGATTTGAAGGCCTAGTGTTCCTAAAATTAATTTTATAAAAATATTAAATAAATTTTATATTGTTTGTGCATAACATTATAAAGAGAGCATGATTAAATTTAAATGGTTTATTGAATTAAAAAACTAAGACCTCGATTGAGTTCGAAATGATGTGTTTACTCTAGGCATGACATAAAATGAGTTGGTACGGGATGTTCAGACTCTTTTCCTATTTGTAGCACATTTAATGAAATAATTATTTAGTTATTTAATTAATTATTTTCTTATAAGTGTAATAGAAAACTTTTTAAGAGTAAATCTTGAAACTTTTCTCGTTACTGGGACTCAATATCTGAAATCGTGAGTGAGAGATATATTCCTCATTCCTCTAGGGAATCACCTTGAGAAATTAAAAATCACTAGATCATATCAAATCAGGATGGAATGAATGCATCCGCCTCCTTAAAATATTTGGAGAATGCGTTCTTCATCAGTGATCAATCCAATATCAAGGCAGGACTTGTCAGTTGGGGTTTTTATTTCATTTTGATTAAATGGTAGAGAATAATCATTTTTATTTCATCGATCTCGACTAATTGCAGATGTTGCATGTTCCCATGTACGCAAATTTAATTTATTTTAGTTGTTTTCTTATTTGGAATCACCGTTCATGATCAATTCCAAAAGAACACTTGTCATTGATCTATTAACCATTGTTCTTATGCAATTATTATTTTTTATTCATGTTCATAACTGGTTGGATCTTGGCTTTCCCGACTTTATTATTCATAGATGAATCATGCTTGATCAGACCCTCAGATTCATGGTGGATCAATGAAACATGAAGAGTTTGAGAAGAAAGGAATATATCTAGTATCTTTGTGAAATGAAGATATTCGTTTCAATGATTGGAAGATTAATCGTGGTTGAACGAAGGTGTGGCGTCATGCATAATGGACAATTAATCGACCATGGATGGTTGAAGAAGATTTATTGCGAACGAAGGCCATGATCCGATGTTTCATTCTAGTTCTTCCGATTTTAGAAGACATTGGGGTTAGATATGAAGTAGAAATTCTTGAATCAAGTCATGAAGACCAGATCTATAAAATTTGGGATTTCGATCGAAAACAAAACAACACACCGTGTTCGATGAAGAACACATGACATGTATTCCCTCCCGTGAAGGTAGTTATGTTTTTGGAAAAAATTTAGAATGAAATGACATGTATCCCATACTATATTCCATGTTCCCCCTTCCCTAATGGATATCCAATGTTATGGGTTACATAGATGGGAACCTCTGTGGAAGTACATGGGGTCAGGTACATGCCTGTGTACTCTGGTACACAGACACGATGAGTATCACATGGAACTAGTCTCAGTTTACTAGCACACAATGTGTATTCCACCTATAAGGTGAGTAAAATAACATGTATATGAATCCATGTATCGACCATGGACATGATCAAGATGTGCAGTGAGACCACATTCCATGTGTGTCCACTCACACACCCTGTACCCCAAGAGATTTACAGAGAAAACATCTATTTCCCATATATCATTATTATGAAATATTATTTTTATAGAGTATCATATCCTAAGTGTTATTATACATATAATGTGAGGGTTCCCTCAATTGTGGGTTTTGAGATAAAATGTGGAATTTTCTAGTAATAGAACCTTCTGAAGTGATGCTCAATAAAGGCAGTGATTAGGAGAGATCACTAGAGGTAAATTCTAATTGTAACCCTCTTAAGAGGTAAGGAATGAGTCCTCAATGGTGTATAGTGTAACCTTATAGCTAGACATGGCATGGGTCCTAAACAACTCCTAGAGTAGAATTCTCCAGCTAGGCAAGGCATGGGTCCTCTATAGACTTCGGAGTGGAACCCATCAACTGGGCTAGGAATGCATCCCCAAAAGTCCAAGGGGAACCCTCCTATGGGATATGGAAAGGGTCCTCAATGATTTAGAGTGGAACCTTGTAGACATACTGAGAATGGTTCCTCGACCACCAGAGTGGAACCCCTGTCATACTAGGGAATGATTCCTCTACCTAAACATATTGGCTCCTCAACTATGTGGAAAAGTGAAGAGGAAAGGTTTGATGTATCATTATATTAATGAGAAAAAGGGACACTTTCCCAACCGAGAAATGTTTTTTAGATGGGACCAAAACCTTGTGGGCGAGTATGTGTTGATCAAAGAGGATACTATCATGGGGTGGTGAATGAGTTCCTTAGACATGTGTGTCTACGGAAAATACATGAGATGATGGGGATCAATGTTAGACTTTAGAAACAATTAGATACACATTTTTTTTGGATGAGGTACGAGATAGAGATCCCCTTACTCTCTCATTTTGGTTTCTTTTGACTTAGTATATATATATATATCCACTTTTTATGTCTACTCCTTGTATTTAGTTACTCTCATTCTAGGAGAGGCAATGATATGTGGGTTATTCTATGAGATTTATGTGTTTATATTCTCATAGATGGATGAGTTTACTCTTCTACTATAGGTGGTGATGGCTTGATGGTTAGATCCTCTAGTCAATGTTTATTCCCATTATTCTTCAATGAACATACATTAACACGTTCTTAGGTTGAGCTATACCCTTTAATTGTACCTTATGTTTTTGATATCATTATAATCTATTTTATATCTTTCTAACCCCTTTTAGCTTTTAGGGAAACCTAATGGGTATGTTTATACTCACCCCTACAAGGGATTTTCCCACACTCGTCACATCGTATGCAGATGATAAACAAGTTAATCATGGCCATCAAGGACCTTAGGGATACCAGGTGATTAGACTATGTACATTGTTCATAGCATACAATTCATGATAGAGTAATTTTTATATGTTTTCATTTATAGTTTTTTGTCACATTGTGACTCATTTATGGTTTGCTGTGTATTTTTCCCATTTACATTTCATTTTACACTACTGTACTTTATATTGTCTAGAGGTTCATGCATGTTTGGTTTATTTTATAATAGTGTTGCATCGTTACATATTTTCCTCTACAATTTTTTACTATGTTTTATGTGTTGATGTATACAAGTTCTTAGTAAAAGTCCTCCCTAATACAGTTGTTCCGTTGGGGTTTTTCGCCACTCCCTGGCCTAAAGAGGTGGGATTGGGGTAGTTGTTGCTCGTGCCCTGACATAGTTTGGGTAATGAAAAACAAGTCAATGGTGATTACAAATTTGGAACCCATTTTATTAGATTAAATATATATACATGGTCGGAATTAAATTAAATATATGTATGGAAACATATTAATTTTTTTATGGAAAATATGTGATTTAAGAGTAAAACACCGTTTCACCATGAAACCAAGTGAGAAGTTGATTTCCTATATTTTTGGGTGAAATTTAAAATAAATGAATGTTTTTATACATTTGGATCATTGAAAAAACGAATGGATCTTTCCAACCAAATCATTAAATGAAATGAACAGAAAATATTTTCATATTTGGAAAAAATATAATTTTTGTTCATAGATGTCAAACATGTGTTTGAAAATTAAAAATAATGCTTAGAAATACATTATTTAACACCATAAACCTATATATGGTAACCAAAACTCATTAAATATGATATATACAAGAGTTATATTTATTTTAAAACATTGTATCACAATTTCAATTTAGTTTGAACTATTTTACCCTTAACGCTGTAAAAAATATTTTCCATGGTTACTATTCATAATGGCCAAAATGAAATTTAAATATCAACAAATTGATTCCAAATAAAAATTACATTTATAAATATTAAATATCTATAATTTTATTGATTAAATTTTAATATAAACGTGCAAAACTTAATGAAATAAAGTAATAAAAAAATTGCATATTTAAGCCAAAAATTTAACTTATACTAAGATCAAGTTTAATGCTAATTCATATGTAAATAAATTTTTTATTTATAATTAAATAAATTGTATTTAACTTTAATATAAAATTAAAATAATAAGATTATTTTTGAAATTATATAATTTAATGAAAATAAATGAAATTTTTACAAAAAAATTATATTTCTCATTATTCACTTACAAAATAAATATTTTCAGAAAAAACCCAAAACATAACCATATGGTAATGATGATTCCAAAAATGATAATCATTTAATAAAAATAAATTTAAAACAAGGTATTATTTAATTACATTTCCTACTAATAAATACAATAAAAATGTTTTTAGGGAATTTTCTAATTGCTTATAACGCCATTACTGAATATTGGGAACATATTTTTTTTCATTAGTCACTTAAATTGTAGAAAAAATTAACAAACTTTTAATTATTTTTTTATTCTTATAAACATCATCAATTTAATTTCGAGTTTATAAGAATATCATTCAAATAATAATATTTATATGGCCTGATGTTTCATGTTAAGAAACCTATCGAGCTTATTATTCTTTTGAACTAAAATTTTTATGTGTCAAAATTAAATAGGAGTTAGAAAATATATAGGTGAATATGTAGAAAGAGATGAATATAAATTTTATTAAGATTAAACTATGAGACTCCAAACTCAAATATTCATTCAAGGAGGTTTTTTTAATGAAAATAAAAAAGGAGCCTTAATTAAATGATGATAGAAAAATTACATCCTTTATTAAGTTGATAACATTGAAAAAACATGTTTTAACACAAAGAAATAATTAAAAAAACCTGTCATCAAATATGGGTTCAAATTCACTATAAAAGTATGGTGAATATTGATAAGTTCAAATGAAAAATTAATATATATATTTGGATGCGATAATACGAGATAACATATTAAGTTCGTGTGCGATATGTCATGTGTACATAGATGATGAAAATTTTAGGGGCCAATTTGGTGGAAATGTTACTAATGGATATATATATTCAGGGAGTATGGAATTTTCTATTATTATAGGTTGTTTTAATGAAAAATGGTATGATGTGGAATTACCTTTCACAGTTTTCTAAGGAATTTATTTATTTTAGCTTATTGATAACATGTATTTTTCCCTTCTTTTAGGTATTTGATTCTTCATAATTTTTATATTATTAATACTACTCTCATGAATTCTATGTTATATATGATTATTTTTTTAAATTTTTTTATCATTTTTATATAGATATGTGTCTATGTAAAAATTTTCATTGGCCTTAATAATTTCGTATGATTTTAAATTCTTCGAGTTAGTTTTCATCCCTTGACCTATTGTAGGTACAGTTGGGGTTAAACACTCAACTTAATAATGGCGTAGATAGGGTCATAATGGGTTAGATCATGTTAGTGCATCATAGTTATAAGGTTGTTATTTTTAATATGATATCATATTCTTTAATTCATATGAATTCATGTGATCATTTTTGGTTGTTTGAAACTTTAGTTATCTTATCAGTTATGTGACCTTGTACAATAATTACAAATAGTTTCCTAGATTATTGGTATTTCATAAAATTATATAATTATGTGGAGTTAATGGTATAAATATATGGAGGTATTCTATGTAATGATCATATGAGTTGTTTTATAAGAGGAGTATATATTTCTTAGTAGTGGTTTTTATTTTTTCATTATTTTTAAAGGAAGCTTTATTTAATGTTGGAGGTATTGTATGATACAGATTATTTATTTGATAATTTTTCCATATACATAACAAATCTCATGTTGTACACATAAATTTATTCATTTTACCACATGGTATATATCCATTACATATTTTTATTTCTATTGGAGTTTAATTGATTTATTTTTTCTGATTTTATAAAAGAATATAGATAATTTTATGAGTTTAACTTCTAGGTAGTGTTCATTAACCATTATCTTTTTGGAGGCATTCTTAAGTTAGAACACATAAAAAATCCATCGAGTGGGGTAGGGATCCAATGGGATCCATTTGTGATAATTTTTTGAAAGAGGGGTTTTATGGATGTGGTTAGAAATGGGAATATTTAATTATTTGTTTAGGTAATTTGTATGAAATTATTGAGGCTTCTGAGATTGGACTTCAAGGATAGTGAACCCAACCATATAATGTGATAAAATATGTTTTCTTGTGTAAGGAATTTGATAATTCATATACTAACTCAAATACATAGATCATTATTTATATGTAACTATTTGGTTATTACATGTATTAAATAGTGTTTAAAACAAGATTGGTGAACCTAAATAATTATGATATAAGAGTTGTCCAGAGATGGATAGCAAAAAAAATATACATCATTTATTTATAAATTCTTTTTAATTATGGTTATAATTGTTCAGAATTATTAATTCCTTTTGAAAATGATCTGTCTCTATTTGAAAACAGTTTTGTTTATTTTGATGTTGGGAATTATTGGGTTTTCACCTATTGGAGTAATACCCAAGTTTGATTATGGTGATAATATTATCTTTATCTAGAGATTTAGGTATGATATAACTATACATAATTCCCAAAAAAACCATGATTATGATAGATCATGTTGATGATAAAATATATAGGTTTCAATTATTAGTTCCACCCTTATATCAAGATGATCTTTGATTTATTGATATTGAAAGAATATTTCCCTTTGGTGGGAATATTTTCATCTTTAAAAATTATTTTCATGATGATCTTGTTTCATGCTTTGATGGTAGGAAGTATATAGTGAACAATTTAAAATATATTAATAGATGGGATTCAAATGGATCATTTGTAAAAGTACTAATTTCTAGAGGTGATATTGATAATTAATCACTTCGCTTCTTACATGAAGTTTTTATAACACGGTATTTTCTTTGAGATAATCTATATTGATCTTTAAAATATAATATTAGTATTTTCTTGTCTCGTGTGGCTGATACATCAGTACCCGATAGACAGCAGTTTTATCATTAATATTGATGTTTGATGCTAAGATGGGATGAACTTATCTAACCTATGTATTATAGTAGAGTTACATATATGGAATAAATGAAATTACATAGTTTGTATAAAATTACTATTTTTATATATTACATCATTTCAAAAAATAGGGGTTATTAATTCCCAAATACAACCATTCATATTAAATTTTTTTTCTAAACATTCCTTATTTTATATTAATTAGTAGATCAATTGAACCATTGTATTTGTCATGGAAGTTGGAGATTAATCTGAACCATTGATTATAATAACATGTAGAATATATACATACATATATATATGTGTGTGTGTGTGATATTGTATATAATTCTATAATCATTTGCCATCACTAACATAGTTTTGAAATTATATTTTTTCTTTGATGGTCATATTTATTTTCTTATATTTGATAATGAGGCACTGATATCAAAATACATTTCAATTTTATTGAGTTTGTTGATACTATATGGGCATTTACTTTATTGACTTTTTTTATAAACCCCTTTAGTGGAAAAGAAAAATTGTTATATGAAAATAGATATTCTAGTATAATAATTGAAAATATATCATTGATATATATTTGTGTGAATGATAATAAACTAATAGAATATTTGAATAAGTTTGGTAAACTTATTTGAGAAATAGAGTTAGGTTAATCAATGTTAGTCATACAAGACTGAGGTCCTAATGAAATATTTATTGGGAGTTGGATTGTTCTGATGTGATTCTATGAAGTGAAAAGTATAATTATTAACAAATATTTATCACTATTTTTTTTTCTCATTAGCATAAATTTATAGATTATTGGTAGCTGACCACAAGTGGTTAGAAGATGTGATTCATTTGAGGTAAATTAAGGGATAATATATATAAAAGTTATTATACTAGGGTTTGGGGTACATAATTAATGTAATTTGGTAACAAAATAGACCGTATAATTTAGACATGTTCTTATATGCCACTCACAAGCTGTTTATTAATTCCAGAAGATGGTTAGAGGATGTGGGAGTGTGGAACGATAGTGGAACATTATTCCTGAAAGTTATGTGACCTCATAAATATTTGATAATTTAAAAATACTTAAAATGATTTAACCATTATTGAGGTTGTGTTATTATTGAATGAATTTCTAGTTGAGGTTATTAGATTACTGAAATAGTCAATAAATTTATAATATTTTGTTTATATTCAATAAAATTTATTTTCATATAATTATTAAATCATCGATCTTTAAGAAGTTTTGGAATTAATTTCATTTCATAGAAATTGATGAATATTAACTAAAGTGGATAAATTTTAAATTTGAATGATTTATTTAATTTCACAGATTTAATGGATGTATTTTGATCTTTAAATGTTTTTACGTTTTATTGGAGGGATTTTATATGTTTGAGAATACCCATAAATATTTAAAGAGGTAGTTCAAGTGAGTTCTAAAAAAATTTAATGTTTAGAATCCAGTTATGGGTCATCCACCTTGGTTGTGGATTTATGTAACGAGATCCACAATAGAGTAAACTATTCAAGGGGTTTAATCATATACATACTAATATATGGTGATTAATGTAAGTGGATTTATAACTAATCCTTCATGTAAAGAGACCCATTTGAAGATTCTTTCACATAATGGGAAGCAGATGAATAATTATTCATATAAATGAATCCACATTAGAGTCCTTAACAAAATGGTATTTTTTTAGGATAACGTTGAAAGGTAATTCACATGTGGGACTTTTTTAACCTCATATTTATTCCGAGGATTCTATAACTAATTTTTTGAATAATAGAGTGTTACTTTTGGGGAATGAAATGATATTCAAAGGAGAAAAACATCAATATGATAAGGTAATTCTTCCATTATGAGTATTCACAATCTAACCAAAGATGATCCTAGGATATTTTAAGGAACTCAATGTATGATTATTTGTAAAGGTACTTGGATGTAGCTTATAGATCTAAGGTTACATATAATAATTCATATAAAACAATCAAATGAGGCCACATATATTATAATTATTATTTAAGCATGTGATATTTATTGAATAAAAGGTGTAAAGCTGCAAATGACATTGATATTTGATGTGCATGAAAGTTAAGAAAATATCTATAGAAATAGAAGAATTAAAAAATTCAAAGAAGAAAGGGTCAAAATGACTTTAATGGAGGGTCATGAATTATTAAAACAAGGATATAAAAAATGAAACTTGGTTGAAGGATTTGAATCATTATTTATGCACAATACTACTATTATTGGTTTTAGTTCTCATTATTATATTTTACTTTTGTAAAATTTTCTTTATTTATTTTTACAACTATAACATATCTCAAGGATTATTAAAACATAATGTAATCATAGAATATAAGGTGGTCCATATATAAATCTTGAGTCTTATAATTTTAATTAATGAGACACCTTATTTTATTAATTAGTTTTAATGTTTAGAAAACTTTAAATTATTTTATTCCATTATGTTTGACTTATTACTACTTTATATTTATTTCATTGGTAAAATGATCATTCATCTCCATAAACATAGATTAATCAATATATGATTGAATATATAAGGCTGATTTGTTTAAATATTAGTGAATTAAATCTCATTTTTAAAGGCATTAGAACATTTTTTGGTAACTATGGGAATAGAAAAACTAATTGGGTGTTACCTAAGTGAAAAATGAGTGGGTTTTTGTACCAATTTTCACAAAATTAAGAAGAGTTGACCACGAAATTTTTTATAGAAATATTATCCTAAAACAATCATTATACTAAGGGTGAATGATAAAATAATAATTGAGCAATCCATTCTCAACTTAATTATAAAAATTATAAAATACCATGACGTTTATGATTAAATTACATTAGATAACCAACCCTGACCAAATCACTGATCATCTAATTGATTTATAAGTTCATTTCAAATTTTTAAATATATTTTTTGCATTTATTTTCCTTTGTTTTCAAAATAATCAAAATCAATATACCTCATTTTCCCACTTTATGTGATAAATAATTTTTTAGGATCCTTCTATGGAGACAACCCAATGTTTCCACTAGACTATACATAACCTCAAAAAAATAAATATCTTTTGGACACACTATAATGATTACTTTCAAAAAATGGTTCTATATTCAAGGAATTAGTGTGAAAAATAATAATACAAAATTTCATGACCATGCTTAATCATACACCATACATATATCTTGATCCCTAGATAGAGACAACCCTACATACAAATTATAAAAAATAAATCCACTATTTGAATTTGAAGAATTTTGCGTGATATAATCATGTGTAACTTATAGTGTTTACTAAGATCATAAAACCATGTTATAATACCTAAATAAAATATCAATATATATTTATGCACCTCAGTTTATAAGTTAAAAAATAAAAAATTTAATCTTTTTCTATAGAATGAATTTGAATCGATTTTTTATCAATTCAATTATTTCTAGTGTTCTATGTAAATTTAAATGTAGATTCTATCATTAACATTGAATAATTCAATTTAGTCTACTCTACATTCAAACATCAATGTGTGTCTAATAAAAATTGTTTTTTGAGGTAATTCCCATGATCTATTAATAGAGTCGTTTAGGAATGGTAGTATAATATAAAAAATTGATAAGTTCATTTTTAGGATGATCTCAAAATGTTGTTTCATTAAATATTATTCCGAAATCAAGAATATTACCCCTAAATAATGATATTTATTCCATTAGATATGCTTCTAGATAGACTCTTTAAATTATTGGGAAAGAATAAAGATTTTTTTTCTAGTTTCCCACATCATGAAATTAATGAACACTATTTTCTAATATTTACTTATTAATTATATCATTATAGTAATAATAACTTATTAGATGAATCATTGGGGTGAAAATTAATAGAAAAATACCAAGTGGAGGTAACAATAATCATTGATAAGATAATGTATGACTCTTAGTTGTTTGGTACAAGAGGTACTTGTACGAGATATTTACATGAGTTACGTTCTTTAGACTCATTAAAATTACTAGAATAAAAATATGAACAACTAACTATACTTTTTTTAAAGAATTATAATTGATGAAAAATAGTGTAAAAAATTGAAAATAAAATCATTTTTAATATTTTTCTATCCTAATCATTTTACTGATCAGTGATTTGAGGTATAAGTTATTGATATTTGTGAATATGCCTACTAATAAATAAAATTTATATAGTAAAATTTAGTACTCAGAGATCCTTTTTAGGTATAATATGGGTTTGGTAGTAAAGAAAACTTTGCTTGACCACCATTCTAAAACCATTACTAGTAAAAAAATCATTACAGTAATAATTATAGAAACCACCCCATTTTTAATATCCATAAAGACAATCCCATAACCAAACAACTTACAAACACCCACCCCCTTTCTAGGAAAAAAATAATTTGAACAACCAAAAACTAGTACACAAACCTTAGTTCCAAAAAAATGATAAGAGGTTGAGAACCATATAAATTTAGTTAGGAAAAAAAATAACAACATTGAATGTCCCGTATAATGTTTTTAAAAAAATGAAAATTACCATCTTAATAAGTTTATAATAAAAAGGTAAATGTGATCATGATTACCAAAAAATTTTCAATAATATTTCAAATACCACCAAACATGATCCTAGAAAAGATAATCTAGAAGATTACAAACCAAAATATATAATGTCTCAATATATTTCTAAAATATAGTATAGGATAGATGAGGTGAATTAAAAGGAAAAAATTATGGTTGAGACAAAAATATATCAGAAAAACACATAGAGGAGTAAAAAATGTAGAATAATGATCTTATTCTCACATTCACTGTATCATCCCAAGTATGTAATGAATAATAGATATTTTTATCTATTTTTATTAATGATTTAGATAGTGTTTTAGAGGCTTAAAATGGAAATAAATCCAATCTTATGCATGGAATACACTAATATTCTTAAAAGATGGATTTACTGCCTTTTGATGGCAAACCATTTTTAAATCAAACTTTTGACAATTTTATAATCTATATTTGTAATAATAAAAATATTAATTATGATTGGGACATTGAAATTTACATTGGATAATTTTTTGGTATTTTTCTGACAATGTTCATTTTTTAATGAATGGTGAAAAATACTGCATTTTACATCAAAAATGCTTTTTCATTTAATTTAATTATATGGTTAGATTATCTTTTTAATTGGTCTTAAAGTTTAATATTAATATATTTTTACCATTTAATCCAATGGTGGTCATTAGGATTAATTTTACTTTGGAATTGGTCATAAACTAATTCCAAACTTTTCATAGATATTGTCTCAAAAAAACCAGCTATTTGTTTTGACAACGGGAATTATTTTTAAATTAATTATTGCAATTTATGTGTTTGGAATCTGGTAAAATGGATTAAATATTTGGAATCATAAGGTCCAAATTATGTAATTAAGACTCTTTTATTTTTGAACATTATGAATAGTAACAATGGTAATTATCTCTAATTATCTTGATTAATGAGTAATCAGGTAGTTAAAGATAATAAAATGATATAATAATAATACAAAAAGACCACAACATGTGTCCTAAGGCTACTGGTTGTCTCATGGACGACCATGGGATTCCTTTTGCAAAACTTGGGGCCCCATGGAATCACTTTTGTGAGAAAGTGACTTTTTATCTTTTTATTTTTAAAGAATGTTAAATGTAACAAAGAATGTATCATCTAAGTAAAATATTTTTAATTTTTTCCACATAATTTATCTTTTGGACTATAAATAATAATTAGAAATCTAAAAAGATTTCCTACATCATGATATTTTTTTATAATTTTTAGACATTAAATTTATTAAATTATTTATGACATCATGATGATGCAGTGATTACCTCATTAATAAAAGATTTAAATAAAATGGAAAGATAATGTAAAATCTAAGACCTAAACATGTCCAAAGCCTATTGGGTGGGAATATATCAAACCCTTATCACCTTATCTTCGAATTATATCAATGTGGGACCTTTAAAATCCGAAACCCATTTTACATTAATGTAACATTTCTTTACTTTCCAAGAGTGCCCCTCCTATCCTCTTATAAAAGGCCCACACATCTACCTCCTTACCCAAACTTCCAAAGCCTTTGGATCGGCCAACACCTACCAATTTTGTCTCTCTACTTCCCTCTCTTACTCCTTGAAGCCTCAATTTGGGCAGAAGTCTTCCCAAGGAAGCCTTTGAGCTCAAACCAAAGGGAGTTACTTGATTTTAAGGTAATGTCTTCACTTGAGTCCTTTTGTTTCATTTTGCTTCTCCAAACCCCTAAAAACTTTTTATTCATTTATTTTGTACCAACTCCAGTATATTAAATATACTAGGATGTTGTTAATAGAAGGATTAGAGCTAAACTTACACACACCTACATGTAATGGTAAAAGAACATACTGTTTCTATGGATGGAAAATTTCTGCCTCCTGAAACGATGATTGTTCAACATTATTTTAACACCTTAAAAGGTAGCCATTAAGATGATACTATATATATATATGATATATAATATGTTTAGGTTTTCCTTGATCTTCTGTATTTTTTATTTTGGGCATACCATTATGGTTTCCATTATGGGTAAACGTGATATCATCATTTAGGAAGTGCGGACTACCGCCCCCTCAAAGTGATTTGATTCGTTAATACCAAATATGGGACGTATAAAGGATGGAGTTATGATATTATATATGATATTACACTGGAATTATAATATACCTTTATATCATTATGATTCAATTCTATAAAATATGAAATAGAAATGAAAGTAGCGTTCATGCGTACGTACGGTTTACCGTCTCCATGAACGGTGCATTTCATTTCTTACCTCTAAATGATTTTGTAATATTATAAATGCATGAATGTAATGGATATATATGACATATATGATATCTACATCATGAATACCATTCTGGAAATAATCGATACATGAACAACTTTTAATTATAAAGGGTTTATTTTTGACTCAAGTACCATTGATCGTTAAAACGACCGTTATTAACTTAAATAATTACATAGTGGTAATGACATGGAAATAAGTGATATAAAAGGAATAATGAACGTAAAAAAGGTTCTTAAACATTTATAAATTAACTCAAGTTTATTATTCAGGAGATTATAGAACGACCGAGTCAAGTCGGACCTGAGGTATGGGACTTCGTCTCAATCTCCTTTCATTGAGGCATATTTTGTTTTATACACAACCTTCTTTTATAAAGTGTATAAAACCCTTTAACTTTTATGTTTATTCAAAAAGAATATTTTTTATATGAAGCGTTTACTAAATGACAAAAGGGAATGTTTTTGTCGTACGTATGCGGCGACAATGACTTCTCCGCCACCGTGACCATTATTTGAGTTTCGGCTTCCTCTACAAGCCATACCTTGTTTTTAAAAGAAAAATAAATACGATGTTTTAATTTTCTTTTATTTTGGTATTGAAAATGGTTTTCATAATGTTTTTATTATATCAATGTGTTATATTGATATCTTGTGATTGAAATGTGGAAATGTTATGTTTCCTTTATGCATGTTTTATGTGATACAATTATGTTATGGTTCTTGGGAATTATTATGAACACGGGTGGTTCCGTTATAAACTAAGGGCAGGTGAGCCCGATATAGCTCTCCAATGCATTGGGTAATGCGAAGGAGTGAAACGTTAAGGTTTCTCTGAAGAGATTTAGGGAATATACTATGATGGGTATTCCAAACGTAACCAAGAGGGTTACTCCCTACGTAAGAATGTTATGAATGCCTCAAGTTACCTTTATGTCTTATGATTTCTATGACTTATTCATGATTTGATGAGGTATGTAAAAGTACATATGTTTTATGGGTAAAGTATGATTTCATTCTTATATATATATATGAACTTATGTTTCCTTTCCATATTTTTATAACCCATACTGAGCCTTTTATGCTCATCCAAAGACTTTTTGAAATGTTATTCACATGTCAAGGGAAAGGTACATGATATGAGGATAGTGTAAAGGAAGTGTCAAGAATGAATCCATGTTTTATTTTAAATGTGTTTCTGTTGATGGGAAAAATGAATACTATCTTTATGTAACCACTTTGTTTATATGTGGAATGTAATGCAAGTTTTATGTTCTAATTCTCTAAAACTCTAAACCCGAAAAGATCCTCAATGTGTAATCTTGTAATAACCAAAGATTAAGTAAGGTTTAAGGCTGGGGTCTTATAGTTGGTATCAGAGGTCGGTTTAGATAACTTTAGGAGTATGAATTCTATTAAATGATTATCCGAAAATATTTTTTCATCGTCATATTGAAATGATATAGCATTTGAAGATTACCATGTTGCATCATCTAAGACATGTTTGTTCAGAATGGTTTTCCGCAGAGGAAACAGGGAAGCAGTGTTAGGAAGGCATACAGAAGGAACTAACCTTCCGAATCAGCATCCTGAGATGGTCAGAATTGGAACTGAACAGTTTTTTGCAGTAATGGCGCAGTTGACTCAAGCAATAAATGGTGGTGGTATCCATGCATGAGATCAGCCAGATCAACCGCAGAGGAACATGTCAGTAGTGGAACATTTCATGAGGCAACATCCCCCATCATTCAGAGGATCATCTGACCATGTGTTAGCTGATGGGTGGATTAAAGCACCGGAGAAGATTTTCGATGTCATGGGGTGTTCAGACAATCAAAAGGTTAGTCTTGCTATTTACTATTTGGAGGGTGAAGCAGATCAGTGGTGGTCGATGGTTAAAAATATCAGGGACGCTGATGAGTTTGATGCTCTTGACTGGGAAAAATTCAAAGGTTCGTTTCTTGAGAAATATATTCCTATGGCTGTTCGACTTAGGATGGAAAAGAAATTCTTGGAATTGAGGCAAGAGGAAGACTCAATGGCTGCCTATGAAGAATGGTTCACTCGATTATCAAGGTATGCTCCAAATTTTATCCGAGACCTTGATAGTAAAATCAATCATTATAACTCGGGATTAAAGCCAAAATATCGAAGGGCATTGGATTCTCGTGAGTTTAAAAATTAAGAAAATATTGTTCGATGTGCTGAGAAGGTGGAAATAGAGTTTGCCGATGATCAAGTGTTCTATAACAACAAGTAGAATAAGAGACCGAGGTGGCATGAGAAAGGAAAGAATTATTCCAAAAGGTCTGACGGTAAGAAAACTAAGTTTCCAGTTTGTGATAAATGTGGCAAAGGGCATGCTGGGGAATGTCTTCTGCATTCTGGAAAGTGCTACCGATGTGGTAAGATGGGACATAAGGCTAGTGATTTCACTGAAAAAGATCAAGGTGATGGTAAGTTAAAATTTGATTTACAGTTAGTGAAATGTTTTAAGTGCAATGAGATGGGTCACTATGCAAACGTGTGTCCGACAAAGAGCTTGAGTGACGGGAAGTAGTGTGAATACAAGCAGAAAGGGGTGGTGAAATCCTTTGTAACTACTTCAGCAGATGTCGGGCCAACAAATTAAGTTGTATCAAGTACATTGTTTGTTTTTTCAGATTATGCCAGTGTGTTGTTTGATTCAGTTTCTACACGTTCTATCATCTCTGAAACCTTTTCTAGAAAAATGGGAATACCATCTCAAGAAATGACTCCTGATCTTGTGGTAAAAACACCTGGGAGAAATGTTGAGGCAAAACAAATTTATATGAATCTTCCCATCCTTATCTGTGTAAAGAACCTACTTGAAAACCTTATTGTTATACCTCTAGTAGAGTTTGATGTTATCTTGGGTATGGACTGGCTCTCTATTTACCATGCTAAGATTGACTGTAGAGCCAAAGAAGTTTCTTTTAAGAAAGACTTTCAGTTTGTGTACAAGAATGAACCCTTACTATTGATAACATATCAAGAGGCCGAGAAACTTGTAAAAGATGGAAATGAATGTTACCTTGCACACATCGTTGAAAATAATGAAACTATTCAGATTAATGATGTTCTAGTGATAAATGAGTATCCTGATGTTTTTCCTGATGAGTTGTCTGGAATAATACTAGATCATGAAGTTGAGTTTACTATTGACTTAGTTCATGATGCTAAGCCAATTTTAAAACCCCCATATCAAATGGATCAAATTGAACTTTTAGAGTTGAAGGAGCAATTGCAAGATTTATTAGAGAAAGGTTTCATTCGACCTAGCACATCACCATGGGGTTCCCCTATTTTATTTTTTAAAAAGAAAGATGGTTCTATGAGACATTGTATTGATTATAGAGCCTTGAATAACATCACTGTTAAGAACAAATATCCTTTGCCTCGTATCTATGATTTGTTTGATCAGCTCCAGGGAGCTCAGTTTTTTTCAAAGATTGACCTGAGATTAGGGTACCATCAGCTGAAGGTAAAGGAAGAAGATGTTCCAAAGACTGCGTTTCATACAAGATATGGCCATTATGAATTTGTAGTAATGACTTTTGGGCTAACCAATGCACCTGCTGTATTCATGGACTTAATGAATAAAATTTTCCATGAGTTCTTGGATAAGTTTGTGGTGGTTTTAATTGACGATATTTTGGTGTTTTCTAAAAGTAAAGAAGAACATGAAAGACATTTAAGGGTCATTTTGAAAACCTTGAAAGAAAAGAAATTGTATGGGAAATTCCGCAAGTGTGAGTTTTGGTTGCAACAAATTTCTTTCCTTGGTCTCATTGTTTCTAAATATGGGATAACCGTTGATCCTGCAAAAACAAAGGTTGTTGAAGAATGGCCAAGACCCACAAATGTAACAGAGATTCGTAGTTTCCTTTATTTGTCAGGATATTACCGAGGGTTTGTTAGAAATTTATCACGGTTATCTAGTCCAATGACTAAGCTAACTCGGAAGGGTGTTAAGTTTATCTGGACAAAAGAATGTGATGATTGTTTTCAGGAAATGAAAATAAGATTGGTGAATGCTCCAGTTTTGGCACTACCTTCCAGGAATGGTGAGTTTGTTATATATAGTGATGCTTCATTGAAAGGACTTGGTTGTGTCCTAATGCAGAATGATCAAGTAATTGCTTATGCTTCACGATAGTTGAAAACTCATGAGGTAAATTACACTAGAGATGATTTGGAATTAGCTGCTGTTGTTTTCGCTTTAAAAATTTGGAGGCTTCATTTGTATGGAGTAAAGTGTGAAATATATAACGTTCACAAAAGTTTAAAGTATATATTCACTCAGAAAGAATTGAAAAAGAGACAAAGGAGATGGCTAGAATTAATCAATTATTATGATTGTACAATTCATTACCATCCGGGAAAATCAAATAAAGTGGATGATGCTTTGAGTCGAAAGAGTAATGCTTCATTAACCATGATACGTTTGGAATGAGATACTTTGGTTATGTAATTGTTGAACATTGGAAAAGAAGTTGTTGGTGCAGGATGTTATTCTATTTTGTTTCAAGTATCATTGAGATCATCTCTACCAAACAGAATCAAGCAAGCACAGAAGCAAGACAGTGAGTTGCAGAAAAAGGTAGAGCTGGTTCGTAAGGGTAAGTTGCATGAATTCAACATTGATAGTGATTGTGTTTTGAGATTTGGGAAGAGATTGTGTGTGCCATGTGATTCACAGTTGAAGGGAGAGTTGCTATGTGAAGCACATAGTTCTCCATTTTCAGTTCATCCTGGCAGTACTAAGATGTACAGATATTTGTGGGAGTATTACTGGTGGGATGATATGAAAAGAGATATTGCTGATTTTACTGTGAAGTGTTTGACTTGTCAACAGGTTAAGGCAGAGAGGCAGTTTCCGAAAGGGATGCTTCAACCTTTACCAGTGCTAGAGTAGAAATGGGAGAATATATCCATGGACTTTGTTGTGGGATTACCGAAGACATCTCGAGGTAATAATACAATCTGGGTTATTGTTGATCGCTTGACTAAATATGCTCATTTTCTTACTATACGAGATACTTTTTCCCTAGAACAACTTTCCCATTTGTATCTTAAAGAGATAGTCAGGTTACATGGAGTTACCCTCTCCATTGTATCTAACCGTGATCCCAGGTTCACTTCAAACTTTTGGAAAGGCCTTCAAAAGTCATTGGGTACTGAATTAAATTTTAGTACAACTTTTCATCCTCAATCAGATGGGCAGTCAGAACGAACAATTAAGAGGATGGAGGATATGCTACGAGCTTGTTCGATGGATTATCAGGGATGTTTTGACCAACATCTTTCTTTGGGTGAATTTTCATATAATAACAGTTTTCATTCCAGTATACAGATGTCACCATTTGAGGCATTATATGGGAAGCGGTGTCGAACTCCAACTTTCTGGGATAAAGTGGGTGAAAAGATGTTGATGGGACCAGAATTGGTAGAAGAGTTGGCAGAAAAAGTTCAGATGATACAGAAACACATGAGAACAGCTCAGAGCAGGCAGAAGAGTAATGCGACAATAGGAGGAAGGATCTATCTTTTGAGGTAGGTGATCATGTTTTTCTCAAAGTCTCACCATGGAAAAGTGTGATGAGATTTGGTAAGAAAGGAAAGCTGAGTCCAAGGCTCATTGGACCATATGAAATTCTGGAGAGAGTTGGATCAGTTTCTTACCTAGTGGCTTTTACCCCGAGTTTATCTCAGGTACACAATGTTTTTCGTGTTTCGATGTTGAGAAAATATATTCCAGAACCATCTCATGTTTTGAGTCCAGAGGTAGCTCAGCTGGAAGAGAACGTATCATATGAGGAAGAACCGGTCTAGATCCTTGACCACATGGAGCAAGTGTTACGGAATAAGGTGATTAATTAGGTAAAGGTTTTGTGGAAAAACCACATAATGGAAGAGGCAACATGGGAATCTGAAAATGCAATGAGGGATAAGTACCCCCATTTATTCGATAAGCAAATAAATTGCGGGGATGCAATTTTATAAAGGGAGAAGGATGTGAAGTCTCAAGTAAGTAATGAATAATAGATATTTTTATATATGTCTATTAATGATTTAGATACTGTTTTAGAGGATTAAAATGGAAATAAATCCAATCTTATGCATGGAATACACTAATATTCTTAAAAGATTGTTTTACTGCCTTTTGATGGCAAACCCTTTTTAAATCAAAATTTTGACAATTTTATAATCTATATTTGTCAAAATAAACATATTCATTATTATTGGGACATTTAAATTTACATTGGATAATTTTTTGGTATTTTTCTGACAATGTTCATTTTTTAATGAATAGTGAAAAATACTGCATTTTACATCAAAACTGCTTTTTCATTTAATTTAATTATATGGATAGATTATCTTTTTAATTGGCCTTAAAGTTTAATCTGAATAAATTTATACCATTTAATCCAATGGTGGTCATTAGGAATAATTCCACTTTGGAATTGGTCATAAACTAATGCCAAACTTTTCAAAGATTTTGTCTCAAAAGAACGAGCTATTTGTTTTGACAATGAGAATTATTTTTAAATCAATTATTGCAATTTATGTGTTTGGAATTTGGTAAAATGGATTACATATTTGGAATCAGAAGGTCCAAATTATGTAATTAAGACTCTTTTAATTTTGGACATTATGAATAGTAATGATGGTAATTATCTCTAATTATCTGGATTAATGAGTAATCAGGTAGTTAAAGATAATAAAATGACATCATAACAATACAAAAAGACCACAACATGTGTCATAAGGATACCGGTTGTCTCATGTCCAACCATGGGATGCCTTGTGCCAAACTTGGGGGCCCCATGGAATCACTTTTGTGAGAAAGTGACTTTTTATCTTTTTATTTTTAAAGAATGTTAAATGTAACAAAGAATGTATCACCTAAGTAATATATTTTTAATTTTGTCCACATAAATGATATTTTGGACTATAAATATTCATTAAAAATCTAGAAATATTTCCTACATCATGATATTTGTTTTATAATTTTTAGACATTAAATTTATTAAATTATTATGACATCATGATGATGCAGCGATTACCTCATTAATAAATGATTTAAATAAAATAGAAAGAAAATGTAAAATATAAGACCTACACATGTCCAAAGCCTATTATGTGGGTATATTTCGAACCCTTATCACCGTATCTTCAAATTATATCGATGTGGGACCTTTAAAATCCGAAACCCATTTTAAAATAAAGTAGCATTTCTTTACTTTCCAAGAGTGCCCCTCCTCTCCTCTTATAAAAGGCCCCCACCTCTACCTCCTTACCCACACTTCCAAAGCCTTTAGCTCGTCCAAACCCTGCCCATTTTTTCTCTCCACTTCCCTATATTACTCCTTGAAGCCTCACTTTGGGCAGATGTTTTCCCAAGGAATCCTTTGAGCTCAAACCAAAGGGAGTTACCCAATTTTAAGGTAATATCTTCACATGAGTCATTTTGTTTTATTTTTCTTCTCCAAACCCCTAAACACTTTTTATTAATTTATTTGTAAAAACTCTAGTATCTTCAATATACTAGGATGTTGTTATAATATGGATTCGAGCTACACTTACACACACCTACATCTAATGGTTAAAGAACGTACTGTTTCTGTGGATGGCGAATTTCTGCCTCCCGAAACGATGATTGTTCAACATTATTTTAACACCTTAACAGGTGTCTATTAAGATGACACTATATTTATATATGATATATAATATGATTATGTTTTACTTAAGCTTCTGTATTTTTCATTTTGTGCATACCTTTATGGTTTCCATTATGGGTAAACGCGATTTCTTCATTTAAGGAAATGCAGACTACCGCCCCCTCAAAGTGATTTGATTCGTTAATACCATATTTGGTACGTATAAAGGATGGAGTTATGATATTATATATGATATTACACTGGAATTATAATATATCTTTATATAATTATGATTCCATTCTATAAAATATGAAATATAAAAGAAAGTAGCGTTCATGCGTACATACGGCTTACTGTCTCCATGAACGGTGCATTTCATTTCTTACCTCTAAATGATTTTGTAATATTATAAATGCATGCATGTACTAGATATATATGACATATATGATATCTACATCATGAATACCATTCTGGATATAATGGATACATTAACAACTTGTAATTATAAAGGGTTTATTTTTGACTCAAGTACCAATGATCGTTAAAACGACTGTTATTAACGTAAAAAATTACATAGTGTTCATGACAATGCAATAAGTGATATAAAAGGAATAATGAACTTGAAAAAGGTTCTTAAACAAGTAGAAATTGACTCAAGATTATTATTCAGGAGATTAAAGAACGACCGAGTCATGTCAGACCTGAGATATGAGACTTCGTCTCAATCTCCTTTCATTGAGGCATATTTTGTTTTATACACAACCTTCTTTTATACGGTGTATAAACCCCTTTGAATTTTATGTTTATTCAAAAGGAGTCTTTTTTATACGAAGAGTTTACTAAATGACAAAAGGGAATGTTTTTGTCATACGTATGCGGCGAAAATGACTTCTCCACCGCCGTGACCATTATTTGAGTTTCGACTTCCTCTACAAGCCATACCTTCTTTTTAAAAGAAAAATAAATACCATGTTTTACTTTTCTTTTATTTTGGTATTTAAAATGGTTTTCATAATGTTTTTATTATATCAATGTGTTGTATTGATATCTTGTGATTGAAACGTGGAAATGTTATGTTTCCTTTATGCATGTTTTATGTGATACAATTATGTTATGGTTCTTGGGCATTATTATGAAGACGGGTGGTTACGTGATAAACTAAGGGTGGGTGAGCCCGATATAGCTCTCCAATGCATTGGGTAACGTGAGGGAGTGAAACGTTAAGGTTTCCCCGAAGAGATTTAGGGAATATACTGTGATGGGTATTCCAAACGTAACCAAGAGGGTTACTCCCTACGTAAGAATGTTATGAATGCCTCAAGTTACCTTTATGTCTTATGATTTCTATGATTTATTCATAATTTGATGAGGTATCTAGAAGTACTTATGTTTTATGGGTAAAGTATGACTTCATTATTATGTATATATGAACTTATGTTTACTTTCCATATTTTTATAACCCATACTGAGCCTTTTATGCTCATCCCAAGTCTTTTTGAAATTTTTTTCACAGGTCAAGGGAAAGGTACATGATATGAGGATAGTGTCAAGGAAGTGTCAAGAATGAATCCATGTTTTATTTTAAATATGTTTCCATTGATGGGAAAAATGAATACTATCTTTATGTAACCACTTTGTTTATATGTGGAATGTAATGCATGTTTTATGTTCTTATTCTCTAAAACCCTAAACCCGAAAAGATCCTTAATGTGTAATCTTGTAATAACTCAATATTAAGTAAGGTTTAAGGTTGGGGCCTTATATTCCCATCATGTATGAACTAATCCAAGAAGATAAAAAAATAATAAATTCAAATATAAATTATATAAAAAGTCATGAAATTTGAGATAAACATTTACTATTAAGGTTTTTTGAAGAAAATTCCAATATAGGCTAATTTTCTTATGAAGAATTTATCTAAGAAGAGGAGATTATAGAGGAGTGAGAAGATTAATTTGGGAAAAATTTAATCTACATTGATAACCTTATTATTACTCAAAATAAATCTAGATACATTTAAATTTTGTATCCCTTACATAAATTTTACAATATATTTTGTAGTTTATTAATATAATTTAGTTAAATAGATTAATGTAATAATTCCATTGGTTTTCACTCTCCTACAATTTGGAGAATTATATCCCACAAGAGTGGCAATGAATCTTTCAAATAGGTCTACTACATTTTATATTATAAGTATTAGAGTATTCCCTAGTCAAAGTGAAAAACCTAATCTTCCCAAAATATTTTTATATGGTAAACGTAGTGGAATAGAAATACCCAACACTATCACCCATCATTTTTGGTAGTCCATTATTAAAGTAAAAAAATACCACTATAAATGTGCATGAGGGAACTATATTTGAGTAAATAAAGACGACATTGGGTTACATATAGATGAATTCATGGTTTTCTAGAATTCTTTTGTTCATTGTTTGAAAAATATGGGTGAAGTTTCAAAAAAATGAATTAAAAATAACTTTATTTAAAATAATGAATTTTTTTCACGGTGAAAAGAGAAATATTCCTTGGTTATATGATTTTAAAAAATTAATTCTAGTATATAAGTCCAAAATTTATTTGATAAATTCATTTCGATATACAATTTTTTTAAACATGTTAGATACTTTCAAATACATATAATATTTTATTGAACATTACTCAAGGAATTTAGTAAAACATATCTTCCAAATAATAGGACAATATTTGATGATATATGATGTATTTTTTATGATTATTACTGGAAATATTTTTATGAATTGAAGATAAGGTTAAACACACCACCAATGATGCGGCCCCGAAACCATGAACGCCATTTTGAGCTGCTTTATGAAGCTTCTAATCATTATATGAGAGAAGTGGTATCCCAATGTATTTGGGGAAAACCTAAAGTCATTTAATTGATAACAAGGACATTTTATTATACCATGAACTAATTAAAAACCACTAAAATGAGTTTATGTTAGTCATTTTTATATTAAAAAACTCAATCATATTTTTTTTTTGTAATAAGCTCACAATTTTTCCTAGTAATGTATCCTTAAGGTATTTACTAATGAATTGAATGGATCCACCATGGATAGTGAGATATATTATATGACATCATGTTTTCATCTTCTAAAAGTTATACACCTTACAAAGTGATCACATTTCAAGACCACAATCATTTAACCTTGTTTGTAATGATAAATCAATGTTCGCCTAGATTATATTGTGTAATTAAAGGAACATGTGGGTGACCCTAAAATGATTATGAGAAATATTTTTTATTTGAATTTAGATAAAAATTTCAAGGATTCCTTAATAATATTTTTTAATAGGATGAATAATGTTTATTTTATCCATAAGATAGATTGGGAATAACTTTCTTCTAAACCTAACACACGTATTATATGATTTGATTGGAATGATGACCTACATAAATAAATGTTTTAAGAGAGAAATTCTAAATCCAACCGAATATTATTTAAATATATTTCTTAGAAAACTAATGGATATGATGATAATTTAAAAGGGGAATTATTTTAATTCGAACAAATTTAATAAAATACCAAAATAAATAACTTTATAACATAGTACTCAAATAATAAAAGTATTTATATCAATTAAATGTCTAATTATTATCCAACATTACTTTGAGATTAATCCTTAATAAAGATGAAGAATAATATAAGAAACATATTTAACTTGGGAAAAAAAGAAATTTTCTTAAATTGAAGATAGAAAATAATTTTTTATATCTATCCCTTACCAAAGTAGTCAATTGTTTAAATTTTTTTAAACATAAATATAAATACTTATGTAATAACCACCATGTAATTATAGTGTTTGTTTTATTTTAATTTTTGTTTTTGAGGGTTTTTTTAGTTTATAATAAGTTTCAACCAGGAATATTGACAATATGGATACTTTAATTATGTGAATGGTTTAAAAGCTCGGTTTTGGGGAGACTCTATGGGTACCCTTACATAGGATTGCATTCAGTTAATTTTTTTTCAATGCATGTTTATTCTTCACGAGCAGAGCATTTTTTATTCCAAATAAAATGAAGTCAAGGAGAAACCATACAGGTCCTTTTAGGAATATGTATATTAGAACATGGCTTGGGAAGATTATTTTAAACCATGTGAAAAGTGTGTGGGGTGGATCTACAATATGATACTGAAAACTAGATTGGTTAGTGAACATTTTGTCCAACCTTGTGAGGTTGCCAATGGAAACCATGCAAGTTGGTTTTGTCTAGTTAGTGGCTAATACATGGTTTAGAAAACCAAATAGAAAAACCAAGTATCCAATACAGATTTAATAAAACATGAATTATATAGATTTCCAAATTCGTTATTTTAGTCCTAAAATACTCTATTCTTCCACCCACTCATTCTGGAAGACCTAGTGTGTATGGAGAGATATCCTTCAAATTTTCATCTCTTCCACTATGCTCTAAAGAGGATTTCTCTGTCGGTATGTCATTATATTCCCTTCATAGACATTTATCTCTACTTTAATCATGATTTTATTTTCTCCAAATAACCCTAGAATCAATGGGGCTAGAAATTATGGTTGGGGTGACATTAATCCAAGGGATCCATCTTGGTAGGCTTGAGAAAAACCCAACATGGATGACGATGGGTGTCTCACATTGATGGATAAATCTTCTTGATCTTTCATTATTGAACATAGGTATATTTATTTTTATTTTCTATTTATATTACATTTCATTATATTATTATTAGTTTTAAAGTGTTTTGTTATTATTTTTAGTCATATATATGTATTAAATGATGAAAAATGAGGATTTACAAATGGTTTTGTCCATTTTCATGGAATAATTTCCATTTTTAGTGTTTATAAAATTTACCAAGGGGGTTTTCAATTCATGTGAGTGTTTTATATTGGTTATTAGTATAAGTTGAAATTTTAAATGGGAATTTAGTTTAATGTATCTTTTAATCCCAGTGTTTAATATGGTTTAAAATGATATATGTGTTTAACATTCATTTTTTGATATGAAAGGGGTACGTAACACTTGTGAGTGATATTTGGAATCCACATTATGTTTTAAAGGACATACAAGGATGTTTTATGGGGTGTATGAGTTTCCAAATGTGTATCAATTTTCTTTTAACAATATTAGTCCCAAGAGTGGATTGAGACATGATTTCAAAAGAAACACGAGTAGTCTTGTAATTCTATATATGTATTTGTAAGATCTCATTTGGTATTATATGATGAATTTGTTCTCTTAAAAGAGGAGATACCATCTTTTTAGGACCCATGTAAATTTTTCCATTAATTAATAGTACCTCATATATTTAATGGTAGAGTGATGACTTAAGGGGATGATTCATGTGAGGGTGTAGATTTCAAGGGTGAATTATTTTCCAAATTCTTCATATTTAAACCATGTTAATGTTGATTTATTCTAATCTCCTTTTTATTTTCCATGGGCACTCTAGGATTATAGTAGGTTCTATGTATAAGATAATTCCCTAGTGAATACCATGGGGATTTTATAGGAATGAATCCGGAATAAAAAACATGAATTAAATTTAGAGGGGTAGCAGGCTTTGTGATCTAGAACCTATTGAGTTTCTTGTGGTACCTGTAAGGTTTCAACATATTTTATTCGAAAATTTCCCAATGAGACTATCATGAATGTCGATATGGTCATTATTATAGTCTTTGTTATTTATTTGTAGTTAAATATTTTTATTAATTGGTTCTTAAGAAGTCTTCCCTGATGATAGGATCCTATTTCGGATCAATTAGGGGATTTATAATTTGATCGATTGTATCCCCTACTTATTATATTATTTATGTTCATAGATTTATTTTTTGTTTATTTTTTTTCCACGATTCATTTTTGACTAGGATTATTTTGTTCTCATTCCATTTTCCTTATGTTGAAACTTACTTTTATAATATATTTTAAAGCATATTTTTTATAGGTTTTGTATAAGGTAAATAAAAGTGATATTTTAGGTTTATTTAAAAAAAATTCACAGTTATGAAAGAGGAATATTCTAAATTTGAAAATATTTTTTTTACATTGATAGTTTTTGAATTATTTTATATGAGAGGGGAAATAGTTTTTTTTCAAACACTTGTGTGGGTGGGTTTTAGAACATGGTTTTACCCCACTATTTGTAGCTTTACATATAAATGGGGTTCAAATAGATGTCTCGGAAAAACCATTGTTAATAAAAAAACATCTTGAATTTTTAAAATTGAATTCATAAAAAGTTTCTAAGGCTCATGAACAGTATTTTCCAAGTGATTTATTTAATTAATTAAAATAAGAAAATTTAACTTTTAACATAAATTCATAGTGTCATTTATTTCTTCTTTTATTTTTTTAAAATGAATATTTTACTATTTTATTTCATAATATCATTTTTTGGATGTATTTTAAATGTGATGGAACTTGTTTTTTTAGGTGGATCCCGACTAGGATGTTTAGATCACACATATATTTTACAGGTTTTGGTCAATATTGTATTATTACATGATGTTTAGTCTTGTAAAGGAATTTTTGTATAGGGTTGGGACTATGATTCATCTAGAAACTCACTGAAGTGGTTAGGGGATTCATTTTGATATTGGGATTGGTCTTAACCAAATTGGAATATTGTATTTGTATCAATCTACATATTTATAGGTCAATCATTTATTATTTTCATCCTTTCATAATTTTTTTTGGGTTCATCATTGTTTGGGTGACATTTTGGGTTGCTTCTCTTTGGATTTATAGGGTTTTAGACTCATTGTAGGGGGTCATGGTTAGAGAATGACTGGTAGAAACTATTTAGTTTTACCTAGGTAACCATATTCCCTATTATAGAGATTTAGTGGGGGGGGGGGAATGATTGATTCAAGGTTAGAACTAATCATGTTACATTACCATAGTATTTTTTTAACTTTTAATAAAAGAAAAAACATGATTGGCATGTGATTTACCAAACCATGTGAAAAACATTCATAGGTGACTTGAAAAGTAAGTGAGACACACATGGTTGGCATGGGTTTTGAAAAAATGTGTGAAAAACCATGCATCAATCTTTAATTAATATGAAAATTCTTCTTTTAATTGAAATCATCTTGGAAACCCTCATTCATCCTTATACACAAATGTACCTCGAACCTATGGACTATAGTTACTGTTCTCAATGAATTCATTCCCTCAAAAGTGTAATTATATTTGATATAGATATGTCAATCCTAGGTATTTCATGTTTTGTGAGTGTTTATTGATTATTTTTCTTATTATATCAAGATATTCTATCTTATCCTTTGTAAAGGACCTACATATAATATGACTTGGGGGTTCTAGCAATTCAAACTCGATCTAATGCGATTACTTCTAAATTTTTGAGAAAGAGGAAGGTATAAATACATATTGGAATTTATTATTCATGGATTCATATATATATGATCATTACTTTGGATCTAATTGTGTATGTTTAAACTGATATGAGCTCTTGAAACACTCTTATTCTGGAACATTTTCTCTTGAATCACAATGATGTAATTTATGGATTGTTTTAGGGATATTTGTTATTTGAGATTGATTTAATTGATGAACCTTGATATTGGTCCTTAATGTGCTTGTGTCTGGAATTACTTTAATATGTTACAATAATTTTTAAGGAAAATTTGATTTTAAATTACAGTTTTCATTTGGGTGTGGCCCATGAGACCTATCTATATATGTCATTTATGTGTGTGTAGAATTTATAGATTCCATGTTAAGGATGGTGTATTTATATATGTATGGACTATAGAACTATTTTTTTGGAATCAATGTGATAGGTGGACATTTAATAGTTTGTTTAACCCCTTAGAGTGGGACTATGTGTGGCAGGATTAGTAATGATTATGGTTGGGCCTTAAAAGACTGAGGGCTTGTCATGATGGATCCGAGTCATAACTTGAGACTAGTAGTGGGCATGTTGTAATTTTGGACCAATATTTGGTATGATATACCTATGAGATGGGGTTTGTGGAAGCCTCATTAGTTTATGATGACTCGATAAGTGGTTGTTTACTTTTGAATATAATTTCATTTAACTATATAATATTTTTAATAAATGTTTCAATCATTTTAAGGATGTATTGATGGTCTTATTATTCGGATTACTTATACCATGCAGATGTACCTTGGTGTGTGTGAAGACTTTATGGTCGGGGTTCAAGTCATGCAAAGGGCCCAATGTTGAGTAGCTGATATGTAATTGTAGGGATAATTAATGGTGTTTTGGTGGAATTTAGGTTTCATATTATTTAATAAATTGTTTTCCTATGAGTTGTTTTGTATAGAAGATAAGATATAGTTTTTTGGTTATTAGTTTTTCTATATAACATATTGACACAAAATGGGTTTTTTTCATTTTGTTCAATTTTATGGATTTATTATTTTTTATCACTTACTCATGTATATTTTTGGGTTGGATATTTATACTAATGAAATAGTATCTTGAGGCTCTGATATAGGCCCTCACTATTAGTTTAAAGTCTCTTGCATATGAGGAGACACAGATGAGGTCATGTGACACTCTGACCCAAAAATGATACAAATTATAATATTTTATTATTTGGAATAATTTTATCTTATTCCACTACATATTAAATTTATGATATAGTTATACATTTTTTATTGTATACTCAAATTTTATTTCAACAGTTTATTAATCCTTGTACACATTTTCCTATATCTTTTTATTATTGTTTTTTGATGGAGAAATAATTTCCATGTAATGTTTCATGATTACAGAAACTTGTTGTGAGCTCATGGGGATTTGGAACACCCATCAGGCTTGTGATAATCTTCATGTGGTTCCAGTTGAGATGGTTTATTGGGAAAATTAATTATTGAATGCTTTTAAAGACTAGGATCTTAGTGGAATCTATGTTATGAAAATGGTCTCAAATTGTTATTGATGTTTTTATTTGGTGATATGGTTGTTAGGACATGGGAGGTACATATGAAGAGAGTGTATAAATTCATTTTTCCTATGATCCTTTGGGTACCATGGGTAGTTAGTATATTGTCATTAATACTATATTTACATGTAAATGATTTTTTGAATTATAATTTAGAGCCTACAGTGGTCGTACTTTGATCCATATTAGAAAATATTGAGTTTCGAAGGGGGTTATATATGGTATTTAAAATGAAAAGAGGAAAAAGAATTAGTTCATATGGTGGACATGTAGGGCCTATAAAACAATGAGAAAACCAAAAACATATATATTCAAAAATTAAAGGGACCATTAAAATATTTCAACGTGGTTGTTTACTATGTCACCAAGTGGACCATGGTTCTTTGTCCTAGTTTTTTTTATATTTAGACCCCTTATTTTTTATATTATCTAGAGTGGTTTGCATGGTGGGAAAATGGTCACGGTAGGTCCATTGATATGTTTCCATTATTGATTGGATTTTTTATGTTTAATATATGAAATTGATTATTTTATTTTCCATGGGTTGTTAAATTTGTTTTTTGTGAAAATTGTATTTTCTGAGAACAAAAATTTTCGTTTGAAATAATGAATCTAGGATTGTTTTTAAAATGACATGGGCTTTTTAAAATGTTTTCAAAGTGTTTTGTTTTATTATTAAATTTAGAAATTTTTTGTATTTATCATGAAATTCAGAAAGAATGTTGGTGTCTAAAATGTTTGGGATTTTCATTCAATGGAATTTAAACTCCATTGAGGTTTTTTTCATGATTAATTATTTTAGAGTGTAATGTGTGGAGGGTGTTTTGGTTTTAAATTAGTTTTAAGAGTTTGGAATGTGAAAATTATTTTTATAAGATATGTTTAATGAGAAACTAGTTTTAAAAACAACAACACATAATTCTTAAAAATATTAAATTGGGTGTTTATCATTTTAAAGAAGATGGTGGTTTATAAAACTATATTTTTTTAACGTTGTATGGGGTTATGACCCTTTACAATATGGTTTGAAATTGTTTCAAAATGTAAATTTTCTAAAATCAAGGAGGGTGTTTCAGATTGAAATTACTATTAAAATGTATTTCATATTTTTATTTTTATTCTTTGTGGATGGCACCTTGTTCAATATTGAAAAAATTGTAAATGGGGTTCTCGGTTTTAAAGGGGGAATGTTTTGAAATATTTTTTCATGTTTGATAACTAGATTGATTTTTGTGGAATGAATAGGATGATATCATGTTTATTTTTGTTAGTTTTAATATTCCATGGAAGGATTATCATAATGGATGAGTTATTTTCTTTTGGAGTATTTACTCTATTTTTTGCACCTTGGCATTAAATGGATTTGAATGTGTGGTTATTTTCTCTTAGAAAAGTGACTAAGATTTATCCAATGTGGGGTTTTCAATAGATTCCTATGGGGGGCCTTATGGGTCGAGTGGTTTAGGGATGGAGTTTTAGCAGGATAATTATAATATTAAGGGTCAGTTTTATTAGAGATATATTAGATTTATTGAATGTACATCGTTTAATGTATCCCAATATTCTTTGATTGTGTCTCCATTGGATGAAAAATAGTTTTGGTATTTATGCCTAGTTATATGGAGACGAGGTTGTTTGAGAAAATTATTAATCCATATTTTCTTATGGTATATTTTTGGATGTCCCTTATGAGTGGGGGTTCTTTTTGGAGTATACAAGTATCTTTTAATTTTGATCCTCATAAAGTGATTTTTTATGCTATTATATTGAGAGGGATAAGAATGGGGTTCAAAAATTGGTTTGCACACTACGAATCCTAGGGTGCATGAATGGTTGATTGAGATTGTTTTTTTGCTTCTAGTAGGAATGTAGGTTATGGAAATCGATCGTTCATATAATAATAACCCTTGGATAGTGTTTCATATGATTATCCCTAAGAAACGTGATATTTATCTTGCAAACCTAGGGTTAGATCCATGAAATTTCTTGATGAGGAATGTCTCTAGATGTTGTGCACCATAGTTTTGATAGGACATGAATTTAATGGCATGATATTTTGGTTCGTACGGATTTTTCATGATTTAGTGATCCCTGGTAATATTGGATCAAGTTTTAAAGGTTTTTTTCTTCCAATGACTGTGTGTATTTCATTTTTTTATTGATTTTAGGATAGTGGTTGTTTAGTATAATCATCTGACATTAGTAAAAAGAGCGTGTTAGTTGTTCCACATGTCTAGGTTATATCCAAATGGAGGGGAAACCAATACTATGTCTTTATTTCCATAGAGCTCATTTTGATCCATGTTTCATTGAATACTGCTTTAATATTCATGATTTATTAAGAATTATATTCATATTTTAAGATTATTCTTCTTCTAAGGTAAATTTTCTCTTTGGATATTTTTCTTAGACTTCCATATAGATTCTGATTCCTTTGACCACTACATTGAACTATAGCTTTATATGGATATAATTTTTATTAGCGGGGAAAATCACGACAAATTCTATTTCACATTAGAGTTTAATTTATGCTACATAGGTTCATTTTTTGGTTTTATGAATTTTAAACATGAATCATTGAGAAATATAAAATTCTAAACATATAGACTATTTGTATGAGCATTTTACGGGAAAAAATATTTTTACCATTCCAAAACTATATTTTTAGTTCTTTTTTGTTTTCTGCAGGATTAGTAAACATGTGAAGAACACAGTTTTGTCTATATTGTGAGTATATAAGTATAAAATATGTAGGGCCTTTAGGGAATATGGATACTTGTAGATGGATTTTGAATGGTTTTTTAAACCATAATAAAAGCATTTCATTTGGATATGATATTCAATAGTTCCATTTTGGATGGCTAGTCCATTATTTTTTAAACCCTGTGAAGTCCCTAAGATTAGTGGTCTAAGAGGTTTTTGTCTAAGTAATGGTTTGCACAAGGTTGGTGTATGATTTGGAAAACCATACAAAAAAAGATACACTGCTTTCCAAGATTCACTAAATCATGAATTTCTACATTTCACCTATTCAATTTTAACCCACCAACCAACCATTAATACCCCCTCATATTGAAATGGACCAAGTGCACTTGGGGATCTACCTCCCATTCATCATCTTCCACATTTTATTTTATTTTACCATGGTTCCAAGATTATTTATCTCTTGGTGAGACTTTATAAGCCTTTATCTCTCTTCAATATATTTTTTTATCTTGATTTTGTTAATCCCATTAACCCTAGAATCCATGGAGCTTAAAATTAGGGTTGTTGTGACTTTAATATTGGGGGTATTTATTATTAGGGCTTGATAAGGACCCCTTGTGGCTTGGTTGATTATATTCGTTGAATGAAAAAAAAATTTAGTTTGTATGATATTTTATTGAGGTAGGTGTTCCAATTTTATAACATTATATTACAATCCATTAGATTATAATTGGGTTTAAAATGTTTCTTCAAAAAATTTATTCCTTGGCTTGCATCATATGAGGGAGAAATGAGGCCATCAAAATGATTTTAACTATTCACTACTACAAAATATGCCATTAACAAAGCTGACATTTATCAACACAAAATAAAATGATAAAGGTGACCATAATCAGTATTAAAAAAGAACCAATAAATTGTACCATTTATCACCACTAAAAAAGCATGGATAAAAGGAGTAATTTCTCAACACTTTTTAGCGCTGATAAATGATAACATCTATCAACACTTCTTATTTGTACTGATAAAAAGAACCACTTATCAAAACATTATTTTTATAAATGATAAAGGCTATTGTTTATCAATGATTTTTTAGTGCTGATAAAGGTTTCAAATATAATAAAATAATTAAACAAATAAAAAATTAAAAATGAGTAAATTAAAAAATATATTTAGATTTTATTAAATAAATAATTATTGATAAAAACGAATAAATTTAATATATATATATATATATATAAATTATTATTGTATATAAGTAGTATATATTAAATATATAGATATATAATAACAATGAAATGAAATAAATAAATAAGTAAAAAATACAAATGGGTAAATTAAGAAAGATATTAAAAATTTTATAAATTAAGTAATTATTGATCAAAATGAATAAATTTAATATAAATAAATATTAATCATAAATATTAATAAATAATATATACATATTATAGATAAATAAAATTAATAAATTCTAATAATTATACAATAAAAATAAAAATGAATAAATTTTAATAATTAAACAAGAAATTATAAATGTGTAAATTTAATAATTTAAAAAATATTTATTAATGAAACAATTATTAATAAAAGTGAATAAGTTATATATATATATATAAATATTAATTATAAGTAGTAATAAAAAATATATATTAAATTCATATATAGAAAATCATTAAAATGTAATAATGAAAAACATATTAATTTCTTATTCCTTTTTAATGGTTTTTATACATCACTATTCATTAATATAGTTAATATAGAAATATGTTCATATATATGTATATATATGTATAATATTTCCTAAAATATTATTTACATGATACAAAATATTTATGGTTACATTATATAATTTATTTATTTATTGGTTTGTAATTAGAAATTAATTTTAAGTATAAATATGAACTAATGGCATCGAGTGATGGAAAAAATTGAATACAATTTTTCTTTTCAATTTGACATATATAAAACATGTGTTACATTGACTTCACATATATATACATAATTAATGAATTTTTATATACAACACGCACACACATAAATATTTACATAATTAATGAAATCTTATATAGCAACACAAACACCTAATATTTAGGTAATTTATTAAAATTTTACTATTCATTTTAGAAATATATTATAAAATGGTACATATAAAATATTTTTCTTTTAGTCATTAAATTTAAATTATTTATTTTAACATCATTATATTTATGTATTATTTATTACTTAGGTTATTTTTTATTTTATTGTTTTCATTTTTTAAAACTTAATCATTTTATATTATATATATGCCATGTTTTAATATTTTCAAATTATATTCATATTTATTTCAATATATATCCATATTTTTTTAATTATTTATATTTAACTAATGAAACTTTCCCTTTTTAAATATCTTTACTATGTTCTCATTTTTAATTATTCAATTTCACTCATTTTAAACAAGCCTGAATTTACAAGTATATATTCATTAATAATGAAAAAAATATATTTGTGTAAAAAATATCTATCAATAAATATATTTTTAATGTGTATTTTCAATATTTAAAAATTTAAAAATTTATAATTATTGACAGATAAATATTTTTTTAAAAAACTATTTCTGTACATATAAACCATTAATTATATATATTTAAATAATTTTAAATTGTAATAAATGTTTTTATATAATGAATATATTTTCTATCAGTTGTGCATATATGATTTTTCACT
Organism: Viscum album; assembly: GCA_963277665.1. Taxonomy (NCBI): domain Eukaryota; kingdom Viridiplantae; phylum Streptophyta; class Magnoliopsida; order Santalales; family Viscaceae; genus Viscum; species Viscum album. The sequence continues at coordinate 1,462,414,314 of OY728121.1, forward strand.
TCAGTTTTTTTCCTTTTTGCATCGGTTATTATGTAGTGTTATTGTAGGTGATGTTGTAAATAATTTTTTAACATTAGTTAATTAAAATTGACTCTTTAAAGTAGTCTATTTTTTGGGTTTTCATTTCAGTTAAAGGATGATTGGTGTGAAAAGCATTTTATTCCCGTTGGTTATTGGATTACCGATGTGAAAAACATATTACCCCCATATTTTCACTCTAGTTATCCAATAATTGATATAAAAATGATTTTTTAAATAGAAAATTGATTCATCTCCAAAAATAGTATAATTAAGATAATTAATAGTAGAAAATGTATTAGAAAAGGTAGATGAACATCCAACAATATACTTATAATTGAACTTTAAAAATTATAATATATTTTACAAATAAACTAAAAATTAATCAAACCCGTAAAATACCTCACCGATTAAAATTTGATATGTATCAACTCCTATGTACTATATGGCCATGGGTCATCCAAAGATTCAAATAGTAACTAACAAATTTAACTTGTTTTTTCAATAAAACAAAATAAATATAATGGAAAACATTATAAAGAAATATAATCTTATGTAACTTCATAACATTCCCAGTTGAAATAATTTTAAACATAAATCATAGGACATAATATCTACATTCTTTTACTCCGTATTCTTTATGAAAATTATATTTCAAAGAAAATTTAATTAATATTATCATTTTTATATATTATGTTCAAAATTTAGTAATTTTAAATTAGGATTCAACATATATTATACATATTTGATCCCGAAACATTAAATTCACGCCATCTCTCTAATGAAATTCGATTCCATGTTTGAAAATAATATGATTAATATAAATTTTATTCATTAATATAAAAATAGGTAGTAAAATAATTTAACATACAATTTAAATAAATTCATAAAATTTTCTCTCACTTCCCCATGGATAGAGCATTGCTAATACAATGTCCTATCTCTCGAAAGAAAACACCCAATATCTGAAGGCCACTAATTTTTACGAAAATTTATTACGAGTTGTTAAAAATTTAAGATATATATATATAACACTTTTTGAGATAATATGTTTCACACTCTTGATGATAAGGAAACATCCATCACTGAAAAATGACTTTGTTATAAAATCATTTAGTAATATAAATTTTTCTTTCTACATTGGTCATTTTCAAAGATGTAGAAAAAATAAATAGTGGGTCTATAAAACAATATACATTTATCGTATCATCTTCTATAAAAATTTGATATAGATACCTTATAAAAATAAGGTTAATTATAAATTTTCAATATGTTAATGGAACAAATGTTTTTTGTTAATCGAGTTATGTGGAAAAAAAATTTCTTCACATTGATGACCAACTGATATCATGGTACAAGATGCATGATATCATTTCACAAAATTCCCACATTAATTTCACACCCAAAATTAGAAACATCAACTGAAATATCATATAAATCCAATGAAAAATTTGAATATACTAATAATATATCAGGACAAATATAATATGTAATTGAAGTTGTGACACATTGTATTTTTTGTTTTCTATATAGTAATTAAATACCATTAAATTACATCTATAAATAATTATATAAATTTATGAACATTAAAATTTGAAAAAAATTATTATCAGAATTTAAATAATTGATAAAATATATCCATACCTATATGCTAATAGGTCAATGTTTTCTAGATGGTCAAATTTAAAAATGATGAATACATTGTCTAATTGTAATCACCTCATATGTAGGACATGGTTTTATTTTTATCTAAATATAATATCATGTATAGTGACCTTATAATGCTCTATAAATATTTTGTGATGATTAATGGTATTTTCAATATAAAATATCATCTGATATGCAACAATATGATGGGGATCATTAACATATAACTCATAGTAACTAGGAAGCTGTAGAGGAGGGGTTATAGGTGTAGGATAACAGGGAGTGGGCTCCAGAGGATGTAGTGTAGGGGTAAGATAAGAGGGAGTGGGGTCTTGCAGTGGAGATATATTGTTAAGATAAATAAGAAGACTTTGATATATTGGAAGAGGTGGAGGATTCAGATAGGAAATATGAAATTGTCTTTTCAATTTCTACAAACATCGACTATACTGAATCTCTGGTCTTATTTTCCATCATCACATGAATACCTAAATCATTGGCTTCAAAATATACTGTTTTTTATAAACATGCACCATTGAAGAAAATTCTTAACATGGAAACACTTTTCTTATTAATACACATACCAGGAATCCCCACTCATGAATCTATTGTTAGGGATTCCTTAATGTTGTAGCTAAGATATCCTTTCAAACCTCAGCAATAAAGACCCCCTGTGTTCTCTTCTCTATAAGATAATTCTATATAATTTTTTTTTAAAAAATATATTGAATCACAATATATAAAGATATGATTTAACATAAAAAATAAATAATGTAAACATATTACAATTCCCTCAGCTACAACCCTCAACTCTTCCATAAGATACTATCATTTCATTCTCATATGATCCCTCTTCCATTTTTCATTTTTATTATAGTGTATGAGGGGGAACCTCTATTGACCCTACAGACTTAGTTCTCATATTTTGAATTTTTCTTTCTAGCTTATTTTTTTTCCAATAATGTATACACTCCCTAAGATAACGTACGATGATATACGTTGTGGGATTGAATCTCTAATTGAGATCTACTCTATTGATGTTAATAAATAATTAATAATAAATAAATGATTGATATTGTCATTAATAAAATTAAACTTCTAAATAGCTAGTATTTTTATTACAAAAACAATTTGAATATCTAAATTCCAATAATTTATTCAATGTATATTAATCTATAAATGGTTATAAATCACATGGATTTTGAGGTGTTCTAAGCCCAAAAATGAACTGTGATGTGATAAATGATTTAAAATCTTGTCATCTCCTAGAAGCAAATGGGAAACATTTCCTCCTAATTCATCCAGTATTAGGTAAATCATATGTCATCTGATAATAAGAGTGAATACATATATTAATATAAAAATTTCACAATAAGTAAAATAATATAAAACAATTTCACAAAAATGGTCTCCCACAAGTGTGATAATGTAACTTTTTCAACACTTTTAAAATCATCAAACCGAATACTAGCTTGTCTATAAGCATTTCCCGATACAACGGTCTTGAATATTTTTGATATTTGACCACATGAAATATGAATTTCATAAATTTCTATTGCTATCCTCTATTCATGGCTACAAAAAACTAATAATTTTGGTAAACGTATAGTTCCATATTTACCAACCCTCGTACACCCCCCAATGGATGTATATGTCTCCTGTAATGAAGGATTGAGTGGCTCTTCAACAAGATCATGTCTACATTCCTCCATAGAGGTTTTAGTAAAATCATCTCTAGAAATATGGGGTGGATCAGAGGATTGATATGTCATTATCCTTAAAATCAAAGCAACAACAATTAGTATTAAAATATATAAATCCATATATTACATACAAATGTAAATAAAAAATTAACAATTATCTAACAAAAATAAATTTAAACTAAAAATAACACATTTTTAATCATATATGATTTATTTAACTAAAATTTTAAATATATTAATTAGAGATGAAATGTCATAAATTAAAGAACACAAATCGAAAAATGGTGTGTTAATAGTTAAAATTATCCAACCTGGTAAATCATTTTTACAAAAAAATTACAATATACTCTTGAACAATATTTTCCATTTATATTTCAAATATTCCATTTAAAATAATAGTTCTTTAAAAAATAAATTAATAGAAAAGTTATGTAAGTGTAAACATGGAAAACTAAACAAAACTAAACTATCATAATTAAACAATTTAACCCCTTAGTTATAATAGAAGTTTTAATAACAAAAATCAATTTTAAATATTTAATGACTTATGAAATTTTGAAAATTAAACTTGAAATAAAAATTTGATACCTGTAATATTAGAAACGTATAGAAGGATTGTTTTCCCAAATTCCACCAGCTTGATCATTCCATATAACACAAACCATGTCTATGGAAAGGTCACTAATATTATTTATTAATATTTTCATGGAAGTTGGGATCTCACAAAAATCATCATCTTCAGCATGTTTATCATCACAAACATACTATTTGTTTTCTTTTCAAATAATAAACCACTGCATATCAGAATAATAAAAAACAAAGAATATTTTTCTGAATGTGTTTCCCTGATAAAACTATGAGCTATTAATTGAAATTTTTTATTATTAAGTTGTGTCATTAAAAAATCATCTTGTTTAAAACAAATTTTACCAGTAATCCTTTCACAGTTGAATAGTAGAACTTTATATTTATTTTAATCAACCTCTCATATTTTATCAATGACTCCATTATATGCAGTTGATGTAGTGATTGGTTTTTCCTCTTTGGCACTCAAAAAATGCATTACATATATAAAAACCAATACAAAATTATTCTAAATGGAACTTATATATTTTTCATCATTCTTATGAAATGTGAATCCATTAATGTCATACATGTACCATGTTATCAAATTTAAAGGTTGACCACCCACTAACCATCTCAATTTTTCCAATACATATTATCTACCAAGAACAATCTCTTTAAACCAGGAAAAAAGATTATTTATATCCATTCAAAATACTCAAATCCTTTTTCTTTTTATAACGTTGTTCTAAAACAATAATATGAGGTGTTATATATGGGTGACCATTATTTATGTTATTCATGATGTATAAATATACCTTATTATTCTGTTCCCCTATGAATAATTTTACTTCAATGCCCTGGATCCCCTTTCCCCATAAATATTTTGTACTTGTAATGTTATAGTCATACTGATTTGCTCCACTATATTCAAATTTCTTGTTCAAATCTCTGCAACCTCCTGAGAAATATACTTCTCAAAAATGGATTCTTCTGGTCGATATAAATTCTTTATAAAATCCTTTAATATCATCATATATCGTTAAAATTGATATATCCAACATAGATATAAATGTTCACAAAGCATTTTTTTCACACTAGGTATACCATTAAATACCCCATGATACCAAAAAAGGAGGAGGAAAATACATTTACAATCAAAAAAGTATAAGAACTGAATTTTTGTCAAATATTGTTCAATGAATTCAGAACAATAACTTTACTAAAAATTGAATTGAAAAATAACACACATTCATGATATTAATTCTTTTATATATGGGAAATATTCAATTAAATGAAACTGGTATGCCTTATTGTGTAATGATTGGAGAATAATGAGATTTCATAACTATTAACTGAAAATAAATTGATGATTTTTTTACATTTGACGAATAACCATGTGGAACTTTGATATCATGAAGACATTGAAAAAAGATATTTTATCCCTCTTTAATATGGTATGAAAATATGTGAGAAGGAATGTTTTCCGTCTATCAATAGTGGGAGAAAAATCCAAACGTATTCCTATTGAGAGTAATTCCAATATTGTATTCAACATATCTTTAGTATTTCCTTTAATATTTCACAATGTTACAATCACTATTTCATATATTTTCTTCTCCATGTTCATGAAATATATGTTATGTTTTACCTCATGATATCCTAGATATGGTAGCTCCAAAATTATTGACTATTTTTACAAATATTTCTATCATTACCCATTTTATGTGTCTTTTTGAATGTCACATTAATGTTTTTCACCCTCTCAAAAAACTAATCGGTGGATTATGGTTTTGGATAAATATAAATCACATATGAGCCATTAAATATTTTTTTAAACTTCTATAAGAGTGAAACACAAATGAAAACATTTTATGACCCATGTATACTATTGTTCTACCATGATGCATTTGATAATATGAAGTCTGTTATTCAAAAATTAGACAACCATTATACCCCATATCATTTTATCCAAACAAATTTCCATTTAATGGGATGTAATTTATAGTGAACACAATCAGTACATGTAGTTGAAAATATACCATTTTATAAGATTCAAGATCCTTTTACCTTCCTCTAATAACAATTTCAAATCATCAATTACTGGGGAAATGAAAACATAAATTTCATTTCCATTTTATCTTGGTGTAGAGATTTTTAAACTCAATATGAAATATTTTCTCTTTATATAAAATTTAGGAGATATGTTATAAATTACCAATATAAATTTCTATGAACTATGTGTTATGTTAAGGATTCAATATGGATTCATTCCATCCATGCATTGTCTGTGTCTAAGATTTAAAACATTATTTTCAAATGTGGGAATCTGGTGTTCAATTTTCATCAACTATAGACAATTATCTATATATCATAATTTTCCATCACATATCCACTCATCAGAATTTTATCTCAACCTTTTTACATCATTTGAATTTTAAAATAGATGTTTCGAATGTACAATTATATTAAGATACCAAAATTTCATGGTAGGGGTCTCTGTAACAGCTAAACAAGGTTGTGATTTTTCATTCAACTTATACTATGACATCCCACATTTAGGACACCTGAAATAAAATTTGTATTCCTTCCTATATAGAACACAACAATTTTCTAAGGAATGTATTTATTTGAAACACAATCCCATAAAGAATAGTATAATCTTGTGTTTATAATGTAAATATAAAAGATCATTGTTTTTTGGAAGAATATCTTTCAACAATTTTACCATATCTATAAAAATCTTATCACTGCTTCCATGATTTTCCTTCTTGTTAATCAATCTTAGAACCTATGATAAAACTGAAAATTATATACAACCCAGATATAATGGGTTTTCAAAATCACTATATAAACACTCAATTTTATAATCTTTCCCAAATTACTCTACCTCAATATCACAGATATTTTATTCAATTAGATTAGTCTTATCATCAATAAAATAATCATTATTAAGTTATATGATATCTTTCATAGTTTTACCATGCCAAGTCCAAGGGTTTTAACTTATATTATAACACTGAAAAATTAAATTATCTTTGATGTATCTAATTTTAATCATCTTTAGGTTTAAAAACATTAGGTGTGGACTAAAAATCAAGTTGTTTTCTAGAACATTATGTCTAGAAAATTTAAAAAAGAATCAAAACCATACTCATATTAATCTTATATTTTTAGTGTTGTAACCCATCATCAACTCATTATTATCTTTAAAAAAATATGAAATAAAAATAAAAAATTAAGATACTATCAAAATCATATAGAGGGGATGAATGTTAAAATACATTATTCAAGTCGAACGCTGTTTATATTTATATCAATGATTTCATAATTTTAAAGCATCAATACTTTGAAATTTTATATAAATAAACAAATATATATATATATCTCTGTGTGTGTGTGTGTGTGTGTTTTTGAAATGTATAATTATGAATTATAGAAAATAATGGAATATAAATTTAAATATAATTGATGAATCCAAATTAATAACCCTTTATATTTCTAATCCCAAATACAACTATATATTATTTAGTTTTTAAAACCCCTCATTAACATCAAATAACTTTTAAAACAATAATTCACAACAGTTTTTCAAAAATAATTTATTTAAAAAAATCATATCACCTTATAATTTAATTTAAAAAATAGTCAATGATTTACTTTAGGAAATAGGAAAAATTTAGATATATAAATCACATTATGAATTAAAATCACATATTTAAATCAAAGAAATAATGATTACACATTATTGTGAATAATTTTCAAAATCCAGAAACAACATTCTCTATATAACAGACCATGATATTATATATTATACAATACACAATAGAAAACATGTAGGATGATATGTAAAAAGAAACTGAATAGATGGAGGGTAACATTCCAATGAATTAAAATAATATAAATATTCTACAATACAACACTATATAGTAATTAAAATAATAATCATTACATAGAAAAATATCAGAGTGACTCAAATTAATTAATAATATATAACAAGGTTATTATGAGAATTATGATTACTTTATGAGTTGTTATTTAATAAATCAAAAACATTAATATATAATAATTATTAATAAAATGTAATGTAGATATCCTAATGTTCAACTAAATATATGATTTATTAATAATCACTAAAATTTTCTCCCAGTTTAGACTTAGTTCTCATCCATAGTTTTTGAAATTCCATCTCAGGATTCCCAAATCACTAACTCAAACATTTCAATAGTACCTTGAATGAACCCCTAGATATCCCTTGTAACTTTTTATGAAACATTATACAATATATGAGAATATTAAAATGGTAGTTAATATTGCTAAATCATTGATTTGAGTATACCAATACTAAAGAATAACCATTTTCGTAGTTTGGGATTCTTCATTAAAACATACAACATTTAAAATATAACTATCTAATTAATACTGAATTTTATAAAATAATAAATCAAATTTTTAATCCATTACTAAATTAATGGAATATTTCTTTTTCTCTTTTAATAAATACAACTAAAAATCTATAATTTTAATGAATTATTTTTGAGACGTTCTTATTAAAATGAAAAAAATATTCTTGAATGTTTTAGAAAAAGATCTAAAATTAACGAGTAGATGTCATTATTTAAAATAATGTATAATATCTATTTTTATATATAAATAATTTAGAGTATCAAATAATAATTTATAATTTATAAGTCATTGAAGATTTTAGGTCAGAACATTTCTCTTCACTTTATGAAGAAATCCATTAACTAAACATCCATTCAATCAATTAAATATATTATTTGGATGTGTCAAGAATTATAATTAATAACACCAAATATCTATATAGGATATCATTACAAATTATTTGATCATCTTATATCCTATAAAATTTATATAATATTTATATAAATGATAACCTAGTAAAATTTTGATCATATCTTAATAATTATATAACCTATGAAATCCTAAGCAGATAACTAAGAAATTATTCAGACACCATTATAATCAAATACACTAATTTAATCCACTAGGTAATAATATTTTGTTCAAAATTGGATTTGTAATCAACTTTTTGAATCATATCATAGTCACATTAGATAAAAATGATGGTAATGTGGGATTTGAATAAACGAAAAAACAAGATTTCAGCTGTCTGTGAGCATGGATCGATGTGTTAGGATTACTTGAGAGTTGAGAGACAAGCCGATATAATTATAAACAATGAGCTTGATGAAACGTGACAATTTATGAGGATTTAAAACTGATATTGGATGCTATTGGATCGAGGAAACGTGTTTAGGGATTCCACGTGGGGGAAACGAGTTGGCTTTCGCGATGTCGAATAACATTGAAATGATTCAAAATGACACTTCAAACAATATTAAGTGTTATATGGCATCAATTATACTGTAAAAAACGTGGTAATCATATTTTTATTGTTTTATCATGTTTAATATATAGTCACTAATTAAAAAAAATATTCTTTATCACATCAATTATCTTATAACTCACATGCTAAAACAATGAAATTCTCATTATCACATCGGTTAAAATCCAACGTGGAAAAAAACTTTATCACATCATTTACTGTATAACTGTTTTGATAAAGCATGATACTGGTTCTTTCATATTATTTATATGATAACCAATGTGATAATGCAATATACATGGTTTTTTCACATCATTTATCTATAACAGATGTGAAAAATTGAAATTTCTAAATACATTTTTTACTCATGTATATTTATATATATATATATATTTATTAAGTATATATATAATTATGAAAATATATCTAATGATATATGTTTTATCTTATACAAATTATTTATATAATTATAAATAAATATTTATATTTTTAAATAATTATAAAATTACGATAAATATATATAAATAATTAAAAAATTATAATACAGTTATTTAAATAATGAATATATTTATTATATTTATATTTATATTTATATATATGTATTAAATAGAGATATATATATATATATATAAAGTCATTTAATAATATATAATGATATGAATATATTTAAAATTATAAATTTTGAATAAATATATTTAAATAAAGATTAAATTTACTACAATTATATTTATATTCATATATATTTGCCTAATATATATTATGATATTATGATATTAATATATTTATGACTGATGAGGATACATTCCAGTCAAATGAAAATGTGGATGAATATTTGGAATCTCAAATGGATGACCGAGATGAAATATCATACCAACGACTCAGAAAATGGGAAATTTCTACAGAGACTTACCTTGATATTAGGCACAGATTGTTTAATAAGAGGTTGGTACATGAGTTTAGGCAAACTCCCTAATTCTATATGATCAGTATTCTTTGTTCTTTCAGTCTGTGTTAAGAGGTTTCTTGATTATTTTATCATTTTTTGCTCACAATGATCTAATTGGAGACATGTAGAACTTTTTTCAATGACTTCTTATTCTCATTTTATCAAACATTCTTCTTGCAAATTCATGCACACAACCCTCTATTTCAAAGCGCTACATTCATCTAGCTTTGGCAGGTCTCTACTCTAGTATTCTTTACTTCTTTTTTCTACTTTTGACTGGTGTTGAATGATGGATTCGAGGAAGATTGTCATTTGGGTTCTGCAGTAAACTTGCTTCACTTTATTGATTTTTTGTACTACTACATCTTCTTTTTTTGGATGTTGATACTGTATTTCTTGTTGACACCCCCAATAGTTTTTGGATCCAAATTTTTTCTTGTTTTGTCTTAATGGTGGTTTCAGTGTCTCAAGGACTTTCTCAGGTTTCATTTTATCCTTTAGACACAACTACGTAGCGTGAGAGAGAAGGATCAATTTGGTAAAGAAGCAAAGGTGTGTTGCATCTAGGATGAACAGCTCTAACAAGACTTGGGATGGAATTTTGGTTTGACTCCTTTCGACCTATCAGAAGTGTTTTGGAGCCTATTTTAATGATATAAGGTCAAGTGAATTGGATGTTTTCTCTTTTCTTTAGACTGCATGGATTAGTAGTGTCCCCTTTGGGAAATCCATCTCATGTTTTTGCTAGCTTTTCCTCTGTGTTTCTTGGTTTGTAATTATCTAAATCCCAAATGGTGTAATTTCATTGCACCTTGTGATTGTACGATTACATCTATTTTTTAATAATTTCTCTTAGGGTATGAATTGGGCGACCAAATCATGTCACCACTTTTATAAAAAATAATATAATAATACAAATATATATAATGATATAAATGTATATAATCATAAATATATTTTCAAATATATTTATTTATATAAATATTTATAAATGTATTTTTAATATATTTATAAAATTATATATTTATAATTATGTTTTTAAATCCTTTATTAGTGTTAAAGAATTATTAATGATGACGATGCATTTTATCAGTTGTTCTTTAACACTTATAAAGATATATTTTATTTGTGATTAATAATTTAGTAGGGTTAAAAGGTAAACTTATCAGTAATTTTTGGAAGCATTGATTAAAGTCTCATTGATATATTTAATGGATGGTAACCATTTCTGATTTTATTGTAATATCTCAATGTTTTTTGGAACTCCCTTGTTGTTGGCACTCTTACTCCCCGAATCCAAGGCTTGAATCAAGTCTCAAACCATTCCAAAGCATGAATCCAAGGAAAGAATGAATCAAAGGTTGAATAAATCCAAGGGTCTAATGAATCCAAGATTTCATGATATCTATAATCTCTTTGTTAAATAAAATCATTAATCACGGTATTTTATTTTTCCCTCATCCTCACTCATTTATTTCTTGTTTCAGTTCCGCATAAGGTGATTTTTTCTATAAATTTTCTAATAACCGGGTAATTTTTGTGTTTCTCTATTCTCATTCATTTTCTCCATTAATTTATTAAATCTCTCTCTCTATTCATTACCTTATATCCACATTATTTACATACCATCTTTCCCTTCTTCTTCAAACATTCCACTCACTGTTTCTGATGGGTTTCAATCATCTATGATATCCCTAGGTTGGTATATTTTTTATTCCTCAATTCTGTAATTTGTTTCATGTTATAGGGTGTTTGAAATTGGTTTCTCTAAAATTATAATTTTTATTTGTGTATAATTTGATTTAAATATGATTTTTTCCAAGGTCTCTATGGGATTATAATTGATTTTTAATTGGGTTATTGAGGATTTGGCCTTGTTTGTTATCTTTATTCAAAAGATAAATTATAATTTTGACCATTATAATATTTATGATGGTTTTCATAATGTAATTTGGGGTTTTAAAATTATTAGAGGTTGTTTATGAAATCTATTTGGGTAATGCATGAGTTCATAACATTGATTAATTAGTGTATCTTTATTTGATAATTTTTATAATTTTTTACATTATAATTGTGGTATATATTTGTGTCCAATGTCATGGATTTATCTTTTCATGTTTTATTCTTAAACACATATGTATTGGTGTTTATATATATATTATACACATTCATGTTTTTACATTAAAATATGTGAATAATAGTATTAAGAGCTATTTACATATGTATATGTGTAATTACAACTGTTTATAACATTTAAAGAGTGGTTTCCACATTTTAACATGTTGATTAAATATTATTTTCATATATAGGTGTTTCTAAATGATTTTTTTTCATTTAAAAATTGATTTGAGATTACATTTAAAAAAATGGAATCAATAAAAAATATATCTTTTCCAGTTAGGAATCAAATGGTTTTTGGAAGGAGGCATGGTTTCAATTGTGTTTTGAAATGAGGTTTTTTACTTTCAATGGAGTTTATGATTTCTTAGTAGATTACTTTTCATTTTTCACATTGGATACCATAGATAGAATGATAAATAGATGTTTTATTCTCTATCTTAATTGAGGTTTTAGCTTGGGGAAGTTTTCAGTTTCCTTGAGATGCTTGGGATATATTACTTATTTTTTTCACACACTAGGATAGGATTATTTGAGAGAATTGATTACCTTTAGAACATAGAGGTAAAATCACCTCCTGATTCGTTATGGCTTATAATTTTGTAGTCATATATATATTTTTTGTTATGAACTTCAACTTTTATTGATTGTTTTCATCATATCCCTTATTTGATTTATTTCTTATATCTTCACAACATTAGTTCCCCATTTGGATTATTTATTTATTTATTTCATTTTAGTTATTTTTTTATAATTGGTTTTACATAATTGTTCCATTTCGTTAAAAGAAATTCCAGAAGGGATTTCTAAACATGTTATTTTAATAAATAAGGACATGGAAATAGAAAATTATTTTTATGTGATTATTTTAATTTAAAGGAAAACAAATAAATATTTTCAAAATGGTTTTTAATTGATTGTTCAAAATAGTATTCATTTTTAAAGGAAAATGTGGGGAAAAAATCATGGTTTTATTTTCTTAAAAGAATAAAAATATATTCACTATATGTATTTCAAACAAGTAAACTTGGTAATTGATAAATGATATCCTTATATTATAAATAGGATGGTTCTATAACAAGATGTTAACCTATATGATGTTATGGTATCAATATATATAAGAAAAAGTTTAACTATTTATATTCATACCATTTAACCTTTTTGTTTAAGACTAAAATCAGTTTTCGAAAAGAACTCAATATATAAAAACATAAATATGTAGCAGATAGTAATTTTATTTCTTGAAAAAAGGTCTACGATGAGTGAATATTAAGTTTACTTTATCAAAATAAAGTGAGGTAAAAAAACCCAAACATATGATAGATAAATTATTTATTGATTATAAAAGGATTTGGATCTTTTTAATTTTCTAATAATGAGATTATATAAATGATGTAATTTGAATACTAAAAGAACAAATGTACAAACATTAATTTCAAAGAATAAATAATTTTAATATAAGTAAAAATGTTTAACGTTCTTTACCTAATTCACCATGAATAACCATATAATGTAAAAAACACATGCCATGTGGTTTCCATATCACTACACCCATCTTCATGAAAAATCATTATTCGGTCCTCCCCTCACTAAATAATTTCAAAAAAATTTCATTTTCACCTAAAGACGTGGTATCTCATCACTCTGTCACAATTACTAGACAATTGAAATCATCCCATGATATTATAAACACCCACAACAATGTAAAAACACAAAAATTGGGGTAACTTGATGTTTGTATACATTCAAAAGAATAACCAAATCCACTATCATTCTCTCACTCAAGGTACAAGAGAACATCCAATTAAACACACACTCAGAAAAAATCAATTGAAACATAAGCCGGATATCATAGGACTCAGTATAAAACCTCAATATGTTTTAGAAAATATTTTTCAATGTCATGTGTATAAGTGAAAATATCTTTATGTTGATTCTTGAATAAATTGTATGACATTTGAAAGATCGGATTTGTGGCATCATGTGTGACATTTAATGAAATTGGTTTGGATATATAGATAGTTGCTTGAATGAATTTTCAATGAAGCCCATGGTAACCTCAGTATAAAGACAAGTATACCTGAGAAATCATGCTAGGATTTAAATAATGAATTTACTACCATCATCATATTTTTTATTATTGTCTTCCTTATAATATATTTATGAAATTTCAATTAATAATGCTCTTTTTAGATAGGGTGGTGTCCAAATTAGAATTTTTATGGTCATGCCTAATTTATATATCATTTTTTTAAAAGGAAAATTGGTTTTAAATGTTACAGTGGGTTTTGGAATGAAAAAAGTGGGATTCTTCTAAAATGAACTAAAATATATTTGATGTTTTGAAAATAAAGAAGAGATTTTAATATGAACATACAATGTTTATAAAAGTTCAAAGTGTACATATTTCCATGGAAAAAATTTTAAAATTTCAATTTATTATTATTGTTTTTGAATATGATTTTAAATTTTTTTCAATTGAGAAAAATAGTTTTTTTAGAAAATCTGGTTTGTATCGCATTATGTGATTTGAAAAAAAAAATTCGATTTTAATGTTGAATAAAAAAATGGATTTCATGAGGGTTTTAAAAATTTATAAAGCATCATATTGAATTTAGAATGTGTTTTTGAGAAGGTATTTTAAATTTTATATTAATATGCGGTATTTTAAAAAAATTAATGAGAAAATTTCTATTAGCATCCTCATTATCTCCAAAACAGTTATTATTTCATTTTTTTCTTGAGACTCATCCCCCATATCTTTTGGATATACACTATTTTTTCTTGAACAAAAAAGAGAAATAGTCATCCAATTCTTGGTATCAGTAACCATTTTGGATGAATTTAGATGAAAACACCTACCATATTAGAGTAATTCTTTTATTAAATTGAATTAACCATTTTGTTCATAGAATAATGAAAATATTTGAAACAATTAAATTATATACCCCTTTATTATAATTATCTATAGATTTCACCTTTGATAAAGAATATATTTTGTGTATTTAAATATATTTGTAAAAAAAATATTTTACAAACCTAATAGGATGGAAATGAATTGAAAATGGATACATGGTAGTCGAATGAAAAAGAAGTTTGATGATAAATTTAAATAGTTCTTCATGTTTTCAATAAAGAATTCATAAACCCTTCTAATATCTTTTTTCTTTGTTTATAGTGTTATTATTCAAAAAAATTATTCTGTAATAGTTAAAAGATAATTTTCTTTCTCATGAAATATATTAGATCTATAAACATTGTACTAAACCCAGTGAAAAAATGAACATGAATATTTATTAGGATAATACTAGGGTTTATGAATCATTTTCTATGAATAATAATGTAAATGATGATGGAGATCACGTTGATGAAATTTCAACGTAGGTTGAGAATGACCTTCTTGATTCTCCAATGTTGTTTTAGAAGTAAAATAGTTGTGATAAGAGAATATTTTATACTTATTTTACTAAATAACGAATATTTTTAGATTTATTGATGTTATATAATTTGAGAGGTGGTACGAAATGGAGTGACAATAGATTTATAAAACTAATTGACGTCCTGAATGAAATTCTACCAGAAGATACTGAACATAATTGTCGGACATATGAAACTAAAATAATTCTATGTTCAATAGGAATGATCTATTAAAAAATACATTATTGTATAAATGATGTAATATTGTCACATAGGGACCAGGGATCACTCATAAAATGCCATATGTTTGGAATAGATCGATGTAAGAAAAATGAACCATGTTCCTTGACTGATGAATTGTACGCTCCTATCATTCCATGATTTTGAAGACTATATGAATGAAAGGAAATTGTGATACAATAGACATTGAATGAAGATAAAAGAATTAATTATGCGAACCTATGCCATGTAGTGGATTCTCTTTAGATGGAGAAAATTTATTAAAAGTATCCCAAATTTGGAAATGATCAAAGAAACTTTTGTCATGCATTATCTAAAAATGCAATAATTATTTTTGGTGTATAGTGTAGTACTCATAGTACATTTCCTTCCATGTTGGTAAATTATAAATTTCCACTATGGTTATACATGAAGTTCAAATAATTTATGTTGTCTCTTCTAATATCTATACCATGGAAACTTTGTAATGATATTAGTACCTATTTGGCTCCATTGACCAGTGATAAGAAATTGATGTGGGATACTAGTGTTATAATGTATGATGCTCATAGAAATTAACAACTCACATTGAGGGAAATGTTTTATGATATGTTAAATGGAATTCCTTCATATTAAAATTTTTTAGTCAATAAAATCAAAATAATATTTGGGTGTCCCATTTGTGAAGTATGCACACACTCCTTTATATTAAAACATTCCTTAAGGACTATGATTTTAGGAAGTCGGTGTTTTTTATGATAATGACTTAAATATTGATCCTGGATGACATTATTTGATTGGAATAAATAAAAATATAGAAAAAAGTCTCCACAAATGGTGATTAACTGTTCGATAAATAAAAATATATCGACATTGTTTTTAGTAATACATTTAAAAAAAAATATGAAACTAGGTTTGAAAAAGAGATCAATTTTATTTGAAATACCATATAGGAATATTTTATATTTCTGGAATGTTCATAATGTCATTCTTTAAGAAAAAAATATATTCAATCATGGTATTTGATCATTTCAAAATGTTCCTCGAAAAAAATATTGAATCATGGTTTGGTTGGAAATGACTGGATTGAGGATAAGGTAAGAGTTAACACCGGTGAAGGTTAAGGGGTAGAATTTTCTTCCTCCATTAGCTTACACTCTATCAACATAGAAAAAATTTCAAATTTGAGTTTTATTTAATGGTGTAAAAGTTCCATAGGGGTATTAATAAAATGTAAATAATGTCATTTCAAGGACTAATTTGAATTTATAGGGACTGAAATCACATGATTTTTATATTTTAATTACTTATTGGATGGATGTTACTATATGTTTTATTCTGCCTAAAAATTATATATACACATTAACTAGAATCGTTTTCTTTTTTTAAATCCATTTGTAGTAGTTTTATATACCTGATGATGTTTTTAGTCATGAACAAGGAGGTTTAAATCATATTATGTGAATTAGAGACCATATTCCCATCAGCACTCATTGATATTGTAACTCCCCAAGGTATTAAAAAAATGAAATGCATGAAACTTTGTTTTATGTAGATATTTATAACTATCTTTTATAAACAAAATTCTGCATCTTCTATGTTTTGAATTTCGAAAAATAACCATCTACAATTGTGTTCAGTAGGTTATTTAATTTCTGATGGAACCAACATGTTTTTTCAGTGAATATTAACATATCATTATTAATAGTAATATGAATTTAATGAATAGTAAATTGTGTTATTATTTTATTTTATTAAGTCTTTAAGATAATAACACCTTGGTTAATTTTTCTATATGATTAAAAGCTGTTATAGTTTCAAAATTGTAAATTATTGAATTATGTATGATTTTATTTAAAAATATAGTTAATAATATTTAGAAAATTATTTTTTAAAAATGGATTTTAGTTTTGAATTCTACATGACAAAAAATGGTTATGGTGAATTTTTGGGTTTTTCTGAAACAGTTGACTTTTCAGTGAATAATAATAATACAGTTTTGAGTTTCAATGTGTTAATGACATCACTAATGATGTAATAATGATGTAATAAATCTGGTGGACTTGTATATAGTAAAATAATATATGAGGTGTCTCAGGTGGCTAATACCATGGGAAAGCCAATGGTTTTGCAAATACCACTAGTGAGGTTTCCCTCACAAATTATTAAAATATTCCCTCACTTTTTCAATAAATAACAACAAATTTTTTAATTATATTCATTACCAATTCCTCGGAAATGAAGCTATGCCTACGTACCACCCTATAAAAACTCTCAATTTTTTATCAAGCCCCCAAGGTCCCGAACTTCATGTTCTATGAGTTACTCTATAAGGTAAGAAAATTCTAAATTTATTTCTTTTTCCATTCAAGTTCTGTTTTTTGTGGTATAACTTTCAATATTCTATACCATGTTCTTATTTCCTTCTTATTCTTGATATATTATGTATTATGATTCATTTATAGATGGGTTACCCTTGTCCCCTCTCTTTTTAATATTAACTAAAACTGTGTTGTATAGTCATTTGGCTGCCGAATTTTTGTAAGGGATTTCTCAATTATTCTATTATTTTGAGTTTCTTTATTTACTTATAATTTTGTCATCTCCTCTTGTCCAAGAGGAATGAAACCTCTATAAATCGTGTATATTTTGGATGTTCTCATTTTCATGGTAAATCCATCATCATTCTTCTCTTCCCTACCAGTTATTCACATAATAATAACATTGTCTCTGATGTGTCGAATTACCGACATCTTGGACGATGTGATTTCAATTTTCATTAATTTTATCATGTCTGGTAATGAAACCATTTTTATAGTTAACCATGTTATAATATATTAATTATGTCTCACCAATAGTTCTGGAATTATTTTGTACTCGTGGTTTTAATTTATAAGACAAAATGAGGTCTTTATTATCAAAGAACCACTAAAATGATCTAAAAAAACATCATTAATGTTTTATCATTTGAATCATCCTCATACAAAACATCAAAATGATAAATGATATAATTTATTATAATTTAAATATGTAAATACCTTCCCATTCCAATTTTGGATTTTCACTTCCAATCGACCATAAAATCCTTCATGAACCAATCATGGAAAACAAGAAAAGAAAACTCCCCAAAACAATGCACAGAACAAAATATTAACAAATAAAGGGTGAAATGATATAATGATATGATTATATAAGATATTATAAAGATGGATATGTATCTTTAAGATATTAATAACACTCTGTTAATCATTATACAGGAGGTTTAAACACATTTGACGTATGAAAAACCCGAGGTAAGGGAATTCTTAACCCAATTTCCATTCTTTGGGTTATCCTTCTACATTATCCATTATGTGGAATTAAGATTATAGGTGTGATGAATTTTATATATATAATGTTTTATTATGATTATTTTCATTTTATACACACTTCCAGGTCCATTATATTTATTTTCACCCCAATTATATTTTAAGGGACTTTCCTTTTAACATCCTTTTAAAACTATCTTTAATAAATTTCAATATGAATGTCTTTTATGTGTATGGAATGAGTAGTTTCTCCAGATTTATGTATACTTTATTACCATGATATATTTATTGGAAATTATTTAGGTTGGTTTTATCCCATTATACACCAAGATATGTTGGGTTGAGCCCATTATAGCTCCAGATATGTTGGGTTGAGCCAGTTATAGATCAAGATATGATGGGTGAGCCCCCTTACATCTCTACAATACATTGGGTACTACGAAGATAGAATTTGACCAAAGTTTTATTCCATCAGTATGGGTGAATGTAAGAGTGATATGGTAAATATTTCCCATGTAAACAACAAGATGTTTTTAGGCATATGATTTTTTTATGATTATCAGTTTTTTTTGTTTATATGTTATCACATGACTAATAATTTCTATCTTTATATCGCTTTATGAGTTTTATACGCATCCCATGTCTTTAATTTTTTTTTTCATATGATATAAGATGGGTAAGAGAATTTAGGGATTTTTGATGTTTGATATGGAGTGTTGTCAAAAAAATCATGATTTATGGTTTAACATATTATATTTTGAATAAAATGGAAACTATTTTTTTTAGTATCCTCTTGTATGATTTTGGTATGTTATGTATGTAGTTTATCCTAATTATCTAGAACTCTAAATTCAAAAAGATCCCCAATGTGTAACAATGTATATTCATGACTAAAATTCTATATTAAGTAAAATTTTAATGTCGGGTCCTTATAGATATAATGGTCCACCTGGTGGTTCACTTGATCAAAAATGTTTAACACTATTTTCATGTCCATTAAAAATGCATAAACCCCATTCAAAAATATATAAAGATTTTGGAAGGTTATTTCATGAATCAAAATTTTCCGAATTTTTTTTATTTTTAAACAAATTTTTTTAATGATGTTTTTTATTTCTTCACCGATTACCTATTAGATGTTGACAACATCTGTCTCCCAAAGTTTCATCATTGAGGATTCAATATAGGTGAAGAGAATTTCGATATAGATGTTTTTATAATTATTATCACATATCAGGATCAATTTCACCATTAAATTTTATATAATAGTGAATATTTTGATCCATATGTTCAATCCCACAAAAAAATTCATAGTGATTTGAACCCATTAAGGGATTAATTATGGACATAAAATAAACATAATAAATAGATTATAGGATGGTTCTGAGGTGAAATTTGTGAGTTTTTATCTAAAAATCAAAATACATTTCACAAAGGACTTCAATGGCTAGCCATGTTACCAAATGAAAATATTATATATTACAATGTTTTTGTAATTAATGGATACTTCTTCTAAACTAAAGAACACAATAACTATAGTACGATGAAAAATAGTGGATTTATTATTGTTTTTGTTGAGATTCACATATCTATTTTGAAGGATATAAATTAAATTTTTGTAAATAAGTCATATTTTAGTATTATTGAATAGATATATGAGCGTTATTATACAACATTTTGTTTAATAATTTTACATTTCTAGTGGGTTAGAAAAATAAGTGAAGATAATGTGGATAAAATTGTATTTGGGAAGATGATTTTCAGTGGGGAAGGGGGAAAGGTCGAGCCATTCATAATGTGACCACAAGAAAGAAATGGGTTTTATGTATCTGATCTACGAAACAATAATTGGTCGACTGTCTTTCTAGAGAAAAAAAATTGTAGGGCATGACGAAAATTCAATCTAGGATGGCCTTTTTATTGGGAGATGAAAATCATTTCATTCCCGTTCAAATTTAGACAATGTCTTGTAAATTGTTTGGGATAACAAAGATGGGATTTTAGATTCTCAATAGAGGATCCAAATCCCATAAACCTTTAAAAAAATAGAGTTCAATGATAAGGCCAGTGTATTTTTAATATAATATTATTTTATTCATAATATTATATGTATTATACTACATTAACACAATATAAATTTAAATTTTCAGTACTCATGAAAACAATTTCTTCTTCACATAATGATGTTAACAATTATGGGGAAGTACAAACTATTGTTTCCAATGCTGTATAGTTATTTAGTGAAAAAAATGACGATGAAAAAAATTAATGATGTATCATCAGAGTGTCAAAGAAAATAATCATGGAAATAAGTAAGGGTATAAATTTTGATGTTTTCAAGAATAAACATTACCAACCTGTTGGACCCAATAAGTCAATGATCATTAGTTATGTTGGGGTCCCAATGAGGGTGAATATACCGATTAAAATATATTTGTGACTCAATGTTTATACTATAATTAAGGAAACCCTTTGGGATGATATAAAGGCAATGTAATGTGATATTTCCTCTATTTTATTGAAAAATTAAATAAGTATGCATATATTTAATTTTATTTATTTCATATAGTGTTTGTTTATTTTAAAACTTTTCTATAAGAAATATGTCTTAATAGCAACTTGAAATTTCCTTATAGGCTTCTATACTATTATTAACAAGTTACATATTATGGATGATGAGGGGAAAATAAATATCCACCTACTAGTTCTATATGGACACGTTATAAATCAAGAAACAATGAATGATTTTATCATTCATCACCATGAGAAATCATTTCAGGTGAATTGTAGTTGTTAATATATTATTTTAAAATATTTATTTTATACAATTTGATTAAAAAATGTTAAATTATGAAGAAATAAAATTTTCCTCAAAATAAAGAAGCATTATAAAAAACAATGTAGCATATTCAAAAATTACGGATGGGGTACACTTAATTAGAGAACAAATAGGTAAGTACTTCAAATAAACAATGAAATTATAATGTGGTATGAAACAAAATATGATCCTCTATTTATATTTATATTTATGAATAAAAATTTTACGCCACTTCCATCCCATGTCTTGTGCTATCGAAGAAGGATAGTATCAACAAATAGGGTATACTAGTTGATGAAAACACAACATAGTTCAAGACAAATGTGTATGTATGACATAATATTAATTAATTATACTTTATAATTGTATTATATAAAACTTTATATTTATGATAAAAAAATTAATATGGTTTAGACAAAAAATTTAGTAGGGACCATACACGAGGGAAAAAACATTCAATAGATTTGCAGTGGTTAGAACAATATGGTAATGTTAGGGGATTATGATCTAGAGTGTCTCCTTGAACTTTTTTCTAGAAGATTACCCACCAGAAGATACATATAAGATGATGAAAGGAATGTGGACACAAATATAAGCTTAAGAATATATTATTTTTTAGTCTCATTTGGTAGACCAATATATGAGAAATGATCAATGAGAAATAGCGGTGGATAATAGATCAATACATGAAGAACCAAATGATACTACAAGAATTGATGATATTATTTCCCCTCCACTGCATACCTTACCGAAGGTAACCAATTTTTTAAATACATTTACTCTTAAATTTTAATCACACAACATCTAATAACATTGTATTACAAATATTATTCAATGAAAATTTGTATTTGATTTTTTTCCGCCAACACCCATTTACCACCATGTTGTATGGTTTATGGTGTATGATATGTCAGTAGAAAAGATACATAGTAAACAAATCCATATATGATGACCAATGAGATTCCTGTTCAACATAAAGATTCATATATTACAATAGTCAATGATATTATTGGAATTATTATACCATGAACGTGTAATAATATATATATTAATGAGTATGTATTTAATAGATGTTTTATTTTGGAAAACCAACAAAATTTGAAGAACGAAGGTCTGAAGTGAGTTATCATACTACACACGAAAACAAAGAATAGAAAACAGACGATTAGATTAAGGTGATCTAGTGAATCAAAAAATAAATAAAAAGGCCCCTCTGGAAGTACCTTCTATATACTAATTCCAAATAATATATTTTTTATCATTAAAAATTCATGAACAAGCAACATTTAAAGATGAAAATATGTATTACATTCCATATAAATAAGAAATATATTCGAACATTCATTAAATACATAAAGTGTATTAATGAGATTCTAAAATTTGAATGGATGGGAGCCTTAGTTATGAATAAATACATATGGTACATTTTAATACTACACTTGTCTAAATAGTGATCTGAAATGTTAATTAATGTTAAAAACTATTAATATTTTATACATGTGTTTTTATTACAACTATATAAAGTGATAACTATGTGAATCATGATTTTTATTCATTAATAACTATATTATCCCTATAGAAAATACTTTTTTTTGGATATGGATTTTTTTAATAATATTGATAAACTATATGATTCATTTGAGAAAACATTATAGCTGAAAGAAACATTTTGATGCCTACAATGAAGGGGTATAACTCTATAATAGAATCACATAAAATATATTTTTACTTATTTCATTAAGTATTTTTTTCCTATATTAGGAATAATTGGATGTTAATATCATTCAATTTGGACACCCAAAATATTTATTTTTTGGATCCAATGCATGGATACCCAAAAAACCAACACCAAATAATGTGTATTGTAAATGTTTAATACACTAAAATCAACATTTTGTAGATAAAAAATGAATTATTTTTTATGTTTAGTTTTAATAAATTTTTTTATGAAAAGGAGATCAATAAATGTAGGCTAAATCATGGAATGAGGTTATTTATTGAATATAAAAGCCTACTAATTACTTAAAATGGTGATAGATTAAGGTATATATAGGAGTATTTTACTATCAAAAAAATTTCCAAACTATTTATTTATTTATGTCATTTTTTCTATATTGTCTCAAGTACTATAATGGAAAATAATTTTAATATTATGTTTCTAAATTTAGGGGATAGGTCATAAAACATGAAAAAATCACCATCATTGAATACACAACTTCAAAAAATGAATTTAAAATTTTATTTAAAATATTATTTAATTATTTGTTTTTATATATTTTTATATATTTTTTTATCACTACAATGATTTCTGACAAACTTTATCCAAAAAATTAATAATTTTTTTATATATTAGTGGGATGAAAACATGGTGTTGCAATGTTTTCTGACTCTTAATTTAGGTTATTACCTGCTACGTTTGTGATCTATTATAGGCTTTGACATTATAAATACATTTTTAGTGTAGAGGTTTAGTATCAGAATCCTTATTTAATATTTTCGATCAATTTCTCAAGGATACGTATAATGGAGGGAATCAATTTTATTAGAAATGTGGAGAAAACACAGTGTCATAATGTATATTGGATTCACAAAGCAGTGTCTTAATAATAATATTTTTTTAATTTTCTTATCATTTTACCAACTTTTTAAGTAATTTTCCATATTATTTTTAAAATATAATTAAAACAACTCCCTTTATAAGGTTCCATAATTAGTGGTGGAAAATGATATATGAAGACAACAATATTGTGGTTTTACTTAGGTGGATGGTGGAATTATTTAGGCTATTTTATCATCAGTTAGATGCATGTTATAATATAAAGAATTCCTGTGAAATCCATAAAAGTAACACAAAATGTTTACAATAGGGAAATAGATTGACTAAAACTGATTATTTAAAATGAACATGATGTGAAATTAAATATTCCTACCATTATATATCACATAATATCACAATAATTACAAGATTAGAGGTGTTTAACCAATTCTTATTACGATTATAGATACTTTTTCACCAGATCAACATAAAAAAACTTGTCCCCTAGTTTATCAATAATATTCATGTCCACATTCATTATTTAAAATAATCCATGTTCCAAGGCTCTTGAATAAAATAACTCATTATCCTTCTCAATAAAAAATACATTGTAAAAGGGAAATTCTAATTTTGATGAAAAAAATGATGATGTTATGTTACATTTTATCATCACTAAAAATAGTGAAAAAGGGATTCTATTCAATATCATAATGTAGGTTGAATTAATGGATGCACTATATTTTAGTATCATTTGAATGCTATAAAGGGATCTTTTGAAGGCTAATGTTGTAAAAGAGGGGTAAAAAACTTATAATAGAAGTTTAGTTTTTTTTAAAATAATAAGAGGTCACCTTGAATTTTTTCCATATAAGAAGGTAAATGTAATATCAAGGAGTTTTTACTCTATATAATGGTGAATAGGAAATATCTATTTTATTACATTCCCTAAAATATCTAATTTCATTACTGATAGTAGTTCAATTAATGAATGTTAATTGGTTTATAGTAATGATCTCTATTTTATAGAATTAAATAAAGGTATACATAGATGTTATGTATGATACAAGAATATATAACGTGTTATGCTAGTTTTATTGTTGAAAATAATAAGGGAAACTATAATATATGAGTTTTACACCAACCAAAAATGATATAAGTTTTTATGGGAATTTTGTGTAATAAATGATTGATATGTTGTTGTATAGTGGTTAAATATATCAGGTTAATGGGATTTATGTTCTAAAAAAATTTATTTTAGGATCATGTAATACTGACTAAATTCCTTGAATTTTATTATTATATGATCTGGAATAATTATATTATAGTTTAATAATATATAACCTCAAAAATTAAAATATAGTTGATTTTATCAAAATTTTATATTATATTTTAGTTAAATTTCTAATAATTTTTATCTATTAATTAAATTTATAATTTTCAGAGTTATCTTAAAGAAATTACATCGTCAACAATGATAATTCGCTCATATACTATGACCTGGTACTCAACAAGGATGATTCACTCATGAAAAGACTAATTCCTAATACTTATTTAGTTAACCTTGTCAACATATTATCAATTAATTTTATGTAAATTAATTTATCAATTTTTTCTAATAATTATTTACTTATTTTCCAAGATATTTCGAGATGTCATATTTTTCCATCAATTGTCTATAAAAATCCATAAAATATATAGCCATATTCTTTTGGATGAGTCATTTCTGGCAGCACAAGGTTTAATATTACACAAAAATAACCATTTATTTATTTTATGGCTTGGTATAGTTGGTGGAAATAAAAACACACATCACATTATTAATCATCCATGACTCAAGCTGATACAAAGTTTGCATGGAATGACATGAACTATATGTTATTAATTTATCATTTATAATTTACATCAATACACACATCACATAGTCAAAACTGAGAAAACAAATTCCTTGAGATCTGATGTACATTGAACTATATGTATATTTTTTCAAAGAGTTTTAATTAGTTAAAATACAACATGGTTGGTTGGTTGTTTCCAAATATTTTAAAAACTATTTCTCCTTCATGAGCATTCCAGTATTAATGTTTTCACACAAAAAACATTATCCATACAATTATGTTATTAGTGGAATCCTCGCCAAAAAATATAGAATCTTGAATTTGTTAATGATCACATCTTTATTCATCTCCATATCATTCTTCCCTCTATTTTAATCAATTGGTTGTGCATTTCTATTTAGAAGTATTCTTATTATGTCATCTGGTTAGCCTTTTCCTTCCTTATTGCCTCCTATTTTTTATGGATTCTATTTATGATCAAGTAACTTATCTAATTTTTTATTTCATAGTACACATTATTTTTACCTTTGGAAACAAACCTACACATGATTGTATTAGTTTTAGGACACTGTGGTGATGATAATCTTTGACTTTGTGAGGAAAACATTACGAATTTTATTACTTGAGGGGTTAATATAGTGACATCCATGTAATGTAGTCTCAAGACTGAAATGATTACCCCCATCCATGAATGTAGGTTGAGTGGATACCATTGGATATACCTATACTTATGACCAAAATTCAATCTCCATTCAAGAACATAATAATGAGTAAAAGGAAGGAAATATATAAACATGAATAACCCATTAATTAAACACTTCATTGTGTGTGTCAAAGGAAGAATTATGAAATAAGAACAATAAGGGCTCAATATTGATAGTAATATATATTCATAATATCTTCAATTAATAGTTATGGAAAAAACTACAGATGTACTAGTCACTCTAATCAAATGGTCTTAATATTCGAGGTAATAGAAATTCTAAACCTTCAAAGTGAGTGTTTCGAGTTTAAAATGAAATTTTAGTAAAAAAGATAACTATTATACTTAAACCCCAAAAATTTCATTTTGATTTTTTTGATACTTTATAAAAATGATACAGATGTCATTTGTGACATGTAGGATTTAAACACACATCAATCCGATGCACAATGTGACTATGGTGACTATTTATTTTTCTATATTTAAAATTAACATTTATTGTCGATGAAAGAAATGTGACACAGTTAAAATAGATGAAAAAACATTCATATTGTCTTGATACTTTATAAAAAATAGTTTATAATTTATTTAGAACATCAATTAATCTTCCACACATCAATAAGACCCACAAAGTGACATGTATGACTGTAACTGTGGTTTTTTAATTAAAATTGAAATGATTTTTTATAAAAAGGACAACTAAAAAAATAAAAACTGTGATAACATATTTTTATTGATTTAATAAATTAGTAAAATTATCTATAATTCATTTGTGATGTGCAGGAATCATCATCACCTCAATTTGATGAATGGTGTCCCCGATATGACTCCAAGTGTGACATTTTTTTAAAAATAAAATTAATTATTAATAAAAAAGACAGGTGAAATACTCAAAACTGGAAATACACATTCATATTGTTCTGATAATTAATAGAACAAATCATAAGTCATTTTTTATGTATATTAATTAGTGTCAGCCCAATCTGATGCATGGTGTTCCCGGTATAGGTCAACATTTTCGTTAATAGTTTAAAATTAACATTTTATGTCAAAAACTGTGTCACTCCATGAAAAACTAGAGAAAAAATTCATATTGTCCTGATAATTTAAGAAAATGATTACTTAAAAAATTTGATTTATATGAATCATTCTCATGTCACGCCGACACATGATTTGACTTTTATGTCTACAGGTTCTTGTTACCAGTTTAAAATGACATTTTATCAAAAACTAATTGCAACATGCTCAAATCCCATAAAATGAATTCAGATTAATTTGATAATTTTATAAAATGATCTATAAGTCAGTTTTGATGTGTAGGAATAATACTTACCTTAATCTGATACACATTGTGACATGTTTGACTCCAAGTGTGTCATTTAAATTAAAATTGATGTTATTTTTTGTAAAGAAGAAAAGTGGAAAACTAAAAGATGATATAACGTCATATAACTCTTTTTATATGTTAAGAAAGTGATCCATAAGTTATATGAGATGTACTGGAATCATACCCACCCAATATGAACATTGTGCGACTAATATTTCTCTAAGTGTGTATTTTTAGTTAAAATTGACGTTAATTTTAGAAAAAAACAAAATTTACATACTCAAATTCAAGAAACTCCGTTCATAATATTTAAATAAATTTGGTTGAAAATGATCCATTCATCAAATTTTTATGTGTAATTATTATTCACACATCATTATATTGCACAATGTGCTCGGTACGACCCCAAGTGTGTCTTTTTATTTATAATTGAAATTAATATTTTTAAAAAAATACGTGGCATTTACTCAAAAACCAAGAAAGAACAATCATATTGTTAGGATACAATAAGAAAATTATCTATAAGAAATTTTCATCTGTATTAATTAGTCGCACCTCAATCGGATGGATGGTGTGGCTGATATAACTCTAATTGTTCATTATCTGTGTACAATTAACAGTTTAGCTTAAAAAATTTGTCACTCATTGGGAGTAAATAAAATTCACATATATTTTATTTATATTTTTGGAAAATAATTCAATAGAAATTTGTGATTTATTGAAATTAGTCTCACATTAAACTAACAAATGATATGAACAGTTTGACCACTGAAGTAGGTTTCTAATTGAAAATTACATATTAGTAAAAAAGAGAAGTTTCATACTCAAAACTCATCAAACACATTAACATTATTTATATTCATTATGAAAATGATCTATAAGTCATTTGTGATGTGTATCAACAAACATCACCTCAACCTCATGCATGTGTTATTGGTATGGCTCCAAGATTGTCTTTTTATCTAAAATTGACATTTATTTTACTAAAAAAGTCTACTAACATACTAAAAACCAATAAAACACATTCATATTGTTTTTATAAATTATGAAATTGATACATATGTAACTTTAAAAGTGTAGGAACCTAATAAACCTCAATAAGACACATTATGTGACTGGTATATCTCCACATGTGTCCTTTTATCTAAAATTCTTATTAATTTTAGTAAAAAACATAAGTGGCATATTGATTACCATGGAAACACACACATATTTTTTCAATACCTTATGAAAATGATCCATATGTCATTTATGACATGTATGAATTAGACACACCCTAATATGATGCACAATGTGCCCTATTTGACTGTAAGTCAATCTTTTTATTTAAAATTGGCATTAATTTTAGTAAAAAAGGGAAGTGACATAACCAATACCAAGAAAAAACATTCATATTATTTTGATACATTATAAAAATTATCCATAAGTCATTTTTGATGTGTAGGAATTAGCTACAAATCAATCTAATACACGGTGTGCAAGATATGACTTAAAGTTCCCATTATCTGTTTAAATTTGAAATTTTAGTTCAAAATGTGTGTCAGTCACTAAAAACCTCGGAAAATGAATGTATTGTCTTGATAATTTAGAAAAATTATCCAGATGACATTTTTGATGTGTTCGAATTAGTCTCCCATCATGCTGAGAAATGTTGGGACCGGTATGACTTAAAGTTCATTTTTCTAATTTAAAATGAAATTTAAGTAAAAACTGAAAGTGACATACTCAAAACTAACAAAAAATATATTTATTATTTTGATACATTATTAATATTATCTATTAATCAGTTTTTATGTGTTAGAATAATTCGTACATTAATCCGATGTATTGTGTGACTGGTATGACTCGATGTGTGTCTTTTTATTTAAAATTAACAGTACTTTTAATAAAAAATAAAAGTTAGAAACCGAAAACTAAGACAATGTTTTTATATTTTTTTGATACACTATGAAAATAATCCATAATTAATTTGTGACATGCTTCAATGAGCCTCACCTCAATCTGATGCACATTATGACTAATATGATTCCAACTGTGTATTTTTTTAAATTGATATAAATTTTAATAAAAAACACAAGATAAAAACTGGAAACCAAGTAAAAACATTCCAATGATTTTTATACATTATAAAAATGATACATAATACATATTTATTGGGTAGGAATCAGAATAACTATAAGGCCTCAACATTAAACATTTCTTAATCTTGAATTAATTCAATAATTCAAATTGGGGATTATTTCAAGTTTATAGTCTTAGTGACATATGCCATAACTAATACATAATATACCCAGACATTACAAATTTATATTTACACTTAGAATCCACTTTTTCCACCAAAGTAAACCCTTTAAACAAAACATGACATATTTTCATGAATAAATTATTCTTGACATCTTAATTTATCTTAGCCATCCTTATACCCTGTTGAAAAAAATTCAAAAACATTAGATCAACATCAAAATCTCATAAAGGAATCTAAAATAAGGAATAAAACTGTTAGTCCATGAATATTAAAAACCCATAAAAACATTTTCACAAAGTCATACTTTTCACCCATAAAACATAAACTTCTTAACTTATATCATGTAATCATAAGATTCCTAAAAAACTAAACATAAATCATAAAACACAAAAGTAACATGTAAAATTCATATCATATATACATTTTATTTTTCATAAATACATAGGGAGTAACTTTCATGGTTACATTTGGAATACCCATCACATTATATTCCATAAATATCTTTGGAGAAACCTTATCGTTTACCTCTATCATATTACACAATGAATTAGAGAGATATCATGGGCTCACCCATGCTCAGTTTATCAAGGAACCACCCATATACATAAACAATGACCAAGAAACATAACAAAATCATAACTCATAAAACAAGCATAAAGGAAAAATAACATTTCCACATTACAATCACAAGATATCATTTTATGATACTGATATAATCAAATAATTTATATCATTCAAAAAGAAGATTTTGGAATCAAATTTTCTCATACCAATTTTAATCTTTTGAAAGGAATTTACAATTGAAAAAAATTATTTCCATATAAATAAATCCATGTAATGATTTGGAAAACATGGTGATGAATTAGAATCATTAATAAGAATAAATCTTTAAAATGTCTAAAACGATGTTTTAGTTAAAGTGTCATTTACAATTTTGAAAAGTTAATGTATATGTATCATGAAAATAATAAATTTTAAAATACATTAAATATCATTATTATTGATATAATATGGATTTTTAATGACAATGGGGTTATACATACAATTTATAAAAGAATAATGGTGCATATCATCATGAAATGTCTCAATGAAAGGAGATAAACAAGAAATCCCTTACAAAGATTGTATCATTAGATTTGGATAAATTAATGACATTATTATGTGTGAAAAATATAAATACACCCAATATATTTGGATATTTAGTGTAAAAAAATCAGATTCCATCCACACATATATATTTAAAAACAAAACCAATGACATGTATATGTAACTTAATGAATGGAAATTGAGTTAAGATTTCCCTTACCCTCATTCTGACTTTTCTCGTTTGTTTTTTAATTTCCTGAATAAAAAACATCGAATAATATTTACTCTCTTTAGAAAATTTTTATATTATATAATTCATTTTATATCACTTATTACTTTGTTATAACAATTAGTTAATTATTTGAGTTCATATCGGACATTTTGTTGTTGTTTGGTACTTGAGTAAAAAACGAACTTGTTTTGAATAAAATTTTCCATGTGGTCATAATTCCATCATATCCCTAATTAGATTAATTATTTAAAAATCATATATATCCAAAATATATTTATTTTAAATATTCCATGACATTTGGTGATAAGAAATGGAATGCATTGTTCACAGATATGCTAGGTCGTAGTACACATGAATACTACATTCATTTCATTTCAATATTTAAGAATAAAAACTAAAGGATTAATTGGTACATTATTATTATATTATAATAACTATGTTATATATGTCACATATGTTCATTAAGTCTATCCATTATATGTTCCATGTATGGAATGAATGAATCATATCACATTGAGGTAGCGGCAGTCCACACTTGCTCAAATGAAATTATAGTATTTTCACATTATATGAAGCATAAATATATTTTAAAAAAAATTATAAAAGAACAGGGAGAATATAAATATAATATATATCATATATAAATAAATTTCCATCATAATGGTCCCCATGAGATGTGGTGGGAGAAAATTGAATAGTTATCGTTTTGTAAGGCTGTAGTTCTCCATACATAGAAACATTATGTTCTATATCAATTAGATGGAGGTGTGTGTAAGTTTAGGTAAAAAAACATACCATAATAAAATCCTATAATATTTAGGATAATGGTTTCATTATAAAATAATTGATAAAGGTGAATTTAGGGTGTTGGAGAAAGAAAAATAAATTAAAGGAGTTTGAGAGAAGACGTTACCTCTAAATGGGGAAACCCCTTTTGATTTTAGGCCAGATCTTATTCCCATTGTACGACTTATAGGAAGAAGGTAGTGATTTTTGGAGTCTATTCGAGAATAATTTTGGTTAGAAAAGGGGCCTTATAAGTGTGAGTATGTGGGTAGAGTTGGTGGACTTTTATAAGAGGGAAGAGGGAAACTTTTGAAAAGATATGAAGAATAATTTTATAATAAATTGATTCTATAATTATAATAACTAAAAAGTTATATATTTACAGGATAAGATTAATATGGGTCACAATACACTCAATCAATAGGTTTTAGAGATATTTTTGTCACACATTTATGGTTATCTTTTGGATTTAACACTTAGTTAAATAAATCTACTCTTGTCACGTCTTCTTGTATTTTTACTCTATATGGCCAATGATTACTCTAAAATTCCAAGAGATCCCAAAGTGCATCGAAAATTAAATATATACAATTATCTATGTCATTTTGATTAATATTATATTTTTATGACTATTATATCATTTAACAAAACAATATTTGTTTAAAAAAATCTTTTTTATCAATTTTGACCATATTTTGTAAATGATTTTTGTTAAATCTATACAAAATTTAATAATTCAAACAAAAAATTTTGTATAAAAGATAAGATAAAAAAAATTCCTAAAAATTCCTGTATGACATAAATATTTTAAAATTACATTATTTTTAATAATTTATAATATCATTTATTTGAATATTTCATTAATAAGGTAATCACTGCTTAATCATTGTGTCATAAACAATTTTATTTATATAATTTATAAAATTTATAATTAAAATATCATAAAGAATTATATCTTTTTATATTTATAATTATTATTTATAGTCAAATTGGTCGGTTATATAACCCTATAATAAATTTTTTTAGTATAAAGAAACATGTTTATGTGGTATTTCATTTTAATTTAAATTAATTGTTATAACATGTTATTATTACATAGAAGTGGTTCCCAAACTCACAATGTAAGGATTCCATATTGTTTTTGAATTCCATGACTCATCTAATCATATTCGGACATGTGTTAGGGTATTTTTATATTGTTATAATATTATTTTTACATTTATTTACCTAATTTAGCCTTTAACATTGGAAAATAGAAATAATTACTGTAGTTGCTATTAATAATGTCCAAATATAAAAGGTACCTATTTACTCAATTTGGAACTTCGAGTTAAAACATAGAATCCATTTTTCCGAATTCAAAAAATATAATTTTTGGTAATGAAATTAAAATTAAATCCCATTGTTAAAACAAGAAAACGAGGTTTTAAAAAGTAAAAACCATCAAAAGATTGACCCTTGTTTATATCAAATTCCAATGTGAAATTACATCCAATGACCATAATTTTATTAAATTATAATAACATAATCCGCTAATTCTTTAAAACTTATTAAAAAGATAATCTAACTATATAAATAAATTAGATGAAAAGGCAGTTTTGAATAAAAATAATGTATTTTCCACTATTCATTAAAATATGATTTTGAAAAGAAAAATACCAAAATTTCATCCAAGGAAAATTTTAATTTCCCTCTTTTAAATAATTAGTTTATATTTTTTAAATAGAACATAAAATTTTGACAAAATCTAGATTTAAAAAGGGTTATCCATCAAAAGGTGGCAAAACAGAATTTTTTTTAAAAAAAATTCTTCATTTATCTAGAAAAATTGGATTTATTCTAATATCATATGTAGAAAAAATATAATATGAATTTTAAAAATTACATTTAATATATAAAATTTAAAAATAAATAATGAAGTACATGATTTTATGAAGAACATTCTTCACTTTTAAATAGTTTTTAATTAGAACACGTCCATTATATTCAATTGGTTTTTATATCAATTTAAAATAAATTTGGTAACCAAAAGAATCATTATTTAATAAATTTTAAATAATATATTTTATAATTTAGTTGATACTATTTATTCCTGCCATTTCAAAGGCTATTTTTAATGGAAAAATTTAAATAATAATTATTATTTTTTTAGCTCGATGTAGTGTATCTTGTACGCTATTGAACATAGTGTTTCTTTCTTAAAAATTAGGATATTTCAGCCCTCGCCCTTTAATAAATTTCCTCCTAAATGTTTGAGTTTCCTTTCATTAACTAGGTTATGACTTTTCAATTTACCATAATTACAAACCCACATCCGAAAAAGGGTTAATAAAACATATACTTTAAAAGATAGAAAGTGAAGTACAATGGTCACCCAAGATATTACATACTAGGGTTACATGTAATAAAACATGGATACAGAAGAATAACTAAATGTCATGTTCTGATGGAGAGTGATATAGAACATTATCAATAGAATGTTAACAATCCAAAAACCACACATTTTTTATGGGTTAAAAGTTCTTTTATTTAACATTAGGAAAAGTAAATAGAAATTTTTTTTGTTATACGATCCTTTTCATAATGTTGAGGAATTATTTTACTACATAGAATAATAAAATAAGGAAATATACTTCAAAGTTAGAGTATCATACATTAATCTAATTACTCCACAAACTCATCTTTTTACCTAATCTATGAGAATTTAATCTCCAAAATTCAATTATAATACCCATGCTCTACATAGACCATTCAACAAATAAATTTCCTTAAAATTGATCAGAATAATGAAAATTAAGAATTAATCAAAAAATTTAGAAGAATTTTATCACATAGTCTTCCAAAAAAATTCATAACATTTATCTCCAAATAACATCGACTATTCTTAAAGTATAATACATAAAAGTAATTATCCTAATCACATATTCTCCATGATTGGTTAATCATTACCATAAATATCCCAAATCTTCTTGTGTCCACAATGAAATCATAGATTCTTCCTAAATAAAATTCAATAATTACTCCTCAAATTAAATCCCATTGTAGTCAATTTTTCCTAGGCATATTGGGTTCCCAAAAGAGAGAATGTCTTCCAAAAAATATTTATCACTTAATCACCAAATCATTTTCCTATAATAAGGATATCCATTTCATAAAACATGAGTTCCCAAAATAAACTTATTCTTAATACATAAAATCATTTAAGTAAAAAAGAATAAGTCTACTAACATGTGACTTCACATAGTCCAATGGTACGTGATAAATCCCAGTCGCACTTCGGTTGTGTTTTTGATTCTAGCAGTTTTGTCCAATGTGATGGGTTGTCACACGGTCTATGAGTTATCCTATATCAAAAACTATATAATTTTATAACATCCCAAAAAATGAGATAACACCCTAAAAAATAACCATAAATATTTTAACCTCAAATGTTATCTCATACCTCACATTTTTCATCCCAAAAACTAATAACCCTTAATTTACTCGATGGTGAATGTATAAAAAAAAACATCAGTCACCTTAATATTACAAATCAAAAGCATCAAAAGAGGTTTATAATAAATTTAATTTATGAAATACCTTAAAATTATAAGCCCATTATGACATCCCTAACTCTTAATAAAATATCCAAATCTATAAAGATGTCTAAACCATCCTCTGATGACAACTCTAAGGCCCCAACCATAAACATTACATAACATTGAGTTAAGTCAAAAATTCAAATTGACGATATTTTCAAGTACAATGTGTAACATCCCAAGTAAGTAATGAATAATAGATATTTTTATCTATGTCTATTAATGGTTAATATAGTGTTATAGAGGCTTAAAATGAAAATAAATACAATCTTATGCATGGAATACACTAATATTCTTAAAAGATTATTTTACTGCCTTTTGATGGCAAACCATTTTTGAATCTATATTTAGACAATTTTATAAACTATGTTTGTCAAAATAAACCTATTCTATATGATTGGGACATAAAAATTTACCTTGTGTGAATTTTTTGGTATTTTTCTGACAATGTTCATTTTTTAATGAATAGTGAAAAATACTGCATTTTACATCAAAACTGTTTTTTTAATCTAATTTATTTATATTATTAGATTATGTTTTGAATTGGTTTTGAAGTGAAATTAGAATATAGTTTTACCATTTTATCCAATGGTTGTCATTGGAATCAATTTCACTTTGAAATTAGACTTAAACTGGTGTCAATTTTTGATACTTATTGTTTTGTAAAAACACGCTTTTTGCTCTGGCAGCGGGAATTAATTATTAAATTAATTAATGTTACTTATATGATTTGAATTTTGTAAAATAGACTTCATTTTTGAATTCAGAATATCAAATATAGCTTAGGGTGAATTTTTGGTAATTTTCTGAAAAACTTCAATTTTTGATGAATAGTGAAACCACTAAGTGGTAATCAAGCAAACTGATTTTTCAGTTAAATGAAAGTTTACCACTAATGTGTATTGAATTTTGAAAATCCGACATACATGGTTGTCATTAAGAATTAAAATGTGGTTCAATGAGATTAAAATAATTTTTTGGTGAATAATAACTTATTAAGTTTTTAATCGCGATTAGTGGTAATTAGTGTAGTTTGAGGTATAAATAATGCTTTAATAATATGAAATGACCTAGACACATGTCCCAACCTTATTGGTTGTGTCATGGACGACCATGAAAAGCCATGGGTCAACTTGGGGACCACATGGAGACATTTTGGTTGGGAAATGACATAAATAACTTTTTATTTAATGTTAAAGTAAAAATGACACAAACATAATATGTTTCACAAAACCAATTTTTACATGGGGTTATAAAGATCATATATTTGATTATAAATATTAATTGGAAGGAGAAAAAGATTTCCTACATCATAGTATTTTTTTTATGATTTTTAGACATTAAATAAATTAAATTATTTATGACATAATAATGATGCAGCGATGACATCATTATTTGACGATTTAAATAAAATGGAAAGACAATGTAAAAGCTATGAACTAAACATGGCCAAAACCAATTGGATGAGTGGATTTCGAACCCTTATAACCTTATCCAAGAATTATATCAATTTGGGACCTTTTAAAACCGAAAAACATTTTCAAATAAAGTAATATTTCTTTACTTTCCAAAAGTGCCCCTCCTCTACTCTTATAAAAGGCCCCCACCTCTACCTCATTTCACACACTATTCAAGCCTTTGGCTCGGCCAACCCATTCCCATTTACACTCTCCACATACCTCTCCTCATCCTAGAGGATTCCCTTCGGGAAGAATCCTTTCAAAGGAAGCCTTTAGACTCAAATCAAAAGGAGATACACTTTTAAATGTAATTCATTCTCTCATGTTCATTTGTTTTATTTTGCTTCTCCAACCCCCTAAACTCTTTTTATTTACTTATTTTGTAACAACACCAGTATATTAAATATACAAGGATGTTGTTATAATATTTATTTGAGATACACTCTCACAAAACTACATCAAATGGTTAAAGAACATACGGTTTTCGTGGATGGTGAAATTCTGCTTCCCGAAACGATGATTGTTCAACACTCATTTAACACCTTCAAAGGTGGCCATTATGATGTCACTATTTTTATATATGATATATAATATGTTTATGTTTTCCTTAATCTTCTGTTTTTTTCATTTTGGGCATACCTTTATTGTTTCCATTATGGGTAAACACGATATCTTCATTTTAGGAAGTGCGGACTACCGCCCCCTCAAAGTGATTTGATTCGTTAAATACCATATGTGGGACATATAAAGGATGGAAATATGATATTATATATGATATTATACTAGAATTATAATATTCCTTTATATCATTATGATTCCATTCTATAAAATATGAAATAGAAATGAAAGTAGCGTTCATGCGTACGTACGGCTT
The DNA here is from genome assembly GCA_963277665.1 of Viscum album. NCBI lineage: Eukaryota > Viridiplantae > Streptophyta > Magnoliopsida > Santalales > Viscaceae > Viscum > Viscum album. The sequence goes on from OY728121.1 coordinate 1,462,453,084, forward strand.
ACCGTCTCCATGAACGGTGCATTTCATTTCATACCTCTAAATGATTATGTAATATTATAAATGCATATATGTACTGGATATATATGACATATATGATATCTAAATCATGAATACCATTCTGGATATAATAAACCATTGACCAAATTAACAACATGTAAGTGTAAGAAGTCTATTTTTGACTTAAGAACCAAATACCGACAAAATGAACATTATTAACTTAACTGATTACATGATGTTCATAACATGGTATAAAAGGAATAATGAACTTGAAAGAGATTCATCATAAAGTATAGATTAACTCAAGTTTATTATTCAGGAGATTAAAGAACGGTCGGGTCAAGTCAGATACGAGGTATGGGACTTCGTCTCAATCTCCTTTCATTGAGGCATATTTTATTTTATACACAACTTACTTTTATACGGTGTATAAACCCCTTTGACTTTTACATTTATTCAAAAGTAATATTTTTTATACGAATCGTTTACTAAACGACAAAAGGAAATGTTTTTGTCGTACGTATGCGGCGACAACGACTTCTCCACCGTCGTGACCGTTATTTGAGTTTCGGCTTCCTCTACAAGCCATACCTTCTTTTTAAAAGAAAAATAAATACCATATTTTACTTTTCTTTTATTTTGGTATTGAAAATGGTTTTCATAATGTTTTTATATCAATGTGTTGTATTGACATCTCGTGATTGAAATGTGGAAATTTTATGTTTCCTTTATGCATGTTTAATGTGATATGATTATGTTATGGTTCTTGGGCATTATTATGAAGACGGGTGGTTTCGTGATAAACTAAGGGCGGGTGAGCCCGTTATAGCTCTCCAATGCATTGGGTAACGTGAAGGAGTGAAACGTTAAGGTTTCTCCGAAGAGATTTTAGGGAATATACTGTGATGGGTATTCCAAACTTAACCAGGAGGGTTACTCCCTACGTAAGAATGTTATGAATGCCTCAAGTTACCTTTATGTATTATGATTTCTATGATTTATTCATGATTTTATGAGGTATGTTAAAGTTCCTATGTTTTATGGGTAAAGTATGATTTCATTCTTATGTATATATGAACTCATGTTTCCTTTCAATGTTTTTTTATAACCCATACTGAGTTTTTATGCTCATCCCAAGTTTTTGAAATGTTTTTCACAGGTCAAGGGAAAGGTACATGATAAGATGATAGAGTCAAGGATGTGTCAAGAAATAATCCATGTTTTATTTTAAATGTGTTTCCATTGATGGGAATGAAGAATACTATCTTTATGTAACCACTTTGTTTATATGTGGAATGTAATGCAAGTTTTATGATCTAATTCTCTAAAACTCTAAACCCGAAAAGATCCTCAATGTGTAATCTTGTAATAACTCAAGATTACGTAAGGTTTAAGGCTGGGGCCTTATAGTTGGTATCAAAGGTTGGTTTAGATAACTTTAGGAGTTATAATTCTATTAAATGATTATCCAAAAATATTTTTTTTGAAATGATATAGCATTTAAAGATTACCATGTTGCTTCATCTAAGACATGTTTGTTCAGAATGGTTTTCCGCAGAGGAAACAGGGAAGCAGTGCTAGGAAGGCATACAGAAGGAAATAACCTTCTGAATCAGCATCCAGAAATGGTCGGAATTGGAACTGAATAGTTTGTTGCAGTAATGGCGCAGTTGACTCAAGCGATAAATGGCGGTGGTATCCATGCACGAGATCAGCCAGAACAACCACAGAGGAACATGTCAGTGGTGGAACATTTCATGAGGCAACATCCACCATCATTCAAAGGATCATCTGACCCTGTGCTAGCTGAAGGGTGGATTAAAGCACTGGAGAAGATTTTTGATGTCATGGGGTGTTCAGACAATCAAAAGGTTAGTCTTGCTATTTACCGTTTGGAGGGTGAAGCAGATCAGTGGTGGTCTATGGTTAAAAATATCAGGGAAGCCGATGAGATTGATGCTCTTGACTGGGATGAATTCAGAGGTATGTTTCTTGAGAAGTATTTTCCTAAGGCTATTCAACTTAGGATGGAAAAGCAATTCTTGGAATTGAGGCAAGAGGAAGACTCAGTGGCTGCCTATGAAGAAAGGTTCACTCGATTGGCAAGGTATGCTCCAAATTTTATCCGGGACCTTGATAATAAATTCAATTGTTTTTACTCAGGATTAAAGCCAAAATATCGAAGGGCATTAGCTTCTCGTGAGTTTAAAAGTTATGAAAAGCTTGTTCGGTGTGCTGAGATGGTGGAAATGGAGTTTGCCGATGACCAAGTTTTCTATAAGAACCAGCAGAAGAAGAGCCCGAGGTGGCAGGAGAAATGTAAGAATTTTTCAAAAAATTCTGATGGTAAGAGAACTAAGTTTCCAGTTTGTGATAGATGTGGCAAAAGGCATGCTGGGGAATGTCTTCTGAATTCTGGAAAGTGCTACCGATGTGGTAAGATGGGACATAAGGCTCGTGATTGCACTGAAAAGGATCAAGGTGAAGGTAAGAACAAATTTGATTTACAGTTAGTGAAATGTTATAAGTGCAATGAGATGGGTCACTATGCAAACGAGTGTCCGACAAGGAGCTTGAGTGATGGGAAGTAGTTAGACTACAAGCAGAAAGGGGTGGTGAAATCCTTTGCAACTACTTCAGCAGATGTCGGGCCATCAAATGAAGTTGTATCAGGTACTTTGTTTGTTTTTTTAGATTATGCCAGTGTGTTGTTTGATTCGAGGTCTACACATTCTTTCATATCTGAAACCTTTTCTAGTAAAATGGGAATACCATCTCAAGAAATGACTCCTGAACTTTTGGTAAAAACACCCGGGGGAAGTGTCGAGGGAAAAAGAATTTATAAGAATCTTCCTATCCTTATCTGTGGGAAGAACCTACTTGCAAACCTTATTGTTCTACCTCTAGTAGAGTTTGATGTTATCCTGGGTATGGATTGGCTCTCTATTTACCATGCTAAGATTGACTGTAGAGCTAAAGAAGTTTCTTTTCAGAAAGACTTTAAGTTTGTTTACAGGAATGAACCCTTACTTTTGATAACATATCAAGAGGCCGAGAATCTTGTAAAAGATGGAAATGAATGTTACCTTGCACACGTCGTTGAAAATAAAGGAACTGTTCAGATTAATGATGTGCCAGTGGTAAATGAGTATCCTGATGTTTTTCCTGATGAGTTGCCTGGAATAATACCAGATCGAGAAGTTGAGTTTACTGTTGACTTAGTTCCTGATGCTAAGCCAATTTCAAAACCCCCTTATCGAATGGCACAAATTGAACTTTTAGAGTTGAAGGAGCAATTGCAAGATTTATTAGAGAAAGGTTTCATTAGACCTAGAACATCACCATGGGGTGCTCCTGTTTTATTTGTTAAAAAGAAAGATGGTTCTATGAGACTTTGCATTGATTATAGAGCCTTGAATAATATCACTGTTAAGAACAAATATCCTTTGCCTCATATCGATGATTTGTTTGATCAGCTCCAGGGAGCTCAGTTTTTTTTCAATGATTGACTTGAGATCGGGGTACCATCAGCTGAAGGTTAAGGAGGCAGATATTCCGAAGACCACGTTCCGTACGAGATATGGCCATTATGAATTTGTAGTAATGCCTTTTGGGCTAACCAATGCACCTGCTGTATTCATGGACATAATGAATAGAATTTTCCATGAGTTCTTGGATAAGTTTGTGGTGGTTTTCATTGATGATATTTTGGTGCTTTCTAAAAGTAAAGAAGAGCATGAAAGACATTTAAGGGTTATCTTGCAAACCATAATAGAAAAGAAACTGTATGTGAAATTCAGCAAGTGTGAGTTTTGGTTGCAACAAATTTCTTTCCTTGGTCACATTGTTTCTAAAGATGGAATAACTGTTGATCCTGCAAAAACAAAAGTTGTGGAAGAATGGCCAAGACCCACAAATGTAACCGAGATTCGTAGCTTCCTGGGTTTGGCAGGCTATTACCGAAGGTTTGTTAGAAATTTTTCACGTTTATCTAGTCCAATGACTAAGATAACTCGGAAGGGTGTTAAGTTTATCTGGACAAAAGAATGTGGTGATTGTTTTCAGGAATAGAAAATAAGATTGGTGAATGCTCCAATTTTGGCACTACCTTCGAGGAATGGTGAGTTTGTTATATACAGTGATGATTCATTGAAAGGACTTGGTTGCGTCCTAATGCAGAATGATCAGGTAATTGCTTATGCCTCACGACAGTTGAAAACTCATGAGGTAAATTACCCTACACATGATTTGGAACTAGCTGATGTTGTTTTTGCTTTAAAAATTTGGAGGCATCATTTGTATGGAGTAAAGTGTGAAATATATACCGATCACAAAAGTTTAAAGTATATATTCACACAGAAAGAGTTAAACATGAGACAAAGGAGATGGCTGTAATTAATCAAAGATTATGATTGTACAATTCATTACCATCCGGGAAAAGAAAATAAAGTGGCTGATGCATTGAGTCGAAAAAGTAATGCTTCATTAACAATGTTGCGTTTGGAACGTGATCCTTTGGTTAAGGATTTGATGAACTTTGGCATACAAGTTGTTGATGCAGGGAGTCCTTCTGTTTTGTTTCAGGTATCAGTGAGATCATCTCTATCAGATAGAATCAAGAAAGCACAGAAGCACGATAGTGAGTTGCAGAAAAAGGTAGAGCTGGTTCAGAAAGGTAAGTTGCCTGAATTCAACATTGATAATGATTGAGTTTTGAGATTTGGGAAGAGATTGTGTGTGCCTTGTGATTCACAGTTGAAGAGGGAATTGTTATGTGAAGCTCATAGTTCTCCGTTTTCAGTTCATCCAGGCAGTACTAAGATGTATAGAGATCTGCGGGAGTATTACTGGTGGGATGGAATGAAAAGAGATATTGCTGATTTTACTGTGAGGTGTTTGACTTGTCAGCAGGTTAAAGCAGAGCGGAAGTTACCTAAAGGGATGCTTCAGCCTTTACCAGTGCCAGAGTGGAAATGGGAGAATATATCCATGGACTTTGTTGTTTGATTACCGAAGACATCTCGAGGTAATAATGCAATCTGGGTTATTGTTGATCGCTTGACCAAATCTACTCATTACCTTGCTATACGAGATACTTTCTCTCTTGATCAACTTTCCCGTTTGTATCATAAAGAGATAGTCAGGTTACATGGAGTTCTTCTCTCCATTGTATCGGAATGTGATCCCAGGTTTACTTCTAACTTTTGGAAAGGCCTTCAGAAGTCGTTGGGTACTGAATTAAATTTTATTACAGCTTTTCATCCTCAATTAGATGGGCAGTCAGAACGAAAAATTCAGACATTGGAGAATATGCTACGAGCTTGTTCTATGGATTATCAGGGAAGTTGGGACCAACATCTTTCTTTGGTTGAGTTTTCATATAATAACAGTTTTCATTCCAGTATACAGATGGCACCATTTCAGGCATTATATGGGAAGCGGTGTCGAACTCCAGCTTTCTGGGATGAAGTGGGTGAAAGGAAGTTGATGGGACCAGAATTGGTAGAAGAGATGGCAGAAAAAGTTCAGCTGATTCAGAAACACATGAGAACAGCTCAGAGCAGGCAAAAGAGTTATGCGGATAACCGGAGGAAGGATCTATCTTTCGAGGTAGGTGATCATGTTTTTCTCAAGGTTTCTCCTTGGAAAAACATGATGAGATTTGGTAAGAAAGGAAAGTTGAGTCCAAGGTTTGTTGGACCATAAGAAATTCTGGAGAGAGTTGGATCCGTTGCATACCGAGTTGCTTTACCTCCGAGTTTATCTCAGGTACACAATGTTTTTCACGTTTCGATGTTGAGAAAGTATATGCCAGATCCATCTCATGTTTTGAGTCCAGAGGTAGTTCAGCTAGAAGAGAACCTATCTTATGAGGAACAACCGGTCCAGATTCTTGACCACAGGGAGCAATTGTTACGGAATAAGGTGATTCACCAGGTAAAGGTTTTGTGGAAAAACCACATGATTGAAGAGGCAACATGGGAATCTGAAAATGCAATGAGGGATAATTACCCCCATTTATTCGATAAGTAAATAAATTGCGGGGACACAATTTTCTAAAGGGGGGAAGGATGTAACATCTCAAGTAAGTAATTAATAATAGATATTTTTATCTATGTCTATTAATTATTAAGATAGTGTTATAGAGGCGTAAAATAAAATAAATACAATCTTATGCATGGAATACACTAATATTCTTAAAAGATTATTTTACTGCCTTTTGATGGCAAACCATTTTTGAATCTATATTTCGACAATTTTATAAACTATGTTTGTCAAAATAAACCTATTCTATATGATTGGGACATCAAAATTTACCTTGTGTGAATTTTTGGTATTTTTCTGACAATGTTCATTTTTTAATGAATAGTGAAAAATACTGCATTTTACATCAAAACTGTTTTTTTAATATAATTTATTTATATGATTAGATTATGTTTTGAATTGGTTTTGAAGTGAAATTAGAATATATTTTTACTAGTTTATCCAATGGTTGTCATTGGAATCAATTTCACTTTGAAATTAGACTTAAACTGGTGTCAATCTTTTGATACTTATTGTTTTGTAAAAACACGCATTTTGCTCTGGCAGCGGGAATTAATTATTAAATTAATTAATGTGACTTATATGATTTGAATTTTGTAAAATATACTTCATTTTTGAATTCAGAATATCAAATATAGCTTAGGGTGAATTTTTGGTAATTTTCTGAAAAACTTCAATTTTTGATGAATAGTGAAACCACTAAGTGGTAATCAAGCAAACTGATTTTTCAGTTAAATGAAAGTTTACCACTAATGTGTATTGAATTTTGAAAATCTGACATACATGGTTTTCATTAAGAAGTAAAATGTGGTTTAATGAGATTAAAATAATTTTTTGGTGAATTGTATCTTATTAAGTTTTTAATCTCGATTAGTGGTAATTAGTGTAGTTTAAGGTATAAATAATGCTTTAATAATATGAAATGACCTAGACACATGTCCCAAACTTATTGGTTGTTTCATGGACGACCAAGACAAGCCATGGGTCAACTTGGGGACCCCATGGAGACATTTTGGTTGGGAAATGACATAAATAACTTTTTATTTAATGTAAAAGTAAAAATGACACAAACATAATATGTTTCACAAAAACAATTTTTATATGGGGTTATAAAGATCAGATATTTGATTATAAATAGTCATTGGAAAGATAAAAATATTTCCTACATCATAGTATTTTTTTATGATTTTTAGACATTAAATAAATTAAATTATTTATGACATAATAATGATGCAGCGATGACATCATTATTTGACGATTTAAATAAAATGGAAAGACAATGTAACATCTATGAACTACACATGGCCAAAACCAATTGGATGAGTGGATTTAGAACCCTTATAACCTTATCCAAGAATTATATCAATGTGGGACCTTTTAAAACCGAAAAACATTTCCAAATAAAGTAATATTTCTTTACTTTCCAAAAGTGCCCCTCCTCTCCTCTTATAAAAGGCCCCCACCTCTACCTCATTTCACACACTACTCAAGCCTTTGGATCGGCCAACCCCTGCCCATTTACTCTCTCCACATCCCTCGCCTCATCCTAGAGGATTCCCTTTGAGATGAATCCTTTCAAAGGAAGCCTTTAGACTCAAATCAAAAGGAGATACACTTTTAAAGGTAATTCATTCTCTCATGTTCATTTGTTTTATTTTGCTTCTCCAACCCCCTAAACTCTTTTTATTTACTAATTTTGTAACAAACCCAGTATCTTAAATATACAAGGATGTTTTTATAATATTTATTTGAGCTACACTCTCACACAACTACATCAAATGGTTAAAGAACATACGGTTTCCGTGGATGGCGAAATTCTGCCTCCCGAAACGATTATTGTTCAACGCTCATTTAACACCTTCAAAGGTGGCCATTATGATGTCACTATTTTTATATATGATATATAATATGTTTATGTTTTCCTTAAGCTTCTGTTTTTTTTCATTTTGGGCATACCTTTATGGTTTCCATTATGGGTAAACACGATATCTTCATTTTAGGAAGTGCGGACTACCGCCCCCTCAAAGTGATTTGATTCGTTAAATACCATATGTGGGACATATAAAGGATGGAACTATGATATTATATATGATATTATACTGGAATTATAATATACCTTTATATCATTATGATTCCATTCTATAAAATACGAAATAGAAATGAAAGTAGCGTTCATGCGTACGTACGGCTTACCGTCTCCATGAACGGTGCATTTCATTTCTTACCTCTAAATGATTATGTAATATTATAAATGCATGTATGTACTGGATATATATGAAATATATGATATCTACATCATGAATACAATTCTGGATATAATGAACCTTTGACCAAATTAACAACATGTAAGTGTAAGATGTCTATTTTTGACTTAAGAACCAAATACCGACAAAATGAACATTATTAACTTAACTGATTACATGATGTTCATAAAATGGTATAAAAGGAATAATGAACTTGAAAAAGATTCATAAGAAAGTATAGATTAACTCAAGTTTATTATTCAGGAGATTAAAGAACGGTCGGGTCAAGTCAGATACGAGGTATGGGACTTCGTCTCAATCTCCTTTCATTGAGGCATATTTTATTTTATACACAACTTTCTTTTATACGGTGTATAAACCCCTTTGACTTTTATGTTTATTCAAAAGGAATATTTTTTATACGAAGCGTTTAATAAACGACAAAAGGGAATGTTTTTGTCGTACGTATGCGACGACAATGACTTCTCCGCCGTCGTGACCGTTATTTGAGTTTCGGCTTCCTCTACAAGCCATACCTTCTTTTTAAAAGAATAATAAATACCATATTTTACTTTTCTTTTATTTTGGTATTGAAAATGGTTTTCATAATTTTTTTATATCAATGTGTTGTATTGATATCTCGTTATTGAAATGTGGAAATTTTATGTTTCCTTTATGCATGTTTTATGTGATATGATTATGTTATGGTTCTTGGGCATTATTATGAAGACGGGTGGTTCCGTGATAAACTAAGGGCGGGTGAGCCCGTTATAGCTCTCCAATGCATTGGGTAACGCGAAGGAGTGAAACGTTAAGGTTTATACGAAGAGATTTTAGGGAATATACTGTGATGGGTATTCCAAACGTAACCAGGAGGGTTACTCCCTACGTAAGAATGTTATGAATGCCTCAAGTTACCTTTATGTCTTATGATTTCTATGATTTATTCATGATTTTATGAGGTATGTTAAAGTGCCTATGTTTTATGGGTAAAGTATGATTTCATTCTTATGTATATATGAACTCATGTTTCCTTTCCATGTTTTTTTATAACCCATACTGAGTTTTTATGCTCATCCCATGTTTTTGAAATGTTTTTCACAGGTCAAGGGAAAGGTACATGATAAGATGATAGAGTCAAGGATGTGTCAAGAAATAATCCATGTTTTATTTTAAATGTGTTTCCATTGATGGGAATGAAGAATACTATCTTTATGTAACCACTTTGTTTATATGTGGAATGTAATGCACGTTTTATGATCTAATTCTCTAAAACTCTAAACCCGAAAAGATCCTCAATGTGTAATCTTGTAATAACTCAAGATTAAGTAAGGTTTAAGGCTTGGTCCTTATACAATGTTTTTGAGAGTTAGGCCATAACTATTAAATAATAGACCCATGCATTATATGTGGACAGTTACACCTAGTATCCACTTTTTAAACCAATGGAAACACTTTAAACATAACATGATTTCATTTTCTTGATAAAAATATTCTGGAATTATTTATTTCTCTTACCCAACCTTATCCCCTGTAGAAAACATTCTGAAAATGTGGGATGAGAAAAAAAGAAAATAAAGGAAAATAAAATAAGGAATAAAACCATTATTCCATGAATATTTAAAACCGATGAAAACATTTCAAAAAAGCATACTTTTCACCGATAAAACATAAACTAATTAGATTACATCATGTAATCATACCATTCTTATAAAACATCCTAGAAATCCTAAAATGAAAATGCTAAATTATGGAATCCATATTATACATATATTTTAGTTTTAACATCTACATATGGAGTGACCATCATGGTTACGTTTGGAATACCCATCACAGTATATTCCCTACATCTCTTAGGAGAAACCTTATCGTTTTCCTCCATCATGTTACCCAATGCATTGGAGAGCTATCATGAGCTCACCTACCCATGGTTTATCATGGAAAAACCCATATACATAAACAATTCCCAAGAACCATAACATAATCATAACACATAAAACACGCATAAAGGAAAAATATCATTTTCACATCACAATCACAACATATTATTTCATGATATTGATATAATCAATTGATTTAAAACATTCAAAAAGAAGAGTTTTGAATCAAAGTGTCCCATACCACATTGAATATTTTGAAAATAATTTCCAATTTTAGGCCCTAATGTTCATATCAATAAATAGTTATAACCATTTGAAAACACGGACATTAATGAGAATGATTAAGAAGAATAAATCTTAAAAACATCTAAAACAATGTTTTAGTTAAAGAGTCCTCCTCCATTTTGACAAATTAAATAATATTTCATATGAATGTATAACATTTTAAAAGAAATTAAATATCATTTTTATAGATATAATATGGATATGTAATTTGAAATGGGCTGTATAAAATCACTCTAATAGAATAAAGGTTCATATCATCAAGAAATGTCTCAATGAATGGAGATTGAGATGAAATCCCCTACAAAGATCATATCATTAGGAAAAATCAATGAAATTATTATGTGTGAAAAATATAAATACACTAACTATAAATTGATATTTAGTTTAAAACAATAAGATTCCAATCAGAAAAATTCCTGGAAAAAAACCAATGTCATGGACATTTAACTCAATGAATGAAAATTGAGTTATGATATCCCTTACCTTGAGTCTGACTTGTCTTGTTCATTCTTTAAATTCTGGAATAATAAAATAAGGTAAATTTAAACTTTGCTAAAAACATTTGTAATTATTATTATTCATTTTATATCACTTATTAATATGTTACAATAATTTGTTAATTATTTTTGTTTATATCAAATGTTTTGTTGATGTTTGGGACTTGAGTAAAAAAATTAACTCGTCTTGATTAAAATTTTCCAAGTGGTCATAAGTACGTAATCTCAATAATGAGATTAATTATTTAAATATCATATATATTCTGTATATATGTATTTATAATTTTCCATAACATTTGGAGATAATAAATTAAATGCACCGTTCATTGGGACAGTAAGTCATACGTACGCTTGAATGCTAGTTTCATTTCATTGTCATATTAATGGAATGAAAACTAAATGAAACATAGGTATATACTAATTATAGTATAATATATATAATTTATATTTTACTTATGATCATTAACACCATATGTTATGTGTTCCATGTATGGCATGAATGAGTTATATCACATTGAGGGGGCGGTAGCCCAAACTTCCTTAAGTTAAATTATCGTATTTACATGTTATGGAAAGAATAAAGGTATGTTGTAAATAAAAATTATAGAATAATAGAGTCAATATAAATATAATATATATCATATATAATTACACTTCCATCATAATGTCCACCGTGAGATCTGGTAGGTGAAAATTGAGCAATCATTGTTTTGTGACGCAATAGTTCACCATACATAGAAACAATATGTTCTATATCCATTAGATGGAGGTTTGGGTATGTTTAGTTAAAACCATCAGCATAAAACCAAACAAGTATATTTATAATACTTTTTTTGTTATAAAAGAATGAAATATTTGGAGGTTAGGGTGTTGTAGTTGGAATATAAATGAAATGATCTTGAGAGAAGATGTTACCTCTAAATTGGGTAACTCCTTTTCATTTGAGCCAAAAGGCTTCCTTGAGTTTTCTTCTGAAAAAGGTAAGGATTATAAGAGGAATAAAGGGATGTTTGGAGTTTTTTTGAGCCGATTTTGGGCAATCCAAGGGAATTGAGTGGTGTGGGTGAGTGGGCAGAGGTGGTGTCCTTTTATAAGATGGTGGAGGGGTGCTTTGGGAAATTCTTGAAATATTATTTTATTATAAATTAATTTTTGAATAATAATACCTCAAAAGAGATATATTTTGATGATATGATAAGTATAGGTCGATATAATCACAACAGATAGGTTTTATACGAGTTTAGTTCACAAATGTAACCATATCTTTTGGCTTTAACCCTTAGATATATAAATTAACTCTTTTCATGTCTTTTTACATTTCTACACAATATGGTCAATATAATTAATATAAAATGACAAGATAAACTATAGTGGATCATTAATGAAACTTTTAACAATATCTAAGTCAGTTGGCTGAATCTTATAGTTTTATGACTATTATATCATTTAATAAAATAGGTAATTTTTTAAAAACACTTTTTTGTCAATTTTGACTCTATTTAGTAATTCATTTTTGTTAAAGATATTAAAACTTTATAGATTTGAAAAAACATTATTAAATCAAAACAAAATGTAATAATTCTCCAAAATATTCTTGGATGGCTACAAAATTTTCAAATTACATTTATTTTAATATTTATAATATCATTTATTTGATTATTTCATTAATATGATAATCAGTTTATCATCATTGTGTCAAAAATAAATTTATTTCTATAATGTCTAAAAATTATAAATTGAATACCATGATGTAGGAAATATATTTGGATTTTTAATTTCTATTTATTGTATAAGATATCCACTTTATAACCCTATATTAAAATTGTTTTAGTATAATGATCCATCTTTATGTTATATTTCTCTTTACTTTAAATTAATTTTTATAACATGTCATTATAACACCCAAGTGACTACCAAATACCAAAATTTCAGAAAAACGATTTTTATGGTACCCCATGACCCATTCAATAAGATTAAGACACATGTTAGGGTAGTTTTATATAACTATAATATTATTTTTACCCTAATTTACCTAATTTACCCTTTAACTGTGGTAAATAAAAGTAATTACAGAAGTTACTATTCATAATGTCCAATACTAAAAGGTACCTATTTACTCAATTTGGACCTTCTTATTCCAAATATGGAATCCATTTTTTATAATTCAAAACAAATAATTTGTACTAATTAATTTAAAATTAATCCTCATTGTTATAGTGGGAAAACATGTTTTTAATAAATAAAAACCATCAAAAGACTATCACATGTTTATATAAAATTTCAATGTGAAATTACATAAAATGAAAATAATTTGATTAAAATAGTAATTTGTTTAAATGATAAATACATAATACAAATATTATTTAAAACCAAATAAAAATATACTCTAATTATTTAAATAAATTTGGTGAAAAGGAAGTTCTGAATTAAAATGCATTATTTCTCACGATCCATTAAAATATGACTTTTATCAGAAAAATACCAAAATTTCATCCAAGTTAAATTACTATTTTTCTATTGAAAATAAAATGTTTTTTTTCAAATAGAAAATATAAAAATGACTGAATCATTATTTAAAAGTGGTTCACCATCAATAGGTTGTAATACTATATTTTTGAAAAATACTTCTTTTGTCCGGAAAAATTGGATTTTTCCTTATATCTTATATTGAAAACATATAAGATTAATTTGAAGAATTTAATTGAATATATAACATAAAAAATACAATAATAGTAATATGATTTTATAAACACACATTTTCCCTTTTAAATAGGGTTTCATTAAAAGACATCCTTTATATTCAGTTAGTTTTTTTTTCATTTCTAATAAATTTTATAACAAAATGAATAATTATTTAAAAAAATTTAAAACATACTTTCATAATTCAACTGATACCATTAACTCCCTACCTTCCAACATCTAGGTTATAATGGTACCTTTAAATAAAAATATTTAGTTGTACGTTTAAGCTCTATGTTGTATATCATTTATGATATTGTACAAAGTGTTTCATTATTAAAACCTGGGATGTTACATCCTCCCCCAATAAATAAATTTCATCCTAGAAATATGAATTTGGGGTCAGTAACTAGTGTATTATTTTTCAATATACCTTTATTTCAAACCCATATTGGACATAGGGTTAATAAAAATTTCTCATTAAATGAAAGAAGGTGAAGTATACAGTTCAACCGAGATAACACTTACTAGGGTTCGATGTAGGAAAAGGTGGATATAGAAGAATTACTACGTGTCACTTTTGGATGGAGAGTGATAGAAAAAATTATTAGGAAAAATTTAAAAATTAGAAAACCAAAAACTTGTGATGGGTTGAACAGTCGTTGATTTCGTAATAGGAAAAGTAAACAGATTTTTTTTGTTTTACTATCCTTCTTATAATGTTCAGTAATTATTTTACTACGTACAATAAGAATAGAATGAAATATAATTTCATGATTGGTAGAGTATCATACATTAATCAAATTCCACTAAAAACTCATCTTATTCCCACATAGATGAGTATTTAATATGAATTGGTCACTCCTGAAGCACTAGAATCAACTTCAAGAGAATCACATAATCCATAGAAGATGAACTATATATTTCTCTTATTTTTATAAATTAACAAAAACCAAAATGGTTATTAAAAATTTAGATAATCCCACAAAAATAATAATCCTTTATAAGGAGAAGGACTACATTTATTCTCTAAAATTCAATAGCAATAACCATGTTCTATATATAACATTCAACAAACAAAAAATCCATTAAAATTCCTCAAAATAATCCAAAATCATATTGAAACCAAAAATTAAAAATTATTTGATAACATAGTCTTCCACAATTAATATTAACAGTTATCTCCAAATAACATCGACTACTCTAAATGTCTCATACTTAAAATCAATTAACATAATCACATATTATCCATGATAGTTTAATCATTTCTATAAAGAACCCAAAACAACATATGTCCACAATAAAAACCCAGATTATTCAAAAATAAAATTCAACCATTAATACTCAAATTAAATCCCATAGTATTATATTTACCAAAGGCATATAGATTTTTATAAATAGGGAACATCTTCCAAAATTAACATTTCTAAATTAATCACAAAATCATGTTACTATACTATGGATATCCATGTGATAAAACATAAGATCCCAAAATTGTCTTATTTTTAATCTCTAAAAAAAATTAAATAACAATAATTAGTCATACTAACCAAGGACTTCATGTAGGCCAATGGTAGACAATAAATCCAAGTCGTACTTCAGTTGTGGGTTATATTCTCCCATATTTGTCCGATGCGATGGGTTGTCACAAGGTCTGAATGTTTTCCATTATCAAAAACTATATAATTTTATAACATTCCAAAAAATGGGATAAAATCCTCAAATTAACCAAAATATCTTTTAACCTCAAAGGTTATATCAGAGCTCGAATTTTTCATCCCATAAATTATTAAACCATAATTTGCTCAAAGGTAAATGTCTCCAAAAATACCATTAGTCACATTAATATTCAATAAAATAAATCCCAAAAAAAATTTCTAAGACATTGGACTTATGTTATACCTTAAAATTATAAACCCCTGATGAAATCCATAACACTTAATAAAGCATCATAATCTCTAATTTTGTCTAAACCGTCATTTGATACCAACTACATGGCCCTATCCTTAAAACATAATTAGTAATGAGTGAAGACTAAAGTTCCCATTGAGGATATATTCAAGGTTAGAGTTTTAGATAATTATTACATAATTATTAAATAATATATCCAGAGATTACATGTGCATAGTTTCACTCAGTATCAATATTTTCCTCTTAAGGAAACCCTTTAAACAAAATATAATTTTTTTTCTTGATAAAAATGTTCTGGACTTCTTCCTTTCCCCTACCCTTCCTTATACCCGATGGAATAAATTTCAAAAACATGGCCTTAGAATATAAAGCTCAATAACGAATATAATATAAGGAATAAAACCATTAATATAGGAATATTTAAATCCCATGAAAACTTTTTCACAAAATCATAATTTTCACCCATAAAACACAAACTACTTAGCTTACATCATGTAATCATAAGATTACTACAAAAGATCATAAAAATAATAAAACCTAAAAGAAACTTGTGGAATATATATTATAATTACATTGTGTTTTTTCACAGCTACATAGGGAGACATTCATGGTTATTGTTAGAATACCCATCATAGTATATTCCCTAAATCTCTTTAGAGAAACTATAATGTTTACCTCTTTCACGTTACCCAATACATTGGAGAGCTACCACTGGCTCACCCACCCTATATTTATCACAGAACCAACCATATACTTAAAAAATTATATAGAAACATTAAAAAATCATAAAACATAGAACAAGCATAAAGAAAAAAAAACATTTCCACCTTTAAATCACAAGATATCATTTCAATATATTGATATAATCAATTAATTTAAAACATTAAAAAGAAAAGTTTGGAATCAAAGTATCCTATACAACTTTGGAAATTTTGAAACAAATTTAAACTCTAAAACACTCAAGAACATATAAATAATTCCTTAAAACCATTTTAAAAACATGGATATTAATGAGAATGATTTAGATGAATAAATCATCAAAATTCCAATAATGATGTTTTAGGTAAAAAATCCTTTACCATTTTGAACTTTTAAATTATACATCACATGAAAGTATAAATTTTTATAAGACATTACATATAATGATTATAGATATAATATGGTCATGTATTGTCAATGGGCCTTTATATACACATTATAAAAGAATAAAGGCCCATATCAACAAGAAATATCTTAATGAAAGGAGATTGAGATTAAATCCCTCACAAAGATCGTATCATTATATTTAGGATGAGTCAATGACATTATTATGTGTGAAAAAATTAATACACCCAATATAAGTGTATATTAAATGTAAAATAATCCGTTTCCATTCACACATATTCTTGTAAAAACAAAACCAATGGCCTGGATATTTAACTAAATGAATGGAAATTGAGTTAATATTTACCTTACATTGATTCTGACTTGTATCCTTCATCATTTAATTTCAATAATAATAAAATTTGGTTAATTTATAATTTCTTGAAAACCTTTTAAAATTTTATCATTCATTTTGTATCACTTATTACCAATTTATAACAATTACATATTTATTTGATTTTATATTGTATGTTTTGTCGATGTTTGGTACTTGAGTAAAAAAATGAACATATTTTGATTAAAATTATCCATGTGGTCATAATTCCATCATCTCCAGAATGATATTTAAGATTTAAATGTCATATATATCATGTGTATATGTATTTATAATAGTCCATAATATTTGGAGATAAGAAATGAAATACACCATTCATGGAGATGATAGGCCATACGTACGCATGAATGCTTCTTTCATTTCATTATCATATTAAAGGAGTAAGAAATAAATGATATATAGGTAGATTATAATTCTAGTATAATATATAAGTTATATATGTTACATCATTTCATTAACACCATTCTTTATACATTCCATGTATGGCGTGAACAAGTCATATCACATTGAGGGGGTGGGGGTCCACACTTTCTAAAATGAAATTATCATATTTACTCATTATGGAAATAATGAAGGTATGTTGTAAATAAAAATTAAATAACAATAGAGAAAATATAAATATAATATATATCATATATTAATACAGTTCCATCATAATTTCCAAAATGATAGGTTATAAGATAAAATTGAACAATCATCATTTCATGAGGCAGCAGTTCGCCGTACACCGAAACAACATTTTATAGATCCATAAGATGGAGGTGATTGTATGTGTAGGTATACAAAATATAATAAAAAAATCCTATTAAATTTAGGATACTATTTTTTTATAAATGAATGGAAAAAATTTGTTTTAGGGTGTTAGAGAAGAAAAATAAATGAATGGATCTTGGGAGTAGATGCAACCGATAAATCGGGCAACTCCTTTGGATTTGAGCCAAAAGGCTTCCTTGTTTTGCCTTATAACCATGTTAAGGATTATAAGAGTATGATAGAGATATTTTGAGTTTATTTGAGAAAAAGTTTTGAAATACAAGGGGATTGAGAGGTGTGAGTAAGTGGGTAGAGGTGGTGGCTTTTTATATGAGTGTGGATGGGCACATTAGGAATGTCTTGAAATATTATTTTATTATAAATTTATTTTAAAATTATTATAGATAAAATGTGATATATTTAGAGTATAATGTGATTATGGGTCTAAATACTCTAAAAATAGGTTTTTAGAAGTTTAGTTCACAAATTTAACATTATCTTTTGGCTTTAACTCGTAGTTAAAAAAATTAACTTTTACCATGTCTTCTAGTACTTGTACACAATATGGTCAATATAGTTACTATCAAATGAAAAGATAACCTCATGTAAATCATTAATGAAAATTTTAACGTTATATATGTTAGTTGTAAGAATATTATATTTTTATGACTATTATATCATTTAATAAAATATGTTTTTTTATACTCATTTATGTGAATTTTGACACTATTTAGTAATTGTTATTTGAAAAGATGTAAAATTTTTATTGATTCTAAAAACCTACATTAAATAAAATATAAAATTTCACAGTCAACCAGAAAAATTTATTATCACTAATCTTTTTATTTGTCATTTTTTTAAAATTTTTAATTTTATTTATTTAATATTTCATTAAAAAAGTAATCACTACATCATCATTGTGTCATCAATAAATTTATAAATATAATGTCTAAAAATTATAAACAAATTTCCATGATGTATGCAATCTTTTTATATGTATAATTACTATTTATATTAAAATAGATCAGTTATATAACGTCGTATTAAAATTTTTTTATTATAAAGATACATGTTTATGTTATATGTCTATTTATATTAAATTAATTATTATAACATGTCATTATCACACCCAAGTGTCTCCAAAATGCCAAAATTTTGGCATAAGGGGGTTTTTGGGGTCTCCCATGACTTATAAAATAATATTAGGAATCGTTTTAGGGTAGTTTTATATTATTATAATATTATTTTTACCTTAAATACCTAATTTACCCATAATCTATGGTAAATAAAAATAATTACTAAAGATACTATTCATAACATACAAAAATAAAAGTTACCTATTTAATTAATTTGGAACTCCTGATTCCAAATATGGATTCCATTTTTACAAATTCAAAAAATAAAATATGTAGTAATTAATTCAAATTTAAATACCATTGTCAAAACAAGGAAATAGGTTTTTAAAAAGTAAAAACCATCAAAACATTGACATGTGTTTATATAAAATTTCAATGTGAAATTATTTCCATTGACCATAAGATAAAAAAAAATTAAAAAAATAATCCAATTATTCTTTAAAAAAAATTTAAAATATAATATAACTATATAAATAAATTAGGCGAAAAATAATTTTTGAAGTAAATTGCAGTATTTTTCACTAATCATTAAAATTTGATTAATAAAAAAATAAAAAAAATTCAAACAAGGTAAATTTTGATTTATTTCTTCTAAATAAGAATATTATTATTTCAAAAATACAATATTAAAGTGATAAAAAATCTTTTTGAAAAAGGGTTCTCCATCAAAAGGTGGTAAAAAAGTTTTTTTAATACTTCTTTTACCCCAGAAAATGGATTTGTTCTTATATCATATATTGAAAACATATAAGATTAATTTTAATAATTTGATTGAATATATAACATATAAAAAACCATAAAGAGTGATATTATTTTATAATAATAATTTTTCTCTTTTAAATAGGTTTTCATTATAAGACATCCTTTATATTCAATGGGTTTTTATTTACATTTATAATAAATTTGGTAACCAAAAGAATCATTATTTTAACCTGTGTAATCCGTATTTTCATGATTTAGTTGACACTGTTAATTCTATCCTTTCCAACAACTAGGTTATAATGGTAACATTTAAATAATAATATTTAGTAGTTCGTTTATGATCTATGTGGCATATAATGTACACTATTGAACATAGTGATTCTTTCTTAAAACTAGGGACGCTACATTAACCTCAATTATACACATGTTGTGACCAGTATTACCCAAATTTTGTCTTTTTATTTAAAATTGACATTCAGTTTATTAAAAATGATAATTGACAAACTAAATATGTAGAAAATAGAATAGGATACTTTTTAGACTTTACAAAAATGATCTTTAAGTATTTTTTTACATTTAAGAATCATCCACACCTCAATTCAATACGTTATGAGGTCGGTACGACTTAATGTTTCCATTATCTATTTAAAGGTAACATTTTTTCTCAAAAGTATAAATCAATGAAAATAGAGAAAAAAAGATATTGTATTGATTGTCATGACTAGTCCCCTGGGGCATGTACCGTAACTACCCCAAGCCCACCTTCCATAGACCAGGGGGTGGCAACTAGCACCAGAAAGGCATATCCTGAAAATAGGAAGGCATTACCTTTAAACCTGTAGAATCATGCATACTAGAATTCTACAAGATGCTTCCATGAAGTAAAACTACTATAGTAAAAGTGTGTAATGAAAGAAAGGGGATAGAATACAAGCCCAACTAAAAAGATACAACTACAACTAAAAACCGAAAACACATTCAGTGATCGTCCACTGGGAATCATATCTGAAGGGTATGTATAACTCGTCTCCACACCTCTACATGTCAACTATCTCCACTACCCACTATCAGATCCTAGCTCCCTGAGTTTCAGTCATGCGTGCATGTCGTCTTCACAAGACACAAAAAGGTGAGGGAGAAGCACGTACAGGGGTGAGTATGAAAATAACCAATAGGGACCCTGATACCCCTGAAGGTCTTTCAAAATTACACAATGGAATCCCACAAAGCATTATATCACACAAAAATCACAAAGCAATGACTCTACTCTTACTTGGTATAAGTAAATCACAGAACTAAAGATGATTAGTTGAGAAATTAGATAATATTATTCTTTCGAGAGGCACTACTACTAACCATACAGAGTCTGCACCACACAGGATCGGTAGGTACCAACCTCCTCAAGGCCCATATAGGATTTGACCTGCATAGAGTTGATATGTACTAACCCCCATAATTCCCACACATGATCTGACCTGAACGAGACTAATAGGTACTAACCCCCGCAAGACCCACACAGGATCTGACCCACACATGATCGGTGTGCGTTGACCCACACCGGATTGGTTTGTGCTGACCCCCACAGGATCACCGAGCGATGAACTAAACCGGATCTGACCCACACAGGATTGGAATGTCACTAATCCACGACGGGCTACTCTAAGGCTAGTCCTCATCGGTTTGCATACTACTTATCCATATAGGATGGATCATGCTGATCCACACATGATCGTTAGGTGATAAACTGCACAGGATCACTTGGTACTAACCTCCGTATGATCTATCTCCAACCTCTACCACATAGCCAACCACTGGATTCTCGTTCATAGAACACATAATTCTGGAAGAACCGCTCCTCAAGCTATCAATCATATTTCAACCTGAAAAAAGGTCCATGAAGAAGTAACCCGATGATCTGTCACATCATAAGGGTTCCAACACAATAGACATTGCGTTTACTGGAAACCAGGTATATACGTTATAGGCATTTTAGTGCCAAGGGCCATATTGGATTCAGGAATGATCCAACTCGGATGTACTCCAAAATTCACCAAAAGTGAAGTGGTGTATGTCAAATGGACCATCTCACTCCAAGGATCCCAATGTTGTAGACAGTTCATCAAACGGACACCTGGTTCGCATGATATGGCCTTTTAATCATTATTGGTCCCAAGAGGGGTCCAGGTCCGGTCCGACCCGACGTTGGTCGGCCCGGTTGTGTTGGGCCTCCTGATGGGTACAGCTCACTAAGGGGTCTGGCCCACTAGCTAGCATTACTGGCAGAGGGGTCACGTGTTTCCCCTCCCATAAGGCTCAAAGAGCCATTTGGTTTTTTAAAGGGCAGTTCCAGGTGGCGCCTCCTTGTAACTTGTGGGACCCGCAGGGAGTGGGTTCCTTCTTCATTGCGGATCTGTAGCCACGGTATGCTCACTGTGGTGCGTGACGGCACACTTCCTCATCATCCTCATGGTCAGCCCCCACTGGTCTCCCCTTAGGTCTGCCGCGACGCCACCCTCCTCCGCAGCCGACAACACCCGACCGACGCCTTCACCACCAACATCGATCACCGATGCCAGTGCTGCACCGACGAATCTTCAGCAGGCCACCTCGTGAGCTCTGGTGGTCCGTTCTTCTTTCCGAATGTGCCTACGGTCTTCTTGGGAAGCCATCATCGTTGTGTTCCTCTCGGTTTCAAGGGTCTGTCAAGATGGAACAACCCACATCCGAATATCGCAGAGAAAAATCAAGCAGCAGAGGGTCTGGGCATTGTCTGCTTGGCCTGCGCCCTCCGTGTTAGCATTAAACAAGTGGGAGTAATTTATATGTCACATTAAAATTATTGATAAATCCCGTTCAAATCCCTAGCAACGACCACCCTAAAATTCAAGAATAACATGAAGAATCATAAAATGTTTTTGAATTAAAAGAGAACACCTACCTCGAGAATATTTTTAGCCATCATGGGGGTTGACGGAGAATCCGCACATTGATGAAGCCGCTGGGGTTTGTCGCTCCCAGTTTTTTGCCCCCCAAGCATCCATCTATGTCGGTGGAAGGTTTCACATCACTTCATCAACAGTTACTCACTTGATTAATTCGTGTAAAAAACTCTACCCCATTCCCCATTTAAATTGAGGGGAGAAAGGGTAGGTAACACACCTTGGAATTAATGAGATTCATTAATTGAATTAATTAATGTGCCCCATTTATTACATGAGTTTTGGTTACACATACAAATACTAACAGGGCAATTAATTTCCCATAAATAAATGTCAGACCACCTTAGTGGTCCCTGCCACCACTGCTCAATGGTGGTAGAAAAATAAAATAAAATAACAATTCCTGTGTTATTTTATTATTTCTTTTAAATAGTCATAAAAATTATCTTTTTCACCTAACCAACTATGTTCAAAGTTAAGCCTCCCTAATTTAATCATGGTGCTGTGGATTCAACGGCGCCCTTAGAATTTTAATCTGATCACTGGTTCAAATGATAAAAAACACCACTCATGTGTTTGCTAAACATAAATTAAAAAAAGGTAAAAAATATTAATAGTCACCCTCGACCTGCGCTGGATGAGGTTACGCCCTGCTTAAGGGAAACACACCCTCATGAGATCAATGGTACTCTCAAATTTTTAATTCAAGTACCATTTAAATGTTAAGGATTTTACAATAAAATAGTTATCACTTAACTACTTTATTTACATCCAAAAACTAACTTCCACTGGTGGCCTGTGCTGGCCAATGTTAGTATCTTTTTAACGAAAGAAAACCCTAACATGTTCAATGGTGCTCTCATATTTTTAATCTGAATCACCGTTTGTGAATTATAAGCACTGGAAAAAAACATAATTTTATTTAATTATTTTATTTATGGTTATACCATTTTTGGGTCATCTCATTAGAGGCCTTCACTGACTAAAATTATGTTTCAAATAGGGTAAACCCACAATTATGAACGTCACAGTGCATTCAAATTTCGGATTTGAGTACTCATATAAGAGTTATTCAACATTTTCAGGAAAAATAGTCATGTGCGGTATTGTATGCTGAACACTTTTTTTGGATGGATCATTCCAGGCACTCCGGGCCTCAGAATCTTGTACCATCAGATTTTGCGGTCTCGAAATAATTCGATTTATTTAAAGAAATATACTGAATTTACATGACATTACATTCTCCACGCCTTAGGTCTTTACATACCCGAAATCCAAAATAATGAAAATAAAAAAAAGAGTGTCCTGAGCACAAATATGAGCCTCCCACATCCATGTGCTCTCCTAGAGGTTCCCATACTACCACCGAACTAACATCGGAGGGACCGACCTCCACAAAGGGCTTGTTCCTATCAATCCTCTCTATCCATAGATAACTCCATAAATGTCACCCCATTGTCTATGTTCAACTCGACCTATTCGATAAATTGTGATGGATCATTCATGCATCTCCTCAGCTATGACACATGGAAGATTTAATGCACCTGATGCATCAGTGGGGGAAGATCTAGGAGGTACTCCACCTTTCCAACTCTACTGAGAATCTAGAATGGTCTGATGAACATTGGTGACAACCTATCACCCGAGACAAACCTTTGAAATCCTCCTCGGGGTGAGATCCATAGGAATACATGGCCCCCACCTCAAACTCCAAGGGTCTCTATCTCTTGTCCGTATAACACTTATGAAGGTTTTGTGCAGTCTTCATTCGCTCCTGGACGATCTGGACCTTCTATGTGGTAGCCCGTACAAACTCGGGACCCATAAGTGCTGACTCCCCTATGTTTTTCCAGCATAGAGGTGATCTTCATGGTCACTCGCACATGGCCTCAAACGAATCCATGCAGATGGTGGAATGATACCTATTATTGTATGAAAACTCCACCAGTGTAAGGTGGTCCTACGATCTGCAGTCAAAATCAAGGACACAAGAATGAAGTGTGTCCTCAATTGTTTGTCTGGTCTTCTCTATCTGACCATATGTCTGACGAGAAAAGTTGTGCTCAAACATGCAAGAACATGATGCTAAAATTTCACCTACTGAAAATTGAGGCATCATGATACAAATTTCATCACTTCTTTCTATATCCTTAGCAACCAGTACTAACGCCGGATGTCCTGGTACATCTTCCACACACACCGATGTACAACTAAAGGGAATATGTAGAACTCCATCAACACGTCCTCTCGTAGTGTCACTGGTACCTTGGTGTTTACTCTGAAGAGTATGGACTGCTCCCCACCTTCAGAAATATCCATCAAGAGCCCATACTAATGATATATGAGCACGTCGGGCCTCGCAGTCAATGTCCCCATGATGTGCCTCCCTAACTCACTGACGTAGTGGAGGAGTAACTATAATAGACTGAAGGTAATATGCTCCATCAATATCCACGAAGGATAACTACAATGTTTCTTGCTGCTATGTCACCTCACTCATCAGTTGTAGACCATACCTTTTTGTGATTGCATCTGCTACTACATTCCCCTTCCAAGGAGTATAGACTATCTCAATGTCATAGTCCAGGAGGAACTCTAGCCATCACCGCTTTCACAGGTTCAGGTCCTTCTGTGAGAAGATATACCTGGACACCTGTGATAAGAGTAGACAGTAAACTGTTATCCCAACTATAATATCAACTCCCGGAGATCTGAGTAAGCCATCCAATATGCAGTTGTAGATATTGGTTCCATTATTGGGTTTTCGTCAAAGAAGAAGTCCATCTCCCTACGGGGAGGTAACCCAATTAACATATTTTGAGAGGATGTTCTGACACTCTTCCATAACTATTGGGAATTGAAAACTCAAATCACTTACGACCATGAGGGTAAGGTTAGATGATTCAAGAGTGATTGAATACACCCTCCTATGCCTGAGTTTAACCCATGCTTCTTGGTTTTCCATTTTTTGTGGACTGAGGAAAAACCCCATTCCAATGCTCTAGATATACCACAACCATTTTTACAAAAAATAGTAAATCGGAGCATGAATTGTGGATGACCAGTCTATACCCAAACTAACATTGTAAGGCCTCGATGCTGACACCATGTGGTTCCAATGAAAACTCTCACCTCAAGGTTCTGATCACACTATCAGCATAAGTGTGACAGTCATGTCTCCTCCCATTGGTATCTCTAGATGTTAGGGTCAATTTAATGGTTAAACCAGTAACTCTAGGTGTTGAACAAGAATATTTACATTAAGGAATGATTATTACCCTTGTCTATTAATATGGAATCTAGTAGTAGACACAATCCGTAATTCAGATCATTCATGGTGCCCTTGGGTCACACTCCACGAACGAATGCGGTGACTCCCTTTCCATGTCCTCCAATTACATGAGCCTAGTGGGGACCACATTAAGGTGGTGTTCGTAACTTGTCCAAATGTATTATCCTCTTTTTGGTATCCTAGCTCATCTACCATGTCTACTACCATGCTGACTTATCTGTCACTAACACTTCTTCTTCCTGAAACATTTTACATGCCCATGTCTTTGAGACTGGTGTCAGTTTCCTAATTTCCCACTACTAACATTCACTTGATGTATCTTCTTAGCCAAAAAACATTCAACCACAAAGTTTTTATCTGGCATCCTAACATTAGAAGGAATACACAGAGGATTAGTTCCATCTCAAATGCCCTTAAACACATCTCACTCATGGGTATGAGCCCGAAATATCTATTTGTATCTTATTCAACGAGTACCTAGAATGATTGGTATGCCTCGATGAATACATAACTACCGATATGTCTTCCTATCGAAGTAGTAGAATCTATTGGGTACAAAAACCTAATAGCTTTTTTTATGAAAAGAGACCCATTCTCTTAGGAAGGTTCTCTAGCTCAATCAATAGAAAAGTCAACTCATCGTAAGATATGGGTAATATAATCCCTACCATCACCCTACTAGGACACATAGAATGATCACTTCCAGGACCACCATCTAATCTAATGGTTCTATGGATAGATGGAAACTTTGTCACCACCTCAATCCAGTCCTTAGCCACCTATGAGTTGGGCTTACCTCAGAACATGAGCGGTATCAGTCACTAAAACTTGTATAAGTAACTGAGACTATATGAATCCTTTACTGATATCACCAGTAGTAACTACTGACCAACAGGTAGTGGTATCGCTAGGACACTTCCTGAAGGTACCATATTGGGCAACCATCCTTATACTGAAGCCTCATCACACTGTGGACTATCCTCATGGTCACTCTTTGGATTCCTGGCTAGTTGTTTTCATGGAGGCATCTTGAAATAGATTCAAGATAAACCACAACCAATAATTTATTCTTGGTGAGCTGACTCAAAGAGATAAAAAAGAAAACAAAATTTTCATAACACACACAACTATTGTTTTCATGTACAGAGCTGGAAATCAAAATTCAGTATCTTGGTGTATGGATATGTCAGTCACCGCACTAACACTAGACTCCCCGATGTGAAAACCAAACTCAAGAAATTTAACACTAATGGTCCATTGAAAACATAGACTCTTACTCCTTCTAGTAGAACTGATAACCCATTGATACAACTTTCTCATGACCCGTCGTCTGGGGCCCGTACCGTGACTACCACAAGCCTGCCTTACATAGGCCATGGGTTGGCGACCAGCACCAGAAAGGTGTATCCCTAAAATGGGATGTCATTGTCTTTAAACCTACACAAACACATGTACTAGATTGAAACAAGATGAAACCATGAAGTAGAACTGATATAGTATAAGTGTGTACTGAAGGTAAGGGGCCAGAATAAAATCCCAACTGAAAAGATTCAACTACAACTGAAAACAGAAAACAACTCCTGAGATCATCCACTAGGAACCCTACTTGAAAGGTAGTTACATATCATCTATAAAGCTCTCCACATCAACCATCACTACATTCCACCATCAGATTCTAGCTCCCAGAGTCTCTGTCAAAGATACCTGTCTTCTGTACAAGACAAAACAACTTGAAGGAAAAGCCCATACATGGGTGAGTAAAACAATACCCAGTAGGGTCCCCGAGACCCACAATGGTATCTAAAAATATCACGAAAGAAAACCATAGAGCATGATCTCAATAACAAAGAAGAAAGGAAAGACTCAACAAAAACCATGTATATGTAAAGCACTGAAGTAAACATGATTTGTAGAGAAGCTAGATCATCTTATTCTGTCGAGAGGCACTGCTGCTGACCACACAAGATCCGACCAACATAGGATTGGTAGGTACTAACCCTTTCAGGAACCTCATAGGATCCATCCAACCCGATGTCTATAGGTACTACCCCTCAGAAGACACACATAGGATCTGACCCACACATAGTCGATAGGTACTAACCCTCACAAGACCCACAAAGGATCTAACCCACAAAGGATCAGTATGGGCAGACCCACTCATGATCACTGAGAGCTGACCCACACAGGAACTGATCCACATATAATTTGTATGTCGTTGATCTATGATGAGCCACTTTAAGGATGGTTCTCATCGGTTCACATATTATTGGTCCAAACAGGATTGCTCGGTGTTGATCCACACAGGATCGATAGGTGATGACGCACACATGATCACTCGGTACAAACCTCCAGATGATCGATCTCCAACCTCGACCTCACTATTATCCACTAGATTCCCCCTCGTAGTACGCTTGATTATGGGGGAACCACTCCTCATGCCATCTGTCATATTTCAACCGACACGAAGTTCCATGAAGAAGTAACTCGATGATCTGTCATGTCATATGGGTTCCAACGTAATAGACGACACGTCAACCTCACATATACTCTATATGTTATAGGCATTTTAGTGTTGAGGGTCGAGTTTGATTTCGGTAGGATCCAAGCCATCCATGCTCCAAAATTATTCAAAACACAAGTGGAGTATGTTAAAAGGACCGTCTCACTCCAAGGAACCCAGTTCCATATAAGGTTCATCAAATGGATGTCTGGTTCAGAAGATATGGCCTTTTAAGCATTTCAGGGCCCGAGAGGTGCCCTGATCCGGGCCAACACGGTTGGACCGACCCGATCCGGTTTGGGTCGACCCGACCCAGTCCGTCTTGGCCTGGCCAAAACCGACTGGGTGCGGCCTCTTGGGCGGTCCAGCCTGCTAGATGGTGCAACCCGCGTGGGCGTCACATGGTCCACCTCCCAAACAGCTCAAAGAGCAGTTTAGTTAATTAATGGTGGGTGCCAGGTGGCGCTGCCTAGTCACCCGTGGGACCCATAGGGAGCAGGTCCCTCCTTCACTATAGCTTCATAACCACAACCTACTCACCGCAGCACGTGATGGAATGCAGCCTCACCATCACCGCGGTCAGCCCCCACCGGCCACCCCTTTGGTCCTCCGCGGCACCGCCCTCCTCTGAGGCTGGCGAGTTCCAGCCGCTGCCTTCGCCGATAGTGCCAGTAGCCGGTGCTTCATCACTGGTGTCGCACTGTAAAATCTTCTACGGGCCACCGGGTGAACTCTGGTGGTTAGTTCTTCCTTCCTGATGCACCTATGGTCCTCCTGGGATGCCTCCATCATTGTGCACCACTCGGTTTCAAGGTTCCATTATGTATGACCAACCCGCCTCCAAAGAACGCAAAGAAAAATCAAGAAGTGAAGGGTCCTGGCTTTGTTTGTTTGGCCCACACCCTATACATTAGCATTGTAACAAGTGGGAGTAATTTATTCATCACATTAAAAATGATGATAAATTACATTCAAATCACAGACAATGACCACCCACTAATTCACGAATGATGAGATGAATCATGGGATAATCATGAATTAAAATAGAACCCCTACCTCAAGAATCGTTCGAGTCATCGATGTGGGGGAAGGAGAATCTACACTTTGATGAAGCCACTTGCGTTCGTCGCTCCCGATTTGTTCCCGCTGAGGCTTCCGTCTCTGTCAGTGGAAGTTGTCACGTCACTTCGTCAGTGGTTCCGCTCTTGATGAGGTCATGTAGAAAACTCTACCTTAGGCCACATTTAAATAGAGAGGAGAAAGGTTGAGTAATGAACTGAGGAAATATTGTGGTTCATTAATTGATATAGTTAATGTACCAAATTAACTACACGAGGGGTGGTTATGAAAACAATATGTAACTGGACAATTAATATCCCATAATTAAAAGTCTAACCATCTCTGTGGTCCCTGCGACCACCGCTCAACGGTGGTAGGGTGAAAAACAAAAAAAAAATTCCAAAGTTAATTTAATATTTCTTTACTATTATTATTAAAACAATGTTTTTCACCTGTCCAACTATAGTCGAAGTGAATCCTCTCTTAAACGAATCCTTGCACTACAGATTAAACGGTGCCCTCAGATTTTTAATCCGAGAAAAGGTTCAAATGATAGAAAATGCCTCATGCACATTTACTGAGCTTATATTTAAAAAACATCATGAATTATTAATATTCACAATTGACCTGTGACGGTTGAGGATAGGTTCTACCAAATGGAAACATTCCCTTAAGAGTTCAAATGTACTCTTTTATTTTCAATCTGAGTTATCATTTGGATGTTAACGATTTTACAAAAAACTAATAGTCATACAATTATTTTACTTACACACAGAAATTGACATCCACTAGTGGCTCGTGCGATCCAATATTAGTATCATCCTATGGAAAGAATTCCCTACCATGTTCAGTGATGGTCTCATATTTTTAATCTGAGTCATTGTTCGTGAGTTATAAGAATTTTAAAAATAAAATAATTCCATCTAATTATTTTATTTTTAGTTATACCAATTTTGGGTTTTCTCACTTGAGGCCTGTGCCGAATAAACATAATTTACGCCTTGGTGAAACACGTCATACTGAATGCTATGATGCCCTTATATTTCTGATATGGGCACCCATTTAAGAGTTATTCAACTTTTTCAGGAAAAAATATCACGTTCTCTATTTGAGGCTTAACACTTTTTTCGATGGATCATTCCGGGAACTCTAGGCCTCCGAACCACATGCCATCAGATTTAGCAGTCCCATAATAATTCAATATAATTAAAAAAAATATAGAAAATTTCCGAGACAATACATTGATAATTTATGAAATATATTCATAAGTCATTTGTGATCTATAGAAATTATTCTCACATAAAATTGACACATAATGTGGTCGGTATGACCAAATATGGATGTTTCCAATTTTAGAATACATTTTATTAAGAAAAACGAGTGACATATAAAAAACTAATAAAATTATATTTGATTATTTTTCTAAATTTTGAAAATAATAAATAAGCCTTTTGGGTGTGTGAAGGAATTTGAGACACCACAATCTAATACACAGTATTATGAGTATGTCTACAAGTGCTTTTATTTATTGAAAAATGAAATTATTTTCTGAAAAAAGTCACGTAACATACTCAAAACCAAGAAAAAAATTTAGGAATTTTTTGATTTCTTAAAAAATGATCCATATGTCATTTTTATTGTTTAATATGAAACCTAACTCAACTTCGACACACATTTTGACCAAAATGACTCTATGTGTGTCTTTTTAATTAAAACTGACATTAAGTTTAATTGAGAAGATAACTGTTACACTCAAAAGAAATCCAATGCTTTTAGATTGTTTTTAACATTAGAAAAATCATCCATCACTCATTTTTGATTTGTAGGAATCTTCTACACCCCAATTAGAAACACAATTTTTCCAGTATGACTAAAAGTTTCTATTATCATTTTAAAATTGACATTTTAGTCTAAAATGTATCATACATTTAAAACCAAGAAAAATTTCTCATATTGTCTAGATAATTTGGGAAAATGTTTTATATGTAATTATTGACTTGTATTAATTAGTCTCATGTCAAATCAACACACAATTCTAACTCTATGACTCAAAGTGAATGTTTCTATTTTGAAATGACATTTCTAAATAAATGACATGTGATATATTCAAAACTTAGAAAATACATGTGGATTATTTTGATACCTTAGGAAAGAATCATATATGTCATTTCTGATATGTATAAATAATCTTCACCTCAATATAATGTGTTGTATGAATGACTTGACTCCAACTATATGTTTTAATTTTAAAATGACATTCATTTTACTAAAACATTGAGGTGATATACTCAAAACTAGGAAAATTCATTTGGATTGATTTGATAGTTTATAAAAAAGATTCATATGTAATTTTTTATGTTTAGGAATTATCCAAACCTTAATCTAATTCATGTTGTTTCTGGTATGACTCAATGTGTGTGTTCTAATTTAAAAGTCTCATTAATTATAGTAAAAAAGAAACAAAACATATTTCAAACCAATAAAACACTTTTGGATTATTTTAATTCTATATGAAAAATATCCATAAGTCATTTGTTATGTGTTTAGATCAGATTCATCTCAATATAGTACATGATTTTACCACAATGACTAAAAGTGTCCTTTATCAGTTTAAAATTGACATTTTAGTTTAAAATTATTTACTCATTAAACACCAAGAAAAAAATCTATGATTGACTTGATAATTTAGGAAAATAATTTGTAAGTTATTTATGACTTGTTGGAACTAGTCTCACCTCAAAAATATTAACGATATGACTGATATTACTCATAATGTGTTTTTCTAGTTTAAAAAGTCATTTTAGTAAAAAATACTACTAACATACTCAAAACTAAGAGAACGTATTCATATTGTTTCGATACATTAGAAAAATGATCTATATGTAATTTTAGATTTTTAGGAATTAGATAAACCTTATTCTAGTACCTGGTGTGACTAGTATGACCCCAAGTTTGTGATTTCAATATATAAGTTCCATATTAGAATAAAATGCACTTCACATCACCAAAAATGAGGAAATTATCTAAGATAGTTTTCTCAATCATTTTATATTCTATTAAATTATTAATATCCTTATCTTATTTATCATATATTTTTTAGTTAATTCTCACCTAGAAAATTATTGAAAATGAATAATAAATATGGTAACATGCAATAATCCCCTACAAAGCAACCCAATACATAGTAGTCCTCCTATGAAATAATTTATTCCTTAATATTATACATTTCTATTTTATTTATTTATTTATATTATTAATATCATAATAATTCTTTTCTTCTATATGTTCATTATTTTTCTCAAGTTTGGAAGGTTTGTTCATCAATAACATGAGTGGGTCTTAGGGGACAAATACAAAAGAATATTGATGTTTTTTAATGTAAATGATAATTTTTACACACTAATGTAATTATATAAAAAACATTGAAATTTATGTATTATAAAGATATTTTGTGTTTTACATTTTAATTCATTTATAATCATTATTGTATATGTCTACTATCTTTGGTGGGGTCTGTATTATACATGTGCGATTTGTGGTGTTATAGTGAGTTGTAAATTTAGAGGCACACTACTGTATGACCCTTTATCAATTCTAAATAAATGTGTTGATAAATGTGGTCCTTTATTATCACTTCTAAAATAACTGATAAAGAAACCGTTTATATGTTCTTTTATTATTAATGTTAATAGATGTGTCATTTATCAATGCTTTTCTAGTGTTGATAAAATACTGGGGATTTTAATTTTGATATAGTATTGAGAACTTTTTTATCATCGACAAAGAATAATTTTATCATTTTTCAGGGCCTATTTTCTTGTAGAAATTTTCCATGAATCAGTCCCATGGTAAGTGTTTAAAATTTACCCTATGTCTTTTCAAAGTATGTGTGTGTTATAAAGAAGTTATTATGGTTATATAGAATTATTAAATTGTCTATTAGTATCAATTTACTTTTTAACCATGTGTTCTGATGGTTTAAAATATTTAATGTATTTAAAAAGTGTTTTTTTTATTTTAATTGGGTGTGTTACCAATGTGAGTGATATTTTGAAGCCTTTTTATATACCTTAAGGACATAAAGGTGGGTTTAGTAGAATTTTTAGTTAACAAAGGGGTTATAAGAATCATTTTAATGAAATTAGTTGAAATTATGGATTGAGTTTATATTTGAAAATAGTGTGAGTTGTTCTGGAATTCAAAGTTTATTTTGTTGGGTACATTTAGTAATTTATAAACAAGGTATTTTCATGATAGGTGCAAGATATTATTTTTATAACCCTTGTATTTTTGTACATTAATGATTGGTTCTTCTCATGATGGGTTGAATCGGGTGGTTTTGAGATAGTATACACTTACCCATTAAAAGTGTTCCTAGAAAACACAAAAATTTGGATTCTGGAGGGTGTAGGAGGTGAGGGTGAGTTATTTTTCATATTCTGTATATTCTATCTTTGTAAAGGTAGATTTTTGATCCCTTATTTTGATTTTTCATTTGATTTCAAGGAATATAGTAGATGTTCTATATGAGAGAAATCCCCAGTTTATAGTAGTGGGATTTCTAAGGAATGTTTCCCAATAACACCTCCAAAGTTATATTGAGAGGGGTGGTTGGATTTGTGAGCTAGAACTCTTATAGGGGACCATAATAGTGTTATTCTCCAAAGTCAATTTTTTTATGGTTATAATTAAGGGTCTACAGGGGATATGGACATGATCAATAGTGCCAACCTATGTTACTTGTCTCCAGATCATGTATTTTTTACAAGAGTGATAAAAATTCTCCCATAATGCTAGGATCCAATTTAGGATAATTCTATGGAATTTATAAACACCCATGATTTTAACCCCTAAATATTTTATAATATATTAGAAACTATGTATTTTTTATTCATTTATTTTATAACACATCATTAATTCGGTGCTTCTAGTTATTCTCATTCATTCTTCTCTATATTGTGACTTAATTTTTAAAATGTTTTGAAATTATATTTTGTATATTTTTTATGAGGGAAAATAAAATTGATTATTTTAATTTCTTTCAGACTAATTTTTTAATTTGTTTGAAAGTTACTTTTATTTATGTGTGAATTTTTTTCCCGATATATTTTTTAATGTTTATATAAGAAGGTGTCAATTATTTATTTTGGAGACTCCTGTGTGTGTGGGTTCCAAAACATTGTTTCAGGTTTTTGTGCCAAGTTTGACTTGTAAATTGAGTTTTCATGGATATTTTGGAAAATATGTTTGAAATTTAAACAAATTATTGGTTTTTTATAATTATATATTTCTAATAGGATTGAGGGTTAGAAAAATAATTTTAAAAGTAATTTTTTTCATTTAAAAAAATAAATAAAATGGAATTTTTAACACAAAATTGATGTGATGTTTCTTTCTTCTTATAAATTAATATGAAAATTTTATATTTGGGAATTATTTTTAAAAATATTATTTCTAAGATATAATATGAATCTGATGGCATAGATTCAACGATGTGAAATATAATGGGATGTTTAAAAAATGCATACATTTTTTGTTTCCATGTTCATGCTTGATTTATTATTTCTTATATGGAATTATGAGGGAGATGTTGGCTTGGGTTGGTATCTATGAGTCACACAAATAATCATTTGAGAAATTGGGTGATTTTGTAGGTATTAGTCTTGGTCGATATGGAATGTTTCTTTTATGCATTGGATTATTTTATCTATATATACTATATATTAAT
This sequence comes from Viscum album, assembly GCA_963277665.1. NCBI lineage: Eukaryota > Viridiplantae > Streptophyta > Magnoliopsida > Santalales > Viscaceae > Viscum > Viscum album. The sequence goes on from OY728121.1 coordinate 1,462,488,207, forward strand.
TTTCTAATTCAGTTATACATTCTAAATTTTATTCTTTTTCTATATATCTCTCATTGAGTTGGATTATTAATATTTTTCATCTACATATGTGTATTGTTGTTTGAGTGTGAAATCATTCCCACCCATGTTCTATAGTTCCGAAACACTTGTTTCCAGCCCGTTGTGATCTTTAACACACTTAGAGCCTATGGTGAGATGGTTCAGGATAAGGAATTTATTCTATGATCATCAATTGAAATTTCATTGAAATATAATAATATTCATTATAGTTTTACCAAACATTCTAAAAGTTCATCAAATTGAAGAAATGGATAGGTTATATTCTTGGTTTTTTCCTTGATAGTATAAGTGTGTAAATGTTCAAACTATAAGAACTAAATCTTGTGGAAAATCTAACATTGTTTCATGAAAATAGATGTTGAAGGTCATTGAAATATTATTGTATAGTTTTAAAGGAATGTCATTACTTATATTTTATTTAATTGTAATGCATATTTAATGTTATTTTTCAATACATAATGGAATATCCATATTAGATAACACTATTTTTAATCATTTTTTCATTATATATGTTATACTATAAAAAGTTTAGTAAGAGGGATCTTAAAAGATGATCATGTAATGTTGTGGAAGGAATTACAAAGAGATGTAATGATTTTAACAATACCCAAAATGTATAATGTGGATATGGCCTCTCTAGAAGTCTATCATATGATATACGATTATACAAGTTCTTATGTATGGTTTTTTAGTATTCATAAAAGTGATAAAGAAGATAAAATTTACCATGATATATAATAATAATTATTTACATTAGGATTCCATCACATTGACTGTATAAATTTCAAGAAGTGATAAAATGGTTATACTATAAAATAATGAATTGGTGGTATACCTTACTAATTTTAATCATTGAATTTTTAATTTTATGATTATATTGTGTGGTTCAGGAGTATAAATCTCTATATAGGTACACAATATGATGTTGAGGCACCAAAGTCATTTATATGATATATGAACCTCTGTGTATACCATATGAGATGTCATACAATATGTAATTTCTATACTTGGGATAAATAGTTAATATTTGGGTTTCCCCAAAACTAATGTGGGAAGGATTCCAAGAATTATTATCTTCACACATTGATTTTTTTTGGAATACTTAAGGATCAACTAATCAGGGGGTGATCAGGTATATTTCTAGTGATGTAATATGTTTAGACATAAAAATTATGGGACATAATTCCTCATATGAAAATCATGAAATATATTACCTTGATTTGGAATGACTAAAATAGAATCAGATCATAACAATATAAAATATGTGATATGATTATCAACTGGATGAGGCACATGTGATGTGCTCATCCATTAGGGTGAATTACATGTTATATATTCATTGAATTGGTCCATATAAACATAGATTGTATATAAAGTATGAGTAATTATATGGGATTGAAGTAATTTATTTCATATTGTTACTTGATGTCTTATAAAAAGGGCTCATGTGAAAAATATTGCATGTCGATGACACAACTTCTGAACACTGGTATATAGACAAATGTGTTTAATGTAAATCATGTGAGATCCATTTATATCTTGATTAATACTGATGGTTTTACTATATTTAGGAATTCAATAATTCATATTTATTTTCATTTCAATAGACATCCATGTGGGGTAAAACCAATCAGATTACGATTATATGTTTTTAATCGATGGCTTCCCTAAAACATTTTCTAACACTTTAATAAACATCATGGATATCCTGTGAGTTTTCCAAAAATTACTCAATAAATCTAAATTTTTTTATATTTTCATGTAAATTCAGGAAATCCTTGAGCATACCTCATACTGATTCTCTTAATTTCTTTCTTCATTGTCTTTTAATGTTAAATTATAATACTTTAATATCATGGAAGTAAATGACACATGTTCAAATTACTAGGTTATTCAGATCAAGTTACGGGTCCATTATTTGGGGAGGAACCTATTTATCTCTCCCCAATGATTTCCATCGACTACATTGATTAAATATCATGAGTTGTGTCCTTCAATGATGTAGGGTGGAAAATTATTTATTTATATATGGTTATAGTTTTAATAATAAGTTCATTTTTCTAGTTCAAATTTATACTGTCTTATGTTACACTTAATGTGGGTTTTTAATCCATACAATCCCTTCAATAAGTATATAAAAGCCTATGATATCGATTAATCATAATAAAATATTAAATCTCTAAAATTTTAGGAAAGGTTCTATATTTTTTAAATAATTGACATTCCTACTTTAGTGAATTTAATTGTTATTAAATATATATAATTAAATCATAAATATAAAATCTAATGATACAATAATTTAGTTGAAGGAAATAAAAAAATATTGAATAAAATATATGGATTGAATTTTTTTTGATGATATTCATGTCTAATAGTTTATTTTAGAAACAAAAAAAAATATGTATCTATCTCCAATTTAATATTTCAGCAAATAAATTTGTAAAATCTTTATTTAGAAATTCTTTAATTTCGCAAGGCATGATAGTACCCCCCATGGTAAATAAATTTTGGAAAAAGAGATCTTAGATAATTGTATATAATTCTAGTTTATATCCAAATGTATAAATGAAGACAATTTGATATGATCCCATCATTACTGAAGGACGCTCATTTTTTTCTTTTCGCATACCCTATAATGATGTGTTTCCATAAAAATTATATATTATAATGAATAAATAATTTAAATCAAATGATCCTTGGAAAATCAGTAATAAAATATAGATTATATTTTTATAAATGGATCATCACATGATGTACATGTTAATGATATGATATATTATATAGATGAAAAAATTATATTATATGTGGTATCAATATCTTGGTAACAAATCACTTCATGTGAAATATACCACATGCAATAGTATAACACATATTGTAGGATGTGATATATGATTTAAATGTATTTTAAACTCTTATATATCTATTCTGGTGATTTGATTTTATATTTGGATGTGCATACACCAATAATTAAAAAACAATATATCATACCACTTTAATGATTCAATGATTAATGAACTAGATTAAAAAATTACATACATGAAAAAATATCAGTATATCCAAAATTTTGATATAAATTTATGTTTATAAAATCCAAATTTTCTAGAACATATAGAGTTTTTATATCTTTATATATGTATTTAATTAAAAAATTGATTAATATTAATGGTAGATAATATGAATAAGTATAATGATAAATTAAAAATATTCCATGATTTTTCAATAAATGGAAATATGAATGTATCAAGAACATATGATATGAAAAACATTTTATTATATGATCTTCATTTCATTTAGTAAATTTTGATCACATAGAAATGATTAATATGTTCATTACAGTAAAGGTGATCCATTAATAATATAACCATTATACACTTTTTATGGAACTTATTAAATTTAAAAATCTATATTAATTCACATACTGGTAGAAAATGGAATATGGGATAGATCTTTTATAATTTTATGCCATTCCACGTTATATCCAACTTATGTAATAATTTTTTATAGCCCTATTTCATTATTTAGGTAGACTCCCTGAGTTAATTCCTTTCATAAAGACCATACAACCATAAGATTTCACAATTTTTATATTGGAATCCATATATTATTCTTAAAGTAAATTAGACATCTAGTCTTGTACAGAACATGACACACATGATATATCCTATAGATAAAAAAATATTTATTTTACTTTTATATTTCATTTATACATCTATTTATGGCAAGTACACCTTTTTAATACTTTTTTTATATATTAAAAAATAATATTCCTTAATAAAAATAATCGTGCTAAAACACATTATCACTTTCAAATTTTTCATATTTTTAAATATAAATATAGTTAATATGATTTATATTTATAAATATTTAAATCTATTATGTAGTTTATTTTCCCCGTATCTTTAATTGAGAATATGTTTCCAAAATAAACCATTATAAATTTTAATTTTAGGATTCCATTTCCAATGATAAGTTTTCCATCCAAAAAAATTTCAAGAAAAATGATTTTGTACCATTATCATGTATTATTAAAAATAATCATCTTTGTTCATTATGAAATAATCCTATTAGATAACAAAACAAATATAATATTTTCAACTTGTAGGGGAATAATTCTGTACATTACTGGACTGTTTAAAATTTTAAACCTCAATATCACTATTAGGATGTTCAAAAACATCATTTAATATTATATATATGTTATAAAATAAAATTTCATTAATAATTTCTTTGTTGGATACATATTATTAATTTCATAATAATAATAAAATAATTTTTAAATAATATGTCGGGTGTACATTTTCATAACAAATCTTGAAAATTTTTCTTCATAGTTGATGAAATAATTTCATTTATATAAATTTATTACTATAACAAATTTATAAGTAGACGATCTACCATCCAAATAAATTATATTTTAAACAACCCATTTGGACTATATTACTCTAACCACTTTATGGGAATAAATTATGATACAAAAGTAATTAAAATAGATGAATTATATATTTATTTCCATATCGAAAGACAATTTTTTCGAGTTATATCTCTAGAATGAATCTTAGTAAAAAAATGATTCCATCCTCAATTTACCTTAATTCAATATTTTTTAAATTTTAATTATATATAACATTTAAAATTCAAATTCAAATCATAACATTGAGGTGGTTATGTAATATGAGTTAATTTAGTTTCTTGTATTAATTTCCTAAATCCATTTGAGTACCACTATTGGGGTGGGGGTAAATCAGTTTCAATTATTTTTTGAATTAAATCCGTGTAATTAATTATGGTCAAGATAAACTCATTATAAAAATGTCTCTTAACGAAAGAAGAAAGTAATATTACCTATACTACATATAAGATATTTTAACAATAGTTGACCTCAATGTGTGATCGAACTTCTTATTGGGTTCATTTTAAATTGATACATAGAACATATTATGATATTAAGTTATTGTGAATAAAAGTTTTTTACAATCATAGAAATTTTTTGGGTTGGTATCATCCACTTCCCATGGAATGTGTTATCCACATCCGATGTATGTTATGGTATTGCATATATTAGAACCTTTAGTATTCAAAATTATATCCTCACTCTTGAATGTGAAAAATATATCCAGTATACTGTTAGATTTCATTACATCAAATATGAAATAATTTTCCTCTATATAAATCTTTGATATATAGATGGATATCAACAAAACAATATTCAAGTTATCCACCATTCTAAAGTTATCAAAATTATTGGCATGTGCAAGAGATCATGAAAGAAAACAATGACATCCTTCCTCCAAAAAATCATCTCTCTAAATGATCAAAAGCGCAGACTATTTCATCAATACAGAGGATTAATACCTACACAACATTTGTTTATCTCTTGATTTTTCAATTTCATTAATATAATTTTTCCCTCCAGTTTTTATATTATCAACATCTCAATTACTAATCAAAATTATATTCATAATTTTTCATTTTTATATTAATTGAAAAATATGAATCATATTTAAATAACTAAATAATTAAAATACCCTTGGTTCCTGAATTCATGATATTTTTTTATTATATTAATGAAAAATAATATTCTTGATCATGATTAATTATTCTAAATATTGAAATATTAATTTTGCAATAATTTTGTACCAAAATCTTATAAATTGACCACCATTCAAATTTGGGTTAATATATTCATTTTAACATTTATTAGTATTATGATTTTTTTAATATAATATCTCTCCAATATCTATTAATATTTTGAATTCATTCCACACTGGCATGCATTGATACTCAATGTGTGTCACATTGAATCATGGTGTAACACGATTACTTCAAAGAATCACTTTTGATTTGATTATTCATACATGGAATGAATGAATGTTTCATTTAGGTCATTGGGATGATTATATCCCAAAAAAAACTAGTCTTATGTAATCTGGTTTACATATTTACATTATAATTTTTTATGCATGGAGGGATTATTTCGATGTCACTTTATTCAACTTTATAAAGAACATTTTTCAACCCACTAATTTGGAAATCTCAAAAATTTCCAAATGAACCTAAAAAACCTTATATAATTCTTAAGAGGTCTATTAATTTTTTATTTTCCATTAATTCAATATATAATTAGTATTAATTTATTGTATAATAACCTTGTGATGTGATACATAAACCTAATTATGTTTAAAGAGATATTACAGTGGTTAGATTCGAATATATATAATGTTAACAATTAACATCACAATAAAAAAATTATTCTTGAAAGGATTTTATTTCCTGTATTTCTCCTCCAATTAAACCATAAAATATTATCATAAAACTTATGAAAACCAGATTTTTCTTATATAGATTTTATTACATAGCCGTTTTCTTTTACCAAAATAGAATTCTTAGATTTAACATAGAATTTTCAGTATTCCTTATATACATATAGATTATTCATAAAAAATCACCTCATATCTCTAAAAATATCCAAAAAATTTCAAAAACATTCTCAATCATTCTTTATATGCATAGAATATAATTTGAATAGAATACAACATTCATCAACATTTCCATGATTTTCCTCGATCCCCATATTTATATTAGTTGAAAACCCTATTCAATTCATTCCCTAACTCAACCATTAATGCAAGAAATATAAAATATTATTTTTTATTCAGTAATTAAAATCATATAACCACACCATAGGTTTAATTAGTGTTTTTTATTTAATTTTATATCTTAATGAAAAGAAAACTATGGATATATATTTTTAATACTCTCCACCTAAATAAATGATATAACCTCTTTTATTTCTCCACTTTTTCAATATAAAAATAGCTACTATATAAAAAAGAAAAATTTAAATTGACCCTTCTTCCACATGATTTGTGTAATATTTATACCCTTTTTACAACATAATCCCACAATTTGTGGAGGGTTTTACCCAAATTACCTCTTGTGAGAGTGAAGGGATGTACCTTCATGTTCTACCTCTTAGTTAAAAATACATAAATAAATCCATAGGAATTTCTATGTTTAAAATATAAAAAATCAATCTTATGTAGGAATGAATTCTAAATGTATATAAGAATTGGAAAAATTTTGTTTTATGATGTGAAACCTGACATCAATATGATTTGAACTTTCATGTTGTGTCGAATTTTTAGATATATTAAAAACACTTTGATACTCACATGATGTTTTGATAGATAGTCAATTATTCACCACTAACGATTGATGTTTTCATTTTTCATTATTATTTTGGTATAAGAACTAGTAATATAAATATACTGTGATTTTAAAGGTATCAATGTGAATGAGTCCTATTTATTATAGTGGAAAAATTACAGATTCATCAAACAAGAAATATTACACCTAAAAAGCATCTTAAATTATCACTATCACCTATGTAGTCTAAATTAGTGAAACTAGAAGGATTTAGGTTATAAACCTTATAAAATAGTTGAAAAATGAATGAACTTTTATACATTAGTTTTATCTCACGGAGTCCATAAAAATGGTTCTTTTAAACTATATTGATATTTTTCACACAATATTATCATACAGGCAATGTCATTTATGGATGAAATGATAAATAATAAACTAAAATTAGTATTTTAGACTCTCAATGATCCATACTTTCACCTTCATCATACATGGATAGATTAATAGTAGATTCCATTTGTGTCGATACTGGTTTAAAAAATTCCATGGTGAATTTAGTCAAAAATTCACTTGAATATTTTTCTTTAGACAGAAAATATAATTCTACCTCCTTACATCAGATATTGTCCCTAGAGTATCTAAATTTTCCCATTGTTGGCATATCAAATTATGTATTTATTTTCACAGATTTATTTTCATGAGAACTCACATGAACATGTGAAAATATAATATCTTCAATGTAACAATTACAATTAGTGTAACTACATACACTTATCTTATATATAGATTTTTATCCACTTTTCCATTTTGGAAGATCATACTTCTCAAAAATCCATCTAGATTGGAGTACCAGAATCTAGGGACCTATTGTACCCCTTAAATATAGTTCTATAATTTGAAATCCCATGTTCCATCATTAAGAAAATATTGATTCAAACAACTCAATATAACCATCATATTCTAACCCACTATTAAAGAAGGTAGATTTAACATCCATTTGATATATTTTGTAGTATATATGAGCTACGTAACGGTCCATGTTTTTAAAAAGGTATTGACTATTTTTTTGGCTTAAAATAATTTTTTTCTTAGAAAGTTTTCCATGCACTATAAGGATGGTCTCATGGGTGTCTAGGGATTTTATGGAGTTCATAACACCATGTTTTGGAATAAAAAGGAATGGTTCATGGTTTTTTCAAAACCATTCCGCTGATCCGACATAGTTTGTAGAAACTATTTAGGGTTATCTAGAAGGTTATAGAGGGATACACATATAGAATAAAACATGTGACCTTGTCATCAAGGTAATGTGACTCAAATAAATCCATATACATAAGGGGTTTTCATGGGATTCCTATGTTTATTCAAATCATGGGACTTTCTGGTGCAATGGGTGTCTTGGGACAATTGATGTGACTCAGTTGGCACATGGTTTGGCGAACCATGTGTCCCAATTTTTCAAAATATTAAAAGAGATGCTAAATGATGATTTTTAGTCCTTTTTATTTAACATCTAACCACCTTTTACCTATCACTCATCATGCATAGTAGGCCCCCCTCATGAATGTACTCCCCCACACCTAAGGTAGGATTTGATGTTCCTCCTATATCTAATATCATAATAAATAACTCTGAATATATTTGGATTCCTCTTTGTAATGGATTCGGTCCCCTTAATCTGTTCTTATTTTTTCACTCTCCCTCTTCTACGTTATTTTAGTGTGAGGTGATATGATATATTTCCATGTCATTTTTTCTATTTATATGTTTTTATGTTCAGTATCTTAAAGATAATTCTAGACGTGGAGTTGTCCACGAGCCTTCGATAGGTGGTTTAAAATTTTCCGTAATATTTTAGGTGTTTTTATAGTTCATATTGTTGTTCCTCATGACATACTACTTCATGTGATTCATAAAAACGTGTTTAACGATTTTAAATTAATTTAACCTTGTTACGATACTCCCATGGTCCCATGTTAAACCATCAGAGGTTTTATACAACATGGTTACCACCCCTTTGGGTGTGATTAATTAAACCCCCTATATGAAAAAAATACTTATTTGAGAAAACCACCTCTTAATTGGTTTCAGTTGACTTAAAATACAATTTCCCTTATCTTATAATATAATGGTTTCATTTTGATAAAGGTAAGTTAGGGGAAAGACCAAATCACATGATATAAAATATAATTAATTATATATTTTGTGACAACTACAATTTGTTTGGATTAGGTGAATGTAAATTCATAAAATATGATAACACATGATTATTATAAATAGTCCATATATATTGGTGAATTGAAAATAATTATATAACTTGTATAGAATGGTGTTTCTCAACCCCTTATAATGGGTGATGGGAATGACATCTCACACTGTATACCTGGATGATGGGAATAACAATCCACATTCCCTTGCATTGGGTGTTGGTAATGCTGAATCACCCCATTTTCTTCAGTTACATGCATGATGCTTCACATTTTGAAGAGATTAAAAGATAGTACCCCAATTGGAGATGACAAGTAATTTGACTTTTCCTGGATGAATTTGTTATGACCTAGGAAAATATAACAACTAGAATCTATTTATATAGCTATATATTTTCTAAAATATATAGTGCATATAGATATATAAATGTTATATATATTTAATTATCAATATTTATATATATATATATATCTATATATATATTAAAATAAGACATGAGTTACACCAACATTTTCCAAGGTATGTCTTTTCTTCCAGATGTCCTCTTTGAACCAGAGCTAACTAGTTCATGGATTTCAATATTATTATTATTATTTATACCTTCACACCACTATTATATACACAAAAACTAGAATATTCTAGAAACAACTAGTGGTAGACTACATTTATTATCTAATACCCTGTTTGGGCCATAGATTGGCACCTTGATATACTTTTCAGGTGTAGAAATGGATGAGGGAATGTTCTGAAGCCTGGATACTTGATCTGATTTTCTTATTTCAATGGAAAATGGGAGCATAATATTGAACATATTCTCAGGATACTAGTGGAGATGTATTTTGGTATATTTTTCATGAATATAACATATTGTATATTCCTATTCTCTATGTCCCCTATATAAACCATTTTTTAAATAAAAAATCCATGACATTATTTTGGATATGTCCTAGCCCGTGGGTAAATTATTATTACTATTTATTGGATGTTTATCTTCCTATAAAGATTATTTTAGTTACTTCTATGGTTCTGTTAGTGATGTTATGATTCTGTTATATCTATTAATTTATTATTACCACTATGATACTCTTATGTGTAATGGTGTTGTCTTCCCATAATACCACTGTAGAACCTCAGTACTAGTTTAATGATGCTATCATACTATGAGGTTCTATTTATGCCATGTGACCCACCAGATTGAGGTAGAGTTTAGTGGATTTTATGTCGGTATGTCACATAGTTGTATCATAGGGCATTTCATTTTATTTTTTTATTGATTTATTGGTATTAGAAAGGAGACTAGTAAAGTGTTGAGTTTTTGTAATGATACTATGCCAAGAAGTAGCTATTCCATGTTTAGGGGTAACCCCAAATTACCATGGTTGTGATATTTTTAGTATTGGATTACGGTAGTTACAATTTTACTAATTCCACAATTGGGAAATCAAAATGAATTGGGATCATTATTGTTTATATATAATTATTTTCCCCTTGGAATACTAAGGAAACGAGGTAGTAGCTCATACATCATTGTTAGAACTATTGGATGTATTTTCTATGAATTCTTCAATTAAATGTCTACTTACCTCGAAAAGTTTCTGCAACATAATTTTTATTCCTTGATATCTATATTGAAATGCGCTTAAATTTATTTTAGGGATAAACTAATTTTATTAATTGATATTTTTGAATAAGTCTAATTTATGTTATCTAGTATAGATTGATGATGGAATCTTAATAAACCGACTATACCAAGTGTGTGTCATGGACCACTCGTTTCATTAGAAAAAATGTTAGTTAATTTTGTTACATAAATTGCAATTATAATTTATGAAGAATATATTTTTATAAATTTGGAATGGTTATTCATTTAATTGAATCATTTTATATGACATTTTACATCCAACTATCAGATGTAAGGGACAAATCATAGTTACCTAACATTCCAATTGAAATATATAATTATATTGGATTTAACAAATTTGGAATGTTGATGAATCAATATAGACCTATATATATATATATAAGAGAATGAACCTAAATGAAACTAAAATTTTAGATGAAACTATTACCATCAAATAGTGATTCCAATTTCAAATTAATGAGAGTTGTATAACATTCAATTAACTCTCTATAAAATGGGACCATAGTTGTGTGAATCCTATCCTAAACCCAAAATTTGGCTTAGTAGTGGGTAGTTTGGATTTTCTATTATGATTATAATGGAATTTTTTGTTCTCCATTTTTCTCATAGACCTTTATTTTGGAAGAGAATGGGAGGTTTATGTCTAGAAATAGAGAGGTTTGTACCCATACTAACTAGTTATCTATAATCATTACATCTGTTAAATTATATTCATAGGTGTGAATTTGGTACCGTATAATCATTCCAGCACAACTACCTCAAGTCATATGGTTGGAGGACATTGACCGCCATGCTCCAATGGTGGTAGTCCCTAAGGAACCAGTGTTACCTATGATAGTTCTGCCAATGAAAACACCTTATTTTCTTGAATTACGAATTGAAAAATAATTTGGATGGGTTTTCCATTATATGATACAGTCTATTAAATGATTTTCTCTACCTTCCTTGACTATGTATAATATGGAACTATAATTCTATCACCATCATCAACCCGCGTTTTCGGGTGATGGTGGACCTCATTCTTATAAGGGAAGAGATTAGGGTTTGATATTTATGTTCGATCATCTGGAGATGAATTCGAAGAGGGTGGTTATGTTCTCATCTTGTTTGTTATCTGGCTTCTCCAAGTGATTTTGGCATGTCATTAACCTATCATATTGATAATGGGATGCGACATGGAGTTAATTCCTGAGAATATTCCATGATTACTTCATTCCATAGAAATTGAGGGATGGATGTTCTATAGTTTTCATAAAATGTTAGTACAGATATATGTTTATGAAAGAGTATATTTCCCATTTTACTATGTTTCAGTGATTTTTAGTGACTCGAGATACTGAAGAGCTCATGACTATGATATTATTTTAGGTTGAGGATGTATATGCCATCAGATAAAAGGTTATTATTTCCTGGTTGACCACTATTTTTGAGATAGTCAACTATGACCTCATTACAGAGAGGAACTTGAGGAATGAAAAGGGTATCAGATAAGGTAGTTCAAAACACAGACATTGAAGTAGTTATTCTAGTAGAAGGAATCATTACATTGAGGTTACATATGGGGGATTTGGTAGTCAGATAATTCATACACATAGTTTCCTTATAGGATACTAGTTCTGGAAGCTTGGGCATAAGAAATCCCAATGAATGTGAGATCTTTTATAGTTTAGAGGTTGTAGTTGTATGGGTTATATTTAGTTCTTCTATATGTCTAATCCACTAGTACCTAGTGAGAAAGGATAAAGAGTGACTCCATGTTTGGGAGTTGGGCATGTAGTACCTCGCTATGATGGCATCTGAAGTACCACAACCCACTCTAGATGATGGGGTTGTTGAGGTAGTGAGAACCATACATAGGATTCAAGATACCAATAGAGCATTCCTGGTCAGGATAGCCAATTTTCACCTTAGGGACACATTATAAGACAACTATATTCTATTAAAACTGTGCTGGAGTAGAATATCATTTGGCTTTCTATATTCTGTGATACTATTCTTGTAGCATATATATTAGCGTATTCAGTATTTGACATAGTTAAATCACACATTTTTATATCGGAATTGTTTTTTAGAGTCTGGGCCTTGAGATAGAGTACTTTTGTGGAATTGTGACACACGATTCAACATTGGATATTTGATTAGAGAAGGTTCACTAATGTACGGGATGCCCACCTATGTTCATAATTTATATGTTCATGTGGAATCCTTATGTTATTGAAATGACCAGGTTTGATGTAACTATTGGAATAGATTGGTTGGTTCCCTATTAGTCACATATTTATTATTATCACCGGGAGATGATGATTACATCAAAAGTGGGAGGTAGAAATATTTTAAAGGGAGAATGTGATGTCCAAGAAACTTGAGTTGGACATTAGAATAATTGTATGGGTAGAGTGATAGCTCAAATCACTAGTATATTCGTTGATGATTAGGGAATTTAACCTACTAGTTTTGAAAATATGGTTGATCATTTTTTGGATTTCTTCCACAGTGAACTTTCTATACTAACTCCAATGAGAGTGGTAGAATTAATTTATTTAGTATATAGAGTGGAACTAGTATCCAATCATCCTTATAGGATGGAACTTATTGATATTTTGGAGCTCAAGGAGTAGTTGAAAAAAATTAGAAACTAAGGGTTTTATCTAACCTAGTCCCTCTTTATGGGGTCTATATGTCCATTTTTCTGAGGAGTATAATACTTTTTGGATTTTCATGGATTATCATTGGATGAACCAACACATAGTTTTGAATTCACATCCAATTCCCAAAATAGAGGACCTCATTGACCATCTTTGAGGAGAGATTATGTTTTCAAAGGTTTATTTTAGGTTGGGATACCATCAGTTTCATTTCAAGACTTAAGACATACCTTGTACAACAAAATAATATAGGTAGGGTATTTATGAGTTCTTGGTAATGTTGTTCCGTCTCATAAACGTGCAATCTATTTTCATGGTACTGAGGAATCTAGTTTTCTACATTTTCATGATTCATCCGAGGCTATATTTGTGGGTTAAATCTTTGTATATTCTCATACTCGACATGATGATTCCATACCTCTTGAAATCATGATGTATATTATGAGTGAGAAACATATTGACAAAAAGCTCAAAAATTTCACTTTTGGACTGAAAAAATCAACTTTATGGTCATATCATATCAGTGTTGGGAGTATTATTAGTCCTTTAATAGATTCTTGTTATTGTTTCCTGGGTGTGGAAAAACTTCACTTTTATATATGGAGTTTCTTATGGATAGAAAATTGTTAAAAATTCTTCATCCCTAATTTTTCATGCATGGATGTTCCTCTTACAGGCATGAGTGAGCAAGGTGAAAAATAATATGGTGAGAATATTTAGAAAAATCCTTTCAATAATTAAAGGGTTGATCGACTTCAACAAAGATCCCAATTCTTATAGATCTAGGAAGGATCCATATAGTTTATTTTGATTCATTTGTAATTGGGTTGAGATTTGATTAATGCATGAAGATGGAATCAAGGCATATGGGAATCATTAGTTGGGTCCAAAGGAGTGTAATTTCTAGATAAATGATATCATGTTTTAATAATACCTAATGACTTTTTTTATTGGAGCAACAATTTTTTAGAGAGAATTTTGCGGTGTATACCGATAAATAGAGCCTCCAGTTTTTATTTAAACAGTTTTATCTAGATATCAGGAAACACATATGGGTTGAATACTAGAGGATGTCCAATTTCAAACATGCCTATACACCAAAAAAATGAAATAAAATAGTTTATAATCATATCTCTAAGAATCAGTCATATTATTTTAATTCTACTGGTGAGTCGAAGCTTATGGACTTGTTTTCGGGGTATCTTGTTGAGGTCAAGGGAATCACGAACCAAAATTCTGCATAGATTTCACAATGTAATATACCCTTTAGGATTGGGTAAAGAGGAGGAAAATTTTAGATCCTAAGAGATTAGACATGAGGGAGAGTATTTCAAATAGGGGTTTGTCTCTTTGTTGGATCGTCGAAGAGGATGAGACCACACACAAACATGGGATTTTCTAGGTTCCAGATGACATCCATGTGGAGTGGATATGGGAATGTAATTCCTTGGTGGGGATGTTCATCATGGAATCACCATGGTGTATCTAGACATACATCACCGTTATTGGTGAACTTTTAGGAATGGGAGATTGCCAACATTATTAGTCGGTGTTCTACCTGTTAGAAGGCAAAGGAAGAAAATTAGAAACCATAGAATCATTTATAGATATTATACATTCACAAGTGGATGTGGGATGATTCCACAAAGTATTTTGGGATATGATTTTGCATATCACCTTGTGGAAATGATACCATTTGGGTATCCATCAATCAGTTGATGAAGGTGTCCAAATTCCATCATATTCAAGAGTCTACCTCAATATATGATCATGGGAGGATATACGTTATATATATATATATATATCATCTATGATCCCTTCATTCTATAATATTTGATTGGTATTTATAGTTAATGTATTTTATTTTGTAGGTATTACATAAATCCAAGGGTAAATAGTTACATTAGAGGATGAACTATCACCCTCAGACCAACATAAATAAAAAGTGTACTATTTAGGTGTTAGAGGACTTGGATTGTGTTGTGGCCCAGAATTTCGGGGTTCTTGGGAGAAAAAATTACCCCTAGATTATTTGTATTACAATTATATATTTCAAGATAACATAAATATGGCTCCTTATGAGGCCTTTTATCGAAGGCTCTCCCATTCACCTCTTTGATGTTTAGAGGAATGAGAGGTAGCACTACTTAGACAATGCCTTGTTTATGAGAGTTTATAGATGGTTCAGATGATCATGAAGCACACAGTAGAAGATCAGTGTATGTTTAAGTCATATTCCATCCTTTCTAGAAAACATTTTGAGTTTGAGGTTGGTGATCAGGTTTTCATGCATGTTTCTCCCAGGCTGGTCCAATGAAGAATCAAGAGGTAGGGTAAGCAGGTCCTAGATTTTTAAAACTTTTTTGAGTTCTTAGATAGAATATTACCAGTGTGTTATAGGATAGAAATACCCCAAAGATACCATTTTATGCAAGATGTTTTTCATGTGTTTCATCTTCATTGGTATTTCTAGACCCACCAAATATTTTATAGCCTATGGGGGATGAGTTATACATGGATGTGTATTTTGAAGAGTACCCAATGTGTACTATGGATCAGCTTGTGAGGGGTATTCATGGTAGGTCAATACCTCTATTATGAGTGATATGGAAGCTCAAATGATAATTGGATGAGACGTGGGATTAAGAGGTAGATGTATGCACTCAGTGGATAAAGATTTTCTTATACGATCTCTTACCACCCACTAAAGGGAAACTTGGAGATGAGTTGCATTAAGAAGGGTATCATGTAGTGACATGAATTTTTTTTAAATTAAGGATCATTTTTTCTAGTTTAAATTCATTTTTTATCCCAATAAATATCACATATTGTGTAATTAATGTATCTAGGGTGTTTGAGGCGTTTTCAGATCTTGGTGATCTGAGTATTTGTAGAAAAAGATGTGGCACATGGGGTTTGATAAACATTCCCCTAAGCCCACATAGTTTGGAAAAATATTACAGTGCTCTCTAGATGGTTTTAGATAGGTTTAAGGTTAGACTAAACCATGTCACGTAGTATGTATGGTCAAGAGACTTGTCTCAAACAAGAGATAAAGGTTTTTTCATGGGAAGTGAATGGTTAGTCAAAACATCAAGCCATCCCCTATATGGGATTTCGTTGGATAGTGACTATCTCAAGTTTGGTCTATGTTTAAGAAAATTTTTTGGCCAAACCATGAATCTATGTAAAATATATTTTAAATGATGATTTTTACCTCATTTATATTTAAATATCCCACAATATTTCCCTCACATCTTTGGGAATGGAGGCCCTCCACCATGAAGGATAACTTGAATTCTAAGATAGGATTCTGGAATCATCTTCCATCAGAAGCATGCCAGGTTTCCTGTTACTAGATCCGTTTATATAAGATATTAATTCATATTTACCCTTTATTATTATTTTTCATTCCATATTCATGCTTATTTTGGTGCAAGATGATTTTCCCCATTTTAGGAGAATTTTTCCTGTTGGGTGATTTCATCCATTCTATTTAAAACCTAAAATCGATACAAAATGAGGATTCATCCAAAATATGAATGTATGTTGTATTATAATTATCTATAAAATTTTAGGTGTTTTATAGAACCCTACATTGTTACTCATTCCAGAATCATCCATGTGATGGGTAAAAAAGTGCTTTACTTATATAAATTAATTGAAATATGATAAGATACTCCTATAGTACCATTTAAAAATATTGGAGGATATCTACCACATTTTTTACCACCCCTTTGGGAGTATTGACTTAAATATCCTCCATAATATAAATACTCAATATTCAAAAACAAATCTAAAATGGTTTGTATTGCCATAAAATGGGGGTTTCCTTTTTTAATAAATTAAATGGTTAAATTTACATAAATGTAAGGGAGTGGAAAGACCACATAATGTGTTATAAATAGAAATTTTATTTTATAATTTGTGAAACACGTGTATAGTTTGGTTTAGGTGAATGTAAATTCCTAAAAGGTTATTCCTAATTATTTTTATAAATAAGTCATTGAGATTGGTCTATGAAAAATGGTTAAGGGTCTTGTTGATCATGTAGTTTCACACTCTATTATGATGGGTGATAGATATTTTGTATCACATTGTTTACTGGGATGAAGCGCATGCATATCCATGTTCACATGAATTGGGTGTTAAACACGATAACTTAGTCCACTTTCATTAGTGAAGACCATGATGTCTCACATTCTCATGACTTTTAGGGTTATTAATATAGTTGGATCCTATAAGTCATTTGACAATACTTATATGCCTGATTTATACCATAGGTCATGATAGAACCTAATATCTATGTATATGACCATATATGTTATCACATATATTGTGTACAAACATATATAAATATTACCTATAATAACATATCAATCCATATAAATGGTAATCTGAGACCAGAGTCATCACAACTTATTCTAAGGTAGGTAAAGTTATCCAGGTGTCCTCTAGGAACATTAAAAGAATTGTTTATGGTGTCCATAAAATATATTATTCTTTATACCTATACAATGTTGTTCTATATAGAACAACTAGATTATTCTAGACACTTTTTGTGGAGGCATACTGGGTTTATGTCACCTGTTAATCAAGTAGTAGATTCTTACATGAACAACCCTTATGGATGCGGGTAGGGACAAGGGAAGTCACCCGGTCATGGATTCTTGATCTGATATTCTTACTGCAAAGGTGCATGAGAGAATTGCACCAAGAAAATTAGTATGATCCATGTAGAGATGTCTTTTTATCTTTTTTACTTTTATATAGTATGTTTTATATGCATTTTCCCTATATACCCTTTATCCCTCATTTTGTACATCAATATACCATTACATTATTTGGTATATGAATTAATATATGGATAAATAATTATTTCTATTTCATGGTCATTTATCTTATACTATTGATTATTATAATTTATTTCATCATGATGCTAGTTATATTATGCTTCTATGATTTCATTTTTTATTATTACCAATGTTTGAATCTAATAAATGAGGGTAATGTATCACCAGCATACCATTGTATTCCTCCACTCTTATTCTACAACCTATAGAATAAGGGGTATCATTCTTATAACCATGTGACCCACTAGCTTGGTGCATTGTTCAATGGAATATTAATAATGAAATTAGAAGAGAATATAACTAGGAAAAATTTTCATCTTTGAATCATTCAATGGGAGTAATGGTATCTTAAAAATAAAACCCCTAAATAAGAGAGTTACCCATGAAAATAAGTCTAAAAATGTTCCTTAAGAATTATCCCCTATCATTTAGTTTATTCTTGAATACCCACAAGTTCAAAATTGTGTTTTTATTTTTTGGCCATGATATAGGGTCCCAAGTGGTGGAATAAATCTACATAAGGTATATTTATTCACTCATAACCACAACCCATTATTTGATCCTCATTTTCTCAAATATTATTTTTTTCTAAATTTTTGAAGTCATTGTTATTTGATTATCGTGCAACATATCTCTTCTTGTTTAAAATTGAGAACATCGATTACTAATTATGTTATTGATCTTTAAATGATTATTTATCCATTAAAAATTATGTTTTCCATTATTAATGACCTCAAAATCATTACTAGTATACATATAATCAACATTAATAACATGTGGTTCATTTTAAATATGTTCCCCTCATATTTTGTTAAAAAAATGCTCACTATTTCCATCAGATTCATCAATATCTTCATCAGATGGTGCATCAATGTATTACATTATTATTTTATTGAAAAGGATAGTTATATATAATTGGGGTTTTGTTAAAAAATGGTAAAATATCATGAATATAGTATTTATAATTAATTATGTTAAACTATCAAAAGACTCAGTCACCTCAATATCGAATTATTTCATTCAACATGAATATAAAAGGGAAAAGATAACATAAGAACACAATAGTTTAAAAGTTTCCACCATTAAATACTAATCATTTATCATCTGTGAAAACCCCCCAATTTATATCATTTCATAAGACAAGATAATTTTTTATAATTATTCAAGAAAATGATCCTCCATATCATCGGAATGCGAAATTTTTGGAACAAAATTATCTTAAAAAGTTATCATTACCATTTTTATCATTATGGAATCATCTATTTTTTCTAAAAATACCTCAATATTTAAAAAAATTTCCTTGAAAAATATTTTATTAATTAATGAACTCTTAATGATCCATTTATATATACTCGAATCAACATCAAGAATATTTTTTTTTGGATTCCTTGAATTTTTTCATTTCTATTATAATGACATAAAAATTTATCTCATATTTCCTTCATTATTTGGATCCACATGAATTTTCTATATAAATTTTCCAAGAGAGACATGAAAATTGAAGATTGAGCCTTCAAATTATCTTCCATGTTTCCCTTGTTAGAATAATTCATAAGAGCTCCCTTAGTAATGGGTGGAAATCCCACTATCATTGCAACTATAGTTTCCTAGAAAAGTGACAGAAGGTTGTGTAACATCATATTCCTCTAGTTTTGGTAGTTATTTATATCAAATAAAGTTGAAACATGACTATTTACATTATTTATATTATGTATAGTCCTCATAAACATGGATATTTCTATAGAAACCCGTATTAGCTCTTATACTATGTAAATTGACCAGGTTTCTGAAATCACTAATTCAGGGAGGTATGAATAAGTGTTACATTTTATAAAAATGTATTATATTATATCAAATTCTATGATTTATTAATATATCCTTTGTAACCTATATTTGTTCACTTATCATTACCCAGATAATTATATAAATAAATAATCACTACCTAATGATTTATCAGATTAAAAATTAAATCCTACCGTCTTTCATGATTGGTTAAATTACATGACCATAAATTCATCCACTGTTATCACAAGAGGTTAAAAAATATAGTATATTTTCATTCTAAAATGGAATCAATTAATATTATGTATAATCCCACAAGAGTGTATTTATCACACATCACATAGTTCCCATCTTCCCATTAGTTCTTTCTATCTCATAGTAGGTATTCCACACAACTAGAATGAGACTACCATAAATAATCCTTGAATGTGTACTTTTCTATACCATCATGCAGAATGTTGATTTATCCTCATTCATAGTTTGGAAGACACAAGCCTTAATATTTGTCTATGTTTTATTTTATAGACCATAATTTATTACCTTCCAAAAAACTATTATATTTTAGTCATCATTCTTCTCCTCATTCTCATACTTCCAAGATACTAGGTTAATATTATGATCATAATTATGTCACAATATTATCCTACATATTCAACTATTATAATATCTCATGTATATGCACTATAAAAGGACACAACATCATCCCCTTAACGTTTTGTATTCAGTGTTTTAGTAGTATTATTTCCATAATTTAAATATGCGAACTCCTAAATATTTGACAACATGACAAATTCTCATATCATGAATATCATTTTAAAAGGGTTAATTTCATATCATTAATAACTATGATGTTTTCATTTTCTATGAAATTTCAAATATAATATAATAATATCAAACAAATTCATGACATTAAATTATTTTAAATATTTGTCCACGCATTCATGGACTTATGAATTGTGATGTGACATGTGGTCTTGTGACATTGAAATCTAATCAAATCACAATTCATAGAATCTTTATATGGTCAAAAAATTGAGAGCTATATACTTTGATATCATCTTCAATCATGATATATTTATTGGTCATGATGTTTATATCTATAAATAACTATGAAATATCATCTAATTTTTTCCTTATTTACTGTAATATTTATAATGAAATTACTATATTTTTTTTAAGAAACTGATATATTTTTATGGATTCTTAATTTAGATAACTCCATCTATAATTATAGTCCTTTAATATTTAGGAAACATTTAATGCACAAACATGCAACACATAATTTATTATTCACCCTAAAAAATTTATATGTGAACTCTTCAAAATGAATTAAATATGTTGTGTAAATGTTCTTTGCAGACTGTAATAACTTATGCACTATGTGGAAGTATTTTAAAATTGAATAAAATGGTATATGTAGTAACCAAATGTCTTATATAATAAAAATGGATTTCACATGAATCTCACAATGTTATATGTAATTAGAGTGAAGTATTATTAAAATTCTCAAAATATAACATCTAGTACAAAGTGTTTTTGGAAGCCTAATTATTGAAAACTATGAATTTATACATACTATACTAATGGATTATAATACCTAACTCCTCTAGGGATATATTATTTTATTTTTATTAATTATATAAATTTTCAATTTTCATATCCCAACCTAAAATAAAAACTACAATGAAAAAATATTTAAATCTATTCTATTCAAGCCTTTGTCTTCTCAATCATTTCAAATCACCTTAAAATTAACACTGGGTATTATCAAAGCCTTTAAACCGTCACAAAAATGATTTTAATTCGATTTATGGATTCTAAAATCTTTATAGATTCCTCCAATTCCTATTTCAAATGATTATTTATAGAAATAATTCTCTGAAATTAGTACTTTTTATTAATAATTAATAACAACACATCAATTATCACAATTAAGACTAATAGATGAATAATTATAATATAAAAATAATAAAACTTCTTCATCTTCATTTTAAAGTTGCAATGGATTCTCCTTAAACATCTCCCCATATATTGTCAACACATTTTTACATCATATTATTACAAAAAGACTACACAATTAAAAATAATATAACCCTTTTCATGAGATATTTATTATTCAACTTTTTGTGTCCATCAATACAATCAAATTATTTATGTTGATATGTGTTCATGCTAGTTCCTTTTTATCTCCCCTTCATTGACAATAAACACATATGCGTATTTAAGGAAGGGTGTTACATTCCATAGAATTATTTTTAAACAACTTATTATCCCACTTGATTTCTTAATCACAACATGTATAAACTCTTTATATATAGACGGATCCACTTGTGTCCTACCAATGAGCCATCAACCACCCAACTATATGTTTACTTGGGATAAGCTAGTGGAGAAAAATTAGTGAAAAAACTTATACATTGAGACATTACATTAATCTATTCTACATGTGAAACCACATTATTTTTCTCATTTTGTGGATGATAAATAGTTTTCTCAAAAAAGGAATACTTCACTAATCTTAAAAAACATATCAAAAATATCCATGTGCATGACAAAAACCTCCCCTTTATATTAGAAATAACATCTCCTAAAATTTTCTCTTATTAAACATGTTTAAAATAATAAAAATAATGATAATAAGTGTTATTGGAATATGTAAATTAAATTATTTAGTCCTTTATTATATATTCCATATTTTCAATGAAAACTTCATTGATAGATACTTCTTCATATTACATCTCGTTTAAAGGATTCTATTATTTTCATATCATTACATTCGTAACAACCCATGATTTCAGAAAATATTATCTTTATGTAATAAAATTTCATCAACTGATTATGATGCATGGAACCATGAAATTATGTGAAAAATTATTATACATTAAAAAATGAAGTAAATTATTAGGTATTTAAATGAAATATAAACATAGAACATATTTTCTAATTCACTAGGGAAATAAAATTGATCCTAAAGAACTATTAAAAAATATTTTCTTTATGATCATTTCATTTATCAAAAAATTTTGATTTAGAATTTATTTAGATCATTAAAATTTTGAAAATTTATTTTTTGCACTTGTACAATATGAATTCATTAGTTTTAAACTGGTTTGAAATGAAAATAAAATCATTAGATGGTAAGGAAAGATATTTTTATAAAAACTTTTTTTATATGTACAATGTGTTTTTATATCAAAAAAATAAATTAATAAATATTTATGAGTTATTTTTTTGAAATTTTTATATAATATATTCAATAAAAAAATTTCATTCAGGTAAAGGTTTGTTAGATAGAAATGTATTAAAATAAATTCATGTTCAATCATTTAAAATTTATTTTTTATAAATGCAGTTTTTATTATGTTTTTCCTCCATGTTTTATACTAATTTATGCTAATTAATGGAATTGAATATGATAAAAGGGGTCCTATATTTTAAATCATCATGATCATATTAGTAAATAGAAAATTTTCATTTTTTGTCATAATTAATAGTAAAAGTGGTAAAACATCAATAGTATGGTTAAAGATAAAAGGGATAAATATGGGTTAACCAATGAGATAAGGCCTAAAAATAAATAAAACATAGATAAATGTTTTTTTCATTGGTATTTATACCAAAAAATGACTTATTATTGAATAGTTTTTTCCTTGGATACACATTCTCATTGATACTCATTTAAATCATTTTAATGTTTGAGGTATTTAGAAGAGTTACACCCACTTAACTTATAAAAGGGAACCCCTAAATTCACCTATTAACAAACTTTATTCCCTCTATAATACCAAATTTATACCCAAATATCTTCATAAATTATAAAATATCATCCTATATTTTTTTATTTTAAAAATACCATCCGCTGAAGGCTAAGGTGTAAGAAAAATATGGTTTCCCAAGGAAGAGGTAATTGTAATTTTAGATCTATTTAGAATTTATATCCTCATTAACAACCATCTAATATTATATAACCATATTTATATGATTAAAACAATATAAATACATTAATTATTTACGGTTTTGTAAATTATAGAACCATTTTCTACCTCATTTCCTTCTTACGGGAAATGATAATGTCATTGTTGAGTACGTGTGGAATAACACCTCCATTAAGCAATGTAATTTTTTTTTTCAGAAATTGATGTTAATATGGAAGTATGTATTAAATATATATTAAATTTATTGTTTTAAAATTATTAAATAATCGTATATTATTATTTTTCTTACTGGTCTTCAATTCATTGGAAGATGAAATCATTACTCATGTGTATGTATACACTATCATGTCCTTGAAAATATGTAATTTATTTTTCATCACCACCGTATATGGGTTATTATAAAATTTTATATATTTAATAAATAATAAAATTATAAGAGGATTATTATTTTGGTTATTATGAGACAATCAATAAGGTTAAATTTTCATAATCTTTAAAGAAAAACATGTGTGGGATATAAAATCATTAACTCCCAGAATGTTGATTTTAATAAATACTAGATACAAATGGGTAATTAGAAATTATTTGGAAAAGGTATATAATAATTTAAGTGTTTATATGGTGTTAGTATGTGTTTATAATAAATCTACATTTATTATACATGATCATATAGATGTTTATGAAGAATGTCATGACCAGAGATAAGTGTTTATGTTTCTATCCCATTTTAATTTGGATTTTTTATACATGATTATCCATTGGGGGAATTATATTCTATTTACTCTCAATACAAATATATTTCTTTAAAAACACAATTTTTTTTGTGGTTTTCATTTTTTATTTACATTATCCCTTCTTTTTTAATTTATATTGTTATGATTTTTTTTTATGAAAAGGCGATCTTACTTCCTCCTTTGGTTGAACAGAAATGTTATCCATATCCAAATATTTTAAAAAGTACTCACAAATTATATTTTATATGATGAAATTATTGATGAATTTAATTTTAAGCATATTTAAATTTTTTTAATGGTCTCAAAAAGGAATTTTTATAATTTTTCTACAAATCATATTTTTATCATTTTGTAAAATGATTGAAAAGAATTTTTTTAATTTTTACCACATGAAAAATTATTTCTTCCATTGAGACCATTATTTTAATGATTAAATTTTATAAAAATAAAATGGTATTTTTATCATGTTTTCAATGAATGATTAAACTTTTCTTTTAATTGAATTTCTATTTAATTTAAATATCCTTTATGTTTATTATGATTCATTAGATATATGATATAATGATACTAATCACATTATTTCCCATGATTTATTGTAATTATGTGGTGTCAAAATATTTTTGAAAACCATTTCTCTTCTAAGGGTCAAACAATGATGAATTGACAAATGTGCTTATGATCATGTGGCACACATATATATGGTTCTCAATAAATGATTGGTGGGTTAGTGAAAAAAATCCTATGAATTGGATAATAATTGATATCTCCTGAGAAAATTTTAATAGGATGGGGAGTTAACCAATTACTTGAATTAAAATAAGGTTTTAAGTTAACCCAATCAGTTATTATACTTTTTCCATTATGTGATGTGGTTTTGATAGTGATCATTGACAAATGAAATGATTTTCCATAGATATGATTGTTCCAAAATTCCTATTATATATTCTTATGCATAAGGAATTATCTTCTAGATCATGATTGGTTAATGATAATTCCAAACACCTTGGATCCATTCCTTTTGGAAATAAATGACTTTTTCAATGAATTATTACTTATGTTCTATAACTATTTGGGAATGATATTTATAAGTTATGAATATTCTATAATAGACCTATTATTAAAATATTCTTGAATATGATTATTTATTAATATCTACCAAGTTTACCCTTGTTAATCATCTTAGATCCACATTTCATATGCTTTAATATAAACCTATTGATGAAAAAAGGTATTAAGTTGGATATGTCTAAGAAAGAAACTACGAGAGAATAAATTTTTGGGTGATGATGAATATTTTTCATGAAATAATTATATTATGTATCTAATATTGAAAGTCACTAAAACCTTATGTTCATGGGATTTGAATTATTGTGTAACAAATCATGTTTCAGCTAAATTGATGTAATATTAATGTAATTTTTCTACGGTTGACTCAATTTAAATTAAATTAGAGTTTAGTTATTTTTAATGATTATTTTATGAATAATATGAGTATAAAACATAAAATAACATATTATAAACTTGAATAGATATATTTTGTACCTAAATGTATCATAGTTTGTTAATAAGGTGTCATAATTTAGGGAATATGAGGAATTATTTTCAAGATTATATGATTTACCACTCAGATTATTATTGAATGATGCTTTGACTATAATTTTTTTTTAGTCATTGGTTTTTACTAAGAGGAATAATTCTAATAATGAATGTGTTGTATAGTGTAATGAATATACTATTGAGAAACCAAATGGAATTGGTGATGAAAGGAAAAATCTGGTTGCTATGATCAAGAAAATTTATCAATCCAAGAATCATGGTGAGATTTTAAAAGAGGAAGGTAGGGGATAACGAACCATCGATCCTTCCATAAGAGACCATCCAACTTATTTCAAGGGGTCATATAATCCATTAGTGGCTGGGTAATTGAATAATACTACTAAAAAGTTAGTTTTTATTCTATAGTTATAAAATCATTAAAAAATTATCATAATGCTTTATATTTTAGAAGGATAAGCATACCAATGTTGTAATATTATTATTATTATGAGGTAATAGGAAGAAATTTACTCCATGTAATATTCTGACGTTGAGAGGGTATTTTTCAGTTTGTACTTTCTCCAAACTATATTCATGAAAATATAAATATTATTCCTTAATGCTAGTAGAAGGATGATTAATCTATAATAAGCTATTAATCATACATTACAAGACCTTAATGGTATAATAATGGTTTTACCATCTACATTGAATGAAATAATCTATCGGTTCTTCAGTTTCATAAAATTTCGTCTTTGAAAGGCATTGTCCATAAGGGACATTGGCACCTATGAATAATATTTTTTTGTTCTCCCAATATAAAAATAAACATTGATTAATCACATCAATATAGATATTTAGGTAAAAATAAGAAGATTAATTTTTATTGAGTCAAAAAAAATAAAACCCATGGACAGAAGAAAATAAAACATCTTTTATGCCAAGAATATCAAAAGAAGAATCGAGGAATTGTGTCCAAGGGGATGATAATTGATTCAAGTGTGTAAATTAGGTACATAATCAAATTTAATAGTTAATATATATAATGAGAAATTTTAATGAAAATAATGTGGGGAGATTTTAACCGAAGGTACCACCCACAATCTTAGGATATTGCTATCGGGATAACGGGAATTATTCCAACGAATACATGAATCCAAGGGTTAATGAGGAAAATTAGTATCAACTACCACTTAAACTAAGAGATGAATGAACATATCTGGTAATAAAAACTACCAATCTTAAAAATTAAAATTATGTTATGATATTTAAATTTACCTTCCACTCTGGAACAACAAATGTCTTATTTGAGTCTAGTTATACCACATATTGTTTTATCTTAAAATTTTTATAATTGTATCATATCACCACATCAACAATAAAATGTTGAATTATTGGTGAGAATTTATATTTATATAATTAATGTATCTATATTATACACTCCTCCTCAATAAAGGTTTGTGGGAATGTATTTCTTGTTTGTATTTTAATTCCACCACTAGTTGAATTTAATGTTAATTTCAGCATGGATTTGATTTATATATATTGATCATATTTCTATTATTGTCGAAGGGATGCGACATTTCATATTAAGAATGAACCAATGATTTTCAATTGATGCAAGCATGAATATAAACATAAAAAGAAAAATACATACATTTTATGGGTCTTACTATATATTCATGAGAGTTATTTATCTATAATGGTTGGGAAGAAACTCAACATTAAATATATTACCATTATGTAAGAATATGATGATATGATTCTAGAAGAGTTTCCTAGTATTCCTTTTAATTGAGATGTTTATTTTTTAATATAACTAATTCTTAGTTTCATGCCTATTTCAAATACTTAATATAGAATGAATCTGATTGAGTTATAGTAATTTAGAAGAAACTCTATGAGAACCATTATAAGGGGCTCATTTGAAAAATTGTGTCATCATAGGGTGAACCAATTATTTTTATTAAGAATAATGATGGGATGTTTCATTGTTTTATTGATTAACATGATCATTAAATGTACAAATAACAATAAAAAGAATCCTCTAAACCTTGTTAATGATTTTTTGTTAATCAATACAAATATTTAGGCATTCAAATTTTAAACATCGATCATGATATCATAAGTCTATGGTCCAAAGGAGGAATAATCCTTGAAAAAATACAATACGAGTCATAAACACAATAAATTTATAGTGATGTTATTTAGACTTACCAATGACCTCATTATATTCATGAATCTAAGATATATAGTTTTTATCAATTCCATTGATAAATTTATTGTTGTTTTTATAGATGAAAATCATATATATTCAAAGAGAAAGGAATATCATGAAGGTTATTTGGGGATTTTGTTAGAGGAATTGAGAATAAAGTAGTTGTTTTATAAATTTATAATGTGTAATATTTATATAATGAAAGAATCATTCATAGGTAATTTAATTATAAGTGAGCATATATTGGTGGATCCCTCAAATATGGAAGACATTCAACACTAGCATAGAAAATAAATGGGGACCGAAAGTAGTAGTTTTATATGGTTTGAAAGATACTAATTTTTCTCAAATGGAAATTTCTCATGTATATAAAATCCACTAACTATTTCTATTTTTTAGGGATCCATGTTCCTAAATTTCGATGTCTGTGAAGAGAATTTCTATGAAAAAAGATAATAATATTCAATGAACCTGGGATCAAACTGCCCTATATTGGAGAATAGTTTTTGAAATATATTGATTCATCAATTATGGTATTTAGATGTGATCTCATGCATAATTACATGGTGGTATCTATTTTGTATCCCCAACTAAGGGTTCCTATGAAAAATTACAAGACTTGTGATTTGGAACTGACAATAGTAATTATTTATTTAATGATATGCATGAGTTGAAATGTGTGCCATATATATATTTTAGGAAATCATTATGTATATGTTTACATATAATGATTTGAATATAATACAAAAAATATGGTTGGTACTAATTAATAATTAAGGTTACCCAATACATTACCACCCTAGGAAGGAATCCAAGGTGGATGAAGCACATAGTCAAAAGGACCATGAATGTTTCAAGATGTTTTGGATTGAATGAGAAAAAAAATTTATAGATTTATAGAGGAAATAATTGAAATGAAAATTAAAGGTGAAAGATAATATCTTTATCATGTGAATGATAAACCATCAATTTATGTGATGATGAAAGAGGTTTAGAAAGAATATGTGGAACTATAAAAGAATGATAGGATTATTATGATGTTAATTCCAGACCATTATAGAAATTTTATATATAATAATAATGTCTGTGTACAATAAATATCTGAATTGATGAAAAAGTTATTTTAGTATGCTCATTGTTCATCATTATCTATTTGGATTCTATGTATTAAGACAAAAAAAAATTCCACGAAAACATGATGAAAGATATTGTATAATATATATCATAGAATATGGTATGATAGAAATTTAATAATAAGAGATAGAGGTCTATGGTGATGTTACATCCAACACTCACACATAAGTGTAAATCAGAAGGAATCAGGACATATTTCATTGTGGTACTCATTAATAAATTTAAATGGTACAATGATATTGGGGTTTTAGTTGACTACCTTAAATATCATTAAATTTCATTTCTATTATAGAATAATTATTTATTGATCATATTTAAAAGAAATATGTTTAGTAATTGGTATGGTTGTATTTAAAATCACTCTAAATCATATATCATTGATATCCTACTATTATCTCAATGTTCTATAGATGTTTTTAGTATGATTCAAATATAAAGCTTATCTTTAACACAACATATCATCATTAGATATAAGGATTGTTTGAGAGGATAATTAAAACCATATAGGATATGTTGAGAGGTTTATTTATGGATTTAAAAGGAGTATGGAATCAACACTATCCTCTATTTTATTAATTTAAAACATTATCTTTTACTTGATCATTCATATTAAAACTTATGAATCTCTCTATGTAAATAAGTGAAGAGTCCCACATGTTGGGATGATATAAGGAACACACGATATTGGGATATATTCCAACTAATAAAATTTAATATAACATTAGATCTATTAACAAATATAATAGGATATCTATGCATCGACATATGATTTATGTCAATATCCATCATTGATCATTGGATTTAAAATTTTGTGATATGAGCTCCTGGGAATATATTCTTGTAATATGATTATGATGTTTAGAATGAAAATAAATATTATCAAAAGGTAAATTGGTCCATATGAGAATATTAATGGTATTTAAACAATATATTATCAATTTTAGCTTCTTACAGAGCACTCCCTTATTCATGTTTTGTTCCATGTATCTCTTTTGATAAGGTATATACATGATCCATCACATGTACTGAACTGAGATGTCATACCATTATAAAATTATCTATATTGTGAAGAAAAATTGGTAAAAATTAAAGATAATATATATATATATTGAAATTTAATAATAATAATCACCTTATTACTGTTTTCAAGAGAATTTATAAATTTTAGGATGGAACTTGCGAACCTGAGGATACGATTAAGGGGTTGAATGGAACACCATTAGATTTTAGATTAAATTTTTCATTAATAAGTAAGTTCATTAGATATATTGTGAAGATTTAAACCCTGATATTAAGTGAATAATTATTATAAATTATAAAACTATACACATTATATGTTTTTTAAATAAAATATAACGGTAAAAAAAGTCTAATTCACATAAGAAATATTATTGATGAAATGTAACAGTTTTGAAAGAATTTGTTTATTATAATTGTTTATATCAGATTTGTTTTATTTATAAATTAATTCATAGTATTAATATTATGGAAAATTATTTTCCAAACATTATAATAGTTAATTCATCGATTATCGATTGGAAAAAAAATCAAAATAAAATCATTTGAAGTTTAAAAGAGACAATTTTCTAATAAACTGGGTATATACATGCAATGAGTTTTTATCTTAATAAATTATATTACTTACTATTTAATTAATATTTTAATGTAATTTTTTATAATATATTTAATAAAATATTTTAACATTCATAACATGGGTTTTATTAGGGAAGGAATGATAATAAATAGAGTTTTGTTGTTAAAAAATCAAATTTTAAATGAATTTAATTGATTTTCTGAAGTTATTTTAAATTAAATTAATAATTTTTTATGTACATAGTTTTATAAAATGGGTCCCATATATTGAAACAACATTTTATATTTTTTAAATGGGTAAAGTTCATTTTTTTTCATAGTGAATAGTATTCGATGCAAATATTCATCACACTGGAAAAGGTTGAGAGAGTTAATAAGGGGACAAACCTAGAGGTAAGGTTTAAAAAATAAATAAAACAGGGAAATAATTTAATTTTAAAATTTATTTCAACCCAAATTTATCTTATTTTATCATTTTATTTACCATGGACCCACTTCACATGAATATGACTTAATTATATTTTAATGCTTTATATATTTACAAGAGTGTTGACTTCCTTACATATAAAAGTGAACCACATAACATCCATTATTCACTATAAATTATCCCTAGAGTTAATAAATTCCCATAAAAAATATATTTCTAACTCCCCCCATGTCATAGATGTTATGTTCTTCCTGAAATTCAATCATTTGAAGACATTATGTGTAATCCAAAAGAGGTCTCCCAAAGAAAAGGCAATTGTCTTTAGTGATACATTTTATCGTTATATATTCCATAAAATACTATAAATATTTTATTAAAATAATAAAAGGATTAAATAAATAACATTAATAAAATGAAATATTTTTTATGATACTATTAAATCAATTTGTATCCATCATTCCATCATATGATAAATGATAACATTGTTCATGGATACGTGTGGATTACCACCTCTATAAAGTGATGTATTTTATTTTTCATTCATCTTTGTTATTATGAATGTATTTAATTAATATATATGATATTATTATGATTATATAATGATATATTATTATTTACCTTTTATTCATTCTATTCTTTTGAGAAATAAAACATTACTTGTTTTTATGTGCATACTAACTTCTCCTCAAAGAGATGTAATTCACTATTTTCTTACCAGATTATATGAATGACTACAAAAGTATATATAAATAATAAATTCAATAGTTATTACATGATTATGATTATATATATTATGAAACCAATATGATGGTTTATGTACCCAAACATTAAGACAAAAACATCCAGTGGAAACCAAATTGTTAACTCCTTGAATGTTGATAATAATGATGAATTGTCAACAAATGGGTAATTAGAAATTATAAGTGAATTTTATACTGTTATATTAATATGAATTATAATATATGAGAGATTCATAATAAATATAAATATATTATATAGGATCTTATTAATGTATATAAAGAATGTTTGGACCCAATATAATGTTTTATATTGCAATTTCATTTTTAATCATGATTGTTAAATATTGAATTTACATTAATGTAATTATATTATATTTATCTATTAAAAAAAATCAATATTATTATATTTTTATTATTCTTACTATTTTAGTTATTTCCTTTATTTTTCCTCCCACTGTTATATAAAAATATTGTGAATGTTTTTTTAGAAAAATCCCAACTTAGTTCAATTTTAGATGGTGGATGTTTTCTTCAATGTCCTTGTTGATTAAAATTATTTAAAGAATGTTATCTTATAAAATTAAATGTTTATTTATTTCCAATTTCAATCATATTTCACCTTATTATTATTCTCTTAAAATGAATTTTATGGATGTTTTTTTAGCATGTTATATATGGTTTGTATACAAAAAATGTGAATTTAATCATTCCACACAATTTTTTTTGCATCAATGAATTTTCCCAAACCATGAACATTATTTTAATTGAATACAAAATTAAAATTTTTCATGTTTATTTTACAATAAAATAAAATTCTCAATATTTTCAGATTATTTATTTAAAATTTTATAAAAAAGTGTACTTTATCCCGTTTTAAATGAATGGTTTAAATGTTATTTTAAATCCACTTTTCTTAAATAGTAACATATTTCATGTCTCATTTAATTCACTATGGATATGATCTAATGAAACAAAATATATCTATTTTTGGGATGTCTTATAATTACGTGGCCCAAAAATATTTATAAAACCCATTTGTTTTGCATGGTTTATGCAATGATAATTTTCTTAATATTTCAATGATCTAATGACACACATATGTTCTTTTTTCATTATGTGATTGGGGGGGATGTTAAATTAATCCACTTAACTAGGTAAGAATCAATATTTCATGAAATAATATGTATAGGATAGAGAGGGAATACATTATTTTAAGGAAAATATGTTGGGGAATGAAACTAATCCATGATAGGGATTCATCACCTATGCGATGATGGTTTGAGGATTGTATCATGACTAATAAAATGATTTTACATGTTTATGATTGTTTAAAAATTCCTATGAAATATTACTATCATTATGGTATTTTATTAGGGATCATGATTGATTAATTATGATCCCTCACTCTTAAGACTCTGGTGTTTTGATATGTTAAGGATTTATTCCATGACTCATGAATATGATCTAAGACTTGTTATACGTAATATCATAAGTTATTATTATTATATCATGCCACAATTAATATCGTATTATTGAATATTATCATATATTTATATACACCATTTTTATGATTATTGAGCAACTGAACTCACCCACTTTCTTGTATCAATTTCTCCAAAGTTATAATGAATAGATTTATGTGTAATTTATCTAAGAAGTGTAGTATGAGAGAATAAAATTATTGTAGGTGTTGAAGATATTTTAGGAAATAATTTGATTATATTTCTAGTATAAAATGAACCCAAACCATGATAATTATATGGTGTCAATTATTATGAAATATACTATGTTTTAATCTAAAATTATGTAATATTTATGAATGTTTCTCTCAGATCACCTCAATAGTCTTATTTCATCAGAAGTACTTCCATGATGGAAATCTCTTAGCATTATATAATGAATACATCATCACATCTATATCAGCTTATTTTAAATATCAATTATACTCACTAAATGAAAAAAACATAAAATTTGAGAAGGAAATAATGTGTGTTTCAGTATTCAAGTCATTAAGAGAAACATGTAAGATATATATTTAACAACCAAACCCCTATATTATGTGAAGGTCTAAACTGTTGATATCTTTTTATTTTTGTAATCTCTTTATTTATCTATTTATATTATTATTTGTGAAATATTGTTTTAATCATATACATGGATCCTATCTAATGTATAATAGGATTAATAATATTTAGTAATAAAGAACAATAAATAAATGGTTCACTATATTATTTATTATCATATTATTTTTTACGAATAACTAGGTAATGTAGTTATTAAGATAGTGACCAATTTTATTTTTCCTTCTCCATATTAGTTTATAAATTTTCATGTTTGAATTAATTTTAAATATCAATAATATTTTCTAATGGATGTTTTCAGAAAAAATAATTCATAAGTTTATGCTTTTGGATTGTATCTCTTTGTTCCCATTATTGTTTCATTAAATTTTAATATTCATGGCCATCTTGGAATGGTCCATGATGTTGCCTTTCCTATTAAAATAAAACAAAATACTCTTTTTGATACATATTATTTAAATTATATCTTTTTATTGTTTGGATTAATTGATTATACATTCATATTAAACATACTCCATAGGGCTGTTTTGCCTTCTTATATCATTGATTTCTTTATTGGGGGGTTTTTTATTCATTGTATCCCAATAGTTTTTCTAGTATGGGTTTTACCAGCACATATCATCATTATGACTACATTCATATCAGTAATTATAGAAATCATAAAAAAACAAAATATATTCTTAATGGTTATAATTTTATTTTTCCATGATTTATCATTTTTTATAGTTGGATTTCTTGTTTCTTTATATCTGATTCCCCTTCATTTAGGCATCTTAAATTTTTCAAATGATGGAATACATTTCAAAAATACATTTAACTAATCCTTATTCTCCAATTCTACAATAGTTTCCCACAACTCACTTTGTTGTCCATATAGGTATAGTCCAACATAAAATATTTACGTTTTGTTTTTTGGTAGAACCACCATCATTTTTTGAACCATTTGGTTAGATTATTTTTCTTGTAATTTCTAAAATTCTCCCTTGATGGGAGAGTTAATAATCTATAATTATTCATCAACAAAATTTTCTTAATTTTTTAAAATAAAATTATACTATTATCTTAAAAAACATTAGTAAAATAAAAGAGAAATGGGTTATATTTTCCCTTCTTCATAAATCATATTATCGTTTGAATATAGGATTTTGTATTTATATTATTTCTAGTAATATAAGACTTCATAGATCCATGATTCATAATTGGAATTTTTATTATGGTATTTTTTTTATTCTTGGGATTTTTTACCTTGTAATAATTTCATATTTCTTAGTATCAACTAATGATCAATACACATCATATTGCTGGAGTTCTTATCATCCTTAACTAATTTGAGAAAATTTTCCCAATCCATCAATAAATTCTTGATTTTTTCTTTATATATTTTGATTAATAATTATATATATTTACAAATATACATTTTTAAGTTGTTATTTAATAGGAAATTGAGAATATTTAAAAATAATGGTGGTTTTTTAAAACAATTATTGTCCATGGATAAAATCCAAAAATATAATATTTTAAACCATTTTTGGAAAAAGACTATTTTTAATGTGTACATAAAAGGAATAAAATATTATTTTAATAATATATATCAAATTATTATTTTCTTCAACAATATATGTACCCTTCCCTTAATTGGGTACATATTTTCTCAAGTTGATTTAATATCTCTATATGTAGTTCAAATTCAGAAATATATTAATATTCCTTAGATAGATAACTCTATCTCCATCCATATTGAAGATGATGTGAAGGCCTTATCAAAATAACAAAATGATAGGAAGACACAGAACATTACTAAAATCTTTTAGCCCATGTACAGCTAGAGTAGGTTGAATAAAGATTTTGGATATGTTGTATATGGTGACACATTTCACTCAACATGTGGTATCAGGGATAATATATGTTTTATATAAAATATAAAATAATGTTATTCATATAGGTAATTTAAATTATATAAATAAAAATAATTTCCCTTCTATTGAAGGTAATAATTATTGTAACAAGAGGAATAAGGTGTTTTCATACCTTCAATCACATGGACTAGAATGTAGAGATATATTGGAAATGGGATTTCACCCATTTTAGTGGGAGATCCTGTGTCATTCTATAAAATTTAATATATGGATATTTAAGGAAAGGATTTAAATTACATTTTCATATATCCCTCAAATATTTTATGTATAAAAATCAATGTGTAGGAAATATCCAAGAAAATTTGTTACCAATATATTGGTATTATTGAATGAAAAATGAAAGTCAAGGAATCCAAATTATATATTATTAAAATTATGTAACTTGGGTCCATTTTCAATATACTCTCCATTTTATTTTCCAGGAAACTACTCACTATTATAATCAACTTATTCAAATTTTCTTTTGCATGTGCAGCAAGGTAATGATTATTTTCAATACATTTTAGCGCATAGAAGTTAATATTTTTATGGATATGTTTTTTAATAAACTTGTAAACTTTTCCATTGGATTAATATTAGGTATATAAATCCTCTTTAGTCTTCCCATAAAATTTCTCAGTGTTGGAGTCCTAAAATTTCATCAAATAGGGGATGATTTATACTACGACATAATAAATAGTTGGCATCCTTTTATATCACATATCATAAGATGTCATGTTCGAGTTATGTCACAATAACCCCCTTTAATATATTTTCATAGTTGTGTGTATATAATATCTCTATAAATATCTTCACATATTAAACTCATTAGGTATATATGTCCATATTTCAATAAAAAATTTATTCATTCATTCAGCAATACTATTATACTATGTAGTATATTCATTCCTATGTTAATTCATAATTTGACATAAATCTTAATAGGATTCCATAAAACCCCATGTAGATTCCCAATCATTAATTACCTATACTATTGGATATCAATCAATATCCGAATTTTAAAAAATCTATTTTAAAAAATATTTAAAATCTAGACCACTTAAAAGTTGTGATTTATTAAAAACAAATTTAAAAAAATTAAAATCATTAATGACTGTAATTAAGTATAAGTGAACATTAGATATATTTTTTTTTCAAAAATGAATTTATAAATATATATTTATTTATTCAACTTGTTTTATTGATTATATTTCCACTATTTTATTCTTTCCATGAACCATATTACATTATTGAAGTGCTCAACCCACTATATATCAATATCGACCAACATAGCATTGATCACTCTCTTCATTTTAACTTGATATTATTTTCAATTTTTTGTATAATATGAAAAAGTCACATTCTCTAAAGTTTATTCTCTTTTATTACTAAGGAAGTAGAAATTTATTATCTCCCTTATATAAAATAAACTCCCACTCATCCTCTAACCATTGATAATGACTCTCACATATTAAATTCCCATTTTCACTATGTATTTATTTATAAAAATAACTTCATTTAATTATTTATATAAATGGATCACACTCAAAAGGTTTTTTTGAGACTGGATAAAATAAAATACTCTTCAAAATCCAATTATGATGTTTTATTTCAGCTAAAACATCTCTATTAACCATAATGGATCTTAAAATTTCTAAAGTGACTTAACCAGCATTATCTTGTTCAATTTTCTTTAAAATATTTGAATAAATAGTCATATGTTATGAGAATACATTTTCATGAATCCATTGATGACCCACCTTACAAGATTTAAGAGAAACCAAAATATTAACTGACCAATCAGCCTTGTTTCTTCTATGAGAATTACTTTCTCAATTATTATATTATTTTGTATATGTTTCATGTTTAATAATTATTCAGTATAGTGAATATCATTTTAAAATATCTTATTTAAATCTTTATGAAAACCAAAACTATTTTGGATAAGTAACATAAAATAACATTCATTCATTATAAAATTATTTTCAGGATATTTGTTTCTATTTTATTGAAAACTACCCCTTAATTTTTTATTTATCTGGTTCCATGGGAGAGATATAATGTACCGAAAAACCTATGAAGTATGTCCAAAAAAATTCAAAAAAAACCAACATTACCCATTAAACCTATTTCTTCTATGATGTTATTCTGCCAGTTTTTTTGTTATATCCTCCAACTTTGGTATTAATAGACATTTTCTTTTCATTGGATAACGATATTTTTACAATAAAAACTGTATTTTATTTTATTTTCCATATATTTCATCTTATGAAATTTGTTCACATCCCATTCTTTCTTAAACAATATTTTACCACCTATACTGTTAATTGAAACAAAATTTTCATTATTAAGTATCACAGATGTAGATTATACTTGATCTTTGGTACAAAATTTCTCTTCATTTTGGGACGAATCTACCTTTACTCATATCCTTATTATTGTCATTCTTTATTTTTCCAAGTTACATATTATAAATAATACACAATGACTAAACTATGCTAACATTTTCTTATTTGATAAAAACATTATTTTCTTATTTCTTTATAATTGTTTTATACGAAACAAATTTCCCTTTAAGAAGCTTGATCTCATCATTAATATTATTTTCTCTATTGTAAATCTCATTTTCGTATTTCTTCATTTAATTTAATTATTTATTAATAAATTACCTTTTACTATTTTTTTTGAATGTTTCTTTCAAGACACACAACTTTTATAATGTTCCCCATGTAAATTTCTTTAACTTCTTATTCACAACCTGAGCATTGTTATTTTATTTTAAAATGTAAAATAAATTTGGTTACAATTATTAAATAGAATTTCATGTGATAACTATTATAATAATATAATAAATCAACACATTTACTCAAAATAATTATATTCTTTATTATTTGAATCTTAATATTTCTATAGTTATTGTATTTTTCGGGACTTCTTAGTCTTTCATTTATTTGAGGCCTCCGTTTCATATTATCTATATTAAAACATCATTCTCATTATTTATTAGAAAACTAGTAATGAGGCTTCCAATATCACATCATCTAAATCCCTTATGTGAATGTTTTAATTTGTATTAACCCATTCCATTTCTTATACTTCTATAGATATGGGACATTAACCTATTTTGTTATTCAATATTAACTTCTTCATATATAGATTCCTTTGATAAGAGTACCTCATATTCCACCTTCTT
Source organism: Viscum album (assembly GCA_963277665.1). NCBI lineage: Eukaryota > Viridiplantae > Streptophyta > Magnoliopsida > Santalales > Viscaceae > Viscum > Viscum album. Next base: position 1,462,528,026 of record OY728121.1, read on the forward strand.
GATTTTTAATATTTTTTAATTTATTTGATAACTATTTGAAAATTAAAATTTTTCATAAGAAAGATAGGATTTATCATCTCATAGTTGAGAAGAAATCTTTGAAAATCATCAAGATATATGTCCTCATATTATTTTTGGATCTAGTTATTTAGATAAATATTTTTTGGAACGATTACCAATAATTAATAATAATAATAAAATCATATAGATTCTCAATAAATACTCGGATGTGTAAAAATAAAACATTATCCATAGTAAAAATAATTATCCACCATATCATTTTCAGCTGGTCTGATATATTTTAAATTATCTATCAAAATATAAAGTTTTGTTCATTGAGATTTATATTTATATCATATATGTTCACCATCATGTCGCAGATTTCATTTTCTATGGATAACCATTAATTATGTGTCAATCCTTTTATATAGAGATGACTAAATAACATTTTTGGTATTCTATAAATTTTAGGATTCTCTTGTATGTAAATTTAATGAGAGAACATCACTTCAGGTCTATAAAACAAACATCTATAAGGTCAATAAAATTCAATAAATAAGATAAATGATAGGTAAGAATTCATTATTTTTTAACCATAGAGGTTATTAAACTCAATTTTTTTACTATAACACTATTTATAGGACTCATTTTCTCCATTACTCACCTTTTATGTGAAAAAATATTAGGGGGAATCTGGTTTTCTCTAATACCACATGATGTTCCAATATCAATTGCGGTACCATTAGGTTAGGGGGATATATTCATGGTAATAATTTTAATGAGACAAATAATATATTTCACTATTAAATTTTTTTGTGTAAAAGTGCCTGAAAATGTAACACAATGTTTTATAATGTAACATTTAATTTCTAGAGTTTGTGTTGTCCAAATTAGATATATGATTTGGCTTTATTTATAATGGAGCAACTAGTCTCGAAGTCTTCATCCCAACTCTTAAAAGTGAAAAATATATCTTATATACACTTATATGTATCACAATAATAGATAATATCTTATTCATTAGTCTTGGTATTTGAATGCCATATGGATATCAATAAAAAAAATAAGAAAGTCATCCTCCCTTATTAAGATATCTAAATGGACAACAATTGAATGAGAGAATGAAAGAATGTAATTTATTTTTCCACCAAAAAAGAGGACTCCAGATGATTAGAAACACATATTACATATTCTTCATAGATGATTAAGTCAGAATTATAACTTTTCAATATTTTCTTTTTCCATATTCATTTATATGAAATTTCTCATCCTTTTGAAAAATATTGATTATCAATTCATAAAAATATTTCATTTCTTCTTTTTTTAATTTCATGCTCACAATAAAACATGAATTGTGCACAACCTATGCAGTGATACATAAAACATATAAAGTATGAGGGAACCTTATGAAGTTTTTATTCGACTTTTATTTTAAAAGAATTATTAATATATAAAATTAATATGAAAAAGATATAATCTAAAAAAATTCATAACCTAGTCAACATTGTGAGTTGTATATAGAAAATAAATAAATTAAACTATAACTTTTTATGATTTCTGAACCTAACCATTTTGTAGTCCCCACACTGAATTAACAAAATTCACCAAATGTTTACACAACCTTCACCACACATTACATGCCAAATTAAATATTCACACTGCCTCTTTAAAAAATAAAAATCCTCTAAATTAGTGTAATTTTTAATTTAATGTACAAAAAGTTTACTAAATTATTAATGAATCCATCTATTGATTTTAGATTTTATGTTCTTTATAAATACATAATCTCATGATATAAAAAGGTGTTTTACCGGTCGTTAATGAAATAACCCATATTTTTCTGGGAATATCCGTCAAACAAGAACTTATTAATTTTATGGATTTTATAATCTAGAAATTAATAGTACAGTTTACATTCCAATATCCCCTTAAAAAACTAATTGGTAAACTCCCTAAACCATACATAATATCACGTATTTTGGGTTGTCATATATGAAATGTAGTTCAATGTGAACATAATAGTCACTAATGTGTGACTCCAAAATGAACTAATAATTTTTCATTAAGTAATCATAAATCAAACCATGTGAATCAAATATTGACTTAGTTTTTAGAAAAATCCTCCCACCATAGAATTACTAGTGGGGAGTGTTGTCATAAAATTTCACAATTTCACAATCTCTTATATTATATATAAATCATATACTTATGTACTACCTATATTGATTTGAGAAAAGTATTATATTATCATCACCAAATTGTTTATATAGCTATTTTTTTACAAATTTAACATTTTAAATATATAAACATATTATACATAGGAAATATATAACTATACCTATTAAATTAAGTAAAAAATGTCATGAATTTTGTTATACCACAACTTATATATGGACTCATTGGATCTTATTAATTAAACAATTTTATTGAAAAAAGTTCAATAAATATTTTTCTTTCTCCTCCACGAGGATATTTTTAATTTTATAAAAAAAATTACACAAATTTTTTAAATTATTAATATTAAAAAGATTCCAAAAATTTTACATTTTGTATCCTTGAGATGCATTTTTTAATCTTATCAATGTAGTTGTGATAATGGTATGTAACACCCCAGGTAAATAAAGAATATGAAATTTTTATATTTATCTATATTTGTGAATAAAATATTAATATAACTTTAATGGTGATGCTATGCTCGATGCCATACCCAACACGCAACAATGAGTTTCTTGGGAATCTTACGTTGCACTCTAATAATAAAATATTATTATTTTTAAATAGTAGTCAATGCCTAGCCGTTGTAATGGCGGGAATGAACAGAACTAACTACAAAATGATTATATATGTTTTTCAAATATTTTTACTCTTTAAAATAAATTTTAGAGGATTAAAAATGTGAATGAATCCAAATTTAAGCGTAGACATTCAAATATTTTTTTAAAGGTCGATTAACAGCCTTTTGAAGGCGAACCTCTTTTAAATCCAATTTTTGACAATTTTATGTGTTATATTTGACATAATAAAATTCTTATTTAGAATCGGGACATAAAAATTTACTTTGTGTAATTTTTTGGAATCTTTCCGATAAAGTTCATTTTTAATGAATAGTAAAAAATGTTGTATTTTAATTCAAAGCCACTTTTTAATATAATTTATTTATATTATTAGATTTTCTTTTGAATTGGTTTTAAAGTGAAATTAGAATATTTTTTTACCATTTAATCCAATAGTGGGCATTGGAATTAATTTCACTTTGAAATTGGACTTAAACTAGTGTCAATCTTTTGATACTTATTGTTTCCTAAAAACACGCTATTTTCTCTGACAGTGGGAATTAATTATTAAATTAATTAATTCAACTAATATTTTTTTTAATTTTTTAAAATAGACATCATTTTTTAATTCGGAATATCAAATATAGCTTTGGGTTATGTTTTGGTATTTTTCTGAAAAACATCAATTTTTGATGAATAGTGAAACCAGTAAGTGGTACTTATAAAAACTGATTTTCCGTTTAAATGAAATTTTACCATCTCTGTGTTTTGAATTTCAAAAATCCGACACACATGGTTTTAATTAAGAAGTAAAATGTGGTTCAATGGGATTAAAATAATTTTTTGGTGAATTGTAACTTTTATGTTTTTAATCGCGATTAGAGATAATTAGTGTAGTTTAAGATAAGAATAAAGTTTTAATAAAATTAAATGACCTAGACAGATGTACTAACCTCATTGGATATGTCATGGCCGACCATGAAAATCCATGGGTCAACTTGGGGACCCCATGGAGCCACATTGGTTGGAAAATGACATAAATACCTTTTTATTTAATGTTAAAGTAAAAATGACACAAACATGAGATGTTTTACTAGCATAATTTTTACATGGGGTTATACAAGTCAGATTTTTTACTATAAATATTAATTGGAAAGCTAAAAATATTTACTACATCATAGTATTTTTTTGATAATTTTTATACATTAAATATATTAAATTATTTATGACATCATGATGATGCAGCGATGACCTCATTATTTAATAATTTAAATAAAATGGAAAGATAATGTAAAATCTAAGACCTACACAAGTCCAAAACCTATTGGATGGGATGATTTCTAACCCTTATCACCTTATTCTCGAGACACATCAATGTGGGACCATTAAAATCCGAAACTCTTTCTAAAATAAAGCAACATTTCTTTACATTCCAAGAGTGCCCCTCCTCTCCTTTTATAAATGGCCCACACCTCTACCTCCTTACCCACACATCCAAAGCCATTGTCTCGGCCAACCCCTGCCCATTTTGTCTCTCCACATCCCTCTATAACTCCTTGAAGCCTTAATTTGGGCAGAAGTCTTCCCAAGGAAGCCTTTGAGCTTAATCTAAAGGGAGTTACCCGATTTTAAGGTAATGTCTTCACTTGAGTCCTTTTGTTTTATTTTGCTTCTCCAACCCTCTAAACTTTTTTTTGTTCATTTATTTTGTAACAACTCCAGTATCTTCAATATACAAGGATGTTGTTATAAGAAGGATTCTAGCTACACTTACACAGACCTTTGTCTAATGGTTAAAGAACATACTATTTCTGTGGTTGGTGATTTTCTGCCTCACGAAACGATGATTGTTCAATATTCTCTTAACACCTTTAAAGGTGGCCATTATGATGTAACTGTATTTTATATATGATATATATGGTATTTATGTTTACTATAAGCTTCTGTATTTTATATTTAAATCATACCTTTATTCTTTTCATGATGTGTAAATGCAATAATTTCATATGAGGAAGTGTAGACTACCGCCCCCTCAAGTGATGTGACTCGTACATGCAATACATGGAATGTATAAAGAATGAAATTAATGAACATATGTGACCTATATAACATATATATTATACTATAATTATAATATATATATATATATAATTTATTATTAATTCCATTAATATGACAAAGAAAAAATGAGAGTAGCGTCCATGCGTACGTACGGCCTACCGTCTCCATGAATGGTGCTTTTCGTTTTTTATCTCCAAAAGATATGGAATAGTATAAAATGATTATGCACTGGATATATATGATATTTTTATCATTAATACTATTCTGGAAATTATTTACTTATGACTACATGGGCAATCATTTTTCAAACAAGTTGATTTTTTTTAAGTCATGTACCAAACATCGACAAAAACATCTGATATGAACTAACATTATTTAACAATTATTATAACATTATAATATATGATATGAACTGAATAATAATCTTTAAAGGAGGTCCTTAGGCAATTATAAATTGACCAAGGTTTATTATTCATGAATATAAAGAAACGAACAAGACAAGTCAGACTTAGGTAAGAGATCCTACTCCTCTCTTTCTTTTTAAGTACACTCTTTTATGTCATTCTGTTTAAAGATCATCTTTCTTGTTATTGGGATGTTATTTTATATTACTCTTACTGTAATTATTATGTTAATATGATTAGAGACCCTATTATCTCTCATCAACCCATTTTTGAAGTTTTGAGTGGCGCCATTAGGCTGCCGAATTTTCGTAAGAGATCTAACCTCTGTCTTTCTTTTTAAGTACTCTCCTTTATGTCACTTCTTTTAAGATCCTCTTTGTTATGTTGGGGGATGATGTTTTATATTTCTCTTTTTGTAAACTTTGTGTTAATATGAGGATAGACCATATTTTCTCTCATCAATCTGTTTTGGAAGTTTTATGTGGCGCCGTTAGGCTGCCGAGTTTTCGTAAGGGATTTTTCATATCACTTTTATTCCCGTGAGATTTATGATACATTTTCCACAATTTCCTTTGATTGGTGTATATACTTCCCATTATTTTACTAATTGTTAAATATAAATTCATTTATGAGTATTTACATCAATGTTGTATTGTACTTCTTTCAGGAGGTGCGTGTTTCGAAAGATACCCATGTCGGTAAGGGAACCTTTCACCCTCCTCTTTTTAAAAGACTTATTTTGTTATGTCTTTTAATTCACATAATATTATGTTGGGATATGTTCTTATATATCCTTATTGATGAAAATTTTATGTCCAAGTGATGAGATACCCTTTTTATCTCTCATCAACTCTTTTTCTGAATTTTGAAGTGACGCCGTTAGGCTGTCGAATTTTTTGCAAGGGAACTTCTTAACCAAATTTTGATTCTTTGGGATAAACTTGTACACCTTGAATATGTCGTTCTATGATTATGTGTGAATGTCCTCTGATTGTTTTAAACTTAATACCTACTTATATTTCGTGTATTCATTTGTCACACATAATTATATAACTGATTTATCCTTAATCCAAGGGTACCGTCTTTGTATGGGACTTCGTCTCAACATCCTTTCATTAAGGCATATTTTTTTATACACAACTTTATTTTATATGGTGTATACACCCCTTTGACTGTTACATTTATTCAAAAGGAATATTTTTTATACGAAGCGTTTACTAAACAACAAAAGGGAATGTTTTTGTCATACGTATGCTGCGACAACGACTTCTTCGCCGCCGTGACCATTATTTGAGTTCCGGCTTCCTCCACAAGCCATACATTCTTTCTAAAAGAAAAATAAATACCATGTTTTAATTTTCTTTTATTTTGGTATTGAAAATGGTTTTCATAAGATTCTTTATATCAATGTGTTTTATTGATATCTTGTGATTGAAATGTGGAAATGTTATGTTTACTTTATGCATGTATTATCTGGTACGATTATGTTATGATTATTGGGCATTGTTATGAAGACGGGTGGTTCCATGATAAACTAAGGGCGGGTGAGCCCGATAGAGCTCTCCAATGAATTGGGTAATGCGAAGGAGTGAAACATTACGGTTTCTCCGAAGAGATTTAGGGAATATACTTTGGTGGGTATTCAAAACATAACCAAGAGGGTTAATTCCTACGTAATAATGTTATGAATGCCTCAAGTTACCTTTTATGTCTTATGATATCTATGATTTTTCATGATTTTATGAGGTATGTTAAAGTGCCTATGTTTTATGGGTAAAGTATGATTTCATTCTTATGTATATATGAACTCATGTTTCCTTTCCATATTTTTATAACCCTTACGGAGCTTTTTATGCTCATCCCAAGTTTTTTTGAAATGTTTTTCACAGGTAAAGGGAAAGGTACATGTTATGATGATAATGTCAAGGAAGTGTCAAGAAATAATCCATGTTTTATTTTAAATATGTTTCCGTTGATGGGAAAAATGAATACTATCTTTATGCAACCAATTTGTTTAAATGTGGAATGTAATGCAAGTTTTATGATCTAATTCTCTAAAACTCTAAACCTGAAAAGATCCTCAATGTGTAATCTTGTAATAACTCATGATTAAGTAAGGTTTAAGGCTGTGGCCTTATAGTTGGTATCAAAGGTCGGTTTAGACAACTTTAGGGATTAGGAGTTTTTGTTAGACAAGTGATTAGTCCCTATATCTATTATTTCAGTTAGATCCTTGTTTTATAACTTTTTTCAGGTCATGTAAAGTCGGTTACGAATGGAAGGAGAAGGACCTAAAACGAAATTCCTATATCTCCCTAATGACATGCTTGCAATAATTATTTCATATTAATGTTTGGATGATTGTGAAACTTTTTCTTGCATACAAATCACTTGCAAGCAGTTATTTGAGATATCAAACACCTCCACTATACCTCGTTATCATCGTGGATCATGGGTTGTTTTTAGAATGATACTATTTTCAAAATATTCTAATATTTTCAATAAAGGTAAATATTATCAAGGTATTTTCAAATATTTTACCTTATCACATGAATTTGAAGCATATTATGATTTTAAAAATGTTACTGAGGAAGGAGACCCTTGCGCAACCTATTTATATTTGCATTTAAAATATAGTCTCTCAGCACATACTTATGGTATTTTAAAAGGACCAATAATAGAATGTTTCAACTCAAATTCTATCCGACTATTTTATAGAAATCAAGTTTTATCATATGTTTTGGAATTATATGTCATACATGATTATTTTTCCAAACTATTTTTCTGTGAACACCCATATGACCCATTTTGTACAAGGTGTATTTGGATGGAGGAAGCAAATTATTTTGAAGGATCTCTAAATAATTGTTGTAATGCATGAGACTTCTACCTACGTGAGCAAGATGACGATGAAACTGAGTGGACACCATGATCAATGTATGATGTTATTCATTTTGGGAATCGTTTTATTTAATCTTATGGTGGTGAAATAAGACTTCAAGAATTAAGATATTGAGATCGTAACGAAGTTGGATGAAAATCAGAGGTATAAAGAAAATATTTAGGTTAAAACAAGTTAGGGTTATTTTTGGAGTTTTATAAAAAGGACAACACGTAGACAGTGTGACAACCCGTCACGTCGGACAAAGCTGTGGGAATCGAACCCACAACCAAAGTGCGACTGGTATTTATCACCTACCACTGGAAAACGTGAAGTCCCTGGTTAGTTTGACTGATTCTTTTTAGTTAGATGATTTTATGAATTAAGAGTAAGTTGATTTTGGGTTATCTATGGAAATTTATTAACCTATCATGGAGGATATGTGATTAGGTAAATTACTTTTCAACAAGAGAAATTAAGAGAAACTGATGTTGTTTGGAGATAAATGTTACGATTTAAATTGGAAGACTATGTGACTAAATCCTTCAAATATTTGGGTTTCAATCTTAGTTTGGTTTACATTGAATAATTTTATTGACAAATTGTTTATCGAATGGTCCTCATTGAACTTTTGGTTTTGTTGGATAAATTTTGGAGATTAAAAATAGATTTTCTATTTATAAAGGGTTATCCTTTTCTGGATTATCTGATCTTGTTCTAACCTTATTGGTTTTGGTTTTGGTTAAAGTCTAAAGACATGGGAAGTATATAGTTCTCTTCTGTGGATTAGGTGATTCTCTAGAAGTTGATTATAGTACTCATAATGTGAACAAGTCTTCCTAAATACTCATCTTTTGGAGAAAATATGATTTTGTGTAAGGAAACTAATAAAAGTTGAAAGTCAACATGATATGTGATTATGTTTTCTTATGAATAAATTCCTCAATAAAAAGTAACATAAAACAAAAATGTTGTCTATTAACTTTTCCTACTGGGGAATCTAATACCGTTTAACCCATCACAAGTTTGTGATTTTCTTGTGGTTAACTTTCTCCTAAACATGTTTTCTATCACTCTTCATCAGAACATGACCCTATGTTTTCTCCTCTATGTCCATGTTTTCCTACATGGAGTCCTAGTATGGGTTATCTCAGGTGACCTCTGTACTTATCTTTCTTTATTTTAAAGTGATTATTTTACCGACTCTTGTTCCGATGTGGGACTTTCAGGGATGTTTCCAAGCTCAATTTTAAAATTGCTAGGATGCAATTCCCAAAAGGGGGGAAGGTTGCAACACCCCATGTAAATAAATAATATTACATTTTTATATTTATCCATATTTGTGAATAAAATATTAATATAACTTTAAAGGGGACTCTATGCTCGATGTCGTACCCAACACGCAACAACGAGTTTCTTTTGAAACTTACGTTGCACTCTAATAATAAAATAATATTATTTTAAATAGTAGTTAACACCTAGCTGTTGTAATGGAGGGAATGAACAAAAATAACTATAAAATGATTATATATGTTTGTCAAATATTTTTACTCTTTACAATAAATGTTAGAGGATTAAAAATGCGAATGAATCCAATTTTAAGCGTAGGCATTCTAATATTCTTTAAAAGGTCAATTAGCCGCCTTTTGAAGGAGAACCTCTTTTAAATCCAATTTTTGAAATTTTTTTGTTTTATATTTGACAAAATAAAATTCTTATTTAGAATCGGGACATCAAAATTTACTTTGTGTAATTTTTTTGAATCTTTCCAATAAAGTTAATTTTTTAATGAATAGTGAAAAATGTTGTATTTTAATTAAAATCCACCATTTAATCTAATTTATTTATATGATAGGATTATCTTTTGAATTGGTTTTAAAGTGAAATTAGAATATATATTTACCATTTAATGCAATAGTGGTCATTGGAATTAATTTTACCTTGAAATTGGACTTAAACTAGTGTTGATCTTTTGATACTTATTGTTTCATAAAAACACGCTATTTGCTCTGACAGCTGGAATTAATTATTAAATTAATTAATGAAATTAATATGTTTTGAATTTTTTAAAATAGACATCATTTTTTAATTCGGAATATCAAATATATCCTAGGGTGAAGTTTTGGTATTTTTCTGAAAAACTTCAATTTTTGATGAATAGTGAAACCACTAAGTGATACTTATAAAAACGGATTTCCATTTAAATGAAATTTTACCACCTCTGTATTTTGAATTTAAAAAATCCGACACACATGGTTGTCATTAAGAAGTAAAATCTGGTTCAATGGGATTAAAATAATTTTTTGGTGATTAGTAACTTTTTTGTTTTTAATCGCGATTAGAGGTAATTAGTGTAGTTTAAGGTACGAGTAATGTTTTAATAAAATGAAATGTCCTAGACACATGTCCTAAACTCAATGGATGTGTCATGGACGACCAAGAAAATCTATGGGTCAACTTGGGGACCCCATGGAGCCACATTGGATGGAAAATGACATAAATACCTTTTTATTTAATGTTAAAGTAAAAATGACACAAACTTGAGATGTTTTACTAACATAATTTTTACATGGGGTTATACAAGTCATATTTTTTACTATAAATATTCATTAGAAATATAAAAATCTTTACTACATCATAATATTTTTTTATAATTTTTATACATTAAATATATAAAATTATTTATGACATCATGATGATGCAGCGATAACCTCATTATTTAACGATTTAAATAAAATGGAAAGATAATGTAAAACCTAAGACCTAAACATGTCCAAAACCTATTTTATGGGTGGATTTCGAACCCTTATCACCTTATCCTCGAAAAAGCTCAATTTGGGACCATTAAAATCCGAAACTCATTCTAAAATAAAGTAACATTTCTTTACATTCCAAGAGTTCCCCTCCTCTCCTCTTATAAGAGGTCCCCACCTCTACCTCCTTACCCACACCTCCAAAGCCTTTGGATCGGCCAAAACAAGCCCATTATGACTCTCAACACCCCTCTATAACTCCCTGAAGCCTCACATTAGTCAGAAGTGTTCACAAGGAAGCCTTTGATCTCAATCCAAAGGGAGTTACCCGATTTAAAGGTAATGTCTTCACTTGAGTCCTTTTGTTTTATTTTGCTTCTCCAACCCTCTAAACTCTTTTTATTCATTTCTTTTGTAACAAATAAAGTATCTTCAATATACAAGGATTTTTTTATATGAATTATTATAGCTACACTTACACACACCTTTCTCTAATGGTTAAAGAACATACTGTTTCTGTGGTTGGCAATTTTCTGCCTCACGAAACGATGATTGTTCAATATTGTTTTAACACCTTTAAAGGTGGCCGTTATGATGTCACTGTATTTTATATATGATATATATGATATTTATGTTTACTATATGCATATGTATTTTATATTTAAAGCATTCTTTTATTCTTTTCATGTTGTGTAAATGCGATAATTTCATATGAGGAAGTGTGGACTACGGACCCCCTCAAGTTATGTGACTCGTACATGCAATACATGGAATGTATAAAGAATGAAATTAATGAAAATATGTGACCTATATAACATATATATTATAATGGAATTATAATATATATATATATATATAATTTATTTTTAATTCCATTAATATGAAAAAGAAAAAATGAGAGTAGCGTTCATGCGTACGTACGGCCTACCGTCTCCATGAACGGTGCTTTTCGTTTTTTATCTCCAAATGATATGGAATAGTATAAAATGAATATGTACTAGATATATATGATATTTTAATCATTAATTATATTCTGGAAATTATTTAAATATAACTACATGGGCAATCATTTTTCAAACAGGTTAATTTTTTTTGACTCATGTACCAAACATCGGCAAAAACGTTTGATATGAACTAACATTATTAAAAAATTATTATAAAATTATAATATGTGATATGAACTGAATAATAATCTTTAAAGGAGTTACTTAGGAAATTATAAATTGACTAAGGTTTATTATTCAGTAATATAAAGAAACGAACAAGACAAGTCGGACTTGAGGTAAGGGATCCTACTCCTCTCTTTCTTTGTAAGTACACTATTTTATGTCATTCCTTTTAAAGATCATATTTCTTGTTATTGGGATGTTATTTTATATTACTCATACTGTAATTTTTATGTTAATATGATGAGAGACCCTATTCTCTCTCATCAATCCATTTTGTAAGTTTTGAGTGGCGCCGTTAGGCTGCTGAATTTTCGTAAGAGATCTAACCTATCTCTTTCTTTTTAAGTACTCTCCTTTATGTCACTTCTTTTAAGCTCCTCATTGTTACATTGGGGGATGTTCTTTTATATTCCTCTTTTTTTTAAACTTTGTGTTAATATAATGAGAGACCCTATTTTCTCTCATCAATACGATTTGGATGTTTTAAGTGGCGTCGTTAGGCTGCCGAGTTTTCGTAAGGGATTTTTCATATTACTTTTATTCCCGTGAGAGTTATGCTACATTTGCCAAAATTTCCTTTGAGTGGTGTATGTACTTGTCACGACCCGTCCTCGGGGCCCGTGCCGTGACTACCCCAAGCCCGCCTTCCATAGGCCAGGAGCTGGCGACTAGCACCAAGGCGTAAATCCAAACAAAAAGGGAAGGCATTGTCTTTGAAAGTAAACAAGCACCACAGAGTAAGCAAGCGGAAAAGTAAACACTAAGTAAAAACTGTACAAGCTGTGATGAAAGAAAAAGGGGCCGGAAATACAAGCCCAACTGTAAAGTACAACTGAAAGGAAAAAACAACAACTGAAAGGAAAAACTGCAGCGACGAGCCATCCTCTGGAAGTCCCACCTGAAGGGTGGGTACAGATAGCCTCCACTACTCCTCGGGTCCACCTAACCGCTCCGAGTACGTCCCGCCCAGTGGTCCACCTCCAGGTACCGTACTGCTCCGCACGCCTCCTCCACGATCAGCGCTGTCCGTCGTCTGCAACCAACACCACGAAGTGCGGGCATAGCCCGTGCAGGGGTGAGTATAAGCTACTCAGTGGGGACCCCGAGACCCCCGAAGGTCTCCCGAAATCCACAAAGGATAAATCACGAAGAAGAGATACAATCACGAAGTAACATCTGACACGGCTTAGGTATATGCCCATACATATACCTAAGTCATCAATTTCCCGATCGGCTCCAACGTCTGAGCCCAAGAACAACCCAATCCACACAGGAAAGCAAAACGCATACCCACGCAGGATAGAACAACCCAATCCACAAAGGAGAGTAAACAGTAAATCCACACAGGATAGCTCAACACAATCCACAAAGGAGAGAAACACAAGATTCAGCTCACACAGGTATACTTTTTCGGATGACGATAAAGATGATCACTGAATCATCTAAATCGCCGGACCCACGAAGGATCGATAGGTACTAACCCCGCAGTGACCCATACAGGATCGGACCCACACAGGATCGGGCCCACACAGGACCTGTAGGCGCTGGGTCACACAGAACCGTTGAGCGCTGACCCACGCAGGATCGGACCCACACAGGATCGGGCCCACACAGGACCAGTAGCACTGATCCACGGAGGATCACTGAGTGCAGTAGTCGTCGCAGTCCACTGAGGATCTCTGCACAGTCGTCGCCGCAGTCCCCGGAGGATCTCTGCACGGTCGTCTCCACAGTCCACGGAGGATCTCTGCACGGTCGTCGTCGGAGTCCACGGAGGATCTCTGCACGGTCGTCGCTGTCGAAGTAGCAGTCGCAGCCAGCCTAGGGTTCCCGCACACAACAAGCTCGTACGGGAGGGTCCGCTCCACGAGCAGAGAGGCTGATACATCAACTGTCACGAAGTCCGAAGTTGATGTATCCAAAAGTTCCGTATCGTCAACAGAAACACAACGTCGCAGACGGCACGTCAATCGGACGCCCGGTCTGAGAGTTATTGGCATTTTCGTCCCAGGGGCCAGGTTGGTTTTTAAGGCAAGACCAACCCGACCGCACTCCACCTGCATCCAAACCTCGGGCGGAGTATGCCAAAAGATCCGTCTCACTTAGACGAATTCAACAAAGCTGACGGCACGTCAATCGGACGTCCGTAGCTCAAGATATGAGCGTTTCTGCTCCGAGGGCCCGGTTGGTCTCGTGTACGAACCAACCTGGCCAAACTCAAAGTATTCCGAAACCTTGAATGCGATATACCGAAACGACTGTCTCGATCCAAGGATCTCTTTGCCGCTGACGGCGAGTCGTTTGGAGGCCCGTAGCTCAAGATACGACCATTTGAACGAAGACGTCCGAAGAAGGGGGGTACGGGCCCAGGCCGACCCGGCCCGACCCCCCATGGGTCGGCCCGAACCGGGTCGACCCGACCCGGGCCAACCCGGTTGGAACGGTCCGGCCCGGCCAGGGCGCGGCCCGGCCGGTCGGATCGGCCTGGCTCGGCTCGGCCGAGCGGCCGAGCGCCGCCGGCATTGACCCGCGGCCTGAAGAAGTCGCGGCCCGCGTGGGCCGCGCTGGTGAACCGCGGACGCGGCTCTGCCGTGTCCCGCCTGGGCGAACCGGACCCGTGCGGCCGTGGGTCCATTGTCGCCGCCGCCGCGGCTTCAGCCGCGGCGGCCTCGTCAGGCGGCGCGCCGGGGCGCCGCCGCCTCCGGCCGCCGGCGTCGCTTCGGTGGCCCGTTTTCCTTCCCGTCTGCGTCGTTGCTCCTCCCGGGATCCGTTCTATACTGTGGAATCGTCAAACACCCGTTGCGGAACGTTCCGTCGTCACCCGCCAAATCCGCACAAAACGAAGAACGACGGAGAGTCGTCGGGCCGTGTTCGTTTTACCCGCACCCTCCGCGTTAGAGATAAACAACCGGGAGAAATTGTTCAACACATGAACCAACAATTTTAATAAAATAAAATTGTTTCTTTGATTTCGGTTCTTTAATTTTTAAAGAATGTTCACGGGAATAACAAAGAGGGGTATTCCAAAAATAAATCCCTACCTTGTCGATCGTCGCGCGCGGGCGTTCTTCGCAGAAAAGCTCGTCGCGGAAGAGAGGGATCATCCCATCGTCGCGTGGAGGCGTCGCGTCGTCGCGGAATCCGGCGTTGAGTCGGCGAGCTCAACGAACCAAGAACAATAGATTTAAATTAATTAATTAAATCCGTGTTTTTGGTTAAGAACCACGAAGGAGATAAAAGGAAGGTCCGAGACTCTTACCTCAAGAAGTCGATCGAAGATCCGTCGCGGAGGAAGAGACGTCGCAGAAGAACGTTGTCGGCTATGAGGATCAAGGCGTCACGTCGTCGATTTCCGGGTTCGGCGTTCTTCGCGTTCTTCGCGTTCTTCACGTTCTTCGCGTTCATCGCGAGGGAGAAGAAGAAACAAGGATCCTCTCAAATCCTCTCAAAAGATTTTGGGTTGGTCTTATTTTATTAATATGCCAACACACGAAAACAGGTTAAGAAATGATCCATCAATTCGTTGAATTAATTCAACGAAAGAAACAACCCATTTAATTCACGAAATAAACCGCCCAATTAAATGGTCTGTTATGAATTTAGAAAACGCGTCAGTTGACTTTCTTTAAGACGGGTTTTCACGAGTGCGTTTCTTAGCGGAAAGAAACGGCGGGGCTCGTGCGGGCCCCACCTCACAAATATCCTACCTAGGGGGTAGGATATTTCTGGATAGCATCCTATCCAGTTCAACTCAGTTCAAGCCGCCTTTAAGTTGCTTCAAGTGGCTTCCAAGTGGCTTAAGTGAAATAAAATAATGTTGTCGCACAATTATTTTATTTCTTAACTTTAAGCCCGAAAATTAAAAACCACACCCGAGCAAACGCAACTCCGGAAGAAGCGTTTCTAAGTGAAAACCGGCGCTGCGATTTCATTGGTGCCCTCAGAATTCGATTCCGGGCACTGGTTCAAAAGTTAGAAAAACTCGCTCGCCCGTTCACTGAATGTACCCGAGCCAATCTTCGGAAAATGATTCCGGGCACACCGGGCCTCGGAATCAGGTGCCGTCAGAAACTGCGCTCTTGTAAAATTCCAAAGAAAATTAATAAAAAAATTTCCTTGAAATTTAAGGGTCTTTACATTACTCCCACCTCAGGACTTTACGTCCCCGTAACGATACATCAAAAACTAGGGAAACAAATGTGGGTACTGAGCACGCATCTGAGCCTTCCGCTCCCAAGTGCTCTCCTGGAGGTTCCCGTGCTGCCATCTGATGAGCACAAGAGGAATCGATCGCCCACGTAGGACCCGCTCCTGTCGAACCTCTATCTCCACTGGGGCCTCCGCAAAAGTCGCCCCATCATCCACGTCTGGCTCCCTATAGTCAATGATGTGTGTCGGGTCGTGCACGTATCTCCTCAGCTGGGATACGTGGAAAACATCGTGCACCCGGTGCAACTGAGGTGGCAGAGCCAGACGATAAGCCACCTCGCCAACCCTACGGAGGACCTAGAAGGGTCCGATGAAGCGTGGAGACAACTTGCCGCCTCGGCCAAATCTCCTCAAACCACGTCGAGGTGAGACCCGCAAGAAGACGTGGTCGCCATCCTCGAACTCTAGTGGCCTCCGCCTCCTGTCATCATATGACTTCTGCCGGCTCTGTGTTGTACTCATCCGCTCCTGGATGACCTGGACCTTCTCTATCGTGGCCCGGACCATCTCTGGTCCCACAAGTGCTGACTCTCCAGGGTCTGTCCAGCACAAAGTAGATCTGCAAGGCCTGCCGTACAACGCCTCGATCTTCGCGGGATCCACTGCAACTCCCGCCTCAGAAATGACGTTCCCCAAGAAGTGGATCTCACGTAACCAGAACTGACACTTAGAGAGGTTTCCATAAAGCTGGTGCTCTCGGAGTGTGTGTCTAGCACAACACGCAGGTGGTAGGTGTGCTCCTCCTCCATCGTCGAGTACACCAAAATGTCATCGATGAAGACTACGACAAATCGATCGAGGTATGGATGGAAGATCCTGTTCATGAGGCTCATGAACACTTCTGGAGAGTTGGTCACGCCGAAAGGCATAACCAAGAACTCATAGTGGCCATACCGACAGCTGAAGGCCGTCTTCTGCACATCCTCATCTCGAACTCTAAGCTAGTGATAGCCTGACCTGAGGTCTATCTTCGAGAACCACCGTGCTCCCTTGAGCTGATCGAAGAGGTCATCAATCCTGGGTAGTGGATACTTGTTCCTCACTGTCACCTGATTCAGGCGACGATAATCGACACACAGTCGCAAGCTCCCGTCCGCCTTCTTGGCGAACAAAATCGGGGAAGCCCAGGGCGAAACACTGGGTCGGATGAACCCCTTTCCCAGCAAGTCCTCCAACTGTACCCGCAGATCTCAAAGCTCAGCGGGGGCCATCCGATATACTGGAGTGGATATCGGGGCTGTCCCGGGGTACAGGTCAATATAAAAGTCTACCTCTATGCGAGGAGGTAGTCCTGGAATGTCGTCGGGAAAGACGTCCGCGTACTGATCCACCACTACAGGAAAACTGGGACTCCGCACATCAACTGCTCCCAGGATGAGGCTAGCCAACTGATGAGTGATGGGCTGACCTCTCCTCTGTGTGAGTCCATCCTGTGCTGCTAAGGCTCCCTTCTCGCCGGTGAAGGTGAACCTGCTCCCGTCGGTGCGCACACATCGCACCTTGCGCCTAATGCAGTCAATCTGAGCATGGACCGTAGATAACCAATCCATGCCCAAGATGACGTCGTAAGTCCTCGACGCTGCTACAAGGAGATCCCAGCCGAAGCTCTCGCCTCCTAGAGTAAGCTCACACTGCCAGCACCAGTGCGTAATCGTCAAGTCTGCTCCCGTAGGAGTCTCTAGCCGTAAGGATCGAGCCAACGGCTCTATCGGAATCTCCGAGCTCCGAACAAGGGTAGTGGCTATGAAAGAGTGACTCGCTCCTGTGTCTATCAGAACTGCAGCAAGGGTGGAATAGACACAGATCGTACCTCGAATCATCTCTTGCGTGCCGTGGTCGTAGGCCTCCGCTGCCTGGAGCTAAGCCTGTCTCTGCCCACCAGCTCCCTGTGGTCGGGGCGGGCCTCCTGGGGGTGGTGGTGGCAGAGCCTCAAAGCGTCGCCCACCACCTGCTGCTCAGCCAGATCCTCTGCCTCGTCCGCCTCCTCCCTGCGGACCGCCATGGTCGACCCTCTGCCTCTTCCTGGGTGGTCCCTCCACCGTCTGCTGACCCTCCGTACGACGGGTTGGGCATTCACGAGCCATGTGGCCCTGCCCGCCGCACTCGTAGCACTGTCTGCCTCTCGGAAGGCTGGCTCCGTGCTGTGTGCCCCGTACCGCTGAGCCAGTGTCCCGGGGTCATCTTCCGGAAGGCCTGGTCTGCCTGGAACCCTGAGTCATTCGTCGGCTACCTGCTGCCGAAGACTCCTCTATCTGCCGCCCTGCGGTAGGTCTAGCTGTGGACTCAGCCAGGAAGCTCTCGATCAGGAGGGCTCGCTCCATTACTCCTTCCTGGGTCGGGATGCTGAGGGAGATCAGCGATGCCCTGATCTCGTGTCTCAATCCCTGCTCGAAGGTACGGGCCCGGAAGAAGGGGTCCCGTACCATGTCTGTCGAGTAGTGAGATAGGTCGGTGAACCTCTCCGCGTACTGAGCGACCGTCAAGCTGCCCTGCCGCAGCTGAAGAAGCTCCTGAATGCGCACCGCACGGAGGGTGGCCGGGACGAACTCTGAGTGGAAGAGGCTCTCGAAGTCCATCTAGATGAGGGTGGCCTCATCGTGTACCTGGAGCATCAGGCTCCACCATCGCCCTGCTTCTGCGTGCAGTAGACTCGCTGCGAGGATCACCATGAGGTCTGCTGGTGTCCTCACTAGCCTGAAAACTCGGACGACCGCCTCCAGCCAGTCCTCGGCTGCCTGGGGGTCCGACTCCCCACGGAACCTGGGTGGTCGCTGGCGCTGGAACTCGTGCAGAGCTCCGAGGCATCGTGCGTCGTCAGCTGCCAGTGCTGGAAGCATCGGGGGCTCGGCGGGTAAAGGTACGGCCGGTGCCTCTGCTGTCAACGGGCCCTGTACCGAGGCCTCGTCGC
Source organism: Viscum album (assembly GCA_963277665.1). Taxonomy (NCBI): domain Eukaryota; kingdom Viridiplantae; phylum Streptophyta; class Magnoliopsida; order Santalales; family Viscaceae; genus Viscum; species Viscum album. The sequence continues at coordinate 1,462,547,185 of OY728121.1, forward strand.
TCGGCGGGCTGTCGTCGCGCTCTACTCTAGGAACCCTAGATGGCTGCTGTCGTCGTGCCATCCCGAAAAGGAAACAAGTGCGCCACGGTCAGAACAGTATACCTGGTGAGCTGACACAAGTAATCACAAAGAAAACTTGAAACACACATGCAATCAATGTTTTCGTGCATTAAGTCGGAAATCAAAAGTCAGGGTCCTGGTGTATGGATACGTCGGCCGCCGCACCAACATTGGACTCCCTGGACTGATAACCACACTCAATACGCTAAACACTATTGCTTCACATAGAAGAAAGATCAGAGTCTACGGTAGAACCGACCACCTTTGATACCAATTTTTCACGACCCGTCCTCGGGGCCCGTGCCATGACTACCCCAAGCCCGCCTTCCATAGGCCAGGGGCTGGCGACTAGCACCAAGGCGTAAATCCAAACAAATAGGGAAGGCATTTCCTTTGAAAGTAAACAAGCACCACAGAGTAAGGAAGCAGAAAAGTAAACACTAAGTAAAAACTGTAAAAGCTGTGCTGAAAGAAAAAGGGGCCGGAAATACAAGCCCAACTGTAAAGTACAACTGAAAGGAAAAACAACAACTGAAAGGAAAAACTGCAGCGACGAGCCGTCCTCTGGAAGTCCCACCTGAAGGGTGGGTACAGATAGCCTCCACTGCTCCTCGGTCCACCTAACCGCTCCGACAACGTCCCGCCCAGTGGTCCACCTCTAGGTACCGTACTACTCCGCACGCCTCCTCCCCGATCAGCATTGTCTGTCGTCTGCAACCAACACCACGAAGTGCGGGCATAGCCCGTGCAGGGGTGAGTATAAGCTACTCAGTAGGGACCCCGAGACCCCCGAAGGTCTCCCGAAATCCACAAAGGATAAATCACGAAGAAGAGATACAATCACGAAGTAACATCTGACACGGCTTAGGTATATGCCCATACATATACCTAAGTCATCAATTCCCCGATCGGCTCCAACGTCCGAGCCCAAGAACAACCCAAACCACACAGGAAAGCAAAACGCATACCCACGCAGGATAGAACAACACAATCCACAAAGGAGAGTAAACAGTAAATCCACACAGGATAGCTCAACACAATCCACAAAGGAGAGAAACACAAGATTCAGCTCACACAGGTATACTTCTTCGGATGACGATAAAGATGATCACTGAATCATCTAAATCGTCGCACCCACAAAGGATCGATAGGTACTAACCCCGCAGTGACCCACACAGGATCGGACCCACACAGGATCGGGCCCACACAGGACCTGTAGGCGCTGGCTCACACAGAACTGCTGAGCGCTGACCCACGCAGGATTGGACCCACACAGGATCGGGCCCACACAGGACCGGTAGCACTAATCCACGGAGGATCGCTGAGTGCAGTAGTCATCGCAGTCCACTGAGGATCTCTGCATAGTCGTCGCCGCAGTCCACGGAGGATCTCTGCACGGTCGTCGCCGCAGTCCACAGAGGATCTCTGCACGGTCGTCGCTGTCGAAGTAGCAGTCGCAGCCAGCCTAGGGTTCCCGCACACAGCAAGCTCGTTCGGGAGGGTCCGCTCCACGAGCCGAGAGGCTGATACATCAACTGTCACGAAGTCCGAAGTTGATGTATCCAAAAGTTCCGTATCGTCAACAGGAACTCAATGTCGCAGACGGCGCGTCAATCGGACGCCCGGTCTGAGAGTTATTGGCATTTTCGTCCCAGGGGCCCGGTTGGTTTTTAAGGCAAAACCAACCCGAACGCACTCCACCTGCATCCAAACCTCGGGCGGAGTATTCCAAAAGATCCGTCTCACTTAGAGGAATTCAACAAAGCTGACGGCACGTCAATCGGACGTCCGTAGCTCACGATATGAGTGTTTCCGCTCCGAGGGCCCGGTTGGTCTCGTGTACGAACCAACCCGGCCGAACTCAAAGTATTCCGAAACCTTGAATGCGATATACTGAAATGAACGTCTCGATCCAATGATCGTGTTTCCGCTGACGGCGAGTCGTTTGGAGGCCCGTAGCTCAAGATACGGCCATTTGAACGAAGACGTCAGAAGAAGGGGGGGTACGGGCCCGGGCCGACCCCCCCAGGGTCGGCCCGAACCGGGTCGACCCGACCTGGGTCCGACCCGGTGGGACCGGTCTGGCCTGGCTCGGCCGAGCTCCGCGAGCATTGACCCGCGGCCTGAAGAAGTCGCGGCCCGCGTGGGCCGCGCTGGTGAACCGCGGACGCGGCTCTGCCGCGTCCCGCCTGGGCGAACCGGACCCGCACGGCCGCGGGTCCGTTGGCCGCCGCCGCCGCCGCTTCAGCCGCGGCGGCCTCGTCCGGCGGCGCGCCGGGGCGCCGCCGCCTCCGGCCGCCGGCGTCGCTCCGGTGGCCCGTTTTCCTTCCTGTCTGCGCCGTTGCTCCTCCCGGGATCCGTTCTTTACTGTGGAATCGTCAAAAACCCATTGCGGCACGTTCCATCGTCGCCCGCCAAATCCGCACAAAACTAAGAACGACGGAGAGTCGTCGGGCCATGTTCGTTTGGCCCGCACCCTCCGCGTTAGAGATAAACAACCGGGAGAAATTGTTCAACACATGAACCAACAATTTTAATAAAATAAAATTGTTTCTTTGATTCGGGTTCTTTAATTTTTAAAGAATGTTCACGGGAATAACAAAGAGGGGTATTCCAAAAATAAATCCCTACCTTGTCGATCGTCGCGCGCGGGCGTTCTTCGCAGAAAAGCTCGTCGCGGAAGAGAGGGATCGTCGCGTCGTCGCGGGGAGGCGTCGCGTCGTCGCGAAATCCGGCGTTGAGTCCGCGAGCTCAACGAACCAAGAACAACAGATTTAAATTAATTAATTAAATCCGTGTTTTTAGTTAAGAACCACGAAGGAGATAAAAGGAAGGTTCGAGACTCTTACCTCAAGAAGCCGATCAAAGATCCGTCGCGAAGGAAGAGACGTCGTAGAAGAACGTTGTTGGCGATGCGGATCAAGGCGTCGCGTCGTCGATTTCCGGGTTCGGCGTTCTTCGCATTCTTCACGTTCTTCGCGTTCTTCGCGTTCTTCGCGTTCTTCGCGTTCTTCGCGTTCTTCGCGAGGGAGAAGAAGAAACAAGGAGCCTCTCAAATCTTCTCAAAAGATTTTGGGTTGGTCTTATTTTATTAATATGCCAACACACGAAAACAGGTTAAGAAACGATCCATCAATTCGTTGAATTAATTCAACGAAAGAAACAACCCATTTAATTCACGAAATAAACCGCCCAATTAAATGGTATGTTAAGAATTTAGAAAACGCGTCAGTTTACTTTCATTAAGACGGGTTTTCACGGGTGCGTTTCTTAGCGGAAAGAAACGGCGGGGCTCGTGCGGGCCCCACCTCACAAATATCCTACCTAGGGGGTAGGATATTTCTGGATAGCATCCTATCCAGTTCAACTCAATTCAAGCCGCCTTTAAGTGGCTTCAAGTGGCATCCAAGTGGCTTAAGTGAAATAAAATAAAGTTGTCGCAAAATTATTTTATTTCTTAACTTTAAGCCCGAAAATTAAAAACCACACCCGAGCAAACGCAACTCCGGAAGAGGCATTTCTAAGCGAAAACCGGCGCTGCGATTTCATTGGTGCCCTCAGAATTCGATTTCGGGCACTGGTTCAAAATTTAGAAAAACTCGCTCGCCCGTTCACTGAACGTACCCGAGCCAATCTTCGGAAAATGATTCCGGGCACATCGGGCCTCGGAATCAGGTGCCGTCAAAAACTGCGCTCTTGTAAAATTCCAAAAACAATTAAGAAAAAAATTTCCTTGAAATTTACGGGTCTTTATAGTACTGCCCATTATTTTACTCATTATGTAATATACTTTCATTTATGAGTATTTACATCAATGTTTTATTGTCCTTCTTTCACGAGGCTCATGTTTCGAAAGATAGCCTTGTCAGTAAGGGGACATTTCACCCTCCATTTTTTAAAAGACATATTTCGTTATGTCTTTTAATTCACATAATATTATGTTGGGATATGTTCTTCCATATCCTTAATTATGTAAATTTTATGTCCAAGTGATGAGATACCCTTTTTATCTCTCATCAACTCTTTTTATGAATTTTGAAGTGACGCCGTTAGGCTGCTGAATTTTTTGCAGGGGAACTTCTTAACCCAATTTTGATTCTTTGGGATAAACTTGTACACCTTTAATATGTCGTTCTATGATTATGTGTGAATTTCCTCTGATTGTTTTACACTAAATACCCACTTATATTTCTTGTATTCGTTTGTCACACATAATTATGTAACTGATATATCCTTAATCCAAGGATACCGTCTTTGTATGGGACTTCGTCTCAATCTCCTTTCATTAAGGCATATTTTGTTTTATACACAACTTTCTTTTATACGGTGTATAAACCCCTTTGTCTTTTACATTTATTCAAAAGGAATATTTTTTATACGAATCGTTTACTAAACGAAAAAAGGGAATGTTTTTGTCATACGTATGCGGCGACAACGACTTCTTCACCGCCGTGACCATTATTTGAGTTTCGGATTCCTCTACAAGTCATACCTTCTTTTTGAAATAAAAATAAATACCATGTTTTAATTTTCATTTATTTTGGTATTGAAAATGGTTTTCATAAGTTTTTTTATATCAATGTGTTTTATTGATATCTTGTTATTGAAATGTGGAAATGTTATGTTTCCTTTATGCATGTATCATCTGGTACGATTATGTTATGGTTCTTGGGCATTGTTATGAAGACGGGTGGTTCCATGATAAACTAAGTGCGGGTGATCCCGATATAGCTCTCCAATGCATTGGGTAACGCGAAGGAGTGAAACATTAAGGTTTCTCCGAATATATTTATGGAATATACTATAGTGGGTATTGCAAACATTACCAAGAGGGTTACTCCCTACATAAGAATGTTATGAATACCTCAAGTTACCTTTTATGTCTTATGATATCTATGATTTATTCATGATTTGATGAAGAATGTTAAAGTGCCTATGTGTTATGGGTAAAGTATGATTTCATTCTTAAGTATATATGAACACTTGTTTTCTTTCCATATTTTTATAACCCTTACTAAGATTTTTATGCTCATCCCATGTTTTTTTGAAATGTTTTTCACAGGTCAAGGGAAAGGTACATGATATGATGATAGTGTCAAGGAAGTGTCAAGAAAGAATCCATGTTTTATTTTAAATATGTTTCCGTTGATGGGAAAAATGAATACTATCTTTATGTAACCACTTTGTTTAAATGTGGAATGTAATGCAAGTTTTATGATCTAATTCTCTAAAACTCTAAACCAGAAAAGATCCGCAATGTGTAATCTTGTAATAAATAAAGATTAAGTAAGGTTTAAGGCTGGGGCCTTATATGGTAAGTGTTGTATGAATCATTAACCATGTAATTATTTAAATTTAAATAATATATATTATTATACATGTCCAAGATGTATAAACTATTAATAATTTTTATAATTCTATAAAATATATGATCAATATATATCGAATAATCCAATATGTGAATGATAAAAGAAAAATACACTCTTTGATAAATATGAAAAAAATTCAAATCAAAATTTATAGTGGGAAAATTTACAATAATTTAATTCAAAGAATAATCCACTAGTAAATGGTAGATAATTCATTAATATTACTAGAAAAGGACCCTTACTCCATAAACTATATTAAGGTCATCGTATTGTTTAATTCGTTCCCCTTTATATGAAATATGATGTGAATTTTTATGTGAATCTTATAATCCTAAATACATTACTATTGTGAATGAATCAACATACAAGAAAAAAAAAGTTCGTTCTTTATTACCATAGTCTAGAACAATTTTCACAGGTATCTCAACTGAAAAGTGTAATAATATATCCTTTAGTAACATATAAAAAATAAAAAATAAAAAATATAAAACAAAAAAAAATATATTTATACATCAAAAAATATCAAAATGTAATCATGGAGTGAAATTATAAGTAAACTATATAAAATACATTACATAAATAAAACAAAATAGAAAACTATCATTGTATTCCACCAGTTAGATTTTAATTTCACCTTATACATAGTCTCATCCATGATTCCAGGGTCCAAGAACTATAATAATGAAATAACACTTCTAATAATTTCAAGATAAGCCAAAAAGATAAAAATATATACAACCAATGGTGTTTATATAGGGTATGAGGGATATCCATATGGTATACAACTATGAATTTATGAAATTTATTTTAAAAGATAAATTCAACATTCTAGTTCTAGAAACAACTATAAAATAATTTTATTATTAATTTCCTCATGAAAATCCAATTTTATTTAATTTCATTTTAAAAACAGTTTAATATTAAATTGAGTATAGATATGTTATTGAAAGAGATATGAAAAAATATAGATGAATCATATATATCTGTATCTAAATACTAAAAAGGTTTAAATGAGTCCAGATCTAGAAAATTGATAACAAGAAATAAGTCGCACTACAAAAGAAAGCACATTTTAATATAGGACATTATTATAATCAACATTAATTATATTATGATACTCTGGGACCTCACTCATGGAAACTAATACCAGACTATCTAACTGGAATTGACCCAAACAAACCGCAAGGTATTTTTAGATGGTAACCCCCTAGATAAAGAAAACTTATAACTACAGGAAACTAAATAGAGTAATTTTTTTCTTGTGTAACACAAATCCAAGTATTATGACATAGCATGCCAAGGCTCCCATGTAACCTAATAGTCTCAAAAAACATACCCTTATAATATTCTAGTTCTCTATCAATCAATATACAGAAGAGAAATAAATTTATCATCAACATAGGAAAGGGGAATAATCAAGAGAAGATCAAGTAATAAATAAGTATATCATTCATACAAAACATATATTTAGTTTCCATAGAGCAATATAAAACCACAAAATTTTATTATTACAAACTAAATATACATTAACCATTTACTCTAAAATATTTTTGAAACGTATCATGTAATAGGTACATTTCATCAAAAACCGTTTAAATGGAAAATACACCCTCTAAAACTATTTGAGGAATACCAGTGAAATTCATTTTCAAAAATCAATATTTTTTCAAAAAATTCATCATATATACACCTAGGACATAATAAATATCATATAAAATATATCAAGAACCTTATGTTCATTAAAGTACATAATTATAAATTTATATAAATAATTCATAGGAACTCTTTTCACCTAATATATATTTATAAAACTAACCATGAAACCCTTTTTGAAATATATTATAAAAAATCACATTTTTCACTTACGGACAATAAACCAACTTAGAAAACCTAGGTATAATTTTATTGTGTGATAAGGAGAAATTTGTACATATACATACCCATTAATCAATGTGAAAATAATTTCTTTTAATAATGAAGGTGAATAAGTGGTAGGAATGATCCCTATATCATTTTCATATCACAACCCATATGGAAGTCCAGGGAAATCATTTACAAGAAAAACCCCATGTTTCGTTGAACACTAGAAGACTGACTAAAGTGTCCCAATATAACCATAACATAAATAATACAATAATATCATGATTTTAATAATACATGTCACATATAGTTTCATAACCCAAGGAACTAAATGTTTAATGTCCAAATATTTCCAAAATAAACATCTTATTTTATTGTAATTGAATTAATTTCTCTATATTCTTGATCCTCAAGATATTTTGTATAAAAATGACATGATATAATAATCTTTATGAAATGTGTATTGGAAATATATGAAAGGAGTGATCTATGATTCTCAATAAGGTGAAAAATATGATAACAAGAAGGAGAAAGTGAAGTAGAAATAGACATCATATAAAAGATCATAATACAATATATGATAATATTAAATCAATTTATGGGAATGTAATACCATTAAACGATCATTATGGAAGTAGAAATGTTATGACATAGATTAAAACCCATCTTAGTAGTCATATAACTTGTGGGGATGACATTAAATTTTCAAATAATTTGAAAATAAAGGATAATCAGGAAAACATTTCATTTCATAGATATGAAATTCACCATGAAAATATATCATACCATAATAAAAAACATGATAATTTATCACATCATTAATCATAGGATAACATGTGTGAGAAAATTCTTCATGTCCATGCCGATGTAAACATCTCAAAATGTCCATGCCTAAAATTTGAGCAAACCCATCATTATCAATCCCTTGTAGAAAAAGACATTATGTATATACCTGAATGTATAATGATATACATAATTATAAAAATACATTTGAGTGTGGTATATGACTCCTCCCATCATCATCGACCTATATGTGTGCCACATAAATTATATCACTAACATATATTAATGAACGCAGGGGAAAAGAATTGGGTTTCAAATAACATGAAATTAATATATTAGGGATATAAAATATCATTTTAAAATTGTAATAAAAAAATAAAAAATAGATATGGTCCAAACATTACTTCATGAGAGATAATCCCTGGTGGAGAAATAGAACTGAAAAAAAAATTCTTGAAAAAACTTTTGAAATTATTATAAAATATGAATTCTAAATTACATTCAAAAATGGATTGACGTATCTTTGTATCAGCTTCCCATTCTTCACAAATCTCATAACATTCTTCCATCAATATATTCAAAGGAAGACATTACTTCAAAATTCAAACTCAAGATCTCATTGATGATTATTTGTTTAAATAATATACCAAATTTTAAAACTTTTATGGACCAGTTAATTATTTAAAACTTCTTTATCATTTCATGGATATGGTCTATGCCTTTCGTCTACCTCAGTCCAACTTGATATTGGTATATTGGAGTGCTGCATATCTTCCCATTATAAGCCTCATATGGTTCCATTAGAATTCTAGAACGGAAACAAATTTTATACATAAAATCTACCAGTGGAACCTATTTATGACAATATATTTAATAATTCATCAAATAATATATCAACATATCCTTTAGAGTTTAAATTGTTATCTCATACTCACTATTTATCCAAGGATGATATATCGTGCTAAATAATAACTCTATGTCTACTTTTTTTGTGAAAAATTCAAAAACCATTAAGTAAAACTTAGATATTGATACGTAAAATTGAATTTGGTAATCCAATTAACCTCACTACTTCACTTATATATATCATGAGAAATGGAGAAAATTATTTGATGGAAATAAAATGTACTGAATTTATAAGGTGATTCACTACAACTAACATATAATTAATGATTTTTTACATTTTTTAGTGTTCTAAAATGAAGCCCATAGTTATTTTTTCTTATTTCCATACTAGTATGGGTAATAGTTTGAACATTAAATTATAATTTTTTCATTTATCTATATCATGTTTTCATACCAATCATAAAAATATGTATTCTATAATCTCTCAATTAATAATACCCCATAAAAATATTTATTTTATATCTCTATACATTTTTATTCTTCGTATATTCAAATATAATGATGATCAATATGAATCATGAAAAAATTACATCTTTAATTATAGAGTTAATAGGGTAAATATTTGAGTTCCAAACATGATAACCATATTTTTTTCAAAATTAATCTCCAAAATATTTTCTTACATTTTTTGAAACATTAAAACATATTTCTAGGAGTCATTAATAATTATTCTAATGGATGGTTCATGAGACAATTGATTAATATATTATTTATCTCTCACCACTATTCATTCAAAATTCATCCTTTAAAAATCCATGAGAATTGGGTACTTATCGATCATCAACATGGATAAGTAACATGGTCCTTCATACTCAATGTGGCATCCACCTATTTTCCATCCCTAGGTATTAATGTATTGAAAATTAGTAAAATTTTAAAAAATAAATCTAACTCATATGGAACATATTCTATTGCATAAATATTAATATATATTTGGTGAACTTGTGATCATTATATACATCATACATTTATTTTTAGAAACAATACATCTAAATCATCAATGAAATGATCACTACTTCCATATCTGAATAATCTATTAGTTAATTATTCTCTTGAGTTTTAATTGGGGTGGTATGATAGAAATTACCTTTTTATTATGGATAATGATACATATAATTTTTTGTAGAAAAATTTTATATTAAAAACCCTACCTGATGGTAGGATAATGTAAGTAAATGTTCCTTGACCATCCTATTTATTAGTTCCCCAATAAATTCATTTAATTATACTATATAAACGAAAATTATATCCTTCTACGGAGACATGGTTGGTGAATTCTATATTTGTGATAAATTTCTCATAAAAAACGATAAAATCCTATGGGCCTAAGAAAACTTAAGATCTCATTTATTATAGTCAGTCTAACCAATTTTGGGATAACATCTTTTTTCTATGGATCTACAGATATTCTCATAACTGTGATTACATTCATTAATAATGATACTTTATATTATCAAAATCCAAACACACTAAATTTGATTTATAGTTCCTCCATTATCAAGGTATATACATCAATAATAAAATGATCTTATTTTTCTTCCATTATCATTGAATATGTTAGAATATCATATATATATAATGCATCTACAGATTGATCAAGGTAGTCTCCAAAGACTATGTTTGTTAGATCCCAAATGATAGCAAGGGAATTGTTATGTAAAAATGGTGTAACTATAAAATCATCATGGAAATACCCAATATAGAAATCTATCATGTAAATATGCACTATTTCGACCCATAACTGATGGTATCCGAATAAATGGACAATATTGGAGAAGTATAGAGATCATTGGAGTTGATCGAGTTGATCATTGATACATGGAAGATGATAGTTTTTACCATGATTTTATTAATAATATTATAATCAATTTTCCATCCATTTTCATGACAAATAGAACTGGAGTACACCTTTGAGAATCACTAGGGATTAAAAACCCATGCCCATATTGTCTTTCAATTGATACTTTAACTCCTCTAATTCAATAAAAACTAGTTTATATTGAATTTTTTATAAAAGCATTGGTCCATGTACGAATTTTATTGAAATCTCAACCTCACACTCTTGGAGATGTCCATGTAGTTCGTTCATAAATAAATTAGTATATTACCGAACAATATGAATTTTAACAATATTAAATTCCTCCATGATCATTTTAGCCAAGATCAACTCATGTTTGGGTATCATAACAAATATTTTATAATTTGATTCCATATAGAGTTCATAATAACGATTTGATTAATACTTGATTACATGATGATTTGGTACTCTGTATACTTAAATTAATGAATGTATATAAAATGAAACCAAAAACATCGAAGTAGTATTTCGAAATATATATGAATACATTAGATTATGAGCCTGCATGATTCAATATAGGTTATCCATAATAAAATTTATATCTGATCTATTTATATATATTCAAATCCTTTATAATCAATTTTAGAGATATTGTGATTCACTAAATCATATCCGTTGTGACTTTCGATCCGGGAGTGTAGATAGTCATCTTTATAGTGTACTAGGTCACGGTTGAGTTAGTAGCCAACAAAACCTCATCAGGTTTATTACCCATAGTAATAGATATTATAAAGCCTACCCCAACTTTCAGTATTCATAAATGGATGTAATTTCTAGGATATCCATAAAATAATTAACAATCATTGAGATGTTATACAATTATTAGACTCAACACTTAGATTATTTCTTTTATTTTTTTCTAAATATCTCTAATTTAATCTTAAAAAACAACTAAACTGTAATTGGATGAATGCTAAAGAGACTCATGAAAAACATAACATAAATAGTTCATTGATATCGAAATTTTAAAAATAATACTCACATATAGTTTTAAATATTTGTACATAGTATTTAGTATGTTTAAGTCCTTTTATAGAAACATTTTACTTCATTAAAAATGAAAAAATTTAACCATAATCAGTCTCATCTACAACATTTATAGACATATCTCAGGAGATAATCATATTAAATACTAGAGGATTAGAATTATATGAAAGTGGTTATCCTAGATGATTTGTAAGGGAAAGATATCATAACATTAAGGAGAATATTATGGTGACATAAATATTATACAAAATGATCATAATAACAAATATGATAATTATAAAACATTTTAGATAAACATAATATCATCTGAAAATAATTTTGGATTATTAAAATATATGTAATGGACCAAAACCCATATCAATAATCCTATAACATGTGAACAGAACTTAAAAGTGTGGAATACTTTAAAATAAGATGTAATATTGAAAAAATTGAATTTGATGGAATTGAAATGAATTTTAAAAAATGGGATAACTTTCTAAATAACTAAAAAATTTGGCACACCAATAATCATAAGATAACCTATATGAGAAACCATTTATTTCTAAACTTATATAAATAAATCATTATGTATATTCCTAAAATGTGATTAAACCAACCATGAAAATTCCAATTTGAAAAAATCATTATAACCATTCCAGAGTGTCTTATTATATATTAGATTAAATAAATTCCTTGGAGGGAGATATAATACACATTATATGGCCATCCATACATATTTTTTCTACTTAAAATCAATTATAAACAAATTTTAAGGTACCCATTGAAAATGGATGGGTTATCATATAACATGAACATAATTGTTCAAAGAAATAAAAATATAATTTTAAAAAGGATTCATAAAATAATAACATATAATGGTTGATTAAATTAACTGTAGGAGATATAAACCTTGGAGGAAATATAAAAGTGAAAACAGAAAATTTTTCACAAAACTTATGGAAATTTGTAATAATGGAAGATGTGTTGATTACATTAAAAAAACACTTTTTAAGAAGGTGATGTGAATAGTTTTATTAAACCAAATTATGAATATTTATACATAAAATATCCATGAATATACATAAGGTTCATACAAAAATCATTTAACTAGAAGATGAAATATTTTATTTTTGAAAGGATGGAATTCAATTTCTTTTATCTTTGGAAATACCATTATTTGAAAACAAACACACTCAAAAGGATAATAAATAATATTATTTAGAAATATTTTAAGTGGATAAATTTATCATTATATATAAAAAAATTGGGTTCATATTAGAGAAATGAGCTCATTTTAGGGATGTAAAAACATAGATATGGCGAAAAAATCCTTTCAACATAAGATTAATAATTCATAAAAAAAATTAATTTTAATGGAATAATAGAATCATAATGGGAGAATAATTTTGTGAGAAATATGATTTTCCTATAATATAATTTTTAAATAAATCATAACATAATATTATGTTATAAAAGATAAATATTTAAATTTATTATTCAAAGAAGTGTGATAATCAGACACATAAATTATTTGTGTTGCGAGAACACCTTACTACCATTATATATTTTGGATCAAAACCCTAAGAGGGTTATAAAAAATATAAATATAATAAAATATAAGAGTATTATGTTTTAAATTTAAAATATGGTAATTATTTATAGCATTGAAATGGAAACATGATTTATTACTTAATCATGTCGCATGAGATTCAAATTTTAGGTAGTGAAGCAAAATCCTTATTTCCAATATTAATCTAATTCACCCAAAAATCCTATATAACAAAAATAAATAAATATATTACTAATTATAGTGCAGTTTTTAACCAAAAAAATCTTATAATTTTTAGTTATCATCATTATCAATAAGTATATTAGTAAGTTTTTTTTTCATATACGCTTACCTCATGTGTTTATATTTTTAACAGTTTGTAGACGTACTATTATAGTAGTGTCAGTATTCATTATTTTATCAATGTTCATCATTAAAATTTCATTAATGCTAATATAATTTATTAATTATAATTATTTTTCCATTTAAACATCATTTGATGAGTAATTTAGTTTTTATCATAGAAGTTGAAACTGAAAAGAACAATTTTCGGTGATATTATGCCTATAAATGGTGTTTTTTTGTAACGCCCCGACCCCAGCTACCCAGAGTCGGTGCATTACTTCGTAACATTGGCATGATCACAAAGGATCAAGTCTCGAAAGACCGATTAGTTTAGTAGCCTTGGAAACACTAGATACATTCGTAAACGTTACATTACATCATAAAGTGAAAAACTACAATAACAAAGTCTCCATAGTCCACACTCATATCCTCTTCTGACTATCCCTGCAGGTCATTCATAAAATACTTCTTCACATCCTGGAAAATATTAAAACATTGAAAGGGGTGAGCTCAGATGCTCAGTAAGGATAACAATGATGCGGAAGCTTTCATAAATAATCATTAACAATTAAGGCAATGTATAAATAAAACAAAAGCCTTTTAAACATGAACTTCAACATAATATGGCAAAAGTAAAATGAGATAATGCCATTTACTTCTTCACATGGATATTCTACTGGTCGAATAATCACATGCAATATCAATAACCACTTTCATAATGATGGAATGCATAATGCCAGACTATCATAACCACGTAGTCAAGGCCTCGTGCCAAGACCACAAATAAGATTTTGTCAAGGCCTTGTGCCAAGACACTAGTTTGTCTCATGAGACCTGCCGATGCATCGAGGAGCTATAGCGGGCTCCACCCGTCACTTATTAAGTCCAATGCATTCCTCATATGAATAGGTTTAAACATATCATAAACCATAACATAATTGTATCACATAAAACATGCATAAAGGAAACATAACATTTCCATATTTCAATCACAAGATATCAATAAAAACGCTTTCAAAACCATTTTTAATACCAAAATAAAAGAAAGTTAAAACTTTGTATTTATTTTTCATTAAAAAAAATGATGGCTTGTAGAGGAAGCCGAAACTCAAATAATGGTCACGGCGGTGGAGAAGTCGTTGTCGCCGCATAAGTACGGAAATAAAAACATTCCCTTTTTGTCGTTTAGTAAAACGCTTCGTATAAAAAAGATTCCTTTTGAATAAACGTAAAAGTCAAAGGGGTTTATACACTGTATAAAAGAAATTTGTGTATAAAACAAAATATGCCTCAATGAATGGAGATTGAGACGAAGTCCCTTAAAAAGATCATTTTTAAATAAAATATATCTATTATGTGTATTCACTATATGTACACATAAAGAAAGTATAAATACAATATACAACATAATAATATCATGACATAATTTGAAAGTAGGAGATTAACCCAAAGAATGGAAGTTGGGTTAAGAAATTCCCTTACCTCGTGTTTGACTTGACTCAACCGTTCTTTAACCTCCTGAATAATAAACTAGAGTTAATATATACCTTATTAAGAACCATTTTCAACTTCATTATCCTTATTATATCACTTATTACAATGATATGAACATTATGTAATTATTTAAGTTAATAATGTTCATTTTGTCGGTATTTGGTTCTTAAGTCAAAAATAGGCTTCTTACACTTACATGTTGTTAATTTGGTCAAAGGTTCATTATATCCAGAATGGTATTCATGATGTAGATATCATATATGTCATATATATCCAGTACATACATTCATTTATAATATTACATCACATTTAGAGGTAAGAAATGAAATGCACCGTTCATGGAGACGGTAAGCCGTACGTACGCATGAACGCTACTTCCATTTCTATTTCATATTTTCTGGAATGGAATCATAATGATATGAGAGTATATTATAATTCCAGTATAATAACATATATAATATCATTAACTTTATCCTTCACACATCCCACATATGGTATTAACGAATCAAATCACTTTCAGGGGGCGGTAGTCCGCGCTTCCTAAAATGAAGATATCGTGTTTTACCCATAATGGAAACCATAAAGGTATGCCCAAAATGAAAAAAACAGAAGCTTAAG
This sequence comes from Viscum album, assembly GCA_963277665.1. Classification (NCBI taxonomy): domain Eukaryota; kingdom Viridiplantae; phylum Streptophyta; class Magnoliopsida; order Santalales; family Viscaceae; genus Viscum; species Viscum album. The sequence continues at coordinate 1,462,562,996 of OY728121.1, forward strand.
GAAAACATAAACATATTATATATCATATATAAAAATAGTGACATCATAATGGCCACCTTTGAAGGTGTTAAATGAGTGTTGAACAATCATCGTTTCGGGAGGCAGAATTTCGCCATCCACGGAAACCTTATGTTCTTTAACCATTTGATGTAGTTGTGTGGAAGTGTAGCTCAAATAAATCTTATAACAACATCCTAGTATATTTAAGATACTGGTGTTGTTACAAAAGAAGTAAATAAAAAGAGTTTAGGGGGTTGGAGAAGCAAAATAAAACAAAAGAACATGAGAGAATGAATTACCTTAAAAAGTGTAACTCCTTTTGAGTTGAGCCTAAAGGCTTCCTTTGAAAGGATTCTGCCCAAAGGGAATCCTCTAGGATGAGGAGAGGGATGTGGAGAGAGCAAATGGGCAGGGGTTGGCCGAGCCAATGTCTTGAAGGTGTGAATAAGGTGGGAGAGGTGGGGGCCTTTTATAAGTGGAGAGGAGGGGCACTTTTGGAAAGTAATGAAATGTTACATTATTTCAAAATGCTTTTCGGATTCTAAAGGTCCCACATCTATATAATTCGAGGCTAAGGTGATAAGGTTTCGAAATATCTTCATCCAATAGGCTTTGGACAAGTGTAAGCCTCGGATTTTGCATTATCTTCTCATTTTATTTAAATCGTCAAATAATGATGTCATCGCTGCATCATTATTATGTCATAAATACTTTAATTTATTTAATGTCTAAAAATTATAAAACAAATACTATGATGTAGGAAATCTTTTTAGCTTTCCAATGACTATTTATAATCAAAATTTGGACTTGTATAACCCCAATTAAAAATTGTTTTAGTAGAACAATTTATGTTAGTGTCATTTTCACTTTAACATTAAATAAAAACTAATTTATGTCATTTCCCAACAAAAGTGGATCCATGGGGTCCCCAAGTTAGGCCATGGCTTGTCTTGGTCGGCCATGACTCAACCAATGAGGTTGGGACATGTGTCTAGGTCATTTAATATTATTAAAGTATTATCTATACCTTAAACTACACTAATTACCACTAATCGCGATTAAGAACTTAATAAGTTACTATTCACCAAAAAATTATTATAATCTCATTGAACCACATTTTACTTCTTAATGACAACCATGTATGTCGGATTTTTGAAAATCAAATCACAGAAGTGGTAATATTTCATTTAAACGAAAAATCAGTTATTTAACTACCACTTAGTGGTTTCACTATTCATCAAAAATTGAAGTTTCTCAGAACAATGCCAAAATTTCATCCTAAGCTATAATTGATATTCCGAATTCAAAAATGATGTCTATTTTACAAAATTCCAAACATATAAGTTGCATTAATTAATTTTATAATTAATTCCCGCTGTTACGACAAATAGCGTGTTTTCAAGAAACAATTTATATCAAAAGATTGGCAATTGTTTATGTCCAAATTCAATGTTAAATTAATTCTAATGACCACCATTGGATAAAATGGTAAAAATATATTCTAATTATACATTAAATCCACTCAATAGTATAACTTATCACTATAAATTATTTTGATTAAAAAAGTTGTTTTAAGTATTTTTCACTATTCATAAAAATTTTGAAGTTCTCAGAAAATTACAAAAAATTCAACATAGGCTAATTTCAATATTAGGAATACAAAAATGAACTCCATTTTGAAATATAAAATTTCTATAATTTTAAAAAGTGGTTATTACTATTCATAACGGCTACTTTGATTTGTCGCGATGTTTTAGAACTCGAAGTTGCGTACAATGCAAGCTATTGTATTATTGAATGAGAAGCGTATCGTGGAAGCTCGGGGTGTTACATTCTCCCCTCCTTCAATAAATTGCGTCCTCGCAATTTGAAATTTTTCTTGGAAAATAAAAGGTTGAAAAGAGAAAATACCTTTGAGGAAAACCCACATCGAAAATAAGGTTAATAAATATATAACATTAAAAGAAAGAAGGATAAGTACAAAGGTCACCCGATATAGCCCATTATAGGATTCTATGAAAATATGGATATGGAGGAGAAACAAACCATCAAGGTCTGATGGGGAGTTATAGAAAACAGGATTAGGAGAAAGTTTAACCACAAGAAAATCAGAAACTTGTGATTGGTTAAACGGTCATTGAATCCCTAGTTGGAAAAGTTAACCGACAAGATTTTTGTTTTAAGTTACCTTTTATAATGTTGAGGATTTTATTTAGGAGATTTACTAAGAACGTAAGGGAATATACATACTTGTTATGTATACTTTCATTCATTAATGAATTTTTACCACAAACCCATCTTTTACTCCAAATGGTAACAGAACTCAAAAATATTCTATTTATCCTAATTGTATAAGGTACCAAAGGTTAACACATACCATTTAGATTAGTAAAATTATTTTGTAATAACCAGGGACTTCCTGTAGGCTAGTGGTAGGAAATAAAGGCCTGTCGCACTTTGATTGTGGGTTCGATTCCTACAGCTTTGTCCGACGCGACGGTTTATGCCCCACCCTCCAGGTTGTCTTTTTCCTAAAACTATAGTATTATAATACTCCAAAAATAATCTTCATCAATTTTTTAACCTTAAACCATACTATCCAAAGATCAACTTAATCCACTCCAACGATTATAGTTATCCAAAATAACTCTGTCCAGACTTTCTCTAAAATGTCTCTTAATTCCAAAATCAATTGTAGCATCAGATTCCCCATACAAAGAAAAATTTCTCTTATTGTCACATACTAAAAATATGATTACCTTAATCATATTAAAACCTTACTGAAATCAAAAAGTACTGCAGTACAATCCTTATATAGATCACATTATTCTAATAACCAGAATATAATCCATGAGTCCAAAAGCACTAATACATTAGTTATTCTGCTTCAACTGTAGTAATAGCATAAGATTGTCCTTGATCCCTTGGCCTTTTCTGAGGTAAGTTTCCTTGACTCTTAGGACATTCATTTGCATAATGACCCATTTCTCTACAATTGTAGCATTCAACTTTGACAGCCTCTTTCCTTCCCTTGCAATCACGTGCCTGGTGACCCTTTTCTCCACATTTATAACAAACTCCCATTCCTTTTAGGCAAGTACCAGGGTGATTCTTCCCACAATTATCACATAATGGAAAATCCTTCTTTCCCTTTTTCCCTTTATCTGTCTCTTGTTCCACCGTTCTCTTCTTCTCTTGATTTACTTTGTTGTCATAAGACTTAGAGAATTCCTTTTCTGTCTTGATAGCACACGAGACAATATCTTCGTATGATGAAAAGGATTGTGATACCAAAGCTCGACGGAGAAATGGTTTTAACCCATCAAAGAAACGATCAATCTTACTCCTTGGGTTACGTATATAATCGGCAGCATGCCTCGCTAACCTTGTAAAGTTAGCCTCATACTTTGCGACATTCTCATCCTCCTTCTGCCTCAGACTCAGAAATTGCCTTTCCATATCTGCTCGATGGTCACGAGGAAAGTATTTTTCTAAGAAAAGATCTTTGAACTCCCTCCATTCCATATTCGATACGTCATCGTCTTCCTTTGTGTTTTGAATCAATGACCACCATTGATCGGCATCTCCAGTGAGGCGGTAAACTGCCATGACAACCTTCTCCCTTTCACTACTCCCCAAGGCATGGAATATTTTCTCTAAGGAATTTATCCATTGCTCAGCTAATATAGGATTTGTACTCCCATTGAAGGTTGGTGGTTGTTGCCTCATGAAACGGTCTAGCATTGATCCTCCACGTTGCGGATCAGGGTGCTCCATACGAGTAAGGTTATTATTCATAACCTGAGTGAGTTGTCCCAGTATGGTAATAAGTTGATCAGCACCAGTTGTATCTCCAGATCCACAATAATTATCTTGAGCAGGAGGGAAATCCCTACACGGAGTTCGTGCATTGATACGGTTTACATTCCTTCCACTAGGCGCCATTTCTAAACAATGGCATAAACTAGATTAGTTTATGAATCAAAATACATAATTCCATACTTGTAAAACACTTAACATAAATTGAACTAATTATGGATATAATCCATAATTATAAAAATGTTTTCTTTGAGGAAGTATATACTCATAACCCTTCATAGTGGTTTGTAAAGAAAATGGGAATTATCCAAAGCATATCCCTCGGGAGTGTCGTAACCAAGAGTGCAGCAAGGCCCGTTGTCGTGCACCAGTTCCCGTTCGAGTCTAGCTCAAAGCGGTGTTTTCGGGTTTTACCCCTAGGTACATCTGTGCCAGAGCCGCCTCTACCTGCTCGTATCCAGACAAGGATGTATTTCTCGGAAAACTCACAAAATCTCTTGAATAACAAAATTCTAGAATGTTCTTCTATACTAATCCTCAAAGTCTATTTTTGGGCTATGTGCTCTAATCAGAGTTTATCTAAATCTAGCTTCCAAGGTTAGTACTAAACTGCCTCTGATACCAACTGTAACGCCCCGACCCCAGCTACCCAGAGTCGGTGCATTACTTCGTAACATTGGCATGATCACAAAGGATCAAGTCTCGAAAGACCGATTAGTTTAGTAGCCTTGGAAACACTAGATACATTCGTAAACGTTACATTACATCATAAAGTGAAAAACTACAATAACAAAGTCTCCATAGTCCACACTCATATCCTCTTCTGACTATCCCTGCAGGTCATTCATAAAATACTTCTTCACATCCTGGAAAATATTAAAACATTGAAAGGGGTGAGCTCAGATGCTCAGTAAGGATAACAATGATGCGGAAGCTTTCATAAATAATCATTAACAATTAAGGCAATGTATAAATAAAACAAAAGCCTTTTAAACATGAACTTCAACATAATATGGCAAAAGTAAAATGAGATAATGCCATTTACTTCTTCACATGGATATTCTACTGGTCGAATAATCACATGCAATATCAATAACCACTTTCATAATGATGGAATGCATAATGCCAGACTATCATAACCACGTAGTCAAGGCCTCGTGCCAAGACCACAAATAAGATTTTGTCAAGGCCTTGTGCCAAGACACTAGTTTGTCTCATGAGACCTGCCGATGCATCGAGGAGCTATAGCGGGCTCCACCCGTCACTTATTAAGTCCAATGCATTCCTCATATGAATAGGTTTAAACATATCATAAACCATAACATAATTGTATCACATAAAACATGCATAAAGGAAACATAACATTTCCATATTTCAATCACAAGATATCAATAAAAACGCTTTCAAAACCATTTTTAATACCAAAATAAAAGAAAGTTAAAACTTTGTATTTATTTTTCATTAAAAAAAATGATGGCTTGTAGAGGAAGCCGAAACTCAAATAATGGTCACGGCGGTGGAGAAGTCGTTGTCGCCGCATAAGTACGGAAATAAAAACATTCCCTTTTTGTCGTTTAGTAAAACGCTTCGTATAAAAAAGATTCCTTTTGAATAAACGTAAAAGTCAAAGGGGTTTATACACTGTATAAAAGAAATTTGTGTATAAAACAAAATATGCCTCAATGAATGGAGATTGAGACGAAGTCCCTTAAAAAGATCATTTTTAAATAAAATATATCTATTATGTGTATTCACTATATGTACACATAAAGAAAGTATAAATACAATATACAACATAATAATATCATGACATAATTTGAAAGTAGGAGATTAACCCAAAGAATGGAAGTTGGGTTAAGAAATTCCCTTACCTCGTGTCTGACTTGACTCAACCGTTCTTTAACCTCCTGAATAATAAACTAGAGTTAATATATACCTTATTAAGAACCATTTTCAACTTCATTATCCTTATTATATCACTTATTACAATGATATGAACATTATGTAATTATTTAAGTTAATAATGTTCATTTTGTCGGTATTTGGTTCTTAAGTCAAAAATAGGCTTCTTACACTTACATGTTGTTAATTTGGTCAAAGGTTCATTATATCCAGAATGGTATTCATGATGTAGATATCATATATGTCATATATATCCAGTACATACATTCATTTATAATATTACATCACATTTAGAGGTAAGAAATGAAATGCACCGTTCATGGAGACGGTAAGCCGTACGTACGCATGAACGCTACTTCCATTTCTATTTCATATTTTCTGGAATGGAATCATAATGATATGAGAGTATATTATAATTCCAGTATAATAACATATATAATATCATTAACTTTATCCTTCACACATCCCACATATGGTATTAACGAATCAAATCACTTTCAGGGGGCGGTAGTCCGCGCTTCCTAAAATGAAGATATCGTGTTTTACCCATAATGGAAACCATAAAGGTATGCCCAAAATGAAAAAAACAGAAGCTTAAGGAAAACATAAACATATTATATATCATATATAAAAATAGTGACATCATAATGGCCACCTTTGAAGGTGTTAAATGAGTGTTGAACAATCATCGTTTCGGGAGGCAGAATTTCGCCATCCACGGAAACCTTATGTTCTTTAACCATTTGATGTAGTTGTGTGGAAGTGTAGCTCAAATAAATCTTATAACAACATCCTAGTATATTTAAGATACTGGTGTTGTTACAAAAGAAGTAAATAAAAAGAGTTTAGGGGGTTGGAGAAGCAAAATAAAACAAAAGAACATGAGAGAATGAATTACCTTAAAAAGTGTAACTCCTTTTGAGTTGAGCCTAAAGGCTTACTTTGAAAGGATTCTGCCCAAAGGGAATCCTCTAGGATGAGGAGAGGGATGTGGAGAGAGCAAATGGGCAGGGGTTGGCCGAGCCAATGGCTTGAAGGTGTGAATAAGGTGGGAGAGGTGGGGGCCTTTTATAAGTGGAGAGGAGGGGCACTTTTGGAAAGTAATGAAATGTTACATTATTTCAAAATGCTTTTCGGATTCTAAAGGTCCCACATCTATATAATTCGAGGCTAAGGTGATAAGGTTTCGAAATATCTTCATCCAATAGGCTTTGGACAAGTGTAAGCCTCGGATTTTGCATTATCTTCTCATTTTATTTAAATCGTCAAATAATGATGTCATCGCTGCATCATTATTATGTCATAAATACTTTAATTTATTTAATGTCTAAAAATTATAAAACAAATACTATGATGTAGGAAATCTTTTTAGCTTTCCAATGACTATTTATAATCAAAATTTGGACTTGTATAACCCCAATTAAAAATTGTTTTAGTAGAACAATTTATGTTAGTGTCATTTTCACTTTAACATTAAATAAAAACTAATTTATGTCATTTCCCAACAAAAGTGGATCCATGGGGTCCCCAAGTTAGGCCATGGCTTGTCTTGGTCGGCCATGACTCAACCAATGAGGTTGGGACATGTGTCTAGGTCATTTAATATTATTAAAGTATTATCTATACCTTAAACTACACTAATTACCACTAATCGCGATTAAGAACTTAATAAGTTACTATTCACCAAAAAATTATTATAATCTCATTGAACCACATTTTACTTCTTAATGACAACCATGTATGTCGGATTTTTGAAAATCAAATCACAGAAGTGGTAATATTTCATTTAAACGAAAAATCAGTTATTTAACTACCACTTAGTGGTTTCACTATTCATCAAAAATTGAAGTTTCTCAGAACAATGCCAAAATTTCATCCTAAGCTATAATTGATATTCCGAATTCAAAAATGATGTCTATTTTACAAAATTCCAAACATATAAGTTGCATTAATTAATTTTATAATTAATTCCCGCTGTTACGACAAATAGCGTGTTTTCAAGAAACAATTTATATCAAAAGATTGGCAATTGTTTATGTCCAAATTCAATGTTAAATTAATTCTAATGACCACCATTGGATAAAATGGTAAAAATATATTCTAATTATACATTAAATCCACTCAATAGTATAACTTATCACTATAAATTATTTTGATTAAAAAAGTTGTTTTAAGTATTTTTCACTATTCATAAAAATTTTGAAGTTCTCAGAAAATTACAAAAAATTCAACATAGGCTAATTTCAATATTAGGAATACAAAAATGAACTCCATTTTGAAATATAAAATTTCTATAATTTTAAAAAGTGGTTATTACTATTCATAACGGCTACTTTGATTTGTCGCGATGTTTTAGAACTCGAAGTTGCGTACAATGCAAGCTATTGTATTATTGAATGAGAAGCGTATCGTGGAAGCTCGGGGTGTTACATTTTTAATTAATTAGTAAAATATTTATGTATCCTTTCATCATCATCCCTGATACAATTTCATAGCATTGTTCAAGGATGTGGTAAAACTGACAAAATCATGAAAAAATAATTATTATTTTTGAATATATTGTGATTTAGTAGTATTTTCATTAAAAAAGTTTGAAAATGATATCATTCAATGTAAATTAGATTGATATATCATAATTATATTGGATGTATAAGATTAATTTTTTTTTTTGAAAATATTACCTAATTTGAATTATTGGTCATCCTCCTAATACACATTTATCAAATAATGGGAATTTATGATAATTTTTTGTCGATCATATAATTAATAGGTTTTATAGTACTCTATAATGGAGGATTAATTATATTATAATAGTCATATATAACCATTAAACTCATTCTTATAACCAGACATTGTTGTAGTTGATGAAATGAAAAACAGAAATCAATCATCCCATGGAGGAGGTAGTCTACACATGTGCATGGTAGACAATTTCATTTTTCATAGAACATGATAAATGAATAATACAGTTAATTATTATAAAATATAAAATATCTCCTAAATTTAATAAATATATAATAAATTTTAAATTATGATCATCCTAGTAAATTGGTGAAGGAAAATGAGTTTTGTTTTCTAAAGGCGATAGTCCACACAACACACAATTCAGATTTTTATTTTATTAACATGATATTGTAGGGTGGTTAACTCCTGTACCGTTATAATAATAATATAATACAATAATATATACACTTATATTATCATTTTAATATAGTGAGATGGATTTTAAAAGATAAGAAAATTATATAATGGAATAGAAAAAAGAAATATTGGTTAGTGTCCCGACCTATCCCCAGTGGCCCGAGCTGTGACTACACGAAACCCGCCTTCCATAGGCTAGGTGAAGGTGACTAGCACCTAATAGGCATATCCCTTAAACAGGAAAGCATTTAATTTAAACATGTACAAACACACAATCAAAGTCCATAATAAGAAGTAACTATGATGTAAACTGCGATAGTAAAATGTGTGCTGACTATAAAGGAGACGGAATACAAGCCCAAATAGAAAGAACAAGAACAACTGAAAAGAGAAAAGAACTCCTAGATTGTCCACCAAGTATCCTAACTGAAGGGTAGGTACAAATAACAATCAGTAGTCCTTCTTCACATCACATCAAATGGTCCACCTCTGAGCTCCTTCCAATCCTAGATCCCTCATCCACGATCAACGCAGTCCATCATATGTATAAGACACAACAATGTTCGGGAAAGTCACGTTCGTAGGTGAGTATAACAATACTTAGTAGAAAATGTGAGACCCCTGATGGTCTCCTAGAGTTCCAAAAAGGAAAAACTAGAAATAAGGCCCTTAAACACAAAACATTGAGTAGTCAACAAGACTATTTAGGAATAGTCCCATACATATACCTATGTTATCAAGATATACTCATCTCATACATGTGGAAACATAAGGCTCTAACTTCTAATCCATTTTCACAACTGTTTCGTAAGGGAACAATACCACAAAGGTAACACCATGAAGGTGAAAGTACAACAAAGGTAACACCATGAAGGTAACAATTACACAGAGGAAACACCACAAAGGTAACACAACAAAGGTGAAAGTACACCAAAGGTAACACAATGAAGGTAATAGTACCATACATGTAAATAATCAGCTCACACCAGGTATATAACTTACGTTCAGAAGTAAAGATGATTAGTCATAAATCTAGATCATCATATTATGTAGAGAGGATCTACTGCTGACCCACATAGGATCATTATATGCGGATCCACATAGGATCATTTAGCACCAACCCACACAGGATCTGACCCACAATAGATCGGCATGCGCTGACCCACATAGAATCACTGAGCGTTGAACCACACAAGATTAATAGATGCTGGCCCACATAGGATTGATGTTCATTATTCACATTACATCCAATCTCTTCCCCCTCACTACCAGCCATTGGATTTCCGCACTAAGAACTCTTGATTCCAGGAGGATCCACTCCCCAATCCATCAGTTGTACCTCAACCACCATGAAGTTTAACAAAGAATTATCCCAATGGACCTCCATTACATAAGGGTTCCAACAAGATAGATGGAACTTCAATCAGACGTCGGGTCTGTGACTTATAAGTTTTTTAGTTCCGTGGGCCTGGTTGGATTCCGGTACGATCCAACCTGGATAAACACCAAATTTCTCCAAAACCTATGTGGAATATACCAAAAGGACTATCATTTTCCTGGGGTCACAGTCCCATTGACGGTTCGTCAAATGGATGGCTGGATTTCAAGTTATGGTCCTTTTAGTGAAAATGGGCCTGGAAGGGTTTCGGGCCCGACCCAACCTGGCATGGGTTGACCCAACCTGGTCTGGGTCGACCCGACCCAGTCGAGGTCTGAACTAGCTGTGTGAGGCCATAGTGGACTAGATCTATTGGGTTACGGTCTGACCTGACCTGCATGGGAACGACCAGTTGGGCTCGCGCGGCCCGGCCCGCTAGGCTCGCGCCCCTTGACCTGCAGAGGCATGATCCACTAGACACCCACGGCCCGACCCATGGAAACACGGCCCACTAGGCACACATGGACCGCTAAAGAAGTACCTCCCTAGTCGACATCGGGTTGGGGGAGTCCCATGCTTTTCTTAAACGGTCGAGCTGCCATTCAGTTTGTGAAGCGGCGGCGCCACGGGGTGCTGCCTCGTCACCGCGGGATCCACAGTATGGAAGGTCCCTCCACTAATGCAGCCTCAAGCCACAAAATCTCCTAGTAGTATGCAACAATGTTCCAATCCACCTTCGTATGCGGCTAGTCAATGACAGTCGCCGCTGTCCACCACGAACCCCCTTCTCTAACGGCGCGAGACAACCTATCGCCGCTTCCATAGTGGCCAGACTTTGCCGGCCGCCGCCATCACCCACCCATGCTACGGCTACGACCTTCTTTGCCTAGATCCCATGACAGTGTGCTTACATCTCTTCTACGGCAGGCCATTTCCATCCCCCATTGTCACTTGGCATTCAATGATTCGTCCAACCTGAATTAAATTCACGTGATGAACGCACCAAATTCCATAAAAAAGAATGAGGGTTCAGGCCTTGTTTGTTTGTATCGTGCCCTTTGCATTATCTTGATAGCAACATGGTTGAATATGATTCAAAAAACTCTTAAAATTAATCATGTTAAATTCCTACATCAATATCGTTGGATAATTTCGGCGTTTCATGATGATTTAGGTTTCATTGTTCCCACAAAAAACTACCAACTCCACTGATTAATCGTCATCCTTCAGTTCAGGATTCGGTGTCACTATTCACCGCTCAACAGAACTGGTCCCATTCTCAAAGTGGTTGGAATCGTGACACTTTATTAGAACTCTTTCTCTTGGGGAAGTCGTGTCGACAGTCCTCCCAAATCTTCATATAATTAAGAGAGGGTGAGTGTGAGTAACCCAAGTGGAATTAATGAGGTTTCATTTAATTAGAACCATCCTAATTCCAGTGGTGGTGTTACAAAATATTTGAGGAGTCAATCTATTTAATGGATGGACACGTCATTTTTAACTCCATTGCCGCTTGTCCTTTGGAGAAAAATAAATAAGATAAATATAATAAAAGATTTATTTTATTATTCTTTTAAAAGTCCAAAATCTTATTTTTCTCCTCAGACCTACTGTGGTTGAAGTGAAACCTCCCTTAAGCAAATCCTGGTGCTATGGATTCAACAACAACCTATTATTTTTAATCCAAGCACAGGTTCAAAATATATTAAATACTGCCCACACGTTTACTGAATATTCCATAAAAAGAGTTCAGTATTTCATTCTGGGAACACTGGGCCTCAGAATCACATGCTTTCAATTTTCACAGACTCATAATAATTCGATATAACTTAAAACAATTACTTAGAAAATCTGGGTAATTAAATTCTCCACACCAAAGGTATTTTTGTCCTTGAAATCCACAATATAGATTAAGGAAACAAGTGGGGGTAATTATTACAAATCATAGCCTCCTTCTCCCATGTGCTCTCTTGGATGTTCCCGTACTACCAGCGAATGTAGACCAAAGGAATTGATTATCCACAAAGGGCCCACTCCTGTCGATCCTCAATCTCCACTGGAACCTTTAAAAATGTTTCCCCATCATCAAAGTTCATCTCTCCATGGTCGATGATGTGAGATGGTTCGTGCACGTATCTCCTCATCTGGGATACGTCGAAGATGTCTTGCACCCACTCAAAATGTGGTGGTAGTGACAAGCGGTATGCTTCCTCCCCGATCCTCCGAGGTATCAGAAACGGTCAAATAATCCTCGGTGATATTTTTATACATCAGCCCAATCTCTATAATACTTGTCGAGGTGATACCCATAATAAGATGTGGTATCCATCCTCGAACTCCAAGGGCCTCCATCTCCTATCAACATAAGAGTTTTCTCTACTCTGTGCAGTCTTAATCTGGTCCAGGATGATCTGCACCATCTCAGTGGTAGCCCGTACCAACTCTGGACCCATAAGTGCTTACTCCCCTAAGTCTATCCAGTATAGAGGTGATCTTCATGGTAGATCATACAAGGAATCAAATGGTGCCAAACCGATTATGGAGTTATAGCTGTTATTGTTAGCGAACTCCACCATGGGCTAGTGCTCTTCACAACTGCGGCCAAAATCTAGTACATAAGTATGAAGCATGTCCTCAACTCTCTGTATGGTCTAATCTGTCGGACCATCCATTTATGGATTAAAGGTGGTGCTCAAACATAGCTAAGTACCAAACTACACCAATAATCCGTTCAACAACTAGGATGTAAAATGTGACTCCTAGTTAGAGACGATCCTTAATGTCCCCCCATGAAGTCGCACAATCTCAGGTATGTAGAGGCTTTTAAAGCCCTCTACTGATCCCTATAATTGTATTGGTAGGAAGTGGGCTGACTTGGTGAGATAATCAATGATCACCCATATGGAATCATGTCCCTTGAATGTACGTGGAGGCCATGAAACAAATTCCATGTAGATACCATTTCACTTCCACTCTAACACCTCTAGTGGCTGCTCTAAGCCTCATGGAACCTGTTTCTCGACCTTCACATGCTGACAAGTGTGGCATCATGAATAAAAATCTACCACTTCTTTCTTCATCCCTGACCACTATTACTAACGCCGGAGGTCTCGGAACATCTCCACCAAACAAGGATGTAACTCTAGAGGGGACGGATAGAACTCCCTCAACTCCTCCTCTCGTAGCACCACTTGTACCATGGTGCATCCTATGAGGAGGATGACGTGCTCCCCAACTTCAGAAAATCCCTTAGGAGCCTCTCTTATGGATATCTGAGCATATCAGGCCTCACAGTCAACATCCCCATGCTATGCCTCCCAAACTCGCAGAATAAGTGGGTGAGTTATTGTCGTACACTAGAGGTAAGCTGCTCCATCTCTATCCCCAAGGGATATCTTCAACGCGACTAGCTTATCTATTACCTCACTCAGCAGTTGTAAACCAAGTCTCCTACTGAGTGCATCTTCCACTACATTTCCCTTACTAGGAGTGTAGACTATCTCAAAGTCACAGTCCTGGATTAACTCTAACCAACGTCACTGTCTCATGTTTAGGTCCTTCTGTGAGAAGATATACCTGCGACTCTTGTGATTAGAGTAGACTATAATATGTTCGTCCATTAAGTAATGTTTCCACATATTCAAGTTGAAGACCACTAATACTATCTCCAGGAGATGGGTGGAATAGTTGTTATCATGTTGTCTCATCTGTCATGAACCATTAGTGACCATTTCTCGCTCTGGCATTAGGACATAACCATATCCGGTCCATAATGAGTCATAGTAGACTACATACCCAAAACCCTTTTCTGGCATCCTCAAGATGGGGGCACTAGTCGGTCTCTTCCTCAGCTCCTAAAAACTATGTTGGAATCTATTCTTCCATATGAAGGGTTGTCCCTTGTTCGTCAACACTGAAAAAGGTTCCGAAACATTGGAAAAGATAGGTATGAATCTCTGATAGTACCCAGCCAATCCCATGAAACAACGCACCACGGTCACACTCCTAGGTGACTCCCATGCAAGAAAACCTCTATCCTTGCCGGATCCACTAAAACTCCATCCTCTGAGATAATATGTCCTCGAAAGTGGACATCCTGTATCAAGAACATTCACTTCAAGAACAAACCATATTGCTGGTTTTCTCAGAGTGTATCCAGAACTATATAAAGATGATAGGCATGCTTCTCCTCCGTCGCTTAGTACAAAAATATTTCACCTTTGAAGACCACCACAACGTGATCAGGGCATGGATGGAAGATCCTTTTCAGGAGTCCCATGAACATTACAGGGGCGTTGGTCATGCCAAATGGAATGACCAAGAACTCACAATGGCCATACCGACATATAAAGGCCATATTTTTCACATCCTCATCTTTTACCCATAGCTAATGATTGCCTAATCAGAGGTCTATCTTTGAAAAACCATCAGTCACCTTTCAACTGATCAAATAGATCATCAATCCTCAAAAGTGGATACATCTTCTTCACGGTCATCTAGTTTAGGTTCCCCTAGTACACAAAAATACTCAAACTCCAATCTTCCTTCTTGGCGAACTAAATCGGGGCTGCTAATAGATTAACATTGGCACTTATGAACCCCCTCCTCTACAAGTCCTCCAGGTATACATATAACTGACGAAGCCCTGTGAAATCCATACGATATGCTTGGGTAGATATCAGTGTCATCCCGGGGTATAGGTCAATGTAAAAGTATACCTCTCAGTATGGAGGTAGTCCTAGAACATCATCAGGAAATACATAGGCATACAAGGCCACCGCTAAAGGATAGCTTGGACTCTCAACATCAACTGCTCAGAGGGTAAGGCCATCCAACTGATATGTGATTGGTTGAACCCTCCTCCGTTTATATCCATCATGTCCTGCAATGGTTCCCTTCTCACTAGTGATGGAAAACCTCGTCTCATCCTCGGGGACACCCTACACTTTATTCCTAATATAGTCATTCTGAGCATGAACTGTGGATAACTAGTCCATACCCAAGATGGCGTTGTAAGGCCTCAACACTGCTACTAGAAGATCCCAGCTGATTCTCTCACCTGTTAGAGTAATCTTACACTACTGGCACTAGTTTGTAATCATCGAATCATCTCCCATATGATTATCTAATCGCATGGATCAAGACAAAGTCTCCACCAAAATCTCTGAGCTCCGAATGAGGATCGGGGATATAAAAGAGTGACTGGAACCTGTGTCTGTAATTACTGTCGATAAGGTGGAGTAGACACAGATCATACCTCGAATCATTTCCGGAGCACCGTGGTCATAGGCCTCAGCTTCCTGGAGCTGAGATTGTCCCGATCCTCTTACTCCCTGTGGTCGGGTGGACCACTTGAGGTAGTGGTGGTAGAACATCGAATCGCCACCCTCCACATGTTGCATGGCCAGCTCCTCTACCTCATATTCCTGCTGCGTATGGACCTCCCCAATCGAATATCGGCCTCTACCTCAGCATTCCCTCAACCTTTTTATTGTCGTCTATACCGAGGGTCAAGCAGTCACTATCTATGTGACCTTGCCCACAGCACGAGTAGCACTGCCTGCTCCTCTACTTCCCTCCTTTGTCCCGTGTTCCCCTAATCACTGACCTAGAAACCTTTATTCATACACCAAAAGGAGTAGACCAATTGGGCCCCTACATCATCCATATACATCCTCCTATGGATGAATCTGGTACCTAAGGTTTGGTGGTGGATCTTTCTATTGGTGCCTACTCATCTAGGAATCTCTCCACCAGAAGTGCTCGATCAAGAACCCAGCCTATGTTGGAATGATGAGTGGTATCATTTATGCTCTGATCTATCATAGGAGACCCTGCTCAAAGGTCTGGGCCTTGATAGAAGGGTCTTATACTATATCAGTGTAGTAGAAAGAGATATCAGTGAACCTCGTTGAGTACTGGCCCATAGTCATTCTTCCCTGTTGTAAGAGCAACAACTCCGGTATACACATTCAACGTAGAGTAACTAGGATAAAATATTCCAGGAAAAGGCCCTCGAAGTTCACCTTGGTTAGGGTCACCTTTTCATGTAACTGGAGTGTGAGACACCACCATCTCCCAACTGCTCCCTGGAAGAGGCTAGCAGGTCAAATCACAATCAGATCGGTTGGTGTCCCAAAAAAGAAAAAAACTCTGGCCACAGCCTCCATCCAGTCTTTAGCCTCCTGCGGATCCATCTAGCCTCGGAATATGAATGGCCTCTGCCACTGAAACTCATGCAACACGCTCAGTTGAAATTCAACCTTTAATAGTGGGGGTGGTGGAAATGGCTTCCCAATGAGTAGTGGAGCTGCTGGTACACCACCCGAAGGTGCTGACACTGTAAGAGTGCCCTACACTGAAGCCTCATCACTCAGTGGGCTGTCATCGTGAAATCTCTCATGAATCTGGGCTGGCTGTCTACATGGAGACTTCCTAAAGAAAACAATTGTGCCACAGAAAATAAGTTGTACTAGGTGAGCGGTCTCAAAGAAATCATAAGAAAAAATACTTTTCAAAACACACACAATTAGTGTTTTCTTGCACTGAGTCGGAAATTAGAATTCAGGGTCCTAGTGTATGGATACATCATCCACCACACCCACAATGGACTTTCCAAACGAAAATCCACACTCATAACACTTAACCCTATTACAACATAGAAAATATCAGAGTCTTAGTTCATCAGTAGAACCAACTCATCTAATACCACTTTGTCACAAACCGTCCCCGAGAACCTAAGCCATGACTACCCCAGGCCCGCCTTCTATAGGCCAGGTGCTGGAGACTTTCACCAGAAAGGCATATCCCAATAACAGGAAGGCATTTCCTTTAAACCTATACCAACACCCAATCCAATAACACAACATGAAGAAACCATGAAGTATACTGATGTAGTAAGAAGATTGTTGAATGTAAAGGGGCCGAAATTCAAGACCATCTAGAATGTACAAGTACAAATAAAAAGAGAAAATAACCCTTAGATCATACACCGAGGAGTCAATGTCCAGTCCTGGCCCCCTCAAATCTGATCAATGCTATCTTTCGTTGGCACAAGACCCAACATGGTGCTGGTAATGTCTATGAAGGGTTGAGTATAACAATAATCAGTAGGGACCCTGAGACCCCTTACGGTCTCCCAGAGTTCCACAAAGTAAAAACCACAATGTAAGACACCAACCACAAAGAATAGAGTAGTCAACAAATCTACATAGGTATATTACCATACATATTCCTATGTTATGAATATATACTCATCTCATACATGAGGAAACATAAGTATCAAACTTCTATTCCAATTTCTCAACTATTCCACGATGGATGAATACCACGAAGGTGACATCGCAAAGGTAAAATTACCATAAAGGATACACCACGAAGGTAACAATACCACACATGTAACACCATGAAGGTAACATCACAAAAGTGAAATTACAACAAAGGTAACACCATGAAGGTAACGGTACCATATAGGTAACGACTCATATCACACCTGGTATATAACTTAAGTTCATAAGTACAAATAATTAGTCATAAATGTATATCATATCATTCTGTCGAGAGGGTATGCTACTGACCCACATATGATTGGTATGCGCTGACCCACATAGGATCACTAGGCGCTGAACCACACAGGATCTGACCCACAGATGAATAATATGTAATGACCCACAAAGGATCACTAAGCATTGATCCACATAGGATCTATGGATGATGACCCACACATGATCGCTGTTATTTTTTTACGTTATAACCAATCTCCTCCACATCACTACCAAGCATTGGATTCCCACACAAAACACACATAATTATGGGAGGATCTTCTCCCCATGATGTCAGATATACCTCAACCACCATGAAGTTCCACAATGAAATATCCTAATGGACTTCCATGTCATAATGGTTCTAACATGATAGAGGACGTGTCAATAGGACACCTCATCTGTGAATTATAAATATTTTTGCTCCGAGGGCCCGATTGGATTCATGTACGATCCAGCCCAGCCATTCTCCAACTTTCTCCAAAACTGAATTGGAGCATACCAAAAGGATTGTCTCTCTTCTATGGTCCCATCTTTATAGACTGTTCGTCAAACAGACATCCGTATTTCATGTTATGGTCCTTTTAGCGAAACTGGGACTGGAAGTGTTTGGGTCAGGTCTGACTCGGCCCGACCTAGTTTGGGCCGACCCAACCTAGTTTGGGTCTCCGCGACTCAGTTCGGGTGCGACCTGGCTGGGTCGGGCCACGACGGGCTCAATCCGCTAAGCCGCAGTCCGACCCATCTTGGAGGGAGTGCGACCAACTGGGCCCACACAACCCTTTATAAGGATGCACAACCCATTGGCCATGCATGGCTCACTACAACAGGGCCCACCCCATCCGACATGGGGGGGGGGAGTCCCCCAGTTTTTTGAAACAGTCGATCGGTTGTTCAGTTCGTAAAGCGGCGACCCGACGGTGTATCAACTGATCATCGTGTGACCCACAGGAGGGTGGGTTCCTCAAGGGCCATGGCTTCGAGCCTCAACCTACTATAGTGGAGCACGATGGTGAACCTATCTGCCTCCATCCGCGCTTGTCTGGTGTCGGCCGCCGCAGTCCGTCGAGGGATCACTGTGGGACCCCTTCTCCGACATCACACTATAGCACGCCTCCACTTCCTTTGTGGCCAGCCTTCTCTAGTGCCACTATCACTCTCCATAGCTACGGTCATGGCCTTCTTCATTGGCGATTCACGAAGGTGCGCTTCCATCCCTTCTGCGACTGGCTCCAGCTACCACGTCACACGATGTGTCAGGTTTCATCCAACCTGAATTAAAAGCTCGTGAAAAACGCAACAAATTTGAACAAAAAAATGGTGGGTCTAGGCATTGTTTGTTTGTCCGCAACCTCCACGTTTTCATTATAGTAAGAAGGTAGAATATTCTTCAACAAACTATTTAAATGAAACATGTTAAATCCATACATTAAGATTGCTGGAGAATTTCCAGGTTTGAGGAAGATTCAGTGTTCGTTGTTCATGGAATTGGCCGCCAACTTTGTCGGTCAATCGTCGACCTTCGGTTCGTGATTGGTGTCGCTCATCACCACTCGCTGGAACTAGTTCCGTCTTCCAAGTGGTTGGTGTCCCGACACTTCATCAAAACATCATCTCTTGGTGATGTTGTGGTGAAACTACTCCCCAAGCTCCATATAAGTAGGAGAGTGGGAGGGTGAGTAACACATGTGGAATTAATGTGGTTTATTTAATAAGAGCCTTCCCAATTTAATTGCATTGTTACAAAATATTTGAGGATTCATGGTATTTGATGGCTAGACACATTTTTGGTCCCGCCACTACCGCTTGTTAGTTGGAGGAAAACAAATGAGAGAAATAAAAAATAAAATTATTTTATTAATCATTTAAATGTCCAAAAAAAATCTTTTTCTCCAAAAATATTTTGGTCGAAGTGAAGCCTCCATTATGAAAATCCTGCCACTACGGATTCAATAGTGCCCTCTGATATTTAATCCGAGCACTAGTTCAATTGATAGAAAATGTTGCCCCCACATTTGCTGAATGTACATTAAAAAAAGTTGAGAAATTAATTTCGGGCACACCAACCCTCAAAATCACGCACCATAAATTTTTACATACTCATAATAATTCCATATAATTAAAAAACAATTACCTGGAAAATATGAGTCTTTACAGTTATGAACATATACAAAGCTTCATGGATTATTTCTTTTGAGATGGTGTTTAAACCATTAAGGGATGATCTTTTGATAAGAAAAAAATAATTGTTTGGTATATAAGAGTGTGTAAGTGTGGTTTAGGTATAGTTTTGTCTATAATTAAGGGTTTTTTGAATTAGAAGATGAAAATATAGTAGTTTATCTTTTATAAGTAAAAATGAGTGTCATTTTTGTAAATACACAAATCATTTTAATAATGGGAAGTCACTCTCATGGAATATAGAACAACAATTGATAAATAATATTGTGGGGGAAGCTATATGTTTAATCAAAACATTCAATAATCAATTAAAACCATTTTGAATCATTTTAGGCCCTATAACTATTAGGTTACACTTTTGTAATATTTTTTTCACCATGGTAACTAGTTTTTAACAAGGTAATTTATCTTTCATGCCCAAAAATAAAATGATACCTAATATATAATTTGGAATAAATGGATATAAATATTAAATACATTTTTATATTATAATTTAAATAAAAAAATTAATATTAATATACTAATTGTATAATGTATTAAAAATTAATTTGTTTAATATTACAAAAATTATAAAATGCAAAATATGGGTATTAAAATTTAAAATAACTGTATTTAAAATTATAAATTCACTTAAATAATAAATATTATATCCTAATAAATGGGATTTAAAAATTCAAAATTCAAAATAATTTAGAAATAATTTTAATAATTGAATGTCACTTTTTGTATGTCATATATTCCATTAAAAATTTTGTATAAATTAATTATTAAAATGGTGATAATAATTTATTAACATCAAAATATATTTATCTTTAAAAGATTATAATTTTAGAAAATATATTACATCAGTTTCTATTAATCATCAGTTGAGTGGATATTTAATATGAAATTTATTATTAATATATATACAAAAATAATTTTTAATAAATATTTTATTACTTCAAATGTTGTTCAATTTTACACCTACCATAAAACAGACCATATTTTTTGGGTTTGGTGTTTTATGTGGAGAAAATAATTAAAAATAGTTTTTTAAGGAGGAAAACAAAATTGGCTACATAGAGAAAATGAGGAAATATTTTATGAGTGATGGAGTATTGGAAAGGGAAAATAAATTATGATTAAATCATACATAGAGTCTTTTTGCTGATTCTATAAATATCTTAGTAGAGGATGTGCCTTCCATTCCCCTATATGTGTTTCCCACATAATGAGAGAAAATGAATCTTGAATCACCCTTACAATATGTATACTATAAATAAAAGGAGTTATAATAATGATAATAATAATAATAAAACACAACATTTATAATAGTTCCACTATTAATAATATATTAAGTAATAAAAATAAAAATAAAAATTCTAAAAATTAAAATCCATCCTCATTTTTACATATAATGATAAAAAAAAAATCACACATCCATATTTCCGATTGATTAACCAACTCATTTAATTATATATAAATAAATTTTTTAATTATAATTATTAAAACAATAATTAATCTTATTCTAGAAACCTCTCATAACAATTTAAAATCATAAACTCTTCTTTAATATAAAATAAATAATAACTAATTGCCTTATAATATTCTTATATAAAGGTATAACTCATATATAAAAATAATATATAGAAATAATTCAATAAAATTATATAACATTACATATACATAAACAATTTTTATAAATAAATGAACTACTATTGGATTTTTTTTAAATGATTCAATCATTGAAATTATTCAATAATATTATGAAAACGATATATGAATAAATTATAAATGGTCTCACCAGGTCTGGACAAAAAAAAAACAAATTTTGATTCAACTATTAGGGATTCATGGATGCCAAGTATTATTAACTAAATCTTGTATTGACTATTCATTAAAAATTATTTTAGAATTCAAATAATGTATAGTTACTATGATCAATTTTACAACATCTCATACATAACAGTAATATAATTTCATGCTTCAAATCAAATGCTACAACACATACATTCCCATGACCTTTAGGCTTAGAGTTTTAGAGGATCTACAAACCCTTGACCAAAAAATCAACACATTTCACTCAATGTATATTTTTTTCTATATGTTTAGGTTCTATAAACAATAAAACTTATTTATTTATGAAAAATCACCATTTTTTCAGGATTTAACTTCATCATTCTTACTACTAATCCATAAACCTTAAACATAATTTGAAAATATGGAATGAATATATAAAATTTTAAGATAAATAGAAATAAATAAATAATTTTATGACATTAAAATATATGAAAGATATGAATCCATTAAATGATAAAATTTGGTATCATATAAACACTAACTCCACAATGAAATCAACAAATATTCATAATGTTTTCAAGAAAACAAAATCATAATAATGTGTTTATGAAACTAGGACACCATGAAGGATTCATGGGACATAATATTTGTAATAACCCTTTTAATCACCCCTATAATGGAATTACCAATTCAGTCATTTGTAATATTTTTATTCATATAATAATAATTTAACCATTGAATTAGGTGGATGTATTCAGAATCCACCTATCATCATTTATAATCTCCATCTATCATATCATGAATACAACACAACGTAGTTTTCATTTCAGCTAATCATAATATATATTAATGTTAACCCACTAAAAGAAAAAAAAAATTCAATAATGGGTTAATGAATTTCACATTATAAGGAAACAAATTTCAATAATGGGTTAATGAATTTCATATTATTGATGGATATTAATAAAAATTTGTGTATAAAAATTTTGATTCAAAATTATATATTTATATCAGCGAATGGAATTAAAATATATAAATTAATGGTCTAAAATTAAGCTCATAACTTCCTTCCAAGAATAAATAATTTAAAATTTCTTATATTTTAGTAAATTATACCATGTTTTTATTAATTATGGATTTAAAATATTGTTATCATATAATCCCACATAGTTAGTATAATTTAATAAATATAACATTTGAATCAAATTGTATGTTTTAATTAGGGCGATTATTGAGTATGTCAATCACTTCTTTCATTATTTTCAAAATCACAAGACACTATATATAAATAATGATATAACATGAATTTTTTGTTTATTTGTTATGATTAATTACAATGAAAATATAGTAATAAAAATATTGATGAAATGAAACTATTTAATCAAACAATATAATATATGATATTTCATGCCGCATTACATCCCTCAGATATAATGAAATGTAGAAGATTCAGTGTAACTCATTGGTGGATGACATAATTTAATGAATTCATAAAGAGGTGATGATATTATTTTCAATGAAGTTACAATGACTCCATTTTTGGAAAACATAAACTACTAGACACTCCTATAATAATTCTTATAAATAAACCCATAACTCAATCATTAGAAGTACTTCAAAGTATATTGACACAAACATGAATAATCACATTGATCCTGAATATGAATATTATTAGAAGTTTTAATGTTCTGGAATTTCTTTCAACAAATATTGATTTTGATTAGTGTAATATTATTCACCATGGCTCTTTTTATTAAGATCTTCCATTGTAATGTTATAATATTAATTCTCTTAGAAAAATTTTAGGTAATTTTTATACATACCTTTTTATGCGGTTGATGGATTATTGGGATATGTAGACAATGAAAAAAAAGTGATCTAATCAATGGATTACTTGTATTGTATGATATAAATCATGTACATTCAGCATATAGAAATTATTTTCTACATTCGGGTTTATTCGGGTGCTTCTTGTGATATGAAGATAGAACCTTCAATAGGTATAACATCATTTCTACCTTATGAATGGATTATAGTTATGGATACATTAGATATGAGATAATGAACTACCATTACCTTTTTATTAAAAGTGTGGTTTTACTAATATTCTTTTGATGGTTAATTGGGTTTACTATGTGATACTCATAACTTTTGTTTTGAATTTTCATTATTCAATCAATTTCATTTAAATTATTAATGTCTACTAATTTTATTCAACTATGATAAATGTATTTTATATTGTTTATATTTATATTACTTAAAAATTTTACTTGTTCAGTAATCTAGAAAACCATAAATATAATTTGTGTAGAGGTTGAAATATTTAAATTTTATTTTACACTATAATTAATGATGCTTGTATTTCATGTTCCATTATACATTAAGATGATATTTGGTATTAGAGAAATTATTTAACATAATTTTTATATTCAATTTTTCTTAATTTTTATTAGTTTATCAGATTATAAATTTTATTTTCCTTACACTATTCATTTTGGTAGAGGTAGGATATTTTGTGATGGCATGAGTTCGAGTTAGAACACTAAAAAAATGTAATCTGACCAGACAACCAATTTTTAAGGATATAATTATGATTACTAGCTTCATCATATGAAATATTATATCATTAATAAAATAGTAAAAAATTTATAATTCTATGAGAAAAATAAAATGTTATGGAAAAGGATATCATTCATATCTCTTTAGTAGAAAAACATGATTATCATGTAAACCATAACGATCATAACACCTTATTTTTAGCTATGTCCATTGAAAAATATGACAAGGCATATTCAGGTGAAACTGAAAATTAAATTTCGATGATGTTGGTGATAAAAAATTGTGGAACTATCGATGATCTATAAACTCAAAGATAAATGCTAAGTGTTGATTATCTAAATATTGATTTTATGTTTAGGGAAATTATCACTCAAATGCATCAGAAATTTATGACTATAGTTATCAATTTATTGTCACTGGTTGAAAAATATTTATCAATAGAAAATATTACCGATACATTATTGATGTTATACCTAAATAATGGAAGTCTAAGAGTATAGGAGTTATAGATTGTAAAAATTTGGAAAATTTATTCCTCGATGAAATAATAAGAACATTATTATAATATGAGAGTAGTATGAGATTTGATTTTTAAAATGGTAAAAGTAAAAATGAAGCAGCATTCTCTTGTAAATATAGTAACCCTAATCCCAATAAATTTAATACTTATTCTAACACATCAAACAGTATTCTTCTAATGAGGTAACGTAAAAAAGAAGATCAAATTGACTCTGAGGGCAATAATATTGAACATCCCCAAATCGCATGATTAATGAATACGAATTTCATTAATTAAATTTTCATGAAACCTCATTAGAAATACATGAATTATAGAAAATACATGATGTATCCTTTAGAAGTCCTATAATATGAATTTAAGTGGAATGGGAAAACAATAAATTTTTTCGAAAAATAAATAAGAAAAATTGAAAGATTTGACAAAATTCTTAAGGAAAATGAAAAAAAATCTTTAAATATGTATATATCTGTAATGATATTTAATTTAGAAAATTTTCAGAAATTTAATTTAAATATATTGGAATATAAATCAATATAAATTTTGTTTCTAATCAAATGTTACAATAATATAAAAATAATTCATTTAAAAGATAAAAAATACCATTAAAATTTATGTCTTGATTCTAAATTCACATATAATAATGAAGTGGATTATTTTGATTCATTATAATATGAAAGATAAAATACATCATATCTAAAAAGATAAAATTTACAAGAAGTGAAAAGACACCTACATCTGAATAATTTGAATGTTTTGTATCCTTTATGAATAAATATTATAATAAATTTGATTTTACATAATATGTTATGAAATAAATTCTAATTAAATATGAGAAAATAATTTTAAAATCAATATCATAAATTTAAAAACATTTAGAGGAATTATATTTCAAATAAAATTATTATATTAATTCTTCTAATAGTAATTTTATCGACAAGAAATCTGATGAAGATAATCATAACATTATTGTTTAACATAAATCTGATGTATCTTGATTAAGGAAGATTTTATATTTTTTTAAATTTAGTTAAAATGATATTAAAATTAGTATAATGATATGAGACCCAATATATCATCAAATGTAATTGGTTAATTTTTTAATGAAAATTATTTTCAGTCAATCAATTATGTAACTAAAATTTCATATTTTGTAGAAAAATATAAAGAAGAGGTTACCATAATATGTATGTTTATATAAAAAAATAATATGTTATTTTTTATCCCTAAATATTTTATTTTAGAATAACTAGCAACTGTACATCATAAAATATTTGGGAATATAAATTTTCCGAATTTTTTTCTAATATAATTATACATAAACATGTTTGGAAGCCATGTAATAAATTTTAACTTTTTTTGAAATATTCACTGTGTACAATAAGAAGAAAAAATGGTACAGGGATAGTGGTGCCTCTCGTAATATGATTGGATACAATTTCAGTATTCTAAACATAAATAAAATTTAAAGAGGAAGAATAACTTTTATAGACTATGAACAATGAGAAATCATCAGAATAATTGGTGCTCTTTTTATTTGAAAAACAGTAATTTAAAATTTTCTAAATTTTTTAATACATAATATAAACATTATTATTGTAATTTAATAACGTGATAATGGATTTCCAAGGGGATTCAACATTGATAAATTTATAATTTTATTTTCTTTTATCGATCGATTGGCATAGAAATGTTTACAAACTGGAAATAGATAATTACTCCATCATAGTTTTCCTTATTTAAGTAAACCAAAGGAATATATTCACTATAATGTAAGATATTAGGAAATTACAACTTCATGAATTTAAATAAATTGTCTAGGAAATCACCTGTTAGAGATCGTCGAAAACATATGTTTAATTCATCTAGAGTATGGGTTCCTCGTCATTTTGGTATGAAACTTATGTCATGTTTTAAATAAAAAAGTGAAGTCCCAACCATTTTGGCTTTACAGTTCGGCTTAATTGGTTTATTTGGTCATATAAAAAATAAGAGCAATAAAGGGAAATTATATATTTTTATATATATATCATAGTAAATTATTAAATATATTGATTGTTTCTATTTGATCAATCAAAAAATTTAATCCCTCAACCTTATTAATGAATTTTATTTTTGTTAAAAATATAAAAACCTAAATTTAGTTACTATTTTGGAGAGATGATGGTGTAGATTTTGATAGCTCTAAGTTTTAAACATTTTCATGTTGAAAAATTAATACTCATAATTTTTATCAACCATGAAAACCACATATAAATGGAGTAGTTGAAAAATGAAATGTTATTTCATATGAAATTACCCAAAAATTAATATGGGATTAATCTATTACAATACATTTTTTTCCAATTTCTATGATTAGTAGTTTTTATAATATAAATTGAGTTTAAAAAATTTCTTTTTATAACCACACACCTTATGAATTATGATCCCAAATAAAACCAAAGAATTTTTCTTCTCAGTTATGGGATATAAAGTACTCAATCGGAATATAAAAGATTGGTTACATAAATTTAGTCCAAAAACAAAAGAATGAATATTGTTTGTTACTCTAAACATTGAAAGAATTAATTTTTTTTAATAAAAGAATAAATGTTTTGGTTTAAACAGTTCATGTAAATATTTTTGAAGCAAGATCATTTCTTTTTGTAAAACCATAAAAAAATCATTATAAGGATGATTCTTTCAAAAAAAATTAATTACATTATTGGAACATAATTTTTTACCATCATTTATAAATCCATAAGAAGTTATACCATATGATTTTAAATATTAAAAATCTAATTTAAAAGAATATCTATATTCGTGTCATGAAGATTAAACTACCACATTACCCTAAAATTAGTTGATCCGAAGGAACTATCTTTCTAATTATCTTATTAGAGATGTATATTAAGCAATTTAACCAAGAAGTTCCCTATTAAAGCATTGTATTAATTATGAATTCCTATCAAAATTTGAACTATAAATATATGATTCTAATTTTGTTGATGAAACTTTCTTATGGTTTATGAAATTATTGATAAATCAATTTCATCGGAAAAATGTATGAATCCAAGTTGACTTTCAAAAATTTTACTGATAGTTTGAGTTTAATAATTATTTAGATACCAATTTTGTAAAATTGGAATTATTTTTATTAATTAATTATATCTGGGTTCTAAAATATGTTTTTATGAGGAAGGAATAGTCAAAGATGAAGTGTTTTTACAAAGAATCAATATTAGAATCTATCAATATTTTATTAGCCATTATGGGTATTCTAATTTTTCTTTCAGATGGATATGAAGAGTGATTAAAAAAAATTTTATGTTCAGGAGGAATATTAATTTAAAAATCCTCAATGATTTGTAGATGTTATATTATTTTATAAACATCTAAACATACTAAATCACTCAATGGGATTATAGAAGGCCCCAAAGCTTATTATGATTGAATTATAGAATAATTAATTCAAAATATTTTTGGTATATGATGTTTGGATCCAACCCATTTAATAATGATAATTTTTAAATGAAAAATTGTATGTTTAAATATATATTGACAAAACTATTTTTGGTAAACTCAAAAACATATTTCTCATAATTTATATGAACTTTTTAAAAAATATTTTTAAATGAACATGATGGGTAAACTTATAATTTTCCCATGGATTAAAATTTTTCAAAAAATGATAATGGAAATATTTTAATTCAATATAAGTATATACTCATATTTTTTAAAAAAACAAATACACAAAAAATAAGTACTCATATAGAAACATCTATCAAACATGATCTTGATGAAACTGATAAAATTAAATATAAAAAACAATTATTGATGTATGATTTCATGTTTAATAAATGTTTCAATAATTTTAGTTGAGATAATTTTTTTAGTATATTCATGTGAATTAATTCTAGACAATCCAAAGGAGTTATACATGATTGTAGTAAAACCCATTTTCTAATAGCATAATGGTTCTTCAAAACATGGATTGTTTTGTTCTTCCATAAATGATTATGTTTGGAAATTGATTCTCATTATAATTGTGGAGGATCTAGGTTTGATAGAAACTATAATTTCATAACATGTGATTTATTAGGAAAATATTTAGTCTATTATTATATCATGGAAAAATAGTCTATATCACTTTCCATTACCGAAGGCTAATATATTATTGCCAAATGTTTTTTTTCTCTAGTGTCACATCTGAAAATTAGACACATGGATATTTGATTTTGTGTTACTAAAACGATAATTTTTTGTGAAAATATTAGTGTTATTTCTTTAACTATAAACACAACATGTCGCTCATGGGAAAATCACATTGATGTAAGTCACCATTTTATTGAAGACCATGCACAAAAACAAGATATTATTTATGATATTATCTGAATTGGAAAGAAACATTCTTATATTTTTACAAAACCTTTTAGTACTGATAGAATAAAATTTATTAAACTCATATATGGAATGAAAATTTTTTCGTGATATTCAATCCACTCTTTATTTCATTTATCTATAGACATTAAAAGATCCTATGGATGAGAAAACATATTGATTTTTTTAATTTTATCTTTTTTTTAAATTCTTAAAATTTTAATCCTATTTTCATTCAAACATATATTTTTGTCCAATTTAACTCTTCCTTTCAAACCTATATGTGTTTCTATACTAATGTTTTATAATTTTTTTGTTATATATTTTCATTTTTTCTAATAATCATTATTAGAAAATACTTAAATGATGATGATCATCAATTATTTTTTTAAAATATCTCATGGGTTGATTAATTTATAATTTTTCTAATTTGTTGTTCCCTTGATATTATTTATTAAGATAATGAGGGATATTAAAAATTATTATTAATTTTTAATTAATTATCCTAGGTGGAGTTGTTTTTTTTTCTCAAAAGGAAATTTTTATATTCTATTAATTGAAATTTAAAATTTATTTCATTAAATAATTTTTACAAAATATGCCACAGACTTTAATTTTTTTAGAAAATATATTAGAACCACCCATATAATATAATAAAACTTTCTAGATCTCAGAAATCTCAAATTCCTATATAAGGACAACAACATCCAGTCTTTTTCATATTTAAGTTACCTATATCTAATTTTTATATATTAAAATGATTTAAATTAATATTAAATTTATAATAGTTTATTAAATGATGATCTAAATACCATCAACTGAACATAATGTTCATGTCAAGAGAGTAGAAAGATAATGAAATTTTCCATAACAAACTTTGTGGTTTCAATGTCTGATAATGTAGAATCACGTCTATTATTTCATAAATATCCCTAATATGATCCTTAATAATATTTATTAAATTGAATTTTTACATGAACACCCATTATATAATGATAACATTACATAAGAATTTATGGATATGATGGAATTGATTTAGACAAATTCAATCACATCAACCATAATAAATGTAACATTCTTGAACATATTAAGTGATTTAAAAGTTCATAAGAAACCAAAAAATATTATTAGAAAATTATAAAATATAATTAAATTTATAAATTATGATTGTATTTTTTTCATATGTATTTATTTTGGAAAATCGCACAAGAAAAGAAATTTAAGAAAAACAATTGACCTACATTTTTAATATTAATATTATATATTATTAAATTAATTTTATTGGTGTTGGGGTGGGTAATTAGTTTTTTGAGAAAGTATTGTTTAAATTTTCAATCTAAAAAGATTGTATAAATTCGTTATTATGAACACTAAAAGGTGCCCTATTTTAAAATTTAGTTCTTATTTTCAAATTTTATTGTGTTTCCTCAGATTTCCAAAAAGGTGGAGATCTTTAGTGGTATTTTATTGTCATATAATCAGTTAATTAATGATATATGAAATCTCACTATATATAAAAACGATCCAACATGATGTTTTTATTTACCTTATTATGCTTAATAATAATTATCATTCACAAACACAAATAATGATGTTGAAAATATATTTTATGAAAATTTTTGGATCTAATGTTTCATGCTAGATTAAATCCATCTAATTTTTAATCACAATAGTAATTGTTATCAGACATGGTAAATGAAGAAACATACATTGTTAATTAGTAGAGAAACAAGTTTCTACTGATTATGTTTCGATTAACTCGATGTTTTTTCAAATTTGACCATTGAATTTTGCTACTATGATGCCAATAAATAGTTTCATCCAAATTCTATTATAATTAAATGAATTTAGAAATATGATAACATGAATGATCATAGATATTGATCATTTATATAGTTTATTTTTTTTTGAATATTTATAGTTTCATATTTATAAGATACCTTCTGATCAGTGTATTTGTTTTTCTTTTTAGTATATATATTAATATCAACCATTCCAAAAATTTTACTATAAAAATATTTTATGTCTATATTTTTATTTTTCAACATCAGATCCTATGTAGTTGAGTGATTCCAGGGTTATTAAGATAGAGGAATTACTGATAATCTGATCAAAGGATTCTGTGGCTGGAAAGTTTGAACTCATGTACTTCCAGTGTACGGAGGTGTACTATTACTAATTTGTTTAGTTGATGGACTATAGCAAAAGGAAGATAGATATTTTTATTGGTATAAAGTTGGGGATACCATATATAAGGTTTAAATTCACAGATTCCTTACCTTTCACTTTTGTTTAATAGTGTGGTTTTAATAATATTATTTTAATAGAGTATTTGGTTTACCAATAAATTTTCCATATTTTGTTTCTGAATTTAAAATATTTTACCTCTTATATCAGTAATATTAAATAACATTCATTTTATTTGAATAATTAAAATTTTAAGCCATATAGTTTATATTTTTGAGACTCAGATCTTTTATTTGATCAATAATAAAAAAATAAACATAATACTTATAGAGGATGAAAATATTATGTTTAATTATAAACTATATTTCACTCCCACTTTTATAATATTTTTCGTCATACCTTAGGATAATTATTTCATTTTCCATGTTTTTTAGTTATTAAATTTTGATAGTAAAAGTAACTCAGAAATTAATCCTTTATGAATATAAGGGTTACTGAAAGCCAAATTTTCATACATAATTTTAAAATCACTATTAATATATTTCATTGGTGTTTTAGTGTATTTTCCATTATTTTAATTTTTATTTATAATATAGAGGAAGTTTATATTTTGAATTTAATTTTTATAAAAATAAATAAAATTAATAAATTCTTGGGGTTTAATTTTTCTATGTATTTTTGTGTGACGGTGTAAAAAACTAGGTCGAATGGTCTAGCCCTCATCCTATATGATCAAGAAACAATGACATCCCTTGAAGTGAAAACAAGCAACAACAAATTGGGAGAAAATATCTCATGTGGTTGGAGGCACATGTCGTGCATGGAATGCACTATAAAGGTGACATTGATAGGCATGAGGAAGGTTCATGAGGTGGCTGGAGGAAGTTCTCACCATGCTGTTAGGCCCGATGACAACTTGGAGTCCTCCGACTCTTGGTCTTTCTTGTTCTGAGCCAATAAATAAATGATATATTATATTAAGAATATATATTCAATAAATATTTCTATCTTAGATAATTGTTTATAATGGTGATATATCACATACACAAAAGTGTCATCCTAGGTTAAACTCTGTTCATATTCCTCTCATAAGATGTTATGCCTAGTTCTTTGTCCTTTTACCATAATGCCTTCGATGGATTTTTATGAAATCTAATGAAAAAGGTCAATCAAGAATGTGAAGGTCACAAGACTCTCATTAAGTGGTGTTAATCCAGGGAGAGTGAAACAATTAGGTATATAGTATTATGGTCCCATATTTGAACCATTATATCCAACAAACCATACAATAATGTAAAACTAAATGAGATAAACCTGTTTCATATTTTGTTAGTGACTCTATAAAGATGATGAAAATAGTTGTGTCAAATTATATGGTTTTATTATGATGTAAACCATAATTTTTTCACTGTTTCATTATAATTTATGAATAAATAAGGGTTTGAGTGTATTTTGAATTTTTTCTTCAATCCATACTCATACACGGCAAGATATATATCTAATCATATATATAGGAACATCAAAATATATCACCCAATTAATGTATTATAGATTTGAGATAAACAATGATTCATGTACTTAGGGGATTTTCTATATCCAAGGTGTTTAATGAAACCACAAAACATGGAGATATGGTCGACATATAGATTTTAAGTGGGGAAGATGTGGGGAAATATATAAATTGATTCATACATATTTGAGATATTAGGCCCCCAATTTTCACTTAATGTTAATTAAAGATATTATTTATGGGAGAGTATGGAATCTTTCAACATGGAATGTTTAAATGATATCGATAAAATATAGATCAATATAAGATAGATATAATTTGGGAAACATAGATATATATTAGAGATATTTTTTACCATAAATACAAAGAGATGATTCTATGAACAACTACAATTTTTCATCCGAAGAGAGAGGATCACTGGCTAAGTGGTCGATCAATGTTTATACTGAAAATGGTAGAGGATGGTTGGATTTCCATCCACTATTATTCCATTTATCAAGATAATATGTATTTAATTTTTATATTTCACTTTTTAAAGTTGGAATTATAGTGAAACTAATTCCTTATTCAAGTAATTATTTTTCCATTGTTACTTAGTACTTTTAATTTATTTTTCCACATAATCTATTTCTAGTTTCTTCATGTTTGTGATAGATATTAAGATTGGTTTTTAGTTGTGGGAGTGAGTGTGTTTATTGAAGGGGTGTGTTCCAAATTCTCTATAAAAAATTATTTCTAGGGAATTCATAATTGATTATGGATTTCACTGTGAATTATATAATATAAAACATTACATGATTATAGGCTGAGTGAATATTATAGTGGGTGATACCCATTGTGATTGTTTGTGGTAGAGTAGACAGAGATTATTATTAATTTTCATTCAATGTTGAGATTTATTTCAATACATTTTTGGAGGATGTATAATTTTATTGAAAATGGGGTTAGTTTTCCCAGGTAGATCAACATGATGCAGAGAGGCCTTTATAGAAACTCTACTATTTGTCATGGCTAATTCATATGATTACTCACATATGTGAAATTTAATTTTCTTCATTGAACAACATTCCATGAATTCATTTTCTCATCCTTTTATAAAATATTTAAAATTTTGAGATAGCAATTTTATTCAAACCTCTAATTTAGAGATGTTAGTTTTTACAATTTTAATTAATTATTAGAATTTGGAAACTATAGAATTTATTAATATTTTTACTCATGGGATCAACCTTAGGAATTTTATTTCCAATACTACACCTTTGTAGTGATTGTGATTTGTTAGTTTTTTGTACTTATATTATAAATTGATCTTTGTTTATTGGCTTTGATGAAACATATATCCCCATTCATGTTTTTGGTCTATTTATAGTGAAATATTTTCTTATTATGTCAATATTTAGACATGATTTTACTCCTACACATTTTCTTTTTAAGATTTTTTCTTAGGTACTTTAAGTTTATCTAATTTAATGCATGTGGTGTTTTCGACTTGTGATATTTTGAATATGTTAGTGAGATGGAACACAATAATTTGGTTATTGAATAGTATATGTTATCACATAAATTTTAATAACATAAAATGGAAATAAAAAAATATATATAAGAGTATCATGTCCATCTATGGGTACCATAACCACAACCATCTTCAGAAGAATTACTCCAATGAATGGGATCAATGTGAAAGAATGTGATGCTAATCCAAGAGAATAAGGCAATAGATGGTATGGAATTTAAATAATAAACCAAGGGTGATTTACATATTAATGATGAAATGGAAGATTTTTTAGAAGCCTAACTAAACTTGAGGCTAAATATGCGGTCGGTTCTTACTCTTACACATATTAGAAACTGTTGATGAGAAGGAAAAAGAACAAAAATAATATGAACCACACATATGCAGTGAACAAAAATAAGAGGAATGTATATTAGTTTCTACCCATTAGGATGAGATGATACATATTTTGATGGGAATTTTGACTCCTATAATAAAACCTGAATAAAATAGAATATTGAATAACACATCAAAGAATTTGAAATTGATCACCATGAAAATGAATAAGAGTAGGACGAAAAGAGGGATTAAATTTTTTGTTAGTCCAAGTTTTGTTCCTTATAGAATATATTTTATCCAAATTCTGGTTACCCCAATATTTTTCCAAAGAAGAATAAAAGGACACAATAACTATAGAACTAGAAGTTAAAATTGTAGGATTAGATTGAACAAAACTAATAAATGGAAAAAGGGAAATGGTACAATTTGTGGATAACCTAGAAGCCTACACTCTAAACCATGGGATTTTCAACTACTTGGTACTTTATAAAATATAGAGAGTGAGCTCTCATTAGGAAAAAAAGATGTAGAGCTACACCAAACACTATTTAAGGTAGATTTGGTTCAACATGAGATCATTGGATCTATCCCCAACTCATATAATGTAAACTAATTTGGTGAGTTAGAGCTTTAAATCTTTAATACATGTTCTTTTGGGAAGGAAACCTGATTTTCAATTTATTTTCTTTCGTAGTCCGTAATATTTTAAAAAATATTTTATATCATAGTAAAACTTCCACAACATATAATTTGGAGATAAATTATACATATATATTTTTATTTCACTATTTCACTATTATTATTAGGTATATGAAGCTTAACATATATAAGTAGAAAAAATTAAAGATGTTAAGGTAAAAAGGGGGTATTATTTTAAATTAATTATTAGTTTTACATCCTTAATTTATAATTTTTTTATTGTGAACATGGATAACCCACACATAGACTTTTGATTTATTTTCTATCTATGGTACTATATTTCGTAGGAACACTATGATACCATGATTTAATTTTTATTTTTATTAAAATTAATGAGTAATATGAAAGATTAAATATGTTGTGTTATGAACAGTAATTATGATGTAATGAATCATGAATTTTCATTTTTAGACAATTTTGATCAAATATCCCTACGATTTTTCAGGATATTAGATTGCAAAATTTGTAATCATTAGTTTTTTATTATTATTCATTCCATGGGTGATTGACATAAATTATATGTTTCTCATTCAATATTGGAATTATAATCCAATATTTTGTACAATTTCATAGATTTATTTCATGAAAGAACATGAGGCAGGTCTACTTTTACATTCATTGAATTATAATCTAATCAATGATTTTAAAAATTCACATTTAACACGATTAATTAAATTTTATTTATTTAACCATCATACATGAGCTCTATATTTTACATTGATCTTACTTCTATCCATTAGATACCAATGAAAAACTGTTATAATAATATTACATGTTATAAGTAAATATTATCCATCCCTACCATTACTCTAGGTTTTCTAATGATTATAAATGTTTTATGTGTGTGGATAAGAGGTTGACTACGGTGGAAAAAGGGATATTTTTTCATTTATTAGTGATGTGAGGAGGTGTTGTGTTGGATTTTTCGAAGGGTTCATGATGTAATTCACTATATATTATAGTTTAACCCACTAAAAGGAAGTAAAAAATAGTTTAAAATGAAAATAATTTCCACAAATTATAAAAAATATCTTTGGTTTTGTTGGGTTGTAAATACCTATTATTTTTCCAATGATTTATACCATTTATTCTTCTACAGTGAATATGGTATTTTTTATGACACCCCATGTTTGAGGTAATTACCTATGGTTGTTCTATAATATTATTTATGGAATATATTGTCTATGTCATCAGAAGATTTAATGTGTTTTTATAATATTTTAAATGTGTTTTTTGAGGGTCCTCGGAACACCATGAGAGGGGAGGGGTGAATTAGGGTGTCAATTTTTTTTAAACTGATGGGTCTTATTCCCATGTTGGTAGGAACCCATTAAAACTTCCTGGAGAGGAAGTGTAGAAAAAAAATAACACGCAAAGAAATAACACATGAATTTTTCTTTGTTCACCACTAAGTGCTACGTCCATGGAGCATACGCTGAAAATTTGTCAGTCGTACAAAAAACCACTAATATTCACATGTTGTGGATTCCATGATTTTATCACAGTCGCTCTATTCCATGAACACTGCCTTCAAAATTCTTTAGGGATAACACACTATGTCCCATGGATCCCTTCCACTGACTCCCATTTTCTCACTATGTTGGAAGAATCATCTCGCAGCTTACCGACATGAAGGTCGCTTCAGTGGTTTAACATTAAATCATGCTTCCACAAATGTAAATAGATGATCTGTTGAAGTCTTATTATCACCCAAAGATTCTATTTACATTCCCTCACAATGATAGGTTGTGGTAATTAATTTTTCAAATTGATTTGGTCACTTTGTAGGCTTCCTTGGGTTTTCTGCGTAACACATCACCTCCTTCATGTACAAAGTTGCGGTTATGGTTTACAGGTTACCACCCCCGTGTACCACCGCTATTTCCATATAACATCTAGAACCTCTAAAAAATTCCTAACCATGTATACTTCCTTACTCCATGTACTTCTCATCTTCTCCATATACCACCATGATTTGTGCACTGCCTTTCTCTACGACGTACTCTGAGATCTTCATCCACAAACTGCATTCGATTATGTGGATTATTTTTCCTTATGTGGATGGTTCTTTCTGCATTGCAACTTCTTCTATGGGAACCATTTTACACTTCACCGGATTTTGTAATCAAATTTTAATCTCTAATCCATCCCCTTAATGAAGGAGATTATTGATCCTTATGTAGGAACATACACTACAAATTTATCTAATCTGATTTACCCAAAATTTCAACGTGGGGCAATCTTTGTCATATACTGAACTTCATCCACATATTGTTAACATCCATGGTGTATTTATCCTATTTCGTGAACCACATCAATCCCGGGAACCTCCATTTCACATACCGAATTCCATCACCATGTACCATCACTGCAAATAGTTTTCGGTTCTTCTAACCCCTCCTCATAAAATTCCTACTGCCTAGTATGTGGCCAAAAACCATTCCCAAACTATGGTATGCGGTCCATGTTCCAAGGTATGATGTTCTGTTATATTTCTGATTTTATTTTTCATTTTGCATACCATTATCTCCTATGTGAGAAACCTGTTTTGCTAACACCAAACTATTGATTTTGAGGCACAAAAATTTAGTTATCATTGGGAAACTATTAAAATTTCAATACTGCATTCGGCCTCATTCATATGACATAATTCCTTGCAAACTCTCTAGTCATAAATTTAGCTATTTTCAAAAAACACAAACCAAACACTATTATTATTAGCAAATAGACATGGTTCAAAAAATCTATCACCTTGGATTTGTTGGAAATATACAGATAAATTCACTGATGCGCCATCCATGATCAAAACCTGAACCTTCAAGAAACAACTCAGACATCACTCTAAGACTACATGAGTAGTGCTCATTTTAGAGAACAATGGAGAGGACATGAAATGAGTTCTCATTCATTTATTTTATCCCCCATATTTTCAGTTCTGTATTTTTCTATTCTCCATATTTCCTTAATCGAGAATGAAACAGTTCACTCTCCATTGAATTTATCCATTCTCCCCCATAATAAAAAAACCCAATGGACTGAATCGTGAATTTTAGTGTAAAAAACATGATCCCCTAGATCGTATCTCCCTCATAAACCGGAATCATATCCACAAACAAATTAAAAATAGTTAAAGAAATGGTAGTGGGAAATCTGATAACCTTCTTATGAACTCGTAAGTGGCTGATAACTAAGGATCAATAGATGTTTCTCAAATACATCTGCTTATAGTGGCACAGTCATAATTTCATCAACTTTCTCATTGGTTCCCACATGGTCCATTTTGATCATGTCACGAATCGAATTAGGTTGCCACTCTAACCAGCACCAAACCCAGCCTGTGGCAAGGTCCAAATGGAATTCCCAATCCCCAAGGGTTGGAAAAAGTTCCCAAGTATATTTAATTTAGGTTTGGGAACGATTTGCCTGAGTTTGAAATCACAAAACATTAAAAACTATCTAGAATATAAATCTGAAATTTTTGAGTAAAACTAGTCTTAAGAAAAAACCAGAACAGAATAATTTTGTTTAAAGAAAATAAGTTTTAACAAAATACTAATAACAGAAACAAAAAACATCCCCAAGGACTCCACATGACAAGTGGTCATCCCCTACAAGCCATCTCCATAACACCTCACCAAGGATCAGAACTAACACCCTGAACCCCCATCACCCATAGCCTTCCCTCTACCTATGTCAAGCATAATAAAGTCTACTTAAACCCAAGGGGTGTAAGTAGGATGTGAGAATAATACCAATAGGATACCACCCATTGATTCCAAATATCATGTAATAAAATGTGAAAAATAAACTAGTTTTAATTAGCAAAGAAAAGCAGTGATAAATTTTATGAAATGCAACTTTCAATGGAAAACATTTTTCAAGCTAAAATTTTCATAACGTACACACCTTTAAATATTAATGTTTTCAACTATAATTTGATACCAAAACAGCCCAATACAAGGTTAAATACCATAAATATAATGAGAAACAATATAGGGAACACACCTACACACTAGATAGTCTCGGGGACCATGCACCTTGTATCATAGTGTAATGTAACCATAGTAAAATATGTTCTGATTCATGAGCCACTAGTAGGGAACATACCCATAACCTAGTGGTCCCCAATAATTTTCCACAAAGTTTAGTTAGATTTTTCATTATCCAAAAGCTGCATGGAATAGGGACAAACCCCATCTGGTCCAGTAGCCGTAGTAGTACACATCTACCCCACCAAGGCACTCGGGCATCCCCCTTTGTGATCAAACAATTTTAGCAAGATACACATATCCAATAATATATATAACACCACTAGTAGTCACAAAAACCCAGTAAAATACCTATAACATTTTATACAACATAAAACAAACAACAAACACTTTGATTTTTAATGAATCATTTTATCAAAATATCCTATTGTTTTGCAACCAAAACCCCTTAAGAACCAGCCATGTACACCATTTTCCCACTAGTAAGTTACCAAAATAGTAAAGGATTCCCAATACATTTCAATGAAAACAAAAAAAATCATTTTTAGGGGAACCCCATGTTAAACAATAACTGATAACATTGTAAAACCTCAATTTTCACAGAAAAGTGGACCCAAAACTTGACTTTCTTTACAAACACCATTAAAACCAATTTTTTCACCAATAACCAAAGGGGATAAAAATTAAAAACATTATTTTCAGCCCGGATAAAGTTCAATAAAATAAACTAATTAATTATAGGGCAACCCTTAATGAACCGATAAATGCTTTATATGAAAACCCCCCAATTTCACCAAAAATTGGCACTTAAAAATCATTTGCTTTATAATTGCCACAAAAACAAATTTTTTCAGCAACATTAAAATGAAATAGACATGAATATACCATAAACAAAGTATCTCATTCAAAAATATTGGATACCTAAAGGAATCACCTACCAATTCAAAGGAATCCCTTGAATCATCGTGCAAAAATCAAGTCGCACCACCGCCGCCCCAAGAGGGACATAGATCAAACCTAAAACCACTAGAATTGACCAATAAAACCCAATGATAAAACAAAAGATCAAAACCCTACCCCTGTTAATTTTTAAATTCTATTAAATTGAAACAAACATCATGGAAAGGGGAGGAACTAAGGAGGAGAAACACTTACTTGACATTCATTGAAGTTCCTCCATCAAATCCCCCTACAAATGGGGTTCGAAAGATGTTTTGAGTGACTAGGAGAGAAGGCGTAGATTTTATGTTCTAAGAGGAGGAGGAAGGGTTGAATTAGGAACTTGAATGGGGGAAATAAAGTATGAATTGGGCGAGTTAATAAGAAAATAAGTAACCTCTTCAAATCTGGTCGATTTGAGAATGCCTATGATGTTCTGCACAAAATCAAAATGAATACGAACTCCAAAGGGAGGGGAAAAAGGATGGGTGCCTGGATAGATTCAGTGGTCTTGGGTTAGATGTGGAATAACTAAACAATACTTAAAATTGAATAATTTATTAATTAGTTTTTTTAAAAAGACACTAGAAATGGGGTCTCGGGATGGCCCAATTCCTTAAATAATGGCCCAAATTCACCATTATTATGAATTTCAAGAGGGCTCAAATTGAAATGGTGTTTTTAATAGGTTAGGGTAGAAAATTTAGTTATTCTAATGGGTGGAAAATATAAAAATAATGAAATAGTTATAAAAGAAACAAAATTGGTTTCTAAATCTGGAAATGGGCTCACGGTTTGGCCCAAATCATTAAAACTCACCATTTCTTCCAAAAATCTTGGGAAACCCCCAATAAAAAGAATTAATGGATGTTAAATGAAATTTATTTTTAAAATATATAATGGATGTGACAATTATCCCCACCATAAACGACCTTCCACCCGAAAAAGTCAACCTGATGCTTGATTGGATAACAAAAACATGTAATTTTCCTCGACCCATGACTTTGGCTCCCATGTCTCATGTGTATCATTCCCATGATGCTAAATAACATAGAGTAATGGAATAGACTACAATAAAATCACCATCTCTTGGGATTCCACTATTTTCACTGGCCGCTCAATAATAGACAAGTTATGCTCTATCTCTGTTTCTTCCCAACTCAGCACATGGGACAAATCCGGGTGGTATTTCATCAACTGGGGGATGTGGAAGACATCATGGATGGATACCAACTGAGAAGGTAACGAAAAACTGTATTCATACTTACCAATATGCTTTTTTATCTAAAAGGTCCCA
Organism: Viscum album; assembly: GCA_963277665.1. Lineage (NCBI taxonomy): Eukaryota > Viridiplantae > Streptophyta > Magnoliopsida > Santalales > Viscaceae > Viscum > Viscum album. The sequence continues at coordinate 1,462,604,624 of OY728121.1, forward strand.
AAATACCACATCGTCAACTTCCCTTGCAACTCTATTCGATTATGGCCCAGACGAGGGACCATTTTCAGGAATACCCTATCACCCACAGAAAACTCTAGGTATCGACGCCTCCAGTCTGCATAAGATTTATGACGCCTCCGAGCTATCAAAAAGCACTTACTCATTAATTTTACTTTCTCAGTTGTATCCTACACCAGACATGGCCCCAGCAGTGAGTTCTCACCAACCTCATCCCAACACAAGGGGGACCGATAGGGCCAACCATAGAGTGGCTCAAAAGGATCTATTCAAATCGAGGATTGGGAACTATTATTATAAGAAAAATCATCCAACTCCAAATTCATATCCCAAGAACCTACAAAATCCAAGACACATGCATGGATCATTTCCTCCAAAATCTACTCTACCCGCTCTATCTGACCATCCGTCTGAGGTTGGTATGTCGTGCTCATTTTAATCTGAGACCCAAGGCCTTCAGAAGGCCATCCCAGTTTCAAGAAGTGAAATGGGGGTCTCTATCTGAGGCAACTGCTAATGGAACTCCATGGAGTCTCACCAACTCCTAATGATACAAACGGCACAACTCATCTACTTTAGCTATATCTCTGATCCGAGTAGATGTAGGCTAATTTGGTCAAATGATCAATCACTGCCAAAATGGAATTCTTACCCCAAGGTGTATGAGGTTGGCCAACAATGAAGTCCATAGGGACCTCATCCCACTTCCAGGTTGGAATGCGTAATGACTTGAGAAAACCGGAGGGCCTTTGATGATATTATTTCACCTGCTATCATGTGTGACATCTCAGAACAATTTCTGTTATGTCTCATCTCATACCAGGCCAACAGAATTGCCGATGGACATCATAATACCTCTTGGTGGCACCCGAATGGACAACCCACTGGGACTGTAACATCCTAGGTAAATGAATAATAAGATATATTTCGTATTTATTAATATTTGTGAATTAAATATTAATTTTACTTTAAAGGGGTTGCTATGTTCAGATACGCAACAACGGGTTTCTTTGGAATATTACGTTGCACACTAATGATATAATATTATTATTTTAAATGGTTTTTAACTCATAGCTATTGTATTGGCGAGAATGAATGAAACTAACTAAAATATGATTATACATTTTTTTAAAATTTATTTACATTTATACAATAAAATTTAGACGACTAAAATGTGAATGAATCTAAATTTTACCATAATTTACATTAAAAGGCCGATTTACCACCTTTTAATGGAGAAACCTATTTAAATATATTTTGTTTCAATCTAAAATATTCTAATTGACCAATTAAAATCCTTCTTTATAATGTGGTCATCAAATTTTACTTTGGGTAATTTTTGGTTATTTTTCTAATAAAGTTCATTTTTTAATGAAAAGTGAAAAATATTGTATTTTAATTCAAAAGTTCCTTTTAATCTATTTAATTTATATGATTAGATTATATTATTAGTTGGTTTTAAAGTGAAATTAAAATATATTTTTACCATTTAGTCCAACTTTGGTCATTGTAATTAATTTCACTTTGAAATTGGACATAAACAAGTATCAATCTTTTAATAGTTATTGTTTCTTAAAAACACGCTATTTGGTTTAACAATGGGAATTAATTTTAAAATTAATTAATGACACTTATATGTTTTGAATTTGGAAAAATAGACATCAATTTTGAAATTTTAATATCAAATAATGCTTCAGCTGAATTTTTGGTATTTTTCTGAAAAACATCAATTTTTGATGAATAGTGAAACCACTTAGCGGTAGTAAAAAAACTGACTTTTTCATTTAAATGAAATTTTACCACTTATTTGAATAAAAATTTGAAAATCCAATATAAATGGTTGTTATCAAGAAGTAAAATGTGGTTCAATAAGATGAAAATAATTTTTTGTGAATAGTAACTTTTGATTTTTATTTACCACTGTTAAAGGTAAATAAGGTAATTCAAGGTAAAAAGAATATTATAATAATTCAAAAGTACCTTAAAACATGTCTAAACCTTATTGGTTGAGCCATTTACAACCATGGGAATCTTTGGATCGATTTTGGGACCCCATTGAGCCACTTGGGAGTGATAATGACAATTTAGATTAATTAACATAAAGTAAAGGAAAAAAATGACAAAAACAAATAACTTTTAGTAAATCAAATTTTATAACAGGTTATATAATTTGTCTTTTTGTCTATAATTATTCATTGTAAAGCTAAAAATATTTTCCTACATGATAGTATTTTTTTATAATTTTTAGACATCGAGTAAATTAAATTATTCATGACACAATAATGATGCAGTATTTACCTCAATAATAAATGATTTAAATAAATAAGATTATAATTTTTAAAATATTATCCACAACCTGTCCAATTCCTATTTGATGATTATATTTCGACCATGAGTCATCTTATCTTTGACTATTATCATTTTTGGACATTTTGAAACCGAATATCATTATATAATAAAATAATATTTTCACACTTTCGTAAAGAGCCCCCCTCCCCCTTATAAAAGGAGACCACTTCTAACCAATTCCTCACACATATCAAGACATTTGGATCATCCAAAATCTTCCCAATTAATCTCTTCACATCACTATCCTCATCCTAGAAGACTTAACTAAGGCAGAAGGCACTTCAAGAAGTCCTTCAGTTCAAAACAAAGGGAGTTACCCAAATTAAAGGTAACAATTTCTCTTAAATTGTTTTCTTTTATTTTACTTCCCCAACCCCTAAAATCTTTTTATTCCATTATTTCATAACACAATTATACCCAATATACTATGATTTGTTTGAGAAATATTCTAACTACACTTACACACACCTCCATAGAATGGATGAAGAACATAATGTCTCTGTGGATGGAAAACTAACGCCTCACAAAACAATGATTGTTCAATTACATCTTACCGCCTCTCATGGTGGCCATTATGATGGCACTGTATTTATATATGATATATATTATGTTTATGATTTCTTAATTCTTCTGTACTTCCCAATTATATCAAACCTTTATGGTTTCCATAGTGGGTAAAAACGGTAATCTCATTTGAGGAAGTGCAAACTACCGCCCCATCAAAGTGATTTGATTCGTTAATGCCTTATGTGGGATGTATAAACGATATAGTTAATGATATTATATATGATATTATATGGGACTTATAATATACATATGTATAATTATGTTTTAGTTCAATTAAAATATGAAAGATAAATGAAAGTAGCGTTCATGCGTACGTACGGCTTGCCGTCTCCATGAACGGTGCATTTCATTTCATACCTCCAAATGTTATGTACTATTATAAATACATGTAAATACTGGATATATGTGATATATATGTTATCTAAATCATGAATACCATTCTTGATATAATGGAATATTGACCACATGGACAACATGTAAATATAAGGTATTAATTTTTGACTCAAGTACCAAATATCGACAAAATGAACGTTATTGACATAAATGATTACATAATGCTTATAACATGGTAATAAGATATATAAAAGGAATAATAAACTTGAAAAAGGTGGTTAAGCAGGTATAAATTAACTTTAGCTTATTATTCAGGATATTAAAGAACGCTCGGGTCAAGTCGGACACGAGGTAAGGGACTTCATCTCGAACTCATTTCATTGAGGCATATTTAGTTTTTATTTTATACAGTGTATAATGTCACGACCCGCCCTCGGGGCCCGTGTCGTGACTACCCCAAGCCCGCCTTCCATAGGCCAGGGGCTGGCGACTAGCACCATGGCGTAAATCCCGATAACTGGGAAGGCATTGCCTTAATAAAAGTAAACAAAAAGAACCACAGAGCACAAGCGGAAGTAAAACACTAAGTACAAAAGAAAGTGCTGAAAAGTAAATGGGTCGGAATACAAACCCAAAAGAAAGTACAACTACAACTGTAAAGTACAACTCGAAAGGGAAAACAGCAACTGAAAAGTAAAGCTGCTACGCCGAGCTGTCCACTGGAAATCCCACCTGAAGGGTGGGTACAGATAGCTCCTCTTCTCCTTAGGTCCCACAGTCCGCTCCGAGTATGTCTCGCCCAGTGGTCCACCTCCGGGTATCGCCTCGTCGTCACATCCACCTCTGGGTACCGCCTCGTCGTGAGGTCCTCCTCTGGGTACCATCTCTTCGTATAGTCCACCTCCAGGTACTGTCCAGTCCTCGAACACTCAGCTTCTGTCAGCACTGCCCGTCGTCTGCAACCAACACAACGAGGTGAGGGCATAGCCCGTGCAGGGGTGAGAATAACGATACTCTGTAGGGACCCCGAGACCCTCAAGGTCTCACTAAACCAACAAGGATAACCACAAAGAAGATCTCAATAGATAACCTCTACTTAGATATATGCCCATACATATACCTAAGTTATCAAGTAACCCATCTCAATCATGAGGAAACACAAGGATTGTGAAATCAATAGATAACCACTACCCGGGTATATGCCCATACATATACCTAAGTTAGCAAGTGACCCATCTCAATCATGAGGTAAACACAAGGTCAAAAGTCTCAGCTCATACCAGGATTTTCATTATCGAAACCGTAACTGCTGAAGAGCTCCGTCTCTGGAGTGTACAGTGGTCCTGTCACGACTCTGAGGTACTGCTCACTAACCTAAGAATGCTGAGGTACTCCTCCTGTTGAGTACTGTGGGTTTGTGGCCAACTACCGGGCGCTCCGTCCGCTGAGGGTCTGTCTCCAAATACCGGGTGCTCCCACTAATAGCCTACAGAGGTACTCCTCCTGTCGAGTACCGCGGGTTTGCAGCCAACTACCGGGCGCTCCGTCCGCCGTGGGTCTGTCGCCAAATACCGGGCGCTCCTTCCACTGGGCTAGTCGACTCACTCCAAGTCGAGTCGGTCAAGCAGTCGTCAGGTCTCAGCCGGCTACACGGTCTCCATACTCCGCACGCTGGTCTCCGGGAGGGTCCGCTCCACGAGCTACTGGTCGATACTCCAAGTATCACAAAGTCCCTCAAAGAAGTATCTCAAAGGACCGCCTCGTCAGAGGGGTCTCAACGCAACAGACGGCGCGTCAATCAGACGCCTGGTCTGTGAGTTATTAGTCTTTTCGTCCCAGGGGCCCGGTTGGTTTCGTGAGCGAACCAAACCCGGCCGTATCTCAACTATACCCCGAACTCTAATAGGGTAAACTCAATGGTACCGTTTCTCAACACAATCACCAATGCCGCTGACGGTTCGTCAAACGGACGTTCTGTCAGAAAGATATCAGCTTTTCCGTTCCAGGGGCCCGGTTAGATTTTGGTGTGATCCAACCCGGTCACTATCCATCTACATCCAAAACTCGGGCGGAGGATGCCAAAATTTATGTATCGTCAACAGGAACTCAACGTAACAGACGGCGCGTCAATCAGACGCCCGGTCTGAGAGTTATTGGCTTTTTCGTTCCAGGGGCCCGGTTGGATTTCGGTGCGATCCAACCCGACCGCACTCCGTCGGCATCCAAACCTCGAGTGGAGTAAACTGAAAGATCCATCTCACTTAGAGGAATTCAACGAAACAGACGGTGCGTCAATCGGACGCCTGGTCTGTTATTTATTGGCCTTTCCGTCTCACACCCACCCTGGGAAACTTCCCAGGAGGTCACCCATCCTGATCACTACTCTAGGCCAAGCACGCATAACTACGGAGTTTTAACCACGTAGGCTTCCGAAAAGGAAGGTGCACCTTGAGTATAGTATACAGAAACGACCGTCTCGATCCAAGGATCGCATTGCCGCTGACGACGAGTCGTTTGGAGGCCCGTAGCCCAAGATACGGGCATTTGACCAAACCACTCGGTAACGGGGGTTTCGGGCCCGGGCCGTCCCGGCCCGAGACCCCCCAGATGGCCCGAACCGGGTCGACCCGCCCCGGCACAGCCCGGCTCGGCCCGGCGCGGCGCGGCACGGCCCGGCCCGGCGCGGCGCGGCACGGCCCGGCCCGGCGCGGCGCGGCCCGGCGTGGCCCGGCGCGGCGAACCGGCCAGGCGCGCCGGTTCGGCGCACGGCAGCGCGCTGGGCACGCTGCCAGCGTGGCCGAAGGCCGAGCTTGCTGGAAACGGGGGGGGGGGGGGGGCGCCTGCCTCCCCTTTGTGAAACCGACCCCCCTCATAATGGGGGGCCAAATAACTGCCCGGGAAATTAAATTCCCCCAGTTTCCACCAACCCGGCAGGCCCGACCTGGCCGGCCGGCTTCTTGTCAACAGGACCGGCAAGGGCCGGTCCTCTTCCGTCATCCGGCACCGGCGGCCCGGCTGGCCGCCGGTCATCACGATCCGCCGCGGCCCGGAACCGGCTGCGGCCTTCGTCATCCGGCGCGGTGCGACGACACCGCGCCCCTCCACCGCGGCCCCGCTCCGGCCGCGGCGTCTTCGGTTTCCTTCGACGTGGCGCGACGGCGTCGTGTTCATGATAATTCTTTCCACGGCGCGGCGCGATGGCGCCACGCAATAATTTCCGTGTGATTCCCGCGTGGGGCGACGACACGACGCTATCTTGTTTCATCCGCAAGAAACATTCAAGAACAAAGGAGGGGGGTTCGACCGTGTTTGTGCGGTCTGGTCCCCCTCTCGTTAGACGATAACACTTAATCGTTCATCCTCAAGTTGTCATGCTAGAACCAAGAACGGAAAATAATTAAATAAAGCAACAACAAACCCCTACCTCGCTTTTCGTTATGTGTTGACGAAGTCGCGGAAAGGCGGCGATGATTCATCAACATCGGAAAAGAGAAGCCGTTGACGACGTCAGCGTTCTTCGTGAAAGGCGCTCCCTTCTTTATTCCGGAAGGAGTGGGAAGGAGGCATCCAAGAAGGGATCGACGTTGGAAACTTCAAGTTCTTCTTTGGAAAAGGCATTCTTCGTCGAGAAGACGTTGTTCCATGTTTGGAGATGTCCTTCGTGTTCTTCGTCGAGGGTGGAATTCTCTTCAATCCTTCCATGACTCTATCACAAAGATTTAGCCAACCCCAAACAATAAAACAACACACCTTATTATAGTGTTAGCTTAATGAATTCAAAATAATTCAAATTCATTAAGTTACATCCTTCATTAATGGGTGGAGAGACTCCAAAATTAATGAAGGTGGAAGTGAAGAGTCACATTTAATTGGGGGGGGGGGGTTCAAGGGAGTTAAGGAGTTTAAGGAGTTAGGAAATTGAGGGGTTTTGGCACAGTAAGTGCAAGGGAGTTTAAGGGGGGTAGAAGTGAGTTAAGGGGAAGGTGAAGGGTTGGGCCTCGTGTGGGCCCCACCTCACCTTAATCCTCACTTGGTTAGTTAGGAACTTGTGATTCCACCCCAACTTCCACACTTAGGATATAACCACATAAGAAGATAAATAAAATTTGTAACACAAATTTTATTTTTCTTTACACTTAAACCACAACCTTATTAAACAACTGCTCCCAAGAAAACACAACTCCATGAAAGGCATTCGTAAGCAAAAAACAGCGCTACGGTTCCATCGGTGCCCTCGGAATTTGATTCCGGGCACCGGTTCAAAATTTAGAAATTCCCGCTCGTTCGTTCACTGAACGTACCCGAGCCAAACTTCGGAAATTGATTCTGGGCACACCGGGCCTCGGAATCAGGCGCCGTCAGAAACTGCGTTCTTGTAAAATTCCCAATAAAATTAAGAAAAAAATTTCCTTGAAATTTCCGGGTCTTTACATTACTCCCACCTCAGGGCTTTACGTCCCCGTAAAGCTTCATCACAAACTAGGGTCACAAAAGCGGTACAGAGCACGCATCTGAATCTTCCGCTCCCATGTGCTCACCTGGAGGTTCCCGTACTGTCAGAGGAAGTGCACCCAAGGAATCGATCATCCTCGTAGGATCTGATCCTGTCTATCCTTGATCCCCACTGGAACCTCCGTGCATGTCGCTCTATCATCGACGTCCAACTCCCTGAGGTCGATGATGTGTGAAGGATCAAGCATGTATCTCCTCAATTGAGTTACGTGAAAGTCATCGTCCACCTGGTGCAACTGAGGTGGATTGGTCAAGCGATAAACCACCTCACCTACCCAGCTGGGGACCTAGAAAGGTCTATTAAACCTCAGAGATCTCTTGCCGCCTCGGCTACATCTCCGTAAACCTCGTCGAGGTGAGACCTGTATAAGAACGTGGTCGCCATCCTCAAACTCTAAAGGTCTCCCTTTTTAGGTTAGAACTGAAACTCAAAACTCCTGCTGTCACGAGGGTAAGGTTGGCCGACCCTAGAATGATCGGCTACACCCTCCCATGCACGAGTTTATCTTGTACTGCCCAGGGTTTCCTTTTCGTCGACCAAGGAAAACCCATCCCAACGTTTTCCTAATACCGTCAATTTGAGTATGAACAGTGATTGCCAAATACAGACTCAAACTAACGTCGTAAGGCCTCGACGCTGCCACCAAGAGGTCCTAACCGAGACTCTCGCCTCAAGGTTCAGATCACACTATCGGCGTAAGTGTGACTATCGAGTCTCCTCCCAAAGGTATATCCAGACGTGAGGGTCAAGTCAATGGCTTAACCAGAATCTCTAGGTCTGGGACTAGATTAATGGAAGGAAGGTATGATTTGTTTCGATTCATGTGGCTACGGCAGCTAGTAGAAGATAAATTCCGCACTTCAAATCATCCTTAGAGCCCCTTTTTGGTCGCACTCCATGACCTCAAGCAGCTACCCTCTTTCCCTGCTCTCCAACTCCCTGAGTCTAGCGGGGACTACAAAGGCGGGTGATGGTAACATGTTGAAATGTACACCACCACGAGCTGCTCTCCAAGCTCTGCCTCCATGTCTGCTGCTCTGCAGATTCATCTGTCCTTAACATTTCCTCTTCTTGAAACATTTTACATGCCCAAGTCTCTGAGACTGGTGTCCGTTTCCTGCTTTCCAAACTTCTAACATTCTCGGGCTGTATTCGATCAGCAAAGAATTCTCAACCACAAAGGTTCCTTCTAGCACTCTAGCCTAAGTAGAAATGCATAGAGAAAAGGTGCTGGCACGGAAGCCCTTAAACATACCATGATCAGAGGTCCGACCTCTATTTCACTGATCGAAACGCTTCCATCGAGTACCCGATATGTTCGGTATGCCTCGATGAATTCTCAGCTATCAACACGTCGTCCCACCGAAACTGTAAAAGTTCTAGAAAATTCTCGGCCACCTCCTCATGCCAGTCCTCAGCCGCCAATGAGTTAGGTTCACCTCGGAACATGAGGGTATCTGAAGTTAGAACACATGTAAGGCAGTAAACTTACATGTGTCACCTACCGGTACCGCCGGTTGTAACTGCTGACCAACAGGTAGTGATGTATAGTTGACACACTACCCAAAGGCACTATCTCAGGAATCGGTTCACGTACCGAAGCCTCATCACTATGCGGACCATCCTCATGGTCATTCACTGGAAAACACTAGTGGCCAAGTCCACCATCCACTCTACTGAAGTCTCAGCTAGGTGGAAAACTCTAGCAATCGCCTCCAGCCACTGCTCTGCTGTCTGGAAATCTGCCTCGCCTTGTAACTTCTGAGGCCTCTACTGCTGGAACTCGTGCAACGCGCTCCGCCAGCGTGCACAGTTTGCTAGTATAGCCGTTGGCATCTGCTGACCAACAGGTGGTGATGTACTGGTACACCACCCGAGGGTGCCAACATAGTAAAAAGGGCCATGCACCAGAGCCTCGTCGCTCTGTGAGCCGTCATCGAGTACTCTCTCGGAACTCCAACTGACTGTCTACGTGGAGACATCCTATAAAGATGTGACATGGTCAACGTCTTATACCTGGTGAGCTGACCTGGTTTGAGCTGACTTTAAAACTTTGGAAACACACACACAATCAGTGTTTTTGTGTACAAAGTCGGAAATCAGTAGTCAGGGTCCTGATGTACGGATACGTCGGCCGCCGCACCAACACTGGACTCCCTGAACTGAAGACCACACTCGGTACCCTTAACACTATTGCTTCACATAGAAAAAGATCAGAGTCCTGAGATCTGCGGTAGAACTGAACTCCTCTGATACCAATTTTTCACGACCCGCCCTCGGGGCCCGTGCCGTGACTACCCCATGCCCGCCTTCCATAGGCCAGGGGCTGGCGACTAGCACCAAGGCGTAAATCCCGATAACTGGGAAGGCATTGCCTTTATAAAAGTAAACAAAAAGAACCACAGAGCACATGAGGAAGTAAAACACTAAGTACAAAAGAAAGTGCTGAAAAGTAAGTGGGTCAGAATACAAACCCAAAAGAAAGTACAACTACAACTGTAAAGTACAACTCGAAAGGGAAAACAGCAACTGAAAAGTAAAGCTGCTACACCGAGCTGTCCAATGGAAATCCCACCTGAAGGGTGGGTACAGATAGCTCCTATGCTCCTCAGGTCCCACCATCCGCTCCGAGTATGTCTCGCCCAGTGGTCCACCTCCGGGTACCGCCTCGTCGTCACATCCGCCTCTGGGTACCGCCTCGTCGTGAGGTCCTCCTCTGGGTACCATCTCTTCGTATAGTCCACCTCCAGGTACTGTCCAGTCCTCGAACACTCGGCTTCTGTCAGCACTGCCTGTCGTCTGCAACCAACACAACGAGGTGCGGGCATAGCCCGTGTAGGGGTGTGTATAACGATACTCAGTAGGGACCCCGAGACCCTCAAGGTCTCACTAAACCAACAAGGATAACCACAAAGAAGATCTCAACAGATAACCTCTACTTAGATATATGCCCATACATATACCTAAGTTATCAAGTAGCCCATCTCAATAATGTGGAAACACAAGGATTGTGAAATCAAGGGATAACCACTACGCGGGTATATTCCCATACATATACCTAAGTTAGCAAGTGACCCATCTCAATGATGAGGTAAACACAATGTCAAAAGTCTCAGCTCAAACCAGGATTTTCATTATCGAAACCGTAACTGCTGAAGAGCTCTGTCTCTGGAGTGTACAGTGGTCCTGTCACGACTCCGAGGTACTGCTCACTAACCTAAGACTGCTGAGGTACTCCTCCTGTCGAGTACTGCGGGTTTGCTGCCAACTACCGGGCGCTCCGTCCGCTGAGGGTCTGTTGCCAAATACCGGGCGCTCCCACTAATAGCCTACATAGGTAATCCTCCTGTCGAGTACCGTGGGTTTGCAGCCAACTACCGGGCGCTCCGTCCGCCGTGGGTCTGTCGCCAAATACTGGGCGCTCCTTCCATTGGGCTAGTCGACTCACTCCAAGTCGAGTCGGTCAAGCAGTCGTCAGGTCTCAGCCGGCTACACGGTCTCCGTACTCCGCACGCTCGTCTCCGGGAGGGTCCGCTCCACAAGCTACTGGTCGATACTCCAAGTATCACAAAGTCCTGAAAAGAAGTATCTCAATGGACCACCTCGTCATAGGGGTCTCAACGCAACAGACGGTGCGTCAATCAGAAGCCTGGTCTGTGAGTTATTAGCCTTTTCGTCCCAGGGGCCCGGTTGGTTTCGTGAGCGAACCAAACCCGGCCGTATCTCAACTATACCCCGAACTCTCATAGGGTAAACTCATAGGGACTGTTTCTCAACGCGATCACCAACGCCGCTAACGGTTCGTCAAACGGACGTTCTCTCAGAAAGATATCAGCTTTTCCGTTCCAGGGGCCCGGTTGGATTTCGGTGCGATCCAACCCGGTCACTATCCATCTACATCCAAAACTCAGGCAGAGGATGCCAAAAGTTCCGTATCTTCAACAGGAACTCAACGCAACAGACGGCACATCAATCAGACGCCCGGTCCGAGAGTTATTGGCTTTTTCGTTCCAGGGGCCCGGTTGGATTTCGGTGCGATCCAACCAGACCGCACTCCGTCGGCATCCAAACCTCGAGCGGAGTAAGCCGAAAGATCCATCTCACTTAGAGGAAACGAAACAGACGGTGCGTCAATCGGACGCCTGGTCTGTTATTTCTTGTCCTTTCCGTCTCACACCCACCATGGGAAACTTCCCAGGAGGTCACCCATCCTGATCACTACTCTAGGCCAAGCACGCTTAACTACGGAGTTTTAACCACGTAGGTTATCGAAAATGAAGGTGCACCTTGAGTATAGTATACCGAAACGACCGTCTCGATCCAAGGATCGCGTTGCCGCTGACGACGAGTCGTTTGGAGGCCCGTAGCCCAAGAAACAGGCATTTGACCAAACCGCTCGGTAACGGGGGTTTCGGGCCCGGGCCGTCCCAGCCCGAGACCCCCCGGATGGCCCGAACCGGGTCGACCCGCCCCGGACGGGGTCGACCCGGCCCGGAACAGCCCGGCGCGGCGCGGCCCGGCCCGGTGCGGCGCGGCCCGGCGCGGCGCGGCCCGGCGCGGCGCCGCCCGGCGTGGCCCGGCGCGGCGCGGCCCGGCGTGGCCCGGCGCGGCGCGGCCCGGCGTGGCCCGGCGCGGCGCGGCCCGGCGTGGCCCGGCGCGGCGAACCGGCCAGGCGTGTCGGTTCGGCGCAAGGCAGCGCGCTGGGCGCGCTGCCAGCTCGGCCGAAGGCGGAGCTTGCTGGAAACGGGGGGGGGGGGGGGGGGGGGGGGCGCCTGCCCCCCCTTTGTGAAACCGACCCCCCTCATAATGGGGGGCCAAATAACTGCCCGGGGGAATTAAATTCCCCCGGTTTCCACCAACCCGGCCGGCCCGACCTGGCCGGCCGGCTTCTTGTCAACAGGACCGGCAAGGGCCGGTCCTCTTCCGTCTTCCGGCACCGGCGGCCCGGCTGGCCGCCGGTCATCACGATCCGCCGCGGCCCGGAACCGGCTGCGGCCTTCGTCATCCGGCGCGGTGCGACGGCACCGCGCCCCTCCGCCGCAGCCCCGCTCCGGCCGCGGCGTCTTCGGTTTCCTTCGACGTGGCGTGACGGCGTCGTGTTCATGATAATTCTTTCCACGGCGCGGCGCGACGGCGCCACGCAACAATTTCCGTGTGATTCCCGCGTGGTGCGACGGCACCACGCTATCTCGTTTCATCCGCAAGAAACATTCAAGAACAAAGGAGGGGGGTTCGGCCGTGTTTGTGCGGTCTGGTCCCCCTCTCGTTAGACGATAACACTTAAACGTTCATCCTCAAGTTGTCATGCTAGAACCAAGAACGGAAAATAATTAAATAAAGAAACAACAAACCCCTACCTCGCTTTTCTTTATGTGTTGACGAAGTCGCGGAAAGGCGGCGGCGATTCATCGACATCGGAAAAGAGAAGTCATTGACGATGTCGGCGTTCTTCGTGAAAGGCGCTCCCTTCTTTATTCCAGAAGGAGTGGGAAGGAGGCATCCAAGAAGGGATCGACGTTGGAAACTTCATGTTTTTCTTTGGAAAAGGCATTCTTCGTCGAGAAGACATTGTTCCACGTTTGGAGATGTCCTTCGTGTTCTTCGTCAAGGGTGGAATTTTCTTCAATCCTTCCATGACTCTATCACAAAGATTTAGCCAACCCCAAACAATAAAACAACACACCTTATTATAGTGTTAGCTTAATGAATTCAAAATAATTCAAATTCATTAAGTTACATCATTCATTAATGGGTGGAGAGACTCCAAAATTAATGAAGGTGGAAGTGAAGAGTCACAATTAATTTGGGGGGGGGGGTTCAAGGGAGTTAAGGAGTTTAAGGAGTTAGTAAATTGAGGGGTTTTGGCACATTAAGTGCAAGGGAGTTTAAGGGGGGTAGAAGAGAGTTAAGGGGAAGGTGAAGGGTTGGGGCTCGTGTGGGCCCCACCTCACCTTAATCCTCACTTGGTTAGTTAGGAACTTGTGATTCCACCCCAACATCCACACTTAGGATATAACCACTTAGGAAGATAAATAAAATTTGTAACACAAATTTTATTTTTCTTTACACTTAAAACACAACCTTATTAAACAACTGCTCCCAAGAAAACGCAACTCCAGGAAAGGCATTCCTAAGCAAAAAACGGCGCTACGGTTCCATCGGTGCCCTCAGAATTTGATTCCGAGCACCAGTTCAAAAGTTAGAAATTCCCGCTCGTTCGTTCACTGAACGTACCCGAGCCAAACTTCAGAAATTGATTCTGGGCACACCGGGCCTCGGAATCAGGTGCCGTCAGAAACTGCGTTCTTGTAAAATTCCAGAGAAAATTAAGAAAAAAATTTCCTTGAAATTTCCGGGTCTTTACATATAAAACCCTTTGAATTTTCATTTCATTAAAAGGGAATCTTTTTATAAAAATTGTTTTTGTAAACGACAAAAAAGAATGTATTTTTTACGTAAGCATTGACAATGACCTTTCTGCCTCCACGAGTATTATTTGATCATTGGCTTCCTTAACAAGCCGGAATGTTTTTAAAAGGAAAAATAAATACCATATACTCTTTTTATGTATTTTGGTATTGAAAATGGTTTTTATAATGGATTTATTATTTCAATATCTTGAAATGTTATTTTTTTATTTCAATGTGTACATGTTATCTTTCCTTTATGCTTATGTTATGTGTTATGATCATGTTATGGTTCTTGGGAATTATTTACGTATACTGGTGGTTCCGTGATAAACCTAGGGTGGGTGAGCCTAAGATAGCTCTCCAATGAATTGGGTAATGTGATGGAGGTAAACATGAATGATTCTCCTAAGAGATTTAGGGAATATATTGTGATGGGTATTCCAATGTAACTCCCTATATAGCTATGATAGCTACAATGTAAGTATGTATGGATGCCACAAGTTACCTTTATGATTTATGATTTCTATGTGACTTTCATAAATCTTTTGATTTCACGAGGTAAGTAAATAATTTCATGTTTTGTATGTATTCATGAACACATGTTTTCATTATTTGTTTTATAACCCTTAATGATATTTTTATGCTCGTCCCAAGTTTTGAAATGTTTTCACAGGACATAAAGATGAATAGGGTCAAGGATGTGATCAAGGAAAAGTCATGCGATCTAAAACATGGAACTAGACATGACTCATTTTTTCAAGAGTTTTTAGTTTTTGAAAAAATGGAAACTATGTATAAGTGTCTACTTTGTAATGTTTTGAGATGTAATAGTTATGTCCTAATTATCTAAAACTCTAAAGCTAAAAAGATCCTCAAAGTGAATTATTCATTTAATTAAATATTATGTAATGTTTTAGGCCATGTTCTTATAGTTGGTGTCAGAGGTCGGTCTACATTACTTTATTAGTTAGTGTATTGTTAAATTAAAACCTATAAAGTAATTTATGTTAATATTGAAATCATATAGCATTTACAGATTACCATGTTGCTTCGTCTAAGATATGTCTATGTGAAGAATTTTTTTTCATAAAGGAAACATAACAGCTTTTCTAGGAAGGCAAACAGAGGAGAATGACCATCTGAATCAGCAACCAGAGATGGTCGGAATCAGAATTGAGTAGTTTCCTGCAGTGATGGATCAGTTGAATCAGGTGATAAATGGTGGTTGTATTTATTTATGATATTTTGGTTTATTCAAAAAGTAAGTATGAACATGAAAGTCTTTTAAGGGCCATCTTGAAAACATTAAAAGATAAGAAACTTTATGGGAAATTCAGAAAGTGTGAGTTTTGGTTACAAAAATATTCTTTCCTTGGTCACATTGTTTCAAAAAATGGCATAACAATTGATCCTGCTAAAAACGGTTTTTGAAGAATGGCCATGTCCCAAAAATATAACTGAGATCCATAGTTTTCTTGGTTTGGAAAGTTATTACCATATTATTTTTTTGAAAATTTTGCATGGTTATCTAGTCCAATGACTATATAAACTAAAAAAGGGGTTATGTTCATCTAGACAAAAGAATGTGATGATAGTTTTTAGGAATTGAAAAGAAGATTGGTGAATGCTCCAGTTTTGGCACTGCTTTCTCGAAATGGTGAATTTGTTATCCACAGTGATGCTTCTATGAAAGGACTGGATTATTTCCGAATGCAGAATGATCAGTTAAATTCTTATGGTTCACGTCAGTTGAAACCACATGAGTTAAATTACCCTACACATGATTTCAAATTAGCTGTTGTTGTTTTTTGCTTTAAAAATTTTGAGGCATCATTTGTATGGAGTGAAGTGTGAAATATATACTGATCACAAACGTTTGAAGTATATATTCAATCAGAATGAATTGAACATGAGACATAGGAGATGGTTGGAATTAATCAAGGATTATGATTGCACGATCCTTTATCAACCGGGAAAAGAAAATAAAGTGGGTGATGCTTTGTGTCAAATAAGTAATACATAATTCACCATGTTAAGTTTGGAATGAGATCCTTTGGTTTTTGATTTGATGAATTATGGAATAGAAGTTGTTGGTGAATAAAATTCTTCTGTTTTGTATCAGGTTTCAGTGAGATCATTTCTATCCGATAGAATAAAGCAATCATAGAAAGAATACAGTGAGTTACAGAAAAATATAGAGTTGGTTCAGAAGGGTAAGTTTCCAGATTTTAACATTGACAATTATTGTGTTTTGAAATTTGGAAAGTGATTATGTGTACCTTGTGATTCACTGTTGAAGAATGAGTTGTTATGTGAAACTCATAGTTCTCCATTTTCAGTTCATCCTGGCAGTACTAAGATGTACAGTGATCTTCGGGAGTATTACTGGTGGAATGGAATGAAAAGAGATATGCTGATTTTACTTGGAAGTGTTTGACTTGTCAGAAGGTTAAAGAAGAGATGCAGTTACCAAAAGGTATGCTTCAGCCTCTACCAGTGCCAGAGTGGAAATGGGAAAATATATCCATGGACTTCATTGTGGGATTACCAAAGACATCTCAAGGTAATAATGCAATCTAGGTTATATTTGATCGATTGACTAAATCTGCACATTTCCTTCCTATTAGAGATACATTGTCTTTAGATAATCTTGATCGGTTTTATGTTAAAGAGACAGTCAGGTTTCATGGAGTTCCCCTCTACATTGTATCTAATCGTGATCCTAGGATCACTTCTAACTTTTGGAAAGGCCTTAAGATGTAATTGGGTACTGAATTAAATTTTAGTATAGCTTTTCATCCTCAATCAGATCGGAAATCATAATGAACAATTCGTACATTGGAGGATATGTTACGTTCTTGCTCGATGGATTACCAGAGAATTTGGGAGAAAAATCTTTCTTTGGATTAATTTTCTTATAATAACAACTTTAATTATAGTATACAGATGGCTCCATTTGAGGAATTATATAGAAAGCATTATCAAACTCCATCTTTATTGGATGAAGTTGGTGAAAGGAAGCTGATGGGACTAGATTTGGTAGAAGAGATGGCAGAGAAGGTTTAGTTGATTCAGAAGCACATGATAATAGCTCAAAGCAGACATAAAAGTTATGAAGATAACTGGAGGAAGGATCTTTCTTTTGAGGTAGGCGATCATGTCTTTATCAAAGATTCTCCTTGTAAATGTGTGATTCATTTTGAGAAGAAGGGAAAGTTGAGTCCGAGGTTCATTGGACCTTATAAAATTCTGGAGAATGTTGGGTCAGTTGCGTACAGATTGGCTTTACATCCAAGTTTATCCAAGGTACACAATGTTTTTCATTTTTCGATGTTTAGAAAGATTATGCCAGATCCATCTCATGTTATGAGCCCAGAGGTAGTTCAGTTGGAAGAGAATCTGTCTTATGAAGAATAACCAGTTCAAATTTTTGACCGTAGAGAGAAAGTGTTGCGGAATAAGGTGATTCACCAGGTAATGGTTTTGTAGAAAAACCATATGGTTGATGATGCAATGTGGGAATCTGAAAATGCTATGAGGGATAAATACCCACACTTATTTTGATAAGTGAATAAAAATTGAGAGGGCACAATTCCCAAAAGGGGGGAAGGATATAACATCCTTAGGTAAATGAATAATAAGAAATATTTCATATTTATTAACATTTTTGAATTAAATATTTATTTTACTTTAAAGGGGTTTATATGTTCGATAGCATACCCGATACACAACAATGAGTTTCTTTGGAATATTACGTTGCACACTAATAACATAATAATATTATTTTAAATAGTATTTAACTCTTGGCCTTTGTATTGACGGGAATTAATGAAACTAACTATAATATGATTATACATTTTTTTAAATATATATACATTTATCCAATAAATTTTAGAGGCTTAAAATGTGAATGAATCTAATTTTAAGCATAATTTACATTAAAAGGCCGATTTACCACCTTTTAATAGAGAACCCTCATTAAATATAGTTTTGGTCACTTTAATACATTCTAATTGACCAAATAAAATCCTTATTTAGAATGGGGACATAAAATTTTACTTTTTGTAATTTTTTTTTATTTTTCTGATATAGTTAATTTTTTAATGAATAGTGAAAAATATTGTATTTTAATTCAAAAGTTCCATTTAATCTAGTTTATTTATATGGTTAGATTATCTTTTTAGTTAGTTTTAAATTGAAATTAAAAAAATATTTTTACCATTTAATCCAATTTTGGTCATTGGAATTAATTTCACTTTGAAATTGGACATAAACAAATATCAAACTTTTAATAGTTGTTTTAACAAAGAGAATTAATTTTAAAATTAATTAATTACACTTATATGTTTAGAATTTGGAAAAATTGACATCAATTTGGAATTCGGAATATCAAATAATCCTTAGGTAGAATTTTTGATCTTTTTATGAAAAACTTCAATTTTTGATGAATAGTGAAACCACTTAGTGGTAGTAAAAAACAGAATTTTTCATTTAAATAAAATTTTACAACATCTGTGAATTTAATTTTGAAAATCCATCATACATGGTTATTATCAAGATGTAAAATTTGGCTCTATAAGATGAAAATAATTTTTTTTGAATAGTAACTTTTGACTTTTATTTACTGCGGTTAAAGGTAAATAAGTTAATTCAAGGTAAAAAGAATATTATAATAATTCAAAATTATATTAAATCATGTCAAAACATTATTGGTTGAGTCATTTACGACCATGAAAATATTTGGGTCGATTTTGGGACCCCATTAAGCCACATGGGAGTGATAATGACAATTTAGATTAATTAACTTAAAGTAAAGGAAAAAGTTACAAAAGAAAATATCTTTTAGTAAATTAATTTTTATAAGGGGTTATATAAATTATATTTTTGCCAATAAATATTAATTGGAAATATAAATATATTTCTTACATGATAGTATTTTTTTATAATTTTTAGACATTGAATAAATTAAATTATTCATGACACAATAATGATGCAATATTTACCCCATTAATATGTGTTTTAATGAAATAAGATTATAATGATTATAATATTATCCAAAACCTATAAAATTATTATTGGATGATTATATTTCGACCATGAGTCATCTTATATTTTACTATAATGCTTTTTGGACCTTTTGAAACCGAATATCATTATATAATAAAGTAATAGTTTCCCACTTTCATAAGGAGCCCCTCCTCCCCCTTATAAAAGGAGACCACTTCTAACAAATTCCTCACACCTCTCAAGCCATTTGTATCATCCAAAGTCTTACCAATTAAGCTCACTACATCCCTCTCCTCCTCCTAGAGACTTATCTTAGGCAGAAGGAACTTCATGAAGTCTTTTGGTTCAAACCAAAGGGAGTTACCCAAATTAAAGGTAACAGTTTCTCTTAAATTGTTTTCTTTTATTTTACTTCTCCAACCCCTAAAATCCATTTATTAATTTCTTTTGTAAAAAAATAGGTATCCTAAATATACTAGGATTAATTTATGAGAAATATTCTAAATACACTTACACACACCTCCATCTAATGGATGAATAACATAATGTTTCTGTGGATTGAAAACTAACGCCTCATGAAACGATGATTTTTCAATTATATATTACCACCTATCTTGGTGGCCATTATGATGAAACTATATTTATATATGATATATATAATTTTTATTAATTCCTTGTGCTTATGTAATTACCAAATACATAGAACTGTAATGGTTTCCATTGTGGGTAAATACGATAATCTCATTTGGGGTAGTGCGGACTACCGCCCCCCAAAGTGATTTGACTCGTTAATGCCATATGTGGGATGTATAAAGGATAGATTTAATGATATTATATATTATATTATAACATAATTATAATATACTTATGTATCATTATGTTTTAATTCCATTCAAATAAGAAATAGAAATGAATGTAGCGTTCATGCGTACGTACGACTTACCGTCTCTATGAACGGTTCATTTCATTTCTTACCTTCAAATGTTATGTAATATTATAAATACATGTATATACTGGATATATATGATATATAAGATATCTAAATAATTAATACCATTCTGGATATATTGTAATATTGACCACAAGGACATATTGAAAATATAAGTTGTTCATTTTTGACTCAAGTACCAAATATCGACAAAATGAACGTTATTAACTTAAATGATTACATAATGATTATAACATGTAAATAAGTGATATAAAAGGAATAATAATCTTGAAAGGGGTTCTTACTAAAGTAGAAATTGAGTTTAGTTTATTATTTAGGATATTAATAAACGATCGATTCAAGTCGGACACGAGGTAAGGGACTTCGTCTCAATCTCATTTCATTGAGGCATATTTAGTTTTTATTTTATATGGTGTATAAAGTACTTTTACTATTCATTTCATTCAAAGGGAATCTTTTTATACAAAGTGTTTTACTAAACCAAAAAAGGAATGTTTTTTTTACTTAAGCAGAGACAATGTCCTTTCCACTACCACGAGTATTATTTGATCTTTAGCTTCCTTAACAAGCCAGAATGTTTTTAAAAGGAAAAATAAATACCATAAACACTTTTTATGTACATTGGAATTGAATATGATTTTTAGAATAGATTTATTATTTCAATATCTTGAAATGATATTTTTTTATTTCAATGTGGAAATTCAATCATTCTTTTATGCTTATGTTATGTGTTATTTTCATGTTATGGTTCTTGGGAATTATTTAAATATACATGTGGTTCCGTGATAAACCTAGGGCAGGTGAGACTGAGATAGCACTCCAATGCATTGGGAAACGTGAGTTTTTGTCCAAAGAGATTTAGGGAATATACAGTGATGGGTATTCCAATGTAACTCCTTATGTAGTTGTGATAGCTACAATGTAACTATGCTATAGATGGAACAAGTTACCTTTATGATTTATGATTTCTTTGTGTCTTTCATAAATCTTATGATTTTACGAGGTAAGTAAAGGATTCCATGTTTTTTATGTATTTATGAACAAATGTTTTCATTATCTGTTTTATAACCCTTACTGAGCTTTTTATTCTCATCCCATGTTTTGAAATGTTTTCACAGGACTTAAAGTTGAATAAGGTCAAGGATGGGATCAAGAAAAAGTCATGCTGTCTAAAACATGGAACTAGACATGACGTTTTTTTCAAGAGTGTTTATTTTATTAAAAAAATGGAAACAATGTAGAAGTGTATACTTTGTAATCTTATGAGACGTAATTGTTATTTCCTAATTCTCTAAAACTCTAAACCTGAAAAGATTCACAAGGGGAATTATTCATTTAATTCAATATTATGTAATGTTTAAGGCTAGGTCCTTATAGAGACTGGTGGCTATCCTCCATCACCACATTCCTTAAAGATAACTGCACTACTGAACAGCCTATGAAACACATGATTCTCTTAGGATAGGATGACCAATCATCGGATGTCTCCCCACCATGATGAAACTTCTTCACCACCTGACAAAGCTCATCACGTGGCTATTCCCACCGAATCAACTCCAATAATAATGGATTCAACTAGACGCTTTCCAAGAATGCACCACCACTATGTTCTCTAGTCTCCACATGCATTTGAGAAAATATCCCCAAAAAAGTACAGTCATCACTAGACTTCTTCAAAGCCTACACCGAAACTCTTCTACTCAAAGCACTGGCCACCACATTACCCTTTCCTGTGATATAGACAATGTCAAAGTTGAACCCCTGTGAGTACTCGATCCAATGACACAACCTCATGTTCTGGTCCTTTTATGGATAGTTATAGTCCATGATTTTGTGATCAGATTAGACCAAAAACTTCACCTCAAAGTGGTAGTGATTCCATGTATTCAAAGCATGCATCAACACATACAACCCCAAGTCATGGGATAAGTAGTTATTTTCGTTTGGTCTAAGTAGATGAGAGCCATCACCACCACGTGATCGTCCTTCATATGTATGCACCTAAGACCCATACCTAAAGCATCACAATAGACCACATACCCCTTTCTGGACTCTGTAAAAATAAACATGGGGGTGGTAGTCAACCATCTCTTCAACTCCTCGAACAATGGAAGACATTATAGGCCCCATACAAACTTCACCACCTTTCCGAGTGATCGCGGTCATCTGTCAAGAAAGACAAGAGTAATCCTGAATGAATCGCCTGTAATAAATAACCAAGGAAAAGAAAATCCGGATCTTGAACACATTCTTTTGATGCTCCCATGACATAACCGCATTAATCTTCTTATTGTCCACCAAATATCCCTTCTTTGAGATCACATGCCTGAGAAATCTGACTTCTCTAATCCAGAAAGTTCACATTGACAAAATTACATAGAGGTGGTGATCCTGCAAAGTTCACAAGATGATCTTCAAGTGATATTCATGCTCCTCCTTAGAGAAAGAGTATAAAAAACTGTCATCCATGAAAACCAAAAAGAAGGAATCGATATACTGATGGAATTACCTATTCATGAATACCATAATGACCTCTGGAGCATCGGCCAATCCAAACGGTATGACCGAATACTCAAATTGGTCATATCTGCTTCAGAATGCTGTCATTGGGATATCTGACTTTTTCACCCTAGGTTGATGATACCCCAAATGTAGGTCTATCTTTGAGAATCACTTTTCCCCCTTTATCTGGTCAATAATATCATCCATTATGGGCAAGGGGTATTTGTTCTACATTTTTACCTTATTTAGCTTCTGGTAGTCAATGCACAACTAGAGGGTTCCATCAGCCTTTTTCATGAACAACCCTGGAGTGACCGAAGGAGAGATGCTCATGTGAATGACACCTTTGTATTCAAATTATTTAAGCTTTATCTTTAATACCCTCATCTCTGTGGGGGACATGTGATAAGAGGGAAAAGATATCGGTTGTGTTCCCGATTTGAGATCAATCGAAAACACCACATCCAGGTCTAGGGGAAAACCTATGAAATCATCTATGAATACCTTCAAAAACTAATTTAGTACATGTGGTAGTGAAACTTCATGGGAAATATGATCATACTATAGTGTTAGATATGATAACTGGAAGGTTAGAATTCCCAACTCTAGGATTAGAAGTCTTGCGTGACCTGGCTGAGGATCCCATTCTCCCAAAAAAACCTGACGACTTCCATCTGGTGTCATGAATCTCACTAACCTCCTGTAGCAATCAATGTGTGCCTAGAAGTGTAGTAGACAATTCAGTCAATGTATTATGTCAAACAGTTCCATATCATAAACTAGGAGGTCCCACTCCATCTCAACCCCTTACACGGAAAGCGCACAAGAGGGGAACCTAAGGCCTTGCTCCTTCTTCTTTCCCAGCCATGTCACCAACTCCATCACGAAAGAAATCAACTCAGTTGTAGTATTTAGAATTTCCACAAAAAGGGTATAAATAAATGAAACAGAGGCTCCAGTATCAAAAGGATTAGAAACTATAGAATGTGCGATCAAAACGGTGCCTCGAACTATCTACGGTCCCAACTCTGATCCTATTAGTGCCTGATCCACCACATGGAGATGTCCGGTCTCTGCCTAAGGACAACCAGTACTCTTTCACTATTCCCTGAACTAGAACTACCCAGAAGATGACCCAAACCTACCACCATGGCCCCTAACTCAAGATCCCGCTACTTTTAATGGCTCAGACTATGCTGGCAGTCCTCCTTCAGCCACTAACCCTACCCCACTCGGAAGTGGACGTGCCACCCCACCAAAGCACTGCAAATGAACCAAACCTCCACACTAATAAAAATTATTCATTGGATGGGGGTATGTGGATT
Source organism: Viscum album (assembly GCA_963277665.1). Classification (NCBI taxonomy): domain Eukaryota; kingdom Viridiplantae; phylum Streptophyta; class Magnoliopsida; order Santalales; family Viscaceae; genus Viscum; species Viscum album. The sequence continues at coordinate 1,462,628,597 of OY728121.1, forward strand.
GGATGTTACTGGGCCTCCCACACTGGTGGAATACGACCGATCTGACATCAGAAGCCGCAGATGAAACCTTCCTGGAAGAGTGGCCTGAACTGCCACATCCTTTCTTCACATGTTCCTCCCACTTACTTTTCATATTTAAGGAACTGCCGCTGCCTACTTCTAATACTGAACCAGAGAAACTAGCCCCGCATTTGCTGTCAATATACATGATACATTATTGGTCAATGACCTCCACATAGGTCCTCATCTTGAATATCAAAACCTGTAAGTATATCTCTGGTCGCAAGCCTTTATCAATCCTATGGGCCTTCAATTGATCATTCAAGATGTCTTAATGGGCATACCGAACCAAATCATCCAAACTATTGGCATACACCATCAATGAACAATTCCCCTGAACAAGGTCCAAGAACTCTCTAGACATGGCATATGCGAAAACTAAAGGGTTGTACTTCTCATTAAAGATGACCTTGAAATCATCCCAATGCATATCCCCGTTCTTCCCTGTCTGAAGCACAAACTCGCACCACATACGGCTGGGAACCTCCAACAGAAATAAGGCCTAGTTCACCCTATGATACTTGGGTGTCTCCAGAAACTCAAATATACGCTCGATATTCTTGATCCATTCCTCTTCTTCCTGGGGTTATGTGCTGCTTCGGATGGTAGGAGGATTGTTTTTAAAAAACTATAGGGCTTTATCATTTCTAGGAACCATATCTTTATCCATAGTATAAATAGTGGTAGGAGTCAATCCCTACCCCAAAGCATGGACAACTTGGACCATAGCCTCGACAATCCTCTAATCAATCGGTGTGGGAGAAGACTCTCTGGCTTCCACCTATGGGTGCATGGGTGATTTCTGGGGAGGAATGTTGCTATAAAATGATACAGTCCTAAAAAAACCACAATTCTGATGATTTTAATCAAATACATAAAATCTAAATAATATACACATATTACAGTAATAACATTAAAAACTACTCCACCTCCACCCGATTTCCTCGTGTGGTCAGTATCCCTCACATCTCACCTAGAAGTGAAGTCAATATGTAAATTCTAAAGTCCTCTGGTGACTCATGGTCTACCACGAGAGGTGTGGGATAGGCACCCTACTCTGACCATTACCCTATGTCTTGACAGTCCTAGTTCATTTCTATCCCAAATCATCCACAAATAGTTATATAACCCAAAAAAATTAACCCCCTCTAACACCATTTTGTCAAGAACCGGATCTATTCTCCACTATTTTCAACACCAAACACATTCAGTGGAAAATAGAAAAAGGAATTACCAATCCCCATGGGCTAGCACAAGTTCCCGGGTATCATTAATTTATGTTTGGTAATGATTTACCTATGTATGAAATAATACAACATTAAAATGAATCTGGAATATAAAATCTGAAAATTTTGAGTCAAACAAGTCTTATGCAAAAAACAGAATAGAATAAATTGGTTTAAATACAATTATTGTCGTTAAAATAAAAATAAATACAACATCAATACATCCCCAATTATAACACATGATAGGGGTCATCACTAACAAGATGTCTCCACAACACCGCACCAAGGACATGAACTAACCCCCTGAACTGCCATCACCCATAGCCTTCCCTTTACCAGAGTCAAGAATAATAACGTCTACTTACAACCAAATGGTGTAAGTAGGATGTGAGACTAATCCAAATGTGACACCACCAAATGATTACAAATAGCATGAAACACAATGCTAAAAATAAATCAGTGTTAATATGCAAAGAAAAGTAGTGATAAATTCCATGAAATGCAACTTTCAATTGGAAATAGTTTTCAAGCTATAATTTTCAGAATATTCACACATTTAAATAGAAATGTAATATACAATAAAGTACTTCTAGAACAACCTAATACAAGTTCAAATACTAAAAATACAATGAACTTGAAAATCGAGAACAACCATAGGTTCTAGATAGTCTCAGGCCCCTTCCACCTCGTACCTCAGTGTAAAGTAACCATAGTAAATTCCGTTCTTGTGCACAAGCCACTAGTAGGGAAGATAACCATAATCTAGTGGTCCCCATTAATCATCCACATAGTTTAGTTTGTGTTGTCATTTTCAAAATGCTAGGTGGAAGAGTGACAAAAACCATTTGGTCCACTAGCCATTGTAGTATACATCTGCCCACCTAGGTACTCGGGCTTCCCCCTTTGTGCATAATCTATTTCAGCATAAAACACATATCCATTTTTATGTAAAACACCACTAATGGTAACAGATAACTAGTATAATAGCTATCACATTTTAAACAACTTAAAACATACAACAAAAACTTTCATTTAAAATGAAACAATTTCTCAAAATCCCATATTATTTTTCACAAAAAAAATCCTTAAGAACCCCACTTATACAATATGTGCACACTTTTGAGTTACCAAAACACTAAAGGCCACCCAATGAAAACAAAAAAAAATAAATTTTAGGCAGCCCTGTGTTAAACAATAAGTGATAACTTTGTAAAACCTCCATTTTCACACAAAAGTGGCACCAAAACTTCACTTTCATTACAAACACAATTAAAACCAATTTTTTCAACCCCAACCAAAGGGGATAAACATTAAAAAAGTTATTTAATACCAAAATATAGTTCAATTAAATTAAATAAATATTTATAGGGCAGCCCTTAATGAACCAATAAATGATTTATATGAAAAACCCTAAATTTCACCAATGATTGGCACTTAAAATTCATTTTCATTATAATTTCCACTAAAGCCAATTTTTTTAGAAACATTAAATTGAAATGGACATGAAAATACCCTAGGAACAGCAGATAGGTAACAAATATATCATACTAAAAATAATCACCTACCAAATCAAAGGAAACCCTTTAATCACCATGCGAAAATGAAGTCGCACCATCGTCGCACCAAGAGGGACTTAAATCGAATGTAAAACCCCAATAATTTACCATGAAGACCCATGTTTAAACCCTATGTTCAAAAAATAGCTCATATTAATTTGTATCATTAATTAATTTGAATGAAACTTCATGTAAAGGGGAGAAACTAAGGATGAGAGACACTTCCTTGAGATTCTATGAATATCCTCCACCAAATCCCCCATTAAATGGGGTTCCAAAGAGATGTTGAGTGGCTCGGAAGGATACCATGGATTTTAGGTTTTAATAGGAGGAGGAAGAGTTTTATTAGGAACTCTAATGGAGGAAAACGAGCAATAATTGAGAGAGTTAAGTAGGAAAGAAGTTACCTCTTCAAATATGGTCGATTTGAGAAACCCAGAGATGTTCTACACTAAATTGTGATGAATATGATCCCCAAATATATGGGAAAGAGGATGGACACATAGTTGGGTTCTATGGGATTTTTTAGAGGTGTAATGACAAAAAAATCCTTAAAATTGAATAATTTATTAATTATTTTTAAAAAAAAATGGAAATGGGATTTCAGGATGGCCCAATTCCTTAAATAAATACCCAAATCCACCGTAATTATGAATTTTTAAGGGGACCAAACTGAAATAGTGGTGTTAATTGGTCAGGTGAGGCCATTTAGGAATTGGAATGTGTAAAACATATTAAAAAATAAAATAGTTATAAATGATGCAAAATTGGTTTCTAAATATTAAAATGGGCTCACGGTTAGGCCCAAATTCTGAAAACTCACCCTTTCCTCCAAAAAAGCTTGGGAAACCCCCAAAACAAAGCTTGAATGAAAGATAAATGAAATTTAACATTATAAAAAGTCATGGATATGATAAATCACACCTTGTTAGAAATTTTCCTTGATGAAGTGATATCTGATCTCGATAAGTTTAATTCGAGAATGCTGTAGAGGGTTCTTAATAGAATCAATTGTTCTCTTGTTATCAAAATAAATCACTGGTGGTTGTTTAAACTCATCACCTATGTCAATCAGTTGCTGCTTCAACCAAAGTAACTGAGTTCATGCCTTGGTAGAAAATATATATTCATTTTATGTAGTAATAAGAGATGCACTTTACTGTTTATTTCATAACGAGGAGACACATTTCATCCCAATATAGAATGCTCCACCAATGGTAGAATTTCTATCCACTACCTCTCAATCACAGTCATCATCATAAAATGTTGATAATTAATTATAACTTCCTACAGAATAGTATATTCCATATTTATGTGATCCTTGAAGGTACCTTATGATTCTTTTCGCTGCCCCCATATGTTCTTCCATCGGATTAATCTGAAAATAGGACACAAGAAATGTTGGAAAGAAAATATCTAGTTGTGTTGTCGTTAGGTACAGTAGGCTTCCAATGATTCTTCTGTACATGGTGGGATCCATGAAGTCCCTTCACCACACATCCCATGCATTGTTTGAACCACAATCAGAGTCAAAATTGGTTTGGAATCTAGTATTTTGAAATTCTTCAACAGATCTTCTGCATACATTTCTTGAGAAATGAACATGTAACCCTCCTTTGAATCACCTGTAACCCTAAAAGGTTTATGAGTTCACCAATCATGGACATTTTAAATTCTCATTTCATGTGATTGGAAAATTCATACAATAATCCCTTCCTACTTCCACAAAAAATAATATCATCTATATATACCAACACCATGAAATGGTTCGTTTGAGAATTATTCACATAGAGATTGTGATATACTCCTCCTATTTTAAACTCATGCTACTCAAATAATAGTCCAAAAAAGAGTACCATGCATCTAGTGCCTGTTTCAATACATGAATAGAATTCTTTAATTTTCATACCATCAATTCATCCTTTCCAAGATTGAACCCCATGAGTTTCTCTATGTAGACATCTTCTTCCATAAAAAAAATTAAGAATTTTGTCTTGATATCCATATGATAAACTTTATAACTACATTGTATTTCCATGGAATGAAATAGCCTTATTGACCCAGTCTTGCTAATGGAGAAAATTTATCCTCAACATTAGTGCCTTCGATTTTTGAATATCCATTACAGACCAAGCATACCTTATTTCTGATCACATTTTCATGCTCGTAAAATTTGTTCTAGAAAACCCACCTTGTACAAATTACATTGTGACTTTATGGTCTTTTGACAAGATCCCAAGTCTGATTTTTTGTCAATATGATTTAACTCTTCATTCATTTCTTTCACCCATGACTCATCCTTTGTGGCCTCATCAAATAAGGATAGGTCCGCCACTCATAGAAACGTGGACTCTGCATTATTCCTCATTCTCCTTGTATATGTAGGTTAATTCTGTTACCTTATAATGTTGTACTGATAAATCTATGCTATTCAAATTCTTTTTTGGCGTTCAAATAAATTCTCTCTAACAATGTATTCCTCTTCAAAATCTTCTTATAATTAAAAATCATGTTATGTGTTCAAAGAGTTTTGTATGCCCTCCTCTACCACTGTATAATAACATGTTCAATGTTCACATTCTTCTTCATATTCTACCACATTATCACAAGAATTCCTTAAAGCATTCATGTTTCTCTATTGAATGATATTAACATCACTGCTTTCCAAAATTCTTCCCAAGAACATATTGAAACAATTGTAGGAATTTTTTTTCACTGAGTATCCAATAAATATTACTTCCTCTGAACTGTCTCCATACCTCCCTTGATTTAATTATTTTTTTGGATGAAACATTTTCTTCTGAAAATAAGAAAATATTTCATCAAGGGGTTCCTTCCATGAAAAAGTTCATATGGTGTCTTTTTTTCACCCATATATTTCCCTGTTTGATTTTGAATATACAAAAAAACTTGTACTACCACTTTCCAGTAATGTCAATGAATACAACTCTTGATCAGAATAGTTCTTGCCATGTTGTTGACATGTCGATTCCTATGCTCAACAACTCCATTTTTTCTGGAGTTCTCACAATAGCCACCTCATGTTGTATCCAATGCTTCTCTAGGTAATTTTCCTATTAAATGGGTTTTTATTCACCTCCATTGTTAGACCATAAATCATTGATCTTATGTCAAGTATCCTTATCTGTGGTTCATTGACATGTTTTCAAGAAATCATTCAATTATCGCTTCCTATGTACAATGATCCCACATGACATTGTACTATAAGAATGCAATAAAAGAAAAATTCAACTTTCTACATGTTTTTTAGAAACATTTATGAGGCCACATACATTTGTATAGATGTGGTCAAAGAGATTATATGCTCTTTTCTTCATTGTCAGGTAGGAACTACAAACCAGTTTCCATCACATTAATGAATTATAGGTCTTTTATTGTTCACGCTTCTTATAAGGGTTATATATGACTATCTTCAGCTTAGATATATTTTCCATGTATTAATGATTGATTTTCCCCAATATTTTATGCCATAAGTTTTATTCCTCTTCCACTATTTGGTATAAAATGTTCACTTTGTTGATGACCTAATATAATTTTCCATCTGTTCTACATCCATTCATGAGATAATTCTTGGAAATTATTATTATAGTACAACCATTCAGATTGATTGTCACAATAAGACCTGATTCATAGAGTTGACTCACTCTAAGAAGATTGTGACACAAACCATCCACATAAATGACACCAGTTTTCTTCAGCTCTCTATTATCTATCTTAATACTTCCATTACCTTTTATCTTCAAAACACAATCGTTTCTGAACATCACTATTTCATCAACCATTTTCATTAAATTAGTTAATAGGTCTATATTACCCATAATCTAGGATGATCATCCACTATCAAGAAGCTAGGTGTTTTCATTCTTTTTATATTTGAGGTCTACTTATACAGGATTGGATGTTTAAATTTTCCTATTTTCCTTCTATGAGATATTTGGTTTAGTGTTTTCCACTGATTTCCTTTCAATTATCACATCCATGAACATGGGATCCTCAAATTCAAATTCTTCTTACAGAGCAAAAAACATTTTTGAAATAACAACACTATATTATTGATGAGTATTGACCCATCTCTCAGCAATGTAAGAATTTATCTTGTCTTATGTCTACCTGCAATACACAACATTATGGCCAATTTTAGAATAATGAAAACAATATCCATAGAAATTATTATTTTTCAATAAGATGTATGTTATGAATATTTTCTCCTTTTTTGATCTCCTAACTCTTTCCCATTCGTATATCTCATTGAATCTTCACAGTATGACATGTTATGGCCCAAATACCCACAGAACTGACACTTCATGAGAGGAATTGTCCTCTCACATATATTTCTCCTCATGAATTCTTCCTCAGGAAAATATTATTTAGTTCTCATTTCAGTTTGATTTAAGGGTTTCACTTCCAATACTTTTGGGAGATTTTCACCAAGATCAACATTTAGCATTCCTTTATTTTTGGATCACTTTATTCATAGCATTTGACATTTCATCATCATAACCAATTCCACTATATCCCTTGCATGTGGGTCTTTGATCACTCAAGATTTTTTTCAACACCATCAGAACCATGTTTTTCTCTCTCCAGCAGCTCAACATCCAAGAACCTTCTAAATTTTATTTTCTTCTTTACATAATTTCAAGTTTATTCAACATTGAAATATATTGTAAGAGTAACAAATTATTCATATAGAACCTCAATAGTCTTAGATTTCTCTTGTATTCTAGATACAAGGTCTATGATGATCATTCCCAATTCTTAAATTATGAGTTTTTGTTCCAGAACATCTTCTGGGAATTCAAGGATTGAAAACTACACTTTCACAAATTCCTCAAATTGTTCAAATTTTGCTTCAAGATTCTCAACAAATTCTGGTGACTCTTCCACAAATCCTTTCCACTCATTGCATCTAATACGTTGATTACTAATCATACAAGAAGCATCCTTAACTTGCAACCTGGGATTGGCATATGTGGTCTAATTATTATCACCAGCCTTATGTTTTGATTATTTTGATTTTTAAATTTTATCCATCATGGAATCATAGTTCCCAGGTTTTAATTCTACTTCTTCTTCCTCAAAGAGTTCATTGTCATCATATTTTTTTCACATTCAAAACACTTCTGTTACAATTTCTTTCTAGATTTAAAGTCTCCCTTTTTGAAATACTTTTTCTAAGGATTTTGTATGTATCTATATTCACTTTATTCATCATTGAACATTATTGGGAAATGATAAGCAATGTGACTAACTCTTCCATAGAAAAAACAATACAGAGGTATGTATCTTTCAAATTTCCATGTTCCCTTATTGTGTTTCTTGGAAATGAGAGATAGAATTTATTTTTCTTCTTCATCTTCATCAACTCTATATATGAAAATTTCTAGTTTTTATGTGGCTTGAAAATCCATTTCTTTTCTTACACAAGTCACTACATCTTTTGGTTTGAATGTAATCTCATATGCCTCCAAGATACTAAGTAGAACATCCAGAGAATGTTAAAAAAGATCCATTTCTCAAAGAGATGAATCCTTTACCTTATAATGGGGAAGATGTCTTTTCATGATTTTTTTAAAATATCAATATCCTTGATCTCTTCCCTAAGACCAAGAATTCCTCTAACAACTTCAGTAATTCAACTGAAGAATGAATCTATATTTTCATTAAGGTGAATCTTTAGATAATCAAATATACAATGTAAAAATTGGAGTTTTTCCTCCTTCAAATTATTGTCACCTTCATAAATATTATCTAGTTTCTCCAACATAGACATTTATAACATATAGTTCATCACCATTAGATATATTTGATCAAAAATAGGTGCAGTTAGGGAATTATATTCTTTAGCGTCTCCATCCAGCATTTTTCTGTTTGCATCACTCATAGAATGATCGGTTGGATTAGTGAAATGTATTCCTTATGCATTGTAAGGAAGTACATACATTACAATAGATATTAGATGAGATATCATCATGTTATTCCATATCTAAAAGTTACATTCATCAGAAAAAGGTTCTCCACTGATATTAACTATATTCTCTATTTCTGAAAAACATGATAGATTTAACACCAAAAAGCATTATTCTCTGATACCACTTGAAGGACCCTAGAACACCCCATGAGGGGAGGGGTTAGTCATTATTTCAAATTTTCCTTTTAAAATATTGTATCTTATTCCAATGTTGGTTGAAACCCATAAAACCTGTCTTGAGAGGAAGTACAGAAAAAAGAGTCACATGAAAAGAAATAGAACAACAATTTTAATTGGTTCACCACACAGGGCCACGTCCAAGGAGCATATTCTAACTGTTTTTTGATCATAAAAACAACTACTAATCCTCACAATTTGTGGATTACAATAGTTTAGAATAATATGTTTTAATAGGATCACAACCTTTACAAGGTTTTTGGGATAGTACACTACGTCCATTAGATCACTTATGATAACTCCCACTTTCCCAATGTGTTGTAAGAATCTTCACTCAGTTTATGGACTCACAGGTTGCTTCATGAATTTATCATTAAATCATGAATCCCCAACTATAAATGGATGCTCTATTGAGGTCTTGTTGTCACCCAAAGATGTAATTTACATTTGTTCACTTTGATTGGATACAGTAATTAATTTTATAAACAGATTTGTTAACTTTTTAGGCTTCCTTGGGTGTTCTTTGTATCACATCACCTCCTCCCCTTACTGAATATAATGTATGGTTCACAGATCACCTCCTTCCTATACAACTCAAGTTTCTTCATACTATTCATCACCTCCACGAACTGCCTTTCCCTACATTCTACCTTAGTCTACATTCTGCTCAACTTCTCCGTGTACCACCCAGATCCGCGCACTTCCTTTCTCTGCCACGTACTACGAGAGCTTCCTCTGTAAACTACACTCTCTTCCATGGATAGTTTTTCTTTACAAAGATGGTTCTCTCCGCATACCGATTTCTCCTCCACAAACCACATTAGAATTCTTCGGATTTCTTCCTGAAATTTTAATTTCCAATCCAACACCTTAATGAAGTGGATTACTGCTACTAAAATTGGTACACACTCTACCAATTTCTCTAAACCGATTTACCCATATATTCAATGTGGGACATTCTTTACCATATACTCAATAGAAAATGCATACTGTTAACCTCCACCACATACCCCTACTTTTTTGTAAATAATAGAAATCCCATGAACCTTCAGCATTCCGCGTATAGAAAGCCTTCACTAAGTACTATCCCTGCAAACCGTTTTCGATTCTAAGCACCACTCCACATATCGTTCCCATAGTATGGTACATGGTTATGAACCATTCTCAAAACATGGTACATCGTCCTTGTTTTGAGGTATCTGGTTCCATTATTTTTCTTAATCTTCTTTGTCTATTCACATAAAATTCATTCCTATGTGAAACACCATTGTTTTCCAACACCAAACTCTTGATATTGAGGTCGAATTTTTTTTCAAACACTAGGAAACCGCAACACATTCAATACTACTTTTAGCCTAAAATGTATGACTTCATTCTTTGCAAACTCCCTAGTTATCCATGTGTAGGTTGAAAAAACACGTACCAAAATATATTATTATTAACAGAAAACTGGGATCCAACATTTTTTAATGGTGCAAGATTTTTTATTATGAATTTGGAAGTTCCATATAGTGTGCTTGTGTTTTCATTGTTGTGGAGGTGGTTATTGTGGTGTGATAAAGAGTTTGATAACCTAGATACTTCAGTATGTGGTTTGAATTGTTTAGAAGAGTTGGTGTCCTACACCATGGGTATTGAGATATAAAAAATAATTTTGGGGAGTTCTTATGGATCTTCTGATCTAGAGGTAGCAATGGTTTGTCACTCAACATATGTCAAGGATTACCATTAAATAGATGTTTTGTAGCGTGGTGGTTACCAAAAAACATAGAGACCTAGAGGGGTATTTCTATGGTTCTATCGGTTTTAGGGTTACTCTACTGTGGATATGGGTTATAACATGATCTTATTCATTATATTTTGAATTATTTTTTTTATTTATTCACTTATTTCATTGTCCCTTTACTTATTTTATATTATATTTTTCATGTACCACACCATATTTCAATGAAATCGTTTTAACCAAAACACATTAACTTGATGTTCTTACTTTAATAAATGAATATGATCTATGTATTCATAATAGGGAGTACTATAATGTATTTAATAATATATTATTTATAATTCCTCTATATTTTCTATAAATTCATGAACCCCCCCGATCCCTATCATTCTTCGAGATTTTTACTCAGTTCTTTATCAATCGAGGTGCATCCTTTGAAGGTTCTTTAAAATCCTTTCCCTAGATTTCATACCCATGATTAAGATAATTTTTAGTGATTATAGATGAGTTCCCACCATTCCATAATATGATGATATTTTATATAAAAAATCTATCCATGATTGTTTTCAGAGTGTTGGATAATGGAAAAAAGGTAACAGAAGAAAGAGTTCAAATATAAGAGAATGTGTTAATATTCTTTTTATCAATGTTTTAGATGAAGGTGGTTTCTCCCTATTTTTAGTTTCTCTATAAAGTGAATGATTTATTGTTTGTAAATAAATTACTCCTTCATTATAATGAAAAAATCGGGGTGATACTTTTTGAAATTTACTTTATCAGGTAGAATTTAAAATATTACTTTGTGGGTTATGTCCATATCATGTTTGAAAAAATTAGTTTACAATATTCCAAAAAAAGGATTTATGGATGTGATTACATTAATTTTTTTTTTTACAGATCTTTTTTATGTTTTAATTATATGTGTTCTTTTGATATGGACTTGGAACTCCATGGTATACTGGAGGCATGGGAAGTAGTATCCCCAAGTGACAACTCGGTGAAGGATGGTTGACTAATTGTGAGTATAGGGACTTATATTTAACATGAATGGGTTTGTGTGTTTGAGAGAGAGAGATAGATAACAAGAACTCTAGAATACAAGTTGGTTTAAAATATATTTCGTTTCTATTTTATTAAACATATTTTTTTGGAAAATTATTTAATATTTATAATTTTTTTTAAAAAACAAGATTTTTGATAAGATACTTTTACCTTTTTATTTTAATTTCATGAATTTTTTTATATAACATGATTCTAATATTTTTATCATCTATTGGATTTATTGGGGATTAAATAATGGGTTATTATAATCAGCCATTAAATATTCACTTTAATGAAATTGTAGATATCGTCCTATATAATAATCTAGAAGGGAAGGTTTTATATTTTTATAGTTGTTCTTCTTGATGTGGTTTCCATGGATATTGGAGATTGAGATCTGGATTTGGTGATGGTTTGAGTGTTTGGACTGGTCCTGATATGGTACCAATGTAATGTTTTATTTTTTAGACTTTTTTATTTTGGCTTACTATTTTCACTATTGATGCTATATATTTTGGTTAGGGGATTCTTAGTTGTATTGTTAATTCATGAATCATCATATTGTTTTTTTAGGGTTTTCTATTATTCTTTTTATAATTCTGTATCCATGATAGGGAAAATCACCACTAATGACTTAGTAATCCCTTGGAATTTACTTCTTGTCATTGGTATCTAGTGGATATCACCTATGGGTAATAAAACCTCGATTCTTTCCAAGATAATAGATAGTGGAATGTCATTTTTGTCATCATCATTTATGAATGCACGGAAAACTAAATAATTAATATATGGGGTTAATTTATATTCTAGATAATATAAGTGATTCTACAAATATATTATCCTTAGCATATAGATTCACTATTTTCAATAATGTTCTTCATGTCTCTAAAATATAGAAATACTAGATCGATCATAGTCATGTGATCATTTATGATCATGTGACTCTTGAAAATGATGTAATTTTTATTGATGAACCAATTTGGATTATGGAATGATAGGAAAATACTTTATAAGGGAGAATTATATCTTTTGTATGACTATTGCATAAGCAAGTTCAACTTTAAGAAGATACATATGAAGAAATGATATTAATCCTAGTGTAATGGTTGAATGTATTCAAAGAAACTTCTATGGTTCTATATGTTTTTGGATGTGTTTGGAATTTTTTTGAAACATTTTAAGGGTGAATGGTTTGATATTTTTACAGGATAAGTTCCTTACAACATGCAAGGGGTCATTGTATTATATAGGTTCTATTTTTGGGGTGAAGAAAAAAAAACGTAGTGTATAGTCTTGGAGAGGGTGTTTTGGTTGTTATAGAAATTTGTTTGGTTACACCGTGGTAATTAGGTTATGAAATAGAGTCCAATGGAACAATTTTTTGGAGTTACTATGTTTTTATTGATATTAAGATAGTTATAACATGGAAAATAATCTATTCTATGGAAGAAACATCCATATAAGTTATATGTAATGATGGTTTCCCAATGACATGGAGATAAAAAGGGGGAATTTTTTCGGTTCTATCAGTTTTGGGAAAAATGCACCATAGAGCTGGGATTATGTGCGAACTTCTAGTTTTGTTTTTAATTTCAATGTTTAGTTTTTCCCTTATGAAAAATTTTTTCTTCTTATTTTAATTTAACTACTTCAAGAACCATGATGTATTCCTTGGCCACTATTTTTACTAGTTCCTTTATATTATTTCCTTCGACTTTTCATCTGGGAATCTTCTCAACGTTATCATGTTCTGTGTAATTTTTGGTGTTTGACCATGTTATTTTTTTCTAGATTACATATTAAATCTTGAACCCCCATGAACCCTGTAGTTCATCTAACTTTTCTCATGGTGCTTTAGAAATCTAATTGCATCTCTTAGAATGTTTTAGACCGTCTTTTAGTGGGGTTTATCCATAGGTTCATGAGGGTTTTTATCATTTGAGAGTTCCCTCACATCCCTCCTCTGGTGATATTTGAATTAAAAATTGTGTTATCCATGATTCAATTATTTTGGGATCATGGAGAGGAAATATTAAAGTTAGATATAATCAAGATCGCCATGATCTTGTCAAAATTCTTCATGTTTGATGTTTTTGAGGTAAGTGGATTCTCCCATTTTTAACATTCAATAGAATATGAATAATTTCACGTTTATAAAATAAATTACTTCATATTTGGAATGAAAAAATACATATGAATACCAACTAAAAATTACCTGTTTTTGTCGGTATTGAAATTATTGGATATGGGTGATTACCACAACATTTTAATAAAATAATTTAATGGATTTCTTTAAAAATGTAGTTTGGGTGCGAGAACATGTAGAAATCATATATTTGGAGTGTGTGTTATATTTTAATTGTATGAGGTCCTTTTGGTACAAATATGGGTTTCAGTTCCATGTTAGAGTCTAGGGGAAGTATATCATTAAGTAACGGGTTGGTTATGTGAGGATCACCACTAATGAGAATAGTGATTTGCATTATACATTCATGGATGGGTGTTTTTTTGAGAACATTAATAGTAGATTCCATGTGGGTTTAAAATATTTATTTCTCTTATTTTATAAAACTCTATTTGTCAAAAATTACTTAGATATACATCCTTTTGTTTTATGAAATTTAATTTTTGATAAACTGCAATGATATGATTCCTTCTGTTGTATGAAACTATGCGATCACATTATTCACATATTAATGGAATCATTGGGAAGTATGGGTGATTCACTGATAGGGCATTATAATCACCCAAACATATAAACATTGGTGAATATTTAATTTTTTTCTTAATTATACATCAAATGGGAAGGTTTCATATTTTTATAGTGGTTTTTCTTGACATATCTCTCAGGGATTTTGGAGAAGGAGCTTGGGATTTAGGCATGATTTTGTGTGGGTGGAGTGGCTACATCTCGTTGCTAATGTCATTATTTATTTTGGATAATTAGAATTTCTAGTTTATTGATTCCACTAGAATACTAATCCATTTTGGCGATTGGATATTCAGTTTTATTTTAAGTGTTTCATTCATCATATTGTATGGTTTGTTTCTATTATATTCTTAATAGGTTTTCTATATCTAATGGGAAAATTTTCCTCTAGTGATTTATTAATACCTTAGGAATTGTTTTAAAATATTTGTTTCCATGGGATGTCACCTATGTTTATTGGAACCTCGAATATATCTTATTCAATGATTACAGATGTGCTGATTTACTTTTCATGATTTAAATTTTAAAAAAAATTGGGAAAAATGTATGAAGTAAAATGAAGACAAATTAGAAGAAAAAAAACAAGTGGCTTTACTTTATTCAGTATAATTTCACTCCTCAATGACCTTTTATATGAATATTTTGAGATGTTTGGGTTTCATTAAATTTTTAGAAAAAGACTTTTTTTTTCAGTTTTTATTATTATAATTAAATATTATTAAGAGAAAACTTAATTTTTTAGCCTTAATATTTTACACATAATTACATATCTTCCCATAGAGCCTTATTGTCATATGATCCTAATTTAAAATAACGTAGGATTAATATCAATTTTTTGTCTCTATATTTTTTTGAATATAGATCCTTTAAAAATTCAATGATTGATTCATAAATGATTTTTGGGGAAACAAATATTCTATATTTGTAATCATGAGTGACGAGAGAAAAAAAATCATACTGATGTATATATCAAGTGGAATTTCTATGTAAAATTTTATTATGTCACTTTATTGAATGGAAAGGGAATATTGATCAAATTATTAGAGAAAGTAAAATGAATATTTTACACATTTATTTTAAAAGTGATTAACAATGTTGATATTTTTTAGGGGATGATCACTTGTTTAAATAAATAAATAATTTCTTGGGGTTCATTAATATGGAATCGAAAATGTTGGTGGCATGTTGTTCCTTTAAAATTCATGTTTTTATTTTATTTCCAAGAGGAATAGTTTAAGTGTGGGTAATTTAATGGTCCATTCTTAATCCATAATTTTTTAAAAAATGAGAATTTATTTTTTTCACATATTTTATACACTGTTAATAATATATATTTATTTTAAATTTTTAATTGGATTTTTAGGAAGGAAAATAAAAAATATTAATTTATTTTTCTATCATTTTACTATGTTTTTTGGGTGTATATGTTAAAGAATATGTTAACCAGAATTGGCCATCAAATAATAGGAGAAAGACACATGGCCATAACATGAAGGAAATTTTACCAATCACACTATATGGAGGCCAAATCACATGTAGTAGGAGGAAGAAGTTAAACATATTGTGTAGGGGAAGGGCTATATTGGGACACATGGGTAGAGTGTATGAAATGGTTGGAGGAGAGTCTCAATAAGGGTGTCTAACCAAACGATGGATTGAAATCCCAAAACATTAGGGCCAAATTATTTTTATCCTCTTATATAATAAAGTAGTTTATTAAGTTGAATTCTCCCACTGAAATGATTAATGTAAGAAATATTTTTATCTGTGTAATATATCAGTCATACAAATGGTTTCATCCCGGGTTAAACATGTGTTATCATCATCACATAAGATAAAATTCCATGTTCATTTTCCTTGTAACATAATTCCATCACTAGGATGTAAATGGTATTATTAGGAAACATTGTTAATTCATGAAGGTTCATTCCACAACATTTTTTGGGCATTGTGGTGGCCCCTAGAGCATGTAATGATACATTATATTTCATTAAAGTCATTCCATTATTATTTTATCACCATGATATCCAAAAGTGAAGATAAAAATTCAATGAAATAATCTTATTCCATAGGGTCTTATAGAATCCATATAATTCATGATAATATAAGTGATTAAGTAGTTGATTTTAGGATGACTTGAACCATCATCCATACATTGTGTTGGGGTCGATGTTGTTTGAAAATAAGTGTTTGAGTGTAGTTTGAAGGTTATGAAACAATATATACTCCCTCACTAGAATATAAACATGTTTCATAGATATGAACACCATAATATCTCTCCCCCATGAACATGATTAAGTATCAAGATAAATTAAGATTCATTAACACTATGACCTTGTAAACCAAAGAAGTTTTAATGATACCACAAAACAAATAGTTATGGACAAGAGATGTGATTTTAGGGGGATATAAATAATTATATAAATATATACATACAAATATGATTGATTATAACAGTAATATTCTATGAAGGATAATTAAAAATAATTTTTTTGGAAAATATGGGAAGATGTAATCAATTATAGTGCATATGATAAGAAGAAAAAATAGCTTGATTTAAGATAAATAAAAATTGATATACATGGAGGTTTATTGAATAAGATATTGTATATAAATACATAGAGAAGAAACTTTTCACAACTATAAATATTCAGCTGGAGGGGGAGGCTCATTAGCTAAGTGGGAGACCGAACTTGACTCTAGAAGAGTGAGTGGAAGGGTGGATGAAAATTTTCCATTATTCCATTTAACTGGTTATTTTTTATTTTCAATTTTCCTTTTTGTTTTATATCTTTCGAATTCCTATAAAACCAATTTCATATTCATTAAATTTTGCTTCCATTGTGTCGTTTTTTTTAATTTTTATTTCATATTCCTTGATTTTTAATTACTTCATGTTCGTGAGACTGAGTACGATTATCTGGGGGTTATGGGATGGGTGATTCTGATGAATATAGTGTTTACATAATGCTCTAATTAAGTTTTTCATATATAGATTTCATATTCGACTTAGTATTTCGTTATGATTTATTCTGTATCAAATTATCTAGTATTCTAGTGAGAGTGATGGTTTTATGGTAGGATTCCTAATGTGTATGAGGGATGATGTGAAGTGAGATTTGTTCATTAAATGTCTTTCTATGATGATTTGATTTTAATTAAATTCATCTTGAAATAGACTTACCCTGATAAATGGTTAGATAGTCCAAGGTTTATTTATTTGATATTGAATGTTTGAATAGATTCTCCAATAATTCTCAGATCTAATTAACAGGATTACACATATATGTGAAATTAAATTTTCTTTTTCGAACATATAAACCTAAAATCACTATCTATTCCTATCATCTTATATTTTTTTTGAGTCATTCATTTTTTTCACACATATAATTTTGATAGTTTATTTATTTTACTTTTAATAAATCATGAAAATATCAAAAATATTAAATTATATAAGCCATTTTATTATATGATATACCTAGATACATGAATTTCATATACTAATCCTTGGTAGTGTTAGTGATTTGTAGTTTTGTATCCGAAAATTCTAAACCACATTGAGAATATAGGACGCAACGACACGTGTCTCCCTAGGTAATTGTAACCGCATATGAGTTAATCAATAGAAATTAATTTTTTATAGGGACATATGAGACATATTTATTATTATTTTTATTTATTTTTAAAATTCCATCTACTACAAATGTATTAATAATAAATTAGGAATATCATAAATTTTATGTTATTATGTTTAACATGTATTTATGTATATGTATTAATTATGGTGAAGATAAAATTAGTAGATTTAAAAATACTTATATAAATGAAATAATACACCATCATGAGTGAATTTCCCCCAACCGGTATTGATTTAATAAAAAAAGAAATTAAAATTAAATAAATTATTTAAATTACAAGTTGATGACTTAATCGTCCCACAATTATATATAACTATACATGTATACATCCATCGTGGGAAAAAACTATGATACTCTATTGATTTTAAGATTTTTTAAATTAATATTAATACCCCATCCAACAATTAAATAGTATACCTACAAGTGTATTTAAATGAATAACAATAAAATAAAATATAAATAGAAAATATATTTCAAAATGAAATCAAATTGTAAGTTAAATATAATATAGTTTGTATTTATGTGTCTTATTCTTTATGAATGAACATGTAATGATTAAAACCTAATTTTTGGACATCATATAAGTTTTAATGATATCCTATGACTTTTAAATAGGAAAATTTTAACATGTTATCAATTAATAATTAGGGTAAATCAAAACATCCTAGATATTTAAAAACAATTGATCGATTTTTTAGTTGGGTAATGACCTAGGATGAGTTTAGGTAATTAAATAAAAGTTTTTTAGAGGGTTTTTGGAGGTAATAAAAATGTAAAATACATTTTCATAAATGAAATGTATTCAGATGAGAGAGGAAATGCATTATTTATAAACGAGATCATGTGCTGTTTTTGAAAATACTCATTTTTTAAGGGTTATAAATGTATGTTTAGTGTTCCATGTAGCTGGTAAGTGGAAAAATAAAATTTTCAAGCCTTAAATTTACACACACACACACACACACACACATATATATATATATTAAAATATCTTTACAGATTTTTTATTAATAATATATAAATCAATTTATTTAATAACTCATATACATAGATTGTCTGGTATATTACTGTTTTTTGAGATTAAAAATATATTCAAAATTGTAATATTCATTTATTAATATTTATGAAATTACATAATATTCATAATGATACATATAATTTATGAAAAACACTAATTCAGCTAAAACTTATCAGATAAACTCAGTTTTAAACCATTTATTTTGACTATTCTGTCACTTTCACAAGTGTTT
The DNA here is from genome assembly GCA_963277665.1 of Viscum album. Taxonomy (NCBI): domain Eukaryota; kingdom Viridiplantae; phylum Streptophyta; class Magnoliopsida; order Santalales; family Viscaceae; genus Viscum; species Viscum album. Next base: position 1,462,647,970 of record OY728121.1, read on the forward strand.
CATAGACACTCCATAATGATTTTGAATAATTTTCCAATTATATAATATTAAAAGATATTGATAAAAAAATTCAATTTATTACGCATTATCCTTATCCAATAAAGCATTTAATAATATTATTTATTCGCATTCATATCACGATGACATTTTTAACATAAGAATTTTTAATTTTCTTATATTGTGCATGAATAAGGTATGAATTTGGATAATTAACATATTAAAGAATTTTAGAATAAATATATATATATAGCAATAAAATATATTGGTCAAAAAACTTATCTCTAAAAGGTTATAATCACCTTATCTCATCTCAGTTATATTATGTTACCTATCAGTTTTATCTCTTCCCCTGCTTTTTTAAGCACTGCATTAATATTAATAAGTATTATAATATTTATCATTATTTAAGAAATATTTATAACTATTGAATAATATTTAAATTATTCATTGGGTACATAAAATTTAATATTCCAAAAAAATAGAAATTTATTTTTAATAATTATTAATTTCAAGTACCTTATTTAATTTTAAAATATTGTTTTTTTATATTTAATTTATAAATACATTTTATGTGTAATTTATTACATAATAAAAATTTATTTGAATTAGTAAAGAATATATTCTACCATGAAACTTTATTTTATGATGAAATAAGTATTTTTAATTAATATTTAAATTTATGAGAGTTTGTTTTTGAAATTTATATAGTTATTTTCAAAATTTTATTCAATTTGGTAAAATTAGGAAATAGTTAAATTTTAGATATTTTTATTGATTACAAAATTAAATTATTAATTTTAATTTATTTTTTTATATAATAAATTTTTTTATTTTCTAAGCCTAACAAAAAAAATACTAAAATAATTAAAATAATTTTATACCAAACCTAAAATATATTTTTTGGTCAAATCGAATATGTAAAAATATTTAATACAATATATTTGTCTGTAAATTAATTTCTAAACTCTAAAACATATATTTAAAATTTGAATTTTTTTGTCCCAATGATTCAATGAATTATGTAAATAAATTTAAATATAGAAATTTATCATTCAAATAAATATAAGAGAATTTTTTTATGAGTAAATATCCTTTCTCATTTGTCAAAACAATATGTGAATTAGTTTAAAGGAAATTTATAGAAGATACCTTTTTATGGTCTCTATGAAAAAATTATTCATCCATTTTCTAAATTTTATTTTATTTTTTAAAAATATCTTCACCACATTTATCTTCAAACAATGTTTGGGAACACAATTTAGTTCTTTCTCTCTCTAGATCTATCTCATATCCCACATGGTGAGAATCCCCATTGTTTAAGTAGTTTTATTTTGAATGTTATGGAAATATAAGTAAATATTTTTCTCTCTTTCTTCTATTTAAAATATCATTTGAATGTTATTTTAATTTTTAATTCCACTTATTTTTAGTTTTTCACTTATAATTATCTATTTTATAATTTATATTTGTGTTTTCATATTGATATTGTATGGGGTTTATGGAAAATCTTATTAGATGTATTATAAAAAATGCTATGTTTTTTTAAACCTTCTTCAATTCTTTCATGGACTGATGGGTGTACTCTAGGAGTTAGAAATAAGTGAAACCTGAGAATATCAATACTTATGTTAAGAATAATTCCTTGTAAAATTTAGGTATATCATAATGTTAATATATATATACATGATAAATACTCCTTCTCACCGTGGAATTATTTTCATTTGATACATTGAAAACCGTTTATTGTATCCTTTGAAAAAACCAATTTATGGGGATATTCTTCCAAAACAATACATTCATGTTTTAAGGTTTTTTATTAAATTATTTAGATAAATTATTATATTTATATATGCATTTGATTGAAAGGTTATTCCATAAACTAAACACCCACTATATTTACTTTCGGCCTAACTCTAATTAATGATCACATAATTTGACATATTTAAGTAATTTATTCATGTAGGATATTATTTCCTAGTATTGTAATATGTTATGGAAATGTTATGCAATAAGTTATCCCAATAGTACATAGTACCTATTGTCTTGGGTTTTGATCTATCTCTTGATAAGATATATAAGACAATATTTGTTCCATGTCTTACCTATGATGATAAGGTGTATTGGAATATAGGCTTAAACATATTATACCCGTATATTTATCATTGGAAATATGATTATGATATCAAAATACCAAAATTATTCTGACTCAATATTATAGATATTTTTTACATTTCGTATGACAACCTGATGAATACTTTTTTTTAAAATGTGTGTAGTCTTCATTGAAACACTTTCTAGTATTTATGAAAACAAGTTATAATTTTTATGCTAAACCTTTATTTACATATTTCAATACCAAGTAAGCGATGTATACTATGAGTTATATCATTTATATTGTTCATTCATGAATTATGTAAACACCAAAAACTATACATAAATAAATGATTTTTTATTATATTTCTTGAACTGTGTACCTAGTTCTAAAATTGACTAATCTTATAACTTGTGAAATAAAATAAATCTATTATTTTTTATGATATATAATGGAAATAATATTTTTAGAAAAATATATCTTAGAGAATGAGTCTATTACATATCAATTAGGGCCACCTGTCTATCTAGAACTAGAATTTTAGGATTATATGACTATTATCCCACATTATTTACCTAGTATAACCTATTAACACATAAATTTAGTATAATACTACCCATTTAGATGATTAATTTCATGATGAGTGTTTACTTTGATAGGAATATACTACTGAAAAAATTAGAGACAATTCAAATATCCAATAGTTTATCTTCTATATTCATAAAATGTATAGAATATTGTATCTCATGGAACATCTATATGAATGAATATATCAAGTCATTCAATTTTTTTATATTATGATCAATTAATTAGATTAATATTTTATAAAAACTCTAATATATAACCCTTATACAATTAGTGGTTGAAGGAATATATTCATAACACTTGATTTTATTTTAATATTCAAAAATATAACTAGATTAGTTTTATTATAATAGTATATAACCGTTATTTTATACAACTAAAAAATACATATAAATTCTTAACCCCACGATAAACCTTTTATGGTATAAAAAATAGAAAAATCATACAATTATTAACATATTATATGATTTTTGGATGGAGAAAAGTCTCATGACCAAACCACAATAAGACCATTCTCTATAATGGGGACTAGGTCAAACATAATCCCCAAGTCCTACTATTAATATGTTATGCATCAAAGAAAATCATTAATGCTATAAAACTACAAAACAATATGTGTTATCTCTCTTGAGATCAAAAAAAAGTATATAGAGAGAAATAAAAAGCCCAAAACTTGAAAAATTTAATATCCACCACAAAATGGTATCACAATGAGGTAAAATGCATGAGTTATAGACAATAAGCATCAACTAATTATACTCCTAGAAAATACAACCATATCCTGAAATTTAGAAACTAAAAAAATTAAATTATCTTATAAGATAAAAAAAATCACAATAACCCGTCATTAAACAATCTAGAAATGATCTAACAATAACTAGTTCTATCACCAACATGATCCTTAAAACATGGAAATTTATAGAAGTAGGGGAGAGTTAATCCCAATATCGGGTAGACTATCCCTAAATGTAGTAACCAAAATCATAAAATATGAAAATATATAATAATAAATGTATTGAAATATTGAATACACTAATTTAATATGACCATTTTAATACCTCTTATTATGATACTATGATGACACTAAACTAAGGTATCTCTCATCCTTTGAAATGGTAGATAAAATTTTTTATTTAACTTTTATAGAAATTATAAAAAAAAGTAGTAATAAAACTCCCTAAAATAACTAGGGTATATAATATAAAACACATTATAATATATATAACATGGGCGTTACAAACTAACTCCCACCAACTTAGCTACCATTAGTCTCCAAAAAATCATGTCATAAAGTACTCAAACCACAAAACCACATCTTTAGGAACACATCAACTATGTAGATGTATCATACAGTATATAATTCTCATTTCCACCTCATTATCTTCTTAACCACATATATGAATCAGAAACATATCGGGAGATAAGGGCATAAGTGTACTGGTTGACTATCTTACAAGCCCACTTTCTATGTTGACGTTGGGTTAAACCTAGTAAAGCTACTTGTAGTTGGTGGTAGAATAACAATGACACATTAATCCTTTAAATAATATAAAAATATAAAAATAATTATCCAAAAAATCCATTTCCTTCAATTTATTTTACCATCTTCTACTAAAAACATTCTATATCCGATGGTTCCCACCATGTCATTCTACTCTTGAAAATATGTTATCTTGGAAGTTCAACAATATTGTATAAATATCTAATCAAACATCAAAACCCAAAAAATAACATAAACAGAAATTTTCCTGGGAAAATGATTCTGACATCCAACTGTAACATTGGTATAGACCTCTAGGGAGAAGTGAATCAAAATATATATTTCATATCCATTTCTCAAAACTATAAGAGTGTTGTTAAATAACTTTATATCACATTAAAAGAAAAATGATTTTCCAGAATCTGCAGGAATGATAGTCAACCGATTTATTAAAATTCACCTCTTTACCAAAGTGTATCATAATTATCATAATTACATAGTGAAAAATTCTCTATCATAAGAATACCATCAGCGCATGTTAGAGATAATCCAAGCATGATTGTGAATTACACAAAATGTTTCACTTAGATCATCAATAGTTAATTTCAATATCCCCAGAGTCCCGTGTTTATAAATAGAGATCAAGATAGTGATCCAAAAGTGATTACAGTTCAAATGAGTTATTTTTGAAAAACATTTATACTACACGACAATTATACATGGCCAACAATAATTTTAAATAATGAAAATCCCCTTCAACTTCTTTTTGAAAATATCAAAGTTTTACTAATCAAAGTATAGATTTTAAATCATTAATGATTGATTATTCAACCACCTATATTATAAATAATATAAAAAAAAACTTGTATCCATATTAATTATACATATATATGTATAATATTTCCTAAGGTTCCACATTCCTAAATGTTACCCATTTATTAGATTTACTAAATTTATATTCTTTTAATTTATTTTCTTTTATTCATAGATTCCATCTTTTCGTGGAAGGGGTTTGAAATTTGGTCATTTATATAATGGTTTTCATAGAATAAAATACAAATAATAAAAAAGTTATGAAAAAATGTGTTTTTCAATAAAATATTTTTTTGGTTATTTATTGAGAAATTTCTGTTTGTTATGTTTATTAATATAAATAATCAAAAACAGAAAAACCAAGGAAAAATAATAGATTTTAAAATAATTTTTAATTTAAAATTTACATCATAAATATTTAAAAAATGAAAAATAGTTAAAAAAATTATTGGATATATTATTTTGAAAAATTATCTCGTATATATATATATGTGTGTGTGTGTGTGTGTGACATGATAAAATCACTACTTTCCTCTCCTAACCCTGTGTCATGGTACATGAAACCAAAGTATGGGGTACCTATGTGAATTCATATATCCTCCTCCTAGATAATTTGAATTTCTCCTTTTTTTTCAAAAAAAATTTATCCTTTTTGGGGTTCCATCCTTTCCACTTCATCCTTCTATTGCCTTTATTATCATTTTACACCTCCCACTAAATCTGGATTGTTGTTAGATGAATCCTTTGTGGGTTTTGTTCTATATTTATTTTGTATTTGTTTCCTAGGGTCTAATAATTCCTCCTCAATCCTCCCTATTTCCATTAATAAGGGTTCACATTTTCGTCAGTTAGACATGATAGGTTTTCCCTAGGGTACACAATCTATTTTTTTAACTATTTATTGCATTCTCTCTAAATTCATTTTCAAATTATCTGATGATAATATTGAAAGACTTTATTGAATTTATAAGAAGAAAACATGACGTTAACATGGTTTTCATTGAAACTGGTTGTTTTCTCTATTTTAAATATTAATTAAAAATCAATTATCCTAATTCATTCACATCAATAGATTATTTAATTATTTCAAAGTCCTCTAAAATTAGGTATTGAAATTCATAAATATTTTTTTATTTTCAAATTATTATCTAAAATATTCATTGAGAATATTTTATGGAGTTCTTTTTTTAAAATGTTTTGTTTGAAATTTTAGATGTGATTAAATATTTTATATTGTTCACTAGTTTCTAAGTCAATAATTTCAAGGATCTAGGTCATGGACTCATAAAACCTTTCCAAAATCAGGAGAAATGTTCTCAATGAATAATATGGAATTCAATAGATGTTATGGATGGCACTCAAGTTACAAATTTTTGTTCACCCCACCATCCTCAATGAAAGGATATATTATGACTACTTTTCATCATTTACTTTTTCTACTGAACAACAATTTTATTTTTGAATGCAGGAATTCATCGATACTTATAGAATGAGATTTTTTTACCAAATTTGATCAATACTGGACCACTTTTAATTATTGTATTCCAAAAGTGAAAACATCTATCTTGGACCAAAAAATTTTCTTACTACAACTTATTTCCAACATATTCATTTATTTATACTAGATAAACATCCTATAAAAAGAAATGAATCCCATGAGGTAATATGAATCAAAATTCCTTAATTATAATATATAGAAGAGAAAAATAATATAAACTACTTCATAATTTGTTAGATACATCAAAATTAAATTTAAACCTATTATTAGTTTAAATTAAAATTATATTTAAATATAAATGAATTCTCAATATCGTAAATAAACAATGAGATTTATTTTATGCACAAAATAAATCAATTTATAAATTTATATTTTTTAAAAAATAATTGGGTTTTTATTAAATTTAATTATTTATATATGAATATGAGTTTTTTGGACCAAGTATGGTTAAGAAGTTCTTTTCACCTATTAGTTATCCAAATAGGTTTCTAAAATCTAAAATAGAAATTATCATATTATTAGAGAAAATTAATTAATGAAATTGGAAACAGTATAAAAATAGTAATTTTATTTTGTAAAAAAATGATAAAAGATAATCCACATGGTTATTGATTTATTATTTAGTTATAAATTAAAATAAAAAATGTCCCTCCCTTATGCCTAGGTATCCCAGGTTGGGCCATATTACGAACTGACCCCTTCTTGATTTCGTTCATGGTTCTAACTGAGGAACCATATATCCTTCCTATTAATCAATATCCTCCCTCTATTACATTAAATGTCTCAATACTCATCATTTCTTTCTCAATATCCCCAATACTATTCCCAAGATCTCCATCTATATGTCATCTAAACACATTGGACATGGGGCTAATCTTTTTAACAACCTGATAAAATCTAGTATTAGAGACCACTTTTGGTAATTTTACAACTATTCTAATCATACATCACCGAATGATGAGCCCCGTTGAAACATTCACATTTTCCCATTTTTTACATAATACATTTTTATTATACAATTGAAAATATAAAACAATAACCCCATATTTTGTGTAGTGAGACTCGTATATGTCAAAACGAACAGGAAAAAAATTAACTACTTTATGAACACAAGATCATACATATTTTGACATGCTTCCCATATCCATGGGATAAAGGTAGCCAAAAATCTATTCTTCTCTTCATAAACATAATATTATTAGAGTTATATATTACACAGACTATTGTATATAAATTATAGATGAAAATTTTATGTGATGTAAAGAGTTTATTCAGGTAGTTCATCTACCCTTGACGGATTTCAGAATAACAAATGATGCATCTCTTAATTTTCTTCCAAAAAAAGATGCTACAACCAACCATGGAATTATTTACAAAAGAAATTGTGTCAAAAAAACTACATCAATCGTATCACTAGAAAACCATCCATATTTGAGTTTGGCCCCCATTAATATCCCCTTGATGACCAATTTGGTGTAGAATATAGTCAAATAGACTTCTTATATACTTATAACAACCCTTTTAGTATAAAATTTGTAATCATGTCTAAACATTATCATTAGAGTGGATTTTATAGGGTTTCAAAAAAAAATCCACAACATTAAATATTTAGTGACATCTAACATTTATGAGTTTATATCATGAATAGAATATTCGGTACCTATATATATGATTAATACTATGACTAACATAATAGAAAGTGTAATTCCTTGGACTCCATCCCATCTCCTATAAAAGCTCATTTATGGAAAATATCTCTTTAATACCTTCACTGATTATGGCACACTCTACTTCTATGGTATATAAGGAAACACATTTTTTACGTTAATATTTCAATGAATATAACCCTATAATTGATATCATGAATCCATATGTAGATTTCATCATATCTGTATCTCAATCAATATATTAATTAATGTATAATTCTAAAATAGGCTTATAACATAAAAGAAATTTACCAAATATATCTCAGATATACATCAACATCAATTTGAACATTACTCACTTTTCCTTTATTTTATTTGATAAAAATATACTAAAATAACTAAAAACATGAGAAATATTTAGTTTGGTTACCAATGTATCATAAATGATACTAAAAGTTCTAATTGATATGGAATTTCACATATTTTTTCTATCCTCTTTAATTGGAGGACTCTGACTTTTTGTGATCATAAAATGAATAACATGTGGTGTATTAACTCATTTCACCTCAATCATGTTTAACATTTCAAACAAATTTTCAATGTAAATTCCTATAAAAAACAAATATTATGTTTTTTCATATCATGGGTAGTTTTCATGCCTATGATCTACCTAGATTCTCCTAAGCACCTTATTTAAAAATATTTCATCAAATACTTCATTAACGTATCAATATTGGTGATATCTCTTCCCTAAATTAAAATATTTTGGATATATAAAATGGATTACTAAAATCATTGTAAAAAATATAGTCTAGGAAAATATAATGATTAATAGTCATTCTCTTGTACTCGATTTTCTCCATTATTTAGTAAAACATCCTAACCCATGGTTGTGGTTCCCAGTTCTGACCATATAGTCATTTTTCATTATCATGAATCATATTTTATTTACCTACCACATTAAATTCTTGAATTTTCACCAAATATATCTCTTCATGAAAATCACCAGATAAGTATGTTTCCATAATATGTAGTTTCTATAATTTCAGATTGAGACTTCACAATAATCCATGAACAACACTAATAAAAGTTATTTTTAGTATATATTAATAAATTTCATCAAATTATATATCTTTAATATGAATAAATATCCCCACAATAATCTAATCAGGGATGCATGGTTTTGAACTACCACATTTTCATTTAATTATCCTATCCCACATGTTCATGTGTTCCTTCATTAATGTTGGGAAACATAACCAAATCAAATATGTGGCTCTAGTGTAAGTATTTTAAATCATATTTCATAGCAATTTTTCTATTCCATATTCTACGAAATCATGCTCAAATTTTCATAACTATCAGGAACTCCCCCCTTAGTGGCCATCATATGCGCATGTAATGTGTATCTACAACTCAGTTATAATTATTTGGTGGGACTCATTAGTGGTGACTCACATGTGATATTCTTAGGAATATCATAATATGTATAAATATTAGCCACTAAAGACGCATTAACTAGAGGTGATGTATCATTAGTATCCCTGCACTATCTAGAACAAACTGTGGATTGAATGGATTTATATTAATTGGAATTTACATATATTCTGGATTATGTTGATTTTATGGAATCTAAATATAATCAACCATGTGATGTTTATGAAATAGCATATATCATCAAAAGACGGTCATCTTGTGGATAAGATCATAGAGTTGGGATTTAAACACCCCATTAGTGTATCCTGAAAAGAAACATTACATTTTTTTCTAGGAAAATTTTCCCTCTTGTCATTTAGGATGTGTACAAATTCTATATATCCAAATACTCATTAGTGAATCAATGAAACATATTCACCTATCCAATAACCATTTTATTTGTCATATTTTTGTGGTGCTAATTGTGAAATTATTATAAGATTTACTTCATTCATTATTTCCTCCCCCGATAGGTGTTTTTCAATATTCCATTTAAGATAATACAAACAAATCACTCAAATATGGTGACATTCATTCTCTTCACTACACCGTTATGCTGAGGCATCATTGGTACCAATTTTATGACTTTCTTCCAAAGGACTTTCAATATTTCTTAAATCGGATTCAATACTCTTCCCCATTTTCTATACTAACACACCAAAATTATTTTCTTTTTTTTCTCGACAGAATCACATAGAGCTTCTTGAAGAAATATTTCACTTGATATTATGTTTTTGATGATAAATAATAAACATTTTTCAATGATAATCTCTGAAGTTAAAAATATTAATAACAAATCCTTTGAATTTGGTGTTTTTCTTATATAATTGAGTGTGTATGAAATTTTAAGAATTACATTTTATTTATTGTCAATATCCACGGAATGATATTCCATATTTTTTTTTTCAGTTGATAGAATCCACACAAGAATCCAATAATTCACATTTTATCCCTTGAAGGAGATCATTCCTCGAGCTTATTTTTATCCCTCTACTTCTCTCTCTCTCTCATGTGCCCAATAAGTCTATGCCACATTTTTTTGGAACCTCCATTATAGAAAAATTGATTTTTACTCTACAAAATCAAACATCTATGAAATAAAGTGATGTATTTATATATCCTTTAACTATTACATGGTATAATTTTTATGGAATCTATTTTCTATCATCAAAGGATGAAACTTTCCTTATACCATTCAACAGTAACATGTAGCTAATATTAGTCTATAGAAACATATTACAAATACATGTAACTTTGGATCCACTATAAATTCCCATCTATATGTGTTTGGATCTCCTTGATGTGTAATATTGGAATAAATTTGTCTTGGATGTCAAATTTTGGGATTTCCCTAAATCAATTACTCATATTGAGTATTTGATTTTATGATTTGAATTTTATATATGAAAAATAATTATCTCATCAATAAAAACTTAAACATAATTATTTTTAGTTTTACCCTCATTATTCCATTACTAGGACTCAAGATTAAAAAACTACCAATTGATGATCTTAGGTTTTCCATAATGGTGGAACATCTTTCTATATCTCGATTAGGTATCTATTCACCTCATCGTTTTTAAATTTTTTCTAACAACACTCATTTTTAATACATCCACCTTTCTAACATTTCTTATGTTTTATTTTAGTGATAGGATTCCTTAATTTCATTGTAAAACACCAATTCTTCATTTCTTACTTTTCATTCATAATTATATTCATTTCCATTTCAATGGTGAGCTTTCAATTATACAGACACATGCATCATTCATGACAATTTATAATATCTGTTTCCTAATGTTAAACTTACCAAATTAAAAATCCATTCTTGTCCAAATCTGAAACATGATTCCCATTCTACTATATATTTTACAATATTAATCTCTACCCTTTATTTGTGCTAAAAAACATTGATAAATGATTGAATTTTACCAATGAAAACTAAAATCACATTTAAATGTACATTTATTAGAGTTAAAATATTACTGATAAAAGTTCACCCTTTATCACCACTTTTTTAATCATTGAAAAAGGTCACCCACTATCTAAACTTAATTTAGAACTGATAGGGGTATTAGAGTATTAATATTTTTTTCACTATTCGATGGAATCATGACTAAATTAATTTAGAAATAAATATTTACATATTTTTAAATATAATTTATATTACAATTATTATATTTATAACAAAATACAATTTTCAATCATAATTTTATAATTTATATATATATATATAATAATCAAATTTTTATTAATCATTTAAAACATTTTATAATATATTTAACTATATTTAAAAATGTATGTGGTTGTATGATATAACAAATTTTCACTTAAATAATAATATAGACATATAAATGAAGATATTTTTTATGCATATTTATATATAAATTTTTTTCATATAGATTAATATATATATATATATATATATTATTTGTATATAAATATTTATATATTAATAAATATTATTTATATGAGATTATATATATATTTATATATAGAATATATATATATAATTAATCATGTATTCATTTGTTTATTCATATAAAATAAATTGTAATTATTTATATATATATGTGTGTGTGTGTGTGTGTGTGTTTGTGTGTTTGTGTATATATCTATATATTTAGACATAATGATATGATATATGTAAATAAATATATAAATAAAAATAAACATAACTTAATTATAGTTCATATGTGAATTTATATATATATATATATATAAATATTAAATAATTTAAAATATATAAATATTTTTACAATATACATAAATATATTGATAAACGTGTGAGCGTTTATATATATGTATATGTATTATTATAAAATATATTAATAATAGTTTCATATATATTTATAATTTTAATTATTTTTATATACATAATTTTAATTATATATCTAGTTGTATTAACATATATATATGTTTATGTTAGTGTTAATAAATATATAATAAAATATAATTTTATAAACCATATAATTATAAATATAAATATCATAAATATATTACGTATTTAAAAATTAATATTGGTATTGATATTAAAAAATATGTACGTGTATATATGTATGCATGCTTGCATGGATTTCTGTTTGTGTGTGTGTCTGTTTCTATGTATGTATATGTATATTTATAAATGTATGTACAATTAATAGTGTGTGTGTAAGTATATGTGTATGTATATAAGTGTATATATGTATGAATATGAATATAAGTATCTATATGGGTAAGAATCTATATTTCTATGTTTGTTTATACTTGAAATTCATGTTTATATTTTGGTCATTCATAGTGATTATAAGTTTTAATATAAGGACCCATCCTTAAAATGTTAATTGATATTAAATTTAACACAAGAACGTACATTATTACACATTGAGGATATTTTCATGTCTAGATTTTTAAATAATTAGTATATCTTACACACATGACATACCACATTCATACAAGAGGATACTACTAAAACAATATCCATTTTTTCAAAATATTAAACATAAAAAAGTTAAACAAGATTTCTTTAACCACAATGCAAGTCAATCATCAAAACTCCCTTATTTCTCTTTCCCATTATTATATCCTATGAAAAAACATTTCAAAAACATGAGATGAGTATAAAATTCTGTAAGGGGTATAAAGAAAGAAAGCAGTAGTCAAGTGATAACATAAAAACCAATAAAACCCATAATCATAAAAACTAATATGCATATAAAATAATGTAGTTTCCTGGGGATATATTTACCATGTCACTCTTAAATTCACCCTTACACATGGAATAACCTTTTGGTCAACTTCTATCTCTAGAGTACCCAATGCATTACAGAGCTATCATGAGGCTCACCTGTCATATCCTGAGCTATAATGGGTCAAAACCAACATATCATTTGATTTAATGGGCTAAACCCAACATAAATAATGTCCAAGGAACATATCATGGTAAAAAAGTATCATTAAAATCAAAAGACACACTCATTACATATATATATATAATCCTTTTGAAATTTATTAGAGTGTTATTATAAGATTTTAAAAAGAAATTCCATTAAAATATAATTGGTGGGAGATTTAATAGAATGGAATAGATATGTGTATACATTATAAATTCACATAGTGAATCATAATATAAGAAAAAAATCATCACACCAATAATCTTAATACCACATAATGAATATAGAAGAAGGATAACCCAATGAATGGAAATTGGGTTATGAATTTCCTTACGTTTGGTTCTTCTCACATCAAAAGTGTTTAACCCTCCTATATAATGGTTAAAAGAGTGTTATTATTATCTTAATGAAATAAATTAATGTTTATAACACCTTATATGATCATTTTCAACAACATTCGACACATTTATTTGTAATAATGTGTAAATTACATTGTGTTGGGAGCGTTCTTTACATTGTTTCCATGATTGATTCATGATGGATATTCTCATCGATTGGAAGCAAAACTACATAATTGGAATAGAGTGGTATTTAAATATTTAAAGAACCATTAATTATACCATTTAACATTTTTAGTTCTATCATGAGGTTGATTCATGAGATAAAACATTATGGATTATCTGTTTAGGTCATTTTGGCTATTCTTTGATCAAAACGAACACATTTTGTATTATAATTTAATCACATGTGTAATAAATTATTCCATAAACTTATAAAATATATAATACATATATAATAATTTGGGTAAACCCAAAAAATGGTTTACTAACCATCCTTTAATGAAGTAAAATAAATTGAAATCACATCGTCAATGATGTCGGTAAATCGACACATCATGGACGATGTTTTATTTTCTAAAACAAGTAGAAGAGGATAAGAAATGTAATGGTGAGTATTACATAAACATGATGAAATAAATAATATGTAAGATACTAGATCAGTCATCCCTCTTGGAAAAGGGGATGTTTGGAACGAAAAAGAAAATAAGGGAATCCCAAAATAAAAGAAATGTTGAGAAATCCCTTACGAAAATTTGGTAGCATAACAGCGTCGTGAAAATTTCATAAAATATTTTGATTTGCGAAAGGTGTCCCTCATAATTCATACATAATATGGGAATTAAGGGAAATATGGAATGAAATATCCCAACATAATACAATGTAAATTAAAATGAATTACATAAAATGAAAGAAATGAATGAATACAAAAGAGGATGTTTACCTCTTGATCTCTTCTCCTTGAGATCCTTCTTAAGGCCTTTGGTTTTGGCCTATTGGTGAGACCAATAGCTCTATTGCATGGGGAAGAGTATTGGGAGGAGTATTGGGAAAAACATATGGAAATCTCTAGGATTTAGTGGCGTGTTAGGAGGAAGGGAATAAGGGTGGTGTTTATAGTAGAGGAGAATATAAATTTTATATTATTTTAATCATTTCTATTTTATTATTGCTTAAGGAAACGAATAGTATTAATTCATGTGACCCAAAATAGTAATAATGGCAGGTGAGTTCAATCCAAGTGGCCTTAAATATCTTATTATGTCAAAAATAGTTCATTTTTATGATAATTTGATTATATAATATTTTGTCATATTTCACTATTCATCGAATATTCTAGAATTTCATAAAAATAACGAAAATTCACCCTAACCAGTTTTGAAGATGTATTATTCAAAAATATAATCCATTTTATGAAAATAATTTTCTATATATTTTTAATTTATTTTTTTAAATAAAATCAAACTTTATTAAAAAAATATAAATTTAAGTTCTATAACTGCTTTTATATCACATTGAAAAATTAAAAAAGATTTCATTATCCTATAACCTTAAAAAAATAAAATAAAAATAATATTTTATATTCATTAGGGAGATATTACTATTCATATTACTGTTCATGGGGGTATGTTACTATTTCTAAAAAACCAATTGGTTTTAATCAGACTCCAAATAACATACTGAACACAATTTTGGATGACTATTTTTCAAAACTAAAAACATTGAAGCAACAGAATTAGGATTAAAGGCTAGTTATCAGTATCTACCTAAAACCAATTTTTCTGCTTTTGATGAATTTCAGTTATTTTATTTAAACCTTGGGGTGTAACATTATCCCCACCTTCTAGAAATTATGTCCTCACAATTTTATTTACTCAATAAGAAAGTGAGGGAACCTTTCCCTCATAGGATTTTTAGATTCCCATGTTAATTATTCAACCATGTGGTTTCTCCAAAAAATAATTACCGGGTATATTACCTTTTTACACAATACCTATTCTCTTTGATCATGAATCTAATGTAGTTTCTCTGTATAAGAAAGGTTCTCTTTTAGCAGAACATCTTCTGGGCTCATAGAACGTTATGAATTTGGCACAAACAATCTGAGCATCGAAACATGAAAAACATTATGTACCTAATATAAAATAGGAGGAAATTTTACTCAGTTTGAAATTGGTGTAACTTTCTCAAGGATTTCAACCGGACCAATGAACCGTGGACTTAGATTTACATTCTTACAAAAACACATAAAACTTTTCCAGGGAGATATTTTTATAAAAATAAGGTCACCTACCATGAAAGATAATTCTTTCCTTCTATTATCTGCTTAACTTTTTTTCTTGCCCTGTGCTATTCTCAGGTGATGCAGGATTGTCTCCACTTTCTCAGCCACATCCTATACTAATTATGGTCCCATCAACATCCTTTACCCGACTTCATCCAAAAAATATCGAGTTCGACGCCACTTCCCATACAATGCCTCAAAAGTTTCCATTTGTATACTAGAATGGAAACTATTATTATAAGTATAATAAACTAAAGAAATATGTAGATCCCAACTTCCCTAGTAGTCCATTGAACAATCTCAGGGAATATCCTCCAAAGTCTGAATCATTCGTTGTAACTGCCCATATTATTGAGGATGAAAATCTGTACTGAAATTTAATTCTGTGGAAAACGACTTCTAAAGCCCCTTCCAAGAGTTAGAAGTGAACCTAGGATCACAATCAGATACAATGGAAAGTGTAACTCCATGTAACCAGACAATATCCTTAATGTATATTCAATAAATATGATCCAATGGCATTGTATCTATAATAGAAAAGAAAATGTGCATATTTTTTAGTTAATCAACAATAACACAAATTGCGTTGTTACCTTAAGAATTTTTAGGTAGTCCCACCACAAATTCCATGGATATATTCTCACTTTTCCACTCTGGAATAGGAAATTTCTGAAGCATTCCCTTCTTTAACTGCTGCTCTGCTTTAACCTATTGACATGTAAAACATTTAATAGTAAATTCTACAATATACCTTTTCATTCCATCCCAACGGTAATACTCCTAAAGGTCTCCATAAATGTTAGTACATCTAGGATGAACTGAAAATGGGGAACTATGTGCTTCAAAGAAAAAATATTTCTTTAACATAGAAACAAAAGGCACACACAACCTTTTTTGAAATCATAAAACACAATCTTTATCAAGGTTAAATTATATAAACATACCCATTTTAATGAATTCAACATTTTCCTGTATCTCATGGTCTTCTTTATGTGATTTCTTAATTCTGTTTGACAATGATGACTACATTAAAACCTGAATCAAAATAGATATATTCCCAGCACCAACATCTTCTAAGTCAAAAATTATCAAATCGTTAATCAAGGGATCATGGTACAAACGTATCATGGTTAATGATGAATGATGTTTTTGATTCAAGGCATATTCCACTTTTATGGCTTTTACAATATGGTAATTGACCAGGAAATAATAATCCTTTATCAGTTCAATCCATCTTCTCTGTCTCATGTTCAATATTTTTTGAGTGAATATTTACTTCGGACTTTTATGGTCAGTATATATTTTACATTTGGCTCCGTATATATGGTGCCTCCAAAATTTTCAAATCTAAAACCGTAGCTACAAATTACAAATCATGTGTGGGATAATTTAAATCATGAGGTTTTAGTCATTATGAATCAAATGCCATTACCTATTCATTCGGCATCATAACACAACCAAGTCCCTTCAATGAAGCATCACTGCAGATGACAAAATCACTATTTCGGGAAGGCAAAGCCAAAACTGGAGCATTCACCAATCTCTTCATCAGTTACTCAAAACAAACATAAAATTCATCTTTCTAGATAAATATAACCCCTTTTCGTATTATCTAATTTAGAAATCTAGATAAACATGCAATGTTTTTAACAAACCATTGATAATAACCTTCTCATCCATGAAAACTACAAATATCTATAAAATTTGAATTTCCTGGCTATTCATCATCAACTTTTACTTTGGTAGGATCAAATTTTATTCCTTCCTTATTTATAACGTTCCCATGAAAGTAAATATGTTGGAACCAAAAACAACACTTACTGATTTTATTGTACAATTTCTTTTCTTTTAAGGTTTAAAAAAACAACACTTAGATGTTTTTCATGCTCCTCTTTACTTATAGAATATACCAGAATGTCATCCATAAAAAAACCCAAAACTTATCCAAGAACTCATAAAGTATACAATTCATAACATCCATGAATACAATAGGTGCATTAGTTAACCAAAAATCATAACTAAAAATTTATAGTGACCATATCCATTACGGAACACAGTCTTCGGGATGTCTTCATCCATTACTTTCAACTAATGGTACCCCGACCTCAGGTCAGCCACCCAAAAATACTGTGCACCTTGGAGATGATAAAAAATCATCAATATGAGGCAGAGGATATGTTTTTTTAATAATAATATCATCAAAAGATCTATAAACGATGAAAAGTTTCATTGAACCATCTTTTTTATTAACAAACATGACATGATCTCCCCATTGTGATGTACTTGGTCTTATGAATCCATTATATATTAATTCCGAGAACTGCAATTTTAATTCCAGAAGATCTATTTGGGAAATTCGATAAGGGGGTTTAGAAATTGTCTCAGCGTCAGGAACTAAGACAATAGTAAACTTAACCTCTCGATTGAGAATAACACCAGGTAAATAATTGGAAAAATCATCCAGGTATTCATTTACCAATAGATCATTATTAATCTGGATAGTTCCCTTATCTTAAAAAATATGAGAAAGTTAACATTCATTTTTATCATTTATATGGTACTTAGCTTCCTGATATGTTATTAATTGTATGGGTTCATTCATCTAAAAAGTAAAATTCTTTTGGAAAAACAACTTCATTTTCACCACCATCTATCATAGCATGATAAAATGAAATCTAGTCCATACCCAAAATAACATTAAATTCTAGTATAGGCAAAACTATAATGTTTGCAGGTATACTCTTTCCATAGACAAGGATAAAAATATTCTTATAATTTCTTTTTGCAATAATATTTCCTCATGGTGTTTTTACCAAGAGATCTGGTTTTATTTCATGAGGTCTATTTCCCAATTTTTCTGAAAATTTCTCCAAATTGAAGGAATGTGTAGACCCTGAATAAAAAAACAATGTTTCAAAATCTAAAAAAACAAGAAATGTACCTAATGAAACCTCATTTAAAGGATCAATATCTATTATAGTGGTGGAAAATGATTTTTACAAACCCTTCTACTTTCAATCATCCTAATTCACAACTTGAGCAACTAGATTCAGACAAACATTAGCAAAATGACCCAATTACAAATAGTTAAAGTATATAACCATTGGCTTACCATTAATTTTTTGATCATTTTCATTGAACTCAAAATACATGTGTCCAAATATTCCTCATTAGTAGCATTTCACAAAATTTATAATACATTCACTAGGATTCCTTTTAACACACATTTCAAATGAAGGGAAATTCATTTTCTTACATCGAGAATTATTTGATGAGTTCTTCCTCATTTACTGCCAACCTAAACACTACTTATTTTTTTCATCACGGGGCACATATGTGTCAGAAAACTCCATGTCAAATTTTTCATCACAACATACAAGCATTCCATATCCTATATACTCTCATGAAGCAAAATCGCTTCAAAAAAATGATTTCAAACTAGAGTAAAATCTATTAATTTTACATTCAACATTGCAATTAAAATATGGAATGTACTGGAAATTATTGTAATATTTTCTTCTTATGTTTCCAAGAAAACATTATCTTGCTACTTTTGTTCCAAGAATTGTTTATCCCTTCTGAGTTGAATAGCTTTGGGAAAATATATTTCTAGCAAAAGACTCCAAAATTCATCCCATTTCGGACTGTCAAGATCATCTCTCTCTCTCTAGTATTATTAACAAGAGAACACCATTGATTAGACTATCCATCAAAATGATAATTGGCCAGTATTACCTTTTTACATTCTGAAGAACCGAGGACATCAAATATATTTTATAGAGCATTGATCTGTCCTTCAGCTATCACTAGATATGCAGTTCTACTGAATACTGGAGAATGTTTCCTTATAAAATTCCCGACAATAGACATATTTATTTTTGGTAAATAATGATCCTCTCTAACATAGACACGACACCAATTAATTTCGTGAGTCAATAGTGCCATTGTTGTTACAAATAGCTGGGTTCCAATTTCCAACATTTCTGGCTGTAGATTCAGACAGAAATCCACCTCTTGGTGCCTTCCTACTTCAAAATCCCTAGTTCATCTATGAAAAACCATTCTTTAGAAACATTACTTATATTATGTAACATGGTCATCATAAAATACTATAACATTTTAAATTACTATATAGTAAAAATTAGTAATGGTATTATTAAAATATAATCCCAATACCTAATGTTATCTATACCATCCTTTGATACCATCTATATGTACCATGCAGTAAAATATTACTTAATATATAATTATACACAATTATATACATTATTACACATTGATGATATTTTTTGGTTTAGAGTTTTAATGAATTTGGATATATTACATGCATGACATTCCATATTCATACAAGGGGACAATACTAAAACAATATCCATTATTTTCAAAATATAATACTTTAAGACATAGAACATGATTTCTTTAACAAAACTCCATATGAAACATCATGACTCCCATATTTATTTTATAGAACCTTAAATCTAGTGAATTATTTTTATGAACTTGGGATGAGTAAAAAACTCATTATGGGATATAATGAACGAAAGTGTTAGTCAATTGATAACATAAAAAACAATAAAATCCATAATAATAAGAACTAATATGCATTGAATCATTATGTAGTTTCCTTATGAAATATTTAACATATCAATCATCATTCACTCTTACATATGGAATAACCTTTTGGTCAACATCCATCTCCGGAGTACCTAATGCATTGGAGAGCTATAATGGGGCTCGCTCATCATATCTTGAGATATAATTGGCTCCACTAAACTTATCATAAGCTATAATCGGAGAAAACCAACGTAAATAATGTCCATGGAACATATAATGGTAATAAAGTATCTTGAAAATCATAACCACTCATTCCATATACATATAAAAAACAATCCTTTAGAAATTTATTAAAGATAAATTTAAAAGGAGTTTAAAAAGAAAGTCCCTTAAAATATAATTGGAGTGAGAATTAGTAGAATGGAATGGATATGTTTATACACTATAAATAAACATAGTGCAAAATAATGTGAACAAAAAATCATCACACCAATAATATTAATACCACATAATGAATAATGAAGAAGGTTAACCAAAAGAATGGAAATTTGGTTAATAATTCCCTTACCATGGGCTCTATTTAATTCAAAAGTGTTTAAATAACCTATATAATTGTTAAAAGTGTGCTATTAATATATTAATGAAAAATATTAAGGTTTATAACACCTTATATGATGATTTTACAACATAATTATACACATTTATTTTTAATATATTGTTATTTACATTGTGTCGAGAGCGTACTTTACATGGTTTCCATGATCAGTTCATGATGGATAATCTTGTCGATTTGAAGAGGAAATACATAATTGTAATGGATTATTATTTATAATTTTCAAGAACCATAAATTATACCATTTATCATTTTGAGTTCTTTCATGAGGACGATTCATGAGTTAAATCATTATTTATTATTTTTATGTCATTTTTTGCGATTCTTCGATCCAAATGAACTCATTTTGTGTTATAAATTAACACAAGTGTAAAAAAATATTCTAGATCCTTATATATGATATAATACATAAATTATAATCTTTTATTCCCAAAAAAATCGGTTTATGTCCATCCTTTTATGATTTAAAAGAAATTTAAATCACATCATCCATGATGTCGGTAAATCGACACATCACGAACGATGTTATTATTTCTTGAATAAGTGGAAGGGGAGAAGAAATGTAATATTGAGTATTACATAAAAATGATGAAATCTATAATATTTTAGATATTATATCATTCATGAATCATGGATAAGGTGCGGTGGGGAAATAAAAACAAAATAAGGGAATCTCAAAAAAAGAAATGTTGAGAAATCCCTTTTGAAAATATTCCAACCTAACGACGTCACATAAAATTTCATAAAATATTTTGATGAGAGAAAAGGGGTATGTAATAATTAATAAATAATATGGGATGTAAGGGGATTGTTTAATGGAATATCCCAACATAATACAAAATAAATTAAAAATAATTAATTAAAATGATTGGAAAAAAAGAAAACAAAAAAGGATGCTTACCTATTGATGTCTTCTCCATGAGAACCTTATTAAGGCCTTTGGTTTTTTCCTATTGATGATACTAGAAGCTCTAGGACGTAAGGATGAGTCTTGGTAAGAGTATTGGGAAGAACATAGAAAAGGATCAAGTATTGAGAGGTGTTGAAGGAAGAGGTAAATGATGGTGGTATATAAAATGGAGGAGAGGAGGTATTTTACATTATTTTAATCATTTTTATTAAATATTTTTTCAGTACTATGAATAGTCTTAATTTATAAGACCCAAAAATAGTAATAATGTTATTTGAGTTTGAACCATGTGGCCTCACATCACTTATGATTTCATAAATATCATAATTTACTGATAATTTGAATATACAATATTTTACTGAATTTCAGTATTCATAAAAAATTATTGAATTTCATAAAAATCCAAAAAATTCACCCTAAGAATTTTTCAACACATAGAATTGAAAAATGAACTCCATTTTTTTAAAATAATTTTCTAAATATTATTAGTTTAATTTTTAAATAAAATCATACAAAATTCAAAAATTAACATTTTTTATTCTATAACTGCTTTTATATCACATTGAAAAGTTAACCAAGATTTCATTATCATAAATCCTTAAGAAAATTAAATAATAAAAAAAATATACTATTAATTAGGGACATATTACTATTCATATTAATTTTGAAAAGATTATGCTACCATTCATAAAAAAAACAAGTTCATTCCATCAGACTCTAAATAACTTTCTAAACACAATTGTAGATAACCATTTTCCATAATAAAAAACATAAAAGCAGCAAAATTATGTTCAAAGACTATATATAAAAATCTAATTAAAATTTTTTTCATGCATTTCATGCATTTCATTTATTCTTTTAAAACCTGGTGTTTTTATATTTAATGTTCCATACTAAATTTAAATACTTCTAAATATTCGATATTTTTGAGATTTGGGGAGTTTATGACAATTTGGCGATGTTTTTGTAGTTGTAGAAAATTCATACTCTAATAGGGCTGATCGTAGAGTTACTAAAGTGAATATATAATTAATGTTTAGAAAGAAAGGATTTCACATTGTGAATTAGGTGATATGTGCCATGATTGAGTATGAGAGGAGTTGTGGAATTAGATCTGTCAGAGTCTCATGTCATGACACCATCATTACAAAATAAACAAAAATGTCAAAAGGGAAAAATTGGCCATGGCCAACAACCTGCACCCACCGGAGATCATTCCAGTCACCAACGAATCCATGTAATCCTAACCATAGTCCCTAATGACTATGAAGAATATAAATTAGTGCATAAGGAATGTGTGGGGTGACAAAAAAATAGAAATTGTCGATTTGTACTTGATAAGGACAGGAACATTATTTAGGGTGGTATAGTGACCCACTAGGTTGTTCAGATCCAATGGATATTCTAGGTAGGACTTCTATGCATCTAGGTTATTTAATAAGTGTTCTCCCTCACCAATTTCTAAAATAGTAAACACAAAATGGGGGCAATGATCAAATATATGACTTTTCACTGTGATACAGATTGTAGCCCCTCAAATTTCAATTTCATATGGTTTCTTTTTTGAGCTCAAAATGATTTATTGATGTTGTGATGATGAATTTCACACTATTATGCTATTTTTCAATATTAAAAGGTGGAAAATTCAAGCTAAATTAATAAAGCTCTCATGTTGTGATCTATAGAAGAGTATGAAGATTGAATGGAAGAAATTATTTTCTTCACCATGAATCCTATAGTCATTGTTGCAATATATTCCAGAGATGAATTATTGAAGATGGAACTAGATCATTTTTCTAAAAAAATACATTCATATCATGATTACTAATTGAATATATATAGAAAATTATGTCAAAAGTGACTCCCTATTTTTTTAGAACATTTTGCCCATTTTTTTCTTCATTGGTTAATTCTTCCATTCTAGTGTTTTCTAGATATTTGTTCACAATTGATGTATATTATTTTCATTTTTTTATAATCATTCATTAAATTTACTTATGTTTTCCCTCATCATTTATTAAAATTAATTATTCACATGTGGTACAATTTTTCATTATCAGGTATTCTTACATTGCACAATTGTCGAGGTATAATAAAAAAAGATTATCATAATTTAATATTACATAGTTTAATATGAATATTATATATATAAATTTAAAATCCATTCCATATTCATAATGGTTTTGTGTAACGTCCCATCTCGACTCACCTCTCAGACGGTCGCCTCTGTAGTCGGTTAAACAAACTCAAGAAGGTCTCTCTATATTCTAGAGGATTCCAACTAGAAGAGAGGGTTTTAGGAGGAGATAGTGGGGATACTAAACCATCTTATCACATTAATAAAGTGGTATATCAAAATATAAATAGAAGAAAAGTAGAAGAAGTAGTAAATAAATGAAATACAAAAGGAGAAAGAGTAATAAATAATTCACAAAACAACAAATGACATATGTGAAATAACAGAACAAAAGTAGCCAAATCCTATTTATACTATCGATTAATTATTGACATGGTAATGAAAAATGACTAAAAAAATTAAACAATATACTATGATTTACAATACATCAATAAAATAAAGAAGGCAGAAAAACCCCACGATCAATCTCCATGAGCATCGAAAGATCTTTCTCGACCCTTTGCTTCAAACTCCTGTGTATGAAAAATAAAACAAAAACACTAGATCCTGAGAATATAATTACTACTGAGGAACCTGGTGTACTAGAGCAGGGTGTGAGATATAAATCTCCCTATGCCGACACCCATAGTGTCTAGCACAATCCATACAATGCATTATAAATTTATATGTTTTCCCGATATAATAAATGCATAAAGATGATAAATTAAATAATAGTAACTGGGTCCACGTTCTAAAACAGACAATCATCCCCTACCAACTTCTTTGGCATATTCTTGATTTCTGAAAATTAGAGTTGATAAAGGAATAATATATAAATAGGGGCCAATAACAACAAGACAAACCAATGAAGGTATACCACCAAGATTTTTGTATCACAAGGGGTAAAAATCTCATGTCATCACATATGTAAGCTACTAATGTAAGGGAAACATGTCAAGTTCAATCATAATACATAATAATTATGAATGATGCATATCATGAGATTATATTAAAACCCATCAATTTCAGAGGTGGAGTCTGAACCCCTCTCAGATGTATCACTACATTACATCCAATTCAAATATCCAATGCCTTAATGCTCTTACATGGAAATCCTTTCGAAATTACATGTATCTCACGTGGTATGGTAACTAGGTGTCTGTCTCAGGTATCACACATAAGGGACTAAGTATCAACTGAGGCATGTCATATCCTTATTAAAAATGGTTTCTCCTCGACTACCCCTTAGGGAAACAATATCACCCCATACTATATTAAAAATCCCAGTGAAGTACTTTCCTAGAGAGCCTAAATCACAACTTCCTAGGTCTATCTTGTTGTATCCTATCGAGTATATTTATTTCATTTGGGGGTTCTTAATATGAGACCCACATTTTATCCCTAGTTTTATTTCAATGAAAACAATAATAGATGCATATATCATAGAGAAAGCAAGGTATGTGGCTTAATCTATAAGGCATAGGTCTTAAACAATTCCATGTCAACACATAAAACTAAATTTCACAATTTAGAAATGATAACAAGGAATTTCATATGGATTATTTCTCTAAAAAAGGCATATTAAATAAAGAAAATTTCATAATCAACGAATGATAAGTAAGGCATGTGGCATCAACATTCCTCTTTCCAATATTTCATCAATGAAATTTCGTCATATCAAGCTATTAAGTTGGACTAAGTGTATCCATTCATCCAAAAAATTAAAAATGATCAAGGAAGGGGCACCAAACAAGGAATATGGAGTTCATTAATAGGTAATGTATTCTTATAACTGGAAATGGGTAATTTTTTCATGCATGGTATATTACATTCAAATAAACCTCTTGTATTCCATAGGTAGGAGGAACCAGACATGGGATAAAACAATATGTTTACGATTTAGGAATTATCAAGAGGGAACTAATTCACAATTCATCAAACATTAATAAAAATCAGGAAATACTAAGGTTCCATGCACAACCCATTGTAATTTACCACTTTTTATATAAAAGAAACTTATTCCATTTAGGCTGGCTCACCCAATGTGGTAGCCAAGAGGAAAGGTGAACAACTCAAATGGGTTTCACCAGAAGAGAATGTTACAATGGACATGATATAACTAATGAGGCAATTTAATTAATGATAAAAAGGCATTGCAGGATGGTTTCGATGAGTTGAACTATGATGTGACATTAAATAAGTGGCCAATTAATGTGGGAGATGGTAGATCCCTACACTAGTAGTTCTAATTAATAGTTGGGCCACATAGATAGGAGGTGTCTCTAACCATCTATCATTTTCCTGGAAAAATAATAAAGGCCAGTTATAAATTACCCTAAATGGCCAATTGTATGCATTCCATAAACGTAAACAAGGAATTAAAAAATAAAGAATATTTTAAGTAGTAATCCCATTAATGCTAAATAAAAATAAACTATCATTCTGTGTTTTCACAGACTGCACACTACAAGAGAGGGGTTTTATTATAAATCCATGAATTTGTTTCTCTAATAAATATTTTAACAATATTAATAATTTATTTTAAAAAAATAAATAGAATACATTAAATGCAATGAAAGTGAGAAAGAAGGAAATTAATTAATTAATGCTCTTTTAACCTTAAGGTGTTATGGAAAGGAATCATACCTCAAATAAGAACCAATTTAACATTCAACACTTGATAGATTTATTATAAACAACTTGTAACTTCACCACATAGACACAAATACAAACACACACACACACATATATCCCTTACCCCAATGCATGTATTCCCCACACTAGGAGGTAATACAAACATGGAACATATATGTATATTATAGATATACATATCATATACAACCGTGTGCGGACCTCCAATGATGATCAGAAATCTCTAAACAAATTTCTAGGAATCCTAAATCATCAATGGACACAAACTAAACTAGTTGATACCAATCAACAAATATAAAAACCTTACATTAAGAAGTAGAGTAAAAAAATCGACCCAGAACACAACACTTTAGTGGAGAACATTGAAATGATTCCACAAGGTTCAATGAACTTATAGGAAAATACCAAGAACTCTTATATCACAAAATAAATTAATAAAGGAAATGAAATGATGATTGGAGGAAAACTTTACTTGAAATCATGAAAAGGAAGACTGAAACACTCATAAATGCTTCTCCTTCAGCGGAGGTTGACATAATACAAACCAATTAATCCTGATAGATTTGTTTCATTCCCTAGAAATAAGTGAAATTTCAAAAAATCGGTCCAACTGAAACCCTTGGGTTCGACTGAACAGGATATGGTGACGGGGTGTAGAGAAACTGTTGAAAACAAGAAGTGGCTGAGGAATAAGACCATACGTCACCATATATAAGAGGAATCATGAATAAATTAGGAATAAAAAACAATCAGAGAAGAGATTTGAAGGAGAGGTGAGCACGCTATGGGGGGTGTCATGCCTATTGGAGAACCCATGGGTGGGGTGTGTCACACCCTAGGGGGAGAGGGAGAGAATGACCCTTTGTCTCTAAATAATCTAAATGATAATAATAATAATAATAAACATCATCATCATCACCACCATCATATTCATAATAATAATAACAATAATTATTATTATTAAATCATTTAATTATTATTATCTTCCCATTTAATTATTATTTAATTTATTTTTTAATTTATCTTCAATCTATGTAAAATAACTTATTTAAATGAATACACACTAATGTGTTATGAATCGAAGAAAAAATATGTTTCCATGCTCAGTTTTAAAAATGGATCATGCAATAAAAGGTAAAATTTAAATCCTCGTAGATTTTTCATCTGGTTAAAAATGTGGGAAGTTAAAACTACCCCATAGTAGAACTTCTCATCCCCAAGAAGCCTTTTGGAATAATGAAAACATCACCCAACCTACAAGGGGAATGAAGTCTCACAAAAATGGTCATGTCGCATCTCTAAAATGCCTACACACCTTCAATAATTGTTTAGGAAAGTAGCACACAAGCCATTAAGATCCGATCCAATACTCATATTCCAATCGAAACATTGGAACTTCCCTTACTCGACCCCTTTTAGCTTGATACACAACTATGTCATTTTCTCTTGAAACTACTAACTGGTGCTGCTCCCCACCATATGTCTTAGAATTAGAAGGGTCCAACTCAAATCCAAAATTCCACCATCATTATAGTTTCCTAAAAAGCAAGCCCCTATGAATTTTAACGACACTCATGGAATGATACTGAGATGATCAAGAGGTTGGTTCCACATAGACCATTATCATAGAACAAGAGGATAAAAGTCATGACCCCTCCAGATAGCTATCTCAAAATGCGAATCTTTGACTATCAATGTATTACAACAGAATCCCATTGATTTCTTCCATGGAATCCGACATTTAGAGAAAACATGTTTATCAAATTTCATCACTGACATCTAAGGATGTTTCCTAAAAAACCATCACTTAAATATTTTTAACCTATCATGCTTTATCATGACCAAGCGCACAACATGATCAAGACCTCTAGAATTATCTTTCCCTTTTTAAACATCACCTCCAAGAAAGACTACATGTCTGGGTTAACCTCTTAATTGAAACAACACTGTGAAATATACTAACTAATGTGAATCATATTCCATGTTTATAAGAGAGAGGTTGGTAAAATTTCTAGATACCCACATTAGATCGTTAACTGAGCCTTGAGCAGCATCTACTCAGTGGTAAGGTCAAGGAAAATGGTTGGTGTTAAGGAGTCTGTTCAAGGAATTACTATAGAGAATCTCCAATGTCACTCCAAACAACCACGTCTCAATTATAAACATGCATTTATCAAAAAACATCAAAAAAAAAACAAAATGAATAGGCCCAACATATTTAAAGCCTTAGTGAAACGTAAGACGAACACTCTATCAGTGTCCATTGATGATGTCAAGATATGGGACATTCTCATTGGAAAGAATGATACAATAATAGTATGTAAATGACTTCTAGTTAGAAGATACCCATGTAAAGGAAAAAATAATAGTAGAAGCACAAATTTTCATCTTCAAATAAGAAAATTGGCTTTACCTACCAATGCGCCATCACCAACCAATCACATTACTTCACCACAAGAGGATTCATGTGATAGATTATGCCAAATCACTGATGTCCTATAAGACCAATGGTGTTCCTAAATGATTCATACACAACAAAACTAATTGAAGACATGATTACATCAATGCAATGAGAGTTATAAAACTCACCTTCACAAACATGTGTTTATGTAAGACCGACCCTTCCAAAATTATCCTCTTTGATTGTGCTCAATCTACATGGAAGGACACATTCACCATAACTGAGGGGATGCTCCCCATATTTGGAATTTACTAGTAGAATAAGGGAATAAAAAATATATACTACTCAAAGGCATGACAGGTTGGACTCACTATAGAAGAACATGTGATGCTCCTCCAAGTCACACTCACAAAAATTAAAGATTTCAAATTAGGCCAAAACCAGACTGACCACTATGTCAAAACACACTTGTCAGTTGAAAGAGACATCGCAAGCATTAGAATGAATTGAATCCATTAAACTCATATGTTATTATAATATAGAGATTACCTCAGAAAGTACTGAAAAACACAACGAAAAATGATTAAGAAAACTCAATCGGTTCGTCAAATCTTTAAACAATTAACGGTTAACACATAAACGAACACATAATACACTGAGACATCATGAGTAATCGCGAAATCATGATTACTATACATACCCTATGCATTCATGTATCATATGTTCTATAAAAGGGATTCAACCTCTCATTGTGCTACACCATTTGACAATTAACTTGGATGTCACTTTACACTTCGTCCATCACTAAGGAAAGGGATGGGTTACGTTACCTAAAAACCAGTCAACTATGCTCGAGGCATGTCTAAACCAGTTGAAACCGAGCATCATTTGTTTCACAGACACTATTAATGTCCTTGAAAAACATGACCACATGTCCCAAAAATGATTTATTTTTAATCAAGTAGGTATGAGTAGAGAAAACAACACATGATCAATACTAAAATTTAGAAAACTCATAGAATTAGAAAGGATTTTATGACATAAGGGTTCTTCCTAGCATGATCTTGCCCCATACAATGAAATAGTGTGGACCCTAGTACCGGGTCTTGCGAAAATAAGTAAAGAGTCTCAAAATATGATTATTTAACCTATTGGAAAAATAAATATATCCTATTGAAAACATTCGAACTTCTATTCGATGGAAACTCAACGAAGCTTTATCTACCCTTACACTATGGTCAAAAATAGAGGGCACCACTACAGGTTCCATTTCCCATCACATTACATTTAAAACCATTTCATAATAGAACATACATAAGTGAAACATTACAATCATATCAGGGGTCACATACTAATCCATAAATATCCCACAACATTAAAGGTGGAATATGGATCCCACATAATTACAGCCAATCCATTTATCTCCGACATTCAATTATATCAAAGCACATCTAGAATTTCATTACATGAATCTAATAATGTCCAGACATGCTATAAGAATAGAATCATGGAATATTAACACCTAATAAGGCCATACAAATATACTTGCTAATAAACAAAACATCATGTTTTGGCATTCAATGCACTAAATCATATCAGCAGGGAACCTATTAAAACAGCTACTAGGCATGGTATATTCATGAAATATGAATCCCTATGTGCCTATTATGATTCATGTAATGTATCATAAATTTCTTAATATTCCAAGGTTAAAATACCATAAACACCATTAATCCACAAGCAATAGTAATTAAACTAAACATTTGAGGTGACATCATATCAATTTTATTATACAAAATAATGTGCTTCAATTCCCAACCCTGGGAACATGGTCATTTCACAAACATAGGGTGATCAGTCCTAAGATCAAATATTAACCTGGTCCTGACACCTTCCTAATATCATATCTACCCACCAAAAAATAGTAATACCAATGGAAAAATACACTAGATAAAACTTTCTAACATCCCGACCTAGATCATCACTAAGGCGGCTGCCAAACCAATTGGTTACATGGCATTAAGCGTGTTCCCCTATAAGGACACGACTTTAAAACATTAAATAATATTGAATTAAATGAATAACTCACATTGGGGATCTTTTCAGGTTTAGAGTTTTAGAGAATTAGGACACAAATTTTACAGCTCAACGATTACACAGTAGTCACATCTACTCAGCTTCCATTTTTTCACAAAATATAATCTCTTGAACAAAAGAGTCATGTCTAGTTAGATGTTTTAGACATAATGACATTTCCTTGATCCCATCCTTGTCTGTATTCCACATTAAGCCCTGTGGAAAACATTATGAAAACATGGTATGAGCATAAAAAGGTCAGTAAGGGATATATAAATACAGAATGAAAACATTAGTCCATGTATACATAAGAATTAATGAAATCATACTTTACTCATAAAACATAAGCACTTCAACATACCTCATGAAATCATAAGATTTACGAATAACTCATAGAAATCAGAAGACATAAATTTTACTTGAGGCAGTAAAAACATTCTTATGTAGGGAGTAACCCTGATGGTTACATTTGGAATACCCATCACAGTAAATT
Organism: Viscum album; assembly: GCA_963277665.1. Taxonomy (NCBI): domain Eukaryota; kingdom Viridiplantae; phylum Streptophyta; class Magnoliopsida; order Santalales; family Viscaceae; genus Viscum; species Viscum album. The sequence goes on from OY728121.1 coordinate 1,462,679,872, forward strand.
CCCTAAATCACTTCGGAGAAACCTTAGCGTTTAACTCCTTCTATTTACCCAATGCATTGGAGAGATATATCGATCTCACCTACCCTTAGTTTATCATGGAACCACCCGTCTTCATAAACAATGCCCAAGAACCATAACATAATCGTCTCACATAAAACATGCATAATGGAAACATAACATTTCCACTTTTCAATCACAAGATATCAATACAACACATCGATATAATAAAAACATTATCAAAACTATTTTCAATACCAAAATACATAAAAGAGTATATGGTATTTATTTTCCTTTTAAAAACATTGCGGCTTGTTTAGGAAGTCAAAGATCAAATAATACACACGGCGGCGAAAGGGTCATTGTCATAGTGTACGTTAAAAAACATAATTTTAAATTTTAGTAAAACGATTCGTAGAGAAAATATTCTTTTTGAATAAAAGAAAAATTCACAGGGGTTTATACACCGTATAGAAGAATGTTGTGTATAAAACAAAATATGCCTCAACGAAAACAGATTGAGAGGATGTCCCTTACAAAGTCAGTATCCTTAGATTAAGGATAAATCAATTACATGATTATGTGTGGAAAATATAAATACACCTAACAAAAGAGGATCTTAAATGTAAAACAATAAGAGGTCATCCAAACATATTAATATTATGACATAATAAAGAAGTTTAGGTTTGACCCAAAGAATTGAAATTGAGTTAAGAAGTTCCCTTACAGAAATTCGACAACCTAACGGCGTCACATTAAAATTCATAAAATTAGTTGATAAGAGAGAAAAGGGTATCTCATCAATTGAAAATAATATTTATAGCAATAAGGATATATAAGAACATATCCCAACATAAAAAGATGTAAATTAAAATACATAACAAAAATAATTCTTTTAAAAAAGAGGACGGTAAAAGACTCCATTACCGACTTGGGTAACTTTCGAAACGTACACCCCAAGAAAGAAGGACTATAAAACATTGATTTAAATACCCATAAACGAAAGTATATTACACAAAGTGTAGAATAATGGGAAGTAAATACAACACTCAAAGGAAACTGTGGAAAATGTAGCATAAATCTCATGGAAATAAAAGTGATATGAAAAATACCTTATGAAAACTCAGCAGCCTAACGACGCCACTTAAAACATCCAAAAATGGATTTATGAGATCAAATAGGGTATCTCATAATATGAAAATTAAACGTAAAGTATGAAGAATATAAAATAACATCCCAAAACATAATAAAGATGATCTTAAAAGAGATGACATAAAATAGAGTACTTAAAAATAAAGAGAGAGGTGGGATCCCTTACGAAAATTCGACACCCCAACAATGCTACTTAAAACGTCCAAAAATGGTTTGATGAGATCAAATATGGTTTCTCATCATATGAACATAAAAATTACAGTAATATAAATATAATAGAACATCCCCCAAAATAATAATTAGGAGATTAAAATAAGTGACATAAAAGAGAGTACTTAAAAGAAAGAGAGAGGTAGGATCCCTTAAGAAAATTCGGTAGCCTAACGGCCCCACATAAAACTTAAAAAATTGATTGATGAGATCAAATAGGTTCTCTCATAATATGAACATAAAAATTAAAGTAATAGTAATATAAAATAACATCCCTCAACATAACAATTATGAGCTTAAAAGAAGTGACATAAAAAGAGTAATTAAAAGAAAGGGAGAGGTAGGATCCCTTGCCTCAAGTCTGACTTGTCTTGTTCGTTTCGTTATATTCCTGAACAATAAACTGGAGTAAATTCACACTTTCTTAAGAGAATTTTTCAAGTTCAGTATTCCTTTTATATCACTTATTACCATGTTATGAACATTATGTAATTAGTTATATTAATAACGGTCGTTTTGTCGATCATTGGTAGTTGAGTCAAAAATAAACTTCTTATAATTACAAGTTGTTCATGTGGTAAAATAACCATTATATACAGAATTATATTCATGATTTAGTTATCATATATATCATATATATCTATTATATACTTTCATTTATAATATAACATAACATTTAGGGTTATGAAATGAAATGCACTCTTCATGGAGACGGTAAGTCGTACATACGCATGAACGCTACTTTCATTTCTATTTCGTATTTAATGGAATGAAAAAATAATGATATAAAGGTATATTAAAATTACAGTATAATATAATATATTATATCACTAATACCATCCTTTATATGTCCCACATATGGCATTAACGAATCAAATCACTTTGAGGGGGCGGTAGTCCACAAGTCCGAAAAAGAAGATATCGCGTTTACCCTTAATGGAAACCATAAAGGTATGCCATAAATGAAAAATACAGAAGAATATTGAAAACATAAACATAGTATATATAATATATAAATATAGTGGCATCTTAATGGCAACCATGAATTTTGATAGAAGAATTTTGAGCAATCATCGTTTCGTGAGGAAGAAATTCACCATCCGCAGAAATAGTATATTCTTTAACCATTAGACGGAGGTGTGTGTAAGTGTAGCTAGAATACTTCTCATAACAACATACTAGTATATTTAGTATATAGGTGTTCTTACAAATGAATGGAATAATAAGAGTTTAGGGGGTTGGAGAAGAAAAATAAAACAGCAGAACATAAGAGAGGACATTACCTTTAAATCATGTAACTCCCATTGGTTTGAACGAAATGGGTTTCTTGAAGAGATTTCTACCTAAGGTAAGGCTTCTAGGATTAGGAGAGAGATGTGGAGAGAGAAAATGATCAGATTCTGGTTGATCCAAAGACTTGAGAGGTGTGGGTAAGGGGGTAGAGGTGGGTGCCTTTTATAAGAGGGAGGAGGGGAACTCTTGGAATGTCTTGAAACGTTATTTTATTATAAAATTATTTTCTGATATTAAATGTCCCAAAATTATATATTTATAGGATAATGTGATAAGGCTTCAAAATCCACCCAACGAATAGGTTTTTTACAAGTGTATGTCTTAGATTTTACCTTATCTTCTCATTTTATTTAAATCATTCATTAATGAGGTAATCACTACATCATCAGAGTGTCCTAAAAAAATAATTTATTTAATGTCAAAAAATTATAAAAAAAATATCATGATGTAGGAAATAGTTTTAGATTTCTAATGAATATAAATAGTAAAAAATATGACTTGGATAACCACATGTAAAAATTGTTTTTGTAAAATAATACATGTTTCTGACACTTTTATTTTTACTTTAAATAAAAAGTAATTAATGTCATTTTCTTACCCAAGTGGCACCATGGGGTCCCCAAGTTGACCGATGCATTTTTTGGGTCGGCCATTACATATCCAATAAGTGTAGGACATGTGTAAAGGTAATATCATATTATTATATCATTATATTTACCTTAAATTACACTAATTACCTTTAATCGCTATTAATAAAACATAAAAGTTACTATTCACCAAAAATTATTTTAATTTCATTAAACCACATTTTACATCTTAATGACAACCATGTATGTCGGATTTTTGAAATTCAAATCACAGAGGTGGTAAAATTTCATTTAAACGAAAAATCAGTTTTTTTAACCACCACTTAGAGGTTTCACTATTCATCATAAATTGATGTTTTTCAGTAAAATACCAATCATTATCCCTAATATATATTTTCTAGTCCAAATTCAAAAATGATTCCCATTTTACCAAATTCAAAACATAATAGTTACATTGATTATTTTTATAATTAATTCCCGCTGTCAAAACAAATAACGTGTTTTTTAAGAAACAATATCTATCAAAATATTGACACTGGTTTATGTCCAATTTCAAAGTGAAATTAATTCCAATAACCAACATTGGATTAAATGGTAAAAATATATTTTAACTACACTTTAAACATAATTAAGAAGATAATCTATCCTTATAAATAAATTAGATTAAAAGGATGTTTTTAATTAAAAGACAACATTTTCAATAAAAATGAACTTTATCGGAAAAATAACAAAATTTACCCAATGTAAATTTTGATGTCCAGATTCTAAAGAACGATTTTATTATGTCAAATATAACATATAAAATTTTAAAAAGTATATTTAAAAATGGTTCTCCATCAAAAGGAAGTTAGTCGAATATTTAAAGAATATTAGATGATTTATTCTTAAAATTGGATTCATTTGCATTTTAAGCCTCTAACATTTATTTGGATAAATGAAAAAATATTTGACAAGAATATATAATCATTTTGCAGTTAGCTCTGTTCATTCCTGCCATTACAATGGCTAGGAATTAACTACCATTTAAAATAATATTATTATATTATTACTGTGCAGTGTTTGATTTCAAAGAAACACATTGTTGCGTATTGGGTGCGCCATTGAACATTGAATTCCATTTAAAGTAATATTAATATTTTATTCACAAATATTAATAAATATGAAAATCTCATATTATTTATTTACCTGGGATGTTACATCCTTCCCCCCTTTTGGGAATTGCATCCTCGCAATGTTAAAATTGGGCTCGTAAACTTCATTGAAGGTCCCACATCAGAACAAGAGTCAGTAAAACTATCACTTCAAAATAAAGAAAGATAAGTAAAAAAGGTCACCCCGGTTAACCCATATTAGGATTCCCGGAAAACATGGATATGGAGGATAAAAAAAGGGTCATGTTCTGATGGGGAGTGATAGAAAACATGATTAGGAGAATGTTAACCCTGAGAAAATCACAAAATTATGATGGGTTAAATGGTATATGATTCCCCAGAAGGAAAAGTTAACAGACAACATTAGAGTTTTAAGTTACTTTTCATTGAGTAATTTATTTATGAACTTAACTAAATCACAATTAAAAATACTTACTTTTTGTGTAGACATTCATCTCTTACTAGATTTCTTACACAAACTCATTTTTTCTCCAAAAGACGAGTATTTAGGATGACTTGTTCACAATAAGAGTGCTATAATCAACTTCTAGAGAATCACCTAACCCACAATAGATGAACTATATATTTACCATGTATTTAAACATAACCAAAACAAAAAATTGTTAGTACAAGATCAGATAATACCCAAGATAGGATAATCCTTTATAAAAATAAATACTACTCTTAGTATCCAAAATTTTTCCAAAAAAACCCGAAGTTCATCAAAGACCATTCAATAAACTGCTATCCATAAAATTCATCAAAGTAATCCAAACTAAGAATTAAACCCAAAGCTCCTAAGGATTTAATCATATAGTCTTCCAAGATAAATCTTAACATTTATCTCAAAATAACATCAGTTACTATTAAAGTCTCTTACTGAAAAGTAACTAACCTAATCACATATCCTCCACAATAGGGTAATCATTTCCATAGATAACCCAAAATCAAATTATTACTGATTCATAATATAGTCTAACTAAAAAGAATTTGTCATACTAACCAGGGACTTCACGTAGTCTAGTGGTAGGCAATAAATACTAGTCGCACTTTGGTTGTGGGTTCGATTCCCACAGCTTTGTCCGACGTGACGGGTTGTCACACGATCTGCGTGTTGTCCTTTTTCCGAAAGTATATAATTTTTAAAAAATTCCCCAAAAAGTGATAAAATCATAAAAAATAACCATAACATAACTTAACCTCAAGTTTATCTCATGCCTTTCATTTTCCATTATAACATTTAGTAACCCCTAATTACCTCAAAAGTAAGTATCATATAAACCCTAATGGTTACCTTTATAATTATTACACGAACATCCACATCGAGTTGGTTATCGCGTACATGATGCATCAGAGAACTCACCACGGTTCAATTGGTTAATCATGACTCATGATATTTGGTTGAGAAAAACCACAAGAGTTCTCATTACAGCTCCCATATCATTCAGTTTTCTTTCAGAAAACCATCACAGTTTTCTTCACATCCACTATCACTTTGGTGCCTGCTAGATCTAGCCATTTACTAAAACCAATAAGGTCAGTGTGAGTATATCATTAGAATCATCATATAATAATATGATATAATTATTCATTTTATCATAAACTCATTCGCTTTATCTAAAACTACGACTCTTTCAGAAATCCTAACCATTATGGTAATGGGGCTTATTCTTAAAGAATACCCTAACCCCTAAATTTATCTAATCCTCCATTTTATATCAACTATAAGGAAACGGATATAAAACATTACATAATAATGTATTAAATGAATAATTCACATTGATGATCTTTTCAGGTTTAGTGTTTTAGAAAATTATGACATAACTTCTACATCTCAAAGATTACACAGTAGACACATCTACTCAGCTTCCATTTTTTTACAAAATATAAACTCATGAACAAAAGTTTCATGGCTAGTTCCATGTTTTAGACATCATGGCATTTCCATGATGCCATCCTTGACCATATTACACTTTAAGCCCTGTGGAAAAAATTTCAAAAACTTTGGATGAGCATAAAAAGCTCAGTAAGGGATATAAAAATCTGGAATGAAAACATTAGTCCATGTATACATAAGAATTAATGAAATCATACTTTACTCATAAAACATAATCACTTAAACATACCTCATGAAATCATAATATTTATGAATAACTCATAGAAATCATAAGACATAAAGGTAACTTGAGGCATTCATAACATTCTTACGTAGGGAGTAACCCTCATGGTTACATTTGGAATACCCATCACAGTATATTCCCTAAATCTCTTTGGAGAAACCTTAGCGTTTAACTCCGTCGCGTTACACAGTGCATTAGAGAGCTATATCAGGATCACCCTCCCTTAGTTTATCATGGAACCACCCATCTTCGTGAACAATGCCCATGAACCATAACATAATCATATCACATAAAACATGAATAAACGAAACATAACATTGGCACTTTTCAATCTCAAGATATGAATACAAAGAATTGATATAATAAAAACAGTATCAAAACCATTTTAAGTACAAAAATATATAAAAGTTTATATGTTATTTATTTTCCTTTTAAAAACATCACGGCTTGTTATGGAAGACAATGATCAAATAATACTCGCGGCGGCGGAAAGGTCATTGTCACCACATACGTTAAAAAGAACATACCTTTTGTCGTTTAGTAAAATGCTTCATAGAAGAAAGATTCCTTTTGAATAAAAGTAAAAGTCAAAGGGGTTTATACACCGTATAAATGAATGTTTTGTATAAAACAAAATATGCCTCAACGAAAAGAGATTGAGATGAAGTCCCTTAAAAAGTCGGTATCCTTAGATTAATGATAAATAAATTACATGATTATGTGTGGAAAATATAAGTAAACCTAACATAAGGGGATATTATGTGTATAAAAATCAGAGTTCATCCACACATATTCATAGTACGACATAATCAGGAAGTATAGGTTTGACCCAAATAATTGAAATTGGGTTAAGAAGTTACCATACAGAAATTCAACAGCCTAACGACGTCACTTTAAAATTCAGAAAATGAGTTGATGAGAGAGAAAAGGGTATCTCATCACTTGGACATAATATTTATAGCAATAAGGATATATAAGAACATATCCCAACATAACAATATGTAAATTAAAATACATAACAAAAAGAAGTCTTTTGAAAAAGAGGAGGGTGAACGATTCCCTTACCGACTTGGGTAACTTTAGAAACGTACACCCAATGAATGAAGAACTATACAAAAATGGTGTAAATAACCATAAAATACATTATATTACACAAAGAGTAGAATAATGGGCAGTACATACAAAACTCAAAGGAAATGGTGGAAAATGTATCATAAATCTCACGGGAATAAAAGTGAGATGAAAAATCCCTTACGAAAACTCAGCAGCCTAACGACACCACATAAAATTTCAAAAAATGGATTTATGAGATCAAATAGGGTCTCTCATAATATGAACATTAAAATTACAGTATGAGAAATAAAAAAGAAAATCCCCAAACATAAGAAATATGATATTAAAAGAAATGATATAAAATAGAGTACTTAAAAACAAAGAGAGAGGTAGGATCCCTTACAAAAATTCTGCAGCTTAACGGCGCCACTTAAAAGATCCGAAAATGGATTGATGAGATCAAGTAGGGTCTCTCATCAAATGAACATAAAAATTATAGTAATAGTAATATAAAATAACATCCCCCATCATAATAAATAGGAGTGTAAAATATGTGACATAAAAGAGAGTATATAAAAGAAAGAGAGAGGTAGGATCCCTTACGAAAATTCGGCAGCCTAACAACGCCACTTAAAACATTCAAAAATGGATTTATGAGATTAAATATGGTCTCTCATCATATGAACATAAAAATTAAATATGAATAGAAAATAACATCCCCCAAAATATGAAATAGGAGCTTAAAAGAAGTGACATAAAAGAGAGTACTTAAAAGAAAGAGAGAGGTAGGATCCCTTACCTCAAGTCTGACTTATCTTGTTCGTTTCATTATATTCCTGAATGATAAACTGGAGTAAATTTCTACTTTCACAAGAACCCATATCAAGTTCATTATTTCTTTTATATAACTTATTAACATGTTATGAACATTATGTAATTATTTATGTTAATAACGGTCGTTTTGTCGAGCATTGGTACTTGAGTCAAAAATAAACTGCTTATAATTACAAGTTGTTCATGTGGTAAAATATTCATTATATCCAGAAATATATTAATGATGTAGATATCACATATATCATATATATCCAGTATATAATTTCATTTATAATATTACATAACATTCAGGGGTATGAAATGAAATGCACAGTTCTTGGACACGGTAAGCTGTACGTACGCATGAAGGCTACTTTCATTTCTATTTCGTATTTAATATAATGAAATCATAATGATATAAAGGTATATTATAATTACAGTATAATATAATATATAATATCATTAACTCCATCCTTTATACGTCATATATATGTAATTAATGAATCAAATCACTTTGAGGGGGCGGTAGTCCGCTCTTCCAAATAGGAAGATATCACGTTTCCCATAATGGAAAAAATAAAGGAATGCCATAAATGAAAAATACAGAAGCATATGGAAAACATTAACATAGTATATATAATATATAAATACAGTGAAATCTTAATGGCCTCCATGAAAGGTGTTAGAAGAATTTTGAGCAATCATCATTTCGTGAGGCAGGAATTCGCCATCCACAGAAACAATATATTCTTTAACCATTAGACGGAGTTGTGTGTAAGTGTAGCTCGAAAAATTTTCATAAAAAAATCATAGTATATTGAAGATACTGGTGCTGTTACAAAATAAAGGAATAAAAAGAGGTTAGGGGGTTGTAGAAGAAAAAGAAAACAAAAGAACATAAGAGAGGACATTACCTATAAATTGGGTAACTCCCTTTGGTTTGAACCAAAAGGGTTTAGTGAAGAGCTTTCTGCCTAAGGTAAGGATTCTAGGATGAAGAAAGGTATGTGGAGAGATAAAATGAGCAGAGTTTGGTCGAGTCAAAGGTTTGAGAGATGTGGGTATGGGGGTAGAGGTGGGGGCCTATTATAAGAGGGAGGAGGGGCACTCTTGGAAAGTCTTGAAACATTACTTTATTATAAAATGATTTTCGTATATTAAAGGTTCCAAAATTATATATTTTGATGATTAGGTGATAAGGTTTCTAAATACACCCATCCAATAGGTTTTTGACTAGTGTAAGTCTTATATTTTACCTTATCTTCCCATTTTATTTAAATCGTTCATTAATGTGGTAATCACTACATCATCATTGTGTCATAAATAAATTTATTTACTTAATTTTTAAAAATTATAAAATAAATATCATGTTGTAGGAAATATGTTTATATTTCTAATGAATATTTTTAGTAAAAAATATGACTTGTATAATACTAAGTAAAAATTGATTTAGTAAAACAATACATGTTTGCGACACTTTTATTTTTTACTTTAAATAAAAAATTTTTAATGTCAGTTTTTACCCAAGTGGCTCCATGGGGTCCCCAAGTTGACCGATGGATTGTCTTGGTCAGCCATGACTTATCCAATAAGTTTAGGACAATTGTAAAGGTAATTTCGTATTATTATATCATTATATTTACTTTAAATTACACTAATTACCTTTAATGGCGACTAATAAAATTTAAAATTTACTATTCATCAAAAAATTATTTTAACTCCATTAAACCAAATTTTACATCCTAATGACAACCATGTATGTTGGATATTTGAAATTCAAATCAGAGAGGTGGTAAAATTTTATTTAAACAAAAAATCAGTTTTTTTAAATACCACTTAGTGGTTTCACTATTCATAAAAAATTTATGTTTTTCACGAGAATACCAAAACTTCACCCAAAGATATATTTGATATTCCAAATTCAAAAATTATTTCAATTTTACCAAATTCAAAACATAAAAGTTGAATTAATTATTTTTATAATTAATTCCTGCTGTCAAAACAAATAACATGTTTTTAAGAAACAATATCTATCAAAAGATTGACACTTGTTTATGTCCAATTTCAAAGTGAAATTAATTCCAATGACCAAAATTGGATTAAATGGTAATAATATATTTTAACTAAACTTTTAAAAAAATTAAAAAGATAATCTATCCATATAAATAAATTATATTAAAAGGAGGTTCTGAATTAAAATACAACATTTTCACTAAAAATGATCTTTATCAGAAAAATAACAAAAATTTATACAAAGTCAATTTTGATGTCCAGATTCTAAGGAAGGATTTTATTTTGTCAAATATAACATATAAAATTTTCAAAAGTATATTTAAAAAGGGTTTTCCATCAAAAGGAAGTTAATCGACCATTTTACAAATATTAGAAGATTTATTCTTAAAATTGGATTCATTTTAATTTTAAGCCTATAACATTTATTTGGATAAATGAAAAAATATTTGACAAGCATATATAATCATTTGGTAGTCATTTATATTCATTTCTGCCATTATAATGGCTAGGTGTTAACTACCATTTAAAATAATAATATTATATTATTAGTATGCAATGTAAGATTTCAAAGAAACTCATTGTTGCGTATTGGGTACTCCATTGAACATATCATTTACTTTAAAGTAATATTAATATTTTATTCACAAATATTAATAAATATGAAAATTTCTTATTCTTTATTTACCTGGGATGTTACATCCCCTATATGCTATAGGTTTCTGACTAGCAGTGAGGTTCCCAAGAGGTGATAATGTGTATAATATTCCCTTTTATTAGAGTTTTAAAATAGTATAAAAGAATATAAATAGTATGAAAGTAGAGGAAGTAGTAAATTAAAGAAATAAATAGTAGGAATAGTAATATAAAATTGATAAAACAAAGAATGATAGATTTTACAAAACCAATCAACAGTTTCTAACAATAGTTTATATATTATATGAATGCATGAAATGGTAATGAAACATAATGGAAACAATTTAACAATACAACATGCTTTAAAATATTGAACAATAATAATGAATAAATGGTAAATCCCCAAAGGAGATCTCGAGGAGCATCCCAAGACTCATCTCTGTATAATGATTCTAACTCCTAGGTACAAGAAATTTATCAAACAAACTATATCCTACAAATATAAGGTCTTTTTAGGTACCAAGGGTACCCAAGCAGGTTCTGTGATATAAATTTCAATAGGATACCACCAAAACATTCTATCCATATCCCTAACATGAATTATAAATTTAGAAATGTTTCATATATAATAAATAAGGAATGATGAAAAAATAAATAAATACAATTGGGTTCAGGTTCTTAAATGGAAATCCATCCCATAAGACAGGATTTGGACAATGTCGGATGTCAGAAAAGTATATTTGATCAAGGTAGAATATATAATCAAGGGCTAATAGTTATATGAATTACCAAGGAATTCATATCCATATCTTGACATTTAACATGTCTTCTAAATCATATGCAATCACATGATTAAGATTACAATATAAGGTAAACATCTCAAGTGCAATGAAAATACATAATAAAAAATAAAGATGCATACTAGGCTTTTACATTAACATCTATCAATTTCAGAAGTGGAGTCTGAGCCTGTCTTTGATGTATCACTATGGTACATCCATTAAAAATATCAAGTTCCACCACACTCATTCAATGGAATCCTTTTGAAATTCCAGGTATCACTCATGGTATGGTAACTATGAGTACATCTTGGGTATCCCATTATTTGGGGTCGAGTATCAACCGAGTCCTAGCATTTCCATCTTGCCAATATGTTTATCCTCAGCTACCCCTTAGAAAACCGGTATCACCTAATAGTATAGTATAAATCCAGAGGAATCCTTTTCCGAGAAAGCGTAAAAACCCGCTTCCCTAGTGCTCCATGTTGTAACCTATCGATTATGAAGAGTCAATTTGTGGGTTATTAATATGGGACCCATGTTCTCTCCCAAGTCTAAATTCAATGAAAACAACAAGAGAGGCATATATCATAGATCAAGAAAGGTATGATGCTTAAACTACATGTATTAATCCTTAAAAAATTTCACGTCAACACATGCAACTCAATTTCATAAGCAAGCAAGGTTAATAAGGAATTACATTTGGTTGAAGTAAATAATAAGGGAAAAATCAATAAATCATCATTCATAATCAATGATTTATAAACAAGGAATGTTGGATCAATGGGTCTCTTACAAAAATGATATCAATGACATTTCATCATCTCATGATATCCAGATTAACCAAGTGTCACCATCCATACAAACTATAAAAAATGCTCAATCAAGGAGCACCAAACAAGGAATATGGAGTTCATTAATAGGTATGGTACTCCTGTAACTTGAAATGAGTACTTTTTTAATGTAAATAATATTTCATTCAAATAAACCTCATGTATTATATTGGTATGAGTCAACACATGTGGTATAATATATTATGTTCAAGATTTATGTGTTATTAATAGGGAACCAATTCATAATTTATTTCTCAATATCATTTTTTGAAAATACTAAGGTGCCCCACACAAAACATGAAAATTTTCTACATTTTATAAAAAGTAAACATAGGGAATTTATGATGGCTCACCCAAAGGGGTTATCAAGAGGAAATCTCAACAACCTAAACAGGTTTTTCCAGATGAGATGGTTATAGTGGAAACGATAGAACTAGTAGAACAATTTAATTAATAATAACAAGGAATCACTGGGATGTATTGGTGAACGAAACTATGTAATGACATAAAATAAGTGATGATGTTATGTGTAAGATGGTTAACTCCTATTATAGTAAATTTAATTAATAGTTGGTCTAGAAACATAGGTTGTGTCTTGGCCCATCTATCATTTTTTTTCAAAAGAGTAATAAATCATTTAGAAATAACCAAAAGTACCATGTCAAAGAATGACATAAATATATATAAGTAAATATGAAATATAGAATAAGTTAAGAAAAAATTCAAATAAAACTAAATAAAAATAAACAATCATTGTACGTTTTTGTAGACACCACACTTCAATAGAGGGGTTTTGTTATTAAACCCTGATTTTTTTGTCCAAAAAATAATTTAACAAAACAAGAAAATTATTTGGAAAAATAAATAAAAATAAATAAATTCAATGAATGAGAAAAAGAAGGGAAATAAATTAATTGATGCTCTTTCAATCTTATGGGGTTATGTAAAGGGATCCTACAATAAAGAAGAACCAATTTAACATTCACCGCTTAAAAAGTTTATCAACAACCACTCCGAAATACTCCACACACACGTAAATACCTTTATATATATATATATGTATATATATATATATATATCCCTTAACCCAATGCATGTATTCCATATTCCTTGAGAGAAGGCGTACAAAGAATATATAGGTAATATATATATATATACATGATATATTCATGTGCAGACCTCCAATGTTGATACAAACTACCTAAAACAATTTATAGGCATCCTAAATAATAAATAGACTCAAAATAAACTAGAAGAGACCAAATAAAAGATTTAAAAACCTTACCTGAAGTGGAGATGACAACAAAATTGACCTGAAAAACCTTACCTTTGGCAGCGAACACTGAAATCACACAACAAGGTTCAACACGCATGATGAAAAATACCAGGAACTCATAAATTGAAAAATCGCCAATTAATAAATGAGGGACTGTGAGGAACAGAAGAAAAAAACCAAAAATAATTTCCATGGGGACCAAAATACTACAAACTACATCACCTTTGGTGGTGGTTGACCAAGTACATACCAAAGAGAACCGATAGATCCGCTTCACACCCTAGAATTGAGATGAATTTCAAAAAATCATTCCAAACGTAACCCTAAGGTTCGAACGAAAGGGATTGGGTGATAAGGAGTAGATAAACCGCGAAAAACAAGAAAAAGATGTGGTAGAAGACCATACCTCACTTTATCGAAGACGAATCATAATGAAATGAGGAAGAAATTGTGATCAATGAGGAGATCTAGAGGAGAGGGGTGCACGATAGGGGTGTGTCATGCCTGCTGGAAAACCCCAAGGATGTGGGGTTTCATACCTAAGGGGGAGCGGAAGTGGGTTACCCTATTTCTCTAAAAAAATACTATAAATAATAATAATAATAATAATTTACAATAAAATAGAAAATTATTATTATTATTATCATACTCATATTATTATTTGTATTAAATCATTTAATTATTATTATTTTCATATTTATTAATATTTTAATATATTATATACTTTATGTTTAATTTAAAAAAATAAATTCTTTAAATAAACCCCATTGAAATGTTTTTAATCCCTGAAAAAATATATTTGAATGCATGATTTTAAAAATGGATTGTGCAATGAATGAATAATTTTAAATTCCAATAGAATTTTCATCCTATTCTAAATCCAGGATGTTAAATTCTGTGTCTTTAGATACATGAAACATTATCACCTTATATCAGTATATTCTTCAACATCTCTCATCATGTTCTTCATACTATTTTTTTATTGAGATACCCAACCAAAAACCATTATTCATAACCTATAGAAAAGAAACATGAGAGAGGATGTGATGAAAATTTCATTAAGGGTAAACACGGGAGATAGAAATTGTTTTTCATATTAATGAATAAGATAAGAATATTTTTATGAGCTCGTGACCATAAAATAAAAATTTTATACCCAATATATTTTTTATCATAAACATTATTCCTAGAATAATTTTTAATCAGTTTAATATATATGAATAATACGAGTGAAAAATAAACATAAATCAATCATGAACTGTAATTTCAAATCATAATCATAAAAACATGTTATAAATATGTGGCACTATCATAGGTATAAAAACCATTTCATATGCAATGGTTGACTATATAGACCATCAAATTACTACAGATCAGGAATTAACACATATTTCCCAAAAAATTAAAGATCAGAACTCACCACCTATTATCATTTGTGGCTCAAGAACATCATATTATTCCCTATAGTGTATAAATCAAATTTACATGTTTCCTATAGTGGATAAAAAACATTTAGTGGATTTTATAGTGGATAGAGATCATCAACTAGCTTCCCATTGTAGATCATGCATATAAAATTCTTTCCCATAATTATCTCATGAGATATAAAACATTACTCTATGAATTGAAAGGATATATAATTATGGTCCCACAATTCACATAATGAAAAGTGTATATATATGTGAAAAAAATAATAAAACATTTATAATTACAAAACATGTGGAAAAGAAATAGGTTTTATAAAAATTTCATCATTTTATCTTTGTTTAGCCAATGATAAATAAATGATTTTTGTAAAAATATCATATTCATAATAATAATCCATTTAGAGAAAGAATAAGTACGGTATCATTGGATTATATCTATAGTGAACCATAAATAGCATCAAAGGATTATATCATAGATAAATAATATCATTAAAATAATACATGAGTATTTTTACTGAAAATACATTTATCCAATTGAAATCACATATTGAATATACATTTAAAATATCAGAGAAAATTTTTTTCTCAAAAAGAACCTTGGGAAATTGTTAAGGGAGAAAAAAAAATTTAGTGGTCATAATGTAAGGAAATTACATTCTGCTGTGTATGTGAAAACATATATTCCTTTCATATTTTTGGTGAACTATAGAAATTACTTATTTGAAAAAATTTAAAAAAATTTACATTTAATTATATTTGTACTCAGTAAAAAATGGTTAAAATTTATATTAAAAAT
This sequence comes from Viscum album, assembly GCA_963277665.1. Classification (NCBI taxonomy): domain Eukaryota; kingdom Viridiplantae; phylum Streptophyta; class Magnoliopsida; order Santalales; family Viscaceae; genus Viscum; species Viscum album. The sequence continues at coordinate 1,462,696,005 of OY728121.1, forward strand.
AATTAGATGAATTTTAAAAATAGTAGTCAAAACATTTTTAAAAAATATTGATAACAATGAATGATTATGTCATCCGAAGATAAAAATGATGTTAGATTTCATTAAAAATATTATTTATGTTTCTCGATTACATAAAGAGAGTAAATAGGAAGGAAACAATGTAATATGTATAATTAAATTTTGGAAAAGATAAATTAATTGAATTTATTAGATAAGGATCATATAATATCCCTAATGTTATTTCAAACATAAAAAATCCAAAATAAAATGGCATTGAACCATGAATCCATTACCTCAAGTGTTTTTATTCAATGTATGCATTTTAAACAACTGCATAATTAATATTTTTTACCATAATTGTACTAAAAATACTTATTAATACACATAACACTATATATGTTTTACTTATAATATCTTATCAACCATTTATTAATTATTTTTTATTTATGTTATAGTTCGATGTGAAAAATGTTTTGTTTCCCATGCATGTTTTTATTCCTCAGTCTCTGTCCTTTACATTGGTCATAGTTCCATCATCTATATTATATTAATAAGGATATAAATATCATATATATTTATTATATATTTTAATATTAATCTTTAATAGGTTTATATTGTTAAATTAGTGATACCATTCATGTAGATGGTTGGTTATACATAACATGAACACTATGTTAACATTTTTTGAGCTGAAGTTAAAGAAATAGATATAATAATTCCCCATTATAAAATAATTATAATATAATATATACCATATATATAAATTAATTACATCCCTATAACGACTAATGTAAAAAATATGAAAAAATCAAATCAGATCACTTTGTGGAGGTGGTTGTACTCATGTAGGAACAAGCGATGGTATCATTATTCGACATATAGGAAGAAGTCCAATAATTGTTATTCAAGCATCATAATAATAATTAATTATATTTAAGATAAAAAATTCATTATTATATATGGGAAAAAATATATTTATTAGAGGAATGATAATAAATAAAATTTAAATTCTTATGTAAGAGTTTTACCTCGTCATCGAGAAACCATCATTGGTTTACACATTATAATTTTAAAGGATGGAATTTTGGATATAACATAAGATGTAGAATGTATTAAATAAATAGAATAATGAATTAGTTTATGTAATTTCATACTCTATGGCTCAAAATATTTATAATGATCGGATAAAAGGACCCCTTTTCTAAGTTATTGGAGGGGCACTCTGGAAATAACATAAAGTATTAATTTGTTATAAAATAATTATCTTAATAATGTGACTCCGAATTTATATATTTAAAATAAATGGCGTGGATAAGTATATATAATCTCATAAAATAATATTTTCATATGTTTAAGTGGTATTTTATCCCTTGTCGCTTAGTTTTAACCCCCATTAATCCATTTGATAATTACATCAATATCAATGATTTCTACAATTTAAGTGACAAGAATTATAGAATAAAAGGAAAAGTGATGTTTAAAAGCACAATGGTGGATAATTAGACCATATACTATTACCTTGGATGATCATGGGGTTTTATGAAATTTAAATCATTTAATAAATTGTTACTTATTATCAAATATCATTAAGGTCATTTTTTGAACTAACCATTTAATTTGACGTTGAAAATAACATGAAAAAATGAATTCAAAGATAAATAATTAAAAATTACTAAATACTATATTTTTCTATAAATATCTTTAAGCAAACTAATTCATGATTTTTTAAATATTTTTAAGACTATTTATTATCTTTTGTCTATAAATTGAATAAATACTTTTTAGCATTTCCTAAGAGATTAAGGTAATTGTTAAATTAATAGAAATTATAAATATGTTATGATGATAAAAATAATTAATGTAAAATTAATATAAATATTTATATCTGATCATTTTGTCATTTTAAGCATATGTATTGATTTTGAAGATATTAAATTCAAGAGAGTGACATTGATTATATATTCTTTTCTCTAAATAATATATTGGTCATAATCAATGAAAAATATCATCACGTGGATATATATTTGACACATGGATAGATATTACTATGGGTTACCCATAAAATATGATGAATACAAGTGATAGAGAAATTTGAAAGCCTAATCCAATAGTTTTAACCTTATTTTACCAGTTTTACCCTTACTATGGTGGTAAATATGTTTCATGTTTACTATTAATAATGAAAAAATAAAAGGGAAAATTTTACATTTCTGGACATCATGATTAAAAAAATCGACTATATTTTTTATGATTAAATTTCATGAAGTGAGAAAATTTATTTTAATATAAATCCCTAAATCACAATAGAATTTTTTTTTAGAAAAACAAATTTTGAATTATACAAATGTTTTTATTACAAATTCAATAAAAAAATTATTATAATGTAATTTATTATATTTATAGTAATATAAGAGAACAAATTTGTCTTTTATATATTTTAAAAAATGGTGATTTTAAATTTCATTAAAAATAAATTTTTCTATAAAAAGGATTTCATTTCACTATTTTATAAAAAATGAATTATTTTAGAAAAATCACAAAAAAACACTCTTTGTTAATTTTGGTATTTTGATTTCAAAAATGAAGATTAATTTTTGAAAAAGAAAATCTAATATTATTAGAAATAAATAATTGTTTATTACCACAGAAAATTCTTTTTTTTGTAATTTTTTTCTGAAGCATATTAAGCCATTAATAAAAATAGAGTACTCATTGATCAATATATTTTCTATATCTATAAACATCATATAAAATAAAAAAAATGAGGTCATTATTATTCACTCTTACTATTTTTGGGCTAGTATATAATTTTATTGTATATTAAAACACATTTAAACCCGAATTTTCAAGTAACACAAGGCATTGAAGAAATCAAATTATTAGAGAGAAAAATACCACAAAATATAGGTTTGTAACATTATACCTTCATAAAATGAATGTTCAACTAGAAATTATATCACTAAAATAAAATAAAATGAGGATATCGCTTTTTTATCACATCTTTAGGTTCCCATGTAGCTTCATTTAATTTACAATTTCTCTACAAATTTTTTACAGGGTGAGGATTCTTGTTTCGTAGTACTTTCTCTCTATGATCCATAATATACAATATTTTTTCTTAGTTAGAGTGATAATTCTATAGTATTATAACATATGATTTTATTATGTGTTAACGATAAGGTTTGTTATTCTTTATGATGGATACATGGATCACATCATGATCTTGAGAGAGATATGATGAAAGTGTTAAAGGATAAGCTATAATTCTGATGTGATCATGAAAATAAAAATTCCCGATATATATTTATATATAGAGAAAAAAAATCATTCCTTCCACATATCATAAATTTATTCGAAGATAATATTCCAAAATACAACTCTTAAAAAACATTGTACCCCATATCTCTCAAAAGATTATGAGCATAACATTTCTATCGACTTTGAGCTCTTCTAATGTGTTATTGAATGGATCTAACATTCTCATACATTTCTTAATATACATCAAGTCCTAATAGATTTATTTCTAAATAATAATCCCAAAATGTTGGAGTTATAAAAATATTTTAATATAGTTCTCAATATGAAGATATATGAATTCTTTAGTAAATGCTATTAATGTAAAAAAATAGGACAAAATGAAGATATTGGTCACAATCACCTTTAATATTTATAATGCAAGATCTATATTTTTATTATTTTTTAATGGTTATATATGAAGTAACATATATATAAATATAAAATATAGTAATGTTACTAAACTCTTTATCTATATCATACAAAAGGATTCTCCAAAACATATAAGTAAACTATATCACAACAAATATTTGAAAAGAACAATTTTTTTTTCAAAAACACATTTTACATGAAACACCTTGATTATAAGAAAATATAACACCACAAAAATTGAAAAATATTTATTTTATGGTAAATTTCATTTCTTATATAGCTTATGACACACACAATAATTATTTTGACCAACAGCTTGTGTTAAAGTCAATAATGATCTTTTCTAAACAACAATATACTATTAATATTATTATTTAATATTATAGTTATCACATTTCTTTTGGAATTGGGGATATTAATTATGTTAAATAAATTATAAAACTATATTTTGAAAACATTTATTGTTTATTTAATGGTTATAAATAATAATAATAATAATTTAAATAAAAAATAAATGTTTTCGAAAAGAAATTGTATTTTCAAGGAGGAATGATTAGTCGTGTTTGGAGAAAAAAAAATTAATTTTTTTTTGAAATATAATTTAAATATAAAACTTTTTTTCAAATCAGGATACCAAAATTGTCTTATGGTGAACTTATTGTATTTTTCTACGATGTTTTATTTATGATAAATAGTGAAAAATACTAGTTTGTAATTCAAATAATCATTTATTTCTATATAAATAATAATGATAAATTATATTTTGGAGTGGTTTAAATGTCTAAATAGATCAATTTTAAATTAGATAATTCAATTTTGGTCAATGAGATCATTTTGATATTGAATTTTGATATAAAACCTGTGTGAACATTGGAATATTTTCACAATAAAACCCTTCTTTCTTATCACATCTGCAAGATTAATTCAAAATTTAATGTTAAAATTTAGTGAATTCAGTTTGGAAAAATGTATTCCATTTTTTAATAAGAATTATTTCTAATTTATAATAGTATCAATAAAATTTTTGATCAAAACAAATAGTGAATGAAGTATAAAATAATTATTACGGATTAGGTAAAAATTGGTCTGTCATGAGGAAAATTTGATTGGATAAGTGTAAAGATGACTTAAAAATTTTAAATTTTTTTATTATAGTCATATTTCTACTAATAATAAAATATAGTTCTATAATTTTCCTTTTTGAACCATTTTCCAAATGAATAATGTAGTCACACACAATTCTTTTAAAAAATACAAATTTTGTTCTCTACCCCACATATAAAAAATGTCACCCACTCTTCTCTTTTTTTGACACCTAAAAACAAATTTTGATCTTCCACTCCCTAACCAAGTAACTTCACCAATTACCTCATAAAATCATAGAATACATTTTTTTCCAAATAAATCAATATTTTAATGTCTTTAGTGAAACATAAGGTGGATACCCAATATAGAGGTAAAGGTATTCATCCACGTCCTTTATTTTATTTCATTCCACACATAATTAATTTAATATTATAACATATTATATAACAACCAATATATTTTAAATATGATGATATGTTTTTATGTTAATGTTATGACCTCAAACCACACACATTCCCATTAAATGGGTCAAAAAATCATCGTTCGTGTATGTGGAGAACTACCACCTCGCGAACTGATGTCCTTCGTTTTTACATTTTCAACTCTCAAGGATGAGAGTTATGATATTCCTATATTATATATATATGATATTTAAAAAATATTTATACCTCTAGAGTCACTATATCATATATATATATATATATATTACCTTCTATTTCATTGTAAATATGACAACATCGCTCGATTCATAGAGAAAAGATTTTTTTTGAATAAAAGTAAAATTCAAAGGGGTTTATACACCGTATAAAAGATTGTTGTGTATAAAACAAAATATTCCTCAACGAAAACAGATTGAGTGGATGTCCCTTACAAAGTCAGTATCCTTTGATTAAGGATAAATCAATTACATGATTATGTGTGGAAAATATAAATACACCTAACAAAAGAGGATATTAAATGTAAAACAATAAGTGGTCATCCAAACATATTCATATTATGGCATAATCAAGAAGTATAGGTTTGACCCAAAGTATTGAAATTGGGTTAAGAAGTCCCCTTACAGAAATTCGACAACCTAACGACATCACATTAAAATTCAGAAAGTGAGTTGATGAGAGAGAAAAGGGCATCTCATCAATTGGACATAATATTTATAGCAATAAGTATATATAAGAACATATCCCAACATAAAAAGATGTAAATTAAAATACATAACAAAAATAATTCTTTTAAAAAAGAGGAGGGTGAAATACTCCATTACCGACTTGGGTAACTTTCAAAACGTACACCCCAAGAAAGAATGGCTATAAAAAATTAATTTAAATATCTATAAATGAAATTATATTACACAAAGAGTATAATAATGGGAAGTACATACACAACTCAAATGAAATGGTGGAAAATGTAGCATAAATCTCACGGGAATAAAAGTGAGCTGAAAAATACCTTATGAAAACTCGACAGCCTAACGACGCCACATAAAACATCCAAAAATGGATTTATGAGATCAAATACGGTCTATCATAATATGAACATAAAAACAATAGTATGAAGAATATAAAATAACATCCCAAAACATAATAAATATGAGCTTAAAAGAGATGACATAATAGAGAGTACTTAAAAAGAAAGAGAGAGGTTGGATCCCTTACGAAAATTCGGCAGCCTAACAGCGCTACTTAAAACTTACAAAAATGGATTGATGAGATAAAATAGGGTTTCTCATCATATGAACATAACAATTAAAGTAATATAAAAATAAAATAACATCCCCCAAAATAAGAAATAGGAGATTAAAATAAGTGACATAAAAGAGAGTACTCAAAACAAACAGAGAGGTAAGATCCCTTAAGAAAATTCGGTAGCCTAACGACACCATATAAAACATACAAAAATTGATTGATGAGATCAAATATGGTCTCTCATAATATTAACATAAAAATTAAAGTAATAGGAATATAAAATAACATCCCTCAACATAAAAATTATGAGCTTAAAAGAAGTGACATTAAAAGAGTAATTAAAAGAAAGGGAGAGGTAGGATCCCTTACCTCAAGTCTGACTTGTCTTGTTCATTTTGTTATATTATTGGATAATAAACTGAAGTAAATTTCCACTTGCTTAAGATAATTTTTCAAGTTCAATATTCCTTTTATATCACTTATTACCATGTTATGAATATTATGTAATTATTTATATTAATAACATTCGTTTTGCCGATCATTGGTACTTGAGTCAAAAATAATCTTCTTATAATTACAAGTTGTTCATGTGGTAAAATAACCATTATATACAGAATTATATTCATGATTTAGATATCATATATATCATATATATCCATTATATACTTTCATTTATAATATAACATAACATTTAGGGTTAAGAAATGAAATTCAATCTTAATGGAGACGGTAAGTCGTACGTACGCATTAACGCTACTTTCATTTCTATTTCATATTTAATGGAATGAAAACATAATGATATAATGGTATATTAAAATTACAGTATAATATAATATATAATATCACTAAATCCATCCTTTATACGTCCCACATATGGAACTAACGAATCAAATCACTTTGAGGGGGTGGTAGTCCACAAGTCCTAAAAAGAAGATATCGCGTTTACCCTTAAGTGAAACCATAAAGGTATGCCATAAATGAAAAATACAGAAGCATATTGAAAACCTAAACATAGTATATGTAATATATAAATATAGTGACATCTTAAAGGCCACCATGAAATTTTTTAGAAGAATTTTGAACAATCATCATTTCGTGAGGCAGAAATTCGCCATCCACAGAAAAAATATTTTATTTAAACATTAGACGGAGGTGTGTGTAAGTGTAGCTAGAATACTTCTCATAAAAACATACTAGTATATTTATTATATATTTCTTCTTACAAATGAATGGAATAAAAAGAGTTATGGGGTTGGAGAAGCAAAATAAAAAAATAGAACATAAGATATGACATTACCTTTAAATCATGTAACTCCCATTGGTTTGAACGAAAAGGGTTTCTTGAAGAGCATTCTACCTAAGGTAAGGCTTATCGGATTAAGAGAGAGATGTGGAGATAGAAAATGATCCAATTTTGGTCGATCCAAAGACTTGAGAGGTGTGGGTAAGGGGGTAGAGGTGGGTGCCTTTTATAAGAGAGAGGAGGGGAACTCTTGGAAAGTCTTGAAACGTTACATTATTATAAAATGATTTTTTGAAATTAAAGGTCCCAAAATTATATATTTAGAGGCTAATGTGATAAGGGTTTAAAATCCACCCAACCAATAGGTTCTTGACAAGTGTATGTCTTAGATTTTACCTTATCTTCTCATTTTATTTAAATCGTTCATTAATGAGGTAATCACTACATCATCACAGTGTCATAAACAAATTTATTTATTTAATGTCAAAAAATTATGAAACAAATATCATGATGTAGGAAATATTTTTAGCTTTCTAATGAATATATATTCAAAAATATGACTTGTATAACCACATGTAAAAATTGTTTTAGTAAAATAATACATGTTTGTGACACTTATTTTTACTTTAAATAAAAAGTAATTAATGTCATTTTCTTACCCAAGTGGCACCATGGGGTCCCGAAGTTGACTGATGGAATTTTTGGGTTGGAAATTACATATCCAATAAGTGTAGGACATGTGTAAAGGTAATTTCATATTATTATATCAATATATTTACCTTAAATTACACTAATTACCTTTAATCGCTATTAATAAAACATAAAAGTTACTATTCACATAATAAATTATTTTAATTTCATTAAACCACATTTTACATCCTAATGACAACTATGTATGTCGGAATTTTGAAATTCAAATCACAGAGGTGGTAAAATTTCATTTAAACGAAAAATCAGTTTTTTTAACTACCACTTAGTGGTTTCACTATTCATCATAAATTGATGTTTTTCAGTAAAATACCAAACATTCACCCTAATATATATTTTATATTCCAAATTCAAAAATGATTTCCATTGTACCAAATTCAAAACATAAAAGTTACATTAAATATTTTTATAATTAATTCCCGCTGTCAAAACAAATAACGTGTTTTTAAGAAACAATATCTATCAAAAGATTGACACTGGTTTATGTAAAATTTCTAAGTGAAATTAATCCCAATAACCATCATTTGATTAAATGGTAAAAATATATTTTAACTAAAAATTAAACGTAATTAAGAAGATAATCTATCCTTATAAATAAATTAGATTAAAATGAGGTTTTTAATTAAAAGACATTATTTTCACTAAAAATGGTCTTTATCGGAAAAATAACAATATTTACCCAAAGTAAATTTTGATGTCGAGATTCTGAAGAAAGATTTTATTATGTCAAATATAAAATATAAAATATTATAAAGTATATTTAAAAATGGTTCTCCATCAATAGGCAGTTAGTCGACCATTTAAAGAATATTAGAAGATTTATGCTTAAAATTGGATTCATTTGCATTTAAAGTCTCTAACATTTATTTGGATAAAGGAAAAAATATTTGACAAGAATATATAATCATTTGGTAATTAGTTCTGTTCATTCCTTCCATTACAATGGATAGGTGTTAACTACCATTTAAAATAATATTATTATATTATTACTGTGTAGTGTATGATTTCAAAGAAACACATTGTTGCGTATTGCGTACGACATTAAACATAGAATTACATTTAAAGTAATATTAATATTTTATTCACAAATGTTAATAAATATGAAAATTCCATATTCTTTATTTACCTGGGATGTTACATCCTTCCCCCCTTTTGGGAATTAAATCCTCGCAATTTTAGGGCTCAGAAACTTCATTGAAGGTCCCACATCGGAACAAGTGTCAGTAAAACTGTCATTTCAAAATAAAGAAAGAGAAGTAAAAAGGTCACCCGAGTTAACCCATACTAGGATTTCCTGAAAACATGGATATGGAGGAGAAAAAAAGGTTCATGTTCTGACGGGGAGTGATAGAAAACATGATTAGGAGAATGTTAACCCCGAGAAAATCACAAAATTATGATGGGTTAAATAGTATTTGATTCCCCAGAAGGAAAAGTTAACAGACAACATTAGAGTTTTAAGTTACTTTCATTGAGGAATTTATTTATGATCTTAACAAAATCACAATTAAAAATATTTACTTGTTGTGTAGACATTCATCTCTTACTAGATTTCTTACACAAACTCATTTTTTTCTCCAAAAGATGAGTATTTAGGATGACTTGTTCACAATAAGAGTTCTATAATCAACTTCTAGAGAATCACCTAACCCACAATATATTAACTATATATTTCCCATGTATTTAAAGATAACCAAAACCAAAAATTGTTTGTACAAGATCAGATAATACCCAAGAGAGGATAATCCTTTATAAAAAGAAATACTACTCTTAGTCTCCAAATTTTTTCCAAAAAAACCCAAAGTTCATCAAGGACCATTCAATAAACTGCTGTCCATAAAATTCTTCAAAGTAATCCAAACTATGAATTAAACCCAAATATCCTAAGGATTTAATCCCATACTCTTACATGATAAATCTTAACATTTATCTCAGAATAACATCAGTTACTATTAAAGTCTCATACTGAAAAGTAACTAACCTAATCACATCTCCTCCACGATAGGGTAATCATTTCCATAGATAACCCAAAATCAACTTATTACTAATTAATAATATCGTCTAACTAAAATGAATTTTTCATACTAACCAGGGAATTCACGTAGTCCAGTGGTAGGCAATAAATACCAGTCGCACTTTGGTTGTGGGTTCGATTCCCACATCTTTGTCCGACGTGATGGGTTGTCACATGGTCTGTGTGTTGTACTTTTTCCGAAACTATATAATTTTTAAAACATTCCCCAAAAAGAGATAAAATCATAAAAAATAACCATAACATATCTTAACCTCAAGTTTATCTCATTACTTTCATTTTCCATCATAACATTTAGTAACCCATAATTACCTCAAAAGTAAGGATCATATAAACCCTAATGGTTACCTTTATAATAATTACCTAAACATCCACATCGAGTTGGTTATCGCGTACATGATGTATTAGAGAACTCACCACGGTTCAACTGGTTAATCATGACTCAGGATATTTGGTTGAGAAAAACCACAAGAGTTCTCATTACAGCTCCTATATCATTCAGTTTTCTTTCAGAAAACCATCACAGTTTTCTTCACATCCACAATCACTTTGGTGCCTGCTAGATCCAGCCATTTACTAAAACCAAAAAGGTCAGTGTGAGTATATCATTAGAATCATCATATAACACTATGATATAATTATTCATTTTATCATAAACTCATTCACTTTATCTAAAACTACGACTCTTTCTGAAATCCTAACCATTATGGTAATGGCACTTATTCTTAAAGAATACCGTAACCCCTAAAGTTATCTAAACCCCCATTTTATATCAACTATAAGGACCTGACTATAAAACATTACATAATAATGTATTAAATGAATAATTCACATTGAGGATCTTTTCAGGTTTAGTGTCTTAGAGAATTATGACATAACTTCTACATCTCAAAGATTACACAGTAGACACATCTACTCAGCTTCCATTTTTTTACAAAATATAAACTCCTGAACAAAAGAGTCATGTCTAGTTCCATGTTTTAGACATCATGGCATTCCCTTCATCCCATCTTTGACCATATTACACTTTAAGCCATGTCGAAAAAATTTCAAAAACCTGGGATGAGCATAAAAAGCTCAGTAAAGGATATAAAAATACGGAATGAAAACATTAGTCCATTTATACATAAGAATTAATGAAATCATACATTACTCATAAAAAATAATCACTTCAACATACCTCATGATATAATAATATTTATGAATAACTCATAGAAATCATAAGACATAAAGGTATCTTGAGGAATTCATAACATTCTTACGTAGGGAGTAACCCTCATGGTTACATTTGGAATACCCATCACAATATATTCCCTAAATCTCTTCGGAGAAACCTTAGCGTTTAACTCCTTCGCGTTACACAATGAATTAGAGAGCTATATTGGGCTCACCCTCCCTTAGTTTATCATGGAACCACCCATCTTCGTAAACAATTCCCAAGAACCATAACATAATCATATCACATAAAACATGCATAAACGAAACATAACATTTCCACTTTTCAATCACAAGATATGAATACAATAAATTGATATAATAAAAACAGTATCAAAACCATTTTCAATACCAAAATAGATAAAAGCGTATATGGTATTAATTTTCCTTTTAAAAACATTACGGCTTTTCATGGAAGACAAAGATCAAATAATACTCTTGGTGGTGGAAAGGTCATTGTCACCGCGTACGTTAAAAAGAACATACTTTTTTTCATTTAGTAAAATGCTTCAAAGAAAGAAGATTACTTTTGAATAAAAGTAAAAGTCAAAGTGGTTTATACACCGTATAAAATAATGTTTTGTATAAAACAAAATATGCCTCAACAAAAAGAGATTGAGATGAAGTCCCTTAAAAAGTCGGTATCCTTAGATTAATGATAAATAAATTACATGATTACGTGTGGAAAATATAAATACACCTAACATAAGATCATATTATGTGTAAAACAATCAGAGTTCATCCACACTTATTATTAAAATACATAAAAAAAAGAAGTCTTCTGAAAAAGAGGATGGTGAACGATTCCCTTACTGACTTCGATAACTTTCGAAACGTACACCCAATGAAAGAATAACTATACAAAAATGGTATAAATACCCATAAAATAAATTATATTACACAAAGAGTAGAATAATGGGCAGTACATACAACACTCAAAGGAAACGGTGGAAAATGTAGCATAAATCTCAGGACAATAAAAGTGAGATGAAAAATCCCTTACGAAAACTCGGCAGCCTAACGACGCCACTTAAAATTTAAAAAAAATGGATTTATGAGATCAAATAGGGTCTCTAATAATGTGAACATAAAAATTACAGTATGAGAAATAAAAAATAAAATCCCCAATCATAAGAAATATTATCTTAAAATAATTGATATAAAATAGAGTTCTTAAAAACAAAGAGAGAGGTAGGATCCCTTACAAAAATTCGGCAGCCTAACGGCGCCGCATAAAACATCCAAAAATGGATTGATGAGATCAAATAGGGTCTCTCATAAAATGAATATAAAAATTACAGGAACATTAATGTAAAATAACATCCCCCAACATAAGAAATAAGAGCTTAAAATATGTGACATAAAATAGAGTACATAAAAGAAAGAGATAGGTATGATCCCTTACGAAAATTCGGCAGCCTAACAACGCCACTTAAAACATTCAAAAATGGACTGATGAGATAAAATAGGGTCTCTCATCATATGAACATAAAAATTAACGTAAGAGGAATATAGAATAACATCCCACAACATATGAAATAGGAGCTTAAAATAAGTGACATAAAAGAGAGTACTTAAAAGAAAGAGAGAGGTAGGATCCCTTACCTCAAGTCTGACTTGTCTTGTTCGTTTCATTATATTCCTGAATAATAAACTGGAGTAAATTTCTACATTCTTAAGAACCATTTTCAAGTTCATTATTTCTTTTATATCACTTATTAACATGTTATGAACATTATGTAATTATTTAAGTTAATAACGGTCATTTTTTCAATCATTGGTACTTGAGTCAAAAATAAACTGCTTATAATTACAAGTTGTTCATGTGGTAAAATATTCATTGTATTCAGAATTATATTAATGATTTAGATATCATATAAATTATATATATCCTGTATATAATTTCATTTATAATATTACATAACATTCAGGGCTATGAAATGAAATGCACAGTTCTTGGACACGGTAATTCGTACGTACGCATGAAGGCTATATTCATTTCTATTTTGTATTTAATCGAATGAAATCATAATGATATAAAGGTATATTATAATTACAGTATAATATAATATATAATATCATTAACTCCATCCTTTATACGTCATATATATGGCATTAATGAATCAAATCACTTTGAGGGGGCGGTAGTCCGCTCTTCCTAATAGGATGATATCACGTTTCCTATAATGGAAACCATAAAGGTATGCCATAAATGAAAAATACAGAAGCATATGGAAAACATAAACATAGTATATATAATATATAAATACAGTGACATCTTAATGGCCTCCATGAAAGGTGTTAGAATAATTTTGAGCAATCATCGTTTCGTGAGGCAGGAATTCGCCATCCACAGAAACAGTATATTCTTTAACCATTAGACGGAGGTGTGTGTAAGTGTAGCTGGAAACCTTTTCATAAAAAAATCATAGTATATTGAAGATACTGGTCTTGTTACAAAATAAAGGAATAAAAAGAGTTTAGGGGATTATAGAAGAAAAATAAAACAAAAGAACATAAGGGAGGACATTACCTATAAATTGGGTAACTCCCTTTGGTTTGAACCAAAAGGGTTTAGTGAAGAGCTTTCTGCCTAAGGTAAGGATTCTAGGATGAAGAGTGGTATGTGGAGAGATTAAATGAGCAGAGTTTGGTCGATCCAAAGGTTTGAGAGATGTGGGTATGGGGGTAGAGGTGGGGGCCTATTATAAGAGGGAGGAGGGGAACTCTTGGAAAGTCTTGAAACATTACTTTATTATAAAATATTTTTGTATATTAAAGGTACTAAAATTATATATTTTGATGATAAGGTGATAAGGGTTATAAATACACCCATCCAATTGGTTTTTGACATGTTTAAGTCTTATATTTTACCTTATCTTCCCATTTTATTTAAATCATTCATTAACGTGGTAATCACTACATCATCATTGTGTCATAAATAAATAAATTTATTTAATTTTTAAAAATTATAAAATAAATATCATGATATAGGAAATATTTTTGTATTTATAATGAATATTTATAGTAAAAAATATGACTTGTATAACCCCAAGTAAAAATTGATTTAGTAAAATAATACATGTTTGTGACACTTTTATTTTTACTTTAAATAAAAAGTTATTAATGTCATTTTCTTACCCAAGTGTCTCCATGGGGTCCCCAAGTTGACCCATGGATTGTCTTGGTCAGCCATGACTTATCCAATATGTTTAGGACAATTGTAATGGTAATTTCGTATTATTATATCATTATATTTACCTTAAATTACACTAATTACCTTTAATCGCGACTAATAAAACTTAAAATTTACTATTCATCAAAAAATTTATTTAACTACATTGAACCAAATTTTACATCATAATGATAACCATGTATGTTGGATATTTGAAATTCAAATCAGAGAGGTGGTAAAATTTTATTTAAACTAAAAATCAGTTTTTTAACTTCCACTTAGTGGTTTCACTATTCATAAAAAATTGATGTTTTTCATGAAAATACCAAAACATAACCCAAAGATATATTTGATATTACAAATTCAAAAATTATTTCAATTTTACAAAATTCAAAATATAAAATTTTCATTAATTATTTTTATAATTAATTCCTGCTGTCAAAACAAATAACGTGTTTTTAAGAAACAATATCTATCAAAAGAAAGACACTTGTTTATATACAATTTCAAAGTGAAATTAATTCCAATGACCAACATTGGATTAAATTGTAATAATATATTTTAACTACAATTTAAAAAAAATTAAAAAGATAATCTATCCATATAAATAAATTATATTAAAAGGAGGTTGTGAATTAAAATACAACATTTTCACTAAAAATGATCTTTATCAGAAAAATAAAAAAAAATTTATAAAAAGTTAATTTTGATATCTAGATTCTAAAGAAGGATTTTTTTTTGTAAAATATAACATATAAAATTTTAAAAAGTATATTTAAAAATGGTTATCCATCAAAAGGCGGTTAATCGACCTTTTAACAAATATTAGATGATTTATGCTTAAAATTGGATTCATTTTCATTTTAAGCCTCTAACATTTATTTGGATAAATGAAAAAATATTTGACAGGCATATATAATCATTTGGTATTTAGTAATATTCATTACTGCCATTATAATGGCTAGCTGTTAACTACCATTTAAAATAATAATAATATATTATTAGTATCCAACGTAAGATTTCAAAGAAACTCATTGTTGCGTATTGGGTACGCCATTGAACATATCATTTACTTTAAAGTAATATTAATATTTTATTCAAAAATATTATTAAATATGAAAATTTCATATTCTTTATTTACCTGGGATGTTACATCATCTATATGCTAGAGGTTTCTAACTAGCAGCGAGGGTCCCAAGAGGTGATAATGTGTATAATATTCCCTTTTATTAGAGTTTTACAATAGTATAAAAGAATATAAATAGTATAAAAGTAGAGGAAGTAGTAAATAAATGAAATAAATTGTTGTAATAGTCAGAAAAATTTGACAAAACTAAGAATGATAGATTTTACAAAACAAATCAAAAGTGTCTAACAATAGTTTATATAGTTTATGAATGCATGAAATGCTAATAAAACATAAAGGAAACAATTTAACAATACAACATGATTTAAAATATAGAACAATAATGATGAATAAATGGTAAAGCCCCAAAGGAGATCTCGAGGAGCATCCCAAGACCCAGCTCGGTATAATGATTCTAACTCCTAGGTACAAGAAATTTATCAAACAAACTATATCCTACAAATAGAAGGTCTTTTTAGGTACCAAGGGTACCCAAGCAGGTTCTGTGATATAAATTTCAATAGGATACCACAAAAAATTTCTATCCATATCCTTAACATGAATTATAAATTTAGAAATGTTTCATATATAATAAATAAAGAAAGATGAAAAAATAAATAAATACAATTGGGTTCAGGTTCTTAAATGGAAATCAATCCCATAAGACAGGATTTGGACAAAGTTGGATGTCAGAAAAGTATAGTTGAGCAAGGTAGAATATATAATCAAGGGCTAATAGTTATATGACATACCAAGGAATTCATATCCATATCATGACATTTAACATGTCTTATAAATCATATTTAATCACATAATTAAGATTTTAATGTACAGTGAACATCTCAAGTGCAATCGAAATACATAATAAAAAATAAATATGCATACTAGGCTTTTACATTTACAAGAGTCAATTTCAGAAGTGGAGTATGAGCCTATCTCTGAGGTATCACTATGCTACACCCATTAAAAATATCAAGTTCCACCACACTCATTCAATGGAATTCTTTTGAAATTCCAAGTATCACTCATGGTATGGTAACTATGAGTACATCTTGGGTATCCCAATTTTTGGGGTTGAGTATCAACTGAGTCCTAGAATATCCATCTTTCCAAAGGGTTTATCCTTAGCTACCCCTTAGAAATCCGGTATCACCTAATAGTATAGTATAAATCCAGAGGAATCCCCTTCCGAGAAAGCGTAAAAACCCGCTTCCCCAGTGCTCCATGTTGTAACCTATCGATTATGGAGAGTCAATTTCTGGGTTATTAATATGGGACCCATGTTCTCTCCCAAGTATAAATTCAATGAAAACATCAAGAGAGGCATATATCACAGATCAAGAAAGGTATGATGATTAAACAACATGGATTAATCCTTAAAAAATTGCATGTCAACACATGGAACTCAATTTCAGAAGCAAGAAAGGTTAATAAGGAATTACAATTGGCTGAAGTAAATAATAAGGGAAAAATCAATAAATCAACATTCATAATCTATGATTTATAAACAAGGAATGCTGGATCAATGGGTCTCTTACAAAAATGACATCATTGAAATTTCATCATCTCAAGATATCATGATCAACCAAGTGTAACCATCCATACAAACTATAAAAAATGCTCAATCAAGGAGCACCAAACAAGGAAAAAGGCGTTCATTAATAGGTATGGTACTCCTGTAAATTGAAATGAGTACTATTTTAATGTAAATAATATTTCATTCAAATAAATCTCATGTATTATATTGGTAGGAGTTAGGGATAATATATTATGTTCAATCTTTAAGAGTTATTAATAGGGAACCAATTCATAATTTATTTCTCAATAATCAATTTTTGAAAATACTAAGGTGCCACACACAAAACATGAAATTTTTCCACATTTTATAAAAATTAAACATAGGGAATTTATGATGGCTCACCCAAAGGGGTTATCAAGAGGAAATCTCAACAACCTAAACAGGTTTTTCCAGAAGAGATGGTTACAGTGGAAAAGATAGAACTAATAGAACAATTTAATTAATAAAAACAAGGAATCACTGGGATGTATTGGTGAACGACACTATGTAATGACATGAAATAAGTGATGATGCTATGTGTAAGATGGTTAACTCCTATTATAGTAAATTTAATTAATAGTTGGTCCAGAAACATAGGTTGTGTCTTGGCCCATCTATCATTTTTTTTCAAAAGAGTAATAAGTCATTTAGAAATAACCAAAAGTCCCATGTCAAAGAATGACATAAATATATACAAGTCATTATGAAATATAGAATAAGTTAAGAACAAATTCAAATAAAACTAAATAAAAATAAACAATCATTGTATGATTTTGTAGACAACACACTTCAATAGAGGGGTTTTATTATTAAACCCTGATTTTTTTGTCCAAAAAATAATTTAACAAAACAAGAAAATTATTTGGAAAAATAAATAAAATTAATTAAATTCAATGAAAGAGAAAAAGAAAGGAAATAAATTAATTGATGTTCTTTCAATCTTATGGGGTTATGTAAAGGGATCCTACAATAAAGAAGAACCAATTTAACATTCACCGCTTAAAAAATTTATCAACGACCACTCCAAAATACTCCACACACACGTAAATACCTTCATATATATATATCCCTTAACCCAATGCATGTATTCCCTATTCCTTGAGGGAAGGCGTACATAGAATATATATGTAATATATATATATATACATGATATATGCATGTGCAGACCTCCAATGTTGATCCAAACTCCCTAAAACAATTTATAGGCATCCTAAATAATCAATAGACTCAAAATAAACCAGAAGAGACCAAATAGAAGATTTAAAACCCTTACCTGAAGTGGTGATGACAACAAAATTGACCTGAAAAACCTTACCTTTGGCAGCGAACACTGAAATCATGCAACAAGGTTCATCACACTTGATGAAAAATACAAGGAACTCATAAATTAGAAAATCCCCAATTATTAAATGAGGGAATGTGAGGAATAGAAGTAAAAAACCAAAAATCATTTACATGGGGACAAAAATACTACAATCTACATCACCTTTGGTGGTGGTTGACCAAATACAGACCGAAGAGAACCGATAGATCCGTTTCACACCCTAGAATTGAGATGAATTTCAAAAAATCATTCCAAACGTAACCCTAAGGTTTGACCAAAAGGGATTGGGTGATAAGGAGTAGAGAATCCGCGAAAAACAAGAAAAAGATGTGTTAGAAGATCATACCTCACTTTATCGAAGAGGAATCATAATGAAATGAGGAAGAAATTGAGATCAATGAGGAGATCCAGAGGAGAGGGGTGCACGATAGGGGTGTGTCGTGCCTGATGGATAACCCTAGAGATGTGGGGTTTCACACATAAGGGAGAGAGGAAGCGGGATACCCTTTGTCTATAAAAAACAAATACAATAAATAATAATAATAATAATAAATTAAAATAAAATAGAAAATTATTATTATTATTATCATACTCATATTATTATTTGTATTAAATAATTTCAATATTATTATTTTCATATTTATTAATATTTTAATATATTTTATACTTTATGTTTAATTTTAAAAAATAAATTCTTTAAAAAACACCATTTAAATGTTTTGAATCACTGAAAAAATATATTTCAATGCACGATTTTAAAAACGGCTTGTGCAATGAATGAATAATTTTAAATTCCAATAGAATTTTCATCCAGTTCCAAATCCAGGATGTTAAATTTTGTGTCTTTAGATACATGACACATTATCACCTTCTATTAGTATATTCTTCAACATCTCTCATCATGTTCTTCATACTGTTTTTATATTGATATACCCAACCACAAACCATTATTCATAACCTAGAGAAAAGAAACATGAGAAAGGATGTGATAAAAATCACATTAAGGGTAAACACGGGAGATAGAAATTGTTTTTCATATAAATGAATAAGATAAGAATATTTGGATGAGTTCATGAACATAAAATAAAAAGTTGATACCCAATATATTTTATATCATAAACATTATTCCTAGAATAATTTTTAATCAATTTAATATATATGAATAATAAGAGTGAAAAATAAACATAAATCAATCATGAAATATAATTTCAAATCATAATCATAAAAACATTTTTTAAATATATGGCACTATCATAGGTATAAAAACCATTTCATATGTAATGGTTGACTACATAGACCATCAAATTACTACGGATCAGGAATTAACACATATTTCCCATAAAATTAAAGATCAGAACTCACCACCTATTATAATTTGTGGCTCAAGAACATCATATTATTCCTTATAGTGTATAAATCAAATTTTCATGTTTCCTATAGTGGATAAATAACATTTAGTGGATTTTATAGTGGATATAGATCATCAACTAGCTTCCCATTGTAGATCATGCATATAAACTTCTTTCCCATAATTATCTCGTGAGATATAAAACATTACTCTATGAATTGAAAGGATATATAGTTATGGTCCCATGATTCACATAATGAAAAGTGTATATATATGTGACAAAAAATAATAAAACATTCATAATTACAAAAAATGTGGAAAATAAATAGGTTTCATAAACATTTCATGATTTTATCAATGTTTAGCCAATGATAAATAAATGATTTTCGTAAAAATATCATATTCATAATAATAATCCATTTAGAGAAATATTAAGTACGGTATCATTGGATTATATCTATAGTGAACCATAAATAACATCAAAGGGTTATATCATAGATAAATAATATCTTTAAAATAATACTTGTGTATTTTTACTGAAAATATACTTATCGAATTGAAATCACATATTCAAAATACATTTAAAATATCAGAGAAAATTTTTATCTCAAAAATAACCATGGGAAATTGTTAAGGAAGAAAAAAAAATTAGTGGTCATAATGTAAGGAAATTATATTCGTGCCATGTATGTGAAAACATATATTCCTTTCATATTTTTGGTGAACTATAGAAAGTACTTATTTGAGAAAATGTAAAAAATATTACATTTAATTATATTTATTCTCAGTAAAAAATGGTTAAAATTTATATTAAAAATAATTAGATGAATTTTAAAAATAGTATTAAAATCATTTTTAAAAAATATTGATAACAATGAATGATTATGTCATCCGAAGATATAAATGATGTTAGATTTCATTAAAAATATTATTTAAGTTTCTCGATTACATAAAGAGAGTAAATAGAAAGGAAACAATGTAATATGTATAAATAAATTTTGGAAAAGATAAATTAATTGAATTTATTAGATAAGGATCATATAATTTCCCTAATGTGATTTCAAACATAAAAAATCCCAAATAAAATGGCATTGAACCATGAATCCATTACCTCAAGTGTTTTCATTCAATGTATGCATTTTAAACAACTGCATAATTAATATTTTTTTACCATAAATGTACTGAAAATAATTATTAATACACATAAAACTATATATGTTTTACTTATAATATCTTATCAACCATTTATTAATTATTGTTTATTTATGTTATAGTTCAATGTGACAAATGTTTTGTTTTCCATGCATGTTTTTATTTCTCAGTCTCTGTCCTTTACGTTGATCATAGTTCCATCAACTATATTATATTAATAAGGATATAAATATCATATATATTTATTATATATGTTAATATTAATCTGTAATAGGTTTATATTGATAAAATAGTGATACCATTCATGTAGATGGTCGGTTATACATAACATGAACACTATTTTAACATTTTTTGTGCAGAAGTTAAAGAAATAGATATAATAATTCCCTATTATAAAATAATTATAATAGAATATATAACATATATATAAATTAATTACATCCCTATAACGAATAATGTAAAAAATATGAAAAAATCAAATCAGATCACTTTGTGTATATGGTTGTACACATGTAGGAACAAGCGATGGTATCATAATTCGACATGTGGGAAGAAGTCCAATAATGGTTATTCAATCATCGTAATAATTATTATTTATATTTAAGATAAAAAATTCATTATTTTATATGGGAAAATATATATTTATTGGAGGAATGATAAAAAATAAAATTTAAATTCTTGTGTAAGAGTTATACCTCATCATCGAGAAACCATCCTTGGTTTACACATTATAATTTTAAAGGATGGAATTTTGGATATAAAATAAGATCTAGAATGTATTAAATAAATAGAATAAGGTATTAGTTTATGTAATTTCATACTCTATGGCTCAAAATATTTATAATGTTCAGATAAAAGGATCCCTTTTATAAGTTATTGGAGGGGCACTCTTGAAATAAAATAATTTATTAATTTGTTATAAATTAATTATCTTAATAATGTGACTCCGAATTTTTATATTTAAAATAAATGGCGAGGATAAGTATATATAATCTCCTAAAATAATATTTTCATAGGTTTAAGTTTTATTTTATCCCTTATCTCTTAGTTTTAACCCCCATTAATCCATTTGAGAATTACAATAATATCAATGATTTCTACAATTTAAGTGACAAGAATTATATAATAAAAGGAAAAGTGAAGTTTAAATGCACAATGGTGGATCATTAGACCATATACTATTACCTTGGATTAACATGGGGTTTTATGAAATTTAAATCATTTAATAAATTTTTACTTATTATCAAATATCATTAAGGTCATTTTTGGAACTAACCATTTAATTTGACGTAGAAAATTACATGATAAAAATGAATTCAAAGATAAATAATTAAAAATTACTAAAATACTATATTTTTCTATAAATATCTTTAAGTAAACTAATTCATGATTTTTTTTAATATTTTTAATAACATTTATTATCTTTTATCTATAAATTGAATAAATACTTTTCAGCATTGCCTAAGAGATTAAGGTAATTTTTAAATTAATTGAAATTATAAATATGTTATGATGATAAAAATAATTAATATAAAATTAATATAAAAATTTATATCTGATCATTTTGTCATTTTAAGCATATGTATTTATTTTAATGATATTAAATTCAAGAGAGTGACATTGTTTATATATTCTTTTCTCAGAATAATATATTGGTCATAATGAATGAAAAATATCATCACGTGACTATATATTTGACACATGGATGGATATTACTGTGGGTTACCCACAAAATATGATGACTACAAGTGATAGAGAAATTTGAAAGCCTAATCCAATAGTTTTAACCTTATTTTACCAGTTTTACCCTTACTATGGTGGTAAATATGTTTCATGTTTACTAATAATAATGAAAAAATAAAAGGGGAAATTTTATATTTCTGGACATCATGATTAAAAAAAATCGAGTATATTTTCTATGATTAAATTTCATGAAGTGAGAAAATTTATTTTAATATAAATCCTTAAATCACAATAGGAAAATGTTTTTTTAGAAAAACAAATTTTGAAGTATAAAAATCGTTTTGTTACAAATTCAACAAAAAATTTATTATAGTGTAATTTATTAGATTTATAGTAATATAAGAGAACAAATTTTACTTTTATATATTTTAAAAAATGGTGATTTTAAATTTCATTAAAAAAATTTTTTTCAATAAAAAGGATTTCATTTGACTATTGAATAGAAAATGAATTATTTTAGAAAAATCACAAAATATCACTCTTTGTTAATTTTGGTATTTTGATTTCAAAAATGAAGATTAATTTTTGAAAAAAAAATCTAATATAATTAGAAATTAATAATTGTTTTTTACCACAAAAAATCATTTTTTTGTAATTTTTTTTTCTAAAGCATATTAAGACATTAATAAAAATAGAGTACTCATTGATCAGTATATTTTCTATATCTATAAACATCATATAAAATATAAACAATGTGTTCATTATTATTCACTATTCTAATTTATGGTCTTGAATATAATGTTATTGTATATTAAAACACATTTATACCCAAGTTTTCAAGTAACACAAGGCATTGAAGAAATCAAATTTTTAGAGATAAAAATACCATAAAATATAGGGTTGTAACATTATACCTACATAAAATGAAATTTAACCTAGAAATTATATCACTAAAATAAAATAAAATTAGGATATCTCTTTTTATCACATATTTAGGTTCCCATGTAGCTTCATTTAATTGAAAAGTTCTCTATAAATTTCTTACAGGGTGAGGGTTCTTATTTCGTAGTACTTTCTCTCTATGATCCATAATATACAATATTTTTTCTTAGTTAGAGTGATATTTCTATAGTATTATAACATATGATTTTATTACGTGTTAATGAGAAGGTTTGTTCTTCTTTATGATAGATACATGGATCACATCATGATCTTGAGAGAGATATGATGAAAGTGCTAAAGGATAAGCTAAAATTCCGATGTGATCATGAAATTAAAAATTCCCAATATATATTGATATGTAGAGAAAAAAAATAATTCCTTCCACATATCATAACTTTATTCAAAGATAATATTCCTAAAGACAACTCTTCAAAAACATTTTACCCCATATCTCTCAAAAGATTATGAGCATAACATTTCTAACGACTTTGAGCTCCTCTAATGTGTTGTTGAATGGATCTAGCATTCTCATACATTTATTAATATACATCAAGTCCTAATAGACTTATTTCTAAATAATTATCCCAAAATGTTAGAGTTATAAAAATATTTTAATATAGTTCTTAATAAAGAAAAAACCTGAATTCTTTAGTAAATGCTATTAATGTAAAAATATAGTACAAAATGAAGATATTGGTCGCAATAACCATTAATATTTATAATGAAAGATCTATATTTTTATTATTTTTTTAATGGTTATATTTGAAGTAACATATATCTAAATATGAAATATAGTAATGTAACTAATCTCTATATCTATATCATGCAAAAGGATTCTCCAAAACATATAAGTAATCTATATCACAACAATTATTTGAAAAGAACATTTTTTTTCAAAAACACATTTTACATGAAACACCTTGATTATAAGAAAATATAACACCACAAAAATTGAAAAATATTTATTTTATGGTAAATTTCATTTCTTATATAGCTTATGACACACACAATAATTATTTTGACCAACAGCTTATGTTAAATACAATAATGATCTTTTCTGAACAATAATATACTATTAATATTATTATTTAATATTACGGTTATCACATTTCTTTTGGAATTGGGGATATTAATTATGTTAAATAAATTATAAAAATATATTTTGAAAACATTTATTTTTTATTTAATGGTTATAAATAATAATAATTATAATTTAAATAAAAAATAATTTTTTTCAAAAAGAGATTGTATTTTCAAGGAGGAATGATTAGTCGTGTTTGGAGATCAAAATAATAAAATAAATTTTTAAATTTTTTTGAAATATAATTTAAATATAAAACTTTTTTTCAAATCAGGATACCAAAATTTTATTATGGTGAACTTATTGTGTTTTTCTACGATGTTTTATTTATGATAAATAGTGAAAAATCCTAGTTTTTAACTTAAATATTCATTTATTTCTATATAAATAATAATGATAAATTATATTTTGGAGTGGTTTAAATGTCTAAATAGATCAATTTTCAATTAGATAATTCAATTTAGGTCAATGTGATCATTTTGATATTGAATTTTGATATAAAACCCATGTGAATATTGGAAAATGTTCACAATAAAACCCTTATTTCTTATCACATCTGCAAGTTTAATTCAAAATTTAATGTTAAAATTTAGTGAATTCAGTTTGAAAAAATGTATTCCATTTTGTAATAAGAATTATTTATAATTTATAATAGTATCAATCTAATATTTGATCAAAATTAATAGTGTATGAAGTATAAAAAAATTACTACGGATTAGGTAAAACTTGGTCTATGATGAGGAAAATTTGATTTGATAAGTGTAAAGATGACTTAAAAATTTTAAAAAAAATTTATTATAGTCATATTTCTAATAATAATAATATATAGTTCTATAATTTGTCTTTTTGAACCATCTTCCAAAATGAATAATGTAGTCACACACAATTCTTTTAAAAAATACAAATTTAGTTCTCTACCCCACTTATAAAAAATGCAACCCACTCTTCTCTTTTTTTGACACCTAAAAACAAATTTTGATCTTCCACTCCCTAACCAAGTCACTTCACCAATTACCTCATAAAATCATAGAATACTTTTTTTCAAATAAATCAATATTTTATTGTCTTTAGTTAAACATAAGGTGGATACCCAACAGAGAGGTAAAGCTATTCATCCAGATCCTTTATTTTATTTCATTACACACATAAGTAATTTAATATTATAACATATTATATAACAACCAATATATTTTAAATATTATGAGATGTTTTTATGTTAATTTGATGACGTCAAACCACACACATTCCCATTAAATGGATCAAAAAATCATCCTTCGTGTTTGTGGACAACTACCACCTCGCGAACCGATGTCCTTCATTTTTACATTTTCACCTCTCAAGGATGGGAGTTATGATATTCCTATATTATATATATATATGATATTTAAAAAATATTTATACCTCTAGAGTCACTATATCATATATATATAAATATATATTACCTTCTATTTCATTGTAGATATGACAACATCGCTCGTTTGTACGACGAACTACCGCCTTGTGAAGCGGTGTGATTCTTCGTTCACTAATGTTTCATATGGAAGGTAATAATGATAAATTTAATGTCTATACCCATTATAAATGTAATAGTAATAAAATACATTAAATATTAATCATTTATTTAATATAATATTTCATTTTATTTTCATGCTTTTTAACACAACGAATGACGAAACAACGTTCATGTATCTGTGGACTACCGCCTTCATAGAGCGATGTAGCTATATTTCCAAATCCAAAATGCATGAATGATATATATAAGCATATGTAAATAAATAATATGGTATATATTTAATATTATACATACTATATATATAATATATATTACTTACACCCAATCCATAAGGATCGTTGAAAATGGAAAATTTTACTCAGGTGTACATATGGATTACCTTCACGATGATAATAACCCACATAACTTTTCAAAACCAGAATTCAATATTGGTATTAATAGAATAATTGATGTAATAATATGAAAATTTTGTCATGATAATTATTATGGATATGATATAACTATATAATATGCACAACAATTGGATCATTCATGATGAATCACACCTATGAAACATGGTAATTAACACCTGAAATGATGAAAATAATAATTGATTATTATTTAATGGATAATAAGATGTTATAAAAAGATCATTTATAATGTAAAAAATATTAATATGGTTATAGAGTAAGTTATTTACATGTCTAAAACAACTCTAATGTAGGTTAACAAATTCTCAATCAAAAGGGATCATAAAGTAGTGGGATTTCATCTCAATTTTCATTCCATTGTGACTAATTTGTTATTATGCAACATTTTACCTAGATGTCGTGTATATACGACCCATTTGATATGTAATATTATTAATACTTTATTTTTCATATAATTTTATGTTTAAATTTTATTTTTCTCATAAAAGGGGTTTTAACTTGAAAATTAAAAAGTGCTAAAAGGTATTTTACAATCTCACTGTACTTTGTAATTGTGAAATCTATCTAGAGAAAATCAAATTATTGTAATAATTTATCACTGGAAATTAAATTTAAAATAAATATCAATATTTTTTAATGGATCTGATCATTTCATAAACCATATACCATTTATATATATGATATTTACTTGGAAAGTAATATAATTAAGTGGATAAATATCGATAAATATCTATCCTTTAAAAAATATAGATACTTATAGGGATAGTTTTTTATGAATTAAATTATTTATTTTATATATTAGGAATGTTTTTATTGTGTGTATAGAAAAAGGGATGTGACTTCATATGTGGCTCTCATCTTCTGCGTGCATGTTTGATCGACTCTGGTTATCGGTCATCAATGATTCTGGTTCTGACTTCATGCTTTGTTGGTTATTCATTACATTTACACAAGAGGATATGTCATTGGTGGATGATTCTACTGACAATGGATTCAAATCTGGGGAAGATCTATTCTTATGGGTGTGCAAGTGTGGTAGTTGTGTTAGTGCGACTTCAGATGGGGCATGTGCTTATATATATGATGAAACTTCAAACAGGCTGTCAAATCATGAGAGTAGATGTGGTTGCATTGGTGGATTTAGATACTGGAGTAGATGGTATAGTCACATCATTGTGTGAGGGGTGGGAGTCTTGAATGCGGTAAAGGTGCATTGGTGGATGACGGTCAAGATAGAGGTGGGATGGTCCTAATGGTGCAAGTCGTCCAATGGGGGCCTTTGTATTTGTGGCTGATGACAACTGTTTCCTTGGGGAGATAGATTCATGGTACCCCGACACAAATTTTGTGGATCTAGTGTAGATATTTCCTATATGAATATGTAACTTCCTTGATGGGATGATAATGTGGGATGGAAAAGGGCTATCACTGAGGAATATACTGTGGTGTGGCGGTGCATGGGATTGACTAGGGTTTTCCTCTATTCCATGATTCGGGATTTGGTTGTGTATTAGACATTGATTTTGTAATGGGTTTTTTCCCTATGTGATTTTGATCCATTTAATTTTTGGACTATGTGCCTCTATGCATACAGGCATGTAATGGGGTTTCCCTTACCCAATCAAATTTTTTCCTCCTTTTTCCTCTTAATAAATGGGCTTTCCCACAATATTTCCCATAATGATTTTGATCGGAAATACTTGGGTTATGGACTAATTTTTATAAGCCCCTTGATCAATTATTAGTTTGATCGGATGAATCAGTTGGCTAGAAACAACAAAATGGGTTTTCACTAAGTGTGTTTTTTAAATTCTTGAAGTTATATCTTGATGATAAAGGTATCATGATTCTTGGAAACATGATGTATAATATTTATGCATTGAATTCATTTCAATTATTTTTATTATCTATGAAAATTTTCACTATGAAATTTTCTATGGATTCATTTTATTATATGTTATTTTTTAAATGGTATGTTTTTATCAGTTATTTGCCTTTCAATATTGATTATGTGTTATCCATTAATGTAGAAAAGTTATTTAAATGGAATGAGTATTCAGTTATTAACACATAAATATTTATTATTATACATTATATTTTCAAATTTAAATGATCTCTAAATGCACTTCCTTCCTAGTTTCTAGATTATTTGTCATGTGTGTTTTGTTTTCACCTTACCATATTGATTATGGTTATTAATTCATGAATTATTTCATTGTGCTTAACTATTAATCAGAATTTATGCTTGCTATTACTTATTTTCCATTACCTAATATTCCATGACGTATTATATGAACCATGCACATAGATACACTTGATGGAATAAATTCATTCAAGAAAAAATTATTTTGTAATTTTTATATTAAAATGTAATGTAAGACACATGTATGTATCTAGATTAAAAAGTATAGTAAGATAATCAGTCCGTTGAGATGATATTCCTTGTTTATTATGTCAATTAAATGTATTAAGACACCAACTTTAGGATACAGGGATCTGGGTTGCTATATCAGATATGAGAGGATGTTTAGTAGAATCATTGGAGACAATATTTAGTAAAATAAAAAATTGATAACATAAACCTATGATAGATTTTGAGAATAAGTATTTATGAACATTCTAAATGTTTTGGTATAGTGGATATATGAGGTTTGCCCAAGAAATTCATCACTATATGGATACTAAAAATATATGTGGTTCTGGAAAAGATGTTTGTAAGAGAAATAATGCTGAAAAGGGCACGTTAGACATGACTAGAGAATATCTTAGTATATGACAATAGTCCTTATAGTGAACCAGGTTTGACACTACCGAGGCATTTTATTTGGAAAATTTACATTTTTTTATTATAAACCACACTGAGGTATTTGAATTGATGTTGAAAATTATTAACGAATGATAAAAATTAGAGCAATGAAGGAGCTATGTAGAAATAATATGAATGGAGTATTTGTGTAAAATCATTTTTATCAATGGTATATTGGTTATAAAAATTATGAAACATATAAGGATTGTGTTCAATTTTATAATAATATATTTCCCTGTTATCATAATAATTATTAAAACCATCATAGTTATGATTTTAAGCATGATCGTATGTTTGAAGTCATAAAAACCCATTTTTAAAATTTATATAGTAACAATGCCACATTGATTAAGGAAAAATATGGAGACATTTATGGAAATAAAACCCATTGGTTTGGGTATATGTTTTATTAAAAAATTATATGAGGAATAATTCATTTATGTTTTATTAAAATAAGACTAAAGGTATTGATTAACATCATGGTTAATATAATCATTAGTGACACTGTAAAAATAGTTAAATAATATTATTAGAATATAAAAAATGTATTGAACACCCTCATAGAAATGTTATTTGTTAATTAATTTTATTTCAAGGATATCCACTATATTTTTATTGGGATCATTATGACAATTATATTAATATAGATTAAAATAAGGATAAAATGAATGCTTGGTGACATCCCACCATGTTCAAAAATTCCGTAAAACCTTAACCCATGAGTGAAGGATAATAATGATTTAGCACATTACACTAGCCTACTTGATGTCTTGATCAATACTTTATTAGCTAAATGATCTGAAAAATAATATTTAATGATTAATTAGCACTATTACTTTTGGGTATTAGAGATTAATTTTTTATGAATTCATCAAATAGTATGTGTTTTGGTATATATATGGAGACATATGAAAAATCATGTCACTCTTTATTGATATTATGATATATTGAAAGTATATTTTTGGTCTTCAAGTATAAAAAATTAATTTCTAGATATTAGTATCTTAGAGTAAATGGATAATTTTTAAATTGATCAACACACAAAAAAGGATGATATTATTCTTTTGAGATAAAAATGTAACAAGTATGTATACTTATTTATATTATTATAAAATGAAATAATTCCCCAAAATTTGGAAAATGATATCAATGTAATAAAATTTCAACCTATTAATTCGTTTTTGATAAATTAGATAATATTTAAAATCCATATAGACTTATGGTTTTGAGGCCCTTAAATTTATATTGATCATTCACATGATTGTGATCAATGACCTTAATCAGAATCTATAATTATTTACACATTTCCTCCATGTATATGTCTTCACATCGCATTAGTGTTCTCTAATATAGAATCCTAGATATGTGTTACTGTATGTGATATTTTCACTTCTTTTATCTATTATTAAGTGGTATTTTATTTTCTCATTTATGATATGAGGTATTCAATTATGGTAATTTAAAACTTAAATCCCATTATTATTAATATCATGTTTTAATTAGGTGGATATAATTTTTTAATTTTGGGTATAATGTAACAATCCATATTGTATGAAACATAAAATTTTAGTCAATAGTGTATGTGATACACAAATCCTAGTTTAGAAGAGAATGCAACACAACAATAAATTAAAATATATTTATTTTAGAGTAAATTTAATTTATTTGATATCATATGATACACACCCTAATTAGTTCCTCTAAAATCATGTGTTATATTAACGATTGTGTTTCCTGAAAAACAATATAACAATAATATCAATATTTAATATGATAGTTATCACCTTGAAATTTCAATGTTAGGTATGAATAGGAATATACATATTATAAAAAAATATAGAATGCAAACATTTATTTGTTATATATTGATTATAAATAATAATCATCATTTAATAGAAAAACATTTCAAAAAAATATATTTACCTATAAAATTGTTTAGTTGTACTTGGAACATAAAATTTAAAATTTATTTTTAAAAAATATATTATATTTATTTAATGAAATATTATTTTTAAAATCATGATAAGAATATTATATTATGGGGAATTTTTTGTAATTTTTTAAGAAGTTTCATTTTTTGATTAATATTGAAAAATATTTGATTTTAATTAAATAATGGATTTTCAACAAAAGAATTTGTAATGTTAAATTATATTTTTTAATTTTCATAAAGTGTAAATCCTGAAATTATAAATATATAATTCTCATTTATGACATTTTAATTTTTTTCTTATGGAATTTGGATAAAAAAAATTTATAAACCCTTGAACATTTTCACATTAAATCATGTTTTGTTGTAACGTCTACAGGAATAATATTAAATTAAAAATTTACTCTTCTATGAAATTAATTAAAAAAAAGGGATTACATATTTTTAATAATCATAATTTATTATTTTTAATAATTTCTACATAAATTTTTAACTAAATGAACTGTGAATGTACTAAAATTTATTTATCATTGTTAAGGTAAAATGGATTTAACTACGGTTAATCTAAAATGTTAAGTTCATAATTCACCTATAAAATACTATAAAAACCATTTTATAATCGTATTTCAAAAATTAACCATATATTGTTCAATAATAGTCAATTTTTTACATTTTTTACTTATGAAAAATGTGGTACCACTCAATAATTTTCAAAAATACAAATTGTGGCCTCTCCCCAACATACAAAATGCCACCCACTCCCCCCTCTTATTCACACAATCACACCTATTTCACATATCCAACTCCTAACCATGTTACTTCTAAGCTCCCCCTCCCCTCGTCCTATAAGCCATAGTTTGTGCATATATCCATCCTTTCAAGGCATTAGTGAAAACCTAAGGAGGATACCGTAATGTGAGGTAATGTTCGTTAATGAGCGCATTTATATTAATTCTTCTCCCACTCGTTCAATTACAGTTAAACAATGATTATATAATAAAATTTCAAGACTAAAAGTAATTTTATTCTTTTATGTTAAGGTTATATCTTACAACTACACACACATCCATATAATGGGTTATGAAATCACCTTTTTTCTGGATAGAGGACCATTGAATCATTAACCGATGTCACCTGTTTTTTCATTTCATCCACTAACAGATGTGTATAGTGATAGTTATAATATATATATATATATATATGATATTTTCAAAATAATAATACCTAATGAGTCATTATAGCATATATATAATTTACATTCCCTTCAATAGGAGATACGATAACATCAAATGTGTGTATGGTGGACTTATGACTCATGAAGCAGTGTGATTCATCATTCACAAATGCTTCATGTAGAGGGTGATAATAATACTGTCAAGAATTATATGTGATATAAATGGAATAATCATTATATTAATGAAATATTTATCAATTTTTAAACATAATATATCATTTTATTTTCTTTAATTTACTCCAAATGAATGATGACAATGTCGTTCGTGTATGTGTTGTCTTTCTTCTTCCTGAAGCGATGTGATGGTCATGATATCACCACCCCACATGAATAATATTTATAAGTATACATGAAGAAATAATAAGGTATATGTGATATTATTATTATTCCTGGAATATAAAATATTTAATAAACCATTTCTCTTACAATAACTGAAAAATGGACAATGTTACTCATGTGAACATATGACCTAACATATCCATGGTCGTAACATACTTCATATTTTGTAACCATAATTAATTATTTGTTATAAAAGTTTAATTGATGTAATAATATGATATATATTTCATTATAGGTATTATGGACATTATATAACAATATAATAAGTTAAATTACTAGAACATTGATGATGAAACATACATTAACAAAAGAAGTCAATTAACCCCCAACATGATAAAAAAATGAATGATTAATAATGGAAGGATAAAAATATGCTATAAAATGATCATATATAATATCTTCAATGTTAATATTATTAGATAATATATTAATAAATTGAATAAAATATCTATAATAGAGGTTAAATAATGCTCATCCAAAAGAGAGTGTAAGGTAAGGGGTTTTGTTTCAATTTACATTCCATGTGTTCTAATTTGTTATTACAAACCAATTTACCATTATATGGTGTATATAATGAGTATTGGACATTATATATCCATAATAATTCATTTTTAATTGTATCTTTATTTTCAGTTTAAATTAGTTAATCTAAGGGGATTTTTCTTAAAAATCACCATGTCGTAAAAGTTATTTTTCAATCTCACATTCTATTGTCATTGTTATCATTCTCCTGAATCAATCACATTGTTGTAATCATTTTTCAACAGAAAATAAATTTATACTAAATATTATTTTTCTTGATTATTGCATTTGATTATTTATTAAACTACGTAACATTTTTCTCTATTGTGTTTACTTTGAAATTTATTTATTTATCATGTGAAATACTGATAATCTATACCTTAAATAAATAAATATGTTTGATAAGACACATTATTTATGAATTAAATTGATTATTTGATATGTGAGGAATTATTTGGACATTCAATACAATGGTTGGGGACTAGTTATGATATGTCCATTCATGCATCAGTAGTCTCAGGGGACGAATGAGTTTAATAGCCCCTACTAAATGGGTTTTCACCTAGTATATTTTAAACTATCTATATGATAGATCTTGATGGTAAATATAAAATCCTGACATGGGTGTCACACATTGGTTCCTCGAGTTAGTCGGTTACATGATGAAAAGAATTAATCACCATACACCAGAGGTTATCGACTAATATTTATGGTGTTATATAAAATGTGGGGAGACTATGACCACTTTTTCAAAGTAATACAACAATGGAAATATAATAGGATTACCCAAATGATAAAACTAGTAACTAGAAAAACTAGTAACACATGATTATAAAAAGAAGAATGAAATATCCAAACCGAATAATATATATTTCATTATAATTATGTGTCATGATTCAAACGAAATACCCACTAACACTCCAAAGAAGGTCCCAACACCATGTATAGTTCCCTCATCACTGGTCCATCCTAACCCAACCATCTAACATTGGGATCATTCCATTATCTTATACTGAAACAATGAAATCTATTCATGTACTAATTGGGTAGCCCAAGTAGGGTGTGATTAAAGATCTGTTGTCCCCCACCAATGGAGTCTAAAACAACATCTAGTCAATATTTTTGTATTAATTTTTGAAAAAAAATAATTTACAAGAAATATGGTAATAAGTTCACACATTATAATATTATTAAGTTAACCACATAAAAACTTGGGTTACTGAGGTGAACCGCTACATCAATACCTTCTTCAGCCCTTTCCAGTGTGTGAACCATATCACATATTCAATTCTCAAGTTATTATAACACATGGTCATTCATTATTCATTTCATTACTATTCATAGAAAGACAACGTATAAAAATATGCCAATGCCAACATCATGGATTAAAACATCAAATATAGAACCCCATCAGTCTTGGGATCATATGTCCCCATCCCACACCATAATGGCACATGTGTATTTGGGGCGTCATTCCCAATCCCCCACTTTTTATCACATATGGGTATTGGGATCCTTAGTCAGTGCCCCACACTCATGTATCACACATGGGTAATTAGAGCCTCTGTCCCTATCCCATACTCATTTACCACACATATCACACATATAACAATATCAATAAATTCATGATCTCATATACATCAAGGTTATGCATCATTAACCTTCTTATAAAAAAACTCAGTTAATTGAACCTTTTCTATTTCTCACAAAAATCATAAATCCTTATTTCTATTAAATTGAATAATATGAATAATTCAAAATTAAACCAGTTAAAAACATTTGACCATATAATTAATTAACCCTTCAAGGTTAATCCAGACATGCATATTACTCCCATTAACCAAATAATTCACCTATAAATTAATAAAAAAATTACAAAAACCCATGAATTTGCAAATAATAAAATCCAATTAATCCGTAAATTTAATGTACCATTTTCCTCCAATTTCATAATCATAATTTCAAACACCATATATACAGGACCAACTAACTTCGTAATAACATAGAAAATCTATTTATCATTACCTTCATTCAATAAAATAATTAATCAATTAATATATTCAATTAAAAACTCAATTAAAAATGATTCAATATGAATTTCTATACACATACATTATATTGGAAGTCAATAATATATGTATTTAGTATAGACCACCAACATAAATATCATTGATAGATGATGGCCAACAGAAAACCCCAATTGATGTTGACAAAAAAAGAACACAAAGAATAATGATATCTAGATCCAAAACCTAGATCTATGATGAAAAATATTATATATATCAAAATATAGATCTATTTCCATTTCTAATGGTTTAAAAAATCCATTAAAATTATTAATGAATGATGAGGTGGAGAGGGTAAACCAAATCGGATGAGATATCTTACCGGGGGAGGTGAATATTCTTCACTAATGTATTTGATTCATCAATAACAGAACTTTTAATTTCATAGAACACATTCAAGAGCCTCTAAAATTAATATTAATCAGTTTATGTTTGAGTGGTTGTTATTTGGAATTAATATGGGGGTGTTCATGATATTATATTAATTTTTTAGTTGTTAAAATTTCCATGGGCATAGTTTCTTAAACAGGGTGCACGATTTTCCCTAACCATGAAACAAGCCATGCTCCTCCTCCCTAGGGCTGTATTATTTATACTAGGAGAGCATAAAATTGGACATACAAATTTCCATCTATGAAAATACCCAATTTACTGGTTTATACAGTTTTTTGTCCTGGGATCATGGTTTAGAGTACTATGAAAAAACCATGAACATCCCCTATTCCTTCCCAAATTCACCAAATTCACCCCAAAACACCCCAAGGATAATCAAAACCAAGACAAAATAAAAGAAGGGTAATAGATTACCTTAAATATATCTTGATCCATCCATAGACAAGGTTGAGATATTACAATATCCTTAGCTTAGAAAATATAATCATTGACTTGTACTCCAAACCATCTCAATGATTCCTATCCAAAAAGACTGGGAAACTGATCCCACATATCCAATTGTATTTCCAATGATTCCTCATAAATATAGCCATTTTTCATAGTAGTCAAACAATCATCACACTCTTTCCCCACAATACATTCTCACTATGATCTGAAACACATATTAAATTCTCCTCAAAGGACCCATCAGTCTCAAGATCAACATCAAACACATAGATCACATGAGAAGGGTCAGGGTGATACCCCCAAAATTATGAATAATGAAAAACATGATTCATAAAACAATACTAATATGTAATATCCAATAAGTATTCTTCCAACCCTATTCTCTCCACAACCTCAAAAGGTCCCCCAACCATGGGTTCCCAATTTCACTAAATCTGAATCCTATGGTGTCCAAATCTAGTTGACACCAAAATAAAAACATAAAAAACCACCCTAAACTATTGTGTCCATCAATAACTACCAGCATATGACTTTTATCTAATATGAGTTGTATCCATAGGATTCCATATAAATTGGACGTGTTCTAACGTCTCCATCATGAGACTTGGTCCAAGAAACTCTGACACAACTGCCTCTATCCAACAAAGAGGTGATATGCATAGACTTCCATAAAGAGCCTAATAGGGTTCTATATGAATAGTTTCATAATAACTATTTTTATAGGTGAACTACCCAAGTTCTAGGTACTATTACCATGACCCAATGATGTATTGAACACATGGTCAAAACATATTCACAATAACCAATATAGTATATTCTGACTACCCATCTGTATGTGGATGGAATGTTGTACTACATAAAACCTCTGTACAAATTACCTTCTATAATCCAATCCCTAATCATGGAGTAAAACAAGATTCACAGTCAAAGAAAATATTCTATGATAGACTATCTGTCAAATGTATAAATCTACCAACTAATCTTCTTAGAATGTTTCTTGTATCATCATGAAATGCACTACTTTCATTTATTAGTACACAACCACATAAATAGAATAATACTTCCAAGTATTCCCCAGGACACCCACCACAAATTCCATAGTGACATAATCCAACTAGTATTATGGAATGTGAAGTGCCCAGATCAGTGTGAATCACTGAGAGGGGGAGGGGGTGAATCAGTGATCCCTTAAAACTTTTTACTAATTGATTCTTAATCAATTAAACCTCTATGGCTGGTTAAAGCCTCGATCCACTCTTCTTGTATCTCTCACCTTTCCACGAATGATGCAGTAAATGTAAAGGCACTGGACACAAGGATTTACAAGGTTCGGCACCAAAGGCCTACGTCCTTGCCATGTTGGTTATACGCCCCAACATGGTTTCTTCCATTATAATCTGTTAGTATTACAATGGTCGATACATCATCCCACTGTATCTCTCCTGAGTCCCACATGATGGTCTTTATACTGCGTCCCACAGTGTTACCAGAGTCCCACTGGCCTGCTCCAGAATCCCACTGAAGACTTCTTCCACCCTGAGTCCCACAGGGTCTTCTCCTGGCTCCTCGAGTCACACGAGTAGCTCTTCTTCTCTTTAAGCTTCTTCAAGTATCTTCACCAGTATGAGATAAAGACTGCTGGCCTTGATCTGTACCTCTGCTCACTTGTGATGAACAGGTCTTCTCGTATTGCTCAGGATTTATCTAATTCTTCTAAGGATGACCTGGCTTCTCTCCAACTACTGAATACTCAGACAAATGATGTCTTTAACTTCAGTCTGGTCCAGTCTCAGTTCACATCAACTTCATGCACTGAGTGCATGGCATCTCTAAACTCTTCAAGAGCTCCTGGTCTTGGTCAACTCAAATGCACACAAGCAGATTTGACTTGTTTACGTGTGCACGTGAATGCATGCATGCATGCACTCCCCTTCTTCTCTTCTTGGTGCAGTAAACCCTCAGAGGGTGTAGTCAACTATAGCACACACCTCCTCTCTTGAACTTCACACTTTGTTCAATGTGTTTACACACTAAAATGTGTGTTATACTTTGTGTGAGTCTTCTTCTTCTTCTAAGTGTGTCCACTTCACTTAGAGCACACACATATGTTCGGCCACTTCACTTTGTTTTTTTCCACACACAACTTTGTTCTTTGATTTGCACACACACAATGAGTGTGTATTTGGCCTTCACTATTTTTGCACACACCCAAGCTATCCTCGGCCTTCTTTTCAAATGCACACACACACAAAGTGTGGTGGTCTTCACTCTTCAATAATGCACACACAAACGCACTAAGGCCTCGGGTCTCTTTTGGTTGCACAAGGCTACGGCCTTTCCTTCCCTTCTTGCACACACACCCGAATATGTCCTTCTCCACTTATGCACACACACTGGATATGTCCTCGGGTTCTCCTTGCACACACAATACCGTAGGGTCTTCACTTTGCACACAAGGAATGCAAGTCTCGTCCTTCACTTCTTCACTTCACACACACAAGAGGTGTGGAATCCTATTCACTTGAGCTCCATCCAATATGAAGGCACACAAGGTGCAATCAGGGGTGCGCAGGTGCAAGGGCACAAGGGTCACGCAAACACCTTCTGCCGCGCAAGTCCGCGGGCAGAGAAGGATACAACCACGGGCGCGCAAGGATGCGGCCACGGGTCTTCCTGTCGTGCAAGGAAGGCGCACAGGGGACTCCCTTTCTTCTTTCGTGCAAGGAGTGCACAAAAGGAACCTCGCAGAGCAAGGGGTGCTCCGGGCTTCACTGCCGCGCAGGGTGCTGCGCGGGGCTTCGACTTCGCAAGGCACAGAGTACTTCTCATGGGACTTCAGATTTTCAACAAAGGATCAACAAGCAAAAACGAGAGTTCAGCCTCTCTTTTTATAGGCAGTAGAAGCCTCTGTCGTCCGCGTGAGATATCTTTCGAAACCCCGAAGATTTCGGTTCTTTAATGATTTTTTTCAAATCTCGTTTCTCATCTATTTCACGCGGGTTCTCTCTTCTTTTTATTTTCCTCCTTTTCTTTCACCTCTTCGTGCATGGAACGTGTGCATTCCTCTGTTTAGGCCCATGCATGCAAAGCACGAACACCACATGGCCTCGGCACCTTCGGTTTGCCTTCGGCCAAATCTCAAATTCTTCTTCTCATCACATGCAAACTCATATTTATACATGAATGTGTTTGTAGAGGCCAGACGATCACCATGGAGGTCTCGGTTTTCTCGGAGGTGGCCGGGAACTCAAAAACCGTGCTCGGGTTGCTCCTGGTTCGACAGAGCTCGCGGGGAGCCTTCGGCTGAGCTCGAGGAAGGAGATGCCTCGGAGCCGTCGGATCATCTCTTTGGACGGCTGCGATCAGAACGGGAATGGCGCGATGCATCGGGCGGTCGAGATCTGTCGCGCGATCACTCGGACGGCCATGATTCGCTCCTGGAAATTTTTCCGCGTCCCACATCGAAACGTCGAGCGGATTTTCCGCGCTTTATCACCCTGGCGCTCCCATCCTTACCTCAGTTGCATCTTCTCCCTCCACGGTGCCGCCCCGCACCGTGTTCTCCTACGGGCGCGCTCTGCGCCCACTCACTCCTCCTGCGGGCGCGCTCTAGCGCCCACCATGCACACTGCGCCCCTCTGGGCGTGCCCCTGGCGCCCACATTGCGCCTGCGGGTGTGCCCCTGCCTCAGGGCTGCTGCCTTGTCCTTGAGGGTTCCCCATGGGCGTGGCAACCTTGAGTCCCACATGTGCCTTGGGTGATGACCCTCGGCTGGCCTCCTTGGTGGCCTAATTTTTTCTTCTTTGTAGAAGAAGTCCTTTGTGTAAAAACAAAGTGACCAAGTTCAAATGCCAAATGCCACATCACTATTCATCTTCTCCCAAGCCATTCTTCCTCTTCATTTCTTCTCATCTTCTTATTCATTTGAATTCCTCAAATTCTCTTCAACATTTATTCATTACTTAGGAATGGAATTCCCGAAGGTTCTTCTTCAACCGAAGGTCCTGAATAAAATAATTCTTCAACATTCTTCAATGATCCAATCAGAGATCAAGCTGGATCATCTTCAATTCATCATGCACTAAGAATTAGTACTTGGACTTCATTAGCACCAATTCATCCACATAGTGATTGTGGATGGATCACTTCAACTCCTCATGCATTGTCAATACAATGCATGGTCTTCAATTATTGTTGTGACTTTGTATCATCAGGATACAAGTTCTTAGAACTTAAAGACTAGCTCAGCAATCGTCTGATTTTATGAGGATACTCCATCATCATCAATTCTTCAAGTGGTGTAACTTAGTATCATCTTGATACAAGTATTGAAACATTAAGATCAGTTCTTCAATCGTCTGATATGCATAAGGAATGTTTCAACCACAACATCCTATGTCACATAGTGAATCTCCTAAGTGACATGCATCTTAGTACCATGGCCATTCTCCATTCATCACCAACACCATCACATCCTTTGTCATTCACATATTGAAACTCCTTGACAACCATCCATTCATTCCTTGATAACAACATACCTCATTGACAACAAATGCAACACAGTGCACTTCAATCTCCCCCTTTGTATTTGTTGTCAATACACTTCTTCAGCACATATGAATGGGTCAATATGTGTGCCAATATTTCTCCCCCTTATTGGCAATCAAATGCAAAGATGTGGTGTGGTTCTCTTCAAAAATATCTCTTCCTCCCTTCGAATAGCATTTTCTTGAAAAGCACTAAGAGAGGGATGATGTCACATGTTCTTCTTTAGCAAAGAACCTTTAGTAAATCATCTCTAAGTCTACTTGGGATAACCCGGTGTAGAAAACAAGAGTGATGTAACCGAGGAACTCAATGCTATCCAACATTCAATGTACATGTGAGATCATGCTTCGGGGGTTTGAAATTTTCCAGATATAACAATGAATTTGCTAAATCCTGCACAACTTCACAAAACTCATTAGAAAGTTCAGTGCAAAGATAAAGCTTCCCCTTTCATCCATTTGACTTCAATCAATACTCCCCCTTAATTGTCATGATGAATACAATTAAGAAACAAAGGATGAAAGTATGATTGGAATACCTTCAGCTTTTCTCAAGATGGTATTAAATCTTAGAATACCATCTTCTCCAGATTGGGTCCCCCTCAAGGGGTGCACTCCATTCTGTCCAAACCACTCTCCAGATGAGAATGATCACCATCTTCAATTCCCTGCAATGTTAGCACATTTAAATACCAGAAGTATAAGGGAATAAGATGGAAACTCCTTGGTTCATCAATGTGAAAAACAAGGTTGAGAAGATTCTCTCAACCGAGATGTCCCATTTTCACCATTCTTCACACTTGCACATTTGATCTTCAATGATGTTTGTGCTGGTGTGGATCTCAATACATCTTCATGTGAAATATTCTTCTTCCCTTTTGCCTTAGCAATTGCTAGAACTTCATCTTCAGCTCTTTGCAGATCTTTGGCAAGTTGCAACTGATTTGGCCATATGACTAGTAAGTCACTTGGAAGTGTGGCCTCAGTTCTGGATATTCCACATGGTTCCTTTGATGCTTTCAAGCTACCTTTATTAGGCAACTTGTTTTCAATCAATCCCTTCTGCTTCTTCTGGATTGATTGTCTTTTTGAGTCCAGTCTACTTCTATTCAGTTCCATGGCTTGTTCACAAAGATCCATGGTATGACCTTTCTTTCCACAGTAGAAGCATGTTTTCTTGGTGGTCCTTCTGGATGCATCACCCTTCTTGGATTTAGATTCCAAGGACTTCTTTTTCTTTTTCATAATCTTCTTGGGAGCATCTTCCACTTTCTTATGCTTTCTTCCCAAGGTTTCTTTCTGAGCCAGGTTCTGTGATCTTTTCTTCTTTTTAGCTCTGGATACAGTTGGAGATTGACATGTATCTTTTTGATCACTTTTTCAATCATCCCAGATGTTGTCAAGTAATCCAAATCTATTTGCAGTAAACAGATGTCTCTGGACCTGTGGATGCTGCTTCTTTTCCTCTGGCTTGCTCCCCCTTGGCATGGGCTTCCTTTGTGCTTTGATATTTAGTGGATTGTACCAACAATCCTTTGCACAGTGCCCATACTTATTACAACACCAACATTGACCCACAAATCTTGACTTCTTCAGTCCTTCTGATTTTAGGATACTTTTCTTGAATTTCTGTGTTGTTTCAGGAGAGCATTCTTTCTTCACTGTCTTCATCCATACTTGTTTGGATTCATTCTTCCATCCTGCACTTTTAGTAGAAACACATTTAGAAACATGAGTACAAGATGGGATGGATGGTACCTTCTTTTTAGAAGTTGTTGCCCTTTAATTAGAGGATGTCCTTCTTTTGGAATCATCCTTCTCAATGCACACTTGTGTAGCAACATTTCTACTTTCAGCTGACTGGGAGGATTCAGCTTTGGGTGATTGCAGATTTTTCAATATCACCTCTAGTTCTAAGCATTTCATGTTAAGGGAGTTCTTCTCATCCTCAACAGTTCTTAGCCTTCCTTCCCAATTTTCTTTCAGCTGTTCTAACTGGTCTTCATGCACATTCTTCAATTCTAGTAATGAATTGTCAAGCTCCTTCACCATTT
Organism: Viscum album; assembly: GCA_963277665.1. Lineage (NCBI taxonomy): Eukaryota > Viridiplantae > Streptophyta > Magnoliopsida > Santalales > Viscaceae > Viscum > Viscum album. The sequence goes on from OY728121.1 coordinate 1,462,739,287, forward strand.
TGACTTTGTCTTCGAGTTGAGCATTTCTGACATTCATTGAAACTTTGTGCCTCTTTTCCAGTGCATGGAAAACATATTTGACCACAGTCTTAAAGATTTCTTTCTCAGAAAGGCTTCTTTTCAATTCTTCAGTAGTGTCTTCATATCTTTCATTGCAAAGCGATACTGTTTCATCTTTAGCCTTCACCACCTTTCTGAGAGTGTTGGTTATGCCAACCCTTTTAGCCAATTGATCTTCCATTGCATTGGCTTCTTCTTCTAGCTGTAATTTTTCTTCTTGAAGATCAAGGATGCCTGTAACTATACATATTGCCACTTCCTTGGGGACTGTCTTCTGAAGATATTCGATTGCACTTTGAAGATCTTTCATTGTTCCAACTTCATCACAGCTAGGACAGGCTTTCTTCATCTTCTTGGCCTGTTTCTTCTTTCTATTTTTCTGAGTCTTGGCAGATATCTCCATTTGAGGCTGTTCTTTCATTTCCTCAAATCTTCACTTCATAGAGACTCTCTTGGATCTTTTAGAGGTAACCTCCCTCTGATACCAATTGAAGTGCCCAGATCAGTGTGAATCACTGAGAGGGGGAGGGGGTGAATCAGTGATCCCTTAAAACTTTTTACTAATTGATTCTTAATCAATTAAACCTCTATGGCTAGTTAAAGCCTCGATCCACTCTTCTTATATCTCTCACCTTTCCACGAATGATGCAGTAAATGTAAAGGCACTGGACACAAGGATTTACAAGGTTCGGCACCAAAGGCCTACGTCCTTGCCATGTTGGTTATACGCCCCAACATGGTTTCTTCCATTATAATCTGTTAGTATTACAATGGTCGATACAGCATCCCACTATATCTCTCCTGAGTCCCATAGGAGGGTCTTTATACTGCGTCCCACAGTGTTACCAGAGTCCCACTGGCCTGCTCCAGAATCCCACTGAAGACTTCTTCCACCCTGAGTCCCACAGGGTCTTCTCCTGGCTCCTCGAGTCACACGAGTAGCTCTTCTTCTCTTTAATATTCTTCAAGTATCTTCAGAAGTCTGAGATAAAGACTGCTGGCCTTTCTCTGTACCCTTGCTCACTTGTGATGAACAGGTCTTCTCGTATTGCTCAGGATTTATCTCCTTCTTCTAAGGATGACCTGGCTTCTCTCCAACTACTGAATACTCAGACAAATGATGTCTTTAACTTCAGTTCGGTCCAGTCTCAGTTCACATCAACTTCATGCACTGAGTGCATGGCATCTCTAAACTCTTCAAGAGCTCCTGGTCTTGGTCAACTCAGATGCACACAAGCAGATTTGACTTGTTTACATGTGCACGTGCATGCATGCACTCCCCTTCTTCTCTTCTTGGTGCAGTAAACCCTCAGAGGGTGTAGTCAACTATAGCACACACCTCCTCTCTAGAACTTCACACTTTGTTCAATGTGTTTACACACTAAAATGTGTGTTATACTTTGTGTGAGTCTTCTTCTTCTTCTAAGTGTGTCCACTTCACTTAGAGCACACACATAGGTTCGGCCACTTCACTTTGTTGTTTTCCACACACAACTTTGTTCTTTGATTTGCACACACACAATGAGTGTGTATTTGGCCTTCACTATTTTTGCACACACCCAAGCTATCCTCGGCCTTCTTTTCAAATGCACACACACACAAAGTGTGGTGGTATTCACTCTTCAAGAATGCACACACAAACGCACTAAGGCCTCGGGTCTCTTTTGGTTGCACAAGGCTACAGACTTTCCTTCCCTTCTTGCACACACACCCGAATATGTCCTTCTCCACTTATGCACACACACTGGATATGTCCTCGGGTTCTCCTTGCACACACAATAGCGTAGGGTCTTCACTTTGCACACAAGGCATGCAAGTCTCAGCCTTCACTTCTTCACTTCACACAAACAAGAGGTGTGGAATCCTCTTCACTTGAGCTGCATCCAATATGAAGGCACACAAGGTGCAATCCGGGGCGCGCAGGTGCAAGGGCACAAGGGTCGCGCAAACACCTTCTGCCACGCAAGTCCGCGGGCAGAGAAGGATGCAACCAAGGGCGCGCAAGGATGCGGCCACGGGTCTTCCTGTCGCGCAAGGAAGGCGCACAGGGGACTCCCTTTCTTCTTTCATGCAAGGAGTGCACAAAAGGAACCTCGCGGAGCAAGGGATGCTCCGGGCTTCACTGCCGCGCAGGGTCCTGCGCGGGGCTTCGACTTCGCAAGGCACAGAGTGCTTCTCACGGGACTTCGGATTTTCAACAAAGGTTCAGCAAGCAAAAACGAGAGTTCAGCCTCTCTTTTTATAGGCAGTAGAAGCCTCTGTCCTCCGCGTGAGATATCTTTCGAAACCCCGAAGATTTCGGTTCTTTAAAGATTTTTTTCAAATCTCGTTTCTCATCTGTTTCACGCGGGTTCTCTCTTATTTTTATTTTCCTCCTTTTCTTTCACCTCTTCGTGCATGGAACGTGTGCATGCCTCTGTTTAGGCCCATGCATGCAAAGCACGAACACCACATGGCCTCGGCACCTTCGGTTTTCCTTCGGCCAAATCTCAAATTCTTCTTCTCATCGCATGCAAACTCATATTTATACATGAATGTGTTCGTAGAGGGCAGACGATCACCATGGAGGTCTCGATTTGCTCGGAGGTGGCCGGGAACTCAAAAACCGTGCTCGAGTTGCTCCTGGTTCGACAGAGCTTGCTGGGATCCTTCGGCTGAGATCGAGGAAGGAGATGCCTCGGAGCCGTCGGATCATCTCTTTGGACGGCTGCGATCAGAACGGGAATGGCGCGATGCATCGGGCGGTCGAGATCTGCCGCGCGATCACTCGAACGGCCAGGATTCGCTCCTGGAAATTTTTCCGCGTCCCACATCGAAACGGCGAGCAGATTTTCCGCGCTTTATCACCCTGGTGCTCCCATCCTTACCTCAGTTGCATCTTCTCCCTCCACGGTGCCACCCCGCACCGTGTTCTCCTGGGGGCGCACTCTGCGCCCACTCACTCCTCCTGCGGGCGCACTCTAGCGCCCACCATGCACACTGTGCTCCTCCGGGCATGCCCCTGGCGCCCACATTGCGCCTGCGGGTGTGCCCCTGCCTCAGGGCTGCTGCCTTGGCCTTGAGGGTTCCCCATGGGCGTGGCGACCTTGAGTCCCACATGTGCCTTGGGTGATGACCCTCGGCTGGCCTCCTTGGTGGCCTAATTTTTGCTTCTTTGTAGAACAAGTCCTTTGTTTAAAAACAAAGTGACCAAGTTCAAATGCCAAATGCCACATCACTATTCATCTTCTCCCAAGCCATTCTTCCTCTTCATTTCTTCTCATCTTCTTATTCATTTGAATTCCTCAAATTCTCTTCAACATTTATTCATTACTTAGGAATGGAATTCCCAAAGGTTCTTCTTCAACTGAAGCTCCTGAATCAAATAATTCTTCAACATTCTTCAATGATCCAATCAGAGATCAAGCTGGATCATCTTCAATTCATCATGCACTAAGAATTAGTACATGGACTTCATTAGCACCAATTCATCCACTTAGTGATTTTGGATGGATCACTTCAACTCCTCATGCATTGTCAATACAATGCATGGTCTTCAATTATTGTTGTGACTTTGTATCATCTGGATACAAGTTCTTAGAACTTAAAGAGCAGCTCAGCAATCGTCTGATTTTATGATGATACTCCATCATCATCAATTCTTCAAGTGGTGTAACTTAGTATCATCTTGATACAAGTATTTAAACATTAAGATCAGTTCTTCAATCGTCTGATATGCATTGAAAATGTTTCAACCACAACATCCTATGTCACTTAGTGAATCTCCTAAGTGACATACATCTTAGTACCATGGCCATTCTCCATTCATCACCAACACCATCACATCCTTTGTCATTCACATATTGAAACTCCTTGACAACCATACATTCATTCCTTGATAACAACATACCTCATTGACAACAAATGCAACACAGTGCACTTCAGAATGGGCTACAGTTATTATAAACAACATGGTCGTTGATGCTCGACCATCACCTATTGATAGGTATATAATCAATTGGTGAACCATTCAATCAACTTTTTAATAGTCGGCCATTAATATTTTCATCATAGGTCATAATTCATTTTGGTCAAACCTGGATGCACCACCCACTTTGAGGAATGAAATTCACACATTATATCCTCCCATAAACTCATTTGAAAAACAACTCGATTCCATCCATATGCGATCTCATCCTATTCTATTGTCCAATTGTAAGATGATCCCCAAAAATTATGAATATCCCCAATGTAAAAACACTTATATCATCATTCTTATTCTCACTAATTCGGATCATAACTATTGAGTCCACTAACAATAATTTGAGGTTTATAAGATCATGGCCCTCCTGAACCACAACATGCATCTTAGCTGACAATGTCATCATCTTCCACTCAGAATTAGATTCCAGAACTGCATGAGTCCATGTTTCTAATATAGAGATTCAACGACACTATTTTTTTCCATAAATGTAAGATAAAATTAAAATTAATTCATATACTCAACCCACATCCACTACAATTGATTTAAGTCTCTTTGAGAGAGGATATATGTTAATATCTTTTGATTAGTATATAAAGTAAATTTTATACCAAATTATAATGATACCACCACATTAAGGTATAAATAAAGAATATAAAATTATTTCATAGATTGGGTAATTTCATTCATATGGATTCCATTAACATGACACATACGCCACAAATCAATATCCCTACATCAACAATAATTCAATCCTGATCCGAAAAAGTCAAAGAACACTGTATACAACTCTGTTGGTTTCAGTAGGATCATGATTGGTGCCATTTTTAGGAACTCCATAAACTAATAGAAGGAAATATCACACGATACAAACAGTTAAAATTTGATCCCCCTTTTGGTAATGTTTTAATGAGTTTATTCTAATCAATAAAATACTATATAAACCTATGATAATAACCTATATTCCTCATAAAACTGTAGATATCAAAAAATTTATTGAGCTTCTCTAACGATAGAGCTACATGAATATTCTATAGGTCTGCTGGCACACCATAAATTGAGTAGATGTAACCAATGTTATTACATGATTAATCTGAAACTCCCACTTATATAACTAGGATGGTGTCCTATACTCTCTTAGTTTACTCCAAATGACTTCATGATGTTTGGAATGATCGTTATGTTTCTTGGAGTACACCATGATTTATCCACAATTACTATTATAAAATGATCTAGGTATGGGTGGACGAGTCTTCTCATCTAGGAAATAAATGCTTCAAGAGTGTTTTTCAACCCAAACAACATCCAGACATACTCATATAGTCTATACATACATCTAAATAAACTCCAAGATATATTAGAAGGTCAAACTCTTAACCAATAATACCATGATCTCTAGTCAATCTTGTATAAAACATAAAATTTTCTCAATTGATCATATAAGTATTCGATATGTGGAGTTGGATGCTGGTTTATTAGAGAAATTTTGGTCAAATTTTTATAATCAATATAGAAGCACAAGGTCCTATATGACTTTATTTAAAGCAAGAGTGGAGAACCCCAAGGTGACATACATGGTCTGATAAACCCCTTATCGATAAACTATTCATGTTGTGTCTTAATCTCTTGATTCTCTATTGGTTTCATTTTATAAGGTGGAATAGAAAATGGCTCATCTCTGTGAATGAGTTCAATAGTAAATTCAACATCTCTCTCTCATAGAATCCATGAGATGTCCTCTGGGAAATCATCTTGGATCATTTCCACCATGGGTAGAAAGGAATCATGCTTTACAGAACCTTTGTCCAGTAACCGAATCTCAACTTGGGTTATGATATCCCCTAGATACTGATGAACTGGACATGCATGAACTCCCTTGATATTCAATTCTCTATGATGAACAAAATTGTCACCCTCAAGATATGTAAATGTAACTCTACAGTGGTAAAAATTAGTGTCAGGTCAATATGATACTAAAAATTCCGTACCCATAATTAAGTCAAATATTAACATATATAGAATAAAAATATCCCATAGAGAAATATACATTCAAACATCGAGAGAACACTACTTTCAAAAGCAAATGTCCCTCAACCAAACACCCAGTGGTGTATCAATATTCATAACACCACTCAAAAACTCCACATCAAAACTCAACCAATTCAAAATTTATGCAGATATAAATTAACAAGAGGCACTGGTATCAAATAAGGAAATAGATAGAATTTAATCTACAAGAATAGTAACTCTATTTATTGATGGAACATCCTCTCTAGCCAGTAGTGTAGGATAAATTAAATGCAACTGCCCCACCTCTCTTCCCTATGATGCAGTTCGAGTGCTTTAAGATTCTCCAATTGTTTAATATGAGTTCCCTTTCCTAGAATTACCATGTACATTGTCTCTATCCACATGGCCAGTAGAACTCCAACTTCTAGACTCATATGGTGTAGAATACCCCCTCTCTTACATTAGTCAGGTCTAGCCTCCGCCCACTACCCATCTATTGTAGGTTTCTATAAAACCTCTATAGATGTCCTACATTCCAAAAATATTGGAACTCAATTAGTTGTTGAAGAAAATTCATATCAAACTGGCCCAACTTACTACAATATCGGAAAATCACATGGGTAAGATCATGAGTAACAGATCCTTCCCCCTGTACATTTTTCTTTCTCATACTTTGGAAAACATTATAGTCATGATGCTTCATAAACTCAATAAATATACATACAGATCACCTATAATACATAAAATGTACACTACTAGAAGCAACCCTTTGGTTCTCCTCATATATGAGAGACTGATCCACCATCTCACCAAACATCAGTAACCTAAATTTGTTAACATGGGTATTAATATCACATTCAATTTTATCATGGGAATGAGTATTAAAACCTGTCTAATCTCTTTATAGTATAAGATAAACACACTTCATATCAGTAAATATACTAGCATAATCTATCATAAACACATTCTCCTTGGTCAAATGAATGAACACAACTACCCTGATCTATCATAGCATATCTGGATAGATGTTCTCTATGAACATCACTTATAATTCATTCTATACCACACAATATACCTTCCCATTGTCACCGTGGGAATCCCACCAGTGCGTCAATGATCCTCCTACCATAAAAAAATCCAACATGATCACTTCTCACAAGGAGTCTCTACATTGTCATGTATATTCTGTAATGACTCAATCCAGAATTCTTTTACCTCAGGTCCACCCTCTCTAGTGAAAGTCAAATGGTGTTTTAACCTAAAATTTGATATTAAATTAGACATATTCTACATGACCCAATCGAGGACACTCTACATAAAATACATGAAGTGAGAAAATTTCTCATGGAACTACTCTACGATTCAATGACCAGGCACAATTGGTTCCTTAGGATCCACTTCTGGAGGATCGTTTTTTGACATAAACTTATACCTTCCTATAAACAAATTCCTTCATGGAGGTGTATCTCTAAATTTCTAAAGAGACACCATAGAATAATTTTCACTACATTAAAACTGTTAAATAGAGGGATTCAAAAAAATCCATAAAAATCATTCCCATAATCCCGAAACATAGTCAAAACCAAGGCAATATCACATCCATTAACCATATCATGGCTAGGTTATGGTTACCAAAGGTAAAAACAATCTCATTTAACATTTTCTAATTAGACACAAAAATATTAAAATATTTCATCATTTTATGAAATAAAATTCAATACAAAGCCCAATATTCATTATGATTTCACAATCTATGAAAAAATATTCAATTTCAAGAACTTTTACAAAACATATCTTCCAGTGTGTTCCCGGAATGATAACTTTCATAATAATTCCTGAGTTTCTAGAATGATGCAGGAGTTCCAAACTTTCATTACATACTAGGCCATGAGTAAATTATCAGAAAACCAGAAGAAAATATCATCAGACGATAAATGCATCACAAAACGCTAAATAACATCTAAATATTACAAAAAACATCAATAATTATAATTCCTTCCTATGTAAATGTGTTTACATCATACATGGGTTAGATAGTCCCATGAACGAACTCTGGTGAAAGACCCAACTCTTCCTAGTCTCATGTATAAAATTACAAAATAGTAAGAAAAAAATAATAGAAAATAGAACCACTCTAATACAACTTGTAACATCTCGAACTGGGTTCCAAAAACATGTTCCCCAATTCAGTAAGTGAAATGGCCTAGAAAACTACTCCCCACATTCCATAGGAGATTAAATAGAAACTATAGTCTAATATAAAACATGGGGAGATTATTACCAATTTATTAGGGAAATAAAATAACATAATAATAACCTATATAACTAAATTATAGATCCAATAAAGAAAGAAATCAGTATCACATGAAATAAAATATACGAACCTACATAATAGATATGTCATACCAATTATGTGGCATGTGTCAAATGGAAATCCAAAAGAAGAAAAAATTGACACTCCCACGAGGGCCTAGAAACCATGTATGGCTCCCACATATAACCTCCATCTCAAATTATCCATCTAACATAGGGCTCTTACACTTATCATTATCTCAAACAATGAAGTCTATTCATGTACCAATCATATAGCCAGAGTAGGGTGTGAATAAAACTCTATAGGCCACAAAAAATGATTTTTGAATACATATCTAGTCTAGAACAGAGTATTCAGATGAATAAAGAATAAATTACAATAAATATGGTAAGCAATTCATATAATCAATTATTCTTTATTTAACCTCATAAACACCCATATCATCAAGGACATCCACACCATCAACACTTTCTTCGGCACAAGCTGGAGTTAGGACCATATAACATATTAAATTAAAAATTCATTATATCACACGGTATTTCATTTTTGATTTCATTACCATTCATAGTGTGTCACCTTGGAACTATAGTCCTATTCCAATCGCATGGACATAGAACGTCGTGTTTTTCACCCTATTGGTATTTGGAGCCTTTTCCCCAATCCCACACCTCAATGTCACATTTTTATTTGGAGCCTTAGTCCATATTCCACACTTTCTCTCACATATGGGTATTTGGAGCCTTATTCCCTATCCAACACTCATTTATCAGAAATATTTTTTTAGATCCTTAGTCCCTCTTCCACACTCATATGTCAAACATATAACAAAAATCCAAATATTATATAGATCAAGGTTATGAGTCATTAACATTTTTATAGAAAAATCATATATATGTTTCTCCTTTCTAATTTATCACACTAATAATTACTCTTTATTTAACTTATATTGAATAATATGAACAATTCAATATTAAACTATTTTATAACATTTGACTATACAATTCATTAATCCTTTCTCTTTTTTCCAAGCATCTCTTTAATTGCCATTAATAAACTAATTCAACATTAAATATATGAATGAATTACAAAATCAGATCAACTGAACAATTATAAATTACCCATAATCAATGAATTTAATCTCACAATATTCCCCAATTTCTGTATCGTAGTTGTAAAACTCAATTTTCCCAATTTCAAATCATTTCCTAATCCCATGTAAAATCAATTAATCAATTTTTCAATTCCATACATTAATTAATCAATTAATTTATTCAAGAAATGATATAATTTTCAAAAATTCCATTTTAAATCTCACAGTGTATACACAAAATTATAATTCAAGACTATGGGGATTTAATTTACCCCACTAACCCAAACATCATTGATTATTTCTTGCCAGGAGAAATCCCCAATTGAAGAGGAACAGCTAAGATCATGATGAAGAATGCGATATAGATTAAAAAACATGATCCTAAATATAATATATTAGATCTATGAAAACCTATATATAGATTCATTATCTATGGAGGAAAAAATCCCATAAAAATATGTAGAAAAATGGAATGGATAGAGGAACCCAAATATGATGGGATCATTTACTTGGGAGGTAATTATTCTTCAATTTGGTCTTCTATTAATCATGAATGGAGTTTGGAATTCCATGCAACTCATCTTGGAGTTTATAAAATTCATTTGAATCTATTTAGTTCTAAGTACGATTGATTTGGGATTAATATGAGGGGGTTCAAAATTTTGTTTTAAAATATTAGGGGTTTAAATTTTTGTGTGCATGTTTTCCAATATCATGTGCGTTGTTTTAGCTAATAGTGTGATTAACCATTCACCTAATCCTAGGGGTTTCATGATTACTACTAGGATGTATTTTTTAAAAAAGAACTATGAAACAACAATGAAAATCCTTTCTATTCATGTTTACATAGTTTTTAGGCATGAGTGCATGGTTTGGGAAAACACCGCACCAATCATACACTACCCATCTTCTATCCAAAATTCACAAAATTTCCCCCAAAACTCCCCAACATAAAACTAAAACAATATACAATAAATCATGGGTTAAAGAGTAATTGAAAAATACATCGATCTATTTCCTAAAAAAGTTTGGATCTTAATGTGACTGAATCATGTCTATAGCAAACATGATGTCTGATAGTTAATAATTTCCTTCAGTTTATTTGGTATCATTATCTAGTATATTTTCACATTGAAATTATCCCAGGATTCATTTCATTATTATCTATTGAATAATCAAAATACTAAATTAGTTATGTACCTTTCAATATTGATTATTCTTAAACTATTCATACATTATTTTTTGAATTGAACATATGTTCAATTATTTATCATTTCCTATTGATTATTATCCTAGATATTTTCACATTGGAATTATCTATGGATTCACTTCCTTGTTAGTATATTTGTTAAATGAGATTTTTTAAAACTTATTGACCTTTTATGTTGATTATGAAAATTGATTCATGAAGTATTCCATTGTACAAAACCATTAATAGAAATTCGACCTCACCCTTAATTTGATCCCTTTCCCTCAGATTCCATGAACATTACTATAAAGTATATCCCTGGATATGATAGATTAAATAATATTATTCTTGAAATAAAAATGTATTGTGTATATTTAATTCAAATATAATTTATGACTACTATATTTATATAGTTTACCAAATTACTAAACTAAATGGTCCTTTTGAATGAAATTCCTTGTCTCTTATGCTAATTTAATGCAGCAGGACACCCTATATGGTCTACAAGAGTTTGTGTTGCAGTGAACCCCATTATATCAATATTATCAAATAGAATATGTAACTCCATGAAATCTTAACACAAAGAAAATGTATTACTATGAAAGATGATCAATATAAACATCATATCTAATGGTAACAATGTGCACTAATTTTGGATGCCAATCGACTACAACCAAAATGTATTTATTCCCTTTGATATGGGGGGAAATCAATGAAAACTGTGTTAATTTTTCACATTTTTATTCATGTGTGGGTATTGGTTATAAATCCCCCATAGAAATATATCTCCCAACATTAACTTATAGTCATATTTGGAATCAATATACAAACACTACAATATCTATTTTTACTTTTTTCAACCATAAATATTCATTTAGATATCTATACATATTTTTACTTCAAAGATGAATGGATAATGATGATGTTTGAGATTAATATAAAAATTCCTTCTTCAAGTAGGGTATTTTTGTGATTCATTATCAGTTCGAAAAACATTTTAACCAATCACAATCAGGATTGAGTTTGGGATCATTTTTTACCAATTTATATAGTTTCAAATCATCCCTAAACACCTCTTTAATCATTTTTTTAAATATGGATGGAAGTATGTCTAAGAAAGATAAGATGTATACCATTTTCTAAATATTTCATGATTCATATTATGAAAATACAAAATTTTTGAATTTTGTTAAATCATATTCCTTGGAAAACTGTCTTAGTCCTTCCAACATAGATCATCAATCACCTTCTTCACCATCCCATGATAGTAATGTATTGAAAAATTATAGTATTTAATTAATTACAAAATTATTTTATCAATCATTTGGAAATATTTATTTGGGAATACATTGTTCCTGCTTTAATGATCATTATATTTGTCAATCCTTTCACTATAATGATAATGGATCCACAGTATTAATGCAAAAACTAACATTTCCATCTCCAAATTACTATTCAAATAATTATTATCCCATATTTTCAGTTAGTTTGAGAAAAATGTTATAATGAAATAATATTTCATAAGTACTCATCGTAGACCCTTTATTGATTCTTCACTATAGATCAAACAACCTTCCCCACTATATGGTAGTGTGAGAACATGTGTAATGACTAACCGACATTTCATATCATTGAAATTTTATTAAAACTAATCTATCCAAATTATATTAACCATTTTAGTCAATATAGAGAGTATATTAGATAATAGAGAGAAATAACTCTTTAAACATAGAAAATATCCTCCCAACCAAAGATAGCTATTTATTTTGGTTACCTAGGCTGGTCGAGGACATTGTTCAATAAATTTTATCATTGAAGAAGCCACCAATATATCCCTAAATTAGATTATATGTCATTAGTATAAAACCGTATAAGTCCAAAATTCACAATTAAAAGATTTTTCAAATAAATTATCCATCCTAGGGTCTTTATCGCTGTTTCCAAATGATCTTCATACTCTTAATTTATCATTGAATATATAATAATATAATCTATACTGATTGACAATAAATAATCAATATATTCCCTAATGAATCTATTTATTAAATCCATGAAGATAGAAGGGTTATTAGTAAGACCAAATGGAATAAGTACAAACTCATAGTGTCCATACCATTTATGGAGTGTTTTGTTGGGTATATCTTCCTTATTGACCAAAAATTAATGATACATTGAATGAATTAAAAAATTGTAAATGTATTGTTCTCCACATTATAGAGAAAAAAATTCATCTATATCGGGTATATGACACTTTTTCTTGATAGTGATCTTGTTATATTCCTGATAATTAATGAAATGTTGCAATGACCATTATTTCTTCTTATGAAAAAAATGGGTGCACCCAATGGTGACACAATAGTGTGTATGAATACCTAATCAAGATTATCAAATAGTTGATTATTGAATTCAATCATCTAAATTTGGTTAATTAAATAATGTTTATATATATTAGGTGTTGATTTATATTTAAAAGTAATGTTCATGACTTAAATGAAGAGTAGAAAACTATTCTTGAATGAAATAAAAAACTATCTTAAAATTGGAATATCTTGAATGTTTATTTCATTCCGAACCTAATGAGATATATTACATTAATAGAGGTTATTTAATACCAACAAGATAAAAGTAATTTTCAATGGGTGTCTGTATTAAAAGTATCTCTAAAAACTTTCATTGGATTATCTGAAAGAAAATATGTGATTTCAGATCCTATCCATTAATTGGGGATCTATATAAATAAATGAAATCCATTAATAGAATCACATAAAATTATAATAAAGGGGGAATCACTAGATTTTTCGGATTCACTTTCCCAAAAACATCATTCCAAAAGGAATAATATATTTGAGATGATGACATCATACCATTAAATGTTTTCATAGTAAACTCAACACATAATAAATAAAAACATTAATTAACAATTTTAAATAACTTTTAGGATATAATGGATGGCATGGAAATATTCTCAAATAATATAAATCAATAATTGAGTTTTCCTGTCCACACCTCAACTTAATTTTTATATTTTCAACCCCTAACAAAAACCAAAATTGTTAGAATGAAAATTAATAATTTTTATTCATGGCGATCAATCATATGATCATGAGAAATTATTCATAGGATACCTAAATCATTACAAAATTTTCCCAATATAAGGGACCTTAAGTTTATCTGTGGTTATCTATGGTCATTAACACAACTATACGATGTTAACCTATACAAAGATCTATTCCCAGGGTTTGTAAGAATGTTTTCTATCCCTAATCTACAAATATAAAATTAATTATTATTTGATACCAAGTATTATATGAATTTAATATGGAATTATTATATCATTTTAGGAAAATATTCATTAGTATAACATTATAATATTTACTATAACCATAATGTTTTTGTGTTTTTAGAGACTAGATTCATTAATATATTATTTTAGTAAATTCATCAAAATATCTCACAAATTTCATCTAATATTATACCCCTACAGACAGACCATAATTATAACCACTATGAAAACCCTAGGGAAATGGATTATAAGAAAGGGAGATCTTAGATTCTCAATAAGAGTAAAAATTGGAGATATTAATTGACGATCTGTTGAGAGAATAGGAAAATAATAAGAGAAAGAGATCATGAGAATAATATAAGAAAGTTAATAACCAATCATTCATAGATCATAAAGATGACTCATGGCCTAAAAAAATTTCATTGTTAATTAAATTAATTGTAAGAGTAAGAATTCATCATTAATCAATAAAGAATAATAATTTCATAACATAATCATAAAAAACATGTCAAACATGTGTATAACCATCATAAAAAAAACTATTCATATGTCATGGTTAACAACGAAGACCATAATATCATAGTGGATTAGGAATCAACACCTTTTTATAATATCATAATGGATTATACGTCAATATTGGTTACCTATATTAGATCAAGGATATTGAATTGTTTCTCACAGTAGATCAATCACATCAAAGTTTTTCCAATTGTAGATCAAGAACATTATATCATTTCCCAATGTTGATTAGGAATATTGATCTTTTTACCAAAATTATCTCATGAGATATAAAACTTTTCATGATATATTATTGTTATATATTATTTTTCCAATTAATGACATACTAAAAACCATACATTTATGCACCAAAACATCATAAAACATTCATAATAAGACAAAACATCAAAATGAAACAAGTTTCATAAACATATCATTTTTTAATTATAGAATATTCTATAGAAAATAAATATGATTCATAAGAATATCATAATCATAATAAAAAACCATCTAATTAAAGAACAAGGATAATAAAATTATATTAGATTACAATTAAAGAATATGTAACATAAAATGATTTTATTATTAATTAAAATAATCTTAAGAAATATTACTCCAATATTTCATGAGAAAAATACCATTTTCAATTTTAATTATAATAAATAAAAATATTTCCAAAACCATAAGGGAAATTTTTCTTTGAAATGAAACATGAAATATTGTAATGTAAGATTCAAATATTTGAGGTATTACGATGGTGGGAAATTAAATTCTTGTGAGTTATGTTAAAAAAGAATCCTTTCAAATTTTTATTACAAATTCAATTAAAATTAATTCAAAAATGTTAAAGAAGATTCCATTTAATCCATTCTGTGAAATTTCTTACATGGGAGAAAATGACTTTACAAAATAATTAAATAATAGAAAAAATATTTAGGATGATTTTTTTTGAAAACAAGGTAATTGAAGAAAAATCATTTTTACCACAATGAAAAAAATTAATTTATCATTAAAATAAACATTTAGAAATGAAATTATCCACTTTTTAACAAGATGTAAATTTTTTAGATATTAAAGTAATGAGAGTGACATTTTTTATTTTCTATTATTGAAAATAATTTTTTTTTCATTATTGGATAATTTTTTTACTATGTGGCCATATAGTTGAGACATGAATGAACAAGGTTAAAGGTACCAAATCCAATAAGATAAAGGCTGGGTGAGAGATATTTTTAATCATTACACAATTTTTTAAACATATTTTATATATTTTACCCTTATTAAGATGAAAAATATTTACCAAGGTGACTATTTATAATGATAAAATCAAAAAGTGATTGATTAAACAAATTTTGAGATCATAATTCAAAATATGGAATCTATTTTTCAAAATTAAAATTTTAAATGTGGTGAAAATTAATTTAATATAATATCCCATAACACAAGGATATATATTTTTATTTATAAAAATTACTTTTTATGTATTAAATTTTTTATATCAAATTGTACCACAAAATATTTCACAATGAAGATAATTGAATTATTACTAATATAATTTAACAAATGTTACATTGAAAATATTTAAAAAAAATTTATCATGGTAAATGATTGTAAAAATAAAATTGTAATAAAAAATATGGGTTTCAATCTTTATTAATAATCAATATTTCTGAAAAATTATCAAGTCACAAGATGCTAATTTTGACACAATGGTTTCCATAATTTAGTTCTTTTCTCCAAAGAAAAATTATATTATCGAAAAAATTTAATATACTATGTTTTCACAAAAATATAATTTTTTGCGAAAATGTATTTTTTAGGCATATATAGGCGTCACTAAAAATTTAGTATATGTTTATCAGTATATTTAATTTCTCAAATATAAATATATATATATATATATATATATATATATATTACAATCATTTCATTATTCCAATTAAATTCCAAAATTTAATAGATATGTTATAATGATATATTATATTATAGTTCATTTGAAATTGGGTATACATGTATAATAATCTATCATATAAATGTATTTATTTGAAGAGACAAATATCATAAAATAGAGGAGTGTTTTAAGATGGAACATGATTTAAATGATGATAATATTTATGAATAACTTATATTATTTAATGAAATAAATTTGTGTTAAAACTTGAATTTGGAACTCAATATGATCATATTTATCTACTTAAATCTAACCATGAGTATTGTGATGGGATGAAACCCAAAAAAATAGAGTGAATCAAGTTAGGATCAATGACTCAAATTTTAAATTTACAATATCTGTTGAGTATAATGAATCTATGTTAGTGGAATTAAATAGGTCAATGTGTTTTCATTAGCATGGGTATAATCAACTATATTTTACATATGATTTTGTTGGTTTTATAATTACATTGGGGTCAATGTAATTCGACCAATCCATGACTATGTGGTATGATGTAATTATATTAAATCTATGTAAATTTATAAAAAACCGCTACGTTATTTAATTGATTTCAAAAAAAAATAACATCCATTTTTATCCCAATAAACAAAAAAAAATATTCATGTAAAAAACTGGGATATTGACTATGAAGGTTTACAATTTTTCATTCTCATGAGTTTGACCTCAGGACTATACGAGTCTATACAAAATAAATATGGTATTAGAGTTCTTTTAACTCTTTCTTTTATATTATAATAATTCATCCATGTACATAATGGTAACGATTCTTATAGAATGATTAGGATTTTAGTGTCGTTTCCTAGTATCGAAGAGGATTTTTGGAGTTGTTATAAATGATTGATTGACCCACTAACTTTATTTCGCATTCAAAACTCTACAAATATTATTCTTTTATTGTATTTGAATATGTTATATTTGTTTTAAAAATAGATGTACTGAATGTTCAAGACTATATATACTTGATCAAGGATATTACAAACTCATGATCCACTTGAGTATGAACCTTATATTATGTGGACATTGTTTAAATTTAGCAGTTTATCCATGATAGAGAGTTATAATCTTAAAGATACCTCTTGATTCAATTATCAATTCACACATTTGGATGAATAACATGGGAGGATCATTTCCTCCAGAGAACACTATCTTGGACAATTTATTGTTATACATTGTTGGGGACACCTCAAGAACCATCAAGCAGCCCATCCTGAAGAATGAATTTTTGATAACAAATATTATTATCTACATGATTATAAAAAAGGTTAAATGTAGGGGATCATAAAATAATGTCCCACAAAACCATATTTAAAACATTACCGAGATTCATGTAATATTCAACCATAAATGGGTGATGTGAGATATAATAATGATGTTGGTGTTCCTATTCCTTCCATGGGATTGGGTGAAAGACAAGCTGATAATCCAACATGCTATATTGATTACCACCAGGGAAATGATAATGAAATCATTTCCCAAAAATTAAATCCAACTAATATAGACATTATAACATTGAATTGATATAAAAATCATTATAATGATTAATAGAAAGAATTATAGTAGGCATAAACTGAATTCAAGGAGTTTTTTAGAAAGATACCACACCACATGATTAATGTTTTTCATTAAATGTAAATGCTTTATTCTAGATTATATCATACAGTTTGAGATGTGGTATATGGAAACACCCATTATAGTTTGATGATTAATAAATCTAATTTTTCATGAGACCATATTGATAAGGTCTCCCATAATTACATCATTTGGAAGTGTGATAATGGTACACTAATTAGAGGAATTCACAATGCGGTAGAAATTACTCACATAGCTACCCAAATGGAGTCCTACATGAAAAATCATGAGAGGCTTACATTTTAATTCTAACAATAATTACTGCCCACACCATAAGTATAGGTATAGTTTTTTAAGATGTTTAGTGGTCCACAAAGTTTTCATGTATGCTGGAAAGCAATGGAATATAATTATCACCATGATTGTAAATAGATTAGCTATAATTACTATTAACTATAGTTCATGAATGCCTATGACCAACCCAAACCAGTCTAGAAGTAACCTACCAACCAGTCTTACATCTAAACCAGTAGCTGGGCCAGTGTGTCACATGCCCTCAAGAGTAAATTCCCATGTTCTAGAGGGTTTAAAATAGTTGCGAGAGTCTCAAGATGTGATAATGGGTAGACTATACCATCTTATTATAGTTTCTAAGTGGTATAAAAATTAAATAACAATCAACAACATAAGAATAAAATAGAAATGATAAAGTAACATAATAATAAGGTATCCAATTTAACAAAACTGGACAACGTAAATTTATACAATAGATGATAGAATGACTTTTGCAATGATACATGACTGAAAGTTGTATACAAACAACATGAATTATAATAGAGTTTAAAATAAAGAAAAGATAGAAAATCCTCACATGTGATCTTCATGAGCATCCCATGATCCATCTCGGTCCATTTCTCTAAAATCCAGGTACAAGAAATATAATTGAAAACCTAGACCCAACAAATATAAATTATAATCAGGTACCAAGGGTACTGAAGCAGGCTGTGATATAATAATATCAGTTTGTCGACAACATGTTTCCTTCAATAATTCTGATATTTAAATTTAAATTAAACAATATGGAGTCATGTGTAAATACAGAAATGAAGTCAAATATAACTAAATATCCATGTACTTGATTTATCCCTCATTTTATGTTTGAACATGTAACAAGTTCATTACATTATTGTAACAAGTTTGTAAATATGTCACATGTTGAAAATAGTGAGGATTCCATGATTTAGCAAGGAAACCTATAATTATATTTTGTAAAGAAGTTTAAAGGTAAAAACTAAGGAAACATAAACCTCGAGGATCACCAAATGAGTAGTTAATGTGTCTTGACTAATGGTAAGAGTTTAATACAAGGATTAGAGTCCAATGGATACAAAAATAATATGACTCTCGAGTCCAAGGAGTTTATCCAAGGTTATATACGGATAAACAATGAAAAGGACTAATGAGATTTAACCAGTGAACCTACCTTTCGATGTTATATTGAAGGAGTGTATTGAAGAAATACTATAATAATACATGAGGGATCCTATGGTTTAATACTAGAAATACATATATAAACAAGGATCCGGTTCTAGGTGGGTCTAAACTGAGGAAAACATCATCTTTGAATTGGAATGGGGTTCTAGAGTGCTCAATGAATTCCCCTAAGGAATACAAGGAAATCTTGATTCAGGCCACTCCTATTTGTTAATAAAGTCATATAATATTCTATTTGGTTCAATCTTTACTTTAATTTTTGTGACAAGGTCATATAGCTTGAAATCATTCATTTAATCTAGTTTAATCTTTTTCAATGATCATGGTTGACTCCACTACCTTATATTGACATGGTATGAGGTTCTACAGATTTGTAACCAATTTTTCATTTTTGAACCTGAGTCCATCCTTGGAATTCCTACATGGGTATCCATGTATCTCCCAATGTATAATTATAATAAAACATTGAGTTCAACCATGGAATTTTTAGTCGATAATCCCTATATCACTAAGGTATAAAATCCTTGAATAAATTCGAAAAATATCTTAATAAATTCATTTGACATTTAATCATCATGACGTAACAATTTCATTTAATTCAAACCATTCAAATTACCAAATCATGTCAATTTTATTAATAAGGTTCCACAGGTCTTATAAAATATATCAATAGTAATATAAAATCACATATGCATGAATTTCAATATGAAAGTTGGACAATGAACATAGAAAACTCCTTGGGTAGTTAAGCATTTAAGAAGGGAAACTCAATTGTTATTTCTATTAGGGGATATTTCCTAAACATTCCACATCCCAACATAACCTCAATGCATAAGAAATATCAATACCACATGTTAAGAAACCATAATGGATCAATCACTACATTTTATCTTGAAGCTTTCACACCTCCATTGGAAGGGTTTTATTATAATATCATGACTTTGTTTATCAACAAGTCACCAATTACATTATTCATTTAAATTATGAAACATACTAAAATCAAATTTAATATTAATTTAATAAAAAGACATCACTGCATCAATTAAAATCATCACAAAGTGAATTAGGAAATTAATTAATTAATTTATAAACATTTAGGACATGGAAAGTGACCCTACCTCAGGGTGGAACAAAAATGATAATTTCATCTCATAGTGCATTCTAACTAGGTGGTGCTCCTCCCGTAAATATAATATGAATGGTCACATATTTGTAAAGACACCAAGCCCCAATTCACACATCCTCGAGGCCATAATCATGTATAAGAGGATCATTACATATATGATTATATGCATATACTAGTCTCCACTCACATATGTATGAATTTTTCATAGATATACATAGGAACATCTAGCCCCACACATGTATATTCACTTCGAGGGATGAACATACATATAATTGGGGAAAAAAACATACACACACACACACACACACACACACACACATATATATATATATATCTGTGTGTGTGTGTACTTAGCAATGCTTACGAGGGTGAGTCTCTTTTGACCCGATGACCCAAAAAAACATTCCAAGGACTAAGACACTACAAGTTAAATATTAGAAAGTAAAAACACATAAATACCCTATAAATAGAGGTTCAAATCAATGTCGAATGTGCAAACACACACGTCAAATGTTATAGGAGAATGGATTCAACCCGAATAACTTTCCCTTCAATAGTGGTTGCTAAAGAACACACCAACAAGACTTGATCTGTGTATTGCATAACATAGAACTGAAGAAATATTGAAAAATGGAGTTAACCCATAATTATAGTTCTTCCAAGATTTGTGGGATAATTGGGAGGTAAAATAATTGAAGGAAAGTGGGATGATAAGGTGGAGAGGACCATACCGTAAATATTCAGAGATGGAATCATGAGAATCTGTGGATGAAAAATGATATCAGAGGTGGATGGAAGGGCGGTGGGTCTAGTTCATAGTGAATGGGAAACCCCCCTTAGGGTGAATCACGTATGGATGAGAATATGAGAGTGAGGGTTTTTATTTTTAATTTTATTTTTAATTTAATTAAAATAATTCTGTTTTTTAAATTGGATAACCGCACAGTTTTCCAAACTGTGTAAAAATTGTGCAGTGTATAATGCAAGGATATTACCTCTAGAAAACACTTTACTATCTACGCACTGAATTTAGTAAACATGCATATCCTATGTTCACTACCACTCCCCCTATTAAACAAATCCACAATGTATCCCACAGTTTTCTACACAATTTCTGACAAACCGTGCACCATATAAAAGTCATTTAAAAAGTTCATTCCCATCTCTGAAGCTCCCAAAACTCCTCAAACCACCCATGACTATTAATATTCATTCAAACATGTATAAAAACATAAAATTAAAGTATTAAAACATTCATAAATAATTTATGATTCTTGGATATAAATTTGACCCGTCCAGTAAATGAAATAGTTCAAAAATCCCTTGGATTTGTTTTTAGTTCCAAAAAACACTGGACAATACACCTATCCCAACAAGTGAGAATCGAAGGGTTGAACAAACCATAACATATATATAATTACTCATGGATCTGTGTTCCAACAAGGTATCAGAATCAACAACAAGGAAAATATACATTTCATCCATTTCCACCTCCGAGTGTTTAATAATACCCTCCAAAACAATATTTGAAGAAGAAATTTTAAATAATATATCTACTTACTTTTCCTAAAAAACAAATCCCTTGAGTAAAATATTTTGAAATTATTTCATAATTAAGAGGATAATATGAAATATTATTAAATGACTATGAAAATCCAATTAGAATCCCTTGATAATCATGATAATCAGCTGGGGTAGATTTCATATACATTATCATAACAATTACAATGTACACTACTAGGAAACATGGAAATACATTATGTGAAGGAGGATGAAGATATAAATTTTGTAATATTTTGATAGATACATGGAAGGGATCTTGGAGAGTCTAAATAGAATTTGTATAGTAATACAAAACATGACCGTGAAAATGTGGAATATAGGAATAATTTGGAAGATGACAAGGCTATATATTTGTTGGAAATTGTAGGAGGATATATTCATGAGAAGAATGATGAGGGGAAAAAGTATGAATAGTTATAACTCATGTTTAGAATAAGAAATAGGTGCAATTATACACAACATGACACTATATGACACCACTATCTTATTTTTATAAGGTATGAGGAAAGGGAAAATGGAATTTCAATGCAAGATATTTATTGGAATTGTCCAATATCTCCACATAAAAATTACAATAACGATACCTACATAAAAAATATATTCATATGTAATATTTATTAGGTAATTGTTTTATAATAAGGTGAATCTATATTTTTTGGGAGTTATTTCCCTTATAAAAGACTTTGTATCCATTGTTTAGAGGGAAATACTACCCATTACGATAGACCAATATGGGTTTTCAATCCAATTCATAATTGGTTTGTGATAATTTGGAAATGTTTGATGTGATTTGGTAGTTAATTAAATATTTATATTAATTAGTGTTTTTCTTAGGATGGTAATGGATGATAAAAAACCTAAAAAGACCACATTGAAACATATAAATATACCAGTAAATAATTCTAGATGAATTCTTGATGTTGTTTTTGAAAATTTTGGAGTATTTATTTTCCCAGAATATTTATTGTTCATTGAAATAGGGGAATAAGGAATTGAAAATATCATATTAGGAAGATAATTATTCATAACTAATAAGGAACCAATTGAAGTTAATGAAGGATGATTTATATTTAGATATAGTTAAGTAAATGTATTATTTATTTTGTTAAATTAGAAAAAATAATATTCATGTTCAATGAAATGAAATTATATTTTTATTATTAAAGAATATTTATAGATAAAAAAGTTATCACTAAAAATAATAAAAGAAGAGGTATAAGAGATGATGATGAATATCATAAATGTTATAGTTCATAAGGAAGAGACGAAATCAAAGGAATATGGCATAAATTGTTTTTAAGATATCCAGTGGATAAAACTGTTGATGATGGACTTCCACCCAATGTACATTCCCTTAATTTTTATTTCATAGACAGATAATATAAATTATCTAATATTTAACTTGAGGTACTTATTTTTTGGTTACATGAGAAACAACCAATAATTAAAAACTCAAATGTAATTATGGAGCAAGAAAAGAACCACACACTATTTTGAGGAGGAGAAAAAAATTAAATTTCATTTTGTTTGACTAGAATAAAAGGAATTAGCCCCATGTTGTACAATTTTTTAATTAAATATACTGAAAATAAAACCCACAGAATATAGAGAAGACTCACATATATGATTAATTATTTCTTCATTATGGAAATTTTTAAATTTCATGTTTCTAGAATCATATCCTTTATTTTAGATACTGAATGGATGATCTCTTTAAAAGAGGTTCCAAGGAAATGATTTTTCAACAATGTGAAGTGTTAATAGAGGTATATAATCCAAATAAGAGACATCGTGTCATATAGAGTATATTTTGATATAATAAAATTAAATACAGCAACCCAAATGGTCTATTTCCCCATATTGTTCAAAAACAAAAATCTAGGACTTATATACTTGAGTTTTATTATTTTATTGATGGATACTAAGGATATAACAAGATCACGGTCAACACGTTAGAATAATATAAGATTACACTAAATTTTTGTTATGGTTAATTCAACAAATTCCGTATTTACTTTGGAATGTGTAATAAATACATATATTTTCAATGGCGTGTGAAACCCATTTTTAATGATATGTTAATGTAACTCATAGCGATTTTCATGGATAAAGTATCAATATGTGTGATATAAATTGATGTGTTCTTAATAAATCATTATTTATAGATGATAATATGTGAATAGAGATTCTTGTAATAGAATAGGGATAAATTCCATATTGTGGTAAAATGTGGAATTGTTCTAGGCTATAAAATTTCTAAAAATTTAATTGATGTTGATCATATGAAGGTCAAGGTGAGTAAATAAATTCTTGAACAAAACACAATTGAGATGATTTAATGATATATTATGAATATATGGTTTTATTTCTACATTATCAAATAATTTTCCAGGATTTTTCATTAGGTTAAATATATTTTTGTGAAAGAAGGATCTTTTGAATTTTGTGAATCTTATTGATAATCATTCACTACATTAATGAGAAAAATATTTGTTACCACAGTAATTAAAACTCCTAACTTGGGGAGGGAGTTCAATCATATTTGTGATTTATTAGATTTTACATTGGGATTATTCTTAGTTATGTTGTTCAATAAAGTTTTTTACCCACATATTCGAGGATCCGTACACTCATTGATACATAAAAAACAATAGAGAATGTGTTTCTTACTATTTCATTTTCATTTGATAAATTACGATTTCATATTATACTTCTTAATGTTATTATGTACAATAATCATGAAAATTTGAAGTACTAATTTTAAAAAGGATTATAATATGAAGATGATTCAGTGGAACATACTAGATGAAATGGATAATTTTCTAAAGGATATGAAATGTTTGAATACTGTTGTAGTTTTCCACTTGTCACTATTACAACTAACACAAGTTGATAATGAAAAGGTGTTGTATATTCTGGATGATTTCTCAGATGAGACAGTATTTTATGTCAACTAACAATAACATACATGGTTTTGTGATATAATAAAATATTTTGGTAAATAAAATATATACCCTCACTTATCTAATAAAAAATTTATGAAGATTATGGCTAACAACATGCCTTACGTTTAAGATGATCATCTTCTTTTCAGATAGAGTGGAGAAGTCTTGATATGATAAAGTGTACCAATAGAGGAATTTGAAAATCTTTTGTAATTATTATATTATTATCCTATGATAAGACATAGTAGAATATACTAAATACTATGAATGATTATTGATAGTATTTTTTTTTACTTATGCTCTATTTTTTAGATAGAATCATTTAAAATTGGTGATTGATGTCAAAGTACAAGTAATATCAGAGAGATAAATTAAATAATCAAACACCCAATTATTGAGCTCTAGTTATTTAATTCATGGGAGATATAATTAATGTCCCCACTCCAAAACTCTTTCAGTAACAAATTCATAATGCTATGGGTGGATTATAAGTCAATAGGGTCGGATGGATAAACTGTAACTCTCAACATTCGGAAGGTGATGATGCTTCCCATAAAGAATAATTTTTCCATATTAATAATTCACTATTCTCAAAAACCCAATTTAATGATATAATACATCATTTTCATGTTTATTAATATTTATTAATTATATATTTATATTAATTATAAAAATATTAGGTAATTTTCAAATCTGAATTGAAATATTTTTAATTAAAATATTTACTTGTATGTTTTTATTTAAATGTTTAATTTATAAAATTTAAAAAATTTATAGAAAAAAATAATTTCATTTTTGAAATAATTATAACAAATTTATACTTCATTGGAATTTTGGGTTTTATAGAAAGTATTATTTTTTCATTGTATAGTAAAAAAACTAATTTTAAGAAACAATATTTTATTTTCAAAAAAATTGTAATCTAAAAGACCCATTATTAATTTAATTTTAATTAAATTATCCTAATAAATATTTATTTATATTTAATAAAACTAATTAACTTTTCATACTATTTATAATGGATTTTATTATATGTTTATTTTTGAGTTTGGAATTGAATTTGAAAAAACAGTGTGAAAGTGTATAATGTTTCTCTATTTTTATTAATTAAAAAACCATGATGAAGAATAATATAAATGAAATATATGGATTATGTATCTATAAATATTAATTTAAATTCATATAATGATTATTACTAGTCATAGAGTTAATATAAAATCATTCTATAATGGGAAAAACATATCTTAAAACTACTTCTTCATAACTTCTCTTGGTTTAATATTAATGTAAATTATACCCATTATGTAACACAAATTTTGTAAAATGGATTCCATAATTGGAATCCAAATTAGATATATATTTTTATAATTAAAAAATAATTTTTAGTAACAACGAATAGTGAAAATAGTTGAAATGTTTTACAGTGGTTATGGGAAAAACAAGTTTACTAGGGGTTAAAATATAACAATAATGGTTAAAAGATTATAATTAGTTTAAATTATATTTTGATGATATATTTAGACATTAAATAATTTAACGGTGATTCATGTTAGTTTTTTATCCTTTTTATATTTGAGGAACAAGGGTGTAGCATTTTGTTTTGAAATATTCCAAGTGTTTCCTCTCACCCGCTTATAAAATGCCATCACCTCTCCTCTCCTCTTCATATTTTAAAATAAATTTTTTTCAAACTATAACGGCCAAAATATATTCCTAAATATCATACCCACAATATATTGGACTCTCTATCTCATAAATATGGTGTATAAATTCATTATGTATAATCCTAATGAGGTGGTTGGATGAATATATATTGTTCTTAAATGATTTTTTATGCATTGTTTCTTATTTAACCTCATTAAAATAATTATAAAAATTGAAGATATAATAATACCATTATCTACCATAAACTTATATTTTTTATGTTAATTCCATAACCAACATTGATCTCCTCTTCTATGAAATGTGAAACGTAATAAATATTAAAGTGTAAGATGGACTTCCGCCGTGCAAAATGTTTTAATTCGTTTTTGTATCATTTCATCTCACAAATATATTTAATTTTGGAAATATTGTATATATATGATATTAATTGAATAAATATCATTTTGAAAATATAATATATCATATAATTATAAAATTTCTGTTCACTAAAAAAATTAAAATTCCATTCTTGCGTAAGTGTTAACTACCACCTCCACGAAGCATTGTAATTTTTTATAATCCCCACATCAGATGGCTGATATATATAAGTATATAGAAACAAATAATATGGTATAATTGATATAAATAACATTCTATAAAAAATATTACTTACCTTCTTTCCGTTATTATCATTTAGTAAATTCTACTCAAGCATATGGATGGCCTAAAATCTCCATGATCATAATGTAGTTCATTTTTATAACCATATTTAATTATTTTTTAAAGTATAATTTATAAATAAAAATAATTATCATGTCATTATTATTATTATTTATTTGATATAGTAATAACATCAATGAAAATAGTCATCATACCGAATTCATATTTTATATATAAGTCAAATATCGTTAGATCATCCAAATTGAACTTAAATAATAAACATGTTTTCTATATCATGGTAAGAAATTAAAACAAAAGAATAATATAATATAAAAAGGATATGAATAAAGTAAATTATTATCATATGTTTCTCATTCCATAATATAAATAACACATTTGACATGTGAGACTTAAGGTAACGTTCACTTTAAAATAAATCCTCATTTTAAATATTCTAATTTCATCTAAATCACTTTATTCCAACTCCATGTATTTCAAAATGTTACAATAAAATTATAATTTATTAATAAATGGACTATAAAGGAAATTTTTTAATATTTAACTTTATTTATAATATTTTAAAAAATTAATCTTTTAAAGATGTTACATTATGGAATTGATTTTAAAAATAATCTTTTGAAGATTTATTTTTCAACTCCTTTCCTTGATATCCATATTATTGATGTAGTTTTATAGATTTAATTGGAAATAAATTATTTATAAAGTAAATTTAATGTCACTATAAACAGTATTTCAATGATTTTCAAAAATGAACTTCTTTAGGGAATGTTTTATTTTCTTTTCAAAAGATAAATTGAATATTAAATTTTCACATATACGACAACAATAAATTTTTCTACCAATATATTTATTATTATAAGTTTTTACCCCTCTAAAATATATCATGTTTTACTGAAATAAAAAATTACTCTCCAATCTAATGGGTATCCAGGTATTTATTTTATAAAATAATGTTTAATTTTGATATTTTAATGAGTTTTGAATACTAGATTAAAATATTTTTTTCAAGGGTTTTATGATGAAATGATTCAAGATTAAAATGTTTTATTCAATATATGGGCACTGGAAAAAAAATTTAAAAATAGTTTATCTTCATTATAGATCATTAGTGATCTCGATTTAGAATATATGATGGGTGTTTATAGATAGCTTTGGGTGAGCCTGTTATAGCTTATACGATGGGTTAAACAAAATATCACTCGAATAGATTATGTGATGAATATTTTTTTCATATGAATTAAATTGGAAGTCAAATTTATGTTTATTACAAGTTTTATGGTTTTTGTAAGGGTTCTCTAATTATTGCACGATGATGATGTCCTGAGGAACCTATATGGAATTTTTTTTATTGAATTTCCATTGAAATAAATTCATTTTAAAAATTTAGATAATGTTATTTTTAAAGGAATAATGAATAAATTTTTGGGTAAAATGAGTTTGTTTTAACAAAAAGGTTCTTCTTAGGTTCTCATTTTTTGATTGTTCAAATAGATTTCTTCTTTTTTATGTCCATAACTGATATTTCACTCACAGAACAAGATTTTATGAAGTATTTTCACAGTGTTTAAGGATAGGTAAATGAATGGTAGATGTAGAGATTAATGTCAAAATGATTTTTCAGGTAATAAAAAAATAATATATTTATAATGATTTATAATATGGAAAAAATAGATACATATAAAAAGTGTCCACTTTTAAATATATGATATTTTATCTACGTTCTGATCTAATTATCTATAAATCTCAAACTTTAGAGATCCCAAAATGAATGAGAATGAATTATTGAATTAATAGTCAAGATAATGTAATGTATAGTAATAATTCCATATAGTAGGTACCAAATTAAAGATGTATATATACTTTGGGTTAGGATAATTATAATATAATAACATTAAATTATTTTACATAATGATTAAGTTGAAAATAAATAAAATTTGATGATTACTTTGTTGCTTCACCTAAAAAATGTTCCTTAGCAATGTTTTTTCTTCGAGGAAACATGGAATATGTATTATTAATAAACAAAGGGAAAATTTTCATTCTAAATCAGCAACCCATAATTATTTTAATTAGAACCAATAAGTTAGTTATTGTGATGAATCTATTGACATAAGATATAAATGGTGGTGATATCCATTCACTATAAAATCCTAATCTACCATGAGGTAACATATCTACTTTTTAAAATTCTAGGATATAATAGCCTTTACTATTTAGTGGATCTTCAATCCTTGCAGTAAGTGAAGTATTGATAAATTCCCTAAAAATGATATTTTAAGTCCTGGGGTGTTCAACACATCAATAGGTAACCATTGATGTTATTCTATTTAGAGAAGAATTAGATTATTATTGGTCCTTGGTTTAGAATACCTCAGAGAAATATGACATTGAATCCATGGAATATGACACAATTTTGAATCGTTTCCTCGTGAAATATTTCCCTATGGATTTTCATCTTGGGATGCATAAAAAATTCTTGGAACTGAGGAAAAAATATGATGATTTTATTTCTGTATATGAAGCCAATTTTTCATGGACTTATAGGTATGTACAATATTATGTTCCTAAAATTGATTAAAAAATTAATAGATTTTACTTATGATTGAATCCAATATTATGAAGAAATTGGGATAAATTTTAATCTAAATTCTAAGAGATATTTTTTCAATGTGATAATAATGTTTAAATATATTTTTCTGAAAATTATATTCCTTGAGATGAAAAGAGTATGAAAGGGTAGTTATGGTAGGTAACAGGGATGAATCCACAAATAAAATTTGGAGTTAAGAAAACCAAGTGCTAATCCTTTGATAACTATGGAAAAAGCATCTTGGAGGATGAATTATAAAATCAAGGAACTCATACCATTATGAAATGTTTTTACAAAAGTGTCCTGACTGCAAATAAAATGACATGACAGTAAGGACAAGTCAATGGTAAAATGTGGAAATTACAATGAGTTAGGATGTTATGCTAGCACAATTCTGAATTTAGTTTCAAATGAAATTAAAAATCAAGATAAATGACTGAAAGGTGTGGGAAAATAATTTTCAACTACTAAAGATGATGTCAGACTATCAAATAATGTGGTGATAGATATACTACATTTTTAATAAACATATAAAAAGCTTTATTTTCCTATGGGTGTTTACATTATTTCATTTCTCAATCATTTTCAAGTAAAATTGGAATATCACCCCATAAATATAAGATATAACTTTTTGTGAAAACTATTTTTAAAATTATTAATTAAATTAAGATTTATTAGAATATTTATATTTCAATTATTGGGATGGTCTTTCATGAAATTATTATTGATATTTTCAACGTATAGTTTGACATTTTTTTGTGTATGTATTGGATTTCAGTTTATCAATATATGATATATTAAAAATCTAATAATATTTCATTCAATGAATTTACACATTTTATAACATACCATGTAGTTGATAAATTTATTAGAGATTGTAATGAAATGTACCAAGATCAGGTTTTTTAAAAGAAAGAAAATTTCTAATTTAGTGATGATCTAGTAGTGAATGAAATCATGAATGTTTTCCTAACAATTTAGCTAGTGTTATTACAGATCAAGAGATTGAGTTTACAATAGAACAAGATCTTATTCTAAGCATATTTCAACACACTTGAATCTAATGGATCAATTATATATTTTATAATTGAAAAAAATTTGAAGGGGTTGCTAAATAAAGGTTTCATTTGACCTATAACATCACCAATATACACTTCTACTTTTTGGATAAAAAGAATGATTGTTATATCAGTCTTCTCAACAATTATCAAGACTTTAATAACATCACTGAAATGAACAAGTATCATTTTCCTCTTATCAATAATTGTATGATTAGATTTAGGGAGTGAACTATTTTTTTTATGATTTATCTCTGGTTGGGGTATAAAATATTTTAATAATACAAATAATATTTTCCAAATAAAATATTTCAAATTAGATAGGGGAAATAAATGTTTTTAGTTATTCCATTTAGTTTTTCCAATGCACCAGTGTATTTATTGTCTTTATGAATTGAGTTTTCTATGAATTCTTGCATTAGATTCTGGTTGAGTTTATTGAGGATATTTTGGTATATTTTAATGTTATTTGGAAGATGAAAGAAACCTAATGATTTTATTTGAAAATCTTTATGGAAAAGAATATATATTGAATCTTTCATAAGTGTGAATATTAGTTGCAGAAAATTTCATTCCTGGGAAATATTCCACACAAATATTTCGTAAAATTTTACCCCTCTAAAACAAAGGTTGTTGAAGAATGGGAATGAAAAATAAATTTCACATATATTTTTAATTTTCTGGAATATTTATGTTACTTCTAGTGGATTGCTGAAAACTTTCTCAATTATCTTAAACATTGACTTAGTTAACATGAAAATGAGTAGATTTAATATAGAGAAAATAATTTTGTAACCATTTTCAAGAGTTAAAATAATGATTTTGATTGATCCCATTTTACACTAGCCCTGTAAAAGTGGTTAATTTTTCATCTATAATGATTAAACATTAAAGGGTCATAGATTTTTCATGACATATAATGATAAGATAATTTCATACACTCCAAGATAACTAATAAATGATGAGTTGAATTATCATATTAATTAGTTGGAATTAGATGTTTTGTTTTTTCTTTAAAATTTTAGATGCATAATTTATAATGAGTATCCTATGAAATATATACAGAACAAAAAATTTCTAATTACATATTCTCTCATAAGTAGTAGAAAAAGATGTAGATAATATTTTTGGAAAAGACAAATCATTATGATTCACTATCATCCAAGAAATGAAAATAATGTAGTTGATGCTACGAGTCAGAAAATGATTTTATAATAACCACGTGTTTCCAGGGAAATTACCCTTTGGTAATTTTTTTTTAATTTTGGTCTAGAAATTTTACATGATGGAACATCAAATATTATTTTAGAAATAACTAAAATAACATCTTTCTAATAGAAATTAGAGATCTCATAAAATGGATCATGTTTTATAGGAAAAGGATAAATTGTTTAATAAGTGAAAGTTACCAAAATTTAATTTTGATAAGGATAGGGTATTAATATTTTCAAATTGATTATAGAGGCCTTTTGATTCCTAGTCGAAGGGATAAATATTGAGTGATGGTTATAGTTTCCAATTTTACATTTGTCCTGGTAGAACTAATATATACATAGGCCTTCAAGAGTATTACTAGTTGGATGGAAGGACAAAAGATATTACTGAAATTACCTTGAAATGTTTGAAAAGTCATTATTTTAATATAGAGTGAAAATTATATAAGTATATTAATCAACCATTTCCAATGATAATGTGGAAATTTTTAAAATATATATATTGATTCCATGGTCAGATTTGCAAGGACATCATGTAATAATAATAAACATTGGGTTATGGTTGATCAATCAACTAAGTAAGCATATTTCTTTATAATTAGATATACGAAAAATTTGGAGCAACATTTAATACTATATCTTAAGGAAATATTCATATTAATGGAGGGTCCCTCTCCATTATATTAGACATGTGATCCCAGGTTCACATGTAATTTTTAGATAGGGCTACAAAAATCACTGGTTACCAAAGTGCATTTAATTATATATTTCTATCATCAATAGGATGTAAAGAATGAGTTAATGATTTATATATTAGTAGATAAAATTAACTATTGTTCAATAGATTAATATGCATAAATATATCATCATATTTCTTTGCATGTTTTTTCTTATAATAAATTATTTCATTCTAGTATATAGATAAAACCTTCTGAGGATTATATAAATATTTATTTCAGAATCTAGTGGTTTGGGATGAAGTAGGTGAAATGATATTGATGGGAAAATAGTTAGTAGTAGAAGTTGAAAATAAAGATATTTTGATTCAGAAACATATGAGGAGATATTCTAATTGTCAAAAAATAATTGTGGATAACCAAAGGAAATATCATTCTTTAATTGTAGGTGATCATGTATTTTCTCAAGGTATCACCATTAAAATGAATAATTTGTTTTAGAATAAAATTGGATTATATGTCTAAGATTCATTATAAAAATGAAATATTATATAGTGATGGATCATTTTCCTACTCAGTTTCCTATACACTATGTTTATCCTAGGTAAGTAATGTTTATCTTGTTTCAATCATGAGGAAATTTGTTTCAAATTAATTTCATGTTTGGATCCCTATAGTAGTCAATTTGGAAGTGAATATTTTTTATGGGGAATATTTAGTTCCTATTCATGACCGCAAAGAGATGTGTTCTTATATAATGTGATTCACTAGGAGAATGTTTTTTTGAAAATCTTATGGTCAAATAAGTCAAATGGGAATCATATAATTCTATGAGAGAAATATATCCCCACTTGTTAAATAAGAGAGTAAAATTATAATGATCTATTTGATAAAAGGTGGGAATAATGTAAGATCCAAGTTAATGAAAAAATAAATCATTTAAATATTTATTAATAGTTATGATTTATATATTAATATTCATTATAAAAATATAATTTAATTTTTAAATAAAAAAAGAAATAGTTTTTCTTAAACTCATTTCATATAAGTATTTAAATGTTGAATTTTTCAACCATAGAAAATTAAAATTAAAGTATAAATTTTTTATTTTAAATATTCAAATAAATATTAACTTAAGCGTATTTTTTTATGGATGTTTCTGAAAATATTGATTTTTCAATAAATAGTGAAAAGGTTAATTTTTTTAAAAAACAATTATTTATTTACAATTAAAATATTTAAAAGTAAAATTTTAATTTTAATTTTATTTCATGTGACATAATAATTCATTATTTATTTTTATAAAAATAATTATATTTGAACCATATTTAATTTGGATGTTAGAATATTTTTAGTTTTGGGCAGAAAAGGCATTTTTATGAAATTAATTATAAAGTGAATAATGTTTTAGCCATTTTTATTAATTAAAAACATGTAATGTGGAATTATTTAAATGATATTAATATAATATATTTATTTAAATATTATTTTAACTTCATATAATTTGTATTATTAGTCATAGATTTAATATATAATTTTGATATGCTTGAAAAATATGTTTCCTGGAAAACCATTGTTTCATCACATATGGGGGTTAGTTTTTTAAATTAAATTATACCACTTATGTTAATTGAATAAGGGAGAACATATTCCATTGATTAATAACAATAAATTTAATTATATTGTAAGGAACATATATTTTTTCCATTATGAATAGTGAAAATAATAAATATCATTTTCCAAGGTTAATGTAAAAATGAGATCACCAATAGATTAAACAAAACAAATATAGATTAAAAAGACATAAAAACATGTATAAATTATATTTTATAGACTTATATTTCACTTTTATCACCTTGTTATCAATTATGGTCTATTTTGGGTTCTTTTTCACATGAAAACCCAATTTAAAATATTTAATTTTATAAAAAATCAATTTTGTCCTCTCGTCCATCTATAAAAGGCCACCCAATATTCTCTCATCCTCACAAATTAAAATCCCTTTGGATCATCCAAAACCTAATAAAATACTATAACTACATCTATAACCATGTCCTACTGTCCTATATCTTATAATAAATACAACCTAGTATGGTCATAGATATAATCCTAAAGACGTGGTCCGAAGAAAAAGCATAATTCGTAATTGAGCGTATTTGTATTTTTAATTCATTCATCTCCTTAAGATATTATTAAAACATGATGATATCATAATAATAATAATATATTACATATACATAGATTTTATTATTTAAATATAGCAAACTTTATAAATATCCCCTTCTATCAAATGGAGAACAAAACCATTATTCATTTGTAAAACAGAGTACCGCCTAGCGAACTGATGTATTTAATTTTTCATAATATCATATCATAGATATATATAATGAGGGAATTTGTGTTTATATATGATATAAATTACCTTTATATAATTATTATGAGATAATATACCATTTACCTTTTAAATTTATATTCACTAAAATATGACAACGTCCTTCATGTGTATCTGTGGACTACATTGTCCACAAAGGGGTGTGATTGGTTTATCATCACCACATCACATAGATTAATGATATTTTAAAAAATAATATGTAAATTCTGGTTAAATTAACAATAACTAAAGATAAAAATTAATTAACTTCTATTAATAACAATCATTAAATTATAAAAATGTTATTGATGTCTACATACAACCTACCGTCTTTATGACCATACCGTAGTGAATTTTTTATAACAAATTTTCATGATCGATTTTAAAAGTATAAATTACTTAAAAAAAATAGTAATCTTAACCTGACTAATATTCTATAGATGATTTAATAATGCACCCATTGTCCATTGTAAACCTATCAATGTAAATTTTTCATTTGTAAGTCAAGTACAGTTGAAACATATGAGGTGAACAAAAATAATTATTTGATTGTTTATAACATGGTAAGAGATAAAATTGATGAAATAATAAACATGAAAAAAGTTCTTAATAAACTAATTAATTAGAAGAATTTTATTATTTATAAATATAAAGAACACAGTTCATGTTTCAGACTCATGATAAGGGAATCTTTAACTTAACAAATCATTTAAATAATTTTGATGATTTATTTTCTGAGTATTTTTATTCCATGACAATATTATTATAAATATTTCCTGAAAATTTTTATTTATTCATATATGGTTGTTAAATTTAATTTTTTACCATATTTATCTTTCATTAAAAAAAATTTAAAATGTGAATCATTTATGGCTTTAGGTTGGGGCCTTTTTTTTAAGAAATCATCCTTCAATGATTTATTTTTGAACTCTTTTTCCTACATATATATAATTTTAATATAATTTAACAGAAATTTCTATAATGAAATAAAGAATCTATAAATGCATTTTTTCTCATTTAAATTAATTTTATTGTTTCCAAAAAGGAATTTTTTTACAGAATGTATAAATTTGTTTACAAAATACAAAAGAAATTTTCTACTTTAATGTAAACGACGATGAAAACTGTTACCACCATAATAGAACATATTTTATGATTATATTACATTAAATGAATTCATGTTTTATTCAATGAAATCCCCTATTTAAAAATTTCATGATATTTTTTTAATTTTAAATGGTCTTATAATATAAAATGGTATTTAGATATCCGAAAGAGTTTTTTAGAAGGGTTAAATAGAGTTTTTAAATGGTTTTATGTTGAAAAGATGAATGACTAAATATTTTTTGTAAATGATACAATCTATGGAAATAATTTATAAAAAATTGTGAGATCCATTATATATCACTAGTGATACTATTATATCTCATATGATGGGTGTGCCCAAATTAAGGTAGTTGATCCAATTATAGATTATATGATGGGTGAAACCATATATTAATCTAATATATTGGGTAATGATTATGTTTTTTGGAGAATTTTAATGGAAGATAATTACATAGTCATTGAAATTTGCTAGGTTTTTTGTAAGACTAATATGCATATGAGGTCTGATGGAACGTACGTGAAATTTATGTGTTATATAATGTGTTTTCAAGGAAATAATATGATTAAAAAATATAATATAATTATATTTTGAATGGAATAAATGATAGATTTTTTTTTAGAAAAAGAGGATTTTTGATGAAATGAATTTTTAATGGTTTTGATGTTTTCTACAAACAAATTTATTCATTTTATTTTTATTAATCATATTTTTTCCCATACAATATTTTAAAATGTTTTTGATTGGGATTAAAGATGAATATTTGATTGAATTATGTCAACAGTAATGTAATGATTATTTTTAACTAAAATAATTACCAATTTATTGGTAATGATATATGTTATTGTCATTATGGATAATGATCATAATTTTCCACTTATTAATACATGGATTTTTTATCAATTTTCTAGGACTTATTTCTCTAAAATAGTACCTTTAAAAATATCTTCAAATGTATTAGAATGAATTCTTTACTTGATAAAAATATTATGTAATGTTGATGATGATTACTTATAAAAATTACTCATCGATTATTGGGGTACTGAATTCAATAACAACCTAATATGGGGTCTTCTGATGAATCATGGGGTCTAATACAAATCAAACTCCAATTTTTTGGCAATAAACAACTGAAAATTGGAATTATCTAATTTAGTGACAATTTAAATTTGGGAAATGATTATTAAATTGAGTCACAATGATTAAAGATATAAGCTCCCTGATTCACATTAGGAATACTGGAAATATTATTATGCACCAATTGGTATGAACCCATCCATATTTTTGATAAGGTAAATCTATTATCAAGTAGTGGAGATTGAACAATGATATTCATAGGTTAAGAAGATTCTAAATATGGATTTTAAATATATATATATGTAAGGATATTTCTATGACAAGATGAATTGGAAGATATTATATTAGATGCTTATGAAAATGATAAGATCTATATGATAATGTCCATATAATTGAATGATCGATGCATAACATGAAAAACCATTACACCAGGAGATAAGGTAATTTTATTCAACTTGTGTTTATGGTTATTTCTAATTGTATTTAAGTAATGAAGACATGGAGCACTCATGGTGAGTATGTATTTTCACATGATGTAGTTGAAATGTAACTAGAGATTTAATATCCCTTAAGAGTAAATGGATGATGGGTGAAATAATATTTGAGACCCCTCTAGTAATGATTCATGTTAACATTGAATTTTGAGTAAGTAACTCAAGGGTATCTCTAAATGACATCCTTTAATGAATCCCCAACAAAGAAGTTACCTAGTTATGTTATCTAATTATTTTTTGCATCCTTTCATAGTTGGTGTGGTGTTTAATTTTATTAGATGGCCTCATACACATTATAAACACTATTATAGGCATACTAAATAACTAGAGTAATATAGTTATGATTGAATTCATAAGAGCTAGGTATGATCATGTTGCATCAGGTATCACTCATGTCGCAATAGGAATCGAATAAATTTATGATGAACGTCCTCGATATTCAACAAGAATCTAATATTGTGACGTCCATGGAAAAATTTGACTATTTATGTAAATAGGATTCAAAATTTTGGGGATTTTAAATTTTTTAGTCATATTGTGAAGAATAAAATTCATGTAATTATGAATATGAGTGATTTAATTTTTGTGGCATGAATCCTAACCCCACTACAGAACTTTATTTTATCCCTCAACCAATGCTCTAGTTCTCATTCAACTAATAGATCACCACTCAGTTTTCAGGACTAACAAATCATAGCTAACCCCTCCATGATGTTTTGTGTGTGTTTAGAATCCTCAATTTTTTCTCTTTACTCATCATTAACCATATTTCCATCCACTAAATCACACATTACATTTCATTTTTCTCGATCCTTCACAATCGTTCATCACATTATTTCCATTTCCTTAAATCACACATTACTATTATGTATTCCATTGTTCCTCCAATAAAATGTATCTTTTTATGTAATCCTTGCTGAAAATCCATGATAGGAATCCCTCTTTCTAGAGGCCTTTTAAATCATATCCCACATATTCCATGAAATAAGTCACCTATGACTCATTAACACTACTGAGATTTTATTGAATATTCTTAAGCCAAGAATCATGTTTTCCCTATTCCATGTCCTCATAAAATTTCTATATATCTTAGTTGTCAGATATATCCTAGAATAACATCCTTTAAAACCATTATTTTAGTTACAAAGGTTATAATAATCACTTAACTAAACTGCATATGTAGTCCATGAGGACCAAAAAAATGGTAGCTATACATATAACATAGTAGATATAAACGGTGGATGAGTGTATGGTGGCCCCCTAGAGAATGTTATTCTATAATATTATTCTATTTTTTAGAATACATTTTAGGGTTTGCATCTAGAGTTCTTAGTTAATTTAGAGTGTTCCCTACTCAATCTTAAATTCTGAATGGGATGGAAATAGTGGATCTTCTTATTGATCACACTTAGGATTAGACTTGGGGCATAATGTATAGGTTTTTTAAGATGTAGGAATATAGATGATTGACTATTGATCAAAATAGGGGTGCAGATACAATACTATGGTCTGAGATAGTTAACAATCTAAATGTAAACATAGCCCACTTTATAATAAGACTATGTAGTTGTGAAATATTTTACTTCAGGTTATCTAAGGAATATTACTAGTGATTGGTTTACCAAAGGAGAATTATTAGGTGTAGTGATCTAGTTTGATGTACGTATATTTCCCAACATGGTCCATAATCTTAAGGTGAACATATAATTCCTATTTTATTTTTTGTATGACATCTATGCCGATAACTCCCCTTACATGTTAATGTGTGGAAGATTCA
Organism: Viscum album; assembly: GCA_963277665.1. Classification (NCBI taxonomy): domain Eukaryota; kingdom Viridiplantae; phylum Streptophyta; class Magnoliopsida; order Santalales; family Viscaceae; genus Viscum; species Viscum album. Next base: position 1,462,779,031 of record OY728121.1, read on the forward strand.
TCACCCACCAGGATAAACATCTTGGGAACAATGTTTCTTCTCACCCTTGTTATATATGGGTAACCTCCATTTGATTGAAATGAATTTCCTTTCAAAATAGAAATATTTATTTGTGTGGGAAAGAGTTATTAATGGGAGGATGACTATGGATACCCCATATAGGATGAGATTATCATAGTGGGATCATCACCAGATACCTAAGATATTGGGAAAACACCTAAAGAACCTAATAATTTGGAAACCACAACACCTAATAAGTCAAAACCTCTCCCCACCAACATAGAGGTGTGGCTTTAATATTTTTGTGATAACCTTAATATTCCAATAGAGAACTAGTTTGTTATATTTCCCAAGTGTGGGTGACCATTTACTAAGAATTTTCTTCACCCCATTTCCAATGTATAATAGACCACACTAGCCCCACCCCCTCCATTTCATATTACCAATGACCAGCAGAGCTAGAAAAAACCCCGAATTCTTCTCAAGCATCCATTACCCCCTTACATATCTAATATGACATTCATATACAACCATAAATCCAAGATATAGTTTACTCGTAGGAATCTTCCTTAATTGCAATATGATGGAAAATGATATTTTTATAGATTGTGTGAAGATATTCCCATTTATTGACCATGATATAAAAATATGGCCGCTATCTCAATCAATGACGTACCCACTTCCCAATAGTAGTTACCTCTATATATCGGGCTGAATTTACACTCTTCACATACACTAATAGTTATATACAATATATTATCCATTCCTCCACACTACAACTTTTCGAGGTATCAAAAACTGGCTCCCATTTTTAAAATAATATATATATATATATATATATATTATTTTTTATGTCAACAAATAACTATCATGGTATTAATATTTTTAAAAAAAAATCATGGTTCATGATTTGTTCTAATCATGAAACAACCATGATTTTTTGGTGTTGAATTTACTGGGGATTTTGTATGGTCGATGAACAATTTTTTGAGCATATAGGCTACCCAACTATTTGATATGAAGACCTTGTAAGGTGTCAACTTTCTGTGCATGGTTATCCCAAACATTAAACTGAACCATTCAATGTTCCTATAATGATTAAAATTGGTTTTTTACATTTCCACCACTCTACATTCCCTATATAATATAAACTATACAACCATCCTCTCACTCTTCAAGGGATGGATTCCAAGCCCTAGAAGGACCACCCCAATTTCACCTCCCAACCACCCACTCTCATTGATCATTGTTCACTTTTAAGGATTTTATGTGTGATATCCTTTGCTAAGTCATTCTTATACACTCTGCGTTATTTTTCTTTTTCATAATCATGGTCTTCCACCCCCTCTTTACTCATTCCATAATCCACTACCTAGCTAGGTTTTACATCCATTTTAGAGATTTATTTGACTTATTATTTCATAAACCATTGACATCATGTGTTTAAAAAAATCCCAATGTTACCAAGGTGAATGAAATATATGATTTAAAAAGGATTCATGAGTTTCCGATGTGAATTTTCAGTTGATTCATAAAAATTACATGGACATATAAGTGATAATTTAAATTCAAACAATCAATTAAGTGTTACAAATCTATATTTGAAATAAATGTCTGATGATTTAAAATGTTTTTATTTTTTTTGTAATTATACATATTTGTATGGGTATATATATATATCTATGTGTGTGAACAAATTAATATGTGAATTTTTGATGTTGGAGACATATATATATATATATATATATATATATGTATAAAATTTGTGTGTGTGGGAATGAAATTGGGTATAATAAGGGGGAAGTGCAATTAATTTAAAATGGGTAACTAACATATTTTTTTATTATTCATTTGGATTTCTAAATTAACTTGATAAGGAATGGTTTAAATGATTTACTTCAATATCCAGGACATATAAAAGATATTTTAAATTCATTGAACCATTTTATGATATTTTTTATAATTTTTTTTATGTATATTTGGTTTTTAAAATGGTTTTGGATTGTTTTGAAAAAATAAATGGGTTATATTGGTATGTGTTGTATTTCATAAACTAATTGGTTTGTGATGGGTAGATTAAATTTCCATTTTAAATAAAATTAGAAAATTTTTAAAATAAAAAATTATATTGGAACCAAGGTATAAAATGTCGAAGACTACAGTTAAGTATCTCATTATTTCATGAAACTTTTCAATTAAAAATAACTTTTATAAATATTTTGGGGTTGCTTGATGTGATAAATCACACCACTATCAAAATTCATATATGTCATGACCCAAACCAATTGTGCATGAGCCTCAACTACCCCACATCTCCCTCCATAAGTTAGTGGATCGATACAAGCGCTAAATGTAATATCTTACATTGGTTTCCTTTACCTAATAAACCTATTCTAGCACACCCAAAAAAATGAATAGGTTTAGTGGTATATCAAAAAAGATTCAATATCTATAATACAACTATGCATATGAAAATCCTCTATTGTGTAAAAGAGTACAACAGTGAAAACTAAATGAAAATGGGGAAAATATATGTGCATCCCAAATGATATCCCAACATGAAAAAAGAAAAAAGTAAAAGTGTTGAAGGATCCCAACAGAGTATCTCCATGATCTGATCATCGTAAATGTACTAATGGACCTAGAATCCCTAAGATCCTCTATAGTCACCTTTGACCCATCTGTCATCTTTATGAGACATGAAACATGTAAGAAAATATCATGTAGGGTTGAGTATATACATAGATTTTAGGATTCCCCAAAAGGTTAAGGGGGTACTGAAGTACATGATTGGAATATGTAAGAAACATCTCAACCCAATGAAATGGAGTAAAAATATTCTAACAACATGGGTAACTATATATATATATATAAATATAATTATATACTCAAACCAAAGAAACCCAAATGGTAATGAAGGGGTCTCTATCTCCTTTCCCAGCTTAGAAAAGAGTTGCATTAGTTATTTAAGTCCATCAGTGATTCCCAACTTCTCATGTGTCATCCCAATAATAATATCAAATCCATGAAACACCTCGCCATTGTGTATCATATTAATGGGGAAATAAATATAATTAGACGACCCACTACATGGTATAATATGAGGGAACCGCCAAATCATCGAAAGAGGACCCATGCCCTAACCCATAGTAGGGTTACACTCTAATGACTGAGGATCCAATCCATGACATCATAAGAGGGGACAACTTATTTGATATGTAGAGGAATCATTCCCAACTCAGCTAGAGGGTGCCACTCTATTGGTCAGTAGAGGACCCATGCATATCCCAGATGGATAGTTCTACACTGATTACTAAGGACTCATGTCCTGATACCATAGGATAGTGCCACTTGTATAGTAGATAGGGGACCCATGCCCGGCCTAGTAGGATGGATACACTCTAGGAATAGATAAATGACTCATTCCTTACCCCTCTATTTGGTGACACTCTATATATATGTAGGTGACCATGCCCAAACCATATAGATCATACCACTCTAAATCACCCAGTGTTCATACTAGATCAATCCCATCATATTCATCTCTGTATAAATCATCCTTCATAGAATATGTCTCATCATATAACATAAGTGACTATGAAAGATTACATAGTATTCTAAAAATAAAAAACTCAGGACAAGCAAATCATGGGATAAAATATGATTCCAAATGAAGAATATAGGAGAGGTTAATGTTTCATAAAAATGAAGGTCAGGGTACATGGAGTGTAGGGGACCCACACGACATGTGGTACCATAGTTTTTCCCAGCTATGTTCTGGGTGACAGAGGGATATCTGCTCTTGAATAAGTACACATAGTGAAGGTGGACTAAATGGCGTGTCCGAGCTACTCAAGGCTGATTTATGTTCTCTTGGATGTGTCCCTTTGGCCATGTCTTTGTTCCATGGTCATGAATTGGGGTTTTCCAATTCCATTGTATTCTCATAATAAATTCTATGTCACCAACATGATACAATATATCATGTGTGGATCCAACATGGTGAATTATATTTAAATGTTCTTAAAACCCAAATTTCTATAGTGGGGTCCAGACAAAACACATGTTATTTAGACTGCACAACATGAAGTTGTATATTTAAAAGATACACTATTATGTTCTCTAGAATCCAAATTCCCCTCTACACTGGTGATCCATCTATCTTGTTTAGATGAAATCAATGGTGAAGCCTCTATTCTTTTTTTTCATCATTCATTGGATGAAATTCAGATATCGATGGAATATGGTAGTTCGCCTTATGCATTGAGAGATTCTAATTTCTCCTTGATTGTATTAGATCCTTGATCCCTAAAAACAACTACTATTATTCCATTATTTACCCCAAATTCTAGACATTATCACAGATCCATTCGGAGCTTTTCAAACTGTCAAGAATCTGGGAATCTGATTGGGCTTGGTCCCACTCAACAATGTAGAATCGAGACTACTTAGTCTAAAGATGACAAATTTCAATTTGTATGGAGATAAATGAACATAAAAAAGGGTTTAATAGTATTTTTTAATGTATTCTTGGTCAAATTTACAATTGGGATTTTCTAGGGCGATGAAAAATTGAATACTCATTTAAATCTATACATGGGAACATGCAATGTTTTGAAATTTACACATATCAATGATATGAAGGTGATCAAGAGAAATAGTTTTATAAAAAGATGAAATATACACAAAAATTGATAACTATATGTTTTTGGGTTTTTGATCATCAATGAATGATCTCACCAATGAATAATTCGCATTGTTTCATTTGCAAGTTCCTGATCTTCTCATATTCGTATTCCCATCGTCGTCTGATTTGATTCCCCAACAGTGGTGAAGTAGAATGTACCACGAATCTCCTAGGTTTTATATAGATAAAATTGTTTAATTTCTATAATGGTGTATTTAAATTGAAATCTAATAATTAGGATATTTATTAAAATAATAAAAATAATTATTTATCTGAACCAACTGAATGCACCTGACACATTTGAGAAAACTGAATGCCCCACAATCACGAATTTTAGGTCTTACTAATGGTAAAAATCATGTTTTTAACTCAACCATTGTACCATACTTTTTATCTGATATCCTTATTATGAATTATAAAATTTTATTTAAGAAACATCATTTTTATTTTATAAAAAAATACAATGTTTTATAAAATTAATTATGCATACAGAAGGCCAAATAAACACATGTTATCTCAGCTTTTAGCTTTGAAAATAAATATAGAAATATTTTTAAATTATTACAAGGTAAAAACTAGGTCTCTACATCATTCCATCATTCAATAGTTTCATCCAAAATTGACAAAATAATAAAATATCATAGATATTATGCCAATATATCGATCTCTTGTACCTTGGATCTTTCTCCCATGCTACCGATACATTTGATCCAAGGGGATGGTCCATCCATGTATGGTCCTCTCATATCATTCCTTAATCTCCAGTGGGGGATTCAAAAAAGTAGATCCATCCTTGATTTCCATCTCTTCCCAGAAAGTAACATGTGTATGGTCTTTCACATAACTCAACATCTATGACACATCGTAGAAGAGATGTAATCACTCCAACAATGGGGGTAGGGTGAGAAGGTTTGAAAACAATATAACCGTCTGCAATATCTCGAACAACCAGATAGGCCTCTAGGATAGCTTTACTTCTCACCTGAATCTCTCCAATCCTCCACATGTGGAGAAACATTAGAAAACATGGCCACTCTTCTTGAATTACATGTTCCTATGATGTCACTCTTTGTAATATTTATGCCTTCTCTAGGATATACTCATATGATCTTAGATGGACTTGACCTTAAACTTTATAACCTCCACAATCTATGGACCCATAAGGGATGCATCACCAATCTCTTTCTGTCACATGACTGACTTGTACGGTATACATTACATGGACTCAAATGTTTTCATGCCAATAATATAGTTGTATCTATTATTCTATGCAAATCCTACTAATGGAATGTGATCCTCCTATCTCCAACATAAGTCTTACATGAAATCTCTTTGCATATCCTCTAGCACCTAAATAGTGCTATTTGATTGTCCATATGTCTAGTGGTGTAATTCTATACTAATCCTATTTTAGTTCCCAATGCCCTTCTACATACCTCTGCACAATCGTGCATGAATCAAACATCACGATCATAGAATATAGATAAGGGAACCCAAAAGGAAAATCAATATCATGTATGTATATATTACCTAAACTATAAACAAGTCACTGCTCTCTAATAGAACGGAAGTGTGAGGACTTTTTGATTCAGTCATCATTCACTCACATGGTTTCATGAACTTTCACTATCGATGGAATCCCCATTAAAATGTCTATCGTTATTCCACCACATTTTTTAGTTCGGGATCTCAAGAGGATGCAAAAAAATAGGCAGAGCATGGTGCTCAACATTTACCTACCAAATGGTGAGGTGCAATGAGATGAACTTATCCATGATATATCTTATCCCTACTCACAAATAATAACCCTGAAGGTATATCTAAATCATCCCCTCACTAGGATGTATTGCTGAAGGAGATGTGGGGAGCTCCATCATCACATCCTCTGTGATCATGACTAGGACCACCATCTATCTCAAGAAAAGGAAGTCATGATTCCCCATTTAGAAAATACATCATGTCAATATCCCCAGAATCTATCATCATGAAATACCTAATAGTCGATGTCTCCCAATTGGGACTCTCTCACATTCTCAAGAAGTATATGTGTCATCACCATCAACAGATGAAAATTTTCACCCACCTGGTCAACCAAGGAAATCTACAAGGTATATAACTACATAGAATACACCAACACCAAATGACCATGATATAACCTACTAAGGGAATCTACTACTATGTTTACCTTACCCGGAGTAATGACTATCTCAAATTTGTTGCCATTCTTTATATCCATCCATCGTTACCACATCCTGATTAAGTCTCTTTGTCTGAAGATAGAACTGGAACATCGATGGTCATAGTAAACCACATAGTGCTCTCATAGAAGGTAGTGCTCACACATCCTTAGGGTGAAGACTAATATTTCAAGTTATAGACCATTATTCACAATGTTAAACTCTTGGGGTCTCATCAAACTCCACCCATATGCGATAACTACCTGTCTCTACACTAACACAAAGGTGCACCTAGCTCACAAGAAATGAAAATAATCTATGTGTTCCACACCATTCTCTGATAGTTTAATAACATGTGAAATCATCACTCTTAGCATCAACTCCTTGAAAGACCTATGTAAATACTCACTCTAGTTAAATATATTCCCTTTACTGGTTCAGAAAGTCAAAAAATATACAATCATATATAAATATTCCCCAACCCTCCAATAGTGCCCCACTAAGACCATGAATCTCATCACCTATGAAAATCTCATGGTTGGATCCCAAGAAAGCACAAAATCTATTTTCATGAGTTACATTGCTAAACCATGGTCATAAATGAATTACACATGAATTGAATATCATGAATCCAAAACCAGAACATTGGGATATTATCCTTATGCTTGTACTCCCAAAGAAGATCTAGGACCGTCCTCGTTAACCAGAAATTCTCATCCTCTAATGAATATTATATGAGTATTCCTTCGATGAAGAAAATCGTTAATATTTCCATACTTGTTTGGATGATCTGGTTCATCAATGGAATTAAAATATTATAGGAATTCAACATAATTAAGGGGAACACTAGGCACTCATAGTGTCTATAGAAACATCATATTACCGGTTTTGGAATATCAACCACTTGAACTCTCAACTTGTGGTAGTCAAACTAGATATCCATCTTCAAGAACCAACTTGTTCTTTAAAATAGATCAATTAGGTCAGAAATCCTTGGAAAGGGGTACATGTTCTTTATCATGCCATCATTTTGGAGATGATAACCCACACAAATCCATAATATCATGTCTAGATTTTTTTTCCAGAAAACACTAGAGATTATTAGTGGGACACACTGGGCCTAATGAAATGATTCTCTTTAAGGTCTTAAAACATCAATTGTAGCTCCCAAATAATGGTATGGGTCATCCAATATGACTCAAAATATGATGTAGTGATCCCATGATTCATGTTGATTAAATATTCCATCTCCCTACTAAGAGGTAGTACCAGAACTTCCTCAGGGAAGAAATACATGAAATCACACACAATTGAAAAAATCCAGATGCCTAAAGATATTTTTACACCATGGTGTACACTCTCTGTCATATGGGTGAGGGTTTTCAGCCTTTTTCTAGTAAAAAAACACCTCCCATGATGAGATCTCTCTTTCCTGTAATAGTTAATCTCATCCCATTAGTGTGATGAATATGACTCATCTATAATGATAGTTAATATAGGTTCAGAAAATTGAATAAATATATAGCCAAGATGATGTCATAGGGTTCTACCATGTTGATGAAAAGGTATCATGTGAACCTCTCTCAAAAATGAAATATTCCACACATTCGGTAGATAAAAGACAAAGGATAGGAGTTCCTAGCAGGAAACTCAATACAATTCTATTTGGAATATATCCTCATCTAGGATCTCCAACTCTCACACAAGACGTATGTAGATGATGGAATGACTTTCAACTTTGTTTACAAATAATGAGTTATGAATATAATTAACATAGATTTTATCTCTAATCTTCTCTAGTACTACTGGTTTTTATACCTATATAACATACATATTTCCAGGGCCTCTACTACCACCTCTTTGAGCAGGATGTGGTCCACTTTGTGATCATGGTGCAAGATTATCAAAGAATAATAGACCACCCAAATATCATCCTTCTAAACATAAACATGTTCTCTTTATACTTTTCCACCATAGGGACCACCATACTCTCACATGGATGATCCTAGATCATGAGGCTCTCTTTGTTGTTGTAGTTTTTCAACAATATAACAATGATCATCATCAGGAATGGACAGGAAGTCACATTCCATGTAACCCTCTACAATCACAAGCATTGATCCACCCCCCATAAGGATTCCTTGGTTCACTAATCTTCGATTGATCACGTGCTTGAGCCTGATCCTTATGATATCTATTGCAATGAGATCCCATCAACTGGTGTCTGTTAGCTGATATAGATGACTCACCCCTATGATTCCCACAATTAGCTCCATTAACCTATCATCCCCCTAAATTGAAGCACTCCATCAACAGTTCCTACTCCAACACTCTGATATAGATGGGAATTTATAAGGGAACTACACTAGCATAATTAATTTTGCAGAGAATTTTCTCAAATTTCCGTGATTGGAAGTAGATATCTCGAATAATGTTAGGGGTGTAATAGATAATTTTGATGAACCCTTAGGAATCTTTTTAGGATACCATCCATCCATTCTACATCTCTATATGATCTATAATTTGAGCTGACCAGCTGCAGTAGAAGTAGTAATCCTCAGGGAACAACTAATGGATGTTGGGCCATGACAGTGTCAAATCATCATGCATCTGGGTAAAAAGAATCCACTAGTTCCAAGATGTTCTATGAAAAAAGATAGCTACCAGAACACCCACATGATCCATCTCTATCCAAATAAGGATGAAAATATAGACCAAAAAATATTTCCAATCCTCCACTAGTTGGGGATCTGACTTACCACCAAAACTTAGTGTCCTCTAGTGTTGGAACTCAAAGAGTGAGATATAACTTTTCACATCCTTACTCTATCTTGATCGCATGATCTACACATCAACATATGGGTGTTCTACTACCTATCTCTCTTGAGGAAGGATATAATGTGATGTACCCTAAACTAAGGGCACATCACTCATCATATATTCAACATGATCTAGAACTGGTATCCCGATTAGCTACCATTGGAGAGGAATACATGAAATTTAATCAATATGTATCACATACAGATGACCATATATACATATAATGGGGAGCTAAAACAAGAAAAAAAGTCAAATAATCAATCCTTTAGGTTTTATGTACAATTTTATCCCTTAAATAATTTTGTTTGAGTGATGAGTTGATACCTAGGTAGTCAATGTCTAAGTGAATAGCTAGATTCGCCAACACCCCATCACCAGGTTCCCTAGACTGAGAGACTAACTCGAGGAAAGTTGAGACTATTTCCCTAAATCCCAACCAAATACTTATAAGGGGACTACTATCAACAGTATCCTAATTATCATACCACCTATGATAAAAATATATAAGGTCCCAATCCCATGAGGATCAACAAAAAGTACCCCAAGACCTCCTCCATAGGCTATGGGCTAGAGACAAGAATCAAAATGCATATCTAACATGGGATACCTTTCCTAATGTACCTGTATGATCATTCCAGAACATTTTAATGAATAATTTCAGATGAATAATAACAAAATGAGGCAATATAAAGAATACGAGCATGCATATGAAAAAACACTAGGGTTGGAAATATTACGATAGTGAAAATATAAAAAAAATGTAAACATAATCACCCAACTAGAATTATGTCCCAACATAAAAAAATAGAATGTAAATGTTCCGAGAAATATTAGCTCATAATAACTATAATTTCACCACCGTACATGGTAAAATTCACCTGGTGTCCCCAAGATACACTGTAGTGACTGTGGAGTAGTACGTCATCGGTATAAGACATGAAACATGCAGGAAAATCCCCTCCAGGGGTGAGTAAGTACACACCAATTAGGAAACATAAAATATTTATGGGGGATTAGTAAGAGGCATTATAGGAACAAATAAACAGATTGGTCCATCCAAATCCTGAGATTATACAAAATCCAAAAACATGAATGAAGATATATATATATATATATTCTTAAAAAAATAAAACCCAAATGAGAGAGAAGGGGATATCTATCTCCCAACAGAGCCCATGGAAGGGTTCTATCAGTTCAATAGGTCCAATAATAATTCCTAACATCTCATGAATCATCTTAGTAGAAATATCCTAGACAAGACACACCATACCTCTATGTCACATATTCAAGTGTTAAGAGCTACATGAAGATGAACCTTTACTAAGTACCAAAGGTGGATGTCTCTTAATGGTAAATTGAATAGCCAATACCTTCTCTGCAGAAGTCTGAAACATGAATTTTTGAGGTCCCATATTCTGACTACACATAAGGATACCACTCAAGTAATTGTGGGAGGACCCATGCCACCCCATGTAGAGTGTTTTACAGTATTGGTCAAAAGAGGACTCATTCCTGGCCCATCTGAAGGGTTTCACTTTCATAGTTGAGGACCCATTCCCTAATACCATATGAGGGTTCCACTCGAATAGTTGAAAAGGGCCCATGCCATTTCTAGAATGAAGATTACACTCTAGGGATATATAGAGGACTATATCACTGTCATATATGAGGGTTGCACTCTATAGTTAGGCATATGACTCTTTCCCAACCTAGTTAAAGGGTGCCTTTGTAAATCCCATGGTGATCCTTTTTAATCACTTTATATAATCAAGAATAAACCCGAAGAAGCATCCAAGTTGAATGATCTCAAAGAACATATAAAAATATCTTTTAGAGGACACCAATAATTTCTAAATGAAATAATCTCAGGACATGATACTCAGGGGAAAAATTAGAGTCTAAACGATGGAGATATGAGATGATAATGTTTCCTAAAAATGATGGTAGGGGAAAATGGTTGTAGGGGACCCACACAACATGTGGTCCCACTATTTTTACTACCTATGTAATTTCCATCACATGGATTCCTAATCATCTAGAAGTAAATGATGTTCAGGTGGACTATATTACATGTCCAAGCCACTTGGAGTATTGTTGTGTTCTCATTTCCATATCACTTAGGTTGTCTATATACATGGTTCATTTTCCTAGTTTTACCAATGTTTGTGTACTATTGGAGTACATAATGATTCCCTATCACCATACCACATGGAATTTGTGGATCTCACATGAAATATTATACTTAACTCAGCATGAAACCCGATCTAGCTTAGCCAGTGCTCGACGCATCATGATTTTTTCGGACTACACATTGTGCAGTCTTGTTTTTTCCAGAAACTCATGTATTTTCTCAGGCATCAATATTTTCCTCCTCTCTGGAGATCTACACCTTTAGGCATTCCATAAGTATATTTCAAGAATATAATTTTAATTTCCTAATATTATTTAGCCAAAAATTGGATAATGATTAATCTTTGTGGTTCACCATACACACTTTGTGCCTTTTATTTCTACTCAATTATCTCAAAGGATAGATATACAAAACAAACATCCATTATACAACGATTTACACTAAATATCATTTTTGATTTATGATCTGTTAATAACATGTGAAACCATCCTGAATCTATGGGTTTGATCACTCGTGACCCCACTTTAAAATGTTGAATCGTTAACTCGTTATCCAATGGTGAATAACCCAAAATGTATTTGTGAGAAAGGAAAAAAGAAAAACGGTTTAAAAATTGATGGCCAAACTTTATGTTCTAGTTGATAATATTGGGATGATCCTGAGTGAGAAAAAAGTGAAAAATCAATTACATCATTACATGGGTGCAAGAATGGTTTTTCGATTGGAAAAAATTGATGATAAAAAGGTGATCATGCTCAAAAACTTAATAAAATGAGGTGGAAAAAATTGAAGAGACCTACCTAGTTTGGGATCATTCGCTATTTAAGAACAATATTTTCAATGAATAAGATGAGTCATTACATTTATTTTGTCTTGATCTACTCAAATCCAATGTATCATCATCATTTAATGTCACATATATATTTACATTTTAGTCAAATATTATAGTTTATCTCTTTGGGTTACTAATGGTGAATGTTTTATTTGTGCTTGGATGGTGACTTATGTTCAAGTAGATGCAAGATACAAATTTTCCATTAATTTTATCAATTATAGATAATATTAGAATCCATATATATATATATATATGGAGGTTTTAGTTGAATAATGAAAAAAATTTATAGGTATGAATTTGAGTTTTATATGATGGATTTAATGTTACATTATATTTTTTAAATTATTGATTTCATTTTCCGGGTGTTTGTTTATTTGGTTCGAAGAGTACATCCATCTTGCGGATGATTCATGATGACATTTTCATATATTTAAAATTTATTTTAGGTTTTCATTTAAGGGATTAATCATTCCATTTTTAACTCATTATATGCCTTTGGTTCGTTTCACCAACCGAAGGTTATAGGGAATGTAGCTTAGGTATATTATAGACCATTTTGGAAATATGATGGAGTGATGACATGGTTTGGATAATGAAAAAATGGTTTCAGATCCTAGGTTCCAATATGGGACTATATTCTAGATCTTCCCTTTTCCAGATTGGGGTTTGGATTTTCAAATATTTGGAGTTAGTTCATGGTTTGGGCCATGATCACCACACTCATTATAAAACAGAATTGACCATGGGATTTCCAAATTTAGATTTAAATTTTTATATTTATTCATACATATACATTTTTTTTGATTTGAGGGATGATAATGTATGTTAATTAGAATAAATGGTAGTGCATAGAAGTCATAAAAAACTACATGGATCCCATGTTATTGGATTGATATAACCTATTTTGTAGTTTGAAAAATTGGCACTTTACATGCTAAACCATGTGGACATGTTATTAATAACCTCCATTATATTCTAAATTTTTTTATTCCATTTCATGATTTTATTAATGGGATATTTTATGTACTTTTTTGATAAAAATTACGTATTAAACCAAAAATTATTATATCAGAAATCATATAAAAATATTATGTTTTTTTGAGATTTGAAAAAAGAAAAAATGGTTTTAGAGGATAAAACATTATTTTGAAATGAATGATTGGAATTTTCAAAATGGTATTGAATGATTATAAATTCAATAATATATTTTTAATATAGTTTTCATGTATACTTAATAATTTTTAAAATCTTCATGTATTTTAAAAGAGGAAAAAGGTGTGAATTATAAATTGATATTAGGGAGTTAAAATTTATACTGTTTATTTTATATATGAATTTATTAGTATTCAAATTGAAATATTGATGTTATTTAAAATGGTATTTCGGTTTTATAACATGATTCATAGAAATCAAAACAAGAAATTTATTTTAATGACAAACATATAAATTTGGGAAGTTGTTTTCTATGATAAAAAATGGGTTTTTAGAATAATAGGTAAGAAATAATGTTTGTTATTGGAACCTATAAATTTTTTAATAGTTTTTAAATAAGGATTTAGGATTATTAAATGGGAATATTTGTTTCAAAATACATTAAAGGGTTTAAATATGTGTGGAATTTATTTTGTGTGTTTTATAACTAGTGAATTCTTTATAAATGGATTTCTACTACATTGTTTTGATGGAAATAGTTTTACATGGAAAATTTTGGTTTTAAAACTATTAAAGAGATGTTAAAAATAAATTAAAATAAAATTTGCCATTATAAATTAAGAAATGGTTTCAATTCAGTATATGATGTATTGATAATGTTTTTTCAAATTAATTTTAACAACCTCAAAATTTAATAATGTTGTGTACAAGTTTTAAATAGAATGTTTTTTGATTCATTCAATTGTTTTTCATTTCATGAGTGGAGATTAATATTATTTCATTTGAGTTATTATTTTGTTCCAGGAGGGTGTTTTGCATGAAAATGAAATATATTTTAATGCTTTTGATAGGGTATCATGGTTTTATAGATATATATGATATGCCTCAAATCAACGACTTGCTCATTTTTTTTGGAGAGAACATCTCTTTTGGGATTTAGTTGGTTGGGTCTTCGTGTATTTTTGGTAGCATGTGGGTTCTGAGTACACCTCAAATATTATTTTATGGATTTTGGAACGTGAGGTTTTTATTTTACCTTTTAGATATGAATGGATATTCTAAAGGATTTTTGTTGGATATTTTTTGTAGTTCATTTTTAATTAGACAAACTCAAGGTCAGTTCCTTTGTTGAAAAGGAAGGATGTTGGGCTAGTTGAGTTTTTACATTGGATGGGGTAGATTATATTTAGTGGGGATAAGATAGGTGGTGTTTTATGTGTGTGGTACTCGAAAAACCATACCATTTAACAAAATTTTTGAACCCATGTGTCCTAATGAGGAATTTTGTTTGTTTATACCTCCTCTATTTCATTTTTGGGAAAGGAGAGTGCCAGTGAATTTATCGATGGTCCTTGTACTTTTTCTTTTTCCTTTTTGAGTACTCCAAATGTATTTTTCTTTCTGGTATCTTGATGTTCTGTGTTCTTTTAAATATTAAATGGTGGGTTTAAGAGATTTGGAATATATATTTGATTAGAGGTTCTTTTTTGAGACTATCTTGATAAGAGTTTGGTTTTGGTCCATAGATATTCATATAGATCAACTTGTTATTTTGAAGCAATATTCTAGAAGGATTTGTAAATTGTTGGATACCCATGATGGGTCATCATTCTTTGAAATATTTATAGAATCAATCATGTGTGTGTGTTATTCCTTGAGAATATAAAGTCCTTAGATGATTTTAGAGATAATTCTAGTGTATTGGTCTATTTTATATTATAGTGGAATGGTTATTATGTTGTGGTTTATATTTTATTTCTGTTTAATTTCCCTCAATGAGTATTTCCTATGGGTTTTGTGAAATTTTTTTGGTATAACATTTTATTTGAGGAGTTATATCACACTTTGATCTAATGTTCATAGTAATTTTACTATGAATTTATTCCATTTCTTGTCTTCTGAAATATTGTATATAATTGATCCATCATTGTTTTGAGACTTTTTCTCAATGTATTATTTAAAATAATTAAAAAATGTTGTCTCGTGGTCTATATATTGTAACTACAAACCATGCTATATCCATGAATTTTGGGTCTATAATTTATTGGGTTAATTATCTTATTTGGTGTATGTTTTTTCAAACCATGAGACCAACATATTTGTATTCCATAATTAAATAGTATGTGGTTCATGGTTGGAACATGGGTTTCATAAACATGTGTCCAAACTATGTGTTGGAACCATAATGTTGAAACATTTTTTTACATTTATTATCCCTCTTATCAACCCCCTAAAATTCAAATAACCCTCTTCTATATTCTAACTCTTCATGTAACATATATCAATACTAGGGGGACCCCTTTCTCTTTAACTCCCCTTCTCTATCTAGTTTGTTTTATGATGTTTTATTCCCAAATTTTGTGTGAGATATCCTCTAGAAATCATTCTTCTCTTCCAACCAGTTTTGTTTCTTCATCTTGTTTATTCACTTCATCATACACACTCATTATTACAGCCACTAGACCAAATACAGGGTGGGTTCATCTTTTGATTTCATGTGATCCTGATCTGTAGGGATTTAAAATTACTTATGTGGCATTCATGTAATTTTTTTGGGTATTATTCGTCTTTGTAGGTTTCAGTTAGGATTTTCCAATGATTTACTCTTTAATTTTAGAACTATTGATTTCATATCTTTCAAAATAATGTTCTTGATAGATAATGATGGTATTATAAATTATTTTTAAATTTTTATAGTATAAATAATATATCAATTCAGTTGTTATAAAAATAAATGAGTATATACATTTTAGTTGTTTGTTTATCATCTTCATTCTTAAACCATCTACACCATAAATTTTGAAAAAAACTTGTATTTCCCATGTGAATGAAATATGTTATTTCAAATGGAATTTTGGGTTTCCAAACTGAATTATCAATTGGCCCCCAATATTTATGTGTAATTTCATGTAATAGATGAATTTAAAAGTATCAATAAAGGGTTTTAAAATATTATTTTAAATAAATGTTTTAGATTTTCAGAAGTTAGGACATGATTAATGGTTATACACATATTCCAGGGAATATATATGTGTTTGTGTTTCTATGTCTATAATTATTAGAATAGTAATGTGTGTATTTTTCAATAGTTGATATATATGTTTTTGTAATTTTATATGGTTAAAATAATGGAGAAATAATAAGAATTTAATTTGGGTACTCAAACTCATTTTTCAATCAACATTAATGATTATTTACAAAGTTTAAATGGACTAGTTATTATTATTTGAATCACTAACCATGATTTATAATTGAAATAATAAACTACTTAAACACAGGTTGTGATATTTTTTATGATTTATTATGTTTCACATTGGTATTTTTAATTATTTATCAATATGATTTTCAAATAAATTATTTAGGGTTGTTTGAATTGCATTTTATAAATGAAATGGTTTGAGATGGGTTGATTAAAGACACTTTTAGAATGAAATGTGAAATGTTTTAAACGGGAAGAAAGCACAGGAACCTTGGTATCTATGAAGGGAGAATAGAGTTATGTATATCAGAAGTTTATAAAACATTTCTAACATAAAACATAGATAAATTCCATTATGTTGTTAGATGGGTGATGTAAAATTACAATGATAAGGTAAGTATTCATTAGTGGGGGTGATAGATGGGGTTTCATTAGTTGGGGAACCCCTAGCACTTGTATATGTAATATCACTTGTAGTTGGTTTTCAGCACACTTAGATTGACTGTTATCTCACATCCTGATTTGAGGATATAAAGATCTCACTAACCATAGAGGACTTATGGATATCCAATGGTGTATATTTATAGAATGTATAATTTTACACACATATACATCCTTTATAAAATTTTACAGTCCTTTATTTATCTCAAAATTCTTACTTTTGTCTTGTTTAGCTAGAATGTTTCTAATGAGTTTCCGAATGTTGTATTATTATGTTTTTTGGTAGTGGTTCTTAAAAATAGGTTTTAGAAGGGGGTTTTAATATGGGTGTTTGGGAATAGTGTCTTAGGTAATCATAATTTTTAAATTATCGGTTGTTCTCACTTGAATAAAAGAAATATTTGCCTCTAAATTTTTTATTAAAGTGAGGTTGGTTTTTATAAAATTTCAAATCAAAATAATTTTCTGAATTTGTTTCCAAACAATATTTTAAATGTTCTTTTAATTAAGGGGTAATCAAGGGGGAATGATGGGTGCTGGACAACTTGGTATATTTATAGAAGATCCTATATTTACATATCATTCATAGGTAATAGTATTTATTACTTGAATAATCATGAATAATGTCTTTATAATGATTTTATGATGAATTATTGTACAATGGAGGTATGCGATATGTTTTTTTATTTAGTTTCAACATTCCATTGGCCAAATATTACATTACAGATTTCTACATTCATAATTGGTGGATGCTCCATATCAATGGAGATTTTAGATGAACAATGTTCTATTGTAATAGTCAGTGTTTGATGGTGAGATGAGGTATTTCATCTTATATTAAATTATTAATATTATTTATTTATCCTTTATTATTTATATTTTTATTATTTTATATGGATTACTAACTTACAGATGATTCATTCAAATAATATATAGATTTTACCATACTTATTTAGTATATTTAAATGGTAAATTACTCCAACAAGCTCTCATTAGATTCCCCCGATTCATGTCACCAGCGTAGGGGAAATTAAATGATCCATGGGTGTGTTATGTGTGGTATAAGGTGTGTTATAGAGGGACATCTATGGTTGGTTCATGACAAGCGCAATAATCGGAATCAGCCTTTGATACCACTACAATGGGCCTAGACACCATTTCTGTCATTCATAAATTGTGAAAGATTCAATAGGCTGACCTTAATAAGGATGATCATAGAAATATATGTTATTTAATTCTCGAGTCAGAGTATATTCCTTTTTACCATTTCTATTTTTGAATTAGAATTTATATATACATATTTTTTTCAATCATTGTCTCCCGATTATCTTATTTTCTTCCATGACCTCAAACATTGATAATTTATTTTCTCATACACTTATTTTGTAGAATTTTATATTTTTTCTACACTGATAACATAAAATTACACATTCTCTTCCTAGAATCACACACAATTTATAATATCAATATATTTCATTGATGCACCAACCAATATGTGTTTCCACAGTACCCAGTTTTATCTAAGGATTTTTTCTTTTCCCTAAACATTGTTACATATTATAGTTTTGTTTCACTAAGACTGTTATTGACGTTACTCCCCAAGCCATGATCTGAAATAGTGATGATCCAAT
This sequence comes from Viscum album, assembly GCA_963277665.1. Taxonomy (NCBI): domain Eukaryota; kingdom Viridiplantae; phylum Streptophyta; class Magnoliopsida; order Santalales; family Viscaceae; genus Viscum; species Viscum album. The sequence goes on from OY728121.1 coordinate 1,462,798,104, forward strand.
TATATTTTAACTAGGGGGAAATTTTTTAACTTAATTGGAATCCAATAGAACATTCAGGAAACAGTAGTCAATATGGCATTGTTTTGTTATATTTTTTAAAATAAATTTTTTATATTAATAATGGGAATAAATTTTAAGGATTTAGGTGGAATCCATTGAAAATAAATTTCATGTTTTCTCTATAGTTTATATATAATAGGTTTATATAATTAAACAATGATATCTAGTTGTAATTTTGTAAAATTGATATTAATTTTCATAGTAAATAACACCTATGCATTTAGTGATCATATTTGTTTTTAATTCCCTTTCCAAAAAAATATTATTCAACTATGAAATATTATTTTTCACACTCTCATTATTTAGAGAACTGAAGACACAAATCACTCTAGTAACATTTTATATATCTTAACAAAACATGATTATTTTGAAACACATTTAAATGTTTTAGACTATTTAATAAATTTTTATCTACAATCACGATGTTTTGACTTACCTTAAATTTTATCATTTGTGAAATCCATAGAAACAATACAATACATTTATTGAAGGAAACACAATAAGAAAATTTATCCTTTAGAAACATAATGATAACTATAACTACATTATGATTTATTTCATATAAAATTAGAGGGAGTTTTTTGGTTCAAAATATTAATGTGAAAATACCATTATTAAGTGTGGGGGAGGACTTTAGATTATATAGGAAATTCTTTCAACTTTTATGTGTTTCTACTATTTCTATTCATCAACAACATAAAAATGGTGAAAATATATAAATAAAGAAATATAAAAGTGAATAAAATATAAAATCATAAAAATTGAGAAATTTTGGTAGATTGGATAAACCTATAATTCAAATCACCTTATCGTTATTTTTGTAAAACTATAACAAATAGTGTTATTTTTCTATTGATGGTGGTGATTTTGGTATTATACTTATTCTACTTCAATAGGTGTTGGTTTTTCCCTTACACACACCACTAGTAAAATAATGAGAGGATAAAGGGGGCCAAATTATTCACTATTCATAGTGTTATATGAATCCAAGGTCAGTGAGGATTATTGAGTGGTGGTGTAAATGTAGAGGAAAATTGAAGAGGGGAGCCTTATTTCATTTGAGCCACATTTTTTATTTCATGATTTATGATTATTAATATTGGACTCTTTTTTCAATTTCTAAGTACTTTTTAAAATATTGAACCACATGAATTTATGATTTCAATCATTATAAACTAAATAAAAAATCGAACATGGTAGTTGAGGTTTGATTTCTACGTAGAGATAAAGGATTTATATAAGACATGGGATAGGTTAGGTGTTCATGAGTGTGAGAAAAACTCTAGGCTAAATTATTCATACGTGATGAGTTCCAAATCATTCAGGAAGGTAGATCATGATATGGACCTAGATGTTTGTGGAAAGGATAATAAATGAATAATGGATGAAAATGAAGAATTGATGTGATAATTTACTAAAGATGCATGAATAGTTATCTATGGATAATGAGTTATTAAATTTCAATGATTCAAAATTAATTATTATTTCTAGTCATAAATTATAGATTGGATTTCACATATGGTTAATGACCTCTATCATTTGGAATCATTTTTATGCTCATTGCTTAGGGATGCAAGTTTTTTGTGTGAGGGAATTTGATACTTTAAAAAATGTATATATTTTTTTGAATCATTATCAATTATTTTTGTGCATAATATTTACTAATGAAATGAAATGAAATATAATTCTTTTAGTTTTTGGGAGATGCAGATAATTTAGTGATCTTTTATTGTTGCTAAAGATTCAGGTTGTGAGAAGGTTTTTCACTTTGTTACTAGAGTGAATATACGAATAATGATATTAAGGTCAGAGATTACGTAACGTCCCGGACCCAGGAGCAACACAATGGGTGCCCCGAGCCTGGTTCGCCACATGACCTCAAGCGCATTTGCCCAAATGTCGGAGGCTGCCGACTAGCAGCGAGGGCCCAGGTCTGATAGTGGGGAAACTATTCCCTCATTTGTCAAAGTGTAGCACTGCGAAATTTAAATAAATCATACAATGACAGAGGAAGCAGTAAACATACACAACTAAAGTAAACTACAGCAGTGGATATAACCAACAGTATATAAATGATGATGCTACATGTTTCAAGTTCTAAGAAAGCAGTCAGAACATGTTATACATCAATATAGTACAACAAAATACAGAGTACAACAAACAAGAAAAACATCTGGCAGTGGCATCACGAGCCTAGGCTCGGTCCCATGCCCTCCTACTCCTCAGCAACAGTCATGTACCTGTATAGGGATTCTTTCCCCTATCTACACCTGCAGCAATGTAATCAGTTTGGGCCGAAATGTGTGACCCAAACAGGGTGTGAGAAATATATCTCAGTAGGCACCCACCAAAGGCCTGTGCCCAACTGTGTGTAAGCATTCAACAACAATGTGAAATAGTAAAATGAAATAAAGTAAGAAGTATTCAAAAGTAACAAACCTAACAGTTAAATTTACATTGTATTATTCATTTAATCCATTTAAATTAGTGACATTCTGTGCTCAACAACACCAATCCCTTAGGCCAACCAGAACTGTGCCCTCAGGATAAAATAGTAAACCACGCCCTCCGGCTTGCCCTCAGGCCATACAGAATCCAACCCACTGGTATTGCCCTCAGGCATAATAAAATTCTCACCCTCAGGCATACGAAGTGTCTCCCTCAGGAACAGATGTTAAGCCCTCAGTCACGAAAGGTTTCCCTCAGGCGAAATACGACAACCCTCGGGATAAATCAGTCACGCCTTCAGGACAATAACAACAACGCCCTCAGGCTAAACAGGTAATCGGGCCATGACCAACATATCAAAAAAAGTAAACAAGCAATTCCTATCAAGGAAATTCTAAAGTTACTACATTTATGGCATACCCTTAGGTATCGTGGCAAAACGGCTAAACAGAGGAACACACCCCTCGGGATGGTCCTGGATCCATGTAACGATCCCAAACTACATTTTTACAACTTTATTTAATTACCTATACAGTTCTAGGTAGATAAATTAGCCACACCCTCAGCCTCATGACACCCCAATATGGGTTTGTAGCTCAAAAATGCACAAAAACGCACGACAATTGGAAAAATAACACCAAGCCACCTACCTTATTCGCCAAAAAACATTATACCCGAACGCTGACTCCAGAAAGTCCTAAGAATGGCGTAGATCTGACAAAGAACAAAACCCATTCAAACGTAAATAACATAAATTAGGAGAATAATTGGTAAGAACGATACTAGGAGAGGAGAGGGCTCACTGGTGCAGTTCCAACGAGATCGTCCAAAGCAGAATCGGATTCCAGAAGATCTCCCGATGGATCTTCAAAGATCTGGCCTCCTCCTTTGGCTCCAAATTGACTCAAATGCCTCCTCTTCCAAAAGAGGAGGATACTTCCTGTTTTAAGACAAAAAAACAAAGTACACGGCGTGTAATTCTGAGTACACGACGTGTTCTTCTTTCATTTAACTGTTCATTTGGCGGCACCGCCACACTGTTCACTCGTCGACCTGAGTACACGGCATGTACTCCTAAGTACACGGAGTGTACTATCTCCCAGCTGGCGGCGACTCCACTGCCTTACTATTCAAGCATGCCGACTGACTACACGACATGTAAGGTACCACTACACGGCGTGTATTCGGTTCCTACACCCCTCGTCGTCGACAAGGATGCACACCCCCTGTACTCTTCCCATCACGACCAAAAGTACATGGCGTGTGGACAAAGTACATGGCGTGTAGTTTCGAAAATTAGCATTTTTCCCCATTTTCAATATTTTCTAAAAAACACTTAAGGAAAAGGAAAAAGAAGAAGCCTGTACATCAATAATAAAAACTGGGTTCTTACAAACTTCCCCCCTTATAGAAATTTGACCCCAAATTTCCCTTCCAAGGGTGGAGAAGATAAACCTCAGAACACCTCTAGCCGCTGAGCACGTACATCAGCCTCCCGCTCCCAGGTCTCGTCCTGCACCCGACCATGCTGCCATAGCACCCATACGTGAGGAACTGACCTACCTTGGAGAACCTTTGTGCTCCTGTCAATGATACGGATCAGATGCTCCTCAAAGGACGTATCATGCTGAAACTAAACCTCCTCAGGCTGAAAGGTGTGAGATGGGTCAGAATGGTAGCGACGCAACTGAGACACATGGAAGATGTTGTGCATGGCTCGGTACCGTTACAGTTACTACAACCGATAGGAAACCAGCCCGACTCTCTCTAGAATCTCGACTAGCCCCACATACCTCGGTGAAGGTTTACCCTGTCTCCTGATCTGATTGTCTCCCAGCCTCGGCCAAACACGTAGAAAAACTAGATCCCCGACCACACACTCCAAAGGTCTTCTACGGCGATCAGCATAAGACTTATGATGAGACTGCGTGGTAGCCATCCACTTCCGAATTAAATGGACCTGCTCAAATGTCTCCTGCACGAGTTGTGGCCCTAGTAAAGCTGCCTCAGTTGCCTATGACCGGCAAAAAGGTGATCATCATGGCCTACCATATAATCCTCGTATGGTTCCATCTCAATAGTCTCCTGAAAATTATTTTTATAAGCAAACTCATCTAAGGGTATATGCTTCTCCCACGAGCCCCCAAAGTATAGGACGCATGAACGCATCATGTCCTCTAGCACCTGTATCTTCCGCTCTGAATGGCCATCTGTCTGTTGGTGGTATGTTGTGCTCAGAAGCACCTGTGTAACCAGCTCCCTCTGAAAACTCTGCCAGAAACGAGACGTAAAGCGGGTGTCCCTATCTGAAATGATAGAATGAGGGACCCCATGAAGACATAAGATCTCTCGGATATACAGCCTTCTGAGCTCGTCCACACCGAAGGTCTCCTTGATCGTCAAGAAGTGAGCTACTTTCGTGAGTCTGTCCAAAACAACCCACACGACGTCATTTTTTTGAGGTGACCTCGGCAATCCCGTCACGAAATCCATCGCGAAATCATCCCATTTCCACTCTGGAATGGGTAACTGCTGTAACAACCCAGCTGGCCTCTGGTGCTCTGCCTTCACCTGCTGACAGGTGGAACACCTCGTAACAAAACCAGCTATCTCCCTCTTCATACCTGGCCACCAGCACTGACGTCTCAAGTCTCGATACATCTTGGTAACCATAGGATGAACTGCCCAAGCTGAAGCATGAAACTCCCACATCAACTCCTCATGTATATCCCCTGGAACCCATACATGCCATGGAAATGCCAAACCTCGCCATCTCCAATCATCCAACCGGGAGGAGGGTCCTCGCTTGCCACAGACTCCCGTAGAACTAGGCCTTCTGAATCAGATTGATGCCTTATCCTTACTCTGTCTAGGAGGGTAGAATTCACTGTTAACATTGAAAGATAGGCCTTCCCCTGATTGTCGTGCACCTCCAGATGCATCTCAGAGAACAAATCCATGAGCTCCCACTCACCACTGGCCACCTGCACTGCCTGTATCTGAGTCTTCTAGTTTAGTGCATCTGCTACTGCATTACCTTTACCAGGTGTATAGGCAAGCTCAAAATCGAAGGACTGTAGGTACTCAAACCACCCTCTCTGCCTCAGATTCAGGTCACACTGGGTAAAGATATACTTGAGTCTTTTGTGGTCAGTGAAAACTACAAAATGCTCTCCCAATAGATAATGTCTCCAAAAGCGCAACACATGCACAACTGCAGCCAACTCGAGATCATGCGTTGGGTAATTCCGCTCATGTGGCCTCAATTGCTGAGACCCGTACGCAACAACTCGGTCGCCCTGCATCAAAATGGCTCCCATCCCAATCCCTGATTCATTACAATAAACTATATAGCTCATCCCCTATTCTGGGAGTATCAGGATCAGTGTTGATGTCAACCTTCCCTTCAGGTCCTGAAAAGCTGTCTCACAAGCTTTTGACCAAACGAACATCACACCCTTCTTAGTCAGACATGTCAATGGTGTTGCTAAGCAGGAGAAGATCTATATGATGCATCTGTAGTAACCCGCCAGCCCTAAGAAACTCCGTATCTCAAACACGTTCATAGGATGCTCCCAGGAAACTACTGCTCTCACCTTCTCTGGGTCTACTGCAACTCCTTCCTCTGAGATACTGTGACCCAGGAAGTGAATCTGGTCCTTCCAAAAGTGGCACTTCGAGATCTTAGAAGATAACCGATGCTCTCTTAGTGTACTCAATACGATCTCAAGATGGGTGGCATGGTTGTGTCGAGAGTGAGAGTACACCAAGATTTCCTCCACAAATACTACCACAAATGAATCAAGATATGGATGGACCACATGATTCATCAGAGCCATGAAAACAGCTGGCGCATTCGTCAGTCCGAACGGCATAACCGTATACTCATATAGACCATACCTACTCTAGAAAGATGTGAGAGGTATATCAGATGGTCTAACACGCAACTAATGATATCCGGATCTTAATTCAATATTCAAGAACACTCATGCACCACAAAGATGATCAAAAAGATCATCTATCCTCAGCAAGGGATATCCGTTCTTAACCGTCAACTGGTTAAGCTTCCGATAATCAATGCAATGTCTGAGGGTACCATCCGCCTTCTTCACAAAAAGGACCAAGGAACCCCAAGGAGAAGTACTGGGTCGGATAATACCTTTCACCTGCAGCTCCTCTAACTGCCTCTTGAGCTCCTGCCACTCAGGCGTGGCCATCATATATGGAGGAATGGACACCGGTGCCTCTCCTGGCACAAGATCAATAGAAAAATCCACCTCACGCACTGTAGGTAGACCTGAAAAGTTGTTTGGGAAGACATCCCTAAAATGATCAACAACTGGAGGGAAACCTGTGTAACAAGTCCCCTGATCATCCAGATATAAACTCACAATATGGGCTGTGACTCCACCTCACCCATGATGCTCTGGTCCAGCTCGACTCGCCTAAACATCCCATTCGCTGTCGTATAGAATCTCCCCGCCCTATGGTGACGTGAAACGCAACCTGCGACGATAACAGTCTACAAAAGCTCGAAAGGGAACCAACCAGTCCATCCCGAGAATGACGCCATAGCTCGTCATCTCCAAGACATAGAGGTCCCAAAGGATGTGACACCATCCAACTTCAAGGGGGCACTCCTTTCACTGATGCAGACCAGACGTCCTAGTCCCCAATATAGTTTCTAGCATCAAGATATCATAAGAAGTAGAAACACCGAGCCAAAGGCTCTCCACAATGGTTACTGAGACGAAACTATGCATAGAACTAGTATAAAAAATCACTGAAGACAAGACAGAAGCTACTAGAATAGTACCTATTACTGTATATGGTCTGGGATCCTACTCCTGCTGGGTCTCTCGCACTGCATATGCCTGCCCAGTGCCGCGGCCCTGCGACACAGCTTGGCTACCCTAATCCGTCCCGCCCTGTTGCCTCTGAGATCCTGGTGTCTGGCTACCACGAAAACGACCACCATCTATGCCTATACGCCCTGACATATTCCAGTTCCCAGACTGGTAAGAAGCCACTGGTCCTGCTCCCGCACATGGAGTCTACACAAAACCTCTCTCACTAGCCACTGGTAGAAACTCCCTAAAAAAGCGCTGAAGATGACCCATCTTGTCAAAAGCTCGGAACACAACTGGGTCTCGTGGACACTGCGGTCTCTTGTGCCCCTCTCTGCCATACTGGTAGCACCTGATCATGCCACCTGAAGACACTGCCTGGCTGGTACTGCCACCCTGAGAGAAGTCCATCTGTCTCTTCCTCTTGCCAGCAGAAGTAATACCAGTAACTGGTGCTGAACCACCCTGGCCCACACCACTCGATTCCCACAGGTTCCTCTCTATAATAAATGCCTGGTTCACAATTACATGTATATTAGGCAACCTGAAAACATTCACCAGTGCTCAGATGTCATAGGGAAGACCACCCTCAAATCGTCTGGCTCTCAAAGTCTCATCACCCTCTACCACTGGTGCAAAACACTGAAGCTCTGTAAAACGAGCAGAATAGTCCATCACCAACATAGCGCCATGCTGCAGATTCATGAACTCTAGAGCTCTATATTCCCTTAGAATCTTGGGAAAGAAGAAGTCATTGTAGACTTCCTAAAAATATTCCCACGACATGTCCCTGTGATGCTCTGTCTGGGTGGTAACATCCCACCACCTCTTGGTGGAATCCCGCAGCATATATGTCGTGAGCTTGACCCTCCTCCCTGGAGGCATCTCAAGATGCTCGAAAATAGTCTGCATCGATCCTATCCAAGACTCTGCAGCATGTTGTCCACTATCCCCTAAAAACGTAGGCAGATGCTGCTGCTGAGAGATATGAGTCAGCTCATCCAAAGATGTAGCAGCCTGCGGTGCTCCCTGAAAGGTCTGCATGAACCGCATAAACCCTTCACATAACTTTGCCTTCATGCCTATGTCTGGTATAGTAGCTGGCACCGCATCTGGATCTATAGGTGGATCAACTGGTATCCCATGTCCCACCATCTCCAGAGTATAATCGTCACCGCTCACCTGGAGAACAACTCACGGTCGTCTCGGCGGCATGAAACTAAATGGTCAAAAGCACACCTTAGATTCAAGATTATTAAGGCTAAAAGTGATGGAACCAAAAAGAAACAAGAGGAAGAAGGCATTGCAAAATTTGAAAAACAACACTACACGGCGTGTACAATGACAACACAGCATGTACTTGACTTTCCTTCCCCTGCCCGGGTCCTTATACACGGCTAGGCCACAGGGCATCCGTTCAACAAAACTACCCAGCATGTACAATATCAACACGACATGTATGGTGTTATTTTCCAACTGCCCCTGTCTTCTGTGACAGGGCCTACTACTCGGCTTACAACTACACAGCGTGTTACACCCGCACACGGCGTGTACACCATCCCATTTCCCAGACACACGGCTAACTCCACACGGTCTATCCTTGGACCAGACTACACGACGTGTTCCACAGGTACACGACATGTTAAAAGGGAGTTTACATCAGCCCGTGTTGTTAGTTACATGGTTGAGTCCCCAGGTAACACTACACGGCGTGTGCATCATTGACACGACGTGTTCTGTGATGGAGTTCACCGAACCGTGTTGTTAGTTACACGGCCGGACTCCGGGTCAACACTACACGGCATGCACAAAACTACATGGTGTGTTTTAGACGATCCCTTCCCTACCCCGTGTCGCCGCCCACACGGTTTGTGACACGAGAAGAGACTACACAGCGTGTACTCAGGGTACACGGCGTGTACTCAAAAAGTTCATTTTTCTTCCCAAATAGAAGAACATACAAAGTGTGTATTAAAATACTACACGGCGTGTATACTGGTTTTCCAGACATTACACCTCAGAAACTTCTCTGGAACCCAGAAAATACTGAAAAATAACACCTAAGTGTCAAATTCCGACCCGTGAGAGTCCATACTCACCACGAATCAAAGTTTGACCTCTTATATGTGTTATAACCAATAATCAACCAATGATCCACCAAATTCCGGTAAATGAGGGCCCATACTCCCTAAAAACCGAATTTTGGCGTTCATTCTCTAAACAGGATCACATAAAATTACCCTATCACATAGAAGGTATTTTATCAGAGCGGCTATCACAACAACATGCTTTTCGAGCACAATAACTATCACAACAACATGCGAATTTCTAATGCACCTACATGGCATGGAAACTATGCATGCCATGTGATATCTAGCATTTTCCTATATGATGCATGAGACGGCATAACCTCATCTCATCGGTTTGCAACTATATAGAACCGACAAATAAAATATAAACAGAAAAATCCAACTACGTCACCCAACGGTGAAAACATATCAACCGTAAAATTGAATAATAAAAAGAATGCAAAATACGATGTAGACTGGATTTTCCCTATACACGGGTTAGCTATGCCCGGACATAGCTTATTACCAACTATCGTTCCATCCTATCCCTTACTATGACTCTAAATAGTAAGTCAATGAAAAGAAACCCCTTTGAAACCACTTTATAATGTCCCGGACCTGGGTGCTACGCAACGGGTTCCCTGAGTCCGGTTCGCCACGTGACCTAAAGAACATTTCCCCAAACCCTAGAGGCTGCTGACTAGTAGCGAGGGCCCAGGTCTGATAGTGGGGAAACTATGCCCTCATTTTTCAAAGTGTAACGCAGTGGAATTTAAATAAATCATACAATGACAGTGGAAGCTGTAAACATACACAACTGAAAGAAACTACAGTAGTGGATATAACCAACAGTATATAAATGATGATGCTACATGTTTCATGTCCTAAGAAAGTAGCCAGAACATGTTATACATCAATACAGTACAACAAAATACAGAGTACAGCAAACAAGAAAAACAGCTGGTAGCGGCATCGCGAGCCTAGGCTCAGTCCCATGCCCTCTTACTCCTCAGCAACAGTCAAGTACCTGTATAGGGACTCTTACCCCTATCTACACATGCAGCAACGAAATCTGTTTGGGCTGAAAAGCGTGACCCAAACAGGGTGTGAGAAATATATCTTAGTAGGCATCCACCAAAGGCTCGTGCCGAACTGCGTGTAAGCATGCAACAACAGTGTGAAAAAGTAAAATGCAATAAAGTAAGTAGTACCAAAAAGTAACTAACTTAACAGTTAAATTTCCATTTTATTATTCATTTAATCCATTTAATTTAGTGACATTCTATGGTCAACAGCACCAAGCCCTCAGGCCAACCCGAACCGTGCCCTCATGCTAAAATAGTAAACCACGCCCTCAGGCTTGCCCTCAGGCCATACAGAATACAACCTGCAGGTATTGTCCTTAGGCATATCAAAATTATCACCCTCAGGCATACGAAGTGTCGCCCTCAGGCACAGATGTCAATCCCTCATGCACGAAAGGTTTCCCTCAGGCGAAATACGACAGCCCTCGGGCTAAAACAGTCAGACCCTCAGGCCAATCACAACACCGCCCTCAGGATAAACAGGTAACCGGGCCATGCCCAAAATATCAAAATATAGCAAAGAAGCAATTCCTCTCAAGGAAATTCTACAGTTACTACATTAATGGCATACCCTCGGGTATCCTAGCCAAACGGCTAAACAGAGGAACACACCCCTCGGGATGGTCCTGGATCCAAGCAACGATCCCAAAAATCATTTTTACAACATTATATATTTACCTATACAGTTCTTGGTAGTTAAATTAGCCACGAACTCAGCCTCACGACACCCCAATATGGGTTTGTAGCTCAAAAAACGCACAAAAACGCACGATAGTTGGAAAAATGACACCAAGCCACCTACCTTATTCACCAACGAACGTTATACCTGAATGATGACTCCAGAAACGCCCAAGAATGGCGTAGATCTAACAAACAAAAAAACCCATTACAGCTTAAATAACTTGTGTTTGGAGAAGAATTAGTAAGAATGGTACTATAAGAGTAGAGGGCTCACCCGTGCGGTTCCAACGAGATCGTCCGAAGCCGAATCGGATTCCAGATGAACTCCCGGCGAATCTTCAAAGATCTGGCCTCCTACTTTGGCTAAAAAATGGATTTAACGCCTCCTCTGCCAAATGAGGAGGCTACTGCCTCTTTTATGCCGAAAAAAAAGTACACGGTGTGTAATTCTGAGTACACAGCATGTACTTCTTTCATTTAATAGTTCATTTGGAGGCACCGCCACACTGTTCACCCGTCGACCTGAGTACACGGCATGTACTCTTGAGTACACAATGTGTACTGTTTCCCAACTGGCGGTGACTCCACCGCCAAACTATTTAAGCCTGTCAACTGACTACACGGTGTCTAAGGTACCACTACACGGCATGTAGTCGGTTCCTACACCCCTAGTCCCCGAAAAGGCTTCATTCCCTGTGTACTCATCCCAACACGGCCAAAAGTACACGGCGTGTGGAAAAAGTACACGGTGTGTAGTTTCAAAATTTAGCATTTTTCCCCATTTTCTATATTTTATCAAAAACACTTAAGGAAAAGGAAAAAGAAGTATCTCGTACCTCAAAAATAAGAACCAGGTTCTTACAGATTAATTCCATGAAGATAGTTATATACACCATGAATGATTATTTGTAGAGGTGTAACCATATCGATCATGGTTTCATGTAAAAATTATTTACTCATGGATTTACAAAAGACATTATAAGAAAACAAATGAGACAAACCCTATTTTATTCATGGAGAGGAGATCATTTCAACCACCCCAACATCAGACTAAACTCAAATCCAAGATCCCATAACCCTGGTGGATATATAGTTTTGGATATTAGATGTGTGGGTGAACATGGGAAAATGTATTTTGGTTCAATTGTCAACAATGATAGAAGCACTATACAGGGAAGCATAATGACCAGTTGGGTGGGTCGACCCTATGTTATTTATTCAGTAGGACAACTACTTGTTAGGTTTGAATAAGAACCATTATTTTTCACCCATTTATGACGTGAGATTCATGAAATGTGTTTACTATTTTAATATAGGACTATATTCTATAAAACATAAGGAAACACTATGAAATTTGTTTTATAAGGATGATTTAGATCCTTTATAGTTAGATTCATGCAATGACCAAGTCCATCACAACATGATGGGTTTATATTAGATTAAAATGAATAAAATCTCATTGAATCCTAAGAGATCTAATTTCATGATATATGAGGGTGATTATATTCTAAATAGATGATAGAATTTTCCACCCTATAGAGACTTTCATAATGCTATGTTAGATTCAGAGGTAAATTTAAAAGGAAGGAACCTGAGAATTCATTCTTCGATAATTACGTTCATGCTATTGATGGTGGACTATTATGAATTGAATAATTATTATTTTTGTGATCACTAATATGGGGAGTGGTGTATCAATTTTTTTATTTTTATGGTTTCATTCTATAGATACAACATTTTCCTCTAGTTAGTGATAATTTTCCCCATTAGAAAACCAAAAATAGGCCTAGCTACCAGAAGTATTTTATTTGAATGATTAAATAATTGAAAAAATATATAGTCATCGGAATGGTTTGGAAGAACTCTAAGACCAAATAACAACTAGATAATGTCTTTTAGGCGGTTAAAAAAAATATAATATCCATAAATTGAATGGGAATGTGGTCCTTAGATATCTCATGAGATCTTTTAAGAAATAAAAATAAATAATAATATTTGTGACTATGATACGAACCTATAACAATGGTATTTAAAACATTGTCTCCATCCTACAAACATTAGTTACAATCAACTCATGCAAGTTATTCTTCTTCATACTCCCTTTCTTATAATGTCATTGGCATGAAATTGTGTGTGTATATATATATGATTGAAACTCTCTGTTTAATGTGATATGTGTTTGATATTAGTCCATATAGAACCCTCAATGTGATCACTCTTTATTATTCTACATTCATCCTATTCCAACAGATATTCTGACACCACTTCTTCTAATACCCATCATCAGATATCTTATTCAAACTATTCATCTAATACCAAATTATTCTTACCCTTTCTCTAGTGAAAAATCATAAAATTCTTCTATGTCATATTATTCAACACAAGGTCTAAAAATATATTATGTTTGAACATGAATTCAATTTAAACATTCCAAAAATAAAATAAACCTCTTCTGGAGAAGTACAAACACCCCTTTAGATAGGAATCAATCCTCTTGGAAATAAGGGTAATACATGAACATAAAATTCAAACCTCCCACTCAAATTTTAAACATATAAATCAAAAAATATCATTTATTAACAATATCAAACCATCCTACTTGATAAGAGTCTTTAAAGATTTAGTGGAAACATTTCTTATAACTAATTTTCAGCAATATTATTCAATATTTAGACTGAAATAAATATTATTACCTTCATTGTTGTTAAATTTTTAAACAAAAAACTCATTATTGTAGTTTTTAATATATATTGATAATATTTTCAATATATGTTCTAGTTAATCTTTATATAAATTTATCTATATATTTGTGTTCTGTCCAACATTCCTTCACACCAATGTTCAATATCTGACCGATTTTTTCCTGATAACTGTTTTTGACATTTTCTTAAAATTCTTTTGCAAGACACTTCCTATTTCTAATGGGTTACCAAATGTATTCCGATTTAACTACATCTAATGAAACCTCACAAATAAACAATGATTTATAGTACTGATACCCTACTTTGTAAACCTTATGTATGATGACATAGAGAACTTGATTTGATCATATGTAATAACCTGTTTGAATCCACTACACAAAATCCCCTCTCTAATATAATCATAAAGTCATCATTGAAACATATATTGGATGAATTCATACCTATTTTTTCATAACCTCAATAAAAACAATTATTCCACAATAACTCCACTATAAATTGATTTTGTTAAGAGTCATTTGTCTGATCACCAAATTTTTTCACTAATCATTATATAAAATCATTAATATCAATTTATTATATTTTCTATAACTATTTATTTAAGAAAATACTTTAATATTTTAAATTTGACAAATATATTCGACTAAAAAAATTGTCTAAAAATATAAATATACTTATTGATCCACACTTCATCTGATCACTTTAGTCTATTGGAATTAGACAATTCACCTCATATATCTCTATCCCTTATAGTATATTTGGAAATCACAAAAATATTGATGGATTTATGTGTGAAACAAAAAATCAATATGTAATAAATAATTTCATTAATTTAAAATATATTCAACTTAACATAATAATACCCCAATACTATATTGTTCTATCTAATCTCAAAATTTGTATTTTCTTATCATCTATATAACATAAATGTATAACTCCACGAAAATCTAGAAATGGATTACTATCCAACAATTATAATACTATGTGAGTGAAATCAGTATAAAATGCATGAATCATTCAATAAATATACCATGTTTTCCAAAATAATGTAATTAAAATAATTTAAATCATCTTATATTCCAAGATCCACATAACATAAACCTATCATTACCATTTCTTACAAATACATACATAGAGTGTTAAAAAAGATTACAAGTAGAAATAATAAATTTTCCTTTTATAAAGACTCTCTATATTTATTATCTTCCATTATATGTAAATAACATTCCTATTGATATATTTATGCTATATATATTCTCCAATTTTTTCAATAGTATTCAAATATAATATGAGAGAGTGGATGGAAATTCTCATACCTTATCCTCAAATGGATTGATGTTGTGAGAACATAATCAACCCTAGTTATAGGAAAGTTTCCTATAGAAATAGTTTAGTGAATATATCTACATATTAATCTATTACAGAAATGAACAAAATTTTGGTTTCATTTTTTCCACATGATCATCAATTATGTGATATTTAATATAAACATGATTATATTTGTAATGTTAAAACGGGTTCTTAGTGATATTTATAACACTTTTTGTATCACAACCCAAGAAAAGGGGAACGTTCACAAAAAAAATCATCCAATTAAGTCTTCATCTGTATTAAATTTGATGATTCTAGAGTGGAAGAATCATACATAGATTTTGAATTAAATAGTGTCCCTATAGTTTATTTCATTACATTCTGTCTTAAACACGTTTCCCCAATGAAGAATAATTCACGAGATGTAGATCTAATTTTATCAACACAACCATCCCAATCAACATCTCTTTATCTAAAAAGATAAATATTTCCCATGATTTCCTATTTCAACATGAATCCATCAATTCCACTAATATAGCTAAGAATTATTCTTCAATCTAGAAAATGATATTCTTTAAGAGCATTTTGGTATCCTGAACATTGTGTAACAACATTACTAAATTTTATCTTTGAGTTATAAGATATAGAAAGATTCAAATAATGATTATATTATCCTTAAGATCAAAATAATTTACTTACACTTCTTGAAACACCCTTAGTGTTTTTTAAATATATTTATCAAATTAAAATAATCTTATTCAATATTTTTCATTATAAAAAACATTGAGTTTATCTTGTGAATCACATAACACTATATTACCAGGAAACATGAAAAATTTAATAAAATATTATTATATAATTGATATTACCAAGTCATTGGAATAATTCGTATCAATATGAATAAATAATTTACAAAAATATTTTCTTTACACATGTATATAAAATGGCTTCTTTAGTTAACATCTAACTAAAAATGAAAATAATGGAAACCCTTTTCTAAAAAAAATTATTGAAAAAACTATGTTATAACAAATAAATTATAAAGACTGTTTTTCATGAATTAATTTAATGTAATTTTTATATTATATACTAAAAAAATTATTTAATTTTCAACTTCTATTATTTCTAGATTGGATAGAATAATAAATCAAATTTTATTATTTAAAACTATATTTTTATAAAAATATGTCTTATCACCATTATTTTTTTATTATGAAACTTTTTTTGGACACTTTTTGAATTTTTATTCAAAAATTAGTTCATATTTTAATCATTATTTAGAAATTAACTTAGAGATATTTATTTTTCAAGTCATCAAAAAGATATATTTCATGATGAATAAAGGAAAATATTGAGTTTGAATTGAAATGTTCTTTTTTTATTTAAATGTTAATAAATGATAAATTTTATTTTAAATTGGCTTTAAATTAAAATTAGTTCATTTATATATCTATTTTCTAAGTTAATTCATTGTAATAATTTTCAAATTTAAATTCAATTTATCAATATATATATATTATAAAAAAAATCATTCTAAACACGATTTTTCATCACTTATACCAGATTATTCTTGAATTAATGTATTAAAATTTTTTGAAAGAAAATTTTAAAAACTATTTATATATTTAGATTAATATTAATTTATATTATAATATAGTTTTAACATATTTTTTCCAAAATTAAAAGAGAAACTATTAAAAATAAATTTCTTAGTTAAGGTAAACATGGGGTTTCCGGGGGTTAAAGAAAACATTTAAAGGTTAACTTGACCAAAAAACATATAAAATATATATTTACCTCACGTATTTAAACCATATCATGTCTATGGATATTTATTACTCATTGGTTGATTTGTTTTAAAAAAAAATTTGGGTATACCATTTTCTTCTCAAAAAATTTACTATGTCCCAATAACCTTACTGGTTAATGGCCACCACCTATCCTCTATTCCTCACACCATAAACCATTTTATTTATAAAATGATTTCCTAAATCCCTTATAACGTCATTTTGTCATCATAAAGACTTATTTTGTTAAATAATCCAATTATGGATGGCTTTGGTGCAAATCTTTGGAGGATACATGAAGAATGGTAATGTTATTCAACAATCATTTTTATTTTATTTCGTCCTCCAAATAATTATATTTGTATTAATAAAATATGATATAACAAATAGTATCTTAAATAAAATTATATTTTTTATCTTATTTTAATGACCTAAACAATCCCCACTTCCATCAAATGGGTTACTAAATCAACATCCCTGTGTACAAGAGACGACCACCTCACGAACTAATGTCAACTGTTTTTTGATATACCACCTCTTGCAGATGGTTATGAAGATGTATATAATGTATATAAAATATATTTATAAAATAATTATAATTATACTGTCATTATACCATATATTAATTTTTGTACATTCAATTCCACCTGGGATATAATAACGTTACTCATTTTTACAACAGAATGTCACCTAGAAAAGCATTATGATTTAAGTTTCCATAATATATTACATGAATGAAAATAAATATAATTTTTATGTATTGATGTGAAATATAATATATAATTACAATATTAATTAAATATAAATCATTATTGAAATATAATTAATCATTTTTTCTTATATTCTCAACACATAGATTGACGTTAACATCGTTCCTATATGTGTAGACTACCGCCTTCTTGAAGTGATGAGACTCCCTCTTTTAATAACAAAACCAAATTGATGATATAAGTAATCATATTTAAGGTAATAATATTTTATTTATGTTATTATAAATATTCATTAAATATAATATATTACTTACCTTTTTCCATTATGATCATTAATAAATGGAAATGTTACTCATGTGTACATACGACATACCGTCTCCATTATCGTAACATACTTCATTTCTCAAAACAATCATTAATTATTGAATTGAAAAGTGTAATTGAAATATGAAAATTATAATTATTTGATTATTATAATTATTGAGATTAAGAAACCAAGATAACATTAAAAGTTTTTAAAAATATAAACAAAAACATATACGAAAAATAATGTGGTTATTTCCAGAAACATGATTTTAACAAAGAATTTCAAAAAACGGGTAATAAATTGTCATAAGTAAATAATATTTGATATCATATATATAAATTATATTTTATAATATATTTATGAATAAAATAAATTTATTATAATGTTGGTTCAAACCTATATGAAGGGATTAAGTACTTACTCTAAGTTATTTCTAGGCTCTTTTTAATTTCGAAGAGACATATGAAAATTCACTACTCGTTTATTTTTTGTGGTGAATATAATTCCCACTTGACATGTTATTCCATATCTATAACTATTTTTTTTTTGTTTTTTGATGTTTTATTTTATGTTATCAATTATTGGGGATTAAAATTCCAAATATTTCTAAAGTGGTGTGGGACTCTAATCTCAATTTTTTACTTCTCTAAGACACATGCCATATCCACCAAATATATATTTTTATGTTATGTATACAAGAACCATTAATTTAAGTTATGATTATTATCCTGAAAATTATTTTTATTTACATATCAAATTTTTTGATATCTCATTCATGGGGTATACGATTCAAAATAGGCCAAAGTGGTAAAGGATTTTGTTCTCACTTTACCATCACTGAGAAATATGTTATCTTACACAAATATAATATTTTAGGAGGTGTATATAAAGATATTTAAAAAGTAATATAACAAATTTATTTATTTTAATGATACATTAGGTTTAATTTAATGTTATTATTTCATGGGAATTATAATTCCTTGGTACTAATTTTTTTGAATATTTTATATGGCAATCTCATCATTTATCAAATGATGTTTTTTAGGAAAAGTCACCTCTTTGGCCGAGAACCATTTTTGTTATAAAAGAATGTTCTCTAAAAATATTTTCAAAATTATTATTTTAATTATTAAATTTATTTATTTAATACATTTTTATACATTTTATATTTTTTAATTTTTCTGAAATTATTTTTTATGTAATTTCACAAATTTTTATGTTTTTATTTCATTGAAAATGTGAAGGAAATATTTTTTTAATGTGTAAAACATGAATTATTTTTTTCATAGTCATGAACATTATTTTCATTAAAGAAACCTTTATATTTTATTGAATTTTTTTTATTAAAATGAAATTTTTAAAAAAATTATTTTAACCAATTTTTTTTTCAAAGTAGAAATGATATTTTCCAAATGAAAAGTTTGAATTTATTTTTTATAATTCATTTATAAGAAATCAATATCGTATCCAATGATATTTACTCAAAAAAAATTGTGAATTTCTACATTTAAAAATAAACTTTGAATGAAAATTTATCTTACTCAAGAAACATTCCAGAAATTTATTAGAACAACCCTTCTCTTTATTACACACTTAAGCCTGATTTATTACATAAAAATCACCTGATATAACATATATGATTGAGATTTCTACTTTCTTTGGGGCTTAGGATCATTACATAACAACATAAAACATGAAATACAACATATTTGATGAAAACATCATTTAAATGATGTAATGACCAACCGATTCTCATTGGCTAGAGAGTACCACGAGTCATTACTAGGCATTAAGTTACAACCCCAAGGCACCAAATGCTGACAATAAATGCATAAGGGTTTCAAGTACAAGTGGGGGACGATTTACTCTTTAAGAAATAAACCCATAACCCAACCATAACCAAACATTCACAATATGATGCATGAACAAAAGAAAGGCCAACTAAACAAACATCAGTTATGTCAAACCACCTCAGAGTACACAACATCATTAGGGCAAACCAAGTATCAAAGTGCACAATAGATAAACAACTCATGACTCTCAAAAGACACTAATAATCTATGCTCCACAAGCACCAAGCTCCACAACATCTCCCAAAGATCACCATGAGCCACTAGCAATAAGATGATTTACATTTACCTGAGTCCCGAAACATGACATATGTAAAAGAAAAAATGTGCCAAATCAGGGGTGATTGTAAAACTCAGTAGTTTTTCCCCAATGACTTCTCTACTCACACCACTAGGATAGAAGAGTTAGCCACATTTATATAAAAACAGTTTATATAAAAAAATATTTCAAAAGTAGTTTATTACTAAATATAAACAAGTTTCCAAAACCATTCATACTCAAAAGCATCCAAGTTCATGTGAAATAAATTTTCCAACAAGTTATTTTTCTAGGAAAATAACCAAACAAGCTTTTGAACCATTTCACAAACATCCCGTTTTGGCATACCCAACCGTTTCACAAACCGTGAATTCAACCATGCATGCTTCGTTATGACAGTTCCATACTCATGATCATTTTCTCGTCGATCTACCAAGTGGTCATAAGGTAATTTTTTCCCATGTTCCATTACACCTTTGGCACCGAGAAGAAGGTTATATTTCAACCAAGACTCATACTTAAGAGTCACATATGCCATTAAATGTTTGGACCCGAGCATAAGGTCCTATTTCAACCACACCTCATATATGCAACATGAACACACACCACATATTCACAACAATCATTCCAAAACCATCATTTCAATAAAAAACATTTATTGAAAACCATTTCCATCAAAACCATTTCTATTCAACTAATTCAAACCATTTCAATGAAACCGTACTTTTATTGAAAACCATAGAATGAACCAATTTCATCAAGCTATTTCAATACCAAAACATTTCAATAAAACAAACCTTTTTATTGAAAACCCATCTTTCATCAAACCATTTACCATTCTAGAAAATAAATAATTTAAATACAATATTTTAAATTCAGGAAACCAAATCACTTTGCACAATAATTCACTATGATTTCACAATTTCATCATAACCATAAATCATCACTAATGGAGATTTATTCCTTGATTTTCACAATCAATTCCATTCAAATAAACCAATTTTAATCTAGGACAATAAATTATAGCAATAGATGTTGAGAGTGAAGCCTCCTACATAAAAAATTTTGCGAAACCAACCAACAGATGAAGAACGCCAACAAAACGTAGTCAACTACACCCCAAAAAAATCATTAGATTCCTTCCCCTAGTACCAAAAAAACCAAACCAGACATAAAAGTCATCCAATACCTTCGATCTACCCACCATGGATGTAGATCTATGAATCCATCAAGTGGGAAGAAGGAGATCTAAGAAAACTAATGGAAACGATACTTACCTCGATCAACCGACCTCTAAACACCATGTAAAAACTCCATATCACTTCCAAAATACCTGGTAAGTTTTCTCCCACCTTCACCAAAGATAAATCCTAAGTTCAGGCCATATAAGAGAAAAAATGAGTGGGTTTAACTATAAAATGGATTAGATCCTTAAAAATAGGATCTAAGTTGAGCCTACACACTGTTAGGCCGTACGACTAGACAAACAGTGAGCTAACCGTGTGGTAGGAACTGATTAGAAGGGGGCACTCTGCAAAGCCTCCTCGCACAGTTTCCTTCAACCGTGCTCCAAACTTGCAGGAGACACTACCTCCCAGGTCATCCATGCATGGTTTGGACACACGGTTTGGACAAACCGTGCGCCGATCATGTGACTTCCCCTTGACCACAAACTTCATCCCATGTTCTCCTGACTCTCCCATACCCACCCTCGACTTTAAGACAATGAAAATAATAATTTAAGTGTTGCATACCAGAATCCGGGGGTACTAAATTCTCCCCAAAATTGATCTTTCCATCCTTGGGAAGTAAAAAACCTTCAGCCAACTAAAAGAGTTCCGGCCACTGCTCTTTCATTTCCCTTTCACGTTCCCCAGTCTCTTCCTGAATCTGACCATGATGCCATTAAAAGACGCACTAGATCGATGCTTTTTCCACGCAAGAATTTCTCTTGCATATCCACAATCCTGTACTGGGATATGTATCGATGACGCATCTGGTTGTAGGTCAGCATGATCCCATCTGATCACATTGTCAGGATCAGGCTGATACGTTTTCAACTGTGGGACATGGAAAACATTATGCACCAAACTAAACCACGATGGTAAATCCAACTAATATGCCACCTCTCCAACCCGTTCAAGTATATGAAATGGGCCAATGTATCTAGGATATAACATTCCCTACTTCATGAAATGACGATGTCCAATCCTTGGAGAGATCCTCAAGAAGAAATGATCACCCACAATGAATTAAAACGGTCTTCGACAATGATCTGCATAATATTTATGATGACTATGAGCCATATCCATCCTCTTTATAATCAAGTGGATCTTCTCTATTGTCTCTTGGGCAAGGCTTGGCCCGCCTAGTGAAGTATCTTCAGTTTCCACCCAGCATAGTGGAGAACAAAAATGAAGCCCATACAATTATTCAAATGGAGCCATGAATATTGAGGCTTGATAGATATTATTGTACAAGAACTCCAATAAGGGTATATAATCCTCCCACGATCCACAAAAATCCACTACACAAGCCCGCAATATATCTTCCAATGTTTGTATCATCCGCTTGGATTGCCCATCTGTCTAAGGATGATACGCCATGCTCATAGTCAACTGAGTCCCAACGGCTTTCTATAATGATTTCCAGAAACAAGAGGTAAACCTCATATCTCTATCTGAGAGTATAGACACCGCTACACCATGCCTATTTACCGCTTCTTGTATATATATTTTTGAATGATATTCCACCATATGGGTTTCACAAATAGGGATGAATAGGGCCGAATTGGTTAGACGATCCACTATCACCCAAATGGAATCATGTTTTCAGACTGTTCTTAGAAGACCTGTAACAAAATCCATTACTATCTAATCTCATTTCCACATTGGGATAGGTAATTATTGTAACATACCAAGTGGTCTCTGATGATCTTCTTTAACCTGCTGACAAGTTATGCATCGCGAGACAAACTCGGCCACCTTCCTTTTCATACCGCTTCACCAAAATTGCACCTTCAACGCCTTATACATCTTCTGTGTACCTGGGTGTACAAACCGTATTGAATAGTGGTAATCATGAAGGAGTAGTTCATGACAACCCATAGGTAACACCATCCGATCTCTGAAACACAAAATTGAACCCCCATCAAGTTTCCATCCATCAATGGTCACCCCACCATTGAGTTTTGAACTAACAACCAGACATTCTACATCATATGTTTGTGCTTCTTTGATCATAATTACTTGATAAGGAACAAGCATAGCTGAAATGAATACTGCAACATCACATTGGTCTTCAAATTACACATGCATGTTGGCTTAGACCAACATCAACTGCCATTCATATGAAGCCTCTTTTTCTAACTGAGCATATGAATTTCTACTCAATGCATCCACCATCGAATTTCCTTTTCTCGGTGTGTACATCATGTCAATGTCAAACATCTGGAGATACTCTATCCATATCCATTGCCTCAGATTAAAATCTTGTTGTGAGAATATCTGTTTCAAGCTTTTGTGATCTGTAAACATTATAAATTTCTCACCAAAGAGATAATGTATCCATGTTTTCAAAGCGTGGACGACTACAGCTAACTCTAAATCATGTGTTGGGTAATTCTTCTCTAGTACCCTTAACAATCTTGAACCATAATCAACCAGATGATATCTTTGCACGAGAACACAACCCAACCCTAATCATGAAGCATCACAATACACCACATACCCCTATCCTAATTCTGGAAAGATCAAGATAGGTGCGGATGTAAGCCGAACATTCATTTCCTGAAAGGATTTCTAACATTCTATTGACCATTGGAAGAGATCATTATTATTAGTAAGCGCTGTCATTGGTGAAGCTAGTCGTGAGAAATCACGCACAAAGCATTGGTAGTAACCATCTAGACCAATAAAATTGCATATCTTGACCACATTATTTAGTGGATTCCAATAGATAATAGCTTCTATCATTTTAGGATCAACAAAAAAGACTTTCTCATAAATGACATGGCCAAGGAAACGTACTTCCTGTATCCAAAAATCACACTTTGATAATTTGGCATACAATGGATGATCTCTAAAAATTTGTTACACTATTTCTAGGTGTATCTCACGATCATCCCTTGTCTTTGAATACAACATGATAAAGTTGACAAACACCACCAGAAAGGAATCCAGATATCATTGAAATATCCGATTCATCAATTCCATGAAGACCGTTGGTGCATTCATTAGACCGAAAGGCATGAATACATATTCGTAGTGGCCATATCTGCTTCTAAAAGATGTGTTTGTAATATCCTCATTCTGAACTCACAATTGGTGATATCATGATCTCAAGTTAATCTTGGAGAACCACTGGGCTCCCCTAAATTGATCGAATAGATCATCGATGTGTGGAACTGGATATCTATTCTTTATCTTAACTTGGTTATGCTTACGATAATCAACACATAGCCGAAGAGTTCCATCTGCATTCTTTACAAACAAAACCGGTGCTTCCCACAGAGATGTACTTGGCCGAATGATACCCATGAATTCCAGATCCACTAACTACACTTTCAATTCCCATAACTCTGTTGGATTTATCCTATAATACGTAATGGAAATAATAGTGGTCCCCTAAAAGATATCAATCGTAAACTCCACTTCCCTTAATGGTGGTAACCCTGAGAAGTTGTTGGAAAGACATATGGAAATTGATCTACAACAGCTGGAAAAATATTCTCCTCAATATCTTCCATTGATGCCAAATTCAACACTGCATATTGGTAAGAGATCGTTCCCACCATTGGTGCTAACAAGCTCTTTTCACCATTATTTACCATCCTCTCCCCTCTGGAGAGATGGTTGATTCCATCCTTAGTTTTGAAACTAGTCTTGCTCCTATAATAGTTTATGTGAGCCTTAAACATTGTCAACCAATCCATACCCAGGATTACATCATAGAAATCCATGTCCAATATTGAGAAGTCCCATTTTAACTCATTTCCATCAACAGTTATAGCACATGCTCTGCACACAAAGGCTTGACATTCTCTTTCACCAAGAGGAGTTTTCAGTTTCAAAACAGAAGGCATCATTTCCAGTTTTAAACATAGCAAGTCAATAGCATTGGAAGCAATGAAGTAATGCGATGAACCAGTATCCAACAACACTTGAACAAGTGTAGAATTCAAAAGAAACATACCTCTCAATGTAGATGGTCCTGCCTGATCATAAAAAATCATCTACTCAGATCCATACAATTTCATTGTGGATGCACTGTTCTCCTTGTTTCATTGTTGAGATTTCCCTGGTTGAGGAGTCTTGGAATTTCGAGAATCACCATGTCTAGCTCTTTTATGCTGACGATACTGATTCTATTGTCCTCTTCATGTCAAAGCATATGATGCTTGAAACTCTTGGGAATTGTCCTGAGCACCTAGCCTAGGAGCACTGAGACAATAGCGCTGATTATGCCCCATGTTGTTGCAATTGTTACATGATCTTGGTTGCGTCGTGCAGTATCGTGTTATGTTGTCAACCTAACCACATTAAAAACAACCTGCTTTGCTCTAGGGTCGTGGATGAAGGTTTAATGATCCAGCTGTCTGGTTCTGATTTTCACCCGCACCATGGAAATGGGTGTCCGATTTCCTCTTGTTCCCAGTAGTTGAGTTCCCACTGTTTCCCATGGGTATCATCACACCTCCTCCCATCAATCCTGAGATATCACGTTCAGCAGTAGTCGCTCTGTTCACCATCTCTATGTAATCCGTAATACAGATCACCACAATTTTCGATCAAATCTCCTACCTTAGCCCTGATTCGAGGATGCGTGCCTTCAATGATGCACTTGCCACAACCTCTGGTGCAAAAAGGACTAAATTCATGAATTTAGCCACATAATATGTCACAGAGATACTCTCTTGTTACAAGCTGAAAAAGTCTGTTATTTTCTAGATCATGAACATGTGAGGATGGAATTGTTTGTTGAAAAATTCCACAAAATCCTCCCATGTAAGGCCTTCATCCAATTTAGAATGCACTACTAAATCCCACCATTTACATTCAAGTTCCTCGAGAATAGACATCGCCATCTTGACCATGAGCTCTGATGGCGTGCCGATGAAATCGAAGAGACGATTCATCCAACTAAACCACACATTTACCTTTTTGGTTTCCACATCACCCCGAATGTTCAGTGGATTCTTCTTCATGAACTGGATGGTATGATCCACATGCCTTGGTTCATTCCTCCGGTTCCCCATATCCATAGTTTGAAGAGCTTGGAAAAAACTCTAAACCAGATCTTAGTCCACACGTGCTTCAGGTGCAACCACATTCTCAGTAGCTTCTTCGGGTTGTTTCTAAAGACTCCTACCGGGTTCCATTTTCTAAACCAACAACAAACTCCATCAATCTCACTCTCTAGAAACTATTGGATAAGCATTTCAAATTATATCACATTATCTACCACAAAATTTTTCTCAAAACAACATGTTTCCATGCTCAATCATTTTTGAAAACATTCAACATACTTTTTGAAAATCAACCCATTTTCAAGATACACCAAATACCCTGTTTTCAAAATCTTTTACTTGAAAACAATTTCTTCATTTTTTTCCGAAAATTCACGCCTTGCACAAAATCATTACCCATTCCTCACAATGAGATATACAATCATAGTTGGAAGTCATTCCTCTATAATTCATGTCATGCTCATCTCACTGGTTAAACCCATGACAATGAGATTTCCAACATTCTAGAAGTGTATCCAAAACACATATGTACCCAACACCCTGGTAACTTGAAGTTCAGAATAAATGGGTTAGCAACATCCTTTTATGATATACATTTCAAGTTCCCACAATCCTACTCTTGTCTAAGATTTTGATCTAAGGAATAGGCAATAATGAATTTCAAATCCAAGACCAAGAACATCGATAAACACTTGTTATGTAAGGACCGAACAAACTGATACCATTTGTAATGACCTACCAATTCTCATTGGCTTGAGAGTATCACGAGTCATTACTAGGCCATAAGTGACACCCCCTAGGTTCCAAAGGTGGGATATAAATGCCGAAGGGTTTCATGTACAAGTGGGGGATGATTTACCCTTTAGGAAATAAACCCATAAACCAACAATAACCAAACATTCACTATATGATGCATGAAAAAAAGAAAGACCTACTAAACAAACATCATATATGTCAAACCACATCAGAGTACACAATAGCGTAAGGAAAAACCAAGTATCAAAGTGCACAACAGATAATAAACTTGAGACTCTCAACATACACTAAGACTCCATCCTCCACAAGCTCAAAGCTCCACAACATCTCCCAAGCATCACCACGAACCACTAGCAATAAGATTCTTTACCTTTACCTGAGTCCAATAAAATGACATCTGCACAATCACAAACTTTCCAAAGCAGGGGTGAGTATAAAACTAAGTAGGTTTTTTCCAATGACATCCCTACTCACACAACTAGGATAGAAGACTTAGCCACATTTATATAAAAATAGTTTATGTAAAACATTCTCTCAAAAGAAGTTTATAACTAAATGTAAACAAGTTTCCAAAACCATTCATACACAAAACAAACCAAGTTAAAGTGAAATAAATTTTCCAACAAGTTATTTTTTCAGAAAAATAACCAAATAAGCTTTCTAACCATTTCACAAACATCCTGTTTTGGCACACCCAACCATTTCACAACCCATGAAATCAACCATGCATGCTTCGTTATGACAGTTCCATACTCAGGAGTGGTTTCTCATCGATCAACCAATTAATCACAAGGTAATTTTTTTCCATGTGCCATTACACCTTTGGCACTGAGCACAAAGTCATATTTCAACCAAGCCTCATACTTAAAATTCCAATGTGCCATTAAACGTTTGTCACCGAGCACAAGGTCCTATTTCAACCATTCCTCGTATATGAAACATGAAAACACATCACATATTCACAACAATCATGCCAAAACCATCCTTTCAATAAAAAAATTTTAATTGAAAACCATTTCTATCAAAACCATGTGTGTTCAACCAATTCAAACAACATCAATAAAATCGTACTATTATTGAAAGCCAAAGAATGAACCAATTTCATCAAGCCATTTCAATACCATACCATTTCAATAAAACACTGTGTTTTATTGAAAACCCATCTTTCATCAAACCATTTACCATTCCAGAAAATCCGTAATTTAAAATAAATATTTTAAATTCATGAAACCAAATCACTTTGCAAAACAATTCACCATGATTTCACAATTTCATCGAAACCATAAAACATCACTAAATAAGATTTATTCCATTCTTGGCACAATCAACTTCATTCATATAACCCAATTTGAATCTAAGTAAATTAATTCTAGCAAGAGGAGTTGATTGTGAAGCCTCCTACATCAACCAATTAGGCGAAACCAACCAATGGATGAAGAACGCCAACAAAACTGTGTCAACTACTCCTTGAAACTTCCTTTGATTACTTCCCCTAGATCCAACAAAACCAAAACCCAACATAAAAGTCATACACTACCTTTGATCTATCCACCATGGGTGTTTATCGAAGGATGAAACATTAGGTAAGAAGGATATCTATGAAAACTAAAGGAAACGAGACTTACCTCGATCAACCGGCCTCTAAACGCCAAGGAAAACCTCCAGATCACTT
Source organism: Viscum album (assembly GCA_963277665.1). Lineage (NCBI taxonomy): Eukaryota > Viridiplantae > Streptophyta > Magnoliopsida > Santalales > Viscaceae > Viscum > Viscum album. The sequence continues at coordinate 1,462,826,892 of OY728121.1, forward strand.
CCAAAACAGCTGGTAAGTGTTATCCAACCTTCAACAGAGAGAAATCCTGTTGTAGGCCCATCTAGGAGGAAAAACGTGTGGGATTAATGATAAAATGGATTAGATCCATAAAAATAGGATCTAAGTTGACCCCGCACATGGTTAGTCCGCACAGCTAGGCAAACTGTGCGCTAAATGTGTGGTAGTCACTACATGGAAGGGGCGCTCCGCATGGCCTCCGCACACTATTTCCTCAAACCTTGCCCCAACCGTGTAGGAGCTACTACCTCCCAGGTCAGCCACACATAGTTTGGCCGCCCGGTTTGGACACACCGTGTGCCAATCGTGCGGGTTCCCGTTTGCCTCAAACTTCATCCCATGTTCTCCCGACTCTCCCATCCAATACACTTAACTTTAAAACCATGAAAAGTATCATTTAAGGGTTACATACCAGAAATTGGGGATACTACACAATACCACTACATTCCCTCATACTTAGTATTTCATGGGACAACCTGAGGACATGCATGAGAAAAGGGTGAGCTATAATGCCCAGTAAGGGAATAAACATGGAATTACATGAGAAATACAATTCAAGTTAGTAAATTGGAATATACATGGAGAACAATAAAAATATAAACATAAAGTCATGATAAATCATGATCATCATAACATGGAAATGTGGTAACCACACATAACACTAAATTAGCATGAGTCAAGGATCATTGCACATGGAGCATGAGTAAACCCTCATTGCCCTTGAAGAACAAGTAAAACCTCGACTCACTTGAATTAGAATTAGTCAAAACCAATTTCAAATTTTGTATCATGATACTATAATTTACCTAATGCATTGGAGTTCTATTAGGGTTCACCCTTCTTAAACATTTCATTTCATGCTTCAGTGTGCCACATAGATAATATAACATGGAATCAATCAAATTCAAAAGTTATTCCATGATTTTGTAGTGTTGAATAAATAAATAAAAGTGCCATTCAATATTTAAATGTGAATATAGTTGAATACCCTTGAATGAAATATGGGTATGGTGTTCACTACACAATGATCATGACATGGAAAAACGCGGTGCAATTTTTGCAACATAACGGCGTGACATAAGGATTTATGAAAATTGATGATGAGATAGAAAAGGGTCTCTCATCAAATGTACATGAAATGGAAAGTAAGGGGGTCATATATGTATATATATATATATATATGTCCCAACAAACGTAATGGAATTTAAGGGAATAATACAATTGAATTACTTGGATGTAAAAGAGGACAGAGAAATCGCTCATAGAATTTAGGTATGGAAAGAAGTGTACATGGGATGCATTAATGAGGGATAAATGGGTCTCCCATCATCCAAACATAAAGTGGGATGTATGGGGGAGATGAAAAATCATACCCCAAAATTTTTAATTGAAAAAAAGGGCATAACAACTTAATAAAAATTGGACTAAAATGAGAAAGGAAGAAATCCTTTATAGAATTTATGCACGGTAACAGGTGTACATGGGAGCCATTAATGAGATAGAAAGGGGTCTCCATTCATCCAAAAATAAATAGAGTAGTTTGGGGTCGGTGAGAAATCATACCCCAATAATTGTAATTTAAAACATAAGGGCATAACAACTTAATCAAAATTGGACAACATGAGAAAGGAAGAAATCCATTACATGGAAGTGTGATCCCAAAAGTTTGGGAGAGGCTTGAGAGAGGATTTATGGGAGTTTGGGGAGCCTTTGAAGGATTATATAGAGAAGAGGGTATATTTCGGACAAACTCTAAAGGCTTTGAGTGAAGAGGAAGTGGGATCTTGGGTTGGGGTATATAAGAAATGAGAGGGAATTCTTTATTATTTAGGTTTGTGTCACCACACATTAAACTAATAAATACTACAATGCATCCCATGGTTTTTTCCAATTGTTTTTTTCCAATGATAGTGGAAAGCAATATTTTTTAGGGAAAATGGCCTATCTTCTTTAAATAATAGGGTTGCTTATGTGGAGGTGAGTCACACTATCATGGAAAACAATTTAAAAAGACAAAATGTTTTATAAGTCTTGGAGGGTCCACTAAAGCTTTGTGAAATAAGTAAAACAAATCTAAAATTACATTATTTTAAAGTAAACATATATTGGCCGAATATAATGTTTATAGTATTTTATTATGTCACTATTGGGTCATTATGTTTTCATAAAATACATTATATATTTCAATTGTATTCAATTTATACCCAAAAATTCGACTGTATTAGAAAATTAGGAAAATTTTTCCGTTTGATAATTTAAATGTCCTGATTCTATAAAAAATATTCATTTTATCTAAATAATTTTTTAATTATGTGTATTTAAAATTTTAAAATAAAATCTGACATTTATCAGAAAGTAATGGTTTTGACAAAAACAACTTTCAAACCTTAATAAAAATTACAATTGCATTAATAAAATTATATGATAATTTATACTTAATAAAAATTAATTCAATAATAATAATTATATTTTATTAAAATAATATTTAATTCAAAAATACATTAATTCATCAAAATAGATTTCTGAGACGAATATTAATGAAAAATACTATTTATGAATAAAAAACTATATTCAAAGTAACAAAATTTAAATTAATTCACATTATATATACAAAAATAATGTATATAGTCATAGTGGTAGGGTCTCATTACATAACCCCTTATAACACCCTCATAAGATCAAAGGGTATGGTGTGCAATGGTGACAGACCTTTGGGGTGGCTCAGATAACATCACTCGGGTGGTAATATATATTAAATCCATTTCTCCCATAGTTAGTTCCACTCAAGCATAATTTTTTCATGCTTGGATTGGGCTTGATCAAGAGAAAATCCCAATAATTCCACATATATTTTGAGCTCGGACAAATGGGCTTCCTATGGGGAAAGTCTACTAGATGGGGCAATATCTTCCTTTGCCTACGTAAATTGGATTTCTTAAAGCCCTATATTTATACTAATCATGTGATCACTGTTGAACGACTATATTAGCAACAGTCAAAATTCATAAAGGTATTTTAAAATCCCAAAAAATAAAACCAATGAAGTTCACATTTTATATAACCATAATATTACATTTAATTAGATCACGAGGAATTTCCATTAATGAATGTTTGGGTCATTACAATCTTCCCCCCTTAAGAAATTTCACCCTCAAAATTTACTTTTCCCACATGAAAATAGATGTGGTTTACTCTGCTTCATAATTTCCCTTGATTCTCTCATCGTTTCATCAAACATTTGGTTTCACCATAACACCTTGACAGGGGTCATTGTCTTATTTCATAGATCATTTTATCTACAAACTAAGATCTTCACTAGTTGGTCCTCATAAGAAATATCATCCTTTAGTTATACTACCTCTAAAGGGAGTACATGTGAAGGGGCTGGTATGTACTTCCTTAAAAGGGATACATGAAATTCATCATCTTCTTTAGACATAGTATGTGGAAGTGCCAGTCGATAGGCCACAACCCCAACATGATCAACAATCTCGAAGGGGATGATGTACCTATGAGTTAAATTACATTTCTATCCAAACCTCATGACCTTCTTCCATGAAGATTTGAATTGAAATACCATGACTCTATCTTTAAACTCAACTCCTTGTCCAAAGTAATTTGCATAACTCTTCGATCGGATCTTGGAAACCTTGATATGTTGCGGAATATTTTTCACCTTCCCTACCATTTCATTGACCATTTCTAGTCCTAGAAACATACCCTCACCGAATTCATCCCAACATGCCGACATTCTACACCTCTTCCCAAATAGGGCTTCATAAGGCTCCATTCTGATGTTCTACTGGAAACTGTTATTATAGGAGAAGTCAACCAGAGGAATAAGTTGAACCCAACCGCCATTAAATTCCATTGAACATGATCATAACATATATTACAGAGTCTGAATAGTTCACTCAAAATAGCCTTCAGTTTGAGGATGATATGTCGTACATAAGTTTAGTTCAGTATCCAGAGCATGTTCAAGACTCTTCCAAAACATAGAGATGAATCTTGGATCTCGATCCGATATTATAGATAGTGGTACTCCATGCGGCCTTACCACTTACCTAATTTATAGCTATTCTCGTCGATCCAATGATAAATCCTCCAAAATTGCAATAAAGTTTGCAGACTTTGTATGATGATCCACAACATCCCAGATTGTATTGATTCCTTTGGATGTCTTGGGAAGTCTAGTGACAATGTTCATGGGGATGTTCTCCTATTTTAATGCTGGTATGGGCAATGGTTGCATCATCCCTTTAGACTTCTGCCACTTTATCTTCACATGTTAACACACCAGGCACATTGATGTATACTCAGCATTATCATTCTTCATATTATCCCAAAAATAATTCTCTCTAATATCTCGTTTCATATTTGTGTTTCCTGAGTGAATATAGAAATTTGAACTATGTGCATCATCTAAAAGATCCTTCTTTAGCTCTGGATTTGATGGAACAGATAGTTTTTTCTAAAATCTCAGAATTCCTTCATCATTAACATTGAACTCTATATATTTCCATTTTATAATAGCTTCAAATTTCTTTTGAATTCACACATCATCTTTTTGATCATACTTTAACCTATCCAAAATTGGTGGTTGAGCAATCATTTGTGAAAGGATTGATGATGTTCCTTTCGTTATGATTATAATGTCTATCTTCATCATGTCTAAGAATATTGGATCCTTATCAATTATCAACAATGATAGAATAACTGGGCCCTTTCTACTTATATCATCATCCACCTTGTTCATTTTTCTAGGATGTTAATGGATTGAGAAGTCATATTCTTTGATCAGATCTAACCATCTTCATTGGTGCATGATCAACTCTTTCGGTGTGAATATATTCTTGAGGATTTTGTGGTTCATATATATTTCACTATTCTCCCAAAAGAGATAATGGTGAAAAATATTTAAAGTAAAGATCATCACATCCAACTCCAAATCATGTGTTGGAAAATTCTGCTCAAGAAAATTCAATTTCCTTGAAGAATATGCAATGACTTTGTCATTTTTCATGAACACACAACACATGCCCTTCATCGACGCAGCATTGAATACCAAAAAATATTATCCACTTGTGGGTAAAGTGAGCACTGGCATAGTGATAAACTTCCTTTTAATACTTGAAGCAATCTTCATATTCATCACTCCAACAAATAATTACTCCCTTCTCAGTGAGCATGGTAAGAGGGTTGGAAAATCGTGAGAAATTTCTTACAAATGATTGATATTATCCAGGTAACCCCAAGAAGATACAAATATTTTTTACTAATATTGGCCATGAACATCCCTCTATTATAGCTATCTTGGAGGGATACACATATTTCCCATTGATTGTGATGATATGGCCCAAGAATGAGACCTCCTTCAACAAGAACTCACACTAGTTGTACTTTGAATGGACATTGTACATTCACAAGGTATCTAGTATAGTTCTTTGATGCTCCTTATGATCCTCCTTAGTTTCAGTGTATATTTGAATATCATCTATAAAGACGACCACAAATATGTCGAGGTAATCTCTAAAGACTATATTTATCAAGTACATGATGATAGCTGAAGCATTAGTGAGTCCGAAAGGGATTACTATGAATTCATAGTGCTCGTATCTTGTACGAAAAGCAGTTTTTGAGATATCTTCCTTCTTCACCCTTACTTGATAATATCACGACTGAAAATCCTCATTGGAGAAGTATTGTGCTCCATGGATCTTATCGAACAAGCCATAAATTCTTTGGAGTGGATACTTTTTATTTATCATGATTTTGTTAAGCTCACAATAATCAATGAAAAGGTGAATTGACCAATCATTCTTCCTGATGAAGAGGACCGGTGCACCCCAAGGTGAATCACATGGGCATATAAACCCTTTTACAGACTCTCCTGTAGTTGTTTCATCAGCTCCTCAGGCTCTACAACATCCATTCTATACGGAGTCTTCGATATTGGAAATGACCCAGATATAATATCATCTTATTATTAAACATCTCTTATAGGAGGAAGACCGGGAAATTCCTTGGGAAACACTTCAGCAAATTCTCCCAAAATATGCATTTCTTCAAGGATGGTTGCCTCCTTAGACTCAATCATCTGAGCCAGAAATGTGTGCTCATATGGTAGTAATATCCATTCATGAGATGATGGAGCTAAAAAAGAATCAACTTCCTCCTTTCACTTGTATAGAATAATGGGACAATTATCCCCATGGAGTGTGATTTCCCCCTCTTGGGAATTTATGTTGGCTTTATATAAGTAAAGTCAATCCATACAAATAATTGCATGAAATTGCACCATAGGGGGTATTAAGAGGTTCACCAAGAAATTCAATCCACATATTATGACAGGGGATGAGTTATATTCATGGTATGAAATAATTTCCCCATTTTAAGTACTCACCGACATCTTTTCTTCCATGATTTGTTGTGGTGCTGTGGTTGTTCTACAAAAATTTTAGGATATAAAATACTGTATGGAACCTAAATCAAAAATTACGTTATCTATTCTAGAATGAATAAAAAGAATACCTATCACCACTTCATTTTCAGGGTTCACTTCGGAATTAGTGATGGAAAAAGATCTCCCTTGCTGCCTTGGAGGTTATCGGTTGCCTCAAAAAACCCTTGGCATATGGAACTGATTTGCAACATGACCTGATTCTTTGAAGATGTAGAAATGAAAGACACGTTGAGGTTCAAAAGGAAAATTCCTCTCCTATGTTGCAGTCGTGAGTTTTTCTTGTTCGTAGTTAACAGCTAGGTGGCCTTCTCTTCCACAATTAAATCATTTTATCGTCCCCTTCAGTCAATTTCTAGGGTGCTTCTTTCTGCACCATTGAAATGTGGAGTGGTGGATCTTAATAGAAGTGTTTTATTTATCCATTGGACCACCAGAATTAAATTAAACCTAAAACTTCTTATCCCTATGATACCCATGAGATTCTCGGATCTCTATTTTGACCTTGAGGGAACATCAGACAACTTACTCCTCGTTGTCGAAGTCACGGATCTCCAGCGCTTTCTGTAGGCTAGGTTTCAGCCCACCAAAGAAGAGACCAGCCTTGCATTCGGGGGCACTGAAAAAGTATGAGGTGTATTGTGCATTCCTTGTGATGTTTCCCTCATACTCTCTGACAGATTCGTTTCCTTTTTTCTTGAGGTAAAAGAAGTCCCATTCCATATTAAGATGGAGGGTGCATGTAAAATACTTATCGAAAAACATCTTCCAGAATTCCTTCCATTCCTACACCTCGATCTACTCCTAAGGCTTTATATTTTTTATCAACGTCCACCATTGATCAACTTCACCCTTCATATGATATTCCGCCTAAAAAACCTCTCTTGTTCAGAACAATGATAGATGTAGAAGATCTTTTCAATGGAATTGATCTATTTTTTTGCTAATTTAGGGATCAAATGATCTATTAAAAGTAAGAGGCCTTTATTTTATGAATCTCTTGAAAGCGACTTGTTCTTCTTTTGGGGGGTGGGGGGTTGAATGTTCTACTTTACCCATGTTTCTATTAAAATCTAAAGTTAACTGTGAGGGAAGCATGACAGAGTTCGTGATTCCCCCTCCCATCAGATTGAGCATCTCATTTGCATAGTTGTCACATTGATCTTTACATCAGTTGTTATACTGTGTGCTCCTATTACCATCCATTGGGTGGAATAAAAGGAAAGTTATTTGAAACAAAAAATGGGTAATACAAGGGAAAAACTGATGACTTATAAAAAACATTTATTTCATTAACATAGGAATCCATAGGCTTCAATCTATGCTGTTTATGATCTACTTTCTAACATATATTATTAGAGGAGTTTTTTTAACTCCATTAATAATGATTCATATTAAGCTTGTGAATTTAAAAAGCATTTACCCTGAGAGTTTCATAACCATGAATGCATTAAGGCCCATTTTCATTCACCTATTCCCATTTGAGTCTAGTTCAAAGTAGTGTTTTCAGATTTTACCCATTAGATACATCTGTGCTAGAGCTGCTTTGACCTATTCGTATCCAGACATGGATGTATTGAATTGATAAATCACTTAATCAACACTCACCAATACTTAGGGATGTTTTTATCAAACATATTCTTGTCTCTATGTATTCTCTAGGGTTTTCTAATCCTGATCTTAAAAATAACTAAACCTATCCTCTAATACCAACTATATCAACCCTGGTCTTTATTACACCTTTAAACCAGATATGTTACATAAACATCACTTGATTTAACATAGAAGATCAATAGGTCTAGTGTCTTCATGGCATAGGATCAATACATAAAAATTTAAAACATTAGATACAACATATTTATTGAAATATACTTTACATGACAACGACATTCCCTCATACTTAGCATTTAATGGGATAACCTGAGGACATGCATAAGAAAAGGGAGAGCTATAAAGCCCAGTATGGGAATAAACATGGAATAACATGAAGATTAAAAGAAATTTTATTCAATGAGAATATCAATGGATCAATATAGAAAAATAAACATAAAGTCATTATAAAGCATGATTACCATAACATGAAAATGTGGGAACAACACTTATCATGGAATTAGCCTGATCCAAGGCTCATTTCGCATAGAGCGTGAGGAAAACCACATTGAACATGAAGAATGAGTAAAAAATAAATTTAATTCAATTAAAATGACTCAAAACCCATTGAATATGAAGTATCATGATACTATACATTACCCAATGCATTGGACCACTATCAGGGAACACCCTTCTTAAAAATTTTATTTCATGCATACGTGTGCCACATGGATCATATAACATGGAATCAATCAACATCATAAGTTATTATACAATTAATTAATCTTAAATAAATTCATTAAATTACCATTAAATATTTATATGTTCTTAATGGTGAATACCCTTGATATGGACATGGGAATGATATTCACTACACAATGATATCGTCTAGGAAAAACGATGTGCAATATCGGCAGCATAACAGTGTGACATAAGGATTAAAGAAAATGGTTGATGAGATAGAAAAGAGGGTCTCATCATATGTAAATCAAATAGGATTTAAGGGGTTTATATAGATACATGTACCAAAAATGTAATGGAATTTAGATGCATAATACAAAAGATTATTTGGATGTAAAAGAGGAGAGAGAAATCGCTTAAGGAATTTCAGCCTGGAAACGTGAGTACATGGGAGGAATTAATGAGAGAGAAATGGGTCTCCCATCATAAAAACATAAAGAGGGAAGTATGGAGGAGGTGATAAATCATACCCCAACCTTTGTAATTGAAAAAAAGGACATAACAACATAATGAAATTTGGACAAAAATGAGAAAGGAATAAATCCCTTACGGAATTTCAGTATGGCAACAGGTATACATGGGAGACATTAATGAGATGTAAAGGGGTCACCCATCATCCAAACATAATGGGGGTAGTATGGGGGAGGTTTGAAATCATACCCCAAAAAATTTAATTGAAAAAAAAACGGCATAACTACTTAAAGAAAATTGGACAAAAATGAGAACGAAAGAAATCCCTTACTTGGGAGAGCATTGGGAGATGATTCATGAAAGAATGGGGTTCCATGGGAGGATTATAGAGAGGGGAGGGTAGAGTTTCGATGAATTCCTATGGCTTTGAGTGAAGAGTAAGTGGGATCTTGGGTGTTATATTGGAAAGGAGTTTGAATTATTTATTATTTAGGTTTGGGTCACCACACATTAAACTAATCTAAACCACAATCCAAACCATGGTTTTTGCCTATGGTTTTTTCCAAAGGGTTTTTAAAACAATATTTTATATGTAAAATGTCCTAAATTCTTAAATTAATAGGGTTTCTTATGTAGAGGTGAGTCACACTCTAAAAGAGAACAACTTAAAAAGAGAAAATGTTTTATAAGTCTTGGAGGGTCCACTAAAGCCTTGTAAAATAAATAAAATAATATAAAATAATATTATTTTTATTTCAAAACATATATTTTCCGAAAATAATGTTTATTTTATTTTATTACATCACTATTGGGTCATTATAATGTCATAAAACACATTATATATTTAAAGGATATTTAATTTTTACCCAAAAATTCGACTGTCTCAAAAAATTATGAAAAATTCGCCTATGGTTAACCTCAACATAATGATTCCAAAAATAATATTCATTTTATATAAATAATTTTCTAAATATGTGAATTTTTAATTTTAAAATAAAAACTGACATTTATTGAAAATTCATGGGTTTTGACAAAAACAGATTCCAAACCATAATAAAAATTATAATTTCATTAATAAAATATATTTTAATTTAAATTTAATAAAAATTAATTTAAAAATAATAATATCATTTTTTTAAAATATTATTTAATTAATAAATCCATTAATTCAACAAAATATATTTCTTATTAGAATATTAAGTAAAAATACTATTTGTGCTTTAAAAACTGTTTTCAAAGTGACAAAAATAAAATTAATGCGAATTATTATACAATGATAATGTGAATAGTCAAAGTTCTAGGGTCTTGTTACATAACCCCTTATAAAAATCACATAATGTTTATGGGAAAGGTGTGGGATGGTGACAGACTCATAGGGTGGCTTCTATAACATCGCTCGGGTAGTAATCTCTCTTAACTTCTACTTCTCACGTAGTCAGTTTTGCTAAAGATTAAAGTGTTGAAGATTATCTTGGGTTTGGTCTTGAGCGAAGCTGAATGATGCCTCCTCCTATCCAAGCTCTGAAAAATGGTATTCATATGGAGCAAGTCTACTGGATTAGGCCATTGTTTTCTTTATTAGAGTAAATTGGATTTATTAAAGCACTATGTTTATTCTAATCATTTGATCACTATTCAATGGATATATTAGAAACGTTCACAATTAATAACGGTATTTTAAAATCCGAAAACATAAAACTAATGAATTTCACATTTTATATAACCATAATAATACATTAACTATATCATGAGTAACCGCCATTAAAAAAGTTTGGGTTGTTACATTTATCTTTATAAATAATTTTCTATCTAACATGGAATACTTTAATATACTTTATCATTTTATTGAGGTATGAAGAAATGATATAATTCATAATATTTCATTTAATGTTTTATGATAAAAATATTTTTATGAACCCCATTTCTCTTCCATGGGCTATACCGTGATAAATGTTTAATAAAATCCACTACTTTTCTCCATGGAATATAATTTTATGAAATGATGAAACGATTATGAAACATGTCTCTTTTTAACATGTTATGATATTATGAATTGTTTATGAACCCCATTTTATTTCATGGGTAATGATATGATGAATGTTTCATGATCTTGTTGAATAAATATGTATTATTTTCATTTAGTGATGGCTGGGACCTATATCTCTATCCAATGCATTGGGTAAAGGTTTGTGTCACCTATGATAGAAAGGACTAGAATGTGAACTGAACGTGGTTTACTAATGAATTTTTCTACTATAATATTCTTGGGCCTAAACCATGACTCTATTATGATTTTGGCAGTGAACCCATTCCACTATGATATCCTTGGTAGTGTTCCTTGACCACTATGTAAATTTCATTATATGTTTATGTGTATAATTTTATTTTATATCTTATCACAATGTTATGAAACCATGGATCATGTTATTTTATTCCCTTATCATTCATATCTTATGATATACAAATATTTATTCCACGAATCAATTTTATTATATTTTATATATAGGGTATTCTTTTAAAATGTTATGATCATGTTCTTGTACTCTTATTTTCATGTTTTTCCCTCTTATATAATTTTGTCTCCCTTACTAAGAATTTGATCTCAAAATTTTTTATGATTCCTTTTCCTCAGTTATAAACATCGGTTTTAAGTAGGGTATGTTTGTTAAGATTAATAATGGTGGGATGATATTTCTGAGATACAATGATGATCATTATCCAAATAAGAAGATTGTGTACATATTCTCGAATGCTATTATACAATTTCGGTATTCAGGAATGTGTTTCTGTAATGTATAAAATATTAAACTAAAGATATATAATATCTATGTATGAAAATCCTAGGATTTGAAACATCTTTTTCAAACATTGTTCCCTATGAAATGCGTATCGGAATAATATTTAAGTTTCTCATTCCAAATGTCATTAAGAGCTCCATTGAATAAAACTAATGAGAAATAATTATATTTATTTTCATTTTAGATATTTCTAATAGAGGAATTTATTTTATTTCTAGTTTCATGGATATATGAAATATAATATCCACATCATTCGAAAAATCCTCACACATTTCATCATTAGTCCCGAAAAAAAATTTATAATCCACATAAGTAATAAATATGAGGTAAACCACTTGATTTTATTTTATGTATATGTTACTATCAATTTCAAATTTCATGAAATAAAACTTCTTGATGTAGGCATATAGATTATAACACTAATATATTCAATCATACTTATACACATAAATACCATTCTTTCACTTGAACACCTAATATAAATTAGAAATAAATATGAATGTAAATTGTTTCCCATTATAAACTTCTTTATCCAACTCTCTATTAATAAATTATGACTTATAATCCATCTAGAATAACATAAATCATTATTTTGTATAAATAGAAAGAAATATTTTTATTGATCCAAGACTTGTAATTACAGATAATTTCACATCAATGTATGCTCCTTAAACTTGTGAGTATCCTATATCAACCGAAAATATATTTTTTCTTAAAAAAATTTATTTAACATTTAACTTGTTTTAGTGAAAACATTTTATTATAATAATATTATTGTCTTTCAGTTTGGGTAAAATTTACCATTTCCCATTCTTCTCAATTTTACTCAAGTCTTGATTCATCTAATCAATCCACCCTTGATTCTCTATTCAATCATTAAAATATATAGATCAACCTAACAATACATGGAGGTATGTGAAAGTATCCTTGATATTATTCTGGTTTGATCCTACATCCCTTGATCATTAATGATGTTTTTAACATTAATCATCTTTCTTAGTCTTGGATGATATGAATATGGTTGTCCCTAATCACATGATCTTTCTAAACCAACTTCGTTGACCTATGATTATTATAAATAATAATTTTTATAGAAATAATGTTTAAAAAAAATTAACAACATCATATTCCATTTCTTTAATTTCATCAGATGACAGTGAAAAAATTCTATTATAATTTTCCAGAACATTTTCATGCACTGAATCAAAAATCATTACAGTTTCGTTTTTTATATTACATTTATCATTTACCATTATTTTAGTATATATATAAATACCTTCATATACTCTTTCATCAAATATATAATGATTCTAAAAATTTATTTTGATATTTTAAGGACATCGAGAAACCCATAGGTATTTCAAACATTGGGTTTATTTGTAGTAAAAATGATATGGATTCATATCGGAGCTTGGCATGTATAAAAAATGATTTTTAATTTTACATTATACACTAATTTATTTCATTTAGAATAATCAGGGTTTATCATTATTAATAAATATAGTTCGAGCTACCTCAATAAAACAATATTTTTTTCATTATGAAAATACTTTTTATTATTGTTTTTTAGGGCACTATATTCATGAATAATTCCTTACTATAATTTATTGTCTTCAACATAGAATTTAATATTCCACATAATTATCTGATCAAATATCAAGGATGATATTTCTGTATTCTTTTTTACATACTTCTCATAAAACTCTAATTTTTTTTAAGATTTTATGATTTGTGGTTCAAAATAATTACACATATAATACACTTGTATTCATAAATAAAATAAATAATTTATGTATATCCATTTTTTGGTTTCATTACCATATGACCACATATGTTAAAATGAATAGTCTTCATGTGATGTGTTGAATGTATCTCAACATTCTTTTCATATAGTTTTTAATCATCCCTTTCTGGTATATATTACTACACCATTATCTATTTCTTATCATATATCGAATATGATAAATATATTTCCTCTTTATTGTCTTTCTCATATTTTTCTATAACATATATAGAAGCCTCTTATTCCCTAATAAATATTCTTCCATAATGATCTGAGACCATGGTCAATGTGAATATCCATCTTGAAATAAAATTCAATGTGTCTATTTTCCACATTTAAATAAATTTTAAACTTCATGACTTTTTTGAAAAATATGTAATTTAAAAGAAACATTGATAAATTCATTATAATGTTGTGAAACAAGAAAAAAAAATTCATACCATTTAAAAAAAATTTCTTCTAGGATTAAACTTTTTAACCAATAATATCAAATAAATTGACAATGATTATGAGTGACATATAATTTAAAAAACTCATTTTTCCTCATTTACTATCCTTAAAATTTTTGATAACTTAAAAAAAGATTTATATATGAAGAAACACAAATTTTAAATGACCATGTTTGTTCTTCATTCCTAGTTTTGGGAGATGTTTCCAAAACTAAGGCCTTGTAATTATTTTTTCATCAATATCATGATACATTATAGATGTTTATATAAAATTTCTTTTGATGGTAACATAAATTGAGATTGTTTTGAAATATGTATGATCTGATCACATTGATCAAAAAATATTTCGTAAATATGAAATGTATATTAAAATTTAAAACAGACATTACCATGTTATGATATCTAAGTCATTTGACTCTGCCTAAAAATCTACCACCTATATCTTCTAGATCCATCCTAATATCTAAGATTAAAGAAAAAAATATTTTTTGTATCCCCAAAGCCTTCATAGTAATAACAATATCCATTGAATGAAAATTTTCCTTAATAACCTATATGATTTTTAGAACAATTCACATATTTTATATAATATATATAACTATCATATATATTTAGATTAAACTATTCTTACCCATCAATTTTCTCTAGTTTTGGAATGTTTTTGTTCATCTTTTGTTATCTTGGAAATTTCCAAAAAATTTACTTTTCTAATAGTGGCTACAATCATGGACTTACAGACATGCTTAATCCTATAAAAAGAATAAATCATATTCCAAACCTTGAGTGTGATCCATCTAGATTTTTATATGGTTTAGACTTATTATTACATTTTCCAAATTCATAATGATTATTTTCAAATATGTGATTACTTGAATAGATTCCATAATTTTCTATCAGGTAAGATCAATTTTTTACTCTATATTCATTTATTTTTACTATATCTTCATGTTATAGATATTATCTTCATCAATTATCTTCTTTATTCCAACATCAACATTAAAAAATAGTATTTTTTCCAGAACTAATTTATTATTATCTATTAGAATATATACATTCTTTAATCTATTATTTACTTTTTTTAATTTTAGAATATAATGAGATGGATTATATCAATTATTTTTTAATGATACGATTGAATTTATTTTACTCTTAATTTTCATCAAAACAATAGATTTCATCATAGGTAAACTTCCCATCATTTAATTTTTCAATAATTTTTTTAGTTCCACCATTACTGGGGTTTTTAGCTTCAAATTCACTATTGTCAAATTACTCAAACAAATAAATACATCACTTTTTTTAGATATGTTATTATAATTTACATTTATATAGGGAATATTTTAATGATTATTTTTTGAAATATATTCATTATTTTATATATTATTGATCACTTTCTAAACATTCCATTAATCTTGGAAAATTAAAAGAAAAATTTCCAGTAGATCTATATCAAAATCACATCAACATTAACATTAAATTAATCACATATGTGCCTCTTATTACCATTCTAAAAAATAATGACATGATTTCTTATTTTTCTATTGACTTCATCTTAAGTTTCAGAGACACTAACACATTCCTAGTGAAATTTATTAGAAATTAAATTCATTTTAAATATGATAGGGATTTTCTAATAATTTTTTTTCTTTATTATTGGAATCATTTTTTCTTTATATTTATTATGTGATTATAACACTATAAAGACCATCTATTGAATATATATTTAGATATATATCATCAAAAATATAATACATTGGAATCCAAATTTATTAGGAAAAATTATTATAATCATTGGGTATTATCAAAATCATCCAATGTGTTATAAAAATACATCTTGGTGCTTAAAATTTCATTGAATATTATAAGTCACTAAAAAACTCAATATCAACCATTTTATGATATTTTTACTTCAATCCCCATATTTGTAACTTTCCTTTCCTAACAATCATAATTCATAGATATAATATACCATTTCCCAGAAGATTATGATTTTACCATACCTATAACCCTTAATAAATCACTTATTGAGAGAGTGGAATGTATATAATATCTAGATTTTATATCATAATCCAAAATTTTCATATCAATATTGGATAAATAATTCCCATCTACTAGAAGAGGGAACTCATCATTGATATCTTTAATACCTCATATAAAATTTATAAAATTTTATTTAAAATTCCATTCATACCGAAATGATATTTTCCAATCATAGAAATCAATTCACTTACCATTACTCATTTTATGAGAATTAGTAGAGAAACTCCATTTCATAAAACTCCTCTAAAGATTCAATGAAGGAACCATGGATTTGATACTAATTATAAGGGTTAATGTGGATCAAGGTGATTAATGAGATGAGGATGGGTGAATTATTTAGATTTTTTCTTTTTTCTTAAATTAGAAATGTCTGTCACCTCTAGTTTGTGAGAATATTCTGTTATGGAAAACAACAAATATATTCACCCACATAAAGATAAGTATTTTCAAGGACCTCCAATAAATATGAGTATCTACTCATCAATATGGTTTTGAATTAATCTGATACAACATATCCATAGAAAACAATCATCGTAGTCATTAAAGAATGTAGGGAATATCCATCACATCTATAGTATAATAATGTTCCATAGTGATCGTTATAATCCTGCGGATAAAAAGATAAAACAATATTTTAAAATAATAATAGAACCTTTAAAATAGACATTTGTAGATTTTCACTTTACTAATATTTTTTCTCAACATTTCTATTCATAAATGTTATGCTTTTTCATCTTCCCTTTCTTCAATAACATCAAGAAATTTATTATTTAAAAACACCTCTGACTAAACCATTCCATCTGGTGTCTTCTCCATCAAGTAGCAATCCATCATGTACCCTTATTATGATCATTTTGTTCGATGCCATACTCTTATAATGATTACTGTTACTTTTTCACCACATTTTCCATTATCCAGCATTTCATAGCATCTTTAAAATGTTCATTTGATACAAAAAACATCAAAAATTGTGTTTAATATAACATCCTTTGGTTCTACTCCATCTAATTATTCAATAAGATGTCTCTATAGATCTATATTCAGAACCCCAATTCAATAGAAATATCCCAACAAAAACATCATCTTCTAATGTGAGGCACTTAAAACCCATTATATTGGAAGAAACTATAATGATAAAAAATGGTGACATGCGATATCCAATATTAAACTTCCTAACCAAATTTCTAACACGTTTCTCAAAAATTACATTAATTATTCATATTCAAACATCCTAAAAGAGAGGATCCAAAAAAATCATTATCAGAATCCTTTTTGAAAACTCAACATTAAATATATTCCTCAAAAATCATACAATCTGGGCTATAGTCATAATTATTCCCTACCTGATTATTGAATCATAGAACATCAGACTAAAAATCATCACATTTTTATCATCTCATTATATTATATTATATAAACAAAAATATATTTTATTCATAATTGTAAAATCATATTCTTTATGTGATGCTTGATCTGGTGATCCTTTAAAAAAATCATATATCCCTGGGCCATCATTTTTTGAGGACTCTATTTTATATTCTATCTAAAGTCTATTTCATGAATCTCCATCTATCATAGGGGTTCCCAAATTTTTATTCACTTGTCTTCATTATGTTGTCCAAAACATATCACTAAATGTTCTTCTATATGATGATCGGCTTTAGAAACCTTCTTTATGATGATTTATATATTTCTTTCAAATCATATGGAAAAGTTTATTTCATTCTCATTAATGTTGAACTCTATAAAAAAAATCATAAAATCATCTCTAAAACATATATCTTATGAATTCATAAAAACTCTTTAGAAATTATCTTATAACAAAATCATCCACACAACTCCCCTATAAGTTGATTTTGATAGAAGTTATTTTTACTAATTATCTGAAATTCAGTTTTTTTCAAGAATCATTTAAACACATGTATAAACATAATGTTCAGATATATTGAGATCACAAATGAATCACATAACTTAACATTATTGAACATCATTATTTTATATAACTATGGAAGAACGAATATCTTCATATTTTATCTCACTCTATTTGATCACAACATTCTATCATCCTTGATCATTTCATATCAAATATCACTATCCATTCACATTTATGTGTATGATTTTTAATACGTGTATGTGTATGTATGTATATGTGTGTATGTTTTTAAATTCCCTTGTATTTTTTTTCTTGCCTATGTATAGGTATGAAAATGTAAGTATTTTTGTGTGTATGTATGAGTATGTATATAGGTGTATGTTTATCTATGTATCTATTTGTATTTATATGTGTATTTGTGTGTATTTATGTGTGTATATGTATATTAATGTATTTATGAGTTTGTGTGTCATGAGCCAACTCGGGTAAACCCTGAACTTGACACCCAAGTCGGTCTGTGACATAGCCCGAAGGGTGTTCAAATACCCATTGGCTATAACATCTTCTGTGTATCAAAATAATATTATTCTAATAAATTAGGCCCATAAATTAAAAGCATATAAATAAATAAAAACAAAAAAAATAAACATTAACAAAATAAAAAAAATAAAGTAGCACAACAAGACATGCCTCCAAGTGACCTCGTCGGTCACTACCAAGAATAGAACCATGATTGCTCCACGAGTGATCCGCGACATTGAATATCCTAAAAAAAGATAGAGTAGAAGTGAGCACCTTGATGCTCTTTACGAATGCTATGGATAATTCATTCCCTTACCATTAAAAATAAATCTAAAACATGCAAGTTTAAAAATAGGACATAATAAAATAATTTTCTTCAATATATTCAAAATCCATGTAACTTGTTTTATTTTTCATGAAAATAATTCCTCTTCCACTACATTTTTCAAAATAGTTTCAATCATGCATGAAAAAGTAAAATTTAATTCAGACCAATTCAGATTGAAATATTATTTTTTCACAAATGAGACATCATGAATGAAACAAATGAAATGAAAATCTCATCACAAGAACCATGGGAAATCCCTAAGTAGCTGGAATTAGTTGAGGAACTATAATCCTTATACCTCATTGAAATGTGGTATATCAACCACCACCATCATTATTCTTGTGCACAATCCACTATGAGGGGACACCCCAATTGGATAGTGGTCTCCAACTATTAAAATGTTTTGTTAGGGATGTAGAATCATTCTGTCTATTTGAAACTGGGTTGAACGACATATTAATCTTGTAGTCTACTAGTCCTATTTTTTCTCCCAAGGTACCCAAGGTTTCCCATGATCTCTATTTCAGTAGTGTTGTGGTTTTATCAATAGAATACATAAGAACATAACACTTTCTTTATCAAAAATCTTTTCAGCTTCTCACCACCATTCTAACTCCACAAGTACATTCCCCTATTTTAGGTCACACAACAATGAATAACCCTCATCTTTAAGAACATATCACAAATCTCATATTAACAACAAAATCACATTTCTCAAACTAGTGGTACTGCATCAAGAGGAGTTTTCCACTTTAAAAAACCTTTCTCAATGTTCCAAAGAAGCTTAATTACTTATAAGAAACTCTTTTCATTTTAGAACACATAATCAACCAATAATATTTTTTTTAAAACTGTTAGAATGTTTATCCAAACTACTATAATAATATATATTTATAAACAATCTTAAAACCATAGTTATGATGAAGAAATATTTTTTTCTAATCAAAAGTCGAAATTTGAACACATTTTCACAAAGAAAACCCATTTTAAACATCCCTTTGGAAGTCTAAAAAATATTGCATGAAATCACACAGTTTTAAAAAATTAGCTGAATGACCAAACGTCTTTGGAAATACCCATTTCACCTTCAAAACATCTAAGAGAATACTTTTCAAGAACCATAAGAACTTATGTATATAAACACAGATATATATATATATATCATGGAAATTTCATATAATTGGAGAATATACACATTTAAAGAACACCAAGTTGTAATGGAAATTCAGATTTAAGATCAAGCCATAGGGAACATACCTTGGACATTACACTCTTTGATGGTGACCACCCAAACTGACACGTCACAATAACACACATGTGAATTTATAAATATATATATAAATACCCCAACCAGCATTTCCCATATTCCCCACACCATGAAATAAAATGTAGAAAGAATTAATTTATGTATATATTCCTTACCAAACTTATGTATACCTAGGAATTCATAAAAACAACAACTCAAAACCGCATCATCAAAAAACAAATCACTCTATAAAAATCACCCCAATTAAATAATCACAAAACACCTAATTAATATTAAGTATTAATAATGAAATTAAAAAACACTTTCATGAAAACTATGAAGAATCCACTACCATTGACATTAGTGTCTAGAACCGCCATGATAGGAATCAATGAACCCTAGTCATCAATATTAAAAAAATATAGAACCCCCATTAATTAATTTATGGTTCAGCCAAGGTGTGTTCAACCCATGAAATCAACCAAAAATAAAAATTAGGGGAAGTGTAAGAGAGAATATACATACCGGTAGAGACCACAAACCAATTAGGGAGGTAGAGCAGTCGGTAGAGGAGGAGGGAGGCACCGAAAACCCTCATCCAGTAGGGGGAGCGTGAGGCATGGAATATGAGGAGAGGGTCATGTCTCATGGATCATAGGGAGAATCTAGCAGGGGATGACACCTATGGGATGAGAGAGTATGTGTGTATTTCCAGAATGAATGCTAGTGAAGGGGTGGCTAGGTTGTGCAATAGGTAGAGGAAGAAGAGGGGTTCGACGAGATTTGGGTGATGAGAGAGGTGTAGTGAGATTAAGGTGAGGGGAGGGGTGAGATGAAAAAAGGGGGAGGTGAACCCTAACAAAAAAATACACTAAAAATTCTAGATAGCGGTAATGTTAATAATAATAATAATTATAATTATAAAAATAATACTACCATATAATAATAATTATTATTATTACAATCCTTTAGATTTTAATTTATCATTTTCTGATTTTATTTTATTTCCATTTTAACACATGTTTATTTTTAATTTCTTATATTTTCATATAAAACTTCTATGTTCCATGGTGATCGGGGTGAAGCCACATAGTTTTCTAACCTTTCTCTTCTGATTTATTGGATGCTTCGAAGCCTATAAAAACACATTTTTCAATTTGAACACAAAAATTCAAACTTGGATTCAAAACAAACCCTGAAAAAATATCCAAAGACAATAAAATGAATAATGAAAAAATCAGTTGTGTTGGGGTGTGAAAATTATCCCCACCAAAAAACCTTTCTTCCCCCAAAAATTCAGCCAATCAAATGAGGAATCAAACATGAGTTCAAAACTGAATGAGGCCAATGAAATCATGAAATTGGTGTGACATTTCATTCTGAGTCAGACTAGACCAACTCTAAGAGAAACCACATTGAGAACCATGAGGAAAAATGTGAGGGATCTCCCCACTATATGAAATATCCAAATACCAACCAATGAAAAAAAGAAATCATAATGAGATCAATGGTGGGTCTCCCCCACCATTTAAGAAATGACTAGCTTAGCAATCCTTGGGAATTCTAGCACAATCCAACTTAAGAAATATCAATGAAAACCAATTTGGGAACCACCAACATAGAATAAAAACTTCCACACATACCAACCAACAATGCCACTAGATCAGAAACATCCAACCCATACTAAAAACCTCTTTCAAATGAGGAAACCCATTGAAAGAGCACCAAAAAAAATGATAACTAAAAATGATTCATCATTTATTAAAGACACCATTATCTCAAAGGGAAATATGACATAAAAAAATAATGATCCAAAAAGGGATAACAACAAAAGAGAGACATCCACTCAAAGACTCATATTTTAGGAGGCACAACCACTAGAATTTCTAGATAATGAAATCACCACGCCTTTCTAAAACCTATGTGGAGTATTTCAGAACTAAGACCACAATGAGGAAATGAGACCTCTACAACTCTTACAACAAAATATAATATTAAAAGGTGAGGAAGATACAATAGAGAAATTTAAACCACCTCCATTTCAACACTAGAGACAAAATCTGGACAATGATCCAAAACACCCAACGATTTACTGACTATATGAAAAGATTCACTCTATGACCTATGGATTCAGCTTTGATGTCTCAAAGAATATGCTAGCCATAGTCAGGATCTTATAATCTCAACTAAAACCTCTCCTTCTGTAGTGTGACTCACAGAACCACTCCAAATAACCTGATAAACAATGCAGAAAAAACATGTTTTTGTAACATGATATAAAAGATAAATTCTTTTTTTTCATCTAATGAATGTTGGGACAAACCATGGAGACACAAGAATTTTCCAAAATCTTAAAATATTTAGATATCACCGTTCAATTAAATGTATGGGTAGAAATTTCATTGAGAAAAATAAAAGAAAAACTAATTTATAATTTCCTAAAAAATCATAACCACTTTAGTTTTGACAATTCCAAGACACTAAAAAACAACCCACATTGATGAAAAGTGTTTGGTGGATGAAAAAATGAGGCTTAAAGTACTAAAACCATCCACCTGAGAAGAAAACAAGAGAGTGTCCTACTATTAAATGTAGGAACTAATAAGATGACTTGTTTGAAAAATCCTCCTCTAGTTTTCTATTGTCAATAGATTGGGTCACTTCCCAAATTCCAAAATGGAAATAGTCTATGAACCTTAGAAAAATACCCCACGTAAGAGAAAATTTATCGAATTATTTGATGTTACCTCTGAAGAAAAAATAACTAAACCCTTTAAATTCTTGATTTAATAATTTTTTATTCTTGGGATTTCTTAGGAATGCACATGCTCTAAAAGTTACCTCACCTTCACCTCCTCAAGTAAAATCCATTAGAGAAATGTTTTTTTAACACGTTCCAATACATCTAATTACATGACGACAATGGGATTATATCCTTCACCAATTTGATGTTGAACCATAAAATGAAATCAATATAGGGAATGCTCTGAATGCTTTGGGAGATTCCAATAACCTGAATACATCGACAATTTCACAAATCCAGTCCATTACATTCAATAGATAATGATCACCATGGATTACTAAAAACCACTGAAAAGAATTAAATTACACCACTTCTCTAAGAGTTTGGGTAAAACAAACCACTCGAAGAGACTCACTAGAACCCTCTAGGATTTTTTTTGGGTGGAACACTCAAAACATTAAACCACAATGATGAATCAAAAGGCATTATAAATAGAAATTATATAGTTCAATG
Source organism: Viscum album (assembly GCA_963277665.1). Lineage (NCBI taxonomy): Eukaryota > Viridiplantae > Streptophyta > Magnoliopsida > Santalales > Viscaceae > Viscum > Viscum album. The sequence continues at coordinate 1,462,850,410 of OY728121.1, forward strand.
AAAAACTAAAACATTAAATAAAATCAAAATCTCCACCACAATTCAAATTTGAAAACCATGAGCTTATAAAAAAGGATACCAAACATGAAAAGAGAACTATTTAAAATTTCTCACTTAAATTTTAATAATTGAAATCACCCATTTAGAAAACTATTTTTCAACTTGAAAAACAAATTAAATATCCATCATTGGAATTCCATAAAGTCTCACATATATATACCCTTGTGCTATCTCAATAACCCATCCAAAAATACCACTAATTATAAATGTGCAACATGGGTACCTTCATATATGTGATCACCCATTCGAATATCAAGGTTTTGTTAAAAACACATCTCATTTCCAAAACTTATCCTTAAACGTAATGCAGAGATTCCCAACCAATTTTATAATTTTTCTTATTATTAAATCAACTCATTTCCAAATTATAGAATATTTTCAATTTCACATTACAAAAAGTTTTTCCAGGATCCCAAAACAACTTCCAAAACACCACCCGTGTTTTTACACTGAAACCACACATTCCATTTAATGAAAACAATTTCTATTTAAACAACTACATTTCCACTCCAAAAATATATTCCCTCCGTAAAACCCATTTTCTATAAACCATTTTTATTTTCGAAATTTACTAATGTCTCCGAAATCAATGCCCAAAAAAACTGTCATCAAAAATAGAATAAATAAGGTAAATGTGGCTATGATAATCCAAAAACATGGCATAGAATATTGTGTTCTGAGTGGTAATCAATTATAGGAAGTATCTTTAAATGTGGACTTGGGTTGTACATGGGTTGCTACTCGATTCAGGCCAGTTGTATAACACAAGCTCACTACGTATAAGGACCCAACCTTAAAACGTTATTTAATATTTAATTTTAGTCAAGAATATACATTATTACACATTGAGAATATTTTTGAGTTTACATTTCTAGAGTATTAAGATACATTACATACATAACATACCGCATTCATATAAGAGGATACTACAAAAACCACTTTCCATTTTTTTTCAAAATATAAGACATTAAAACATAAAGCATGAATTATTTGAAAACACTCCATATCAAAAATCACGAATACCTATTTCTCTTAGGCATCCTATATCCTGTGATAATCATTTTTAAAGACATGGGATGAGTATAAAACTCAAAAATGGCTACAAATATATGAAGTGTTAGTCAAGGGATAACATAAAATCAAATTAAACCCAAAATCATAAAAACTCATATGACTAAAAACATCATGTAGTTGCCTTGGGAAATATTTACCATATCACTTGTACATTCACCCGTATACATAGAATAAAACATCAGTCAAAATCCATCTCTAGAGTACCCAATGCATTGGAGAGCTATAGTGGGACTCACCTGTCATATCATGAGCTATAATGGGATCAACCAAACATATCATGATATATAATGGGCTCGACCCCACATATGTTGAGCTATAATAGGATAAAACCAACATAAATAATTTCCAAGGAACATATTTTGGTAATAAAGTATATTGAAATCAGGAGAAACTATAAATTCCATATTCATATAAGAAAACTATCCTTTTGAAATTTATTAAATAGAGTTTTTAAAGGATTTTAAAAAGAAAGGACCTTAAAATATAATTGGAATGAGAAATAATTGAATGGAATTTATATGTCTATACACAGTAAATACACATAGTTTAAAATAATATAAACAAAAATTCATCACTCCAATAGTCTTAATACGTCATAATGAATAAAGAAGAGGGTTAAACCAAATATTAAAAATTTGGTTAAAGAATTCCCTTACCTTGGGTTCTTCTTACACAAAATGTGATAAAAACTCATGTATAATGGTTAAAAGTGTGCTATTAATATCATAAATAAACATATAAATTTTTATAATATCTTATATGATTATTTAATTAGATATTATCTCCCATTATTTGTTATTATTTTGTTCCCTGAATTGTTTTGGGGAGTTTTCTTTAAATATTTTCCATGACTGGATCATGATGGATATTATTATTGATTGGAAGTGAAACTAAATAATTGGAATTTTATTTTATTTACATATTTATAGTATCATAATTTTATTCAATTTATCGTTTTGATGTTTGATATTATGATGATTCAAAGGTTAAATCATTAATGATGTTTTTTATATTATTTTAGTGGTTCTTTGATAATAACGACCTCATTTTGCCATATAAATTGAAACCATGAGTAAAAAAGAATTAAATAACTATGTATGAGACATAATACATATATTATAATTTTTTCAACCATAAAAATTGTTTCATGACCATACATGAATGAATTAATGCAAAATGATATCTCATTGTCCAGGATGTTGGCAATTCGACACATCACGTGCAATATTTTTATTCCTTTAATAATTGGGAGAGGAGAAGAGAATGATAATGGATTTTACATGAAAATGATAAAATATAAAATATACATGATTTTGGAGCTTTTATTCCTCTTGGGTAAGAGGATATGTAGAAAGATTAAGAAATGAAGTAAACTCAAAATAAAAGAATAATTGAGAAATCCCTTAAAAAAATTCAGCAGCCTAACAGCTATGCAACATGGTTTTTAAAAATAATAAAAATAGAAGGGAAAAGGGTCACCTATCTAGAAATGAATCATTATATAGAATATATCATTAATATTAAGTAAATAAATCATGTTATAGAAACATGAATGTTATACCACATAAAAGTGGACTTGAATGGAAAAAAGAAAGAAATTATGAATTTTAATACCTTATAGAGTAACACTTAGAACATGATGTTTGGGACCATGGGGGATTTAGGAAATGTTGGGAGGATTACTAGGGAGGTAAAGAGTACATAACATCACTGATGAGGAATTGGGGATTAATTTATTGAAGGGATGTGTTCATATTTATAGGAAAAGTGGGAGAATATTTTAATTTTTCCAAGGGACACCTCACTAGTAGTATTTGCAAAACCATGGGCCCGACCATGGTATTTGCCCTTGGTATTCACCACTTGGAAAACCAAATATATTACTTTACTGTAAAAATGTGACTGGATTTCTTACATCACTATTACATCATTAATGATGTCATTAACACGCTGAAACTAAAAATTGTATTATTTTTACTATTCAATAAAAGATCAACTGTTTTAGAAAAATCCCCAAAATTCACCCTAACCATTTATCGATGTGTAGAATTAAATAATGAAATACATTTTTTGAATGTAAATTTATATATATTTTTAATTTAATTTTTAAATAAAATCATTCTTATTTAAAAGATAAACAATTTTAAAACTATAAATGCTTTTATATCACATTGAAAAATTAACCAATGTGTTATTATCCTAAATCCATAAAAAAATAAAAAAATAATAAAATTTACTATTAGTCAAGGTCATATTACTATTCATATTTCTATTCATTATGGTATGTTACTATTCCCTAGAAAAACAAATTGGTTCCACCTGACTCAAAATAACCTACTAAACACTATTGAAGAATACTATTATTTGAAATTCAAAACATAGAAGCTATAAAATTATGTTTTAAGGAATGTTATAAATATCTACTTAAAAAATGTTTAATGAATTTCATTTTTTTAAAATTGGGGTGTTAAATAATCCACACATTCATGAAATTACATGCTCACAATTTTATTTACTCAGTAAAGAAGTAAGGGAAACATTCCCTAATAGCATTTTCAGATTCCCAGGTTTCTTCTTCAACAATGTGGTTTCTCCAAAAAAACCTTTATCGTGTGGACTATCATATTCTGCAATACTTGTTCTCTTTGATTAAGAATCTATACTGGTTTCCCCAAATAAGAAATGTTCTTTTCTAGCTGAAATTATTCTAGACTCAAGACATGTTCTGAATCTAGTACATACATTCTCAACATTGAAACAAAAAAAAATTATGTACCTGAGATAAACTCTGAGGCAGAGCTACTTGGTATGAAACTGATCCAACATTCTCCAGGATTTCAAAATGACTGATGAACCGCGGAATTAGCTTACCTTTCTTACCAAATGATTCAAACTTTTCCAAGGAGATATTTTTAAAGAAAACATGGTCACTACCTCTAGAGAGAATTCATTCATTCTTTTATCTGCATAACTTTTCTGCCTACCCTGAGCTGTCCTCATGTGTTGTGGGATCCTCTTAACTTTCTCAGCCACTTTCTCTACTAATTATGGTCCAATCAACCACCTTTTCCCAACTTTATCCCAAAAACCTAGAGTTTAAAACCGCTTCCCATACAATGTCTCAAAAGGTTCCATATATATAATGGAATGAAAACCGTTATCATAAGAAAACTCAACTAAATAAAGTTTATGATCCGAACTTACCTGGTAGTCAATTGAACAAGCTCGATGCATATCTCCCAAGGTTTGAATAGTTCATTATGACTTCCCTTTTGATTAAATTTGAAAATATGCACTGAAATTTAATTATGTTCCTAATGAATTCTAAAGCCCCTTCGAAAATTTATAAGTGAACTTAGTATCCTGATCAGATACAATGGAATGATGAACTGCATGTAACCTGGAAATATCTTTGAGGTATAGTTGAGAAAGCAGATCAAATAAAATTTTATCTTGAATATAAAGGAATTGTGTAGAATTTTTCAGCCGATCAATAATAACCCAAATCGCATTGTTACCACGATATTCCTTAGACAGTCCCACGACGAAGTCCAAGGATATATTATCCCATTTCCACTACGGAACCGAAAATTCATGAAGCATCCCCTTCGGTAACTTACACTCTACTTTAATCTGGTGAAATTTCTAACATTCAATGGTGAAATCAGAACTATCTCTTTTCATTCCATCCGAACAATAATATTCCCAAAGGTCTCTGTACATAATTGAACTTACTGGATGAACAAAAAATGGAGAAATAAGATCTTCACACAATAAATCATTCTTCAACTAGGAATCACATGGCACACACAACCTTTTTCCAAATTGTAAAACACAATCTTTATCAAGGTTAATTTATGGAAGCTTACCCATTTAAACAAATTCTACCTTTTTATGTAGCTCATGGTCTTCCTTCTGTGCTCTCTTAATTCTATCTAATAATGATGACTACATTGAAACATGAAGCAAAACATATGGATTCCCTGCAACAACAACTTATATGCCAAAATTCATTAAATCATTAATCATTGGATTATGTTCCCAACATGACATGGTTAATGATGCATGATGTTTTCAACTCAAGGCATCCGCCACTTTGTTTACTTTTCCTAGATGGTAATTGATCATGGAGTCATAATCCTTTACCAGTTCAATCCATATTCTCTGCCTAATGTATAATTCTTTCTTAGTGAATATATACTTCATAATTTTATGGTCATTATATATTTGAAATTTGGATTCGTATAGATGGTGCCTTAAAATTTTCGAAGAAAAAACCACACCTTCTTATTACAAATCATGAGAGGGATAATTTACCTCATGGGGTTTTAGTTGTATTAAAGAATATGAAATTACATGATCATTCAGCATCAGAACACAAAAAAGTCCCTTTAATGAAGCATACAGTAGATGAATAACTCACCACCATGGGAAGGAAATGCCAAAACTAGAGCATTCAACAATCTCTTCTTCAATTCCTGAAAACAAACATCACATTATTTTTTCCAAACAAAATTAACACCTTATCATGATATCTTAGTTACTAGGCCAGATAAATGTATAATTATTTTTACAAACAGTCGGTAATAATTTACTTAACCCAGAAAACTACGAATATCTATAACATTTTTAGGTATTGGTAATTCCTCAACCAATTGTGTTTTTGTTGGATAAACTATTTTTCCATTGTTATTTACAATGTTCCCAAGAAGAAAAATCTATTACAACCAAATATAACACTTGATGAAATTTCAACAATGATTCTTTTCCTTTGATCTTTTTAAAACTACCCTTAGATGTGTTTCATGCTCCTCCTTACATCTAGAATATAATAGAATTTTAGTAATAAATACAACCACACACTTATCTAAGAACTCATGAAATATTATATTAATAAGAACCATGAATACATCAGGTGCATTAGTCAACCCAAAAGGCATAAATACAATTTATATTGACCATATCAAGTACATAACACAATCATCAGGATCTCTTCATTTTTACATTCAACCAATGGTATCCCTACCTAAGGTCAACCTTCGAAAAATATTATGTTCGCCAGAGCTGATCAAAAAAATCATCGATATGAGGAAAAGGATACTTTTTTTTAATAGTAATGTTAATCAAGGCTCTATAATCAATGAAAATTCTCATTGAACCATATTATTTTTAAAACACAATAGGAGCTCTCCATAGTGAGGTGCTAGGTTAGATGAAACATTTATCTAATGATTCATACACCTACTTTTTTAATTCATGTAGATACATTTGGGATATTTTATAAGGAGGTTTAAAAATTGGTTTAGTATCAGGAAATAAGTCAATAGTAAACTCAACCTCTCGATTAGAAATATAACTAGGATAATTATTGGGAAAAATATCCATGTATTCATTTTCCACTGGTAAATCATTAATCAAGATAGTTTATTTATTTTCAAAAATACGAGCAAGATAATTTTCATTCCCATCCGTTATCTGTTTCTTAGCTTCCTGATATGTTATTTATAGTATGGGTTCATTCTTTTATACTAACGAAATTTATTTCTAAAAAACAACATCCTATTCTCTTTAATCTATGATAGCATAATAAAAAGAACACCATTACATACCTAAAATAACATCAAGCTCTACTAGAAAAAAATGAAAAGTTTTGTAGGTAAATTTATTTCATACACAAGGATATATTGATTCAAATAATTTATTTTTTTCCATAAAATTTTCTCTAGGTGTTTTTACAGTGAGATCTGGTTTCACTTCATGAATTTGAATTCCCCATTTTTCCAAAAATGTATCAGAAATGAAGGAATTTTTTGATCCTGAATCAAACAACACATTTATGAATTCTGTAGAAATAAGAAATGTACCTGATACCACCTCATTTTTCGACTCAATGTCTACTGAAGTGAGTGTAACTGATTTTATCAAATGCTTCTACTTCAATTTTTTTATTCACTACTTGAGTAACTATCTTTGGACAAAAATTAGAAAAATGACCAAATTCATTATAGTTAAAGTATCTCACCATTGTTGTCTCATTAATTTTTGATCATTTTCCTTGCCATCACGAGACATGTTTCGAAACATTCCACATCAGTAGTATTTCCCAGAATTTACAAGACATTCACCAAGATTCCTTTTACCACACTTTTCTGAAGAAGGGAAATTCATTTTCATACCTCCATACGTCTTTGACGGGTTCTTTCCCATTTCCTACCAACATGACTGCTTCTTATTCTTGTCATTCTGAGGAATATATGTGTTAGAAAACTCCGTCTCAACTTTTTAATCCCAATGAACAAGCTTCTAATTGAATTTAAACTCTCATTAAGCCAACACTCTTCAAAAAAATGGTTTCAAACCCGAGTAAGATCTATTAATTTAACTTTCAAAATCAATAGTAAATCTGTTATAGAACTGGCCAGTCATGTAAAAATGGCTTCATATGCTACCATAGAATCTTCATCTTTCTGCTTCATTTCCAATAATTTTTTCTCCATTATGAGTCTAACAGTTTTGGGAAAATATTTTTCCAGAAGAATACTCTTAAAATCTTCCCATTCCAGACTGTCAAGATCATCTCTTTCTCTCGTATTCGTAACCAGAGACCACCATTGATCAACTGCACCTTCCAAAAGATAAATTTCTAGTTTTACATTTTGATTCTCTGAACAACCCATGACATCAAATATCTTTTCTAGAGAATTGATCCATCCTTTGGCTACCATTAGATTTGTTGTTCAACTAAATGTTAGAGAATATTGCCTCATAAATTGCTCCAAAAAGACATGTTTATCCCTGGTTTATCATGTTCCTTTTTAGCATGGATACCACCCCTATTTTTTTCTTCATTCAACAGAGCCATTGTTATCACAAACTGCTCGGTTCTGATTCCCACCATTTCAGGCTGCTGGTTCGGATAGACATATACCTATTTGTGCCTTCCTACTTCATCTTTAGTTTTTCTTCTATGGAAAACCATTCTCTACAAACATAAAATAGATTAAGAAACATGGTAACCATTAAATTATATAACATTTCAAATTAATAATAGTGAAAAAATTAGTTATGATAAACTTTTAACACCATCTTATCCCTTAAATTTATGTAAACTATCCTTTGATACAAACTATAAGAACCTATTCACAAAATGTTACATAATCTTGAATTTTAGTAAAGAATATAAATTATTACACATTGAGGATCTTTTTTAGTTATATTTATATAGAATTAGGATACCTTACAATCATAACATACCACAATCATAAAATAGGATACTATGAAAAATAGTATCCATTTTTTTCAAAATATAAAACTTAAAAACAAAAAGCATGATTTCTTTGAGACACTCCATATCAAACACCAAAAATCCATAATTTCTCATACACATCATTATAACTTATTAAAAACATTTTAATGACATGATATGAGTATAAAACACTCTAAGGGATATGATGATAGAAATCATTAGTCATGTTATAACATAAAAACCAATAAAACCCATAATCATAAAAAATCATATGCCTAAAACGTCATGTAGTTTCCTTGGGAAATATTTACCATATCACTCCTAAATTCACCCTTACATATAGAATAACCCTTCGGTCAACTTCCATCTATGATGTACCCAATTATTTGGAGATCTATAATGGGGCACACCCGTCATATCTTGAGCTATAACGGGATCAACCCAACATAACATGAGCTATAATGGCCTCCACCCAACATATATTGATATATAGTGGGCTCAAACCTACATAAAAAATGTCCAAGGAACATATCATGGTAATTAAGAATCCTGAAATCAAGATAGACTACTAATTCCATATTCATATAAGAAAACAATCCTTATGAAGTTTATTAAAATGTGTTTTAAATGGATTTTAAAAAGAATGTCCCTTAATATTATAAATGGAGTGATGATTAATAGAATTGAATGGATATAATTATACACTAAAAATAAACATAGTTCAACATAATATAAACAAAAATTACACACACCAATAATCAAAATACCACAAAATGAATAAAGAAGAGGGTTAACCCAATGATTGTAAATTAGGTAAATAACTCCCACTCCTTGGGTTCTTCTTACGTAAAATGTGTTTAAACCTCATGTATAATGCATAAAATAGTGTAATTAATCCCATAAAAAATATATATCTTTATAATATATACATGTTCATTTCATTAGATCATTTCACCCTTTATTTGTCAGTATTTTGTTCCTTGCATTGTTATGGGGTGTTTCGTTACATGTTTTCCTTGATTGGTTCATGACAGATTTTATTGTCGATTGGAAGTGAAACTCCAGAATTTGAATGGGAATGTATTTAAATATTTGAAGTATCATAATTTATACCATTTATCATTTTGACATTTGATATGATGATGATTCATAAGATAAAACCTTAATGATATTCTTTTAGATTATTTTAGTGGTTCTTTGATACTGGCGGCCTCATTTTGTCTTATAAATTAAAACCATGAATAAAAAATAATTATAGAACTATGGGTGACACATAATACATATATTATAACCTGGTTCAACCATTAAAATGGTTTCCTGAACAGATGTTAGGAATTAATTCAAATTAAAATCACATCATCCACGATATCAGTAATTCGACCCATCATGGACAATGTTTTTCTTCCTTGAATATGTGGGAGAGGAGAGAATAATGACGATGGTTCTTATTGAAACATTAGAAAATCCATAATATACATGATTTTTGGAGCTTTAATTCTTCTTGGGTAAGAGGAGATGAAGATAGAATACGAAAATAAAGAAACTCAAAATAAAATAATAATTGAGAAATCTCATATAAAAATTTGGCAGCCTAACTACTGTGCAAACATGGTTTTAAGAAATATTATAGAGCGAGGGGAAAAGGGTCACCCATCCTGAAAATAATCATAATATAGAATATATCATGAATTATAAGGAAATATGAAAATGTTAAGGGATCTTTAATGTCATACAACATAGAAGAGAACTTGAATGGAAAAAGAATGAAATGTAGAATTTTCTTACCTTGAATAGTAACTCCTAGAACATGAATGTTGTGACCTTAGGGGCCTGGAAAAACATTGAGTGGATTAATAGTTAGGTAAGAAGGTTATAGTTTCATTTATGAGGAATTGGGAATGAATTTAATGATGTAATGAGTTGGTATTTATAGCAAAATTGAGGGATTATTTTATTAATCTCAAGGGACAACTCACTAGTGGTATTAGCAAAACTATGGGCTTTCCCATGGAATTTTCCAATGGTATTACTCTCGTGGGACACATAATACCTTATTTTTATATACACAGGTCTACCATATTTATTTCATCATTGTATCATCATTAATGATTTCATTAATACACAATATCTCAAAATTTTATTTTTACAATTCACTAAAAATCCACAGTTTTAGAAAACTCCATAATATTCACCCTAACCATTTTTCAATGTGAATAATTCAAAAATGAAATCAATTTTTTGAAAATAATTTTCTAAATATTATTAATTTTATTTTTAAATAAAAGCATACTTAATTCAAAAATTAACAATTTTAAGACTATAACTGCCTTTATATCACATTGATAAATTCATCAAGACGTTGTTATCTAAAATACCTAATAAAATAAAATATTAATAAAAATTACTATTCATTAGGATCATATTACAATTCATCTTACTATTTATAAGGGTAAGTTACTATTCACTAGAAAAAAATGTTGGTTTCACCAGACTCTAAATAACCTACTGAACACATTTGTAGATGACTATTTTTATAAATTCAAAACAAAAAAGCGGTAAAATGATTTTTAATGGCTTGTTATAAATATCTACTTAATAAAATGTTTCATGTATTTCCTTTTTTTAAATTCCATGGGGTTTTACACTACTTTTTTCATCTCTTATCCACACAGTCATAAAAAATTCAAATCTCAGACTACACCTATAGACTTGAGTCTTAGGACGGCCAATGTTTCATGACATCCTTCTTATACCTACCTCTCAAGTCCTGATATACCTAATCTACAAGATACCTAACACCCCAACAAACAAGGTCCACCACTGATACCATTTTTTCATGAATCAAGTTGGGTCAACCCTGAACCGGTCACCATGTCAGCCCACGACAAGGTTTAAAAAGAATTCTCAATCCCCATGGGATGGAAACTAGTTTCATGTATCAAAATAAGACAGTTTAAAATGATTTGGACCAGAATTAAAAAATAGATAAATTAATAAAACCAAGAAAAAATAAATAATCACGATAATAAGAAATAAAAAAAGTATCACAACCAAACATACCTGCAAGTGACCTCATTGGTCACTTCCAACTAATGAACCGTGTTAAATCCATGAGTGATCCATAACATATAAGAACCTGAAACTAAAAATATAGTGTAGGCATGAGCATCAAGAAGCTCTTTGGGAATTCCTAGGATAAACAATTCCCTATTGAGTAGCCATTAAATATTAATCCAAAATATGGTATATTCAAAATAGGATATAATAAAATAGTTTTTTCATTCTATTTGAAATTCAATAAAACAATTTACATTTTCAAGAAACACATTCCTTTTTCACTACATTTTCATAATAGTTTCCAAGAATTCAGGAAAATTTCAATGCAAAAGGAAACCAATTATGATTAAAATATGACATCTCAGAAATGGGTCATTGAGTATACAACAACTAAAATGAATATCACATCATAAGCCCCATGGGTAATCACTATGCCACTAGTGTTATTTGGGGACCTAGGATTAGAATACCTCAGTTAAACATGGTATAAAAACCACAACCATTAGCATTAACTTGCACGAGCCACTAGGAGGAGACACCCAAATTGAATTGTGGTCTACAATCACCACAGATGTTTAGTTAGTGTTGTATAATTAATCTTCCTAAATGAAACAAGGACGAAACACTTCCGAATCATCATTCATACTAGGCTTAGAATTCCCACCTAGGTGCACAAGTTTTCCCATGTGATCTATTTCAATGTTAAAGAGGTTTTATCAAGAATAAACATAAAAAATAACACGTTATTTATCCCAAACCCCTTCAACCTCTCACTAAAATTTTCTCACATTAAGATCATTCCCCTCTTTTACATAACCCAATAATGAGGATGACTAAACACAACAACGCGTGATCCCCTACTAGTTGCTCCCTACGGTGTTTGCGACCCTACCATGTCCTCCCCTTCCATGCCTCATGCTCCCCCAGCTGGCCAAGGGTTTTTGGTGCCTTCATATCCTCCAAAGATCACTCCACGTACCAATTTTGGGTGTGGTCTCCTCTGGTTATCTTCTTCTTCCTTCCCCTTCCACTATTTTTTATTTTTCATTGATTTCATGGGGAGCACAGACATTGGAAGAACTATAAATTGATTTTTGTTTCTTTTTTTTGTTGATTATTGATGATTAGGGTTCATTGGTTCCTGTTGAGGTGGGATATAACAACCATTTTTATGATAAGTGGATTCACCAATGTTTTCATGGAAGGGATTTTCAATTTATATATTACAACATAATATTAATTAGGTGTTTTGTGATTTTTGAGTTGTTGGTAATTTTATAGAGTGTGTTGGGTCTTGATTATGCGGTTTGGAGTTTAGGGTGTCTGAAATTCCAACATGTACATGTATAAGGGAAGTAATATATTCATAAATTCCCTTTTTATACATATTCCCACTTGGAACATGGAATATGTGCAATGAAAATAGTAGTATATATATATATATAAATTCATCTGTGTGTTGGTGTTAACTGTTGGTTTTGGTGCTTTCTTTAAAAGAGTGGCATATCTGAGGTAGTTTATCTATGCCTTGATCTTTAATTAGAATTTCTATTATTTATTTGTGTTTTTTAATTGCTTGTATTCTACTTTTATGTGAAATTATCATGCTATATATATATGTATATAGATAAAAGGTTGTGGTTCATGAAATGTGGACTATATGATGTTTTAAATGTGAAATGGGTATTTCCAAATTCATGTATCCTTTTGGACAATTTTTATATATAAGTTTAATGAAATAATTATTTTTCCAGAGTTCTAAAGCGATTTTAAAAATCGGTCTGGGTGTGATCATGAGATCAAAGGGTTGTCTGGATATTCATAAAATGGATTTCATCATTGTAAGCATGGTTTTAATATATTTTTTAAATATCAAGTACCATGGATGTTTGGATTAACATTAAAATGGTTTTGTATCATTATATGAGTTTGGTGATTCTGAATTCAAAAAGGAAATGTGTTTCTTGTAAATAATTAAGCCTGTTTGGAAATTTATGAATGGTTTGTGAAGGTGGGAATTCACTGTTGGGGCATCCCCCATGATTGAGAAATGTGATGTCAGTGTTAATATATTATTTTCGACATGTGATTTGTGTGGAGGCATCTTCATTTTTTGGATGAATAATATGGTAATACACAAAATTAGGGAGAACAGTAGTGAGAGGTAGAATGGGGTTGGATAAAGAAAGTGTTAAAATCACATATTTTTTCTTGATAAAACTTCACCACCGTTGAAATATACCACATTGGAAATATTGGGTACCTAGTTTGGTATACTAGGACAAGTTTTCTAGATGATTCATAGTGGTTCATCCTGGTTCCATGTAGCTGGATTGATTCTACAACAGTAACAAAACATTTTTTTATGATTGGAGACCACTAGTCCATTTTGGTGTACCATCGTAGTGTCTCATGCATTAAAATCCTGATGGTTGTGGTTTCTATACGATGTTTCACTAAGGTAAGAGGATCCTAGCTCTCCAACTGACACTATCTACATATGGATTTCCCATGGTGCTTATGATGTGATATTCAATTCAGTTGTTTCATACTCAATGTATCATTTAAGAAAATGCATATTTTATTCTAAATTGGTTTCCTCTCACATGGAATTGTTCATGCAAGCTTGGAAAATATATTGAATATATAGTGGAAGAGTATTGATTAAAATAAAAATAAAAACTGGTAACATGAATATTGAATAAAATGAAAAAACATATTTTATTTTGTCCCATTTTCAAATTAGCATGTTCTAGATTTCTTTTTAAAGGTTAGGGAATTGACTGTTATTTATCCTTATCATTATTACTGATTATCTTAGTGTCGATACCTAATATATCTTTAAATTTCAGGTTCTTCCTTGTTTTGAATCTCTCATGGACAGATTGTGGTTTTGTGTGTAGAAGTGATCCACAAGGTCACTTGGCGGTATGGGTCGATATAATACATTTTTTTTATTTCAACTATTACTGTTTATTTATTTTGTCCCGTACTTATTTTTCTATATATATTTTATTTATAGGAAAAATAGTTCCCAACTATCTTTTTTTGATGCCTGACACTAGTTGACCGCCTGTGGGGATCGGGAACACGCTTTAGGCCTTATTACGGGCTGAGTCGGGGTGACAGGTTCTGGGTTGACCTAAGTTTGTTTTGACATTGTGTATGTTATTTTACTGTATATATATATATATATGAATATACCATTATATAATGGGAAAATTAATTTTATATTTTATTATCAAATATATCATGTAAGTACCCATATATATACCCATATATTTAGAAATAATCATCTAAAATGTTATCTAAGTGTTCATGTTCAATCGATGAAATTTGGTATATATATATATATAATTTCATTTAGTATTCATGTAACATATTTATTATTAATATTTATTTAAATTAATTAAATAATTCAAAGTTAATATTTTTAATATTTATTAATTTATAGAATATAATTTAGTCATTTTTATTTAAATATTTGTTTATTCAAATGTCTCTATAATTATTACCTCTTCATTTTTAATTAGTAACTTATCATATAAATTTTGTATATAAACGTATGTTTTAATATGTTTTTTTAAAGAATCAAATTTAATATATTTCATGTTTTGTAATTAATATTATTTATTCAATTAAAATTATTTTTTCATTTTTTCATTTTTTAATTAAATTTTATTCAGTTAAAAAATTTATTATTTTTTAAATTTTTAATAATTTATTAATTTGAAATATTGATTATAATATAATATTTAATAATATTTTTCATTTATTCATTCAGACATTAATTAATTAATATATTATTATTTAATGTTTTTAAAATTTTATTTTTTATATAATTATTATCCATTCATTTGTATATTTTTTAAATTTAAATCATCATTAAAGTATTATTTATTAATTAATTATTTTTATTTAATTATATATATTTTGAATTTAAATTTAGTGTTTAACATTTTTTCATTTTAAATATTCATGTAATTTATATAACTCATATTATAAGTTAGTTTTATTAATTCAAATTAATAATTTATAATATTTTTTTTCCGGTTATTAATATTTATTAATTTATTATTATTTATTAATTTATAATATCAATTTATATTAAATTTTATAAAATTAATCATTTGTAATAATTATTTATTTAATATATATTATAATTCTTACATTTTTATTATTTATTTATAAATTTTTTAATTAATATTTAATATATTAAATATGTATTTAATTTATATTATTAAAATCTTTTCATTATTATTTTTTCATATTTTGAATAAATATTTATAAAATTATAATTTATTAAATTTAAAATTGTATTTCTTCAAAATCACTTTTATTTAAATGCAATTTTATGTAATTATTCATTTTTATAATAATATTTATTCATTTGTAGAATTTTTTTAATATATAAAAGAAATATTATTTATACATTATAAGTAATTTTTTAACATATATGATTAATATTATTTATTCATTTACGTTATTTTTTAATATATATGTATAATTAATTTTATTTATTTATTTTTAATATTTTTTTAACTTTTATAACTATTAAAATATATTCATTTTTTAATTTTTAATATACATAATAAGTATAATTTTATTCGATAAAATGGTCTGATGACCTGAGGTGTTTATAATTTTTTCCCGACAATCACCTTTTTATATGCTTTGAGAGGGATCACATTAATGTCCTAGAGGAAAAATGGAACAACACCTGAACTACATGGTAATGAGACAGATGATATCATGCCCTTTATAATATATTGAACCCTCACTACACAAGATCAACCCCTCCCCATCTCCTTTGTAGGTTTGCGTTAGCTCCTTTACCAGATGTCACTACTAGGTCGTAGTGCTTTTGTACTAATACATGATCCGGTGACACGTTTTCCATAGAACTCTTTTATTCCTCAGTTTGGATGTGTCCACATGGTTATTGCCCATTCTATTATCAATCGGCATGGGGTTGTACTAGTAAGCTAGGGCCTACTCCGCTTCATTCCCTAAAATGCCCTTTGGGCCAGTGGACTATTTTTTTTATCCCATTGGTTTAGTGGCCTGAATTCCTTATAATGCCCTGAAATTTGAAATTTTAAGGAAAATAGTGCAATTTCAGTGAATAGTACTACTCCAACATTAACTATTATAATAGCTGCAATAATTATTTCTTTAGTATCATTGATCATTCATCTTTTCTTGGATATTAACTATTTATTTTGGATGCATGATTATTGGGTTTACCATTTAGGGGCCACCCAAAAAGCATTTATATAATTTATTAATTTTCAATATTAATTTATTTAATATTGATTATTAATTTTTAATTAATATATATATATATATATTATCATTATAGCATATGTTTATGAGTGTTAACAATTACACTAATAAATCCTGACTAAATAAATACCAAAATTAGTACTGATTAAACATTACATTTTTAGTGATTAAGGTTTTAACATATATAAATTTTCTTTTTTCAGAGAGTTTTGATATATAATTAGTCCATTTAATTATCACCAATGATGATATAACTAATAAAACGTTTCATTATAAGTGCTTATATATTTATCATAGATAAAATCATTTCATTTTATTTAAAATAATCCTAACATATCACACCACTCACTCGTGTCATTCAAGCTCTAATGAAACCTAATTATTTCTATAATGTCATAAAGGATTTTAAAATAATAGAGACCCATAAAACAAAAATATTTTTATTCAAAAATATTTTATTTGTTTCTCAACAATTATTAATGACATTTCATGTTTTTTTTGGTTTTCTATCTAATCATAACTATTCATGCACTCCATTTTTTTTATTTTTTGATGTACTCCACGAATAATATTGTGCCAATGAAACCCTTTCCTTCTGAGTTTGAAGAGTTTATTTATTGATCTAAAGAATTAATAGAAAAAAAATTATTCTATTTTCTATTATCTACATTTATATTTTAATTATTTTATATACTCGAATGATTAATCTATTATGTATATGAATACTATTTAGTTTATTTTTAAAGGGTAAAAGGATGCTACTATTGAATTTGTTTATTCACATTCTTACATCTATACAATCAATGTCAATTAATCTTCATTGCCAAACATATTGTTGATAGAGAACCATATATAACAATATTCATCTATTCACTATTTATATATACATTTCTCATTAATTTTTCATTTCAAATTATAACTCCTTTCATTCAATTAAATAAATTTTAATTTGGTATCCTTTTTGTTTGATGTTGATGATTTCAATTTTTATAATTGATAGTTGACAAGGGGAATTGGGACTCAATTTTAAGGCAATAACAAGTCAAATAAATTGAATCATATATAAAAATTATGCATTCAACACTCACCTAACAATGTGAGTTAAAATAGATAAAATGTCAGATCGTCCATTGAATAACATGGGAATGTTGGTCCAATTTATTTTTTTGATTACTCATTATCATTTAGACATTAAAATATTGTTATATAATTATATTTTGGAATTACTTTGGGTATAAATTTTTTTCATGTGTGGATTATAAGGGTCTATATATAATGAATATTTCGTTAGTATTCTAATCTCATACCATATGCATTTTTATTTATATTTTTTAACATATAAATATTATGTAACTAAATATTATTAATATGAATTTAACATGGATTTATTCCAATCATATGAAAAAAGTGTATGCATATGGTGTTAACGACTCTATCAATTTTTAAATAGTGTATGAATATTACCCTTATAAATTATTATTTTTATTTGTTTAATTATTATTATTTATGGTAAATATTTTCATTGGAGTTAGAGGAAAACACGATCTATCATTGAATATAATGAATTTATAAATGTTATTCTTAATAGAGAGAAGATCATAATGTTGTCAGTGACTAGTATAACACTACTGTATACAGTTTTCTATTATACATACTTGTTTAAATGATGATGGAGGATGTATTGTATAAATGGTAAATTTATTTGAAGATTACCATCAGGATTATTCAACGCTTTTTATGAAGTTAATGATCTATAAAAAGATACAATTTTATACCAATTGTACTATACATACAACATTTTAATCTTATGTGAAACTATATAATTTTAAATATGACAATGTATAAAGTGCCACAAACAATAAAAAATAGCATCATGATTTCTTAATATGCTTGTAAATGATAAAGAGAATCTTTTAAAACATAGGATGCTAAATTAATTCTATATTCAATTAGTATGATGTTTAAAAGATTGTGCATTTATCCAAAAGACTCTATATTGTTCCAAATAAACCATAAATCACATAAAAATCCGTTAACTCTGGTGTGGTTGAATATAATAAAGATGAATCAAGTGCTTTGAATTTTTTATGGTTCTTTCCAAATAATTATAATATTTATATGCCTTTGAGTAGGTGTGGATATTGTAGTAAAGTTACATGTTCCACAAATAAAAGAATAAAATATGGGAAAAATTATCACCCAGTAGTCTATCCTCGGTGAAAAAATGATCATGTGTGTATTTAATTTTGAAATGAGATAAGAATCCTTAATCATTTGTTATTTATAGAAGGAAGGAATAATTTTGGTTTTCAAATTATCACTCAAACTACATGATTAATTATGTGGGTAAAATACAGCATTATGATGTGGTTATGCATGAAGACATAATACATTATGTTGGATCAACTTATATTTGGACAAAAATATAAATAATTATAATGAAACTTATTTTAATCTATTGATCAAATATCATAATTTAATAAGAAATTTTGTTGTTCTGTTTAATTATTGTCATATAAATAGTGTTTTCTTATTGAGAGACAAACATTATGGGATGATAAATGATTTTCTACTTATGGAATATTCTTAGGATATAATATTAATGTAATACTGTGGTGACATATATGTAAAGAAGGTACACACTTATTAAGGTTGAATAATTCCTCAAGGAATACATTTCAAGGAAATTATAAATTTTTAGCCATGTGACATAAATTTCAATCCTACATGACATCATTTGATGTGAATTTAAATGAACATATAAGACTAGCTCTGCTAATATGGGATTTACATTTTGAGAATGTAAATGTTATTTTAATGTATTTTTCTACACTATTTAAAAAACCATAAGAAAATGTGTAGGGAAATGTTATTAGTTTTTTCATGAATTAACATTCTATAATTATTTATAATTTAGAAATTTTCATGATGTCCTGCACATAAAAAATGATAATGTCATTGTGATATATCTAAATGCTTAATGAAAAACAAAATATTACATTAAGGCATTATTGGACATGATTGACCTCAGAATAAGGGAAATTTTATTTCTAACGAATAATTAATGGTGGATTTCTATTCCTATAGTGGAATTATATCATTATCAGAAATACAGATTTAAATTTTACCACATCCTAAATTGTGAAATGTTTATAAAGAGATGTTTATAAAATTTCAGTAATATCCATTCGAAAACTAATTTTATGTCAATGTGCTAAACTAAAATTTAAATAATTTTTTTATAAAATAGATAATTTGGATGGATTGAAGTTTCATTTTCTGTAAAAATTCATAATATAGAATATCCAATCTTTACATATTTTTTAAAGATATTTAGAATAATTTTATTGAATAGAATGTGTTTCCAACATTGATAATGTGTATTTAAGTCTTATTAGGTGAATTTTATATTTTCTCCTCACCATAATTATTTTGAATAATTGTTACTTGATGGTTAACTTGGTTTAGGAGATCTGACTGTGTAGTCAATTATCATAATGATATATGTACACCATTAAATGATATATTATTATTTTGAAAGGGTGAGTTAAAAATAAATATTGACTATAATGTTTTATTGAAGATATATATATTTTATAGGGAGATATTGTATTCTTTTATGAATTTCCTATCTGATGTGGATATCATTGGAGTACCAATATTTTTTCACGATGTGCGCCATTAGGGTGATGTAATTTTCAGTTGGGATGTTGTCAGAATTATCATTATTGAGAAAGAGAGGGATCATTTTTTTATATAATAGTAATGATATTTAAAAATATATTGAAACCCATAAAATATTTCTAAGTCATTTTAATACAATGAGAGATGAATTATGGATATTAAATACACATAATTAATAGTTTATAGGGTGGGACTAAGTCCGTATTTTTAGGAAGTTATCTATAAATCTATATTCAATATTAAAACAACTATTATTCCTACTAGAGGACCCAGTGGACCTGTTTTATCTTATTATTCTTATATAATTATTTTTTACAATAATGGGAAATTAATGGGGTGAATGTTGTATAGATAAAAATTGTTGAGTTATTCATATGGTAAAAGTAATTCTGGTATATTATACCAATAAAAAAATATTTTTTTGATAAGATGTTATATTTTGGAATTATCTAAAAATATGATAATTGGATTATAAACATTCCATGTAGCTATTTTTTAGGAAAATGGTTTTCTATATGTAGTGATGCTAAAATAGATAAATTTGGATTTTGTGAAATCGATTTTTATTAATGAAAGGTACATTGATGGAATTTTTGTAATTGAATCACCTGAAGTAGAAGTACTTTTTTCATAAATATAATAAATAAAATTATTTCAATTGTTCAATTGTCAAATAATTCCCCTAATATTGAAAATGAAAATTCCTTAAAGGGGGACTCTTTCATTTGGATATCGAAATCATTTTTCTATATCCTCAATATGGAAAACACCTTATTTGTTAGAGATGAAAATGATGGGATTTTGGTAGTCTATAGTGGTACAAATCCCTTAAATGTATAAGGAAAATATATTTTTTATGATAAAAATTTTAATTTCTTTAATATAAACTAAGTATTTTCATAATATAATTTCTTTACTACTACAACAATGTGGTCTAGGATTAATTTTTAACTACTTATGATGATAATGGAATATCCACATTTTTATGCTACCAATCCTGATGAAGAATATATTTATAATTATGAAAGAGATGAAATTTTATAAGGATAGAAACATTTGTTTAAAAAAATAATGGATTATCATATTGTGATAGTGAAAAATGTATTTATGTAGATTCAAAAGGACTAAAATCTGTTGTTGGATGGATTGAATATGGACACATTTTTAACCCTAACATGAGTATTTTAATTTTTCATAGTTTTTCCTCTTTTAAATGATAATGTAAATTGATGTAGATACATGGAATTTACTTGTTGATACATTAAATAATATAATTTTGGAAGAAATTATTGTAAAATTATGATATACTATATCTATTTTAACAAAAAAAATATTGATCTACTTATAATTGTACATTTTATGTTTATTTTTATTACATTATTAATGAATGAATTTAACATGAATGGCCATTATAATATGTCAAAGAGCCTTTTAGAAATTTCTAATGAAGAATCGTATTAGGGTGTTGAGGGGAAGGTTCACACCGACCAACCAACTATATATTAACACATGATTTACAAAAAAATGGAATTTTTCATTTTCCACTATGGGGATAAATCATTTAATTGTAAATTTTAATTTTCACTATTTTATTTTACAATAAAAGGTATATATACATTGTTTCTAAATTTTTTACTTACAATAATAATAATAGAGTGATGAAAATATGAACTGTCTTAAAAAACCAATGTACCCCTTCCATGAATGAGTGATGTGGTATACATCACATGGTGAAAATGGTTTTTATTTTAAGTATAATGTAATAATTATATGTAATATGAAACCATAATATAATTATATTCCATTGTTTATATGAAAATTGATGAATAGAATGTTAACACCTCCTGCATTCCACATCATGTGGAATGATAATATTCTCATGTAAATAAAAATGAAATAATTATAGAATAAAAAATTAAAAAATTATCTAAATCATGTTTAGGTATTATAAAATATTTATTTTTCATTCATTAAATCAGTATTATATAATAATGAACACCTTTTGCTTATATATTAGATCCTATATATGCATAATAATCTTCATCATCTATACAAAATGAACTACTACATTTGGTCAGCTTGAACCAACAACAAAAATATGGTTATGTCAGAGGTGAATGTGTTATATTATCAGCCTGATTATATTTATAGATTGTAATGAAATCGGGGGATGGTATGGAATAAAGGAAGAAATGTAAGAAAAAATAAAATCTCTATGATAAAATGTTTCTTAAAAATCAAGTTTTATAGAAAAATGTAGGTGAATGAATGAAGGATAAGAAGAAACACACCATGAATGATAAAGACGACCTATAAAACCTTTTAGGTCTACCGAAACTGAATGGAACAAGTATGTTGTGAGATAAACAACTCAATAAGAAACCACTACAGAATCCAGGTGTATCCTTTTCCAAAAATAGTACCATAACACTAGATATACAAAAACGATATAAAATTATGGTTTTCACATTTTAATAAATAAAAACTTCTTTTCCCAATTTTTAAAATAATAAAATAACACCCTTTATTTTAAAATAGGCCCTCATTTTAGAAAATAATTCCAAAACTAAAAACATAGGTAGAAAATACCATGCTGTTCTGAATAAATATATAGGTCAATATGTGAAAAATTATAACAGGAGATAAAAAATGAATGAACAAATAAGTAACCATGGGCATTTCCGAAACATCCATAGAGCAATCCCTAGATGTACTCGGTTTAGTCCGACATGTGGTCGTATGGTGATGCTCCCTAGTTTATAACCAACTGGCCACCCTAAACTAAAAATATAGAGGGATAACCGTCTTGGCCTCTAAGAAAATCCATTGGGTACCAACCCATATAATCCAGTATGATAAGAAACCGTCACTCAATCGTCTAAAATATGCACTTGAACCCAAGATAAAATTATAATTTTTATTTAAGAGGCCCCTGCACATGTGAGTCACCTTACATACTATCACCACAATTTCATACCCCAAACATGGAAACCACCTATTAAATAAATCATATAAGAAAATGATCAATTGGAATTCCCATCAAAGAATGAGTCATTAAAAGTGCTAACCGGAATATCACATCACATGTTCTAACAAAGAATTATTAAAAACCATCAATGATACTGACAAGGAAATTACAATTTCAAAATCACATTTCATTTCCAAAAATTAAATAAGGTTCCAACCTAGAATTCTATGTTATCTACTACGATATATATAAAAAATAAATAAAATCATTTTAAAAACATTCTTAAGAACTTATTTCACATGTGGGAGACTAAAAATCCCTTACTTTCTAAACCAAATTTCATTCACAAAAAAATTTCACTAACCAAGAAGACGACGTGTAATATATCCAATGTTTTTAAATTACCTATCATACCATTGAAAAACCAAACATTTCTTTAGGGGATATGCATGACCTAAATTTAAATACAATATAAGATCCAATTTTATATAATTTTGGAATCATGGAAACATTTTATAAAAAATGGAACGAGAAGATAGTTTTTTTTTGGAAAAACCAAAACCCAAAGAAAGTATCCTTTTCAACGCCATCATCATTTTAATCCCATTCATGAGTACAGTCTCTGTACCCATGGATATTCCAACATCCAATGGAATATTTCCAGACTCAATGTACTCACAATAAAAATTATAATGAAACCTCAATAGCATTCCAATCAACACAAAAATCAAAATATAGAATTCACCAAATCAATGCATAAGGATAATATCTTAATTCAATAAAAATCGTTGAAACCACATATGGGAAAGAACCACTAAAATCATTTAATTTTAATTTGATTATTCAGTGGACATTTTATCAAACACCATTAGTGCATATCTACATAGTCTTATATGCTGAATTACCTCAATATTAAAATTTAACGAATTCAACCAATATGAAATATCCATAATAAGATAATCTATGTCGTCCAATGAATTTGAAATTTGTTTATAAATTAATTGAAAACACATAAGTATCAATAAAACTCATTGGGAATGAAATGGAAAGAAACACCTACCTCAATGGTGCACAAATGTGACACAACACTCCAAGGAGGAAAAATACAACCTGATGATTAACCCTCACACCATAGACATCATGAAAATCAAGATACACATTAAACCTAACATCTAGGGTTTAGGAAATATAGTGTATAAAAATGAAAAACAAATAAATATGGTGATTATAGGAGGAACATGAAAAAGGGGGCCAAAACCCTTAAAACATACCATATATCATTGTGGATGAAAGCATGGAGGAGGAGGTGCCATGGGAAGTGGGGTTTCCGGACCCCTTCATGTGAAAAAAACAACCGATGTGGAAGGGGTTCGATTTATTGTAAATAGAGGGATAAGGTATTACATGAATTTTAATAATTCAATGTTCTGGACTAATAGCATGGTTTAGCTACAGGTTACACCAAATTGTGTGCCAAGCATGTGGTAGCCACTTCCTTAGCAGGAATAGACAACAAAACCACCCACCCGAGTTTTCCTACAATGTTCAAAATGTTCGGTAGATTATTCCTAAGTTTGGACCGACTGCATGACTAGACTACATGGTTTGAACGACTGTGCTCAAACCACGTGGTATCTTTTGTCTAAATCTAGGACCTCCGACACAGGTACCATGTCCAAACCATACTATTTACAGTAACTATGTGGTTCCTGTGCACATGAAATTTTTTTTACAAGAATTTCAAATTTTTAATTTTACGGAAAACTCAACCCGAACATCACCTAATATGACCTTTGACCAAGAAAATAAAAAAATGAAAGTGTATCAATGATCGGGTTGTGCAGATTCTAACCAAATAAAACAAATTATTCCCCAAGGGTGTCACCCATCCAAATGAAAAAAATGTATTTGTGCCTAATCAAAACCATAATAAAAGATAAAATCTCATGGAGATTATTCACTCCACATGTTACAAATAACTGATCAGAAATAAACCACAACATAAGAATGAGGGTAGAACAAAAAGGGGTTCTCCCCAAAATATAAACTCAACTAAAATGAGAACAAAAAACCCAAACCAAACAAAAAGTATTAACATTGGAAACCCTTTATAGGGCCGCCCAAAAAACCGGGATCCTAGGAATTAACTCAACCTCTTCATACTAAAACAAAAACACCCTCTACGCAACTGAGAGCTAGGAAACTCTCACTAGAAACTCATCCAAATTATTTAGCACAAGTGAATCAAAACAACTACAAGTACTATAAATTTTTAATAATAATAAAAAATGTGAACACAAGTGGATAAAACCATGAATCGATCAATAGATAATCTGAAACAATATCAATAAATTTTAAAACAACCTCATGAATACCCAAAGAAGCAATGAGAAAACCAAAACCAACACACATAAGGGTTGATCATAGTATTCAAAGAAAAAGGTATTCTAAAAGCCAAATTCTGATAAAATACCCACATTGATCATCAAAGGATTATCTCATCACACTTAAAGAATGAAAATATGATCATACAACAAAATTAAATCTAAAAATGAAAATTTTTAACATTCACATACCAACACTAGATTCAAAACTGGGCCATAGAATTCCACATCCCATGGTGACTCCTGACATTGTGTGAGCTTCACTCAAAGCCCTATGGCTAGAGCCCTTATAACTGAAGCATATCCGACCACACAATTAGGTGCCAAAATATTATAATGAGAATTCCTTCTTCATGTATTTCTTCCTATAAAAATTCTCACGATGACATAGGTAGCCTCTATGTTGAAATGCCTCTAGAGGATAATGACAAGATGGATTCAAATTCCAAAACCAGCCACACAGGTGGTAGACAAGTGAAATGTCTGACGAACTAGAAGTATCAACCAATGAAGGAGAAATTTTAGAAATAAGTTCTTCTGGTACACCTCAATCTTCAGATAGGAAACCATCATGAATAACGATATACACTAGAGTGCCAAAAACCTCTGACCAATAAACCAACTCAACTACAAGTGCTTCATCCACCTTCTTCTCAAAACAATGGCCCTTAGAAGAGAGGTCCCACTACTTGATCTCTAGATGAAGAACCTCAAGGAATAGTGAATCCTTCATCAAATCCTATGATTCCACCTATGGTAGAAAAGATAACTAGATTATTAGAATGATCAAAATAGGCATTTATTATCTTCTATCACTGTTGCAAACTCATGAGTTCTATTTTCCTCGTCTTCACCAGATCAGGTATGAACCATCAGATAATGAATGACATTAAAAATTCCCATGATCTCCCAACATTCCTCAAAGGTAGAGAAAACAGTTCTCAATCATCAATATTTAGACTGTCAAACAACCCCATATCATCCTGAATTGTAGAAACCATGTGAGGTACAAATGATCTAAAGACATGATCAACCTCCTCAAGCCACTAAACATCCTATAATATAACTCGATCACCATGAATAAATGGGAAACAAATGAGGAGAGCCAAGAAGTTGGAATGACTGGATAAATACATTATGGTCATTTCTGGGTAGCATATTCCAAATAGTATGAGAAACACAATGTGGAAACCAACATCAAACCGAAACACAATACAAATGAGAACCCCGAGCCAAAACAACAATCTTAAAAACCAAACACCCAAAACAAAACCATATATTCTATTTTCCAAAACCACCAATTTTATTTAAATTTTAAAAATATTATCTTTTAAGGACTCCTTCCAAAAATTGAAATCCATTTTTTTACAAAATAAGAATCCACATTTTAGAGTGGAATGAAACCCAAATGACGTTCCACTAAAATCACTTGTCAGAAAAATCAAGTAAATCTACTAATTTCAAACTCTCACCCACAAAACCCTATGAACATTCACATGTGTTTCTGTCATCTTACACATAAATCATATAATCCCATTTTCCAACATTCACTTTATGAAAATATCTACACACATGTGATCTTTTTGAAGGAGTTACATGTTTAAAAATTACCAATTCATCTTCTAAACCCAATAATTCTCCATTTTTTAAATCCAAAAGAAATTTTTATTAAACCCCAACTAACAAATTTTAATATAATTTTAAATAAATAATTTTTTAATTTCATAAATTAGTTTCATTATAAAAATTTATTAACATTATTATGAATCAAAAATCAACATGGCTCAATCCAAAAGATCAAAAAGAGGAACTAGTAGTCATGCTTAACTAAGTGACATGGTACTGAACCATGCCCAAGACAAAAATAACATATATAAGGACCTTGAACCATTAAATTGGACATTAAATGGGTATCTACTCCACGTGAGGCCACAACACGACAATCGATAACCACAATTTTCCTTCATCAATCCCAAACAATCTAATACGTGACCGGGACTCTATTCCCAAATCTGCATTGGAAACTAAATTCTTACCATGAGTGGTGGTGATTAGGCACTAAATCATAACCTATATCATGATCTCCAAAAATAATAGTCTCTAATATAACAAAAACCCCAAATAACAACGGTCTTTCTCTAATACAATTTTTTCACCAACCAGGCTAGTATTCCATCAATCGCGACACTCAACCAGGTCTGCGACATTTCTTAATGGGCATTCTTGATCCCCATGGGATGTAAACTAAGACCAGACATCAAATATAATCTAAGTGATTATAATTTCATGACAAAAAATAACCATGGCCTAATAAATAAAATTTAATTGGTAGAATAATCTACCATAATCGTATCTCAAAAAATTACATAAAACCAATTCAATTACAATAGATGAATAAGAAAGAAACAAAAAAACTCAAAAGAGTAACTTAAATAGAACCACACTGCCATGATCTCGATGTGATCCAACAATCAACAACATCACAAAACATAATGCACCATCAATGAGGACAAGAACTAAGAACCTGTACAATAAATAGGATAGTCAAAATAGTTCTGGTCTAACGACATTGAATGAAACAAGTAGTGTGTGAGCTAAATAGCTCAGTTGGAAACCACCAAAGAATACATGTGTTTCCTTTCCTAGAAAAAGTCCCTTGAAACTAGTTTGAATATATAGATATAAATTTTGTATTTTCATATTTTAATAAATAAAAACATATTTTTCCATTTTAAAAACATAACACAACACCCTTTTTCTAAAAGAGGGACTCATTCTTGAAAAAAAAAATCCAAACCAAAAACCAAAGCAGAAAATACCAGGCTATTCTAAAAACAAATAAACTATGTGATATGGGAATAAAATATAATAGTAAATAAAAATGCATGAACAAATAATTAAACATGGTAATTTCATATACAAACTTACAGTGATCCCCATACATACTCAATTTAGATCCACTAGTTGGATTACAATGAATCTCACAATTCTATAAAAAACCGGTTGCCCTTAACTATAAAATTATGTGGCACTTCCCACTTGGCCTCTCATAAAATACAAGGGGTACCACCCCATTTAATTAGGGTTGATGAGAAACTGACACTCATTCCTCTAAAGGAACATAGGAACCAATTGTATAAGTATACTATGTAAGTAGGAGTCCCTCTCACACATGACTCACCGTACATGGCGTTACCACACTTGCCTACCCAAAACATAGGAAACACCTATACAATAACCCATATAGGGAAATCCCCAAAAGTTTTTCCCATCATACAATGAATCAATGGAATTTTCAATTGGATCCCCACATCACATGGTCTTATAAAACATTATTCAAAAAATTCAGAACTGCCATCTAGGATATTACACATTCAAAATCACAATTCATCTCAAAAAAATGAAATATGGTACCAACCAAGCCTTCAAAGATATCAAATCCATTATATAAAAATAAAATTCTTAAAAAAATTTCAAAGCATTCTCAAGAACATATTTCATATGTGGGAGGCTACAATGACCCTTAGAAACCAAAACCAATTTCATTCCCAACACCCTTTCCACCCACCAAGTAGAAAACATCTAAATTACCCAATGGTTCCGAACAACCCATCATGCCATTTAGAATCCAAACATTTCCTAAGGGGATACGCGAGACCTAATTTCAAATACAATTTAAGACACATGTTAATTTCATTTGGGAATCATGGAATTATTTTTAAAAAATGGAGGAAGATAAGATAAAAACCCTTTTTGGAAAAATCGAATCCTAATGAAATTTTCATTTTCAGTTCATTCAGCATTATAATTCCCATATATGGGTTCACCTTATGCACCCATGTATGTGACAACATCTAATGGCACATTCCATGTGTCCATGTTTTCACAAAAACCCATTTCCAAGGAAACATCAATAGATTTCCAATCAACACAACTAATAAAAATATAAAATTCTCTATGATACATAGGTTTGGAATAGATAACAAATTACCCAATTAAATATAAAATACCCAAGGGAAAACACCACTGAAATAATTTAATTTTACATTAATGGCTCAATGGACATTTTATCCAACACCATTTGTTTATGTCTACATAGGCTTATATGTTGAATCACCTCAAATACTATTATTAACTTATTTTACCAATATTGAATCACTATTATAATATATAAAATATAATCATAAGCATGTTAACGTTATTTATAAATTAATTATTAACACCAATGTATGAATGAAATTCATTGGAAAGGAAACAGACAGAAGCACCTACCTAAATGTCGTGGGATTGTGACACTAATCACGAATGAGGAAGAATACACCTCAAAGATCAAAACCAATAACCTAAACATCAATAATATCATGATAAACATTATCCATAACATATAGGGGCCACACAAGAGTGTGTTTACCAATTGAAAATAATGAAATAGGGAGAGGTTAGAGGAAGAGGGAAAAAAGTTTCCAATCCCCTAAAAATATACCTTAGATATTTGAGGATGAAACAATGGATAAGGAGAATCCATGTGGAGAGGGGGTTTAGGACCCATTTGTGTTCCAAAAATGACCTAAGTGGAAGGTGTCTGTTTTAATGTAAATAGGGGGAGATGGTAGAATATGAATTTTAATGTTTTAAAGATCATGTCAGATCACATAGTTTAGCCACATAGTTTACCAAACTGTGTTCCAACCATGTGATATCCACTACCCGAGTTGGATCTAACCACTCGACCAACCCATATGGTTTGACCTACCATGTGTAAACCGTACGGTAGCTTTTTCCTAAGAGAGAACTGACCACATGACTAGACTACATGGTTTGACTAATTGTGCTCAAACTCTGAAGTTGATTTTGTCCAACACAAGACATATTGTATGGGTACCTGGGTTGAACAACATGATTTACTCTATCTGTGTAGTGCCCGTGCATAGGGAAAAATTTCCCCCAGACAGCCCAAATTGAAAATTTTACCTAGAACTCTACCCTAACCAAAACCAATGATATCCAAGTCTATGAAAAGAATTAAATTAATGTGTTTCAAAGGTGAGGGTGTGACAATCCAACAGTATAAATTTACATTAATAAAATGAGGTATGTATTTTCCATCGTTAATAATAAATAAAAAATCGTCTAAAATGAGGTATGTTATTAGTGATGGATAAATAGAATGAGATATGGAATGTTGAGTCAATAAAATATAGATGGTAAACTTGTAAATGAAAAAGATATTTTTATAGTCCCTTTACAGTATTAATTCAATTGGCACATTTATTATCATTATATGAGTTCCATAATACAAAATATAAAGATAAAAATACTTCCTACATTAAATGGAATGAAAGAATATACTCAGGAAACATTATATACATGATTGGTCCTGAGAGGGTGAATTAATTTTTAATAATTAATTACCCGGAGCCTCAGTTGATAATGTGTAAATAAGTAAAATTTTAATAATTTTATATAATAATTGATTTAATTTTTTAATTAAAATTAAATATTATTCTAATTTTCAACAAAAATAGATATCACTTCAATTTAGAGGGAACACATTTCATAGAAAATTTTGTGCTTATTAGTCCTCATACCACTTTTAATTAACAATCTACCCGGGGAGAAGATAAAATTTTAGAAGTGGTTGAGCTTGTAATTAAAATTTTGGAATAGAATATAACAGATGATAGATTATTAATTATACCTTTTAATTTATGGTCAAAACTATATTATCTAGTCTTTTAAATTAAATTTTTACTTTTATTTCATTACTCATGCAATTATATTTTTTACGATAAGTTAATTTATCATTGTATAAAAATTGAATACATTGAGTATTTTTTTGGATCCAAAGAATTTAATTAAATGAAAATAAAAAATCTTGATGTCCATTATTATTTTTTAGTACACTATATTAAAAAAATTATAAATGAATATATAATTTTATTTTTTAATTAAACTTTTTTAATGAGAGGGTAGTGATTACTTATGATTAAAATCATGGTATGAGGATCAAAATTTCACCCTAGGATCTTATAGATTATGTTTCATTGAAATGTATTAGGGAATATATAATAATATTTAATTATAAAAAAATATAACTAAAAAATATAATTTCATTTCATATTTCTCTATATTTATAATCATAGAAATAAAAAAATTTGGGTATTATAATTGTGAATTTATAAAATATATAGTATTTTATAACGAAATAAGAATCCCTATATAGTAATTTTTATGCAAATTACAGTTTTATTTAAAATATTTACTAATTTTTTGTTTCTATATACCAATTTAGTATGACTGGGACTGGAAATGGTATATGTATACAAAAGTGTATGTATATTTATTTATGAAACTTTTAGGAAGGTTATGTAATGCTAAAATTCTTATAGACATATTTAATATGTAATTTTCTCTCTTATTGATAATTTTTTTTTCAAAGTGACAATGAAGAGTTGGCTCATATAGGGATTATATATTGAATTTTCCCATCAATTTTGATTACATAATTGGATGTTGAATTTATAATAATTTTAATATTTAAAGGATAATAACATTTACCCTTCAGAATCCCACTTCATTTCAACTCTACTAATATTAAATTCAATATTTTTTATATCGCTATATTATTAGTAAAGC
This sequence comes from Viscum album, assembly GCA_963277665.1. Taxonomy (NCBI): domain Eukaryota; kingdom Viridiplantae; phylum Streptophyta; class Magnoliopsida; order Santalales; family Viscaceae; genus Viscum; species Viscum album. The sequence goes on from OY728121.1 coordinate 1,462,882,805, forward strand.
TATCATCAACAAAATGAAAATAATCGTTTCTTGTATTTATATTATAGATAACTATATTCGTAATTAGAATTTGAATCACACAAATTATGAATGAATGTCCAATATAGTGGAAATTAATTGAGATTTAAAAATATAAATGATTATACTCATCAAAAGGACCATGAAACATATATGGATTTCCATTATTATCTTGGAGGGAACAAAAGGATTAGAGAAGAATAAATTCCTGATGATAGATTTGATGAGGATGATTCACTAAGGAAATATTTAATGATATCTCAATGGAGTAACTTATTGATTATTTTATTTTTTATTTTTTTTATGTATGAAATGCACACCCAGGATAAATAATCATTAATAAAAATCTTTTTTTGAAAATTTATATATTTCCTATAAAAAATAATGTTATTACATTTAAAATAGTAAGTGATTAGGGCATGACACTACCACTTTTATAAATTCTTTCCAACTCAATTTAAATTACTTTTATATAATTTTTCCTACTATGAGTATGATTTTGAAAATTTATTTATGGAAATGCATTCTAATCTATGTAACATTTTAGATCACAATGCAAGTATCATGGAAAGAAATAATCAGACATAGTCAAATAATCTACATACATCAATACAATGTCCCTTGATTCATTTGTGATGTATAATAATCAATTATGTATCAATCTAAAACATGGTGTGGCTGTTATGATTTAATGTTCATGTTTTCATTTTAAATTGATTTTTTAGTTCAAAACAAACATCCTATATTAATAATTGAGAAAATGATTCTTCATTTTCATGAAACATTATTAAAAATATCATAACTTAATTTTTGATCTGTATGAAATGAATTAAAATTAATTAATCACATTATGTTACTAGAATGTTGGATATTGGTTGTTTTTATTTAAAAGTATTATTTTAGTCGAAAGAAAAAATCACATTTTTTATAACAAAAAAAATATCAATAATTTTTATTGAAAATTTAATTGAAATGTTCTGAAATTAATTTTGTGTGTGTACCAATTAGCCACATAAATTAAGAAATAGATTGTGGTTGTCATGAATCAGGGTTTATTTGTTAAATATAATAGTTACATTTCATCTCACAACATGTATCGCATAGTAAATAAATATAAAAAATGATGGAATTCCATGGTACACTAAGAAAATTATCTACAATTAATTTTTTATGTGTAGTAATTGGTCGCAGTTCTATCTAAAAAATGATGTAGTCCATAAGACTCAATGTGTATGTTTTCATTTAAAGTTGACATTTTGGATGAAAAGATTTTATAACATGATTAAAATTGAGAAAAAAATCTATGATTACCATATATATATATAATTACATAATAAATAAATCATTTGTAATCTATAGTAATCAAAAACATTTAAATCTGACACATGATGTGAACCACAAGACTAAATCTTCATGTTCTCATTTTAAAGTGGAATTTTAGTTCAACATATTAATCAGATATTCAAAACAAAGAAAATGTTATATGGTTGTATTTATAATTCATGAAAATTATCCACATTTAATTTATTATGTGTATGTACTATTCAAACAGAAATCAATCACATATTGTACCAACTATGTCTTGATTTGTGTGTTTTCAGTATAAAATTAAAAATTTAGCACATAATACTTGTCACATATTCAAAACAAAGAAAAATTCATTTATTATCATTATACATTAATAAAATGACCAATAAATAATTTTTGACATGTATAAATCAACCATATTTCAATCTAACACAAGATGTTTCATGTATTATTCAATATTACAATTTTCATTTAATAGTGACATTTTTGTTCAAAATGACCTTCGAAAAATAAAAACCCTGAAACCCTGATGTGATTGTCTCTATAATTTTGGAAAATTATTCATGATTAGTTTATGATGTGTATAATTCATCTTCATGTAAATATGGAACAGGGTGTGGTAGGTATGACTCAATTTATGTGTTTTAAGTATTGTTGTAATATTTTACCAGAGTATGAACATCATATATTTAAAAATGAAAAAAAATTTCTAAAATTTATTCAAACATTTTATAATGATTCTTGATTCATTTTTGAATTATAGGAATGAACTGACAATAAATTTTACACAAGGTGTTGAGTATGAGTCAAGGTGTATGTTTTCATTTAAAACATTCATTTTGGTTCAAAACACAGATTACATTCTGAAAAATGGTAGAGAAATTTTAATTAACTTGATTCTTTAGGAAATATATTCAAAATTAATTTGTCACATATAGGTATTAACGACATAGAAATCCTACACGTGTAGTAAAATATTTTATGGAATGTTTATGTTTATATCTAAAAAAATTATTTTAGTTCAAAACATGAATCATATAGTCAAAAATGTGAAAAACACTTTGATTGGAATTCTACATTATTAAAATAATCAACGATTCATTTTCTATATATAAGGATCATTAACACATAAATATGGTAAACAACGCAGCTATTATTATAAAAAGTGTGTGTTTTCATTATAAATTTAACATTTTATCAAATAATTTGAAGCAAATAGTAAAAACTAGAAATAATTTGTTTATTATCCTGATACATCGGAGAAAATTTCAATGACTAATTTGTGATGTTGATGAATCAAGCATGTTCCAATCTATTACATGGTGTGACTGATATGACAAAAAGGGTATGTTTTCATTTAAAATTTATATTTTTTTTCAAAATGGGTTATTTATTCAATAATTATAAATAATTCATGATTTCCTTGATACTTTATGGAAATGATTGATAATTCATTTATTATGTCTAGAGTTTATTAATCATAAATCCAACACACAATATAGTTTTTATGATTTAATGAAATATATTTCATTTAGAAGTGATATTTTATTTCAAAACATGAATCCCATAGTCATAACAAAGAAATCATTCCTTTTAGGCATTTAGGAATTGACCACACATCGATACGACTTATAGAGTAGCTAAATGACTCAATCTTCATGTTTTCTACATAAAAGCAACATTTTAGATCATAACATGTGTCACAGAGGAAAAACAAAACATACCCAATTTTATGTTTCTTGACACATTATTAAATATATCCATGATTTGTTTGAGATATGTTGTAATTAATTTAAACACAATTCAACACACAATGTGACTGATATGGTTCAATGTGCATGTTTTCATGTAATTTTGATGTCTTAGTTCTAAATTCTCACTACATGTCCATGGTACATACACATACAATCCAAAAAAGAAAAAAATAATTTAAAAATAAGACATTTCTAAATAAGTTCCATTGTGAACATATATCACCACCAATCCATTTCTCTATAAAAATGACTACATCAAGTGTGGCTAGAATGGTATGAAATTATCATCCTTTCAAAAGGGTCCTACAAAAGGAAATCTAAATCCATAAAAAGTAAAATATATGGTGAGAGTAAAAAACCCATAAGGATACAAGAAATTAATCTATATAGGATCTAATATCATGATTTCATTAGATCTATCTTGAAATCAAATTCAATTTACAAATAATTTTAATAACATTAATCCATTTTGTAAACATTTACTTTTGTTTTCAAAATATTAAACCATAATCCCCAAATTTTGGAACATGTGATGTATATAGGAATATGGGTAAGAACCCATTAATAGTACATATGATAAGATTTAAAAAATAACTATGAAATATATCATCCTGTTATAAATTAATCACCAAGGAAAAAATAACACCATTCAGGTTATGACCTATGGATTTTTGATCTAGACCTGAATTAAATACCTCAATCTATTCCTAAGGATGATTCAATTAATATATCCACTTGTGGAATCATTGAAAAAAATTTTCATAATCCCTATTTTGGAATTACACATAAAAATAATGAAATTTCTATTTCTTGAAACACCCAAGGATACAAAATTTTAAATTCTTTTAAATATATATTTAGAAACAATGATCAAATTTAATAAAACATTCTCACATTAAAGTCATTCCCCTTCTAGTATTTAAGAATTTTTTCAATATAGATACCTCCATTTAGTTACTTTAATAAAACAATTAGTGTGTATAAATATTTATTAGGAAGAACCCAATTAAAAACATGATTCTCACTCAAATAACCAATTATAATGTCAAAACAATTATTTTAATTTAACAACCCAATGATATTGATGGGAAAATATATTAATTATATAAATAAACCATTGTATAGAGACAATTGCATCAAGAATATAATAAACCCAATCCCCTTCATCAATGAAGATTGGAAAAAAGAATATTTATATTTGATAGACAATGAACAAGGGAATACTACAAATGATGAATCAAGCTTTCATGCTAGTAATTATTCCACAATAAATATATCACACACCTGTGACAAACTAATACAACAAAACTAAACAGAGATAGAGACATCACACATACCCAAAGGAGGACAACCCACTGCATTGGAGATCAATCGAACAATTAAAAATTATATGGGTGGAATGAAAAACTACAAATTCACCAAGGATATAAATTTGGATTGAGGGAGATGTAATACAGATAAAATAGAAGGCTTTTACAAGAGTGGTAAATAAAACCCAAAGGGAATGGTGATTTATGGCATAAATCCTATTAATACACTATAAATTTCCCATAACATAAGTATATTGGAAAACATTTCACCACAGGTTATATTTTCCCAAGGGATGATTTTATGTCATAAGAATGGGGTTTATATAATATAAAAATTTTATGGGATAAAAGTTTTTACTTCATAATGAAAATTTACAATATGGGGTGAGAACTAAAAATACATCGTCATCCAGGAATTTACGGTGTAAATATATCATATAGGTTGTACCATATACAGGCCCTTATAAGAAACTCACATCAACATCCTCATGACATTAAATGAATTTATCACATTTATAACCAATATCCATTAATTCAAACAAACATACATCACTAATATTTTTTTCATTTTCACAAAAAAATGTTTTTTGTCACCGAAATGTCTGAAACACAAAAAAGGGGGTAAAGAAATAGTCAAGAAGAACCTGGAAAAGGTAATATCATGTTAGAGTCATCTAAAAATAAGAACTTTCTTCCCTATAAACTCTTTATAAACATGGATTCACAATAAGGAAAGTGCAATACTAATTCATCAATAATTTATACTCTAATATATCATGGGAATCACATTCTCACTGCCACTGAACATGGATCAAGGGAAAAATTTTACCATACAAATAATTCTCTCAATGATCCAAAATATGAACCGGTTCCTCCACCATCATAGTGTTTGGATTCATTTCAAAATCTTCCTACTCATTCTCATGGAAAGGATCTGGTTGAAACCACTTAAGTTGGGACACTTGAAACACATTGTGGATTGATGAAATATAAGAGATATAGTCCAACCAATATGGAATCCTTCCAAGAGCATCCAAAATCTCAAAGGGTCTAAAAAACCTCAGTTACAACATTCCCTATCCACCCAACTGATGTTTTTAGAAGAGATATGAATCTATGAGAAATATTTAATCACTAATTTAAAAATATATATATATTCCATTGTCAATGGTATATATATGAATTAAAAAAATTCTACGTCGACATCTATCTCTTTTGGAAAAACAATAAATTTTCCATGGTTTCTTAAATAATACTTGACCGAACCAAGGACATCTCTCATAAATAAAAAAATGGATATATATCTGGTCACCCATACAATGGTTTGAAGGGAACCATATTAGTGATATCTAATAACAATTTTGATCGGAAACATAACCAGAGGTAAATGTTTTTTCCAAGGGCCACTGAAATAATGTACACATGACCGAAGTATATCCTCTACTACATTGAATGACCTATCTATATATACATCTAACTATAAAAGATATTCCATGATCAATTTCAACAAGGAAACCATTTCGTCTTAGAAAATTTCCCAAAAAATATAATTGACCCTAGGTTCCCTATCAATAACATTTGTAGAGATATCTCATGGAATATCACATCCTATTCGACGTAAAAGTCACCAAGATGCTCCACTATCATCATAATCTAAATTAGGAGAATATGTTCTGAGTTCCCAAGTCATTAAATGGTCACCCAAATTACATCCCTCTCATATGTAATGAGTGGTGACACAATGATTATGTCCATAGAAATATCATCCCACTTCCATACTATGGTGGGTTATGGTGTAAAAATTTTATAGGCCTCCAGTGATCCTCATTAGTTATATGACATATAAGATACCATGATACAAAAAAGACCATATCAACCAAACCCATTAATACAAACAATTAAATTCATTAAATATATTGTTAGTCATAGGGTGAGTAGAACAATAAGTAAGGTTTCAAAAATCCATTAACGCATGCATAAGATAAAAAGAAAGAACCAAGTTGATTTGGGAAATCAATATTCCTCTTAAAGTTAAATAACAATCACTCAAGGTATCCCGAGAAATTAGAATATTACTAAAGTGATGATACATTGTTTTTGGTAAATTGTAATGCTAATATCACACATGGAATGATCATTCGACAATTATTTATTCCATTTCCACAATCCCACTATCTTAATTGAGTCCATAGATTATCTCACAAATAAATCAATAGAGACCACTCTTCCAATGATTCATTCAAGGATTGTGATAGAAATTTCTAGCGCTGTGAATTAGTGGATACATTATATTTCATGGGAATACATGCTATATAAAGAATAAATTTCAAGATATACTCAATAAGATCATATAAATCTATGTTAAATGATACACCATGATTTTCTAATCAGAATACATGGTTAAATACTCATTATAGAGGTAGACATCATATTTTGAGAGTCTACATAACTTCTTACAACTTAGGATCAAGGATATTTTCATTATTCTCCTATAGTCATAAATTATAATATTTTTAATCCTCCACATGTTCCCTTTTCACTAAGAAACATACCAATTTTATAACATATGAATCACCGAAAACATCATAATCTACTCCTAGTTCTAGAAGAATAAAAATGTTATATAAAATCAAAATCATCTTCAGTTACTCGAAATAACGATGAAATTTATCATTCAAATAAAACTATAAAACCCTATAGGATAATGTTATAATATTATATGAAGGCTTATATAAATCCTAAACAAACTGCCTATAATAAAAAACTGACCTCAAGAATCATTGGAAAAAAAATTAACTTCTGGATAGATCTAAATACATAACTACCAATTTATATTTAGGATCCACTATGATTACCCTATCAGAAATAAATTTATTCAAAAACATAACTTCCTTGATCCATAACACTAATTAAAAAATATTAACATATTAATACTATTACATAATGGATATATAAATGACATAATAATGTTCCATGTTATCCTCCACTGACTTAGAGTACACCAAAATGTCATCTAAAAACCCAAAAATAAACGATGCCAATAACTTATGAATGGTTCTATTCATCAACACTATAAATACCATAGGATATTATGTGGAACTGAATGGAATAACAAGAAACTCAAAATTCCCATAATGAATCCAAAATGATGTATTTTGAATATCATTATCTTAGACTCTCAACTAGTGATAAGGTAAATAATGTTCAATATTTGAAAACCAAAAGTTCCCCCATGGCTAATGAAAAGAGTCCATCAATCCTAGGAAAATGATATCTATTCTTAATAGTCACATAATTTAGCTATTCATAATCCACATAATGTATTAGTTTCCCATTTTGTGTCTTAGCAATGACTACATGTGAAGAATATAGAGAAAATATTGGATAAGTTATTTCCTTAACCTCAATGTCTGTCAGAAAAAAATTTGTTTCACCAAATAAGAATATTCCACAAGATATGATTGTATAGAAATGGCCATCAAACCAGGAATTAGTTCAATAATAAACTTGACCTCTTTCTATGGTGGTAAAATTGAAAAATGATTGATAAAAACCTCATAGAACACACACAACCCAATAAGAAATGGACTTATCAATCAAGGATTATGTATATCATGGAACATATTTGAATAATTACACAACATCGCCCCAACATAGTGTTCAATAGTCCTCTCTCTCCCAGAACTATAATCCCAATAACCTTGAAATACATGGGTGACTCCATGAAGTGAGAGAAATCAACAAGATGATAATCACAGTTGATCTGGGCCTTAACACTGATCATCCAATCCATTCCAATAATTAGTTCAATGATATCAGGATTGGGACCCATGAAGTGTTAGTCCACCTCAAGGATGTCTATCATCACACGATATATTGGACACTTGAAACCTAGTTCGATCCCAAGTAAATATGGTTTATAAATATTTATAAATAATAAAATATTCTCTAGATATAATGTCAATATTAAGTCTAACATTAAGGGTATAAAATATTGAATAGAAACTATATCAAATAATTTTAACACCAAAGAAGATTAAATTATCATCATACCTCTAACAATAGTAGGTCCTACTTCATATTCCTCTGGTTTGTAGACCGATTCCTAGTGTCTTCTAGTCTCAAATCCTCCCTTTAATTTTTAGGCCACAATAATATGCCCCCTAAGAATTAGGATAAGAGATAACACCCTTAAAATAATTTTAACGAACCATAGATCCCTTGGATAGAGTGGATCCATCATTAATACTTTGGGATTTCCTTTCTAAAAAAATATAGATAGCGAGATTATCCACAATGATTATTGGTCGTTGGATTCTTTATATAGTATATTAGTAATAATAGGACTTCCACAGAGTCATTAAAAACTTACACATATCTAGATGCTCCCCCTAAAATTGGTCTTAAAGAATATTGGCCACCCTTACACTTCATTTTCTAGAAAAAAGATATATTATAGAAAATAAAAGCACTAATTTAATCCCCTACCATGTAGGTTTCCTGGCATTGTCTAGTTTTTTAAATTCTATATTATAAAAAACCGCCATAGAGTTTTGAAGGTACAAGGGATCCTCATTGATAGAATATCAGCCCTCAATACCAACTCAAAACACTAATCCTTTGCGAAATTATTGTTGACTAGTAAGGGTTGCAATTAAACCAACTAAAAAATGGGTGGAATAATCTAAATTGGTATGTCCCCTTCCTCAATGGTTATGAACTACCAAGTCTTTTCCACTTGTAATTTCATGTATAAAACCATTGGTATAATATATTCTTTACGAATTACCAGTTAAGACAACCATGAAACTTTTCCAACACAATAGGGTCCCACTATAGAGATCCAATCCGTTTATAGATATTATTACCTTACTTTTAAAAATAAATATCAAATATTTAAAACACAAGGATAATAAATAAATTGTGTATTTGGAATAAAGTTTTTATAAAATATAAAATAAATAATTATTATTTTGTTTTCCCTCGTGTGCTCACAATATCCATTCCTGCTCAAAAATCCACATTGGATAACCAATATAATACATGAGAAAAATGGGTGAGCTGTTAATACTAATAAGGGAATTAAAATGATAAAATGAAATTTTATTCTTAGGAATAACGTGATTTAATAAATTATAATGCACGTTAATAATAATATGGAAACATAACATAATGAAAATGGTATCATAAGATCATGAAATCAGAGGAATCATGGAAGTAACATAAAACACATGAATATTTCATGGCTAACTAACAAGACAAAATCACTTGGTTGATGTAATACCATAATCAATTAGGTTCACTCCCTAATCCCATACAACTTTTCTCCTAACACTAATTCATTATCCAATGGTTTGGAGGGATATATAATTATAACCCCACTGATCACATACATTTTTTGGTATATTCTTAAATGTTAAATGTATGGATATCAATCATATGAAATTAATATAATAATTACCCATATAATTATATGGGTTTCATAAGCATGTCTCATAACATCATCTAAAGAGAATTTTATAATCATATAATTTGAGAGAGGAACATAATCCATGTATAACCCATTAAAAGGAAGATATAATATGTTAGGTATATAATTTTGATTCATTTATATATGATTTATATGAAATCCAATATATCAATATTTATTTTTATAAATAAATAAAAATAAAATAAAATTATTAGTAAAATTCATTTGGAAAATACACATTATATTTTGAAAATGAATTTTAAATAATTAAAATTCCAAATTAATTCAAAAATAATTTTCATTGAGATTAAACATGAAAAAATTTAAAGAAATCGTATTGGAAAATAATAATCATAATGGATGAAATTAAAATTCATGTCATACACATTCAAATAATAATTTCATTCAAATCAATGGTATAAGATAAAAAGTACCATGTTTGGAAAATGACATGAAGATAAATTTTCAAACCATTTAATCCAAGTAACAAACTTGAAAAAATTAATTTTTAAAATCATAGGATGGTATTATAATAATTGTTGAAAATAGTCTTCTAAAATATTGATATGAGGGGAAAAAGGTTTCCATATAATATAGAAATGAATTGGATTTTCAGGAAAACATTTTCTAATTACATTTTCAATTACCAAATTGTGGAAAATGGTACAATCACATGAAAAAATCCTATATAACCAATGGATAATAAAATTAATCTAGTTTATTAAACTATCATAATATAATTTCACTAGTTAGAAACTCAATAATATGAAATCTTGAAAAAAAGATATTGATACATAAAACCTTATAGGTTTAGAAAACATTGAATCATAACTACCCATGAAATAAATAGAATAATTAAAAAAAATCTCACAATGTTAGAATTATTCAAGATAAATTACTAAAATGGGATGTATTACACCATTCAAAATAAATTTGGTCTATAAAAGATCAGGTTTCTCAAATAAAAAAGTTTGAGACAAAACCCTAACAAACATTTTTCATCATATTGAGATTTAATAAATGGGATGATTATGCATAAAAAATTTAGAACTAGAAATAAGATGAAATTAAATATAATGTATAAAAATTACATTTAAAGATAATTATATTATAATATAATCAACGAAGTATTCATATAACCTAATGGATGTAAATTGAGTTAAGAAACCAATTACCACACACTTAACTTTTTTAATCTCCCTTTTACATCATTCTAAGTTGTTTTAAAAGATTATTTAATTATAAAATAATATTATTAAAATTTATAGTAGCATATATGATACATTTTATGAATTATTATGAACTATTCATTAACAATAATTCATTATCTCTATTCATTCTGTTGTTAATTTCCATTTCATCCATGAATGTTTTATCATGAATGATCCAGATATAAGATATGAGATACAATTCTCTCATATCTAGAATAATATTAATGTTATTAAACTAATGTAGTTTCATTATATACAACATTATAATAATTATTTAATTTTGACTATGGATAATGAATCATATCACTTCATGAAGAGGGTAGGTAGTACAAATGCATGAGCAGCGTTATGATTTCCTTAATAGGTGAAATAGAAAGGAAGTGGATGGTATTTTCAATTTTATGAATAAATATTATTTATTATATATTTCCCATATATCTATTAAATTAATACTTTTTTATGTTCTTGGTAATGTGATTGAAAAAATTGAATCACATACCTTCATGAGGACGTTGTCAATTGTACACGTGAACGACATTATCATTTATTCAATGGATATTTTAGAAATAAGGTATATGATATATTTAATTAATATAATTAATTATATTCTATTAATATCATATATAATAATAAAATTTACACTTATTACCTTCCATGTATATCATAAGTGAATAAATAATCATATCTCTCCGTGAGGTGGTAGTCTTCCATACACACAAGGGATTTTATCATATTTCTTATGGAATGGAACGTAAGAATGTTTATATTGCATATTAAATAAATAAATAAATTTAAATCATAAATATCATATTTAAACATTATGATAATCAATATACATATCTGTGAGAACTGATGAAGTAAAACAATTAACATCAGTTAGCGAGGGAGTAGTCTGTTGTACACACAATCAAAAGGCATGTTTTCCTTTTGAGGGAAGGAGGTGGTTTTATGTCATTAATATACCAGAAAAAAAAATTATTATATGTAATGAAATTATTTAATTACATTATCATGGTTTAAATAAAATTTATATATGTGGAATAACAAATAAAAAAAATACTCGGTTATGGATGTTTCAACTTCATTAGAAAAAATCGTCTGGTTTTTACAAAAATATGTCATAGGTTATATTTCTAATCAATCCATGGATTGTATGATTATTGGAGGGGTTTAATTTATTTAGTTTGGTAGGTATTTTATTAAATAATGTGTTTTGTATGTCTGAAAAGGAGAGGATAGGGGTGTCCATTATAAGTGGGGAAGATTATATACTTGGTTTTTATTGAAATTAATGATTTTCACACAAATTTATCTCAAGAAAAAGGATATAAAATTGACCATTTTTGAATAATAGAATTTATTAGGTATATATATAACTATAAAATAGGAATTTTACAAATTTTGTGTCATTCTTAATCCTAATATATGTAGTTTAACACCCGAGAAACATGTTTTTACATTAACGATAATATAATTTTTTCTTTTTTTTCAATATTCCTTATGGAAAAAAATTATGTTTCCCTTTTTAGATAATTTAAATTAATAATATAAAAAATATGGAATTTATTTTTTCAAATTCATCTAGTAGAATTTAAAGAATTCATTTTTAAATTAAACATGCATATGTGGCTAAAAAATTATTTTTCATGAAATGAATGTTTTATGGAAAGGCTGATCATATATTAACAATATGAGAAGTAGTAAAATTTAGAATAATTTTTAATAATATTCAAAGATATATTTTCAATAACTTTGATTATTTAATATTTATTCGGTTTTTTATAATTATTTAAATCATACTAAAATTATACACTTCAATTGTTTTAAAGAAATAATGTGTTTTATAGATTAAAAATTTACATATACTAAAATATTCTATAAATATAATTTAAATTAAGTTAATTAAATTTCATATAAATAAATAAAACTTATATTAGTTTCAAAAAAATTATTAATGGTGATTAATTTATTAAAAGGAAGTAACATTTTTATAAATAAAAATATTTTAAATATTCACTTACAAAGATATATTTTTAAAAATATACCATTATTTCACCATAAGTTTATATCAGTATAATAATTTAAACAATGATGGTGTTTTTGTCAAAAAAAATTTCTAGTTTTGAAAAATAAATTTTATTTAGATTCCCAAATAGAGACTGAGCCGCCTTTTTGAAAAATACTATTTTTTAGAAAACCATTTTTTTTTCTAAAATTTTGTTATTTTATTTATAATATATAAACAAATATAATTTAGTTTATAAATTTTTATACCATATAATTCTCATAATTTTTTAGTCCTATTAATACCCAACAACATAATGTATTTGTTATAATACCTTTTTTTATTTAATAATTTTTAAATAGATTATTGCATTACATTTAGTACTGGTGTTACATTTTTTGAAATATTTTGAGGAGAATGAATTTATATAAAGATAAATATATTCCAAATTTGATATTTGTTACATTATAACCCCATTATTAAATTTATTCCAAGCGGTATAGTCATTGACTTAATAATTAATGGTTTGGATTTTGAAAATTCCATTGTGGAAAACCCACATACGAAAAAAATATTAATAAAACTTTTATGAAGTTTATTTTAAGTTACACATTACAAGGGTTCACAGTTAGGGAAACATTTTTGGATGTTGAAGTATGGAAATGGTTGAAAAGAATAAATAATTATGGAAAGTTGTATCCATAATTGATCTTAATAATTTAAATTATAATGAGAACGTAAAAAAACACAAAACCATAAATCATTAATTAATTAAAAGACAATTGATGCATCAGATTTTATCTACAATGGATATATCAAACATATTTCACTTACATATCAAAAATATATAATAATAAGATTTCCAAAAACTAAATTATATTATACTAATATTTTATATGTACCTCATGCAAAAAAAGTACCAAACAACAATTGGGAATATATTTTTCATTAAAAAAATTCTATCACATGGAAATCATAGGAAACACACACCACCATGTCTAAATAAAACCAGATACTTTATTAAAATATAATTATTTACAGTTGTCCTTAATCAAATAGTTTTCATATAGGTGATTATGAATAAAAAATAATAAGTTATGGATATTATATGGTAAATTTAATGGTTATCTATGGACTAGAAATAAAATAAAAAACCTTTGAAAGAAAAAATAAATCTTTTTTAAAAAATATATGTTTTCTAAGAGGCGGTTTAGTCTTATTTTTAACACATAATATAAAATTTATGTTTTAACAATCCTAGAGAAATTAATTTGAAAAATTATCTACATTTTTTAAAGAATCATAAAGATATTAAATTATGGAAAAATATTTGGGTTTTTAGAAACTATTAATTTTTCAGTGAATAGTTTCCATACCAATTTATTTATACAATTTCCCTTATTTTGAATAAATTTGTAACCATTGTTATATTATTTTTATATAAAATTTATAATGAGTATTTTTTTAGTTATGTTAAATCTAATTAATTACATTAAAATTATATTTATTCTTGTTTTCTGTATATGTTTATTTTAGGCTTTAAAACACAATTGTCAAGAAAACTATTTTAAAGTGTAAAATTTGTACCGATTTTAAATAAATTAAAAAAATCCTTTTTGAGAAGTTATTGGATGTAAATTAATAAATTTGATAAATATAAATATTACCTTAAATTCTTCTCATTTTTATTACATATCATATAGACAATATATCATCGTCTTTTCAAAAATATTAATTTACAAATTAAGTTGTAAAAATAATTATAAATAATATATATAATTAATAAGGATATTATGAATTCAACTTATACCCATTGGGGAGAGGATAAATTTTTTTTGTTGATGATGAATATAAATACATTAAATGATATTTTAAAACATAGGAACATATAATTTATAATTTAAAAATAAGCATTAAATGTTTAAGGTTCGCATTTTTTGGAAATAATTTTCATTGAAATTAATCTCTATAATTAATGAAGGATAATTTAAAAAATTGGTGATAATAACATGAAAAATTTACCTAAATTTCGAGAATGTTGACACAAATTTTATGTTCATATTTTTGGTAAAAGTAAAAAGAGGTTTTTTTAAAAGGATCTACATATTACATTCAAATTAATTTTTTAAAAAGTAAAAATTTATTCAATAAATAATTTGTTAAAATAGAAATTATTTTTTCAAAACATTTTTAGACATTTTTTAAGAAAACATATTTTTTGACTGAAGTGATAAATGAATTCGGTTTTTCATAAAAATATTTCATCAATTAATTTATGTAACAATGAATGAAAAATGATTTATTTTTATGAAATTTTTTAAAAAAATTATTAGAATAACAATAAATAATTTATGTAAAATTTTTAAAATAATTTCTTTCAATCAAAATTCAAGTATAAATAATCCTAAATATGATGAGATAATGAAATAAACTATTGAAAAATGTCATATTTTTATGGTGAGAATTTACCAATAAATCCATTATGTGTATCAAATACGAATGTAAATATGAAATTTTGGTATTGAACATAATTTAATCAAAACTAAATAAACCTATAATTATATTTTTTCAAAAAATGATGATGTAATATATCCAAATGAAATAAATTCAGATATGAAATTCATTACCACCTGCTAATTTTCACCTCAAATCACATTGGTCGAAAAAATAAAATTGAAACTTAAAATACCATAAAGTAAGAATTATGAATGAAATTATAGGTAATTGATGTATTATATACAACATAGAAAATAAATTAAGTACCTAACATTACAATATGCCTCAATAAAGGGAAATTGAGACGAAGTCCCTTACATAATGATTCTTTTTGGTTCCACATGATTTATCATATTATATTATTTTTAAACCTATTATTAACTGATAATAGAACCCTATAAATATTTATAAAATTATATATTATCCTTCTATAATATCTTATCACCCGTTTGTTAATAATCATTCCTTATTTTCTTTGTTTTTGGCATTAATTGTATTGTATGTTCATTCATGTTTAGTCCTGGAAGCTTTGGTTCGTGAACATATTAAATTGTTCCACAATATCTTGAATTAGAAGAATTACATAATTATCATATTTATAAATAAATAATAATTTTAAGACTAATAATTAATGTTTTTGTTGAAAAATGATATATGTTACGATCATAGAGACAATTGGTTGTATGTACGCATATTAAACGCTTCTATATGACAATGGTCATAATAGAAAAGAGGTATATAATATATTAACTATAAATAAAGATTATAATATCATATATAAATTATTATATCTTTACATATACTTATATATATATAATCCATTTGGTGCGGTGATGAAAATAGTGCCGCACTATTTTGTGAATGCGGTATTCCACACGTACTCGAACAATGTTGTCGTCCTGAATTGAGTGAAAAGGTAATAAATAAAATGACATATTATCTTTTCAATAATTTTAATACATTATATATATCATTATTATTTCATGTATATCAGTAATATTAAATAAATTTTTCCTTATTAC
Source organism: Viscum album (assembly GCA_963277665.1). Taxonomy (NCBI): domain Eukaryota; kingdom Viridiplantae; phylum Streptophyta; class Magnoliopsida; order Santalales; family Viscaceae; genus Viscum; species Viscum album. The sequence goes on from OY728121.1 coordinate 1,462,899,399, forward strand.
TTCAATGTAAATTGTTTTTTCAAAATAAATCACATTATTTTTTGCGGTGGTATTCCACCGTACACATGAGGTACGCTATCGTATCCCTTTTGGAAGGGAAATTAAAATAAAATATATATGATATAATGACTCATGAGGTATAAATATGTCATAAATATTACATATGAACTTTATATCGATCACCATACCAAACCATGAGATGCAGTAATGGAAAATAATGACATCGGTTCGCAATGTGGTAGTCCACCGTACACACGAATGATGATTTCGTAACCCATTAGATGGAAGTGAGGAATTTTTAGGTAATTAATATAACTATATATATATATATATTTATGAAATATACTGAGGTTATTATATCATGTTGTTTTAAAAATAATTGGCTGAGGTGGGGTATGAAAACAAAATAAAACTGCATGTTATAGAACATAACCTCTTCCTTGGGAAACCACATTAGTTTTGCTGAAAATTCATTCTAATTATGGATTTATTACCAAAAAAATTATAATTGAATTATATTAAGTATTTTTATAATAATGTTGCAATTTTTTTGGAGGAACTGAAATGTATATATGGTTTGGATAATAGAGGTGAGGGGTGGCATTTTACAGTTGAGGTGAGCAACACATGTTTAATTTTGAAAAAATATGATTTACCATTGTTTTCATATACAAGAAGTGTAAAAAATGGATTATTCTCAAAATTTATACATTATTGTAACGTACTAACCTGGCTCACCACTAAACTGGTGGCCAAACCGATATCCACATGGCCTCAATCGCGCCTCCCCTTACGCAAGAGGCTGCTGACTAGCAACGAGGGACTAAGGATCATCAGTGGGGAGACTATACCCTCTTTTTAGTGTTCAAAAATAGACAAAGTAAATAAATAGAGGAAATGGTATAATAAATGAATAAGCAGCGGAAAGCAGATTTTATAAATCTTGTACAAAACAAATGGCTAATGCCAAATTATACAGCAGATGCATGTATGACATGATAATGATAAAAAATCAGAAAACAGTGAACAAAACAAAATGCTTTACATTTCAATGAATAAATAAATAAATAATGACTTGAATCCCCAAGGTTGATCTCCTCGAGCATCCCGAGCCTCCGCTCGGTCCTGTGCTCCAAACTCCCAAGTAAATGCAAACAGCATAGTCCTGCAACCAAATAAAATCTACTCGGTTACCCAGTTCAATGGCAGCCCGAGTAGGGTGTGAGATATAAATATCAATAGGCCGGGACCACTAGTGTTTATCCCAAACCATAAATTTAATAAATAACTTATAACATGTGAAGCCATGCAAAAATTAAGTAAATAGTTTAATGTGACTATATACCCAAGTCCCTGCTTCAGCCCTCAGCTGGTGTCTAAACCTGCATTATACTTTTTTCATACATACTCAATATTCATTACATAATCATTCATCGTTTATTAATTAATCCAATATTAATAAATTATGATGGTATTGAGATTCGGCCTACTCCCAACATCTCCCGTATAAGTCCCTCACCACATATGTCTCTAAAGACCATCTAAGTAATCAATGTAAAGAAGAATTCCAAGCTTGTGTTTTGGCTTGGATAATGCATAGTAAGTTATTCAATTAAACCATTCATATACTAAGTCTGATCCCATCCACTAAAAGTGGTTCACCAAATTCCTAAAAAGTCTGAGCCCTTTCTCAAAATCAATTCACAAATCATCTTTTCACAACAACCTTCATTAACCATTAAACTCATTTCTTGCACGAACAATTGGGCCCTCAACCCAATGATAATTAATGGGTGTCTAACATCATGTATAGAACCCTCGTGAGTATTCAGAGCATCATTACATGTCTCACAACCCATGGGTATTTTGATCATCTGTCCATATCCCATAAAAGAATATTTTCTTGCAAGGTGGGTGTGGAACATCATGTCTAGCACCCTGTGAGTATTTTGAGCATGAGTCCCTCTCTCACAACCCATTTATCAATAATACACATATATTTGTCATTGGTAGAAGGCCATGTCTAACCCCCCAAACCATCCATTAATTATTTTTATACATTAATTAATCCAATCTGTTAATTAATTAAACAACTAATTAAAAATATAAATTGCCAGTAAAAACTCAAACCTTAATTAACCATTAAAAATCTCAATAATAATTAATTTATTAACAATTTTTTATTCTTAGAAATCCAAATAAATAATTAACTCAACATTTAATTATCCAAATTCTTCAACAAGTCTGAACCCATCCAATCAAATAGTGATTCATCCAGGACTTTAACAATTTACTTACATGTCATAATCAGCACAAAAAATGATGTAAAAATACTATATATTTATCAATCATCTCACGCATCATCTCATAATATAAAAAAACTCCATCCAAGACAACTTAATGCATGTAAATCTAACATGCATAAAAAAGGACCCTTGGCCAACATTCGTAACAAACAAACAAATCAAAAACTTAATTTTAATGGATGAAAATTAATTAATTCAAAAATTAATTAATTAAATATTATCTCTTTAACCAATAATAAATTAATTAACTATTTAACATTTTAACATTTAATAATTAATCCATCCATTAATTATTATCAATTTACAATTTATATTTTTTAACATGTCAAACATTCAATATTCCCAATCATCAATAAAAACCTCATTTTTATTCCAACTCATGACTTGATAATTAATTCCAAAATTTGTTACCCTATTTAACATTCTGCACATTCCAATCATTTAACTATTTAATCATATCACTTTAACGAAATTAGAAAAACATGCTTAAAATCAACACATGTTTAAGCCCTCATTTATGTCAACTGGGCGACATTAATTTAATAAATTCAAAACTCGTGTATCAAAATAATATATATCACATTTAGAAATTTAATCAAACTTACTAAATTCACATATAGATGAAATAAATTATAAATACTCCACTTCACAAATTAAATATTGAAAAAAACACATCATGGATTTTATTAATGTGTTAATTACAGTTGAACACATGGGAAGGGACCCTACCTCGGGGTGGCACAATTTTAAATTCCAAAACACTTTAATATACATGGTTGAAACATGTCCACAACTATTCCGTAATCGCACGCAAACACACCTATATACATATATATATATATGCACGTTGCCTACATTGATAAATGAAAATTCTATTTATTAAACTGATAACAAGAATCAAAGTTGTAATGAACAACACATCCCTAACATGGTACCAGGAACTCATAAAAAAATCAATAGGACTTAATATACCTCGTGAAAATCCAAACAATGGGTTTAGAAACCTACTCTAACCAATGGCAGCAAGACAATTTGAAACCATCCGCCTTGCCCTTGGTGTAGGATGCCGGATTATGGACCAATGGGTCCCGAGTCAACATTCGCATATCCTAAAAAAATAGATGAATGCAAGAATAAGATTAAACCCGAACCTTCTCATTTTAGCCTAGAAAATAAGGCGAGAGGTAGAAGTCAAATGAAACATGTGAATCACGAGTTATACACGGATGGACTCACGTTGATGAGGCAGACAAGATTCGTGAAGAGTCTAAGGGGAATCATCACGTGCAAAGTGGAGTCTGGGAGGAGGTGGTGTGCCTCTAGGTATTTCCCATAGGGGGGTTGTGTCACGGAGGTCGCGCGCTATAGGATCTCTGCCAGAGTGTCGCGCTCCTCTAGGTAGGGTCTCCCAGGGGTTCACATGCCTCTTTGTCACACCGAGGGAAGGTGCTCACGCCAAGGAGGGAGCTCGAAGGAGAGAGGAAGGGGTCGTGTCATGGGGTGTGCTACTACGTGCGTGCAGCACCTTGTGCGTAGGGAGGAAGAAGAGGGGAATTTGATTACCTTTATTTTCTTTTTCAAACCCCTAAATTAATTTCCATTTATAATAGTCATTATTAAACTCTTCAAACCCCATAATAATACTACCAGTAATATGATAATAATAATAATAAAATATAATAATAATACTCATTTTATTATTATTATTAATATACACATTAAAAACTTATCTAAAAAGTGAAAAACTCCCCAATTCGTTACTATTATTATTTATAATAATAATATCCATAATAATCAATAATTATGACACTCATAAAACCAAAATAATAAAAATATCATTATTACTACTCAAAACATTGATATAACCCAACACCTCTATTAAATAACATCACTCCACCACTAAATTCGAAACTGCTTATTTTATTAAGCATTTTTTTAGATACCCAACAATGCCATTAAATTCACATAAGGGTTACACCCCATTAAATAAAAATGGAACATTGATAAACCCCTTAATTAAATTGGATTAAAATAAACAATTAAACTTTCACTTTGATTATGTCCAACCTCCCCATTTAAAACAACCTTAATTATCTAATTCATTGTTAACCTTCATTTATTATTCTCATAACAAATGTTTTGTAATTAATTATAAAACACCCTTTTGATCATTAAATTATTTTAATATTTATTTAACAAAACAACCATAAAAATAATAATGGCATCATTATTAATAATATTCAAACATCCATTTATTTAATAACCCAAACCCTTAATTTATTATAAAAACATTAATATGATAAAAAGTACAACCCTCAACCCCTCATTTTATTAAATCTTTCTTTGAGAAGCTCAAAAGAAACATTTAATTCTCATAAATGATAAACTTCGTTAACATGAAATTAAAATCTCAAAGTATCAAAATAATTTATGACTCTATAATAATTACAATGACATTATTATTATTAGAACATTCCTCCATTTTATAATAAATGGTCCTTTAATAATTCTAAATCTCATTATTTAAATAAAATGGTTATTTGATAAACCCAAAAGCCACGTCAATACCTTCAACTTCCTTTTAATTAATTCTTTAACATTCAATAAATTTAACAACCACAAAAACAGAAATAATACGATCATTATTGTTGTTATTGTTATTAAAACATTATTTTAATTAATCCAAATATATCATATAATCATATTTAATTAAAATAATAATAATTTATTAAATAAGATAAACTGCACAGGTCGGACAACAACCATACCCTACCCATGATGATCCATTAAAGTGGATTTTTCTAGATCCTGTGCACCTAAGACTCATCAGGACAGCCGCTAAAAATTATCGGGTAATTACGAAAGTCCAGAAATGACACCATTTGGTGTTCGGACATTCATAATAAAATTCTACAGCTCAGGTTAAAAAAATGAACCATTGATAAATTGAATTTTTTTGACAAAATTCATATTTTAAACTGGTTCAAAAACATGGGACCTTACAATATACCCACCTTAAAAACTTCTCGTCCCTGATAGGCTATCGAGAAACAAAACTAAAACAACCGACCTACTATGTTCGTTAAGAATATCAGTCAAACTATTACTAGAAAACATTGTTATAAAATATCGATATCACCTGCTGACACGTTAATTGAAAACGATGAAAAAATACCCACCTCAGTATTTTCCATAACATCGCAAGAAAAGATCAGCCGCTCACCAACGCACTATTTCATAACACCTTAACACATGCATGTGATATTCCTAAAACCATGATCACCAAGTCAAAAATTTATCATAAAATCTATATCATAAACCTATCGGTGTGCCAAAACAGCTGAGTCCCATGAAGTCCTCTCGAGTAGTTGGACAAACTTACTTTAATAGCCTAAAAAAATTATGGGTACTACCTACCATGGGTTAGCCCCTTATGACCATTAATGTTGAACCTCTCTCTTGGTCGCACAAAACCAAAAACACATGATTGAAAATCCCCTTTTTCGTTTTAGCCATTTTAATTAATTCATTTCAACCTTTCATCATTTGAATGAATTTCAACAAACTTGCAAGTACTTTTTTCACAACAATCCACTTGGTTTTCAAAATAATGACCTTCGGAAAAAATAGCCATGTTATAAAAAACATCCCATTTAAACATTTAAAATTCAATGTTATTCAAATATTAATAGGCAATTTAGCATCTAAATTCCTTTTACCAAAAAGGAGACCTCCAAAGGTCCAAATTATTTATTTCATGTTCTTAAAAAGCAACCCCACAATGGTTCATTATAATCCAAACTTGGTAGTTTTACATTTATAACCATTTTAAAACATACTATGGTTATATAAGGTTTAAACACATGGGTTTCCATCTACCAATCGTTAAAATCCCATACACCTTACCACTAGAATTTGGTTCCCATTTATAACAATAAAAATTAATTTAATATTTTAACATTATCAGCCCTTTTTTAAATCAAAACATAAATAGCATGTTAGCATAAGCAGTAACACAGAAACATTCTATAAGATAGACAAATGTCACAATAATAAAACTTTCTAATAAATAAGGAACTATAGAATATATTCACTCAAGTGTGTTAAATCTATCACCAAAACATGCTATCTAGACAGGCATGCTAAAGCAGATCAAAACATGGCATTTCACCCAATGAAAAAAAATCTGAATTAGAAAGAATCCTACTAATGCAACTACATGGCATGTTATACACATGAAAAGTGAATGTCTAAGTTCCTAAGATGATGCATCTATGAAAATTCCTTTCCATATCATGGCCCAAAAAATAATGTTTTTCAAAATTCTAAAAATCAATATACAAGGGAAAATACACCAGTCACTCTAAGTGAAATCATAACAACTATAACATCTAACAGTAAAAACATCAATTCCTATCCCTGGCCACTTGGTAATTTCCGGTACATGAGGTGATCAGTCCCACGCATGGCTATTAACCCAAGTGCTAACACATTCCTAGTCTCATATCTACCAAACCCAAAATTGTAATACAAAGGAAAATAAAGACACATAACCCTTTGATCCAGGTCGGTACGTCACAAGACTGAACCCATCCACTCAAATAGTGATTCATCCAATACTTACCAATTTACATTCACGACATAATCATCACAAAATAGGCTATACAAATCCCATATATTTAGAAACCATCTCACGCATAATCTCATAATATAAAACATCTCCATTGAAGAAAAATTAATGCATGGAAATCTAACATGTATAAAAAAGGACCATTTGAAAATAGTCATAACAAACAATCAATTCACAATCTTAATTTTAATGCATGAAAATTAATTAATTCAAAAATTAATTAATTAAATCTTATCTCTTTAACCAAACATAAATTAATTAACTATTTTACATTTTAAAATGTCATAATTAATCCATCCATTTATTATTACCAATTAACAATTTATATTTTTGAACATGTCAAAAATTAAATATTCCCAATCATCAAAAAAAGCCATAATTTTATTCCAAATCATGACTTGATAATTAATTCTACAATTAATTACCCTATTTCACATTCTGCCCATTAAAATCATTTAACTGTTTAATCATTTCACTTGAACCAAATTAGCAAAACATGCTTAAAATCAACACAAGTTCAAGCCCTCATTTATCTCATGTGGGTGACATAATTTAATAACTTCAAAAGTTTAGTATGAACGTAATATATATCACATTTAGAAATTTAATCAAACATACTAAATTCAATATTTAGATGAAATTCAATATAAATAATTCATTGAACAAATTAAATAACCACAAAAATGCAGAAAAGATTTTATTAATGTATTTACCAAAGTTGAACACACAGGAAGGGACCCTACCTTGGGGTGACACCAATTTAAAATCCAAGACTATTTAATTTACTTGGCAAAAACCTGTCCACAGCTGGTCTGTAATCGCACGCACGCACACATTTAGATATATATATCTATGTGTGTTGCCTACAATGATCAATGTAAATTCAATATATTAAATAGATTACCATAATGAATGTTGTAATGAACAACACATCCCTAACTTGGTACCTAGAACTCATAAAAAATTAATTTTCCTTAATATACCCTATGCAAATCCAAACAGAAGGTTTAGAAACCTACCCGAACCAATAGCAACAAGAAAATTTGAAACCATCCGCCCCGCCCTTGACGGCGGATGCCGGATTATGAACTAATGGGTCTCAAGTCAACATTCGCATATCCTAAAAAATAAAGGAATGCAAGAATCAGATTAAACTTGAACCTTCATGTTTTAGCTGAGAAAATAAAGCGAGAGATAGAAGTAAAATGATCGATGCGAATTACAATTTATACGCAGAAGGACTCACCTTAATGAGGCAGACAAGAGTCGTGAGGAGACTGAGAGGAATCATTGTGCGCAAAGTGGAGTCCATCCAAGGGTTAGTGTGACTCTATGTACTTCCCGGAGGGGGGTCGCTCCATGGATGTCGGGCACTGTAGGAGCTCCGCCCAGGTGTCGTTTTTCTCTAGGGAGGGTTGCCCAGGGGTTTGCGTGCCTCTTGGTCGCACCGAGCGAAGGACCTCACACCGAGGAGGGAGCTTGAAGGTGGGAGGAAGGGGCCACATTATGGGGTGTGCTATTGCGTGTGTGCAGCACCTTGTGCATAGGGAGGAAGAAGAGGGGAATTTGATTCCCTTTATTTTCCTTTTCAAATCCTGAAATCAATAGCCATTAATAATAGTTGTTATTAAACTCTTAGACCCCATAATAATACTACCATTAATGTGATAATAATAATAATAAAAGATAATAAAAATAATAATTTTAATATTATTATTATACACATTAAACAATTCTCTAAAAAGTGAAAAACTCTTTAATTTGTTAATATTATTATTTATGATAATAATATACGTTATTATAAATAATTATGACACTCATAAAACAAAAATAATAATAATATTATTATTATTACTCAAACCTTTTATATAACTGAACACCTCTATTAAATAACATCACTGTTTCATTAAATTCAAAACTACTTATTTTATTAAGCGTTTCATTGAGATTCCCAACAGTATCATTAAATTCACACAAATATTACAACCCATTAAATAAAAAAACTCCAATAAACCCCATAATTAAATTGTATTAAAAGAAAAAATAAAAAAATCATTTTGATTATGTCCAACCTCCCCATTTATATCCACAATTGTTATCTAATTCATTTTTGACCTTCATTTATTATTCTCATAATAATGGTTTTGTAATTAATTATAAAACTCCATATTGATAATCAAATTCTTTTAACATTTATTTAATGAAACAACCACAAAAATAATAATTTCATCACTATTATTAATATTCAAACTATCATTTATTTAATAACCAAAACACCCAATTTATTAAAATAACAGTAATATGATAAAAACTCTAACCCATAACCCGTCAATTAATTAAATGATTCTTTGAAAGATTAGTAGCCATATTTAATTCTCATAAATGATACACTTCATTAACATGGAATTAAAATCTCAAAGTAACAAAATAATTTATGACTCTATAATAATAAAAATGAAATTATTATTATTGGAAAATTCCTCCATTTAATAATAAATGGTCCTTTAATAATTCTAAAACTCTTTTTTAAGTAAAATGAATCTTTGATAAACCCAAAAGCCACATCAGTACCTTAAATTGACATTAAATTAATTCTGTAAAATTTAATAAATTTAAAAACCACAATAATAGTAATAATAACTTCATTATAATTATTATTATTTAAAATTTATTTTAATTACTCCAAATATATCATATAATCATATTTAATTAAAATGGTAATAATTTATTAAATATGATAAACTCCACAGGTTGGACCGTAACCATGAGGTTCCCATGCAGATCCATTAAAGTTGATTTTTCCAGATCTGCTACACCCGAGACTCATCGGGACACCCGCTAAAATTTATTAGGTAATTACAAAAGTCCATAAATGACACCACCAGCTGTTCGAACACTTGGAATAAAATTCCAGACCTCGGTTTAAAAAAATGAACCATTGATAAATCAATTTTTTTTAAACATTCGTATTTTAACCTAGTTCAAAAACATGGGACATTACAATTATAGTCTATAAATTGGTCCTGATGATATATTATAAACTACTATTAGGCCATCTTATTTCTTATATTTTTTAGCATTACACTATATAAACACATTTTTACCTTACAATGGTAAATAATTTTATCTTTTTAGACAATTCATTTTCTAAAAAATAAGTTGAAAATATTTGATAATATAAATTATTTTTATTCCAAAAATGTAATCCCTTTTTTGAATTCCATTAACATTTGTGTAAAATTATTAAATTAAAAATCATCCCATTATCGCAATGAGAAAGCTAGTTTTTATGGAGAAAATGATTAAAATATTACAATGATTTTATCTCAAAAATTATTTCTATAATGATTGTAATGAAATAAATTTAATTAAATGATATATAAATAAACTAATTTTATAATGAAAAAATCTTAAAACCAAATTTATCTTTATACAATATTACAATAAAAAGATAGTTTTCTTCAAAAATACAATATTTTCAAATATAAATTTAAAAATAAAATTTTAATAAAAATATAAAAACATAAGGATTTTATAATTAGGAAATTATGATTTAAAAAATAAATATTATTTTTTGAATTAAATTTACTAAAATTTTTAAACATTAATTTTAAATCAGGTACAAATTTTACATCTAAATTGTCTTTTAGAAAAATAATATTTTTTTAGAAAACATCTCCCTATCGTTAAAAAGAATCTTATTTTCATTTTAAGAAATAGATATTTATTGTTTTATTAATTAACATATAAATATTTACACCATAAAATTTAATTTCTTAGTTATAATTTTATACTATATTATGGGTCATTTGGACTCAGGGTAGCATGTTCTATAAGATATTAAAGAGATTAAATTGAAATAATTATATTTCATGGGTTCTTTAAGCTTGATATTTTCTATCAAATATTGCATAAAAATGATATTCTATTTAAATATCAGTTTATTTTATGAAATGAATCCAATTATGTATTTTAGCGAAATATACAAGTTGTTATTCAAATAAGAGGTAATGTCCTTAATAGAGCAATTTATTTTATCTCTTCATCCACCTCCCCCAAATATTAATAATCCCTAATGATATAAAATTATAATTATATTTTGTACAATCAGTTTTATTAGGTTAACTTAATGACTTAATTCTATCTCCTCTTTCAAATTTGAAATTAAACCATTTTTTGTGTGTGTGGAAGACTATCACCTCACGAAACGACGTAATTTGTTTTCCATCACAACTTCTCACTACTAGGTATAATGATTTATATAATGATTATAGAGGATAATTATTACATAATTATAATTAAATAATTATAATATCATATATAAAATCATAATTTCTAGTCCATAGGAATTACAATAATGTCAGTTAAGTGTATGGTAAATTTCCACCTAGGGAAGAAATATGATTTCTTTCACATACGCATTACATGGAAGTTAACAAGGATTAATTTTATGTTGATATATGATATTAATGAAATATTTATAATATTTGAAAATAAATATTCCTTATACTTTCATACATTACCATTAATTTAATAAATCATAACATCGTGTGGGAGTAGTGTGGACTACCGCCTTCTAAATCAATGTAATTTATTTCTCAGTAACACTTTACATGAAAGGTTATAAAGGATAAATTTAATGAAAACATGTGTTATATATATATCATTATATTTATAATTTAAAATTAATGTGATAAATAATTCCTCAAACTTCCAACTATTGAAGAAATTAAAACATCTATTGTTCACACATATGACATACCATTTCAGTGATGTGATGTAACTTATTCTCTATGATTAAAATCAAATAATTATTATGGAGATGTATATAATGAAAAACTGATATTTTTTAACATAATTAAAATTATAAATATAATGTAACTAATTCATATTTCCAATATCCAGAACATTAATGATAAATTATGGTTGAGAAAATAATACAATTAACACAAAAATAAATTGTGATAACGAAATATTATTAATGATCGAGTGATATGTTCTCTTAAAAAGGATCATATATGTGAATAGATATATTATTATTATTATTTTATATCATTAATACATTTTTAAAATAGCTATAAATTTGGTAAATATCACTAAACTAAACGGAAGCATGTGGTGAGGGGTTTCTTAACATAATTTCCATTCCCAGGTTTATGCAACTAATTCATTGATTATTTTATGAAAAAATTGTGTGTAAAGTGAACTATGAATACCTTATACTTTTTATCAACATGTAAATGTGTGGATATAAATTTTTACATATAATAACCCCACTAATTAACCACAACCAAATTCATAAGAACATTGTTTGAGTTTCATCTCAAATAACATTCTTTGAGACACATGTTCTTTTATGGACCAATTTTTTTGAAAGGTGTATACAATTAACCTTTTCATATTATATCATGAATCCATCTCACATAATGAAACAGTATGTAACAATTAATATACTTAATTCACGGTATGTTATGATTCAAATATTACAAAAGTGGTAATGGATTATGGTTCAATCTCATTTTAATTGGGATATCATATGTTTTAAATTTCATTAAATGAAAATATTTGATAATTGTGTAATAAAATCCTTTAATTTTATTATCCTCTATATTTTCATGGAGGTATAATTTAATAGTAAAATATTCCACCATTTGGTAATTAAAATTAATGATAAATCATTTTTATGTAAATATACTTTATTTCTATCTTCGGTTGAAAACCATTTGTCTTTCATATCCTGGGTTTCTAAAAATGATTACAATTTTTACAATATTATATTATAATTTATTAAATTTATTTTTACAAATATCCCACTATTAAAAACAAATTAAAAATGAATCTTCTTATAATTTTATGATTATAATAAATTTTAAATTGTTATAAAATGATAAACGGATTAATTGCTTTTACATTTGACGCATGAATGTTATTTTCCACAATAATGACCATTATTTTCTTTGTATAATTTTTATAAGTATCCATGATTATTTTCAAAGATTATTTTTTTTCCATTTTTTTGAATTTTAGTTTTAAAACGTAATTCTTAATGTTTAATGTTTATTTTTGTTAAGTATGATTTTATTATTTTTAATGAATTTTTATTCATCAATAACACATTTTTTGATGTATTATATTCAATAAAACTTTTATATATATGTCTATCGCATATATACCTAGATTAATTTCTCTACATTTTTTGGGTAATATTGGCCTTATGTTCATCCCTATATTGACTTCATTAGGACACCACCTATATATCTTATTATGTGATAGGATTATGCATCCCATTTCTTTATGTGGTTAATTTATATTCATTTGAGTTAGGATTTATTTCCTTATGATGAACACAAATTCATCAACATGATATGAAATTTATTAGTTTTAAATATATTTTATGTCACTCAAATTCATTGAGAAATGTTTTATTCTTATGAAAATTTGGGTATGTGATTAATCATTTAACATAATATATTATGGGAAACTATCTATAATGATATGTTGTATTGGAAGTTAGAATCGACTTACTCTTTTTTTTATTTTCCTGCAACATTTCAATGATTCCATAATCATATGATAGAATATTATTTATTTTATGTTTTCATATAATTACTCACGTTCCTCTTATATTAGGATATAATGTTATAACATTGAATCAAATGTTATGTAATAAAATTTATTATATTAATAGGAATTTATGATCACCCATTTATTTCACATATTCCCCAGGATATGTAATGAATATTTAAGTAATTTAATTGATGTTATGAGCTCACTATGAAAAAATAAGTATTCCATGTTTTATGTATTAAGAACCATTTATTCAAAAGACACTAGAACTTTAGGATACTTGTGTTGATATTATTAAATATTTACATTTTAAAATCATATAATAAAATGTGTAAAAGCATTATGTCACTATATTTGGTGTCATAGGAATGCTTTCCATACAATTTTGAACAAAGATTAGAAAAAAAGTGCGAACCCTAGGTATGAGTCTAAGGATCAGAATATGAAAAGAAAAATATCAAGGAATATTGGTGAAGTATAGAGAGAGTGTTTTATGTGAAATCACATCCATTTATGGATACTACAGGTGAATGTGATTTTTGGAAAATAAGTACCTGGGTTGAACAACTCAAGAAAATACACATTGTCTTCGAATCATGTGTTACATAGTATACAAAAATGGGCCTTACAATGCACTTGGTTTAGTACTCCTTGGGATACAATTTAGAAATACATAAAATATTTTTGAACCATTATGTTTTATTTGAGTATATATTTATCATGGTTGGACATGTTTAAAGTTAAATAGCATCATATTTAAATGAAGGATTCATGATTTAGACATATTAAAAATAAATTCTCATTATTATGGTGTTTCCCACAATGAATATTATTTCTCACAACATGATTTATGATTTTAATCAATTATGGAATCTAAAATGAATTAGGTTAACATTGAATGCGTTATTCAATGTAATAATGATATCCCAATTGGGATGATGACTATAAAGAATGATATTCTCATTATTCCAAGTCATTTATCATGATATATGATTAAAAAATTGATCCTTAACCAACTATTAGGATACGGAAAGAATATAAATATATTTTTCACTATGAGTTTGGAAGGTAGAGACTATAGATGAAAGAATATTTAATTCCCTACATGTCATGAATGTGGATATAATCACTCAAATGATCATCTCAAATAAACTAGAATATATTTTATGCATAGAGAGGAAAGGAATAATGTATGTAATTATTTATGAAAAATGAAATTTTTTGTTAATGAAATGTATGAGAATAATGGTTTACCTGAGGATACTTCAATTCATGAAGGTTTTAAATGTGGAATAAAAAATAATCATGAAAATGTTTTTCCTACGGAGAATTACCAAGATGATTACCGACATAGTTTTTGAGTAAATGATTAATTTTTAATGATGAAGAGAATATATATTACATATGAATGTAAGTGGTATTAAGGATTAAGTTGATAAATCCCAATAAATGGTTTATGTTTGAAGGTTATTGATTGAATTTAAGGTTTAATGTGATTCAAAAAATATATATATATATATAAAGATTATTTTGTAAGTTTTTTTCATTTATTATTTTCATGATTATGTTACATGATATATAGATTTGATTTAATGTCAATGTGATCCTTTACAGAAAAACATAATTTACAAAAATTAAATAATGGATATGTAGTTGATACAGAGGTAGTCAGATGAGTTTGTGGAAAATAATTAGTTTTATATAATTCCACAGGGGGTAAAACATGATTTTATGAGTTATGTGTTTTTTGAATATTATCATCATATTTTTGGAAATTGTATTAGATCAAGGAGAATTCTAAATATGATCAGCACAAATTTTTTTCAATGGTTTTAAAATAATGTTCTGCATGATATCCATGTGACAACCCATTTCATCCAGTATGGACATGGGGCTTGAACCCACAATTGAAGGGAGATAATGGAACAATGATTACCATTGTACTGTGTGATTCACTGGTCAATATAATATTTTTGTAGATGTTTTGAAGTTTAAACATAACGATTATTATGAGAAATTGGTTAATGTGTCATGTCATTGGAATTTGGGGTTACTAATAATATTTCCTGATATTTTGTATGGGTTAAAGTATATATAAACTTTTAGTTTAATATAAATGACTATTTAGGAAGAATTCTATTATGTTTTTAGAGATTTATATTGAAAGGGTATGAGATAACCATTGTAGATAAAACCTTATTTCATGTTGTGGCTATTGATGTTATTTTTGTAATAAGGTTTTTTTTCTGAAGGATTTATGTTAAAACATTGGTATTAATAAGGCAATCATATTGGGTATTCATTTCATAAGAGTAAGAGGATACGTATAAATTAATCAAAACACAATTAAAGGATGAAATTGTGTATATGAAATAAAATTATATAATATATTTAAATATTTTTGGTGTTCTAATTCTTGATTGAAATAAATCCACCAATTATAATAAAAGGATGGAAAAATAAATATGTTATCCTATTATCTTTAAATCCGATGAATCTAAGGTCTTTTAATTCATAAGAGATTTATTATTTTATGGTTCAAGAAATTCTTGTGATCAATCAATTTCATGTGATCGATTATCTCTGTCATATTGAATAATTATTTACCATTTTATTACATGTCCATATTTCCCTTCCATAAAATTTTATTCAACATGGAAACCTATTAATGTCCCATTTCAGATGGAATTAGTGTATTTTTAGAATCCTATTTTGCAATGTTTTTTTTCCATAATGGAATTTTCATATGTCAAATCCTTACATACGTGGAACAATATTTTATAGATAGGATGAAATTTATTTGAGTGTGTAGAATGTAACAACCAAATAATTTTTAATATATTCATCTTTAAATAAATTCAATATATCCGAATGTTTATGATGCATGTAACACTAAATTTAAACGAAATGAGTTACTTTATAAAAATATTATTATATAAACATGATCATTATAACCTATATGTTATGTTCTGGGTATGAATAATACTCTATAAATAAAAAATGGGAAATGAAATTATTATCAACTAATTTGAAATAAAATATTTTTTTTGAAAGAATAAGTAATGTATTTTAAAAAATTGTATTTTTATAAATGGTAGTTTATATGTTATTTTAACACATAATTTGAATGTAATTTTCTAATATTTTTTAAAATTAATTTTAGTATAATAACATCATTTTTGATGTCCTCTAGTTGCTATTAACTTATAGTTACTGTTTATAAATTGTTTTGGAAAAGATAATTTTTTAGTGAATAATAAAAAATAATAATTTTAAAAAATTATCAAATATTTTTTATATAGTAATATTTTTATAATATATATATTTTAAATATTTGTACATATTACATATTTATATTAAATCCAATTAATTAAATTAAAAGAATAATTATAGTAGATTATAATATAAGTTCATTTTTAGATATCAAAAAACTTTTTTAAGTCTCTTTAATGTTTGAAATATATATCCATTTTCAATATTTAAAATGACCCCCAATAAAGAATTAATTAAAAAATTTAAATATTATATTTTAAAAAATATTTACTTAAATTCACAACTTCTAATTACTTGTCATATAGTTAATATGAGATCATCATTTCCTTTATAAAAAATTTCAAAAAATCTCTTTTTTCAACATGTATGTAGTTTTAATTTTAAATTAAACACTACATATTCATTCAATTTAATTTGAAAATTTTTATTTCATATTTTAAATCATAATATTTTATATTATAAAATAATGTAAAATTATTATTTTTATTATAACGAATACTAAAAAAATAATTATTTACCGCAGTTAAAGTAAAAAATGGGTTTATAGGGTGTTAAACTAAGAAGGCAAGGGTTAACAATGACCCAAAGCATGTATAATTCCTAATTTACAGTCATATTTATACCTTATACAATATATGTTTCATAAAAATTTCATATTTTGGATCCTTTTACACAGAAAAAATAGTGGTTTGAATTATTTAATTTATAAAATTCAAAGTGTGTCCTCAACTGAACATATAAAAGGTCGCTTAATCTCATCCACATTAAGAATATCCAAATAAAATTTGTTACGGAAAATATTTCAAAAAATTAATTTTCAACATTACTCCCACAATCCTGGAATTGTTTCTCTGTCTGAAATCTTACTTACAAAGACATTTGGAGCCAACAAAAAAATTTTATCTAAAGAAAATGTTAAATTCATAACTGATATTTTTATTTTTTTTTTCATCCTCCATATCCTAAAAATATTATTAAAATGTAATGATATAATAAAAAAAATATTATATATAATGATATTTTTTACATTGAGGGATTTTTCTACCACCACATCTTCATCCCTCACATGTGAAATGAAATAATTGATCATGTGTACGACAGACTACTGCCTTATGAACTGACCCAATTTGTTTCCCATTACCTCTCCCCACGATTGAATATATTGACATACAGAATGATTTTATGTGATATGTATGATATAATTATACTTCTACATTTATAATATCACATATACATTCTTAATTATTTTTTCGTTTGTTATATTATTACATCACTCATGTGTACGGTGGAAACCTACCCCAGAGGCCCTTTTTGCTACAATTAACAATATAAATATCGTATCCCTCAAAAGAAGAAATATCCCATAATTAAATTTATTCTTGATCAAATTTATGTGATTGGTCAGCATGAAATAAATAAAGATCTGATATGTGGAATATGTCATGCATGAATCATAAATACTAAGGAAGAGCAATCATAGAGTATACTATCCTAAATCTCTCAAATCTATCTGAAGCCCTCGTATAATGAAAATATATACTACCATCTCATTGAATCTACCATTTTCCTTATTCCAAAGAAATCTTGTACGAAAACCTGATACCCTACCTCAAAATCCATAGGCCAGGGACATCAATTAGCATAAGACTTATTTTCGAGATTGAATTGTAAACATCTTCTTTCTAATAATCCTCAACTTTTATTAAATCACCAAATTGAGATTATGTCCCATCATTGTTACATAACCTACCTCTAACTATAACACAGTTGAGCAGAATTCTCTAATGTATTGATCCTTATATATACCATAGTTTATTATATATTGGATGATATTATTGTCGTAAAAATCAATGATATGTATATGTTTCTCCCAATAGCATCAAAAATCAATTAAATTTGACAAAATATTTTCATCTTGTACTTATATACCCTGTTTTGATTAGACATCAGTATGTGGGTGAAAGGGTGGTCTAAAAAACACTAGTTTCATGGAGTACCTTATGTAACACCTACCATAAAATCAACATAAAACCGGTATACCTCTTGGAAATTATGGTACAAAAGACATCATGATGGATATTAATGACATAGACATTCAATATCCTATTATAAAAAAAATGACAAGGACTACTAAAAAGGAATAAAATCGGTGACCATCATAGCCTATACACGACTACACAAATTGCATCGATACCCCATTAAATGAGTCATTAAATCAATATAATCATTATCCCAATTGAATTCCTCGACCATTAAAATAAATAAAAATCTTGTATGCAACTAGTGCTCTAACAGAATGTATTTATAGAAGAAAAAACATGTGATAAAACCCATGATATGATGTTTCATTCTAGCCAACCAATACTGGAAACACAAGTCTTGATACAACATATAGATCCCTCAGTGTACTATACACAATAAAGTATGGGACTCTAAAATAAGATCATATCACCTTTATTAGGGGCACATACATTTCAATGAACACATAGAATATCATCTCAATTAATATCCCCACATAGTGATGGATCCCCACAAAAACATTTTCCATTAGGACTAAGCCCTTAGGATCAGAGAATTGCCTCCACTTCAATATATCTATAAGGTATGAGGTTACCAATATAGACATAAGGGTTGGATAATCTTGAGTCTTCTAAACCTCAATTTTCATTTTAGAAAAATGATCCATCAACCTCTATTCATCCCTAGCATCCTGAATAGGTTCTTTCTAAGTAATTCAACTCAGATCATCACCAATTTTATTTCCCATTAAATGCATATAGTCAAGATCAATATTTATGGAATTAATGTATTTTACCCATATTATTTTTCAAAATTTAAATTAATTTTGTAAAAATGAATATTTTAGTATTTTGGTATAGTGACCCAAGATTAGCATACATGGAAATTACATCATTTTATATGAATATTGAGCACATTAAAAAAATACATGTCTAAGGACCGTAATAGTTTAGTATATTTGGAAATTGCGGAAAAAGTAATATTCAAAATATATTCAAGGATACCATAAAGATATTCCCGTATAGTAATTCTACTTAATACATTTCTTAATATCATGTTGGAGGAAAAATAAGAAATTGTAGAGCTAAGATGCTTTGTAAGGGTCAATAATAGCGATATATAAGAATAACATGAGAATTAGTTTTTGGTAACATGAGAATGACATTTAATGATCATACCCTACATATCAATGATTATATAAATGAGTCATGGAATAAATATTGATAGCTCATAAGACATGAATAATAATGGAATCATGATTAGAGGCCATAAAAACATAACAATGGTATTAGAAAAATAATTTGTTGTAGACAAATGATCATAAAAAAGTATCCCATAATAAGTAATGAGTCACTTACATGGCTATAATAGTCATATATCTTCACTACCCATACCATATTTGTATTATTAGCTCTCTCCCATGACCATATTATTAGTTAATTTTCTTTCTTAAAACTATCATAGCCAAAAAATTCCTTTACTAAACTAAGTTCACAACCCATTCCATCCATGTTTATATCATGAGATATAAATTTTTATCCAATGCATGGGAGGGTGATATATGTACCACCAATATCATAATGAAATCATACATATTGGTTCCACTAGATCATAAAAATCAATCATATCATAACCCATGAAATGAAATGGGTTTCATAAATAGTAAATCATTGAATAACCTATGGAAAATAGAAAGGTGTCACAATGATTTTATCAAAGAATAACCCATGAAAATATTCCTGTTTATAAAATATATAGTCAATGAAAAATGGGTTTTAGAAACATATACCACGATAATGTGAAACATATTTCATTGTTATATAACCCATTAAAGAGAAACATATTTTATAGACATGTAACATGTGAAAGAGATATTTTTTTGTAAACATCATGCTATGAAAAAATAAACCATTTATATAATGAATATAAAGGGAACCATTAAAAAATTTTACCATAAAGGCTTGAGTGACATGAAAATATGTCACCATAGATAGAAATTATTTTTGAGATATGTTTTAAAAACACTTCTTTTATAGAAATTTCCTTTCTTCAATGAAGGAAAATTAATTATAAAACATAAAACCTTTTAATAATTATTTTCAATTAAAATAAAATTTAAAACCTATAGAGTAATCAAACAAACCATATTCCTTGAAAACATATAAAAGAGGCTTGAAAACATTTTGAAAACCCTTTTTCGTTGAAAACATAAGAATGATAATACTTTAAATTACATTTAATAGAAAACAAATAATGGATGATTGAATAGTTTTTTTGAAAACCATTTTTTCTGAAAACATATAAAATAAGCATGAAAAAATCCTGAAAAACTATTTACCTTGAAAAAAATAAACACGATAAAATTTTGAAAACCATTTCTTTCAAAACATAAGATGAATTTTAAAAAAATTGTTTTGAAAAACATTTTCCATGAAAAAATATAAAAGAATCCTGAAAACAATTCAAATTTTTTTAATACATATAAAGGATATTTGATTACATTTTGAAAAAAAAATTCATTCAAAACATATAATAAAATACTGAATTTGTTTTGAAAAAATGAATATTTTAAATCATATTAATGAATATTTGAAATAATTTTAATCAATTCCTTTGAAAATAACTCTTTGAAATCATATAAAATATGCTTTGAAATTCTTTGAAAATACTTTTAATAAATAATTTTTTTGATAACTGTTATGTGAAAATAATAAACAAATAAAAAAAATTAACAGTATATTCGGGAAAAGAGTCTTAAAAATTATATTTTAAACATTCAATTAATGATTGAATGGAAGGAAAGTAAATGAAAATAGATAAATCCATGTATGTTGAACATTCCTTTTGGTCCATAAATGTTAAAAAAAGTTCATCAATCAGAAAACAACATGAATATTACTTAAAAAATTACCATTTTATGGGGATATGTTTTTAAAATTTCTTTTAGTTATCATTGGAGAATAAAAGTACATTTTTAAAATTTTTTTCCAGAAAACATTGCTTTTAAAAAACACATATTCTGACTAAATAGATAGGTAATGTTTGTCATTCATAAACATATATCCTTATTTACCATATGTAAAGTATAATAGAAAAATGGTACCAATACATGATGATATTATGAATAAGTATAAGAGAATTTAATTAATTAGTATACATGATATATGGATCATAAGGTCCCATCAATGGAAGCATAATCATAAACAATCCAAATAAATGAGGATATTGTTACAATTATAACTTACCACGTGATATGTTTGAGCAATACTTCCCTGGATTGAAAATGAAATTACAAGATGCATAAAATATTCTAAATACAAGGATATTGATGATATAACTAGTCAAAGGGTAAGTATATACTCAAGATTGAAAAGTATAGGTGCATAACATGACATGTTTCTCAGAAAAGTAAAATTGTGAAAAATTATTTTACTAATTAATTTCTTTTAAACCCTAAACCACATGAAATATATAACATCATATAGTCATTTATAAAACAATTAATGTAATAACCAACATTTACTCAGGCCTTTCCGTTTTAAAAATCAGGTGTTTTTGGTGTTCTGGGTGGAAAAAGTAGATCATTCTAACAGTTTTTTAAAAATGTAGTATTGAACCATCAGTGTAGGAATGTTAGTGCATCATGATGTCAGAGCGTCAGTGAGTTAGGGGCCACGACATTAGTGATTCATGGGTGTTAGCATTGGTAGATGAAGGGTTGATAGGTCAGGGAATCAGTAGGTCAGCACATCGATATGTTGAGGCCTCGGTAGGTCATTGCATCTTTATATCAGCCTTGGTAGCTAAATGTTATTAGGTCACGTCAGTAGCTCACCAATTGGTGGCTTAGAATTTATGAATCTCTAATCAGTGACTCATTTCTGGTTTATCCATATTTTTCCCAATTTTCCAGGTTCTCCCCACTTACCTCTTAGTTGATATAAATATTTTTTAATGCCTCGTAAGGGATTTTTTAAGTGAATTTCTAAATATATTAATTATATATATATATAATATCCTAATGTCCCGAGGGATTTGAGATAATCATACATCGCGATCTTGACCATGATCCATTGTTAATGTCTTTTAGTAACCACTCATCCTTTAATATAGGATGTAGTCTATCAATGCCGAGATATTACATTCCTAGTGTGTTATCTATTTTCCCATGGTGAGACTTTATCCTTCCTCCCTAGACAAATCGTGCACCTGTGCTAGATCCCCCTACTCAGTTTTCATGGAGTTCATCCCTACTGCTAATGTGATACCCTGTTTTTTGTGCAAGGTGGAACTTCAATCCTTTTATCGTACACATAGGAATATTTTTCACTATTTAATTATGCATCATGTGGGGTGTGTGTAATAATAATTACGTGTGATGAATGGGTGAAACAATTTCTTAAAAGAAGAAATAAATATGAAGGTAATACAATAAAAAAGAATATTGAGTCAATGAAATAAAGGGATGGGAGTGGTTTGATGTTTGATCAACAGTTTTATTTTTTTTATTTTGATTTTTTTATGGTAGATGTGGTTGTATGCCATTGAAAAATCATGTCTATTGGTGGAATTTTCTTCCACACTTATGGTGTCTTATTTGTTTTGTAATGATGATTAATAATCAACCGAAACATGGAATCTGCTTAAACATGAACACATGGTTATTTGAAATCGATGCCCAACGATGAAAAACCTTGTACGATCAACCCTATTTATTATGTAGATTAATGAACAATGATTACCAAATCTGAATATATATAGATTCTATTGATTAGTGTGGCTGAGTGATGTGTTCTATTGGGCTTCGTGTGAGTTGTGTGGTGCTACTGTTGGGGGTACAGTTATGGGTATAGGTATTTTCAAGGGAATTGGTTTTATGAGAAGGGTGTGGGACGTTGTGCATTAGAGATATTGTTAAAATGGTATTTAGTGTGGTATTTGTGTGTGGGGTAGTACAGGTGGTGTGTTTGTAACCATGTTTGAGAGACTAATTGATTGTGGAATGTATGGACTTGTAGGCTATAAAACTACATTTGTTGTGTTGTGCCATCGAGAAATGTTGTGCAGTGGGACTGCATCTGGTTTGGTTGTTTTTTGATATGGTTAGGTTTGGTAGTTACCCGGTAGTGATGGAATAAATTAAATTTAATTCTGGTAAATAAATAAATAGACTGTTTTTAAATGAAAACCTTGTGGGATTATTCTTGTTTGTGCGTGTTCTGTGGTTGTGAATGTAGGGGTAGCTTCAATAGTGTTACATGATAGATCATTTGTTGTTTGTTTAGAACCCATAGGTTGGGATAAGTATTTGATTAAATATATGATTAAATTATAGTTCCTTGTGATTTCTATACGAAACCCACCATATTGAGAAATATCTTCCAAACACCTCCATTTTATGGTGGAGGGTGTCTTTACCAACATCTTAGTGGGAGGATGGATGGCTAGTTGCTGAATTTATTCCTCAAAAAATCATACGTGTTCTTAACGATCGAGTGTATCCAGATATTATGTAATAGATTAAGGGTAACATAGTCCCAAATCATTCAGGATTTTTGGCTATGGATAAGAGGACTTGATGTTTTTGGGCAAG
Source organism: Viscum album (assembly GCA_963277665.1). Lineage (NCBI taxonomy): Eukaryota > Viridiplantae > Streptophyta > Magnoliopsida > Santalales > Viscaceae > Viscum > Viscum album. The sequence goes on from OY728121.1 coordinate 1,462,923,787, forward strand.
GGTTTTTTCCCAAGTGTGTTCGGGATGTGGCCCAGGTGTCTTCGGGCGAGATTTTTTGTGGTTTGAGGCCCACGTGTGATTGGACAGGTTGTGGTAGGGGGACTGCATATGGGATGAGTGGTATCATCAAGACTATAACACTATGGGTTGAGTAGTTAACTAGTGGGAATGTGGTGTGGGGTACCGAATTGTCGATGTGATTATAAACTTACTTTACATGAATTTAATTATTTGGTTAGTGTGCCTTGGTGAGGCTGGGCTAGTTAGTACTCCTTGGAAGGTCCTTTGAGGTTCAACTATTTTGTCACATGGACATTAGTATATTCCCCAATTGTGCATTTGTAGATTTAGTTTCCCTGCTGAGTATACACATATGGTCACCCTACGTATATAAAACTATTTTCAGGATTCCATGAGGACATTGAGGACTATGATAGAGTTTACTTGCTTGGGCATCGGGATTAGTTATTTTCGCTACGTAGTCTTTTTTATTTTGGCACATTAAATTATAGTTCTATTGTACCTTGTATTAGCATTAATTTTGTTAATGCATGTGGGAATGGGTTTTGGATTTACCTTTAATTTTTTGTATTTGGATTATCATAGGATTTACCATATTATCTCTCGATCCTGTTATATAAAAATTGTAATTCCTTCCATACATTGTGAGATTTTATACCCTTGGTGGTAGTTACTGCTCAGGGGTTTATTGAAGGTGGGACTCAGGGGGTCATTATAACTCCTTCACCTTGACGAAGGAAGGACATGTAACTTTCTTGTCAATTCCTTCATATTGAGGAAGGCGAGTCATGAAAAAAATGGTATCAAAGGGGGGGTTTTGGGAGGTTGTGGGATAAAATAGATTTTAGAGGTAAGAATATAGAGGATTTCATGAGATGGTAGGGAAACAGTGTTTGGAAATCATGGTACCCCAAATAGGCCATTGATGACTGTCTAGGACAAGGTATTTTAAAGCCCCATGTGATCTGATGTAGGGGCACTAGACCTATTCAACAACCAAGTGAGTCTACATCGATTGTTGGGTAGAGACCCTATAAATGTTAGATGCATCATAATGGATTTTTTCTTGTGTTTCATGGTTTTTTTGAAAATTTACAATAAATAATGAATTAAAATGAATTAAAAATAAAATTTCTTGTTGACCATCTCTTAGGAGTTCCTTGTTTACTCTATAAGATATGGAACCCAATCATTTTACATGTTTTGTATGAGCAGTTGATTCCCAACCCATTGATCTGGTTGGTCAATGGAGTGCCAATAAATAAGAGGAAGATGATCAGTGTCAGAAGATTCTTCATTCCATTCAGCGGCAGACTCCAAGAAATTAAGATGGCATCATCTTAGACATGGAGATTGATGGTTGGATCGAGGAGATGGTTATCGCTTTTAGCCTGATCTGGGTACTAAAAAACTACGGGGTTCCTCTTATGGTAAGCCAGATGAGGGGATAAATGTGGTAGTGGTAGATTCTTTACCACGGGGAAAGGATGTACCCCGGTGTTTTGTGGACTGACTTTGATAAAGAGTTTCATGTGGAATTCATATCTCCCCAAATGAATGATGAGAATAAGTTGGAGCTACTATCCCTCTAATAGGGGAGTATGTTTGTAATGGAACATGGGTTCTAGTTCAAGGATATTTTATACATCACACCATATATCATTCCAGATGTGGTGTCCGAGTCGAGATGCATAGAGGATGCACTCCAACCTTCTATTCATAATGTTGTTACTCCATCCACTCCACTGACGTACTTGGTCATTTATAAGATGGTTTAGGTTGTAGAAAGAATGTAGTAATTTATAGATGTACTACAAGATGGGATCTTACTATGTTTTTCAAATGGGTAGGACTTCAACAGCATGTCTCTGGCATCAAGGCCTTCCATGTTTCAGCTACTGTGTAGTAGGCATCAACAGTTCCTATTATGACCTCCCAGTCCTTACCCTTTTCCCCTAAGATTGGGTCAAATTTTCTTTCTCTGTGGAGTCCTTGGGAATCTTTGGAAGTAGTACCTAGTTCATGAAAAATATGGTGGTGGTGGGTAGGTTCAATGCCCACCCCAGAAGAAGTAGTTTCTAGTTAGGCCCTTCTGGAAGTAAGAGCAGTGTGATCCCACTCAACCGAGGGCTGACAGTGATGGAGGTAGCCAACCTCTAGGAACTCCCTAGGAAATTCAAACACAGCATGGTTTCGGAGGCGGTCGTTAGCCCAGGGGCATAGGTGTTGGGGGTGGGCAGTTGCATGCTGTTGAGGTAGCGGTTCTAATGGGACTGAAGGTTTTTTTGAGGTATGATCAGTATTTTTAGTACTCTTGCATGTGCTCTGATTCATTTAAGAGCGTCACACTCCTTTTTTCTCCCAGTCTATCCCATGAACTTCATCTAGAAGTGGAGATACATTTTTTCCCCTATTGTACAATATTCCAGTTGAAAGTAATACTAGTCTGTTTGATGTTTTTTATGGATATTCACTGATGTTGGGACCACATCAGTCCCATGGGGATATTCTTTTGATACATATGAATCCATACAATTTCATAATATAAATTTAATAGATGTTCTTTATGCATTCCGTTATCAACTACTTCTAGAGAAGAGTCGTGTTCCATGATATTGATGCCCAGTGCACAACATTCATTAGTGAGAAGAGTTGTTAGGTCTACATCTAGTTTTTTTAGCTTATTCCTTCACTATTTTCTAAGATATTAGTAGGGTCATATGACACAATGATTGTGAAAATTCGAAGTATTATAGTGAGTTCCTGGATACCTTCCCATAGGAGGTCGAGACATTACCCCCTTGAAATGATGTTGAGTTCGGAATAGACTGGAAACCCAGTGCTCATCTGATTATGATGGCTCCCTATCAGATGATGCCCTTTGAGTTTTGGGTGTTTCATATTGATATTGATGACCTGATGAAGAAGGATTTTATCCAGCTGAGTATGTCTCCATGGGGTGCTCCAATCGTACCACCAACGATGAAAAATGTTGTTCTAAGACTGTGAATAGACTACCAGAGACTGAATTACGTGACAATTAAGAACCATTACCCGATTATGAAGATTGAAAACTTTTCAAGCAGTTATGGGGGGTAGGATGGTTCACTAGTACTGATCTACAGTCTCTATATCAGCAGTTGGGGTAAAAGGAGGGTGACATACCATAGAATACTTTCAAGTTTGTGGTTATTCCCTTTATTGTTACAAATGATCTAGCCATGTTCATGGGGCTCATGAAATATGATTTCCGTAAGTTCTTGGATCAGCTCATCATCTTGTTTGTCAACAACATCATTATATACTCAATGTAAATGGGGGATTACACTAATTATATATGGACTATCATGATAGCCCTTCTACTCCACCATTTCTATGGAATGTTCTCCCAGTGCATGTTATGGACATGAGAGGTTCACTTATTTGGACATGTGGTGTCCCAAAAATGTATAAAAGTAGAGCCGATGAAGGTCATATTTGTTTATTTCATGGTAAAAACCCCTGAATGTGATGGGGGGATTATAGCTTCTTTGGAAAGGAGGGATACTATTGGAGGTTTTTACATGAGGTCTCTTGAGTTGTGCTTCCATTGATGACAATGACCAGAAAAGGCCAGACCGTGGTTTGGAGGGACCAGTGACAGGAAGCATTCAGCTACCTAAAGGGGAAGATGGTATGTGCCGCAGTCCATTGGTTTCCAGAGGAAGGGTTGATGTTTCAGGTTTTCTGTGAACCTTCCAGTCTAGGCTTGGGATGTGTGTTGATGTAGTAACCAAGAGTAATCACTTATGGGACAGGCAGTTACGTTCTCACAAACTCAACTATTCCACCCATAATCTTGATCTTGGATTAGTCTTATTTGGAACAATGTAGTGGTGGAATTACATCATCAGAGAGCTCTTTATGGTATTCACAGATCACAAGAGCAAGAGTTATACCTTCTTCTAGAGAGAAATAAATTTTTGATAGCGAAGGTGGATGGAGTTTCTCCAAGACTACAACTTCTCGATCTCCTACACCCTAGAAAAAAGGAATATAGTGGCTAATTCCGTGAGTAGGAAGTTATAGAAAGAGGTAGTTTTGGAATACATAGAATCATGGAACGCAATGGTAGATTTTGAATCTTTACACAAAGACACATGGTAAGACAACAATATAGGCTATCTATTTCAGATGACATTGTAGTCTTCCTAATTGTGGTTGGTGGTGGAGTCTCAGTGGTGAGACCTAGGGGACTGAAGAGATATGCGATCACACTTTCAAGGCTGATGCTCCAAAGGGATGGTTGGTGGATAGTCAGAATTGTATGTTGTTCATTGGGAAATTGGTTTACCCGGTGACAATGTTTGAGTGAGTTCTCAGGGTGTTCTATATCTCACCCTTGGAAGTGCATATATGAGTTTCTAAGATGTATCAAGGATTGAGGGGAATGTTTTTGTGGCCCATTATGATGTGGGTAGTGGTTGAGTTTGTGGAAAGGTTTCTGGTGCGTTAGAAGGTGAAGGCTAAGAATCCTATTCACATTAGTCTCTTACAACCCATAGACGTTCTTGAGTGGATGTTGGATGACATCTCAATGTATTTCGTCTCATGACTACCCATGAATCAAGGATGGTGTGATGATATCTTTGTAGTGGTGGATCGATTGACGAAATCAGCTCACATCCTACCAATAGAGTAGCCGAGTGTAGTGGATTCCTTAACACTGTGGTATATAGGTGAAGTGGTCAGGCTACATGGAGTTCCAAAATCCATCACCTCAGATCAAGATGCACATTTTACCTCATGAGTCTATATGGGATTACAACATTGTTTTTAACCCAGCTATGCCTCAGCACATCTTTCCACCCTCAAAAGGTTGGGAAGACAGATTGGACCATCCATACATTGGAGGATATGTTGTGGTCTTGTGTCTTGGACATTGGAGAATATTTTGTGGGGTTTTTTCTCAGACTTTGGGGAAGAATCACTTCCTGGACCAGATTTAGTGCCGATCCTGGTGGAGAAGGTTTATATTGTGCATGAAAGGATGAAGGCAGCAAAGTACATATAGAAGATGTATACCAATAATTAGAGGAGGCCCTTAGATTTCTAGGTTGGAGACCCTGTGTTTTCTTTGGATTCCCCTCGACATGGTAAGAAGCGGTTTGGAAGATGAAGTAATCATTCTATTATGTTCATCTGACCTTTCAGTGTGTTGGTATGAGTCTGCGAGGTGGCATATCAGATGGAGATGCCTCCATTGTTGGAGAAGATCTAAGATGTCTTCAATGTCTCTCAGCACCATCAGTATCTATATGATGACCCCCATGTCATTGAATTGGGATAGTTTGATGTTGAGGATGATGTGATGATCATGGAGAATTCGGTAAGAATAGTGGGTTGTGAGATGAAGGTGCTTCATGGATGACAAATTTCATTGGTTCATGTAATCTGGAATTATAGTGGCCTCGAGGAGAGTACTTGGGATCGAGAAGCATAGATGTGTTCCTAGTACCCATAGATCTTATAAATATTGTTTCTATGTATTAATTTAATACATTTTTGATAATGTTATTCTTGAACATTCTAATTATCAGATGAGATGATTCCATTTTCTCTAAATGTGTATCAAATGTCTGGACAAGTGGGGAGGGGGGGACCTGATATCTTATCAATATGCATTAATGTTGATTCAATTATACATGTGAGGCTGATTTAGTGCCACCCAATGTGGATACTATACTGACATGGAGGAATTATCTCCCAAATATATGTGTCTAGATGGTGTTTCCTTAGTGTTTTCATTATTTTATGTTGTAGTGGGGAATTATTGTTTCTAAAGTTATTTAGGAGATATATGTCAAGGATATTTACTGGGATGTTGTGGTTTTATGTCAAGTTTTTAAACAACATATGATAGTTTGTACCTAAGATATATCATACATGGTGTTTTTTCAGTCCCCATTTCATTTGATCTTGTTTTAAAATCTCTAGGATGATAATACATTGAGAGTTATCAAATCGAATAATCCAAATTTCCATGGGAATTCCCATTGTGAAAATCCATTGTTTATGGGTTTTAAGGGGGAAATGGTATCTAATTTCGAGTGTCTGCTAAAATCCATATTTGAACTATTGGTGTCATCATGTTAGTGCATCGGCATGTCAGTGCGTAGGCATGTCATAACATTAGTGAGTAAGCCGAATTGGAATCAGTGAGTCAAGGGTGTCATCAATAGTTGTTTAGGATATCTGTAGGTCTGGGTGTTTGTAGTTCAAGGCATCCATTTTTTATTTCATTTGTAGCTCATTGTTGGTGGCTCAAAATTGGTAGGTTGCATTAGTAGCTAACCCATTGGTGAATCAACATTGGTGACTCATTTCCAGTTTCTAAATTTTTTTCTCAGTTTTCCTATTTATACCTTCTTAGTATTATTTTATCTAAATCGAGTTTAAATCCCAGTTTGTGACTTTTTAAGAGTGTTTCATTAGATATTAATTATATATTTAACATCCCAACATCTTGGGTGATTTGAGATACTCAAACAACGTGATGTTTACCGCGATCCCATGTTCTTGACTTTTGGAAACTGCTCTTCCTTTAATATAGGAGGTGTCTCCTCAATGCTAGGATCCTCCCTTCTGAGTGTGTTTTTTTTACACCTTGGTGTGTCTATATCCATCCTCCATGACGATTCATGTCCCTATTCTAGATCTTTATTAGTTTTCCTTGAATTTTTCCTCGCTGCTCACGCGATCCCCTGTTCTTGGCGCATGGAGGAACTTTGATCCTTTTATGATCCTAGTAGGGATTTTTATGCACTATTTAATTTTGCATCGTATGAGGTTGGTGTACTAATTATTCCATGGGATGAACAGATGAATAATCTTCCTAATATAAGAAATAAATTATAATGCAATGTGATCAAAATATAATAGAGTCAATGAAATAACAAGTTGGGGGTGGTTTGATGTTTGATCACCTATTTTATTTTTTATTATTGAATCTGTTATGGTTTTTATGGCTATGTGACATCTGCAAATCATGGATGTTGGTATACTTTTCTTACACACAGGTGGTGTCCCAATTATTTGTTATAATATTTGATAAATAGGCGTAATATGAAATCATCTTAAGCACGCACACATGGTTAATTTTAATGGATTCCCCATAATGAAAACACATATATGATCACCCATGTTTATCTAGTGGATTAAATTAAAATGTTTACCAAATCTGAATATATATACACCCTATTGATAGGTTTGGGTGAGTTATGTGTTCTATTGGGTATTGTGTGAGTTGTGTGGGGCTGCTATTAGGGGTATAGTTATGGGTATAGGGATGAAAAAGGGAGTTAGTTTTTTGTGATGGTTGTGGGATATTGTGTAGTGGGAATGTGGTAAAAATGGTAGTTATTGTGGGATTTGTGTGTGGGTGGTACCTGTGGTGTGTTGGTATCCCAGTTTGATATACCGATTTATTGTGGAATGGATGGACTTTTAGGGATCGAAACTGCCTTTGTGTGTTGAGGTCATCGAGCAACCTCTTTTTGTGGGAATGCAAATCTAGTTTTGTTATTGTTTTGGTATGGTTATGGTTGGTAGTTAAAGGTAGTTCTAGAATATATTATGGTGAGTCCCCATAAAAAATAAATGGAATGTGGAAAAATGAAAAGGTGTTAGGCATATGATTGGAAGTGTGTGTTGTGTAGTTGTGCATATAGGGGTAGTAGCCAAAGTGGTACGGGTGTACTCATTTGTTGGTTGTTTGAAACACATAGGTTGGGATAATTGTTTGTTTACCTACATATATAAATTGATGTTTTCTGTGAAATCTATATGCACCCCACCCTTATTGATCACTATGTTCCGAACACCACTATTTCCTAGGGGATGGTGTCAATCCAAACATCTCCGTGGGAGGATGGATGACTGGTTACTGACATTCTTCCTCACACACTCTACTTGGATCATACCAATCAATCCTATTTGGGCATGCTATAATGGCATGAGGCTTACCATAGTCCCATGTCCTTTCAGTAGGTTTTTTGTGGATTATATGCCTATGTGTTTGTGGGCTAGAAATATTTTCCTAAGTGACTTCTGGAAGAGGCCCAAGTGTCATTGGGTGAGGGCCCAAATTTTTGTAGCATAGGTGCCTACGGATGGGATTGTGTGTGGTTTAATGCCCATGTGTCAATATGTTGGTTTTTCAATGGTATGTTGTATTGGATGAGTTGTATTATTAAGATGTTATTCTTTAGGTATGAGTAGTTAACAAGTGGGAAAGGGGTGCGGGGGTCCCAAATTTCGATGTGCTAATACTACTACTGTACAAGAGATTTGTTATTCAGTGAAAGTTCCTTGGTGAAGCTGGGATACTTAGTACTCCATGGTAGGTGATTTGTGGTTCTAATATTTCTCACATGGACATTAGTATATTCCCTCACTTAGGAATGGGTTGCATTAGCTTCTATACTGAGTTTACTTGTACACTCACCCTACATATATAAATTTTTTTTATGAGTCCATGAGGACTTTGAGGACCATGGAGGAAATTACTAGATTGGAAATCGGTATTACACGATGTTTATACTTAGTCACTTTTCTTTTGGTATTTTACATTTAGGTTTGGTTGTACCATTAATCATCTTTACTTTGGAACGTTCATTTGGAAATGGGTTTTAAATTTACTTTTAAAATTATTATTTGGTGTTTCTATAGATTTACCATCTAATATTCTGATTATGTTCTATAAAAAGTGTAATTACATGTATAATATGGGTTATTCTATACCCTTGGGTCTATTCCCCTCTCTAGGGCCTATCGATGGTGGGACTCAATTGTCATTATCTCTCCTTCAACTTAAGGAAGGAAGGGAGTAACACTTTGTTGTCCCATATCACATCATGAAGTAGGCGGGTCATGGAAATTAATTTATAAATAATAATAATATATTACATTAAAGGTTACTATGTGCACCTTTAAAAATAATAGAGTGGTCTATAAGGAATATTTCTCAATGAAATAAAAGTGTGATGCGAAATCCCTTACCGTAAGTCATGACTCTCCACATACAAATTCATACCTCATGTATGATAAATATAAATTTTTTATATATCTTCCATAGAAGCATATAAATATATATTATTAAATATATTATTTGGTTGTTAGTTTATATTTCCCATTTATTAGCAATTCAATTTTTATTTTACGTTCGATATAATATCTACATTTATTTTTGTATACGTTTTGACATGTTATTATCGATCCTCTTAATTATTTGTTGATTTAATTATATAAAAAATGTTATAAATGATACAAATATACTATAAATTTAGTATATATGTATTTATAATTATCTATTATATAAATAAATATGAAATTAAATACACGGTTCATGGAGACGGTTGTCCGTACGTAAGCATCAACATTGTTACCTTTTAATTTTTTTATTGAAAGAATGAAATTTAATAAAATATGTTTGTATACACATAATATCATACTAGTTTCATTAATATTTAATATAATATAACATCATTAAATCCATAAAAAAATATATTCCATGTAAATTGTGAACGAATTACATCACTTTGAGGAGGCGGTAGTCAACACGTCTACAATTGAAGTAATCATATTCAAAAAAATGGAAGACAAGAAGGTATATTTTATATTATAATTATAGTTTTGTAAAAAATCCTAAATAAACTATATATCTAATAGAAATATAGTTTCCATCATAATTCCCAACCCTGAGAGTTGGTAAAATATGGAATGAAAAATACCATATTGTGAGGTTTTAGTTCTCCGTATAGAAGAACTGCTTGCTCGTTACCCACTAGATGAATGTTTGTGTGACTGTATGTTTATCCCTTAGAATAAAATTATCTCAGTATTTTTATTATAATGATGTTATTATATAATCGTTGAATAATAATATTTTATGTTGTGTATAAGGAATATAAAATAAAGGATCTCTACCAAGGATGATACCACTTCTATGGATATCTTCTGTTGGGTTGGACTAAAAGGATTTCTAGGATGGTTTATGACCAAAGTAAGGCTTATATAAATAATGGAGGGATGTTGGGAGTATATATTGGTAGGGGTTCGATGGGCCAGTGTGTCTTATGATATCAAGGAAGTGAGAGGGTGAGTTCCCTTTTATAGAGTGGGGGAAGTGGCATTCATATAAATATATAAAGGTGACCACTATTGAGAGATATCCCTAATATAATGGGCCTTTATTAATTGTTAAAATTAGATCTAAGAGGTTACATGGTATAAATACATACATCTATTGGATTTTGAATGTATTTCTGGGTAGTTTCTCCTATTATAAGTAACGTTTTACCATCAAGTAATCTTCTTTTTACCTCAATCATTGTAATTATTTTTAATTAATTTCACTAATAATTTTCTTAAAAACCAATTTTGACCATATTATAAAATATAAATTATGATGATTAAAAATATGGAATGATTTTTTTCAAATTATTTTCAAATAAGTGGAAAATTTTATTTTAAATTTAATATCATATATGAGGTGACAAAAATTATTTTTAATGTAAAATTGTTCAAATGTAGTTATGTTTTAATATTTTAATTTATTGGGAAATTGTTCTTGATGGCCTAAATTCTTTTAAATGATATGAAATTGATCAGAATAAACTTAATAACCAACTAAAAACAATAATTTACTATATAAATAAATTAGAAGAAAATTTAGTTTGGAACAAAAATTTAGTATTAGTATGTATTCATAAAAATATGCAAGTCCTAAAAAAATTCCAAAAATTCATTGATTTTTTTCATATATCAATTTATAAAATGATATTTATTTTTTCAAATAAAAATTATATGAGTGTTAAAAATTATATTTAAAATGTGTTCTATATTAAATTGTGGAACCATTCTCCTTTATAAAAACACTCATTCTTATTCAGAAAAATGTATTTATTATTATCTCTTACCAATAAAAAATATTGGTTGGGTATCATAAATATTGAATTAATAATTATAATATAAATTTCATTGAAAAAATAAATAAAAATTGGTTTCATTATTTTATTGAGATTAAATTGTGATTGTACATAAAAAATAGTTTTCATTGAAAGGTATCCTATTTCTTTTAAAATATTTCATACATTCAGTAATACTCGTTGATAAACAGAAGATTCATTTTATATACATTTGTAAATCATATTCTCAAAATTTTGTTATTCATATTCATAACTTCAATTATGATGCCTAGGTTTTAGATATAAAATTATATTAATAAAAGAGTTAATATGATATAGTGGTTCAGCAAAACAAGGCCTGGAATGTTACATAATGCATATAGGGTAATTAAATTTTTTTGTAATAAAATCCTAACATAGTGTAGTCAGTATTAAAAGATAATATAATCCATTCAAATAGTGAATTATTAAGTTGGTGTTTCATATAACAGAAACCAAAATTGGTGTTATAATATAATGAATTTATATTATATGTTGTGATAAATGAAAAATATCAAAAAGATTAAATTAATTCAAAATAAAAATATCCCCAAAATCACTAGGTGTTACATCCTACCCCCATTATAATGAATTTCTCCCATGAAATTCCCCTAGGTTATCAATTTTTTTATATTTGAATGTTCAATTCCTAGAAACCCACATCCTGAATATGAATACTAAATTATCCTTCAATAAAAAAATATTTGGACGATAATGAGAGCACATAGTAGCTCATAAATAGGATTCCACATAAAATAACAAAGTCGGAAAGTTAAAAATTGGAAATGGGTGAAAAATATAACTATCATGGTCTGAGGTAGATTGATAGAGGACATGGTTTGGATAAAGTTATAAATCTCAAATCCATAACCCACAGAGGCTTCAAAATTGTGTTTGATATCATAAAAGAAGATGATAAGTTCACATTTTTTTCAAGACCATTTTTTCTAAAGTAGATGAATTTTTAATGAAAGTATATACTTACATGAGTTCTAGAAAAACATAACCTTTATTTTTCCTCGATCATATTCCACATTATCAAATATTAGATGAAATAATGATGAATTTTTCATTCATGAAGCATTAAAATTTCATGAGATCCATAAATATCATGATACATCATTACGTCGTTCTTTATCTCAACAATAAATGTTATCACATGTTATTAAAAATTTTCAAATCATTATATAAATAGATAATATTTTAACATATAAAACTAAATCCAATGTTTAACATAAACCATTCTATAAATGATCTACCTTATAACGCTTATGAAAGACGGAAGTCCAAGGCATTAGAAATAAGGTCACTAAATTTCTCAAGAATAGCTTAACATTGATTCCTCACCTATAATAAAGTAGCTATTTGTTATCACACACCAATCATATTAATTCCATCAACATGTTCCCATTTAAAACATAGTAATAACCTAAATTACAATAAAACTATTTAAAAAAGATTCATTTTTTCCTTATTTTAATATTTTTATGATAAATTCCTTAAATACAAAAATGTTATAAACTCTAACTGTGATGTCCTAAATGTTGGAACGAAGGATTCTCATTGTAAATAACAGAGGTTGGTTGGTTTTTCTTGTCAATGTACACATGGATGACTACGGTGTTTGCAAAGAATAGGGTCATACGTTTGTGGATTAATGCAGTATTGATGGTGGCACAACTTCCCAGTGTTTTCAACGTTTTTGTGCCTTAAAATTGGTAGATTTTAAGGGTTCTATGCAATGGTACGTGATGAAGGTGTGCGGTACACGATGAAGGCGTGATGTACGTGGTACGAGGTGAAGGCATGTGGTACTCGATGAAGGCATGCAATAAACGGTGAAGGTTTGCACTACATGGAATAGTGAGATGTACTAAAAACAATTCACAGTTATGTTATGTAGTGAAGCATTACAGTACACAAAATTCTATTGAAAACTATTCGTAGCAAGGGTACGCGACAGAGAGATTCAATATGTGGAATGTGAGTCATAAGGTACATCGAAGTGTAATGGTATGTGATAATGGTTCATAGTTCAAAGGATTGCAGAATGTGTACGCAGTTGGAGTTTATTTTAGAATGACTATTTGCCTGCATTGAATATCTGGGTCAATATATTATCGAAATTTCAATGGATATGTTCCTATTTAAGGAGAAGTAATACACTTTTGTTACAGGATAAGATTGTAGATAAAAATTTTGGGAAGAAATTTGGTTAAATCCATGTGGTATGTGGATGAGAAGACAGTATGTGAAGGGAATAATCCACCTAAGGAAAAAGTTTCATATGGGAGAGTGCAATTCATGCCGGAATTCCCTGCAGTAAGCGGCTGAGCAAGGCAGTATGAGGAGCAGGACAATACAAAAAGGAGTGGAGCAGTATGCAGAGTAGGTTATTACATTAAGATGGACAGTTTTCAGAATAGTATGACGGTATGAAGAAACAGTTTGACTGTACATGGAAACAGTTAGACGGGATGTGGAAATAACACCGTTTTGTGAAAACAGCAGGGGTATGAAAAAATAAAAATAGTACACAGAACCCCAATAGAAGCCTAAAATTTGACCAAATCTGTTTTTGGAATTAATTTAAAAAACATGTCAATGTATTGGAAAATAAATTACATCTGTAGACAATTATGGGACTTTAATAGAGCACCCATTTACAGTTGGTGATGCATGATCTAATGATAAACCATTGATGTGACCTTCAAGTCACTAAACTCAGTGAACATTCATCAAATGCAGTGAGAAAGTGTGAGTCATAGTAAGTGATCTGAGGGAAATAGTGTGTATCAGTAAAACCTTTTAAAGGTAGTGTTCCTAACACAGAGATACTATGCTAACATCTTGTAATCCTCATCTTTAATAGATTAGTTATTTTTTGTATGACTGTCACACTATTGGTGTAATCTCTTTTGACGTAGCCCACAATGGTCAACCAAGTAAAATTTATGTGTCATTTATTTCCATGTGATTGTTTATTTTATAAATTTCACTTCAGATAGGTTTAACCGGTTCCTACGAATGTGGGAATAAGATCTATTCATTTAAAAAAAATTGACACCCTAATTCACCCCTCCACACTCAGGGTGTTCGAGGGTCCTTCAAGTGGTATAAAAGCATAAAGGATGATGGTTTTGAATTTATATATCATGGAGAATCCATTCAAATTTAGCAGAGATCCCCTCTTAGATGGAAGTATTTTTCAAATATGGAAAACGAAGATGAGATCACACCTAAAATCTCTTGGAATGGATGTCTTATTTGCTACTGTACAGGGAATACAATTCACTGATCCAACAAGACTGTCAATGACAGATACATATAAGAAATTGTTTGATGCTAATGAAAAAGAAATAAATGATCTCAGTACAACCCTTTCTGATAAGATTTATTTAAAGTTAATTAGTTTCACATATGCGAAGTCAGTGTGGGATAAACTAAAGAATATTTATTAATGAGATAGTAAAGTAAAGGAGGAAATGCTTCATGTACTACACAAAAGGATTGATGATATGAAGATGCATCATGATGATAATGAAGACACTTTTTTAATTAGAATTATTGAGGATTAAAGAGAAATATGAGTTCTGGGAGAAGAAATCAAAGACATTGACATAGTGAAGAAAATTATGAGAAGACATGCGCCCCTTTACAATGAAAAGGTGTCAGCCCATGAGGAAATTGATATTTCTAGACTCTCATTGGATGATATTCGAAGAAATATATCAGCTTATGAAATGAGAATCAAACTAGAAGATGCTATGACTCATGTGGGCAAGGAAATTCCATTCAAATCCATGGACAAAATAACGTTTATGGAGATAGTGGGGATGTAGATAATAAGAAACAAGAAACCATTTCTCTCATTTCTAAGAAGATCAATAAAGGTATAGGGATATTTGAAGGCATGATACCACTAACATGTTTTCAATGTGGAAGAGTTGGTCACATATCCTCTTCGTGCTGAAGAAAATTTGTTTATGAAGAGAGAGAAGTTGAAAACATGGGGAAGCCTATGAAAATACAATTCAAAATGGGAAACATCAAAATTTCATTGAATGTATATAAGAATAGTTTTTTCTGTGAGGAAGAAGATGATGATAATGAATTATATGAGGATGAAGAACCAGAATTTAAGACTGCAAACCATGCATCCATGATGGGTACCATTAAAATGTAACAACCATTAACATATAATGCTAGATATAATCTATTGAATACTAATGCCAATCTCAAGTTGAAACATAAGGATTATTTATGTAAGATTGATATTAAATGTATGAGATGAAATAATTGGAATGAAATGGTGGATGAATCATTAGAATATGTTGATCAGTTGGAAGCCTAAATTGATCAACTGGAAGAACTGATGAAAGTACAATCAATTATTCTTGAAATAATTGATGATGTTGTGGAACTAAAATAAATAAATGAAGAATATGAAAATTTCATCAATGAACTTATATCGAGACTGGAGGAGAGTTTCAAGACCATTGAGGGACTCTATGAAGAAGTTGTTATTCTATGAAGTAAACATGAAGGTGAATCAATTTCAAAAGAACCAAAGAAGAAAATACAATTTGGATGGTTCTCAGATGATGATCAGGTGGAGAGAGAAGACATGGTTTTGATATAGTTTAAAAGATTTTACAAACTCAAATACACACATTCATGTGAAATAGTTGAATTGGTTGTGATTCCAAAATGTAAAATTCTATAAATAATGAATTCAAGAATAATTGCACGATTAAATATCTTCATGTTGAAAATAAACTAGATGTTTTGAAAAAGTAAACCTTAAATAAAACTGAGAGGAGAATAGGAGATTATCCTTGTGTTTCTAGAAATTACAGGAAGTCAAACTGTTTTCCTGTGGAAGAAGTAATGAGGAGAAATGAAATTGATAAGACATTTCCATTAATGAAGATATATTTTTTCAGCTATTTGTGTCATAACATGTCATACTGTAAAGAGTAATGAAGCTATATGAATGGGGAAGTGTTATGAGTTTGAAAAAGGAGAACATATTCATATCCTACTTCTTATAGATAAAATTAATTTCTATGGATATGGTTTTCACTATTCTAACATTGGCCATAATGCTATATATTGTAGGCCATGGTCTCATGGAAGGAAAAGAGGAAAATTAAAATGTCCAATTTTGTAGAAGTACCACCTCATAGATAAAAACTAAAAAAGAACATGGATTATTGATAGAGGATGTTCATACAACATGATTGGTAATGCATACCGATTAAATAATGTCAAGAAAATGTTCAATGGAACAGTGAGGTTCATTAATGGTGGTTCTTGGTAGATAAATGGTTGTGGAAGTACTGAGATAGCTATTAGAGAGCTAAAGAAAACTGAAGTCATATATGTGGATGGTTTGTGTCATAATATTCTTAGTGTTATTCAACTCCATGACTTAGGATTTTTGTGACATTCAATCAGAATGCTTGTACTATAAGAGGAATGTCTGGAAATTCACTCATGAAAGGATGTAGAACATAAGGAAACTTATATCAGGTTCATATTGAAGATGAAATTTTGATACCAAACAGTAGGACATGAAAACAAATTATAGCATCAAAGATTCAGGCACATCAATCAGTAAGACATGGAAAAGATATCTAAGCTGAAGATAGTCATGGATATCCCTAATCTGAAGGGTCAACGAGAAAATACACACAGTGTATTCATATGTGGGAAACTGGTCTGCAATTCCTACTGGCCAAAGAAGAAAAGATCATCAAATGTCCTTGACCTCATCAATACAGATGTAGGTGTCTTAATAAATATTATTGTAACACTTGAAGAGAGGTACATTGTACATTTTATAGATTATTATAGTACAATGGATTTAGTGATAGTTATATAAAGGAAGTGACATGTGATTTATTTCATGAAAAATTTTCAATGAATCACTGAGAAAGATACTGGATAGTAGATCAAAGTCCTACGGTCTAAAGATGGAGAGTAATACTCTTCCATTAATTTTGAAAATTACATAGTGAAGCATGGGATACAAAATGAGATGGTAGCTGCGAGAACTCCATAGAAAAATTATGTTTTTGAGTGCCAGAATTGACAGGTAAACCTCATGGCCAAAACTATGCTGATTGAGATTCGTATTCCCTAAAATTATTGGAAAATGGAAATACAAGATGCATTGTATATTAAAAATCGAAAAGTGAAATATATGGGTGAAATAAAGACCCCATATGAATTATGGCATAGAAGGTAGCCCTATTTGAAATATTTGTAGGTTTTCGGATGAAAATATTTTCTCCTAACTGAAGATAGAAATCAATGGAAGTATGGAGACCATGCATATGATGGAATATTTATCGGAAACTCAATGATTAGCAAATCCTACAATTGATTCAATATAAACATGGAAGGAATTGTGGAAAGAAGTGATGTAAGATTGTTGAATTGAGAAACTCAAATGCTTCAAGGAATTATTATGATGATGTGATAGAAGATGAGAAAGAATGTGAACATGGAACAAATGATAATATAATGGTAGATGAAGGTGTGAAAAAATCATAGGAGTCTCATCATGATATTTTATCTGAGGAATAATTAGAAAATGTTTCCATAGTTGTAGAAATTTTTTTCGAACCCCAATGATGAAATAGAAGAGTAGGGATTGATCCATCAAACATTATCACCAATCAGAATGCACCAACACAAACAAGGGAAATGAATAATAATGCACAATTTGAATTTATATTAGTTGTGGAACCATACTCATAAGAAGAGGTTGTATTGGATATATCATGGGTCAATGAAATGAATGAAACATTAGATTAGATTGAAAAAAATCAAACATTGTATCTTGCTAAAAGACCTAATGATCATAATGTGATTGGTACAAATTTTATTTTTCAGAAAAAATTTGACGAACAAGGAAATGTGATCAGAAATAAGGAGTTCTTGGTCTATAAAGGATATTCACAAATCAAAGGCGTTGATGTTGAAAATACATTTTATCCCATATCAAGACTAGAGTCAATGGGACTATTTCATTCCATGGAAATCCAAGGAGGTTATAAAGTGTATAAAAAGGATAACAAGATAGAATTCTTAAATTTAATATTGTAATATGAAGTATACATTGAAAAAACCTTAGGGTTCTTGATTGGAAATGATGAACTGAAGGTTTTCAAATTAATGAGAGCTCTTTGTGGCTTTAAATAGGTGCCACAGGGGTTGTACTCTAAGTTGGAAACTTATTTGAGAATGTATGAGTTTAAAAGAGGAGGATTGGATCATAATATCTTTTTGAACAACTCCCAATAGGATCAGTTCATGGTATTTTTATACATGGATGGAATTATTATTCGGGGATGTAGACATGGAAGAGGGGATGAATTTTCCAAACACATGATATCAGAATTTGAAATTTCCATGATTGGTGAAATGACATTCCTTTTAGGGTTTTAGGTTCATTAGAAAATGACTAAACATTTATTTCTCAAGAAACTTATGCATGAGAGCTAGTGAATAAATTCAATATTCATGATTCAAAACCATTGTTTCCTCTGATTGTAGTTGGATCAAAG
This sequence comes from Viscum album, assembly GCA_963277665.1. Lineage (NCBI taxonomy): Eukaryota > Viridiplantae > Streptophyta > Magnoliopsida > Santalales > Viscaceae > Viscum > Viscum album. Next base: position 1,462,942,370 of record OY728121.1, read on the forward strand.
CTCAAAATGTGTGAGGACGGGTACTCTTTGGATCCCACCATGTATAAAAGAATCATTGGAAGACTAATGTACCTAATGACAAGACGACCAAATATTGTCTTTGCAACATACCTTGCAGCATGCTTTTAGAGTAATTCAAAGGAAGAACATATTGAGGTGGTTAAATGAATCATGATATACATTGAAGGCACACAAAATTATGGTATACACTTTGATGAAGGAAGAGATAGTGAACTATCGGCATTTTTTTATGGTGACTAGGCTTGAGATGTAGTGGAAAAAAGACTATCAGTGGTGGAAAAATCTATTTTGGGAAGAAATGTGTGGGTTGGTCAAGAATGAAAGAGGAACGTACTTCACATAGTACTACAATTGATGAATATATAACTAGTAACAAGGCGTGCACTCAGTTACATTGGATGGAGCAGTAACTGAGTGATATATGTGATGAGATGAAATAACCAATAGTGATTTACTGTGATAACAAGAGTGTAATTGATCTTATGAATAATCATGTTAAACATTCTCATACAAATCATATTGAGACCAGATATCACTCCATCATTAAAAAATTTGAACAGGGCATGATCAAAATGGACCATGTGGGAACTAATGGGCAAGTGGATGATATTATGACCTAGACACTGTTAGTGGCTGTGTTTGAGAAACATCAGTTGAACCTTGGTGTATAGCCACCTACAAGTACATAAGGAGGTTATGTGATTCCCATCTCCCGAGTTGTTTTAACTATTTTTAATCTATTTGTAGAATTTTTTTAGTTTTATGAGGGATATACGATCCTGGGGGAGCTTTTCTTTAAACTCTACAAGTCAGGATTTGGTTCGCTGGGTTTATTTCCAATGGGGGAGAATGAAAAAATTCAATGGGGAGTTTTCTATTTCAATCTGGTTACTGGAAAGATAGATAATATTAAAATCCAGAAATGAAACGACGGGGGAGAAAGGAATGGGAAGATAACTCGAATCATGTACTCTCTCTTATTTTATACACCAAGCACTGCTCACGTAGACATAGAGTGATGCATCAGTTTTTCTTAAAGGTTCATTTTTTTATCGTGGCTGGTGCATCGGTGAATTTATATAGAGATTTCCAAACAACCCAAAGGAGGAGATTGTTGGAACCAAGGTAGCTCGTTCCTAAAAATGGATGTTGTTATATGTTTTTTGTCAATATGTACATGGATGAAAATGGTATTTTCAATTAATAGGGTCATACATTTGAGGATGAATTCAATATTAGAGGCGACATAGTTTCCCAGTGTCTTCCAAATTTTATGGCTTCAAAAATTGGGAGTTTGGTAACGGTTCGCAACAAAAGTACGTGGTGAAGGCATGTAGTACGTGGTGTAGGAGTGCGATATGCAGTGAAGGCATGAGATATGCTGTGAAGTCATGTGGTACGTGGTGAAGGTGTGCAGTACACGGTGAAGGCATGAGGTATGCGGAATGAAGTACAGAACTAAAAACTATTCGTAGTGATGGTACATAGTGAAGGCATGCAGTATTTATAATGATGTCGAAAATGGTTCGCAGCGACGGTAAACAGTGACGAGATATAATACATTGACCGATAGATATACAGTACATGGAAGGTTAATGGTATGTGATAAAGGATTCTAGTATTGAGGATTATAGTATGCGGTGTAGGCTAATAGTACACAGATAGAGTTCAGTTTACAGTGACGATTGTCCCACATTGAATAATTCGTTAAATCAAAATACCAAAATTTTCTATATTATGTGCCTATTTAATGAGTAGTAAACCATTTTTTTATGGGATGATATTGCATATCAATATTTCGGGATGAAATATGGAAATTTCTAAAGTGATATGTAGAGGAGAAGATGGTTCATGGAGAGAATCATCTGCATAGGGAAAATAGTTCATAGAGGAGAGTATAGCTCTCATAGGAAGCATTTGTAGCACGCGACCATGTAAGGTTGTAGGAGGAGCATGATAGTATAAGGAGTGGAGCATTATAAGGAGTAGGGTTGTAAGATAACAAATAATTTTTAGAGGAGTTGGATGGTGCGCCGAAATATCTGGATAGTATGTGGAAATAGCAGGACAGTACGCGGAAAAAATCATTGGTAAACCAAAACAATAGCAGTATGTGGAAACACCAGCAGCACGCAGAACACCCAAGATAGGCCTAAAATTTGACCAAATCAGTTGGAAAATTTAATTTCCCAAACTTGTAAGTGTATGGTAAAATAAATTACATCTATAGGGGATTATGATACTTCCATAGATCCTACATTTATAGTTGGGGATGGATGATCTAATGTTAAACCATTGATGGAACCTTAAAATCATTAAACTCAGTGATGATTCTTCAAACATACTGAGTAAGGGGGAGTAAATGGAAGTGATCAGAAAGAGACAGTGTGTTTTCCCTAAAACCTTGTAAAGGCAGTGCGCCTGACCCAAAGTGACTGTACTAAACCCTTATAATCCACAACTTGTGATGATTTTTTGTTTTTGGAATGACTGACACAATGTCAGCGTATGTTCCACGAACATAGCCCATAGTGGTGAACCATGTATAATTGATTTGTCATTTCTTTTCATGTGATTGTTTAATTTCTATACTTCTCTTCAGACAGTTTTAATTGGTTCCTACCAATGTTGGAACAAGATCTATTAGTTCAAAAGTAAACGATGACCCTCTGAGTCACCCCTCCCCTCTCAGGGTGTTCTGGGGTCCCTCAATAATCCATTAGCAAAAAATCTTGAATTAATTCCTCGGTAATCAGTAGTATACAATTTATTTATTCATATCTAACATGTCATTATAAAAACATCAGTATCATCACATGATGAACATATTTAGGTCTATATTTCCCTTAATCACGTGTTTCCCAAGAAGATCAAATATCAATTAAATCAATTTTATATTTAATTAGAGCTATTTTACAAATTATTATAACTACTTAGTGAGAAAACATAAATTGAACAATACTCTTATATTTCACCATTCATATAACATAATTCATGAATCTAAATACATAAGAACATTTATTATTACAGTTTTCACATAAAAATTTAACGAGGATACCTCATCTTAAAAATTAATACAAATTTCCAATAATATTTCCCTTATAGTATAATAATCATTAATAACAATTACTCATACCACCTTGAAAATTATCTTCAAATTCTTTCCACATGGGACATCAATATTCATAATGACCATTAATTCAGTACATAAATACTTTTACATTTGATGTTGTCTTAGGGAAGCCAATATTCACTTAGATTGAATTAACAGAACTCATAATATTTCTTTTCCATCTAATTGATTTTTGTCCCTATTTTGCACATTTAAAATATATTACTGTTCATATGAGATATAGATTTAGCTGATTCTTTCCACATTATTTTCATAATAAAGGTTGAATCTTCTTTCATCTAGGGTAATCATTATGTGAGATCAAAAAAACCTACTTTATTCAATTCTTTGTTGAGTTTGAGAGTTGGTAATGGTACACATTGTGAATATTGTTCCATGAAAACCAATATGGAATTATTACAACATCATTTATCCTAGTTGTCATATCATTTGACTACTCATTAAGAAATTTTCCATCAAATTCAATGTTAACCCATAATGATCTACCGATTTATTACTTATACTAAATACATTTCTTCACAACCTAGGTAATGGAAACATATGAATTGGGTGATCTTAGATGCTTAGTAAGGGTAAATAATGAAGATACAAAAGAATAACATCAATATAAGGGTATGAGAACATGAGAATAAATCTAGAATATCATCGCTACTTATCAAATATCCTATAAAAGATTCATGGAATAAATATTGGCTGTTTATAATAAATTAATCATAAGAGAATAAAGAGTATAATCCATTTAAACATAACATAGGAATAATAAATAGAATTTTTGGAAGACACATAATAATTTAAAATGAATACCATAGTAGTAATAGAATTGATTCTAATTCCATCATTTTAGTATGGGTTCACCCCCATACCATCTTGGTAGTCATGGTCCACTCCCATGACCATCTTAGTAATCACGATTCACTCCCAAGACCATCTTAGTGGAAAAAGTACCTTATTGAACTTAGTTCAATCCCAGCAATAACCATTTATTTCTCATTATATATAAATACATACCCAATGCATTGGATGGAGATGCAGGGAAAAGTAATCTCATAATTAATCCATAAATATGTGTACCACTACATCACTAAAAATCATAATATCAAAATCCATGAACTGGTAGTGTTTATATAAACATATAATCATATCACAAAATTCGGAAACGAGATAAGTTTCATATTCATAGCATCAAAGAAAACCCTATGAAAAAATAGATGAAAATTTAAAAATATATCCAATAAAAATAAATGACTTTGATAAACATATATCCAATGAAATAGAAATAGGTTTAATAAATATATATCCCAAGAAATAGAAACTGGTTTCATAATCACGTAACCCATAAATGATAGACAAGTTTCATAAACATCAATCCATCCAAACAAAAACCATTCAGAGAAATAATACAAATGAAACACATGGGTAATTATCCCATAAAGGAAAGAGTAACACCATTGGATGCCATTTAAGTGGAAAATAATTTTGAAATATCTTTAAAAAAACCTTTCTTGAGGAAAATATACATTCTTCTATTAATTTTCTTAAAACATCAAACATTTTGAAAATCATTTTCATTTACGAGGAACATGAAAACTTATAGAAGAATATAGAAAACCATTTTTATTGAAAATGTACTAAAAAGCCATTAAAACATTTTCATAACACTTTTTCATTGATAAAATAATTAATTAAATATTTTGAATACTATTTCTATTGAAAGTTATAATGGATGATTAAAAAAATTGAAAACAATTTTTTATGAAAACATTTTAATGAATCGTGGATATTTTATGAAAACCATTTTACATAAAAATATAAGAATAATTTTTTTATAAATCAATTTCATGGAAAACATATAATTGAATACTTAAGAAAATTAGAATCAATTTTATGTGAAATCATATAAAATATGCTTGATAACATTTTGAAAAATATTTTGTTTGAAACATTTAGAGCACGAGTTTCCTCGAAATCATATAAAAGACGCATGAAATATTTTTGGAATTTTTTTTAAAACATATAAGGGATTATTTTAATTATTTGAAATCATATTCTATAAAAATATATTTTCCAAACCATATAAATTAATTTTAAAAAAATCATTTAAATCACTTTTAAAACATAAAACAATACATCGAATCGATTTTTCATTGAAAATGATATTAGAAACCATGGATTTTTAGAAGATTAGGGAAAAAATATATCCTATGAATTATTATTTTAGACAAGAAATGGAATATTCAAAGGAAGGATAGCGAGGATGAAAGATAAATCCATTCATACTGAATATTCTATTTTCAACGTAAATAGTTTAGGAATGTACATCAATATGAAAATGAAAAGAAAGTTCATTTAAAAACCCATATTATTAAAAAGGTAAAATATGTGTTTATATTTATTTTATATATCCATGTATAATAGTATAAAATTTTTCAAATCATTTTTATAAAATATTGTTTTGAAAGAACAATGATTTATGATGGAAGCGAGAGGTGAATCAGATTTTATTAAAACACTTTCTCATTTATCATATTTACAATAGTGGGAAAATTGAGCCAATACATAATGGTATCTATACTAAAGAGACTATAATTAAATTTATGATATTCTTGAGATATTTATAATAATATTTCATCAAGGGAAGCATAATAAAAAAACAATCATGATAAATGATGAGATTGTTACAAGAAACTCTTACCACATGGAAATGTTTCATGATACTCCCCATTTAAGAAGATAAAATTAAATTAAGCTTAAAATATCAAGAATGGAATATTATTTAAGATATAACCTGAAAAATGGATTTATATAAAACACATATAAAAGTATAGATGCATAACAATACATATATCACAAAGAGGAAAAAATTGAGACAAAACTACTTTATCGATTTAGTAACTCATAAACCATAAACCCCAATAAATTAATATCATAAAATGTATATTTAAATTAACATAAGAATAATAATAAAATGTTAGGTACACTAGGTTAGATACCCTCAGGGGGGGATCAGTGTATGAAAAATTAAAACAACTACACCTATTGATCTTGTATTGCTGTTATGCAAGACTGTATTCTCTCTCTTTCCTGCAGAAAAGTATAAATAGAAACTAAAACATGCAATGAAACAAATATTTTTACTCGGTTCACCATCACTTGGAAATGTACAAGGATAATACACTAGCGATGTGACGATGTAACAAATAAACTAAAAGAACACTGCTGTTTACAATATTCGGGATAGATTACTTCTAATCCCAGGCTCACTGCCTTTACAAGGACTAGGGTCAGCTCACTACTTTCCCAAGGGGCACTCACTGTTTCTATCTCTCTGGATCACTGCCGGTGGAGAGGATCACCTTCTTCTTCTTCCATTTCTCACTGCTCTAGAAACGATCCACTAAGAGTTTATAGACCTGTAGGTCTCTTCATTATCACTAATTAATGCATCATCCATTGTTTGTAGATTCTCTATTGAAATACAAATTTCACCCGTACATGAACCTCATATTGCACTGAAGGTATCGAGAAATATTCCATCTTTCACACAACCCTGAATCACTGTCGTGCTTCAACATTACCTGATGCCCTTCTCTGAGCCGGCATGCAAATCTCAACTCGCAAGTTATAACTCGCATGAAATTCCACCTCAACCACCTGAACGACAGAAGATTCTACAACTCCAAACATGCGCGACTCACAACCTTTTATGCCCAAACCAATATTGGCATGCAACCCCCAAAAATTGTGCTACTTCAAAACATGGCATGCATGTGTCACCAAACCTATTGCGCGACACCCCCTTCTTCAACTAAACACTTTGGAGACATCTTTTTTTTGTCACCCGAACCACACTGGATGCACAAATATCAACTGGAGAATAGATTCTACTTGCACCACCACACACCACTTGCGTGACCACCACACATGAGCGACATGTGATCTTATTTTCTCTAATTGTTGAAATCGTCCTGAATGGGGACAAGACGACCTCTATTTATATGCATTTGGACACCCTGCATGATGGCAACATGTCTCCCCTCAGCATTCATGTTTTGGCACCAAAGTCTCTTCAACGCAAGTCACTTGTTCAAAAACACTAAAACTTGGGCACCCATTTTCCCTTTTCCATTTTATGATGTTCTGATCATGAAAAACATATGGCACACAAGTTTACTCTCTTTTATGACCCCAGCGCCACCTTGTATCTTTACTCTTTGTACCGCCTCCAGATCATCCATTCCTTTTTCTACATTCTTGAATCAAACATGGATCGTTAACCACGTCCCTTGAACTCGACATGCCACCATGAAATCCCCTTTGTCAACAAATTTGTATGTCATGGTTTGCTTTGTCAACAATCACAATATAGATTTCCACTTTATCAATAAACACAATCACCTAAAAAATGCCTCAATGATACCCTGAGGGATCTTTTCCCAACATAAAAATCATATACTAATTTCACAGGATGAATAAACACTAACCAAATAATGTATTGGAGAATAATCCATATGTCTCATAGAAATAAAAGTGGGATGAGAAATCTCATACCTTAAGTCTTGTATTTATTCATACATGTTAAAAACTCCTATATAATAAATATATGTTTGTTATAAATATTAACTAGGACAATATTATTACATATAATGCCAAATATTATTTAATTATGACTTTATATTAACAGTTTATTAACAAATCCATGATAATGGTTCGTTTCAGGTAATATTGGATTATTTTTCGTATATGGTTTGACTTGTTATTATTGATCCCTCTAATTTCACATTGATTTAATTATTTCTTGAAAGTAAATAATTATAAAAAATCATAGATATTAAGTATATATTTATTTAAAATAATATATAAAATATTGAAAAAGGAAATGGAATACACTATTCATGGAGATGGTAGTCTGTACGTATGCTTGAACACTATTTTTGTTTAATTGTCGAATTGCACAACAGAAAGTAAATTACATATATATTTAAATATATATGTAATTAAACTAAATTAAAAGAATTATTGCGTATCATATATGTTTATTAAACCCATACTTAATAGATTACCTATATAGTATGAATGAATCACATTGCCTTATGGAGGCTGTAGTGCACTCCACACATGAATTTACCACTTTACAAAAAATGGAAACAATACATGTATGTTTTATATTATAATTCAACAATAATAAATACATCATAAAAATCATATATTTAATATGAAAACTTTTTTTCCATCATAATTTCAAACCATGAGATGTGGTAATGGAAAAATGAACTTCATCCTTTCGTGTGGTGGTCATTCACCATACAAATGAATGGTAAAAATGTTACCCGTTAGATGGAAGTGGGTGTATATATACTTATAAACCGTATAATAATCATATATAAAAATATTTACTATGTTGTTTTTATTATATAATCATGTAATAATAATATTTTTTTGGTGAATAATAAAAATAAAACAAAGAAAATTGGGGAAGGATGTTACCTATTCTTTGGGTAACTTCTCTTGGATTATAGAAAATGGATTACTTGAATAGATTTATACCCAAAGGTATGAATTTAGGATGAATTAATGGATGTTTAGATGATACTTACGTATTTTTTGTAATATGTAGTGTGTATTGAGAGGTGTAAGTAATTGAGGGGTGAGTTCCCTTTTATAGAGGAGGAGTGACATTCTTGTAAATATAAAAAGAATAAAAATATTGAGAGGTCTCCCTTACATAATGGGACCCCAATAATTGTTAAAATTTGATCAAATATTTTAATTGGTATAAATATTTCCATAAAATTTCTTTTAAACATGTTTCATAATCATTTTTCCTCTTAAGATTAAATTTTAACCATTAAGGTATCTTGTTTTTACGATTACCTCTATAATTAATTTCAGTAACATTCACTAATATTTTTATTCAAAAAATATGACGACCATATTAGAAATTAGAAATTATTAGGTTTCAAAATATTGGATACATTTTTTGAAATTATAATCTAATAAGTTGAATAAATTAATCTTATGTTAATCCCAAAGACGAGATGATAAAACAAGTTTTAAATTAAAGGAGTCCAAATGTTTTCTATGTAATATATATAAATTTAATTTGAAAATATTTCCAATTACCAAAATTGGATTATATTATATAAAATTTTTCTAATTATACTTAACATAAATTAAATAATTATTTAACCATAAAAATAAATTGGATGAAAATGATGTTTTGAACTAAAATTCAGTAGTATTCACTATTCATAAAATTATGAATGTTCTCATAGAAATTCGAATAATATACCGGGAGTAAATTTTTATATTTATAATTAATAAATGCATATTTTTTAGATAAAATTTCAAAAAATTTCAAAAAATTATATATAAAATCTGTTCTCTCTTAAAAAGAGGTAAAATTATGTTTTATAAAAATACGTCTTTTTATTCATAAAATATGATTTATATTAATATTTTACCAATAAAATTTATTATATGGGTAAAAAAAATTTATTTATTATATAATATATAAGTTTTATTGCAAACAATAATCATAATAATTTTTTTAAATTTATCGAGATAAAATTGTGTTTGTACAATGAAAAATAGATTTCAAAGAAAAGTAAATTCTTTATTTTAAATTGGTTCGTACATTCTCTTATACTAATTGATAAAAAAGGATTTATTTTATATACATGTTAATATGATATTTTCACCATTTAGTAAATCTAATTCATAGCATCCATTATAATGGTTAAGGGGTTGCTATAATATTATTTTAATAACATCATTAACAGTATATTGTACATTGGTAAAATGCTTTCCTACGTGTAACATAATCTATTAAATGTATTATGTGTAAAAAAAGACAAAAACAGTGTTGTGTGTATCACAGTATAATCTAAGGATTGCACATAGTGAATAACTAGCTTGAGGTTTCATATAATTCAATTATGATAAATTATAATTTATATAAAAAAATATATCCACTGTTGCTCGAAATTAAAAATATCAAAAAGATTAAACAAATTTGGGAAACAAAATATCTCAAAATCACAGGATTTCACATTTTGGGTCTATATAATTAGGAAAATTCTCACCTAATAAGTAATGTCTCATAAAACCTTTTCCATAAAAAATGACTACTATAACGAAATCATGCATCAAGTAATTCCTCTAATAGGGCCTCAAATTAAGAAACCCATATACGATCAATCCCCCTACATAATAAATATTCCTTGTCCAATACATAGAGAATCACAAAACAAATAATATCCTTTTCTGATCTGTACATGTATTGTGATCAACACTAAATACAATATTTCAATTATCTCCTAAAATGCATTATCACATGCTTCATACCCCAAGAACATTACACCCTTTTTAGTAAAGCTAATATGAGATTTTTCTAGGCATGATATTTAATTTATAACACACTAAAAAATCCATTTATCCAAAAGAAATATTTTATTTCATTGACATTATTATGATGATTCCATGAAACAATAGTTCTCACTATATCTAGGTGAACTGATAATTATATCACTTAGACATTGTGACCAAGAATTGAACATTTTTTATCTTGAAGTGAAATTTAGTGGGCTTATAATACTAATGGATTACTCTTGGTGTTTTCATTATCATATTGTGATATTTTCCATAGTTGTGTATATTATATTGATACACAAAGACATCGTTTATAATAATGGACAAATAATCTTGATATAGGTGTAAAAATGATTTATCATTTCCATAATGACTATATGATTATTTGTTAGACTGAAAAAACATGAAAAAATTCAAATAACATCCTTAAAAAATTTGTAGATATATACGGTATATCAAAAGGATATTCTATTACATGATGGATTCCCAACCTCAAATCGATATTAGAGAAAACCCTTTCTCCTCAGATTTAGTCTCATTGGTAATTATGTGAGGAAGTGGATAACATTTCCTAACCCAAAACTTGTTTAATAGATGAAAATACAAAAACTGTATTTGGGTACCATCCTCCATCATGGTGAAATGGATTGGTGATCCCCATGTTGAACTATTGGGTCATATAAAAACATTATCCCTCAAATCCACAACCTAGCCCTTCAGTTCATGCAACTGAGTATTAGTCATCCAAGAAGGTGGAATGGATACTGGTGCAACTCCTAGAACTATCTCAAAATAAAACTATACCTCTCTCCTTGGATGTTGTCAAAAAAAATATCATGAAATAAATATATTGAGGGATTGACTATGAGAGGGAAATAAACATTACATACACCATGATCTCTTATAAAATGGCTATCAATATAGACTCTCACACCACTCAAACTGTGGTTCTCTAGTCTATATCATCTTTTCAGGACATCCCATTCACCCTTATATATATAAATTACTCCCTATGAGGTTGTAAAAGACACCCTCTATAAATATAAATCATTATAATCAATGTAAGCAGCCAACTAGTCCATCTAGAGAATGATGTAGAATCCATCCATCTTTGGGAAAAGGAGGTTCCATAGAAAAGGATAGATGCCAATATCACATGGGATACATTACACATGCCGACTCCATAATACTATACCTAATGGATTTTTAATGGTTATCACCCTGACAAGGCATAAAATTTCAACTCCTTGATATTCATAAATTTTATAATTATGAATTAATACAAATATCTAGTGGCAAATAAAAAAAGGCTAAATTATATTCTACTAGATTAGTACATATAAATGTTGAGGGATAGAATCTGTAATCCTTTTAAAAAAGTTTAAATAAATAGATATGGATAGATCCATGGCTCTGAGATACGACTATAATTCCATGATTATGTCCTCCCTTATATCACTGTACATCTCAAGCCACAATACCTCGACCATGAACTCATACTCTAGACAAATTATCGGTAGTTCTCTACTTACCTAACTGGTGAGGTGCTACTAATCCCACTCCTGAAAGAGGATATGATATATATCCTCACCATCTAACCAATGGTTTTAATATCATTAAAAATTAAATAATATTGTATAACCATCCAAATCCCTGGTTCTTGGGGTTATTTAGACATTAGTTCATCTTATTCCATGGATTTCCACACAGGTGAAAACCCATAAAATTGTTCGTTTGTGTCATTTTTGGATCACTGATCCCACATGTAGTCTCAAAGTGTTGTTTCTAGCCACTAGTCTAACCACTTATCTATCTTGGTTTCAATCCACCCTAGATAACTCTATTAATATAACATAGGTTCTTATTAATGATAAGGGAATGTTTTACTATATATGAAACAATGGTTAATAGGAATAAATTTACCAATTATTGGATGGCATACACGAGCCAATATTAAAACCATTTAATTGTTCTAAAATCTTCACCAAAATGATATAGTGGGAGCTGTTGGATCTCCATGAACATAGAATAATATACCATCATATCCAAATTACCCAACTACAGATTCATAAACACTCTATATCGGATTACTCTCATTGACTAGGGAAAATTTATCTGAGAATACTTTCTAAAAGCTAGCCCATGCCATATTACAAATATGATCTACATGGGTCATAAAATCCCACAATCACATGGAATAATATTGACTCATATAAATAGATATCTTAACTATCATCTCATGATGTGTATCCAACAGTTTTAGTATAATAATCATGACCTCTAACAATGCCTATCTAGCCCAGGGACCACTAACCCCATAAAAATATTTGTAGATTCTTATGATGAAATTATCATTTTAATTTTCCCGTATTAGGGGAAAGACATGCGGAACCCCATATAGCTTTCATAATCAATAGGAATCCCTTTAAAAACTAGGCATTGATTCCATGTCTCGTATAATAGGACACACTACAGGAAGAACATTCATAGGGTTATGTCCCTACCATTAATAGAGCATGACCATCACCACCATCCCAGCACTCGACCCACGACCATTGAGGTTCCATATCACTACTTATTCCATATAGACACCTAAAACATACATGGAAGTGGAATATAAAATGTGTATAATACAAAATTGGTACAGATCATTTCTATATTAAAGTCACACCAATCTTTATTCTCCTAAATCCAGGTATGGATGATATATGGATTAAGAAAAATTGAAAAGATAAAAACCTACTACCTACTACTGAGGTCAACTTAGGGCCATGTTCTATACTACCTGATAGGGTTCATGGTATATCTATTTTCAATTTGATGTAATAGTAGAAAAAACCCTTAATATGATATTGGAATATCCATTTAACAATGAATGTTTGATATCAGAATTAAAATTCATTTATTTGTATACTCATTTATATGGATTTTTTCAAAAAATATGGTTGAATTATTTAGACCACCAATTTTAATTTATAATGTAACATACATTTTATAAATTTATACATGTATTCCATTTTATCAAAACCGTAAACACGTTATCTTCTTTGTGACTAGTGTTTAAGGATTAAAAATTCCATAATTGACACCTTAACCTATCAAAATCAAATAATGTAAGGAATACTTACTAGTTTGATATAGGAACATTAATTAATAGATTATGTTTCTCATTCTGTTGAATGAAACCATAGAAAAAATTCAAATATAAAATGAAGGAAATCATATAATCCAAATGATGATTAATAAATGGTATACACCTATATCACATGGAATAATATATGAAATGTGAACATATATGTGTCTTTGATAACACATGATTCAAAACATCCATCTTATACAAGGATACTGGTAAAATGGATTCCAAAATCAAAATAATTATAAAAATAGAATATCATGTGTTTTAACCAAGTGTGAAATAAAAAAATATAATAAAAAGAATCTAAAAAAACAAATTCACAACCCTAGTAATTTATATTTTCTCTATATTTTGGTTGGATACTCATAAGAATAGTCCCATTTTCAAATTCTGACACTCAAATCTCCATTCAACCATCCCAAAATTACAAGTCAATGTAATGAAATTCTCTAATACAACAGTTTGATGTCCCAGCCAAGAAAATATGATAACAATAGTTGAAACGATGTCCACAAGTCCTCCAACATGCGTCCCCTACTATCATAGGCTAATGAAATGTAGTGATCATCTGTAAAGACACAATAAGGAGACTATACCCTATCATGTCATTGTTGCATAAGAGTATAATAAATGACATAGGAAGAAGAGTCTTAATAATAAATTAGAAACAATGGAGAATAGGTAAATCATCCAATCATATTAAATAATGATAGAAACCATAACAGGTGTCATATAAAATATATAATCATGTCTTTACTCCAAAAAAATAGAGAAGAGATAAATACATGGAATTAAAGAGGCATAAATAACCATATTGAAAACACAAAAAAGTCCAAAAACTAACTACAACTGTCAGGAACCAAACTAAGTACCCTGGAAACACGATAACCGAGACATCCCTGACATAGCTTGAAGGGCATTCCCGATCCCCATGGGTCGACAACTAGCACCTTTAATCGTACAACATACAAGTGGGAACGAATTTTCCACAAGGACGCAGAAACATGAGTAAACAAACAGTATCCACAATAATGAAAATCCACTGGGAGCATTGTACCAGAAAAAAAAGACGCACCGAAAGCCCAAAGTACTATAAACCATGTACATAAAACATGAACACCACCCCAAAGTCCCCAAGGACACAACTCACCACGTTGAAAACTCAACAGTTGGATCCACCTCCAAGTGATCCTTTCCCCTTGCACGAACCTGGAAGAAGGAGGTATACAAACACCCGAAGAAAAAATTAGGGTGTGAGCCTAAGCCTAGTAGTATACCACCATAGATTACATAACAGATGCCAAATAATGATTATCCAAAGAAAAAATTTCAATTTTAAAGAAAACAGGTTTGGCAATAGGAAATAATATTTTTAACAAATCATGATATACTTATTCAAGTAAAGGAAAGTTCACCAAGAAAGGTTTTACAATGATGAAATAATTTCAAGAAAATGGATTATATAAAAATAGTTACATAAAACAGTTTATGTAAAATCAACAGGCATGTAAAGCAGTTCAAATGCATTGGCATACATTTATAAATCAGATATAAATATTTAGGTGAGCAACATGGTCATCTGCCAAAAGGTACGTTAATATTAATAATTTATGGGATTCCACTATCTCTATGTGAACTCATAAAAATGTGTATACACACATCCCTATGACACTAGCCTATGGAGACTCATCACCAACCCATCGTGGATGTGACCCACCACAAGTATGATTTAGAACGTTGTCGTATCATTGAGTGTATCCAAATAACTCACTAAATACCTAAGGCTTTATTGCACTCTTAAATGATGGGAAGACTATTTTAAGAATGCTTAAAATATGATCAATCCCATTATTCCATTTCAATGTTCCAATTCTATTCCATTCAAAACCACAACATGTTTTATTCAAAAACATGACTTTTTCGCAAGATAAAACCAATGGGTTTCTATCAAAACATTTTAAGCCATTTTCACCAGTTTGAAATCCATTCAAAACCAATTACATAATTTCACAATTTATTTTCACAATTTAAATCAACGATACAATTGAAATAATTTCCATCAAGTACATAACTTAAATTCCACAATTTAAAATATCCATCTTCCATAAACACACACACTCCAATTAAACGGAATTGGGGGTTTTCCAAATTCTCATGAGAAAACCAATTCAAATATCTCAATTCAGAGGAATTTAACTAAAATCAATATGTGAAATAAATCAAGCAATGAATATAATCAATTTGGCATGTCGGGATGGAACCACCTACCTCGAAGGTTTTGACCAAAACAACAACGTTTGAAGAACACTCAAGAATCATTGTTGATTCTCCAAAAACCCATCCTAGATCCCTTCCCCTAGCAACACCAAGACCACAAATCATCATTTTGGAATTTACACACTTATATCTACACATAATGGGTGTAGATATTAGAAATCAAGGGAAGAGGGAAAGTAGATCTAAGTTGATCTAAGAAACTGATAAAGAAATAATAAGAACGATCACATACCTCGAGAATCCTGCTTCAATTCACCAAGAGGAGCCTTTGGATCACCTCTGGAACAATGGAAGAACCTTCTCTGACCCCAACAAAAGAGAAATCCTGAGTTAGGGCCACTTAGGAGTAAAAAAAAATATATTTAGAGGCAAAATGGCTGAGATCCACAATTTAAGGATCTAATTTTAAGTGACCACACGGTTTGTCCACACGGTTTGTCAAACCGTGTGCACACCGTGCGGATCTCACTTTCTAGGGTTGCTGGTCCCCACTGTTTAGTCGGACGGTTTACCAAACTGTGCGCACACCATGTGTACCCCACTGTCCAGTGCTTCTAGGTTGGCACAGTTTGATCGCACGGTTTATCAAACCGTGCGCGAACCGTGCACAAGCCATTGCATTTTTGTTTTACTTAAAATATTACCCAAACACACCCCCAAGTCACTACTCCAAAACAGAGGCACTTAGAGACATCAAGAATACCTGAAAACATAATGGGATGTTACAAACTCCCCACCATAAGACCTTTCTATCCCCAGAAAGCCTATGAATAAACCTCCACGTCAAAAGGACGTGGCCAATGCTCTCTCATTAGTGCCTCCCTCTCCCACGCCTCATGAGAATCTGAACCATGATGTCTAAGTATACATACCAGAGGTATCATTCTCCCATGAAGTACCTTGGTTTCAGAATCAACAATCCTGACTGGTCATTCAATCACAAATAAATCTGGTTCAATTTCAAGATCACTCCAGCTCACAACATGATATGGATTGGATATGTACTTCCGCAGCTGCGATACATGGAACACGTTATGTATCGACATCATCTTTGGTGGTAGATATATATGGAATGCAACTTTTCCCACAAGACCAACAACTTAGAAAGGTCCCACAAATCGAGGGGAAAGCTTCCATTGCCTCCCAAGCCGTCGATGTCCTAAACGGGGTGAAACTTTCATGAACACCTGGTCACCAACTGAGAACTCTAAAGGTCTATGACGACCGTTAGAATAATCCTTGAATCAACATTGCTCTGTCAACATTATCTGATGAATCAATTGGACCTTATTTGTCGTCTCTTAGACCAAACTCGGTCCTACCAAAGAACATTCACCAATCTCCGACCAACATAAGGGAGATTTACAAGGACGACCATACAATGCCTCAAAAGGAGGCATTTTAATCGTAGATTGATAACTGTTGTTATAAGAAAACATATCTAACCCTAGATGATCATCCCAAGATCCACCAAAGTTGAAAACACAAGCATGGAGCATGTCCTCAATGAAATGAATAACCCTCTCTGTCTAGCCATCTAACTGTGGATGGTAGGCTGTGCTCAAACAGACCAGAGATCTTAGTGCCTCCTGAAAGCCTCTCCAAAAGAAAGCAGTAAACCGATGATCCCTATCTTGGACTGTTGTAGATGGAACTTCATGAAAATGAGAAATTTCCTTCACATAGATATTTCCCAACTCCTCAACTTTGGTAGTATCTTGAATAGGTATAATGTGAGACGACTTGGTCAATCTGTCGATCACAACTCATATCACATTCTTATTCCTATGGGTTTGAGTTAACCAAACCACAAAGTCCATTGAGATTTCATCCCATTTCCATGTAGGTAATAGAAGTGGTTGAAGCAACCCCGATGGTTTCTGGTGCTCAGCTTTCACCTGTTGGCATGTATATCAACGTGATACAAACTCAGCGATGTCTCGTCTCATACCTGGACACCAGAACTATCGCCACATATCATAGAACATCCTTGTGGTCCCCACGTGAACAACCCACTGATATTTATGGAAATCCCTCATCACATCCATCCTTTGCGATAACGACACAACATAATGGTTTTGATAACACATAACACCCTCTTTGGAGAACGAAAACAAGGTGTCGGTCTCCCCACCATAACGAGAGTCCCTATTGCCACGAAATTCATCATATAATTGTTTTTCATAAACAATTAACTTGAGGAGAGCCGAATTCAAGTGAACACTGGATAAAGAAACTTCATTCCCCTTCCACTGAAATCCAATATGCAACTGAGCAAAAAGATCCATCATACTCCACTCTTCTGATGATTATTTCATAGCCTGAAATGAAGGTTTCATGATTAATGCATCTGAAACTACGTTCCCTTTCCCCAGGGTTTAGGCAATGTCAAAGTCGAAGGATTGCAAGTACTCCACCCAAATCCTTTGGCGGAGATTCAAATCATTTTGAGAGAAGATATAACTCATGCTCTTGTTGGCTGAATACATAGTAAACGTTTCTCCATAAAGGTAATGTATCCAACACTTGAGTGCGTGCATTACATCTTGAAGTTCAAGGTCATGGGTAGGGTATTTCTTCTCATGAGGCTTAAGCTGATGTGACCCATAAGCAAAAACATGATTACCTTGCATAAGGACACATCCCAAACCTGAACCCGATGCATCACAGAAGACCACATAACCTTCCCCAGCCTCAGGAAGAGTTAACACCGGCACAGTAGTAAAAAGATGCTTTAGATCAACAAAATAACATTGAAAATTTTCATTCTAGGAATAATTCACTCCCTTTAGAGTCAGAGCAGTCATTGGAGAATCTAACATTGAAAAATATTTGAAAAAACGACGATAATATCCTGCTAAGCCCAAGAAGCTCTGAGTCTTGAAAACATTTCGTGGTTGTTCCCACATCATAACAACCTTCAACTTCTCAGGATCAACAGATATTCCTTGCTCTGACACCACATGTCCCAATAATTTCACATCGTAGATCCAGAAATCTCACTTTGAAAGCATGGCATAAAGGTGATGATTTCTTAAAAGACCCAAAACTGTTATCAGATGAAGAACATGATCCTCCTCAGACTTGAAGTATACAAGGATTTCATCCAGAAAGACTACCAAAAAAGTATCCAGATACTCATGAAAAACATGATTAATCAAGGCCATGAAAACTGCAGGTGCATATGTTAGGCTGAAGGGCATGACAAGGTACTCATAATGGCCATACCTACTTCGAAAGGCGGTTTTCTGAATGTCACATTACTTTATCCTCAACTGATGGTAACCAGATCGAAGATCAATATTTGAAAACCAATTTTCCCCATTCAATTGGACAAGAAAATCATCAATTCGTGGTAACTGATACATTTTATTTATTGTAACTTGATTGAGATTTCAATAATCAACACATAAGCGTAGAGAACCATCGGCCTTCTTGGTGAAGATAACAAGTGCTGCCCAAGGTGATACACTCGGGCGTATAAAACATTTCTCAAGAAGATTTTCCAACTGAGACTTCAGTTCTTTTAATCCGGCTAGGGCCATTTGTTAAGAAGGGATAGAAACCGGTTGAGTACCAGGAATTAACTCAATTGAAAAATCGATCTCCCTTACCGGTGGCATACAAGAGAAGTCATAAGGAAACACGTCTGGAAACTCAGAGATGATTGGAGGAAGATCACCACTCTTTGTATCTTTCTCTAGATCAAAAGGAATCACTGATATAATTTTCCCCAGCTCTGGATAAGATGGTCTGGCTCTGCCTGACCTGGGGTCCCATTCTCCTTGAAAAACAAGAGGCACACCACTAGGTGTAGTAAGGTAGAACCATTGGAGGTGACAAACAATCTGAAAATTATTGGCGATGAGCCAGTCCATCCCAAATATGACGTCAAAATATTTCATGTTGAGAACCAAAAAGACCCAAACAAGCTCCACATCTGATAGAAAGATGACTCAAGCAAGACTACAGAGACCTTTTTCTATCACCATACCAAGAGGTTTAGTAATATCCATCGCACAAGACAAAAGTTCCATGGGTAAATTAAGTAGATTAAAAATATGAGTTTAAATAAAAGAGTGAGATGCACCAATATTGATAAGTGATTTCCCTAAGGATGAAGCTATAGTGATGGTACCTCTCACAGTCGCAGGACCTGCTTCAGCTACCTCTGGCGACTCTTCCAATGCATGAAGAAGCTTCGTTCCTAATGCATATGGCTTGATCCATTTAACATGTTAAGAATTTGATTTCCCCGCAGATTCAGGAGGTTCTGATGATCCTATTCCACTACTTGCAGTTGAGAAGTGATGGCAGAATCTCTATAAGTGCCCCAAACGTCTGCAGGAGCTACAGTTCTTGGGTTCCTCAGTGCAAACCCTCTTAGAATGCCACGACTTTCCACCCTGATAACAAGTCAAATAAGCCCCTCCTAGTGCTACTGGAGGTATAGAATGACTCTGATGTCGAGAACAACCATATGATACATTGCGCTTCCGTTTCCCTTTAATGTGACCAACACTGTCACAAGAAGGAAATGAAACACCCTTCAACACTGACTTTCCTACCAGGTCCATCTCAACCATCGTCGCCCTATCCAACACATCGGAATAAGTGGGCAACTTCAATAAGAAAACATGAGAATGAATATCCAATCGAATCCCCAACTCAAATTATCGAGCCTTCATCCTCTCATTAGATATAATTTCAGGAGAAAACTGTACCAATTCAGAAAAGCGAATAGAGTACTCAGTCACAGTTTTGTTGGCCTGCTCAAACTTGAAAAACTCCACAGCCTTGGCCAACACCATTGATTTTTGATAGAACTCATCCGTGAAAATAACCCTAAATTCATTCCACTCCAAACCCTCATTTTTTCCGATCGTCACCATCGTGTCCCACAATCTCCTTCTTAGTCCCTCCAGCACGAAGGTGGCACACTTCACCTTGATCACTTTAGGTGTCTCCAAGAACCCAAATAGATGTTCAATTTTACTCTACCATTCCTTAGCATGTTGAGGGTCAGTGGAGCCTTTGAAAACTAGTGGCTTTTGGTATAAGAACTCTTGAGAATGACTTCGGAGAATATCACATTGAGGATCTGAAGATGGAGTCTAAACATGGACTAGAGGTGGTGCCTATCCTAGAGCTTTGACTGTGTGAATAATCTCCTCAACCAGAATCAGATCCACAATAGGTCTTTCTTGCTGATGTTCAGTAGAAACCTCTTTTTGGATATAATTCCCACGTCTTTTCGGAGGCATCATGCTACAAAACACCAGAAAAGACAGAGATTAAGACACCAACCGAGTGACAAGGAAAACTTCTCTTAAAATAAGGAAGAATCAAGATTTGGATTCCACTATATCAAAATCAATACAGGGAAAATACTAGAACTAATCCACAAGTCATATTTCCATAAATACCCCTGGTGACATATGGTTCATTGCAGTGATAGATGCCCAATAACTCAATCAAAAATACCTCCTATGTCCCAATAAGAAAACTCAAATCCATACTATCATCAAGGAAAGATGTTAAAAAAACATTCCTCTGATACCAATTTGTCACAAACCAGCCTGGGTAACCTAGTAACCTGATAACTGAGACATCCCTGACATATACCAAAGGGAATTCCCGATCCCCATGGGTCAAAAACTATCACCTGGCATCGTATAACATACAAGTGGGAACGAATTTGCCACAAGGACACGGAAAAAAGAGTAAAAAAATAGTATGCAGAATAAGGAAACTCCACTGGGAGCTTTGTACCAGAAAATAAAGAGGCATAGAAAGCCCAAAGTACTACAAACCATGTACATAAAACCGAAAAACCACCCCTAATCCTCCAAGAACACAACTCACCACATTGAAAACTCAATAGCTGGATCCACATCCCAGTGATCTTTTCTCCTTTCACGAACCTGGAAGAAGGAGGTCTACAAACACCCGAAGGAAAAAGTAGGGTGTGAGCCTAAGCCCAGTAGCATACCACCATAGATTCCATAACAGATGCCAAATACATATTATCCAAATAAAAACATTCAATTTTAATGTAAACAGGTTTGGAAATAAGAAAGCACAGTTTTATCAAATCATGCAATACATTTTCATGTAAAGTATAGTTCACAAAGCAAGGTTTTATAATAATGAAATAATTTTAAGACAACGGATTAAATGTGCAATACATTTTTTGATATATTTTATTATGAATTTAGTTAATGTATTATAATTTTATATTCATGTTTCCAATTTTTATTTATTTATTTATTTATTTTTATCATTTTTATGTTTCATTTTATATTTATAGTTTATCTAAAATAAAATTTGTTCTCTATTATAGGCATACTCTTATTTCATGGTGGGATGGTGTCTTTAGAAACTATTATTTAAAATAGGACAGAGTATAAATTGGATTATAGGATATTAGAATATAGGTAAACCTTGTGTTCAATGTGTTATATTTTTCAAATTGGCAAAAAAATAATGTTCTTAATAAATCATGAATTTCAATGTTATTGGAATGTATCGAAATATTTATAATAATGATTCATTTGTAATTTTAATTTATTTGAATATAAATTACATTTAAATGATGTTTTTATTTATTTATTAGGTTTCTATAATGTGTTGTAAATATAGCAAAAAATATATACAACTAATATATGTTATCATCCATTTAACTTACACTTATAAAGGACAATATTATAAGTGATAAGATGAACATTGATAAAAGTCACTTTGAGAAATATTAAAATACATGATGGTAAATATTTTTATTAGAGGTTATATTTTATAGATAAGGAAAAAAATTTAATTTCTATTTTTTAGCCCACATAAAATAATAAGGGTTTTAAAGGTTATCTAAATATTGAATCCTTTTTAGAATTAATGAATGTGATTTTCAGCATTGATAAAAGTAATATTCATATTATTTTCTCAGTTTAACATTATCTCAATCTTTATGTAGTCAATAGATCATATCTATATTGATGATATAATCATGTCCATACAGAATGTCTCTTCTTACCTTCCACCATTCCATCAACAAAAAATGAATCTCTTTATGAGAATCAGCATGCCCTGCAACAATTTCATGTGAATATGTGATCGAATCCCCCACCACTATTCGTAGAAACCATGATTTTCCTTCACTCAAAAACAATAGATGGCTCATTGGGGATCCACTTATTCCCCTGTCATCATTGGATCATGGTTCTCATTGGGGAACCATATCAGTTGAAAGCGAAAATGTTTGTAATGTATTTTTTTCCAAATAGATCTTTTTTTTGGGAATGGAGTTTCATTTAATAGACTTATAAAATAATGTAAATACTTTTTTCTAGAAGTAATTAGTCATGTAAGAAAAAAATGTATGTGATGAAATCATTTACACGCACTAAATGACTATATGATCAATCAGAGAATATATCAAGAATGACTATGTGAGTAAATTTTATACACGTTTAGAACAACAATGTGAATCATGTATATGGCTAGAATATCCATGTGAATAAATTACATGGATAAGATATTTATAAGAATTAGAAATTTAAAAGATTATATTGTATTAGAAAAGTTTCTACATGACCCTCCTCCACATGTTCCTATGTCAAAAATCAGGTCCATTTTTTGGCTATTAGGATTCTAGTTATTTAGATGAATGATTATAGAGGTCATGGATGATTTTAGTAAAACATTATGAGATCCCTAATAACTAGTTGATGGATCAACATTTGAGGTTACCTATAACTATAGGTTCATCCACATTAAATGGTGGTTTTTATGACTACAATCTATAAAGAGTTAAATTTATAAATATTGTGATTGTGGCGTAATCTATATTCTGTTTTTTATAATTTATGTAAATGATTTTCGTGCATGTTGATATTTTATTAGGGAGTTATTTTAATTATAAATATCATAAGCATTACATCCCAATATATTTTGTTAAATTTAAGGATTCTTTTTGTCACTTAAAATTGAAATTATGTTATCTATGATAATCACCATATATGATCACAAGTGCATATGATGACATAATTTTGGGAAAATAAATATAAATAGGGAGAAATAAATGGATTATTATAGTGGACCTATACTTTAAACATTTTATTACAAGATTTCAAACATAATTAACCATAAAATTACAAGTCCAAGATCATAATATCTCGTCTGTTAGGAATATTAGGTACAAAATTTGAAAAAATGAAACCAAACTAAGAACATATATTATCATTTAACCATAATAAGATCTTAACTTCCCTTTTATCACATACATATTCAATGGATAACCAAGGGAATACATGAAAATACAGATGGGCTAAAAATCCTCATAAGGGAATAAGCATAGGATTTAACATAGAACAACAGTTAGAAAACATATCATCATATCATAAATGGAGTAGAAAATGAATAAAAATAATTAAGTACAACATGTATAACATGGTAACATATAATCAGGGTTTCATAAGATTGTGGCAAAAAAATTTAACATGACATAAACCCAAGCCAAGGCTAACTTCCAAGACTATAACAAAAGGTGGAAAATCTCACATAAAGGAATCATGTTCACTCCAAATTCCATCAAGATGTATCAGGAGGAAAAAAATTTCCAAATGAAAATGAGATCTATCTAGGAACACTCATTATAATATTTTAATTCAAATGTGTACCATATAAAGAATCAATCATAAGGGTTACCCCTAGTAATAATTGGGTATCATAATCTTGTTATATAGAATAAAAATGTAATATAATAATGGTATCAATTAAAGGACATATTTAAATCATACATGGATAATAATAAGGGAAAATATGATTTGAGTATTATAATTTGTGTCGAACATAAGTGAATAATCATAAAACTAGTTATTAAGAGACATTATAAATGAAACATTTTCGTGCGGTTTAAGGAAAATATTAAAGTGAGATTAAAGCTGGAAAATATATTTTTAGTAAAACCAAAAATGAACAAGATATATTTCACGATTAAATAAATTATTTTATAAATCAAATGGTGTATTAATAAATATTATGGAGTGCAATTAAAAATTGGAAAGAAAAAGGGATGTTCCCCTTAATTAGGCTTGCCTTTTTGAATGAATTGATATGGGGATATTTCTAAAACATTTATTTCCCCACCAAAGAAGGATGGTATGATCTAGAAAATTTATTTTTAAGGATATTGAAATAATTTGTAAGATTTATAGAAAAATAATGAAGCATTTCATTGGGCAAAGGAGAGAGAAAAAGTAACATGAAAAAAAATGGAGGATCACGTAGAATCCATTACCGTATGTCTGAAGGTGTTCTTCACTTGATTTTAATTTTCCAGATAATCATATCGAATCTATTAAAAAATTAATTAAAAAATTTTCATACATGTATTTTATTTATTATAATTTTATTATGTTCATTTTTTGGAATTTTTGAGGAGTTATGAGATTTAATTTCGTCATTTGGGACAATTAGTTTCATTGGTTTTCATAATCAGTCTACTTGTATACATGTGCCTAAAATTTTGTAAAATGATATTGGTTGTGTAGAATTGATGTTATATGTTATTAACTAAAAAAATAATATTATATAATTATACAATTCATTTTTATATGGGGTGATAATGAATCATTAGATAAGATGTTAGTGATAATCATTTAGACAATTTTGCTGGTTTTTAGATCATCAAGAATTAGTTTTGATTTATTAATTAATATAATGTATATAAAATGGTTAAGTAATAACAAATAGGTATCAATTCATAAAATATAATCCATTTTAACCATAATTACTATTTTATTATATGTACTAATATTGGGAATTTAAATTGATAACTTTTACATTGTTGAATGCGATAAATTAACACATCACGGTTGATGTTTTCAATTTTAGTAAAATAGGTGAGATGAATAGAAATGATGATGAATTTTTATATTCAAATAATAATATTAAAATATTTGTGAGTTAATTGAGTTACTATGAATAATGGATATGGGTATGTGATTATATAATAAGAATATAAAATAAATTTAAAATGGATTAATAGAAAATAAAAGAGGAGTCTACCTCTTCAATTTATCATACTTGAGAATCTCCTTTGGGAAAAGGGATTGGTATTTTCTTTAGAACATCGGATCATATACATGGGGGACAGTCTTGGGAATATTATCTATAATATTTTTTATAGGGATCAATTCTTTAATTCTGTTTGTGGAAGGGGTGGTTGAGAGGTTGTATTTAAATGGAAAGTGTTGGGTATTTTCTCACTATTTTATATATTAGATTATTATTTTCCTCAAGAATATAAATATTTTTAAAATTATCAGTAAATATATTAAAATAATTGAGTAGAGTTTGATATTATTAGAAAAAATCAACTATAACTCATCTTGAATCAATAATTCACGTGTATAGCTTTTATCATAAATTATCATATTTTACAATTCCCAAAAAATTACACAATTTTAAAAAATCCCAAAAAAATAACCCTATACATTTTTTATGTGTAGAATAAGAAATTGAAATCCACTTTTTGAAACTAATTTTCCTGTTAAGAGAAATTATTATTTTTAAATAAATTCATAATTTAGGTAAAAAATATCATTTTTATAATTAAAAATAATTTTATAGAAGTTTGAAAAATTAATTAAGGTTTTATAATGTTATCTTATAATCAAAGAAAACTAAATATTAATTTTTGAATATATTTTATTAAAATAAATATTCTTTTAAATAATTAAATTAATTATATAAATTTTAAATAAATATATATGTTTCAAAAAAATACAAAAAAATAGTATATCATATTTAAATTATTTACTAACATATATTATGGTATAATAATGTCAAAATTTCATTTTTTTAGAGTTATTAATTTTTAAATTGCATTCAATGGTTATTTTATTATTCTACTGTCTAGATTACTCTTGAATACTATTCCATTTGTATTTGTTCCTTAATAACTATAAATAACTCTTATTTAATTCATTATTAATTTATAATGTATGTATTGTGTTATGTATGTGGTGATAAGTGGTTTATTAATTCTGGAATAATTATAATAATGAAATATATATTGATATAATTCTAGGTTGATACAATATTCCCCCCTTTGAAAAATATCCCTAAAAAGTCATTTTACAAAGTAAAGGGAAAAATGGGAAAAAATCCCCTTCATTTCATCAATGATATATTTAACATTCCATTTTAGAACTACCTTTAAGTGGAAATAGTTCTTCAGTCACAATGGTACCCTGGGATATTTTGAAAATCATCATGTTCCTTTACCCAAAAACACTTCATTCATCTTATATTATATCGATGGAAGCATCGATAATTCATTATAAAAGTATTTATTATATATAGTTACGAATCATATTCATGAACATATTTTTATGAAATAATAATCTTGATTAATCATAAAATATTTAAAATATGATTTTAGTAAATAAATCTTCGTATTTCCCCAAAGGAAGGAAACTCTAATTAGATACATATAGGCTTATAATAGGTCTCCCTTTTCAACATAATCTACAAAATGATTTAGTACTTTAAATGTTTGTTGTGAAGAGAATAATGTGAAAAGGCCCTAATGGTTCTTCCCATACTAAGCATGGTAATAATTTTTATAGTTCAAGATTCTCTAATTGATGATACTCAGACCCTGAAAGAATCAGGCGATTATAGAGGTATTGGATTCCTCATAATGTTTTTTTCATGTGCCATGAATATTGGAAATAGTGTCAAAGTCTTCTATGAATTAAATTTGGGTAATATTTATAAGATTTTTTAGGGAAAATATATAATAGTTTTTCATGTTTTTATTCCACCAAAATTTTAACTGTGAAAAAGAAAATATAATTAGGGGATTTAATACTCAGATAATAATCAAATAAAACAAACATTGAAAATATAATAATAAACATATAAATGAAAAGTATATTATAATGTGGGATACCTTAAGATTAAATCTAGGTTATCCATCATGATTGAATTATCCTTAGTGTTCCTACTAATGTTTTATAGTCATAATCTCCAAAAAAACTAGACAATTATCTCATAAAAAAAATATAGTAGCCCAATCCTTTTACACATTTTGTTACATGGATTTATGAATAATTAACTATCAAATTAAAATCCATAAAACATAAATTATAGTTTATTTTGAATGTTAGGTTCATGATTATGAAATTTAAAGCCAACATAAAAATATCTTTTATTTAGTCTCCATAATGATATCCTAACATCAATTGATCTCTTACATAAACAAAAGATAACCAGGGTAACACATGAATAAAAGGTATGATCTAAAATGAAAATTATACGAATTAGTATAGGAATAATGATAACACATGGGATATAAGACATAACATTATAACATAAAAGGAATATAACACCAATAAACATAAGGAAGTATAACATGTATAACATGGGAACATATAATCATGGAATCATTTGAATTTTCCAACATTATATAACCTGATATAAACAATAATCAAGGATAACATCTAATACTATATCACATGCCCATCATAACATGTTCATGTATTGGTGTTCCACATGGAGAATCACACAACATGGTTACCAATGTAACATGTTTTGTAACTAATCATGTCATAAGGAATAAAAAAGGGAATATCTTAATGTTGTCCACTACATAATAGATTTAAATCATATATTGACATTAATATGGAAAAATAGGTATATATCATCATAATTCATGTCGAACATAATTGAATTGTCATAAAAAGAGTGTTTAAGAGACATTAGAAATGTAACATTTAAGTGAGGTTTATGGAAAATATTAAAGAATGTTTTAAGAGGAAAATAAATATTTTTTTTTCAAAAAACCCGTAATGAACAAAGATATTTTTTTTCAAAATGAAATGAGTTATTTAAAAAAAATAATAATATATAATATGAATTTCACTTAAAAATGGCTGAGAAATGGGTATTTCCTTTTAATTTGGATTTCATTTAAGAGAGTATTGAGAATGGATTCTTTTAAAAACATTTATTTACCCATAAAAGAAGCATTATATGATCTAGATACATGTCTTTGTAACGTATATATAATTTTGAACAATTAATCAAAAATAATGAAGCGTGAAATTAGGGTAGAAAGAGGTAAATACTATCCCAAAGTGAAAAATAGAGGTTCGGGTATAATCTCATACCATATATTTGAAGGTGTTCTATACATTATATTAATGTCCTAAATGATCAGATTAAACACATTAATTAATAAATCTAGAGTATTTTAAAATTTTATTTTAATTATTATGTTTATTTATATTCTTTTTGAAGGTTTATGTGATATAGTTTCATCATTCAGGATCGTTGAATCTCGTGGTTTTATTGCTCAGTTTACTTGTATACATGTTTGTAAAATCATGTCAAATGTGAATTGTTGTCCATAATTGAAGTTTTATTTTATTAATTAACACCCATAAGATTAAATGTTTATATAGTTAATTATTTTTATTTTTAGGTGAGGATGAATTATTATATAATATGTTAGTTATAATCGTTTAGAATAATTTGGTGGTTTTTCAATAATCAGAATGTAATTTTAATTTATTAAATAATATTATAGATATAAAATGATTCCAGAATTTTAAATAGGATGTAATACATATATTATAATTTTTTGGACTATAAAAATGGTTTTATGATCAATCTTGAAGGATGGAATGGAAATTGAATACTTTATAATCATTGAATGTATTAAATTAATACCTAACAGAAAATGTGTTCATTTAAAATTCAAAATGAGAGGGTAATAGAAATGGTGATTAATTATTCCATTAACATAAAAACATCAAATTTTAAATGAGATTATGTAGTTACCATTCCACTTTGGATAATGGGTAGTGAGGAGATTATAAGAAAATTAAAGATATTGAAAATAAATTGATGTAAATTAAAGATGATTTTACCTCTTGAATTTATCCTCCTTGAGAGCCTCATTAGAGAAATTGATTTTGACCTATAACACCCTGAAATTAAAATGTAAAACATTGTATTCGATATAATGTATGAAAGGAATCACCAAGAATGTATTGAAATACTACATCATGGGAATATACTATATATTTACTATTCAAAAAAATTAATGCTTGATATATCTTGTAATGCACACAACATTGTGTTGTCTTTCATAAAAATAAAGACTGACCATCACTGATTCCTTATGTTTCATGCATGGCAGAGTTTTACTAAATAACAATATATTATTAAAATAGTATTGTTAATATAATATAATATGACCATGGAATTATGTTAAAGGGTATGAATTTTATGATACAACTGATGGTAATTTATGGTTTGTATAATTATAAAATTTATTCACTTGTTAACAATTAATGATAAGTGAAAATAAGATCCAATTGGATATAAAATGAAATATTATTAGTGTGATTATTAAAACAAGGATTTTTTACTAATAAAAATAATTAATTAAAAGTAGTGAAAAATTTAATAAATATATATATTTTATATATTCAGTAAAATATTGGTTATATTCATTCATTATGTTTGATATCCATAGGATAAAAAGAATCCCATTTCCAAAAATAAAAACCTATATTTTTATAATGGAATTTATACCAAATTTTAATGTATATCCAATTTTAAATCTTAATTTTGAATTGATTTTATATGTCATAATAAAAATAATCTTGAAAATAGATACATAAAAAATAGGTTAGGGTGAATATGTAATAATATTTTTTTGAAAATATATCATGTTTTTAATGAATGGTTAAAAGAAAAAAAATTTAATTCCAAACAGAGTTTCCATCTAATTTATTGACAAGGATAAATTATAAATTTAATTGTTATTAATGTTTCATTAGATAATAATGTTATCAATTATTCTAATTTAGGTCATTGTGATAAATTTCACATTGAAATTGAATGTAAAAACTAATTATTCTTTTGATCACTTTTACTTTAAAACCCCGAGTTGTCGTCCTGCATGCGGGGTGAATTTCAAATTAATTTATTAAACATATGTGAATAAAATTTCAAAAAAGGTTTCATTATTTGTAATCAGAATAATTTATAATTTCAAATATGAAAAAAATGCTATTTACCAATTTATTTGAGAATGAAATTGACATTAATTACAACAATTAAGGTTAAATTAAGATTAATAAAGTATGAAACCATAACCATAGAGCCCAAAATGATCTATAATCTTGTACAAGAGATATTATATGGATATATATCGACCATATCTTATCTTGGACGTATATTTTACCATTATTTGATCTCCATTCATCCTGAAAAACGTGAATGGAATTACTTTGCTAAAATATTACAAGAGTGCCACTCCTCCTCCACTATAAAAAGGTCACTTATCCAACCAATTCCACACACATATCAATAAAATTTGTCTATAATAATATATGTCCATGTTTATATTTTAAATACATCACCTTATCCTAAAATACACCAAATTAGAAGAAATAAATACAAGGAATCCATTGGATGAAACTAAAAAGAGTTACCCTAAATTAGTCTTAAAAATCATCCTCATGAAATTTCCCATACTCCAATTGCTAAAATGTTCATATTTGATGATGGTATAATTAAAAAAATTCCTAAATATGAAATTATTTGTTTATTATATGGTTTTTATCCACACACATACACACATCCACTTAATACCTAACAACCATTATGTTTCTATGTACTGTGTACTACCACATCATAGAATGATAATTGTTCATTTTTCCTTTAACAACATTCATTGTTGGACATTATGATGGAAAAAATATTTATATATGGTATATAAGATATTTATTATTCCTTTATTGTTCTATAATTATTTTTCAATACATATCATTATAAATTCGATTTTTTGTAAAAACGATAACATCATTTGGGGAAGTGTGGTCTATCACCCCCTTAAAGCGATGTGATTTATTCATATGATACATGGAATGTGTAAATAATTGTTTAAATTAAACATATGTGATATAAAAATATATATGATGTTCATGAAATAATTACCTGTATGGAAATATAATATATATCTTTTACTTTATAACCCTTTCACATAATTTAAAATTGATGACATTATTCATGGGCATGTGGACTACCACATCCTTTATATGATGTAATTAATTTTTTACACCACAAAAATTATATATAAAAATATATATGAATAATTAATATGGTATTTATTAAATAATAATCAATTCATTAATTATATAATTATACTTAATTTATTTCCATAATAATCATTGAAAAAATGAGTATATTCATCATGCTTATGTACGGCCTACCATCTCCATGATTGTAACATTGATTCTTTTTTCATATCCATATTTATTTATTGGTTTTAAAAGTATAATCGATATTTAAATACGATAATTAATTCATAATTGTTATTCAAGAAATTTTTATTTAACGACCCATTTTAAAAAAATTTCCTACCAATGTTATTTTTTACCCAAAAAATGAATTTGGTCAAAACATCCAATGTATACTTAGTTTTTTAAGTAGTTGTAGAAAAAATAGTAATATTTGAAAAAAATTAATGATAAAAATAAAAATGGTTATCAATATAGTAATTAATTAATATAATCTTGTTATTCAAGAATTTCAAGACACAAGTGACATGCCAAACGTAAGTTAAGGGATTTCTTCTCAATTTTCATTTTATTGAAACTTATTGGTTGTTATGAACCAAGTTTCATTTATATGATTTAAATACTATATTTAGAATTTTGAAATCAAAAAAATATTTATTTTAATGATATTTTATGATTCATTTATGTTTATTCCTTTATAAATACTATGATTGAAATGTTTCAATGTGGTATTGGACACTTTGGAATGTTTAAACAATATTCTCTTCAAGAAAATATTAAATTATTATCTTTTCAATCTCATGTCATTATTTTATTTTTATCTTTCAATTGAAAAAATCAACCAATTTATGTGTACCTAATTTATTATATATGGTGTAAATACTTTCACTTTTTCATATAATATCATGATCCAGTCATTCTTTAGGACATTTTGACTTACAATTTTAAGTATTTCATCTATAGGTATTTGTGTTAAAAGTTACCAATTGGAAAAGAATTTCATAACCCAATTTCTTTTCATTGAGCTATGTTACCTCTTTGAAGTCATTAATATTATATGATTTTATATATAATTAAATTTACAATAAATATTTTTTCTTTCCCAATATGTGGATTTATAGTTGATACACATAATCTTATCATTAATTGATTCCCACTCAAAAATTATATTTCATTCAAGGGTTTACTTTAAAAAATCATTTTGACTAGGTTGTTTATAGACAACATTCATTTAGAGGAAATTATTTGATCATTGTATAATAAAACCATTAATTATCTCATACTATGGTTATTCATGAACTTTATTAAATAATATATTTTTCTACTCTTTGGTAGTCAAAATGTTTGAGGAATGTTTTACAAAAACCTGACTTTATATATCTATTAATTTAAAAACCTTTATTCCTATAAAAAATTTTTAAATCATTTTTAAAAAAGTAAACAAGATTTAGTAAATAAAATTTCACCCTTTTTTATTTTACCATTTTTTTAAAGGAATCAACTTTCCTCTTTTCTAACAAGGCATGTTTCGACAATTTTTAATGTAAAAAAAGAATGTACTATTTACCTTGTATGGAGAGTAAATATTTACTCATAATAATTATATTAAATAAAACCTTTCTTGTTTAAAAGGATACTTTTTAAATAATATGTTCCCAAATGTGATTTTTGAATGAAATATTTTTTCAAAAGGATTTTCAGAATAATGAATGTTTTCCAATAGAATGATTTTAAATATTATTTTCCATTAATATACTTAAATGAAATCAATACATTATTTTATTACACCTGGGATATATCATATTGTTACCACCCTTATACTTCATTTTGATAGTTTCTAATTAATTTTGAAAAAGATAGTATTCACATTAACATCATTGATATATTTTTAATTCCCCATGAAATATTCAATATCACATGATCATTGAATATTGAGACTCCTAAATAATCCCTTTAATTTATCATGGATTCTTTTCTTTCTTAAACTGTATACAATTTTACATATGGTGTCCATATTGATTGTTATTTTATTATTTTTTGGAAATATTGATAATTCAACATTATTTATTCAATATGGATATTATATATTGTATATTTTTTATATTGGTTATTCAATATGTTGACTGACTTAGACTAGTAATGATGAGTGGGGACTAGAATTTTTATAACTATTTAATGGATTGATAGGTTCTAATGAGTCAGATAATTTGTGATAATTAAACGACTTTCTATCCATAGTTTTAAATCATCTTATGAAATGTCTTGATTGTATTGGTTTCTATCTTCCTTATACCGAATGTCTTTTAAGAAATAATTTCTTTCATTTTGTTTTTATTATTATTCATACATGTAATTTTTCATAGACATATATATAGATACATTTCATTTTTAGTTCATTGATAAATGGTGTGCGTTTTAGTTTCTTACATTTTAATATTTAATTTTTATTTAGCTAGTAATTTTAATGGAATTAGTTTTAATTTACCTGGCCTTTTAGTTTATTCACTTCATTTTCAGCTTATTTATTACTCAACATGTGTGTTCAATTATTTACATTTCCTTGTTTATTTATTATTTTTGATTCATGACTTCCTCCACTATACCTTACCTGTACAATGCATATGAGATCTGCATTATTATGTATCATTTTCATATGAACTAATGATGTATAGTGGGAAAATTATAAATGTATGTTATAGATGGAATTACGTTGTAAAAAAATTACTATTTAGAAGAAAAATATTATACTATAATTTTTGTATTCATATTTAATATAGAACTCATTTATGTATCAGGTTTACAAATATTTCTAAACTGATTAGTCGTTTGGGATTTTATTCTTTGTAATCAATCCAATGTAGTTGATATCATACACTGGCATCTAGTTTTATATTGTCAGGTTTCTATAGTTGTTCTCACGGAATGTTTAGTAAAAATCTTGGAAATAGATTTATAAAAAGTTATAATAGGGAATATTACTCTTGGGTAGAATTTTTTGATAATCTAGAAAAATATTATGATACTATTAAGGTAGATGTTATCTATTTCTTCCAGGATATATATCTCTAGCTGGATACTACAAGTGTATGTGGTTATAGAAGAAATGTACCTAAGAGTAATAACTTCTAAATGTTGTCTCGAGTCTAACTTTTCGTAACCAGTTAAAATAAAACGAGACTTTCTATGAACCTAGTTTTACACTCCAATGGGATATGATTAGGATAATTCGAAATTTCATTACAAACGATTATGATATATTTGGACATATTTTAAAGTACTTAGGTTAAACATATGGTTTCTTGATTAAACATAAGGTTTCATTATTTTGAAATCATTGAAATGATATTATTGAAAATCATAAAATTAAGGCAGAACATATGTTGGAATATAGTAGATGAAGTATTTGTATATTGAGGTTGTATTAAAAACCATATATAAAAGATTATTTAGTGATTAATTATATTTCAAGCATTTAAAACATATTTTTATTTTTTAATTAAATTAATTTGGTTTTCAAAAATGAAAACTTATAAGCTAGGTGACAACATGTCGTATCCAACAAGGTAGTGGGCCTTGTGCCCACGACCAATGGTTTTTAAGGGCTTCACACTAACCAAGGACCTACACAATGACCTGGTTACTTTTTATTGTTTTTAGTTATGATATTTTTTATCTAAATGTGAATAATTAACATGTAATAATAATTTTATGCATTAGTGATAAATCTATTGATAATATTGGTTATCTAAGATAACTAAATAAAAATAGTTATACTTGTCACTCTTCTATAGGCCTTGTGATCCTATAGAAGAACTTTTAGTGCTTCATGAATAAAATAATTAATTATTTGTAATTAATTTCTAGGAGTAAAGGGATGAATTTGAATTTTATCATAGCACAACCATGAGTTTCTATTGTTCATAAGAAATTGAAGACTATAAAGTAATAATATTTTCTTATATTCTTGGTCAGAAAAACAATTACCAAACATTATGAAAATGATATTGAAATGAATCATTGTCCAAATATAGTAATTTATATTGAACTGATGGTATCATAAATCTTCAAAAGTTTATGGATTTATGGTCCTCAAATTTCTACTGATAATTAACTTGTTATTGATTGAGAAACTCATCCAATCCCTATATATATTTATGATTTTCCTCTATGTATATATTTTCAAAATACAGTAATGTTCTCATACTTAGAGACTATGTTACATCATAGTAGATGTGACTAATGTACTTCCCACTCTCTATATTATAGAGGATGCTTTACAAACCCTTCCCATGATATGGGATTTCATTATAGGAAATATTATAATCTATATTTCCAAAATTGAGTATAAATTTCAAGGATACAATTTAATTAAGGAGGATAGAATGTAAAACCTTGAAATTCTAAAGTGAAACTTTGTATTCGAGAGCACGTATGACACGAATCACCATGCTCATAATAAGAAAAAAATATCCAGATAATATACTATATATTTACTAATAAAAAAAATTAATACATGATATATCTTTTATTTCTTGCAACACATAGTTGTCTTGCGTCCCACATAAGACCTACCTTCATCGAAATCTTTCATTACATGCAAGACAGAGATTCACCAAATAAACAATGTATTATTATAATATTATTAATCATATAATATGATATAACCTAGAAGTTATGTTAGAGTTTATGAATATAATGAACGATCAAATGAAAATTTAAGGTTTTCTTAAACATAAAATTATTTCATTGCTTTCCAATTAATGAGAAACGAAAATTAGAACCAATTGGGTATAAAAAGAAATATTATTATTTTTATGCTTCCAATGGTGTTATGTCCTAATAAACATAATTAATTACTATTATATAATTATTTTAAAAAAATATGTATTTTCTATATTCAATGAAATATTTTTTATATTCAACAATTAGGTTTGATATTAATAAGATAAAGACAAATCCAATTTCAACCATAAAAACCAATATTTTTATAAAGGCAATTTTATCACTTTTTAATATAGAACCCACTATAAATATGAATTTTGAAAATTTAGTGGAATCAATATGTACAAATAATGTTAATATCTGAATGAGAAGTAATAAAATTAGGTAATAGTGAATTTTTTATATTCTCGGAAACATATCATTTGTTTTAATGAATAGTTAAAAATAATGAATTTTTGTTCGAATTTTTTTTCATACAATTTATTTATAAAAATAATAATTTTAAATTTATTTAATGATTAATTATATTAAAATTTTATGTATTAATATAATTTCATTTAGTTGGATCAATTTTACTATGAGATTGTATGTATGAACATACACATCATTTGATCATATTTACTTTATTAACTACATTGTCATCCTTCCTATGGGGTGAATTACAATTTAATTTTTCCATATCTATTATTAAAATTTGAAACAATTAATTACATATATTGAATTAAAATAAATTTTTATTTATACTAATAAAAACATTGTTTTTGACAAAAAAATATCAGTGAATGTAATTAAAATTAATTACAATGATTATGGTTAAATTAAGAATAATAAGTTACTGAAATATAACATTAATGCCCAAATAGACTTATACACTTTTCAAATTAATATTTAATGGAAATATATATATCTCATATCCACTCTAAGATATAAATATTACCATTATTGTAACCCCATGCAACATAATAAATGTGAATAGATTTCCTTTGTCAAAATATAATATGAGTTCCCCTGATCCTCGACTAAAAAAGGCCTCCTCTCCTCCCAATTTCTCATAACTGTCAAGAAACATGGAGTTGACTAATATTGTCAAAATAGATCATATTAAACCTCAATCTCACCCTGGTATCCTCCCGTGGTAATGAATGCAATCCAAGGGAGGTTTTGATTCAAATGAAAAAAAGTTACCCGAATAAGAGGTAAAAACATCCTCATGTTTGTTAGTTTTATTTCAATTATCCAATCTATAAAATATTATTATTTGATGATTTTATTAAAAAATGAATATTAAATATACTAGGATTTTACTATGCTATTATTATTACCTAAAATCACACAGAAATCAATCTAATATATAACAAAAACATTGTTTCTGTATAGAGTGAACTAATGCCTCACGAAATGATGATAGTTCATTATTTCCATTACCAACATTCATGGTTGGAAATTATGGTGGATACTCTATTTATATATGATATAAATGATATTTAAAATTCCCTTATGCATAATAAATTATTTTACAACACTTATCAATATAAATGAAATATTATGTAAAAATGATTTCATCGTTTATGGAAGTGTGAAATTCCTCCCCTCAAAGCAATGTGATTCATTCACATGATACATGGAATATAAAAAGAATGGATTAAATTTCACTTATGATACGTATAAAAAATATAGATTATATTCATGAAAAAATTAAATCTCCTTAATTATAATATATATAATTTTCTTTATTACCCATTCACGCACATTATAATAGATAACGACATTTGTGGACGTGTGGAATACCGACTCCTCGACATGATGTGATTACATTTTTACGTCACAATAATTATATATATAATGATACATGAATAAATAATAAGGTATTTGTAAGATTATTATTCTTATAAAAATATATAATTCTTCTTAAATTCATTCCAAAACGCTCCTTGAAAAATGATAACATTACTCTTGTGTACATACGACCTTCCTTCTCCATGATTATAACATTGATTCATTTTTCCTCACCAAATTTAACAATTTTTTTAAATGTATAATTGATATATAAATATTTTAATTATTTCATAGTTATTATTATAATTATGTTTATTTAATGACCCATTTGACCATAGATGGCCTACCAATGTTGTTCCCACTGTATTCTTATCCTCCAATAAAGCAAAGCCATAATTTTGGTCGTCGTTTCAGCCCTCTAGTTCTGCGGGAGATCCTCACTATTTAACTGATACCGTCGACATGTTTATGCAATTGTAGGCCGATGTAGAGCACCCACTGTCTACTCTGAACATTTCACTTCAACAACTGAAGATTTCACACAACATCATTCCATTCCTTGGAGACGGATTCAGGTCACAAATAGGGTCATCTGTATTTGAGGTAACCTAACATTTACACTTTATTAACCTAGACACACTACAAAACCACATCTGTTTCCATATTAATATGGCGTCTAACTACAAAATACACTTTATCTTATCTACTACTAGCCCCACATCCCGAATCCATTATAGAAATTACATCCCCAGGTTATCAACTTCTAGTATTACTTAATCACAACTACATATTGGCCCCCAGTTGCATTTTATCCTTGGTTTCTCACCACCTGTAATTCATATTTTGTTGTGGCAGTTTTTTTTCATATTCTTCAACCTATCTAAATTTTTAATTTTATTTATTATTCTATATTCATTTATAATTTTAGTTTTCAAAATGGATTGTATTTACTGTCATCATTAATGACTTCAGTTTTCGTTCCTGAAAATATTTCGATATAGCCATTGTTAAGGCCACCAATCTAGTTGAGTAACCGACCAAATAACGCCACCTTAGAAGATAGTTTCGTTCAACTTTAATTTTTGATATTATGGAATCTTATATATTATGTGTTATTTTGTTTGTTCTGTTAAAATTTAACTGATGTTTGTACTGTGGAAATATCACTGCCTATTATCTAGCCATTCTGATTGATCCTTTTATTTTTTTTCCCAGAAATGTTTTCTGTAACATCAGTTATTTGTCCCTGCACACAGGTGTCCTACTGCATTCATTCCCTCTCAACACATGCGTACAACCGACCATTCATTATTGCTAACTTATTTTTCTCCTGCAAAAATCTGCATAAAGTACCTTTGGATTAGTTCATGCACAATCTTCCAAATGAAATATTATTCTCGTTGTTAACCTTTAATCTAAATTACATGACTATTAAAACAATGTTGAATGACTTTACATGTCTACTTTGATTAAGGTATCTTTATCACCATCTCATGCTTTTCAATGTAATGGTGTTATAGATTCAAGGTAATTGAATCTAACTATTATTTCTTTTTCCATTTGCATAATGTTTCATTATTGGTTTTATAGTTTGACATCAATATTTGTTTGATACATTATTCTACATCTTCTAGGAAATTAGTGTTTTATGTTCCTTTTGATATATATATTTGTTTCAACTGTTGTCTGTTTTCTTTTCATGCAATACTATTTTGAAAGGATATATTATTTGGTCAGATTTGTCAAGATGGATATGTAATCTGGTCTAGACATTCATCTCAAAGTCGAGCCTTATGTCTATGCACAATGACCTTTTTGGTAATTTCGATAGATTTTAGTATGTACAATATATTAATAAGTTTGAATCCAAAAGCATTGAATTTGTTTATTTCATTACAAAGTACATCGGTTTCCCTGTTTGGATGAAATATGATACATGATCCGTTTTGGAACCAATAATGGGGTTTTCAAGGTTAGTTTCCCAACAAATAATGTTCCATTCATGAGCATATTCTATAATTTGTTTTCTCTTTGAAATTTTTTTTCACCATTTTGAGATGAATCTCCAGACCTGATTACTTATCCAGTTGGAAAAATAATGGACCATTCAAGAACATATTCTATAATGTGTTTTCATTGTGCAATTTTTGTTTTCAAAATTTTTTAATCTTTGTGCATATTGATCTATGTTGTTCATTTAACGAACTTTTTTGGATTTTTATTAGTTTATCGATGAATTTTTAATATACCTTCTTCAATGGTTTTTTGAAACCCCTTGGTATTCCTTGATCTATTGCAATAGTCACGCAACAACAAGAACACAATCCATGTGTATTCTATTTTCCTCAAAAAATATATGTGCTTTGAATGTTAATGACTCTACGACCTATATTTCCTTTAGGTTCACTCTAGGCCTCCCCGCCTCTGCTCCAAAACTCCACCTCCCTCCACCTTCTCAGCCTATAACAGCTCCGCCTATGAGTGCTCTGCCTAAATCAACCCTGGCTCCAACGCATCAGGATCTTATGCATCCGACTCTAAATCCTCTAGCTCTTACATGTCCTACTTCGACACCTCTAACTCATACACATCCACCCCCACAACTATAGACCCCATGACATCACTACTGCCTACTTGGGCTCTTTCAGCTCCGACTCCAGCACATCCACCTACTCTGCTCTGGCATTCTCCGACTCTACATCCTCGCTTCTGAAAAAACACTAGATCCATTCATGTATTCCATTTTTCTAGAAATTTTATGATTTTAACTACAGCCTCCTTGATTTAGTTATTCCATATCAATTCCTTTATTTCAATTTTCTATAATTTTTAGGATCTTAACTTTGTATTTTTTATGATTTATTTTCACTACAAAGGTCTAATGATGACTTCCTTATGTTTTTTGTATTTTTTTTATGATCAATTTTGTACGTTGCAGCCATTGTTTGTGAGGATTATTCTATCGAATAATTATGGTAAATTCATGTTCATAGAAAGGGATATCATGTTTAAATGTTTTGAGCAATGAGTCTCATGTAAATTGGTAGTGATATGAAAGAATGAAGAGTTTTTAAAAAGCATTATAGAGCTAGAATAACTCTTAATTTTATCAACTAATCCTATTCCACCCTATATAGTTCCTATGTAATTTTCATATCAATGATTTACCAATAAAATTGTTTTAATTTGCATTTATTTATTTTTCTTTTGTGATTTTCAGTTACACTTTGTTTCTTTATAGTGGATATCATAGATTCAGATCAAACATTCTCATACTTTTAGATCAAATATAAATACATTGACTTAAAAAATGAAATCCTTCATATTTATTTCTCATATGATAATTTAAAATCCCATGGGTGATGTTTTTTTATTTCGTAAAGGGAAACATGATATTGATGTTGTAGTCCAGTTGCTATGTGAAAAAACACATAACAAGGGATGTAAGTCTTGATGTTCATTTTTAATTTATTTTACAGAAGTATAGAAATATTGTTACAGTTCAACTCTTGGTATATACTCTCTTATTTTTCATCGGGTTTCATCGGGTCTAATTATGTCTCAAATCCCTACTTGTCTTCATGAAATCATTGAAATCTATCCACTATTCCATAGGTATCTCAATCCACCTATACAATTCCTATTTCATTTTCTTATAAAGGGTTTATCATACAAATGGTTTTCATTTTAATTTATTGAAATGTTTTATGTGATTTTCAGTTACAATTAGTTTCCTCAGGGTGGATCACATAGTTTCAGAGAAAAAATTCTCATAGTTTTATATCAAATATAAATATTTTGTCTTAAAAATTGTAACCTTTTATATTTATTTCCTATATGATTATTTATTATCTCATGGGTGATGTTTTTGTATTTATTACAGGAAAAAATGATATTGATGTTTCAGTCCAGTTTCTAAGTGAAAAACTCAAAACAATGGAAGTAAGTCTTCGTGTGGGTTTATCATTTATTTTACAGAATTCTATAAATATTTTGTTAGTTCAACTACATCTATATACTGTATTTTTTTATCAGTTTTCATCAAGTCTCAACCCCCTATTTGTCTTCAGGCAATAATTAATGGCCAACCACTCTTCCACATGAATGTCATCCCCCATGTACAATGGATATTTCATTTTGTTATCAATGATTTATCATAGGAATCATAAAGTGAAATTTATTTATGAAATTTATTTATTATGATTATAGGTTTAAAACAAGTACTCCAAACTAAATTACCTTTCAAAGACACCAAACTGAATCAAATCATGATTCCTACTAATCCTCACCCCAATATCTTTTCAATCCCATCAACTTTGTTCAAAATCTGGAAACCTTGAAACTCTCTTTAGGATGCCTTCCTCCAATTATCCCAATCTCGCCTCTTTCCTCAAACTTCGCCTTCACCGCCACCTTTTGTTTTATCTATGTCTCTTATCTCTAACTCTTCCATTACATCATGTTAAATGTCCATCACAATTAGTCTTCAATTCATTACCTAATGTCACGTGCACCCCATTCACTTCATTATCATCTTTTTATTCTATACATTATATTGAGTACAATGAAATTAAATTTTTTTTAATGACATCCTACAAAATCAACTTACTTTAAATGATTGATACAGTTCTACAAATAAAAATATTAATACTTAGACTGTATATTTTGAATTTAAATTGTCCATTTGAATGTTCATTCCATTCATGTATTTCAATTCTCTATACTGAAAATAATTATTTATTTCTTATATATTCTCTTAGATTTTTTCAAATGTATTTATCCAAATTGTTATCTACTATCGTAATGATGTCTCTATATTTTGTCCAATTGTATTCCAATATTAAGTATCACAATATTTTGATTTCAATATATTCAATATTAATGTACTTTAAAAACATTGAATTATATTTTTGTCCTCTTTAAAACAAGAATTGAATGGTATTGTCGTGCGAATGCACGAGTGAGAACTAGTTATAATAGACGAAGGCATTTGTGGACATGTGGAATACCGACTCCTCGACATGATGTGATTACTTTTTTACATCACAATAATTATATATATAATGATACATGAATAAATAAAAAGGTATTTGTAATATTATTATTCTTATAAAAATATATAATTCTTCTTAAATTCATTCCATAAAGCTCCTTGAAAATTGAGAACATTACTCCTGTGTACACACAACCTCCCATCTCCATGATTATAACATTGATTCATTTTTCCTCACCATATTTAACAATTTTTTTTAAATGTATAATTGACATATAAATATTTTAATTATTTCATGATTAATAATCTAATTATGTTTTTTTAATGACCAATTTGACCATAGATTGCCTACCAATGTTGTTTTGGACACATCATCTGAATTTCATCAAAAAACCATATGTAAACATAAATGTTTATGTATCTTTATACAACACAGTAATAAGTGAAATAAAATTGATGATAAACATGAAAGTCGTTATATAGAATATAATTATTTATTATATATTTGTTATTCAGGAATTTAAAGACTCATTATAGAAGTCAGATTCATGTTTAGTGATTTCGTCTCAAATTGCATTCCATTGAGGCTTATTTTTTGTTATTGTCCTAATTTATTTTATATAGTATATATACATCCATTTGAAATGTTAAATCATGAAAATAATTTTTCTCATGAAATTTTAAATTTCCTTTAATGTTATTCCTTCATTGAGATTTTTATTCAAATGCTTCAAAGTGGTATGGGAATTTTTTAAATTTTTAAATATTATTCTTATAAAGATCATTTTAATGACTATATTGGTGATCTCCCTTCCTTTATTTTGATTTTTAACAATCTCTTTAAACAATAAATTAATCTATATGCACCTAAATTCTTATGTATGGTATACATACTTCCACTTTTTCATATGATATCTTGATAAATTTATTCTTAATGATATTTTGAGTGTCAATTTTATCTATTACATATTA
Source organism: Viscum album (assembly GCA_963277665.1). NCBI lineage: Eukaryota > Viridiplantae > Streptophyta > Magnoliopsida > Santalales > Viscaceae > Viscum > Viscum album. The sequence goes on from OY728121.1 coordinate 1,462,986,868, forward strand.
GGTAATTTGAGTTAAAATTCCTCAAGTGGAAAATAATTTCATCACCCAATTAATTTGCATTGGGTTTTATTACATCCTCATTGTCATTAATATTATATGATAATGTGTATAATGACTTTGACTATATGTTTATATATTTACTCTTCTATATGTTTATTTACACTTGATACACATAATATACTCATTGAGTGATTATCACTCCAACATTATTATCTATAAAATGGTTTATTTTACAAACTCATTTTTAACTTGAATATTTATAATTACATTTCCACGAGAGGAAATTATTTGATAATTTTCTATTTAAAACATTAATTTTATTCCCCTTAGGTTATTAATGACATTTATTATTTAATATTACTATGTTTCAACACTTTGGTAGTCAAATTTTTTATGAATTTTATTAAAAGACACCGACATTACATTTCTCTTTTGTCTAAGAAACCATTTTCATCTAGAAAACAAATTTTCTAAAAATGTGTTTTAAATTTTTATAACATGATTTTGTAGATATATTTTTTCAACTATTTTTATTTACTAATGTATTCAAATGAATCCATTTTCCCCTTTTAGAAAAATTATTTTTTATTACCTTTTTAACATGAAAATGGAACATTAATTTTAACTTGTATGACAATAATTGATTTACTCACCATCATTACATTGAATCATACATTTCACATTTAAAAGGTTATTTTTTAGAGAAAATATTTTTCAATGAGATTTTCAATGATATTTATTATCGAATGGTTTTCAAAACAAATAATAATTTCAATAATAATTTGATTAAAATATCTTTTTATTAATATTATTTATCATTATAAATCATCTATTTTACTCTACTCGGGATATATCATATCGAATCCATTATTTTTTTACTATGGATGTTTTATTATTTATTTATCCATGGTTAGTTTTCAAATTCACTTTGTTGATTTATTTGTTATTCCCCTTGAAATATTCAATTACTATGATCATTGAACATTGGGTTTTCTTTAAATAATACATTTCATTAATCTTGGATAATATTATTTACTAAAATATATATCATTTTTCATATGGTGTCTAATTGGACAATTGTTTTATTATTTATAAAAATATTGATAATTCTATATTCATTGTTAAATATAGATATTTCATAAGCCATTTTATTTATTTCGGTTATATAAAATGGGAACTTCCTTGGACTAGTAATGTTGTGTAGATCCCAGAGTTAACAAATCTCCTCAAATCATGAAAATCGTATCATGAGGAAAATAATTTTGAATATTAAATGGGTTTCTATCCATATTTTTAAAACATCTTGTAAAAAGTATTGATGGTATTGGTTTTTATTTTACAAAATCACGTCATATATTATAAATGTGGTTCCCTTTATTTTTTTAGTTATTATCCCTCAATGAGAGTTTTCATTAAAATATTTATGGTTAAATTTCATTTTCAATTCATTGATTAAATGTAAAGAGTTTCAATTTCTTAACTTTTTATATTTATTTTTAATTATATAGTAATTTGAATGGAATGTTTTTTCATTTGACATTTTTTGTTGTTTATTCACTTTATTTTAAGCATATTTTTTACTCAGCATGTGTGTTCAGCTATTTAACTTTCGATATTGAATTATTACCATTGATTAATTTTTTAATCCTATATAAAGTACCCTTAAAGAGCATTGGAGTCAACCCTTATTATATTAACTATCTCCCAGATCTCAAGATGTATAATGATTAATTACTTCACGTCTAATTTAGATTAAATGATGTTATCCTAGATGTTATTATTTATAAGAAAAATATTATGTTGTATTTATTGTATTAATTTTCAATAAAATAATCATTTATATATCGGGTTTACCAACACTAGTAAACTGATATATACTTTGGTATTTTGTTCCTTGTAATCATGCCAGTGTATTTTTTAGTAGACACTGATTTCAAGCTTGTTGGGGTCTCATTACTAGAGATCGTATATTAAGAACAATGGCTCACAGACTTGGTATAGTGGTAGGGGAGGAGGATTTGAAATAATTCAGAAAAATTTTAATTCTTTAAATGTGTGGGGATAATGGGTGGTGAAGGGTGCTATTTATATGGAAGGAGAGGGGTGTTTTTCAAATATATTATTTATTAGTTTATTATTTTTCATCAGGATTATGAATATTTTCATAATTAGTATTAATATATTAAAATAACCAAGGTGAGTTCATGATTATGGGATTAATATTAAGTCAGAATATACAATGTATCATAAGAGTGGGTGAATTGGGTCTTTTCAGAAATCCTCCACAATTTTGGCTATTGACACCCACTATAGTTTATACAGATATGTAGGGTTTTTCTTCTTTATAAAAATATTCAGAGGATAAATAGAAATAAATAACACATCTTTTTATATTGTTTTTGGCAACAAAGATCCCCAAGTCCACTCTTCCAAATACTCTCTCCGCGATCATGGTGAATTTCACCAGTATGGTCATCTTATAACAAAACCAAAATTATATAACTGAGTAAAGGTAGTGGACACATTTAAAACATGTCATAATAAATCCTTCTAGTATAGTATAAGTGAACCAATTATCCACAATATAGATTGATAAGCTAATACACCACCACAACGGAGTACTAGTAGTTGAATCTACAATAAATCAAAAGAGTTTGAAATGTTGTTTCTAGTTGATCTTCAATGTTGTAGTAGCAAGAAAGTGAATATTGATGGATTTTATTCTTCATAAAATAATACCTTTAAAAATAAAATTGTTTGATTAAATCCCAGTTTCCCAAATATATTCAATTAAAAAGTATCACCAAACACAGAGAAACCTCAAGCTTACAAAAGAATAAGAGTGAACATGTACATCTCTAAAGTGTAGTCTTCTATCAAATTTTTTCGTTTGATGTAACATAGTGAAAATATTTTCACAAAATTATGATTGTATAGGAAAATATGTCCCTTAAATAAATAATATCTCATATGTAACATCGATACACCAATAAAATATGTAAAACCAAAAGACAGATTCAAAATCCCGGATCCACAAAAGATGGATGATAAAACATAGATATTTAAATTAAAATAAACTAGTGGAGTCAAAACTACCCTTAATAAAAATAGTGAGAATCTCATTTGTGTATGATTCTCTAAATCAAATATAATGAGCGTTAAATCAGTCAAAAAAATGTTTGAAACCGATTGTAATACCAACATGACCATTAAAGTAATCATTCAAAATATCTAAATTTAAATCCCCATCATTGAAAAGTCATATATTGGGTTCTTTCAAAAAATGAAAAAGTAAAAAACATAGGGTTAAACTATGTAGAGTCCATTCTATGAATGTAAGGGAGACAAAATTTGGTTGATCATAAATGTATGGTTGATGATCAACATATTTCTCTTTAAAATGTAAGGTTCATAACTTATGTAGGGTTCTTGAACCATACATTCTTTTTTCTAAACATATTTGTCCTTTAAAATTTAATGTTAATTAACCATATTTTTCTGATAATGTTCGATAGATTAACCATAAATACTGTTCTAAATGTTGGGATGAGGTACCATACTTTATTCTTCCATCTCAATTTTGAATAATAAAAAATAATACATGATACATAAACATTTTACAAAACATTGGGTTTATTTTTTTAATTTATGTATATCCTTATAGGGTATGAAGAATGTTTCCATAATTCTGAAATAATAATCTCACACACTTTAATAAATATTCATTTTGAAAAAGAAGATTGAAAATAATTTCAAATTAAATATTATAAAGAATATTAATTAGTTGAAATATACTTAATGTAAAATCATTATTAAAAAAAGGTATTTGTAAGCATCAACATCTTAATTAATTTTTGAGTATTTTTAAGAAAATACATTCCCAAAAATTACCTTGTATTGATGATAATAAACATGTAAATTTTTTTAAAAAAATATATAATTTTATAAATAGAATTATAATTTTTTTATATTATTATTTAGATAAAATTGAAATGTTTTTCTCAACCAATTATATCCCACTTTTGTGATATCAAATATAAAGTATTTACAATGATTAAAAAACTTTTACTTTTTCATTGATAAGTAATTGAATATTATAATGTACTATTTAGGATTACCAAAGAATTGGTTCTAGCGATTCAGATAAAAATAAATGCATATCAAATAAAGAATATAAAAATAATAATAATGAATTTTTATTTATAAATACTACAAAAATACAGTATATTGTTTTTCAATATTAAAGGATAGTCATATTATTTGGTCAAGGGTAAAATGGTTTGATTAGGATCTGTTTCTAGTAAAGGTTCTTTTGGGGCCTGCATAGCTTGAAGAGGATATTTGTGTGATGACATATACATCTATAATCTTTCAGAATGATTATCTCCCAACTTATGTATCAAATCTCCAGAATCCTGACTCACATGAAAATTTTCAACTAAATTGATCTTGAAAAATTTATATATAGTTTCCTATTTCTGCATAAACTGAACTTACTGATCATTTAACCTATTGAAAATAATGTTTATTCCAACTTCACATGAGGTTATTTTTTCAATAATAAATTATTGTTTTTCCAAAATGATTGGAAAAGGGGAACTGTTGTATTGAAGGTTTAGCAACCTATCCTTCATATCATCTAGGAAATATGTGATTTCTTTTAATATTCTAATCAAATCTTTTGAGGTTGAGGGGAATAGGTAGAAGCACTGATGGGAGGAACACCTCCATTGATTTAATTAAATTGGATTCCGAAATAAAATTTGAGTTCTGAAAAATATAATTTGGAAAAAGAATCAGAATTGATTTCTCCTACATAATCTTGCCTCTCCCTGTTAAAATCAACAAATTCATTCTTTGAAATAGAATGTTCATTAATTTATTGAAGATGAGTCTGAATAGACTCAAAATCTGTCAATGGGGATGATGATTTTATTCATATCATTAAACAACTTTCTTAAGGCTTCCAACATCTGTTTGACAATAAAATTATCCTCTTAATCATTATTTAACATAATAAAAAGATCCTTAATTTAATTTTTCAATGAATTAGAGGTATCTTCATCCGGATTCTTGGAATTATCAAAAATAATAATTTATAAGGTACTATTAGAGGACTTTTCAAAAGGCATTTCACTGTAACATGAAATATTATCAATAAATTATGTTGTTCTCCAGAGAATAATCATGGTCTCTCCATATACTAATAAATGTCTTACATAGCATGATACTAAAAAAATAGGGGACCTCAGTTGTTGATCATTGCATTTGTTGTTCTTAATGGGCATACTCCTAAAATTCTTCTTCTTGAACAATATCATCTCGAATATCATCAACTTGTTGTGGAACATCCTGAATCTCTCATCCCAGATTTCTACATATTTATCCTCTTAATATACTAGTTCTTCTAAATGAACTAAATGGGTAACCTCTCCCAATCCTAACTTCGGATCCTCAGGTGGTGTTGTTTCTATATTTAATGGATTCATAACAAGATATTCTACAAATTATTATTCTTCTTCGCCTCCTTATTCTTGGTTTACTATACCATAAAATCTCAATTTTCTCTTAGCATACATACATACACCATCATTTCTAGATAAAAAATTTCTTCATTTCTTATATCAATTTTCTCCCACTGATCAAATGATCTAGAACTTTGTTGGTTATCAGTACCAACTGGTATAAACATTCCTTTCATAGTATTCTAGTAACAAAACATTCCTTAGATTACAAACATTCATGATATTACTGTTATGACACATCAAATTTTCTTCAAATAAATAAATAAATTTGTTTTGAGAAAAAAATTAAGAAGAGTAGTTTTTAATAAAGATAAAATGACAATAGAGGTTCTTCTTTGAAACAATTAATCTAAATATCTCCTCATTTTTTCAGAAAACATATCTTTATATCACTGATGAACAAAATCATGATGAACATATCAGGGTATAATATTTTCTATATTCAGGATTTTCATTAGAAAATTGTATTTTTAATAAACATAAATAATAATATTTGATCTCCCTCACGATTATTAAGAAATATATTCAATGTATTTTTGTATCCAAATAGAAAATACATAATATCAGCAGACTTATGATGATTATTTCCAACAGATCGATGTTCAAAATGTAATACAGCATTATAAAGGAATTAAAAAAGCAAAGCTATTTCGATATAAGAAATTAAAATTTTCATGTCTTCCATTTCCGTAGATACAATATCATTTATTTTACTGGAACAAAACTGCACGCTACTATATAAATGATTCAGTTCTACCTCATAAACAAACTCTTTATTCACCTCATTGAATAAAATTTACAATCCATGAAAGGTTAATGTTTTCTTAAGAATAACGACAGTCTCATATATCCACTTGAATTCTCTGACCTTTCCGGGAATAATAATTCTTGATGGAACTTGTTGACGCTTTGCATCACTGGATTCTCCTTCACTGGTTCTATTGGTCTTCACTACTTTTTTGGAAAATAATGTTCGATGGATTTTTGATTCTAGGGTTTCGAAGGTAGACGATGGATTTCATAGGTTAAATGGATTGAGAAACAAAGGGGAATGGTATGTAGATTGTTTTATGATATATAATGATGTATCTTTGTTTTCTAAGACAACTATATAGGATAATTATTACAATTTTTAAAAAATGTGAATAAAAACTAAAACATTTAATCAAATAAATATCAAGAGTAGAATAAATAATAATAAAATTTTATAAGAAATATATATTCATTAAAATTAAATAAATTTATAATTAGATATTTAATATTAAATAAACCTAACTCACCATAATAAAATCAAAACTAGATGAGGGATGTTTTTGGGTGAAAACATCATTCAGTTGATATTTAGTATTTTCAAATTCTAATGATATATCATTTTTAAGAACAATGTCCTTCAAAAATTATTCCATATATCGACATTCTTAGTCCAAGAAAAACATGTAGTAATTTCTAGGTAAATATTTATAGCACTAGTATTGTAACATAATATAAGATTACTATAAATATTTTATCCAAAGATGAGCAGAGTGTTTTTCAATGACAATACTTATACACACAAACTACTAGAAGATTCTTATTCTTCCATGGATGTTGATAGGGAAACATAGTGTTGTTTCTTACTCAAAAACGTTACAAAATGTTTTCCAAAAAAGTGATAGGTTCTTGAGGTACTTTTTCTATCCAACATACTACCTTTAAAACCAAAATCTGAACATGAGATTAAATTAAAATCATAATTTTTGGGGTAAAGAAGATATTGAAAAAAGTTCCTTTTAAATATCTAAAAATTATTTTAACTTTAGTATGATGGGATTTTTTTTGATTTGATTAAAATATAGATCAAATAAATATATAAAACATAATTTTTTTTCTTCTAAAAATAAGATATAACAAACTTCCAATCATACCACAATATAACTTGTTGTCTACTAGTTATCCAGCATCATCCAATTCATGTTTTATATTAGTAAAAACAGGGTTCGTATATGATTTTATATTTTCAACTCTTAAATATTTCAATAAATCAATAATATATTTAATTTTATTTATAACATTTCGAAAATCTATTTAATAAACTTGTAATCAAAAAACAAATTTAGTTCTCCTATCACACTCATTTAAAATTCTATTTACATTTAATTTAGAAAATGGTGAAAATGATTTTTATGACTGAAACTAAAAATATCATCATCAAACTAAATTTGAACAAATAAAATATTAGAACAAATTGTTTTATTAATTATTTTTGGGCCTATAATACCGATAGTAAATCCATTTTTTTTAGAATAAATTGACTTTATTTTTCATACCATGCTCTAGTTACATGATTAAATCCATAGAGAGCTTTAGTATATGTAAAAAAGGATATGGTTTAGGATGATTTTAAAAATCCGATGGTTGTTCAACAAAAACATCCTCCATTAAATGGCCATTTAAAATGATAGATTTAAAATCTATATGATACAATTTTAAATTCATATGAGATGCATAATCTAAATGGATTCATATAGCGTAGAGTCTAGATATAGGTGTAATGTTTTCATCATAATCTAATAATTTTTCTTAATTATAACCCTTGGATACTAATCTGTCTTTATTCCTAGTTATTATCCCTTGATCATCCTGTTTGTTTGTAAAATCCAACTTGGTTCCTTTAACAAGATAATTGCTTAATCTCTCTAATAGTTCCCAAACATTATTATTCTTAAAATTTTTAGCTCTTCCAGCACAGCTTACATCCAAAAATCAACATCTAAATATTTTTCTATAGTATTAGGTGCTAAATTTAATAGAAAGGTAGGGAATTATGGATAGTTTCCTATATATCATATGGTTCTAATTCTTGTGTCTATATCTCCTATAACTGTTTCTAAGTAATACTTCATAAATATTTTAGGCAGTCTCGGTAGAACATTTTCAGGTTCTTCGGTATCAGGTTCTTATAAACTGGTCTAAATTTTATTACTATCATTTTTAAAAACATTTTAAAGGGTTTCAAGTCTCACAAAGTTAGATGACTCACTAACTTCATCAGTTTGATATTTTCTATTAATAAAAGGGCTAGTTTCCTCAATATTTACATGAATTGATTCATCACCAATCCTTGAATTTCTATTAAACACCCTATAGGCTTTAAAAGTAGAAAAATATCCTAAAAATATTCCATTATCATATTTCGAATCAAACAAATAAATATTATACTTGTTGTTCTCGATATACACCATTCATCCAAAAACATTAAAAGTACATTACATTATGTTTTCTATTATAAAAAGTTCATAAGATTTATTTTTTAAAATATTTTGTATTCAAACACTATTCATGATATATTAGGCTATGCATATAGTTTCTGGCCCAAAATAGGTAGGAAGAAATTATTCATCCAGCATAGTATTTTCTAGGTCAGGAATAGTTCTATTTCATCTATCAACAATACTCATTTTATTGAAGAGTTCTTAGAGCAGAGACGGGGTTTTTAATACCCATATTTGATCAGAATGAATTGAATTAATGATTATAAAATTCACCACCATGATCAATTCTTTATGAAATTATTTTCAAACCATTCTCATTTTGGACATTTTTACAAAAACTATCAATGATAGTGAAAACTTCACTTTTGAGTTTTAGAAAATAAAACCAGGTAAATCTGGAATATTCATCATCTAAAACAAAAAAATATTATTTTCCATTAAAATATTCTACCCCGGATGGTCTGAACAGATCCATATGAATATGTTCTAAAGGTTTAGATGTAACAATATTGTTAATCGATTTAAAAAATAGTTGTGCTTCTTGTCAATTTCTAATGCATAATGGAATCTGCCATTATAATATTTGAGACTACGAAAATCGAAAACAAACTATTTCTATTATAATTTATGAAAAACATAGATATTACAATGAACAAGTATTATGCACCAGATCCATGACACTTATTTCATAGTAGTTAAAAAAATTAATCTTTTTACAAAATGAATTTATGTGTAGAGTATAAATTTTTTTAGTTTTATGTGCTCTAAATTTATGCAACTTATCATTAAACACATAACATAAATAGTTAAGAAATTTAACACAAAATCCATCATCACATAGTTGAGATATACTTATCAGCCTTTTCTTTAGCCCTTCTATGTTAAATACCATATTGATTGAGATATAGTTCGGATCTCCAATAGTTCCAAATCAAGATATTTTTCCTTCAACATGTCACATAAAGTGACCTTCACTTCATCCATTTGAGTCAGCATAATATATTTTAAGGGATCTCTACTCATATCATTCTTACTATAATTGTAAATATATCATATGTATTTTATTTTTATTTGACCTATTTCTTGAAAAATTAACTTAATCAAATGTTTTTTTTGTATCATTATCTTCTTGGGTTTTGTTGTGTTAGAGAGAAGTGATACGGGATCCCAAATCTACATTACATTTAAATAATTCATATCTCATGCTTCATAGAAATTTTTAGAAATAAAATCTCTTTTAATACCACTATAATAATCTCATTTTTGATATTTTCTACTTTAGTTAAAACAAGTGAATATATATTATAGGATTCTACATCATCCTATAGTTTATTAATCATTTATTCATAACCAACACAATTTGAGGTAGATGGGATAATTTTTTTAATATACTATGGATTTTGTTTTTGTTGGGGATCTCTTTCATCTAAAATAGTATTCATAATTTTTTTTAGAGATTTATTTTTCTTTAATAAGGAATCATATTTTTCCTCAATCATAGAATAGATCACTTCCAATTTGTCATTTGAGAAACTACTTGTATCAGAATATGAAGATTAGTAAGTATGTATACTTTTTCCTTCTTCCATATCCATAAATAACATATTTGTTTTTATATTTTATTTCCTATTTTACTAGTTATAATTTTAAGAGTTGTTGGAGTCTTCATATACACTTCACTTATATTCAATTTATATTTATTGTTTTTTTCTCATAATCATCATTTTTCTAATATTTTTTTTCTGTTTTTCATTAATCATTCAATTGAGGACAATCATGTCTAATATTACCAATTTTCTAGCACTCAAAGCATCAAATGTCTCTTGGTTCTATGTTATCCATTCTAAAAAATTTTAGGAATCCGAATTTCTTTTTGATGAATTTTCTAAACATTCTGGATAGCAAAGCCAGTTCCATTGAATAATATGAGATATCTAAATTTTTCTAATCTTTAAATTCTTTCATAGATCTTCTGTTATGATTATGAGATTTCACATTCTGAGAAGCATTTAATTTCATCACTATAAACTTATAATCTTCATCTACATCCTGCATTTTGGATGCAAACATCATTATTGTGCCAATTATATCATTCATTTTCAAATCCATGATAGGTGACGATAGGAGAATAGCACGAGAAATGTCATTCCATTTAAAATGTATTAATGTAAGTACTTTAAAAGCTTCATCAGATTTTTATGGGTTATCCTAATGTTGTAATGTTGTTGACCATTTCTGAATGAATTCTCTTCATGCACATGATGCTTTCTCCATAAATCATTCTAATGGTGTCGATGATTAATTTAGCGGTATCATATCTCATCGATCTAAATTTTTTTTCCTTCACAAGCAACTACAATATTTTTCCAAATTTCATAGGCAGTTAGAAAAAGTGATACACGATGGAATTCATCTAGTCCAAGAAAACAAATAATATAATTCATTACCTTTGAATTTATATTATATTCTTCTTCTATGGTTGGATCCTGAGATTCTAGTTTTTTAGGAATCATATAAGTAGTAATAATAAAAGAGTAGTTTCTGAATTCAACATTCTCTAAATATATGATCATCTATTATTTACAACACCCATAATTTTTACCATTAAAATATGGAGCACATACCCTTAACATTACTTCTCTAGGATCATACATTTACATCATTTTTATAGACATTATAATTTAACATGATATAAATTTATCCAAAATATCTCTTTTATATCCATTTTTATGTCAAAATATACAATGTAATAAAAGTGGGGGGGGGTGAAATGTGTATTTTCCAAAATCATCCACAATTCGGGATTCTGACGCCAACTATGATTTATATGGATATGAAGTGATTTTAATATGTATAAAAATATGTATAAGATTAACATAAATAATGAAAACAAATTTTTATATTGTTTTTGAGTAAGATGATCCCATAGTCCTCTCCGCCCAAAAACTCTCTCTATGAGCTCGGTGATTTTCACTAGAATGGTACTCTTATCAGAAAAAAATAATTCCAAAAATAATTGAAGATAGTTGAATAATTTTGAAAAAGGATAATTAAAGGCTTTTATCTGCATAGAAGATATTGATTATCAAAATCTTAGATCGAGGAGCTCATACTCGACAACAACTGAGTACGACCAGTTTAAACTCCAATAAATCAAAATCATTATATTTGTTGATTCATGTTGATCTTCATAGTTTCTTTAGTAAGAAACTGAAAATTCAGGAAAATTATTATTTATAAATGAGTATATTGCTAAATTAAATATCCTATGTGATCCAAATCTTCAATGTGATTAGTATTGGGGGAATCATGGAATTCAACATCAGGTTTCAAAAGTTAGAACACCCAATAAAAGGGATGATGGAACTAATAAATAACATGATCAATGATATGGATGGAAAAATATTGACTGAAGAGTATCATATAAAATGGCACTATAATGAATATGTTCTTATTGTGGTCTAAATAACTAAAAAAATTATATGTGAAAAGGAAGGGAAAACACTATATGAAAATTTATATGGAAATAAAATTTCCTACAAGTAATTTTATTTATTTTCATGTAAATTATTTATCCTCCTTATGAAGAAGAGAATAAAATTCAATGATTTTGGAGATGAAGGGATATTTATTTTAATATTCATAAAAAATTAATGTTTTACTATTTTACAACAATATACTTGAAAATATGATGGAATGAAATGACGTTGTGGGGGTTGAGATTGGTAAAATCACAAAAAACATGAAATAATTTCTAGTGGAAACCAACAAATTTTTGAATCTAAAGGTGGTGGATAAGAATGATACTCAGGGAGAGTTACATGGAATGAATTTGAAAATGCTAAAGACTCAGACCATGATTTAGGTAGAATATTACTACTACAACAAGAAGAAAAACAAGAATGGTTGAAATCACTGAAAGGAACATCATTAGATACATATGAAACCTTGTAAAAACCATAAGAATTCATATTCAATCACAAGTGTCATTATTATTATTAGTAGAAACAAAATATTTTAACGAAGATACAAATGATATGATATGGGTTCATTATTTGTATAAGGTATTAAAAAAATATGAAAAATTATGAAAAAGGAATTTTGATTCAATGAAAAGTGACAAGAATTTCATCAATACTATGTGGATTTCACAAAATAAACTGAATTAAAAAATAATTATTATTTGGAATGATGCATGAATTTGGTGAAAGGCTTATTCCTAGATTGAATGAACTGATATTGAATAAATGTTTTCTCTTGTAACACATCATAAAAAAATTAAATTATTCTATGTTATAGAGAATCAAATGGGTTCTAGTGTAAATAAAAAGGATTTAAAATCTACTGTATTCAATTTTCTTCCTTCAAGATGATGTATACATTGAGAAAATTGGTAGGATTCTCATTAATGAAAATTTTGGAAAAGTATTCCTACTGAATGTTTTTGAATAGGCTATAAAAATCACCACGATCATGATATTATATATTATATCAATGTATAAAGACTAATAACGTCTATAGAAGATGATTTGATCACAACCTGTACATAATATAGAAAAATGATTTGTGACTGATGGTGATTATCCAGACGGATGAAATAATTTTTTGAAGCTATAAAAACAAGGACTAGAAGTATTTTTATAACTCATTAAGAGATAATATTATATTTCTCTTATTGGTGAAATTCCATTTTTACATGGATTGTAGATTATTCAAAGAGTATATTTCACATTTATCTCAATAAATAAATATTCCAAGGATGTTTTAACAGGATTTTAGAAAGATTATTTGAGGCCCATGTAAACTTCATTAGTGAAAATAATAAAATATTAAAAATATGAGTATGGAAACAAGGTCGATTCGACCAAATGATTGAAATTCAATGGAAATTTAGTCTACAATACATATATATGGAAAATTATTCTATTTATTAATTTTTAAGCTTCTCATTTCCAGTGTGATCCAATGGAAATCCATATGAGAGCTATGAAAAAATTCATTTGGTATTTCCTTGAAATTATAGGCAATGGATTCTTATATCATAGTTATTCATAGATGATTATTTTGGATTTACTTATGTATAATGGGTTTGTTTAGCAGATGACTAAGGATTAGATTCATGTGGTTCTTGTTATCTTGGGAGTTTTAGCATATAATGGAAATTTGAGAAGTATGATTTCATATTTTATGTACCATTATAGATGAGTACATTACAACCAAACAAGCAGTCACCCAATTTCTATTGATGAAAATGACACGATGATGTGGTTATTGAAGAGATTTATCCAATTGGAATCACGTGTGACAAAATAAATGTAATAAAAATTTTAAAAATTATATCCACAATTCACGGAATAAAAACATTGAGATAATTAGCACATTATAATGGAGGAGGATGAGTAGGGAATATTGGTTCTGGGGTATGTGTCAACTCTAGATAAAGATGATGAAATCTTGATAAAGGAACTATAAAAAGTGGTGTTTGAAAAGAATTAGTTTAATATTGGAGTTGAGCTATTTTAGTCAGTATAATTATTATGTTGAAAGGACCCCACTCCCCATGGATTGTTTTGTGATAGTGATTTATTTCTTACTACACTACGTTTGAATTCAAACCCCCTTTGATAAAATCTATAGAGAAGTGATTTATTTTTTTCATTATTCCCAAGGGAAAGATATTTCCAAATGTTCCTTTAAGGTGGATATGATTTTTAAAGTGTGAGTGCATGTCAATAGTAAATAGGGGGAGAAGTGGTTGAAATATCCAAGTGTACATTGGCCTAGTGAGTTTCATGGGAAGCTAAGATGGTGCTTTCTAAGTCTCTTATTTTATACACTATTAACATGATCAATAGACTTATGGAATTATATGACATAGCATGTTCTGTGTAGTGATTTTATCATTATATGAACGTTTTTCTTTATTGATAATATGGTTGAAAAGTAAAAATGGAAGTTCAAAAGTTTTAGGGTGATATTATCTAAAATATATTGGATAATGTCAAATGAATCCATGGTGTTTATTTCTGATCCAAAAATGTTGTATGTTATGCAATTATTGTCAAAAATGTTTTCTAAAATTATGAAATTTCATTAGTGGACTTATGGAATTTCTTAAGGGTTGTTGCGTAAGGAAATTGGCTTTGTGAACCTATCGAGTACATGATTAAATCAGGCAAGGGACTATAATTCATAAAAGAGAAAATATGTAACTTGGATATAATAGTTACATCGGATAATTATGTACATGGTGAGAATAACTATATGAGTCATGTAGGTATCCAAAATGACTATGTGAATCCTCAACATGGCTATAATTGTTATATGGAATAGATATATGTCAACACCATCATTGTGTGAAATTAAAAAATTAGCATCCTCCACATTTGGAAATGTCAAGAATCGAGTATGTGCATTTGGATCTAGATATTTTGGTCATGTTGATGAATGTAAAAATAGACCACGATTGATTTCATAAAGAATTTATTATATACATAACAACATTCTAATGTGTGGTAGTGTGTGGTTATATATAACTAGAAGTTCAATGACATTTTCAATGTGTTTTTATGATCATGATAAAAAAAGAGTTTATGTTTAGTATACAATTATTATATTTTAGAGTAGATTTATTTGTCAATAATTTTTGGAAATTCATACCATGCAGGAGGTGAAATAATCTTGGTATTATTTCTATCTGAAATATACATGTAGTTACAACATGATATTTGTGGATAAATTTATGATTCCTCAACGTCTCTATAAATGGAAGAAACATCACATGTGAATATCATGGATTAAGATTATATTATTTTAATCAAGTAATATCATTCATGTTAAAATAGATAAAAATATAGAGAACCATATGGGGTATTATAGGGTGTTCTTTCTAGGTCCCCTGAAGAAGATTATAGGACGTAGATGGTGTTTTTCATGGAGTCCAACCATCTCATGAATTTTAAATTACATGTATTAAATAGAAACACCATCCATGATGTATTATGATGTCATTGTCATGGGAAGAAAAAAATAGAATAGATGGAATAGTGAGTTCCTTATTGATAGAGAATAGTGAGTTCACCAACGATTTATGGAAGTGTTCTCGGAGGGTCAATGAAACCATTCCAAAATTTCGCACATTAATATTTGAGATTTATATAATATTATGTAGATGATAATTGATTTTCCATGCTTCTTGGAGTAGGATGGTGTAGGTGCACCTTGTATAATCCAATGTGTTTTTTTCTACATTCATCACAAATTGAGATGACTAATAAAAATAAATTAAATTGGTCATTAATGTGAAAGAAAAATTTCCTCATATATGGGAGAATTAATTTTATCTACTATACCCGGATTCACCTCCCCACTCTCAAGTCATAGTCCTATATAAGGGTCTAATAAATTATATCCCCAATCAATCTGCAATTTCCCATGTAACTCTAGATATGACACCACAAAGAAAACTATAATACAAATCCCCTATACAACATTCACATATCACCATACCCCCATCATCCAGTTGAGCTAGATCAAGCCCCATCATCAACCAAAACTCCATATCCTACGAAATATGGAGTAAAATACATTTGTAGGACATCTGAAATAGCTCACATTCAACATCACTAGCTATTGAACATACACTACAAATTATTACACCTAAAATAGATTCTATGAACACACATTTCGCATCTGATGAGTATGTCATGTAGATTATACCATACAAGACTATTTTTATTTTACTAAAATTATAAAATGAGAATGGTGTAAAAGAATTTCATTTCATAATGAGTCACCATGAACAACATATGGTGGAAGGTGCAAGGATGGAAGATAATACAAAGCTAGATTAATCTGTTGAAACATGTTGTATAAAGATATATTTCTATCAAATATTTAATAAACTAAAAAAACATGAACTATACAATATTTAGTAATTAAAGGAATTATTTATTAAATAAAATTGATTATTAAGTCATGCTACCATCAACTGATAGAATCATACTAGTATGTTTTAAGCATGAATAGAACATCATAAATTGTTTAATGGTTATACAATTTTTTAATGTAGAAAATGTACCCTTAGAGGGTGACTAGATCATGAGTTTAGTCCTGAAGGCTGATGTAACTTTTTAACAACATTAGATAAAACACCATAACCCATGTAATAATACATGACTGGTTTCTCAATATGAGTTATAGTTTGAAATATCTCTATTGTTAACCATGAAACACTGCGAATAAAAAAACTAATTAATTAGTGGACATATTAATTGTGAAGCTCTTCTAAATCATAAAACATTTCAATTACAAGATAAAATTTTCATTTTAAGATGAATGAATCCATGATTTTTTTCAATGTCATTTTCTATGTTGTATTATAATTTCATCCATGAGAATTAAAATTTCCAAACTACATAGAAACATTTATAAAGTCTAATTTGGAAAATTTAATTCCTAAACAGTATATTATATATAAAAATGTTTATAATTAATTATTTATTTCCGTTTATATAATCATATAACTATTCTAAATGTATATATATAATTGTATAAAAAAATATTTAATTTAAAAGTATTGCAAACTAATCTAGATATATTACATAAAAAAACATAATTAAATGTAATAATTATCATGAAAAACCCTTAGATACATTGTATGTTTTTATAAAAAAAATAAACCAATCATTTTTGAGATTGAATTTCATTATTAAATTATAAAAAACATTTTTATACAATTGAAAACAGTAAATAAATTAAAATTATAAAATTTTATCCGATAACTTATTATTATTTCCTAATTTAAGCATATGACATATGAAAATTTTTATAAGTCATTAAAATACACATTTCATAAAATATACAATGATAGGGAGATATGAACCCTTTATATTTAAACTATCATGTTATATGGACGATTAAAAACTTTTAATATGAATATTTTAAATTATTTAGTAATTATATATTTTATAACATCCATTAATTTGAAACGTTATTTTATCTAGAAAACCCATTTCGGTTCCTTCTAATGTCATGTAGAAACTCAAAGCTGGATTGAAAAATAGAGGAAGGCGAATCTATTTATAATTGGAGATAAATATTTATAATTATTTAATTAAAAAAATATTTTCAATATGTGAATCGTGAAAACATCCTATAAAATGAAAATTTTTTGAAATACATTATCAATAAATTACAGTTGTTCCATATTTTCAAAATATTAAAAATTTTAAACACTTTAAAATTTTAATATAATTTCACAAAATTAAAATATATAATTTCAATTTCATGTTATAAGACTCATATAATACATAAAATAATACATTTTTTACACTTATTTTAAAATATATTAGTGGGAAAAACTCTATATATAGGGATTACATGTTGAGTGACATAAATTTCACTATACATGTACTAAAAATAAGTAAAATCAAGTGATCATGCAACCTAAACTACAAAACCTCCCCCTTGATGACATAATGTGTTATGATATGATATAAGTCGATGATATTATTTAAGAAAAATAAAACATCAAAATCCAAATAATTTTTTGAATAAAAAATAATAAAATTCAACCAATTGATATGATATTATTATTTTTATTCATTTATAATTTTTATTATATCATACTCTATAACAATTTAATCATCTAGGCTTTTATTTAATAATTTATTTTTAGAGTTTTTATAATTTATTTTGTTCTTTTTAAGTAGTTTTTCAGATTGACAATTCATTACATAGAATAGATTAAATATTTTAGATTATTGTGTATTATTGGATATGAAGTTACACTCATTTTATAAAATTGGATTATAAATTTCACCAACTGTAGAAGGTAGAAAAGTAATATTTAAATTATATATTTTTTGAATCCATGAATATGAATTCCACGTAACATTCGATTTTGAATTTTATGAACTACATAACCTTTAATTCGTAGAAACACAGTTCATAAGAGATGGTTGAGTTAAAATATAGAGCTCATAAATTCCTATTTAATGTATATTTGGTTGAAGTAGATACAGATTCAATTTATTTATAAATTTACCACAATATACTTTAGCTACATATGACAAGATGAAATTTTTTTCTTTGGAAAATCTGTTCCACACACTATTCTATGAAATCCATTATATGATCCTCATTCCGAGGAAGATTTATCAATGCATGAAAATAAAAATATTTGATATATTTTTTAAAATAGACTTTCTAGAAATCTAGTGATGTATATTCCAGAAAGAAATATCACAGTCTAGTGATGTAGTGTTAAGAACCTCCACCAATGATCATGTACAATACATCATTCATTGATAATAGAAAGTTTTATCGACTCCATAAATTTTTTATTGATCTCATGAGATGATTTTTACCTTACAAAAGGAATTATACATGTTATTAAATTATACTAAGAAATAATTAATTTCATTGGATTATATTTGATAGTTCATAAAGGCAAAATGTCTTACGAATCAAAAGATGTTTATGTTTCTGTTTGATGGAGTTTTCAAAAATTATGGACATGTGTCTTTCTTTCAAGAATGATATGGTTCATTATAAACAACGTTTTTAATTATTTATCATGGATCCATTATAATGTTCTTAGACCTCCCAATGTTCATTTCTTCAGTGAATGAAACATCCACCCTTCCAAACATTTTATAAAAACATGTGCATCTGTCCAACATCCACAATGCCCTTCACATTAGATGTTTTCCCACATGACAATCCCACAACTCAATGGGTATGTAGGTGGTAGTATCCTAGGAAGTGATGCACCATAGATAATATTATTATTAAAATATACATTATTTATAGTTCTTTTAGAAACATTTTGGGGGATAAAAATATGCATGTTCTCTACTTTTCCAGACATCCCTTCTCCCTTCAGGTAACCACTATGTTCCATGATAAGAGAATAAATGTCTAATCCCCCATATACCCTAGCTATTTCATATACCTATAATATGTTTTTATGTGACCTAATCATCTTAAGGATCATATAATAAGGTGCTACTCGCTTTAGTTATCCTCAATTATTACTAACATAGTGCGACTTCACCGAGGTATCCTACAAGTACAGCTTCACCCATACCTCATACTAGGGATAAAAATCCCCATGACCCCACATATTATGGTGAAACATCACATAGGAATCATGCATATGTGTTCCTTTTCCTAGGACCCTATAACAGGGATCCTTCCATAAAACTGAACCATAATGTATATTACAAGTGAGATAAATTCAATTGTCATCTATGGAGGACCACACATTGGTGACCCTTCACACTACCTCTAAACTTATTTAACCCTTAACCCATAATAAATGGGCACCATTTCACCCAGGTCACATACTAAGGAACCCAACAAAACAATTCCTAAACCATGTCTCCCATTCACAAAAATCTATTCATGGGGGACCCATTCACCTAGTTCGTCCTCATGTTATCACATTCTCTTTGTTTTCTTAAATGGGATCCCAATTTACCTAGGCCCCTTCCTAAACAAAATTCTCCCAGGCGTCTACCTATGATCCCAAACTCTATATATAGTTCATCAGCTGAGATACTCCTCATATATTAATCATATATAGGAATCCAAAAATGTTTAATCTCTATCCTCAACTGCCATCCTTCTTTATCTAGTTACCTTTAAGTAGTAGGTCAACATACATATATGTTATGACCATTAATAACTAAAAAGTGACATACCTTGGAAATATCCTCCTTTAGTATATCTACCATACACTTGAATTTACTAATAGTATAAAGAAGGAAATTAATATGTGGGATTCCTATGAGTATTCCCCACTCAGTTTCACTTTGTCACCCCTTTTGTGACATGTGTTCTTAATACACATTGTAAAGAAAAAACGGAATTGTTCTACCACAAAAACAAAAAATATACGAATCAAAATATTTAGGTTTGGATATTATTCCAATAATATATGAATGATGACATACCAAGGTTCGTTCCCACACCATCTTCATCCCATATCTTCTTCAAGGGTGGTATCTTCCAATTTTTACAATATTTATTTTATGAAAATCATAAGAAACCAACTACCATATGGAACGATCATAAGATCCCATATGTGATGATCATGGGATGAAATATCATTACTTATATAAAAATAATAATATGCACTCAGAAAAATGACATGATGAAAGAAAAAATTGCCTGCTACAATGTTTTCCATGAACCATACCTTCTCATATCTTGCTACTAAAAATCACGACGAACCAAAAAGGGATGCTTGAGTATAGTTTCCATACCATCCCTTAAATTTAATCTACCTCATTTTATTATATTAAAAATAATGTTAATATATTTTTAGGAATTCATTGATTCAAAATAACAAATTATTTTTCATTGGTCCATGTTACACAACCATAAAAGTTCTGACATATACTATTGATTACCACCAAACTACAGGGGTTCTGATTCCCTTCATAATTATTTGTAGGAATCTTATTTAATGGGACTAACGAAACATACCAATATCCCTACCTCCATGGACAGAGATAAAGTCTACATTTTATAACTATGTGGTTTTAACCATATCCTCATTAAGTAATAATAGAACGATTGAAAAACACTAATACATACATTTGATTATATATATTCATTTTATAAACCAATAACTTGAATGGAAGTAACCAGTCCTCTAATGTGATTATTGATGGATTGATGAAAATTTATTAGGTAATTCAATGGGTACTATAGTAGAAAATAATATCACCTTATGGATGAGATAATATTGAACTCCCATCATCTAGATCAGTACATTTCCAAAAGAAAAATTGTTAAAGTGTTATTGACTTATTACAATGAATGAAAGGGATGTATAAACTCAAAATTAATATGAACATAAATCAACTCAAAAATAAATTTAATTGCAATGATTATCATTGAAATGATGTTTTGTGATAATATATTTATTTGTTTTTGAGGTTTGATACATTTCAAATTGCTAAATCTATTTATGGTTATTATTATTTTAATTTATAAATAAACTATTTAAAATAATAATAATTACATATATAAATTCATTATCAGGTATTCTTATTTATTTCTCATATTAAAATACCTTATATATGAATATAATCTAGGAAAATATTTTATATTACACTTGATTTTTCTCTAAATTCATGATTTATTATTGTGTTTTCAATTAGTTTATTTCGTTAGATCAGTGGGGAAAATAGTTCTATAACTACTATGTTTCTTTTAATTTTTATTTTCATTTTTTTTATCTTAATCAATATATTTACTTATATTTTGAAAACTTCTTTGCGTTTAGTGATTTACATATGAATTTGTTAGTTTTCTCTACACCAAATTATTGTTATAGAGGGTGGTTGGTGACCACAAAACACTACTACGATTCAATCATTGTTGTTATCAAATTGTTTTTAAAACAACATACAATCATAAATAGAATATTTTAAACAAAAACCATAAAGGGAGTTATACTTGATTAATATAATTTTAAATTATATTATACATGACATTATTTACCTTTTAATTCTAGGATAGTTATATGAAATTTTTTCATAAGGGAGATTCTGTGAATGTTTATCTTAATTAATAAATATCGTGAAATTGATTTTAATATGATTATATGAATTTCAAAAGAATAATTTGTGCCATATTTATGAGCTAATGGTGAATTGTATCCTATATATTGGGGAATTTTGACCATAATAAGATGATGTTCAAGGTTCTCATTTTCATAATCGGTAACAAGAATCTACCTCACCACTCTCCCATCACCAACTCCTTCTCCTCACTCCTTCTGTCATCACCAAATTCACCCTAGACTATACCTATGAAACCATAATCTCTATATAGTCCATGAGTTGAGATACTCCTCTTAAATTACTCGTATATTAGAATCCAACCATGTATAATCCCAATCCACTAAATTCATCCTTCTTCATCTAATAATATTTAAGTAGTATATGGACAAATATATATGGGCCGCCAATCCATAAATAAAAATAGTCCCCACTTGGACATATCATCTATTATTCTGTCTATATTCCTCTTGAATTTACTAATATAATGAACATTAATATTCATATATGGGATTTCAATGAGTATTACCCAATTGGTATCATGTTTTCTTCCATTTTATGAAACATGTTCTTATAACACACCGATAATCAAAATGGGAAGGTTCTAACACAAAAACATACAATATACTACTCAAAATATTATGGTTTTGATATTAATCCAATTGTATACATATTATGACCTCCCAAAGTTCACTCCCAACACCATCGTCATCCCATATCTACCTCAAGGATGATATATTCCAAATGTTACAATCCATATTTAATGAAAATAATAAGACACCAACTACTATATGGAATGATCATAAGATCCTATACGTGAAGATCATGGTATGAAATATCATTAAATATGTGAAAAAATATTATTCACTCACTATATGACATGATTAATGAAAAATGTTCCTCCTACCATGTGTATCACAAACCATACCTTCCCCTCTAGTTAATAAAAATCATGATGAACAAAAATGGGATTCTTAGTCAAAATTATGAATCCATCGATTAAAAGTAAACTATCACATTGTATTCTATTCAATATAATGTTAAACTATTTTGAAACATTATTGGTCTGAAACCCACAAAAAATTACATTGGTCCATGTCACACAACATTAAAAGGTATAATATATTCTACAAATTTGTGTCAAACTGCATGGGTTCTAATTCCATTAATAGGTATTTATAGTAATAATTTTTAGTGGGATTAACCCAATATACCAATACCCCCAAACTATCTTTATGGTGATAAATTATATAGTTTCTATGTATGTGATTTAAACCATATCACCATTTAATAATTATAGAATGACTGAAAATCTATAACACATACATTTGATCATATTGATTCATGGTTTCATCCAATAACTTGAATGGGGGTAACCGGTCCTCTAAATCGATTTTTGATGGATTAATGAACATATATTAAGTAATAAAGAGTGTAATATAGTAGAAACATCTTTTCCCTTTAGGGTGAGATGATATTGAACTCCCATCCTCTTGATCAGTACATAACCCAAAGCATCATTGAGAACGTCCCAATGAATTCTTAATAATGAATGGAAGGGATTTGTTAACTAAAAATGCATTTTAACAATAATGAATCTGAATCTACATTTAATTAAGAATCATATACTTGAAATAAAATTTTCATATGATATTTTTCTTTTGACATTATATTTGAGACAATTCATACGGTTATATCTATTGATGATTATTAGTGTTTTAATTATTGAAGTAATTTTTTTTCAAAAAAAAATATGATTCCAAATTTAAATCATTCATCAGTTATTCTTATTTATTTCACATATTAATTAAAATTATTTATCAATATAATCTAGTAATTTTATTTCTATTATCCTTGATTTATCCTTAAATGTATGATTTCTTATTTTTTTCAAAATTTTTATTATGTTGGATATGTTGGAAAACATTTTCTATAATCAATATGGATTTTGTGGTTTCGATTTTGTTTTCTATATATCATTATATGTAGTACTAGATTGAAAAATTATTTTATTTTAGTTAATTTAATATGACATTGTGGATGTTTTCAACACCTAATAATTGTTTTAGAGAGTTTTTTTTAACTGTAGACCATTAATATGATTTATTCATTATTTTTATCATCAATTTTCTAAAATGATACACAAACTGATATAGAATATTCCAAAAAATAATCATAATAGAGAATGATTTTTTAATTATATAATTTTAAATTATCTTATACATGACATTATTTTCCATGTAATTATAAATTAGATGTATGAAGTGTTTTTATAAGAATGATTTTATGAAATTTGGGAAAATTTCTATGTATCGTGAAAATTATTATAATATGATTATATGAATTTAAAAATGATATTTTATGAAATGTTTATGAGAGAATAGATATTATTATCCTCTATCATGGGGTCTTTACATCCTAATAGGATGATTTTCAATGTTCTAAATTTCATAATCAGTAATAAAATTCTTCCTCACCAATCTCCCATCACATAACTCCTTCGCATCTTTTTTTAAAAAATTAATATTTCTTTGCTGTTT
Organism: Viscum album; assembly: GCA_963277665.1. NCBI lineage: Eukaryota > Viridiplantae > Streptophyta > Magnoliopsida > Santalales > Viscaceae > Viscum > Viscum album. Next base: position 1,463,011,761 of record OY728121.1, read on the forward strand.
GTTAACAACCATTGATATTGTAGTGACTAGTACAATTCATTGATACAATTATTTTTTTGTGACACTTATCTTCAATGAAACTCTTTCTAGAAGATGATGTTATGAAACTTACTTAGTGTCAATATAACAACCCTAATCTTTATTACGAAAATAAACATGATTTATTACATTAACATGAACATAAGAAAACTATAAGAATAAAGAGTTCTAGTGAATTGTGAAATTTGGAATATAACATAACATCATAGAATATAAAACACAACATCGTTTTTGAAATCTTCAATTACATGACCACAACATTTCTTCATACCCAGAATTTCAAAGGATAAGATGAGAAAATGCATAACAAACGAGTCAACTATAAAGCCCATTAAGTGAGTAAACAAGGAATAACATGAAGAATATAGTAGAAGTTATAAAATAGGTATATAAATGGAGAATAAGAGATATGTGAACATAAATTCATGATATAGTATGATTATCATAATAAGGGAATATGGAAATGAAATTTAACACGATATTAACATGATCCAAGGATAATTGCACATGGAGCATGCGTAATCTCTCATTGCACTTTAATTAGCATGATTAAACCATCGTTTCACTTGATCTGTCATGATACTAATCTTCAACCAATTCATTGGAGCGCTATCAGGGTGCACCCTTTTTAATCATTTCATATCATTCAAAAGTGTTCCACATGGATCATACAACCTGAAATCATTCAAAATAATAATTAATTCCAAGATAATGGAATGTATAATACATACATGAAATCCTATAATCGATAATTAAATTTTTATAAAGGTAAATACCATTTATAGAGAAATGGAATTCACTACACAATGGAATTTTCTTGGAAAATCGTTGTGCAAATTGGGCAACACAATACTGTGTCATAAGAATTAATTAAAATGGTTGATGAGTGAGAAATTGGTATATCATCATATTTACATGAAATGCAAGTATGGGTGTCCTATATATACATGTACCAACATATGTAATGGAATTTAGATGAATAATATAATATAATTTCTCGAATTTAAATTATGAGAGAAAAATACCATATGGAATTTTTTCATGGTAAGAGGTGTATATGGGAGATGTGAATGAGAGATAATGGAGTATCAAATAATTAAAACATAAGAATATAAATGTAGGGGAGTTAAAAAAATCAGGTTCTAACATTTTTAATTGAATATAAAATGACATAACAACATAATGAAATTTGGACAATAATGAGAAAGGAAGAAATCCCTTACGAGGAAGAGGCATGAGAGGGGATTATTTGGAGAATTAGGTGATTTGGGAGGATTATAGACAGTGGAGAACAAGGTTTCATCATGAAAAAATGGTTTTGAGTGAAGAGGATTTGGAGATTCAGTGGGTTTATATAGTAAAGGATAGGGAATTCATAATTATTTAGGTTTTGGACACCACACATTAAACTAGTCAAAAACAAAAACCATCCCATTGTTTTTGCATATGGTTTTTCCAATGTGGATTGGAAAACTATATTTTACAAGTCCAATGCTCGAAATTATTAAAATAGTAGTCTTTCATATGTAGATGTGAGTCACACTCTCAAGGTAAGAATATTAAAATGTCAAAGTATTTTTTATTTATTAGAGGGTCCACTACGGAACCAAAAAATTAATCAAAAAAATACTTAAATAACATTATTTTAAAGGAAAAACGTATATTGGATGGTAATAGTATATTATTACATTAATACAGGGTCATTATGATGTCATAAAACACATTATATATTTAAACAGTATTTAATTTTTACCCCAGTATTTTATTGTCCAAGAAAATTATGAAAAATCAACTATTATGTAATTTCACATCCTGAATCCAAAAAGGATATTCATTTTTTCTTGATAATTTTATAAATATGTGAATTTTAAATTTTAAAATAAAAACCAACATTTATTGAAAATTCATGGGTTTACATAAATTTTTTTTCTAACCCTAATGAAAAATAAAATATTATTCCTAAAAATTCAATGATAAGTTATATTCAATAAAAATAAATTTAGTAATAGTATTTTATTAAAATATTATATTATTTAAAAATAAATTAATTTATCAATGAATATATCTTAATTGAATAATAACTAAAATGATATTAGTGCATTAAAAACCATTTACAGAGTAACAATGATAAAAATAATGTATATTCATTATTCTATACAAAACTAATGCACATAATATTAGTGCTGGGGAATTGTTACATAACCTCTTACGACACCAGCATAAGACCTAAGGGAGAGGCGTGCGATGGTGATAGACTCTTGGGGTGGCTTGGATAACATCGCCCATGTGGTAATCACTATTTACTTCCACTTCTCCAGTAGGAGATTCTATCCAAGCTTAATTTGATGAATCTTGGCTTGGGCATGGTAAAGAACTAAGTCCTGTGAAGGTACATTTATTCTGAGCTCTGACAAATAGTATTCGTATAGATAAATTCGACAGGATTAGTCTATCACTTCCTTTTCTGATTAAATTGGATTTGTGAAAGACATATATTTATACTAATCATGTGATCACTATTTAACAGCTATATTAGCAATGATAACAATTATTAATGGTATTTTAAAAATTAAAAACACAAAACCAAGAATGTTAATTTGTCTTATAGTACCATTTTTAATAGTAATACATTTAATTAGACCAAGAGGGACATTCATTAATAATTTTTTTGGTCGCTAAAATAACCCCTTTAGAAATTTCCACCTCAAAATTTCATTTTCCCACACTAAAACACATAAGGGTAACTCTGCTTCATCACATCCTCCAATTCCAACATTGATTCTCAATCATGTGGTTTCACCACAAAACCTTAATGAGGGGAATTGTAATAATTCTTAGAACTTTTTATCTACAATATAATATCATTACCCTCTTTTCTCCAAAGGAGAGGTCATTCTCTAGTGGTACCAACTCTGGATTGAGTACATGAAATGGGTTAGGTATGTACTTACCCAAGTGTAATACATGGAAAACAACATGTACATGAGATAGGTTCGGTGGGAGTGATAGTCGATATGCCACTTCTCCAATGCAATCAAGGATCTCAAAAGCTGTGATGTACCTTGGACATAGTTTTCCCTTATTCCAAAATCTCATAACTCTATTCCATTATGATATTCGAAGGAATACCACATCTCCAACCTCAAACTCTAGGTCTAATCAATGCTTATATTTATATCACTTTTTTATACAATGAGTAGCTTTAATGTGCTACTGGATGGTCTTAACACACTCCACCATATTAACAACCATTTTTGGATCTAGTAACTTTTTCTCCCCAACTTCATCCCAACATGTCGGTGTTTTTCACCTCTTCCCATAAAGGGATTCGTTGGCACGACCCACCTTCACCAAAAGGAAAGAAGGATTAGAAGATTGTTATGACCTTCCTTCTTTAAGTTGAAGGAGAGATAATGACCCCCAAACCTACCTTCAATAGGTCCCAGAGTGGCGACCAGCTCCAAGGGCATGGAATCACACACTAAATGGAAGGCATTACCCTTTTTCATTTAATAAGATCGGGAGATAAGATAGTGAATCCCACAACACCAAGACTGAAAGTAAAAGTAAAGCCAAGAACCATTCCCAATGCATGTTACAAAAGTAAAATCCAAAATTTATAAGGAGAGTACAAGGAAAAGTAGAAAAAGAAAGAACAACATCAACGGAAATGATCCATCACAAGGTCTGAGCTAGTACGGCCCAACACGATCCCTGAAGTCCTCTTGAAAACCTGAAAACAGTTTTATATACGTTGGGTGAGAATACAAGTATACTCAGTAGGGAAAAACCAAAGACTCTCATTCACAAGTGGGAAGGCATACAAAGGCCCTGTGAGAAAATAGATAACCAAACACCCAACAAGGAAACTAACCACCCAAATCCTCACCAAGGCACACTCCCCAAATAACAAAACTCAGGTACTATATAGTAATATCACATCGATGTTTGGGTACCCCGCGCCACTTTCCCACTGGTTATTGTAGACATCCTACGTATCGAACCAATCCCACCATTCTCACTGTAGTCCCACTGCCTCACCCTGCACTCACACACCTGGCCATATCCTCACTCAGTCCCACTACCAAACCCCGCTAGCAAAAACCTGGGCCACAACTGTTACATGTAACCAGACCTACAAGTAACTATGCTAGAACAACCACTGCCACACCTGAAGACACCTAGGCTAGAAGATCTACTGCCATGCCCAAAGACATATGGGCCTCATCACGAAGACACTTGGGAAACCACCTGCCTGCACACACCTAGGCCAACCACCACACTACCCTACCCGAAGATTCTTGGGATAATAATGGAATTCAGGTCGTCACAGCCTGCCCGTAGAGTCTTGGGCTATTCAGGAAAGGGAGTAGAAAAGGAGCTAATAACCATCCACTCATAGAAGTGTTGGAAAAAACACCCTCCCCCATGAAATGGGGGTGTTCGGCACTATGTTCTCAACTTGGGTGGGGCACGAACAATAAACACAAAACTACATGTATATGTATAGGTAACGAGAACTCACCCAAATATAGGTTTTTCTTTATCCAGCCTAAAGAACACAATCAGAACCCATATCCATGTCACAACACACACAAAATCAAAAAACATTTGTCCCATCCTTGTTTTCATGTTCAGTAATAACGTTAATTAAGTTTCTGAACCTACTTGGCCAAATAGAAAGCATAAGAAAATGCCAAGGAATGAGTATAGTCAGACATCAACTTAAACATTCACACCCAGTTCTCTTGTAAATTCACAACCACAAAAAGGGATATGTGAGATCCCTCAAGGTAATGGAACAAAGGAAACCCCCAAGATACTACCCCACGTTCCCAAACCAAGGAGCCAGCATTTTCTCAACAACAGAGTATTCCACTCCAGTTCGTGATATAAGCAAAGTAACCACACATCCTCAAATTCACAACTATAAACCATAACAACAGGGGATCCCATCCCCACCCACATCACCCAGCAATAAGCCCGTGAAATAAAAACAACCAAACCACTACCACCAACACAATGTATTCCCATGATGGTATTTTCATATTTAAAAGATTTAACACATATCATGATTCCAATTCTGTTGTACATTAACCAAGGTTATCACAGAAAAGGATTGATCCCGGTGATTTAAATTTATTTAGCCGAATATAAAAAATTATCCAATTTCCTTTCCATGACCAACACAAGGAGTTAGAGTTAATTATTGTATAGATAAAGACCACCAACATCCATGATTTTAAGTAGTGTAAGCCCACAAAAATCAGAAATCATTAATCATGTGGATAAAAACAGAGCAGCATCATCGGTCACACCCCTCCCCTTCATTCTTTAGAATCCGTTTATTATCTTCATTAATGTTTGGATCATCCAATTCTATAGAAGCAATAGCGTACCAACCCCAAAAGATACATAGAAAGGAGATATGAAGGTGAAACCCTACTTGATTGATCAATGATCGAAGCTTCTCTTCACCGGTGAGGAATAACGGATGCACAAATTACAGGGGTGTGACCTTAGGAACTAAAGGACGAGCAGACGAATAAATCACATGGTGATCGAGAAAAACAATCCCAGCGAGAAAACATTAGTTTATAAGGGTATAAGGGCCAAGGATGGTTGAGATACTAAGATACGAATGCGAAAGGAGAGGGGCCATGGGTTGACCACGCGGCCCCACACGTCATTAAAGGGTCCCCGCCATTAGGGGCGGTTTAAACCAATGCACACGAACACATAATTAAACACCATTAATGGGCGTTAATGGGATTTAAAACAGGCTTAATGGGGTCAAAACAGGATTTAAAACCCAATTTGTGCAAAAATCACGCGCTACTAGAAAACTCACGGGGGTTACCAGAAGGCTAGGTCTTCCAGTTATCCGAGGATACTGATAAGCGGAGCTACTGGTAGGCCGAGCTATTAGTAGGATGCAGATACCGATAGATCGAGCTACTGGTAGGCTGAGCTACCGGTAGGCTGCGGCTATCGGTAGACCGACCTACCGGTAGGAAGCGGCTACCCGTAGACCGAGCTACGGGAAGGCAAAGCTACCGGTAGGCTGTGGCTACCAGTAGACCGAGCTACCGTTAGGCTGAGCTACCGGGAGGCCTCCTACCGTTAGGCCTGCTACTAGTAGGCCTGCTACCGGTAGGCCTTCTACTGGTAGGCCTACTACCGGTAGGCTAAGGCTACCGGTAGGCCAACCATTAGGGGTCAAGCTTCACCCCCAGACTACCTGAAACACACAACATTAGATTTCCACCAAGTAATAGACCCCAAAACCTCGGGCCATTACATCAGATACTTCTCAATCTATTCTCATCCGTGAGAATGTAAGAACAAACCAGAAAAGAGAAGAGCAAGGTCTGAACAACCACCCTCTTAAGATACTTCACAGGGGAAAACCCCTGAGTTGTTCGAAATACGGAACAGAACCCCATTACATCCAGGAATAATCGACCAAGAGTTATCAACCAAAACATTCACAACTGGCAAAAGTATCACACTGTCCAACACATGAGTTAGAGAGTCCCCTCCTACATGTCAGGATATTATTCTCTTTGGGCGGCACTCACTCGCCCACACGGGTTTAATCGCATCCACATTAATGTGTCCTGATTAGCAGTCAGGTTTTCCCATCATCACACATTCACATAACAGATAGAGAATAGATCACCTAATAGCTAAGAAAAAAAAGCATTTCATATATTAAAGTGCAAGGTAAAACATCTCAACAAGGGTTAGAACAAAAACAACAAGGAAGTCAGAACAAATCTTGATACTGGATGCGGAACTGGGCCTCCTTCTCCCAAGTTCTCTCTTCCAGGCCACCATGCCTCCACAACACACAAACCAAGGTTATTGTTCATCCTCAAAACACTTTATTATTACGATCCTTGATCCTGAATGGTCTCTCTAGGAAGGTCGCATCACCTTCGACATCCAACTCTCCCTAATCGATGACTAGGGAGTGTCGTGTAGGTATCAACGAAGCTGGAAGACGTGAAAGACATTGTGAACTTTCTCCAACTGAGGTAGCAATGCCAACTGATACACCACCTCACCAACTTGTCCCAACACCTTGAAAGATTCGATGAACCTAGGGGAGAACATACTCCCCTTCCCAAACCTTCATTGTCCATGCCGAGGGGAGACCTTCCAGAACACGTGGTCTCCAACCTCAAATTCCAAGGGTTTTCTCTTACTATCGGAATACGAATTTTTTCGGTCCTCAGCCGCCATCATCCTTTCTAGTATAAGCTAAATCATCTTCATTGTGCTCTGCACCACGTTTGGACCATGTATGCCCGCCTCTCCGACTTCGGTCCAACACACAGGTGAGCGGCATGGCCTCTCGTACAAGGATTCAAACAGATCCATACCAATGGTAGAGTGATAATTGTTATTGTAGGTGAACTCTATCAAAAGTAAGTATCGCACCCATGATCCTCCTGAGTCTAGAACACATTCCCACAAAATATCCTCCAAGGCCTGGATGGTGCGCTCTGTCTGTCCATCAGTATAGGGATGGAATGCAGTGCTAAGACGTAGCTAGGTGCCAAAACCATGCTGCAATCCTCTCCAGACTCATGAGGTAAACCATGAATCCCTATTTGAGACTTTGGACCTCGGAACTCCATGAAAACACACCACCTCATCCACGTTCCTTCATACCAATGCATCCACTACACTAGACTCCTTAATCACCAGAAAGTGAGCCAATTACATCAATTGGTCCACTACTACCCAGATGGCATCATACCCCCCTAGATCCTTGGGTAGTCCCCGGACGAAATCCATCGAGATGTACTCCCACTTCCACTCGGGGAAATATAGAGTCTGTAGCATCCTTCCTGGAACTCGGTGTTCAGCCTTCACCTGCTAACACACTAGGCACTTGGCCACAAACTCTCCGACTACTCGTTTTACTCCGGGCCACCAGAACTGTCTCTTCAGACCCTGGTATATCTTGGAAACTCCTGGGTGTACCGCTAGGGTTTTTTTGTGGCACTCACTAAGATCCTTTCCACACATCGCCTCTGGAACAAAAAAGTTTCCCCAGAAAAGCATCTGGTTCTGACCATCCTCCTCCCATCCTTCTGGAGGATTTCTATGGTCAACTCAGTCACGCATCACTTCGGACTATGGGTCTCCCCACTGAGACTCCTCCACATGCTGAAACAGAGAAGACTTCACTATCATCTGATATAGGCAACCTCTAAGGCTATCCATTCTCGCATCCAGGTGCATGGTAGCCTACTCCTCTATTGTTTTCCAGGTGTCTACCGACTCTCGGACCGTATCCTTCTGTGATCTCCTACTCTAGGCATCGAGCACTACATTCTCGTTCCCTAAAGTGTAGGAATACTTGAATTCATAATCCTGGAGGAACTCCATCCACCTTCGCTGTCCAATGTTTAGGTCCCGCTGGGAGAAGATGTACCTCAAACTTTTGTGATCTGTGGAGACCACAAAGCTTTCTCCAATGAGGTAATGCCGCCATATAATTTGCGAAAAAATGACCGCTGCAAGCTCCAGGTCAGGGGTGGAATAATTATTCTCATGAGGGAGTAGCTTCCTAGACCCATAAGAGAACACCCCTTTTCACTGAATCAAAAAACACCCGAGACATTTCCCTAAAGTGTCATAGAACACCTCATATGCCGCCCCTTCTTCTGGTAGTCTCCGCACTGGGGAACTAACCAACTACACCTTCAGATAGCTGATGGCTATCTCGCACTACTCACTCCACACAAAAACCTAGGCCTTCTTTCTCAAGGCTGTCAAAGGGGCTGCAACTCGGGAGAATTTGGGTACGAACCTCCGATAGTAACCCGTCATCCCAAGGAAACTGCAAACGTCTACCACATTCTTGGGTGCTGCCGAAGAAACAACTACCACAATCTTTGATGGGTCCACCGCTACCCCCTGCGCAGACAATACGTACCCAAGGAAGTGCACTTCTCGCATCCCGAACTTGCATTTCAACAACTTCCCATAAAGATGGTGTTGTTGAAGGACCTCCAAAATCGTCCTCAGGTGCTCTGTGTGGTCCTCCTCTGATCTTGAATAGATTAGGTTGTTGTCGATGAACACAACTATGAACCGATCCAGGTACTCCTGGAAGACGGAGTTCATAAGCCCCATGAACATAGCTGGGGTGTTCGTAACACAGAGAGGCCTAGCTACAAACTCTAAGTGTCTATATCTGCACCTGAAGTCTATATTCGGGATGTCACCCTATTTCACCATCATCTGGTGATATCCATACCGAAGTTTGATCTTTGAGAACCGTCATGGCCTTTCATCTGGTAGAAAAGATCATCTATCCTCAGAAGAGGGTAGCGATTCTTGATCATCACCTGATTCAGCCTCCTGTAGTCTATGCCCAACCTGAGACCACCATCTGTCTTCTTTGCGAACAAGAATGGAGCACCCCATGATGATGCATTTGGTCAAACATAACCCCTCTTCATCAGATCGTCAATCTGAATCCGCAACTCATGAAGCTCTGAAGGTGTCATCCGGTAAGGAGACATCGAAATCAGACGAGCACCAGGCTGTAAGTCAATCCCAAACTCGATATCACGTCGAGGGGGTAGAGTTGTTACATCCATAGGAAAGACGTCCATAAACTCACTGAGGATTCCTGGAACCTCTACCATCTCAGCATCTACTGACTCTACTAACAGCTCGGTTAACAAGGATAGGAGGGGTTCCTCTCACCTGCTTCCCTTCTGACTGCTCCGCTCACCGGTGAAAGTAACATGTCGGCCTCCAAAGTCTGAGAACACAACCCTTCCTCGGAAGCAGTCGATGATGGAACATATAGAGAACATCTAGTCGATGCCTAGGATGAAATAGTATGGTTGTATCTGTATCAGTAGTAGATACCTTACCGACTGATGTGGCCCCATCATTAGTCTGCATCCTCGACAAACATATAACAAGTCGGTCTGACCTCCGACTGGCATGCTCAGCACCAGGGGCACTGGGAGTCCCTCAGCGTCTAGTCCTAGAACATGGGCTAGACTAGGTGCAACGAAGGAGTGCGAAGCCCCAGTATCAAACAAGGTGTAAGTAAGGGAACTTAACAAACTGGTCGTACCTTGAACGACCTCCGGTCCTGCTGGGACTGCTGCCTCCACGGCGTGCAACTGCCCACGCCCAAGAGAACCAGGTGTGAATGTTTACGTTGATGTTCGACTGTACTATTTCCTTGTCACGTTCTTATGCTTTATAGTTTCCAAATTATGTGTAGAAACATACTTAATGTTATTACTGAACATGAAAACATGTATGGGACAAATGTGTTTTTGTTTTGTGTGAGTTGTGACTTGGACATGGGCGTTGATTATGTTCTTTAATCTAGCTGAAGAAAATCCTAGATTTGGGTGAGGTCTTGTTACCAATACATATACATGTAGCTTTTTGTTTCTTTTTCACGCACCACCCATGTTGAGCACTTAGTGCCGAACACCCCCATTTCATGGGGGGGGGGGTCTTTTTTCCAAAACATATATGAGTGGCTAGTTATTAGCTTGTTTTTTGCTCCCTTTACTGAATATCCCAAGACTCTACGGGTAGGATGTGACGGCATAAAGTCCATTATTATCCAAAGAATCTTCGGGGAGGGTAGTGTGGTGGTTGGACCAGGTGTGTGCGGGCAAGTGGTTTCCAAAGTGTCTTCAGGATGAGGCCCAGGTGTCTTCGGGTGTGGCAGTAGATCTTCTAGCCTAGGTGTCTTCGGGCATAGCGGTGGTTGTTCTGGACTAGGTGTTTTCAGGCATGGTTACGTGTGACAGTTGTGGCCCAGGTGTTTCTGGGAGGGGTGTGGCAGGGGGACTACGTGAGGATATGGCCCATGTGTGTGCGAGGGGGGTGAGGTAGTGGGACTGCAGTGAGAATGGCGAGGTTGGTTCGATGCGTAGGGTGTCTTCAATAACCAGTAGGAGAGTGGAACGGGGTACCCAAACATTTATGTGATATTACTATATATTACATGACATGTGTTATTTGGGGAGTGTGCCTTGGTGTGGTTTGGTGTGGTTAGTTTCCTTATTGGGTGTTTGGTTATCTGATTTCTCAGAGGGCATTAGTATGCCTCCCCACATGTGCAAGAGAGTCTTTGGTTTTTCCTTACTGAGTATACTTGTATGCTCACCCTACATATATAAAACTGTTTTTAGGTTTCCAGGAGGACTTCGGGGATCGTGCTTGGTTGTACTAGCTCAGACCTTGTGACAGATCATTACAGTTGTGGTTATTCTTTCTTTTGGTACTTTTCCTCGTAGTCTCCTTATACAATGTGGATTTTAATTTTACAACATTCATTGGGAATGGTTCTTGGCTTTACATTTACTTTCAGTCTTGTTGTTTTTGGATTCACTATGTTATCACCCGACCCTATTAAAAGAAAAAGGGTAATTCCTTCCATTTAGTGTGTGATTCCATGCCCTTGGTGCTGGTTGCCACTCTGGGACCTATTGAAGGCGGGTTTCGAGTGTCATGATCTCTTTTTCAACATGAAGAAGGAAGGGCCTGACAATCTGCTCACCCTTCCGTCCTTTTGGTGATGGTGGGTCATTATAGAACGGTATCAGAGGCAGGGTTGAGAGATAGAATGGAGTCTGGATTTAGGCATATTAAGGATTGCATGGGATGGTAGGGCATCAGTGTTGGGTGACCTTGGTGCATGAATTAGGCCAGGGAAGACCGACTTGGACTCGAGATTTTAGGGCCCCCAGTGATCCGATGCAAGGACTCTCCACCCAGCGAATGACCAAGTGAGGCCACACTGAATACAGGGTAGAGACCCTATGAAAGTTACATGAATCATAATGACTTCTGTTCTCATGTTTCATGGGTGTTTTGGGAATTGAAATCAATAAGAAGTTTATGAAATTTAAGTACATAATTCTGTCACGACCCGCCTTCACCAAAAGGAGGTAAGGGTCAGCAGACTGCCAGGCCCTTCCATCATTAAGTTTAAGGAGAGATAATAACCCCCGAAACCCGCCTTCAATAGGTCCCGGTGTGGCGACCAGGGCCAAGCGCGTAGAATCACAAACTAAATGGAAGGAATTACCCTTTATCTTTTAATAGGATCAAGGGATAAGTTAGTGAATCCCACAACACCAAGACTGAAAGTAAAAGTAAATCCATGAACCATTCCCATTGAATGTTACAAAAGTAAAATCCACAATACATAAGGAAACTACAAGGTAATGTACCAATAGAAAGAACAACATAAACTGCTATGATCTGTCATAAGGTCTGACCTAGTACGGCCTAGCACAATCCTTGAAGTCCTCCTAGAAACCTGAAAACAGTTTTATGTACGTAGGGTGATAATACAAGTATACTCAGTAGAGAAAAACCAAAGAATCTCGTTCACAAGTGGGGAGGCTTGCTAATGCCCTGTGAGAAAAGAGATAACCAAACACCCAAAAATAAAACTAACCACCCAAAACCTAACCAAGGCACACTACCCAAATAACGCAAGTCCAGTAATATATAGTAATAGCACATCGATGTTTGGGTACCCCGCACCACTTTCCCACTGGTTATTGAAGAAATCCTACGCATCGAACCAATCCCGCCATTCTCACCGCAGTCCCACTACCTCGCCCTGCCCGCATACACCTGGGCCATATCATCACACAGTCCCACTGCCAATCCCTGCCCGCAAACACCTGGGCCATAACTGTCACACATAACCACGCTTACAAACAGTTAGGCCAGAAAAACCACCACCATGCCCGAAGACACCTGGGATAGAAGATCTACTGCCACACCCAAAGACACCTGGGCCTCAACCCGAAGACACTTGGGAAACCACCTGACCACACACACATGGGAAAACCACCAAACAACCTTTCCCGAAGATTCTTGGGCTAATAATGGACTTCAGGCCATCACAGCCTACCCATAGAGTCTTGGGATATTCGGGAATGGGAGAAGAAAATGAGCTACTAACCATCCACTCATTGAAGTGTTGGGAAAAAACACTCCCCCATGAAATGGGGGTGTTCGGCACTAAGTGATAAACTTGGGTGGGGCGCGAACACGAAACACGAAACTACAACTATATGTATTGGTAACAAGCACTCACCCAAATCTAGGTTTTTCTTCAGCCAACCTAATGAACACAATCATCACCCATGTCCAAGTCACAACTCACACCAAACCAAAAACCATTTTTCTCATCCTTGTTTTCATGTTCACTAATAACGATAAGTATGTTTCTGCACCTACTTGGGCAATTAGCAAGTATAATCACAAGCCAGGGCAAGAGTACAGTAAAACATCAACTTAAACATTCACACCTGATTCTCTTGTAAAGTCACAACCACAAAAAGGGATATGTGAGATCCCTCAAAGTATTGGAACCAAGGAAAACCCCAAGTTACTACCCCATGTTCCCAAACCCAAGAGCCAACGGTTTCTCAAAAACAGAGGATTCCACCCTAATTCGTGATATAAGCAAAGTAACCACACGGCCTAAAATTCACAACCAGTGAAACCATAACAACAAGGGATCCCATACCCACCCTCATTACCCCGCAATCGGCCTGTGAAATAAAAACAACCAATCCACTACCACCAACACAAAGTAGACCCATGCCGGTATTTTCAGATTTAAACGATTTAACACACTTCATGATTCCAATTCCACTGTAATTTAACCGGGGTTATCACAGAAAAGGATTGATCCTAGTTCTTTCAATTTATTTAGCAGAATATACGTAATTAACCAATATCCTTTACACATACAACCCAAGGAGTAAGGGTTTATTAGTGCACAGAGAAAGACCACCAATGACCATGATTTTTATTTGCGTAAGCCCGCACAAATCAGAAATCATTAATCACGAGGAGGAGAAAAACAGAGCAACACCTTCAGTCACACCTCCCCCCTTAATTCTTTAGAATCCGTTTATTATCTTCTTTAATGTTTCGTTCATCCAATTCTACAGAAAAAATAGCATACCCACCACGCAAGATACACAGAAAGGAGAGACGAAGGTGAAACCCTACTTGATTGATCAATGATCAAAGCTTCTCTTCATGGGTGAGGAACATCATATGCGCAAATTGCAGGGGTGTGACCTCAGGAACTCATGGACAACCAGACAAATCGATCGCAGGGTGATCGAGAAAAAAAACCGAGGGAGAACGCTTTAGTTTATATGGGTATAAGGGTCGGGGACAGTTGAGATACTAAGATAAGAACACGGAAGGAGTCTGGTTGTGGGTTGACCATGTGGCCCCACACGTCATTAAAGGGTCTCCGCCATTAGGGGCGGTTTAAACCAACGCACACGAACAATTAATTATACTCTACTAACTGGCATTAATGGGCTTTAAAACTCTCTTAAAGGGGTCAAAACGGTGTTTAAAAACCAATTTTCAAAAACAGGAGGTGCTCCTGGAAAACCCGTGGGGGCTACCAGTAGGCAAGGTATACCGGTTAGCCGAGGCTATAGATATGTGGAGCTACCGGTAGGCCGAGATATCGGTAGGGTGATACTACTAGTAGACGGAGGCACCTACCGGTAGACCGAGATACCGGTAGGCCGAGCTACTGGTAGGCTGCGGCTACCGGTAGACCCATCTACCATTAGGCCGAGCTACCGGTAGGCTGCGGCTACCAGAAGACGAAGCTACCGGTAGGCCGAGCTACTGGCAGTCTGGGGATACCGATAGAATGAGTTAGTGGTAGGACGAGCTACCAGTAAGCTGCGGCTACCAGTAAACCGAGCTACCATGTAACGACCCAAACTTTTTAAATAGTAAATTAACATACTCTTAACAATTTAATAGAGATGTTAATGGTTAATGCAGAAAGAGGAGACGATGGCTTCATCCAGTAGAATCCAACCTTATGAATCCCACTTATCAGAGCTTGGGAAGGAGGTGGCATCTTTGGGCTTTGCTTTGGACCAAGCCCAAGCTGAACTCCATCGTTTCAAGATTGAACGGAAATGCATGTGGGAGAAGTTCAAGTTAGTAGAGATTACTACTAGGGCAGTCTTATCTGAGCCTCCTTCAGAATCTCTGACCATAGCACACCTTACACTTAGGTCATATGCTATTGTTATAAGGGGCTATGTGACGAGACCGTAGCTTCTTTGTGTAATCCTTTCGGATGAACAAATTGAGATTTCTTCCTCTAGTGATGTTTGTGAAATTTCAAATGTCCGGATAATTTTATGATGTATTTTATTGATGAATTTTGGAAAAAAGGATATTTTAAAATATATATGTAAACCTTAAATAATTAATGATGTGTAATGATTTTCAAAAAATGGTCTTCTGCAAAAGTGTTCAGTAAGGAATTTAGAGTCTAATAGGATCAACTTAATTTTCAATGAATAGTAAATTATGATTAGTGATTTTATTCTTAGGATTAGTAATGTGACCAAATAGATTAGTAATCTCACATAAAAAAATGTTTTAATATAATTTAGACAAATAGATTACGTAATTTGATTCAATAAAATGGTTAAATAACGGTTTCATAAATTATTAATCAAGTATTTGTTTTTCCGGGTGAATAGTGTATTTTATTTAAAAATTTAATTAAAAATATATAGAAAATTATTTTTATTAAATGGAATTTATTTTTGAACTCAGTGCATCGATATTATGTTATGCTAAATTTTTGGGATTTTTCTGAGAAAGATGATTTTTCAGTGAATAGTAAAAATGCAGTTTTTGGGTTTCAATTTGATGAATGACATCATAACTGTGTCATGATGATGTCATGAGATATTTTAATGGATGGACTACGAATGGGGATGATTTATTGTGCGAGGTGTCCCATGTGTCCAATACCATGGGAAAATACATTGGGCAAGCCCATGGTTTTGCAAAAATCACCATTGATGTGTCCCTTGGCCATTAATGCCTTGTCCCCTCACTTTCCCTATAAATACCATGACCTCCTCTCATAAATTCGACTCCAAAACAATTCTAAACGAATTTATGGTCTCCTTACCTTCCAAGGTGTCCTCCCAAGGTTCCCCCATTCCCTCAAGGTCCAAACCATTGATTTTTAAGAGTTACGTTTTAAGGTAAGGGATCTGACCTCTCTCTTTTTTTTCAAGTAATCTCTTTTATGTAATTTCTTTTATACTCCATGTTATTATGTTGGAGTATGTTCTTATATATTAATATTACTACCCTTTTCATGTTCTTATGATGAGATACCCCCTCTTGCTCTCATCAATTTGTTTTAAGAATGTTTATGTGGCGCCGTTAGGCTGTGAAATTTTTAAGGGATTCTTTCACCCTTCTCATTTTTCAAAGTTCTACTTTCATGTCAAGTCTTTAAAGTTTATTTTTAATTATGTTGGGGAATTATATCTATATATATCATACTTAACTCTTATTTTCATATTATTAGGGACCCTATTTTATCTTTTCAATTCAATTTTTTTTTGAATTTTAAGTGACGCCGTTAGGCTGCCAAATTTTAATAAGAGAAATCTAATTGTTTTCTTCCTTCCATGTTTTTCATTTCAAATGGAATGTACTTATAATTTCATGACCATGTTCATATATTCTTCATATTCATTCCATTTACTGTTTTATTTGTCATTTATTATTGTTTGACCCATGTCCCTTCTTTTTCAATGTTTTCTAAAACCTCGTAACATAGCCATTATGCTGCAGAATTTCCATCTCAAAATGTCTCTCTATTCTTATAATGTTATTTTATTTTATTATGTAAATACTAAAATATCATTCTTATAATGTTTTATTCACATATATACAAAAATTTTCTATTTTAGATTCTGGGATTTACATACATGAGACCCACCTTCCTTTTCTATGGGTTTTAAAGTGACATAAAGATCATGTCTTTAAAGTAGTTTTAAAACGTTATGATTATGAAATGAAACCCATTTAATTTATGCTATATGGGTTGTTTATGAAATGATTGATGCTGATATATGTGGATCACATGATAATAAAGGTAAATTTAAGGGTGCACCTTGATAGCGCTCCAATGCATTGGGTAAAGACTTAATCACTAGAGATGACCATTTAGACTGATACCTTTGTGAATAACCTTGGTAATTTTTATTCACACCTTGGGGATGGACCTTGGTGAAATAGAAATTATTGCCTTTGTTAAATGTTGTAGCCACATCTTCATGTTATGAAAAATGTTATTTTTATTATGATATGCCTCATTATTTCTTTCTCAAGCCATAAAGTTCTTTTCATGACCTTATTGAAGTATCTCAAGTTCACATGTAAAATGTTTCTCTTGTTTCCCTTACTAGGCCTTCTGCTCACCCTTTCTTTTGATGTATGTCCCCAGGTTATGAGATGCAGTAATGAACCTAGGATGAACTTAAGGAGAAGCCTTTCAAGTGTTTAAGATGAATGTTTTATGTTGTTTTCATGTATTATGTTCCTGGTTTCCAAGACACTAAAAATTAAAGATCCTCAACTTTTTGTAATGTAATGAAAGTTTATGTTATTAAAAGGAGGGATGCACTAGTTGGAATCAGTGGATGGTTTAGTTATTTTTGGAAATTAGGATATAAAAACTTTAGGAAGAACCCTATAGAAAAGTTTAAATATAGGAAATCTTTCGAGTATTTTGGTAAGTATTGAGTAAGTGGTTTATCAAACAAATACATCCCTGTCTGGATATGAGTAGATAGAGGCGGCTCTTGCACATATGTACATAGGGGTAAAACCTGAAATCAACGCTTTAAGCTAGACTCAAACGGGAACCAGTGCACGATAACGGGCCATGCTGCACTCTTGGTTTCGACACTCCCGGGGGATATGTTTGGTTAATCACAATCTTTTTATGAATCATTATGAAGGAATTATAGAGAAGTGTAATTGTATAAGCATGAAGTAATAGTTAAAATATTCATAAATGAAATAAGTTTCTCACTAAGGTTTTATTCTTTTAGAAAATGGAGGGAAATAAGAGGAACTCTGCAGATGGAGACTGTAATGCACCATTTGATGACGACCCTCTGATGGATGCAGGAATGGAGAAATTCATGCGAATGATGAACCAACTGACTCAAGTTATGAGTAATAACTTGAATCAAGATGAGATGCTAATCTCACCATGAAGGGAACAAAATTTTGTTGAGTCCTTCATGCGTCAACGACCACCAACATTCAGTGCATCTACTGACCCATTGGTTTCAGAACAATGGATAAGCTCCATTGAAAAGATCTTTTATATACTTCATTGTTTGGAACTAGGAAAGGTGTCCCTAGTTGTTTACCGCCTAGAGGGAGAAGCTGATCAGTGGTGGTCACTAATCCAAAACACAAATCCACGAGGAGAGATGGAAGCTGTGGAGTGGGAAGAGTTCCAGGGAATATTCTTTAATAAGTATTTCCCTCGTTCCGTGAGAACGAGAATAGAGAAAGAGTTTCTCGAGCTGAAGAATAAGGAGAATGAATCTGTCGGAAGCTATGAGATGAACTTCATCCGACTTTCATGATATACCTCTAGCTTTGGCATGGATCCAAGTGGGAAGGTTGACAGATTATTCGATGGACAGAGACCTCATCTGCGGAAGAATCTAGCCAACCGGGACTACGATAGCTATGAGGAGATCGTGCTGAGTGCAATGAATGTCGAGATAGAGTTTGGTCAGACATAGTGGTCTCATAAATCAAATGACAAGAAGAGATTATTGGAGCCCAGTTTAGGGAAGACTTCTAATCAGGGAAGAGTTGGAAAGCAAATGCAACTTACCACATTTAATAAATGTGGGAAGAAGCATCCGGGGAATGGATTGGTCTGAAGTGGAAAGTGATAAAAGTGTGGAAGAGAAGGCCATATTTCTCGGAATTGTAATAGTGAGGTGAAGACTCAAATTCCCAACACTAACGACAGAGGAAAGATAGTTCCGGCCTGACCCGATGTCAAATGCTTCATGTGTGGACAGCTTGGGCACTTTTCTAATCACTGTCCAAATCTGAGGGTAGTGGAGGGGAATAACCATCAAACTTAGAAAAGTCCAAGGGAGCATGGTCCTGCTTTTTCAATCACAACAACTGAAGTGGACGTTCCGAACGGCGTGGTAGAAGGTACTCTTGTTGTCCTATCAAAAATTGCAAGTACTTTGTTTGATTCTGGTTCTACGCATTCCTTTATTTCCTCCATGTTTGCATAGAATATAGAATCAATCCCTGAACTGCTTGAGGTAGAATTGTCAGTCAAGAATCCAAGTGGGATTATCCATGCATCAACAGTGTTTAGAGACTCTAGGGTTTACTTCAGTGAGCACAATCTAATCACAAATCTAGTAGTCATTCCCATGTTGCAATTTGACGTTATACTAGGGCTGGACTGGCTCTCAAAGTATAATGCTATGATAAAATGTAGAAGTAAGGAAATTTCAGTAGTCTTGAATGAACGACCTACAATTACCTTTTAAGGAGAGATATCTCAAACTGATCCCTATCTAGAAGCACCTCATTTAGCTTTCTTTATGGAGTTAATCGGTGATGATGTAGAAGAAAAAGGGAGTATACCAATAGAAGCAGTTCTGATTGTTCAAGAATACATGGATGTATTTCCTTAGGAGTTACCTGGACCTCCCCCAAAAAGAGAGGTAGATTTCTCCATTGAACTCCTACCTGGATCTCAAATGATATCAAAGACCCTGTATAGAATGGAAACTGTGGAGCTAGAAGAGTTAAAGAGACAACTCAAAGACTTATTGGAGAAGGGGTTTATCCGACCGAGTGTGTCTCCTTGGGGATCATCGGTTCTCTTTGTGAAGAATAAGGATGGATCAATGCGGCTATGCATTGATTATAGAGAACTGAACAAGATCCAAGTGAAGAACAGATACCCTCTTCAAAGAATTGATGATTTATTTGACCAACTTCGTGGGGCTCAATTCTTCTCCAAGATTGACCTTCGATCTGGTTATCATCAACTGAGGGTGAAGAAGGAAAATATTCCAAATACTGCCTTCCGATCAAGATATGGGCATTATGAGTTTACTGTTATTCCCTTCGTCTTGACTAATGCTCCTGCTATTTTCATGGATTTGATGAATTGAGTCTTTAAGGACTACTTTGATAACTTTGTTGTAGTTTTTATTGTTGATATTTTGATATATTAAAAATGTCGTGAGGAGCATGAAGATCATCTGAGGGTTATTTTGAAAACTCTGCGGAAGGAGAGGCTCTTTGGAAAGTTCAGCAAGTGTGAGTTTTGGTTACAATAAGTGGCTTTCTTGGGGAAAATCGTAACCAATGATGGAATCTCGGTTGACCCTAAAACGACAATGGTTGTGGAGGAGTGGGATCAACCCGCAACAGTAACTGAGATTCATACTTTCCTTGGTTTAGCAAGATATTATAGGAGGTTTGTGAAAAACATTTCATGGCTTTCTAATCTGCTAACCAAGTTGACTCAAAAAGGGGTTAAGTTCATTTGGAAAAAGGAATGCAAGGAAAGTTTCCTATAGATGAAGAAGAGATTGGTTACTGCACCTGTGTTAAAACTACCCTCTATCGGAGAAGGATTCGTTATATTTAGCGATGCATCTCTGAAATTTCTTGGGTGTGTCCTCCTGCAAAATGACAAGGTAATTTCTTATGCATCTTGACAGTTGAAGATTCAAGAGAAAAATTATCTTATGCATGATCTAGAGCTAGAGGCAGTTGTTTTTTCTCTAAAGATATAGAGGCACTATCTTTATGGGGAGAAATGTGATATATACACCGACCACCAAAGTATAAATTATATTTTCACGCAGAAAGAATTGAACATGAGACAAATGAAATGGTTGGAGCTTATTAAAGACTACGATTTCTCAATTCATTGTCACCCTGGAAGAGAAAACAAAGTCGCGTATGCGTTAAGCAGGAAAGATCCTATTGTTCTGGAAACAATGTGGATCCTAGGAGATCCCTTGATTAATGATCTAGTAAAACTGGACATGGGAAATGTAAGGGAAGGGACATAATCAACCTTATCCCAAATGATTTCCCAACCTTCATTACTAGAGATGATCAAGAAGGCTCAAAAAGAAGATCCTTTGCTATAGGAGATGTATGGGGATGTAAAGGATGGGAAGTTCCCTGATTTCAATATTGATCAGGAAGGTGTATTGAAATTTCATACAAGACTATGTGTTCCATCTGTTCTGGAGATAAAGAAATAACTGATTGATGAAGCTCATGGATCATCTTTCTCTATACATCCAGGAAGCACTAAAATTTATAGAGACCTTCGTGATCATTATTGGTGGGATAAAATGAAGAGGGAAATTGCTGATTACACTACAAGGTGCCTGGTGTGTCAGAAAGTAAAGGCAGAACGACAACTTCCTAAGGGGGTATTACAACTGCTACCCACACCAGTATGGACGTGGGATAATTTCACTATGGACTTTGTAACTGGTCTCCCGAAAACATCCAAAGGAAACAATCCGGTATGGGTGATTGTGGACCATCTCACTAAGACCGCCCATTTTATCTCTATTCGGGATTATTTATATTTGGATCAACTTGTCAAGATATACGTAAAAGCAGTGGTAAGGCTGCATGGGGTACCACTATCCATCATATCTGATCGTGATCCAGGATTTACATCAACATTCTGGACAAGTATTCAACATGCTCTGAATACTGAATTGAATTTTAGTACGGCCTATCATCCTCATACTGATGTCCAATCTGAAAGGACTATTCCGATACTCGAATACATGATGAGATTATGCTCAATGGAATTTAAAGGTGGATGGGATCAACAACTTCCACTAGTTGAGTTCTCCTATAACGACAGCTTCCATTCGAGTATTCAGATCGCACCCTATGAAGCTCTGTATGGAAAGCGATGTAGAACTCCTACTTGTTGGGATGAAACTGGTGAGAGAAAGCTTCTTGGGCCTGATCTTGTGCAAGATATGACAGAACATGTTCATGCCATCCAACAACACATAAAGGCTGCTCAGAGTCGGCAGAAGAGATATGCTAACAACCGTCGAAGGGACTTGGAGTTTGGTGTTGTCGACAAAGTCATCTTCTAATTTCTCCATGGAAGAGATTCATGCGGTTTTGGAAGAAAGGGAAGCTCAGACCTAGGTAAATTGGCCCCTATGAAATCCTTGATCGCATAGGAGCAGTGGCCTATCGTCTAGCACTTCCGCTGAACCTAGCTCAAGTTCATGATGTCTTCCATTATCTCTCTCGAGGAAGTACATACATGACCCTTCTCATATACTGCACCCATAGGTGGTACAATTAGAACATGACCTCTCTTATGAGGAGCAGCCAGTGGAGATCTTAGACCGTAGAGACAAGGTTCTACGAAACAAGACTACCCACCTTGTGAAAGTGTTGCGGAGGAATCATAAATATGAAGAAGCGACTTGGGAGCCTGAGGAAACAATGATGCAAAAGTACCCTCACCTTTTCGACTAGGCCTCAAGTATAAAATTTCGAGGAAAAATTTCTTAAGGGGGGAAGAATCTAACGACCCAAAAATTTCAAATAGTATATTAACTTACTCTTAACGATTTAATAGGGATTTTAATGGTTAATGTAGAAAGAGGAGTCGATGGCTTAATCCAGTAAACTCGAACCTTATGAAGCCCACTTATCAGAGCTTGGGAAGGAGGTGGCATCTTTGGGTTTCTCTTTGGACCAAGCCCAAGCCGAACTCCACCGTGTCAAGCTTGAATAGAAACGCCTGCGGGAGAAGTTCAAGTTAGTAGAGATTACTACTAGGGAAATGTTATCTGAGCCTCCCTTAGATTATCTCACCATAGAACACCTTACACTTAGGTCATATGCTGGTGTTATAAGGCGTTATCTGATGAGACCGTAGCTTCTTTGTGTAACCCTTTGCGATGAATAAATTGAGATTTCTTCCTTTAGTGATGTTTGTTAGATTTCAAATGTCTGGATAATTTTATGATGTATTTTATTGATGAATTTTGGAAAAAAGGATATTTTAAAATATTTATATAAACCATAAATAATTAATGATGTGTAATGATTTTCAAAAAATGGTCTTCTTCAAAAGTGTTCAGTAAGGAATTTGGAGTCTAATAAGATCTACATAATTTTTGATGAATAGTAAATTATGAATTGTGATTTTATGCTTAGGATTAGTAATGTGACAAAATGGATTATTAATCTCACTTAATTAACGTTTTAATACAATTTAGACACCTAGATTACGTAATGTGATTCAATAAAATGGCTAAATAATGGTTTCATAAATTATTAATCAAGTATTAGTTTTTTCGAGTGAATAGTGTTTTTTATTTAAAAATATAATTAAAAATATTTAGAAAATTATTATTATAAAATGGAATTTATTTTTGAACTCAGAGAATCGATATTATGTTGTGCTAAATTTTTGGGATTTTCCTGAGAAAGCTGAATTTTCAGTGAATAGTAAAAATGCAGTTTTGGGGTTTCGGTATGATAAATGACATCATAACTGTGTCATGATGATTTCATGAGATATTTTAAGGGATGGTTGACTAAAGGGGTTGAATTATTATGTGAGGTGTCCCAAGTGGCCAATACCATGGGAAAATACCATGCGCAAGCCCATGGTTTTTCGAAAACCACCAATAAGGTGTCCCTTGGCCATTAATGCCTTGTCCCCACACTTTCCCAATAAATACCAAGCCCTCCTCTCATCCATTGGACTCCAAAACCATCCTCAACGAAGTTATGGTCTCCTTAACTCCCATGGAGTCCTCCCAAGGATCCCCAAATGACCTCAAGGTCCAAACCATTGAGTTTTAAGAGTTACGTTTTACGGTAAGGGATCCGACCTCTCTCTTTCTTTTCAAATAATCTCTTTTATGTCATTTATTTTATGCTCCATGTTATTATGTTGGTGGATGTTATTCTATATTCATATTACTTTCCTTTTCATGTTAATTATACTAGATACCCCCTCTTGCTCTCATAAATTCGTTTTAAAAATGTTTAAGAGGCGCCGTTAGGCTGCTGAATTTTTAAGGTATTCTTTCACCCTTCTCATTTTTCAATGATCTACTTTCATGTAAAGTATTTCAATTTCCATTTTTATTATGTTGGGGTATGATCTCTATATATATCATACTTAACTCTTATGTTCATATGATTAGTGACCCTATTTGATCTTTTCAATTCATTTTTGTTGAAGTTTATGTGACGCCATTAGGCTGCCGAATATTCATAAGAGAAATCTAATTTTTGTCTTCCTTACATGTTTTTACATTTCAAATGGGTTGTCCTTAAAATTTCACTACAAAGTTCATATATTCTTCATATTGGTTCCATATACTGTTTTATGGGTCATTTATGATTGTTTGACCCATGTCCCCTCTCTTTTCAATTTTTTCTAAAACGTCTTAACATAGCCGTTATGCTGTAGAATTTCCGTCTCAAAATGTATCTCTTTTTTTCTAAAGTTATTTTATTTTATTATGTGAATAATCAAAGCTCTTTATTCTAAAGGGGAATTCACATATATACCAAGATGTTTTATTTTAAATTTTGGGATTTACATACATGTGTCCCACCATCCTTTTCTGTGGGTTTTAAAGTGACATAAAGATCATGTATTTAAAGTGGTTTTAAAACGTTATGATTATGAAATGAAACCCATTTATTTTATGCTATATGGGTTGTTTATTAAATTATTGATGTTGATATATGTGGCTCACATGATAACAAAGGAAAATTTAAGGGTGCGCCCTGATTGCGCTCTAATGCATTGGGTAAATACTTAATCTCTGGAGATGACAATTTAGACAGATACCTTGGTGAATAACCATAGTAATTTTTATTGACACCTTGGGGATGGACGTTGGTGAAACAGAAATGATTGTCTTTGTAAAATGTTGTAGCCACATCTTCAAGTTATGAAAAATGTTATTTTTATTATGATATGCCTCAGGATTTCTTTCTCATGCCTTAATGTTCTTTTCATGACCTTATTGAAGTATCTCAAGTTCACATGTAAAATGTTTCTCTTGTTTCCCTTACTGGGCCTTATGCTCACCCTTTCTTTTGATGTATGTCCCCAGGTTATGAGATGCAGTAATGAACCTAGGATAAACATAAGTAGAAGTTTTTCAAGTGTTTAAGAAGAATGTTTTATGTTGTTTTCATGTATTATATTCTTGGTTTCCAAGACACTAAACCATAATGATCCTCAGTTTTGTGTAATGTAATGAAAGTTTATGTTATAAAAAGGCGGGATGCCACATACCGGTAGGCCGAGCTAGCGGTAGGCCTGCTACCGGTAAGCTAAGGCTTCTGGTAGGCCTACCATTAGGGGTCAAGATTCACCCCCAGACTAACCGGAACACCCAACATCCGATTTCCACCATGTAATGGACCCCAAAACCCCGGGCCATTAAATTCATAACGAGCCGTTCAGAATCATCAGTGGAAACTATTATTGTAAGAGAACTCAACTAGATGATATGTTGATCCCGTCATCCTTTGAAGTCCATTGGGAATGCTCTCAACATGGCCTCACGTGTTCGGATAGTCTGCTCCAATTGGAAATTATTTTGACGATGATAAGCTGTACTAAAGTTCATCATAGTATTCAGAGCATTTTGAAGACTCTTCATTAACATAGAAGTGAATCATGGATCCTGATTGGATACAATAGATATTGGTACCCAATGAAACCTTACTAATTATCTAATATATATTTATTCTAGTTATCCAATTATAATTACTCAAGAATTGCAATGAGGCATGTAGTCTTTATAAGACGATCCACAAGAACCCAGATAGCATTGTTTCCAATGGATGCCTTTAGATGTTCAGTGAAAAATTCCATGGTGAAGTTCTCCCATATTTATGTTTATATGGTTAATGGTTGCAATATCCCCTATGAATTATTCCACTTTTCCATCACCTACTGACATACCAGGAACATTTATGTAGACTCATCAATCTCATTATTCATGTTATCACACCAATAATGGTCTTGGAGATCTCTATAAATCATTATTTTTCCTGGGTGAATGGAGAAATTTGAACTATGTGCATCATCAAAAATTTATTTCATTAACTCTTTATTTTATGGAATGCATAGTCATGATGTAAATCTCAAAATTCAT